>OU744355.1:30219137-35019137 GCA_916610255.1 Lasioglossum lativentre | reverse complement strand
TTGAACCTTTCCTCTTGAAATATTTTCCTGGTTCATTTGCATAACCGTATTTACTTTTTACATTAGGAGTTTGTATCAAAGTTCACCTTATCTTGGATCTTCCCTTTTCTATTAGTTTACTGAAAATTGAGACCGCAGTTCCTGCAAATTAGTACACAAACGTAGCAGATTGCTATTTTCTTAATTGATATTAAAAATGTTTACGAAACATTTGCAGCGTTTTTCGTATTGTTTTAAAAAATGCAGCTACGAAATACTTATTTTTTATTTCTTTTAAAAATTTTCTGCATGTCCTTGTCGACGAAGCGACGCAGTGCAAGGAGTACAATGTAGCAGAACGTCGTAGAACGTGGTTGTCGAGATACGGGTAAGAAACTTCGATTGATCGATCGATCTTCAACAGTGAGATCAAGAATAAAGATTAGAGTAAGTCCGACTGCCATTGAAGGTATTAACTGATTAATGTTGAACAACCAGTTAACAGTTCCCCTCACGCTTCCATCAGTCTTCAGTCGATCCTCAATCAATCAGTGGTCAACAAGAATCATTAGAGGCATTCAGGCTTCCATCGTTCTCAATTAGCTCGTATCCACGGTATTCAGGTTTCAACCAATTAGCTAGGGATGTATCTCGAATTACACGGCTGACGATTCCGGTAATTGTTACACCAGTTTGTTATCTTTTATCTAATCCACATATTTGAATGTCAGCCTGTCAATTATATTCGAGGATCTTTCCGATCAATAGAGGAACGCATGCTGCGGACTCAGCACGTTGGCGAGACCAAGAGCGTGCAGTTTTATTAAAATAAATGAATTCAAATCGAATAAATTTTATCGCCGAAAGCAGCGAATAAGTGGCATACTTGTGTATGAAATGAAAATCTTTTTCAAGTATGTGATTTCGCGGAAATATGCTTTCGCACAAAGAACGTGTAAAGCAATTTAAATCATGGACTCGAAACTCGACGAACGTGCAAGCAGATTATTGTTTTTTAACATTTCAAATAATTTTTAGAGAGGAGACACAATTTTAATAACATTGTTTCATTATGCATTTGCCGAATATGAAATTATTTCTGAAAAATTGAGAACTCGAGAATCCAGACGAATTTGTAGATAGAGTATTATTTTTTAACATTTCCAGACAGGAGGAACAATTTCGGTAATATTAGTATCAGTTTTCTTATGAATTTCACAAGTGATTATTTTTTAATAATTAAGACTTGACTGAAAGAAATATGCTTGTGAAGTTGTTAAAGAATGATGGTTACGTGGAAAAGACTTCAAACATGCAGCAAGATTAAGTATTCTAATCGTGATAGGATGTTAAAGTAAGTGGTCCAAAGAGCAATTTTTAAGTACTCTTAAATATCATGTAGATGATGTTAAGTGTCGATCATCTTTCTACGGAAGCTGCTTGATTTCCAGCGCCTTTGATCGTCGATGACTCCCATGGCGCCACTGACAGGTCAAGTGCTGATCAACGGCGACCCCTACGGTAGTTAGTGCGTTAACCAGATACCTAGCTTAAAGCAACATATACATATACATGAACGTCTTCATCCGGGATATTATTGTCTATCAGAGGATCTCTCGGTTTCATTGAATTTTGGAGGGAACACCTGACTACTAGTCTGACGTAATTATTAAGTGCAATTAATGTCACAAGGAAACTGCAGTTACCGTACCCACGGAGAATTTGTTAATGATTTCAATTACGTAGAAATCACTGGGTCTAAGAGATCTTCTAAGTAGTGGTACAGAATGGCTAATAATTGTAGTATTCTCTAATTTCCATTAATTTCATAAAACACTTGGTATAACATTTAACGACTGTTTATATAATTAGAAAATACGAAATGTAGCCAAATGTTCAAGGTTCGATTTCAGCCCATAAAGTGGCTCTAGCGTTAAATATATCACAGACGAAAATGTTCGATGAAAATTGAATGCTCCTATATTTTTGCACAGTAATTTTGTTTTCACTCTCCAAAGCTGAAATTGGACATATTTAAAAATTAAAGCCCATTAATTTTCAGTATCCATTACCTAAAGTCCCTTTAGAAAATGTCTTTTGTCAATCAATCAATTTGAAAATTCCACGCTCGATTAAACTCGAAACAAATTATTCGTCTCTCGCTGTTTTACGCGATAATAAAGAGTAACGTTTACAAAGGATCGTTAGGCGTCCTCAGTCGTGCTTCGAATCCGTCGTTCGAATAATTACAAGCGGTACTGCGGGTCCATACACCCACGCGCGAGCACGTCGTCGCAGCAAATTGTGCAGAGGAAACTCGGAGCGCCTGAAACCGGTGCACTCGAGTCCGCTATTTCAAACTGACGCGAGAAACATATCAGCATGACAGAAGGTAGGGTTCCTTGACGGCCGGCGAATCCGTGTAACCTGGTGAACGGAATCGCATTCTATAACCGGTGCAAACATTTTGGGAATCGAGTGCAAAGCGTCGCCGGACCAAGAGGTGGCCTCGTGTGTCGCCATTTCAGGAGTTTGCATAGCGTTCTCTGCAACTTGATGCACCGGCCGATGCAAATACCAGGCACACCTGTACTAGGCTCTGGTCCTTAGCTGTAGGGCTCCAGAATTACATTCGAGATTTTTCTTGTGACGCTCGGTGAGAAAATGATGTGTGCCAAAATAGGCTAGTGATCCTTTTATTTTTGCCTTTTTCTACTTTTATTCGGTAAAAGCGTCAGTAATACATTTAAGTAATAAACGAGATAATTTTGTAAAAATTATATTGTATTATCTTGAAATATAGTTAAACATGTATATTAAATTTTGGAAACTACCCTGGCAAGAATAGTGACATAACTAAAAAATGCAGTATTCTCACGATAATGATTTTAAGAAAATTATAAAATTTCCATCGAAATAGTACATCTTTAATGTTTCAGAAAAATATTTTTGAAAGTAAATTCGATCAGGCTCTATAAAATGATATTATGTATACCTCTATCAACTCTAATGTGACATTGTTCTTGATACTACAAATATAAACTGGCTCAAAAAGAAAACTGTCATAACTATGGCTTCCAGCGGTTCAATTAGGTTTTTCTAGCATACAGAAGGAATGTATATTCTACCTTCAAAATCGTTAGTTTTTCAATTGTATCAATGTTGTCTAGAATTGAGGACTCTAATTCAATTACTTCCAAATTTGGCACACATTATTTTCTCAGCAAGCGACGGACAAAAGACAAGAAAAAAATCGAAAGTTTAAAAATCTGGAGCAGCATAACGTGCAGGTAGCAAAGCGATTCAATGCACCTGGGGGACCAGGGGCCCGGACCTGCCATGCTCTATTTATCTTTCGTGGTTGAATTGATAGACATGCTGGTACGGATTACGAACCACTCCGGTGGTTATCTAAAAATTTTAAAGGGTGCCTGAATGAAGTCGGTGCCGCGATGCATGTTTCTTTTACGGGCGGAACTTTTCATTAGAAGGGAAACCGGCCGGAGCAAAAAAGAAATATCCGAGAGAGCGGCACACTTGCCGCGTTCGTTAAACAAAGTCCCCTTTATGCGGCACTTTTATTCAGGAATCGAGTAAAACGACCGGGAAACGCGGCACACCGCTTCGGAACCGTGTTGCGGACTTTCTGATGCTGGAACGGGCAAAACTGTTTTATTGGGCCGCGCCGGTAAGTTTAACTGCCTAAACGCGTAACTTCCCGTAGATTATATTTTATCCTGACGCATGGGGACGTTTATGATACACCTGATCGCGCCGCGCACACTTTACGCCTATTTTTTTCGTCATTGTGACTCCTTGGTTTTATTTATCTGCAGACTTTTTAAGCATTTCGATGGTGAGAAGTTTCAGACGGTTCTTAAAGCGGCTAACCATTTACAGCTTTGAACTTCGAAGAAATAGGTCTTCGAATACGAATGTAACAATATTCAATTTTTATAGTACGAGGAAGCGAAGGAAATGAATTGTACGAAGCACCTTATTAAAATAGTTTTCTTATTCGAAGATTCAGTTAGAAACATAATATTTTATAAAATAAGTTTCAAAAGGTTGAAACCTAATTTTCCTTCAAAGCAACGACAAGCCTACACATTATACGGAGGACTGTCAAAACTTTTATAGGAAGCAGAAAATGTTTCTTAGACTGTACAGCCAGGCTATTTGAAGCTTCATACCAAACAAACTTTTGCTTCTTAAACACCTTATCTTTCCAAAGAATTTTATATGGTACGTCACGCGCTACTGCCGCCGTAAAACTACCAGCGGGTATAAAATACTTTCGCCGTACGATATTGTTACATAAATTATTAGTTCGGTGATATTGTTCTAAAAACGAACACTATTTCATTATTAGATTTTCTGTAGCATTTAAGGATCTTCAAAAATATTTTGGAAGAAAAGAGATTCTCGTAAATTGAAGGAAATGAAGACCGAAAAATTAATACAACTGGATCAATCCACAGGTACATCAGGAATCAATAATTATCACGGCCGGACCCGCCGTGCGTAATCAGGCGAATGGACAAAAATGGCCTACGCATTTCCAGCATCAATTAAAGAAGAATCACAATTCCACAGCGGCTCCCAAAATCCACACATGCTCCAACCAATGCGAGATCTCATCAGGAATAGATAATTTTCACGGGTGGAGTCACCGTGAAATCAGGAGACCGGGGCAAAAATGAAACTACGCCGCCATGAATTACTTTGCGCGGAGAGATAGGGCCGCGGCAAGAAGGAGAGCAATTCAGTGAGCCGCAATAAAAGCGCATGAAAATAGAATGTCCCAGACGTTACCGAGGACTGAAGACTTTCGCCGTGAACTTCGCGTAATAAACGGGCGACGATACTCGTGAAAAGTTTCGGTGTCCTCGCGTCTTGTTACGGTCTTTGGCTGTGCTCGCGCAACTATCGCGCGTTCGCGAGCAGAATAAACGAGTAACGGGAGGGCATTAGGATCAAGGTAATCCGATTATCTAGACTTTATCGATAGTACAGCCGGATAATGCGATGATATGAGTATTCGGACGGCTCGTACAATCTGGACAACATCTGCATCCGCCTTGAACCGACCGTTTCCGATGTAATATACTTAACGAGAACGGACTGCGGCGCGGCAGTGTCGGCGACTGCAAGGTTCTAGCTATGTAGCAAGCAGTCTTCTTCGCAAAACGTTGGCTCGGTGTTCACCGCCGCATTATCGTCGTACCGGCGAATAAAAGAGAAGCGATCCCTTTCCCCGAAGCGACGCGACGCGACGCGACGCGACGCGAAACACGCCGGAGACACGTTTCAAACGACTCGCAACGAAAGTCGTCCGCGGAAAAACGCTCGAAACGAATGGACATACATGCACGCCGCGCCACGAGCTTCCACTGATGGTTTCCCACATTACGACTCTGTGCCCGTCGTTACACCGGCGCGCGGAGGATGCTACAAACTTTTGCCAGTCGTTCCACGGCTGGATCGTTACACTGCCTTGAATATTAGAACGCTCGCGACCGGATTTTTTCATTCGGCTTGCGATAATTGGTTCGGAACATCGGTCTTCCGATAGAGAAAATTACACTTCGCGGTGGCAGCTGGTTGATAGGAACAGAGTGTAATTGTTGGACATTAATGGCGAGATTCTGGAACTACACTTTTAGTTGTTTCCTTAAACTGAAAATTTTCAAATTCTTCGAATGTTTTTGATGTACAGATTTTAAAATCTGTAAATATCATATTCTAAAATCTCTAAATATATAGGGTGTTCGATTACAGGTGGGAGAAAATTTAAGGGGTGGTTCTCTATGACAATATAAGTCGAAAATGAAGAATAAAAAAATTGCAATTTCAACTTCGTTATTTAGTTATGGGTTGCCACATTTTAGGTGGATTTTTAATTGTTAACCCTTTGCACTCGGAGCTATTTTAATTCGAAAGTTAAACATTTCTTCCGACCTAGATATTCTCTCTGATTTTTTTAAATTTGATGGATATGAAATTGATATAATACCTCGTAGAATACTTAGATGTTTAGTAATTGATTGTAGATACCAACATATTTAACCCTTTGCACTCGGAGCTATTTTAACTAAAAAACGAAAGATTTTTCCATTCTAGAATATTTCCATTCTATGTATACAGTTCCTTTTCATTTTTTGCATATGAAATTTATATAATATTTCATGTAATATGTAAATGTCTGTTAGTTTATTAAATACAAAGAAAAATAATAATGTGAAGAATATTTTTAAGAATGGCATAACAATTTTCAGTGGTGCCTCAGAGTCGTCATCCGAGTGCTAAGGGTTAATAATGTAAATAATATTTTGAATAATGGTACAGCAATTTTTAGTGCTATATGTTAATAACTAAATAACGAAGCCGGAATCGCAATTTTTTTATTCTTCATTTTCGACTTATATCGTCATGGAGAACCACCCCTTAAATTTACTCCCACCCGTAGTCGAACACCCTGTATAAGAAGAGTATAATTAATGAAGTTGAACACAAAAGCACTGCGTTATTCATAGTGAGCGAATTAAATAGATTTCCGTGGGCAACAACAATTCCTGGGCGAGGCGAAATTTGAAACGTCACGGAGTTGCGTTAAATCGATTTCCCTTGGAAACAACCGTGCAGTCCAATTACCATTTGGAGAGGTACACGTTGTCAGTTTCGTTAGAATAGATCCGCTCAACGTGACAAATGCGTGTGCTAACAAGGCGAGGGCCGTGTATTGAGATGTGAGAATACGTTTCCTTGCTAAACGGTGTGTTCTTCTGGATATTTGCTGGCCGCGTAAAGCAATACTACAGGAGAAACCGTGGGGGGGGGGGGGCTAGAGATGCAAATTCCGGAAATAGCTGCGCAATATGGTCGGATGAACGTTGTACGTCTAGTCAGCGCCATTCTTGCGCCGTGGTATTTATCTTAACGGTTCGGCACGTCAACTACGGGGATATTCATGTATTTCGGTTTGTTGGAAATAACCACCGGAAGAATTCGGATCGGTCGCGGGCAATGGAGTCTTGTAATTCGATCCGCAACTCGACAAACTTCCAATTCAATTGCTAGACGAAGGGGGACAAATTGTGATGCGAAACAATTGTCCCCAGTGGTCTGTCAATAATTGTTGTGTCGGTTGTCGGACGGCCCTGGAAACACGTAATTAAAGATTCGAGACATACGTGGTCTGATGTTATTCGCGCTCAAGCCATTCGATTAATGTAACATTCGAAAACGAATAAAAAATAAGCCGAAAAAAGAAATTGTCGAATATTTGACAGAAAAATTACTTCTATAAGCTTATGATAAAGGTAGGAAATTTTATGAATATAAATTCTGAATATATTTTAAGAGTTTATGCACCGATACCCATAAAAATGTCACAAAATTGAAGCAATTTATTCAATGGCGCAAAAATTAAAAAGGATCCTTGTATCTCTAAGAATTTATTACAGTAATTATTCTTTCGCTCGCAGATCATAACAAAATTTGTTATAGAAATAAATTGTATTGTATTAGTATGTTCTCGAACAGCCATGTTTTAATATAAACACGCAAAACGTCGACAATCTATACACAATTCATAGCAAGTACATTAATATAAAAGAAACTGTTATGAACTTCGCTGAATGAAAGCGCTTTTATTATTTCGTGCTCGGTCTCCAGCACCTTTTTCACATCAAAGAAACGATTTTCCAAGAGAACTGTATTTCTCAGAAATGAATGCCAGTTATAACCCATTCATTATATCTTTAATTTCGATGAAAATGCGGAAGCTCGAAGCAATAAAAAGAAACTCCTGTAGTCAAATATCAATTTATTTGTTTCTACCGTTTGCGTGATTTTATGGCGTTCTATTCGTTGGCCATATTCGTTACCGTCCTTCTCGGCGGTAACTGTTTCGCTTTATGGTTGTCACGAAATTTACGATAGGAATTAACGATATCATTTCGGCGAAACACCGAGCAAGCAATGCGGACGCGAACGAATGCAAATGCTGGGAAGAACGCCACGATCAGGTTCAGGGAACGAGACGTACGTGATATCATGCATGTTGCAGGCGATTAAGTTCTCAGCCTTTGCGCGGGAATTCATAATGCGTGGTGTGACCCACGAGCACGCGAAAAATCTTCGAACGAGTCGACAGGCATTTCCAGATTTGTTTTCATCGCCACAATAACCGAGCGTCCGCCCCATCGAACTCGTTCGTGTACATATTTCCGAACAATAATTGCCGATTGTACGTTTTTACAGGGAATTAAGATTTCATCGGCCCGGGAAAAATAATGGAAAAAGAAATAACATATGGCAAATAACGCGGTTCGCAGCGGTTTTATGATTTCCCACTAAATCTAAATTAACGATTCTGCGGTAAACACGATGCCACATCCATTCTTGTTTGAAAATTCGTATTTTCGTCGGAATAAGCGAAAAGCGCATTGAAATACGATCGACCGCCTCGCCTGGCCGCATACACGGTGTTTCCTGAGGTATTCAACACTGGTATTGTCAATACGTAATTACGACACTAAACAATGTACACGTGTTACGTATTAGCTTAATTTTATTGTTCGATTGTGCTAAATATTTCTTTGGCGTAGTAGTAATTTGTTCATTGAAGATCTGAATTTTACATAGAACGTAAATATTTCATTGATTCTCATAGCTGGAGAATGTGGAAATTTATAGAATATTTTATTGCAGTGAATATATGCAGTAAAATGTAGGAATTGTTAGAAAATTAAGAAAGTCTTCTCTTCTGTGAATGATCACGTTGTTTCACTGTAGTTTGTTCTAATTCTGTTTATACATATTCTGAATGATTATATTTATAATAATTTATCATTCCATTTAAAAACATCTTCGTCGAAGACGTATTCTTTTACGAAACGTCGGCAGACATTTTGGAATTCCTCTATTGCACCACCATTTTTTAAAAGTAGCTTCAATCGTCGGAAGGATAAATATCTTTCATAGCTCGCATAACGCTGCGCATTTTACAACTGTCCTTTTAAAGAAATACCACATACATATTTCCAGAAGTACTGTTTCAAATTTATTTCAACTTTGTTGACCGAACATTCCGACATGAAAGCAACTTAATTTTATTAAAAAATTTACAGGCTAACGAGAAACAGTTCCAGCGATATCTGAATTAACGAAACTCGTTACATTCTTATCCCCGATAATTTCGCAGCTTAAGGTGGATACGAAAATTGAAATTCTCATCGCTCTAAATTCAATATGATCGCTGTATTTGTCCGCGATGAACGAATAGATAGGTTATGTATGTGTCTGGGAAGAACGAAATATAAATTAGTTGTTCCGAGGGAATCGAGACAGGAGTTATCGGACTTCGAACATGGGGTAGATACAATTGTATTTCCTCTTCCAGATTGAGTTTAACGGCGCAATGGAGGGGCGGTTGTGATGTCTTCAGAAATCAACTTGTCGGAGATCAGGTAATCATTGGATCAGCTGTTAAAAAGAATCCTTATTCGATCTTCGGTCGACAACGTATCCATTTGTCATCCATTTTATAAAAACAATTCAGAAATGAAATATTACTCCAAAATTATTGTAGTAATTTCTAATAGACAGTGCCAGAAAGCGTTAAAATTTAAACGCAAATACGTTCTTAATCGATCGTCATTCATAAATCTTCATAGAATAATTAAGAAAAGTAATTCAAAACTATCAGAAATATTAATAAAAAATTATGAGGTTAATCCTACGGCTTTAGATGTAAAAAAAAAAGTGTATTTTATGTTATCGGAGGAGAAGAATCGATAGTTTGTAGGGCCGGTAAACGAACCTGGTGTTTTTCAGAAGCTTAGAGAGCCCGTTTTGTAACAAAGTGATTACTTTGCAACCGCTAAGTTACCCAGACCGTGAAGGTAAACACACAACATGATTGTTACAGCAATCGATCGTTCACAATTACCGAGCGGTGTTTTCCAGAACAATTTTAAAATTCATGTTTGTCAGGCTTTTTTCGTTTTATTCCGTGGGTTTGGCGTGTATACACAGCTTCGATCCACTTTGTTGCACGTCCTGTATATTTCGAGTGGCCCCGGAAAACCAGGGGCGTGTGTTGCCCTAGGTGGTTCATGTCCCTCGGGTGTTGAAGATAAGCGACGTGCTCCCGAATTGTTATCCAGGTACTCTAGCGTAAATAGGTTATCGAATATAGAAGTTACTATGTCAAATCATGTTTCCTACGGCGCGACAAAGAGGTTGATACCGGTGTCACGGCTCGAACAAATTTTTATGTCTATCGAGCATTACGTTACGGGATTAGGTAATCGATAGCATCTGCATACACGTTTTTAAAATCAGTCTCTTTAAACATGGTATTTTTTCGAAAATTATAGAAATTTTTGCGATATGAATTATTAGAATTAGTTTTACTAATTTTATCTACTCTATTTCTTAGTAATATCAGGATTTATTTTATAACGTTCACATGCAATATAATTATTTTGTAATATTACCACTATTACATCTATTGATTATATTTTCTCAACTTCACAAAATTCTTCTTTATTTAAGGAACGGGCCAGAAAAAGTTTTTCTGTTAGATCAAAATTATTTTAGATGTGCAGTATCATTTAGGATCTAGCCCGGATATAAATTTAACGAAAAATGACAAGTTAAATTCTCATTGGAAAATTTATATTGCTATTCGTAGGACGAGGTAACTCGACGAAAAATGTGTAGATTATACATACAGATGGTGGGTAGATTATTCGGTTTTTATTGTCACCATGTTGGCACAATGTCTGCCGATATTTCTTCACTTTCGTAGGTATCGAATCGACGAAACCATGCTACTGTCGCCGCTTTTTCCATCAATAACGTTCCAAGTATCGACACAATTTTGCATACGGCTCATATAGCATATCGAAATTTATATTTCACCTCGTTTCTCACGAAAATAAGAAACAGGGTTCGAAGACCGTGTGTAGAGATGAGATACATTTTTATTTTACATTTTCGTAATACAGAGATTAACATAAACCCTCATTTAATGGTATAATATATCTCACAATTAGTCAAACTATTCTTTTATTAATGAAATTCATTGGAAACTATTAAATCATATATTTAAAGGAATTTTTTTCTTACTTAAATTTTTATAAAATTTAGTTCGAAAATGATAATTTGCATGAAGATCCGCAGACTAGTGATATGTCATTCCAAGTGATTTTTTAAAGTATGCAAGTAGCACAGTTAGTTAAGCTTCCCAAATAAACAATAAAATAATACACTTACTATTACTTAAATCGATCGATATCTACAAACTCTATACACAAACACACGAATCACCGCGCTCTATACACAAACACACGAATCACCGAGCTCTATACACAAACAAACGAATCACCGCTAGGTGTGTTTGTGTATAGAGCGCGGTGATTCGTGTATGAAGTTTGTAGATAAGTGTATTCACCGTTTTCATGCGTTACATTTTCGTTAAATTTTCGTTAATTTTTCGTTACACTTTTTGCGTAACGGTCTGAACGTTGCATTTTCTATACTGGTACCCGATTTGAAAGACGTTTCAAGTAAAAACATTATGTTTGTATATGTTCATGTATACCGTTGAATGAAGTGCGGTAAAAATTGCGAGAAATCATTCCGGTGAAAGAAACGTTCCCTTTGTTAGGATTTTGATAAAATAAGCGATGAAAATGGAGATTTGAATAACCGAATGAAAGAGCCTAGTAGAGATTTATACCGGCAGAATCCTCGCGAGAGACGAATTTGTTGTTGGTGGCTGAGCGTTCGGCAGCGTGTAATTTTATTCCGCTCGTGTTGGTAATTCCCCGCTAAGAGTGAAATTTCCGAGAAGCCATTATATTCATCCAGAGAGACACGCTTATTACACGCGTACCGTCGAGCGGGACGTTTAAAGGGCCACCGTGATTACCATGGCAGTCGTAAGTGAATAATTTAGCTGCAATTTTTCTGGAGTTTACGCCGACCCGGAAGATCCGGTTATGGGTTTACGTACCTTTGATAAATCCGATAAAATTAATTTTTCAAAAATTGTTCTGTCGGTACAATCAACGTAAAATTAAAAATCAATTTGTTAATACCATTAATAGCTCTGGGAAGCAAATATTCAGAAAACACTACTAAAATAACATATAACAATATGCACATATTGATTTTTTAACGAAACATTAGTTTCAAAAAATTGTTGAACACTGTTCAGAAAATTGAGGCATTTATGTTTCAAAACATAAATCATTTAAAAAGACATTACAACTGAAATCATAGGTCCGCTTACTGGTCTCAAATCGATCCAAACAGTGAAAGATGGTGGAATGTAAGTAATCCCTCGAATTGAAATTTTTGTGAGCCTAATCCTTGAAGCTTCCGCGAGAGAAGTCGTTCGCCGATGGCCGATCGACGTTTGTTCTGTATATAGATCGACGGGCATGATTATTAATTACAGTACAACTCACTGGTCGAATTTAGAGCGAACCGCGCGTATAATGCGCGCGTTCGTACATTTGCATATTCAAACGTTGTGTACGACGTGGCGATTATGCGACGAATCGCGCTCACGTGCCAATGACGATGTACACTCGCCATTGTACGAACCTCTCCTCGTGCAACCGGCGCAATATGCTGATCAACCTTATTAATGGATTGAAGCGACGCACGGCCTGTCCGCCCACGACCGGACGCGCCCGGATTTCACCCCAGATAAAAGTTTCATTTATTTGTTTCCGGGGATTAATGCGATGAACAAGTTAAGCACCGGCCGAAGTCGAATTGTCCTCTTCGGATTTAAACCGCGACCGGTCGCGATTTCTTCTGCATGGTCAAACCTGTCCGAAACGCGTCGGTGCTGATAGCACCAGAACACCTTGTAAACATTTTTCTTGCTGGGTTAGCATTGAATTATAATTGGAATATCATTGAATCTTTATGGAATACTGAAATTTTCAATGTGAACAAACAATGTCAGGCAAAAGCTTCTCCAAATAATCCACCCTTTTTATTTCCACCCTTTATATCACTTATACAGAGTATGTAGAAAAATTGACGGGCTGCGGAAATTAAAAGTGCCTCCAAAAAAGCAACAATATGCACCAGTAAAATAGAGAATGTACAGCCTGCATGTGATGAAACTTCCGGATTTTGCACCTGAATATGGGATCTCTGAGCGTTCGCATCGTTTCATAGCATCTCAGAAGACATCACAGAAGTAGTAATAGTAAGCCCCACGGTTCTAAACATTTTTCATCTCCGGTAGCGTTTTCAAATATGTAGCATCATCAAGATTTCAAGTGTTAATAGAAATTATTGATAAAATTATTACAGCTAAGTAAAGTGATGATGCGAGTATATGGAATTTAAGACGCCTACATTTTTGATTCGTCCATTTTCCATATTGCAGTACGTGTAATATATTTATTTATTACGAAAATCATGCCCATTTATATGTAGGTACATTTCTGTTTTAGTAATGTAGTTATTCTTGTATTATTTCGATGTGACAATTTTATACATTACTCTATTTTTCGGTGATAACAGTTGTTATTAAAATGTAATTGTATAATTATAGTACTATACTTGGATTCATTTAAGAATGTAGTTGTACTGCGCAAGTCGTTGCGCGACAGCCTTGTTGTACTTGCATGGTGACCAATGGTGACAGGAAGAGGTGTGTGGTGGAGTGGGGGATTAGCCAATGAACGAGTTCCGTTAGAGTCAGATGCGCAGTAGAGTCTTAAACTCGTCGGCTAGTAACTACATTCTTAAATGAATCCAAGTATAGTAGTGTTCACATCGTACTTTATCAATGTAAATCAGACCTAAGCAACTATCCCTACTTCTGGGTCCTCCCCACCAAACTCCTGTGGAGTGCAAGAGGGGGTTGGGAAAGACTTGATAGTGGGGGAACTGGTACAACACTGGTAGTTGTGGTCGTGAATCGATAGCGGCGAAGAAGTTGCCCGGGCCTGATATAAAAATTATGTTACGATGACAACTAGATTGTCTATTTCCATTCTGACAGATTAAAAGAATCTTCTAAAATATAGTTGTAGATTGTCCCTCTAAATTCTGGTTAAAAAAACACGAAGAAGAGTAATGCGTCGCGATGGTACATTTTAGGATTAGCATCTCATACGAATTGAATCGAGAAGTAGCTTTATGAATATGTTAGAGACCGAGAACAAATATAATGAACACGAACATTTAACGGTAATGTGCTTATTTTGTTCCGAGTTAATGGAAGTTTAATTTAAATGCACCGGCCGGTCTATAAGTTAGTGCAATTAGCGAAAAACAGACAGATATTTTCTAGAAATAGTTTCGTTTTGCGCGAAACATGGAATTAATTTGTTCGGCGCACATGCAGCGTTCGAATATCATTTACAATTAGAACGGTTCGTACGTCAGTTGGCCGGCTGGTTATTTTTGGTGTTGGGTAATGTTTATAAATACTGACAGCGTCGGTTCGCGGTAATTTAATCCCCCGCCTTAACGAATATAAATCTCAATCGAAATCTCCTTTTTTACGAACAGCACTACACACAACGCGACAGATTTATAAACTTCCGATGGACTCATTAACTTATTCCGCGACAGCTGTTTTACAAGCTTAATGATTCGTAATTGTGAAATAAATCACCGATAAATTTCTGTTCCATCAACCGTCGCCCCGAGCCACCGTCCGTACTTCGTCGGAAAATTATTAATATTTCGTCGGGGGGTGGGAAGGGGGGGATGAAACTTAAGGTGATATCGAGCGCACGTGTCAACATCAGAATTTCTATTAAAGTAAAATAAATTGATACGCTCTCGAATTCATATAGACCGTTTTATAGAGTCGTATATTATTTTTAAATACGGGGAATGGGGAACTCCATTTTTAAAAATCAATTACTCTATCCCCACGTGTATCATTTTTTGGAAATTCGTGCACTTTTATTTATGCGCTACGATTGTATGAAACTGTCAATTTTATGCAATTAATTTCTAGAATTTATTAGAAGTGTCATAAACTTGATAAGTCGTACTCCAATTATATTAAATTGTTAGCTTCGTTTATATTAAATTGCTAATTTTCTACATTAATAGCTTATATTATCAAATTTCGTAGTAACGTAATTTGAGTAACTCAATATCCATTGCCATTTGGAGTTTACAAATAATAGAATCCTCGAAAGAGTATAAAATGATTCGAAACAGTTAAATTTGAGTGCAGTTGTCTACGATAGCAGTAACAACTTTATGCTACATTTCTCGATTTATTTCCCCTCGCGAAAATTCCACGTACAGTTGCGCTACGAATTGATACCACACACTGTCAATTAATATGCATAGTCGCGAAATAAAAATATAGTAAATTTACCTGAATGCCAATATTTATTGGCACAAATTCGGAAACCTCGCGATGTTTATGAATCGATATTTTCGAAATTTATAGAGTCACCGAACTGTAATTTTCTCTTTTTCAGTTGTTTGTTAAATACACGAGAGACATTTCATTTTTGTTTTACCATTTCGACGAAAACGACTGCTATAAACATTCAACCATTTCAGATTTTGCAGAAAAAGAAATTTGTGGAAATTAAAATCGAGTATAAAAGATTTCTTAATTATCGTTAAAAAAAATTATTTTGCAAGTTTTTTATTGTCCAGGAAGGACATGTGGTAAGATATTGATTTGCAAAAGTAATATAGAAAATAGAAAAATATAATTTACTTAATCGAGAAGCTTAGAGGCTCTGCAAAAATTGATAGCTTTGAAAATTAAACTGTGAAACAAATTTTCGAGATTTTGTTGAAGTTTCCAGCTTCAAGTGAGTCTTTTTGATAGATTCTGGAGATGAATACGAATTTCCAGATTTGTTCTATGAATCTATCGGGCAAATGGGAGGGACGTACAATGAAGGGACAGAGAAAGCGACTAAACAGACTCTTTGGTAGATGAAGATTCGGCCTGGATACATATTCATACGTCATCCACGGGCTGACGTTTACTCAACGAATCACCGTCATCGACGGTACCTCCGGTACTGCTGCAGCTGGCTATTCGTCAGGCTTAAAGCAATGAGTTAGTGACCATAAAGACACATGGAAATGATAAAAAAACACGCGACCGCGGGCGAACTTACAATTAGTGCAACAAGTGCATAAAAGTCTCTTTAGTAGTTAATTTACGTACATATCCGAAGAAATTTATTGTGGCCAATATGCAGCGCAATGGGGCACCTGTTCCCCAAAAACAATGATTTATGGAATAATTACGGTTGACGCAGAAATATTCTGTTCTCCTTCCCGGCATTCATTGTTCTCTGCTCTTAAAAAGGCGCTCCTGCATTATTAATTATTCTCTAAATCGCTTTACAAAACAACAGTCAGGCCAGTGGAAACTAGAAATATACAGAAGACGTATTAACAATTCAGAAATTATGCAATTTCTAAGGGTTACATTTTTGTAACGATGCTTTAATCATTACTTTGGTGCTTCGATAATAATACCTCTAAAAATATTATAGAGAAGAAGCTTAATAAATTTCAGAGAGTTTATCTCTAAAAATTTATACTAAAAATCCACAATAAAATAATTACTGTCACATCCGCTAGCACCATTTATTTCACCGTCTATCCTCGTCATTAAAATATGTTATAAAATTTCTTTATGGAATGTTATAACAATTTATCCAGTTTATTATTTTATTAAATATGAAAGATGCTAACAAACGAGTTGAAATTTCTTCAGTTAAAGGAATATATTTGTCTACAAGCATCGAAACTGGCGAAAAACTGGAAAACAGACGAGCTAAAAGAATTGCAATGTTAATAAATTGCTCAGCCGTCGTAAAACGTTATGTTAGAAATTGTTTAACCCGGTAGAGAATTTCTTGATCGGAGCATTGAACTGTCGTCGTGTATTCGCGTTTTCGAGTTATGTCGAAACGGCACGATATGTTGTTGAACACGTCGAGTGAAACTTTGAACAAAATCACACGCAAGACACAAATTTCTGTGTCTACGTGCCTCCCAGACCGATGCCCGGGGTAAATCTGCTGGCATGCATCGTAGCTTCGAGGAAAATTAAACGTCAGTGTGGGAGCAGACGTGCCGAAACTCCCCGAACCATCGAGATAGGTTTTACAACGAACGTACGAGCAGCCATTGATATGTCATTGAACAAGCGAGGGATGCGAAACTTCCTGCCGATTGCTGCCGGCGATCCTTAAACGTGATTGACATTTATCACTCTCGGGAGCATCCCCGGGAAACAATGGGAAAAGAGCAACCATTCGACGATAACACAGGTATTCGACTGGGTTTCGCGTAAAAATTGTTTTACAGCGGCGCACGTAATTGTTCAAACACCCTTTAAATCGGAATAACTTTTTTTAAAAGTGGACCAAACGATTTCGGTATCTCCCCGAAGCTGAAAAGATAGATTAATCCAGTGAATGACGTCCAATGGAAATTTTGAAAAAAATCGTATTTGGTCGGAATCGAGATTAAAATAGCAGGTGACAATTGTTTTTTACAAATTTTTTATCCGAACTCGTAATGAAAATTTAGATCGATGTCTGTAATGTTTTAATGGAATTTTTATTACACAGATTTTAAAAGATTGATTCCATAAGAACACCTTTTATGGAAGTACCCAAAGGCAACATGTAGTGAATTGAAAAATATAAAATTTTTTTAGCGATTCTATTTATTCCCTAAGATGCTTTTAGTTTTTCATTTATCAACGAAAATTTTACATTCTCAAATTGTTTTACCGTAGTAATTGCATATCTTTTTATTTTGCTGCTCCAGCTGACACAGTTTCATAGCATTTTTTAACATGGTTTGTGCACTCAGCTTCTTCGTCAAACTGTTGTGGTGTTTTTATTCGATTTATGAGCTTTATGTAGGACAAAAAGCAACGTAACTTCGTCACGTGTAGGAGAATTTATGCCTAATATTTTGAAGTTCGATTAAATTTAATAATATTTCAATCGACCACTATATAGTTCACTTTTCAAAGTATGAAAGATATTTTTATTCTTAACTGAAACGGATATGACAAGTGAAAAGGGTATGCTATCTTTTTCACGAACATATGTAATTAAATTATTTTTGTACCACAGATATTGATTTTATGGCACACGCTAGAACAAGTACAATAAAATTAGTAAAATCAATGAAATCTACTGATAAAAGTAATTGAAGAAAGTCGAAAATTTGAGTTCAAATAGTTGCTAGTATTGAACAAATTGATTTTTCGAAAATAGCCTTCGACAAGGACTAATCATAAACCTTTTTAAACGCTTTGTAAATTCTAATTGTCAAATGTTTTCTAAAGTTGTTATTCAACAGTAAGAAGCTCGTGTGACGGAAATGAGATACAAAACTTCACCAGAGATATACCCTACGCTTGGTTAAGCACAATGGCGAACATTAAATGGTATGCTGGATACAATAGCGTTGGAAATATTGGCCTCGGTAATAGTACAATGAATGATCGTAAACACACATCGATGCGTTGTTTACTAGACTGCCTCGAAATGCATTAACATTGAACACTAGTAACTGGCATTCTATTATTTGCAAAGGGACAATTATCCTAAGCGCATCATCCGAAAACCGAGGCGACGGATAACACATTTATCAAACTTGTTACACGAGATACGTAACTCGCGTTACTGGCAGTTATCTGACGGAACGAAATTATTATAAATCGTACCATACGTAAATTCTTGTAATAACACATACTATTTTAATAAATTTGTAAGAACTCAATGTATAATTAGTCGAGAAAATTGAACATTTAAAGATAAAATAGTCAAGAAATATTAAAAATATTCACAGACTGCCATGATTAATTCGAACGATTCATTTCGGTAATTATGTAGAAAAGGAGTTTGATGACCTTGAAATATGTTGTCAAGGTCAACATTCTCAAAAACTTTTCCCTATACATCCGTTCGTTGCCGAGATATCTACAAAAACCTACGGACACTCACTATAGCGAATGCTGCCATTTTTAAATGACCGAACACCTGCGTTAAGCTCCGCCCCTTGCAAGCATTTAAACCCGTTCGCAACGAACGATAAAGTGTAATTTCTTTTAAAATATGAAACACAGTTTTCGAGGGTTTCTGTGAATCTTTTAGCACTGTTCGATATTAGATACGAGCACGAGTAAACGCGCAAAAATTACACGCCAACGCGGAAACTGATTTACGAGCGAGAACGATAGAATAGAAGAATGGGGTGCATAAAACCGGCTCGGTGTCCAGCATAACTCTATTTAGCTGCCGGCTCGGTAAGATACAAAATCGAAATGGAGATACGTCCTAATTTCCGGTCCGGTGCGAAAGAGTGTGCGTGTGTTGTTTTTATGCTTTACGGCGGTCCACGTTGATAGATAGTAAATTCCAGCCAGATTCGCAGCAGCTACTGGCACGAGTTGCTCTGTTTGCACGTCATGTATCAAACCGGCTACGAACCACATACTCGGGGCAGCATCAGGCTCGCGGAAAGACAGTGTTTATAATTTACGACTATTTCTTTTCATAAATCTTCCCGGGGAACGTGCCGTCCCGTTGGGGCATGCCAGCTCTGTCACCGTGTCTTTTCAGATTTCCTTGCCGTGCTGGCTTGTGTACGCAACTCTATTAATTTCTTCATTGTCTTAAATCTTCCTAAAGTCGTGTGCCAGTCCCCCAAAATAAACTGAATGTTTACCTAGCATGATAAAATTGAAGGTACTAAATTTTTGTTATCGAAAACTGTTCGTTTAGGTTCCTACAGAAATATATTATTTTCGGTATGGCCTTTTTCGTTAGCACCTTTGACAAGAAGGATTTTTAACAGTAAATATTATATTTTTCATATTGTACAGGTGTGAACAATTACATATTAAAATATGATGGAAGGTTAGGGTATGACTTCCAGACGACCAAACAATTCTTGGTATCTTCATTGTCACTTCCACCCAAGGACTGCTGTAAAACTTGACTCGTATTTTTTCTTTTAATGCTTATTAAACCATGCTTTATATACGCAATCAAGAATTTATTAAACAGTAAAACGTTTATCGTTGAATAACAGGTACCGCTTTCTGTCAGGTCGTGTATTTATCGTTCGTTTCGTAGAAAAATATTAAATCGATATGTCAGGTTCCAGAGAAACCTTACGTACACACAAGTCAATTAATTAATTGTGCTTCTATCTTAATCAAGAAAGATTTGCATACAGCTAAAAATAATATTGAATTTTTCTGTCAATCAAGTTTCCCCCATTTCGTTCAAAATATCCCTTTATAGTGAATGGTTGAATTATTAAAACTGAGGTTCGAAAAACATATTTATACTTCATGTGGTGGCTAATGTTGTTAAATGTGTATTTGCAGTTTACAAACATCATATAAAAATAATTTAAATCTTCATTTAGGAACTGATTGCCTAACAATTTGTAAACATTGTGAGAGCACTGTTAAGTTGCAAGTGTTTTTACCAAGTCTAACTTTCATGTGTCCATTTCAATGCGATAACGTATACACGGTGTTCGACTACGGGTGGGAGAAAGTTTAAGGGGTGGTTCTCCATGATAATATAAGTCGAAAATGAAGAATAAAAAAATTGCGATTCCGGCTTCGTTATTTAGTTTTATTAACCCATAGCACTCGAGTGGAGACTCTGCGGCGCCACTAAAAATTGCTGTGCCATTATTCAAAATATTGTTTACATTATTAAATATGTTGGTATCTAATCAATTACTAAACATCTAAGTATTCTATGAGGTATTATATCAATTTCATATCCATCAAATTTAAAAAATCAGAGGGATATCTAAGCAAAGGGTTAACAATTAAAAATCCACCTAAAATGCGGCAACCCATAACTAAATAACGAAGTCGAAATTGCAATTTTTTTATTCTTCATTTTCGACTTATATTGTCATAGAGAACCACCCCTTAAATTTTCTCTCACCTGTAGTCGAACACCCTGTATAGGTCCTGTGCCCTTAACAACCTTAGCCACATGAGCCAAAGAGAATATATCAATCTATAAATACCACGAGCTGATAATCGATTAGGTTATATAAGCCCCTCAACGGGTTATGAAACTTTCCGTTTCCATAATGCCGTGCATTATCGAGTAGAAACTCAGTCGAAAGGCGACTAAAATTTTATTCGAAACACAACACAGTTCAGAATGGAATGTCTCTTACCTAGTGTAGAAGTAAGAGCCCGAGCCCGTTGCAAAAACACGAACACCTTCTAACGACATAACTGTTATTCTAGATTGTTTTTCCTTGCACGACACGGCGTTATTATTATATCAAACGACCGAGAGGCACATAATCGTTAACCTTCGTTAAACTTCGTCTTTTGTTAGGCCAGGGCGGTGGTAAAGTTTCGCAAGTGCAGTAAGCGCAGCAAGTATGTCTAGCTTTAAACAAGTGTCTGGACTCGGATGAGGTGTGAAACAACCGCAGACCACGCGCCTCATAATCAGCTCTTTCTCGGGTTCCATTATCAATAAGCGGGGAGTCATTTTTTAAGTAGGGGTTGCGATACTATAATTAACGCTTCACCTGCAGGAAGCTTATTAACGGGACCTTCGATACCTCTGGTATAGCGAAGGGGAGTTTATAAGCTTCTTTTAAATTATAATCCTGAGAGAAATTATTAGATCATGTTGCCGATGGCGGCTTGGTGGCTCTTGATTGAATTTTTTATTGCTGTTCAAGGGTTTATTGTGAAATCCATACTTGTGAATCACAGACTTTCAGAAAATATTTAACACTGTCTACTTCAAGCCCGGGCAACTTAAAAAGATAACCTTGTCAAACAGAGAAATTAAATGCAAAATAAAACGATTACTCCAATCCACAGTCAGAAAATAAATCACTAAATGATTGACACAAACCGTTAAAATAAAAGTAAAGGAACTATTCTGGAAAAGAGGCAATTTTAGCCGATTTTGGAAATATTGTGTACGGTTTTGGTCCAGAAATGAAAAATGAATTGAATAGAACAGTTAGGATTAATTCACGGAAACGCCGGCCAAACAGGTAGCCTTTTCACTGTTTAAACCATTTCCGTCGAAACGATCAGTCATTCCATTTATCTCGTAGTTCAAACTGAAAATCAATTACAATCAAACAGTCCGAACGGTGAATTGATAAACTCCTAGTTCAAATCTGTCTCGTTGTTGCAAGCTCGTTCGATCCACGCTTACTGTGTTTTCCATTTAAATTCGACAAACACCATCCCGCCGCTTAACGCGTTTTGGCATCAATAATTTGGCAGTACCTTAATCGTTAAAATTAAACTGCGATTCAGAATGTAACAATTCACTGTAGCTTTTGATTCTAATTTCTCGGCGATTTAACCAAACGGTTCGGCACCGATAAATTACAGACTTATGTACAAATGCGATATTATTGTCTGAATATTTTCCGTGGAATAATTATAATTACTAAAGTTATGGCACACTCAGTGGATTAGCATTTTAAAGTTAGTGGCGTAGTCGTAATTCTCGATAGATAATTGACTAGATGGTCTTGAAGTGTGCTTTTATTATTCATTTTAGATTACGTAAATAACAATCATTGGACTGTGGTTTTTATGCATTTATGACAAAAATGAATATGAGAAACATGAAATAGTTATAAAACTCGTTCGATGAATTATTAAGAAACTTTTACGATTTCGTAATTTGTTCAACGACAATGTTTCGTATTTTGTAATTCTGATTATTCCACTTTGAAAATATTTTTCTTTTCATTCTACCGTGTGTCGAGCCTTTAACACCGTGCAGCGGTGCACCTTTTGCACCCTCGCCCTTCTTTTATTTATGCATGAATATTTTTCCTTTCTACTTCCTACAACATCTGTAGCACACTGAAGCAATGGGGTCTCATTATTATTCATATTGTCGCTCGGAAACAAATGTCCATCCCTCCGAATAATAAAATAGAGCACTATTTTCGTTGTGCGGAAAAGCGAGTGTGTTCGCAGACTTTGCCCGAAAAATTTATTCTCCGTATAAACACTGTGCAGAAATCAGGTGCGTTTCGATCGTCGCACCTGACAGTAACTCTGCACATTTTGCATAGGATTCGCCTAATCGCAGAGTTTCTTTCATCGAACGATACATCGGGGCACGATGCTAATGAACAATCGAACCGGTTCATTGCGATAGGATTAACAGACTCGGTCAGCCATAATCCTTTGACAAATCACTCGACTGAAGGTATTTCTACGAGATCAACCGGATCAGAGGCTATCGATCAAGAGAAAGAGTACATGGCGTTAATCCCCGGCGCTGGTGAATAATGCATTCGCTGGCCATTAAACAAATGAAATAACAGAGCGCTCGCGGATAAACCGACGTAAATTATTTTAGCCCATCATCTTCTATAATCCCGTCTGACGTTGCTTCGCCGCGATCGGGAACCATTCGAAATTCTCACCAACGCACGGCGAGCCACGGCTTCATCTGAATTTCATGGTCGCTGAACGCTTTCTACGTATTCCGAGCCTACCCCCCGCCCCCCCCCCCCCCGGACGCATTAATTAAAAAAGTGTTTTCTTACGAATTGCGCATGATTAATTCCTTGGAGGCTGCAGCGTTATTAAACGCACGCGGCCCCGTTCCACGCGAAATTGAAACGAAAACGGCGAGCTCATACGCGAATATAAACTGAAACGCGTAAAATCGCAATGGAGTGTTTCGAGTTCTATCGACTTTTTATTTTAAGTATTTTTATATTGCGAAAACTGGAATGAGAGGAGTGCTTTTGATCCCAGTTGTTCTCTGCTTGTTTATAAAAAATGCTTGTCCATTTGTGCCCAATTCATATCTGTAGGAATTTACGGTAGTTGATGAAATTATGAGAAATAATCATTCGGTACGAACTATAAATTATGCACACTTAATTGCTGTGAGGAATTGGAATGTACCTAATCAACACCCACGAATCAGTCTGATTTCAGCTACAAGATGTGATTGAACGAATATGAAAATTGTAATTATAAGACCAAGTGATTGGACAAATAGGATAACTTTCTAAAACGCAATTACCTGCAGGATGATGCCCGAGCTTTATCCGATGCAATTAGGTTCCCGCGTACCTGCAGCGACATAGCGAGCTCTCAGGTACCTCTTGATCGTTGAAGCCATGTTGCAGCTGCAGCTGCATCCCCAGAGGGGACTGGCTCTAATTATTAGCGTCGTTTTCAAGTGCATGGCGGCACTATGGAGGACCTCGGCTTTCCCACCTACATTTCCAATAGAGAAAATAGTAGGGAGCAAACTATTACCTGGTGAGAATCGGAAAAATTGCATGATCTTGCAATCTTCGTATGCAGGAGACTCTTGGGGATACGTTGCTCAATCTTTCTGAAAGTACCATTATAGAAAAATGAGTTTAGCGAGGTTCTAATACCTATCTATCTTGCTCTAAGTAGATCACCTGCTGATCAGATGATTAGAATCAGATGAAGGAACACAATATTCTAACAATTCACACAGACTCAAACATAATTAGATTATAGCACGACCCATCTCACTGGGACACTGATTTAGATTACCTTATCCACATATACTACAATTTCTTTTTATTATTATTTTACTTCATCTTGATACTACATTTTCACGTGTATTTACTCTTACAGATATATTTCTGGGAAACGTATCAAAACAGACGTTTTAAAAAGAAGTTTCCCATCACTCTTCAACCTACCTATTATGAGCAGCTACAATGACCCACGACGAATGTCAGGTCCCCCACACTCTGAAATGTCTGTACACAAACGTCTACTGCATTACCTAGCTACGGAGTAATAAATGATCCGTAACTAGCAAATCTCAGACATTTCGCCGACCTTTCGTCGCCGCTTCCATCTGCATCCGAGGCTGTTTACTTCCGGTGCTATACACAGTGTAGAGCACGCAGAGGACAGAGGGCAACGTGTGTCCTCGCGTGGTAGCATATTGCGCAACAACGTATTATAACCGAAGACCCAACATCAAAGGTGACTTTACGGAACTTCTTCCCAGGACTCTTAGATCACTGTGTACACATAGCTTGGTTCCGAGCGATTACCATTTGCTTCCTCACTTTCGAGAGACTGTTGCCAGTCGGACGAAGATATTCGATGAAACTTTTCCCAGCAATATCGGCTGTTGACTTCCGCGGCAAGTAAGCTCCTTGGGATGGGGATTGGCAAGCTGGGAAAGAGATTAGAAAAGTGTATTCAGCCCGCGAGAGAATGAAGTGAGCGAAAACAGATCCGAGAGTTTCAATTGCTTATTTTAGAGCTTCGAGTGACAGTTTGTTGAGCAGTTCGGTCAGAACTACCCCCTCCCCCTCGTGACCGCCAGTTAGAAAATGTTAATTATTTGCAGTCGGGGTCGACGGATAGCTGAAACTTTTGTGCCGTTCCACTAGACTGCGATATACAGTTTTCATGGTTTTTAACAGTTGCCATTTGGAGGAATTTCGAAGAAAGTGTATAGAATGAAATATACATAACTGAGATATATAAAAAAAATATTTTAAATTTTTCAAAGAGTTGTAAAAAGCGACAGTTTAGTGCTACACGAGCCATTTTTTAAATGCAAGTCTTGAAAACATGCAATTATTTGTGTCAAGTCTAAAAAATGTGAAATTGGGTCTTATTAATTTTAATTAACCAAAAATAGAATATATTCTCCTAATATTTTTACTCATGAAATTCGCAGTCAAGTGACACAAACAATATCCTAAACAATAAATAGCATGATTTCAATGTTATTAAACCGAACACAACCTCCCCACTAATTCTGTGACTGGCATTTCTGATTGCGCGTATTATTTTCGCGCTCGATGGCGTACACGGTAAAATTTAGATTATATCAATCCGGTAATTGCTTAATGGACAATTGTGTATCTTTCGATAAAGCTAATATCGGATTCAATGAAATTCGACTGTGCACACGACATTATACTTCATGAATAAAAATCGCGCAATAATTGTACCGCGCACGGTAATAACTATAATGCTCGGTCGAATAAGACACATGACAATGATACGGGCATTTGAAACGAAATTTGGGAGTGCGCT
Organism: Lasioglossum lativentre; assembly: GCA_916610255.1. Lineage (NCBI taxonomy): Eukaryota > Metazoa > Arthropoda > Insecta > Hymenoptera > Halictidae > Lasioglossum > Lasioglossum lativentre. The sequence continues at coordinate 34,993,045 of OU744355.1, read as the reverse complement.
ACAGGTCCGAGGAGAACAGAACCGACGAGTAAACGGGCCGGCGAAATAATTTAAAGCATAATTAATCGCGATCGACGCGATTGTCGTCGTTAACACTTTTAAACCGTGCAACATTCGACGCCGCGCCCGAAGTCGTCGTAAATCGACGAGGGGGAAAGCCACGGTGAAATCGGTCGATTTATTTTATTCCCAGTTACAGATTTATACCGATTCCCAATCGATTTCGTGTCGGCGACGATTAATCGATTGATGGATATCCGGACTGCTCGCTGGAATCGATGCGTTTTATTAAAACCATTTTAACGCGGGACGCAAATATCAATAAACATGGAACGGTTTTTTAATAATGTTCGTAACATGTTTTTACAGTCATTACATCGTATTTTATTTTACACGTTGTATCGTTTTTTAAAATTTGGCGAAACCGTAACTTTGTGACGTCACAAAATATGTACATACACGATGAGTGTTGTATTTTTATCGCGTATTTCGGTTAGTAATTGTTGGAGATATTAATACAGATATTTATAGTTGAAGTTATTGATCAATATTCGAAAAGTTTTAGTTATTTTTACAAATTTTTTTGAAAATATGTGTAATGTGCATTACATAGAAAGAATAAAAAAAGATTAGAAAAATAATTAACTGTGGGTCGGTTTAGAAATGGATTGTTTTGTAAATTTATTAAATAAAATTAGACAGCTCCTGGAAACACCTCGTGTAATTCAAACTCATCGTAAAAAATGTATTCTGTGTTAGAGAATGCTCGGAGGCTTTTTTAGCCGACTGTACGAGTTATCAGAAGGGAATGAATTCCATATAATTCGGCAACATTCGCCGTTCAGTAATACCTCAGGAAACATAAATCAGCGAAATGAAACGCGCGGCGCGTCCTTGTGTCGGCAGTCTGTACGGCGCGGCGGCGCGGCGCGGCGCTGCGCTGAAATAATAAATGACGATTAATATTTCGATATTACGGATTCGTTAACGTATTGCGAATTAATTATCCACGCCAGTCTCCATGAATTTACTTGAACAAAGCCTTACAACTGGCCTCGATAAAATTACGGTTCAGCCGGGCCTCACTTTGCGCGGCGCGGCGCGGCGCGGCAGTGAATTGCATGGCGTTCACGCGACTCAAATTTCGGCACTCGGTGCGTGAATATGGAGTAACCGCGAACCGATGTGGTAGCACATTGTGGGGAATATACACGCGCACTAAATCGCACATTTATGCGCGGGCCCGTGAGATCGGTGGCGAACGTGATTAATAAGAGGCACAAAGCGAAATATCCCTGGTCGCTTCTATCTTCCATAATACAACTAACCAATGATTTGCTGGCGCTCGAAACGCTACACTGAAATTCGATTTCATTAAGCGTATAACATACTTAAGAGACTACTATGATCCTTTCAGCAAATTCAATTTTACACCTTATGCACTAAGAATTTAATAAACCCAGCGACTAACCATCCGTGAAAAATGTGATCTTTGAGAATTTTTTCGGGGAAAATTAACAGACCTCTGGTTTGAGCGAGGAACTTATTTATAAGTACATATGTTGTACAACTTCTGGTAATTATTTTCCTGCAAAAATTTAAACCGTGTAACAGCCATTTTCTCCAAGTTCTTTCATTTTGTAGAATTTCTCTCGCTCCGTTTTATAACAAAGAAGGATGCCGTTGAAAATATAAAGTTCATGCATATAAAGGTAGAGACTTCACTCGTTAAAACGAGTAGAGGCAGAATGTTGTAGAATTTTTTAACTCAAAGTTACTGGACTTCAAAAATCGACAATTTTTCCGCCGCATTTGAATGGTCCTTTCATTTTGTGGAGCAGTGTGGAAGTTAATAATAAGTTAGTTGAACAGGAAATATGGTATGTACCACTTGTGTGAGTCATAATAGAATTCATACATGCGATTACAGAATTGTGAAATTTCGGAAGCAAAAATTTTTCCAGTATAATTCAAAATGATCCTTTAATGCTGTAAAGCAGCATGTTCTTTTATTACAATTTTTCTCAAACAACCGTTTAAATCTACGAATTCATTCTATCCACTATAAAATTAGCTCTACTTGAATCAATAAAACATTCGCACATTGTAGAATTTATTGTCCAACCATTAACACAAATTCAATTAAATTAACGCATTGATTTTTCCTCAATTTTCTTAATTGGCAGCAACGGCGTCGGTTAATTCCGTTCGAATGGCGTTTATTAAATGGAAAGGCTAAATAAGTATTTTTCGTATAATTCCGATATTAACCCTGCAATTAAGTGGAGTTTTAATGGAAACTTTCATGGATACCAGGCTTGAAATCGTTCCGACGTAAAAACACAAAGTTTGACGTCTCTGTCGTTCGTAAATCATTTCCCGATGGAAATCCACATTATTACAGACAACGTCAAATGAAACGACACGTTTATTCAGCCCTGTCAATACAATTTTAATCAATAACGGCACGCAGACATGCCGTTCTCATGTAAACCCCGGATGATCATTAAACAATCCTTATCAAAGGGACAACCGATACGATGCATCGGACAGAAATCCAGGTCACAATCCAATACGCATTTCCAACCGCCAGCTAATATTAAGATAGGGACGATTTTCCGTGATTTTCAGTAATGAATTTTCGGATTCGTATTATATCGTTCCCCGGCTACCCTTTCGCATCCGCCGCAAAATAGCAAAATTTTAATACATCAATTCCGGACATATTGAAAACCACAAGGGAAACCAATATCGCGGATTCATTTCCGTTAACTGCAACATTGTTTGCGAAATTGGGGTGGTTCGAATCAGCTTGGTGTGCTTTTTAATTTGCTTTTTCGATGACAGATGTAAATTTAATGTCGTCTAAATTCTTTTAACTAATACTTTTTTTTTTTTAAATTTAACATTCCGAAGAAAATATAAGACGCGGCCGAAAGAAGAAACGTAACGCGAGCAATCCCCGTGGGCGGTTAGGGGTTAAACTCGACACGTAGTTACGTCTTCATTACTTGAGGCCAGACGGAACTTTCGCGGCGCTGTAAAAGTAACTCTTCCGCGGCATCCGGTTAACGTTATGTATATTGGATAGAAATGATTCCCGTGAACTTTTAATAAGGCTGTCCGGGGGGCTGGTTCGTCTCTTCTGCTCTTATGTTCTCCCTATTTCCCGGCGTGTCTCTGTCCGTTTTCTGCGGTCGGATGTGGCTGGAAAGCCAGGAGGGACGAGGCCGGGGGGCGGGGGGGGGGGGGTGGGGGTAAAGGAGGTCGCGAACGAGCGCTGCAGCGTAAGAACAAAATAACAGATTTATGCGCAGCGATTCGCCGCGGAAAAACCGAAGAACAACGGGATGCAAAGTGCGTCGGCGTCGGCGTCGGCAACCGGGTTCGCCGCCTTTATTTTGATTCTCCGGCGACGTTACGGGCCCGTCGGGAATATACCGACGCATTATGAAATGTGGCGCGCAGTCTCCGGGGCAAATAAGTTTTCGAGCTCCTGGAATACATCAGGCAACACGTGTCCCGCAAAAAGCCGAGTTTCGCGGCCCCGACAATAAGTTCATGGAAATATAGTGCGCCGCCGGGAGCCCGGACCGGTATTAAAACTTTTTCATCAGTTAACGTATGGACTCCGACGTAATTCCGGGTGACAACCCGGCTGTATCGGTCGAACGGTATTAGTATTTATGTCGGGGCCGCCATCGCCGTCTACAAGCCGCCATCGCGCCGTTCCGCTGTTCTAGAAGGGTTTCATAAATCGCCGCCAATTTCCTAACCCCCTCAACGTTTGCTCGTCACTTCCCTTATCACCGCCGCATCTCTTTCTGTTTGTCCCTGTACCACCCTTTATTGACACATCGTTCCGATTTATCCGTGCAGGAATTATACTCTTCCTCGGCGGACCGCCATCGGGCTGATGTTCAATGTTTGCTTCAACTTTTCCGTGTACCGGACGTATAAGTTTTTTTTTTTAGATGTTTCCTGCAACTGTAGTGCAGTTTCAATATATGTGAAAAACTCGGGACCGAAATATTACTTACATCGTGTACTATTCATTGACGAGTAATAATACTCCGTTGTTTCTAATGATTTTTTAATGCAACTTTCTCCAACACGTTCGTGAAATTCTTCCGATTAAAACGACACCAAACACGACACAATTTGCATCACCTTTACTCGTTAAATGTGCAATACAGTAGAATATCGACTTTCCGAAGTTATCGGTAGAGCACGAGTCTTCGGATTCTAGAACAGTTACGTAAATAATCGTGTTTGTACATATCGCTTTAGATTTAACTATTTACATCTAAAACTGAAAAACGCAAGTTTTTTTTACGCCTTCGGCCGCGCGGTTCGTGTTTACATGCTCTGTCCTTTTCTACGTTCAGCGCGGTCGACGCGGCCACAAACGGTCGACGCAGTCATAAACCTCCCACCCCGAAACTATCTCCGCTTCATAGAAAAACATTGAATCATGGTTATGTTTGGGGGGGGGGGGGGTAAGGCTATTTCAGCGTTATACTTTTTGGTGGTGCCATCGCTTAAATTTTGGAATGATCCCCAAAACATATCCATGTTAAAAATTGAAAAAATGCATTCAAAAATCCAAAAATGACCAGAGGGACGATTAGAGATGGCTCGCTGGTCGTATACCGCAAGAGCGATCGAATCACGCGGTTCGTCCGGTATGAGAAGGCAATAAATTTTGTTTCTCTTCGGGGAATGATTGAGGCCATAAAGGCATTCGTTTCTCGGGATCGTCGAAGAGTGTGAGAGAAGGCGTCACGTCGTCGTCAATCGACCGGACGGAATCCCGATCCAATTGAATAACGATTTCATCAACTTCCCCGTTGAATGCAATCAATAAGAAGAAAGTTAGCCAGCCGGTATCAAAGGTTTCACGTATCAGCCGGGGCGGCGCAAACAATCTTTAACTCGCCGCGCTTCCCGGATCCGCGGAACGGCACAATTAAATAGTTCCCCAAGTAGATTTGACACTGAATTACATCCAAACTTCGAGCAAGCGATTTCGCCCGATTCTGAAGTTTCTCCCCTCCCCTCCCATCCCACCCCTCCCCTCGGCCCGGTGTTTTCGTTTACAATTCCCGCGTAGTTACGATACCCCTCGTCGGAAAGTTGTCATAAGTTGCAGACAATTCCCTTCTACCCTATGACCGTTCTCTGCCACCCCCGCAAACCTTCTGTAGCAGAGCTATCCGCCATCGCTATCCGTGTTGTCTCGCTGCGACGAGACTGCCGGCGAACAGTTGTTGGAGGAGGACGGCGCGGATGATAAACGTTAAGACGGAGACAGATAGAGAAATAAGCGGCGCAGTAAACAGAGAGGGGGCCACGGAATAAAAGTACGGAGGGAGAATAATACGGAGTAAAGGGAAGTGGTCGCAGAATAGGAGAAAATTGTCTGCGACTTATGACCCGGGCCGCGACGCTGCAACTACGCGGGCATAACTGTACAGCGTTACGCAAGAATGATATCCAGGAAGACGGTCGTGAGTTATGCACCGTTGCACCCCCCGTCCTCCGATAAATTCTCCTATCGTGTTTCTTAATGTGCTGATAAATAGAATTATACGAATTAGCCGTGAAACAATTAAGATAAGGGATATAGAGTACGGCGGAGCCGTACAGAGCAGACAGGAAATACATAACAATGACAACGAGAAAGAATCTAATTGTGTCGTCTGTTAATTAACCCTTATACGGTCATAAGAAATTGTTGAAAATCCTGCGACAATACCCATTCTTGTTTTAATCTTTAAATTAACGAAGAATGTTCCATTTATAATGTCAAATTTTAAAGTTTAAACAATATTTCTATTTGAAAATATATTAATTAGTCTTAAATAGAAGATATTCAATGGAACTCGTTGATATGCATGAAACGCACGGGGAAATCGTATCGAAATTAGTTAATATTTAAATTTTTGTAATTTTTGTACTATTGACACTATTTTAATGAAACTTAGACTGTTGGGGAGCGCGAAGCCTGCGCTTTAAAACAGTCTTTGTTGCATTACGATACGACGCTTGGTTCCCGAGATATCGTCTTGTAAAGACAAAGGTAATTTTTCAACAGTTGACTATCCCTTTCTCTCGCATAGTGTGTAGTGCCCTACCCCTTTTGCGCCTCCAGTTGAGGTTGAGGCAGATCAGTGTTTACTATTACCCCCACTCCATTCACCTTACGTAAAAACTTTGATTATTTATATCTCGAGAATGGATTGAGATATCGAGATGGAACAAAATGCATTGGAAAGAGCATCGACTCTACTATCTTCTGTGAGTGTGGATCTGACAGTATTAACACAGCACAAAATTAATTCGGAGCGAACAAACTATATCTCGATGATGAATTCAGAAGAAGAAAATTAACGGAGAAATTTTTATTTTCTCAAGTGCCCGTTTCATTTTTGCTGCTATAATGTCCGCTGATTTTAAAATACACCTATCAATTTTACCTTTCAATTTAATTGACATTCTTTTCTTATCTGAATCAATTATTTAGTGGTATTAAAAATGCAGTGAGTTATTCTTCGTTTGATCGATTTGGACCAATCTTTTCATTTCTTCTTCTCTGTAACATAGTTCTCATTTTTGCATTATTAAAATGATTTTTCCATTATGTATGCAGCCGCTGATATAAAAATTCTTTTCTTCGTGGCATATTTGTACGAACCTTTCTAAGTGACAGAATTCACACTTATGAATGTTAAATAAACTGTATAACGGAAAAATAATTATTATATATTAATAGAACGTACAAATCTTTGTATTTTTCGATTTTTATACGAGTTAAAATTCCAATTTCATTTGTGTGCTTTAAAGTAATATTTATTAAATTAATCGTACATTACCTGAAAGTCTAAAATGATTCGTCATCCTAATCTTTTCTTAAACTATCTGAATATTGTAATATTGATAAATTGGTGTATTTATGGTACGCACTGTATGTTTAGTGAAATTGAGTTTCTATTCATGTCAGAGTTAAGTGGTATTATGGTAATTAATCTTAAAATGTGACACGTGTTGTAATTAATTTTAAGTTATTGCCTTATTCTAGTGACAATGATGAAGCAGTATTATTAGTGGAGATTTATTAGTCTGTCTAATAATTAAATGTCCTCGAAGAAACAGTTTATTTTCGAAATGTATTTGAAAAAATGAATTACTGTATCACCAAAAAGTTCTCACATCAAGAAGTCGATAATATGCAATTGGAATCCAAGAGAAAACAATAACATTTTACAGTTAATATTAATTAATCCAAACGTTTCGCATCTGCGCCGTTTATATGCATCATCCTAATTTTATAAAAAAACATGATACCAGAAAACATAATTGTTTTCGTAATTTCGATTTCGAAATTGGCAGTATTATTTTTAGGGCTTCGTGGAATTCATATTTTTGAATTTACTGCGGTATTTCTCTGTGCTCAGATGGCAAACTGTGATACGTCCAATTTTCGTCAAAATTGAGATATGCGCTTTTCCATGTGTATCTAGATGAAATCTAGAAATTGGCAAAACGTGACATCTCTCTGCTCCGCGATTTAGAAAAAAGACGGGGCACCGATTCATGTATTTTTGAGAACATAATTTTATCCATGCGAACGAACTGTAAAATTGCTTCGCAACGAAATTAGGTAGAAGCTCGCGTATCGTATTTTCCGACTAAAAATTCTGCACGATATCGGCAATAATGTAAAATATACTTGAAATATTTTAAAACACGTTTCCGAATGAAAAATGTTATTAAACGTGATTGGACGCGTATCCGTTCGACAGGATAACGCATTAGAAATAACAAATAAAAGATAAAATGGATTGTTAATGCCTGTTCCAGTGCTGGGATCATTAATCACCGCACATTACAAAGAGATTTAATAACAAATATTCTGGGCGAAACACGGACTTACTGGTTTTCAGTTCTGCAGTACGAGAATCTGCTCCCCAACAATAATTTATCACGAAGGTATTAACGAGAACACACAAAAACAATAACGAGTACTCGGAAATCTTCCGGAGCATTATTTTGTATTCAGAGCGGGGTGCATAATACTTCATCACGGCATGAAGATTTTAAATTTAAATGAAAATTTTTTCATTTAATTTTAAAGCGGCTTGCGATTGTCCCCCGGAGACCGTTTTCTGCGTTCGATTGAAATTTAGAGAAACCGTGCCGGCCTTTTGCGGGGCTATAGAAAAATAGCGAAGTGCTGCAACAATATTCGACAACTGCAAGTTCCGGACAACAGACACGGCTTGCCCATAAATATCGTATTTCGATTTGCCACATCATGCAATACCGCGACTCGCCAAAAAGTTATAAAATCATTTCTGAAACTGTTCGCACGCAGACACGGAATCCTGTTATCCAGTTATCCAATTTTTAGTCACCAGTTTTTCCCTTAGGGCACAGTTTTATACGGATTTGTAAATTTATACGTCCGCGGTTTTCCAGCGGACCACTTGCTTAATAAGAAAAAAGGATTCATTTATTATTCTTTATAATAAGAATTGGATGAAAATATATCGTGTGTTTAAAATTTAGGTAATTGCAACAATTAAAATTGGAATGGAGAACGAGTGTTAATTTTAATGTGACAATTACACGAATTAGCAGGAACAATTAAATTGTACGAAATTAATTTCGTGTGTAATTTCACAAAGTGTATTAGAAACAATTGAGCCCCCATCACTTAGTCAGTTAGTTTCCGGTCAGTATCCCTGTAAACACTTCATGTCGAGGGGTCTTTGATCATTGCGTCAACATCTGGAGCTCTCACATGACCGTTATCATCTGGTTTGCTACTTCGCCAATATGTACATTCAAGATCGTACCAACATTTTGGATATAACATAGTCTGGTTGAGTTTCTTCAATAAAATAAGAATATTTCTGTATATATGTGCACTTCATAGATCTCTGCAACTACCAAATTAATAGTAAATAGTACCGTATATTAATTAGAAGCCAGAAATGGAACTTTCCATTATTATTCGAAATAATGAAGAGGGAAAACTAAAATTGGAATAAATGAGACTGTACAATTAAAATGAAAAATATGTAACAGCAAGAAGAGAAAAATCAAAGATAAAATGTGTATTAAAATTATATTTACTACAAGCTTGTTAAAAGTTTCATTTATTTCACAAAGTCTTCTATTCGATATTGCTTGCTGTTGTTAACTATCAAATTCAATAATGTTTAATTAAGGGTGCTTTAACCTCTAATAATATTGAGACAGAATCATAGTGAGACTGAATCGAACAGAATTTATTAAATATTTATGTTATTTAATTCTTCAAAATCGAAATACAATTATAAAATAAATCTTCTTCATATAGAACATTATTGATAACAAAGTAGTCCTAATTATTGTAGTTGTGAAGGAACTCGTAATACGTTAACTATAATGTGCAAGTTCAAAAAAATAATGTAATGATAGTGATTTGTGTAACAAGCGATCGTGGAAATCGTTGAACATCAGTTATGCGAATCCACGATTATCCACAACTGTGTTCATGGGCTGAACATTGATCCTCTGAATCGGACCATGTCGCATGCTCGACAACAGTGATTCTGTATGAAGAAGTATGTTAGTGTGCACGGGGTCTACAGTTATTAAGCCAAGTTTTAAGTGGGATTACTGTTACTATGCGAAGTTGAGACGAGACTAACTGTTACTAAACGAAGTTGGAATGGAACTGACTGTTAATCCTCGTGGCATTCCCCCTTCACAGAGTTTTTTCCCGCGTACTAAGACTTACATGATTAATGAAACTATCTCAGATGTCACTGTGAATATTTTACAGTTAAAAATGTTACGTTTCCCTATTCTCCCTCTTCACGCCATTAGAATTTTAAACGCGCCAGGGAAAGTGCAATTAGAAACAAGAGTGCACTTTATAACGAGTTCGAAGATTTATGACACCGTGACACCGGAATGACTTTAATCTTAGAAAGACTAACAAAGAACTTGCCTGTATACATGCTCATTTATTTGTAATACTCGTTTCAAAATGTTATACTTTTACAAACAAAAAAATAAAAACGTGTACGTATGGCGTTTTTTTTTTAAAGAAATTTGAAATTATAGAAATGTGAAAATATATACAATTAATGAATGAGAATTTTAAGAAAATGAAAACAATTTCTATAATACACTATAAAATATGAAAATCATTTCTAATCTAATGAAAATGATGGATTCAAGAACCATTCATTCTACGATCAAACAATGTAACATTTTCTGAAATGTTGCATAAGGAAATTAGCAAGTGTAAACAGCTTTTGGCCACTCCTCTTGCATCGAGTATGACCGAACGGAATTTAGACGTCCATTATAAGTGGGACAGCCTGTAGATCATGACGCGGAAGATTTACGACAGCCTAATCCTTCACTCTAACCGGCTAAAATATCCCCATTGTTTTCAGCAACGTGTACATAACTGTCGTTTGAATAACTGCACTCGGGGCTAGTGTGTTCCACGGTTCAAAACCGATCAAGATACAATCGTTAGCCTATCCGTTGTATGAGAAATTAGAGTGTCGCGTGAAGAACAGCCACGCCCGACCTCAAACTAGGCTAAACAATGGAGGGAGGTTGAGGGGGGTTGGGGGAAGAATTACCCGGGTGACGTGTAAAAGCTCGGTTCATAGTCAGTGTGAGGGTAATCCGGCGACATAAGCCATAAGGGGCGCACAGTTTTTAAGAATCGGGGCGGCGACAGCATTGTTGTTCGGATGTTATGAAACATGCGCTCCACCTTCCGACGAGGGAAACGGAAGGTGTAAGAACAGTTGTTTAGAAAGGAGGGCTTTAAAGCTTATAGAGTATGTGGAGCTGCTCGCTGACCTGAATGGAAACGTGTGTGATGAATGCACGTAAAGAAATTAATACAGACAATTTTATACTGTTTTATCTACAATCGTTTATTCTTTCGACGAATCGAAACAATTATTTCTTTATTGTATTATAAACCGAACTGAACATATCTGCCCACTGACCTGAATAGAACAGTGTTTGCACGTAAAGAAATTAGTACAGACAATTTTTTAGTTTCTTTCCACATTTTACTTCATGGGTTTAATAAAAAATAATGTAAAAAATTATTTAAGATATATCAAGAAATACTTATGCTTCAATGAAAATATTCTTCAAACTTGCAATAATTCAAAATCTTAATAAATAAATTTAAAAATAATGTAGAACTACGTACAACAAATTATATATACATACCAAATATAAAAAGACGTTATCCAAGTTCAAAAACTTCTGCGTTTAACATAATAGGTTTCCACGGAGAACAAACAAATTAACTGAAGGGATGTTTTCGCCCGGATCCGCGAAATTATCATGAAAAATATTTTCCGCATCTCCCATCCGCGGAAATCGAACAAAGTCGAAGTTCAAAAAGTTCCTGGCACTCTAAAAAATTTCTTTCCGTTTACGTTCCTCGACGGTGGTCGGATCAGTGATCGTTATTCACTCTGTAAGCTCGAAACGCCTTCTTTTGACACCGGGCGTGCAGATCTTGCGCAAACGTTATTAGAATTCGCAACGTAATAGTCGAGGCTGCTTCGCGGCGATCCGTTTTCCCAGTCGAGGACTCGAGTTTGCTCCCTGTGAATGGTCGTAATGAAGGAACGACTACACGGAAACGCGCCGAGTGCTGTGTATGAGGTTTACCAAGGATTCGGATGGTTTACAAAGGGGGGCGAAACCCGACAGTGTCGCATCTGCACCGAAAGCCGAGAAAAGTAAGGCACTTAGGTTTAAGGGAGTGTAGCCACCGCACCAGCATAATCCAGAAATACCTTTAGACACTCGTTAATGCTAAATCGCTTAAGAACTGTTTATCGGGAACAGAGAGAGAGAGAAAGAGAGAGAGAAACTCGAGCAGCTTATCTGTCAACTTTCTTACTCCGAACGATCGAAAAAGTTCCGGCGAAAAAATCACGCTGGATCTGTAGATCTGATTAGGGTAGCAGAAACTGAGCTTTCCTGTTCGGTTGCAAAAACCGCGAAATTAAAAGATAGCACCACCGTGGGACGCACTGTGTGCGAGAACTTTCACCATAAATTCAGTTCGCGGAATGGAAAAAATATGACGTGCTCTTTGAAATATAGTTCAACAAGTGTTCGTACATTGTTAACTATTACGGTTGATTTTTCGCGTTTAAATGTGGTTTATTTTAACCGTTCACGTTCTGACATGCTTGATTTTTCCTGGTATTCTTGCTCGAGATGTTTTGACACTGTTTAAATAATATCCACGCTAAAATGTATAATGCTGTAAGCGTTATCAAAGGTATTCGCTCTTATTGTCACTATTCATTGATTCGTGTCAATTTTATATTTTGAACAAATTGAAAATTGTTCTTAAAAAAAAATAACACGCTCTTGAACGATGTAAAAATTCTTGAAATATCCTCAGGACACGAAGGGTTAATCTGAACATTGATACGTGATCCAACGTGAATCAAATATTAATGGAAATTAAGGTATACTGAACGTCTTTCGCGAATTGTTTCACTGAAATAAAGTGAACATTTTTATTACGCAATAAATGCACGAACCAGACGCAGATAATGTTACCCGGAGGTTCAAGAATCTGATATCGAAATGAATTTTCTCCCCCTCTTCTCTTCGTCGAAAGAATTCTTACGCAATGGACCGTTGCGGGAAAGCAATTTTTTATTGGAATGGAGGTATAATAGAATCACATCGGAGTAGAGCTTGGTGCCGTTTGAAAATCTGAAAAGAAAAAAAATAGAAATAAAAACCGAATGAAATCTGCGCAAATCCCCGTTTTGTTGACTCGTTTCATGTCTTTGTCTACTTGGCGCAGCAAGCACGGCGCACTACAAACGAACAAAGCGTGCTCAATTATACTCCTCTCTCTTTCCACGTTTCACCTTTTACCTCCTTTTATTCTGGAGTTCAAGTTGAAGTCGTAAGACACTGACTTTACCGCGAACTAGACGGCGATCTTGAGTGCTTGCAGAGCTCGTACCGGTACCTATATACAGTTCTCCAGAGAGCCTTTCGAACATCCTCGGAGCAGGAAATTAATTTCATGGAAACGACAACCGATACGCTCTGTAGCCAACGGTTTCATCTACATTCAAACGGTGTCCGCGTGTATGCCAACATTTGTGTGTACGTAAATATTGTATATATGTATACCACCGAATGCTAAAAATAATTTTAATCTATTAATTGAATACTCTAGGAAATGGTTTTATCCCTTCGAGTGTATCTAGAACGTTTTCTCCGATCGATGATGCTCTAGTCTTCTGTTTGTATCCTACGATTTTCTGAGAACTTGCCGAGTAAAATCGATTTTATATCCCCTAATTAAATTCTCTATTTGAATTAATATTATAATCTTTTAGAACGATGGAATTCTATGTGATCGTTTATATTTTTTCATAATCCATCTTTTTCTCATTATATGATAACAACACTGAGACTGTAAATGTCTGTAGACATTGCAGTAGATATAGAAAATTGAAAAAAATTGTGTAAATTATTATTACCGTACGATACTCAAAGTTTTAATAGACACGATTATAAATTGCAACATGTACCAGATTGAAGAACGTTGTACAGGTGTTGAAATCATTAAAAGTTAGCGTAACATTTGAAAAGCACTGCTCGTTAGAATCACATTATTAAATTGTAAATGTTTTATCATTAACTCACGTGTGAAATACTATTTTATAATTATTTATTCGCAATTAGTATTTTAGGTTCTTGTGGACCTTTAACACTATTCTGTTATGTTTTTCTTTTTAACGAAGATTTATTTTTTTTTGATTTTTTTATGGAACACGCGTAAGATAGTAAAGTATTTTAAGATGTGAATATTATTTCCATTATTTATTCGGTACTAGTTTTTAAAATTTTTGTAATTTTTCGAAACCATAACGAATTTTGTTTAACAGAATCTTCTGCAATTCCGTTATTAATATTATATAATGATGCTGTAACGACAATTAAGGACCCAACTACCTCCGGCAAATTAGTAAATGAAATTCAAAATTAAACAACTTGGAGCGACTATTTTGTGACTACATATTTCCACCCTTCGCTCGGACATGCCCTTGCGTAACATTCGAAATTAATTTACATATTTTAGACCCAAGTCATTATTTTAAATACAATAGTACTGTCTATGTTTATACAAACACTCATTTCCACAGAAAATTGACAAATATTGTATTTAAAACAAAAGTAATATTACGCAATTAAAAGACATATTATATAAAAACGAATTAAGAACCAAAAGAATCATTCTGTGACTCCTACTTTAACACAAAATGAAAATTTTCTGTACCTGTTAAAAGAAACTGTAGTTTGTTAAGAATTTAGATCTGCCATTAATAATTCCATTAAGCCAAAAATAGTATATCGACATTCTCCAATTTTCAACATTTTTTAACTGTTGAAAATCGCAGCTAATAAAATCCATCGTTTAACAATCGAAAAAATTGTAGTATTTATTTTACATTCACACTAACATACGATAGCTGAAGAAGCATTCGCGAATCTGTCAATACAACCAAACAATTCCGCGTTCGTTAATAAAAGAAAATACCTCGCCACGCACAGCAAGAGAATATACAGAAAAAAAAATCTCCGGTAAATAATTCATTGTCCGACGCGCTGACCTCGTGTATGTGTGTTTTTTTTAAATAGTTAAAACAAAAGGTAACAGGGATATACGTGAACGTAAATTTGATCATTTTTGACATCGAGTACAACTTTTTTTTTTGTTTTTTACATTCATTTATATTGAATCCCCCCGATATTCTCTAACTGTTTTATCGAAATGAATATTTCACCTCGCAAAACGAATTACAAAAAACGTGATCGAGTAACTCGAGGTCCCACACAATAAACCGTAACCTTTTTTTTTCCCCCCCGTTAAACTGCGCGCGTCATTTTATATATCAACACTTTACGAACTAACAATAAGTCTCAGCACACAATGCATCGACGCTGGTTAGATACGGGCTATTGAATTATTTGCGATGCATACATTTCTGAAAAATGGCACACAGTAATTTCGTTCTAGAAAAATATTCCAGTTTGTTGCACGGGTACCAATGTGCCATACTTTGGCCTTGCTTTACAATGACGTTTTTCAGTAATTGAAATACTGCAAATTTTACATCGTTCTTATTAAGAATCATCGTTGAAAACATATCGAATACATATTTTCGAATGAAGTATATTGGCACCGTGCTTCATCCCACGGTATTCAAATGGCAAGTATCGAGCGAAGGTGCAGCATAAAGGGCAAAATGGCGACAGATTTAGGTATAGGAGGGCGATACCAGTCGTAAGCAGGAAGTTCGTTAGAATGCAACAAGGGTACCGAAATCGAAAAGCTCGCCGTGCAATCCGCCGGTAAGAGGAATTTGTCAAATAGACTGGAAGACATCGGCTGAGAAGAACAATATCGCACGGTTAATTTACTCGGGCAATAATGCCTGGAATCATAAGCCCCAGGTGTTACATCGCGAATCTTCGACCCTCATAAACACCGAGCACAAGAGCGCGAGGATGGAGCGAGGCTGAATACCAGGGCGTAAGAGAAAGGGAACTATAGTAAGTGGGAACAGGAGGAGGAAGGAAAAGGGTGGCCCGAGGAGGCCCGGGATGTAGCAACGAGCAGAGAAACCCAAGGGTACACCCTACTTTCCAGTGTTGCAGTATCAATAGCTAAAGTTGGCCGTGGGTAGTTCGGTTAGGAAGCCGCGCGTTACTATTTTCATCTTATCTACGGCTCTGACTTTTTAACAATCCGACGGTAGCCATCGACCAGCCCTTGTGCCAATTTCACACATTCTTCCGATACACCGTGCTGTTCGCGCGACGTCGCAAAAAACTGGGCCTCGTTGCTTTATTATGAAGCGTGAGAATGATATCGTACGTTCCACTGAGAAACTT
Organism: Lasioglossum lativentre; assembly: GCA_916610255.1. Taxonomy (NCBI): domain Eukaryota; kingdom Metazoa; phylum Arthropoda; class Insecta; order Hymenoptera; family Halictidae; genus Lasioglossum; species Lasioglossum lativentre. Next base: position 34,977,061 of record OU744355.1, on the reverse strand, counting down.
TTAGTATTATTTATTGGAAATAAAATTTGTTTCTCTACTATATCGATCTTTTATGCTACATAATTTTCTATCTGTAGGTAAAAAACAATTTAGTATTTTATTTTGGATGTTAAGAATTTGTGAATTTGACTATTTATTTTTCTGTTATATTTGATTTTATGCTACATAATTTTGTGTCTCCAAGTAAAGAACTTTTGGTTTTTTTTTTTTTAATAATTTGTGAATTTGCCTATTTAGGTTTGTATATTGATTTTATGCTACATAATTTTGTATCTCCAGGTAAAGAACGTTTAGCATTCTATTTTGAAAGAATTTGTGAATTTAATTATTTATTTTTCATAATGTAATGTAAATGTATGTAAAAATCTTTAATAGAAATCTTGTAGAAATCTTCAATAGAAAGAATTCCGTCCAATACAATTTAAATTCTTGTAAACCAGTTCGTGGAAATTATTGCACGTATAAAAATGTACGTTTTATTTACGACTTTAAATAACAACGTGCATAAAACTAATTTTACCTTTTTACGCGAAATATGATATCGTGGATGTCACAAATATGTGACGCTGGTGGCGGAACGTGTTAAGTTGGTAATATGAGGGACGGACGAGGGTTGAATACCTTGGAAGTGCAATGCTATTTTTTATGAAAACATTACTTTTCGAGACACAAATTTAACTTCTCAAAAAGCTACCAGAAGAACACAATATTAATGAAAAAATAAAAAATATTGAATTGTCGTAGTAGTAATATAAAACGTAGAAAAATAATTACTAGGAACGCCAAATAGAGTTTTATTATATTAAAGCCATTAATAAAGCTAGTTGCTACCCAAGTAAGAGATTAAAAATTATTTAAAATTAGAAGTTATATATTTTCTTCAAATGAAAATAAATTGATATATCTTTTCTTTGAATTTTCATTATTTTACATGAAAGTGGTTTATCGTTTCCATGTTATTCTAATGAATTTGATCGCGGTACGTAAATACATATATAAATTCAGCAAGGAGAAGACCACTATTTGCAGTGTTTAACGATGACCAGTATTGTACTAGTTCTGTCTCCGACTAGTCAGGAAGAGAGTGAAGCGGATTAGAGAGGATAAATGTTTGGTAAGGAGGGCGAGGGTAGGTAGGAGTAAAAGGTGCATAGCAATTTCCCTGCGCGCGTCCCTCAATTCCCAACACTAGTTTCCATCTAACTTCACCCAACACACTGGTAATTTGTATCAGACTAGCTATCCCCCTCTTCCTTATCGTCTTTTATAATCTAGCTGACCTGTGACCACTAACAATCTCAAGGAGCGACGAAAATTACCCGAGAAACTGAAAATTACTATAAATCCCCGTATAATACGAGAAATTATTTGAAAATTTAGAGGAAAATGATATCGCAAAGCACAATTTTATTTAAATTCTTTTTGATAATTAATTGAAAGACGAAACGTAGTATCATATTTTTTTCCTACACTGTAACTTTTCTCCTCTAACAAGGGAACATACCTTAGTGACATCTTAATGAAATTTTGGGTGGAACTAGTTCACACAAAAATATTTGACACATCTTTTTTATTGGTCGTATTAAAGGGGTGAAAACAACCCTTGAACTTTAGGGTCGGAATCGTATTTGAAATACAAAACTGTTAAAACTAGCAGGATAGATGAAATAGCAATATTCTATATTTCTTCGTCAGATTTTCATTAGATTTTTATTTGTTTAAATAGCAATTGTTTGTTCATTTTTCCAGATATAAATCCACATTCCTGAATATTTTTTATGCGAGATGCTTCTATATGCTATACTCAAATACAAATTACGGATCAATAGAAATTTTTCCTTTATTATAAATATTATTGGAATTTAATTTTTTCCATGTGATCTATGAAAAGAATTCTTCGAATTCTTCGAAACAATGGGACGTTTCACAAATTGTTATGGTTCAGTTTTTAAAATTAATTTAATATTTCCTGATCAATAGGACGGCGGAAACAATGGGGAAATAATTGAATATAGAAACAGCAAATATTCGCTGATATTTGGCTAGCACCTACACTAATTCTATGTTCGTAAAAGGGCTTAAACAATTGATTTAATTACACCGACTCATGAATGGAAATTATTCTCCTTGCCGGCTTGGCGCGAAGTAAATTATGCCTAGGTTAATTAAAATTATTGGCCGGTGCTAATGGTAGAACGGGAATTCCTTGCGAACCATGGCATATTCAAATGAGAATGATTTTATGTTTTTATTTGCATTTATTCGCATTGTGTTGTACGCGGTATCCGTAAATAGGTTTCCTTCGTGTACGGAAATAGTCTCGGCCAGCGAAATAATATATTTTTTTAAATAGCCCGTGGTATTTAAATTGCGTGCAGTTTAGGCAGAAATATGTTTCCACGTTTCGCCCCGCAATTTAATACTGTGTAAATCAAACGGAACATTGCTTCTTTTTTTCCTACGCGATAGTATGCTCCTCCGACTGTTCTTAATACGTTAATTTACACTGTAATAAAACTGATGCCGGAAATTGTTCTATTCTCGATGCAATTATGAATCAATTAACGAGACGTTCGTTCATTAAAATTTCATAAAATTTTCCGACATGTTTATTGTGCCATTGTATTGTACGCAGAACAATATTAATAATAATAACCATAATGCTCCAAGAAATTTTGCTAATTATAAGCAGATAATTTAATTAAAATGCTGCGGACCGTATTTAATAACAATGTCTCAATGTGAATAAAATATAACATCTAACATTCCAACCAGCATTATACAATGTCACTTTGTTTATTCGGTGTTTAATTGAATTCTTTGAGAACGGACATTGTTTAAAATTTTAAAAAGGGAATTTCTTGAAAAATGTATTAAAATGAAGATTATAAAAATCGGGAACGTTAATGGACATTCGATCACAACACAATTTTCTGTCCACGTTTCGTCGGAGGTAACCAGCGGTATCTACCAACTAATTCGTTTCCCGATAACGGTGATAATTAATGTACGCCGAGCACACGTGGAGGCGTTCAATTAGAAACGTATCGATAAAGTCGCGATACTTATTGGCGTCACGGGTCTGGCTGAAAGGTGTGTTCCCGTTCGTAAAACACTTTTATCGTCTGCTGGGAAACCTATGTCGGTAGATAGTTGATGCGCTCGCGCGCGCGCGCGCGCTTCTCCGGGAAATCGCCACGAGTATGGCAAGCCTCTCGAGGAAGCGTGCTTTCGGGGAAATGGAATATAGTGTCTCAGGTGAGCACGAATTTCCGCGATACGATTCATCTCGACAAGTATCTTAGCTGCTTTCCATTGCGGGGGCTAAACCGATAAAGAGAAAGACGAACGCCAGCGAGACGGAAAAGAAACCGTACACAGAATAATGAGATAGTAAAGAGCGCACCGCGCACCTTTATGCAAATGTTGACCCTTTTAAACTATTTTGCGCAACCCGCTGTGGAACGGTAAATTCTATTCTCTCCTACCTACTTTCAGAATTTGCAAATAGAATGAAAGTTTTATTCCTGTATACTTTCATTAAGGACTTTCTGGCTGCATTTTCTTATTTAATAATGGTGAATATTTCGGATCCGTTTGTTATAATAGTTATAAATAAATTTCAGACTTCCGGCAAAAGCGTAACGAGAATTTAGGAGCATCGGTGTATTATTATCACCTGATTAAAATTATTTGATAAAGTAATTTTTATGTAGCTCCGGTTTTTCTCAATTGATGAAAAATATTTTTATTTTGCATAAAGATCCGCGGGAAGGCGATGTAAGAAATTTAACAAATTCTATACGTAATTATTAAATGTTTAATATTTAAGATAAAAATGGAAAATAAGTTGTGAGCAGTTTTTCCGAGTAGAAATGTGATCGATTGAGTTGTAAATTATTTCCAGTTGTCTGCGTTGTAAAGGTTCAATATAATTCGAATCGAAATGAATATATTGCATATTGTCAATCATCATTATACTTGTTATTGGTTATTGCCGTGAGCGTCATTTGAACGTTACTATCCCAGTCATTGGTATGTTATTTAATTATTGTTCATTGTTTGTGACAGAAGTCATGTATGTACATCTTGATTCAATGTTTCCTCCATTACTCGATTTTACTGTACTTCACCTAACCATTTTTATTAAAAATCCAAAAAATCTGAAGTCTATACAATAGACTTCAGATGGATAGATAAAATACCTATAATCCTATTAAAAAGTAAAACAATTTCTATTCGCCTCTTGATTGCTGTAATCGAGGTAGAGAATGTTTATTTCGCATAAAAATTTGCACTTCATATAATGGTTTTTAACTTCAACATTTCGACATTTGTAGCCTTATAGTACATAGTTGAAAATGTTCTAGTCAAGTTTTACAGAATCTTTGGAAAGATTTTAGCGTGATAGTTCGCAATCTTAGAAAACAGGATGGCATTTCAAGGATAAATGTCACATTGGAGGAACTCCGATTATTTTTATTTGAGGACTGCAGCTCTGCCTCGAAAAAGCAAATATGTACCGTGGTCTGGGAATAAAAGTGACTACCTTTGGACAATCGCTCTCGGATCTGGTCCCGTTAAAAAGGTCTGCTCAAGATCCTTCAAGCCGACGTTATTTTCCTGTGAATACGTAGCTTTAGACGCGTGGGAATGTATGCAGGTCGGGCGCACGCGGCGCCGCTTCAGTTTGCCACGGATTTACGACCGTATTGTTGGGAATAGGTGGTCGACTCTTCGATATCCGTCGACCAATGTTTATTGCATACCGATGTCGCGCACTGAGGACCGATTTAGATGAGCTAAGCGCGAGCGGGCTCCCGATGTTTGCGAAACGAACCGGAGAAATGAAGTTGAGAGCAAAAGGCTCGGCTTAACGTGGAGTTAGAACAGATTACAGATCATGGTTTCCGACGAGCATTAAAAACACACTCATAGGTACACCTGTACCTGTGCATTTCACGCACTTACACACTCGTCAATACGTGCCAGACACACAGCATTAATTCATACTATTTTACATACGCTATCGTGCATAAAGATTTGGACACTTGAACATTTACGAAATATTATATTATAATAATATAACTATTATAACTTCGTTAAACAAAATCGTATATTAATGTGCTTGTGCTCATTTCTAAGCGTAAAGCCCCTACTTTCCGAATTCTTCTTGGGTGTAGTATATCATAAAATATTGCATAAAAATTACAAAAATTTAATATAGTTGGGCTTTCATATAAAAATTGATTGATTTAATGTAAGCTCATCAATTTCTACAAATGTCTCTAATAATTTAAAAGAAGTCAATATTTACTAGAAAATATGAGTATGTTACGTTCTTTTGCATCAAATCAGAAATTCATTAAATAAATTTTCATTTGGCAGATAGCTTCTATTTTTCGAGATATTGAAGTCTGTTTTTGCAGTGAACAAATAAAAAGTTATAGCAAGAACGAGCCCTGAAGGGGGAACGCTCTTCAATTTGCTGATTAATTTCCTGCAAAATTTTATTTCGCTCACAAACGCGTTCGAAAAGTCCGGATGTAAAGCAAGAAATTTACACGTTCCTTTTACAGGTCTGAAAAGACTGATCCAGCCCCCGAGATCCCTCAGTTATTTCCGGGATTTACCGTTGACAGACGTTACTAAATTACAGATCCGTTGCATTTTCATTTGCCTAATTGAAGCACGAGATCCGATCGTTTTGTTTCACTTCGCGCAGACACGGCTGGTCCCCTTTTTTCTCTGGTGAACGATAATCCGGGCTGAACGTAAGAAGCGGGTCCGCGTCCGCCGGGTTTTTAGCGTAATTTCTATGTATAGCTCGTTAGGAGCGAAGGAATGCGCGCTTTGACGAAAAGCCGGCGCATATGTGCGCCCGGATAATCTGGATCTGGCCCCATTGTGAGGAGCCCGTGCTCATTTAATTAATTATTTTTATAAATCTTGAGAACATCGCCCTCGTCGGAGCGGCCGCCGCCTCGCTGTTTCATTTGATAGCAGCAGGGATTTTTAAAAGAAGAGATTTTCCACGAACGTGTAAATAATCCAACTGTGAAACGGGAGTGGTCGTACGCTGTATATCTTAATTTAAAGAAACGTTGGTTCATTGATAAAATCAGAATTTCACACTGTATTGGAAATTAGCGAATTGTTAGCGGCCTGAACACCGATTTCCACAAATATTAATTTAAGGAGTATTAAAATTAGCTTTTGTAATCATTTAAAGAATAACACCAGTTTCCATATAAGTAAGTTGTATTTCGAAAAATTATTAAGTGACAAAGAAGTAATTTTGTACGAATCTTGCGCTGAATATTATCTCGAATTCTCAGTTCCTTTTTGTGGTATGATCAGTTTATTATTTCTCTCGTGAAAGCCTCACAAAGTTTTGTCAATATAGGATTAAATATTAACATATGATGAATAGATTAATGGAGTGGCGCTATTTAGTCTACCGATTTAATCTGAATTTCACACTACATTGGAAGTTAGTGAAATGCTAACAGCCTTTAAAGGCTCTGCCTGAAATATTTGATCTCTCTTTTGACGAATTGTAAATTTATAGAGATAAGAATTTATGCTTATATAAATACATGTAATATATATTAATTATACACATTGTGGCACAGAACAAATTCACAATCAAAATTAAACATTTCACTGATTTAAATTCGAAAGTATTTTTAATTTAATCACTTCTACAAATCAAAAAATCTTGATCTGCAAAATAAAATCTGAACATTCGATAGTCTAAAAACGAGGCGAAAACTTCATTCGTTTCATTAAACTTTTTATATCATCAAGTAGATCCGAACTGCAAGAGTGCGATCATATTCAGTACATACATGGAAATAAGTTCAGAGTCAGTTACCGGAAGATTTTTATCCGCATCCGCTCTTTTACCTGCCGCTCATCTCTTCTCAGCATGCATAAAGGACGCAGATTCAAGAACGACTTTAAAAATCACGAGCGGAGTCAAGATAAGAATTTAATATTCGCTACTCGGGCGGACCGAGAACGGAATTTTAATAATCGTGTCGTTCATTAGATGCCTCCGAAAAAAATACAATACGTCCACGGGTCCGCGAACCCGGAAAAAACAACGTTCACGGCCCAAAACGGTTCCACGACACAAAACGGCACAAAACGGTGCCTGTTGCGAATTACCTATTTAGGAAAATTAAAATTAGGCAATTTTACTAGATTTGTGGAACACGTTGCATCGAGTGTGAATAATAATATTATGATAATATTATAAAGATACTTGGAAGGTGTGCACAGACTCTAAACGACTACATTGAAACAGTCAATTGTTAAATGAAGCCCTCCCACACCGAATTTCTATTATTTTCTCATGAAATATCGACGCATGTGAATGGCAAATACACAGTTAGCAGCACACAGCAGGTAATACTACTCGTCACGCGAATAAGAAATATAGTTTTCGTGCTGTATCTCTCGCAATTCAATCACCCCTTACAATTTCGAGATTACGACCTCCACAATTTCTCGAACGGCGCGCGACCCCAAAAAACCCCATCAACCCCAAGGAAAAACATTTCAATCGCACCGCGAACGACACCATCACCCGGAGTAATCACGTTAGAAGGTTCATCCGGTACATCGAAAATTAATGTTCACCGGGCGAAAGCATTCGTGCAGGCTACCCAAACGGATCGTTCTAATCAAACTTCCCCTAAACTCGCGTTTCGCCGGAGCGCCGGTAATCACCATTGAAAAATCGGTCCCGTTGTTGTGTCGCGGAGGGAATCCGGCGCGCTTCTTCCTCGGTCGTCGTATTTTCCTCGGGCCTGTCCTAAAAACCGTCGGGCTGTTTGTTCGCGTGAAAGAAAGACACGGGACGGCGACGCCGGGCGTCGGGTCGCGTCGTGTCGCGTCGCGTTGGACCGCGCGCCGCTCCGGGAAAATAGGGATCCGCCGAACAAATTGTAGCCGGGGCCGCTATATTTATGCATTTATTTATTAACCAAGTTTTATTTGTCCCTTGGGCAAAATAACGGGCCGGCGTAAACAAGTGGGACGGCACGGCGACAACTCACGGGCTGCCACCGCCAATTGCGACGATTCGTTTTATCCTGCGACGTCCTCGATCCGTCTACGTTGTACGTCAAGGCATGATAAATCAGTGTCGCGTTGATGGCGAGCATCGCCGGTGATAGGCAACCGCTACCGTCGCTCCTCCATCGTCGATTTCCCCGGTTTTCGTCAAGTAAAACGCGTGTACCCCCCCATTTTCCCCCCACTCTCTCACTCTCTCTCTCTCTTGCCTCGCCAACAACCCCCTTTTTCCTCGATCCACTCACACCACCGACGAACACCCGGTCCCAACTTCCGGTCTACCCGCATTTTGCTACCACTTCTATTTTCATCAGCGGCCCCCCGGCTTCCGGCTTCATCTCCTTCGCGAAAAATTGAAAATCTGCGACCAAGTTATTATTACGCCGACCGAGAGGAAGAGCATTAACCGCTCGAAGCGAATTGCCGGATAGGCAAATTGTGAATAAGGGTCGACGGAGATGTTGCGTCGTGTTTTCGAACGGTCGTCGTTCGAGCTATCCGAAATTTTTTAACATCGATTGTTTCGTAATTTTTTGAAGTTTGTGGTTTGCGGCTAAAGACTTTTTAAACACTAGTATAATATCGAAGATGACAGAATCAAAAAGGTCTCCATTCACCCTTTAGACTTGAGGTGTTTCAAGAATTTAGAATTAGTGTGCTGTAGTGATTTTATATTTTTATCTGTGTAATGAAAATTGAAAACATATGTTTTGTAGATCCGCGTGAATTACTGTATATCTTGAGAATTTCTTCAAAATCGAAACGAACTTCTGGGACAATTTCTATTAGGAATTAAATAAAAATTTAAATGTGCCACACGTTTCTTTATATTTTTCTACCGACGATATAACACGAAACAAATACGTACACACATTTTAACCCGTGAAACGCACCCAAGCAGTTCACCTGGAAAAATGCTTGGTACCCTGTATAAATTCTGTCCTCGATATTGGAGCACAGATCGGGTACGAAGCTCGGTTACCGTTTTATGGATCGTTTTACACTTTTGCCCGTAAAACGGTAGCGGCTCTAGCGTCGTGTCCATTGACGACCGGCGCGCAGCGTTTACATCGTTTCCCGATTTCAATATTTGAGCGGGATAAGTAGCTGAGTAACTAGTCGCGAGAACGGACGAAACGAAAAGGAAACAGACGTGGTTAAAACGGCTTTCATTATTCGCGGATGGTTCGCAGATTCCCGTCACGTTCGGCTTCGGAACGCGTGCGAAATTCCCTTGCGCGGCGAACGGGGGCCCGGAGATGCTTTTTTTTTTCTTTCTTTCCTTTTTGCCATTCAAATTCTCACGTTTCCGCGGCGACGAGTTGCAAACGATAACCGGCAACGCTCGACAATATCCGTCGGTGCCGATCTTACCCGGCTGGCTGCACGGCACAGACGAATCGGGGCCATACATCGTCGAATCTCACCTCGGTGAAACACCGAGGTAAAACGAATCGGCGATATCATCGTTGCGAAACGTTCCGAGAGGACAAACTAGGCGCAGCAGACGAACGAGAGCCTTGTAACTTTATAACTCGCGTCCCCCTCCCCTCTAACGATCCACATTAACCACGATATATTACGACAACCGGAAGCCCTTTGCTACCGGCACTTCCACGTGCCCAAACACTACGACATTTCTTAACCCTCGGGAGCCACGAATCTCTTCTAACCGCAGGCGTCTGCCGAATATCAAGCCGTTCTCTTCGTTAAATGGTGAGTATTTGTGAATTTATGGCATGCCTCGTGTGATTTTTGATTGGACATGTTTTTAAAGGCAGTGAACCTGTATTTAACCCTTTGCACTGGGAGCTATTTCAACTAAAAAACGAAAGATTTTTCCATTCTTTAAAATTTTTTTTTCATTTTTTGTATACGAAACTAATATAATATTTATTTAATATTTAAATGTCAAATACGAACAAACATAATACAGTTTGTCAAATACGAACAAAAATAATAATGTGAACTGATGGCATAACAATTTTCAGTGGTGCCTCAGAGTCGCTATCCGAGTGCTAAGGGTTAATAGTAGTTCTTTGAAGTTGCTTTTCTATACCGTGTTTCTCATCTACCGGTGGAGACGTGAACAGGTGGGTTTTATAGAAAGTATGTCGAAAATGTAGAATAAAATTGTTTTATTATGAGACTCCATTTTCCATTGGAAATTGGTCAGGTTCTCATTATAGTGACAAAAAGTAGATTTGGCTGGTCATGGTCAGACACAAAATCGACTCGAAGAATCTCTGATTTTTCAGCCTGATTTCGTGATTGCTTTCAAAAGTTTTAAACCTGAGTGCCTCCATCAGAAAGTGCCACCTTTAATTTGAGTCCCCAAAAGTTAGAAAATTTAACATTGACTATAAATTATACGATATTTTTACTCCACGAAACGCAGGAGTGTTCACTTGCAAACGTGAATTCCATTAATAAAAGAAATTATTTAAGCTTCCCTATAAAGGGTAATTAAATTTCTATTACTATTACCAAAAATTCTCTTGCGAAATTATAAAAAAATTGAAAACTATATTTTCGTATAACGGAAATTAGAATGTCACGTATAGTCTTTCAAGCATTGAGAATCATATTGTTGAACTGAAAGTACTTTACAGGTATTTAGTTTACGAAAACTTGTTTATCTTTCAAAGAAAAATGAAATCACGTTTTATTGCATTGTAGTCTTTGCAAATGCAGTAGAACCTTGATTGTCGGAGGCCCGGTCAACGGAACGATCGATTATCGGAATATTGATTAGCGGGAAATTTGATTATCGGAACTCTCAAGTATCCAAGCACTGCTGCCTAGTGAATAAAAGCAAGAAATATGCACTTGTAGACAATTTTCTTGTTTTGCTCGTACCTTTTTATTTGTAAACGACAATCGTTGTTATGTCCAATGCCTTTGGGATATCGCGTCGCGTTTATGGATCAGATTCTGTTAACGATGTTTGCGCTGCTTACGTCGAAACGTCGGTAAACAAAAACATGTTGTCTTATCTATTGAAACCACTTATGACGTAATATATCGATTGGGAAACGTGAACTAATTAGATCGGGTTAAATTAACTGACGTTTATCTAGCAACAACGTTCACAAGATTATAAACTTTGTTAATGATCATTTAATACTATAATAGAGCTGAAGAATATAGTGAAAAACCAACAGGATGATTGAAGTGACTTTAAGAAACCTAAATGCAATTTCATGAAATTTTCAGAATATGTATAAATTTGTTGACAGATCTACAAAACGTATTTTTTAAATTTTCGATATAGGCCCGATTTTGTAGTATCGGTAATTGCGACCAATCTCAATTTTTTCAAAATATCTTTGCACATCGTAGTAAACTAACTGTTTTAACTTCTATAAAACTCCAATATGAAAAATCTATGGTTCTTTAAAAAGTGTGCCAATATTATTTTGATTCACTGTATGTTCGCGTTTCATTTTCATTTTACCTCGACGATTCCGCAATATTTTCACAAGCTTTTTTCGAGGAAACCAATTCATCCGAGACAATGCAAACGCACAAATATGATGTCCAGTTACGGTCTTATTGTTAACCATTACCGTCGCTACAACTCGGTCAACAATTTTTATAAATTCTGCATTTATGGTTCGCTTCATCAGAAATCCTGTGTCACGGCTATATCACGTATATTAAGTTTCACTTTATTACCTTGTACTATTTGCAGCGAGTCATTATGTCACATTTTTCTCTTTCTCGATATTAGAACTATCAGAGTATTTCCACGATTTCATTGCAGTATTGTTGTGCTAGTTTTTAAAAGTTCTATAAACGTTAATGCAAACTCGATTTCCTTATTGGAAATTGCTTAACTATCATGAGAGCAGTCTATAATGGAACAATAATGTCGTAAACAACAATGAAACGCGTAATGCAATTCCGACGCCATTATCCCCTAAGCGTTCCTTGCTGTATGGGATTAGTAACATCGAACTTTTTGTTGCACTTCCCTGAAAATCGCTTGTATCGCCTACATAGCGCTAACTACATCTGCAGGACTATTAATGAGTTCAACATAAAAAGTTCGAACAATTTACTATGGTTTTGTTTAATTCTTAAATCGTACGGAATGAAGAAAAATAATTCGTGACCAATTGGTATCTAAAGAACGAATTTCAATTGTTTACTAATATGTTAATTTTTATACCATCTGGAAATTAGTATATATTAATTTTCTCTAGTTGTTCAATGTCTGATTTAGTCACTACTTTTGGTCATGTTATCATTTGTATTCTAAATTTTTTTAAATTGTTAACAAAATTTAGAAGGTGACTGTCAAGTTTACTAAAAACACGAAAGACGTAAAAAATCGTGGCGCTAATTTTCAGTCCACTGCAATAGTACTGGCCGTCATAAAATCGTCAAAAACATTCGCGAGAGTCAGTACTTGTTCCATTGAAGATTATAAGTATTACATGCTGGACACGAAGAAAATAATCAATCATGGAACCAATTTGAATCTATCAGGGGGGCAATCAGGGTGCAACCTTCGACATTCCCGCTGACCGAGCCCGTCCCGACACGGCCCAGAACTCCGTGAAAGTTGCTGGTCGCGTAATTCTCGTGAATTAATTGCCGAGCTTTTCTCTGTAATCTTACGACGGGATTCAAGTTTTAAATTAAATTCGATTCCACGGGTCCGTTCCCCGCACCGTGACGAGCAAGCCACCGTGAAAACGGAAGAAGCGAGTCCTCAGACGCTATTTCACCCCGAAAACGAAGTATGACCGACAGACACGCACGGCCCTTTGCTACCGCATTGATCCCACCTCTGCATAGTGTCTTCCACTTTTAACGCTCGCGGTTGACAAGCTTCTTTGTTCAGGTTTTGGTACCGTGGCAAGTATGAGAACGAGATTTGCTGTCGATGGAAATTAACAGTTTAGTTCTCTTGAATAAGCAATGTGGAGGATGTGGTACCAATTTGAGACAAGGTATACATTAAATCTAATTAATGCTATTGGCGCACTGGTACGATCATTTGTTACTATTAAGCACTTTTGCAAATTGTTACATCAACCAATTTTCGACGTTTCGATCTAAATTTAGCTCATTTTCAAGAAATAATTTTGTTGTAATTGCGTCTGTAAAAAATTTCAAATCATCACAGTTTACTCAGTTCACTTGTCACCGGAATGGAACCAACATGTGGTTTAACAACTCTTATGAGTATATATTAAAAATTTTTTAGTTAAGCAAGTAAGTCTATTCTTTTTCTTTCTTTTTCTTTTTGTTTTCTGTTCCTACAATTTGGCTTGACTGTTTTAGTCAACCATATATTAATCAATGGGTAATAAAAAAATTTTTTACAGACGCAATTACAACAAAATTATTTCTTGAAAATGATCTAAATTTAGATCGAAACGTCGAAAATTGGTTGATGTAACAATTTGCAAAAGTGCTTAATAGTAACAAATGATCGTACCAGTGCGCCAATAGCATTAATTAGATTTATTCAACATTGTCGATCGAAATAAGGAAAACCGTTAAGGTATACATTAGTATGAGACACCAAGGTTTTGGTGTGTGAAAAAATAAATGACGAATTTTATTTTATTCGTTTTTGAAGGGGTTAATAGGCATCGTTTGTTACGAGAGCTGGAATGAATTTCTTCATTAATTGTGGACCACGTTATCAAGATAACAATGTATAAACTCCGTTTTTCAGTTAATGTGTTCCTTTTATTACATTGTATAATTCATGCGTCAAATTTATAAAATCCAGGTTTCACTTATTACGTTCATTAATTTTAATGATATAAAAACATTTAAGCATGTGAAAATATGCTTCGTTTCATAATTTTTATTTATAAGAACAGAATGTTCCATGTGACGAGAAAAGCACACAATGCTGAACAAAAGTAATTGTTACCTCTCCTTTATTCTACAACGGAGAACCTTAAACAATTGTAATGTATGCGAATATAATATTTAAGTACCAAGATGTGTTTTATAAATGAGGAAGTATTTCATTTCAATATTTTCAGACAGTTCAATTTTAATTGTTCTTAGTAATTATTAGACTGTGGATTTTATGAATTTATTATATTTTATTTTATTTAAACAGTGAAAATATTCCAGGAGATTAAAAACACTGTTGTAATATTTTTACTTGTTAAAATAATTAATAAAAGAAATAAATATAGATGTAGGTTCTGTATATCACTTTTGGCCGGAGCACTAACTTGTATGAGGTAACGGTGACAAATTAGGCCAGCAAAATTACGTTACCAAGTAGGTAACGATGCATTGTTAGAAACTCCAATGAGAAACCAATAGGCCGAATGTATGTTAATGGTACATTATATTTTGATAGTTTCTCCATACAGAGTGTTCCGTTTTAATCTTTCCACGCAATTATCTCCCGGAGTATTCATTGTTACAAGCGTTTCAATTCGAGCTTGCTGTTTTTCGAGAGGAATGCTTTATGGTGGACACAAATCTTGTCTAGGTGGACATAATATCCGTAATTTTAAAGCTGTGTCCACACTGAATCAACACCTTACCGAATAAAAATATTAATTCTTCACATTTTTCCCCCCAATAAATCATCAATATTGTAAAATGAAATAGTTTTGACAAGTAAAAATGTGTAACTGTAATTTTTTTATCCGGGTTATTTTTTCAAACATGAACCTTCAATCTTTTTTAAATGGAATGCATTTTATTATATCATATGAAAGCGTGTGCCAAAAACGAATTCATTCATATACGACACAATGATCTCCAAGGTCATACAAGGTCACAATTGTTTTGGACCGTGTAAAAAGGAGGCAGGTGTATAAAAATCAACACAGTCATAATCCTCCCACTCCAAAATTTTCTCCACTTCATGGAAAAAATCATGGATATGTTAAGGGGGGGAGGCTATTTCAGCGTTACACTTTTTGGTGGTGCCATCGCTCAAATTTTCGAATGACCCCCCCCCCAGCCCTAAAACATATCCATGTTAAAAAACAAACCGGTATGCAATTCGGAGGTGGTTGGGAAGGGTTTGGTCAGCGGGGGAATGTGGAAGGTTGTTCTGGCTGGCCTGTTTGGCCCGATGGTGGCCGGCTCGAATTGGTTCCTAAGCTACACCTAAATTCATTATAACGGAATTCCGGCCGATCTCGGTATGTCACTTGAACCGAGCGGAGGAGCATCGGGTTATCGCGTTAACGCTCATACGGTCTATCGACCGGCTGTACACCGGTGGACAAAGTAGCACGTATTACATACCACGGCGACACGTGTATTACATAGGTGCGCGTGCGGGGGCGTCGGTGTTGGTGCGCGTTTGTGCATGTCGAAGCCGGTCGACCGACCGGCAGCCTTCCTCCTCAAAGCGACGGTGTTTGCGATCAGACCTAACTATTCCCGTCACATTCTCTCGAGCACGGAGTATCGTTGCGCGGATTAAAATTACAGGAGAGGCTAATCTGTGCCCGGGCTTCGATCAAAGATCTGCTTCAAGCACTGGCTGCTGTTCCCTCTATTACGGATCGAGTGGCGGCAGGGAAACGGAAGTAGATTCGAACGATCCCGCCGATTGCGACACGGGATCCAATGCACCACGGGATTTTGCCTGAATGCTAATCAAGTTGGGAATAACCAACTGACGCTCTCATTTTTTTTCTCTCTCTCTCTCTCTCCCTCTCTTTCTCTAGCTAGAGTTCACCTGCCTCGGGGAAGGCGATCGGAAGGTGTGCAATCGGAAATGAGCCGTCCATGCGTCTCTTCCAGTTGTGCCGGTGGGGTAGCAAGTTTTATGTGCAACCAGCCGGGTAAGTATTCGTCCAATCTTTAAGAGAACTTCCTAACTATTTGTTCGGAAGTGGATCAAACCATTATCGTATCTTCAGGACGCATTTTTTATACAGCCCCTGCATAGAAAACTTGTAAACAGCAACCTGTAGCGTTTTCTCGAGAATCCCGATTGACATTCTCATAAAATTTCGTCTTCACGTCATCTACACTGATTCTTCGAACTACTATACAAGTGACTCCCATATATTCGGACACTATTAAAAAGACTTTTTTTTAAATATTGAACTATACGATTTTTTTGAGAAGTTAGATACGATGTGAACAATTTTGTTAGAAAATACTAAAAGTATAAAAACTTCTGTGGGCTTATATTTATTATCATGTTTTTATTAGCTCGCTTTCTTGTCTGTCTATCTGTTTGTTTGTTTGTCTGTTCGGTACAAATTTTGCAATTGATTTGAAACTAACTTCCCGATGAGCTGGAGACTTGAAATTTTAAACACAGCTCAGAACTGGATGACAATGCAATATTTAAAAAATATTTTTTTAAAAAGCCTATGCGTTTAGGTTTATTTATTATTGCTTTAAAAACCAAGTGGTTTGATTGGAAGTTTAGAAAGTAGGACTTGGGGGTCTATTTCGACCCAGAGTCAAGTCATCTGCTGAGATTAATATTGATCTCAAAGAAGTAGGTTTAGAAATACCTAGGACAAAGTGAATGCATAAAGATTTGATTGGATCTAGCTAGCCATGTAATTTTCAAAAGCCTTTCACGGGGTAATGAACAAACAATAAACAGCGGTTCGTGAAATTTGAATGCGCCACGTATTTTCCCAGCCTCGAATGCCTCTTACAAAGAGGAAATCACGGAGTATAATTGGAAAGTGCAGACTGCACCAAAACAATACGTATTTAGAGACTATGCCCGGGAGACTGTTCGGTTAAGGGAACGTTCGGATATCGAGATATTCGTATATAATGGGTATTCCGGGACTGTCTGCCGTGCTATTAACTGATCAAACACAACCGCGGTAAAAAAAAAAGAAAAAAGAAGAACCGGCAGTATTTTCTTACGGGCTACGATCAATGTTTAAAATTCAAATAGACGATCCCATTTCCTTCCCGAATTCACGATTGCGCTGCAAGAATCGGGCCGTGATATACGCGGCGCGGCGGCGGCGGCGGCGGACAGGAGAAAAGAATCAATACCAAGGTATGTAGCTGTCGTTAACACAGGTGTGTGGGAGGGGTCAGGGAGGCAAAGGGAGGGAGTGCCCTTTCCAGATTTTCGCCAGGTTACCGAAATGTAATTCACGCATCGTCGCGTCCCACCCGTTCTTCAATTATTCCGCGGTCCTTTACAGATTCAGCTCGACGGTCGTGGTCACCGTAAATCCCGTTGCTTAATATTTATCGCGGCTAACGCAATTACGTTGCGTTCCATTTAACATCGAGTCAATCTAATTTCTACTCGAAATAGTTCATTACACCCGGTGCCCTCCAAACCACCCCTCCCCCCCTCTATTCCCTCTTCGTCTCTCTGTCGCTCTCTAACTCCACGGCTGTTCAGCACTTTAAACCCCTTGATTTGTCTCCAAGTGGACGGGAACCGGGTGTGCATGAACGGGTCCTGTCAGCACGCTACACAGTATAATCGAACCGAGAGCGATTCGGTGGAAAGATTAAACCAGTAATCGTGACCGGAACAGGGTATTCTATGATTACGGTGTAATACAACGTCGCGGCTGTGCGCCTTGTTTAGCGGTGCACCGAATAGCGTACTGTTTTATTAGCTGCAAAAATGCGCAAGCCCAAGCTTTTTCTGGGAAACTCGCAGTTCATTAACACCATCCACCATTTGTTTCTACCTTCGTCGTTGAAATGTTTTATTTATACGTAACCACTTCGTGAAATATTCCAACCAATTTAGGAAAGGATAGTCAGGATCCGTGCTATGAAATTTATTTGACGTCAAATGTGTGCAAGGATGGTGGTGAACGTGTTGAAAAAATTAAAATGCTGGGACAGTATTGTAATATGGGTACAAGAAATCAGACTCTGAATGTAAAATATAAAATAGAATTTATTCAGTTTAGTATATCTTTAAAAAAAAATACGTTGTGAGGCACGTCTTTACGACAAATAGGACGCGAATGAGGATCGTTCTGGAAAAACGGACGACGATCTAAGAAACAATTGAGAGTTGAGGGTTCCATGACGCGGACAGCACAGATACAATGTATCATTCGAAAGTTCTCGAAAGACAAAAGCAATAGAATATCCTACTAAATAATAGTAGATTAATTTTGTCAATTTGTTCCTTAAATAAATTCCAACAGACAGGATTAGAAAAACATCAACGTGAAGGCATCGCAAATATTGTTTTTTAATTGCAAATCACTTTTTAGCGATAACATTCGACGAAATATGCAACAAGAAATGTGTGTGGAATATTATCAAAAAAAGCAGGGGACTGCCTCAAGCTCTCAAGTTGTGAAAAAGATCCGCTGTTCGAATTATGTTGATTCAGTGTGACGCGTCTATTCGCTGGACAGGTGATTCTATATGGAAAACGATGTTCGGAATTAATGTCACTCGCCTTACGCAATCTCTATGGGTTCCGCACGGCGAAAAAGGAATTTTAGATCGAATCACGTCGTTACATTCTCACCTCAAAGAATAAAATTCTACGGCCGGTGACCCATTTAATAATTGACGCGCGAAGACTCCGGTCGAGATCGTGGGCACACAGGACGGCTCGTAAAATGTATTCGCCTAATTGAAACGGCTCGAACGAGTCTCTCTGACTCGGCGCGCTCCGGATCCTTTGCGTTTTAAATTATTTCTGCCATGTCTCCCCCACCCCCGCTGTCCAACCGTGAAATACGTCGAGACTGTCGCCGTCACTGCTTATTTTAATCGTCATAACAGCGCTCCCCCGAACACTCTCTGATTATCTAGAAACGCTCGTTTATCCGGCTAAGTTCTCCAATGGAAGACACAGCGATTAATTCACCTGAAAACGTGGACGAAATTGGAGATACAGTAAACGCTCGATTCTTGTCCAACAGCTGTGTTTTTCACGGACAACTATCGTGCCCGGATAAGCTTTTTGATTTATGACTGCGTCTAGATATCGCGCCAGTGGAGCCAGATGGCCACCCAATGGTGGCCAATTTCTCGGAAATGCTCTCCTTCTTTTCCCCTTCCACTATCCTATTCCATCGCCTTACCGTACGTCCCAATCCTCGTCGCGCACGCGCAACGTGTCACTACCATGCGCCTCATTCAATCCCCGTCACGCTCTGGTCATCAGAGAGGGGGTACAGAGCCGAACATAGAGAAGGACAGAATGAAATACGGATCGCGTGACCGAAGCGTGTCGCCGTCGTCGGCACAGTTTAAAGGCCCCGGTGTTCTCACAATGTAATGCCGATTAAAAATGCTCTATACTAAATACAATTGAAACTATATCGTGTTTGGTCTTGTTTTAATCAGAGAAATGCCAGAAACAAGCCAGTGAAAGTCCCACAAAAAAATAATGAAAATTAAGGAGTTTGAACATTCGATTCATGGTGTCAATGTAGTGGTGTTCACACCGATATACCCGAGCCTACATCAATCGTCGCCGCCCTGCGTAGTGGCGCGGCGTTGAGAGGCAGTGGAGTGGGTAGGCACTGGACAGGGATCGTGCCCACGACCCCGGACAAGAATCGAGCATTTACTGTAGAATGCTTCGAATTCATGAAATCTGCCTAGCGATTTATTTTACAGCTACGATTTAGTGGCTTTAATTTTGTAGAGTGACGCGAAACTTCGTTGTATAAAATCCAAAAGTCATTTTTTCGGTGCGAATTTCATTTTTATAGTCTGCATAAATAAATGCAAAAAAATTTTACCAAAAATGCATAAATTCTTCGGATCAGACCACAACAGCAAGGAGTGTTGAGTCAAAGTTTCCCGGTAGCTAGCACATGCAGGATTTTAATCGCAACACGATCGGATACAACGGCCGGCTGTGCCCAGCGTTAATAGAAGTTAATCAGCAGCAGGACTTAATCAGTGAATAATCACGTGAGCCTGTCCCACTTGGAAATTGAGTAGAATGTTCCGAGCTGCTATCGCGTCGCCTCTCGCCCTCTAGAATCCTCTCGGTTCATGAGTACAGTCAGCGTCGGCCATATTTTACGCCGGCCAAATGAAAAGTTCGTGGATCGGCTTCTAATCTAAATATTGCAGCGGTAAAATATCCGGTTCTCCGTTTTACTTCGCCGGCACCCGGCGAATATCCTCGGCCGGAAGTCGACACACGATCCAACGATTACTTCGAGAGCCTGAGCGTCTGCTGCTCTCCTTACGAGCGCTCGCCTGAGGGTCAACGAAACTGAGAACTAGCATTTTGCGCGGGTGTATGGCTTCCGAAAGGGCTCGTGTGAAAGTAACGTATTTGTTAGGACATGATTTGTTAACTCTGCTATTCTAGCGTCTAGTTACAATCCCACGATTTATACAGTGACTCCCATTAAGAGGGGGAACACTGTGTAAATGGCCTGTTTTTCAAGAATTTTTTTTTTTAAATGTAATGCGTGGTTTGATTTAAAATTTCAGGTATCATTTATGCATGTTACAGTATAACAAACCATATTGTTTTTAATGTTTAATTGTTAATAATAATCGTGGAATAACGGTTTGAAGATGGCATCCTGTATTTGCGCCGTGCAACGTACAGTGCACAAAAATGATATGAAAAAAAAAATCCAAATGGAATCGTCAGTTTATGCAAAAACGCTCGGCATGACATTTTTCTTTTTTTTAAATTTGCCAAATTACAAAAATGGATTGTTCTAACTTCTCAAAAAATCCAAGTTGTATGGTCGAAAATTTAAAAAGTTATCGTCTTTTTAAGAGTGTCCGTATATTAGTGGGAGTCACTGTATATGGAAAAATTCCTGCCTCTACTGTAGTTGTGTATATGAATCATATGTCCTCCATATGTGTTATAACCTCTGTGAAAATGCCACATAGAATTTCTGCAGCTATTTAATAATTATTCATTGTGCATGGATGACTTTAAATAATTTCTAAAGACTACTTTTCATATAAGTCCCAGAACTTTACTGTCGAGGTATATCTGCCAACCAGGAAATTAAATAACGATTTGCAAATACTAATTCCAACAGACACGCAGTCATTCATTGGACAGGCCTAGTAAGAAGCCATTTCACACTCGTGAAAAATATTTGCGCGGAATATTAATCGTCCGGAATGTTGATCTTTCGAGTTTGTTACAGGGGGGAAGCCGAAGATTCCGAGTTTAATAAAACTTCGTGGGACTGTAGCGCACGTCGGACTAAACGAGAAACAATTTTTTTCGACGGAAGTTCACTCTGTAGGAGCGAATTAATCTTTAAAGTTTTCGCGGATAGAACTTTGTGCCGGTACGAAATAGAGCAAAACGGTACCGACACAAATTACTTGGTTCTTTTATTATTCGCGACGCCGCCACGGCAAAAAATTGTCCGCCACGCGTAATTGGTAAATAAATTAATTTCTGGGGGAGGAAAGTGGGAATCATGGTTAGCTATTTTATGCGAGTAATTGAACGAGTAAAAAGTTGAGTGCTCGGAGAAATGATAATAGTCTTGTGAATAATTTCAGTTTAATTTGTGCGATGCGTTTCTCTGTTTGCCGCCGCAGCGGTTTGTTATACGATTACCATATTATTTGCTTGAATTTCGAACAAGACTTTAAACAATTGATGGTCACTAACCAATTTTCGTGAAACAGTGAGTTCGTAAATTTTTCAGCATTCTGTAAAAAAATATTATGTAAGTAGAAAACCAAAAACAAAAAAGAAGAATTTATAAAGTAATTCTTACAAAGAGTGAATCTGACATTTTTGAGTCCAATGAACATTTTATTCTGTGGAGAAAAAAAATTTTTATAATAAACTAAATTTCACTAAATAATGAACTACCGGGTTTAAATGTATTATTATTCCGAATAATAACTGTCCGCGAGCCTACGAAGACACTATATTGTAAAGTGAGAAGAATTGGAGCCAATAATTCGATCGAACGTAGCGAATGGCTGTCCCGAGCATTTAACATCGATATTTTAGTGGTTTTTCCCGTTCAAGTGTTTTAATAGGCATCTATAGGACGGCTAGACAAAAGGAACAGACGAAGACAATGAGAGTTGTGTAAAAGCGATCGCATATGGATCCGCCGTTTTGTTCGGTCGAGAATACGTGGGCGGCAGGGTAAATCAATGAGCCGATGCGCGTTATTACCGATAAATAATGAAGCGTAGGCGTCGGAGAAAATATAAACTCGTTTATTAAGGGACGGTCTTTATATTCGGCGATATTCTTTTTGCCCCGGTTGCGTGAATTATTATCCGATATCGGACCTTATTTGTCTCGGGGACGTGAGGATTCTCGGCATTATTCGCCGCCATTACGCAAAAGAAAATGTGGCAATAAAGTATCGAGTAAATTAAAATCTATCGGGAGTCCTTGTACTGAGTGTCTTTTTTTAATTTCGTAATAACAGTCTTTAATTGAATATCCAATAAAGCCGAACAATTCGGACGTTCGAACGGTCTTTTATCAAACGAAACTTTCATTATTACCGACGTTTCATGCCATGACTTTCAAGATCCAGATTCATTTGATATTCTTATATTGCTCATAATGTTCTTCAAAGTTTTAATTAAGGAGAGTAATGTATCGAGAGAATGTATAGGAGAGAAATCTTTCGGACTGTTTTGGCAAGACTGTTTAATCTTTAATCGAATATCGTTTAATCCAGTCGACCCAACATGGTGGCGCCATTACCTGTCAGGTAATGAACTTTAAACATTCATAACTTTTGAACCAGTGGCTTCCTGAGATTGAAACTTGGATTTTCGGAATTTTCTCGTCAAAATCTACAGGGTTGTATAAAAAAAGGTTCAAAATTTCTGGTTTCCTCAGTTGAAGTTTGACCAAGAAATTCCAAAGCACGTAGCAGGGTTAATACCCAATGACAGAACACAACTAGTTACATTTCAAAATAACCATTTAATTAATTATATAGTATCGCCATTTGCTACAGTTGTCTTCCAACATGTTGGTGGGTTCCTTTTTCTCAGAAGGTTTCGCTTCACAGAACTTCCGGTCTCCGAAAATCGTGCAGTAACTTTCGCAATCATCAAAAAGTTTGTAGCTTAACGAAAGGTAATTAGTGCCTACAATCGATGGTATTTCGAAGCAGGGACGAATATAAAAGTGGGTCAGGTGGGAGAAAACGACGATATTCCCCTAAAACCGCAACGCGAACAGAGCAAATAAGTTATCTCTGTCTCATTAATTCAAATCAAGGGGAAGACAGCATGATGAAACTCGGTCTCTCGAATTCTCGGCACCTTCAACGCTCACTCTATCCGGACCCAGTTCCCGCGACAGCGAACCCGTTAACCCAGAAATGACACGATTTTGAATAAGACGCAGCCGCGACGAACCCCCGGCGATTATAATTGAACGGGCTCCGGCGTGAGATTGCATAGGCTTGTAGCGTTCAAACCGGTGTAAACATCGACGATGTTACCAGCGGAAGAGGGTTACTAATCGCTAAAGTGCTCCGCTTTTGTATCACCTATTCCTTTCTGCGGGGAGATAAAGTGGCGCGACAGCATCTCCGGCTCACAATGAAAAGTCACCAAGAGGCACGGTCGGTGGCCCCATGAATCCACGCGACACGCCAACAAATACTTCGACGCGAAACCAGGATCGCTTTGGAAACCCGAGCGTGCTTATCGAATGCAAAAGGGACTTCAAAAGAAATCTTCGTTATCGGATGCTCCCAATTTCAACCGGATACTGGCAAAATTAAGTATGTTCACCGAAACTCTTGGTTGAAAGCTTGGTTCGACCAAGATTGGTAACACTATCATGGAAAATATCCTTTGCACGTTAGAGGAGTTTTATCTAGTAGTCAATAATTTAAATGGAACAATTGACATTTTGAAAAATTATTACAACTGCAGTAAATGTTTTTATTTCATTATTTAATTCAGAATGAGTTCGTTCATTGAAATAGGAAATACGGAAAATATTTCTCGTATATCGCAAAAGAAAATATTATCGTTCCCCCACTAGAATAGTGGATGTTTTAAGTAATTGATACAAAAGTGACAAATATCCCTGTTTCTTTTATTAATATGAAATAATACTCGTCGACTGAAATGTGAGAATTATGAGAGTTACCTTCAGCATCAAGAAAAATATAATTAAATCATCTTTAATACTCCAAAGAAAAGACGATGGTAGGAATTATCGGAAAGCTTTTTCAACGCCTCGAGATGAATCAACGCTTCTTGAAATCAGTGTTCATTCTTCTTATTCTTTGTTTTAAGAAGAGACGGAGATGGTGCATTTCTAGATTCGTTTTTTCATTTATTGTATATAAAGATAATTAGTTCTCTTTTTCTTTTACCATTTTCTAAAACGATTTTAATATTGAATATCTACGCGAATAATTTGAATCATTGAAATTCGAATCGAATATTTACTATCTACGATCATATTGATTATAAATTTTTTCTGTTGGTAGAATAAAGGATTTACGATATGGAATTGCAATACTCGAAGAGTTAGTCCAATCAAAGCCGTTTTCACAAAAATTGGAATATATTGGATAATCCTTTTTGGAGGAAAAGCCATTCATGCTAATGGCCCGTGTTATTATTAATCAAAAATTATTGATTTGAGAATATATTGTTTTTATTTCGTACACAAACATAGTACAAGGCAACGCAAAGATATATTCATATACGATTTTACATTTTTTAAGCGAAAACAGTGGAAATTTTAAATGAAATATTTCTCTTATCATTTCTGATTTGTGCAAAGAATCCTCTGACCTGCGAAAAAGGTCACCGCGATCGTAAAAAAAAATATGAATTCACCCAATTTTGTCTGACAACCGTACACGGTACGCCACAAAACTAACAAGTAGCGCAAGGCGTCAATTCGGTACGATATTTGCATACGTACTTTGCAGAGGTGGTGGAAGTAGATCCAAATTAACTGAAAATTACGTGCATCACGAATGCATCGCGTCACAGTTTGTCGAACGTTCGACATTTTTTGATCGAGAGAACAGTTTTAGAACCGCCACGAGGAAACTGTGACCTAGATTTAATCCGCGTTACGTGTTCAAAGATAAAAAGTCAGTTGAAAAGCTAGTGTCCCGGAACACAGGACACCCAAAAACTGTGTACCAGAAGTTCTAAACAATTCAACAGAAGAAAACTCCCTGAACTATCACCGACAGCAGAACCCTTTGAATAGGTGTGTGTGTATATTCCCTGTGCGCATACGTCGACAGGGGTTGCTTTTAATTTTAATCAAAAAACAATGTTCGATTGTTGGCGAATATTAAAATCGTTACAAAATTCTACTTGTACAATAATATGTATTATTTGAGGCATAAAAATACACGTTGAAACTATGACGTTTGATTATAATCAACCACGCCGAAAAGTTTGGCTACTGACATAAGGGCAAAAGTTGTTATCAGGCATATGCATCTACGCAACTGTTTCACGAGCTGTATCTGCGCAACTACCCCAAATTTCTGGTTAGAACTTCAAAGATACAATCTCGGTTTCACTATTGATTAACACGGTCAAATAACCTGTTTGTTATTGTACAAGTACAGGAATTATAAAGATGCATTCACGAAAAAAACGACGGAATAAATTTCCTAAATTAATTATTTAAATAAATTCAATGTTCAATTTTAGAACTACCTCTTTTAGTTTTTCGTACATTTAGTGTTCAATGTTTTAAAAAATCGATTTGAAGCTGATAACTCCAGCTACCCCTTTAACCTTTTGCATTCGGAGCTATTTTAACTAAAAAACGAAAGATTTTTCCATTCTATATAATTTCTTTTCAGTTTTCGCATATGAAAGTAGTTTATTAGTAGTCTAGTAGATTATTAAATACGAACAAAGATCCCCAGTCTACTGATAATGTTTCTGGTTTATACAACAAAGTTTTCTATAAATGAATTTAATATAACAAACGATGTAGCATGCATCCAATTCCTGAAGTTGTAAATGTATAATTTAATCACGTGCACACCAAAGTGTATATTGTTAATTTTTTCCGTCACGACTTTATCATTTTAAACGTATTTTAACCCTTTGCACTCGGAGCTATTTTATCCCAAAAACAAAAGATTTTTCGATTCTAAAATATTTCCATTCTATACAATTCTTTTTAATTTTTTTGCATACGAAACTGATATAATATCTCATGTAATATGTAAATGTCTGGTAGTTTATTAAATACGAAGAAAAACAATAATGTGAACAATATTTTTAAGAATCCCATAGCAATTTTCAGCAACCTCAGAGTCGCCATCCGAGTGCTAAGGGTTAAATTTAAAATGAATATTACATTACTGGTATCCCACTGCTGTATTTGCAGATGCGGTTAATGATAAAGGAAAGCACCCTCGACGTATCACATGGAAACAAACAGGATCGCAGCACCTATGGCAGGTTTCCTGGCCGGGTGCGTCCCGCTAGCCTACTTTCCGTCCCCTCGTGGTACCGGCGCAACGGCTGTCGTAGATGTCAGATAATATTCATTGCGGCTGATTTATCACGGTCGGACGTGGATCGTTGGAAGGGTGTCGTTCTCTGGCAAAGTCGCTTGCAAAACGGATCGCGGAGAGTGTCGAAGCGCGAATCGCGTGGCGTCATCGCGTCTCCCCGGTCTGGGAAGAAATAACGGTTGACTTGCGTGCCAGGCTGGATTCGCAAACAGCGTCCGCGTCTTCCAAGACGTATATACTCTACGAAGGGGAAGAGAGAGAGGAAGATAGAAGAGCAGAGAGAGAGAGAGAGAGAGAGAGACAGGAGAGAGAAAGAGAGAGGGAGTGGTGCCGGCGGAACGAACAGGAAAGCCAAGGGGAAAAAGGTACTTTGTTCTTCTCGCGGCTCGTTCTCCCGTATGTCGAGGAATTCCGCGTAACGTTTGTCACGAAAACAACCGTGAAATGTATGCGACTCTCGTTCCGCCGGCCTCCAGGCAGTTCCTCGAGGAAGTTCCTTAGTCATTTCCACCCCCGTCGGCTGAAGAAGTCGGAGGCGTTCCAGGGTAAACGTCGGCGTAATGCGCCGTTACCCTCCATCCCCCCCGCGACCGACAACGCTAAAATATTAACTCCATTACCGGCTGACGCCGCGTCAGTTCTCGTTCGACCGAAATCGCTTGCCATTTCTCGCGAAGCAAAAACATCCACCCCCTAGCGGAGGACACATGCATAAGATCTTGTACCCCTTCTGCCTCCTTCTTTCGCCTTTCCTCTTTCCGTTCGAGCCGATTGATAGACCCGGCACGTTCCAGACCGTGGTCCTTCAGGTTCTTTTGGGGATATTCCTGGGTAAGGAAGAGCGGAGGTGCCACAAGCGCGACATCCCTTAACCCTTTCTTCTTACTGTTTCTATATGACAGGTGGTATTAACCCCTTGCCCTACAATAACGTGTCAGACTCGTGATGAAGATTCTGAACAGAGTCTAATAAATATGTATGCTATTAATTTCCTTTAAATCGAGATGAAATTCTATTTTGGTTTTGTTAATGTACAGTTATTGGAGAGCATGTATAGGCATACGATAGATATAAATTTTCCCTTTTTTTAGGAAATTGCGAACTACAAAAAAGTTCTAGTCACTGAAATCGTAAAATAAATCGTAGGGCTAGGGATTAATGGAAAAATGTGTGTGTAATAGAATAGGTTGAGCACAACGTAGCACAAACTTAGCACAATTCAGCACAACTCTTGAAATTACGTAATTCTGGGGGGGGGGGGGTATAGGACGCTTAAAACTAGGTCTTTTCGTAAACTAATACTTGACTGATCCAAAAAGACATGATCTTATATCTGATCTCATTTGTTAAATAAATAATAGCTCAAGTCTCTTCAATTGTATCAGCCTGTTTCTAAGCGAATGAATCCCTGAAATGGTGTAAGAATAATAAAATGGTTGGTTTAAAAAAAAAATAAAATTGCCTCATATTATTATGTGATGCGTGTTATATATTAGCATATATTGTGATAGTGAAGATACACGTGTCCAATAAACAATCAGACTGGTGTTCCCTTGGGGAGCCATTTTTTCAGCTCAGCAGAGTGCAGCTGTCTTCGTTCTCGCCTCGAACAGCATCCTCTTTCTTGGATGCAGTTTCCTTACGTTCCCATCTGGAACACTGTGTCTCGAGGTGCTTTTAACCCCTTCGCTATGGCAACGTCGGCCGAATTGCGATCGCGAAGTGAGACTATGTGGGACGGCAGCAGAAGTCCCGTTCAAAACCGTAATCTCTAGACCATAGTTACGTGGCGCAGCAGTAAGAACATGATAGTAAATATTTATAAAGGGTTTATTCCAGTATTAGATTTTAAACTGGACCATTAAGCTTCCTCCATTACTAGACTGCGGATCTTTATGCAAAATAGAAAATTCTTCCAACTCCTTTAAGATTTTAACAGGAATGTACTAGAAAATAAAAATTTCATTCTTTTAAACTCGTGCACTGTTTATACAACTAAAGTTTCTTTAATCAAAATCCCACTGGATCGTGCTGAACTGAAAGAAACGAAGCTACAGTTGTTACACAGAAATAAACATCGTTAGTAGTGATTTACTTTTTTATTTATAAAGAATTGCAGAATCAGAGACCCGGTAGAGCGGCAAATAGTATTTCCCTTGGTCATTGTAGCATTCAGACTTTATTGATAAAACGGGTTTGTTGCAGTACATTCGTTTCGCCATACTCTATTGTATTCTAAAACAATAAATACTAAAAGTTATAGACTGCCTTTAACATCACACGGTCCGTTCTAACTTTGAATAACAACGTGTACACAATTAATTCTACTTTCTTTCACACGAAACCCGAAAGTATATCTCCGAGTGACTACAACAAAACGAAGAATTGTTTAACAATAATCCGCGCGCGCGAACTAGTCTAAACCATAGTTTAAGCTGCACACGCTTCCGTAAATTCAGCTTCAATACGGCGGACAAATTAAAAAAGATTTTAAGCTTCGTCGCGCGATTTCCGGGGTTGTAAATACCGGTGACAAACTAAAATAATCCAAACAGCTGGCGCGGCTGTCAATGCTGCGAAACTGAAAAAATACAAATGCCGAACTTCAGTCGGCCGCCAGTTGGTAGATATTTTTAAGCGTGTCCGGCACGCGGCGCGCGCGCGGCGAAAAATCTAATCGCGTTAAAAAATATCTGGAAAAATTGTCGATCCGTTGAACGATTTTTTTGTTTTTTGTTTTTAACATCGCCAGGAATAACTGAAACGGTTAAAAGGCCCTCGGTTTGTTTTTTCACACCTTTTTCCGCAACTTTCTGCCGCGATGGATGCGCTGATTCGCAGTTGGAATATTGTGCATGTTCACGGCGGATTTTAACTGTAATCCGCGGGTATTCGAAAAACATGATCCTGAAATATTAACGGCGAAATTTTCGCTGTTCATTTCTCGCTGCTCCCCCGGAAAATAAAACGCTGGCTGCAACGATTTCCGAATCATTTTTATTTGTACTTGTTGATGTTTTGTTGCATGCGCCGTTTGCCAACCGTCAGTTGTAACGATTCAACGTTCAGTTCGCAAATCAAGATCTGATTATCCCAGACAATGTTATCCCTTCACTTTATTATTTCACTGAACTCTTCACCGAGCAATAACGAGTCGAACTTTCGACGAACATTTCACAGTTTATTAATCTAATTTCTTAAGAGAAGGAAATTTGTATTTTATCAACATAGAATTTTATTTCGTTTTAAAATAAATTAATAAAATACATATTTAGTTGATTCTCGCGACTTGATATTTATAAAATTTTCTGTTAACAATATTGAAACAGTAAAGTAGTTACAGACATACAATAAATACAAATTTATTATTTCACTCAACTCTTCACCGAGCAATAACGAGCCGAACATTCGACGAACATTACACAGTTTATTAATCTAATTTCTTAGGAGAAGGAAATTTGTATTTTATCAACATAGAATTTTATTTCGTTTTAAAATAAATTAATAAAATACATATTTAGTTGATTCTCGCGACTTGATATTTATAAAATTTTCTGTTAACAATATTGAAACAGTAAAGTAGTTACAGACATACAATAAATACAAATTTATTATTTCACTCAACTCTTCACCGAGCAATAACGAGCCGAACATTCGACGAACATTACACAGTTTATTAATCTAATTTCTTAGGAGAAGGAAATTTGTATTTTATCAACATAGAATTTTATTTCGTTTTAAAATAAATTAATAAAATACATATTTAGTTGATTCTCGCGACTTGATATTTATAAAATTTTCTGTTAACAATATTGAAACAGTAAAGTAGTTACAGACATACAATAAATACAGATTTGCGTGTTGCGAAGAAAATAATACTGCAGGCATTTAAATAATTAGCAGTGGGGAATCAACATTGACCAGATTGAAAATTAGTGAATTTTGTCTATGGTATTTTTGTTCGGTGTTCACGATGGTGTTAGAAAGTGGTATATTGCCAGAAAGAATGGAGATTTGCGAGAAATGATTTCGTTCATTCTCAAATAGACACTCTCGTTCGTGTTTTACATGTTTGCTCGTTCCTTTCACGTTCGTTTCACGCACGAGAACACAAGAAATTGTACTTCTTATTGAAAGCCCGTCGTTCTGCGAGCGTGAGCACTTAGTTAGACGAAAATTTGTTCGGCCATGTAGCCGCCGCATTCATCGCACCCGTTCGTTACAGTCTTTTCAGACTTCCGGCGCGGCGCGGCTCGGCTCGGCGCGGCTCGGCTCGCGGAATGAAGTTTAGTAAATTTTGACGAGGTAGCCTTTTGTGTTCGAAAAACAGATGTGAGAAAGAATGGCGCGTAATACCGGCCGAAATATCAGTTTAATGAAAAAACTTTCTGTTAGCGCAGAGAAGTCAATGCGCGAACAATACTGTTCAAAGTTATTAAGCTCCCATAGACATGTCCTTACAAAACCTGCTGCGAAACTGATCTAGCCGAACTAATCAGACAGAACAATTTGTTAATTACTCCGACATATAAATGAAAAATCTAGATCAAACTTTCCCCGAAAATTAGACAAATTTTTTAAAATATGATGCAATGCAAAGGAACACAGTAGACATTTGTAAAATTTCGAGAGAGAAATAAACATTATGTTCAATCGCTAAAATAATTTATAATTACATTATATTAAAATTGGAGAGAACGTTTAGCAGAGGGGGCGTATATTGATAAAAGGCGGGAGGACTGTAATTCGAGGAGAAATGAATGCCAGGCAAGCACAAATTCCACGTTCTATGGAAACCGTGTTCCTCTGTAATTTCATCTGTCATTCGTGCCTGGCCCTTCGATACAGAAAAACTAACTGCAAAGAGATGCCGAGCGCACAGCAACGTAAAAGAGCAGATTCTAATAAAATCGTTCCCCGTCGCTCGCGGAATCGATTATGCCAAAGTGTTTCATGGGCTCGTAGTTCGTTAAAAGACACTCCTAAGATATTTCATGTGAAACGATGTACTTCACGATGAAAGGAATTTCAGGACTTCAACGCTTAAAGGTAACTCAGATATTT
This sequence comes from Lasioglossum lativentre, assembly GCA_916610255.1. Taxonomy (NCBI): domain Eukaryota; kingdom Metazoa; phylum Arthropoda; class Insecta; order Hymenoptera; family Halictidae; genus Lasioglossum; species Lasioglossum lativentre. The sequence continues at coordinate 34,945,526 of OU744355.1, read as the reverse complement.
TAAATTAACTCTCCCGTGCTGGCACTCGCTTTCCGAGGGGAACTGTTCAGGGATTATACTAATTTATATTTGTATAATTTTAACGCGTGCAATGTGGTAGAAACAAGAATTAGTCTACGTACAATTCTAAAGTCAAATGAAAATTGAATTTTTTTCATAAGAAAATCATCTTCGCTAATTTATATTTTTATTCTTTTAATACAAACATAGGGTGCAAGGTAACCAAGTAAATAAAAAATGTACCGACTTCACAATAAAATCATGTCTGATCAGAATATAAGAAGCTTATAGTGAAAAAAAATTTATTTTCCTTAGAAGAAAATCCTCTCCGATAGAGATTCATACAATAAGGGTCATTAATTTTAGAAAATAAGTGAATTATATTGAATTTCCTGTTTCATAATATGATCCTCTGTGATTACTTTGATTGTGTATTAGTTATTCATGTTTGGAATATTCAAAATTAATGGTGCAGTGAACGTCATTTTCTATTCTGAATTGAAACACGTGATACTCTTAATGGCTTTAACCATTGCTGTAATCAAATAATGACGAATAGAGCGCCAGCTGTGTGTAAATCTCTTCTGCCATTGACCCCGTGCACTTAAAAATGCATTATATCGATTATCGTGCCGTCTTACGTTATCCCATGTTATTTTTAATCTATCCACTACCTGTATCGTATTGGACAAGTATGCCGGTTTAATGTATTTTCTCCATGCATTTACACTAATTGGTTAGCAGTATACATAAATTAATGATGATAAAACACCCGTGCAGTAATGAAGTCCGAGTTTGCTCGTCTGTCTGGCCATGGCCGGCTATTTCTACTTACTGCATAGAAACTGTGGTATCTCGTGAACTGCTTTATGTAGGTATTTATAGTAAATTATTCTGACAAATCAACATACATTAACGTGCATAAATAGCACCATTAATGTTCATAAACAAATCAATAATCAACAAATACACCACCAAAACGATATTTAAGCGCACCGTGTTAATGGGGAGTAATTTTCTTTCTAACAAAATTTCATTAGTTTTCCTAGTATTAATAGTTTATTTGCTTGTTTGAATAGTTTTACAAACGAACAGATAATCCACACTCACTATAAGATTTATAAAACAATTTTACCCTAACGATCCATTGAGTAACTAAATTATACAAATAATCATAGAAACGTATTTCTCATTTTTAGCTATTTCTAAGGGCTGATTGTGAGTTAAATATTTTAGCCCTTAGCACTGGAGTGGTGACTCTGAGGTACCACTAAACATTGCTGTGCCATTACTTAAAATATTGCTTACATTATTAAATATGTTGGTTTCTAATCAATTAGTAAACATTTAAGTATTGTATGTAATCTCATATGAATGAAATGAATAAAATTATATAGATTGGAATGGATTCTAGGTCGGAAAAAATGTTTAATTTTCGAGTTAAAAATGAGTGGAAAGGGATAATGTAATTGGGCCCACTATATTTATAAACACGATAAAAATCCAAGGAACAAATTCGCCTGTATTTTGCATTGTCATAAATTCCCGTGAAAATTTGTTAAACAGTGTCGGTGACGGATGTCGTTCGTCGCTGACGTCGAGCGCGAACTTTTGTCTGATAATGTACAGCAACGCGTCGCGGCCAGACACCAGGAGAGCGTGATGCTCCCCATTGTCTGAGGGTCGGGATTTCTGCACGCACATCGAGCGTTGGAAGTTTGAAAATTTCGGCCACATATCGACGGGTGATATTAATTTCGAAATTGCTTCGCGCCGGTACGTTTAGCTCGTCGAGGCGGCGCGGCGCCGCGGCGCGTTCCCACGTACACCGAACGCTATGCCGCGAAGTTATGGCGATGGCGCGGGAAGGTAGCCCCGAACTTTCTTAGCAAGATTTTAAAATGTCGTTTAATCGCCGCCGTGCAGTATATCTCGGCGCTACTGTCGAGTTAAGAAACGTACACGGTGAAACGAGAACCGTAGTACAACTTACGAACCATACTCGTTTCTTTTACTCGCAATTCCTGCTGGGAACGGTAAGTGCGCCGAGTGTCTCGGAACTTTATAATTTAACATGGTGTATTGTATGTTACGTGACGTGCAATTTCATAATTGCATTTTTTATATGCCCCTTGCTAGAATGCGTACGGTACTCGTGGACGTTGTAATGAGGAAATTGTGTTTACGATGCTGTAAATAGAGATTGTCAATGATATTATTATGTAAAATAGTGCTAGCGAGCTACTATTACTATATTATTGTATCATTAACATTCTGTTATTAACATCATATTATTATATTGTTCTATGATTATCATGCTGTTATTCATAATAATAACTTTGTATACGTACTGTTTGCGGTTAGTTTTATTCCAGCCAAATTAATAATTGGAGAACCATTATATTTAAACACTAAATTGACGTAAACGTAGGTAAAAATGATTAAAATGTCGACGAGCTTATGGCTCCAATTAAACTTTCCTCCGTCGAATCGATGGACCCTAAGAAGTTCCCGTTTTGAGTGCACGGCTGCCTTAAACTCGTGTTCCAATTTTTCGCCTATATTTAGCATGGAAACGATACTACACTCGAGAAGGAAATATCAAGTACTGTACAACTGCAGCAAAACAAAGTTTTCGAGTCGAAGAGCGGGAGGAGGGGGTTAGTTAAATTAGTTTCCGAAAGTAATGATTGTTTTTTAAGAAAACGAGCTGAAATTATCGAGTGTTTGCGAAGCAAAGAGTCGAGCTCCTACTAATACACACGGAAGTTTTAATTATGTGCTCCGTAATTCACTGGCCGGTTTTCGGGTGGGGAAAAAGACCAGTTCGGATTGGCTTCGTAGATTTTGTTTGAATTGAAAATTTCTTTGACTCTCGGCGAGCAAGCGGAAAAAGGAAGATCGGAGCCATTAACCCACTGAAAGATAATTGGTAAATAAACGAAGTCATGAATCGCGCGGTTCGTGTAATTAATTTCGACTATTTGCGAAGCTTTCTCTCCGCGATGATTCGCGAAGCTTCCGCCGAATGTTTTCATATTTCTCGCATACGCTCCGTTTTTTCGGAAAAAGAAATCCTTTAGGAGTGAACGTTAATGCCGCGACTTTATTTATGCTGTGATAAAAAATCCTGCTGCGGGTATTCACATCAAACGTTTCGGCTCCTTTACGTCTTTTCACCATTTTCCCCCATTCTTTTTATTCGTGGCAGAAACAGACGAGGGATGGGTCTAATTGTAAATGTAACCGCGAATTAACTTCGCGTAACGTAAAACTCTTTAGCCTGAAAGAAACGTATCCAGTTTTTATTTTAATTGGGGCACACTATTTCACGTATGAAACATGCATGTATAATTAGTCCAGTTACCCAACAAGTTAATGACAAGTAAAATTCACGTTAATGGACAGCAACCCCATATTTTCAGGTATTTTAATTTAGTGGAATTTTAATTAAAGGCAAAACCCTTTAACAAAGTAATTAAATGTACTGTCGCCTTCGTATTAATGAGTTGAATTTGTATTAACGCAACTAAAATTTCGTGTTGATTACGAGTTATGAAATGTCACTCATTCATTTCACCGTGCATGTACGTTTGTCGGTCCCTTCGGTGTGTACAATGATTCAATTTACACAAATTTAATGGCGTGGCGCGACAATATTTTACTGCGTGTTAATCATAGTTCAGTTTCTGACAAGACAAATTGATTCACTTGTACTCGGAAGCGTTCGAATCGAACGAAATAATATTAAAACAAATATTTCACGCAGTGCATACCTTGGAAACGTTTCAGGACTTGAAACACCAATTACTCAAATGTGTCAACTTTTTGAAAATCATTCATCCACACTATAATAACGCGTTTTAAGTACTGAACAATGTCCAGTTTTATGAACAGGATCAAAAAACATTTGTAAAAGTTAAATTTTTATCGAGTCCTATCTTATTTGCTCTTCATCTATAAAAATAGAAATTTTTGCTATCATTAGGATCTTATGAGAAAATTGACAAAACAAACAATTTAAAGAATTAAAAATAAAATTTTTATTTCACATAAAAATCCACAGTCCAGCTATTACTAGAACGCGAAACATTCGAAAAAATTCGTAATACGCTTAACTTCTTCTACCATCTCGACGTTTTCGCATAAGTGCATAAAGTCTGCAGTCAGCTTAATAATTTATCCGGCAGAGTAAATATAGACTTAACAAAGAACATAAAATTCCGGTTTCTTCCAGCAAACAATTAACGGTAAATTACGTCTGTAGGGTGGAGTTACGAAATAAATCGTAAGGCAAGGGGTTAATTACGATTTCAACACATTTTCCAACGTGGCGGATCGATAAAAGGAACAAACTACTTAAAACGGCAGATAAGGCTGTTAAAAACGGTGTTGCAGTCGCGCCCCGCGTTCGCGGAGTCGTGAACGTGAAAACAGGGGGCAATATGTAAATACTCTTTGTTATATCAATCTTCTCAATTTTCCCGGCTGCCTCTACTTTGTACGCGAGTAGATACGTGACTCGGTTCGGTTGCGTGACTCGCCCTGTATTTCCCGGAGCCTCGGCAATTTTTTCAAATTGCAATCCATTTATTGGAACGATTTCTCCGCCGTTGCGGACTCGGCAGAAATTCCTGTCTTCGGCGATCGTTAGGTTACACAGTTTTCTTTATTCCGAGCCGGCGCCACTTTTATTAGCAGGTTACATTAATTCGTGCCGTTGGGAATAGATGGAATTTTGCTTTTATTCGTGCAGCAACCCTTAAGCTATGCCCACACTGAAGCAACGACCAGCAAATTTTAGTCGATATAAATATTATAAAATACTATGTATCGGTTGGTTTTAGCGTGGATTCAATCACGACACAATTCATGCCCTTCCTTCGATGAGGGGTGCAGCTGTTACCAGAAAAATGGCAAAAGGTAGTCGAAAGCAATGGCCATTATTTTTGTATCGATGTCCGGTAACAACGTATTATGAAAATAATAAATATTCCATATGAAATAACGGCACGAATTAATGCAACCCCCGATAATATCGACAAGTCGCTGACAAAGGCTCGAAGAAAGGATGGCGACAAAGGGCAGATGGCTTCGCGAAAAATAGGTTCGTTCAGCGATCCGCGAAATTACATCAAGTATCTGCGTTTTACGTCGCTTTGACCGGGACTTGTATACTTCAACAACGTCCATCGAGCGCATAGCCGGTTGAACCCGCGCCGCATTCTACCGCGTATCGCAATATGCCAGCAATTTCTCGGTACAACTGTCAAATGTGCGTGCACCAGCCTTCGCTTTATGCGATGGGCACGGTTCCCACGGTGGCCAGGGCCTACAAACGGATTTTAGGGCCTACGGACACAAGTGTACACGCGCCTGACAAAATTCCGATATCCGAAACAAGGAGGCAAACAATATTTTCGACGCTTTGTGGACGTCGATCCGTTTATTGCTTGCCATTAGACGGCCCCTGAAATTTCTGGATTTCACGCTTCCGCGTAAGTACACTGCAGTTATGCAAAATCATAAGGGCCAGATTAAAATTTCTTTCTTTTATGACTTGAACACTGGAAATACCAAATCCATCGAAATCACGGATTTCAGATTCTTCATTTTACAATTCCTTCTCTCACACACAGTTTGGTAGACACAATAATACCATGAAACTTTTGTTTCAACTTTTTTAATGTCATTTGTTGTTCTTGAGATATCTCAGGAAAAATATTAACATTTTTCAAGGGTTGATTTCACCCCTCTAATGCGAGAAATAGCTCGAAAAGATAGGGTTGTATTAGGCATAACTTACTCTACTCGTGTGCATAGTTTCATAATTTTTTGAATTTCTGTTCTGCGTGTGAGAAAATTTACATTTTGTATCTTTTAGACTAAATATAGTTTAGTACGAACGGAGTTCCCCAGACGTCAAAGAGCAGAATTACGTTTGCCCGACGTGTCACTCCGACGTAACACCGTCACCTCTACTTCGCAAGAACAGTTAGCGTTATTAAGTACTTTCAATTTCGGTCTGGGACACAGCAGTCTCTTGTGATATCTTATCTAGTTATAAGTTACACTCTGATCCCCACCTTCGTGCTAAGCAACTATCAGAGCAAGCATCAAAGACGAAGATCCGGTCGTTGTTACATGGTATAGCTACGTGTATCTGACAGTCGATGGACATCGATTTGAGAAACTTTGGTCACAGACCCAGGAGACTAACATCCGACGAGGAAAGTCTACCACAAACCAGAAATATGGGGTACATAAATATACAGGGTGGTACACTATTGTTTTTGGTAGCAACTCCATTTCAAGTGCAGACGGCAAAGAAGGAAAAGAATAATTCAAAGAGTACATTATCTAAAATATAGTACATTTTTTTAAAGTACAATGGTGCATGAGTAGTCAGCAATTAGATTACTTTTCTAAATTGAAATACATTCTTTTCATCAGCAGTTTCTTTTTGATATTCTATGTAAAAAAGTATTGTAGTACAATTATAAAAAAATTTATAACTATTTATCTAAAATATAGTACATTCTTTTAAAGTACAATGGTGCATGAGCAATCATCAATTAGATTACTTTTCTAAATTGAAATACTTTCTTTTCATGAGCAGTTTCTTTTTGATATTCTATGTAAAAAAGTATTGTAGTACAATTATAAAAAAATTTATGAGTTGTTGAGATATTTTAAAAAAATGTCTATGTGATTCTCGTGCACTGTGAATTTTTGTACAATTGGAATAGCTTTCACTTATTGGTTTTTTTTTTTTAATAATCTACGTGACAAAGTATTTTTGTCAAAAATGGTTTCAATATTAATATCTCTTCTGATACGGTTAGTGACATACTGTAGCAAATACTCCAACGGTTCAAGAGGGCAGAAGCACGTTCAGAAAATCGTTTGCCAAGGGAAATGTTTGGAGGGTAGTCATTTTCGGGATTGCTACTGCCATCGGGCCATATGTAGGGTTGAAGTCCGCTGAGAGGAGGGTCGCTATGAAAAATTGGCCTTTGAAGGCCTGCAGAGGGGGGTAGGTTCAAGGGGTTCCAGGTCTTCAGGCTTATGATCATTGATTCAATCGATGTTGAACATGGGGGTCAGAACCAACCGTGAGCAGCAATAAAACTGCTCGAAGGACCTTAATCCTGAAATATATTTGCAGCCTGCTGAGAAATATCCTTCGACGAAAATCTCTAAAAAATAATCCTGAAAGTCTCGCACTATTCTAATATATGAGTCACTTTTATTAAACCTCGAATGGCAGGTCTTAAATAATCGTACACTTATGAAATCACCTAAATACTTAAGGAAACAAATCGATTAGCCCCACTGACTCAAACAAATGTATATTATTTAACTCGTAACAATAGCACAAATTGCATGCAGAAGTTTGTATACAATTTGCGTACAGTCCAGGACCACAAGTTGCACGTATGTGTTTGAAAGTCATAGTTTCCTTTTTTTTCTCTGTATAGTCGCATCGCCCGGACTAGCAATGTAATTACAGAGAACAGTGAACACGGTTCTGCACTCGTTTCTATTTTTTTCCCTTTCATACCCATCCTACTATCACCTCCCTCTTCCATTCTCTCCCTTTTCGAAGACAAGTATCATGGTGACGGTAACATGACTATAAAGGGGTCGGAAAAACGCAATTCTAGCGAACTTCATTCATTGTCAAATACCGAAACAGTGAGCTATCAGCAACTACTGTGATATCGTACTGACACTAGCACTTCCTTAAACACTTATTGTTAATCTTAAAATAAAAGTAAATTCACATTAGTAGATTTTATGCAACATCAATTCTATATTTTATTTCTGAATGTCTTTTAAATTCTGTTTTATTAACACACTAATTAATATTTCTTAAACGAAACCCAATATGCTCACTTTTTATATAAAATACAATAAAATTGCAACAAAAAATGGCAGATCAACTTTTTTAAATTTCATCGTAAAGAGGAGACTTCCCTTTATGAGACCACATATAAGATGAACGTGGAAAAAATTTTTATTTAATTTTCAAAATAATTCCTTCGGAGGAAGACAGCAGCTTCATACACATACTGTTATCAAGGGTACACTTTTTCTATAAAATACGATAAAACAGCAACAAAAAATTGCAGATCGACTTTTCAAATTTCATTGCATAGGGGAGACTTTCTTTTGTAAGATCATATTGAAAGGTATGTGGAAAAAAATGTTTTAAATACCCTAGACTCGTTTGAATTTCCGCATTAGAAACTTTTTAAACTTATTGACTAGATTCTCCAACGAGAGCTACATCAATTCCATGTTTCAGGTCTGGGTCTGTTTTAGATTTTGATTCATCAATACGCCAGTTGTACAATTTCCAAGAGATGTGGAGTGCAATGTTCGAATAGTTTTGAAGTTCTGTTGTTGTGACATCTGGGGCCTAAATCTGTCATTCGGGACACGCGAGTCTAGAGGCTGGCCACGCATTTCATTCGAATTCCTATAGCAGCTTTTGTGAGCATACGCGCCGACAATCCGCAGAAATGGACGATTGATTCGTTTCAATATGGAGCATCGAACATAACCATCTCACCGAGCTGTAAACGTGAGCTCGTCAGGGGTCCCGATTCCAGCCGCCCCCCATTCCCACGAGGAGGCTTTCACCGACCGGCCTAATTCACAGTTCGCATAATCGTCAAGTACTTTGGACGTTCCGTTCTCATTCGACTTTTCGCTGGCGCTCCTTGCAATTCAAACGAGGATTAACGATAATGGACGGCATTCCGTTCGATATAAAGTGTCTCGCGTTCGTCACGCGATCCCGTAGCTCTCTCCCAACCCGCTCCAATAGAAGACAGTTCTCTCTCTCTCTCTCTCTCTCTCTCTCTCTCTGTTTTTTTCTTTTCTTATATCGGACCACCGCGCGGGAAACAATGACGGTCTACATTTAACCGAAGTCGGTCGCTGTCGTTACACGGGACAGTTCGGCTGCCGGTATGCACTTTGCAGCGAAACCAATGGCAACACCCGCTACTTTCCACTTCGTACCGCCGTGCAAATTATTAGCTATTTATGCAAGGCAATTTCCAATTCATTCCCGGCGAATTATAAACAAATGTCGGAAAGAAACGAATGTGAGAATGGCAAGATTTGATACGCACGTGCGTTGTTCTCAGCCATTTGTTTCTTCGGCCTCGTAAGAATCTGACTTACAACTCGCTGCACTGTTACAGCCGCAGATCATGCGAATTTTGATCCTCCCACAAACGCATACATACAGGGTTCGAGATTAACGTAATTTATCTTGGAAAACATTACGCGGCTGAATAATAATTCTCGTACCATTTTATTTATTATTTTATTTATTACATATTTAATTCAACCTCGCCCAGCTCGACTTTATGCATTCATGATAAAAATGAGTGGATCCAATGCGAAGTATTTTTCTGCATTTCAGAATCCGTTGCGCTACCAGCGACAGAGCTGATGAAACGACGCACGGTGGAGTATTTGGCCGCAAAAACTGGACAAAAGTGAATTAAAAAATTTTGTCTAAAATATAAAATTTTTGCTTTTTCAAATAGTTGAATATACAGGGTGGGGCAATAACTATGTCCAGTTTGAATATTGCCGTTATTTGTAATAGTATGAAAAAATGTTATGTAGAAAACTTACACGGTATAGAGGGGGACATATTGTGACACAAACATTTTCTGCGTGGGTGGAGGCATAGAGGAGATTTCAAGGTCATCTCTATTTTTTTAAATGGAATGCTATGTTTTTTTTATCACGATGTGATAGCCAGTGTTGAGACGAATTCAGCGAGTTATCATTGAAGGTCATGCAAGTAAACTTTATTACCTTACTGGAGATGCTCGAATTGGTGACCGTTTGCGTCAATGCAAAGTTGCACGTGATGCAGGGATACGAATTCTACGTGAAATTCTGTATTCTGTTAGTTGTCCATTTATATAAAATTATAAATTTATTTGCAAATTTTTTATTTCACGAATTTTTTTTAAATTGCAGAAAATAATAATCGTACTTTTGGCCTAATAAAAACGAATAAAATAACATACAAAAAAATGTTTCGAACAAAAGTTAAACAGTGTTCAGACATCTACAAACTTCGATATATAGAATTTTGAAACTTTTTTTTTGCAACAAATAATCAAGGTCACTTTGATTTTTTAAATGTTAAAATGTATTTTTTATTTCATAATGTTAAAACTGATCTTAAGACGAATTCAACGATATTATGACCTTGAGACTATAAATAACGATGCTATAATTTTGTCCAGCTTTTCGGGCCAAATACTCCATTGTGCGACGCACAGAAGACACTATTTATTCGTGATCAGTGAGAACTGTGCCGAGTCGCGTGACGCCAGCGGGCGACTCGAAACCCGGAGTTGCTCATAAACATCCGCGGCCTGGTTATCGCAAACAAATAGCGTCGAAAAACAATGTGAGCACGAAACGAGAGGGGCAAAAAGCTCGAAAATGTGGGGGACCGTGTCAGTTGATAGCAATCCCAGCACGCTTGTTCGGTCGAATACGGCAGGAGCTTAGCATCGTCCTCTCGCGTCGCACCGAGTCAGCTTAAAAAGAAACTTTGCGCTGACCCCGGCGCGGCGCGGCGCGACGCGACGCGCTCCGCTCACAATGTAATTGCTCGAGCGTATCCTGGGACCGGGCTGCTTTTGTGCCGACGGATTGATCGATGACGCCGATGACTTTCCTTTCTCTTCGGGTTTTCATGGTGTATTATTGGAAGGGGTGGGGGCAGGGGGCGGGTCCGTTATGAGGATCGTCGCAAGCTCCGAGTTCCTGGCGCGTGACAGGCTTCATCGTCAGACGTGTGCGAGCACACACGGCGTTCTCGTTCTCCTGTTTACGCGAATATTGTCACGCACTCGCACGGAAACACGTATTCAATTGTCCGCGGCGTTGTTCGTGCTCTCCTACAGCCCGCGCCGCACCGCGCCGCGCCGCGCCGATGAAAAACATTTCGCGGATCGCGAGGATTCGTCGACTTAACCCCGCGCATCGTAATATCCTGTCAGTCGCGAACCACTTCAAACAGAATTTCAGCAAATATGAATATCGGTCTATTGTTCCGACTCGAAATGGAAGACTGTTTCTTCACGGCCAATATTTAACGTCCGGGAGGAAATGTGGACTCGCTGCGAACGTACGGTGGGTTGTTTCTTACGGATCGAGAATGTTTGTGCAGATAGGAATTTTTAGACGTTATCTTGTTAGTACATGAAATTTTCTAGGAGGCTCTATAACGTTGAGACGCTTGCATAGGTGCTCGTAAGCGTTAATCCTTGAGTGCTACCATGTTTACTCAGACCAGGAAGTGTCCTGAGGGAATTGTTCCAGTAGTGGGCCATTTGAAGGCAGTAGACGGCCATCTCGAGCGTTGTTGTTATTAATATAATATTAGAATATTGGGGGATGAAAGTACACTTTGGATGTGAGGAATAGGCCCATCATTGTGCTTATCCAAAAATTAATTTGTTAGCTAATATTTCTTTTGAGGAAGGCCTACTATTTGGTAGGGGCTGACATATGGCACATTTGCACTACTTAAAGATGTAGAGGGTTGATATAAGTTTATCTCAAAAATTAAGTTCTGTTAATATTTATTTAAAATCAATGCATTAAATATATACTATTATTACATTTAATAAAAATTGATGAATGAATTTTGTAATCTGTATACGTTCCTAATCGTTAATTAAATAAATTGGATAAAATAGAATTTTCGTTACAATTCGTTGCTTACATTTCGACGTTAGCTGAACGTAATTTAAAAACTACCAAAGCAACGTTTACTCAGAGAGGCTTCGCACACGGTTTAAATGGCGGACGTAACATCACTTTTTACACATTTAAACTCTCCTTTGGATTTCGGACTTCAGTTCTATGGATCTTTCGTGTAATGTACATTTCACCGGATTGGTGAGTGCAAACTAATTTGCTTTGCAGCACTAGGAATTTGATGAGATTACAGAGAGTAGCATAAAACACATGAAAGCGCGCATAGTTTGAAGTTGTGTGGAACCGCAGCGGCCTCCGTAATCCGGAGGAGGGTTGAGGTCGGTTTGAGTTTTTCTTCAAATGTAATGTTGGTATTCTGTTAATTAAAAAGAACACGGAGTGAACGATGTTTTCTCGGCTGTTTGTTTAAAAGCTTCGCAACTTTATTTTTGCATCTTCTTCCAATAATGTATCTAAAATTATTTATAATTTTTATGAAAAAATATGTTCATTAGCGTTAAATACTTCTTCAATTGAACCCATTGAAATGCACGAAACACACGGGGAAATCGTATCGAAATTAGTTAATATTAAAATTTTTGTAACTTTTGTACTATTGATACTATTTTAATGAAACTCGGATTGCCGAAGAGCGCGAAGCCTGTGCTTTAAAACGGTCTTTGTTGCATGACGATACGACGTTTGGTTCCCGAGATATCGTCGTGTAAAGACGAGGGTAATTTATCAACAGTTGACTATCTCTTTCTCTCTCGCACAGTGTGTACTGACCTACCCCCACTCGCCGCCAGTTGAGGCAGGTCGGTGTTTACTATTACCCCCACTCCGTTCGCCATACGTGAAAACTTTGATTGCTTATATCTCGAGAACGGATTAAGATATCGGGATGGGACAAAGTGCATTGGAAAGAGCATCGACTCTACCATCTTCTGCGCGTATTAACGATGATAATTTCCTCGTTCTCATTTTTCTTCCCATATTATTTCTGTGGCAGAATATAACTGACCGTATTGTGAATCTCGGTGATGACAAAGGAAAAGAATTGATTAATAAAATTGCAAATTGTAAACATAATCCTTGCAAAATGACCAGTGTACGTACAAATACCAACGAAGAGGACGTTTCACTTAACCTGATCGTTTTTCCACAACACACCGACGCGTTATTTTAAGCGATTCGTCTCGGCAGCGCGGTTTAAATGGCGTCGCGCGGAAATGGGGCACGGTAGCTAATGGACGTGGCTCGAGCGGAGGCAGGTTCCCAACTTCCGGAGCTTATATTGAACAGCAGTGATTGAAACGAACTTCAATCGGCGGAACTTTCTCGGCCGAGCTATGTATAATGTACACGCGTCTTCCGAGTGTTTAAATCAATTCCCGAACAAGTTTCCGCAGTCTCTCTTCCTCTCTATCGGCGGGAGTGAAAGATGGTTGACATCGTCTGGGGTCGCTTTGTGAATTCTACATGTCGTCGAATGCGTCGCCTGGCAGCGAGTGGTTGCCTGGCCGTCATTGAGAAATATCGGAATTCCAGACGGCGTAAAAGAGTTTACGTCAATAGGAATTTTATTGGCGCGTCACTTCGACGATGTCTGCAAGCCGAGAAAGAGCAAGAGAGAGAGAGAAAGAGAGAGACGGAGATACACTTTGAAATCCTCGTGGCTGCTGTGCGAAATCCTTGCGAGCGATTCGCGACACGTGCGGCAATATCACCGGGCATCGTAACTGCCAGTTGAAGTCGTGGGCGGTAGCAACACCTGGGACAGGGGTGTCAATGCTTACGGAAGCGTCCGAGAGGATGCGAACGGTGGTCAGGAAGTCTTCGTTTACCCGCCGGTTCCGGTGGAGGCAAAGCCGGAGTCTCATTACCCCGGCAAAATTCTCGCATTTTCCGCTAAATGTCCGTTTCGTGTTAATGAACGACTTATCTTCATATTTGCTGTCACCGCGTGCGCCAGCCGGGAGCTCGTTTACGGAAGTTGGCTAGCTGCTAACTATAGCGACTGCGGAATTAATTGAGACCTCCCCGGTCTATCTTGTTATCCGAGTAAATTCTGGATTCAGGTAACTGCTCATCGGCGTCTGAAAACGAGCCGCGACGAGCTGGCTCATCTAATTAGAGGTGCTTCAGGGATCGAAATAAAAAGGCGACCGCGGCTTCGACAGGTTGTCTTGTCAGCCTGATCGGTGAGAATAATAGCTGGCCCTTGGAGATTCTGTTTCTTATTGGTTCACCATTGTTTTTTACCACGTTTTTATTAGCTCGGTTTCTTGTCTGTCTGTCTGTCTGTTCGGTACAAATCTTGCAATTGATTTCAAACTAACTTCCCGATGAGCTAGAGACTTGAAATTTTAAACATAGCTCAGAACTGGATGACAATGCAATATTTAAAAAATTTTTTTTTAAAAAGCCTATGCGTTTAGGATATATTAATTATTATTAATAAATCTAACCGTTATAACCCATCGCACTACCTGTTCGTCCCCACTCTACTACGTGTTCCTACTCTGACTCATCCCCACTCCACTGACCCGTTTCGCACCGAAGGAGCTCAGTGTGCGTCAGTGTGCGTTCGAGCTCCGTGCGGTGTTTACAAAGTTACTACGTATTATTTGTTTGCCAAGCGAAAGAACAGTTACACCGAGATTCTCCGTCGAACCTTTATTGAATAATAGTGGTATACAACAATATGGCGGCGCCCATATCTGTCACTTTCTGAGGTGAAACAGTGAAAATGACTATAAAATTACTCAACTTTACATGCTCATAACTTTTTTAACGAGTGGTTCCTGTGGTCTCAGACTTCGATATAGGAGTTTTCTCGCCGAAATAAACAAGATAAGACATATAATAATTGAAAATTTCTGGGTTCCGAAGAGAAAGTTTACCCTTTTAATCGATAGAAAAATTTCACACACACAAGACTAAAAACCTGAAAATAATTATTTAAATAAAAATAAATTTTTTAAAAAATACCACGTTTTTAATCGGACTAAAAAGTATAAAATAATTTTTCCTAGCCACGTACAGGTTCCTAACCCCATACAGATAGTCCTGAAAATTTGAGATTGTGAATTTTTAATAGCTATGAAAATACTTGTAAGATTTAAAACGAAAAATGTGGGGCGCATGCAATACATAGATAATTGATGCATGAATTGTTCAACTAAGTCACTAAAAATTTTATTGCATTACAAATGACATGAACTGTTGTGTGTGTTTTCTCAACGGCAGCTACTCTCTACTCTACACTCCTTACTATTATCTTGCGCCCCACGTTTTTCGTTTTAAATCTTACAAGTATTTTCATAGCTATTAAAAATTCACAATCTCAAATTTTCAGGACTATCTGTATGGGGTTAGGAACCTGTACGTGGCTAGGAAAAATTATTTTATACTTTTTAGTCCGATTAAAAACGTGGTATTTTTTAAAAAATTTATTTTTATTTAAATAATTGAGCTTTCACTTGGCAATTAATCTGTTAACTGATAGGATCGATTACGGCCACCCCCCCCCCAGTCTCTACCGAATTTTGTACACGTGCTAAATTCGAAAATGCATAGTATGTAACTCCGGCATCTAGGGCAGGTTATTTATCATTTGATGAAGGCACCATGTACCTTAAATTTCTCAATATAGTGCGAAATAATTTACAATCTTCGGTCGGACGTTTAGGTCTTGCTAGACTGCTTGAATTGTTAAGGAGTGGCGGTTGTGTTAATGTGCCATAATAATTATGCAAAGCACCCCAATTACCGGATTTCAAGTCGGTTGATCGCGTTTGCGGTAAATTGAGCCATTTAACACGAAAAACATGATATTACAGGTGAGATGTTAGTGCAGTAATAATAATGCAGAAATAATTAACGAGAGCGGTGCAGAAATAATTAACGAACTGTGCAAAATTTATTAAATAATTTTATAGTGTGTTTTCGGTGAGAGAACCTTATTACTAAATTTTTACTGATAAAACTATAGACATCGAACAATATTCGAGAATGAATGTAACCATTAAAATTTAGATTCGTACTTTCAATACAGTGTCCCACAAATTGAGAAACTTGCCAAATTATTGGTTACCAATCAAAGGTGCTGCTCAACCTCGAGTTCTTACCAATCAATGGGACTTAAAGCCTGTACTATAACAAGCTCTAAAGTGTTCACCAAATCTGTCAGGCGAAAATGAAATTTCGAATTGTTTCAGCACGTTATGTCAAACTTTAATTCGTATAGGTAATTTACTTGGCTAAGTAATATAACTATTAGTTTTCATAAAGATCTTTTATCCATCTTAATAAAAATCTTAATAAAAGTGACAGAAATTAAAATTACTTGTTTTTGGTATCGTCTTTTAAAATGATTAATATTATAGAACCGAGACACTTTTTTCATGAACAGTTTTATTCAAGCACATTAATTACGATAAAAATTGTACGAATAAATTCCACTTTCGGTTTCATTCATTAAATTACATTGATATTGTAGGAAATTTTGAGGTTGATATCTGGCACTCAACGCGTTAATATTGAAGGATTAAAAGCTTTAAAATAGATGTAAGCTTTTAACTTTAAAACTTCAACGGTTTTGGACCTCAATGTATGTGTCACCTAATATTTAACAGAAGAAAAATACTTACCGTGTAATTACAGTCGAATTAATGGTTCGCGAATTAACTTCACCCCAGCTGCAGCTCCAACTTCAGCAATATCCAAGGAACGGAACTCGCACGAAACAAAATAGCAAACCCACCAAACCAGGAACTCCGGGAAAAACGCAAACGAGGCAGGATGAAATGAAGACGAGCTCTCTACAAATCCATGATTCCTTTATTAAGAAATACTGTATTGTTCCGACAATCGCAAAACGTTGGTACGAATATCATGGCTCTCGAAGCTATTACGTTCTCGTCGCGTGTGTCCCTGCGTCCACCAAGACGGAGAAGTTCGCGCGGCTCGCAAAACGATCGCCAATCGGTTCGAATCGGCGATCGGCGTCGCAGATTCGCACACGCACACACACATACGCGCGCACGCACACTCACACACACACACACAGTGTTCACCGCTCGTGGTCCCCGGCCGATGGCTATTCGGCGCGGGACCTCGCGCTACAAAGAATCTCCCGTCTTAAAACAACGTACACCGAACGTTTAAGAGAAGTAAGTACAACATCAATGACTGGTTTCCCCGTCCGACCCCTCGATCCGAGGACCTTTGGTCTCTCGCCCTGCCTCCCTTTCCTCGTTTCGCGGTCAGGTCAGGTCATCGCACCGGGTTTCGCATCGGACCAACCCCCCGACCCCGGTTTCCAACCCCCGTCCGTGAAACCACTCGCCACCAACCGGATGCCAATTGCGCTCGAGACCGTGAAATTTCGCGGACCAAGTAATTAAACGATCGTTCGATCGGTTTGCCGGCGTCCCGGTCGCTGAAAGGGAGCATCGCGCGGACGTGTCGCCTGGCTAAACGATCTGCTCCGTCGTTTCAGAATGAGTTCAGGGCCGGGTTTCACACGGGAGAGGGAGAGGACGACGACGAATTTCGCACCAGTTCGCCTGTTTCGTACGTTCCATCCCCCACCCCCCGTACACCCTTACAGAGAAGACGTAGAGACAAAGAGACAGACACAGAGACAAGATAGACCGGTTTCCCCTGGAACTGGAACTCGTAGCGAAGTCGCTACCCTCGTCGTCGTCGTCGTCGTTGCTACCATGAGACCGACCACGCAGGTTGTCTAACGAGCATGATCTGGTTCAAGGTTGCGCCACGGTTGCCACCACGGTTCGCGTTAGAGGATTTGGCCAGCGGTGGCGCGGCTGCGTTGCTAGTCACTGGCAGCTGTCCCTCGTTCTTGATGGATCGACCCTCGCCTACCGGTTCCGGAACAGTTCGATGCAGGCTAGCACCACCAGCAGGTGGAGGATCGTCAGGTGCAACGGCGACGTGGATGATCCCGTGGATGCCAGCGCGAAGGCGTACGACGAGTAGCACTCCTTGTACGACTTGGGGTTCAGCCTGGTGACGGTGCAGTAGTGGTGCAGGGCGCAGGCTCCGTTTAATGGTCCGCCGCAGCCCCAAATCTGCTCGATGTCCCGCGGAAGTAACACCGTGTTCGCCGCGTAATATCTGCGAGAACGTAAACGTATAAGCATGCTCGCACGTGTGTGCTAGACTATTATGCATGAAATTTTCCTGTGAAATAAATTTTATTAAAACTATTGTCATCCAAATTATTGGAGCTCTGAATGGGACCTGCTACAGTGTTGCCTCTATCAGGGTATATTCGGTTTGCCTTTGTTCTTGAGTGGGCCGAGAGTTTATGGCTGCCACGAAGTTGCCCCGCAGACCATAATGGGACGTTTGATATATTTGAATTTTATCATTAAAAGAAAAAAATGTACACTTTTTGCACATCCTATTGGTTGCGTCCTCTAAAGTGAGATTACTGAACCTTAAGATGATATGGCACACAAAAGTGAAATTAGGGGGAAAATATGAAAATATGAACCAGTAAAGAAACACATTGATATGTCTTCGTACATCATAACGTTCTTTATAGGAATTTCTGTAATCAAGGCTGCCGACTTCGGACCCGCCCGGGACCCTATCGGTTCAGTTAGCATCGTAACGGATCCGCTCTGAAAAGGGTAGACAGTTATCATCGTCAACCCGGCCGAAGTTATCAGCGGTCTGGGTAATTATTCGGGAAATATGGAAATTATTAATCCGTCGTTCGACTAACTGAATGGGGGCGGCGTTCAGCAAAGCGAGGCAAGCCTCCCACGCAATCGCCGCATCGGATCATGTAAATGTTGCCCTCACGGTGTCGGGCACTTTGCCACCCTGGGCTGGGTACAGGTGCTGCGTCGCTGTGTAACTTTGTCACGAGCAATTTGCGTCAGTCGTCTGTTAGCGGGCTTTGCGCCCGCCCGCCCGCCCGGCCCGACGGATATTTCAAGGTTCCCCTTGCGAGAGGACGCGAACGTTTTACGGGGTCTGCGATGAGCTACCAGCATTTTAGGGAATTGTTCGACATCCGAACACGCCTAGAACTTCGGAGAAATGTTGCTCGGTTTAATGGGCAGGATGATCTTACGCTGGGATCCCGGACACTCGCGTTAATAAATGCGGCGGAAGTTTGTTACGGCGAACCTGTAGCGATGAACTTTCTGGGGACGAGGGTGGTTCTGAGTTGTACGGCATGTTCTTGTTATTTTTTTATATGAAATTCCAGAAATCTTATTTATCTTATTAGTTCGTATTACGGTGGAGTTGAAATTATGTAATCGGAACAGTTCTCATTTTTTCCTGACACTTTGACTGATATGTGACATTTTTAACCAGTTTTAGAAATTTATTTTTCAAAAAAGAAAATTTTATTGGAATTGAATATATTCAATTTTATTATGTTTGAAGCATGGAAAGAAAGAAATTAAAGTCATAATCGCTATGAAAAATTTCGTTGTTCCAGTTTTGTTTTCATTCACTAAATTACTTTGTCTTTGTCGAATTTTCTAGGCGTTACACTTTGTCAGTCAAAGTGTTTCTCTTTGTATGGAATAAAATCTATGAACTTGCAATATTCATGGAATTCTTTTTACCTCGATTGCAATTTTTGTTGCAATTTCCGTTTGCAATTTTTCTGCAATATTTCTTGAAAGCTGACATGCCCGTTCCAATATAAAATTGATATTTCTGTTGCCTTCAATATAGATATAAAATTTTGAGTTTTATAGTGATTTTTGAATATCAATTTAAAGATAACAAACTTTCTGTCTACTGTTCACAGAACTTCGCTCAAACAATGATTCATTGAAATAAATGTTGTAAATCAATTTTTATTATATTGTTTTTAGTAACTACTCTTTATCTTCGAATTGTAAGAGACAGTTTCCAAAATACTTTTGAAATACTACGTCACAGATCATTATTTCACGTAAAAACGAATGGTAATAAATCTGACATCGACAATTGTATTCGGATTAGAATGTATATATTTTCCAGAACGACCAAGTGTCCAGAGCTTTATGAATGACGTCGTAAATATTTTTGAACGTTTTAGTAACCTTTCGGGAGTGCATCGTGTGCGTGGTGCTTTCTAGCCTTGATCCCTTGAAATCAGAAACTCGGTGTAAAAATTGTCGGGAAACTGTTACGGTTGCAATCGTGATTTATAACATGATGGATACTCACGATTTCTCAATAAAATGTCGTTATAACTTTACCAACTGTAATGTACCATTATTGATACTATCAGAAAAATCGGGCAACCTCTAAACAAATTCAATCTAGCAATTCTCAAGAGACAACACGTGTCAGCCCGTGTCAGTGCTCGATATATTCATTGTTAAATTCGGTAGAAAATTGGACAGGAATAATGTGACACGTCCTCGGTCCTATTAAGGTGTTAAAGTGTCTGGTCGGTGATATTCAATTTTTCGCGGGCGGGAGCCTCAAGTTCGGCATAGCGAAGCGTAGATGATCGATGAAACGTCGACGATAGGATCGCGGTCACGTCGCGCCCTTCGTCGTCGGATCGAAAAATTTGTCAGTGCCGGTAATTCCGTACGTACCTGACGAAAGCGTTATCATTGGATTGCGTGAGCCGCTCGGCCAAGTCGTGAAGAGCGATCGCATTTATTTCCTGAATGCCGTAGTGCTCGAGGAGAGAGTACTCGATCTGCCAGGTTGCCGTCCCCTTTATATTCGCTACCGGCAAATCAAGATAGTACTGCGTATAATCCAGGACCTGAATACGACAGAACCAACGGGTATCGTATATATTCGCAGCTCTTTCAATCGAGACGCGTCACATAAATAGAGCGTCGCGGGGGCCGAACAGAGATTATGGACGCCGCTGAACACGTTTCAACCTACCTGACCGCTATTGGTTTCGAACTTGTACAGTCTCAACCCGGGATTGTTGGGTCCTCCGGGCGTTTGAGGCGATATACTGGGTGCCATCATTATCCAAGATACAGGCTCATCTGCGGGCACGAATGTCGTTTCATGATTACAAACAATACCAACCGTTCCTATTATCCGCTTAGCAGTGACGTTCACCGTTGCGCACAGAAATGTTTAAAGTTGTGCTATATGTGTTAAAATTGTTCTTTAAATGTTTTCGGTCACAGATAAAATTTTTCTGACTATTGGTAACAAATATCGGCAGCGAGAATTGTTTTCGGATGCCGCTAACCATAATCGCACATCAGAATCACATTTTTGGAAAATTTATTTAAATTATTATTTTCGGTCTCTGCACGCACAATTGAAGGAGCTTTCTCACAGTGGAACGAAACGACTCGACGGATCCTATATTGAAAAATGCTAGGAAATTCGCAAGGCAATCGATTTGTTCAATTGTCTTTTGCTCGAAGATATATTCGCAGGAATACATTGTTTAATATTAAAGAAATGCTGTATATCGTTATTCTAATATGAGAAGATCGTTCTACATTTGTCGATAATTTCTGAAAAACACACTGCACGTGTGCAGGACTGCAGGAACGTAAAGCGGAACAGTTTTAAAGCGCATCAACCACGTGGCGTGACCAATAAGGGAGCCTGTAAAACGGCAGCGAAGTATTCCTCTGCTAAACGGCTCACACGGGGAATTTATTGATTATCGTTCTTGGCTCCTGGCGTTTCCGAAGGATTACTTCTATAAATGGAAGTTGATAGTATGCAGCTCGATAGACTTGCGAAATTTATGTTTCCTCGTTCGCTGTCGCTATTTCATGTGACCAACTGCAAATCTTCGAAATGCTTCTGTGTGTGCGCGTTTGCGACATGAAAGCGATATGAGGTCTGAGAAGTAAGTACCGATTTTCGATTGGACCATAATTCAGAGTTGAAATAAAGAATATTTATCTTCGGGTAATATGTCAGCTTGCCACTCGTATAATCGGCGAAAGAAATATATTGGTTTCCCCATAGTTCTGCCGAAAATGGATTGTTATCCGAACGTCTTCATTTTTATTATTGGCAAACGAAAATTTATATTATTTTATAGAATGATCTCTACTGTCTATTTACTGTTGTGCTTTGTCGATGTTGAAAATGTATTTATTCTAATTAGATTTGTATCTGTCATGCTTCATGACTTATTTTCGTTTATTTAGCATAATTATGTGAACTGTTCTGGATTTAATCGAATCTTTAATATGAAGCCGTATTTAAAGCCGATACGGTTGTATTACTATAGAAATCTAGCAGTCGATTTCCGTTAAATCGGTTTAAGCGTCATTATTAATTCAATAAATTCGTATGAATATGCGATGCTTTAATAATCAGATTAAAACTCCACGAAGTGACAACCGTATCTAATTTCCTTTGGATTATATAGACTTGCATAAAGTAACGATTGTCTCATTATTTTAATGCAATCTGCCCGGGCAACGATATTGGAAATTGACCACCGATTTGAGTTAAGTAATCCATCAGTCGGTTCGCACTAACAAATAATCTCTCGATTCTTTTGACGCTGTGAAATAATTTTTATAACATTCCTTCGCTCCGCAGATTCAGCGACGATGGAAGCTAACACGAATTGCATGTTAAGCTCGCACTACCCCCGAAAACAGTCGAATTTCAGATACTGTGTCAGCGATACACTCCAATGAACTCTTTCGTTCTCACCGTTTCAAAAAATTCCTAAAAGGAATCGTACAAAAGAAAAAAGCACTGTATTGTATATTAATGTGATCCTTTGAGCGATAGTGTCTTTTATATACGTAATGATCAAAGGAAATTCGTAGTAGTGATTTTTAAAAGATTTATAAAATTGTTTGTGCATAAGTCGATCGCAGATATTATAACAATGACAAATACGCGAAATTGAAGAAGAGAGATTAAAAAAATTTTTTCATTTCTTGCAACAGATTCAGAACATTTTTGTTTTGCATAAACATTCACGATCTAGTAATAACTCTCGAGATTAATCGTCGCACTGATCGACTGGTTCTATTATTATCCCAGTGCTCCAGATTCTGGATAAAACGACACTGGAATTGTTATAAAATTTATAGAGCAAGAAAATGTCGATTAAGTTCCTCATTGGATATTCGAGAAGGAATTATAGAAGAATATGCTGATAAAATAGCCTATTAAAATAAAATTCAGATATTTATCGACAGATTGATTCTTGCCATTTTTTGATGTTATCGTCTTATCGAATATGAATAAATATCTTAATTTCACCTTTGAATTTTAATTTTAAAGTGCTACGAACTTTCGTTCCAGCCCATTAATATAATATCGAGT
Source organism: Lasioglossum lativentre (assembly GCA_916610255.1). Classification (NCBI taxonomy): domain Eukaryota; kingdom Metazoa; phylum Arthropoda; class Insecta; order Hymenoptera; family Halictidae; genus Lasioglossum; species Lasioglossum lativentre. The sequence continues at coordinate 34,922,489 of OU744355.1, read as the reverse complement.
TGTAACATAATATCTACTATAACACGGCTATTAATGAAGATAGAGACAAATTGTGTAGGAAAGTTTTGCATGGTTTAATAAGCTATATCATCCTGTAATACGGCGTCCGACGGAACTGCATCGGTGCAGTTGCAAAGTGGAAATTTTCGCTGCCCCGGTATTTCAACATTCACTGTAGATGGTGTACAAGAAGATAAATATTGCGAAAAGTACCGAATACTGACTTTTTTAATCAGAATAGAACGAGCAGCATTACATTTAAAGTACCACTTAAACAACTGCACCGACAGACGTCCACAAAGAGGTGCACAAACATTACGAAACCATCGAACTTTCCTTCACAATTATTTTCTATCGTTAATAATAACCGAGTCACAACTCGTCCCGGTTACTAGACACACGGTGTACAGTGTCGAAAAGTTCGTGCTTCAACAGACTACATTTCCAGCACTGAAAGCTACCGCTCAAGGGGTTAAGACTGCAAAGTCGGTTCGTTTCGTTCCACGCGATACACGTTCTACAATTCGAAGTCAACCGAAGCCTCCGCTGCCACACAACCACTAAATGCAGCAGCACGGTGCATCTGTTTTTTCGGGGCCTGTAATAAGCGTCTACTGTAGGAAAGCGGTATTGAGACGGCGAAGTAAACGTCGGCCGTAAACGGGTTTCAGAGATTCCGCCGTCAACACGTATCCGGCTGGTGGCGGGATTGAATAAAAGCACCACCGCGGCCGGCATTTTTTCCGTGCTTCCGTATGGAAAGTGGAGCGCGTTTGTGCTCGGCCAATACGAGCTGTATATCGTTGCGAAAAAAAAGGAGAAAAAAAAAACGAAGAAAGGAGTGAAAGCGCGCACGAGAGTGAGAGAGAGAGAGAAAGAACGAAACGAAACAGAAATAACGACCGCGTTTCAATCCGCCAATGACAAAGTCGCGAGCGAAACAAAAACCCATTGCGAGAAACGGAGTCGCCAAGTGTATCGCGATATCCGTCAAACGCGTTGTTCGCCGGGGCCGGCGCGGATAGGCGAACGGCCATCGGTTCCGGTTTCAATCCGATGGCGGATTAAACGTCGCCCGCGAAAATTCCGCGATCGCGTTATTAAGTTGAAACCGCGGGACAGGTACCTGAGTGGAGCGCACGGCTATAAAAGCGGTGAAAATGTGGCGTGAAGCGAACGTAAGTTAGAAGTATACGGGACAGAAAGAGGGACGAAGAGAGGGGAAGAGAGGATGAGAGAGGGCGAGAGCAGGCCAGAGAACCGCAGAGTGTAAAAGGCTGAACGGCGGCGCATCGATTCGACCGAGCGAAGCGGTCGATTCACCCTGCTGAACCGCCTACGAGCAAGAAAGAATAGAGTCGTACCGGTTGTCGCTGTAAAGAATAGAGAGACGTACTGTTGTCGGTGTAAACTACGCGGAAGGTATCCGAGTGCCAGTGACCGAAGAACTGCCCGCCAATGATGTCCGCGTACCGCCGGACAAGCTCCAGGTATCTGGTGTTGTGGCTCTCGCTGAAAGCCGCCGCGCCGCTGTCCCGCTCGTCCACACCTGGCGGCGTGTGACCCACGATGTACACCTGTGGCAGTCGCATAAACAATTTATCACCGACGGAGTCGCACCCTTTGGAATCGTTCTCGGGCATTTATAGCGCAGGCACGAGGGGATAATGGTTCAAAGAACCTCGTTCGTTGGCGCTATCGCTCGGGCCTAGGGTACACCCTTCCTCAAAAGTAGGAACTTCTTGTTTTAACACGTTGAATGCCACGCCAGTTTGACAGGGATTGCGCGTGGCGCCACGATGAATTTTCTATTATACGATACATATAATATTGAAGTATCATCTGCAACGGATAAGTTACAGTTGATAACGATGTTTGACGTGGTAATTGCACCGGGGGTCACCGGTGACCCCCGTGGCGCTGGGGTGCGATTTCGCGTTACTTCTAAAAATAAGTGATCAAAAATGCAATCGGAAATTATCACGACTCACTGATTTTTAGAAGTCGCGCGAAATCGCACACCAGCGCACTCATATTGTTTTTTCTGAAGACTGTGGTGGGTCACCATTTCTTTGTTTGAAATGTTTTAATACCACACATCGTAATATGCGCGGATAATAAATGTATATTTCATGTGTAAATAAAACTTTTTTTGGATGTTTTATTCTGCATTCATTTCTTCACACTATTGCATTAACGATGGTAATAATAAAAATTTATAAGTATCGACATTTGGTTAAATTATAAATATTTTTATGAATCGGGGGCCCCGGTCACCGGTGGCCCCCATGGCGCCCCCGCCAAGTTGTGTGCCGGTCACCGGTGACCCCGGTGGCATTCAACGTGTTAAATTAGGAATTGCGACATAATGCACATGCCAGAGTATAGTGAATAACGGAAACGTTAGTAACATTGTGAGGAGACAGGAAAAAAGAAGAATCTTAGTCACATTCCTGTCAATTTGACACATTTCTCGCGGAAGGGATGATATTCTGCCATCTGCAGAAGTTTTGGGAATTTTATTTTTTCTTTTAACGTGAAATATATTTAGTATCGTTGTAAAAGATGTAATATCGTTTGTTACAAAAAGGGTCAATCGAAGAAAACGTCTGTGATGTGCTACTAGAATTATTAGATAAACTTTGATGATTAGAATACAATGCATATACAACTCAACAATAAATATCGTCTACATATGTACGAGTATAGGTGTCCACATACTTTTGACCGGGGTTGTATGTACGGCGAAGAACAGGGGTGGATACGAGCACCTTCGTGCAAACTTTAACACGATGAACGACGTGCCAGGTATATTTAACCCGCGTTGCGTTTGGTCAAGAGGTTGCGTGAGCTAAGTATAGCAACCGTGGATTGGAGGCTATTGAGTTGTGTAATAAGTTGCGGTGGATTCTTCTGTTGGAAGTTGTGTCTATATGATAGAGGATTTGTAACTTATCAAACGTATGTATAGCGTGAACATTGAGGTTTTAACAGGTCGTTTGGGGAAGGTTCTATATATACAGGGTGTTTTAAGACAGCTGGGGTAAGAGGTGATTCTTCGCGTAGAAATAAGTGAAGAAGAACGAATAACATTTTTTTGATTGACGTTCCGTTTTTTGAGGAAATTGAGTTTGAAAATACTGCGGCTACGCGTGCCGTTGCAGTAGTAAAAGTAGAATTGGTCGGCCATGACCAGACGCGTCAGACTATTACTATTCAATAGCACGCGTAACCGCTGCATTTCTCGATTTTCTCGGAAACGAAGAGTCAAACGAAAAAATGTTATTTGTTTCTTTTCACTTATTTTTGCAAATAGAATCGTCCCATAATTTCGTTTTAATGAAACGGGATAGAAGCGTTGATTATTTAACGTTGCAATATTTTTGTCGGCACCAAAATTCTGAATACCGAGCTAAACGGTTACATGGGAAATCTTTTTTAGCACAGTAACTCTTTAGTTATGTATATTCTGTCTCCATCTATTATTCCAGCAAGCGGTAACGCTTTATTAGCACAATAACGTTCGCATTACACTTTCATAGCGCAAACTTTGAATAGCATAATAAAACAGTTCGAACTGTCAGATCCAAATGTACCGTTTCCTGCGGAAAGCCGAATTCGAAACAACTATAATCACGGAAACTTCTGAAGTTCGAACATTTATAGCATATAAATATCTGCAGCCGAGCGACGCATTAAAAACTTCAATCAAATCCGATGCAGTTTACTTTGAATTTTCCGAAGCGGTTCACAATCGAATAAAATCGTGACGCTGTTTGCAGAAACATTTTCAGCTTAACAGTCACTTACTGCATAGTCTACCAGTTTTTTTTTACTGTATTATTCATAACTTTATGCAAAATAAAAATCTTTTGCATTGATTGTGAGAAGCACGGATAACATAAAAATCGATTTCATCACTTAACGTCTTTGTTGCATTAAAAACAACATTCTTGAATTTTTTAAATCTTTTACTGTTTCATATTTCACCCAACCAATTTCTTCATAAATGCATAAAGATCCGCAGTCTACTTATAACACCTTTCAAGAACAACGTTTACTGGAATTTAAAGCAATCAAATAAAATATTACTTTATCGAAACTCTATCAGCGAAACAATTAATTTTGCAGTCGAAACGAACAATTTCCAACTTCTGGTGACACGTCAAGATACATAGTGCAGATGGCAAAAAACCTTGGAGGCAAATGATTGTGTACATTTTTATCAATAAATACAGCCTGCCTCCTAGTTCACGATAATCCAGCTATCTCGCGGAACGACTCGGAGTAAAAGAATTTATTTAGTCCATAAAAGGAATCTGCGACGGGTGAACGGGGTCAGAAGGGTAGCGATATTTTTCATGGATCCCGCGGACCCTTCCGGCGAAGGGTTGAGAACGAGCTCCGTAAACGCGGGGCCATAAACGTCGGACTGCATATAATCTGCGAAAGGATCGTCCTGCTCGGTAAAGATTCCGACCGTTTATTCGCCGGGCAAAATGTTCCGTGCCGTTCATTGACGAACTTTACCTCGCAGGGGCTCCTCCAATCTTGATTGCGTCGTCGCGTCGGTGCGACGCGACGCGTCGCTTCGAGAATTGAGATGTAAAGCGTGGCTGGTACCGGCGCGTAACGAGGAACTCTCTCGTTAGGATCGGTAAACGGAGGAGTATCGTAACTGTTATCCGCGCGACGGCATTGACTCAGAAATGCGTATATATATATACAGGGCGCGAGGAGCCACGAGACAGCTAATCGAGCACGTTCACGAAATTAGACGTAGCTCGTAGTGATCTTGTTCGGCGCGGCTCGAGCCTGGCAAGCTTGGTTGCACTCAATTTAACGAGGAAGATGGGATAAAGGATGGAAGGCGTGCTCGGAAGCGAGAAAATGAATGTCGGAGGAGCAGCAGCGAGGATCCTTCTGGAACGGGATCGATGAAAAAGAGTCGGGGGGGAAAAAAAAACGAGAATAGAGAAAGAAAGAGGTCGAAAGACGCGCGGCGATATAATAGTGTAAAATCGACAGAAACGGTTACGGAACAAAAACAGACCGTGCAAAAACCGTGGAGCGGGGGAGGGAGGACGGGACGGAATAGAGACAGTTAAGTGCTGCAGGTGAGGAGATAACAAAGGATAACGTTTTTATGCAGAAATAGGCGAGAAAGTGCGGCGGGGTAGAGAGGGCGGGGTGCGCGGAAGGGTCAAAGAATGAGGAAAGAAAAGGTACACACAGAAACTGAACCGTAAAAGGAAAAAGTAGCTGTTAGAGAATGAGGGAGAGGGAGAGAGAGAGAGAGGTGGATGGTTGGGAGGAGCGTTATCGGACGGATAAAGAAAAGCTCGTTAAGCTGATAAGAGAAAAAAAGGTGAAAAAGTCCATTTCCATTCACACGGAGATTCTTTCTGAACGAATTGCGCCGCCGGGAAAAAGTAGATTTCTTTAAACGGTGAATATCGTCGATCGGGCGCCACCTCCGCCTCTTTCTCCTCGTCCACCCATGCCTACACCTTCGTTCGAGCAAAACTTTGTCGGCCGAAAGAGATAAGTGTTACGCGGTTCGGTAGCCACGGCAGCTCGGTTCCCTACCGGCATTATGAACCCCTCTCTTTTCCTACAGTTTCTTCTTTCTGCCTCGTATCGCGCGAGCTACGGTTCCGCACCGCACCTCACCTCACCTCACCGCACCGCACCGAGCCGATCAGTTTCGCCTAAGTTTTACTTGTCTTTGGTACGCGTGGCAGCTGGATATTGGACGCCTAGGAACTATGGCCGACGCTGCCGTAACTTCCCTAGAAGAGCGATGCAATGGATTTTCCCGAAGATTCGCAGTTTGTCGTTCAGTTAGCGAATTCCCCGACGCCAACCCTCTCTCCTCTCTCCTCCCCTCGTCGCCCTTTACGTCCCTCCGTGATATTTAATATTTCCCCGGTGAAATTTCCTCGGCGAATTTTGCTATGAACAGCAACATTCCCTATTCCGCGGAAAGTTATCGCTGTTAATAATGTATGGGAGTGCATTAATAGGTATTCCTAGCAGCCACGCTGCTAAAGCGTCTTGTTTGGGGATTCGGAATTTCAGAGCACGAAGCTGAAATTCATTGAGTTTCGCGGAACAGAACCACTTTAACAGTTTGAATCTGACAGGTGGTATTATTCGGATGCTTGGAAGTGGGCTCAATTTTAAGGGATTGCCGGCGGATGAATGCTGCCCGCGGTTTTGGCCTAAATTTTCACAGAGATTTTTACCCCGGAAGTTCGTTTAACGGCCATTGGTGTTTGCGGGTGCTCGATCGTTCGAGGAAAGATTATGGTGTGCGGTTCCATTCAATGTGGCTGCGTGCAAAATTTAATTGTGTACGTAACAGAAACAAACAGTACTTCCTATTAATTTTTCCCATTGTTTAATACATTAATACATAATCCAGTTTTCCGTGGAAAATGTTCTTAAACTTATATTGTTGGTGATACATTAATCTTTAGCACTCGGATGGCGACTCTCAGGCACTACTGAAAATTGTTGTGCTATTCTTAAAAATATTGTTCACATTATGATTTTTGTTCGTATTTAATAAACTACTAGACATTTACATATTACATGAGATATTATACCAGTTTCAAGTGCAAAAAATTTAAAAAAATATGGTATAAAATGGAAATATTGTAGAATGGAACAATCTTTTGTTTTTGAGATAAAATAGCTCCGAGTGCAAAGGGTTAAAATACGTTTAAAATAATGAAGTCGTGATGGAAAAATTAACAATATACACTTTAGTGTGGATGTGATTAAATTATGCATTTACAACTACATCGTTCGTTATATCAAATTCATTTATAGAAAACTCTGTTGTATGAACGAAAAACATTATCAGTAGACTGGGGATCTTTGTTCGTATTTAATACACTACTAGACTACTAATAAACTATTTTCATATGCGAAAAACGAAAAGAAATTGTATACAATGGAAATATTCTAGAATGGAAAAAACTTTCGTTTTTGAGTTAAAATAGCTCTGAGCGCAAAGGGTTAAAATTATTAAACGAAAAAATCCACTTTTATTTAACGTTCGTTACTCACAGTTGACGCAGGAAAATGTTTATTTAAAGGTACGCAGTCAATTTATAATATTGATTTAGTTTTCCGTTTTTGGGTAGCATGCCCGCAAAGATTGATCGTGGATTTTATACACCCTATTTCCAGGAACGGAACTATGATACGTTTTCCAGGACATCTCGCATGCATTGTCCCCTTTTAAAGGACTTCCGTTCCCATGCGAATAGATGGGCGCTGCTCGCTTTGAATCGAAACGCTTATATATTAGAAGAAGCCCGAAAAAATCTGGTTTGCAGCGTGAAATTGAACTATTTCGACTGCAATACGGGGAATCGATACATGTGCTCGTAGCTCTTGCGGCTTTTCTCGCGTTCCGTTGGGTAAAGGGAATCGAAGAACTGTTCCGTGTCATATCGGCTTGAAAAAAGGTTAGCTTTCGTTCACAATACGCGACGTCCATTGCTGGTATCGAAAAATTAATTTCTGCAAATGTAGAGCTTGTGTTCCAATCATATTCCACCGAGGGACTGTCTTAATACGAGAGAAGTTTCATATTTAATTTGCACATTTCCGCATTTTATGTTTCGTGCAAAAAATTGTGAAAAACATTTTTCTATTAAGCATTTAAGCATCTTTGTCACCAAGACAATTTTTTGGGCTGTTTCTTTCATGTTACATTAATTGTAAAATCTGTCATTTTTATTAACAGATTTACGTTTGATTATTTATTTGTTAATTTGACAATAAAAATCGACGATTATGGTGTAAAAATAAATTTATGTAAATGATGCAGCTGTTTACTAATTCTCCCAAAGCATCACTATTCTCAGTTCCATTACTATTCTTTGACCTATCCCAAAATTGTATTGAGATGACAAGGAAGAGAAATGCTTGGTAAACTTTTAGGGTCGCTGAAAATTGTCCCCGTTCGAACCTTAAAATTAGTTTTGTCGGCGAACGAATTATAGGGAAACGATAAAAAAAGAATTTTGTTGTCCCAAGGTAGCAGTAAATTTGCATTGCATGCTAAACACTGATTACTACCGGATAAAAAGTTTTCAGGGTCAGCACTGGATATGAAAATAAAGGAAGGCTGACTGAGCAACCAATAAAGTTTCGCTCGGTCCTGGGCAGGTTATTTTTGAAATATTGGTTAAAGCGTTCGCAACGCGTATCGGAGCCCATAGAAACTAAGTTCGACCATTCCCATAAACTGAATTAATTCTACGTTACTTGAACTTGTAATCCGCGTTGTAACGGTGTTCATAACAATCTCCATAAAATGCTTTAATACTGAGAAACCGTATACGAGTTCTATAGAGCCCCGCGATCATGTTCCCGTCTCCCGTATTATTTTGGCCCCGACAGGAAATAGCTGTTGTTCCTCCTTCGCATAATTGCAAAGTAATTTCGCCTGTCTCCTTAAAGAATTTTTATTGCTTATTGAATAACTCGTTTACAACGTGTCTAAACTACTATTGTTTTGGCTTGCACGGAAGCTTTCATCAACCGTAAAATTGCTTTGGTGGCTGTAAACAGGCAAAGCACTAAAACTTGGAATTTCGGCTGGTGCGTTACAGTTTCGGTTCCACGGACCACCATCAAAATACCAAAATTTACGCAGATTTATCGCCGAACAAACTATCATCGCGAGACGCGCGATTATTTCTACGCTTCTTCATGCCAAATAAAAATCTTGTGCATCGACTATTATAAATAGGAATTGCTTCAACATTTATTTCTTCACTTGACAATTTCAATAAGGTATAAATTATTATATCATCGAATTCTTAAAATCTCCTGATATTTTCATAATTTTGTATATGGCATAAAATCCACAGTCCACTAAATAAGTGATAACTAATAAATAAACATATAAAATTAAAAATAAATTAGAAATAAATTAAACATATATTATGAATTATAATAAAATGTGTATCTTGTTATTTTGGGTAAATCAAGTTAGATAGAAATTTTACCAATCACGTTACGAATATGATGTGCGTAGATTTGAAAACGATGCAATTAATATTTCCAGTGCTGTTCGTCCATGTGCTGGAAATGCATAACGCGGTTTAGCTATTAATGATAAAGCTTTCGCGGGTTACTGAATTTTAATATTACTACGGATTATTTTAACCTAATCCACGATCTCCATAATTTTCATTCCATTGGATGTCATTCGCAAGTTTCTGGTATTATAAACTGCTATATTGGTTCTGTTATTAATTACAAAGCCGGCGCGTGCGACGTGTATATGGAAATTTATCGAATCAATCAACTTTTGATTAAATTTATCAGATTTGTTGAATTGAATTTTTTATTTTAAAGATGAATCTTGCGTGGCGATACTTTTACGTTCGATAAATTTTTCGTTTCAAACATCAGTATTTTCTCTCGTCATTTGAAAGATGCGATTAAATATTATTAAAGGATGAAAGAGATTTTTATTTCGCATAAAGATCCGCAATCTAGTTGCTGAATAGTTTGAAAATTTGTAATCGATACGGCTATAAATTGGAAATTGGTAATTAGAAATTGTAACCGCCAGAGCCACCGACGCGTTTCCCACATTTCTTGCCTTTTCAGGCTATTTTTTCCGAAATCTATGGCTTCTACAAATCTACGGCTTTATTGAATGTGCTTCCGGCTACACCTACATTACACGTTATAAATGCCCCCGGATAAAGAAAAAACCAACGGTGCAGCTCGAATGTATGGAGCTTAAAACTCGTATCTCTCATGTGCCAGACAATTCCTATAATTAATTGTGCCGTATAGGTGGTCCGAGCATTATGATCCTCCACCTTTTTATCGCAATTTTATCGCTCGCAAACTGGCTCTGTAGAAATCTACGGAATCCAGAAACAAAATCCATTTGCACAACGCTGCCTCGGGAATTTGCGAGAACTGTTCAATTAGCAAACCCACAAAATGAGATAAAAATCAATTGGACGTTCTTTTCAATGAAATTCATACTATTTTTTTCAATTGTTATTTAACACCACAACGATTTCTTCCGAAAGTTTATTTCTTCTTTCGCTTTGCGTTTATCTTGCAGTATTTTCTACAAATAAAAAATACGAGTTTAATATTTACTCTTCCAATCAGAACTCTCTTATATTATTCAGTTTGTATGTTTAATAAATGTACAAAGCAAACTAAGTGCAGTTTAAATACAGTTTGCACGAAAATTTTTATTTGTCCGTAAATAGAGAATCGAAGAATCACATGTCCGATTAAACGTTCAATACACGCGTAAAAATCCGAATTATCTAAACACCGCACGGCGAATCGAGCGCGCGTCGTTAGCGGCAGAAATCACGAGCTAATTACGGAAAAAGTGTGTTAAACGGGCCATTAATTTCCCCGGGGGGTGGAGGCAAATAGGTTTCGAAAAAATGTGCGAGATTAGTAACGGTAATTGACAAGCGAATCAGCCGGCCGTCAGCTTACACTCGGTGCAACAATAAATCTTTTTCAAGGGGCCGACCGCCGCGCCGCTCCGCGCCGTGGAATACCACTCGCCGCGGCTTCTCCGGAGATTCCCCGGTAGAATTTTCCGAAATCCTGCTGGTCCGTGTGTACCCGGGCTGAACAAAAGATAGAAATCCGATTTGCTCTGGACAGATATAATCCTACCCCCGTGTCCCGCTTTCCACCGGCTGCGGCGTTGCTGAATTTCTCATCCCCCTTCCACACCCCCCCTCCCGGTTCGTAAGTTTCACGTCAAGCGATCTGGAAAGCCGGCAAGAACGATCTCTCGCGGACACGCTGAAAAATCGATCGATCCGCCCCGGCAAAACCTATAATACGATTACAAATTACGGGACCGTTTAGACGCGTCAGCAGCGAAACTGACCAATCAACGACACCATTGTTGCCACCGCCGACCGGGCCGAATGGCCGCGTGATTTTTACCGACTATCGACGAGGCCGTTTTGATTCGAAATCAGAGTCACCGACCTACCGTGCCGTCCGTTCGGGAAAAAAACTTTTGTATCTGTTTCTTTGCAGCGGTTGTTCTACCCCAGCGGGAATTAAATTCGGCTTTTCATTCCTCTTTTTCAGTGGGAAACTCGGTTTTCTGGCCGGAAATATACAGCGTGGATCTCGCGAACCTGTTGTTCAACGTGTATCTGGAAACTAGCGATACCGATCCCGTGAAAATGTTTATTTCATGGAAAATATACATTACCAAAATATAGTGACTTTACCAGGGTAGGAGATACTAAATGAAATCTACATCTACACCACCGGTTAAAAAGACGTGGTGCTGAAATAAACTTAGATTGTATTGATTAAATTGAAACTCGGACGGTATTCCTATAAAAAGAATTTTAATAAATAATTCTGAAAATCAAAATTTTTTGAATTAATTTTAAGAAACAGCAGCTAAATATTTGATTGTTCAAGTATTTTTTTACACTGAGTAATTGTATGACGATTTTGTTACTCTGGGTCATGATAGACCCGGACTCCGCCGCTGTACGGTTAATACTAGAAATTCCTAGAAAGCGATTCATTTTTAGTTTTATATAAAAATTGCTATTTTCGAATTTTGTGTAAGTTTTTGTTTCTATATAAACAGATGATATTTTAAAAAAGTATTTTTTGTTAGTTGTGCTTTTAGTTGTTGCAAAATGAAAACAGGTCACATGGACCAGGTCCTAGTGCTAAACATAGGCAGTATTGATTGTGCCCTCTCTGATAAATACTGAATATATTTTCAGGTAGCAAAAAAAGTACATTTTTAAAAACGAAATATTAGTTTTGCATATGTATCGGTTGTTCAATATTTAAACAGACAAACAGCTCATATATTTCTGACCATCTTTATCGTCAATTTAGAAGCACTATTTTCACACAATCTTTATCACTTATTCAACGATAGAAAGTTTAGTGACAAGTGGACTATAGACGTGAACGCAAAGTTAAATTTTAATAGGTCAATTTGGAGAATCTAAAATTTCAGTAGCTTTCGAATAATTTAAAGCGGTACTAACTTCTCTAGTATATTTTATAGATCCTGCGAAACTTTTATAAACCATAAGTGTTCTGAGGATCACCGAGCATTAACATATCTAATATTCGCATTTATAAAATCACCAGAAAAGTTCTATCAGACATTCAAGCAGTGCCATATACAAGTTGTATGAATTGTAGAATAAATTTTTCAACTCTTTTCGTGGGTCCACGTTTCGGAGTCTCAGAGCGACGAAGAAATGGAGAGAATTGTCCGAAACTCTGTGAGAAAAATATTTCTTTGCCTCTGACATGGAAAAGCTATTAAAGAAGTGGTACGAGTGTATAATTGGGGAAACGGAGAATAATCAAATCCTGTATGCCATTAAATAAGGTAGCCATTAGATAAGGCCATTAAATCAACATTTTCTTGCAACTTTATTTATTAAAATATTCTTAGATTACTTTACATTAAATACTACATACATTCAATTCCCCAATACCACCCCAATAATCCCCTTAATAGTCACTTAATACTATCATATTCACCTGCGGATTGGATTGATTTTAAAAAGAGTTATAGACCTTTCAAATAAAAATTTATTGTCAAGATTGTTATATCTACTTGTTAACCCCTTGCCCTACAATAACGTGTCAGACTCGTGATGAAGATTCTGAACAGAGTCTAATAAATATGTATGTTATTAATTTCCTTTAAATCAAGATGAAATTCTATTTTGGTGTTGTTGATGTACAGTTATTGGACAGCATGTATAGGCATACAATTGATATAAATTTTCTCTTTTTTTAGTAAATTGTGAACTACACAAAAGTTTTAATCACTGAAACCGTAAAATAAATCGTAGGTCAAGGTGTTAATTTTAATGGGTAGAGGAAGATAACTATGCGCAAAGCTAGCAGTCTATCGCCATTTGCAAGCACCTTGACCGATTCTCAGCCCGGATTTCGTTCGGAGGGGACAGTAATAATCCCCACGGAGCCGTATTTCACCGCGATAGATCGATCTTCGATAGGGTGCAGATGCGAGAGGATGGGAGGGTGTGTTCCGTGCATAGTGGGAACAAGTTGTTTTTGCCGGATCGCGGTGAATTTTGATGACGATAATGCCGGCACCCCGTCATCGTGCGACCTGCCGCGATTCTCGGGTTTATGCGTAACGGGGTGACACGGTCGCTTTCATCTATGTATATATGCGAGCGTGTGTGGCGGCGTTGCGAAGATGTCAAAGGAGAAGACAAGCGCGAGAAGAGGCTATATATGCGTGTGTGTGTGTGTGTGTGTGTGTGTGTGTGTATATATATACGTATATATATATGATCGAGATCAATGGGATCGTCGTGCAACGGTTTAGCTATATGGATCTCCGTAGCGTGTATGGAATTCAAAGTCCTTCCATAATTTATCACCGGCCGTAGCATCTCCAGCCAGGGTTGAAGGATTCGCCTCGTTCTAAACGCCTCGGGCCGTAATCGATAACCGATATCTCGAAGGCGCGTTATCCGACACCACGGTATCATCGAAATCGCGGCGGGCATGGTTACCTACCAGTGGCGAATTCGCAATTCAAAGGAACAGAAACAGCGAGTGGGTAGTAATTGCCCGGTGGCAGAAATTCGCAGATCTTTTACACCCCATCGTCGACCAGAGTGGCGGGAAAGGGTTGATAACTTTGTTGATGGACGGTGCTCGTCCAGTGCATTATTCTGGTAATTTATGTTTTCATTAATTTCGTTGGAAAATTTAGATGGCAACGTATCCCTTCTTCTAACAATTTTTATAAGTCGTATATAACCGTGTTCTTAAATGTTTTTAATGTCACAGTTTTGATAAAATGTAAAATAACTAAGGACTAAATGTGTGAGAATGAGAAAGAAACATGAAACATAATGAGTGAGAGACAAAATGTATAAAGTGAATTACGAAATGAGTGTGCAATGGATAAAAGAAGAATGTATTTTGTTTAAAAAGATTTGCCAGTCGTCGTTAATATGTCAAAGAGTAAACATCACTTGTAATCGTTAATATTATATTAAATATATATTTATACATATATTCACTGTTTGAACACTAAATTGTCATAATATCAAATCCATTAAATTCTTCATTTATTTCTGTCACACACGCTACTATAAATTGGAAATTATTCAGAATTAAATGATTTTTATCATTGGAAAGAATGAAAAATTTGGTAAGAAGAAAGATATAAAAAATAATATTTTTGAAAGGTGAAAATCTTGCCAGATATGCAAATACAATAATTTCTTTGAAACCACATATGTTCTACATGATCTTTACAATATTTAAAAAGTTAGCGAAATCCAATAAATCATGCACGGTTTTTTCTCCTCGCTTGGAAATTACAAGAGTATTCATCGATTCCTGACCGGGTAATTCCAAGTTAAATCTCGGAAACCATTTCTTTTTTACCATCCTGTAGAACCATCGATGGTCACATTCCCCCGTCGCTGGAATTTCTTTCAGCGTCCCCGACCATATGAAATAGACGTTTGCCACGGACTTTGCAGAGGAGACCGTGCTCGGTTTCATTCTAGGGCGGAGAGTAAATCTTCGAGGGAAGTTGGTTCGTTCGGCTTGAGACACATTGCCCGGGTATCTATCAGTTTCTACGAAATTATTGCGTCGTATCGGCGGAAACGTTTCCCACGGGACAATTAAATTCGAGGTTTAATTTAAACTTTCGCGTCAACCTATCGGGCCACGGCTAATAAATTTTCAGCTTTCGTTGCGCGAGATTCTTCGGCGAGTTTCGGATGTTGTTCAGCAGTTTTGATTCGGTTGGTTGATTGACGTATTGGACGTGCGGAAATCTTTTTCATGAACAGATTTCATTCAAGATGAAGAATATATTACATCGCAATATTGAGAAAAATGGAAGAATATATTTTATCTGTGTATTCATTTTATTCAGTGTTTTCTATTTTTATCGCATTGATCATGCTGAAGTTAATGTTGTGCTTAATTATTTAAAATTGAGCTTAACTATTTAAAATTAACTGTGTGTCGATGTCAACCACATTTATAACCATCTCGAACCGTATACTTCCCTAAAGTTCGCCGCGAGTTTAAGTGCTTCGGGCTCATTGCTGTGTGCTAGTTTTTGTAACTGTTTTCCATAACTTCTAGGCATAGATATTAAATATCGATTTGGCTTTAACGGAGTATATGTATATTCACAGTGGTACAACATTTTCAAAGAAAGTTCGATGATCACGGTGAGCTCCTAAAGAGCAATAGATTTTAAACTCTGTAACAAGTTGTACAATTACGCCGGTATTAAACTGCAATGAAATTTCTGTAATCTTGGAACTTACACCTTGCTATAAATATCGTAATGTTTCGGACACTTTACTTCTGCTCATTGTTATGATATCAGTAACTTCGAAAGATTAAAGTATTATAATATTAACACCTAGATTAAACTGACCGGTCCCAGATTATTTATTTCATAATTGTTGGAATTATAAAGACCCTGTTGCAGGAAACGATTGAATAAATTTCGATTTTTAATTAAAATGGCAAACAGTTTAAATAAACTCAATCTTCTCATTTTTATAAAGCAACACATGCCAGTCACTTTTTTGTAGGTTTAATTAGATAACAGTATTTTTATATTCCTTTATTACAATATTTTTTCAATATTCAACAGAAAATCAATTTTTATTACGATATATCTGTGATTGTAAGGAAGAACGACACATGTCACATACTGTCACTTTCGAGATATTGCCGTTTTAAGTTTTCATCGCTAATTCTTCTTATAAAACATCGGTTAAATTGCATTATTCTTCTGAGCCTTAAGAATTTATTTTCATAACTTTTTTCTGGTAAACACGTAAATCCTATACTTTCAAACTCCATCAATGCATAAACTAAAATTTTTTGAAATTGTGAAATGCGGCGTTCTTCCTTACAACCACACATATTAGGTAAACCAAAATTTGTTAGAATCTAGAAGGAATAACAAATCGTGTCCGGGCACCAGTGTATAGTAGTACAAAAATTACAAACATAACGATCCAATACTTGGGTTTACCAAATTGATTACAGTTTAATTCAATAAATAGAAAGGAGTCAAGAGGATAACGAAAAAAGTATTAAAAATTTTCCAGCCATTTCGAGCGGCGTCTATCGGCACGGGAATCGTTCTCGAAATCCCCCGCCATATGTCCCCGGGAAAAAAAAACCTGAAAAAAATAGCGTTACAGGGTGACGCAGCGATTACCGAGCCGTCAAACAATATCGAATATTAATACTTCCTCCGTGGGTCGGTACACCTCGCGGAGAAAACGTTACTCGACGGTCGTTGGCGGAGTGTAAAGTTCCGGGGTCCCGGAAGTTCTGTTATTGACTGATAGCCTGTCAACCCGATAACTGCGTGCCGAGTAAATAATTTATCGCGACAGAGACCAAAATGGAGGAAACGAGCCGGCCTGGCCAAAGGATTTTTATCCCGGGGAATTGACGTTTCGCCGATAAAGTGATCTGCGAGCCGCCGAGCGAGCCTGCAACATCGGTCCGGGGATTCTCTACCGTTGACTCGGATATCGCGGCCTCGTTTTACGCGTGTATGTACATATCCCGACGAGCTCCCGTATACAGACCCCTTGATCCTTTTAATTATCGAATCGGTCCCGGTCCCGATACCGGTTACCAAAGACTATACACCGTCAACCGGATCTTCAAAGTTAAATACCACAGTACCTGTGCCGAAAAGTTTATCGAATGATATTTTTACGGTGATCTCGACAACCCTGCCACCGGGGATATTTTCAGGCTAGAAATATTCTTTAGAGTCTTCTCCATGAGCACGCTAGATTTCACCAGCCTGAGATAAGCCGGTCGCTTATGGCAACGTTTTTCGCGCGGCAATGTTTCTCTCGGAAATGATGAGCGTTTGGGAATCTTTTTAGAGAGCGTGTTAGTGCAAAACTTGTGGTGAGAAAGGATTTGAAATACGGCGAAACAAATGTAAATAATATTGGCACAATTTTTAAAGGACCATTTTTAGTATTTTTTTTTATTAGGAAATCCTATGAAATTTGTTAGAACATAAGTGATTAACGAGAACGTTAGTAACATTGCGAGGAAAGAAAAAAGAAGAGCTTTTTAATATTACTTTTTAATATTATTATTGTTAGAGTTAGTGGTTCGGAATATTCAGCCGGGATCAGGATCAGTCTTATTTAATTAAACA
Source organism: Lasioglossum lativentre (assembly GCA_916610255.1). Lineage (NCBI taxonomy): Eukaryota > Metazoa > Arthropoda > Insecta > Hymenoptera > Halictidae > Lasioglossum > Lasioglossum lativentre. Next base: position 34,905,235 of record OU744355.1, on the reverse strand, counting down.
CAGACTGGTAAGTTGATATTGCACAGGTTTTATTTTAATAAGCTCTTACGTGCCGGTTGAGATACAGAGAAGTGAAGTTAGTTCTAGAGCATACAAAAAGAGAAAAGAATAGAAAGAGGGCGTGCGGACTATTTGAGTGTCCGCGGTGAATTTAAAAATATAGAATTTATTTCTAATAATTATAGTATAAAAAACGACAAGTTTTAGCATTTTCTCTGTTATTCCAATTTTTTTCAAAATATTGCGCGTCGTGTAGTGAACTGATTGTTCTAACTTTTAAAAAAAATCCAAGTTCTTTAAAAAGTGTGCCAATATGTATACAGGGTGGTCCACCTAAATGTGTACACCTAAATATCTCCTTTATTTGTGATGACATAACAAGTGTTTTTAATGCAATATAAATGGTATCACAAGGTGAATTTATTGCAAATATTTTTTTTCTCAAGATTATTTTTTCCGGAGTGTTCACTTTCATTTTCAAAGATTAAGGTCATTTGAAGGTCACGTTATTATACATATCTGATTGTATTTTTTGCTCAGCTACACGGTGCAATAAAAAACAAATGCAGTTATTTGTCAAAAAAAACACCGATGACCTTGATAACTCCGAAAAAAATTACCTAGGTGGAAAAAATATTCGTGCCAAATATTTGGTCCATTGACACCATGCACATTAGGTAACAAATAATTTTTGCATCACAATAACCTGAAGAGATATTTAGGTGTTCTTATTTAAACGGACCACCCTGTATAGAGAGCGATTTTCTGCGAGAAGATTATTAATACATTTGTGGGAGGGTATTATCGATTTGGAAGAAAAGTGGAGCACTGAATTTCGTTGGGTGTGATTCTTCGTGAACTTTTGCGAGCAGAGTAATATGCTTAACGGCTAAATTATGCTTCCGTCTTCGAAACAGTTCGCACCCTTTATCGGATGAACGACGTATCGCTCCTTTGCTACCGACTCGAGCAGCAGGTTTAGCGAACAAAGGGAAACTCGAACGGGAAGATGCAAATAATATCGTCTCCCGACGACCCCGCGCTAAGCGATCCGCCTTTGTTTGTTCGTCGGAATTCGCCCGCTTTAAGAACGCGTCCGCCTCCAACTGTAATGTTTGACGATGCGGGGGAGGCGGAACAATTACGCGATATCACTGCGGGTGAAAGATTTTTCTTTCCACCGGGATTCCCGGGATGCTGCTGCTACGAAAGGAGCGCTTCGAGAGCACGATGATTAAAAAGTTTAGGGTTGCGCAACGAGGTGGAGGCTACCACCGGTATTGATGATACTGTAATTGTTCGAGGGAAAGTGTACGGGCTAAAAGTTTCCATATATTCTTTAATTTCTTTGATTGAACCTTTGCAGACGAGGATCATTTAAAATTGCTGTGCCATTCTTGAAAATATTGTTCACATTATGATTTTTGTTCGTATTTAATAAACTATTAGACGTTTACATATTACACGAGATATTATATTAAAAAATTATATTATAAAAATTGTATAGAATGGAAAAATCTTTTGTTTTTTAGTTTAAATAGCTCCGAGTGCAAAGGGTTAAAATACGTTTAAAATAATAAAGTCGTGAGGGAAAAAATTAACAATATACACTTTGGTGTGCACATGATTAAATTATGCATTTACAACTTCAGGAGATGCATACTACATCGTTTGTTATATTAAATTCATTTATAGAAAACTCTGTTGTATAAAAAACATTATCAGTAGACTGGGGATCTTTATGCGAAATAAAAATTGTCTGCACTGATTCCAATAAACAGAAATCACTTAGGAATTTTTTCCTTTCTTCATTAATTTTAGATGGTTGAAAGTAATATATCGACAGATTTAAATACGTTTAATTTTCTTGCTGTTTCTAATTACAGCCACTCGGATTTGTCGTAAATACATAAAACCCGCAGTCCGCTTACCATCAGAAACCGTCTGAATATTTAAGATTCTCGATTTAGATTGAACATTTTATGGAGCTCATCTTATTTCCAGTTGTATGTCGGTCGAAGGGAACTAATAAAAATAGCGGGAGCTGCGTCGCGCGCAGAACAGTTTGAGTGTTAATATTACAGATTGTTGAGATTGCTTACCGTTTCCTTCTTCCTCCTTGCATTGTCGAGGGTCGACTCGAACCAGGACCATTGACCGAAAGGATCTTCCGTGTTATCGATCGTGCTGGCTGCCGTGCGATGCAGCATACGGTTGTCGACTACGTTCACCACGTTCACCACGTTCAGCCACAAATTTGTGTTGAGAAAGATGATTCGATACTTTTCCGAGCGCTGCTCTATCGTGTAATATCCGGCTGTAACAAGTGTTTGAAATCGTCGAGTGAGTTGCCAGGAGCTTATGTTCGACTTCCCGCCTCCTCTTCCGTAATTTTCTACCCTCAACAGTGCTGCCCGGTATTATTAGCTTTTTATTGGCCCGCTGGAGAAAGAACTCGGTTATTCCACGAATAAATTTCGAATTACGAAATCGCGCCGTTCTTACGAGAGCTCGCTACGATATTAAGCTTCCGGCGACTGAGCTCGAACATCATATTAACATCTGTTTATACAATAAAAAGCGTGAAGCAACTTGTTAATTTAATACGTGTTCCTTTTACGTCATCAGAATCCCATTTTTCATATTTTTTTAGTGCACAAGTCATTGATAAATCAAGTACATCTTCCAATCATAAAATGGTTTCAAAAAATCGTATAAGTTTCAAATCAATAGTTTCTACAATTCAAGAATTTTTTACACGAGTAGTTCTAAAATGGATAATTCTTGTAACCCCTAGCACTATGACAGGCCTCGGAAAGATGTGCTCCCGACTGCCGGTTTCGAAGGCTACGCCCCCTTGACCCGGCCGAGCGTTTCGCTCCCCGTGGCGGCCCTACTTCACGAGCCAGCTTAGGCGCGTACCATAGGAGCTATTCGTGGTGCATTAGGGCGACATCGGTATCAATAGGTTTCCACATTACCGTCGAGGTACTATTGTTAATGCGCTTTTTTTTGTGAGTGGTATCCACTGTAGGCCTATTCCACTACGTCGTACGATAATTTCGAACAAAAGCTGCAGAAAATAAATTTGGAAAATAAATTAGGAATATAAATTTTAAAAATAGTTTATAATTGTATTAACATGTGGGATAACTTGATTGTCGTGCACGTGTAGCTGTTCGCATCGCCGACACTTGCTACGCGCCTGAGCTGCCTCGAGAAGTAGGGCCTCCACGGGGAGCGCGGCCGGATCGAGGGGGCGTTGCCTTCGAAAACCGGCCGTTGCGGGCACATAATTCCGAGGCCTGCACTATGACATCGAGTCAGACTCGTGATGAGTATGCTACTAATTTCTTTAAATGAAATACTCTTTTATTTCTGACGATATATTATGGGAGAATACACAGACATATAATAAATTTCCCATTTCTTCTAGGATATTCTGAACGACAAAAAGAATCTTCCCTTTTCGGGAATTGTCAACATGTGTCGTCACACACGGTTGTTCGGTACTAAAAGGGTCAGGAAAATTCGGAGCTCCGCCGTTGCTATCGATTGGATCCGATCTCCGTATTTTCCCGCAGCCTTGTTTACCATTACAAGACACGTATCGCTCGCCGCAGCGAGGAATTTTCCCGGTCCGTGGAGCTAAACGCCGCGCCGCGACGAGCACAATCAGAGAAACTAGGCTCGTAGAGCTGGTCTACCCACCGGTTTGAAACGTGTCCAGAGCTTCCTGCGGCAGCCATTGCTGCCAGAGCACGGCCAGTTGAGAGAAGCTTACGCCGAGGTCCTCGTGTCCGAGCGCCGGGAACACAAATTGTTCCTTAAACGTGCGGGACAACAGATCGGTCAAATTCCGCAAACACTGCAGACGCACCTCGGCGCTCATGCCGGCGGTGCGCGTCAGCGCGTCACTGCAACAAGTAGTTACAACCTCGTTAGCACTGGTTACATACGACGAGAGCGCTGCGAGAATTACTCCGATTCGCTGGTAAACACGAGGAAACGATAGCAAGCAGGAACGCGTCTGCACGCGCCGTCGACTTATTCGACGAGATTCTGCGGAACGACGAGCTATGGAAATTACTTCCTGCAGTGCTCGCACGAAAGTTTCGAAAGTGTTTGATATTGCTTTTTTTACCCCTTTATTCTTTTTTTATTAATTGTTTTTAACCGACTTTCTGAAAGAATGTGTGAGTTGTAATATGTTAGAAAAAGATCATTATGCTACATAAAAATTTCAAGGCAATTTTAAGAACCAGACATTAAACACAGAAGCGAATTTTTTCTTTCATAGATTTTTGAACTGTTCATATTATTTTTCTCATTAATGGTTTTGTCAATACAATAACTCTTTTGGGCAATACAGTTTGGAGATTGTGTTATACAAAGATTGCAAACCTTATTGAAAATAAACATTGTCTAAGTCAACTTGTAATATTTTATAAATAGACTGCATTAGAGTGCCCCTGTATGTTATGTCGCTACGTGCTCACTAATTTCCATGAGACCAACAATGCGTTATAACTCATCTCAGATACATGCGAACAGAAGGACGCAGGAAATAGGCGAGAGCTACTACACTGTCCTCTCTGTCTAATTGTCGCGACATATGGACCGATTATACATTACAAGGCAGATATAATATTACATTTAATTAATTGGATTATCCAACTTCAACTGCTTGAACGTCAAGGTTACGTTCGGAACGAAAGATTACGTAAAATAATTAATTAACTGGTACACTGATGTAACTAAGAAGTGAGACAAGATTAATTTAAAACATAGAGTTACGTTCTACGTAACGATACTAACGATTGCATAAATTAATTAACCAGTATACTGATGTAACGAAGTAACAAGAAAAAGAACTCGTTAAAATGATGATCGAATTTTTTATATTTCTCTGAAGAAGATATTCTTTTTTTCATAATAAGATAGCGTACAAATTATGTTCAGTGATAAGACGATTCTCGAATTAATTCCAGGAAAATCTTCGGTTTCATATTCTCATTGTTTTCTTCAATTTCATATTTTTATTCTTTTTTTTTAATGATTAGATGTGCAAATTATGTTTAGTGATGATTCTCTAATTAATTTCTGGGAAATCTGTTTCACGTTCTCATTATTTCTCTCAGTATCAGATTTTCGTGCCAGTTCTTACGAGAACGCGTTCCGAAGCTCTAAATTGGAAATACCGTATGATTTATGTATAGCAATTTAAAACAGGGAACTGAAAGTTTCCGGAGTCGAATGGTATGAATCGCGAAAAGTAAGTTGAGCAACCGTAGATATTGCGTTTTCTCACATGTCGCTGAAAATTAATTGGTAATGCCAGCCAAACCAAAGAACTACGAAACTTCCAAGTTTCGGAGTTTGGAAGTTTAAACTCTGATTTATCAGAACATCATTGGAGAAATACGATGTATCGAGCTTTGTCGATACAGTAGATCTGAAACTTGGAGGTCTGTAATCAAATTCTTAATGAAACAACTAATTTTTCATTTTTGCTGCACGTGTTTACAACCTGAGCATAATTTTTAAACTTTACGAACTTCTGTAGTTATTACATCTCTTAATATGCAAAGTCTAGTGAAATCAAGAATTACACTAAACATAATTCACTGCTTAATTCTTCTCAGTAATAAATATATAAAACTGCGAGTTAAAGAGAAACTATAAATGTATTTTAATTACAGCATTTTGATTTTGTTTTCTCTGATTCCTGAACATTTTTATAAATCGCCGAGTAGAAAAATTTCGCGATGAAAAAAATTAAATTTTTCTGACCGGTTGGGAAATAAAACCCTTAATTTGTCGGAGTGATAAATGTTAAAAACTGTGAGTTTTGTCTGATTCGTCTACGTTTTAGTAAATTGCCGAGTGGAAAAATTTCACAATAGGATTCGAAATGAAAGATTTAAACGCTTAAACTGCGAAATGCATGGTTTGAGGAATGAAGTGGTATAAATGGAGAAAGTAAGCCGGGAAATTGTAGGTATCGCGTGAGCACACGTGTCGCTACAGCTTACTCGGCAACCTGTAAAGTTTGAAATGTGATTTGCTGTAACGCTATTAGAAAGATAGCCGTGACTGAAGCCAGTAAATGCTGGCTTTACCTCTTACAAATAAGTGTCGCTTATTTCTCTAAATCTGATTCGATTTTATAGTCCCATTACTCCCGGCCGTTTCCACGTATTACTTTCAGGGCACAAATAGCATTGCACTGGATGAGAGAACGGTTCAACTCGGAAATCTTATTTTTCAAATTGTTTTCCGCCATGTAAAATTTGAAACAACTAATTAATTTTCAACACAGAAATAATCGCATTTAATCATCAAATCCTGTAATTTGTTTATTTATTAATTCCCTGAGAAATCTAAAAATTCTACTTGAAATAAATAATTTTCAACACAGAGATAATCACGGAACCACACTTAAATCATTGTCATTTCTTCCTTTATTTCCTAAAATACTTGAAAATACTATTTGTATAGGAAATACTATTAAAAATTAAAATTTGATCTATTTGTGACTTAATAATTGAAAAACACGTTTTTATGTGTTGTTTGAACAGTTTTAAAATAGGTATCTAGAACGAGTGGTAGCAGAAAAAAATGCTTGCCAGAAAGGGTTGAATCGGCGCGAAACACGAAACAAAATTGAAAGCTTAAGCAGTGAAAAGTTTCAAATCGAGAATCGCGAGTTACGAAATAGCGGATTTCGCGTGTAGATCCACCGGAGCGCGTACGTTGTTCGTGCAACCGTGCAGTATCATCATTGTGCTATAAGTTGACTATGAAACACGATATTAATAGAATGAATTTGGGACACCTCAAACTTTGAATTCCACCCGGAATGGGCTCCTTCCAAGATATCGCTTTTATGAGCGTTAACTCTAAATCGGGAATGGATCTCATCAAACTTGTAAGTCGAAGGTAATTTGGCAAACAATTTCCACACACACATATCTCTACTGTTATCTTGTCATATATCCTGTTATACTGGACGTTTAACATTACGACAATAATAACGACACTAATGAACTTAACCGTATTTCTATTCCGCGACAACGAATTTTTAACGCAATAGTTATAACGAACAAAATTTAGACGTACGTATCCATAAATTTTTTGCATTGTCAGATATCCAATAAAAAATCTTCATCCGATAATATTTAGTCGCTTTCGATACGAGAAAATATTCAACAAATATATCGCTCAAAACAAATTTATGTAAACAGATTCGACTTTATATGATATAAATTCAGTCATTTCGCAAAAACAAGTTGATGGGAAATTTTCGGAAAAGGTTCGACTGAATATTTCATCGGCGAGCAGATAATGTAAATTACGATTATTTGTTTATTGGAACGGTGAAATAGAATTTAACAGACATTTTTACGTTGGTCGGACGTGCACGGGATCAGGGGATATTATAAAAATGAGCGACTTAACCGTGAGAATTACGTCAATCAATCTTTATTCGATTTGACGAGACAGACAGGAATCGTCGATTGTTCCGACAAATTATTCAGCGGTGTATTAGCGTTCGCAATTCAGTCGTCGATAAATTGATCAAACCCCATTAAACTAGCAATTTGCGCTGTTTAATTTATACGGGACACGCAATCGTACCTATGCCGCGTTCCGCAAACAGAAATTCTTACGGCCCATTGGATCTTTGTTCCTCGAGTTTGCGGATTATCAATTATTGGATTAGCGTATCCCGCGCGCATACCGCGTTAAAGATCGATCAGTTTCGTTTTGATTTATCATTCAATTTACTGATTGCGTCGCGAGCGCGCGTGTGATTACTCGTTGATTAGAATTTCGTAAAGTAGCGTGTAAATCAGACTCTCGCCGTTTTACTTTTACAGCCGTCGACGCGGTCGTAAATTGAACGTGACAATTCACCAGCGCACCGAATCAGTTAAATTGAATTCCGTCGGTATACCGATTTAGAGATATTCAAATAAAATTTGACAGAAAATTAGCCGTGCTATTAACAAATGCAAATGGCGAACAGTGCTGATTGTTCGCCAATTTACAGTCTGTCTCGTTTCAATAAATCCACGTAATTATCTTCCGAGCCAATCATTATTTAAACAGTAGAGTTTCGATACAAAAGTAATTTCTATAGGGACACACCGATACGTTCAGTATTTATTAATGAAAATTATTCCAAGCGAAAATTAAAATCTGTTGGAGTACTAATCACTTGAGAATCATTCAACAATAATAACTGCTTTTTAGTGCAAAAAGTGAAATTTTTATTTAATTTTGTTCTCACTTTAAAACATTCGTTCTTGACTCTTCAGGAGTCGAATCTCTATTAAATGGGGCAATGCGGTTTCGTTTAGTGAGGTGTGTTTATCCCATGACAAATTCATTGAAATTTAGACAGTGGATATATCAAAATAATAATAAGATAGAACTACGTCCGATCAGATAAGTAGAGTAGGATAGCTATGGTCAGACGTCGAGAGTAGGGACCATTTACGGTCAACAAGTAAAATAGGGGTGATCTACGGTCAAACAAGTAGAATAGTGCTGGCCTGTGATCAGACAAGTGAAACAGGCGTGGTCTACAGTCCTACAGTAGAATAGGGACGACCCGCAATCAGAGAAGTGGAATGAAGATGGACATGGTCAGACAAATAGAATACAGACGGCCTGCAATCAAACAAGTGAAATAGGAACAACTTGTCAGACTAGCCACGGTAAACGATCTTGAACTAGTTCAGAGACAACATTGTATACCACTGAATAGTTCACGAAACGAAATAACAATATTTACTTCCATTTTAAAATAGTAGCACCTCCTAAAGAAAAAAGATACACAGGAAACACTTTTTTGAATAACATGTACTTTAGAATATATTTAATTGACATGTGTCATCCTAAAAGTATTTCAATGCTTAAACCGTTTTCTCATGAATATTGTATATAAAATTAAAATCAGGAGTTGATGTGATTTATATATTATCAAATTAATGTGCACTTTAGGAATTGTATGTTTCCAAATGTACCTACCTACAGGTTTTGACATTTCCAGATTTATGTCAAACACGCCAGTCTCTAATGTTATTTCGAAACTAAAGCCAACCATTTTCAGTGTAATACGAGTCCAATAATTAATTTAAAACTGATCAGCGATGCATTGAAAGTTTCCTTATAATAGACGGTTTCCTCTTCAATTAGTCACGTACAGAAATATGTATCTCGTCGTAATGAAACATTCTACATAGAGCACTCTGCTTTCCGGTAAATCAAATCACCTGATCATAAATAGCATTACAACAACATTTATCGATAGTCAACCGACGCTCGCTTTATTAAACATGGATTTTATTTTAATGCCTTTTTCGAGCATCGGCCGGCGTGAATTATTGAACGAAGAATGAACAATGCACGAAATCATGTATGCAAATTTTTTATCATCGAAAATAAAAGCCTTTATGCCGGCGAAATATACAACTCATGTCCGAGATGCCGGAATGCGATAGAACAGGTCTGTGCATGCACGCGCTGATGAGATATTGTTTGCGAAAACATAATACGAGTCACGATCGAACGCACGAACCAAAGTAACTCTACACCTTTCGGCCGAAGTGTATTCCATTAAAAAAAAAAAAGGAAAATCAAATTTTCCATTAGTACGAAAAAATTCCCAAATCGGGTCTAAACCTCCTTCTCGATTCTCAATTAGAGTGCACGAACATAATTTTAATTAAAAGCGAATCTTCTGATCAAATCATATTCCCCAAAACAAGAAAGGGAAATTACGTTATTTACTAAAATCGATCACCTTAGTAAAGAGTTAAATTTCTTGGCTAAATTTCGCAAACATAATTTCACGATTAAACTTTCAACTAATTCCACGCATATTTATATTAGATAATACATATAACAATTAAGGTACTTTCATTAATACATCTCCGTCTAACAACCATAATCCATTTCAGAGAAAGGAACGTCGTATATCAAAGTCAAGCAAGAATCAAGCTCCAGCGGTGCATTGCCCAAAAATACCACGAATCACGATCGACCGAGAAAAACAAAGCATTTCGCAACGAGGCTATGTTCTATTTAAAAAGAAAATACATTATTCATTAATGTCAATAATTCCAGCTCAGGAGTCAAGGTTTCTCTGGTTCCGCCATTAGAGTAATTCGATCGGTACACTCTCATTGATTAGATTCGAGCGTCCTAATGAGGCAAACTCTTCCGGTTGAAACAATCTATCGATCTGGAATGCATCTTGAAAGGGTCCGCCGATTCGATAACTCCGCGTCGCTCGAGTCCGCGCCGCTCCCGGCCCGATAATCTCCATAAGATCCGGTTAGTTGAATTTCCTACGCCGCGATTACCATCCAATTAATGTCCGGCAAACATAATTCCTCGGTAGATTCTTATCCGGCCGGCGGTGCGGCGCGGTGGTAAAGCGATTAATCGAGCGTGGGCGTCGCAGGCGGCCCGGGGCGATTGACTCTTCTCTCTCTCTCTCTCTCTCTCTCTCTCTCTCTCTCTCTCTCTCTCTCTCACACACACACACACACACTTCTGTCTGTATATCTGTCTGTCTATGCACCAGCAAGAGAACCTACCCCGTCCAGAGGACAAATTCGATTCCTTCGCCGCGCTCCGATCTCATTGCCCTCGCCGCTGATTCGATCAAGGCCCACGGTGAATCGCAGTTATAGTCGCCGAACTCCCCTGCCAGCTTTCTGTCGAGCCGTATCCGACTGCTGTCGCCGGTGTTTCTCATGTCCCAGCACACTGAAAATACGGGCAAACGAGGGTTACATTGACACCGACGACACCCGGCTCCACTGACACCGTTCCGAACCGACAAGAATCCATCGGAACCAGATTTGATGGCAGTAGCCATCAGCTGCGCCATTAGCCGCTTACTCACTGACCAGCGTTTCGTAACGAGCTTTACTGGATTCGAGTCTGTCATCCAGTTCATGGAATTGCGGAGGACCGAATCACGCGCAAATCAAACTCAAGCATTAGAAATGATCAATGCTATTTTAGAGTTCGAAGCACTTCTTTCCTGGACCGAGTCAATTTTAGAGTTCGAAGCATTTTTTCCTGATCTGAGTTAATTTTTGCATTACACGGATTTATTTCCTGGTACGAGTTAATTTTACCATTACAAGCATTTTTTTCCTGCTCTGAGTTAATTTTAACCCATAGCACTCGGATGACGACTCTGAGGCACCACTGAATGACACAATTGATCGTATTTAATAAACTACTAGGCATTTACATATTACATGAGATATTATATCAGTTTCATATGCAAAAAATGAAAATAAAAAATTGTATGGAAATATTCTAGAATGGAGAAATCTTTCGTTTTTTAGTTAAAATAGATCCGAGTGCAAAGGGTTACATTCAAAGCCTTTTTTGCTGATCTGAGTTCATTTTACCATTACAAGCATTTATTTCCTCGTCCGAGTTAATTTTACCATCCAAAGCATTTTTTTCCTGATCTGACTTAACTTTAACATTACAAGGATTTCTTTCCTTTTCTGATTTAATTTTACCAAATTTACAAGTACTTATTTCCTGGTCTCAGTTAATTTTACCATTACAAGTATATTTTTCCTGATTCGAGTTAATTTTACAAATACAAGTATTTATTTCATGGTGTGAGTCAATTTTAACATTCAAAGCATTTATTTCCTTGTCTGAGTCAATTTTAACATTCAAAGCATTTATTCCTGATCCGAGTTAATTTTAACATTACAAGTATTTATTTCCTGGTCTCAATTAATTTTACAATTACAAGCAATTTTTCTCCTGTTTAAATCGTAAGCTAATTTTACTCATCGATAGCCTACCTCTGTGGTACGAGTTCAATTCTAACAATTATTTAATATTCGACTGATACAAATTTTCGAGGATCAAGCTTCAAGCAGCTGTTTGAGGGTAAATACTTTCCGAATTTGTAGTATTCGTGGAATTCCGCCAGCGTTTAGGCGTACCCGAAACCGTCGTTCAGCGGCGGTTCCGACGAATTCTTGTCCGTCAAGCGAGCCTCAGCGAAACCCTTGTCGGCGATTTCAATGTAACCGGAGTAAACGGCCGGTCTTAGCCGGATTGAACGGCACACGTGAACAGACCGAAGCATAGGGTTTGACGTAGTGGTTGGGCATAGAGGGTTGAACAAAAGAAAAGCCGTGCGTCGCGGAGGGAAACGTCGCAAGGATGTGGGAGCGAGTGACCTTTAAGGGAGGGAAAAGCACACCGGTCGGTCACGTACAGCCTCGCTAACGTCCAAATGACACGGAGTCAGGGGGTCGCAAGAGGAGGGGAGGGGAGGGGCATGTGGTTGTTGGGGTCCGCCCGGTATGGGACGCAATTTGAGGCAACGCTATTTCATGCAAACCTCGTGCCAGCTAGACACGCCAGGTACTTTAAAACGATCGGTAAATACCGACAGGAACGAGCAGAGGATATAGGCTCGATGCAGGGAACACCGGAGGCCGAATATAAAAGAGCCTCGTAGGGGGGGGGGAGGGGCTATTGCTGTTGCTAGTCTCTCTGTGAACGTTTTAGGGTGGCTAGGTGGATGCGTGCATGCTTTGGAGAGGACCGCTGTCGTACAGCAAGGGAACTACTTACTGCTAGCTGCGTTTCCCTGGGTGGAATACCTCGGATCATAGTGGATGTCGGTGATGTGCCAGAAATACCCTGCAACCAGAGAGAGAAACGAGGTCGTGCGCCTTCCGCGTTTCGTATCGTTTCGTTTCGGGCTTTTATTTGCATCCCGTCGCGCCGCATTTGCATTCTACGTTTCTTTCCTACCGGTTGCCCTGTAAACTGATGTAACGTCGCCCTCCGGATGGACGATGCCGGTGACGACGGTGGTACACCGTACAGGGAAAAGGGCTCTACACTCCCAGTCAAAAAGGTAGCACTAGGTTCGCGGAACACTGAAAGCCACTATTTTCAATTACGTTGTAATATTAACGAGATTCGCATCTTTTCAAATTTTTAGCAATTCTTTTTATAGCGCACACCCAAAGGAATTTTGTTGAATAATTCCTCATGAATGCATCTTCGTATTCTCAGTAATTATAAATTAAACATATTAATCTAGCGTTCATTTCTCAGTGACAATTAAAAATGGGTAAAAATTGAAAAACTACCCCTCGCTGTCCAAGTGCATCACCTTGCGATTATCACTTGTTAAAAATCTAAAATTCGTACAATGGCACTGTGTGGGATTAAAGACGTGCTATAATTTTGAGTGAGAGTGTATGCGAGAACAGACTTTATGCAATCACGGAGCGAAACGCGGCCCCGTGTGTCCCGTGGAAAAGGATGCGAGAGACACGGGCAAAGAGAACCGATCCCTCTTGGAAGTGGAAATTTCCGGGAGACCGAGTTGAAATTGAAATGTATTCGATTTCTTGATGTAGCCTGGATTGTTTTAAATTAACCGGAGAGAGAGGGTGGTCCGTTCGAGGGGGGCGGACGGACGGACGGCTGAACAAGGCGGGGGCCACTTTGCAAGGTAATTAGAGCGGAGATCGATCCGATACGGAGGTTAAATTTATCAAAACAAATGGAAACCGTAACGGAATACGAATGCGATTGGTACACGCGACCCTCGATTGTTTTATTCGGCCGGATTCTTCTTTATTAACCTGTTAACTAGAACGGTGCTCTTTTTGTCCGCCTTTTTGTTTACTCTACCGCGAAGTTTTTTTTCGAACTGCCGTGCCCCCGGCAACGCTTGTTTTCCAGAGAAACTCTGCGCTTCGCGTTTCTGCGTTATTTCGGAATTTCGATTATGAATGGGAATTTGATTAATTTGCGCGCGGGTGCGAAAAATTCGGGATGCTCCAATCAAGTTCTAATCGAAGCTTGACAATCAGTGAAATATTAACTCTGTGCACTCCTATGTTTTTGATTATTTGCTAAATTTGCCAATTAAGAGGCTAGATCCCGCACTAGAATTCCCCTAGAATACCCTAGAAATCTGGCTGAAACATGGGTTACGCGGTACCACTTTTCGCCCTTATACGAGCATATTTCTTGCTGGACAAGGGCTCATTCGATAGAGGAAGGTTAAATGAAGGGGTCTCTGCCCCTCTGTTATATGAAATTATGCATATATTTTGTAATATAAGTGTTAGAAGTAAGCTAAAATTGATGATGTTCAGCCATGTAATCCAAGCCATTTTTATGCCATTGGATGAATTTTCTGGATGCTATCGTGGGCAGAGACCCCTTCATTTAACCTTACTCTATCGAATGAGCCCTTGTCCAGCAAGAAATATGCTCGTATAAGGGCGAAAAGTGGTACCGCGTAACCCATGTTTCGGCCAGATTTCTAGGGTATTCTAGGGGAATTCTAGTGTGGGATCTAGCCCCTTAAAATATGCAATAAATTCTGGTAGTGTTAATTTTTTGTTTACGTGTACATATTTAGCTATTTTTAATGTACCTAGTTAGTCAAAGGAAATGTTTAAAATTAGCACCAATCAATATCTGAACTGTCCTTTGACGTACGCCTCGATTAAAACACTTAAAACCACCAGAGAATTATTGAAAACAAAATTGTAAACAAAATTGTAAACAAATTCAGAGTGCAAAGGGTTCAATAAACTAACCTTCATTTTATCGAAAAATTGAAGTTACCTCTGTGATCATACAAACAGTTACATAAATTGCAGCGATTGGAGTGATCAATGAATGCGAATTGTAGGCAGACTTCTCTGGATTGGTCATTTATTATTCCGGCGCTCGAATTTTTCCTCTCCATGAAAAACAGTTCGACAAATCAAGAACACTCGAATTCATCGATATTCGAATAACAACGCTCGAATTTAATGTCAATTCGAAAAGTTTCATATTTAATATTTCCAAAATAAAGAACACTCGAAAGCTCAAATTTCCAGTTGGTTAAAACTAATTTCACTACGTCGGGCAAGCGTTTCAATTAATCGAATAAGCTAAGCAAATGTGAGCGTACTGTTTCAATATTAGTTCAGCGAACTTTCAACTGCAATAATTAATTCGAATAGATGGAGCTCACGGCAAGAATTCCGAAATATTGGAACAACACCTCGAACGTTATAATATTTCCACCGACAACATTGAACCGTGAAGAGAGAGATGGCTCGAACGAGAGGAAGGAAGGAATCGTTCGGTTTTTCATTTTGAAGTTTATGACAAAGAGACTTAATACTGTTCAGCGAAAGTTTGGAAATTAGGCCATGGCGTTACCGTCGTTCCAGCCATATTATTAGAACACTTACGCAGCAAGTGCTCCGCGGCAACTTGTTAACCCCATCCATAATTAACCGCACCGGGCGAAGTTAACGTACGACTGACGAATAAATTCTCGGGCGGTCCCCGTCAAAGAACATCGACCCACATTCGACTAAACTTTCCCCGTTTTAATAATCGACCGTGGACCATACGCGCGTGTATGTGCACGGCGTACATGCCAACATCATAGCTTAAGCATGTATACACGCGTACACACCCAGCTGCAATGAATCTCTCGAATATGGCCAACTAATGGCGTTCTAACGGCAAGAATCATTAGAGCATTGTGTACAATGTCTCTCAATGAATCGCGATGTTTCTAGGGCTGATTAATTCACCAACTAACCGAAAATTCGATTGAGCCGCGCGTAAATGGTGCTACGTTATACTTCATTTGCCTACATTTACATTCCGGACCCGAAGCACGCTATCGCTCGTGGGATGTTCTCGCAAAGTTCGGTTTTTGCCGATCATTATACCAACTACGGAAACCGACAGAATTTATATGATCCGGTAGACCACTCGGGAATTTGAAAATGATGTACCCTTCCTCGGTCTCGTGTTAACAACGTTGAAGAACCATTATTTTAACAAAAATTTCTCAGCCCTAGAATTTAATAGAGTCGCCTTGTTCGATTCGTTCGATATAAATCTCTTAATAATTTATGCCTGCGCAAGTACCAAATCTTTTTTGTGAAAAGTTGTAAGATCCTCGACGCTCTAATAATACACCAATTTTTATGAGTTTCTTTAAAAAAATTTCAGGGTTCCCCCAGGTCTTTACGTGAGCTACAAATACTGCTTAATCTGATGATTAGACTACGAATTTTATGCATTTATGGAAAAAATGTGTACGTGCAATTTAGAACAGTGAAAAATTCGAAGACTTTAAGAGTATTAATATATTATTTTCACTGTATTAAAATTATTAGGGAAAAATATAAATTTATATTTAGCTTCTAAACATTTTATTTTGCATAAAGATCCGGACTCTACTGATGATTAATGATTGGTAACATGATTATTTTAGATACCGCACCGAATGGATCGGTTTAATTCAATTATTTAACTCAATTAAAGGGGGCTAAAAGCGACGAACAACTACCGTCAGATTATATAACTAATTCACTTAGTCTCTATGGTATATTTAGCTTCACTAAAAACAAACGGTACAGCTAGTTTCTCTTAATTTCGCCGCTTAATCGCGAAACACTTACCGATCTATTGGTAGAGCCCCTTCGCAATCATAAAATAACTCGGTACGTTCAACGTTTACCTGTGGTCGACCATTATAGAGGACATAGTGTATCGAATAATCAGGGCTTGCGCTGTTATTGTGCTAGAAACAATTGAGAGGTCATTACACGATCTATGATTGCTCACTTTAGATAGTGTGCTGCGTCCCATTTGTACTAATTCGGATGTCTATTACACATTTCACGTGTTCAAACAATTAAATCCAGTCTGACATCAAAAAACATGGACCATTTCCAAAATCACCAAATAATGATCGTCAAAAATATGTTTACGAGATCGTACAAAGTATTCTTTAAATAATCTTCAACATTATTAAAATATTACGGAGCTGACGAAACCGTTCATTTTTTATTTGTACATTAATGCTCTGATGAAACACTTTATTTTTATTGATCTTGGATCTATATATCTCTTCTACCAGATAAAAATATAAATTAAATCCTTCGTACATGCGTGTCCGTAGAGAACGAATCGAACAAGGTGACAGGAGAATATCGTCGATCTGATGCTGCAGATTTGCACAGTAATCCTTGTCAGTGACACGATAAATATAAAAATTAGTCAAACAATGAATGTAGAATTAATCAGTAGACAATTCTGAATATTGTGAATTAAGACACTTGTCCTGTTATAATTTTCATTTCATGAATACACTATTGATTATAATGCAACAAATAATTGTCCGAAATAATTTGTTCAAATTTTGAGCATCAGTTTGACAAACAGCTCCACGAACAAGGACAGAAGAGCTCGACGCGAGGTAATGGTAAACTGGCACAGTTTTACGTACACATGCATGCATTTACCTATTTTCCCTTGCACCGCGCACAGCCAGGAGAGCAGCATCAGATAGCGGCGGATCATCATTCCGGGATTGGATCTGTAATCACGTAATGCTCGGTTAAAAACCAGGTGAGATTCGTAGCCCCCGTCTAATTTAGCAGGAAACGTGCGAACGATCCGGGACAACGATAACTCCCGTTGTCATCGAACCGCGCGAGCGCACGGATTAACATAATTTCGAGAACCCTGGGAAACCACGAGCCACGGAGTCTTATGAAATTTCATGAATCCGCGTCCCCGGTGTACCCCCTCCCCTTCAACTCCTTCCCCCCTCGAGCATGGGTCGAACAGCTTTCAGTTTTAATCTCGAATTTAATTTCGAAGATCGACGATGCGTCTTGCAGTAGACCCGTTGCGTCCGCAACCCGATACACCGAGAAACACGGCTCGTAAAACACTTTACAAGGCTCCTTCAGTCGCAACGAGACCTCGTAAAAACGTCGGCGAACCAATAACGTCGGTCCCGGATCGTTTGACGGCACTACAAAAAACTGACGCAATTCGTGAACCGCATAAATACATAACTTCGGGCGACATCTTGGAAAACAGTACTTTTTTGTGTTTTCTCCATTTTTTAACAAGGGTATGTTTTAGGGCTAGGCTTCATTCCAAAATTTGCGTGATGACACCAAAAAGTGGGACCCCAAAACATGATTCAATGTTTTTCCATGAAGTGGAGAAAATTTCGGGGCGGGAGGTTTACGACCGCGTCGACCGTTTATGGCCGCGTCGACCGCGCCGAACGTAGAGAAGGACAGAGCATGTTTTTGTTAGAGCCGGCACGAAATGTTCCACCGGCGAGATTGTGATTTACTTGGAATGTAAAGCTCAGCTTCGTTGTACTGCTGATAAAAATTATCGCGGTGTTCGTATTAGCGGTTGGAGATTAAATAAGTCGGGATCCGACACGAAACCGTTTTAGATTTTATATTTCCTCGCCGATTAGGGTAGATTATAGTGCCCATGAAAGTTACAAATCGGTACAATTTAAACATATAATACGTACAGTGTACTTAACAATATAATTTAAAGTGCCTTTTGAAGCTATCCAAATTTTATCAAGACAACAGTGTCTAAGTTGCAACAATTTTAACATTAACTAATTTCAATACGATTTACACCTTATATTTAGCAGCGTTAAAGGCGTTTAATTGCGGCCGGAATATCATAAAGTATTCAAATACATTTAACAATGTTGGCATGTTTCTATTTAATAATTACGAGCTTATGAATATTCAGGGTCGCCTTGAATATTTTATTCGTCGATTAACTGTTTGTTTCAAGTGTACGGTTCTTGCGCGATCCTATCTGCAAGAGCAACTAACGAAGCCTTTGGGGTTTCGTGACTGCATGCAGCCATTTTATTTCAAATTTTCACCCCCGATGGATTCTAACGTTAAAACGAGATAATCAGCTGCGATCATCTGTATCCACCCTCCTTAACCCTGCTATAACTTCTGGCTAATAAACTCAATCTATCTTTTCCTACGTTCGCTTTATGTGTTTTTAAGGCGACCTGTTACCAAGTTCGAAATACTAATAGCAACCATCAGTTCGCTGATGCCAGCCATTAATCACGATTGGCAAGTCGACAAAACGTTCTCGAGCAATGTAAGTAATAATCAACATAGAACCGATGCCATCATAAAATATAAATTATTAGTGTAAATATTGGTCAGTAATATTGAATATTTTTATTTTGCAACAGAAAGTAAAATTATTTTCGGGGCATTTTATTTTCCATAAACTGTAAGCGTAAATAATTTTTAATCGCATTATAAGATTGCAAAATACATTCAAGAAATATCAAGTATTGATGCTTCGAAGCATTTTTGTACACATAAATATTATAAAAGTGAATTTTCAGAGTTGTTTATACATCACTATGTAATTTTTAGAAAATCGCGATGTTATTAACCTTTTGAAAGAATTGCTATAAAAGCAGGGTGTCTAGATCGTTCACATCAGAAGCATAATAAATCGCCTGCCATGACTTATTAGTAAATTGGTACCTTTTACTATGTCGCTGTTCCATGTGGAAATATTATAAACAGTAATGGAAAATAATGTGGTACTTATCTTCCGCATAACTAGGTTGATTAAAGTTCCTCATGGAATTAACTCATTAGGTTCAAGTCACGAAGTATCGCAGAAATTTCACTATACACACACACACACACGTATACACAGCCAGAGCTATATCTAAATATTATGATAAGGACTCGCCAGTCTGAAATATTTTTAAAATTAAAATTTTTGTCACTAACGTTTAATCTCGTTCTTCCCATTAGAGCTAGATCTAGATAATAAAATAGAAAAAGTTTTACGAGTATTAAGCGAATTAAAATTCTAGAAGAATAACGTGAAATTTAATTTTTATATATTAAACTACGTGAATGTTGCTGGAATGAGTTTCGTGTAACAAAAATGCAACGAAAAATGTAATTACTGTGACTGATATATTAAATTAATGTGTCCACTGGAAGTTACTATTACAAATAAAGAAAGTAGGAAAAATGATAATTATCTAAATATAAAATTATGTTGTTGCTGATCATTACATTGTCGTTCCTATGAAATTAATTTATATGTATATACCTTAGTTTGATTATTCTATTATAAATACCGAAGATATAATACGACATCAGAAAACATACTAAAATAATAAATACACTGTACAGAGTTATATAAAACAGCATATTTTTGTAGGTAACAAGAACAGAAGTTGGAAACTCGTTTTGCGCTCCATCGTAAAATTATTAAGAATCAATTATTTTAAATATTCAGATATTCTATATATATTTTTTATACATTTGCTTAAGGCATAAGATTTCCTTTATCTCGTGAATGCACGTTGAAAATGTCTAGAATTTATGTCGGTATGAAGAATATGCAGAATAAATTAAATAATAGGCAGAATACATGGGAATATGGGAGATACATTGGAATATGCAGAATAAATCAGAATACACAAAACACGTTGATATACAGGGAATACATTGGAATACGCAGAATAAATCAAAATATGCAAAATGTATCGGAATATGCACAATGAATCGGAATAATTCTATTTAATAATTTATTCGTATTTCGTGTCTTCTGCACATTCAAATGCATTATTTACCTCTTGCCTTTTCTATCGCAAATCTTATCTACAATGATCAATTAAATTATTCGAATATTGTACATTCAAGATTTCAAAAGCTATTACTATGATATTACCAAATACCAGTAATAAATAAATTAAGATTTTACAATATTGAATATTCAATGAATTTAGAGCCAAACTAATATGTTTCTAATTGCATAAATAATAAAATTTGCCAAAATTCAGCGACCATTTCCGTCCATTTGGTAACTGATGGAACGTTTGATAGATCAAATAAATTTCTGTTTGAGTCGACATTCTGTCAATTGGTCGACCAAAATCTATATTTGTCTAATTATAAATCATGAATCACAGCAAACAGTCCATCACGTTTGAAACTGATATCAATTAATTGGTAAATTTAACTTTAAAAACTAAAACTAATTGAGAGAAGCAATTACACAAATATATTGACAATTATTCAACTACGTTTTCTCTGATTAAATTTATTGTCACGTCGTCTACTCAAGCTGGGCATGAAATGTTAGGTGACCTCTCTTGAAATAACGTAGGCGCCATCGTATCTCGAGAGATTGGTTCAAGCATTTGAATTGAATACTACCAATAGATCTCCAAGTCTATTTCATGCATCATTTGTGGGTTTCCAGTTTTCCCAAAGACCTATTGAGGCACTGAATAGGCAATGAATAATGATGCGTTTATTACGTTCACTATAAATTCAGCCTGTTCTAGAACTACTCACGAACCTTCCAGTTAATCCCATAATTGACCCAATTACATGATAATAATTTATTTGTGTACACTTTTGTCATATTTCCTAAAAATATTTTTACGTGTAAAGAAAGCTTCAAATTTTCTCGTAACATTTTTATTCAATGCTTATACGTAAAAATTATTTTTATTGGCCGACATAAATAAACTTTTTAGATTCATAGTCTTCACATCGGAACAGCTTCGATTCCACGGTTTTCGCGAAATATTCATGCAACGATTAACGGAACGTTGCGCAAGGGTTAATACCGATGTATCAACCGGTCTTGAAATGGAACGGCGCGGCGGGCACAATAAAAAAGGTCTTTTCTCCTGGTCATTTGGCCGGCCCCTAATTTTTCATTTCTACTCGATTACGCCGGGAAGTTATGGATACACGAATGTCCATGCCAGATCGCACGTCATCGTGGTATACCTGGTCGTTCTCGTTCGCCGAAGCCCGCGCTCGAGCACTGAGGAAATTTCAACAAAATTGCGTATCGACCGGCGATATGTTTTTCAGTTGATGCAGCTATTTGCAGGCTATACGGTCCTCGATCATTCCTTTTCACGAGGAGCTCCGTGATCTAATCGCCGGCCCAATAAGCGCCAGACCTTTTTCTCTCGATTCTTCTAATCGAACCATTCGTACACTCTATAACTCTTCACTATTTCTATTTCTTTTCGCACCTCTTCCTGGCTTTGCTTGTATTAATCGAACACGGGAATATGAATGCACTTTTATTTATGATTTTATCACTTTTACATTTAGCATTCTCATTTCTGATTATCTTGTAATGCCGCTCCTGTAATCGCGTCCGAGAGCTCCGAGAATCAACGACGGAGAATCGGTTACCCCCACCATCGCGCTCCGGTCGCCCGTCCGGACAGGTCCGGACAAGACTCGCGCTGGCCGGCCGGGTGGGGGGTGTTCTCTACGTTCTGCGCGGTCGACGAGGTCTCACAAAAATAGTAATCCTACACGATCTATGTCGGAGTACGGACCCGAGGATAGGGCTTAGATCAAGATTTTACAATGAAAATTGTTTAAAATGAAAATTTAGAGTATTCTTGTAGAACAGGCTTGAAATTCCGCGCGGTTTGTATCTTACGCGTTAATCGGCTGTATCGACCAGCAACATGCAAAATTTCCAGTCGATCGGTCGACTGGGTGTTTGCATGATTGAGCAACAAACAAACTCACGGACAGCGTTTCACTTTTATATACATTAGCGGGGGGAGGGGGGGAGGGGCATTGAATCGGTAGATTTAATGGTCGCCTCGTAAATCGGTGCAGGGACGTGTCATTGCGCGAGTTTACAGGCATACGAGCGTGTTTTCGGGTATCACGGGGAAATACGAGAGCGACGCGGGAAAAAAAATATGCTGTCGAATGGCGGCCGGCATTAATTGCCTGCGATGCGTGTTTCATATCGGGCCATTGGCTAATGTATCGCGGTTACACGAGTGGAGATAGTCACGAGACCAGTATAATGACGCTCCCCCGGGCACAATCGAGTGTTCTTCGCCGGTTACAGTTTGCGGATGGGATCGCGTCGAATCGCATGATTCGATTTTCAAAACATACGACCGTGCCCAAATGTCCTGAGCGTAGTAGTTCATGATACGCATCACGGCACATCAGTGTTTACTTCGACGCGGAAACCCGATAGGCGCGTGCAATTTGCGGATATAGCCTCTTGTTGACTTTATTACATGGCGTATCTTCTCTTTTTCATTTCGAAATTCCCAGTCGAATTCATTGTTTTGTCATTTATACTCGTAAATATGATTTCATAAAATCCAAAATCAATGAAAATTGACTTTTGTTGAAGACAAATTTTTTTTTGAGTGAATATAGAATTGAAATATTAGTTTTTATGTAAACGTATTGTTATAATTTACAATATTTAACTGATCTTATCAAATATTTAATTTTTCGTTTTTTTTTTAAAGAACTCTATCAGCTTAAGGAAAAGAATTATAAAATTGAATGTTTCAAAATTGCATTAAATTTCTACCACTGTATCAGTCAAGTTTACAATCAAATCACAAGTAGAAAATAGAAATTATAAACTCCAATTTCATTTACAATCTCTTCCAAATCAGAAACGAAATTATTATTAACTCTACATAAACAGAAAAACGACAGAGTTTATTGCTGCAATATTTTGTTAAAATGCTGAAAAAGTCTGCGAAAGTTTCAGTTAATAATAAGAACGGCGTTCACCTTTTGAATAAAAAAAAATTCCAACAAGCCAGGACGAGGTATAATGGAAATTGGCTGGCAGTAAATCGTTTCCGAGAGTTGTTACGGAGCTCGGCAAGATGAAAGAGACAATCGCATCTGAAAAAGTTGCGAAACTTAATATGAAGGTCTTTTTTGATACAGAGAACGAGCCGGCGATATTAGAATTTTATCTGTAATATAAGACATAAAGGCTTTTATCGTCTACATCACGGCGGCGCCCATGTAAAGCAATGAAAGTGCACAACGGGTATATGTCGACGCAGGAGCATAAAGGGCTAGGGTCCGCCATAAACTGGCTGTATTAATTTCTGTATTGAGTTTACAATTTCGCTCTAAAGAGTTCCCGTAATAAAATCTTATCTGCGACGGAACGTTTTCCTTGTTTCCATTTTCAAATTGCCCCGGCAATTTTATACGGCTCGATCCTTCCACTCGTTTTATGTGTTACACCGTAAGACCGAATAACGGAATTTCCCGGTAACGATTGCTGATCAAACTTTGTTACGTGTAAAATGAGAAAAGTTGTATCATTGAATCTATAATTTGACTACTACATATGTTTTTGTAATAAGATAATTAGTTATTAAAAATATTCTGATCAATGCTTGATGGTCCACTGGTCCCGACATAATTTAGTAATAACCGTATTAAAAGTTAGTAATTGCAAAAAATAAATATCTTCGAAAAGATATACGGCTCGATCCTTCCACTC
Source organism: Lasioglossum lativentre (assembly GCA_916610255.1). Taxonomy (NCBI): domain Eukaryota; kingdom Metazoa; phylum Arthropoda; class Insecta; order Hymenoptera; family Halictidae; genus Lasioglossum; species Lasioglossum lativentre. The sequence continues at coordinate 34,881,013 of OU744355.1, read as the reverse complement.
GTTTTATGTGTAAAATGAGAAAAATTGTATCATTGAATGTATAATTTTAGTACTACATATGATTTTGTATTAAGATAATTAGTTATTAAAAATATTCTGATCAATGATTGATGGTCCACTGGTCCCGACAAAATTTAGTAATAACCGTATTAAAAGTTAGTAATTACAAAAAATAAATATCTTCGAAAAGATATCTCCTCTTCTGAGTGGCGTTTTACGTCCAAAAAATGTCGTAGGAACGGCAAAGTATCGTCTGTCATGGTATTAATTATTCATACAGTTATACGACGAAGAAGAAGAAGCAAGTGTAAGTGACGAAGTGAAATGGATAAGTATCTAGTCAGACATGCTGTGCCGCTTGGAGACTGAAACTCGGTAGCTCTTTAATTGTATGTAATTTAAATACGGCTTTCGTTCGAAATGGAGTGACAGCTTTGGGGAAACTTTATTAAATTTTTGTCCTGTTCGCTATAAATATAAAATCGGTTTCGCTCCTATACTTGAACGTGAAAATTTTTTTAGCAATTCAACCGTTGAATTCCCGGACTGATTTAGAATCGATATTTCAATTCGTACAGCTTTTTTACGTTTATTCGTGCAAAATGGGGCCAATACCGTATAATACAATTGCACCCTGGCGGCTCGCAGCTGCTTGCCATTTTTTCAACCTTCAATGCATTATCTATATTTCGCTAATGAATCGTCATACTTACAAACAACCAGTGCTACCAATCGTTATTGTGTTCTCTGCTTCGAACAAAGAAACATTTACAATACTGCCGGTCTTGTGGATGTTTATAATTATATAACGACCATTATTCTCCGCGACTCCATTCGACGAAATTGAATTGCATTATATAATTGATTAACATGACCACTGTTATCACTTGTTCGCGCTAATAATCTTCGTGGCATAATTCTCTGTTAATTACAACTTAGCTCAATTGTACTTTTTAAATTATAATTGACAAACGGATGTCATAGATCCGTTAAACGTACGCTGTTATATTAATAGGACTTTGTTCAAACAAAAAGCGAATGCATTTTGTTAAAACTACACATAATAATAAATTAAACTCCTAGTACAATGATAACATCTCGAACCGATAATATCTGAATTCTCTATTATCCAAATCAATAAAAATTTAATTTAATAAAATGGTAAAACTTTCATAAAAAAAATAATTAAAAACAAAGCAGTTTTATTATTGTCTCACCGATACGCTGACGTCGATGTCCGCTCGCAACAAGAACCGAGTTATAACGTCTCTGCGCGATATAAACGACAGTTCTATTCATACACGTATATCCAGACTGTGCATGGATCGATTGGGCATCAATATTGCTGTACATCAATAACCGGAACAGAGGCGGGGCGCAAAGGAGCGCAGGAAATCCGCAGACAGCTTCCACTTTTCCCGCGAATTAATTAAGAAATCATCTTCACGGTACGCTAACTTCTTCTCCTGATCCATCGAGGTCACCCCGAAAGCGTTTCAGCGGGACCTGCGGAGCGGAAGTGCGATTACTCAGGACGAGGTATAGCAAGGCAGCAATGCCCGGGTAAACGTTTCGATCCGTCGCGTCGCATCGTCGTTCGATGGTTCCACGTCGATCCTCGCGTCGCGTCGCGCCGCGCCGCGCCGCGTCGAGCTTGTTAGAACTCCCAATGCGAATACGCTCTGCTCGCGGCAATAATCTCGAGAGTTCTTACGACATTGGAGAGCGATCGTTTCCGGGCCATGTATCGCGCAGTTTACGCTAATTAGTCAGACATGATGTATTAGTTGGCCGGCTTTCGGCAGGCCCGCGTGTGCGTATATCGTGACGTATGGGAGTTGCGAGAGGCACACGAGTAGGCGGTCGGATAGGGTGGATCTTCAAGTTTACTCGGAGATTACGTACTTTGTTCCGAAGCGCACGGCCAAGCAGCGCGGCGGCGAGTTAATAATGGAGTAGCTGCGACCAACCCCCGCAACACCATCCCCCGCAAGACACTCCGAAACCCCCGTGAACTTTACTGCTTTTCAATTGAGGAGCTGACTGGATTAAGGGGACGCGGGCGCGTGCGAGATGGCTTTCCCCATTCAGTGAACTGCGACGCGCTCTCTCTCTTTGCCTGGCAGACTAACAGAATTTGATCTCTATGCATCGCGTGCATGCGTGCGTGCGTGCGTCCGTGCGCCGCGTAAACCACACGGATCGTAACTGCGAACGACTTCCACCCAGCTACCGAAGATCATTACGGCGCCAATTGCAAGCGTCGTCGACTGGCAAAGGAGTCTGATGAGGCTCCCGTCACGGCAAGGCTCCGTTCACAGGGATAGGGTACTCCTGGACTGGGACTTCGAGCTTTAAAACGAACCCGGGATCTTTATGGAAAATAAAAAGTTTGTGCATCAATTGCAAGACACAGTAGCTAAATATAAATTTATATTTTTGACTAATGATTTTGATATAGTAAAAATGTTGGGTATAAACTGATGCATTTAATAGTTTTATTTGTTATCCACGGCGTTGCGTTCCTTAATAACTAATTGGTTATTAATATATAAAGTATATATAAAAAGGTGTATGATATATGACGCTCGCACATGTCCGCGTGACGAGAGAACAACGGCCCAATGTTCCTAAGGCCCCATGCTGGAGTGGGGACTCTTAAAGTCTTGTAATTCGTTCACTGTTCCAAATTACACGTACTCATTTTCGCCATAAATGCATATATAAATATTGACAAATCTTCGAAAATCAGTCAGTGTGCCAATACTTCTCAGAGCCACTGTACAGGGTGGTCCACCAAAATATCTCCTTTATTTGTGATGACTAGACTGCGGATGTTCGTGCAATTTTTAATTGTTGTAGGCAAGTTTTAAGAAAGTGGGAACAAGTAGAATCTTATTTTTAGTGGTAGTAGCCTCTATAGATCGGACATAAATAAAAATCGTATTAAATTATGTGGAATTTTATATGTTGGCATTTTTTGAAAATTTTTGGAAGCCATAAATGTATAAAGATCCGCAGTATGGTAATGACATAACAAATGTTTTTAATGCAATATAAATGGTATCACACAAGGTGAATTCCTTGCAAATGTTATTTTGTTCTTAAGGTCATTTTTTCCGGAGTGTCCACTTTAATTTTCAAAGATCAAGGTCATTCGAAGGTCATGCTATTGTACATATCTGAATGTGTTTTTCGCTCAGCTACGCGATGCAATAAAAAGAAAATGCAATTATGTATCAAAATATACCCATGACCTTCATATGAATCTGAAAAATATTACCTTGGGGGAAAAAATGTTCTTGCCTGAAGAGATATTCAGGTGGCCTTATTTAAATGGTATATCGAGATGTTACTGTAGTAAACCGTATACTACTGCTTGCATTATGTTCATAATGTTCTGAAAAACAGTATTAAAATTCAATGGGTACTTAACCGTTAGCACTCGGATGGCGACTCTGAGGCACCACTGAAAATTGCTATGCCATTCTAAAAAATATTGTTCACATTATTATTTTTGTCCGAATTTAATAAACTACTAGACATTTATATATTACATGATAGAATGATAGAATGGAACAATCTTTCGTTTTATTTTAAAATAGCTCCGAGTGCATATTAAACGACAAGATCGTCTCAATATCATTGAATGACAATAATCGAAAGAACTTATTTCATCAATTTCCCCTACTTTTATTTCGCGGAGTTAATCGATTAGACAAATGAGCGACTCTGATAAGGCAAAGGAAATAAAAGCTGTGACTGGTCGAAGCGACCGAAACGGTTGGAAAAAAAACAGCAGGTTCCCTTTAATGTGTACTGGCACAGCCGCAAACCGTGGGCCACAAGTACACTGTTCAACGTTCGGAAATTAACCGAGCGCCGGCAGTGGCCTTCTAAACGCTGTACAAAGGTCAATTACCGATAAAGTTGGAAGGAACGTAAGCTCGCGGCGCGTAAAAGACAGGTTGGATCTAAAAGGGGTTTGCAAGGGGTTGGGGATGGGGGGCTGGAAGACTCGGGCACGGCGAGAAGAGGGGGCGAGGGAGACACACAAAGTACCGGTCGTAAAATGCGAAAGGGAGACAGCCTCGAACGGTCCCGGGGCTGTAAAGCAGACCGTACGTAGCAGCGAGTTAAGAAATTGTCACGTGAGCCGTAGATAGTCGAAGTTTAGGGGTGGAAAAGGCGAGAAAACCCCCGGGCCTGATTTTTGCCAGATTTAAATCCTTCGGCTGGCCGTTGTGTACGTCTTCGAGGGCTTCACGTGACAGGACGCGTTTAAGGTACGTCGACGACGACGACGACGGCTGTGAACGGGGACACGCGATCCTGTCGTAAACGAGCAAGAAATTTTTGACACGTTTATCTTCGCCCGGCTCTTTTGTTGCCGCCGTCGGCTAACAGTGTGGATATAGCCTCGTAACAAATGGACAGATAAGCGGCGTAATTTATAACGGGATATACGAATATTTCGCGGGATCAGTTCGCGTTTTAAATACGTAATCGGCGACGGAATTAGACGCGATCGAGCCGGCGCACTTTACGTTGACACCGGGTGCAACGTACAGCGGCAATAAGTCGACTGTGGATTTTATGGTTCAGCACTGCTGGCAACCAGTATTTCCTGAAACAAGTCGAGCATATGTTGTTGTAACAGTGATCCTTTATGCAAAATCAAAAGGTGATTTATGCGGATTTTAGAGAATTGACAAATATTGTATTTTCAGCTTACTGTGGTATGTACTATCGCTAACTTATTAAATTGTTTAAGGGAGAAACAAATGTTTATCTTTTTCCAGTATCTTGCAATTGATGTAGAACATTTTTCCAGTGATAAGCTGCAAGATAAACGAAAATTTAATCGTGTTTTCCCTTTAATATAGACACATTAAAATGGTTGACAGAGAGAAGGATAAGTTTGTATAATTTTATTGGTTATCAAATGGATCAATTGTCCCAATAAATTTTTTATTCTATGAAGATCTGCAGTCCAGTATAATTGATCCACTTGGCCATCCTATTTGCTGGATGTCTTTCATTTCGATCAGAAAAAGTCGCCTTTTAAAACTGGAGATTCCAGTTTTAGAACGCTAATGAGATGAATGCAGTAGACTGCGGATCGTTATGGAAATTCCCGTTTTCATAGACGATTTTCTGAAACTCGGAATAAGGAGAACTCATTTCTCGCTGATTAAATAATTTCTTGTGCTTAAGATAGTAGAAATATCGTTAATGTTTGCGAACGTTTCCATATTTTTTTCCAAATTGCAAATGCCATATTTAAAGAGCTTAGCAGTAAAAAACATTTAGGACGAGAAGATGTGAGAGGAATGTGATTGCTGGATTAAAAAAATCCTCTTATAACCGTGCGAGCATTAACGACTGCGCATGATTAATATCGTTCCTGAGTAGCAGAAGAAGCGCGTGGTCGCTAATTAATGCGCGGACTAATGACGATCGTAATGTACGGGTGACTTATGGCTAAAGTGGATTTTATCCATTTATATCACTGTTCAGTATAATAATTCCCTAGTTCAATGACTTTGTTCTAATAAATATCAGCAATCAATTTAAAAATCTTATAAGAATTTCTGATTTATACGAACTTTATACACACAATACAAATATTTATACGAGAGTAGAGAATTCACTCTTTAAAATGAATACATCTTTGTACACGAAGTTACAGGAGTTGAATGATCGACAGTTTTTCAATAACAATTCAGTTTTCTTTTAATTTTGTGACACGGTGGATTTTATTATCAACTCTGAAAATGTTTGCGGACATTCCCCAACGTTTCACATATATTACATACTCAAACTCAATAACCTTTGATTAAATTACACCTGTGAACCGAATTCGAGTGACACAGAACTGTAAACCGAAAACACAGACCGTTTCAAAAATAACATTTTCCCAGCGGACGGTAACCAAAAGCCATACAGTAATCGGAGCTGGCGATGCGTCACTTAATGCAAGTATATATAGAATTTCCCAGCTAGTAATCGCGCCATTTCTACTCGTCTGGCACAGTTCGCCGTAACCACCATAAAGCTGATCCTCGATCTCCATAGTTTCAATAAGAATTGATTTCTCATCCAAAGAATAAAATAATAGCGTTCTTAATGAGTATAAAATCAATTTTGAGTGAAATTGTTTATTTCTCCGTGATTGTGTTGCATTGTAATATGAAACTCGGTGAAAAGACGAACCCGTCTGTGGAAATAAATAATCCTCGTCATGGATCGAATGGTCTAGCACAGTTTGCCGTAACCACCATAAAGCTGGTCCTCGATCTCCATAGTTTCAATAAGAATTGATTTCTCATCCAAAGAATAAAATAATAGCGTTCTTAATGAGTATAAAATCAGTTTTGAGTGAAATTGTTTAATTCTCCATGATTGTGTTTCATTGTGATATGAAACTCGGTGAAAAGACGAACCTGTCTGTGGAAATAAATAATCCTCGTCATGGATCGAATGGTCTAGCACAGTTTGCCGTAACCACCATAAAGCTGCTCCTCAAACTCCATAGTTTACCGTATTTATCATGGCTCCCGCATTCCGGGGCCTAACAAAGTACCAAATATCAAACAACGCCTCTACTTTCTGAACTGTCCTGTTTCGCAACGGAACAGCAAATACCTTCGAACTTTGCCGTCGTCTTCACCGGAACAGAGAAACGCCGAAATTCGCGGAAGCAGCCGCAAATGGCGGCCGCCAGCTTCGTAACCGCATCCTCCGCTCATTAATAAAGGAATTCGTGTGCTATCGTGCAGCTCGAACCATCGGTTAAAGAATTGATCGTTGTGCCGTGCTCCTGGTAACATGACTCTTTCACGAGGATACCGTCCACGGAATCGTTTCCCCTTCGCTTTATGGCTTTGTAGATTTAGAAGCTTCATTCGGCGCCGTTTCACGCCGCCAAAAATAGTGTTCTCCTCCAGGGCATTTTAATTCCTCATCCCTCGATCCCATCAAGAACCGCTTTCCATCCCACGACGAGCACGGTGTTAATTTATTACCACGCCAGCTTGCTCTCACAGCCCCGCCGCCGCTAACGGGCCACCGTGATTTTTGTTAATTTAGCCTCGAAGAGCACCGACCGTCCGCAGCTGCGAATTATTATCGCGGCTCTTAACAAGTGATCGCGTCCGTGCGTCTTCTCCCTTCAAAATTCAATTTTATTCTGAAATTCTCCTTGCTCCTTTTGAAAATTTTGAAGTGAAACTTCTTTTGGCGGGGTGTAAGCCAATTCCAGAAGTGGTGGGGATGGTGAGTAAGGCCAGCGCGTTACCAACACCGTCTAGGTGGTGTTGGCGTTACTCGCTTTCGTGTCGCTGGCAGCTGTCCTATATACCCCCACTACTTACTGCTGTGAACTATGTCTCTTTCTTTCCCATACGCTCTCCTTCTTTGCGTCGCAAATTTTGATCGTTCATTATTTTTTCTATGATTTTCTATGATTCTATCATTGAAACAATTCGCTTGTGATAGCTAAAATATGATATAAATATTATTGATTCAATTTTGTCTAAATGTCTTGCAAACACTGCATCGAGAGTTGTTCCTGATCTTGTTGTCATTAGGATTATTTACCATTTTCAATCATAATTTACGTCTAAACATTACTAGACTGCAAGAAGTTTCACTTCTGCCGCGCGTGGTTATCCACGCGTATGTTTTTTTATTCTAACATCGATCGCCTCTGTAAATCATAATTTGCAAGAGCGCTGAAGGTAATGCGATTTTTATTTTCAATGGTTTCTGAGGCACTTAGAAAATTTTACGAGAGATTTCTAAAATCTTGCTCCTATCAATACACATATCGAACATACCTTTGCGAGCACTTTTAAACAAAAATTTGAATTGTGGATTCCGACTTCCAATATTATGATAAAATAAAAGACGGCTTTTCGAAGAGCAAAAAATCCCTACTTAATTATCAGCGGCGATTTCTCTGTGAAATCTCGGATTTGCAACGTTTCAAGGATTGCACACGTGGGTACTCGGCTTTAGCCGAATTTCGCGATTCACTTCAGTTCAATCTGGCCGTTCTCTCGGCCTTGTTTCCGTTCCGCTCGTCCTCTTTCCGGCTCGCATTTTCTGCCTGCAAAATTCTTACGCTGGCCGCGCGGGTTCTTATTGACGTTACGACTCTCACGCTCGTTAACTTGGCCGGTCGCCAATCAAAGGTGAACGTATGGGCCGGGACATGTACAGCGGCCGGGCTTTGTGCGCCAAACAAAAGTCGTCAGAAACTTCCAGTTGGCACTGAGCGGCCGAATATCCTGCATGCAATTACCCTGGGCGCAAACGGCGCCCGTGAGCACGCGGCTGCAAGTTGTCGTTTCACGGTGCAACGGCTTCGAAAACATCCGACGATGGGATCTAAAGTCGCGAGGGAAGCGTGAAACGTCTCCTACTATCCCCCTACCCCTCCGTCAAGCGGATCTCCATTTTTCTGGTTTTGTTTCGCTTCGAGTTCCGCGACACTTCCTATCGGAAACGACGATTGGACTTGGCCGTTGAACCTGCGTGTCTATTCATCCGTTCCGCGGCGTACTCCGAAAATCTTATAAACCTTCGAAACTTTCTGACGTTTCTCTGACTGTTGATATTCTCATGTATGGAAAATTTTCTGAAATCACTACGAAAAATAGGAATTGAATAAAAATTAATTTCTATTTTCGCAGGTTTGTAGAACAGCCAGAAATAAGAGATAATGAGACTCGAAATTTAGTTATGGAACATTTAAAAATTATGCTGCGTCGAAAAATGTGACACTTGAAATACCAAGTGTGAGTACCTAAAATCCATAGGCGGAATGTATATTTTCAAGTATATTGTTCAATTCGGAATTTACAGAAAATTGATTATGTTATTTTATTATACTTGGAAACTTAATTTCATGTCCAAACTATACCAGCTATTTCACATTATGCATGTCTACTATAAATAGTTTGTCACATAGTTTCGGGAGTGCCAATTTTCAAAGGGTGGTTTCACCCCTTTAAACATCGCTATCGATGAAAAAAATACGTGACCTATATTTGTTGGCTATGAACGCGAAAAGTTTCATCATAACCGATGTGGAATTATTGTGTGACATTCTTTGTCGGTGCAAAAAAAGAACAGCTTGTCGCCAACTTTATTAAAAAATAACTCGTCTACCCCGTTCCGTTGCCTTTATTACTGTTATTTAAAAAATAATCTAGATCACTGGCGAAACGTTGTTTTAATGGACAATAATTCATGCAATTATGAATAGATGATTAAATTACTTCAGTTATTGCTGAATATATTTATTAAAGACCATACATAATAAAATGTGAGTATATGATGTTTAAATAAAAGTTCCTTGTATTTCTCTGACCTGAAATTAAATTAGTCCGAATTTTATGGAATATTCGTTTTAAATATAATTAGGAACGTTTGAAAATCATTAGAAAAATTCCAAAAAGAAATGAATTCATGAACTATTTTTATAGCATTGTTTATACCTTCTACTTGACACAAAGCTAAATTGTTGACACAAAGCTTGAGAGCGAGTACGTCGGTAAATTTTTGTTTAATGGACTGTACCGTTTATGGTGCGGTAGATCTAAATGGGTTGAATGTCCACTAAACTACCAAAAATGTTCTCTATATCACGAAACACCCAGTATAGACTGCGGAGCAGAAAAGTGAACGATAAATGAAAGATTAAAGTATCACTTTTATACCAGTATAATAAAACTAACTCGATCTATGGTGCTCGAATAATTTATGTCCCACTATTAAAATCATTTGCTCGATAAAAATCCGTGAAATCGCAAAACCTTGATAAACGATGACTTAAACCATCCCCCCCCCCCTTAAGCGCGAATGGAACACAAACATAATATTTCAATGCGAACAAAATACTCGACATCGAGTAGAGAAGTGATCGAGTTGGCGTGGAATGACCCATTATTACCCGCTATACATATAACACGTTGATGCTTGTACGGCGTTTATATCAGGCACATGACGTCAAGCAAGCTGTTGTATAATATTTTTCAGCCTGTTATGCCAGTGTCTCTCGTTTATACCGAACAAAGAGAATATTTATCGTTTTTAATCGTTAATTTACCGTACGGTGTTATATTCATTAAATTGGACGCATTGATTAAACCCCTATAATTAGTCGTATGAAATACGTCAGAGGAAATTAATGCATTATCCGCACACAACATTACATTCAATTATACACTTCGCTGTATACAAACTATTCATCAAATTCTGAAATTATAATATTAATTACATACAGTATTTGATGATATTCATTTATCTCATAATACCTGTCGCGTTAATTGTTTTCAACTTCTATGAGAACATTAGGCAATTGCCTCCGAATTACCACTTGCGTAATATTATGTTTGTTCATGAAGTCAGCCGTTTCACGTTCTTTATCCTTTTAATTGGCCAACAAAAATTTTATTTTACTAAATTGAAGTACATCATTTTATTAAGATTAACATTTTCAAGGTATTTTAAATCATAGATAATGAAGAGGAAGGTATCGCACACTGATAAACCATAAATTATACTTGCATTTTCATTCAGAGGTTATTCTCAGCTCCGCGAACATTTTCTCACAGTACAGTTTGTCAAAAAAATGGCAAAAAGTTATGCGGCAACCTGAATTTATATCGTCTACGGAATATTTTGTTCCAGCACGGTGTAATGTAAGGATGCGAATACTTTTTCGTCGGCAGCACTAAATCAGAGTGCCTGGAACGACAGAACGAAAAATTCCCGATCGAAAATACGCGAAATATCGGAGGGCTATTTCCAAAAAAAAAAAAAGAGCAGAAAAAGGGAACAATAAAATGAAAAGCACCAGGGGTATTGACTGACGTGAGTCTGTCGCGTGATACATTTCATTTCGCTCATCGGTCGAATATCGAGGGAGAGAGAGATACAAACGCCGGCGGAATAAAAATATCGACCGATATTTTCACTAACAAACAGTGATATTTGCTCGGTAATTTTTGCCGCCGCATCGACGATTGTTCGCGATACAATTGTCACCTATCTAGACACAGGACGGAAGATATTTGAATACGCGTCACCGACGGAACGCGTCAAATGTTCGCTCGCTCGCGCGACCAACCGGCAGCTGTCCACCGTCAACGTGAAATTGACGTGAAAACGCGAACGGCGAGAAGAAAGGGAAAACTATCAAAAACACCAGGGAAAACACGTCGAGTCGCAACAACGTGGCCAACGCAAACCTTGCTTAATGGAAACAGAATTGGCGAATTTAAGCCGCGAAAAACGGAACGATTAAGAAAAACCGCGAAACGCAAATACACAATATCAATGTACAAGGCGAAGAGAAAAATTAAAAAATTACAAAATAAATAACAGTGCAAAATTATGTATATGCACAATGAAAATTTTCCAAATTATTTGTAGGAAGCAGAAGTTTAGTAAAAATATATTTCTTCTTTTAATAAATTTAACCCTTAGCACTCGGATGGCGACTCTGAGGCACCGCTAAAAATTGCTATGCCATTCTTAAAAATATTGTTCACATTATTATTTTTGTTGGTATTTAATAAACTACTGGACATTTACATATTACATGAGATATTGTAGCAGTTTCATATGCAAAAAATGAAGAAAAATTGTATAGAATGGAAATATTATAGAATGGAGAAATCTTTCGTTTTTGAGTTAAAATAGCTCCGAGTGCAAAGGGTTAATATATATCGAATATAATATAATAATATTTTTAAATTCTCCTAACGTCTTTATAATTTTATGTTCTATGCATTTTTGTGAAAAATGCATAAAATCCCAACAATATATATAAGTACTTTTATTGTTCCCCTTAGGGTTACAAATCCATTTATCTTTACTATACAAAGTCTTCTCGCCGCTCTTACATCTTGTCATTTTTATTTTGCAGAACGATCCACTGATTAGAAACGGCACACCCGTTAGTCCGCGACGAAGTGTAGAGGTAAGTTTCTCAGCATTAGATGCATCTAAGCTTTTCAGTGGTATTCCAGATAGAAAGCCTAGCATGTTAGAATGCAGGGCGGCAAATTCCTCGGTCTGGTTGGACAGTTCCACCCTCCAGCTGCACTGCCGGCATTTCGCCATGGAACGGTTGGGACCGTGAGCCAAATCCGTGTTCTAATCATGATTCTTTTGAGCCGGGCACGCCTCCTCTATTATCCTTCTTCTTTACTTCACGGGAATTTACTGCACCGGTGCTGGTTAATTGGACAGCAACCCTCGGCCGACCTAACCGCCCTGCAACGCCGCGCCGCCTTCGGCCCGAATGCTTGCAACAACGGCCGACGTCGTTGTTTACAGGCGCAGTCGGTCCGATGGAACTTTATCTCGCAGACACATCGACGCGAAGAAACAAGGAGTCGCGGCCTGGTCGAGATTATGACACCTGGTTGGTTGTTCCGTTGCATGCTCGGTCTGGCGAGATCATGTTCCTAGGGTGGTCACAAAATGAGAGAAATTCAACAATTTTTTTACATATAAAATTATGCTATGAACTATCTACATATTATTATATGGTATTCGAGTAATATTTTCTGAAAGTTTGAGCTAAATATCTTTAAGTAGAAGCAAGTGGCACCCATTTTTCCAAAGCCATTCCTGCAAAGCACCATTTGTTGTATGAGATGTACAGTCGGGTACACCCTTCAAAAACTAACATTTTAAAAATTGTACTTGAGTTTTTTTGTGGAGGTTTAGTGTATTAGGATATATGTAAAAAAAATTTTGTTGACATAGCTATTACTTGGAATTTTGAAGAAAAAAGTGAATCACACAATTTTTAACTTCTTTATCTATGCTTATATGCAAATAATTGCTCATCCAGATTTTCAGCTTCTTTGTTGTAGAATTCGAAACGTACTGCGATGCATATTTTGAAATGTTCTTAACCAGTAGAAGATTGTTAGTACAACTATTCTATATCGTATTACAGTCTGTCCTTTTCGAATAACTAATTGCATATGGTAAACGTTACGTTATCATAGATTGAACAATCTGGAAGCATTATTATGTATACGCCGTTCCCTGCAATCACGTTGCCAGATCCGAGTTAAATGACTATGACGATGAAACGTTGTACATAGTTATAGAATAGATGGTTGAAGTAATTAATTCGAACAGCTGAGCACGGTATTCTCATCGCGTTTGATGAACGGGAATCACTGTGCCGTAGATCAGAACGTGAAATTATGTGTTCGAATAAAATCGTTTTGCAGTCTCGCGGTAATTGAAAGTGCGAGAAGTATGTAGACAAAACACTGGTTTCTATTTCACTGAATTATATATTATTCGAATTACTTTGCAATTTTAAGAAATTAAATATAGATTAGTTTCCACACCAGTTGTAGAGTGAGACATTTTACAGGTAACAAAAAAGCACAAATACGTAAGCATACATTTGCGAAATAATGCATATCCTTAATTAAATTTTAATAATTGCACGGGGGTTGAAACAAACCGATGCGACGCATTGGGTGAATTCGTACTATGGAGTGGAGACACCTGCAGCACGCAGATTGAATAAATATATTCCGACATACATTTCTAACTACGTGATATTATTACCTGGTTAACAATTAAAATTAAATGGTGTACTCTATCCTCTAAAAATGATGTACGCTTACCATAGAAAAATAAAAAGTTAAGTAAATACTTGGAAATGAATGTTGAAGATTATCAATTCCACTTTATCGATAAAGACTTGTTAGACCCTTTATAATTTACACACATGATGTACTTTAACGTCGAAGGGTTGTAATGATATATTATAAAAATAGCACACTGAATGACCCCTAACACAGATGGTACTCCAGGTTCTTTTCTACTAAGAATTGGTTTAAAAATCAGAGGCTTATAATGGTATAACAGAAAAATAAAAATAATATAATTTTAAAATAACATATTGAATGGGTCGAGAATGAAGAACATTTCAATTCGCTCTCTTCGGACGTTCTTAGATCGACAAAAGACGTCTCCAAATTCCCCGATTACCTCTCCGTGACGTGGCCAGACAATAACCCATTGACATGACAAAAGATATGCACCTAATTAAAAGTCGGACTTCTAAGGAACCGTCGCTGTCAAACTTCCGGACGGTAAAAGTAATCTGCACACCCGCGCACAATGGGACACCAGCGTAGCCTGCCTCCATTTAGGGTAGTCTCAGCCGCATCTTCTTCGGTCACTTGTCACGGCTACCTTTACTACCTGTGCGCGCCACTGCGCTTTTCCCTCTACGCTCTATCCACCATCAGAGGAGCTGATTCGATTTCGAATCAATCAATCACAAAATCTTCCCTTTCTCAGAATCAGAGCAGGAACCAATCAATGACTGGCTTTAGCGTTTCGGGGAATATAAAAGCCGGATTGAAGTCAAGCAGCGTGTCAAAGGGACTTGATTGATTCGATTGATTCCCTCGCGTTATCTGCGAGCCAAATTATTATGGACACCCTTTGTCGGTAGGTGTTTATGGGGTTCTAACGTCACGTATGCTTGTATTGGGTGATCAGAAACATTCGTGAAGTTTAGGGTTTCTAACTAACAAAATTGCTCTACACAAATGTTTCTTTAACTCTAGAACATTTATACAGAATTTTAGATAGATTTATAAATATAATATTTAATATAACAACGAATACAGATGATGTTCACTCTTTGACATGTAAATAACGACTGGCAAATGTTTTAAACAAAAAACATTCTACTTTTATCCATTGCACACTCATTCATGCACACTTATTTCGTAATTCACTTATACATTTTGTTTCTCACTCATTATGTTTCTTTCTAATTCTCACACAGATATTAGAACATTTATACAGAAATTTATATTTTAGATCTTTATTTCGAAATAAAATTTATTTATTTTCAAAAATAATATTTTTACTGTTTTAAGGGGGGAACCCTGTGTAAATGGCCTGTTTTTCAAGAATTTTTTTTTAAATGTAATGCGTGGCTGGATTTAAAATTTCAGATATCATTTATTCATGTTATAGTATAACAAAAAATATTTTTTTTTAAGTTTAATTGTTAATAATAATCGTGGAATAACGGCTTGAAGATAGCATCCTGTATTTGCGCCGTGCAACGCACAAAAATGATCTGAGAAAAAAATCCAGATGGAATAGTTAGTTTATGCAAAAACGCTCAGCATGACTTTTTCTTTTTTTAAAATTTGCCAAATTGCAAAAATGGCGACGTTATGAAAAAAACGTGTTTTCTGATATAAATAATTGATAATAACTTTATTTTAAATAAAAAATTAAAAAATCAGAGCTCGTCATGCTGAGGCCAATTGTTTATAGAATATATATATCAAGTTTCATAAAGATCGGGTAATGAGTTTACGAGCTACGTTGCACGGCGTGCGCAATTTTGCGTTTCGAGAAAAACGCGTTTAAAGTTTGTGTAACAGAAAAATTGTGAAAAAATCGTAATTCATTTTAACTTAAACTGCAGTTTTTTGCTAATCTGCGATTCCGTGGCCATAAAACAGATCTTCCTCTTTATCAAAATATTGCATTTCAGCCGTTTTTTCTTCTTGTCGAGAAGCACGAGCCTCTTTAGTGCAATCAAGACTGCGTCGCTCTTGCTCAATACAACTCTTCACTATATTTTGAAATTAACGTACAAGAAAATTTCTGATAGCTTTCTAACTTTTTTTATCGTATTCATAAGGAAATACTCTATCGATTTAAGCAAAGAAAAAAAAAATGCTAAAAAATTTCATTTTACACAGGACTCCCCCCTTAAAATCACACGTATTTATTTTTATCGTAAATGCACAAAGACCTGCGATCCAATAATATTCTATTAAACGAGGGAACGTCTATGCGTGCAAGTACTTTGTCGCATCGCTTTAAAAATTCGCAACACGGCGACCGGCGGCATGGAGTTCCGAGCCGTCTGAAAAATGGCGTGCATAATGGACAACCGCCTAATTGAAATTCTCCTTTCGCATAATTGACAAAGTCGGGGGGTCCGGCGTCGTTACAGCACAGTGGTTCTCATATATAGCGGCCGACTCCCGGGATCCGGAAGATTGAATCTGCGGGTCGAAATCAAATTAATCCGGAGCCCCGGAGGTTTCGTTCGCTTTGACGAGCGTTCAGGTGGATCGGCCTTGCAGATATGATCCGCCCCCGCCGCCCCCCCACCAATGCAATTTGGTGCATATCGCGGAAAGGTTTTCTGCACTCTAATGGTTCCGCGCTAGGTGAAGAAGGTGTTCGCATTGCCGATTCCGATCGATTGATGAGACAGCAATAACCATCGCGATCGGGACGAAGAAGGAGGTTAATGGAAGGGACGCGTATGGCGGTATTGTCGCGGCAGATCGTTATCGCGCTCGGAATGTGAATTAGAACCGAGCTATGAGAGAGAGAGAGAAAAAAAAAAGATAGAGAGAGATGGAGACAGAGGTACGGGGAGATATATAGAGAGATAGAAAAAAAAAATGGAAAAAGGAAACCGTGAGAGAAGAGTGCATCAGCACGCGCTCGTATGAAATGGCGCGTTCGAGGGGGTAAATGCCTTTTTGCGGGAGCGTCGCGATGATATTGCCCGTTCGAAAATTTATTTCCGAGTCATTTCGTCCGACTCCGGTCTGTTTTATTATCGCCCCGATGCCCTCCATCGGCCGTACTTTATCCGAGCGGCACGATAATCCGACTGAAAGCGAATTAATAATTGGGAACACCGTGTAACCGTTACGGCGCGGCGGCGAGTCGCAATTAAAAGTCTCGGCCAATTATGAGAAACAAACGGGGAGAATAAAAAGCGGGGATATACCGCGGTAACGATGGAGGCTACAAAAGAGTGACGATAAATTTTTTGGTGGACGCACCACCGCTTGCCGCGGCGCACCGGGGGGCGGATCGGGGGCGACTTGTGTCGCGCACACGCCGCGAATCGAAAGGCAAGTCGCCGGGGAAACGTGTCACGTTCGCCTGGATCCAAGTTTTTCAGCCGAGGGGAAAATCCAAGCTTTCGAAAAACTCTCGAGCTTCCCACCCCGTAACGAGAGTAAATTAAACAGCAGGAACTTGTTCCGAAGGATCCTCCGATTCGCGGTTGTATGATTTCTTCGGGTCGTTGGAACCTAAGTATGCTTCGTTCTCCTTTCTTTCCCGATAACTCGTTCGAGAGCTCTGATTAAACCAACGGCGCGGGCAATTTCGTCTGGGAAATGCGTAAAGCTTGTTTTTACGGGATTATCGATATTGTTCGTTGTAGGAAATTAGTTTCGAGTGGGGACACCGGCGAACTGGAAATGTTGCTCGAAGGAAATATCAATAGTGAAAGGCAAACAGGAATAATATAGTGGCAGAAGAGTGGAATACTGACAAGGGAACATATTCAGTTGATACACGCCGGTTTTGATGAAACTTATGCGAGATATAGTTCTTCGACAAATATTTGACACGTATTTTTTTTTATCGGCAACCATCCACTCTGAGGGGGTGAAAACAGCCCTCGATGTCAGGGGTCGAAACCACATTTTTTGAGAAAAACAAAACTTTGTTAAAGAATTCTTGCGCGACTACATTGCCCATTAAAAAATACACATTAAAAAAAAAAATTTTTTTTTAGACTTCTAGTTTCCCAGATACCTCAAAAAATGTGGTTTTGACCCCTGACTTCGAGGGCTGTTTTCACCCTCTCAGAGTTGGATGGTTGCCGATAAAAAGAAGAACTATATCTCACAGAAATTTAATCAAAATCTGCGTGTATCAACTGAATATGTTCCCTTGTAAGACGAAATTGGCGTGATGTGTATGATCAGCTCGTGTCCAGATCTAACGCAAGCAAACAAGAGCCATAATGAGCCTGAAACCTCAGGGTGGCAACACGTTCTGCAAAACATCATAAACTAGGTTTCTTGGACAGTTGCACGTCACGCGCAATCAGCGACCATAGGACGGCATTAGTAGACGACCGGACAGGATTTCCAGAAACAATACATGATAACTGTATTGAAGGTTTTCCTACCTGTATGTACACCAACACTACCACTATCACTAATTGTAGCTGGAAAATCATTAAAATAAGTACCCGTTGAATTCTGAAGTATTTGTTCAATTAAAGCCATCAGAAAAATAATGTAGTTTCATTAAACTGAAATATTTTGATATAATAATAAATTGATAATATTTGCATTGTTAGTATAAAATTATGCAGTCGTGTACCAAATATGTAACAGATTGTTCGGTTGTTCAGCAATTTAAATAAATCGTACCAAAACTGAAATGTTTAATACAGATCAGCGCAGAACTATAAATATTTTAATCTAATGCATGCATTACGGAATTCAATTATTTCATCAAATATGTATCCCCTACTCCATTTATGTATCACAACCGCATCGAATTAATTTTAGTATACAACAAAATGACAGCTGCTTCTAGCAACAAACATCCCGACGCTACTACAAGTAATCTTTAACAACTTCTATCTGTGAACTCTCTGTCGCAGTCCCCTTTTAAAATGCAGAGAGAACGAATGAGAGGATAAAGAAAACGCAAACGAAAGGAAGAAAAATGTTTCCCTTAAAATTTTAAGTCGAGGAAGTTCCCTCTCTGTTTTCTTTCGAAGGAGCAGTACGCAAAGAATCCTTTCGCATTAAAAGTTACCGAAATGACCGAACAAGTAATAAATTAGGTGCCGTACGGGGATAAAATTCAAAGTAGTAAAAAACGGAAAAATTACTTCTTGGAATCAAAGTTCTGCAGCCATCGGGAGCCCGGCGTTGCGGAGTTCTTGCTTGAAAAATTATCTCATCGTTTCGCTTTATCGGGAGTCGAATTTTTCCACAAGAACAACGTGCAGTCGAAAGTTTGGACGGTAACGATCCCGAAGAAATAGAAAAATTCAATTCTATAACCGCGTTGAAAAGATTTCATACTTTAACTTCCCAGTGAACTCTATGCTTTATTCACTGGCCATTTTGTAGTCACTGTAAAATCAACGGTCCACAGTTTTTCAATAAATTGTTCGAAAGCGACAACAATTTAATTCGTAATTCGTCATTTTGAAATTTATATTATAGTGTGTCAACTTTTTCTGAAATTATTATTTGATGGAAATTATGGAACTTATTTTACATACTACTCGTTTAAAAAATTGTCTAACTCGATCAGATGAAGCTTGAATTAAATAAAAATGCGTTTCTCCTTTTAACACTAAACCTACCAAGCACAAAACATATAAAAGTGAAACACCTTATAGCAGTGAGAACATTGAATTTACTTAAACTTTGTACGGTTTTTATTATATTTTGTGCTTAAATGCAGAAGTCAATTCAGTCATTTCCTATGAAAGCGTTTTTATAATTTCAATAATTATGAAATAGAAAACCGGTGATTTGACCGTGGTAGGTTTAGCGTTAATAACTTTAATAAATCGACAACACTTATAAATTGTTTCCTATTTGAACAATCAATTTTCCTAACGTAAATTGCAATTAATATTAGTTCTAGGCTGTAACCTAATACCCACACTGATTGCTATTGAAATACTCATGATTGTGGAGTGATATAGAGCAACGAGAATCAAATGGAAATTTGTTTACGTTATTCGGTGCTTCATCGCGTTCGAAACAGCATGAAATTCAATTAGGCTTTATGAAACTTTTAACTATATTAAATCGTAGAAAATGGTGTATGTTGTAAGTACGAGAGAATTTTGCTGTTCCCTAATAACTTGATTGCGAACGTTCATTCGTATTCGCGCTCTTGAACATTTATTTGCAGAATTGCACAGTGGAATAACGCGATTTGCCTGCTTTCGTAAATACTTTATGACCTGACTCGTTTACAAAATAAATGAAAGGAACTCGTTGGATTTTATAAAAATGTCTAAATCTTCATGGTTTTCGCACATTTCCTTACGACGACGACGTAAACGGTACAAAGATTCGCAGTTAATTAAAATGAAATGCAAACAGTTGATGAGATATTAAATTCCTTGCCAAAGAAGACAAATAGCACAAAAATTAAACGGAAACGTAAAAGAAGGAACTAAAAGGGAAAAACAGTGAAACGGGCTCGAGTGGAGGAAGAAAATTTTTCCACACAAACCTTAAATCAACATTTCCTTACTCGGCTCGGTTCTTTTTCACTTGTAACAGTGTGAAAATAATAATCAAACGCAAAGGGACTGTTTATTTTAAAAATATTCAACGATGATATCCGGCGAAGTAATTTTAGTAACCCAGATGTTCGCATTTCATTGAAACATTGTAAAATTCTAAATCGGTGCCAGGAAAATTTTTTAACCCTTAGCACTCGGATGGCGACTCTGAGGCACCACTGAAAATTGCTATGCTATTTAAAAATATTGTTCGTATTTAATAAATTACTAGACATTTAAATATTACATGAGATATATCAGTTTCATATACAAAAAATGGAATGGAAAAATCTTTCGTTTTCTTTTAGTTAAAATAGCTCCGAGCGCAAAGGGTTAATAATTTTTTCATCGCATTAAAGTATCAAAGATCACAGTACATAAAATACCAGTCGAGTTGTAAATCAACCTGAAAAATTAGAAAAACTTCAATAAAATACTCGGAAGAATGGTACTTGGTCCGCTGCCGAGTCTCTTGATTAGAAAACCGAAATTTCAAGGTACTCGAGCGTGTGTGTACTACCTGTCGGCCGAAATCGGAGGCGCAACACTGCATGCAGTCCGGTGAGCGTAGCCAGAACGGCAAACAATTGCCACCAAGCCAAATAAGTGATTAAGCCCGACAAATATTACACGGTGTAATATTTGGACACGCGGCGCTGGTGCTGGCGCGGCACAGGTGCGCGCCGCATCAAAGTTTCCGTGATCAGAGCGAGCGGTGATGGCGCTGGGATGGCATATGTGTCCGTCAAAGACTGCGTCAGCGATATCCGTGCACTCCAGGTAACGCGGAAACGTGCTGCCGTGTAATGTATTCAAAGGAAAAGCGTAGAAAAAGTAGCTGCGGCGGCCTTGATCGTTTAACAGCCGTTAATTCCCAGCTCTTGCACGTACAGAGCCGTGCGATGTGCGCGCCAAGCCCCCGCGCGCACGCTTCATACTCGTTGCAACTCTTGCTCGCGAGATTCTTTTTTACCGGTGAATTTATTTCCCGAACGTGGCCTGACACGGCGACAGATGTATACTCGAGATTTACGTGACCCTGGAAGAGGCACGCCGGGGGTGGCTTTCACCCCCGACGAGACTTGCGCACGCCCACGCACACAGGATGCCCCCCCACGGACACACCGGTCCGATAATTAATGGCCAGTTTTAAGGCGCTCTAAACGCGTCAAAAACGGCCGCGGAACTACCGCCATGATTTACGACGTGCAAAACGACCGCCCTCCTCGCGTCTCCTTTGACGTGCGTGTCTTCGTCCCTCATTTGCATAGCGCGTGCTGTTTACCGATCCGACTCGGCGACGATACACCGTGCAAAATTCTCCTCGCCGCTAATTGGAATTGTAATCAGCGGCAAGAGCGAACTGCGTTGTCTCTCGAAACATTTTTCCCGAATTTACACGTCTCGTATTAACCCTTTAACCCTACTGGGAGAATGGCTGCCTGCCAGCGCTCCTTCTTGTACGATCGTATATTATACGATACAACAGATGTTATGTGTACGTAGTAAATAGTGGTTGTTAAATTAAGAGTTTGTTGAAAAATCAAATAACAAATGAAGTAATGTAATGAAATTCTGTATCGAATAATAGCATTCTACACTTTCCAATCGGTTTTGCATATGGAATTGCAATTTAGTGGCAATACAATTTCCAATGCTACCCCGCAATACAAAAAATAATTTTATAACATGATTCTCAATACGGTGTACATAAAATTTTGTACGGTCTATATTAATCTTTTCTTCTCGCAAACATTCATTTAATTGTTTCCCGTGAATGTTCGCAGAATCATTACGATATTACTAAAACGTGCTGTAGATCTGATTGTAGATTTCAGAAATATCGGGTATGGTGTCGTCCGTGTACTCTTATTGAACCGTATATTCTTTAATTAATCCCATACAATCAAGACGGAGTGGTAATGAATATTTCAAATAGAATACATTAAACATGGATGTTATTAATTTTTTCCAGGTAAAATAACATACGGTTTTGCTGTCATCAATATTTAAAGTTGCACTTCATACCCCAAATAATTTTGTTCGCTTGAAAAAATTCTTCCCCGAAGAGGTGAAAGTTAAAAAATTCTAATCCTTGTAACTGTGAGAAGACAAAGCGGCTAAATACAGCGACTCCCATTAATATTCGGACGCTCTTAAAAAAACAATTTTTTGATATTGCACCATACGATTTAAATTTTTTTAAAGAAGTTAGAGCAATTAATTTACTACATGATGTGAAAAGAAATTTTTTCAAAAATTGCAGTCGGTCGGAATTGTAAAGAAAATACTGAAAGTTGCATTTTACTACTTTTTTATGTGGGTCTATATTGGATATTTAAAAAATATGTTTTGTAGATCTGTGTCAATTATATGCATTGTAAAAGTTTCATCGAAATCGGTTGATGTATTGATTTATTGCAGTTGTTGGCCGCAAATCGTGAAAAATTGCATTTTCTACCATCTTTAAACGTTTGTAGCTCGTTGCAACGTTGACCGATTTTAATGAAATTTTCAGAATATGTTTTATTGATACAAATCTATGAAACGCGTTTTCTACATTTTCAATACGAGCCCACATAAAAAAGCTGTAAAACATAACTTTTAGTATTTTCTCTGCAATTCCGACCAATTGCAATTTTTTCAAAAATTCTTTTCACGTTACGTAACCAAATCGATTCCAAGTCGAATATTAAAAGAGTTATCGTCTTTCTAAGAGTGTCCGAATATTAGTGGGAGTCGGCATATATTCGGTAGTGTTTAGTGTAATTTCATCGATAATTAAAAGGCAATTCATTTTGTAAGCAAGTGCCGTTAGTCGTGACGAAATTTGTATTGCATGCCATTCCGGTACACGAGCCGCGTATATCCTAGGACAGGGACGTGTGATGACAAATTCGGTCGGAAATAAGATCTTCGTCAAGGGCATTAGGTAAATAGCGACGGTGCGGTGGTTCCTGGTGTAGGTGGAAGCAACGGCACCGCGTATTTCGGCACAAACGGTTTAATTATCTCCCTGTCTTATGGTCCTGATTTAACGCGACGAAATTATATCGCGAGCAGTATTAAACTGAACATAATTTTCTGCGGAACGACCGAATGGAAACTACGGCAAGATGGCGCGGCGTCGAGTTGTTTCGGAGGATCTGAACGTTGTTCGAGGACCGGAACGCTATCGATCGTTTCAATCGGAGGGGACTTCACCTTTGCTCGCAAGAGGTAACCGATTTTTCTGTAAATATTTAATGCTACATTTATCGATGCACAGACGACGAATTGACGAAATGTTTGCTTATCTCGACGGAGATGCCACTTTGAATGGAAATGGAATCTGTCCACTGTCACCAAATGTAACAAACTCTCTCTCTCCCCACTAGGGCTGCTTTTCGTTCGAACTTTTTTTCGCGGAGAGTTTGCGCGCGTGCTACCGGTCAATAGGCTATGCATATTAAAGGAAGGAATTTTTCATTTTTTGGTTTTTTGCAACCCTGGTGAATCGTTGCTCCGTGAATTATGAGACGATAACTCTGTTTATTGACGTGAAAATCAACCCGGTGGAATTTTCTAGTCGATACCGTGCAATTTCAAAACAATAATAAAGTCTCTATTACACACAGGGCTACCGTACATTCCAAATAAACAGAGAAGGAGCGAGAATGCATATACAAATAAAAGCAGGTCAACTGTTGCCAAGAGATGCCCGTGCCAACTGCACATAGTACTGTTGCAAGCATACACGCTGCTACGAACCTCATAAAAATGGATGCATCGCTGTAATAAATGATATTAGACTGTATACCGCCACTTTTATTGGAATTTTCTGCTTGTCGTTGGCTGTGGTATGCGCAAAGTTTGTATTTTGTTACTCGTGACGGAATATTAAAGCGATCGTAGTCGCAAGAATATACGCAACTTTTGTTTAGCTTGAAATTATTCCAAATTTTTCCTAATCATTTCTCTTTTATGAAAGTGACATTTTTACAATTGAACCTCACATTTTATTCCTATACGAAGTATACGAGTATTCATAACGTTAACAATATAAAGAATGGGTTATGCCCCGTTGAAATCAATGTAAGATATTCTCGAATGCTTCACACAAAGACAAATGGTTACATGTGTACACGTATAAATATACAGGGTGATATTCGCAACTTTCACACCTATAATAACTTCCAAAATATGCGTTGCACGGAAAAGTTTTGTATATAGAAGTTGCATGGTCTGAAGGGGTACATTATATACGGTATTTATTTTTTCTACAGATGGAAGCGTTTCGGAGATTTGAAGGTCGACTTTGTTTTTCTAAATGGAATACTATATTTTTTATACCAAAATATGGAAGAATGTCGAACTCTGAGTAATAACGTATTGACCTTCATTAGCCCTAAACTAATATGTTAAGAAGCTGTCCTGCGAAAATCTGCGATAAGGTTGAATTTCTAACTTGATATTACGCGAAGAAAATTTTCAGGAAATTAAATGTTCGAATTTTCGGGCAAGCCTGGGAAACAATAAAAGTACATTATTATTATATTCGGTTTTGATTAGAGCGCTCTTCGTTAGCAGTTTGCAACGGAACGGCGCGATTAGTTTCGCTCGCCGCTGCGAATTCGCCGGAGCTTTTGATCAATAGTGTACGCAGACTATTTAAACGTATCGTGTCTGCACGGCCCAGCACGTACATCGGTAATTTAGGCGTGTCAGCGAAAATCGTGGGCGGTTCGCTTGTCGCGACCTCTAAGAGAGCATCGAAAATCGCTAGAAAATTCGCGTGGTAAATCACTTTCGCTCGTGTTACGTACGAATTAACCCTCGCCGAGAGATAAGGCGGACGCCGGGGTAATTATGAAAATAGTTGCCGCGAAGTTGGCTACGACTTATCGCGCTATTATATGGATTTTTTAAGTACTTTTGTAGTAATTAAGTGGTCACGATATGCGCGGAGGATCGTTAAATCCACGCCTCGTAGATTTTCTTTTTTTTTTTTTTAGTGAAAAAAAAATAAAAAGAAAAACGAGCCAGCCTTGAGTGACGTTGCACGTTCAGAATGGACGAGCGAATTTCACACTGCGTTCACACTATCCGCAATACGCCCCCATAATCCGTACTAACTTCCTGTCAATTATTCATTATCATACTTCGCCGTATAATTATAATAAATGAATGAATCATTGGGTTTCTTTATTATCTTATCCTGCTGTTCGCTCTGTGCTTCCTTCGAGACCGCATATTTTTATTGCACTGATAACTAGACTGCAGATTGCATTTCTGGAAAAATGGCTACATGAAACACTAAACTATAAAAATATTTGAAGAATTCAAAAACGCTATTATATCGTTTCCGGAATATCAAAATTGTTGGTTGAAAAATTATATTTTCATTTAACGTTTTTATACTTCATAAATATCTACAGATCAACGATAACCATTCGTTTATTTATTGTATGGTAATTATTAGGAAGAAATTTTATTCGTACCTAGATGGTCACACTTTCAAAATTAACGGAAAAATTATGTAAGCACTCGTTCCATCACAGAAGATTTTTTATTAGATTTTATTTCATTCATCGCACTCGTGTTTTTCGAAATTTCTGTTAAGAATTAAAAGTTCTTTATCCGTATGGTTTTCGCGTCGCAGCGCACGTTCTCGTTATCGCTAGAAATTGCGGAAAACATAAGAACGCGAATGTTGAAGAGCAAATTGAATCAATGAAGTAAAGTAATCTTGTTTCACGACGATATAGACTGCGCTGAAATTGTTAAGAGTCGAGTGGCTATACAAACGACAAACGCAGTAAGATGAGAAATGCGATTTGAAACGTTCATAAATATGTTTGATACTTCAGTCGTCTTTGTGTATCTCTTCTCTCGTTAAAAATCCAATCTCGTAGCCCTATTGTAAACCTTTCAAGATTCTTTCGTACGTCATCATGCAGACGACTGTAACCTTATCACGAAGTTTGATAATATTTCCCAGTGACTCCAGAGAGAGTTCAGGAAAGGCAACACAAAGAAAAATGTAATGATCTTAAGAACTGTGTCACTCGTCGGCTATGTCCTATATCCGTATGCAGCATGTAACAAAAGTTCCTGTATACGACCGAAACAAAGGCGATTCCTTTTCATAACATCGAGTAGGCTACAGTGAAACCCAGTTTAAAATCGAGTTAGAATTTCTATTTTTTAAATTTCAATGATAACATGGTATTTCATGTTATTTTCTAATACCATGAGTAACCATCGCTTGGAATTTCTATTCCTAAACGATGTTATATAACATTGTTTAATCAATTATAAGCATCGGCGACAAAATTGATATTCTCGAGAACGATGTTTTATAGGAACGTTCATACTTATTAGTTAATAGCAACAGGTTATGTATAGATTTCAATCGAATTACACACAAAATATATACAAATAACTTCATTTCAGTGAATGTCATATGTGATCATATGTGACAGTCTTTGTAATTGTATTATTCAAACATATCAATGAGATATTAAAATGTATATGTTAAGGGGGTCATTCCATGTAAGAGCTATTTTTATGCTTTCTTTACGAATTTGTTTTTAGGATCCTTAAAAAATACAGTTTTGAAAATTTTACCACTTATTTACTGACATTTTAACAGTCTCTCAGAATTTTTTGAAACTAAAATAACGAGTTGGATTGATTGTACACCGTTCGGAAGACACTCATGTATAAAAAAAGTCGGTTGATGGCGACCATGATTCCGGAGGTTTCGATCATCTGATATAAAAAAATCAAACGGCATTTCAATTTGTAGACCTAGGGCTATCGCCGGTACCAAAATAATAAAAAAATATCGTAAATTGAATTTTTGGCACGGTTTTAAACGTCAAGTTCCAAGTTTCGCCATTTTTTTCGTCTTTTTCAGCTAGCGATTATTTCGAGCGAAATCCGTTCAGTAGTTTTTGAGATATCATGGTCGCCAATATGGAAAATACAGTTTTGAGAAAAACGCGTTTAAAGATTCAAGTACGATTTACAGAAAGAAAGTGTAAACTCAACATTAGTCTGCTATGTGTTGAGAAATTGTCGTGGCTCGAAGCTCCGAAGTGCACGTTGATTCGAATGCACTTTTTTCCAGCACAAATTAATGTCCAGCTGATTGATATTTCACTGGTTATTTATTAATACTTTAATCGTAATGAGGCAAGCAGATGCTCCGTTCTACGTTTATAACAGTCGAACGACTTCGAATATCGAAATATCCTTTTACCTGCATATTCTAGGAACGTTATAGAAGCAATTTGTGCAAAAAAAGATTTTTCGATTTTTTCGATTTTCCACATGGGACGACCCCCTTAAAGCTGCGTCTTACAAAATAATCCAACAATTTTATTCACTGAACTTCGACACTTTGACAAAACGCACCAAAGAAAATAAAAAACTGGCCCATAATCTAGTTAAGTATGCAGAGAGTCAATGTATTAACACTAGAACTAGAACTACCTAGTATTTTCTTGAGAAATTTTTTAGTGTGCTTCTGTATTCAAGTACATGTTACCATAAAAATCCTACGAAATCTAAATAAACTCAATTCTGTTATTATTATAAAAGAATATACATTACTCTCGTTTAGGGCACGGTAGTTCTAGTGTTAATAACGTTAAATAATGTTCGAATAAAAGTCGCGGACCGATCGATGCCGTTGCAGCGTGAAAAAATTCGCGATCCGGAAGGGTTTTCGCGGGGAAAATCCGATGAGACGTGACTGGCTAATGGAAAATACGAAAACGCATTTCCCGTTTTCAATATTCACGGGAGACACGCGGCGGTGCTTTCGTATAAACTTTCATCCGCGACGGGATTGACATATTCGCCGTCTTAAAAATTTCAATGCAGCTAACGGGAAAATAGAGCATTACGGAAGACCGCAAGAATCCCTATGTACCATTCGGATCAGATTTTCGCGGCCGCGCCCGCCCCCGCACGAGGCGACGCTCCATCCACCGTTGTACTGTATCCCGTCAATCCGTCCTACGCGGAAATTCGGATTTCACGAAAACGTCTGAGCGCGGAATCGAACCGCCGCCGACGACCTATCCGCCTATCCGTCTAACCACCCGCGGGCCGTTCGCTCTCGCGCGTTCCCCGACTCTCTTAATTACGGGCCAAGCACCGCCCCCCCCCCCTAGGCGGCTACCGTTCGCGTGCCAAAATTTCGCTATCTAATAACCGCGAAATTATGACCGCGAACGCGGTACACACCGTTCAGTGTCGCGCCTTCCCCTCGCTCGAACGAGATACGCAGTAAATCGCACCATCGCACAGGGGGGAAAATTGATTTTATAGGTGTGCAAGTTATTTTGCAAATTTTATCTTTTTCATATAATAGCAATCTTAGAAATATGTATGTTTACAAAATATGTATGGAACACGTTTTATGAAAAATTGAAATTTGTTGAAATCGCGGAGAAAATAGCTGCTTTTTACAATTATTTTTGTCTGCGCCAATATTGAAAACATAAAATATTCATTTAAAACCAGATTGGATTTATTCATTGTACCATAGATTTATTCATCGGATTTATGATTTGATTTACGATTTATGATTGTAGGATTTAAACGTAAACAGTGTTTCTGTTATTTAATTTTTTTGTACCAAGTGCATAGCCTTTTTTCGATCCTGTTCCGTTCTCTGAAATGAGAAGATTTTCAAAATTTTGTACCCCGATTCAGTGTTTTTCTTAATCCGATGAAAATCATTATTAATGTGGCAAAATTTTAAGTGATTTCCGTCAACCTACTCTTTACAAGAAATTGCATTTACATAATTTGCATAATGCTCTGTTGAATAATAATAAGCGCGGTTTACTGAAACGTAACAATATTTTTGCTCGATATTAATTAGTGGCATTGTTGGTTGTTGTACGTTCTTTCTTCGGAAATATTTAAAATGCAAATTAATTTGCGTAATTCGCAATAGAAATTGTAATCATTTTAATCATTCTTGCAGCAACTACGGCACGTCTAAACTAAATGAATATTTTGTAATACTTAATGTTGGAACAGAAATGTTACTGCACGTCGTTATGCAAAATAGGAATTAAAATAAAAATGTCTTTCCTGCTTTAATAATCTAAATAAATTAAAAGTCATACATCGATATTGTTAAATTCTCTTTGCCATTCCACTGTTTTAGCCGCTCAATTTCGACAGAAATCCATAAAGTCCTCTTTAGAAATGCAGAAAATCTGCAATATATTTAAATTACTCTCACCGTAACTTCCTGTCAAGAAGTGTAATTCCAAATTTCCGTGTTAATTATGTGCCCGCGTCTTCGCATAGGTACAGCGAGCAACAAGTAACAAGTGAATTAAAAATTAGAGTGGTTTAATTGCGTTCGCGTTTATTTGTAGCATCCACTCTGCGAATAGACGATTGGTAATGAACGTGATCGCGCATAGGGACATTTAGCTTTCAGCGACGACGACGACTCGCGCTTGCAATTGATTGACGGTCGTGCGTGACAAATCTGTTCAAAGCAATTCGCAGCGAGTACATGGAATCATTTCTATAGAATGTTTGGACAGAGTGCGTGCGCTTAACGAACAGAATGAGTTTAAATAAGCACAGATGAGATCGCGGCTGTAATATTCGATTGACAGAGTAGTCTGCAGAATTTATAACATGTATGCGCCGGTAGATAACTTTATCGATCGTATCTGCAAATTGCTATCCCTATTTCCGCCATTTGTAATCTTCGTTCAATGAAATCCACGCTTGTCGACTACAATAGACTTTACTATACTAAACCCGAAGCGAGCAAGTTGAACGTTTAAAGCAGAAAAGCTTCCTTCGCGAACGATATTTTTATTCAGCAACTGTTTACACGGTGCTGCAAGGATTTGTGCAATTTTCCGCGTTACGTAACAGGGTATCATTGTCGATTAAACACTTCAGTTGGTCGGTGCGAATCTCCTGCGGCCGGCCAGATGTGATGCATCTTGGGAAAGATGCTGCTCACCGGAATGAAATTTCTCCGCACAGCTTGCATAAATTTTTACGGATTCGCACTGCGATTTCTCCATTTTTCGAGCGAAATAGCGCAGTAAAATTCTGTGCCGTTTCTGATGAATTTTCGAAAATTCTTCGTGCTAGTATCAATTTCGAAAATCATGTCGGAGCTATAAAACGAACCCCACCGTAAAAACTTTTATACGAAATGCTTATATAATAGGCGTAAGATTTTGTATTTTACGTAAAGAAAATAAAATGTGTTAATAACGTACGTAATAAATTTTGTTTAAGATCCTCGTCACGTAATTCTCAACAATAGAATCGAGATCAAGGACATCTAATTGGGACACGTAACGTTACAGAGCATGCAAGTGTTAACGCACAAAATCGCCACAATTTCGTTGATCCGCAGTATCACTAACGATCGGGTCGCAAAACCTGATCCTGCGGTAAGATCTGCCTCGAACATCAAGATCACTATGACGCGCGCAGATGATCCGTCGTAGAGAGTTGTTAAGAGTCACGAGACCGTCGAAAAATTTATAGCGTGTAATATCATTACGTCGAATCGCACGGATTTGGCTGGCGGGGGTGTGGGTTCAGGGGTCAGGCGCCGGCTGCGGTATTCTAGCAGCCCGTTTAATTTGTTCTCTTGCCGTTCCTTTTTTTCCCCGGTTCTGTCGCGAACGACGCAGCGCGAAAAGAAGGGGAGTGGAGCGGGCCAAAGAGAGAAAGGAACAGCGTAATATCCAACGGAAAATTTGTTCGGCGAAATGAAATTATCCAGCGACGATCTTGCATTATACTCGCGGTTCTACGTGCCCGGCATAACGCGACGGGGCTCCGTCCCTCTAATACGTGGAATAGGTATCGAACGGCCGTATCGTAACTTCAGTTCGCGAATCGGCGAGAATATCTCGCCCTCTTTCCGAATTACCCCCTACTTCGAAAAGTCCCTACCCCCCATGCCGCTTTTGGTTTTATAGTTTCTTTTACCGTTCGCAAATTGATACGTTTCCGATGAGCGCCGGTCTCGAATTCGAGGCGCGACTCTTTCACGCAATCTTTTCCTTTTTGCAAATCGAAAGAGAGAGAGAGAGAGAGAGGGAAAGAGAGAGGGAGGGGTACGAAAGTATCATGGCACTCGATGGCACTCGCGCCGTTGCTAAAAGCACGGTTAATTAACGGAAGCTGCGTCCTCGGGACCGGCTCGACGTGCGTCATCGTAGCCGATGAATCGCCGAAGAAACGGGACTAATGAGACAAAGTTCGATGCCGCGTCACTCGAGCGGTTTTAATTAAGGCGATGGACGAGCGCTCTCACTCTCCTCCCACTCTCTCTCTCTCTCTCTCTCTCTCTCTGTATCCCTACTCTCGACGTTGGCAATATTTTCGCGTGTCCTATACAACGGATGCTCCGAGCGATTTTCTTTTGAACGGTCCGGGTGAACGAGCCCGCGCGGCGGCGGCGGCGGCGGCGGCGGCGGTGGTTCCCCCAATTAATTCAGGGCTTCTAATTCGATGAAACCGAGCGGAATGTTTTCGCAGCGTGATCGCCGAGGAACGCTCATCCATCGCCGGTTATCGCGGAAACTCATCCCGCGGGATTCGTATCGGTTCGCCCATCGGATCGCGATCGATTAATTGCAGCCCCTCGCTTAACCTTGCGCCTCGGCGAGCGTAGAGAGAGAGAGAGAGAGAGATAGAGATAGAGAGAGAGATCGATCGATCGATTCTGAATCCGAATTCGAGAAGCGCTTCCGCCTCGGCTGGCGTGATTGTGAGAAGCGTTCATCGGGGAGCGCAGGAACTTTTTAACGAAATGAAGAGGAGCTGCGCGTTAAAAATATTATCCTCGGTTTTATTTGCCCCCGGCGGCGGCACAGGCTTGCACAGAGGGGCTTAAACTTAACTGGCTCCGGAAGAAGAAGAAGAAGAAGAAGAAGAACAAGAAGAACAAGAAGGATCCCAGAGTGTAATATCCTGCGCGATATATACACCAGCTCTCGTTCTCTTCCGTTGCTCAAGCAAATTCGCACACAGTGGCGTATGGATACCGTCGTTGGTAGATCATGGTGCGATCATACTCGAGCACGCATCCTCGCCGTGAATCTTGCTAAGGATATATACTCACGTGTTCGTCGACAGGTACGTAGTTAGGTTGTCGTAGACTCAATCGTAACAGGCCATGGCGAGAAGACACACACCCATACGCGCACGCTTTTCAATCCTCGGGAGCTTGTGATCCTGGCGAACGCTGTATAAACCGGGTTTTCACCGATTCCCTGGGGGGATCCTCTATCGGACGAACGTGACAGGCAACCGCTGTCCAGCTAGATCATTCTTACTTGGTGCACTGGAAAAATTCCGCACTTCTCTGTTCGCGTTTATGAAACGAACCTCTGGGAGCGACGATCCTCACACCGGGGACACGTTTTATTTTCCGGATCACGACCGTATATCGGAGTACAGTAAGAAAGAGAAAGAGGGACAGAGAGATAGAGAGAGTTAGAGAAAGACTGATGGAAACACCGTATGACGAGAAACAACCGAGATCGATCGGCTATCGATCACCAACTTAAACGGACACTTGCTAGCGCGCGTTCCATCGAGGTGTTTCGGAGGATCGGCGAACCGTGTGCGGCCCGAACCTTCGCGCGAGACCAACTCAGTCTCCTCGAGCCGGTAGGATGCTGACGACGAGGACGCCGGCGCTGCCACCGACGCCGACGCCGCCGCCGCCGCCGACGCCGACGCCGCTGCCCGCCGGGGGTCGAGGATGGCTCCGGCTTCGCGACTGCGCCCTTTCGGCTCTCTTCAACCCATTACGGTTCTCACCCGTTCAAGCTCACAGACATAAACACACCGACACGACAGACCTTATCATACGGGGGCTCTCCCGGTGTACGATGTAAGGCTAACACGCCGGCAACCGTGCGCTCGCGCTCCCCTATAATAACGTTTCACCCCTCTCGCTCCCCCTCTTTGTGTTGGTGCGTTGCTTCTTCCTCCCCCCCTCCTAGCCTCGTCCTACCCCAACTCCCTCGCGCTCCATCTCCGTCTCTACAGGGCGATTCAGCTAACAAGTGATGATCCCCGAGTGACAGCTACGGATCTTAATGAAACTTTCGGAGGACGTAGTGCTTGCGATAATATTAGACACGTGCTATTTTTTCACCGGGTATTATTCGTACTCGAGGGCTGAGAACAGCAAAGTTTGGCAACCATATTTCATATCTCGGAAACTGCTGAAAGATGCGGAGATTGACTGGAAAAAAATACTAAATTCTACATGAAGCACAATCTGTTGGTTCAAAGTATACATCAGGTTTATTACTTCAGGGTATCTTTTATTCGTATATTTTTTAGCATAGGGTGGCTAATCGTATGTAGAGCCTCGGTGGTTCTCAATTGCTTCTGTCACCCTGGTTGGTAAGGATTTATCCTGGATTAGGAAATATTTCCTTATTCTCCCGTTATCTGAATCACCCTGTATATGTATATCTCTGTGTCTCCCAGGTTCTGCTACCATCTTCATGACACCGGTTCCTTTTATTCGTCTATTTTTTGAGCATATGGTGGCTAATCGTATGTAGAACTTCGGTGGTTCTCAATTGCTTCTGTCACCCTGGTTGGTAAAGATTTATCCTGGATTAGGAAATAT
Source organism: Lasioglossum lativentre (assembly GCA_916610255.1). Classification (NCBI taxonomy): domain Eukaryota; kingdom Metazoa; phylum Arthropoda; class Insecta; order Hymenoptera; family Halictidae; genus Lasioglossum; species Lasioglossum lativentre. The sequence continues at coordinate 34,847,177 of OU744355.1, read as the reverse complement.
TTCCTTATTCTCTCGTTATCTGAATCACCCTGTATATGTATCTCTCTGTGTCTCTCAGGTTCTGCAACCACCCCATGCCACCGGCCCCCCAGCCTACCGCTTCAGACCGTGCCGTATTCCCCTCAGCCGCAACACGTAGTCTTGCAGCTACTCACCCTGCCTCCGCGTACACCCCCGTGATACATCATCGTATCGCTTTATGTCTCGCGTAACGTTTTATTAACCAGAAATCAAGTGCGCCTCGTTTCATCTTATCCCTTCGCGCGCACCCGCATCGCGCCGCTGCGCTGCTTTGCTGGTTGCTCGCCTCTGGCTGACAGGAGAACCCCCGTCGTTGCCTATCCCGCCGTCATCCGACTGACAATCTCCGCGATGCAACCTGATCGATTCCGCGAATCCGGACGAATCCGCAGAAGAATGTTGTCGGTCGAACGGCTCGTCGCGTCGTCTTTCTGATTTGCGGCGCGAAGTTAATTAACTGATTTCCATGGGACGCGCGACTTGATTAACGCGTGATGGGATAATGCTGATCGCTGGCGTAGACGTACGTGCTTCCGCAACACGAGGCTGTGACGATTTTATTGTGGCTGTCGGGGAACCGATTCGAAGGATTCTGGAGATCCAGTTGTGGAGTTGTGCAAAAGTTTACAATCCAATGTAAATCATCAGAATCGGAGGTCAATTTACCTTGTTGAAATCACAAAGAGCCGACACCCTTAAATATCATATCAGGCATGTCATCTTCTCTTTAATTTTTTCAAGCAATGTTATTTAAAGATTTAAAGTTATGTACCTACAGCGTTATATACTGCTGTACCTATACTACTAATGTGTAACTGTGCGATGTTAGAATGTATATCAGACCGTATGTTAATACTAATGTATAGCTTTATAACTCACTATGAGAAGTTCCATTTAAGGGGGTCATCCCATGTGGCAGATCCAAAAAATCGAAAAATCTTTTTTTGCACAAATTGCTTCTATTACATTCCTAGAATATGCAGGTAAAAGGATATTTCGATATTCGCAGTCGTTCGACTGTTTATAAACGTAGAACGGAGCATCTGTTTGCCTCATTACGATTAAAACGATTAAAACACTTCGGAGCATTGAGCCACGACAATTTCTCAACACATAGCAGACTAAATGTTGAGTTCTCATTTTCCTTGTGCAAATCTTACTTGAATTTTTAAACGCGTTTTTCTCAAAACTGTATTTTTCATATTGACGACCATGATATCTCAAAAACTACTGAACGGATTTCGCTCAAATTTTTATGGTATAGTCAGGACATCTATAGTTCTCGCCGGTACTAAAATATTTCTGATATCTGGTATAGTCTTTTTTTTTAAGCTGAAAAAGGCGAAAAAAATGACGAAACTTGGAATTTGACGTTTAAAACCGTGCCAAAAATTCAATTTTCGATATTTTTTTATTATTTTGATACCGGCGATAGCCGTAGGTCTACAAATTGAAATGCCGTTTGATTTTTGATTTTACTTTATTTACACATGAGTGTCTTCTAAACGGTGTAAAGTCGATCGAACTCGTTATTTTGGTTTGAAAAAATTCTGAGCGACTGTTAAAATGTCAGTAAATGAGTGGTAAAAATTTCAAAACTGTATTTTTTAAGGGTCCTAAAAAAAAATTCCTAAAAAAGCAAGAAAAAGTGGCTCTTACATGGAATGACCCCTTTAAGCTTTGGATAAAAAAAAAGAACAAAAAAATCGGAGGCGGCTGTTCTTTCGCGAATATTACCCAGCTTGCTATTGTCTTCATTATGACATTAGTAAAAAGACCATTCGATCGATTAATTTCTTGGCCGTGATTCCGGTTGTTGGAGATCTATGAGAAGAATTTCGTAACTGAATGCTGTCCAGCTGGACTAGTCTAGGTAAAATCGAGCAGCGGGTGTGCGACGCTCGCCGCACCGTCTCGCAGGGGTGGGTTCGATTAACGAGCTGGCTCGTGAACGACATTTCAGAAGAAGCCAGGGGGGATCTTAGCCCCGGGTAATTGACTCTTCGCCGGGAAGGGGGCGGATTGATGGGGATGGGGCCGATGTTAAACGAGTGAGCGCGTGTTCTGATCGCCGCAGCTTGAGAACACTTGCACGATGGGAGAGAGAGGAGGCCACGCGGACGACTCTAACTGACACTTCTCGGCGAGGGGAGTGACAGGCCGAGGAGAGAGTCAGTCCTGTATCGAGCAGGACTTTTCCAGTTTCGTTGACCGGAGTACCCGGGACCCGACGGATGCTAGCTACCGATTGATATCTCTGTCTTATTGTTTCCGTACCTGGTGATTGATGTCTGGCTGCGAACGGGAAAGAGGATGCCACAGCGTCCGAACGGCTTTATCGCTGCCGTTGCAAACGCTTTGGTCGTTTGTCGAAACTGCTCGTACGAGTGACGTCCAGGAAACTGGTAAAATAGGGGATGGAAGTTAACAATTGACTCGGAAAATTTTTGCATAGAAATGCACAGTCTAGCGATTAAAAATAATCAGTCGATGGACCCCAGTCTCCCCTAGTTAAAAAATGATGTGTAAATGTTCTTGCACGTTCGGTAAACTCGGAAATTCGAACTCGGCGTTTTGCCAACAAGACAAGCACATTGAGACGCTTCTGCTAATTTTAACTAACATTTAATGGTCGTATATTTCTATAGCAATTACGTTCCACTTACCGGAATGATAAATCGTGAACTGAAAGCTAATATTCTGAATTCGAGGTTTTAATCGTTCGTAACATATGCGACTGTCCTAGCGTGAATAAAATAAAAGCGATTCCGGACAATTTATTAGGGATTACATAAAATGAACACCTTCAAATTCTAATTTTTGCAGGTAGTTTGGGGAAGCTCGTGCTTACATTCGTTCTCCCATCTGGGAGCAAATGCAACGTTAACCGTGGAAACGCGTTTCATAGTAAAATACGAATTTATGTTAGTAAATGTGAAAGCTGTTGCCCATTGGAGATTTCGTACTCGAACTGCAAAGCCGTAGAGTTGATTGCAGCTAGCACACGATAATCTATCTCTCGCAATCGCAACTCGATTGAAGTAGAATAACTAACCTTCTGTTTAATTTCGAAACATTCAATTATGTTTTCGCGAGGAGTTTGTTTCGTAATTCGGTTTCGATCTTCGGGAAGTTCCGGGCAGGGATCGAATTATTTTTCCCACGGTTCAAGAATTTCGGGAGTTAAGGGATTCGATGATTCCGAAGTTTTCGAGTTGCGCGTCACCGGGATCGAACGGTTCAACGTACAATTCAAGAAGTTCAAGAGTTACAGATTCCGCTAGTTTGGAATTCCGGAAGTTGCGCGATTAGAATCGCCCATCTGGCCGGGTTTTCAAAATTGATATTGCTGCCCCGACATAAGTTCCCGTTTCGACCCCTAAGACATTCTAGCACGGATACTGATAGAAATAGGCCACGAGGACGCCGGTGTGGATTTCTGGGGCGGATTCCTGAATTTTCCATGCGTCCTGAACAAGCTTGCTGCATAAAGCATAGAGGTATGTAACACATGGACGTCGGGTGCCTCCTTAATTTGAGAAACGGGTCCGCAATCCCATAATCCTCTGCTGGAAATAGCGCCACTTGGATTTATAATATATCAATCGGCATTTAGTACCACAGAGAAGTTTTAGATTCCAAAATAATAATATTTAAAACATGCTGCGCCCCGACTGTAAGTAATTAGGTAGGTCTCGCATTCTTAGTGAGAATTCATTCACGTCGGAAACTGATGATTCATTGATGACCCATGCTAAAATTACTTCATTATGAAATGTTTCAAAACGATGGTAATGCAGTTCAATTGATTAATACAATATTGTGGATTTTTTTGTTCACCTGTTCAGGAATCATGTTGTTTACGAAGGAATTCGACAGGATATTTCGGAATCGTTTGCAGAATAATGCAATTTTGGAATGCGTGACGTCACTGTCGCAATCTGATTGGCATTCTGGATACTTTGATTAAACAGTGCCTGGCCATTCACCAGCTGTACCTCGATTGGTCCCGGTGACATTACCTCTGTGGCTACAGACTGAATATGAATTAGAGACCGAGAATCCCACCTTTGCAAGAACAATCTTGTACTTCTTTAATGTTATTAGAAATTATGTGAAGTTGAGGTCACTGTATTTCAGGAGGCAATGAATTCTATCGAAATTCCTTTCGTTTTTATTTCTCAGTTTATTAACAAAATATTTCTAAACTGTGCAGTTTAGTCACAGTCTCGAGGCGTTTCATGAGGGCAAAAGAGGCGAGTTTCATTAATTTAATATAATAATTCTACAAAGTTATTGATTCCTTGGTAAAAGGAGAGTGCCTCTTACGAGTGGCATACTGTAAGAGGATATTCATGAAGAAGTAATGCAAAGAAGTTACAGATAATGTAATGAAGTTTTGAGGTTCTTAGAGAATATTTGTAGGTAGAATATCATTTTACCAGTACACAGGTGAATTATTATTAAATTTGATTGTTTGTATCATGTAATAGTATTTCCTTAATGAATTAATAATGTAACTTAAACTTCAAACATTGGCTCAAAAAGTGACAAAAAATTTGTCATTTCTAAACATTTTTTAAAATAAATTATTTATCTTCAAACCATCAGCACATCGTTTCAGAATTCATACAATAACAATTGTACTTTCTTGATAATAGTTTCTGAAATGTTTAGTAAAATAAATTTTCCACCCCCAACTTTAACAGCTGTTTTCACCCTTTCACCATGAACCTCGACCAGTAAAAAAATATGTGTCTAATATTTTTCGGTGCCTTACATCTGTGCTTCATAAAAATCTGGGACTCGGACTTCCAAGTATTCCCCCAAGATATTTTCAAGATTTACTACCCCTAAGAGATTATTCCTAGTACCTCTCCACCTGGCTACCAGTTGTTATTTTACTTACTTATTTATACATTCATTTATAAGCAGGTACCGGAACTTTGAGTACAGGTAAGTGTGTTTAATAATTAAGGGACAGCACGTACGTGATTGAAACTGAATACAATACAAACGACATAAAACATAATGGGAATAAATAATTAATTGTGTTTGGAAACTGCTCTCCTGATTGAAGTAGATGCGCCATTAACAAATGAATAGACTTGTCACCTGTTTTACGTTCGCGCGCAATCTGTGTACGCTACCAAAATGCAGTTCCATTATATTTGGCTATTACCGACAAATGTGATGTCAGTAAAAATTCTTTTTCTTTAAAAAATTTACTTCAGAGGCAGTAGTACTTACAAATTAAATTTAATTCTCGCTTCCATTGTGAATTATCATAAGTATACATTTTATATACACAGATAAATCAACACTATTTTTTACGTAACATATTTCAAAAATATTCTTCTAATCGTTGTGCAATACTCAAATGATTTCGTCTTACATTGTTAGGTGTGAACAAATACTTCTGATATTTACATTTTCTCTATATGTTCCTCATTAAATTTAAAAATTTTTTTACAGGATTATCATTCAGCATAAACTTTTTTCTCACAAATATTACAAAAAATCTGGTTCTGGAAAAGAAGTTGACTCAACAAGAAGGGAACTCGACTTTAATGAGGAAGTCACGAGGTGCATCATTTGAAAAGAGTTGTCTAATGAACATCGGGTATAGTATATCAAATAAGAAGTAAAAATACAGTGGTTACATTATTAGAACCACCACTGTAGATTTTGATGAATGAATCAATGCATGAATGAATTCATGAATGCAATAAATGGAGGTGAAATTTCGAAACTGAAAAACGAAGCTACTTCTTTTAAACTTGATTTTCACCGAGACGAAGTTGTAGCACAAAATCTGGTCTGCACTGACAAGTAACACTACCCAACTGATACTCACTGATGTGAATGAAATTTAACGTACTTATTAAACACCGAAAAATATTAAATACGTGTTTTTTTGTTACGGCTAAATACGCTTTTTAGGGGTAGAAAGCACCCATCAACCTCTGGAGATGGATACGTTTGTGGCTAATTATTTCTTAAAGGATACAGTTTTTGAAAAAAGTGCTAGATCCAGAGTTGTACAGTTCACAGTGATGCACTTGAATTCTGTCGATTTTCAAGGTCAAATAACTCCCTTTGATAAACATAAAATGATTTTCAAATGACCTTGAGGTCGATTTCAAGGACGCCATCAAGTGCATCACTCTGAACTGTACAACTCTGGATCTAGCACTTTTTTCAGAAACTGTATCCTTTAAGAAATAATTAGCCACAAACGTTTCCATCTCCAGAGTTTGAGGGGTGCTTTCTACCCCTAAAAAGCGTAAGTAGCCGAAACAAAAAAAAACACGTATTTAATATTTTTCGGTGTTGAATAAGTACGTTAAATTTCATTAAAATCAGTGAGTATCAGTTGGGTAGTGTTACTTGTGAGCATCTTCTAATCGAGTAAAGCAAAGGTAGAATCCGCAAATATGAAAAAAAAAATAAATGGTGTGTACGATTAGATCGAGTAAACACGATTATTTCGAAACGGAGGAGAAGTAGCGGTGCACGGTCCTGCACGGGGAATAGGATTCCGAGAAAATATAGATTAACAGGGTGGCTGCAAAGGGAGGCAGAGCAAAAGGTTCGCAAAAATGAGCACTCTCGCCCGTACATGTAACCGCAATCGAATCGAACCGCTGATAGAATTTCAGTCGCCAGCGTCTAGCGCCCGGTGCCGTTGAAGTGGTACTGGAAATTCTCTTAAGATTAAACCTCCACGCGGACAGAAGCGCGTGCACGCGAACGCTGCCACTCCGTTGACCTTAATACAGAATTTTCCTCGATCAAAGAATTTTCTCGCCCGTAACGGACTAGGTACGGCGCGTTGTTAGTGCTCGCTAAAACGGCCGGGATGCGTGCACGCGCAAACAAGCACGCAATCGCGTATCCCGGCGAATAAGAGAGGGAAAGAGACGCGCCGTAGATTGTGGGTAGAAAATAAACACCGGGGTGTACGTTTCTATGCGACTAACCGACAGTTATACACCTGCGACTCCCGCAGGCACCTCGAGAACCTCCGCCACACCAGACGATATTTACACGATTCCGCTGACACTCCGTTCAACCGTGAGCACCGCTGAAATATACGAGAAACGAGAAACAAACGGCCCTGGACCAGATCTACACTTTAGGAACACGAGTCTCGGGCACGACTTTCGGGGTACGGGCTTCTTTGCCGGATACCGATATGATAGTTCCGGTTTCCTGGTTTCAGTAGATTAATCCTGTGTGGTCGGACATGCATGCATTTTTCAACTTATTTTCTTAGAAGTGCATGAAAGCTTCGTTGGATTACGTTATCATATTATTTACTATTTTTATTTATTTATTTTTATTTAATTATTTAATGTTGCTTCAAAGGTCATTAGCAACATGGTACATTTCCTTACAATAACTTATACATTTTTGTATTCTTACTGTATTGGGTAAGACCCCGGCGATATGCTCCCCAGAAACTAACAGAACGGGTAATGTAATAATTAATGTTGATTGGTACTTTACATATATCACAGATTGTGTTTTCTGTTTTATTTAACAAAAATTAATGGGTTATTTCCGAAATTGAAGTTTGAAATTGACTGTCTACTGGACTTGGAAACTTCTGCCACTCAAGATCCGCTCCTTCAATATATGATATTTCTTGCGTGTACTTCCTTTTAATTTTGTCAAGTACCTGTTTGCTAAAGAATAGAATTTTTTAAGATCGTTATATCTAGTATAGTGGGTGATTTTTGAACCATGGAAATGTACTATTCCAATTGGGCTCATTAAAAAGCTATATTATATTCAATACAATTCTGAATTTGACTATTTTACTTCCATGCATTTGTATCTTCGAAAAATTCTGAGTTTTTGAGCTTTCTGAACTGCAGATCTGTCTGCAATCTAAAATTGTCAAAAATATAAAAATTTTATGCTCAATATAACACAATGTAATTTCCCCCTATATTTCAGTGATAAAAGTTGTGTAAAAATTTGCGTTACTGCAAGGAAATTTAAAATGTGAAAAGTTTCAAAGTGGGAAACAAGTTGCCAGCTTATTCAATAGGACGGAGCACAGTTGTTAAACGTTGTCGCAACCTGGAGATCCCCGGACGATTTTCAAAACGCCAGGCCTAATTGGTTGTGAATAGTTGCTACATCTTTCGGTCCATAGAGTAATGTACTTAAGAGGATTGGGCAGAAGTCGAAGAATTGATAGCTCGAAAACGTACGGACGAGCCATTACAAAGTTGTACCGGGGTCCCCGACTGTCGTTCGAGTTAGTCGGCCGAAAGGTTCCGAGCACAGAATCTAGCAAATGAAATTCCTCCGATCTCACGTCAAGTGACTTTGATTTCTACATGGTTTGGTCGGTTCTATAAGGAGACCGATTCAGTTGGCTGCAATTCCACCAGGAATTCGCACGTTTAACGTGATTCCTTTCCCGTCGCCGACGTTCCTCGGGAATAGAACCGGTCACAGCCGAAAATAATTAGAAACACTGTGACTGACAACGTTGTGGGAACATTGACGAAGCGGGATGATGGAATTAAACACCGCGGATCAACATCAGAAATATTTTCTAATTCGAGTACAGTATAGTTGGAACATCGTATCTAATTCGAAGTACGTATCTGAATGAACCGACAATTTTACAATGTTGCAAAATTAGTATTAATATCTTAATTATGTAATAAAGAAGCTCCAAGAACATATTTTAACTAATAGTCCCAAAAGAAATTGGTAGATTACATTGCTCGAAATAATTTGTTGATTCATGATCGAAATTAGCACAGCAATTAAATAATTTTCGTTCTTGAATAAACGAAAAGTATCGCTTGCTCATTGTTTCTTCTTATATATTATTTCGTGACCAGACTCGCAAGGGTCGCTTTATTATTGATATTTTCCCTTAATGTTTCTCTTTAATTGATGTGAAGTAAAGAACATTTTCGATTAATATTGTAAATCAAGAGATTAAGAACAAGCCGGCAAATGTCTTATATTTTAAACAGAGGATTACATATTGGCAGAAACAATGAATTATGTTTGGCGAGGGGTGGGCCATTTCCCTGGGCACTTTAGGGCCACGTCAGCGGTGAATCATTGAGATTGTCATTAGGCTAATTGCGTGTTCACACGACAGAAGTATCATAACCCTACTACCTGCTTCAAACTGTTTTACCTCTGAGGGGACAGCTCAAGGAATTAACGTGAATTAATGAGGCTTCTGGGTCGCGTCGAAATAAAAATACACAAAGCGGTATTGGACTTTTATTTCCGGATGCATCACACTCGTTTTAGTTTCCGACGTGTCATTAACAATAGTGTGAAAATCGTTGGTCAATTTATTTATAGCATTCCAAGCTATTTGAGTCTGTACAAACTACAAGATTCAAAGTTAAGTTCAAGAGTTCGAAGGAAACAGCTATACTGAAATCTGAAATTTAACTTCTTGATAATTCAGCTCTACGAGCATTCAAACGGTCCATTCGTATTAGCAGTGAGCGGATAAGGCTTTGATAGTGATTGAGCATTATCGATGGCAGTGGAAAATTGACAAATATTATTAGTAGACTGCAACTCTTTATGCGAAATAAAAAATAATTTAATTGGAAGAAACAAAATTTAATGGAAGTGTATTTTCTCTTTTAATAAGACTAGTATAATAGTAAGACTACAATTATACTGTTAACAATATTTACTAGCTACAGAGATATATTTCTATTCGTTTACATTTCTGTAGTTTCTAGAAAATAAACTATTTCGATACATGCCGATCAGTTTTTGGAAAGAGCAAAAGGTATTTGGAACTTTATAAATGTTTTACGAAAGTTATTTCAGTCAATTTTTTCCTCTTTCTGCGCGGACTTGTCTGAATTAATAACAAAGTATTTCGAAAAATCGCTGGCCTTGTACTTCCAACAATTACCGAGACCCTTTAAAAAAACACATATTGGGCTTCCCGAGTGATCCTACCTATGCTAAGGGATGAATAATGCATCAATTGTTTGGTCCTCTATGCTAGCCTTTCATACACAGGGAAAGGTTCAGAGAATGTCGGTGTAGCGGCTTCGTGTAACGAAACAGTAAAAAGAATAATTACAAAGTAAAAATTCAGAAATATGTTGTCCATGGTATAGTCCAATTAAGAAAGCTGTAGTTGCCTTCACTTTGCTTATCCACCTGAAAAAAACGAAGAAAAACAGTTGCATTTGATATATTTGTTTTTAGGAATTCAAGTTTTTCATATTCAAATAGATAACACAGTTCTAATCGTATAATTAATACAGAAAACTTACTGTAATGAGCTGCGTAGAAAGACTACTGCCATGGACAAGGTAAGCAAAAAAAGGAAACTTCTTTAATTCTTTATCTTCCAATATTATTATGTTACAGAGATATTCAAAATTCCATTTACTACAAAATCTACATTTTTTCTTGTCAGAATAATTACGAGCAATTTACACATTTTGACATATCCATATTTCCAACTTCGGTAAACCTTACGTTTAGGGGAGGCAGCTCCGATGACCTTGACCTTGACATATGTTATCGAGGACAACATTCTGAACAACTTTTGTCATTACAACTACCCGGCGCTCGCTCTTAGTTTTCGAGATATTTGCGAAAAACTATTGCAAATACTGTATTGAATTTTACGTATTCTTGCATGCTCCGTGGCAACGTAAGGCTGCCACCTAACCCAGAACTAACCCAGACCTAACCCTAACTAATTCTGATTGCATGATTTTTTCATTACTAGTTCAAATTCTGTATGAAGGCTATGTAGAATACAAAAATTATGCGATCAGAATTAGTTAGGGTTAGTTGGTGGGGGGCGCAGAGGGCCGGCCGCTAGGCCGGCCCGACCACGCTTGCGAAAAATCCAGAAGTAGTCTTTCAAAATTGAAAGCTCACCCTATATAGAGTGACACTCTGTTCTGATCCCCACAATGTGTTTACAAACAGAAAATAAACAGATGCCGCCCCGGGGAACAGGCTCACGTTGCCACGGAGCTTGGAAGAATACGTAAAATTCAATACAGTATTAGCAATAGTTTTTCGCAAATATCTCGAAAACTAAGACCGAGCGCCGGGTAGTTGTAATGACAAAAGTTGTTCAGAATGTTGTCCTCGACAACATATGTCAAGGTCAAGGTCATCGGAGCTGCCTCCCCTAAACGTAAGTATTACCCCAACTTCTTCTTCGATTCCTGTGCTCATATTTCAGATCGCAGTAATTACAATTATAATAATATATACAAGATCCGTCTGTTAGCAAAAAGCGAAACTAATACTCTAATTATCAACAGATAGGTAAACAATCTAAGCACGATCATATCCCAGTAAAGATGCGTAAGATTCGTTGATAGCATCATCACACAATTCGATTGTTTATGACGTAGGATCTCACATAAATATTGAGCTCGTAGCAAAAATAGAGTCGCTGCAAGTTATCGTCCTGATTGCGACGCTAAGTATCACATGGCACATGAAAGGTCTGCGTGCACACAAAAAAGATACAAACCCAAGATTAGAGTACATTCCAAGGAACTGCTGAGGTCTACGAAACACGTACCATACGAAGATTAAGAAGGAAGCATTCAAAGAAATCAACTCCAGGACAGGGGCACAAATAGATCAAGGCTACATTCAGACGACATCTCCATGAGGATTATCTCTCGGATCCTGGAATTGTATAAAAATTTAGCAAACGTCCTCTTAGAAAAGTTGTGAAATAGCGGTGTTAAATGAAACAAACAAAATCTAATAACAGTTTGTATTGTTAATAGACATATTCATGTATATATACATCATCGTAAAAACATATTCAGAAACTGAAATTAGTGGGAATGTGATTTCCTAGATAGAGATTACATTTCAGTAGATTAAGCCTGCATAGTCAGACACTGTTCCCCTATATATTTGATTATATTCTTACAAGTGTTTGGAGATCGAGCTTAATTTTGTTGTATTATCACATTACGAGTTAGAACCATAACTAAGAAGTAAAATGAGAACTAACCCGTAATATTGCACGAGGGTTAATTACTACGTTATGATCAGGTTAGCTGCACCGATACACTTCCCGTAGCATATCAACCTAAGCACTACGAGAATCAAATTTCCATTGTGCTCCAGTTTCTCCCAATCGTTCCAACGAGCATAACTCCAACACAAAGACCACCAGCCCCGTTATCCATCACTATAACTCTCACTTCCGAGGAGTCACCCCGCGTAACCGAATAAAACAGTGGAAGACACACGATAAACAGAGCAAACGCACCCCTCGCCGGCAACCAGGTCAAAATTAATATCCCACGATCTTTATTCATTTTCCGGGGCGCGTTTGTCTCGCCGGTGGGCTTGTCGGGAACGCGGGTTCCGCGGTCCTTATTTATGCGAATATTATTGCACGGCTGGTGGTCGGGAGTACTGCGAACGCGCGGCATTTTCGACGCTGGGATCCGATAGAAGATCTGAAAACTCTTGGACGTGCTCGTTGCTCTCTACTCTCTCTCTTCCTCTCCCGGAACGTACTTGACATACCACGCACGTATAATCTTTCCAGATTCGCTGGTTCCTCCTCACCTTCTGCGGCCCCGAAACTGTGGCCCCACATGCACCCCCAACCCCCCGTAAGGAACCGTTGCAAATACAGTAGTGCTCACTTAAATTTGCCTAAGTCGGTAACGCTTAAATTTGCACGACCCATCTGCACTGCTTCCCCTAGCACCCTCACAGCTCAGCGGAGCCTCGTCTCAGTAGACATATTCTTTAAACAATACCAGTAGACGTATCGATTGAAAATATTATGGGTGTGTTTCGCAGACCTCGAAGAATATGAACACAATTTTTTTAATTAAAAAATTGCGCTTTCGATCGAAGTTATAGTGGCTCAAACGTTAAGGGTGTTCCAAGAAATATAAACTAATATTCAACTGTTAAAGAGTTCTTGAAGGAAATGATGCATTTGGGAATTTTTTTAAACAAAACTAGCTGACTTATCGATTTTAAATATTAAGGGTGTGTTTCGCTGTCCTCGAAGAATAGAGACATAATTCTTTTGTTATTAAAGCAGTGCCTCAAATGATAGCATTGTTATGAGAAATATACACTGATATTCAAGATCAAACCTTAAGGAGTTCAGGAAGGAAATGATACATTTGGAAATTTTTTAAAACAAAACTAGCTCACGTATCGATTTTAAATATTAAGGGTGTGTTCAACAATCCTCAAAGAATAGGGACATAATTTTTACTTATTAAAGCAGTGGCGGAAATGATAACCGTGTTATGAGAAATATACACTGATGTTCGAAGATCAACCCTTTTCATGAAAGAAACTTTTGGGAATTTTTTAAAACAAAACTAGTTTACACATGGATATTAAATTTTGCCGGTGATTTTGGCAATCCTTAGAAAATACGAATATGCACAAATATTGTTTTTGTACGAAATTATACCAGTTCAAATATTCCATTTTCAATCTATTCTCTCACATTGATCTATGCTCGAGTCAATCCCCGAAAGAGAGACGCTGCCCTAACGCAAGAATTTGACGTATGGATCGGAAACTTCGGAAATTTAAGGTGAGCACTAGCGAACTCGCGGCCGATGGTACGAGCCGGTCTTTTGCGTGGGTGGCGGCGTATTTGCCGCGCGTTTTGTGCCGCGTCCACACGGCCGGCCGCAATTTGACGCGGTAGAGCAAACCGTTGGCCGGAATTAATGCCGATTCATACGTACTGGGCGTATATCCACGCCGGAAACACATCCGATTCCCACTAGCGCGGCCCGCTTAAGAATAAGCGCGAACGTTAAGCGGCCCGCAGAACCGAACCTGCTCCCCACCGTTGCGTTGTTCACCGTTCTGCCGATTAATACACAATGTCGATAGGTAAATGCTAATGGCACACCGGCATGGACAACGTAGATACGGATAACCAGAGAAGCAACTAAGATGATTACCGCTTATTGTCGTATTATGCAACCTGGCTGCTGATGAATTACCATTACCGGAGAACGGCAAGCGATCGTATCGTATAGTTAATGCCACGCGAGTGACCAGCGAACCGGTTTGCCAGCCAAGCCGCTTGAAAACAGCCCACGGGATTCATCGGGTTTCGTTGAGGTAATGGCCGGCGAAAATTCCGCGAGTTCGCGAATACCCTGATACGGATCGTTATGACGTGTGTCAGTTTGGAGAATAATAGAAAATTTCATTTTTAATGGGGAACAGTTCGATAAATGCCTGTCAATTTATTCTTTTGTTGCTCGATAAAGATTTGATTTATTACATTGTTGTATTTACACAATGTTCATTGCCTGATACACTGTTCTGTAAAATTTCAGATCTCAACCCCTTTCTTTTAAGGGTGCCGATGAAAAGCCCAAACTTTACCATTACTTTTTCTCGGTTATTACTTGAGATATTTAAATGAAATTAAATCGAAACTGTAGCTACAAACTAGTTTTATTTGGAATATTATTACAGGATTTTATATCAGTTTTGAAGGGCTGAAAAATTATTTACTCTTCGGGGGTGGTCTTCGAGAACAACCCTTCGGAAGAACCGCCAATGAAGCAAACGATATGTCGATCCAAGTTCTTCGAAATACACACAAATTCCCATTCGCGTTGTAATCTGGTATAAAAACGAGTGTACAGGGACAGTGGTCCACTGCATTAATCACATCGACAGTCATTAATAATGTGCAAACACTTTCACAGTACACCCGCTCGATCCGGACTGCATAATTATCGACTCACTCATAATGCTTTCACTATCTCGGAAATAAATTTTGTCGGTGTAGAACAGAATTCTAAAGTTGATTCCGGTTTTTTTGACTTTTTTATCTGGTACCGTCTTCATTCCCCGGCATTCAAATGGAAAAGTGTATCGCCGCGGAAACGGAATGCGAAATGACCAAATGAAATACAACTCGATTTTCCCGAGGAACAAAAAAAAAAAAAGAGCAGGTGTGCCCGGACAAACAAAATAAAATGTTTCCTGATAAATACGTAATAATAAATAACACTCGTTTTAAATCAACTTTATGCATTTTACATCGTTTCTATTCCGCGCTCGCGAGAACGGTATTTATGCATGTGATCGCGAGCACGCGAATGTTAGAGTGGAAAAATTATTAACGTATAAAAAAAAAAGAGAAAAGAAAAAAAATAACAGGTGACCCATCGATAAAATATTTGCATGTATCGTAGTTCCTCAAATAAATTTGTAATTCTGCGAGATGCTTCACTGGCTTTCTTCGAAAATATACGTGGACGCGACGCGACCCTGCGCTGGGGGAAAAACAGAAACGTATCTAGTTCCTTTCAAATATGCATGCACATATGTGCGTATGAAAATATGCATCGCTCTCGGCCAAAAGACGTAAATAATATACTTACTTTGATGGAGAGAGAACATCCGGAAAAATCCTTCCGCGGTGGAAGATTAAATGCCGTGGAACCCGATATTGACACCGGGCAATGGCAGAGATAAATGAAGTAACACGCGAAACATTATAATCAAAGATCGCCGAGTGATAATGTTCGACGCTCCCATACTCGTTGTCGTACGCTAAAGGATTTTTATATAAAAAGCAGATATGGATTTCGTATCTGGGTCACGATATCAGGGGAATCATTTATATTTAAATGATTGACAGTTCAATTCTTCCTTTAAAGTTGTCATCCGTGTTGCCGTCAACGTGTTTTAAGCAGAGTCGAAGATGGATGGTAAGACGCTGTTCCGTCCTCGAAGGATTTATGATAGCGTCTTTCTCCACGTTCCAAGGTGCTGGTTGATTGAGATTAAACAGAGCTGTCGTTGGATTATGATTATTTAATTACGATTGTTGACTTCGCGCTGCTTCGAGCGCCATTGTGCTTGGACGATTTGATAAGAGAACTGTTCAACTGCATAATACTCGCCAGAGGGTCTTCGAGAGACGTAATCCCTTTACAAAAATCTTGGAGCATAATACATTTAATAAACTTCGAAAAATTGGTTTTTATTTCTTTTTAACTTCTAGCAAAATATATTTAAAAAAAAAAAAACAGAAATTAACGTGGATGATGATATCTTATTATTGAATTATTGTCCAGTGTGGCTCTTAAACTTCAATATGAAAGCTGTATTTTTTCGTGTTTTTCATTTTTTACAACCAGATATTGCAACTGAAAAATCGGAAAAAATTCGGGCATATATAATTTAGTATGTTAATTGTATCAGATTTTATTTAGAATTTTTAGATGCGATTAAATGGGAAAACTGGGGCAACAACTGGTATTTGGTTTTCTCCCGGTAACTACCCCTACAGAGGAGGTATAGGGTTAAAACTTGGCAAAAAGGGTTTTTTCTTGATAAGCTAAAGAACGAGCCATTTCCGGTCAAAATCGACTACAGGGCATTTTTGAACCCCTTAACTACCTAGACCCTTTTCACACGCAAGTATACACGAAAAAGAAATTTAGGTTATGTACGAACACTGGAAATATTTGCTCATGAATTATTCCACAAATACTCTTCTACCAAAAAAGGTTTTAAAACAATTTTAGCAATTTTAATAATCACCGAGAGATTATATTTTCAGCGATTAATCCCTTATTAATAAATTACTCGGCAGTTTGATTCAACGGCTTCATAAGCCGCAAATATTGCAGCTAATTAAGGTGCACTTTGTTAAATTCTTATTTAACATGCTGTTATTGAAATGATATTGGAAAGTATTGGAACTGTGCTCGCCACGGGGTACTTTTCAACGGAATAATAGAAGACCCTTTGTCTTTCGAGAGAAATCGAGGAAAAGTGTCGTCTGAGACCCCGTGCTTTCATTATCGTCACCGTATTGTGACATCGATATTACTGTCCCGTAAAATGATTTTCATTACTAAAAGAGGCGAGAACATTGTCTGAAAATTATTGTAGACGGTGTAATGCAGTTTGAACGGGGACAATATCGTCCTATTACTTGTACATTCATTCCCTCCTACGTAGGAGCTGTAATTAGAATTCTAACAAAGAAACGTTTACATTTCCATTTCGAGCTGCTCCTACAAATTTTTTAGAATGTTCTTCCAACTAAAGTATTAATTAACACATTCATCTACATTTCAAACGTGTGGGGAGCACGTTAAATAAATAAATTTCCTTATTTAACACCGTATCATTAAAATTTTAGGGTTGAATTCAATTTTAATTCTTTTTATTAAAACTGAAATGTCATAACTCTAATTTAAACTCCCATTTTTTTTCATTAATACTGCAATTCCCGGTGTGATATTTTATGCAAAGTAAAAACTGTTACTAGTCTCTTAAATTACACCTGTTCAATTTTGCAATGAATGCACAAGAAGACATAAAAATTTCAATTGTTTACACAAAAGTGACCAGACTGGTGTTAATCTGATGGAGTACTAAGCAGCACGTTATCAATCAGTTGTAGTGTAGTGTAGTTTGGCTAGCATTAACAGTCAAAGACGTGCAACAGGAATTTGTTAGCAATTTCTGTCGCATCAGGGAAACTTTGACAATATAATATCCAACCCAATGCACGACGTGGGCCGTTCCCGAAACTCATGGTAAGTCTATTGTGTGTGAGATTACCGTGGACCATTAGGAAGCGCTGCTAAGGCTGTAGTTGCAGCAGGTGCGTCTTCTGGCGAATATGCTTGAAACTCCGGAAATAACAAACTATTAAATACATATTCTTACTCGACTCTTAAACTCCGTAATCACCCGTAAACACATACTAAGCATAAACATGGTCCTCCTTCCTGCTTTAAAGTCATTACGTCCGCGACGAGTATCCTGATCCCACTATCAGCCGAGATGTTCATCCCATGGCGTTACGATCTGGCTAGAATTCGACCCGAGCGAATTTACTACATTCGTTAATTGCTCTACTTAATTTTCTACTCTAAATTCACCATTTTGCAGACCCTATTCACTTTCTTGCAAAGAAAATTCACCCTTTTGCAGTCCAAATTCACAATAAGCAATTACAATAAAAATTTTCTAATAAATTCATAAATGATCATAGCAAAAATACAATTTTATAAGCGACATCTAGCAATAAAATTATTGTATTTCATGATATCATCGTATACAGGGTGTTCGACTACGGGTGGGAGAAAATTTAACGGGTGGTTCTCCATGACAATATAAGTCGAAAATGAAGAATAAAAAAATTGCGATTCCGGCTTTGTTATTTAGTTATTAACCCATATAGCACACGAGTGGCGACTCTGCGGCGCCACTAAAAATTGCTGTACCATTATTCAAAATATTGTTTACATTATTAAATATGTTGGTATCTAATCAATTACTAAACATCTAAGTATTCTATGAGGTATTATATCAATTTCATATCCATCAAAATTAAAAAATCAGAGGGAATATCTAAATCGGAAGAAATGTTTAACTTTCGAATTAAAATAGCTCCGAGTGCAAAGGGTTAACAATTAAAAATCTACCTAAAATGCGTCAACCTATAACTAAATAACGAAGTCGAAATCGCAATTTTTTTATTCTTCATTTTCGACTTGTATTATCATCGAGAACCACCCCTTAAATTTTCTCCCACCTGTAGTCGAACACCCTGTATACGAATTATGTTCGGGTGTTGAGAACAAGATTAAAGTAATCATAACGAGACGCGTTATCGCGGAATCGCAACATCGAATTATCAAGGAACCAATTCTTTCAGCCGCGGCAAAGTGGAAAGCAATGATTCGCCACATTAATTCGCAGCCGCATTTAAACATCATCTATATTCCACGCCGTGAGTTAATTAACATCTAAATTTCCATCGTTCCGCGCCTTAATTGATCCACTTCATAACGCATTCCATGGGGAGCGGCAGGGGTGTAGGGGCGGAGGGGAACGGGAGAACCGGTGTAGGGTTTATATCCCCGGCGTTGAACCGCCGTTCTCGAAAACCAGCGATCGCTTTCATCGATATCTCGTTAAGGGCAGATGTATTTTACGACCGCGGGTTCAAGCCAAAAGTGATAAATTTAAAACCGACCGAATGTCGATTATATAACCATGCTTCTCCACCCGCGGGCTCTGCCCCGGCTGCTTTACCCGGGATTATTGCGGGCTGCTCGCGCCAAAAATTCGACGATTCGTGCAAGATTTGTGTATCGTCCGATTCGCGAACTGTGCATGTAGAAGACTGCGCCTGGCGCAGCGTGTGGCACCCTGCTAATCAAATTAGGGCTGTCCGGTTCGGAATGACCGCCAGCGATTGAAAAATTTATGGAATTTTCTGGTAGATTCTGTTTTTTAACATTAACTCGTTCGATGCCGCGTTACGATTTAATTCAGTTATATGGGCTGTGCGAAATATTTTTTGTCGTGTGTGAAATGTGATAGAATTAAAAAATAATTAATAGAGGATTTTCATGCGAAATAAAAATTGTCTGTATCGATCGCAAGATACAGGAAGTATGCAGATATTGGGAATAAATATGCTTTTTAATGAAATGTAGAAGTTTGAACAACATTTTTTTTCCCCCGATTGAAAGATATCTGTTTATATCGATTACTGGTTGGATGGAAGTATTCGTCGTTCAGACAGCAGTGGTGATCTTCGATTTCCATCGATTTCAGCGAGAGTTTATTAACTTCATCGTATAACTACGTTTCTCGAAGTATTCGTCGTTCAGTAAGCAGGGTTGATCGTCGGTGCTCATCGATTTGAACGAAGTTTATTATCTTCGTTTCCTACTTTTTAATGTTCGTGACTACGTTGTTCGATGAACATTTAGTAGCACCATTTCTAATGAAATTTTGATGCTAACCTTTAACTGTTTTTTAATCTTAAACCTTAATTGGACCCGACTGAATTTGTTGCAAACTTGAAGTGAAACATTATCTCTCGTGAAAGAAATTGTTTAAAAAATAATGATTTCAATTGCAGATCGAACCGAGATAACAATGCACGTGATATTTGACCAGCTATCCTTGCGGTAAGTTATGGCGTTATTGTAGTATTCATTGTACGGATATAATTTATAAATCGTAAAACAATTTACATCACAAATATTATGCCACAATTTATTGTTTATTGTTTGAGAATACTATGTAAATATAATCATTTTTTAATATAATTCGAACAATTTTAATGTATTTCATGATTTTTCAAGAGCTTTTTTCATTTTAAATTGTTATCAAATTTTTCCACAGTCGGAATTATCCCATTTTTGTGCACAACAACATGAATGATAACCTCGCTCGTTTTCATTATCGTAAATGTTGGAGATCGTACATGACACTATAATTGTCAACAAACCAAATAAAAATTCAAGAACACATTAAGTTGTCTTCAAAGTATAATGAATTTTCTACACAGAGTCATTTCAAGGTCAACACATCTACATGTTTACAATCTACGTTTTATCAGCCACAATAACGAAACGAGAGTGAATTACCATTACGGAAAAATTGTCGACTATCTTGAAAACTCGATACAGGTGGCATTGAAGCGAAAAAAAAGTAAACAAAATTGTGTCCATTTCTAACAAAACAACTTCTTCCTTATAGATTGTTTTTTATTTGCACAACTAACGATGATATTGAAGCAACAAAGATAAACGCTTCGTATATCTAATACCAGTTAATTTACAAAGGAAATGAAGTAAATTGAAATACTTGTATAGACAATGGTATTACATAATATCTTCACAATTTAGAAATAATTTGTATATCACTATATAATATATGTACTACCGGTGGCAGTAAGTTTAGTATTAAGTGGATATTCTAGTATGACAGGTGTTTCCTTAGCCTTTCTTCCAAATTGTTTAAACAAATTCAGAAAAAGTTATTAAAACAGCTATATACTGTTATTAACGTGTTGTTGAAGGATGATTAAAATTAAAATAAATGGCAGCACTTTCAATATAAATTTTAGATTTTTTCAACTTTGTTTTGAGACCTCAAAAAGAGGCTATAAAACTTAGAAAGCATATATTTCGATTGTTACACCTGTGCCGAAGACATACAAAATTTCAGTTTGATTCGCTCAGTATTGTTGTTTAGATATCACAGCAATAATTTCAACAAACATGCTCAAATTTTCACTCCTCCCTAACATCAATCTCTAATTCGTCACACAAATCGAGCAATAATTTCGTTACCTTCTCGAGTCGATTACAAAAATTTTCGGAGCGTACTTGAAAAATACTGCACCGTCGATGCACTGAACAAAACAAATCGATAGTTCGAACCCGTCACACTAGACAACCCCTTAAACCCACGCAGCTGTCAAACGGGTCGTCAGCTGGGGTCAACAAACCGTGGATTCGCTTAGGATTTGTGTCCGATTCGCGAACTGTATAGAAGACCGTGGCTAGCGTGTCGAGTGGCTCCCGGCTAATCAAATCAGAGGTGTCGAGATAAAAATGGCGACTGTAGTTCGCCGGGAATATTCACCGTTCGGTAGGCAAGGGTGTGCAGCCGATATGGACAGAGAAGGTAAAAGATCAAAGGCTTTCAGTGACTAGAGACCACGACGACAACGACGACGACAACGACGACGAGGACGACGACGAGGACGACGACGAGGACGACGACGACGAGGAGAAGAAGGAGGCGGAGGACAACAACCACTACGAGTCACACGACCACCACGACGACAGGCCGCGATATATACGAATGAAAGCACCCAGAGGAAGATAGCTTTATCTCGCTGTATACATTTCCAACCTGTTCCCTTCGTTGTCACTCGAGAAGTAGCAAAGATATTACGAGTTCCAACGAGTTCCAGAGAGTTACTGCGAACCGTCTTCCAGTGAACGCGTTAGTTTCCGTCTGCTTTCTCAAGGTGCCGCCGAGGGAATTGGTTGTTACGAGACACGCTTGTCATTCCGTATCCGCCGGAGACTGGTATCGGAGCTCGTAGAATTTTAAGCTGCCGGTTTAAAGCTCGAAGGTGGATCCGCGAAACGTTCGCTCGTCGACCGGCGCAGCTGATCCGTTTACCCGCCTCGAAGAACCAACGTTTCCCTCGAACAAAAAAATTTATCCTACACTCCTGAAACAAAATGAGAGCACACGTGGGCTATCTCTCGCCACTTAGCTGCGGCGAGACTGCACGCGCCGGGCGCTCAAACGACATTTACACCGAAATCGTCGTTCGATGCTTTTCACTCTATACATTAACACTGCAGATTCGATGCGCTTATGACAAAAATTTGTGAAATAATCGACCGTCGATGACGTTGCCGGCCGAGCGCTTCCGGCAGTGGAAAAAATCAAATCACTGGAATCCGAGACTTAATTGGCGAAGCACAAAGCGAAAGTCATCGGATTCGTTCGTTAACGTTCGACGGGAGGAGAGCGATTCGCAGACAAAAGGGGGCCCGACGGAATTTCATAAGCTTTTGAAATATCGTGCTACTTTGATCCGCGAGCCACCGTCGAGAGTCTTTGAACCGGGGACGTCATGCAAGAGCGCAGCTAGTTCCGAACTTCCCCGGTTACAGCCCCTCCGTGCAATATGTAATTAATAGAACTTCCAGATAAGGAAACTGGCCAAGAATTGGACCATTTGCGCGGCTAATCAGTTCTAACCGAACCCACTTTCAACTTTTCCCTGCGAATAATCCGCGTCACGAGTTTAATTGTATTTAACACCTTCGCTGTGCTCGCAGGATATTTCGAGCATTCAGCGGATTAATCCATAGTCTAATTTAAACCTGCAACTTAAAAATGTACAGAAACGTGTGAAATATTAATCCTTTTGCACTCGGAGCTATTTTAACTCAAAAACGAAAGATTTGTCCATTCTGTACAATTTTTTTTGGTCATTGTTTGCATATCAAACTGATATAATATCTCATGTCATATGTAAATGTCTAGTAGTTCATTAAATACGAACAAAAATAATAATGTGAACAATATTTTTAAGAATGGCATAGCAATTTTCAGTGGTTCCTCAGAGTCGCCATCCGAGTGCTAAGTATCAGGATACAGAGCTTTTTTAAGATAAACTTTGAAGCTGCAGAACCTCGAATATCCGAACTAATCAGGATACGGATAACAGAAAAGTTATTTAGTCACAATACCACATTAAATTCTTGCTGATCTGTGCAATAAATTATGCAGCAAAATGATGTAAAGTGAATTTTTAAGAATATTCCTCATAAACGAATTAAAAATTTTACAGTAGCTTTTCTTATCGAGAAAGAAATGCCTCAAAATTATATTCCTCCGAATTTAAGGATAGTTGGATAGGAATAATGTTCTAAATTTTCCACTTATTTTTTCATGTAAATTCACCCCTTCTGCAGGCTTTATCACCAGATCGGCGACACCGTGAATGATGTTCCCCTCGGTACTAAAGAGTTACGAGGACATAAAGCCAGAAGGAATTAGGTACAAGCTACGCAGGACACTTTAAGAAAATGTTTAACAGCGTCGTTATCGATTGCAGTGGTCGACGATGCCGACGGCGACCACTTTGATTTCTTGTTGTTTGCGTTGTCTCGGTCAGAGGCGTCTTTCTTTGTCAAATGTCGGACCGACGAAAGTTCGGTGGCCAATCGAAAATGGGGGACGCGGAGTTAAACGTTCCGATCTGTTTCTTTTTCTTCGAAATTCTTCAAGTTCTTGTCGGTACGATTTCCGGGGAACAAAACTTTCGCGTCCCAATTCATCTGTGAAGCTCCGAATACAATTCATATTTCTGACCATTCGCGGGATGTCGTTTCACGTGGATTGTTTGTAGAAATTCTTTTCGCATTCGTTTGTGTGGACTGTGTACAGCACACATTGCCCGGATACTTATTATCATTGCATATTCAAGATACGGGAAAATCGACGGTACACAGTGGCTCGATAAGTGCTGGACAAGGAGTAAACGCTTTAGCAATTACCTTGATCGTTATGTATTTAGACGACATGTATTTAGATAACAAGGTTAGGCAAAATAATGCTCCGTCTAAAAATAATAAATTCATACAAATTAGAACTTTATTTTTAGTATTTTCTTGGTACGGAATTAACTAATTTGAATTGAGATTCCAAAATTACAAAAATTTACGTTTATTGAGATTGCACTGATACATTAAAGGGGAATTATTGAACAAATAATTTTCTCTGAAATATTACAATAAAAATCGAAAAATCATTTCTAGCGTTCTGTCTAAAAATAATAATAAGTTCATACAAATTGGAACTTTATTTTTAGTATTTTCTTGGTACGAAATTAACTAATTTGAATTGAGATTCTAAAATTACAAAAATTTACGTTTATTGAGATTGCACTGATACATTAAAGGGGAATTATTGAACAAATAATTTTCTCTGCAATATTACAATAAAAATCGAAAAATCATTTATAGCGCTCCGTAGATACAGTGTTAATGACTTTGCAACTATTTTTAAGTGGTCGAGATTCTGGAAGTGTCCACACACTTGTTTATCAATTTTTTCATCTTCAGTTAATTCCTATATTATTGCTAAACAAATGGCCATCGCTGCAACCGGTCTTATAAAAAATCAACCTGGTATTTCCATTCGGCCATGGAATTTATTCAAAACCTACTGAACAAAGCTATACCTACGAATGAAAT
This sequence comes from Lasioglossum lativentre, assembly GCA_916610255.1. Classification (NCBI taxonomy): domain Eukaryota; kingdom Metazoa; phylum Arthropoda; class Insecta; order Hymenoptera; family Halictidae; genus Lasioglossum; species Lasioglossum lativentre. The sequence goes on along the minus strand of OU744355.1, from coordinate 34,822,569 downwards.
ATTCAGGCTATTGTGCGGGATTCCCGACAATATCCTGCCGTCAGTAGTTAAGTTTCCCCGATCGCGGGGCTCGAACACGGGATACACGCGTTTCCCGTGGAGCTGGGACTATAGCAAGCCGCATTGGCTGGCCTCTCGAACACTCGAATGTCGTACTGTGTGTTCCATTCGGAAAATTCTATGTAGACTTCGAGAAATTAATTTCTTACGTACGATGAAAATGAACAGCGATCATCTGTTTGAACATGTTTTATTTTCATGACAAAGTTGAGTCCATAAAATTTAAAACAGTAAAAAGATCAAAAGAAATTTAAGAATACCAATATATTACTTTTGATCTATTAAAACCATTAGCGGAAGAAAGAGCTTTTTGGTTTTTATTTCTTACAGTCGATGGAGAAAATTTTTAATTTGCATGAAGATCCGTATTCTACTCATGGGTGAATTGTCCCGTCAATTGGTCAAAAATAAAAAAATTTATTGTTCACTAATCACGCCTATAGTCTCGCCGTAGGTGCCAGATTAACTCTGTCTAGAAGAGTATACACACGTTTCCCGTGGAGTTGGGACTACAGTAAGCCGCATTGGCCAGTCCTTTGAGCACTTTTGGAGAATAAATTTCGGAATTTCATTCGTATCCGAAGCGATCCGCCTATTTCACGGATGAAGCATCGACGTGGCCATAGGATTCGCGGGTATCGCGTCGGGTATCCATCATTTCCTGTCGTTACTGCATTCTGTGACACACCGGGGTCCGGGAAAAAAAAAGGAGCAGGACGGAGGCTCGGGAACATAGGAAAAATTTATTAGGCCAGCCTGCAGAGCGTTGGAGACTCGGTAATTTCGAGGGATCAGGGGGCGGTGTGTGGGCGGACGGGCGCGTGTCGAAACAAAACACCGGCTATCTCGGCCGGATCCTGCATTTCCATGACGGCGCCGATGAGCCGAGAACGATCGCGGCTATTCCATTTTCCATCCGAGTGGATCCGCTCGCCTAATCGATAGTTATAGCGCGCGCGGACACACCCAGCGCGCGATAACTCGGTCACCGAGAGAGCCGGTGTCCCGGCCTCGGCCCGACCCGAGCCGACCCGGCCCGGCCGGCCAGACGAGAACAGATGCAAAATCACTTCGCGACGTTATCGACGGTTGGCCAGACGCGATAATAGTTATCAGTGCCATTCCGCAGATTTAATGGAACACGCAGGACGAAAACCGGGAGGAATCGTTCGAGTCGATCGACCGGCTTCGGCGCGATAGTTACGCCATTATCCCGCGAGCGAGTCGCCATCGAGCGTGTCGCAAAACGCTTCGAGGATTCTCGCTTGAACGCCAGCTGCGCGAGGATGACCCAGCCCTTCGACACCCGGTGTCCTTGAAAAGGTACCGTCCTCCGGAGCTCGAGTATCCTCGCTTCTCCCCTGGCAGAAAGTTCCCGGAAATCCTGATCAAAGAGAAGCTATCGTACCAGCCGTTGGTATTGGATCCACGCAACGCTCCCCGCTTTATCGTTCGTTCTGTCTCGTTACGCTCCCCGTGAATCGAACCCCTCTACGCACCCCGCAACCCACCCTCGCTGTTCCCATCCTCCGATCCCCACGGCATTCATTAGCTGTTCGAATTGTGACGAGCAAATAATTGATGAAGTCTGGCAGCCGATGCACATTACAGGTGATTCGGCTCGCCCCTCGTTAATAGGACGATTGGGATTTTACGAGGCGAGCCGCTCGAATCTGACTTCGGGTCGCCGGAGAAACGAGACGAGAGTGAGTGACTTTAGAACAGTGCTCTTCAAACTTCCTGATAGATTTTGATCAATGGAATGGTTTGATAGCCGCCGCCGCCGCCGCCGCTGCCCCCACCGCCCCCGTCCCCTGTGCTCGTTGCGACTCGCGCTTTTGTTGGCCAGGCTTTTATCGGCGGTGTTTTTGTTGGATCCCCGGTAAATAGGTGTGTTGAAACTGATGGTGGTGATGAGCTTTTTATATTTTGTTTTGTCAGTTGTTTGCGAGGTGAGCTTCTAGGGCGAGTTGCTCGATGTTTGAGGATGAAGTGTCTTTGTTGGTTTTAATGATGGGAAGAAAGAGGAATCAAATGATTGAGGGCTGCTATTATCGAGATGAAGTGAAGATTTCGTTTTGAAGAGACTGGACAGAAAATATGTTCAGTAATTATAAGTTCACAGTGCTTAGGCAAACTTTCATTTTCATTTGATTTTTTTATCCGGATTGAAACGAGGAAAAAATGCATTTCACGGATTAAAAAATTCTTTACGACAAAAATGAGGTAGATACATCATTAATGTTTGTTAATGCAAATCAAAAACCGAGATTCACGAAATTCCGGGAAATTTTTAATAATTTTATGAATAGGTACGTGCAGCATTTGTGTGTTCCATTGAAAGTTGTAATGAGAATATGAGCTTTTAAATTCAAAAATATATACATGGCAGCTGTCATTAAAAAAATTTATTTCTGAAATATTCCTGTTGAAAATACCTCCATGATTTAAAAAAATAAATTACTCTCATTTGTCATTACCAGACTCCGGATCTTTATGCAAAATAAAAAGTTTGTGCATCAATTACAAGGCAGAGAAGCTAAATTTATATTTTTCACTAATAATTTTAATATAGTGAAAATATTATATTAATACTCTTAAAGTCTTCTAATTTTTTCACTGTTCTAAATGGCACGTACTTATTTTTTCCATAAATACATAAAATCCGGAGTCTAGAGATTACACTGACACTTACTCCGGTCTGACCACAAACGGATGAATCTACTGAATAAAACTTCCACGAACCACTTTTGCAGTTCTAATAATTATGGCATCATAAATCCGAAAAGCTCAATTTAATCTGTTTAACACTTCGAGTGTCAACTAAGCAGTCTGAAAAATTCCGTAAAATAAAAACAATTAATTCAACATAATAAAACTTTAATCTATGGTACTGGAAGTACGAAAAACTTCATTTACATATCTAGAAGACGCAGCGCTCAAAGTGTTAACAATATTAGTACTGAAAAATAATTGAAAAATAGTTGAAAAATATTCAAACAAATCGTAATAACTTAAAATCCTTCGTCGTACTGTACCATAACGACCTATTTGACGGAAACCGTTTCTCTGAAAATGAAAAAGGCTTTCGACTCCCTGTTACCCGTGCTCGCTGTGTATTACAAGGCACTCTAATCGCGAGTTGAGTAATGAAACCGTTTAAACAAAGGGGGATGGGGGAGGGGTCTGCCGATAAATAAATTGGGGGTTCGCCCGGGCTGGCGACACGTTTTGGCAACATTCATTCCGGTTCAAATTGCATTCTAGTTCGTCGAATAATCGATGCTTCTAGTTGCCCGTGACACCGTTAAAACGACGCGCGTTTTGCTGATGTTGAACGTAGGAATAATTGGTGGAATACTATGTCCGGGCCGTTGCCATGAGCTCGTGTAGAGAAAGGGAGAGAACGTGAGAGCGAGAGGGCAGTGTCGCCGTTACACTATGAATTTATGAACAACTCGGAACGTTACAATGCAGCCGAGCTGCACGCGGTTATCTTACGCGCGGCCACGATGTATTTTCGCAGCCAATTAAAATTATATCGCAGTAACAAGTCACATGTAATTGTCCGGGGAAATGAGATCGCGGGCCGGCGCTTCCAGGTGCCGACAGTAATGAAAGAAATTTATTGAAACGAATGGCCCACGCCGTTAATAGAACGTCACGACAAATTCCGTCTATCAACGGCATCGACGCGTTTAATATCACTACCGGCAAGATATTGAAAGTTCCAGCGAGGAAAGATTATCAAATTGGAACCTGTTGTTTCGCACCCGCGTTACATGTAGATTTTCTCCGAGAAGCAATCGAGCACGATGGAAATTTATTGTTTCTGTACAGCTCGTTGCGACGCCACCCGGCTTACGTAGGTTTCGTATTATTGTAAAATATTCCCCCCTTTATGCGCAAGCCGCTACGATGTTGAAAGGTGATTATAGAGACCGATAGATACTGTTCTTACAGATTTCATGGCTGCTTTTGTCTTGATTCACCTGGCTGATCCGTGTTATGGTTATTTCCTGTAGATCCGAGATGCCGACTGTTTGCTGGCTACCTGTTTATTCAGAACTGTTATGTGATCCCTTTCTTTCTTGATACAGGTTCTATTTCTATTACTGTTGTGTCTTTCCTCATTTGTGTGCCTCTTTTTAATTTAACACTCGAATGGTATTCGATAAACTGCAAACATGATAACGATGTTCTCTAATTCTTTTAATTTTCCTATTTTTTGAAATGGCACACCTTATCACACAGTGTGTAGGCACATGTTTCGATGTTGCCATAAATGCATAATATTCGCAGTCTAATAACATTTCTCCTGAGCCCCTATTTCTCACACTTGAGCCAGTCATCATTCAAAATATACGATTCTAAAATATTCCAAACATTACTAAACTACAAACGAAACATTGTCCATCATCGAACCCTTATAACTTCGTGTAAAAAAAAATCTTATAGCACTATCTTGCAATTTTATCCAGCGAAAGACAGGTCTGCGGAAGGATAGTCTTCTGTTCCTAAGAGTTTCAAACGCCATTCCTTATAGTGGACAAAAATCCTACATTACCTCTGGACCCTCCCCCAGGTGGTCAAAAGCGTTTCTCGAGCATTCACCGTCCGTAAAAAAGGAAGGTCCCTGAGAGATAGGGATGGAAATAAGCAAGAGAAACGGAGTGAATACGATCGAGCAGATACGTTCGTCCGTTCACATGTACGAGCAGGTCCTTTTGATAGGTTCCCATAAACTGTTTCGCTAAGAGGAAACGAAGAGCGAACGATATCAAGACCCTCCGATCGAAGAGCCAAGCTGATTGAAGAACAATTATTCGATTTACTCTAACGCTCCTTTGAATCGTTCAATCGTCGATTTGCAATATTTTCAGTGTATAGCATTATTATTACTTTTAGATTTATGAAACCTGTATCAATTTTATTCTAAAACTCTAGAATTGCCCTATAAATTTTAATAGAGAATACAGAGACTTTTCAGCAACGATTTCTGCACCGTTGTTCCTCTCAAAGGGGATTGATGCCTATTAGAAAATCAGAAAGAGCAATCAAACAATATACCCAATAAATCTGCAGAAAAACCACAGGCATAGTGCCACGATTTTTCCAGCATGATGCCTCTCAAAAGCGATTGATGCCTACTACAAAACACATAAAGAACCACTGGAAACTCTGCGCTATGGATTCAAAGAGCACCAAGGTTAGCGTCGGGTGCGGCATTAATTCACTTGGGCTGGAAAGCGAGTGCACAGGCGCAATAATATCGTGGTATTTTTTTTCCGGCGATAAAGACAGATCGGACAATCCGCGGGAAGCGTTCTCCGTTCGTTACAGTCCCCATCAGCCGGTTTATTGTTAAACACAGCCGGCGTTTTCAGTTCCGGATCGTAGAGCGTCGTCGGCAATTGCTTTCGCGGTGTCTGCGTTTGGTCCCCGAGATTAATACGGTTCCCCCCCATGTCTATACGTGTCGAAACGAGTCGCGCGTTGTTGCACGTTGCACGCTGCAGGTTGCAGGTCGCACTAGCAACTTTCCGGTGTCCCGATCGCAAACCGCCCAAGGGGTTGTTTTCATATCGATCCATCCGCGTCGCGCTTTCCCGCGCGCGCGAACCCTTCGAACGCGTCGGACAATGTCATCGTTACACTTTGATGCTTATGTTTGGCATTACCGTATCGCTATGGCAACTTGATGTACTATTCGACCATGCATTTGCTCCGCTTCCGAACAAGCCTGTGTAAGCCCCGGACATTTTCACCGAAGTTTGCCGATCGCCGTGAACGCGTCCATTGGAAAATCGTATTCCTGTGTTTCGCAAGCTCGATGCAATGAACGTTTCCTCGGGAATTTCCAAGTGATTGCTGCGTCTGGACCGGTGACAAGATTTCCGAAGGCTGAACCGATTTTTACTGCAACTTTGCAGGTGGGTGGCTGACACGGAGACAGAAAATTATTAATAGTAATATAAATTTATTTATGGTAACATTATAGTAAGACTGATGAGATTTTTATGCAAACATAATCAGTGGAATTGAAACTAAACTTCTTTCTAGCAGACGGTCTGTCGAACTTGTTAAACATTTTTAAGGGTTTCGATTAAATCCTTAACCTCTTCACATACGAACTAACACGTTGATACCAGCATGACGCATGTGTGACGATGACGAGTTTGTATGTTACCTAAAGAAACTCGAATGAGTTTTGCACACGTTGTTATCTAAATTTATAACAAACAGGATGATATCCGAAAAATTGATAGCTTTTCTATGAGAATATCGTTCCTCATATTGTATTCAATACAATATTATTCATAGTTACAAAGGTTGTTGCTGAAATAAACGCTGGTAATGAACGCGTTAAATAAAATTCGATATGATCAAATATACCATTTATTATTTAACTTGTCATTCGTGTGAGCTTAACACTGAATTTTTGTACGAATTCGAACAAATATGTTCCTGAAATGTTAATATACATGTTACTGGTAATATTTGTTGTTAATATCAACCAATATTTTACTTCAACGTGTGCAATATCATATGAAACACATGACATATCCATCATGTTTTTTTGTACATCAAGGGGTTAATATTAAACAATAATTATTTTCTCTCTCCTGTGAACACGCGTATTCCATATTTTCAACGTATTTTTTAGTGAAGAATTTTTCTGTTCGTTTGTACCTTCGCAGGAGCCTCGTAAAATTGTGACCAGTTGAAAATTGACTTTGGAATTTGAAGAATCACTACTGTGTCCGGCGAAATACTAATTAATTAAAAATAATGAAATCGACTGGGTACGTGTACGGCTAGTCGGAATTCTGCGTTTGACAGTTCCCGCCCCCACTCCGTCCCCCGTTGAATTATTGCAGGAGGGAGCTCGTTTTTTCCAAGAGCTCATTACACTTACCTTTTTCGAAGTATTTTAGTCAGAAATTTTTGTACACAACCACGCGCGTACGCCGCGACCAACCAGCAGCAAGTTTTATAATTTCTACTTTTCGGGCTGCTGAACGAACAATCGGAAATCCGTATTTGGATCGTAATTAATGGAAGTTCGATAACAACGGCGTTGCTATTGCAGTAATTATAAATTATAGTGCAACACATAAACTTCATTTTGCTGTGCTGCAAAGAGTCTGGGTCACCGTGTGTAATGTATTTTACCATTTTTACTTGTCGCGAAAGCGGACGCGTTTCCACAATTCAAATTCGTCAATGAAATCTTTTGCAACAATTGAAGGTTTTTTATTTTTCAACAACACTAAAACAGATTTTCTGTCGATGTCAATCGTGTAGAATCGTTTCAAATATTTAATGGCCGTCAATTAATTATTATTCGCACAAATCGTGAAGAAATATAATTTTCTTAAAAATTTCTGATTTATTTGCATGTAATGTAAAATATTGTTCGGTACTTGTTTGATTTTAACCTAACAAGTCAATTATGAATTATTTTCTATACACGTAAAATTTAACCAGTTGTATGTAAACATTTGTGCGCGACAGCTTAATCACTAGACTGCCTACTACGTTTTAGCCATTTATGGCAAAAATGAACATGCAAAACGCAAAAATGAAATTTTCAGCTTTTTAAGATAACTGAGCATGAAAATACATTTCCATTTAATATTATTTATTTTTATTTTGCGCAATGATCCGTAGTCTAATCGCATATCAGGTGTTGAGGTCCAAACACAAACGAACATAAAACGAAAACGGCACTGTTCCGACACGTTTCTGGTTCGAATGTAGATAGTTTGTCGGCAGGCTTCGATCCGCCATATTCCTAAGAAGAGACTCCCGTAAAAGTCGGTAGTCCTAGTCGATGATCTTCCAATCCATAGGATCCCGAACACAGCGGCGAGATAAATTTGTATGCGAACAAGGTACACGCAGATGCAAAGCCTAGAGATTCGAAAGTTTTTCCTTGCTTTGGGGGCTGCTGTATAAAAATCTCGTTTGCACAGCAACGTTACGGTGAACGAGAAGAAGAGGAAGACGTTGGGAAAAGGGGAAACCGGCGAAGAGGAACCGCAAGATGCCGATTGATTTTTACTACTTCCCGCCCAGTCCACCATGCCGGTCGGTAATGTTGCTCGCGAAGGCGATCGGTGTTCACCTGAACCTGAAGACGATCAACGTGCTCAAGGGGGAGGCCATGAAGCCGTCTTATTTAAAGGTCCGCTATGTAGATCCGAGGGATTTGCTTTTAGATTTTGGGAATATTCCGGGACCGAGCTCGTCTTTCTCGCAGACATACCGCTGAAAATTATTGATCAGCTTTTATCACACGCATTTGTGTTGGCAATTCTCTGTTTCCCTCAGCAAGCTTCATATTAACCCCACTGCGCTGTCCTCTCCGAGTCCAAAAATTATTCTGATATCGTTCCAAGCAATCCTTAGCGAACAACTTTCTTTTAATAAATAACGGTGCAGGCCTCGGAATTATGTGCTCGCGACGACCAGTTTTCGAAGGTAACGCCTCCTCGACCCGGCGACCGCGCGTCTCGCTCCCCGTGGCGGCCCTAGTTCTCGAGACAGCTCAGGCGCGTTCCATAGAGTGTTACAATGTAAGTGTCGACGATGCGAACAGCTACGTTCAAACTTCCCGTAGATCTTACCAATTTGCCAAGCACGTCTAAACGTGCATGAAAATCAAGTTATCCCACATGTTAATACAATTTGGACAATACAATTAAAATTTATTTTCTGCAGCTATTGTTCGAAATTATCGTGCGACGTAGTGAAATAGACCTACAGTGGATACCACTGACAAAAAAAAGCGCATTGACAATAGTACCTCGACGGTAACGTAGAAACCTATTGATACGGGTGTCGCCCTAATGCACCACGAATAGTAGGGCCGCCACGGGGAGCTAGACATTCGGATGGGTCAAGGGGGCGTTGCCTTCGAAAACCGGCCGTCGCGAGCACATAATTGCGAGGCCTGGTCTTGTATGTAAATACAGTGAATACACAAAGCCCAGAAACGCATTCTTCGGTCCAAACAACCGTGATTACAGAGGTACCTTCATTGACTGTTAGTTCGCCGCAATCATGTCGACGCTATAGGTGAATAAGGAAAGTGATTGAGAGGATTCCAGAGCGAACGAGTCATATTATTAGAGTGTGTGGTGGTGCATGTTCACTGTATCCATAGCATGTGTTTTGTGCACTCTACCGTGCACAAGGCCGACCGAAGCCATTCCCAGATACATGTAGAGGTAGCAACGTCCTCTCAAACAGAATTGCGAAATACATTTATAAACAGAATGCACTTCGAGTAATTCGAACGATCAACTCAGGGATTGAAAAAGTTGCAGAATCTTTTGATAACTACCATTTTTCTTGTCGCAGAACTTTTTTGAGACATGTATAAGTTTCATGTATAAGTAGTAGTCTTAAGCAGAATGGGATTTGACAAATATTAACATATAAAAGTTTTATTACACATATTTTGTTCAGCAACATTTCATTAAAAACGAAAGATTTATTTCGATCTCTGATTAAAACGTTTACTCGATTCTCACAGAAATGTCTACCTTACAGATCAACCCACAGCACACTATACCAACGATTGACGACAACGGATTTATTTTATGTGAAAGGTACGTAAGAATCGGTTCTTTGAATTTCTATTTCTTAATTGCTGTTGCTCGTCCACAGCCGCCCAATTATGGGATACTTAGTCGGCAAGTACGCGAAGAACGACTCCTTGTACCCGAAGGACTCCAAGAAGAGAGCCAAAGTGGATCAGATGCTGTATTTTGATCACGGGAGTCTTTTCACGAATATGTTCAAGGCTTACGTACGTACTTTCTTTCAAATATTTAATTTTGATTTTAATAATGTCATATCATAAGCGACAATTTATCAATTATTTTAAAAAGAATTGTACCATTGTTCGACGAACAGAAATAAATGTTTTTTGAGCATTGAAATTGTTAATAACATTATGGAATTGCACAGGCATACTACCTACCATAAATTGACTTCAATGTTTCTTTTCGTGACAATCGCTTCGGGGAAGTCCGTCGATAAATATTTATAAAGGCTATTGAAATATTTAGTGTTCAATTGGAAATACTGCACTTGTTTTAGCACAAATAATTTTCAAAAAGACTTTTATCTAACGAAGTCGATAACGTCGATGGTCACTATGTCATTTTTTATTTCGATCCCCAGTTAATTTATTTTCGAGTCTGTAGACAAGCAGGACAACGCGCATACGTAGAATTGCGAAAGAATTTTAGTGTAATACATCACGCGAATGCCAGGAAAATTGTAACAGTTGCACACGATTTTTAGCGAAGCGTGTTTAAGTGAATCGAACTGGAGAAAGAATCAATTTACAATACTGATGAATAGCATCCACTGTTAAGCTAGAAAAATGGGAACACGATGAACTGACAAGGCAGAATTACAAACGAACAACAGAGCTATGTTTTTCTTCGCGTTCTCCCGAGAAAAATAAACAGTTTCATAATCCGACTACCTTTAGCGAAAAAAAAAAGGTTGACTCTGTGCAACATCGTCGGAAAAATGGTCGAATAAAAATACAGAAACCAAGTAAAGAATTCATCTCTGTATCCATGGACACTGGCGTACAGTAAATTACTAAATCACGACACAAAACTGCCAGTCATTCTCAAAACATCAATTATTGAAACCTTATTTATGTCTATAAACAATAAAGGCCTTTCGTTTTTTCGCAGTGACGAATATTCTTGTTTAGATAAATAAATAATATACTCCATTGTTCCTTTAGAAATCTGCTTTCTGTTCTCGCAAAATGTCGACTTAAAATAAAACGATTGTGACTAGACTTCGGATTTTATGCATTTAAGAAAAAAATTAGTGCAATTTAAAAGAGGAAAAACATTACGATAATTTAGAAGCATGGATGTATTATTTTCAGCTTTTTAAAATCTTCAAAAATGGAAAAAACTATTTATTTGGGTCCTACTGTTCGCAATTAAAGCAGAAAACTTTTATCTTGCGTAATTATCCACAATGTAATTATAATCACTGCACCATAATGTATGGTTTTTTATGAATGGTGTTGCAGATTCCTGTGGTATTTGGCAAAATAAGCACTCCCAACGAAGATAGTGTGCAAGCAATGGAGCGTAGCTGCGAATTGTTAAATACTTTCCTCGAAGACAACGAGTTCGTTGCGGGAGATACATTAACGATTGCTGATTTTTCCATCAGCACAACCATTTGCGTGTTACAGGTGAGCGTGCATTCAGAGGCGACAGAACAAAGGAATGCGTGACTTTGGACGATCGATAAGATATTGTCACATAAGAAATGTATGCAAACTCTGGGGAGTACAGAAAAATACTTCTGCAGAATGTAGAATGCTCTCTGACAATAGCCGATCCGAGCTGATACTTCTTTCATTTTCTTCTTCGATGATTACCGAATAAAATATTATTTCAATCGCATTTTCTTTTAGAACACTTTGTTAGACGATTGTGACATGTCTAATTATTTTGCAAAATAATGAACAGAACAAATCGACTTAACAGAAAGTAAATTTCTTTATTAGGGGTGAACGCAGAGAACGGTAACAGTGTGTAGGCATCTGTCCACGTTTCCTCTCATTTACTCTTCGAATACATACACAGTAATGTATAAGTTCTCGGTGAGCATGAGACCACACGCGGCTTACTCCGATTTTTTAGTCTAATTGACGTGGCATCTGTCCTTGTTAAGAAAAGGTTCACCTTCTTTATAATCTACACAGTCGCATTAGTACTGGGAAATAAAACACAGTTTCATGGAGACGTTTATAAAATTTTAAGAGTATAGATTAATAGTGCTCAGACATTCGTAGATATTTATAAAATTTTCATAGTAGGGACCAATATTGCTCATGAATTCGTGAATGTTTATAAAACTTTCAGAACAGAGATGAATACGTGCCACTCAGAAATACAGATAAATTTATCATCCCCTCCTCACACATACTTATTAACAACTGATACGTTATGTTATAGATAACGTCTAAAGTAGAGATTTGCAAAGATTTCCACTGATTTATTAGCGAAGCATGACGCCCAAAATCTATTTCAAAATCGTGTTTCCAAATTTATATAATTCCCTTCTACACTTTCTCCTCGTTATCTCTCGTATACAATTACTTTCACGTGTAGTTAACAGCCGATCCGTATTATGGTCGCAGAAATATTTACACTGGTTTAGATCGTGAAGATTTATTAGCGAAACAGTACAGGCAAGACTTGCAGATATTAATACCTTAATTGTATACTGTAGAGTTAAAATGTGGTCGCGAGTTCCGAGCAATTAGCTTCTCTTGACGTCATGCTTGATTGTAGATAATTACGAGGCACGTGAAGTGAAATATTCTTCGTTTGTAGAAGATCACTTCATATTCGAGAGAAGAGAAACATTATTTTAAGTAAAATTTATGACTTATTAAAAATTTCTAGTATTACTCATTTAATTTACATAATGTTCCAATTTTTATAATGGCTCTGTCTTATCAATTTTGTGTAACACAAACGCAATATTAAGCTTGATGAATTATCAACATCATCAAAATAGTATTATTAAAAATTGGTTAACTCCAGTATAAAATATTATATATTTATGATTGCGAGCTTCGTGGTACTAATTTTCCATTCGATTATCAGAAGCAAGAGATCATCCCAAGCAATGCCATAACAAACTGATATACATGTTTGTTTCGCAGTGTTTCAGCTTCGATATCGGCAGATATGACAACGTAGCAGCATGGTACAATCGTTGCAAGGAGCATCTCGATAAATTTGGGTTCGAAGAAGTGCACGCTATAGGAACAAAAATGTTTACCGAGTTGTATCAAGAGAATTTTATACCGGCTGTAAAACCGTAGGATCGATAATAGTTCACCGGTGATCGAGATTAAACGCGCAACCTGAACCTCCTGTTATGGGAGTATCTCGTTTGAAATCTAATTTAGAGAGGAGGATGTTGCTGGATTGTCGTTTCCCGTTTAAGTAAAAATTCAATATGATCTTATACGAAAATTTCGAGCGTTTTATAATTTTCAGAGAGCGTGACATAAATTCAATGTATTTCGTGTATTCTGCACTGATCTTTGCTTAAATAAATTTATTGGAAGTTATAGCAGATTTCTGCGCAACCTTTTCTTGAGGAATACGATTTTGGGAGTTTTTTTGTCGCAAACTTGCAAACATATAAATTATTGTATGTTGCATCGTTGTTTTCGCAAGCTCAGTGTAGATGATAAATGACACTCGAAGAGCACACTGATTTTTCATTCCATCATATATAACTTCATAAACATTTTACATTTGTTTTAAGCATACGAGGACTGCGAAATAAAATCTTCCCTGTTAATATGCAGGGTGGAGCATTTAAAACAGGTCACCTGAATAACTCGCCTGCTTTTGAAGATAGAAGAAAATGCATTACACTAAACTCACTTAGTATCGAGGGGCTCGTAATGTGATGTTACTATTTTTTCTATAGGTGGAAGCGTCAAGGAGATATGAAGGTCAACTTTGTTTTTTTTAATGGAATGGTACGGTTTTTTGTTTACATTCCGACAGTTTGTCTCAATGCGAATACAATGACCTATCATGAGCGTCATTCAAGGTCAATGAAGGTCACAACAATTTCGACCTCCGAATGGAAACACTCGAAAGTAAAAGTTTTGATATTTGCGTTATTTTGCAAACACACAGGGAACTTCGCATGAAGAAAATGGTCAGCGGGTTACAGCAGGATTACTTTTGTTTATTCCCCGTTCGGTAATGGCGTACGTAGTACGTAGGTGTGGTGCAACGACCGGACCACGGAGGTCGTGCAACGAACAGCAATTCCTCTGTCGTTGTTCGATGATGATGCAGCAGAATCTGGTGCCGGTTCGCAGCAGCAACCAGCTCGACCGCGGCCTGAAAAACCCGTTACTTCCGTTCCCGGAATTCCTGTCCGCCGGTCTACGGCATTCTCCGTTCCTGAATTTAATTAACCCACAGTCCATTTAGAAGACCGGGCTCCGTGGATCGCCCTCGAGGAATCATTGAGGGGAAGATAATGTTTTTACAGGGGAAATTGAGAACGTTCGCTCGAGAACTTTTGCGACGCAGAGAGTGAACCGCACGAATTTTCCCTTCCATCTGTGTCGTGAATTCGGATTACTTTCTGTATCCCGGTTTTGAGAACCCCCTCGACCGTTATTCTTCGTCTCTTTTCTCGGATTTTATTTTATTTGATTCTATCCCCCGGCCCCGGAGTTTTTACACGGAATTCGAGAATTTAATTTCATTTCCCCGGGTTCCGTTCGTTATTTAGCTCCGTGTGCGAAGAAACTGAATTGTAACCGTTCCCATTACTGCGATAGCTACGATGTAATTGCGGCTCGTTGAGTGAGAAACGGAGCACGATATTTGTCTTTATTTGATCATGCCATCGGGTGCTGGAAAAATTGATACTGATACAGAACAACAATTCAGCGCCACGCGAAGTTGACATTTATTAGGTGTATGAATTAATTCGTGTTTCTTTTTCATAAGTGGACTGTTTGATTGGAATCGAAGTACACTCCAGGTTTGAAAAGAAATCCTGAATGATTTTTGTACTACGTTTTACAGGAAACTGTTGAAGCCAGTAACAAATTTCAGTTTAAAACGGAGTTCCAATTTACTCGTGAGGGCCACGAAATTAATTTGCAATTTTAATAAATACCATTTATATATTACAATTATAATAAATAAGACAGAAAGAAAATTCCACATAGCTTCTCTTTGTTGTACTTGATGCAGCAAATTTTTATTTTGCATATAAATCTGCCGTCTAATAATAAATAAGTATAGAAAATTGTTTGAAATGAACATTGTCTGTATTTTCCATGCTCTGTGGTATTATGTAACAAAATTGTGGTTTCAGTGTAAAAGATAGATATTCATAAGCTGTTGATAAGTTATCGCGCCTGATACTATTTAAAGAACAACTGATTCAGCGATAATAATGTTGTTTACAAATTTTCAGTTACTCTCTTGGCTTTCTCCTTGTTATCCCTGTTACATAATTACCTTCATGCATGATTAACAGCCAAGCCATAATGTTCTTACATTATTTTGATTCATAAAATATTAATAGTTGTAGATTATCAGCAATTCGCTTTGCTCGACGTTATGCCTAGTACATATAACCATGCAGCAAACAGGAAAGAGAATACGATTGTACATTGCAATTCGAAAACGATTCGACAATCGATAGCGAACAGAAAAATATCCTCCAAAGTGGAGGCCGTAAACCCTGAAGAAAATAGCAGCGTTATTGATTTCGAGCGGAAAACAAGGACGTCGAATTACTGGACAAGTGGAAAACGAAAACGTCTTCCTCTGAAAAATGTACACAATCGATTTAGGAAAGTAACATGTTCGTCTGGACCCCATAAGCAGGAAGCTGGCCGGAACAAAGGAGGATCCTTACAGGATAAGACAATTTTTATTGCACAATTGGGCCGGTGAAACTCGATAAATTCAGCGTAACCTTAACACACTTGCCAGTACTCTGTATACTAGTCTCGTAACTATTAATATTCAATTGGACAAGGCGTTCATCTGAAAATAAAATAAAACTAAAAATATATTTAAAATAATACGTAGAATATGGAATTTTGTGTTGAATCAAAATGTTCTATGTCGATCATAAAAAATTAGATGAATATTTAATTTCCCAATAATTTTAGCAATTTAAAAATATTGTAACAATATCCTCGCAATATATAATGTTAGATGAGATTTCAATAATATCGAAACAATGTAACAATACTTTTAAACTCTTCTAACGTTTTTGTCAATGCATAAAATATTCCACTAACAAGTAAACAATATTTTAATGCGTTAATAAATTCCTTTTAGTGGACCATCAACATAACCTCTTTTCTACTTTTACCTTCATAGAACTGCCACTAGAAGAAGTCAATTTCTCAGTAATTTTTGTTCTCACAATGTAACGAGCCTAGTTATTACTAGATAATGTTTAAAGAATAATGAAATGAGGAAATTGCATGAAGATCCACAGTCCAGTTATTACAGAGTTACTGCAGATAGACTTCGTTGAAAGTTTTGAAGATTGTCTTGGCGAATGTTTAAGTTCAGTTTCTAGCAATGTGCAGATTTTCCGAGTACTTAGGCGAATTGATAATGGCAAGAGAATTCGAGCTGATCGTAATTAATCTATATTCTAAGCAAGTGTCTTTCCATGGCTGTAACCGCAAGTGATTAGAACTACATTTCCGGTGGCATACTCGCGCAGGCTGACGTTAAATCAAAGGATTTGCGGTCTTCCGGGATTTCCAGGCTTCTATCGAAGCAAGTCCCTCGGAAGTGATTCCGGCCGGGACGTATGTTTCGTTTAAAAACAAAAAAAAAGAAGAGAAATAGGTCGCAGCACTTATGTTAGAAGGCCACAATAGATTCACCTTTTATGAAGCGGCACAATCGCGTATTGAACTCTTTTCCGCGAAAATGGGGGAACTTATTTAACGGTCTACTGATAAAAACTGACCTGGATTCCTTTCACAGAATACATCAATTCCCGCTATCCGGGAATCTTCGTTGTCATGCATGTAGATTCGAAATTGTTCGGCGAAAGTATCGTCTGTTTGCTCTACTAACGCTAAACCCTTTCTCTTATAGCACCGAGTCAGGCAACTGATAGAGGTTTTGGATGAAATAAATAGAAATGGTCGAAAGTTGAAATCAAACTGTTCATCAATTGTGATCATGCAACCATGATTATACCATGTATACTGTATGTAAAATATTGAATTATGATGTCAGGATTGTAATATTAATTTAAGTGAGTGAATAAAAGTACTCATTCAAATTGAACCATTTGGGTCAGAGCAAGAGGACATGCATTAACTACAGTGCAAAATAAAGTCTACAGTAAGATTTGATGCGTCGAGTGTTTCTTACTCCCATTCAACTTCGCGGCTAATAGCAATCCTTGTTCTTGAGACCTTGGAGTTTCTACTGAATGCTGAATCAAAGACCTTGGTACTTTCACTACGGGCGCTCGACTTTACTTGTGTGAAAAATGTGATCACATTGTACAAATAAGTACTTCTTTGCTCACGAGGTGTGTCTAAATACCATAAAATCATGTAACCGGGTTACTCTGCCAAATTTTGGAAAAACAAACAGAATAAATATAGTAATGTGATGTACAGATCCAAAAATCATCAGATTTGACAAGAGAAAATCAACTACGTTATTCAAATTAAAGAGGACATATAAAATTTTGTTAAATATTAAAAATATTCATTGTATAATAGAAATATGTCATCTGGTATAGCTACTGAAAACAATTCAAGTCCTCTCGTCTGACTTGTAAATGTATTATATCTTCAATGCACGTACAATGTACTAATATGAGACATTGTATAGCCACCATGACATGGCACTAAAAATCGCGACTCATTCAGAGAGAATCCGATTCATGCTGGTTTAACAACGGCCCTAATTACAAAGTGAAATCAGCCAGGAGTCATATCGAAGTGTCCAATCATCCAACGGTAGCTTCAGCCTCTAGCAATCAGGTTCGCGGGACTCTAGTGTCGCGTCGGTGTCTTCGGGACCCCATGAGTTTCCTTGGATGACTCGCATGACATGAACTTTTTCTCGAGCACAGTGACTCAGCAGAATCGGGGAACCGAAGGAAGCAAGCAACGCCTCTTCGTGCTGGTAACAGGTTGCGCTTCGATGAGCCTGCGCACTAGCGATTTGCTGGCCGCTTAAAAAGGAGGTTGCACGCCGCATACCGTATCATTTGTAAAGAGATTCGAGGACTAACTCGTTTAGACAGTCAGCGATTATTTAGTAACGCCGGAAACAAACAGTACGTTGTCGTATTTCTTTCACAGCTGATCCCTTGTCCGCTGTAAATTATCCTGTTTTCGTGTCCCGATTCGCGTGTTCCGTGATTCTGTGCGATTCCGTTCACCGGTTTGTGCTTTCAGTTGCCCGCCAAAGGATCTATCGATCGCCGGCATGCCAGTGATCCTTATTTAAATGTGCTCGGTTCCATAGATCGCGCTTAAATCGTTCGGATATGCTATTTGGTAGCACGGTTATCGAATTGCTTCATAGCGCGACTTTCGTTGAATTTGGTAATGATGAAATAACGGTGGTTGGAAAGTGACATAAGTTTCGGATCTTCGTGCAAAATAGAAATCTTGTGCGTCGGTTGAGAGCAAATTTTTCTTAACAATTTACTTAAAGACAATTTTCTAATAGTCTTTCTGAAACGATTAACAGTAATCGTATCACGAAGTGTGACTCAGAGTTTTTGTAAAAAATTGTAAGACGGAATTTATTTAGATTTCTCGCAATTTTTATAATATTAGTAATTTATTCAATAATTTCTAGTGGAAGTATCGTTGTAATGCCAACATTTATGAAATAAACAAATGTCAAATACTTGACCGGTCCTGGTATGGTTAGCGTTAATTGTTGAGAAATCGTTAATGAATTGTTTAGTAGAAGTGACACTATAAGAAACTGTTCTGTCAGTTTGTTCTTGCGTCGTTAAGAAAATAGGTCGAGCACTGTGTAAACTCCGTGAATTGTTTACGAGTTGTTATATTGATTTATACATAGTGAACTGAAACGGTGGAAAACTGATAGCGCGACCGGCTTGCGGCAAAAATTATCGTTCATGTACAACGCAGCAGCGATAGCGATTTAAGAAAGCAGTGTTAAATGCGTTAACAAACGGTGTTAGTGCTAAGACGTATGTGCGTTACACATGTGTAATGATTTATGTTATTAGCGAAGACCTTTTCTAATTCATCTTCAGTTTCTTCATTCTACTTATGTTTTTGTTCGCTACTGCGTTTTTGTACATTGCAATGAAGTCTAACTCAGATTGTTAAATAACTCTCTAATATTTGAATTACACTGATTAACTGGTATTTTACATTTTTTAGAATCCGAAATGACGATCGATTTTTATCAAATGCCCACAAGTTCACCATGCCGCGCCGTTGCATTGACGGCTGCTGCGGTTGGAGTGAAATTGAACCCCAAAAATATGAACTTGATGGCCGGTGAACACTTGAAGCCCGAGTACTTGAAGGTACCATTACTGAAAACTATGAAATTACTGTCTTGCACAGCTACAGCTACGTGTCATAATGCGCATTGGATACGGTGTAATTAACATTCTTCTGTTCACAGATAAATCCACAGCACACGATTCCCGCGATCGACGATAATGGCCTCTGCTTGTGGGAAAGGTAAGGCTAATTACAACATTTATGTTTTTTTTTGCATAGTGAAGTGATTTGTACAAGTGTAAAGCATCATTTTTAGAGATTTATATACATTGAAAATCAATAGAATGACTATTTCTTATGTATTAAAATATTTAGTGGAGAAGAAACATTTCCATTGAATTTCTGTTTTATGTAACAGAGCAGACGTTACTGTTACATTTGTTTTAATTGTAAATATTTAGCCCACAAGTTTTAGAATTTTGTAAATGTTCATTTCACAATTTTTAGTATTTTTTAAATATTTATTTCACAATTTTTAGAATTTTGTAAATATTTACTTCACAATTTTTAGTATTTTGTAAATATTTATTTCACACTTTTTAGAATTTTGTAAATATTTATTTCACAATTTTTAGTATTTTGTAAATATTTATTTCACAATTTTTAGAATTTTGTAAATATGTATTTCTAAATGTATGGACAGTCGTCCACATTGTGTAATCATTGAGACTCGCATAACATAGAACATACCTAGTGTTTACGATACATCGAGTTTTATATTTCCTTCGTGCAAATTAATGTACCTTGTGAGCATTCTTCATTTAATCATCCTGCTTTAATGGACACTTTATTGCGTCAGCAAATTGTGACAATGAAGCAAAAGAGTATAAATACTGTACGGTTCATTCATTCTATTCTAGCCGAGCTATTATGACATATCTCATTAACCAGTATGCCAAGGATGACTCATTATACCCGAAGGATGCGAAGAAACGCGCGCTCGTTGACCAGAGACTGTACTTCGATGCCTGCACCTTGTACAAATCCCTGGCTGATTATTACGTGAGTTGTCAATTTAGTAAATATATTATATATAAACACGCATAACTTTTGGACCAATAGATTCCTAAGATTGAAACTTGGATCTTTGACATTTTTTTGTCAAAATCTACAGTATTATATTTAAAAAAGTTAAAAATTTCTGGTTTCCTCAAGTGATGTTTAACCTTTTTTTTTAGTATGCTATATAATGACGAAATTTTTTCGTTTCTAATTAATTCTTTATGAAACTTTTACCAATGTATTTGTGACATTTTTCTGATAAAAATGACACCAATCATTTTTTCATATTTATTTCAAGATTCAGTAAAATCTCGATTATCCGAACACTCGTACCGATTAGTTCGGATAATAAACAAGTAAATATAATCCATATGGTGTCATGTTTGGTATCATTTCAATAAGAAAAATATTGCAAATACGTCTGCGAAAGTTGCATTATTAATTCAATTATTAATAATAATATTTCTGTTGCAGTACCCCATACTTTTCGCAAATCAGCCTATGGATCAGGAGAAATATGATATGATTGATAAAGCCTTAGGTTTTCTTGAACAATTCCTCGAGAATGAAAAATATGTTGCGGGAAAGACTATGACAGTTGCCGACTTAGCCATTCTGGCCACCGTTACTAGTCTTGACGTAAGTTCTTTTTAACTGTTAAGTGGTGATGAGTAGACTTATCTAAGGCTTCTTCAACCAGAATCGCGTTCTTCACAACCAGAAACGTGTATATTAACCAAAAGTATTACAATTTTTATTTTTACCACAAGGTTATTCTTACTCAGCAAAAGAAATCTTTTTGTTTTTTAATAACCTATGAGCATGGCAATTTGCATAAACATTCGCAGTCTATTGATAAAAACATTTTTATAAATCTAACCCTCCTAGTTTAGGTATTAAAACCAATGTAATCTTTTGGTAAAAACATTTCGAAAGTATTCAGCATTCTGTGGAGAAAGAGATCTACTGAACTATAAATTAGTATTAACCCCTTGCATTATAATATAGTGTCCTAATTCCTTGATTTTTGCGACAGGCTTGTGGCTACGATATCAGCAAATACGCGAACATACAAAAATGGCTGGCAAATATGAAATCAGTGGCGCCAAAATACGAAGAAGCCAACGGAGCCGGTGTACTAGCGTTCAAAAACTTCGTGGCGGGTTTGATGAAGAAGGCATAAGAAAACAGCGATAAGATACCTCGTTTATGTATCTGCGATTACGGATGGCCTTGTTGAGATAATGCTTATTTATCATTAATACCGTCCTATGTACGATATAATTTCACATCTTTAGTTGTACATCGAAAAATTTTATTTTGTATTATATTGAATAAAATGTAAATTAATATTACCTTTTACGCTCGATACATTTCATTATTACATATGTACATCTAAAATGAAGTTGGAATAATCTTTAGATAAGAATATACTCATTTCAATTATGATGATTAACATATGATAAAAAAAAAACAGTTTTCCTCATAAATAAAAATTTTCTGACACTTAAAAGTTGAATGCAGATGTTCATAGAAAATTCATTAGCTTCCTTTATTGTGTATATTCAAATTGTTCGTTTAATTTAAATTCGTATTAATTTTCCGGTGATTACGTATACGCAAATTAATATGATAAACTTGCATTAGAGTGTATCAATTATACTTCTGTATCGATTCATATTTCGGCGTGCAAATTTAATTCTTTGAGGCGTGGTGGGAGTTCGTTCCATAAATTCTGATTAGTTAGTATTAATTTGGGCTTCATTGGGAGATTGAACTCAGGTCTTTTGCATGCACATTTGCTGTAACTAAATATGGAAATGCTTTACTGAGGGAACACAATTACAACTGTTGCACTCAACATCGTTTTAGTTATTAACACTAGTTGTAATGAACAGCGACTGTTTGTATTTCCTCATGCAAATGACAAGAGCAGGTTTATTAACATTATAGTTTATTATAGTATGATTTATTAATTTTCCACCACAGTATATATATCAAACATTCTACGATAAATATTAAGCAATTTCTTAAAACATAACTATATTTAAAAATTTTTCGGCTGACTAAAATTAATGTGCGTTTACAGATTGAAGCCCTTCCTTTACAACAAGCACTTGATGTTTGTACGATTTTCTGTCCCCATTTTATGAAACCATGAATAAGAACTACCCCTTTCATTTTTGCTTTCTTCAGCAATGACTGGTGTAAAAAAATTGATTTTTCAAAAATTCAAAACAAGAGCCTCGCGGTTTATCAGTGACATAGGGTTAAGGGTCTGTATCCGGTATCCGCGAACAAACTGCGATTTCCCGTAAGCAAAGGATTATTCGCGACATTAGGAGGGTAAAAAAGGGGAGGCAGCGGTACGGAATGATAATTAGGGTCTCCATTGCAGTACATTAGGTAACCAGCCGAGAGTTAGTGAATCTTTTATGTAACAGAAGGTTCTTCAGCGTCCTATGACAAATGAGAACCGCTCGGTGGAGATCCGGGTGCAACGGCCTCACGTGCGCGTAGTCGACAATTATTAATGCGATACACAATCGGGCCAGCGCAGAATGGAAGCGGCCCGACTCACCCAGAAGTTTAAATACACCTCCAAATAGAGCGTTCGTGTCGCCCCGCGCTTATCCATTCCGCGTGCATTTCGGTGTGCACTTCTTCGGCGTGCCCTCTATAACTCATCGCGCACGCGAATATTATACGAACCGTGATGGGACCGAGCCATTAATCCTGCCCGCATTTATTCGCCGTTTTTTCCCCTCCGCGTGTGACGCGAGAAAGACGAACAACGCGCGGAAAAAGGAGCTGAGACCAACTTCGAAACCAGAGGCTAAACGCCGTTTTCGCTCGCGAATCACGCCAATTTTGCCTACCCTGAATCATGCGTGAATTATATGCTCTGTTAAAAATATTCGAGGATGACGTTACGTCTCTATTTCTGACGAAATTGTCTTCTGTCCTCGGAATTCGAGGTCTGTCGCAAATGATTATTTATGGCAGCGCATTGCCGACCAAAACTGTGATTTCTGGTCCCTTTTCGAGAAGAAAGCTGTTTTTCGTGTATCCCTTGTGTCCTTCAAATGTACTAGGGATGCTTGATGTTGGTCTTGATAATTTTCTTTTCTATTATTGCCAAAAAGTTTACAATTTTGATGAATTTTATTTCGTTTGATTTAGAATTGTGTGTAAATTAATTACAAAGTATCAGATTTTAGTAAATGTTTCTTTCTTTCGTTAATAATTCTAATATTTGAAAAAAGTGTTACTTATCCAGTGCGTTCGCGAAGCTGTTTGAATTTGACAAGAAGTAGAATTATCACCATACTCGGTGATTAATGCAATTGCTATTGAATACGAATTAATTAACCCTGTAATTATGGAAGCCTTGTGTTCTTCGCGATGCGGCCAATTTACTTCGGCGGTAGTCGTCTTTCTGACTCGACGCTCATTTGCTAATTACTTCGAATCTCGGTTTTACAGGCGTTTTAATTGCCATGTAATACTCGGTAAGCACAAGCTTTTAATCGGCGCTTCCTCTTTTTATGAAACCGCAAAAAAGATTCTCTCTGGAAACGAAGTTTCTTCCGTTGTTTTAAACGCGACATTACGATGCGGGGTTGTTGTTGCTGTTATTTAAGCTTTCGTGGTCTTCGTTTTAATTTCAAGACAAATTCCGTGATTATCGTTCTCCTTAATTATAAGAACTGAATTGGAGTCTTTAATCTATGACATTGTACAGTTAAAATTATTAACTGTATCTACTAGTACTGTCTTAGAAATTCATTAGAAAACATTTGTAAATGCCTTTGTGAAATCAATATTTTACTGAGAAGTTAGAAACTAGAAACTTGTACTCACAAATCGATAACGTTCTATTAGATGTCTTTATAACTTCGTACTATTTCTGTCTCTTCAATGCAGAATTTTATTCTACATTCCCCTATATACGATTAATATCAGAAAATGTTTTTGAACGTTTTTGAAAATAAGAGAATTATTTAATGCTGACAGTATGAAATTGCTTTGAAAATATCATAGGTATGCTACAATACAATATTCTCCCACGGTGTAGGGGAAAGAAAAATGACGTACAGTATAGTAACTGGGGTGACCCACCCTCTATGTTATCTCTACTACTACATTGAATAGTGTCGACAATATAGATCATGTTTATTGTATATATCAGCACAAACGTTGAAGGTCCCACGTTTAGTTGATGTTAGGTCTCTGCCTTTAGTTCGACTCTGCAAACGGAACAGTGCGAATGTGTTACATCCCTTTGTCTGCAAAGAAATTATAATTACGTCATAATCACTGTATTGACTGTCATTTCAGCTTCGCGATTACAAGGTAATAATTTTTAAGTGTTCGATCTTATCGTTTGCATTTCATTAGATGCAATGGAAGATCCATCGATATTCTTGATTGAAGTTCAAATTAAACGTGATCAAATTTATAAATCCATAGTCGCGTCTACTAGATTGTAGCAAATCGTGTATCTGTCAAGTTTCTGTCGAGACTTCCAGTTTGAATGGTTTATTCGCATGTATTGATTGCTCGTTAAACGTCCGATGGTATAGTGATGGGTACAAGTTGTAGCTTCGTATTACAATCCATGTTTGTTATCTGACTTTTCATGTTACCTATTTCTATTGTTTATCAGAGATAGTGACTATTACTAACAGTTACTACATTTGTTTTCAGTTCTTTAATGTTTACTATTCTTTACTATTTGGTATCATTAAACTGCGGCTTTTATGGATTTATGACAAAATCGACTGAGCAACATTAACACATAAAATGTTCTGCATCAATTTTTAGAAATAGAAACCAAAATGGGGTGTTCGTTATTGTTTTAAGAATTTGAGTAGATTGGAAATAATGTATTATGATTACATGGTGACTTTACAATGGTTATTTGCGTAAATAATTCTTATGATAACTTAAAACAAGTTCTGCGAAAAGGAAGAAAAGAATTGCATTTCATGCGATAAAATACCTTACATGCTTCAGTACTTGCGACTGGAATTGTATAACATTACTATATGACGCAAATGTATTAATACCTTTAATACCGACATTCATTTGGAACGTGTACATTATTGATACATACATTTAGTTTAACGTAAATTTACTTATAGATGATGGATTTACGAGTTTCAATCGAAAGTAACGAGAACAAAAAGTATGGTAGAAGTAAATGGAATATTTTACGATCCTCCCTTTGAACTACGTCGTTCTCGTCTGAAACAATTTTCAATAAAATCGATGTTTATGGATTCTGCGAATATCCGTTGTCTCAGGGCCGAGTTTGTAGAATTTTTCGTATATGTTAAAAATAAAAATAAAAAATTCCAAAATAACAGAACACTGAGAACTCCAAACGTACCATGTCCCCTAGAAGTTCATTTCACAATTTCATTCGAATCGGGAATTAACTTTTTTAAATATTTACATTTTTAAAAGCAAAAAGTTGTTTCGTAAAAAATAAATCCACCGATTTCAATCACGAGAAGATTCTAAACAGGTGAAAAATGCATTCAAGCAATGCATTGGATCTAGATAAACATTCTATGTTTAAAAATCAATGAGTTTACAAAGTGGTGGATGTTTACATGAATTCATACATGCACAGAATAATTCATGAGAATGAGATTGAAGTAGACGTGTAGTATCTCGGAAATAGTTTCACTGCTTGGAAAAAGGAGGTGGAAAGTAGTCCTGAATTTTCTTGAACTGTTCAACCTAAGTTGTTTCACTCGGTGTCAGTTGCGCATGGTCTAAACTCGCATAATCCACAGTACTTTTATTATCATCAACAAGGTTATCTTCCAAAACTGATAAACATTTTTGTAATGGTTTATTCATTTAGTAGAGACCTCTGTTTTTACGTTGACCATCTTAAATCCACAGTGTTTTTCTGTCAACGTCGGTATCGCCCGATATCGATAAAACGATAAAATCATCTGAAGTATGAAAAACAAAAAGCGACCGATAGAATTTATGTTTTCGTTTTCAATTATAGATTATTCCACGACCACTTTGCAGAAGTGATTCGTGAATTTCTCATCCTAACAATGGCGGTGGATTTATATTACGCGGCAACGAGTTCGCCTTGCAGAGCAGTTCTTCTAACTGCGGAAGCGATTGGTTTCCCTTTAAACCTGAAGGAAATCGATTTGATGGCCGGCGAACATTTGAAGCCAGAATATGAACAGGTTGGTATAAACACTGATTTTTGTAGGTTTCATTACTATCACGATTTCATCGTAAAAGGAGCATGCCGCTAAACTTCAAATTAAACATGAATTGACGGCGGATGTTTATACCGTTGTAGCTGTTCGAGGACGTCGAATAGGACCAGTCAAATATTAGGTCGATGAAAAAATAAAAATATTTGCAGCCTCAAAACAGCCCAAATTGTTATTTAAACGTATTCGCGCATTCTTTTGACCATTTGATACTGTTCAAATAGTATACAATTTGGTTAAAATTCATCTGAGGAAACCAGAAATTTTTAACTTTTTTTATAGAATCTTGTAGATTTTAACGAGAAAATGCCGAAAATTCAAGTTTTAATCTTAGGAATCCACTGGTATAAAAGTTCAGCGATATTTACCGTTTTTGACTGATAAGGACGCCGCCATGTTGGTGTGTGGTGCGCTGTCGTCTAATGAGCTGAGCCGCTAGGTGGCACCACAAGGTCATGTCAATAATGTAGAGCGGCTATCTAAAAAATTAAAAATTTGTGATTTCCTCAGATAAAGTTCCGTCGTAATAACTGCACGTTTTTGTAGCAAATATTAATTTATAAAATGAATAAAGTAACAATCTATGTTAGTAATCTAGAAATCATAAACTACGGTTTTCATTATGTTTTCCTTTTCCATTTTGTTTCTGTGCTGTTGGTTACATGGTTTGAAACGAGATAAGCTCCGGTAAGTAATTAACTAAAATTCGAAATAATCTGTTACAGATAAATCCACAGAAAACAGTACCCTTTCTTGTGGATGGCGACTTTAAGCTCTCTGAGAGGTTTGTAATTAATGATTTCATGTTGCACGCTATTTAATCATTTGGCGAAAACAACAATGTCAAATAGAATGAGAAATTGTATACTTTCGCGAGTTCATTTCTTCGTGGGTTCTTGTTGCAGCCGGGCTATCATGTCATACTTGGTGGATGAGTATGGCAAAAACCCTAGATTGAATCCGCAAACGCCGAATGCTCGGGCTTTGGTCAATCATCGGTTGCATTTCGATCTTGGCACTCTGTACTATGCCCTAGCTAACTACTATGCAAGTATTCTGATGTTCTTAAAAATTTCTGTAACTTAAACAATCATTGATTCTATCAAATCAAAATTAATCACTTGGAGCAAGCTTTTGAATATTTGTGAAGCGATCGTGTAATCGTTAATATGTTTTAACAATTCCTCATGTTGTATTAATGTCTGTAAACATTGATTATTTTATAGTATCGGAGGTAGTAAAAATAGTATAGCATCTACTTCCTGAAGTAGATATGGCAATTGACGATCAGACACACTCTTTGTAAAAAAATCATAAGTACTCAAAAGCAATTGTATATCGATTTTCTTTGACAACGATATTTTACATAAAAGAATTGCATATATGTAACTGACTTCAAATTTATTTAAAACCACTGAGAAAATTTGTTTAGTACCCAGTTGTATTCGGCAAAACCGATGAATACGATCCGGAGATGTATACAAAATTGCGAGCTGCGTTCGAAATTTTGAATATTTTCCTTGAAGGACAGGAGTATGTTGCAGGACGTTATTTGACTATTGCTGATCTAGCATTGGCAGCGTCAGTATCCACCACAGAGGTAAAATCAACAATGCAATATTTTGGTTTTATAAACGTGACGTCGTTGACTAAAGCAATTTTTTAGATAGAGAGTAGACCAATATTATTTATTGTTTCGTATGTGTGTTTACTGTAGGCTTTTGGCTTTGATATGGAGGAGTACCAAAATGTAACTAGATGGATGGAGAAAATGAAGACGTGTGCGCCTGGGTATCGCAAAGCTAATGGCGAAGGGCTGTTACTGTTGAAGAAATTCCTTGAAGACTCGAAGAACGCGGAACCAGATGAATAATTGCATTGTATTTACTCAAAAATATAAAAAATGTATAGATATCAAATAACTTAAACAAATAACATGTTATCAATATTTTTCGACTAGTTTTAGACGGATGTACATGTTATATCAAGCTTCTAAGTTCAACAAGTACAGCAAGCCTACATTTTACTAGAAAGACACTTTGAATGAAATTTTATTCATATTCATTACTCTAATGGTTAGTGTTGTATACAAGCAAATGATACCTTAAAACAACAATTGTGTCTCAATGTTGTACTTCTTGTATAACGTTGGTTAAATTTTTCAGCTTCATTTCATTTATCATACAACGATAAATTATTGTTCTTTGCAATATAGTTTCCGAATGAAGGTACTTTTACTTTTACCGCACGATGAGCGATGACACAGACATTGCATGCAATGAATTTTTCTGTCTACGGTTCTGAATTACCGACTCTGCAGAAAATGCTCTGTGACGAGAGCGGACTCTATCGAAATGAAACGATCAGCTAGTGAACTACATGAGGTTGCAACACAAGAGCACCGACGAGATACTGTTAAAGACTGCCAGCCTTATTGGACATCGCGTCGTCAAACAAATTTTGCCGTTCTCTTACGCCCTCTAGGATATATTGTCGTCGGAGTAAGAAACAGAAAGCCACCGACGGCATCTCGTCGGTGTAGAAGACCACTGAGGAGATTCTTCTCGGTGAAAAGGTGAATCATCACGGAACCATATCGGTTATCATGAAATGTTACATTCTCCGACGAACGTATTCAAATATTTCAGACAATATTTTGGGGTTGATTTCTAAAATATTAAAATCAAAACTAGTATCAAGGACAAAAAATTCCAACAAATATTGTACGTAACACTTCAAATTTCATATGAGATACCTCAATTTTTAATATAAAAATATTTCATAGACGAGCATTATTTCCTTCACTTGTTTTTATACATAATTGTTCCAAAAATCGATCTGTGGGAACAGAAGTATGTTGAAAAACAGAGTAAGACTTTACTGTAAAAAATTACATGGAAAAAATGTCAAGGGAGTGCTTGTCGACATCGGTGGTAAAAGGAATTATTGTAAATATTAACCAGTTCGAAATAATAAATTTATCAGTGTATTGTGTTCAATAAATTAATGCGTGCGAATGTTCATGGTTTAAAAATTATTCTGTGCCTCGAGTTTTATTACCTACTTTTACTAAAAAACTAGATAGCAAGGTGGTCAAGGGAGTGTTTGTCGACATCGTTGGCAAAAGGAATTGTTATAAACATTAAACAGCCAGAAATAATACATTTATCAATAATTACTATCACGGCGATCGAAATCAATCGATATTAGTTGGAGTGGGGACAGTTTCACATCACCGCGCAGCGCAGGTGCGCCTGAACTCGGCGCGCACTCTGTTAGTCAGACGGGCCAGTGATTCCGGCAGGACCGGCGGAGGACCGGCGGAGGACCTGCGGAGGACCTGCGGAGGACCGGCGGAGGATCAGGGACAAACCTGCGGAGGACCAAGGACAGACCTGCGAGTGACTGACCAGAGGCTAACCAGAGGCTAACAAGTGGTTTACTAGCGATTTACCTGTGATATACCAGTGCGATATACCAGTGTGATATACCAGTGCGATTTACCAGTGCATTTTACCAATGCGCTTTACCAATGCGATTTACCAGTGCGATTTACCAGTGCGATTGAACAGTGGGATTTATGGATTTATCAGTGTGATTTAAACAGTGCGATTTAACAGTGCGATTTAACACTGTGATTTATCAGTGCGGTTTATCAGTGCGGTTTATCAGTGCGGTTTATCAGTGCGGTTTATCAGTGCGGTTTAACAGTGCGGTTTAACAGTGGGATTTATCAGTGCGATTTAACAGTGGGACTTATCAGTGCGATTTAAACAGTGCGATTTAACAGAGCGATTTAACAGTGCGATTTAACAGTGCGATTTAACAGTGCGATTTAACACTGTGATTTATCAGTGCGGTTTATCAGTGCGGTTTAACAGTGCGGTTTAACAGTGCGGTTTAACAGTGCGGTTTAACAGTGCGGTTTAACAGTGGGATTTATCAGTGCGATTTAAACAGTGCGATTTAACAGAGCGATTTACCAGTGCGATTTACCAGTGTGATTTACCACCGGGCTGACAACCTGGCTGACAACTTGGCTGACCAGTCACTGACCAGAGGCTGACCACTAGTCATCCAGCTGACACAATTTCAACAATGGTAAGTTAAACAATTTTCTTTTTAATTGTGAGGGTTGTCCGCTTTATAGCACAGGGTGGGCCAAGGGTTCTACAATGCTTTTGTTGATTACTCTTGGCCCTCCTACAACAATTTTCTCCGTCAACTATTAATTCAACGTACACCGTCGTTTATTATTTCTGATATAGTAAATGAAATTTCCGTCGGAACTTTCAGTCTTCTCAAAATGCATATTTCTGATTTAAAATTGGTATTCCTCCGATCGGATGTCCCTCAGGGGCTCACTCACGGATAGGGAAACCGTGAGTGAGTACGGGGTGTCGCGTCCCCGGGGCAACCCGAAGCGCTTATAGGCCGTACTCGTGTGCGGGGTTAGTTTGGCTCTCGTGAGCTGGTGTTAGGTTGGCTCTCGTGAGCTGGTTAGATTCGCACTCGTTTGCGATATATGCAGGCCGTACTCGTGTACGGGGTTTATAGTTTATAATTGCATCTCATCGCATTTTGCCTCATCGTCGTCGCCTGTATTTCTCGTTTTAAATTGGTATTCCTCAGGTCGGAGGTCCCTCAGGGGGCTCACTCACGGACTGTCTCTCTGTCCGTGAGTAAGTACGGGGTGTCGCGTCCCTGGGGCCCCGATGCGCTTGTTGCCCGCAACTCGTGTTCGGGGTTAGCTTGGCTCTTGTGAGCTGGGTTAGCCTTGCACTCGTAGGTGCGGGAATTTGTTGTATTTATTGTGTCTAATTATTATTTTAGTTTGTTTCAGCTTTTAGGTTTCAATCAAGGACGAGGACATCAAGGACCAGGACCAGGACATCGAGGAAGACCGCCGCGTAGTTTTTTTTTTATATATGTTTCGATTTGCCGAGCAATTATTTTCTTAGCGTCACCCCCGAACCAGAGCCTTCTGCTCTGGTTCATGTTTTGTTCTTTGCGAATCAAGGCCTTCTGCTTTGATTCTTCCCTAGTTTTGCGATTTAGATTTTTTGCCTCCATAATTGCTCGGCTCGCGTGCGTGCGTGCGTTAGTTATTAATGCGTTATTTTCAACGACGATAAATATGTCGAGCAATTATTGCCGTAAATTCACTTTCATCGCCTCGTTTTTTTTTTCCTTCGACACAGCCTTCTGCTGTGTCGAACCTTGCTTGTATGTACCTCACCAGTTGGTACCGGTATTCGACGAAGATCCATTGAGAGTATGTGGTTGAGAGATAGTGCTCATTTCTGTATTCCACACTCTCTTTCGGTAATTCCACCCACGTTCACCGAAGGTGGCAGGTGGTTGCTTGAGAAGTGAGATACGGTTTGAACACGTCTCTTGGCCATTGCTCTTGGTGAGGACACGTCGGGTATCGTTACTGATTGGAGTTGGGCTGCAAGCATTGTACGCGTCGCGTCACCCCCGAACCAGAGCCTTCTGCTCTGGTTCATGTTTTGTTCTTTGCGAATCAAGGCCTTCTGCTTTGATTCTCCCCTCGTTTTGCGGTTTAGATTTTTTGCCCCAATAATTGCTCGGCTCGGGTGCGTGCGTGCGTTAGTTATTAATGCGTTATTTTCAACGACGATAAATATGTCGAGTAATTATTGCCGTCACTTCATTTTCCTCGCCTCGTTTTTTTTTCATTCGACACAGCCTTCTGCTGTGTCGAACCTTGCTTGTATGTACCTGACCAGTTGGTACCGGTATTCGACGAAGATCCATTGAGAGTATGTGGTTGAGAGATAGTGTTCATTTCTGTATTCCACACTCTCTTTCGGTAATTCCACCCACGTTCACCGAAGGTGGCAGGTGGTTGCTTGAGAAGTGAGATACGGTTTGAACACGTCTCTTGGCCATTGCTCTTGGTGAGGACACGTCGGGTATCGTTACTGATTGGAGTTGGGCTGCAAGCATTGTACGCGTCGCGTCACCCCCGAACCAGAGCCTTCTGCTCTGGTTCATGTTTTGTTCTTTGCGAATCAAGGCCTTCTGCTTTGATTCTCCCCTCGTTTTGCGGTTTAGATTTTTTGCCCCAATAATTGCTCGGCTCGGGTGCGTGCGTGCGTTAGTTATTAATGCGTTATTTTCAACGACGATAAATATGTCGAGTAATTATTGCCGTCACTTCATTTTCCTCGCCTCGTTTTTTTTTCCTTCGACACAGCCTTCTGCTGTGTCGAACCTTGCTTGTATGTATCTGACCAGTTGGTACCGGTATTCGACGAAGATCCATTGAGAGTATGTGGTTGAGAGATAGTGTTCATTTCTGTATTCCACACTCTCTTTCGGTAATTCCACCCACGTTCACCGAAGGTGGCAGGTGGTTGCTTGAGAAGTGGGATACGGTTTGAACACGTCTCTTGGCCATTGCTCTTGGTGAGGACACGTCGGGTATCGTTACTGATTGGAGTTGGGCTGCAAGCATTGTACGCGTCGAGTCACCCTCGAACCAGAGCCCTCTGCTCTGGTTCGCACTTGATTCTCTCTTTGAAAGAATCAGGGCCTTCTGCTCTGATTCGCCTTAAGTCCCCCGTGGATCGGAGACTTCTTCTCCGATTCACACCTTTTGCTCCGCAATAATTACTCGACTTATTGCGTTAATATAAGTTCGTAGTTATTAGGAAAGGGAGCCAGAAGGAATATTGAATTCGTTCCGACTCCCTTTCCGGGTCTCTTGTGCAGCAACCTCCTCGTGGTGAGACCTGGGCAATCGGTATTATCCTCTATTTGTAAGAACTTCTAGTATCTTACAAATAGTGGATAATATCGAGCTAATAGCTGCACATTTAGAATTTCCTATAACATTGTATTGTAGAATTTGTGCTTTGCTAAATATAAAAACTTGTGTATTGAAAGATTTTCAATAAAGATCTTGAAAATCAATAACAATGACTATTTCAAATATATTCCCTTCCATAACATTTTGCAATATCACCTCTCAAAACAAAATATATTATTCAAACTGTTTCATTTGATTTTAGAATTAACGCGAATAAGATTACTTCGAGCTACTATTGTTCTGTCACTTTTCACAAGTGCTCCTATAGAAAGTACCACCGGTCTAGTTTTATTGAATATTAGCGGGACTAAATCCATTTACCTACGCTACTGACGCAGTCTTACGTAGTTTTTTGAGCAACCGTTCTATTTAGGTAGAGAGCGCGGAACCACCGACGAGCATCTCGTCGGTTGTGCAACTTTTAGTGACGTGGTATTTCAGATCACTGTTAGTTCTACTTATCCCCGCGCCCACCTGTGCCCACTTTTTGCGCCGCACAATAGCCCATTGGGCTGGCAGTCTTTAATAGTATCTCGTCTATTAAATACGTCTCGTATATAAGTTATGTACATGTACAATAAAAACATTTTATACATGAATCTACAATGAATAAATAAAGACAATGTAATAAAAAAGCATATCCGCGTATATTTATTGAACCACCAATTTTTTCCGAACGTCCGCCTTGTCCTAGAGTTATACTACTGATTTCCGCAAAAATGTACGCCCATCTAACTTGTTATTGAGTTACTGTACTGATTTGGAATTGTAAAAATAACAAAACTTTGAAAAACAACAATTTTCGACAGGCTGGCTTGTTGTTGAGTTATACTCTGAATTTTCGTACGACCCCTTTCGCTATCGTTTTCTCTACAACAAAAATCGATTTTCGATAAATTTCGGCATTCTGGCTTGTCGTTGGGTTGTACCACTGAATGTTCGCGCCATCTCTTTATGCAATCGATGATGTAAGTAAGGAAAAGTGGGAACAGCGAAACCCCGGACGTGAATACTCTCATATACACTCTGTCTCTGCTTTGGATCGTTCGATGAAGGAGGACGGTAAGATTGTAACTGGGAAAATAGATCTTGGAAAGACGGCGTTTAATTTCCATTTCAGGTATGGCATTGCATTTATTTTTTAATAACAATCCATCTATCGTGAAGCGTATTCTTTTTACATTAATTTGAACCCTGCGAAATAAAAAAATAACAACGGAAAAGTATTGAAATGTTGTGTTTTATTTAAGTTTTATTACGTGACAGTGACGCCCCTAGCGGCAAAATCGTGAAGCTTATTTCAGGGGTTCGTACAGCGCCAATTGACGTAGTGGCAAAGCGCTCAAACTGCTAGCGAAACGATACCGACATACAGTTACCGATACCGACAGTCGGTAGTGTAGATTACTGTATTGCCTAGATGTCGATAATGTGAATCAATATTTTAATATTGACTAATTGCAAATGCTGTTAATATTCATTGTTTTGTTCATCGTTTCCTAACAACGAATTACTTTTGTAAAAACAAATCCAAAATCAAGGAAGTTACATGTTAAGTATAGGAATTCACTTGCTAGCGCCATCTCGCGGTATGTTTTGAAAGTAATCGGTAAAAAAGTTTGGCTACCAGTTTCAGCGTTTTGCCGCTGTGTCAATTGGCGCTGTTCGGACGTTCGAACAAAGCAGATAATTCGTGCCGGAATTTACATTGTGTCTTATGGGAAAGCCGGCAAGAATCATTTGTGCTCGAATGGAGTTAAAACGGAGCGAATGATTCTTGCTGGATTTTATGTTGCGTCTTATGGGAAAGCGGCAAGAATCATTTGTGCTTGAATGGAGTTCGAACGGAACGTATGATTCTTGCTGGATATATACGACCTTTAACAATACATAATGCACCCGAACGACAAATGAATTCAGAATGTTCACCTTTGATATTCGTCTTTACACTGTATTTTGCTATCTAGTAAAACTTAACATACTTTTCAACTTGTAAAATATAGGATCTTAAATTTTACGAAGACAGTTGTAAGGATCAATTCATAAGTAAAGAAGAAAATAAAGCAAGCGTTTAACTTTCATTACAGTTTCATTAAAATTCGCATGATTGTGCATCAATTACACGGTCTAATTGCTGCTCACCATGTGTCGTGTATCTTCTTTTCTCTTCGAGCTGCAAACACGCTATTTTCGATCAAACGCGATTCCGAATTGTTCTGCTTTCCTGTGGAATCGTCACGGGCGTCGTTTAAAAAGCAATTGTTTGATGAAAGAGAAAAGTGAAATTGCATTTTTCTAAAATGCATTGCGAGTGCTCCATATTAGTAAGACTCTTTATTTTTAACAACGAATATAATTCTAAATTTATTTCGTGTCGAATCATCTTCGTCTGTGGATGAGGCAATCGCTTTGTATCTCGCTCTCATTGATTAAATAATATCCATTTACGCAACCGTTTCATTGATTAAATAATGTTGCCTTGCCTGTCACTGGAATCGTCGGCACAGACGAGATACATACTCGTTGTTCGTTGCAAAATTTTATAGAAGGGAATAGGTTTGAAATAATCGTGGATATTAATTTACAAGATCTTCATTGAAAATCTTTCAATACACTTGTTCTTAGATCTAGCATCTCTTACATTCTAGTATACAATATTATCGCGAATATTATCCACTATTTGTAAGATACTAGAAGTTCTTAAAAATAGAGGATAATACCGATTGCCCAGGTCTCACCACGAGGAGGTTGCTGCACAAGAGACCCGGAAAGGGAGTCGGAACGAATTCAATATTCCTTCTGGCTCCCTTTCCTAACAACAACGAACTTATATTAACGCAGTATGTCGAGTAATTATTACGGAGCAAAAGATGTGAATCGGAGAAGAAGTCTCCGATCCACGGGAGGCCAAAGGCAAATCAGAGCAGAAGGCTCTGATTCTTTCAAAGACAGAAACAAGAGCGAACCAGAGCATAGGGCTCTGGTTCGAGGGTGACGCGACGTGTACAATGCTTGCAGCTCAACTCTAGCCAGCACCGATACCCGACGTGTCTTCACCAAGAGCGATGGCCAAGAGACGTGTTCAAACAATATCCCATTTACTCCAGCAACCACCTGCCACCAGACAACTAATAAATGTTAAGGTGAGCTCGGGTGGGATTACAAATGAGAGGATTTTACACTTAACAGTGTTACACGATGAGCACTGTCTCTCAACCACCCATTCTCAATGTATCTACGCCGAAGACCGGTACTAACTGGTCTGGTACATACAAGCAAGGTCCGACACAGCAGAAGGCTGTGTCGGAGTCAAAAAAACGAGCTGAGAAAAGTGAAGTTACGGCAATATAATTACTCGACATATTTACAACGACGATACACAATCTTAATAATTAACGCACGCACGCAAATCGAGCAATTATTGTCGGCAAATAAACTAAGTCGCACAAGAGGGAAGAATCAAAGCAGAAGGCTTTGATTCGCAAAGAAGAAACATGAATCAGAGCAGTAGGCTCTGGTTCGGGGGTGACCCTAAGACAATAATTGCTCGTAAATATCACTAACTTAAAAATACGCAGCAGTCTTGGTATGTTCTCTTCATTAAAAATGTTGTATTCTAGCTAAAAGAGACTAATAATAGTTAAACACCATACATAAACCCGCACACGAACACGAATACAACAAGCTCACGAGAGCAATCCTAATACCCGCTCACAAGAGCAATCCTAATACCCGCTCATGAGAGCAAAACCTAAACCAGCTCACGAGAGCCAACGTAACACCAGCTCACAAGAGGGACGCGACACCCCGTACTCACTCACGGTTTCCCTATCCGTGAGTGAGCCCCTGAGAGACCTCAGACCGGAGTAATACCAATTTTTCAATCAGAAATATACATTTTTAGAAGACTGAAGACAGAAAGTTCCAGTCGAAATTTCAATTAGGATATGAGATATAATAATCGATGGTGTTCGTTGAATTAACAGTCGACGCAGAAAATTGTTGAAGGTGGGCCAGGGGTAATCAACAAAAGCATTGTAGAACCCCTGGCCCACCCTGTCCTATAAAGCGCATAACCCTCACAAATTAAAAAAAAAAGTGGTTGAACTTACCATTGTTGAAAGTGGGACAGGTGGATGACCACTGGTCAGTCCCTGGTTAGTCCCCGGTCAGTCCCTGGTCCTCCTGGTCCCGGAGTCTGACCGCTCCTGCCGGAATCCCCAGCCCGTCTGACTGACTGACTGACCGCAGTGAGTGCGGCAGCCGAGCTCAGGCGGAACGTGCGCAGAAATGCGCAACTCTCCCGACTTATTTCTGGCTGTTTAATGTTTATAATAATTCCTTTTGCTAACGATGTCAACAAGCAGTCCCTTGACTATCTGACCACCTAATTTTTTAGTAAAAGTGGCTAATAGTACTCGAGGTATAGAATAACTTTTAAGCCATGAATTTATTGAACACAATACACTGATTAATTTATTATTTTGAACTGGGTAATATTTATGACAATTATTTTTGCCAACGATGTTGACAAGCACTCTCTTGGCCGTCTAGCCATCTAATTTTTTACAGTAAAGTCTTGATCTAACTCTTGATCTAACTCTTGATCCTTCTGTTTTTCAACATATGTATTTCTGTCCCCGCAGATCGATTCTTGGAACAATTATGTATTAAAAAAGTGTAAGGCATTATAATTGCAATTATAATATGTTTTAGCATTTTATTAAACTATCACTCGTTCGTTTACACTTTCATCAGTTTATACAACGATTATAAAATATTTACTGTACTTTACACAACAGGGATGAAACATCTTCACGTTCCAGGGTCATTGGATTCCTTCAACAGTGTAAAGTATGATACTCCAGTACTTAATACCTGTAACAGGCAGAAATATATAATTAAACTTGATTAACTAGATAATATTTTCAGGAACATTGCCAAAATATATTGACTCTTTATTGCATCATACTCAATAGTTTGTGATTAGATTCTAAACATTAACTGTAATCTAGCTAATCATATATGAGTGACACGATTCTTCCTTCACTTTCAGAAATTAATTTTTTTTATAGTATAATTTCCTTCCAATTCTCCCATTATTCAAAATAATCTAATTTTGTAAGATTCTTTAGATTGAACGCTTTTCAGACAATAATTTCTTCGAAAATCTAACCCAATAAATAAATGCATTGCATCGATTACCGTAGTGTAGGTCTCGAGGGAAACAGGAAAAAACTTGTAGGCGGCTATATAACAAGGTTCACTGGATTTCATGAGAACAAATATTAGATCATCCCGGATCATTTTTCCGTGTTTGTTCATTGGAAAATAAGTCCATGGAATTCCATATGCCGACTCAGCCACTTTCGTGCTCTCTTGGATCAAACCATCGCAACTGTACGTGAACATTAACAATTGCGCGAGACAGCCGAGCATGTGAAACACAAAAGTCAATTTTTTCGACGGTAGTACATCTGCCTGTAAAATGTATATTACAAAATATAATTAATTTAAAGAACTCGCAGCACTTTGAAAATAGAAATTTTATTAAAAGCATGTTTCATTGTGCTTTGCACATTTTTCTGATACAATTAAACATATTTAAAACGTGATTATAGATACAGGGACTAAAATTACAAAGTTCCACTTATTTTATAATATTATTAGCTTTAGAATTTTTAAACCAAGAGTATTTACGTTGTACAAACAATTTCCAAAAAAAAAGTTCACTATTGTGTAAGCCTTTATGTAATTAATTTCTCGAAAGTACTGATAAAAACTACGCACACTTTCTTTGAACTATAAAATATCATTCGAAGTGAACGTGTGGCAAAATATTATTTTCAGTATGATTATAGTACAGTTAGATGAAACAATGAGTATACTAACCATTAGCAGCTGAAACGCGTCAAGACAGAGTACCAGGGTAAATATTATAACTTGTCCTAAAGCATAAATATTGAACACTTTGTTAAGCTTCTTACAATATGCAAGAAGAGCCTTGTGCTGTCGAATGTACGTCTTGAACGTGGCGTAGAAGTCAGCACCATAATTCGAATCATTCGAGTGAGAATTTGAAGACATTCGAACGAGTCTTCCTGAACAGTAAGTACTCTTCAGACTCTCGAGTCTATGATGCAGAATACGAAATTGCGTGGCTACGTGGAGGTTCATGATGCACAGAAAATTATCGTAGCTGTGGTAGATCACGCCGATTTTCAACACGCAAAAGATCTGTACTATAACAGAGCCCGAAATAGAAATGTTTCAGTAACGATTCAAATCTATGGATTGCGTAATTAACCCTTCACTATTATTTTGATAATTATTTATAATAATTCCAATAATTATTTTATCTATTCTCAATTTTTAAACGTGAATACTGCATAAAAAAATAATATTCTAGCTAAGGTTTTATTTGAAAATTAAATACTTGTTGGATAATTAAATACTTATTTGATCAAGCACTGTCAAATCGAGTGTTACGTCTTGTATAGTGCACCCGTATTTTGGATAATGATATTTAAATGTTTTTTAAACTTTTCGCACAAGAATCAGGAAAATTGAATAGTCATACCTGAGTAATATAAGCGATCTCGTAATACGGTGAAAAAGGAATTACGTTCAACCACATGTTCACAATGAGTATTCTATCCGACTCATTTCTGCCTATATTTTCTGTAATAACAAACAATTGGCATTTAGGTTTGAGGTAACAAGGAGCAATTTAAAGAACAATTTAAATAATCTCTTAGTAAATCTGTCATGCGCAAACTGAGAATTCATACAGCACGAAAGATTTTTGAAATTATTAAATCATGAACATTTAAATATTTACCAAAAAATGGGATCGCGGCGTAGCCTAATACCGTTGCATGTGTAAGGATGGTAAAGCTGCAGATGAAAATCTTGGCAGTCCTTTGGCAAGCGATCAACAGATTTCTTTCGTATTCGGTGTATTCCGAGTCTAAGAATTTATGTTGCAAATAGAGAATCAAGTTAAAAAATTCCTGTTTGTGTGGATATATAGCGGTCAGCTTGAAGAGGCTGGAGAATATTGATACACCATTGATCATGTAGTACAGTTGTGTCTATAAACAGAGAAAGATCACAGATTTGTTCAAATAAAATTTGAAAAGTGTACTCCCTTGCTGTTCTATATTTTTCAAAAAGAATTTTTATCCGACCGTCTGACCTACTCTAAAAACTCTTTATGAATCCTATAAAGACTAAACAACATTGCTTGTCATTTTGAATTAATTCTTTAATGTCAATCTTGAAGGTAATAAATATTTTGATTTTAATTTTCTGGAATCTAGAATCTACATGCATAATATATATTTTATATTTATTATAACCGAATTTAGAATGCTTGTAATTAATTAATCCTCCTAAGGTCAATAATAATAGGCCAATATTAGTTGCGTGGACTAATCATTTAGATAACAATAAAATAAGTAGATTTATCTCGTTTTATCTGCAGCAGAAATTCGCATACTCACGCCGAAATCTGGACTGAAGAAAAAAACATCAAACACCGCACCACATATCATATAAATGCACTGTAGGTACGTAATAAATATTATAATATGACTGAATATTTTCTCGCGTCCGGTTGCTATCCAAAAACCAAAATACTTCATAAACGGGATCGTTAAGTTTACAGAAAAATCGGTGAACTTCTGCATCGTGTTTAATTATTCCGTAAAATTGGTAATTCCGAAGATAGTTGACAATAGATGTCAATAGAGCGGAGCAATTATGGTTAATCTGTGCCAATCTACATAGATATGTTCCGCGTTTGTTCCTCTCTCGCTCGCAATTGTCCTCGCCCTTCGCCACATCGCTGACAGAAATGAAATCGAGCACACCAACTGTCGTACGATCATCGGAAGGTGGGGATGGTTGTTAAGGTTCGATTATGACGGACAAATACTATGCACTTTGATGCAATTACTGCTCTTTCCACGGAGAACTGTAGTTTATTCATAATCGAGAAATCAATTGTCACGTCTTTCGCAATATTCAATCGGAATTGGCATTTGTTCGTTGTAGACAATGTGTGCAAGCTTTTGTTGTAAATTGGGGAAATATTATATTGTTCTATTGCACCCGCAATAATGTACTAAGAAGAAATAAATTATTGTCGAAACCGAATTATTTTTATAAACGGATTTTTATTTTTT
Source organism: Lasioglossum lativentre (assembly GCA_916610255.1). Taxonomy (NCBI): domain Eukaryota; kingdom Metazoa; phylum Arthropoda; class Insecta; order Hymenoptera; family Halictidae; genus Lasioglossum; species Lasioglossum lativentre. The sequence continues at coordinate 34,781,106 of OU744355.1, read as the reverse complement.
CATATTTTATTTTTTAGTCATACATTTATCATAATTATTATTAATTCATCATTTGTACTCACACAAGTTTTTACGCATTAAAATGAGTAGTTTTGTGAATAAAATAAAATTTAATTTGATGAACGCTTTTAGCGTTGTGTTATAAATTACTTTTCAAATTGTTTCGCATCGTTAATGAGAATATTGAATTGAAATATAGAAATGTGTAATATTTATAAAAATTAATGCAACACTAAGAAATAATGCACTACGAAAAAACTGTACGATATGATACTTGGGAATATGAAAAAGGGACTGCAGGAGACGTAGACTTATTGTCGGAAATATTGATGACATGCTGAAGTACATTCGAAGTTGGAATATTATACGGTATGTCTTCATCGAGTGTTACAAAAAGTTTCGGTTTCGGTTTTAGTTGATCTTTGATCTCCAATATGGTGTTTGAGTAAATAACACGATGCATGTCGAACCCTAATTGATACTTCTCAAAATGGCGTATAGAGACACTGAATTATGCAGGGGATAGTCCAAAACACGACAGATGCATTCGATGACGAAAGGGAATCGCACGTTGCCTTTGCGAATGAAGTTTTCTAGAATATCATGGTAGTATATGCCAAACTGTCAGTGAAAGAACATGAACGTAGAAATAATAGAGGTAACTAAAATTAAAATTAACAATAATCGCTGGCAAATTTCTTGATGGGAATGTTTAACGTAACAGGTAATATATTTTTTAAAATACTATGTTATCAATTATTCTATAAATTTCGTAAAGTCGAATTTATTACATGATACAAAAACTGGAAGATTAAAATTTATTCTGTTAATTGCACTTTCAAACGTTTTAGCATCCCACAGATATTTTTGACTCATTATGAAAAACAATTGTTTTATTTGAGTAGAAAGTTTGTTTGCTTGCAATGATGGTCAAATTGTTATGTTTACAATTACTATGAATTTTTCATTTCATACTTCCATGATGAAGAATTGCAATTATTTAATCCATTATGTTTCGTTTTAATATCACATCTATTTTGATTCTTATAAATTCGTACTTAATTTGTATATTTACATACAATATACAGCACAACTGTAATATAAAGTTGTATGTATACGAGTCACTGATGCAGAAAATATTACGAGCCCATTTGGTGAGAAGAGTTCTGTTTCAACAGTGTGAAGTATGACATTGCAGTGCTCAGTACCTGCAACATTTATACTAATGATACATTTATATTAATTCTAACATAAAACTAAAAATCAATTTTTGAACAATTTGGATTTTTCTAATAAAAATCTCAAAAATAATAGACTACAAATTTTTATGAAATTCTACATAATTTTCTAATCTATTCAAACTACTTATTCGGGAAACAAACTTTGATATATCACCAGATTTTTGGAATTTTCAAAATCCACTGTTTACTAATGGCTTAGACTACTCAATGGAACAAAATTATTCATAATTACGCTCGTGTATGTTTCCAGCGAAACAGCAAAGAATTTATTGGCAGTCAGACAACAAGGTCGCTTCGTTCTCATCAAAAGAAACTGCAGATCCCTTCGAAACTGTTTTCCGAATTTATCCATGGGGAACTTCACCCATGGGACTGTATATGCTGCTGTTGCTATGGCTGCACTTTCGCGTATCAAGCAATCACAACTGTACGTGAACATCAACAGTTGACACATACTCGACGTCAACAGGTTCACAAATATAATACGCCTAGTTATCGGCACATCTGCCTACATGTACGTACCAAAATAGTTTCAACAATATAGCAAAACACTCCGAGCTGAAAATTGACAACCATACTGACCAAAATTGCCTGATATCCCACGAAACAAATCAGCAAGCTGAAAGTCAGCACTTGCGCAAGCACGATCGGGCTGAAGATGTGCTCAAGCTCGGCGCAGTACGCAATGAGCGCTTGATGTTGTTGCACGTAACTTTTGAATGTGTAGTAATGTTTCTCCTGCGAATCCAGCGAACAATCGCTCCATTTTTCGTGTTTGCCATCGGTGCTTTGCGATCTATGCATGTTCTTCAACCTGTTTTGCAATATTCGAAACTGACCGGCTACGTGCAGGTTCATGATGCACAGGAAATTGTCGCAGCAAATGTAACATACGCCCACGTGGTACAGCGATAGAACCTGGACAAATTAAAGAGCAGGGTTGCAATCAAAAGTATTTCATCTTCACTTGAAATTAGAAGAAAATTGTACATCAAGAGTTTTCATTTTGAAATCGAAGTACATAAGTTTAAAACAGATTATACTGTGTTAGAAAATGTGTGGTAAAATGTTTCATTTATTTTTGAGATACAACCATTTTTTGGAAAAAATTAAATAATCGTCTGATGGACATCGGAACAATTGCAAGCTTTCAACAGTATGCTTTACATTGTGCTAATTTTAGATTTTAAGGTCATACGATTCGTTAGCTATATGCCTACATATATTGTAATTTATTAAAAATATTAATTCTTCTTAAAAAAAAAGATTTTATCAGGGGTGACGAAATGGCGGAGCGCGAGCCAGTTGTGGCTCCCATCCCCACTCTTCTCTCCGGCTTGCCCCCACTACTTGGCTGCTGAACGGAGGTGGAAGAGTGGGGTATCGTGCCCATCATTATGGCACACGAGTTAGGTTGGAAGTGGGGGTTCTATGGCTCTCGGGGGAGAAGAACTTCGTCATCGCTGATTTTATAATTATTTTCTTCAGGAGGTTAATAATCACCTGCAATACAAAAGTGATTTCAAAGTATGGCGTCATAGTCCACGGCAAATTGATCCACATATTGAACGGCAGTATCCTGTCCGAGTCATTTTTGCCAACATTTGCTAAAACAGAAAGTATTCGAAGAATTAATTAAAAACTTCGTACAGATTGCAGTTGTTCTTCATACGAAGCATCTATTTGGTACAAAAATTATTAAAAAGATCATAATTACAAGGTTGTTGATTTACCTACAATTGGCCTGATCGCATAACCCATAATGGAGGCTTCCGTGAAGAAAGTAAAGATGCAGATGAAGTAAGTGGAAATGCGTTTCCAACTAACAAAGATCATTTGCTCGTACGGTGCATAGTTCGAGTGCCAAAAATTTCTGTCCATGTACTCGACCAAATCGAGGAATTTCTTTTTATGCAAGGATATGATGAATATCTTGAGCAAGGCGATGTTCAGGCACATAATGTTGCATGCGATATACGTTCGAGCCTGGAGTAAAAACGACTATTTATTTTTAGACTGAATATTTTCAATTTAAAAAATTGCATAACAAAACAAAATAAAAACTGATAATATGGGGTGGACTTAATTTTGTGCACTTGTGACAAGAATTTTATACGTCAGTGACCAGAGATCTTTATACAATATAAAAATTATTCAAGACATTCAATAATTTTAGTAAGTGAATATAATAACATCTTCAAATTCTTCTAATGTCTTTACAGTTTTGTATTTCTCTTACCTAATTTTGTCGCAAATATAATATACATATGCAAATTTCTAAAATTGTACATACTCAAAAATGATTATTTAGATCAAGTTTGAAAAAATCATGGGGGCGATAGATGTATAAAATCTCGAGTCCACCAACACTCAATTAAACTCGTGGAACAAGTACATAGAAATTGGCACACACTTACACCAAAGTCATCCCACGTGTGAAAAAGGTCCTCCGCCTGCACCCACACACCGAAAACAATAGCAATCACAGTATAGATTAGCGTGCCATTCCTCAAACGTTCTTCGAAACGATTATCCGCGAACCAAATGCCGACGCACTTCATCAAGATAGCTGATAGAACGATAGAAAAACCTTTGCCATGCTTTAAGCCCATGGCGAAATTCAAATAGCCGCATTCGAGTGGCTCGATTTCGAATTTCGAGTCTGGCAATTTTTTCTTTGATCTGTGGTCATCTTTTATTCGCCTATTATGTGCTCTGTATTCATTCTTAATTCAGTCTTTATAGCAAGAGGGCGGTCCGGCCACGTGGAACCGCAATTGCTACTTTTGAATAAGGCAGCCATGCAAGAGACGGATGAGTTATTCACGATTCAGGGGACATAGCGTTCTTACGTCGAACGGTAGTCAGCGATCAAACATCACTTTTTGATAAAGAAAGGCTCTTTTATGGCGACAAAAGAATGCCCTTTTCTTCGAAAGAAGAAAAGAATTGTAGCTTCTGTGGGGAGAGCAGCTGTCGTGACGAAACACTGGGGGACATACTGCGAAATAACTGATACATAAGATGTTTCTTCAGATATTTTATTGGGTAAGTATTTTTATTTACAATGCTGAGACGATCAAACGCTTTGTTTACCATTTTTGCTGGACGTTCGCGAGGGTTACGTTCGAAACACTGTGTTATTAATAGACTGCACGCAGTTGTGTACGAGTGATTTTTTACCATATAGTACTGTCTATAAATTTTGTACAAATCTTACTTTTACGAAACTGATACAGATGCTTCATGTTCCCAATCCCTAATTTCATGGACCTACGAACAAAAACCCTCGAACATTAGGATTTTCTTCCAAACAATTTACGCCATAATTAAGTATTATAATATACGTGGGATTTGTAAAGTGCCACGGTGTTGTGAAACATTTTTATACACAGTTTATGTGCAAGATTTCACATAACATTTATAGTCAAATGTTCGACATTTTCTTGAAATACTGAAACTAAACATCTTCGATCGATATAGTAGAATTAAGAATTTTCGAGGTTATCCATCGTCTGTCTCAACAGTGTGAAGTATGACATAGCTGTACTACATACCTGTAAGAAGCAATGAACATCAGTTTATGTGCAAGATAATTTATTTTAATATTTGAGAACATCAACGTTTCCATATGGAGAAAGATTAATCTTTTTAAATATCAACCTTTTTCGTACCTTCGTGTATGTCTGCAAAGATACAGGGAAGAAACCTTTGGTTGTTAAGCAACAAGGAATTCTTGATCTCATGATAACCAGTAGGACGTCCTTTCGCAACATTTTTCCATATTTATTCATAGGCAAGTAATACCACGGTGAACTGTAAACTGCTGTTCCTACATTCAGACTTTCCTGAATTAAACCGTCGCAGCTATAGGTGAACATCAACAGCTGAACGGAGCAGTTTGTAAAAAAAAACAAAAAAGTGCAACGTCTGCCAACTGTAGTTGCCTAAACAAGAGATCATGTACTTTGCAGGTTTGTAAAAGATTTCAAGAATAATTGCCAAATCAAATATCTTTCTTGATTATTTAGGGTGTTTTCAGGTTTGAGGTACAAAGAAATAAGAAGAGACAGTTGTGAATACTAATCTTCATTTCACTTCAAATTTTTTTTATGCTTCCTTTTTTGCGGATTATTTTCAATTACAAAGATTTCCATTGGTTAAAAATGAATTTTTCCAAGATATGCAAAAGTCTAATTTGCAACACAGTTTAAGAGGTTTTGAATCACATTCGTGTAAATTTTTTAAAATATCGATCCACTTAATAAACTAAAAGCATCAAGGACAACGTTTACTTATACTAACCATAAGCATTTGAAACCCACTGAGACATATAAGCATGCTAAAGATCATCACTTCTGTCAACACTATCAGACTAAATACTTCTTCAAGCTTCCTGCAATATGCAATAAGCATCTTGTGCTGTCGTACATGTCTCTTGAACATGTTGTAAGAATTCTCCGCGGCACTTGGCACACGCGAGACCGAATCCTCAGCAACATCTTCACTCTTCAGGTTTGAAAGTCTGTACTGCAGTATTCGAAATTGTGAGGCCACATGAAGATTCATGATCCACAGAATATTGTCAACGCAAAAATGACAAAGACCGGCCTGATATATGATTAAAGCCTGTTTCCATGGAAAGGTAAAAATTCAATTACTCACGAATTTCAATAATTTATGAAAAATAAATCGATTGTTTTTGCTTTGATTCTCATTAATTAAATTAACCCTTTGCACTCGCAGCTATTTTAACTAAAAATTGAAAGATTTTTCCATTCTAGAATATTTCCATGCTATACAATTTTTGTTCATTTTTTGCATATGAAACTGATATAATATCTCATGTAATATGTAAATGTCTAGTAGTTTATTAAATACGAACAAAAATAATAATGTAATTTGCAACCAGCAGTAATACTTCGTCACGTTTGTCAAACCCAAGCCAGTAACAGTAACAAGCAACGATTGTACAAAACTCAGCGAATAAAGCGTCAATAGATTTGCTACAATAATTTTCGTAATAAAGAAGATATGACAATACCTGCACAAAGAACGTTATTTCGTAGTATGGTGTAATGCAGAACGGCACTTGCGGCAAGTTGAATGGAAAGATCCTGTCCGACTCGTTTTTCCCAATACTTGCTACAATTAAAATTATCACACGTTTAGATTCACCAGTTCACAAGTGTTTTGCTTTGTCCACAATTGAATTGCAACGAAAGTTGTTACAAGTTTCTCTACATACAGTCGACTTACCAATCAGTGGGCCCAGGACGTAACCAACTAATGTCATATGTGAAAAAAAGGTGGAAGAACCGATGAAAAACGCACAGATATTTCTGCATGAGTCTACTATCGGTCTCTCGTGGGAGTCGTAATCCGATTCCAAAAAATGTCTTCGTAAATGGACCAGTAGAACCAAAAAATCCTTCTTATACACGTATATCACACACATTTTGAATAGGTTATTGGTCGTGCATAGAACATTGATAACGGCGTATAGAACAGCCTACGGATATTACAAACTATAATGCATACTCACGGAACCCTTAAATGCACCTTCAAAATGTAATTTAAAAATACAATGATTCAATTATATCATATTAATCCCTATAGAAATGGTAATTAGAAACGTAGTGAGATAGTAAAATTTCATCTAAATCCATTAACAGATGTAGTTTCAATGATAAACACTTTCAATTTATTGCAAACACAAGACAGTCTCTCAGAATTGATTTTCAATTAATTTTATACAACAAGCTCCAGTATTTTCTCATAGAAAATAACAGAATTCCGAATTGAGCTACAATTGCGGGGATTAGACACCTTTCACAATCGAAGTAGATAAGTTGCATAAACACTTACACCAGCATCTAGCCCCCCACGAACGAAATCTAATGACTGTACGAGAATACAGAGAGATACCATGATGATAGTATAACATGTAGCAAAGGTTCGAGAACATTGCTCGAATCGGTTGTTGGATGTCCAAATACCGGTGAACCTCATGAAAATCGATACTGTAGAGATTGAAAAATCGTCAGTATCTATCCCGAACATTTTCAGTTTTGAGCAAATGACTGTCAAGTTCTGACATTGATCTTGCACACACTACGGCCAACCTTCATTTCCTTGGCACACTTACATCGATTCAGTCATTTTCCAGTCGCTTTGATTCAGTCGCAATCCATATTCACCAGCCGCATACTTTGTATTTAGTCTTATTGCTACTTGCACGTAATCGTTCGATTGGAAGGGAAAATGAAAACCCATTAGCATGCATCTACACGTGCATTTACAATTGCCGTCCCTTCATCGTGGTACGCGAGATCATAAGTCATGCACCGTAATTGTTCTAGCATTATAGCCCTCTGTGAATCCTGATCGTGGCTCAACACGCGACAGGGAGAAAGACAATAGCAAAATATAAAATTGAATATCTGTTCGAAGAAGTTACTTTGTGATTCAACTACATTTTTTGCAATAACGATGTCGTTCCCTGCGTGACACTGTTCAACTTCTTCAACTAATTGCATTGTTTCATTCGTACGTACGTAGCTATAATGGTGATTGTAAACTTGTTGGACACAATACAAGAGATGCACGTGCCAGTACGCAAGTTTCAATATGCTGTTTTTCAAACATTAGAATATTAAACTAAAAGTGTCGTCTTTGTATTTCGTGCAGTGTGTCACTTGTCTGATCTTCCCAGTGGAGAATTAATATCGTAGAAATATTCAAACAGTAGGAAGAACAAATTTCCTTAAAAACTGCTTACCTAGTCGAAATGTGTTGTAATTAGATCAGTACCTTCAATATCAAAGTTTTCTTGCCAACAATTAAAAACGTCAGAATTATGTATTTTAATTATACATTGGAGCTTTGAAGTTCCACGGTGTTGTAAAACAGATTAATACACAGTCAATGTAAAACACTTTAATATGCACACAGTGGACCGTATCACATAACATTTACAGTAAAATGCTCAATATTTTCTTAACATACTAGAACTAGAAATCTTTCATCGATATTGTAGAGTTATAAATTTTCAAAATCATCCATCGTCTGTCTCAACAGTGTGAAGTATGACACAGCTGTACTCCATACCTACGAGAAGCAAAGCACATAATTCGACGTGTATATGTTTTCGATGCACTGCAACAAATATTTCGAATGCTATCAGAGTGGCATGACAAATTATTATTTGCTAGACAAATGTACATGGTGCTTTTTGGTAATTTCTCGTACCTTCGTGTATGTTTCCAAAGATATTGGGAAGAATCCTTTCGCTGTTAAGCAACAAGGAATTCTGGATCTCATGATAACTAGTACGATGTCCTTTCGCAACATTTTTCCATATTTATTCATAGGCAAGTAAGACCACGGCGAACTGTAAACTGCTGTTGCTACCTTCAGACTTTCCTGAATTAAACCGTCGCAGCTATAGGTGAACATCAACAGCTGGACGGAGCAGGTCGTAAAAAAAAATAGAAAAGTGCAACGTCTGCCAACAGTACTAGCCTATACAAGAGATGAGGATGTATGTTTCAGGTTTGTAAAAGATTTCAAGAACAATTGCCAATATTTCTTAATTATTTAGTGTGATTTCTGGTTTAAGATACGTAGAAGTGGATAGTAAGGAGAGATTATTGTAAATGCTAATCTTAATTTCACTTCAAATTTTTATTATTGTTCTTTTCTTGCAGATTATTTTCAAGTACAAATAATTCCATTAGTTAAAAATTAATTTTTTCAATTTATACAAAAATAAATTTGCAACATAGTTTAAATGGTATTGAATCACATTACTGTAAATGTTTGAAAAATCGACTCACTTAATAAAGGAAAGTAAAGGTATCAATCACAACATTTACTTATACTAACCATAAGCATTTGAAACCCGCTGAGACATATCAGAATGCTAAAGATGACCACTTGTGCCAACACTATCAGATTGAATACTTCTTCAAGCTTGCTGCAATATGCAATAAGCATCTTTTGGTGTTGGACATATCTCCTGAACATATTGTAAGAATTCTCAGCGGCACTTGGCACTCGCGAGACCGAATCTTCAGCAACATCTTCACTCTTCAGGTTTGATAGTCTGTACTGCAGTATTCGAAATTGTGTGGCCACATGTAGATTCATGATGCACAGAATATTGTCGAAGCAAAAATGACACAGGCCAGCTTGATATATGAGTAAAGCCTGTTTCGATGGAAAGGTAAAAATTCAATTACTCACGATTTTCAATAATAGGTATCGAAGACGCCATTTGGTGTATCCCGCAGACATCAAATGGCATCTGACGAAAACTAAATCCATTGTGTTTGCTTTGATTTTCATTAAATGAATTAATATGCAGTCAGTAGTAATACTTCTTCACGATTGTCAAACCTAAGCTAGTAACAAGCGACGATTGAACAAAACTCAGTAATCAATTGTTGTAATAAAGAAGACCTGACAATACCTGCACAAAGAACGTTATCTCGTAGTATGGCGTAATGCAGAACGGCACTGTCGGCAAGTTAAATGGAAAGATCCTGTCCGATTCGTTTTTCCCAATACTTACTACAATTAAAATTGTCTCGTGTTTAGATTCACCATTATTGAAGGGTGCCATTGTCCACAATTAAATTGCAACGAAAGTTGATCTTTCTAATACAAACTGTCACAAGTATTTTTCTACATACAGTCGACTCACCAATCAATGGGCCCAGAACGTAGCCAACTAACGTCATATGTGAAAAAAAGGTGAATGAACCGATGAAAATCGCACAGGTACTTTTGCACGCGTTTACTATCGTTTTCTCATGGGAGTCGTATTGCGATTCCAAAAAATGACGTCGTAGGTGGACCAATAAAACCAAAAACTCCTCCTTATACGCGAACATCACACACATTTTGAATAGGTCATTCGTCGTACATAGAATATTGATAAGTGCATATAGAACAGCCTGCGGATATTATAAATTATAATGCATACTCACTGAACCCTTCAGTGCACTTACAAAATGTAATTTAAAAATACAATGATTCGATTAAATCATATTTAATCCCTATCGAAATGGTAATTAGAAACGTAGTGATATTGTAAAATTTCATCTAAATCCATTAACAGTTGTATTTTCAATGATAAACACTTTTAATTTATTGCAAACACAAATGCACGCATACAAGACAGTCCCACAAAATTGATTTTCAACGAATTTTATTCTACACGCTCCGGTTGTTTCTCAAAGAAAATCACCGAGTTCCGAATTGAGCAAACGAAGTACACAAGTTGCATAAACACTTACACCAGCATCTAGCCCTCCACGAATAAAATCTAATGACTGTATGAAAACACAGAGAGATACCATGAAGATAGTATAACATGCAGCAAAGGTTCGAGAACATTGCTCGATTCGGTTCTTGGATGTCCAAATACCGGTGAGCCTCATGAAAATCGATGCTGCAGCAATTGAAAAATCGTCAGTATCTATCCCGAACATTTTCAGTATTGAGCAATTGACTGACTAGTTCTGACATTGATCTTGCACACACTACGTTCAACCTTCATTTTCTTGGCTCAGTACATCGATTCAGTCATTTTCCAGTCGCTTTGATTCAGTCGCAGTCCATATGCACCTGCCATATACTTTGTATTTAGTCTTATTACTACTTGCACTAGTCGTTCGATTGGAAGGGAAAATGAAAATCCATTAATATGCGTCGACACATGCATCTATAATTGCCCTCCCTTCACGAGGTATGCAAGATCATAAGTCGTGCACCGTAATTGTTCTAGCATTATAGCCCCCTGTGAATCTTGATCGTGGCTCAACACGCGACAGGGAGGAAGACAATTGCAAAAAAATATAAAATTGAATATCTGTTTGAAGAAGCCACTTTGTGATGCAACTACATTTTTTTGCAATAACGAAGTCGTTCCCTTCGCGTCATTGTTCCACTTTATAGTAAGCTAGGTGGCTCAGGGACCTTTAGGTTCGGAAAATAGAACGTAATTGCAATTATTCATGCATTCGCACGTAGGAAGGTAATAATGGTTATTATTAATTTATTTCACATGTTCCACGTGAGGTGCGTGCAAGTGTGCAAGTTTCAATATGCTGTTCTTGACGCATTAGAATATTTAAGCAAGAGTGTCGTATTTGTATTTCGTGCAGTGTGTCATTTGTCTGGTGTTGTCTGTGAAGAATTAATGTTAAAAAATTTTCCAACAGTATAAAGAATATATTTCTTCAAAAAATGCTTACCTAGTCGAAATGTATTGTAATTAGAACAGAATCTTCAACATTCGAATTTTCTTGCCAAAAATTAAAGTCCTCAGAATTACAAATTTTAATTATACATGGGATCTGTGAAATGCTACGGTGTTGTAACACAGATACATACACAGTCACTTTGTAACATTTTTATATGCACACAATGAACCGTTTCAAATAACATTTACACTAAAATTTTCAACATTTTTTTAACATACTAAAACATCTTTTTATTAACATCTTTCAACGATATAGTAGAGTTATAAATTTTCGAAATCGTCCAACGTCTGTCTCAACAGTGTGAAGTATGAAGCAGCTGTACTCCATACCTATAAGGAGCAAAACACATAATTTGACGTATATATGTTTTCGCTGCACTGCTGCAATAATTCGAATGCTATCAGAGTGGCATGGCAATTTATTATTTGCTATACAAATGTAGATGACGCTTTTTCGACATTTTTCGTACCTTCGTGTATGTTTCCAGTGATATGGGAAAGAATCCTTTCGCTGTTAAGCAACATGGAATTCTGGATCTCATGATGACTAGTACGACGTCTTTTCGCAACATTTTTCCATATTTAGTCATAGGCAGGTAAGACCACGGAGAACTATAAACTGCAGGTGCTACGTTCAGACTTTCCTGAATTAAACCGTCGCAGCTATAAGTGAACATTAACAGCTGAACGAAGAAGGCCGCAAGGAGGAATACAGAAGTATAACGTCTGCCAACGTTAGTATCCTAAACAAGAAATGAGCATGTACTGTGCAGGTTTGTATGAGATTTTAAGAACAATTGCCACATCAAATATGTTTCTTAACTGTTTAGTGTGATTTCAGGTGGAAGATACAAATAAACGAATACTATGAAGTGATGCTCTTGAATTGTTAATCCTTATTTCATTTCAAAACTTCAACTACACAAATTTTTATTATGTATTTAAAATTTAATTTTTCTAAATTATGCAAAAGTCAAATTATACTAACTTATACTAACCACAAGTATTTGCAATCCATTGATACATATCAGCACGCTGAAGGCGAGTATTTGTGCAAACGCTATCAGGTTAAATACTTCTTCAAGCTTCTTGCAATATGCAATAAGCATCTTGTGCTGCTGGACACATCGTTTGAACGTCATGTAAGCATTCTCTGTGGTACTTGGTACAAGCGTGATTGAATCATCAACAATGTTTTCACTCTTCAGGTTTGATAGTCTGTACTGCAGTATTCGAAATTGTGTGGCCACATGCAGATTCATGATACACAGAATATTGTCGACGCAAAAATGGGAAAGACCGACCTGATATACGACTAAAGCCTGTTTCGATGGAATAATAAAAATTCAATTAGCAGGATTTTCAATAATTTGTATCAAAGATGCCATTTCGTGAACCCCGCGGACGGCAAATGCATCTTATGAAAAAAGTATATTGTTTTTGCTTTGATTATCATGAATTGAACTAATTTGCAACTACCAGTAATATTTCTTCACGTTTGTCAAACCTAAGCTGGCAACAAGCGACGATTGAACAATACTCAGCGAATAAAGCGTTCATAGAATTGCTACAATAATTTTTGTAATAAACAAGAAATGACAATACCTGCACAAAGAACGTTATCTCGTAGTATGGTGAAATGCAGAACGGCACTGGCGGCAAACTGAATGGAAAGATCCTGCCCGTTTCATTTTTCCCAATATTTACTACAATTAAAATTGTCGCGCTTTTAGATTCACTTTGTCCACAATTGAATTGCAACGAAAGTTGATCGTTCTAATACACACTGTCAAAAAGTGTTTCTCCACATTCAGACAACTTACCAATCAGTGGGCCCAAGATGTAACCAATTAATGTCATATGTGAAAAGAAGGTGAATGAACCGATGAAAATCGCGCAAGTGTTCTTGCATGCGTCTACTATCGTTCTCTCATTTGATTCGTAATGCGGTTCTATAAAATGTCTTCGTAGATGGACAAGTAAAACCAAAAACTCCTTCTTATACACGAACAACACACACATTTTGAATAGATCATTGGTTGTACATAGAACGTTGATAAGTGCATATAGAAGACCCTGCGGATATTATAAAGTATAATGCATACTCACTGAACCCTTAAGTGCACTTACAAAATGTAATTTAATAATGCAACGATTCAATTGAATCATTTTTAATCCCTATGAAATGGTAATTAGAAACGTAGTGAGATAATAAAATGTCATCTAAATCCACTAACAGTTGTAGTTTCAATGATAAACACTTTTAATTTATTGCAAACACAAATGCACGCATACGAGACAGTCTCGCAAAATTGATTTTCAACGAATTTTATTCTACACGCTCCAGTTGTTTCTCATGGAAAATTACCGAATTCCGGATTGAGCTACGATTGCGAGGATTAGACACGTTTCACAAACTAAGTACACAAGTTGCATAACACTTACAGCAGCATCTAGTTCCGTACGAATGAAATTTAATGACTCTATGAAAATACAGAGAGACACCATGAAGACAGTATAACATGCAGCGAAAGTTCGAGAACAATGCTCGATTCGGTTCTTGGATGTCCAAATACCGGTGAGCCTCATGAAAATCGATGCTGCAGCAATTGAAAAATCGTCAGTATCTATCCCGAACATTTTCAGTTTTGAGCCAATTGACTGGCAAGTTCTGACATTGATCTTGCACTCGCTACAGTCAACCTTCGTTATGTCGGTACACTTACATCAATTCAGTCATTTTCTAGTCGCTTTGATAGTCTCGCATTCCATATTCACCTGCTGTATACTTTGTATTTAGTCTTATTACTACTTGCACGTAGTCGTTCGATTGGAAGGGAAAATGGAAACCCATTAGCATGCATCTATAATTGTCGTCCCTTCATCGTGGTACGCAAGATCATAAGTCGTACACCGTAATTGTTCTAGCATTATAGCCCCCTGTGAATCTTGATCGTGGCTCAACATGCGAAAGGGAGAAAGACAATTGCAAAATATTAAATTGAATATCTGATTATAGAAGCCACATTCTGATCGATCTACATTTTTTCGCAATAACGAAGTTGTTCCCTTCGCATCATAGTTCAACTTCATCGTAAGCTAGGTGACTCATGGTCTTTGAGGTCCGGAAAATCTAACGTAATTGCAACTTTTCAATTTATTATTATATTCAAGTTATTATTAATTTATTTCACATGTTCCACGTGAGGTACGTGCAGTGTGCAAGTTTCAATATGCTGTTCTGCACGCATTAGAATATTAAACCATAAGTGTCGTATTTGTATTTCGTGCAGTGTATCTGATCTTCTCTGTTCAAGCAGTATAAAGAACATATTTCCTCAAAAAATGCTTACCTACTCTAAATATATTGTAATTAGAACAGAACCTTCAACAATCGAATTTTCTTGCCAAACATTAAAGTCCTCAGAATTACGTATTTTAATTATACATGGGAGCTGTGAAATGCAACGGTGTTGCAAAACAGATGCATAAACAGTCAATTTGTAACATTTTAATATGCACACAGTGAATCGTTTCACATAACATTTACAGTAAAATTTTCAACAGTTTTATAACATACTAAAACTAGACATCTTTCAACGATATAGTAGAGTTAAGCATTTTCGAAATCCATCGTCTGTCTCAACAGTGTGAAGTATGAAGCAGCTGTACTCCATACCTATAAGCAGCAAAGCACATAATTTGACCTGTATGTGTGTTCGATACACTGCAGAAAATATTTCACATACAAACGTACAAACGTAGACGGTGCTTTATCGAAATTTTTCGTACCTTCGTATATGTTTCCAATGATATGGGGAAGAATCCTTTCGCTGTTAAGCAACATGGAATTCTGGATCTCATGATGACTAGTACGACGTCTTTTCGCAACATTTTTCCATATTTAGTCATAGGCAGGTAAGACCACGGGGAACTATAAATTGCAGGTGCTACGTTCAGACTTTCCTGAATTAAACCGTCGCAGCTATAAGTGAACATCAACAGCTGAACGAAGAAGGCCGCAAGAAGCAAGAAAGAAGTATAACGTCTGCCAACATTAGTATCCTAAAAAAGATATAAGCATGTACTGTGCAGGTTTGTAAAAGATTCCAAGAACAATTGCCGCATCAAATATATTTCTTAATTATTTAGGGTGATTTCAGGTTGAAGATGCATAGAAATGAATATTAAGAAGAGATGCTTGTGAATGGTTAATCTAATTTTATTCCAACATTTCAACAACACAAATTTTTATTATTTAAAATTGAATTATTCTAAATTATGCAATAATCAAATTATACTAACTGATACTACTATACAATTTATACTAACCACAAGTATTTGCAATCCATTGACACATATCAGCAAGCTGAAGATGAGTATTTGTGAAAACGCTATCAGATTGAATACTTCTTCAAGCTTCATGCAAAATGCAATAAGCATCTTGTGTTGCTCGACACATCGTTTGAATGTCATGTAAGAATTCTCTGTGGCACTTTGCCCACGCGTCACTGAATCATCAACATCGTTTTCACTCTTCAGGTTTGAGAGTCTGTACTGCAGTATTCGAAATTGTGTGGCCACATGCAGATTCATGATGCACAGAATATTGTCGGCGCAAAAGTGGGCAAGACCGATCTGATATACGACTAAAATCTGTTTCGATGGAATGGTAAAGATTCAATTACTCACGCTTTTCAATAATTTGACTCAAAGACGCCATTTGGTGTATCTTATGAAAAATGAATATTATTTTTGCTGTGATTTTCATAAATTGAACTAATTTGCAACCACCAGTAATATTTCTTCACGTTTGTCAAACTTCAGCTAGTAACAAGCTGCCATTGAACAATACTCACAAGGAAACATATTCAGTTGATACACGCCGATTTTGATGAAACTTATGTGAGATATAGTTCTTCGAAAAATGCTTGACACGTATTTTTTTTATCGACAACCATCCACTCTGAGGGGGTGAAACAGCCCTCTAAGTTAGGGATCAAAACCACATTTTTTGAGAAATACAAAAGTTTGGTAAAAAATTCTTGCGCGACTACATTTCCCATTAAAAAATACACTTTTAAAACAAAAAACAATTTTTTTCTACTTCTAGTTTCCCAGATATCTCAAAAAATGTAGTTTTGCCCCCTGACTTCGAGGGCTGTCCTCCCCCCCCCCCCTCTGAGTGGATGGCTGCCAATAAAAAAAATACGCGTCAAATATTTTTCGAAAAATTATATCTTACATAAGTTTCATAAAAATCGGCGTGTATCAACTGAATATGTTCCCTTGTCAGCGAATAAAGCATTAAAAGATCTGCTACTACAATAATTTTCGTAATAAAGAAAACATGATGATACCTGCACAAAAAAGGTTATCTCGTAGTATGGTGAAATGCAGAACGGCTCTGGCGGCAAGCTGAATGGAAAGATCCTGTCCGTTTCATTTTTACCAATATTTACTAAAATGAAAATTGTCACGCGTTTAGATTCACCAGTGTTAAGTGTTTGCTTTGACCACAATTGAATTGCAATAAACTGTCGCATGTATTTTTCTACATACAGCCGACTTACCAATCAATGGTCCCAGGACGTAGCCAAGTAATGTCACATGTATAAAGAAGGTGAAGGAACCGATGAAAATCGCACAGGTACTTTTGCATCCGTCTACTATCGATCTCTCATAGGGGTCGTATTGCGATTCCAAAAAATTTCGTCGTAGATGGACCAGTAAAACCAAAAACTCCTTCTTATACACGAACAACACACACGTTTTGAATAGGTCATTGGTCGTGCATAGAACATTGATAAGCGAATATAGAAGGTCCTGCGGATATTACAAACTATAATGTATACTCACTGAACCCTTAAGTGCACTTACAAAATGTTTTTTAAGAATGCAACGATTCAATTCAATCATTTTTAATCCCAATTATAAATGTAGTGAGATAATAAAATTTCATCTAAATCCACTAACTGTTGTAGTTTCAATGATAAACACTTTTAATTTATTGCAAACACAAATGCACGCATACGAGACAGTTTCTCACAATTTCTACACAAGTTGCATAAACACTTACACCAGCATCTAGTTCTTCACGAAGGAAATTTACTAACTCTATGAAAATACAGAGAGATACCATGAAGAGAGTGTAACATGTAGCAAAGGTTCGAGAACATTGCTCGATTCGGTTCTTGGCTGTCCAAACACCGGTGAGCCTCATGAAAACCGATGCTGCAGCAATGGAAAAATCGTCGGTATCTATCCCGAACATTTTGAGTATTGAGCAATTGACTAGCAAGTTCTGACATTGATCTTGCACTCGCAACAGTCAACCTTCATTATGGCGGTACACTTACATCGACTCAGTAATTTTTTAGTCGCTTCGATTGTCTCACATTCCATATTCACCTGCTGTATACTTTGTATTTAGTCTTATTACTACTTGCACTGCTCGTTCGATCGGAAGGGAAAATTAAAACCCATTAGCATGCATCTACACGTGCAATTACAATTGCCGTCCCTTCATCGTGGTACGCAAGATAATAAGTCATGCACCGTAATTGTATTAGCATTATAGCCCTCTGTGAATCCTCATCGTGGCTACAAGACACGCGACTGGGAGAAAGACAAATGCAAAATATAAAATTGATTATCTGGTTGAAGTAGCTGCTTCGTGATCCAACTACATTTTTTCGCAATAACGAAGTTGTTCCCTTCGTGTCATTGTGCATCTTCATCGTGAGATGGGTGACTTGTGGACTTACAGATCCGGAAAAACTAACGTAATTGCAATTTTTCATACATTCACACGTGCGTAGGTAATATTGGTTATTATTAATTTATTGCACATGTTTCACGTGAGGTATGTGCAAGTGTGCAAGTGTGCAAGTTTCAATATGCTGTTCTTCACGTATTAGAATATTAAACCAAAAGTGTCGTATTTGTAATTCGTGCAGTGCGTCACTCGTCTGATCTTCCCAGTGGAAAATTAATATCGTACAAATATTCGAACAGTATGAAGTCCCTCCGTGGTCGGAATGTATTGTAATTAGAACAGTACCTTCAACGTCAAAGTTTTCTTGCCAAAAATTAAAGACGTCAGAATTATGTATTTTAATTATACATTGGAGCTTTGAAGTTCCGCGGTGTTGTAAAACAGATTAATATACAGTCAATGTAAAACACTTTAATATGCACACAGTGGACCGTTTCACACAACATTTACAGTAAAATGCTCAACATTTTCTTAACATACTAGAACTAGAAATCTTTCATCGATATTGTAGAGTTAAGAATTATCAAAATCATCCATCGTCTGTCTCAACAGTGTGAAGTATGACACAGCTGTACTCCATACCTACGAGAAGCAAAGCACATAATTCGACGTGTATATGTTTTCGATGCACTGCAACCAATATTTCGAATGCTATCAAAGTGACATGACAATTTATTATTTGTTAGACAAATGTAGATAGCGCTTTTTCGTAATTTCTCGTACCTTCGTGTATGTTTCCAAAGATATTGGGAAGAATCCTTTCGCTGTTAAGCAACAAGGAATTCTGGATCTCATGATGACTAGAACGACGTCTTTTCGTAACATTTTTCCATATTTCGTCATGGGCAGGTAAGACCACGGAGAACCATAAACTGCAGGGGCTACATTCAGACTTTCCTGAATTAAACCGTCGCAGCTATAAGTGAACATCAACAGCTGAACGAAGAATGTCGCAAGGAAAAACACAGAAGTATAACGTCTGCCAACACTAGTATCCTAAACAAGATATGATCATGTACCTTGCAGGTTTGTAAAAGATTTCAAGAACAATTGCCAGTGCAAATGTGTGTTTTAATTATTCTTTTTAATTTTTAATTTTGGGTGATTTCAGGTTTAAGATACAAAGAAAAGGATACTAACAAGGGAACATATTCAGATGAGAATGGCCGATTTTGATGAAACTAATGTGAGCCTTAGTTCTTCGAAAAATATTTGACACGTATTTTTTTTATCGGCAACCATCCACTTTGAAGGGGTGAAACCAGCACTCAAAATTGAGAGTCAAAACCATATTTTAAAACTGAGATCTAAAACCAGAGATCGAAAAAATTTGAATTATTTTATAAATTGTGCGTTTTTCAATGGGAAATATAGTCTGTCAAGAATTTTTTAACACACTTTTTTTTTCTCAAAAAATGTCGTTTTGACCCCTGACTTCGAGGGCTGTTTTCACCCCCTCGGAGTGGATAGTTGCCGATAAAAAAAATACGTGTCAAATATTTTTCGAAGAACTATATCTCACATAAGTTTCATCAAAATCGGCGTGTATCAACTGAATATGTTCCCTTGTAAGGAGAGATACTAGTGAATGGTTAATTTTCATTTAATTTCAAAATATCAACTACACAAATTTTTATTATTTAAAATTGAATTTTTCTAAGTTGTGCAAAAGTCAAATTACACTAACTTATACTAACCACAAGTATTTGCAACCCATTGAGACATATTAGCACGCTGAAGACGATTATTTGTGCAAACACTATCAGATTGAATACTTCTTCAAGCTTGTTGCAATATGCAATAAGCATTTTGTGGTGCTGAACACATCGTTTGAATGTCATGTAAGAATTCTCAGAAGCACTTGGCACCCGCGTGACTGAATCATCAGCAACGTTTTCACTCTTCAGATTTGATAGTCTGTATTGCAATATTCGAAATTGTGTGGCCACATGAAGATTCATGATGCACAGAATATTGTCGACGCAAAAATGACAAAGACCAGCCTGATATACGAGTAAAGCCTGTTTCGATGGAAACGTAAAAATTCAATTACTCACGATTTTAATAATTTGTATCGAAGACACCATTTGGTGTACCCCGCGGTCATCAAATCTAATGAAAAATAAATCCATTGCTTTTACTTTGATTTTCATTAATTGAATTAATTTGCGATCAGTAGTAATAGTTCTTCACATATGTCAAACATAAGCTAGTAACAAGCGACGATTGAACAAAACCCAGCGAATAAAGCATTAACAGATTTGCTACAATAATTTTCGTAATAAAGAAGACACGATAATACCTGCACAACAAAGGTTATCTCGTAGTATGGTGTAATATAGAACGGCACTGGCGGCAACGGGAATGGAAACATCCTCTCCGATTCGTTTTTCCCAATACTAACTACAATTAAAATTGTCACACGTTAAGATTCAGCAGTTTTAAGTGTTTTGCTTTGAAATGATACAATGCTTTATACATAGAGTGCTCAATGTAATATTACTTATACTTTTTTCGAACTTGAAATGAAATTAATTTAATCGTTCCCATATTTTTATGACTATTTTCTTAATAAAGATCATGTGTCCAGAATTGAATTGCAACGGAAGTTGATCGTGCTAATATAAACTGCTACAAGTTTTTTTGTACTGTAGACTTACCAATCAGTGGGCCTAGAATGTAACCAACTAATGTCACATGTGTAAAGAATGTGAAAGATCCGATGAAAATCGCACAGGTACTTTTACATGCGTCTAATATAATTTTCTCATTAGTATCATAATGCGATTCCAAAAACTGTCGTTGTAGATGGACCACTAAACTCAAAAAGTCCTTTTTATACACGAACAGCACGAGCAGTTTGAATAGGTCATTCATCGCGCATAGGACGTTGACACATGTATATAGAAGACCCTGCGAATGTTAAAAAATATAATGCATACTTAGTAAAATATCATCTAAATCCACAAAGAGTGATATTATTAATAGATACACATTAAATAAATATTAATATAAATTTTTGTGAGCCTGCATCGGCCCCAATAGTTCACTTAAGGGTTAAAAAAATTACCCTCCTGTGTTATACTTATAAAAGGACCTAATAATGTTCCATATTGTCCGTCCGGAACTTTCAGTGTTAATTAATTGCAAACACAAATACACGCATAGAAGAGAGTCACTCGGAATTGATTTGCAACCAATTTTATTCTACGCTCTCCAATTAATTCTTATAGGAATTCACCGAATTCCAAATTGAGCCACGATGGCGAGTATTAGACACATTTTACAAACGAAGTAGATAAATTGGTTAAACACTAACACCAGCATCTAGCCCACCACCAATGAGCTCTAAAGACTGCACGAAAATACAGATAGCCACCATGACGATTGTATAATACGCAGCGAAGGTTCTGGAACATTGCTCGATTCGGTTCTTGGATGTCCAAATACCGGCGATCTTCATGAAAATCGATGCTACAGCAATTGAAAAATCGTCAGTCTCTATCCCGAACATTTTCAGTTTTGAACAATTGACTGGCAAGTTCTGACATTGATCTTGCACACGCTACAGTCAACCTTCATTGTGTCGGTACACTTACATCAATTCAGTCATTTTCTAGTCGCTTTGATTGTCTCGCATTCCATATTCACCTGCTGTATACTTTGTATTTAGTCTTATTACTACTTGCACGTAGTCGTTCGATTGGAAGGGAAAATGAAAACCCATTAGCATGCATCCACACATGCATTTATAATTGCCGTCCCTTCGCCGTAGTACGCAAGATCATAAGTCATGCACCGTAATTGTTATGGTATTACAGCCCTCTGTGAATCCTGATCGTGGCTACAAGGCACGCGGCTGGGAGAAAGACAAATGCAAAATCCAACATTGAATATCCGGTTGAAAAAAAAAACACCTTGTGATCCAACTACTTCGTTTGCAACAAGAAGTGGTTTTCTTCGTAACATCGTTCAACTTCATCGTGAGGAGGATTACTTGTGGATTTACCGGTCCGGAGAATGGATCGTAATTGCAATTTTTCACGACATTCGCACGTACGTAGGTAATAATGGTTGTTCTCAATTTGTTGCACATGATACACGAGAGGCACGTGCAAGCATACAAGTTTCAGTATGCTGTACTTCACGCATTAGTATATTACTCCAAAAGTAGAATTAAAACTTTCACGTCATTCATTACAACCATTTATTCGGAGAATTATGTATTATTATACACGATTATTGTGAATTTAAATTTATGTTCCCCCTTCACAATTTCAGTGTTTCACTTGTCTCATCTTCCCAGTGAAGAATTAATATCGTATAAATATTCAAACAGTATGAAGAACGTATCTCCTCAAAAAATTCTTACCTGATTTTCTAGTCAACAATTAAAGTCTCAAGCTTAAGTCACAATTACGTATTTTAATTGTACATAGGAATTGTGAAGTGCGACGGTGTTGTAAAACAAAACACAGTCAATGTAAAACATTTTAATATGCACACAGTGAACCATTTCACATAACATTTACAGTAAAATGTCCAACATTTTCTCAACATACTAGAACTAGACATCTTCCATCGATATAGTAGAATTAAGAATTTTCCAAATCATCCAACGTCTGTCTCAACAGTGTGAAGTATGAAGCAGCTGTACTCCATACCTATAAGGAGCAAAGCACATAATTTGACATGTGTATGTTTTCGATGCATTACAGTAAATATTTGGAATGCTATCAGAGTTGCATGATAATTTATTATTTGCTATGCAAATGTAGATGGCGCTTTTTCGTAATTTTTCGTACCTTCGTGTACGTTTCCAAAGATATTGGGAAGAATCCCTTGGCTGTTAAGCAACAAGGAATTCTAGATCTCATGATAACCATTACGACGTCATTTCGCAACATTTTTCCATATTTAGTCATAGGCAGGTGAGACCATGGAGAACTGTAAACTGCTGTTGCTACGTTCAGACTTTCCTGAATTAAACCGTCGCAGCTATAGGTGAACATCAACAGCTGCACGAAGGAGGTCATAAGGAAAAATAGAAAAGTATAACGTCTGCCAGCAACTGTAGTTGCCTAAACAAAATATAACCATAAGTATATTTCTTTCTGTCGGCTCACAAACTGTTTGCCTTAATTTCCTTCGCGTGTATTAATTTTTAAAGATCGAAATATCTATTTACAAAACATATTTGTGACTAATTAATCTGCATTGTATAGAAAATTTTTGTTGTGGATCTTTTCTTTGCGATTATTTTTAGTTGCACAAGCTTCAGTTGGTTAAAAATTAATTTATTTTACGCAAAAGTAAAATGCACTACACAGTTTAAGAGACTTCGAATTACTTTCTTTACAATTTCAAACAATTTTCAGACAACTTTAAAAATTCCTTTCAATTTTTGAAATTTAGTTAAATTTTCTTATACTAACCATAAGCACTTGCAATCCGTTAAGACATATCACCAAGCTAAAGATGAGCATTTGACCAAACACTATCATATTAAATACTTCTTCAAGCTTGTTGCAAAATGCAATAAGCGTCTGATGTTGCTGGACATATTTCTTGAATGTAGCATAAGAATTCTCCGCGGCGCTTGGCACTCGCGTGTTTGAATCTTCGAGAACAGGTTTACTCTTCAGGTTTGATAGTCTATACTGCAGTATGCGAAATTGTGTAGCCACGTGAAGATTCATGATGCACAGGACATTGTCGAAGCAAAAGTGACATATACCGGACTGGTAAATAAGTAGAGCCTATTTCGATGGAAAGTTAAAACAAAATTCACTTATTCTCCATTTCCATTAATTTCAATTGAGAACGCCATTTGGTGTATACCTCGGACATCAAATGGCGTTCTATGAAAAATAGTGTCATTGTGTTTGCAATAATTTTGGTTTCCAGGTCTGGGTCCTCCCCACCAAATTCCTGTGGAGTGTAGGAGGGGGTTAAGAAGATTAGGAGTGTATAGGAGGCCGTATCCTCGCAGTCACGCGAGGCAAAGTTCGGTAAGTGGGGGAATCAGTGCACTGGTAGTGGGGGGAGCCGGTGGACGGATAGTGGGGGATCCGGTGGACGGGTAGTAGGGGAGTAGGTGCACGGGTAGTGGGGAGTAGGTGCACGGGTAGTGGAGGAGTCGGTGCACAGGTAGTGGGGGAGTCGAGAAGCGGCAGAGGGGAAGAAGTTGCCCGGGCCTGATGTACAATTTCGTTAAATGTCCATAACAAGCGACGATTGAACAAAATTCCGCCAATGAGGTGTTAATAAATTTGTAACATGATTTTTTAAACATAGAATACGCGATAATACCTGCACAAAAAATGTTATTTCGTAGTATGGTGTATAACTGAACGGCACTTGCCACAAGTTGAACGGAAGCAGTCTGTCTGTTTCGTTTCTCCCAATACTTACTACAATTAAGATTGTCAGACATTTACTTTCAACAGTGTCAAATATTTTTCTTTGAAATGAGGCATTGTTATATACAATGCATAGAGTGCTCGACATAATATTGATCTAATATAAATTATCTCAAGACATTCACTCGACTCACCCATCATTGGACCTATGATGTAGCAAAGTGCTGTAATATTAGTAAAGAAGGTGAAGAGAACAATAAAAACCGCGCAGGTTCTCTTCGTTGCGTCCACCAATGGTCTCTCGTAGGTGTTGTCGTAATCCGATTCTAAAAACTGTCGTCGTAGATGGACCACTAAAGTCAAAAAGTCTTTCTTATACACGAACAGCACGAGCATCTTGAAGAGGCCATTGCCCACGCTCAGAATGCTCACAAGTGAATACAGGAAAGCCTGCGAATGTTGAAAATTATACATTTACACAGCCAAGTGTATTTGGTCAATTGATGAAAAAACATTTATTTTACATAAAGATCTGCAGTCTGTTAATGAATATCGTATATTTGGAAAAAGGTTTGTAGTTTTCTTGTAAACAATAAATCCACAAAAAAAATCTCAAGCTGTGACCTAAAATATTTTTTCAGTTTACAATTGAAATTTCCATCACTGTTGATTAAATCCTATATTACTTCACAGTTGGAAAAAAATCTAAAAGTGTTAAACATTTTCCAGAATGACATTTATCATTTGATTAACTATTCCAAAACTCACTGGTTTAATTTATTGCGAATAAAAACGCAGATATATGAGAAAATCGATCAGAATATATATTTAATGAATTTTATTGTACACTCCCCAATGATTTCTCGTCGAAAATCACCGAACTCCGAATTGAGTCGAGGATTAGTCGTCACCTTCCACAATCGAAGTAGATAAGTAGCCTAAGCACTTACACTGAAATTAAGCCCGCCACGAATGAAATCAGTTGACTGCACCAAAATGAAGAGAGACATCGTGAAGATGGTATAAAACGCTGCGACGTCTCTCGACAATTTCTCGACTCGGTTTTTGGACGTCCATAGGCCGGTGGCCTTCATGAAAAACGCTGCTACAGCGATCGACAAGTCGTCAGTATGCACCCCGAACATTTTCAGTTTTGAACAACTGGCTGACGGGTTCTGACATTGATCCGGCCCGCGCTGCAGTCAGCTTTCATTACGTCGGTATACTTATTCCAATCGAGTCATTTTCCAGTCGCTTTGATTTACTCGCATTCTATATTCACCCGCTATATACTTTGCATTTATTCTTATTACTACTTGCATACTCGTTCAACAGAAGAGAAAACGAAAGTGCACTACCGTGCTTCTATACATGCATTTATAATTGCCGTTCTTCCGTTGTAGTACAGAAGACCATAAGTTATGCATCGTAATTGCAGTAGTATTATAAAACCCTCTCTGAATCTGGATTGTCACTACAATATACATGACTGGGAGAAAGACAAATGCATAATACAAAATTAAATATCTGAATAACTAAACTACCTTACGATATGACTACATTTATTGTAATGAGGAAGTGGATTTTCTTTGCAACATTGTTCAATTTCATCGTGAGATAGATAACATGTAGAGTTAGACGTCCGGCAAACTAAATGTGTTCGCAATTTGTCACGACATTGGCACGTAGATAGGTAATTATAGTCGCTATTAATTTGTTGCATTAAATAAATTCAATGTGGAATTGCAAGTTTTCTTTTTTCTTACTTCTCGTGAAACACTTTCTTGATCGTACATACACACAGATTATATTTCTATTATTATTTACAAATAATACCTGCACACACGATGTTGTAATGTGTAATTCACAAAACAATTTTCAAGTGTTTGCACTGTTGTCGAATCATTCATGCTAAATTTAATGCTAGTGAGATATTCATATAAAACTATTACCACTAGAACCACCTATGTTTAAACACAACTAATATATTGTTTATTACATATATTGCAATATATTAATCATTACTACATCATGAACGTATTGCACAATAATAATGACAAAATTGAATTTGTTCAAATTCATGAAGAAATGTGTTACAAAATTTTCATAGAAACGGTTTTACAATTTCAACAATCGACAGATAAAGAATAAAAAATGAATTAACTCTTTTTTGTTCGATAGTTCTAGTGTTACGTATATGTTTTCCATCGACATAGTAGCATTAAGCATCTCCCATGTTATCCAATGTTTTTCTCAACAATGTGAAGTACGAAGCTGCTGTACTCCATACCTGTAAGTAGTGAAATGCATATAATTTGCATGTGCATACAGAGTGTTTTAAACGTATGGGACTAGAGTCGCACCAAGTTCTGAAGCATCTGTTGCACAGTGAATATGCTACCTCGCACATACTCTCACGTGTAGTAACATGATCGCGGTCTATTTTGAACACCTATTCGAGATATTTTGCAGCAAATACTTGCCTGGGAGGAGCACGAATTGAGGGGAAAAAGTTACCCTCTCTCTGCCGGTACCGGTTTCGTCACGTGACATTGTGGCGCATGCACGATAGAGACGAACCGCGTCACGTGACTGGGCCGCGGCGGAGGCGTGGCGAATAGCGTCGTAGAAGGGGAAGGTAGAGTGGGAACACAAGTCTTAATCTGGCGACTCTGAGTCTACACAAATTTTACACTGCTACGCATTTTATCAATCTTTTTTATAATTTTCTGCTTACCTTCGTGTACGTTTCTAAAGTTATAGGGAAGAATCCTCGAGCTGTAATGTAGCAGGGAACTTTGGACCTCATGATGATGAGTATGACGCCTTTCCGTAGCATTCTTCCATACTTATTGAACATCAGGCAACACCATGGGGAATTATAAACTCCCGTGGCTACTTTCAGACTTTCGCGCATTACACCATCGCAACTGTAAGTGAACATCAACAGATGGACGAATGACGTGAGCAGAAAAAATAGGAAAATGAATCGCCTTGCAGAATCTGTCTGGACAACAAATCGCAAATATAAGTAAAAACTATTTTTTTAAATTAATTAAAAGAAATTATTATATTAAAAATTTTAAATTGTGAGGTTTGAAATGTATATTGTAAACCAGAATACTTCAGCTTGTTTCAAATGTGCACATTTATAATTCCATTGGAGATTTTATGCATTTATAAAAGAATTGAGCCTGCGAAATACAAAATTGTTGATTTATTTGTACTAACCACAAGTGCTTGGCAACCATTCAGGCAAATCACCACACTGAACGTGAGTATGTCTCCCAACACTATTAGATTGAACATCGCTTCCATCTTTTTGCAATATGCAATAAGTACTTGGTGCTGGTGAACGTAACTTTTGAAGGTAATGTAAACATCCTTTGTGGAATGCATCATGCACATTTTCAAATCTCCAAGAAGATTTAGTTTGTCGTATTTATACCTCAGGTTTGTTAGTCTGTATTGTAGTATGCGAAACTGTGAGGCCACGTGGAGGTTCATGATACATAGAAAATTGTCGAAACAGAAGTAGGATACACAGATTTGATAGAGAGACAATACCTGTTTCAACAATTATTAAATTCAAAGTTAGCTGTACACGTGAGTACAGATACTGAAGAAATCGCGAAAAATTTCTTTCGAACATTTTGACAGATTTATAGATTTTTAACAACGAACTTTTCAGTAAATTATTAAAAATGAGACTGAAGTGGCAATACCTCAATAATAAACCCTATCTCGTAATACGGTGTCATAGACATCGGCAGATCCAGCCACAAATTGAACGGAAGCACTCTATCGGATTCGTTTTTTCCAATATTTGCTACAATTCAAATTAAACAAATGTTACTCATAAAATTGTTAATGCAATTTAATGTAAAACAAGGTGCCCTCTGGATTTATATAATTTCTATAAGACAAGCCACCAGCAAAATGAAAACAGTTTGAAGGAGAAAAGGAATGTTTAAAATAAAAGTAACTTCAATTTAAAAACTGAATTTTTAATTCTACTAAATCCCTTCATCATTGTGAATTAAAGGATGTGTTAATTTCCGTTTATTGAATCGACTCACCTAGTAATGGGCTCGCAGCGTAAGAAAACGCTGTCAAATGTGCAAACAAAGTAAGCAGTCCAATAAAAATTGTGCAGAGACTCGTGCACCGGTTCATTATATTCTTTTCATGGTCATCGTAATCCGAATTCAAGAAATATCGTTCCAGATGGTGCACTAAACTAAAGAAATCCTCTCTATGCGGGAGCAGTACCAATATTTTGAACAGGCCTCCGAGCACCGTTAAGGTGTTGACAAATATAAACAGACAAGCCTGTCGGTAGTCAACAAAATATATATTATACACGTTCGACTTGCGTGCTGAATCGTAATATCATCATAATCATAAACAAAGACACAACTTTCCACTAAGATAACTTAGCTTTATCTTAAAATTTCCTCCACTACTTTACTAGCTTTAATGCTCTAAAATCCTGTGAATACAAAATGCAACGTTCAATGAAAAAAAATTAGCTTCAACTTGAAATTTCCTCCAATTTCCTTTATAAAAAAAATCTACCACATCATGATACGTGGCACACAATTTTTATGAAACTTTTTAACATTTACAGTCACTTCTGCGTTGCAAATTGAAATGGACACACTGTAGATCGGTGTATATAAATTTTTTAAACACTCACAGTAAAGTCACCCTTGGTATAATAGAAATCAGCTACTTGTACGTAGAATGCGAAAAGTATGAGCACAACGGTGTAAGTCAGAGTGATATCTCTGCGACGTTGTTCGACCGGGTCGGCAGACAGCCAAAAACCGATGATCTTCATAAAAAATGATGTGACCGCGATCGAAAAATCGTCGGTCCGCGTCTCGATCATTTTGAGTTTCGAATAACCGGATAACAGTTTCTGACATTGATCTTGGCGCGCCACCCCTCAGCCTTCAATATTCCGATACGCTTCCTCCGATCGTCATTTTCCTCGCCGCTTTGACTTGCCAATCTTCTGTACTCCTCGAATATGTGCCCATTATTCATGCTTATAGCTACGTGCACATAGTCATTCGGCGGGGAACAGCAAAGAAAGCGTATTACCTCCACAGATGTATCCTAATTGCCGTTTCGCAATAGTCGAACAGTCGACAAGATTCATGAGTTATGCATGATACCCAGTGCAAGGACTATCAAGCCCTCTGTGAATCTAAATCGTGACGAGTTGCTGCACGACTCGGAGAAAGACGAACGAAAAATACAAAATGAGAAAAGTGGTTGGAGATCTTGAAAAATGGTTGGAATTGTTGCAACGTGTATTTTAATTTTATTTATTACTTTAGTTTTTTTAGTTAATTTTAGTTAGTTATTTGTTAATTTTATTTGATCAGTGTACAGTTTTTGTGTTTTCGACGGGAATAAATTATCGCTACAGAGCAATATCCATTTGTGGTAATTTCATTGAATTTTCTTGGTGGAACATTGATGGGATGTCGATGGGATTCGTGAATTATGTATAATAGTCGAGCACTGTCAAGCCCTCTATGAATCTCGATCGTAACTATCACTCGTATAGGACAAAGACAAATATTAAATACAATAAATGTGCGTGCACGAAGGAACGTCGTCGTACACGCAACAGCACGTACACGCAACATCACGGAGACAGGTCAGCGTTGACATCTGCAGACTGCCGTTTGCAGCAGTCGGACAGACCAACGACGGTTAGCGAACAGTTGACACGTTAGCGAGCGGCATCAGAGCTGTACGAACAAAAATATGACAGTGTTTAGCATTGAAGAAATAGCTATGATAGTGCTGCTACTGGATAATAATGGAGACAGTGAAGAAAATATTGGGTGAGTAGAACTAATAGTAAAATAGTAAAAATAAGAAGAGTCCATTTATACAGAATTTTAGCGGTTTTTATCAGAATATATGAATAGTCTATCTCTTCCAAATGCGTTTTGCATTTTTTAAGTTGGTTCAAAGGGCCATTTGTTTCAAAAATTTTATTGTGTCGAATTAATACGCGTTAATAGTAGTCGTTGAATCTTTATGCAAAATAAAAATTTTCCAAGTCAATTGCAAGTAACATAAATTAAATAAATATGTATCTTCTTTTTTTTAATAATTTTAATAAGCCGAAAATAATGTAACAATGTTTTTTTTTCTAATATCTTCACATTTTTGTTTGGGATGCATAAAGTCCACATTTTAACAATTAGTGTAAGAACTGCTAAAAAATGGAGGTCCCTTTTAAGTAATAAATATTGTCATATTAGAGTGCATTGAGTAATCGCCGATTCCACTAGAGGGAAATAATTTATGTCATACGTGCGATTAATATTTTCTATGTAAATGGTAGAGCACAGTTATTTTCTCGATCTAATAATGGACCACCTGTTGCTTGGACAGCTTGAATAACCGACGGTACTCAGTAATTTCGGACATCCACATTGGTCTGCACTTACCCCCGACAAAACGAAATATTTGCTAGGTCAGTAATTTGCACAGATGACGCTGCAATCATATGGTACCTACGAGTGACAGATGACCGATCATGATCGAGTATTCGAATATAAACAATTAATAAACAATTCATGATGTTGCAAATCAATTAAAGATCATTTCTTTGGTGTCACCTTCTTTTCATTCCGTCAACCATATTTGTTGATTAATGTTGATCGATAACTTCATTTAGAAGTTCTTGCTTACTTCTGCAATTAAAAAGAGCAATTTCTGTTTTATTCGTTTCGTCAACTCAATTGAAATATAGCATGTTGAGAAAAATTATTCATTGCATGATATTAATAAACAATTTTGTTCACAGGTAAATGGGCCACCAAATATTTAAAATTGAGAAAAATACACGAAGAAATTACAGCATGGTAGAGGTCAAACATAATGGTTAAAAAGAAGTTCATCTCTTGCGACGTCAGGAAGGGCACATCAAGGTCATCATTATTTCTTTTTCAGGTAATACTTTATATTTTTATTTGCATGTTGTTCTTCTTTAAGTAAAGAAGAATTCTGCGAGTTATAAACAATAATAGTATCAATATTGAAAACATTTTTATTGAAAACTATATCTCACTCTATATAAATACTGTACACATATGAAAGTTGCATAATACTCTGATTGGTACGTAATAAAAAATTTCAAATGGCAATAAGAAAAAATTATTTCTTCAGTGGAGTATCGGTACTCAGTAGTTTCTCAGCAGCGTGAAGTACGATGCAGCCGTACTTAAAACCTGCAATAGACACGAATAAACAATTGAATAAACAATTTTGCATCGAGTACCAAACATACTACCATCGCAATAGTAGCTTTCGTCTGACATTGAAAATTTTGCCAAAATATTAGCCATCTCTGGGTTATTTATTCTTTCATCGCAAAATTCGTTAGTCGAATATAGATTTACAAGAAAGATTAATAAATAGTCGTTACCTTAGTATACGTTTGCAGTGACACCATAAAAAATCCACCAGCTGACATGGAACAAGGCTCTCTTGACCTCATTATGACCAGTTGCATATCGTTCCTCAGCATCTTCCCACTGTTATTCATCGGTAAAATTGGCCATTGAGACGTATAAACAGACTCGGCGACTTCCAAGCTCTCGTGCATCAAACAATCGCAGCTGTAGGTGAACATCAGTAGTTGAGTTATGGTACCGATTAGGTGAAACGTAAAGACCACGCGTCGGTAGGGCGACGCTCCTTGCTGGGAGACAGAGAAAATTAAAAACGGTAATTATTTAAAAGTTTGCCCTCCTCATCGATATAGAGAAGTTTCATTGTCATTATTGAGCAACAAATTTCTTTCACATATTCCGAAAAATTTCATGAAATGTAACTGTTCTACTAGACGCTCATTCATTTATTTGCGTATACTAACCAGAATCATGGAGAGTGAAGGGGAAATGTTATAATGGGGCTGTAACCCTAAGGGGAATCAGTAATAAAATATATATACTAACCAGAAGCATTAAGTAGCCATCGAGACAGATCAATATGCTGAAAATTAACACTTGTCCCAGAACAACTATCGTGAACAGCTCTTCTACTTTTCGACAATACGAGATCAGTTCCTGGTGTTGTCTAATGCAGTCTTTAAACACTATATAACAATTATCTGCGTAATAGGGTGGCAATGATTTCGATATTCCACTATGTTTTTTCATATCATTATCTCTGTGCATGTTCGCGATTCTGTACTGTAGTATGCGAAATTGAGTGGCTGCCTGCAGATTGGTGATGCACAAGAAATTATCCACGCAAAGGTAGCCAATGCCGTACAGGAACATACATAATGTCTGTCAACGTGAAAAATTATAAACAATTGAATTTCGCGTTTCTGTACAATAATTATTAATCTAATAAGATTAAAAACATTTTACATAAATTATTAAAAAAAAGAAAGATATTTTGCTACTGTATCTTGCAATTGAGGCTGTTAGTTTTTTTCTTGCAAAAAGATCTGTAGTATAGTAATGAGCAATAATAATTCAAATGGGATAGAAAATGTAACCACAAAAATATTTAGAAATGTCCAAGAATTTAATCAGTTGCAGTACCTGAAAAATAAACGTTATCTCATAAATGTATGGCTTCAGAAAAAAATCGTTATAGAAGTTGAACGGGAGTCTCCGAGCCGTGACATTGGCAGAAAAATATTCTAAATAATGCGAGAAACGTCTAATTATTACTTGATGAATTTAGTATTGCAATCTTGCTCGTATCTAAATCAATTATGTGTCAATAGTCTTACCAACAAACGGCTCTACCACGTAGCTGCAAGCCGTTCCTTGAGCGAAGAAATTGAAGGAACAAATGAACACTATACACATCCGTTTGCACCGATTCAATAACGCTTTTTCACAAGAATCGTAATTCGTGTGCCAAAAGTTGTTCTCCGCGTATGAAACTATCTCGATGAATTGCTTTTTATGTAGATACACTATGGACATCTTGCATAAGACTAGTGCCACTGTCGCGAGGTTGCATGCTATGTAAATAATTTCCTGGAAAAAATAAATATATCGATTGAAATTGGTACAGTATCTACATGTATAGGATATTAATAATATTCATAATATACCCATAGCCATAAGATATCTTCGCAATGTTTTTCTCTTTTGTCCTCTTCTTTAAGAAATAGAGTAATTTGACACATTCAGAACTCACTATTGTAACACTCATAAAACACTTTCATAGTTTCCCATCCCCATAACAATGGTTAAAATAAAAATGAATGTCTTGCCTGTTCAATGTCACTTTTGAAAACGTGTCAATATAAATTTCATACTAGAGTTCATATTTTGCGTTATTTTCGGTTGATAATTGTTACACAATTATCGGTGCGTTTCTTACAAATATGAAATTACCTATACCCAATTTGGAAATGACTGTGGCTTCCCTAGTCGGTGTCATCTCTCAAGCATAACAATTTCTTTCATAGTGACAGCACACTAACATCCAAGTGTCTGGAAACTCACTTACAAACACTCACTTGGAACGAAGTGCTATAGACGTGGTACAGATCCATCAATTCGACCAACACCGCTGTAATCAGCAATGTCATCGCCAACGCGAACGAGTTCCTCCTTTTGCGTTCCTCGGCTGGGTTCACCGCGCACCAGATGCCGGTCAGCTTCATATAAAAGGAAGTTACGAACAGAGAAAAGTCTTTGGTCTCCTCGGCGCGCATGTTGAATTTCGAATGGCCCGATCGATCGATTTTGAACTTCGCGCGAGACCTCCGCTCGAATGATCAAGGATGCGACACCCGAGGGGGCTTTTGCGTGCCCTCTGACTTTGATCTACTTCTGCCCTGTATTCAGGCCGAGCGTGTCGTTGCATGACCTCGAATTTACGTGTCACACCATTTCATTTTCCCGTACAGGAATGTGGCTGTCGAGCGTCAGGTAATTGACGCCTCTGGAGAGCGAAATGGATTGTTCGATCGGTGCACTGTGCATGATTCAAAGGGGATGGCTTGTTTAACACCTGGGACGTACCTGACAGCACAGCGAACAACTTGAGGCTTCCGCTGACTGAAAGAAGGGTTCAGTGTACCGTGGGATCTTTGCCAATGTGACAGTGACTGGTCTGTAAAACCAGGATGCTCCTTAACACGTTCGCTATTCGTGTTTTTTCTGTTGTTCAACTTCATTCATGAAACATTTGTTAAATATGACGTACCTTCTGTATGAAATATTCAAGTAATTTGGCATATTATACTGTGTACTGCGACTGTAGATAACATGGTATACGAAATTAATTTGACTATCTTTAACATTCGAAGTATCGGAGGGATTAAATTTTATTTTATTGATTAAATTTCCAACATACTTTCCCTAAGACTTCAATTGACTTTGATTATAGATATTGATATAGATATAGATATTGATTTTGATCCCTTTCGTAGCGATAGTGTTAAGTGGGAGGTTGCAGACGTCACGTATCTGTGACAGTAGTAGCGAACGTATTACGGTCTTCTGTTTAATCATGTGAAAAGGAGTTTTACGTGTGTGGATTTGATGTGAAGGGAAGAATTTTTGTTGTTTTGGAATTGATAGGGTTATTTTGAGATCAAAGCAGTTCTGAAAATATTAAACTGTATGACTCACGTTGATCTTAGGTCTTAGAAAAATTATCAAAAATGCCCATGAAATCGTACAGGTCCGTATCAATTAATTTCCATCTTCATATTAATAGACAATTTTGTTTACAGGTAAACGGGTAACCTAATGTCTGAAATTGAGAAAAATACACGAAGAAGTTACAGCATGGTAGAGGACAATCACAATGTTTAAATCAAGTGCATCTCTTTCGACGTCATGAAGGTCACATCAAGGTCATCATTATTTCTTTTTCAGGTAATATTTCAAATTTTCATTTGCATGTTGTTCAACTTTAAGTAAAGACGAATTCGGCAAGTTATTAACAATAATAGTATCACGATTGAAAATATTTTTATTGAAAACTATATCTCACTCTATATAAATACTGTACACATATGCAAGTCGCATAACATTCTGTGTTATTCAAACGACCATCAGAAAATAGATTGTCTCTTCATTGGAGTATTAATATTGTCTTAGAAGCGTGAAGTAAGACGCGGCTGTACTTAGAACCTGTAACAGACATAGTTAATGGACAATTTTATTTTATTGTCATTACAGTTACATCTTCCCTCGAAATCTTACGAACAAAAACAAAGCTCGGATGAATATACAAATTTTCTATTTACTTGCCAAGTGAATTAATAAATGATCGGCACCTTAGTATACGTTTCCAATGACACGATAAAGAATCCACCGGCTGTTAGGCAGCAAGGCACCCTCGATCTCACCATGACAAGTTGCATATCGGTTCTCAACATTTTCCCACTGGTACTCATCGGTAAATTTTGCCACTCAGTGTCGTAAACAGTGTCAGCGATCACCATACTTTCTCGCAGCACGCAATCGCAGCTGTAGGTGAACATCAGCAGTTGAGACATGGTACCGATTAGGTGAAACGTAAAAACCAAGCGTCGGTAGGGCGACGTTTCCTCCTACGAGACGCAGAAAATTAGGACGGAGGGCGAAGATTCACCCTGCGAGGCACAGAGAATTAAAAATCTATAAAGATTTGAAAAGTAAAAAATGCAGAGAATTCAATTATTGATATTGCTGTGAAATGAATTTATTTACGTATACTAACCAGAAGCATCAAGTAGCCATCAAGACATATCAATACGCTGAAAAGTAGTAATTGTCCGAGTACTACTATCGTGAACGCTTCTTCCACCTTCTCACAATATTTGATAAGTGCCTGGTGTTGCCTAATGTAGTCTCTAAATACAGTATAGCAATTGTCAGTATGATAGGCTGGTAACTCACCCGTCGTTCCATTATCTTTCTCTGTTTCAATCCCTTTTTGTAAGTTCAAAATTCTATACTGTAATATACGGAACTGAGTAGCTACGTGAAAATTCGCAATGCACAAGAAATTGTCCACGCAAATGTAGCCAATGCCATAGGCGACCAAAACTAAAAACTGTCAACACGAGAAAATATAAAGATCTCAACTTGTTATGCGATAAATAATTTCATTTAAGGTAGTATTCGAAAAGTGTTAATAGCAAGAGTCTCATTTTACATCGACAATATAATGCGTACAAGATTAAAAATGTGTTTACGAAACGACTAAAAATTGTTCGAACAATCGATTTGCAATACCTGCGACAAAAATGTCATCTCAAAAATGTATGGTTTCATAACAACATCGGTATGCAAGTTGAACGGAAGTGGTCGAGCAGATTCATCGTGTGTAAAATATGCTTAAAAAACCGAAAAACATCTTGATATTATTTGCAGAATCTAATGTCGTGTACAGAGTGCCTGGTACTACTGATATGAAATGTAATTAAAAAACTGTAAATATTTGTTTCTTATAGTCATACATTAACTCTGCCAACAGTAACTAATAATAAGTAGATTTGAGTCCATCTTCTTACCAATCAGCGATTCTAGCGAATAGCAGAAAGCCGTTCCCTGAGCAAAGAAATTGAAGAAACAAATGAACACTATGCAAATCCGCTTGCAGTCTCTCAGAAACACTTTTTCACGGGAATCGTAATTCGTGTGCCAGAAACACTTCTCCATATATGCAAGCAACTGGAAAAATTTCAGTTTATGCAAGTACAGTGTAATTATCTTGCATAAGACCAGTGCTATTGTCACGAGGTTGCATATCGTGAACATGGTCTCCTAAAATCACAAAATTGCAAGAAACAGGACTAGAATAAAACCAAACTAATTATTTAAATCATTTGAATAGGTCAAGAATAGTGTAACAATGTTCCTAAAATCTAATGTCTTCAAAAATCTGCATTTCGCCACTCGGTTGTATATGACGTGTATACTCGTCACGGAATAAAATTAATTACTTGCATTTGCAAAACCAAACGAAGAAATCGAAGGGCGGTCAGTAGGATAAATAAAATATTAAAAAATTCTTAGCATTCACTTACAATATCGAGCTACACAGGTGAGAAGTTAAGCATTACTATTGCACTTACTTCGAAGTTGCCATAGGCATAATAAAACTCTCTGGCTTCGATGTAGGCGCCGAGGCACATGAATGTTATCGAGAAAACGAACGCGTTCCATCGTCGTCGTTCCTCTGCGGGGTTGGAGGCAGGCCATACTCCGGTCAGTTTCAAGTAAAAGGAAGTGACTACCCGGGAGAAATCGACGTTCTGCTTCGCGTGCATGATGAATTTCGAATGATCGACTTTGAACTTCGCGCGAGAACCCCCTGGAGGTTCATCAAGGTTGCGAAGTTCAAGAGACTTCGCCCACCCTGGGACTTTGATCTAGTTTTACCCTGTATTCAGGGCTCGCGTGTCTTTCAATGGCCTCAAGGTTACTTGTTAACGTCCACTCATTTTCCCATGCGGAAATGCTGCTGTGGAAAATTCCTGGTAGCCGATGCTCGTTGGGTGTAAAATTGGTATAATGTACGATCGATGCACTCTGCATCATTCAGGATAATCACTTATCGTTTGAGAGAGTTCGCGGAAAAGCTTGCGGTTTCCTTTGACCGTAAGGAGGGTCCGGTGTACCTCGAGTCGTTAGCTCCTATTAATATTAGTCAGTAATAGATGGTTAGGGATGTCAGCGAGGCTTTTTACTGTATCAATGGACACTGTTGAATCTGAACTGTCCTGTTCAAGATGTTCCCAAAGGTCTTTTTTTCAATAATGTGAAAATTGATTCGGTGTGTGTGTTTATGTGAAGGAATGTGTTTTTGTGCTTTAGGAATTGGAAGAAGTTTTGTGAGATGATGGCAGTACTGAAAACATTGAATTAAGATTCAATCGAAAGCAGATAGTTAATAAGAAGAGAATAATTCGAACATTCTTCAAATTACAAGAATACATGTACTTTAATAAAAAAGGAATATATTGATTTAAATGAAAACGATAGTTGAAGGAAATTTTCGAACTCATTAAACGCTATTGAAATTTTTGGTCCTTGTTAGAAGGGTTAATGTTAGTAGGAGTAATATAATGATTTCATTATAAACTATATTTCACTCTACATTAAACCTGTACACGTATGCAAGTTGCATAATACACTGATTTGTACGTAATATAAAATTTCAAATGGCAATAAGAAAAAAATTATTTCTTCAGTGGAGTATCAGTACTCAGTAGTTTCTCAGCAGCGCGAAGTACGACGCAGCCGTACTTAAAACCTGCAATATACACGGATAAACAATTGAATAAACAATTTTGCATCGAGTACAAAACATACTACCATTACAATAGTAGCTTTCGTCTGACATTGAAATTTTTGCCAAAATATTGACCATCTCTGGGTTATTTATTCTTCCATCGCAAAGAATATTAGTCGAATGTAGATTTACGAGAAAGATTAATAAATATCCATTACCTTAGTATACGTTTGCAGTGACACCGTAAAAAATCCCCCAGCTGACATGGAACAAGGTTCTCTTGACCTCATTATGACCAGTTGCATATCGTTCCGCAGCATCTTCCCACTGTTATTCATCGGTAAAAGTGGCCATTGAGCGGTATAAACAGACTCGGCGACATCCAAGCTCTCGTGCATCAAACAATCGCAGCTGTAGGTGAACATCAGCAGTTGAGTTATGGTACCGATTAGGTGAAACGTAAAAACCATGCGTCGGTATGGCGACGTTTCCCCCTACGAGACGTAGAAAATTAAAAACCTACACTAATTTGGAAAATCGCTAAAACCTTAGCCGTCCCTTGCTTTTTTAATAAGATACATTCTATTTAAATTCTATTATATTTGGATGATATTGCAATTTTGTATTATGTTAGCCACATTTGACCAGTTCTTCCACTTCTTCATTCCGCTATGGTGGGAGGTGACGTTACCCCACTATTTCATACGGTCAACGGTCATACCGCCAAGAGTGGCAGGCTTAAGTAGTGGGGGAACGGAATGATTGATGGTGGGGACTAAAATTTTTCAGAACATGTTTTTTCGTGGAACGAGCGCCAATATGATGTAAAAATCACTTCGAAGGCTTGTAGAAGTGGAAGAAGAGTACACCGATTCTTTCATTGCCATTATTGGGCAATAAATTTCTTTCACATATTCCGAAAAATTTCATGAAATGTAACTGTTCCACTAGACACTCAATCATTTATTTGCGTATACTAACCAAAACCATTAAGTAGCCATCGAGACAGATCAATATGCTGAAAATTAACACTTGTCCCAGAACAACTATCGTGAACAGTTCTTTCACTTTTCGACAATAGGAGATCAGTGCCTGGTGTTGTCTAATGCAGTCTTTAAACACTGTATAACAATTATCTGCGTAATAGGCTGGCAATGATTTCGAAATTCCACTATGTTTATTCATATCATTATCTCTGTGCATATTTGTAATTCTGTACTGTAGTATGCGAAACTGAGTAGCTGCGTGCAGATTGGTGATGCACAAGAAATTGTCCACGCAAAGATAGCCAATCCCGACCACGAACATACATAATAGCTATCAATATGGAAAATTATAAACAATTGAATTTCGCGTTTCTGTACAATAATTATTATTCTTCCGGTAAGTGATTAATAATGACTGAGGATTTTATACATTCGTGGCAAAATTGAGCAGATTTAATTTAAATGTAAAAAGACTAAAATCATTTTACATAAACTATTAAAACTAATAATGTGCAATAACAATTCGAATGGAATAGCAAATGTAACCACACAAACGTTTAAAAATGTGGAAGAATTTAATCAGTTGCAGTACCTGAAACATAAACGTTATCTCATAAAAGTATGGCTTCAGAAGAAAATTGAAATAGAAGTTGAACGGGTGTCTCCGAGTCGTGACATTGGCAGAAAAATATTCTATATAATGCGAGAAACGTCTAATTAATATTTGATGAATTTAGTATTGCAATCTTGCTCGTATCTAAATCAATTATGTGTCAATAGTCTTACCAACAAACGGCTCTACCGAGTAGCTGAAAGCCGTTCCTTGAGCGAAGAAATTGAAGGAACAAATGAACACTATGCACAACTGTTTGCACTTATCCAATAATTCTTTTTCACAAGAATTGTAATTCGTGTGCCAAAAGTTGTTCTCCGCATATGAAATTATCTCGGTGAATTGCTTTTTATGTAGATACACTATGGACACCTTGAATAACACTAGCACCACTGTCACGAGGGTGCATGATACGTAAATGATTTCCTAGAATCACAAAAGCACACAAAGTACAAAAAAAAAATATATCGATTAAAATTGGTACAGTATCTACATGTATAGGATATTAATAATATTCATAATATACCCATAGCCATAAGATATCTTCGCAATGTTTTTCTCTTTTGTCCTCTTCATTAAGAAATAGAGTAATTTGACACATTCAGAACTCACTATTGTAACACTTATAAAACACTTTCATACTTTCTCATCTCAATAACAATGGTTAAAATAAAAATGAATGTATGCCTGCACTACGTTCAATGTCACTTTTGGAATCGAGTCAATATAAATTTCGAACTAAGAGTTCATATTTTGCATTATTACTCGTAAAACCGATATAGCTGGTTAGACAATTATCCGTACGTTTCTTACAAATATGAAATTACCTATTCCCCAATTTGGAAATGACTGTGGCTTCCCCAGTTGGTGTCATCTCTCTAGCATAACAATTTCTTTCATAGTGACAGCACACTAACATCCAAGTGTCTGGCAACTCACTTACAAACACTCACTTGGAACGAAATGCTGCAGGCTTCGTACAGATCATTCATTTCGACCGACACCGCTAGAATCAGCAATGTCATCGCCAACGCGAACGAGTTCTTCCTTTTGCGTTCCTCGGCTGGGTTCACCGCGCTCCAGATGCCGGTCAGCTTCATATAAAAGGAAGTTACGAACAGAGAAAAGTCTTTGGTCTCCTCGGCGCGCATGTTGAATTTCGAATGGCCCGATCGATCGATTTTGAACTTCGCGCGGGAACTCCGCTCGAATGATCAAGGATGCGAAAGCCAAGGGGGCATTTGCGTGCCCTCCGACTTTGATCTACTCCTGCCCTGTATTCAGGCCGAGTGTGTCGTTGCATGACCTCGAGTTTACGTGTCACACCATTTCATTTTCCCGTACAGGAATGTGGCTGTCGGGTGTCAGGTAATTGACGCCTTTTGAGAGCGAAATGGATTGTTCGATCGGTGCACTATGCATGATTCAAAGGGGATGGCTTTTTTAACACCTGGGACGTACCTGACAGCACGGCGAACAACTTGAGGCTTGCGCTTACTGGAAGAAGGGTTCAGTGTACCGTGGGATCTTTGCCAATGTGACAGTGACTGGTCTGGGTAACCAGGATGTTTCTTAACACGTTCGCTATTCGTGTTTTTTCTGTTGCTCAACTTCATTCTTGAAACATTTGTTAAATATGACGTACATTCTGTATGAAATATTCAAGTAATTTGGAATATTATTCTGTGTACTAGGACTGTAGAGATAACATGGTGTACAAAATTAATTTGACTATCTTTAACATTCTAAGTGTCAAGGTGTTAAAATTTTATTTTAGTGATTTTTCCAACATACGTCACTTAAGACTTCAATTGACTTTGATTATAGTATGTGCATGAATGAATCAATATCATGAATGAATTCCCGTACAAGTTCATCATTACTGTGAAACTAGCATGTTTTGATCCCTTTCGTAGTTATAGTGTTAAGTGGGAGGTTGCAGACGTCACGTATCTGTGACAGTAGTAGCGAACGTATTTCGGTCTTCTGTTTAATCATATGAAAAGGAGTTCTACGTGTGTCAGTTTGATGTAAAGGGAAGTATTGTTTTTGTTTTGGAATTGAAAGGAGTAATTGTGAGATACAAGCAGTTCTGAAAATAGTAAACTTTATGCTTCACGTTGATCTTAAGACTTAGTAAAATTATCAAAAATGCCCATAAAATCGTACAGGTCCACCATATGTATGTGTTTCGCGTTGAAGTGATCCTGTATAACGGGATTTCAAAAGCTTTTAAGTGCTTAGGGCCTCTGAGGGTCTTAAGCCTGCTCTTGGTTTATGTAGTTTGCGTATGATACATTTAGTGCAATGTTCATATGAAGATTGTATTTTAATTTCCATCTTCATATCGTTTATACTCTATCGATTGTCTGTTGTCTTAGTAAGGTAAAGTAGGACATTGCAGTGCTGAGAACCTGAAACAAGAATGTCATAAAAAAAAATTTTAGCAACAAATTTTGATGCATGGACCATCAGTAGTTTTTCTCCACTTCATGGAAAAACATTGAATCGTGGATATGTTTTAGGGGGGGTTTTAGTGTCACACTTTCTTGTCATCCACGCATGTTGTCGTCACGCAAATTTTGAAATGATCCCCAGCCCTAAACCGCCATCCGGCCGGCCAGAGCGAGTCTTCTCCAGACGAGCGACTGGAACGCGATAGTGGGGGTACCCGATTTACGTCATCGACTCGGTCGGTCCGTGTTTACACACGTTGTCCTTTTCCACGTTCAGTGCAGTCGGCGAGGTCCCAAACAAATCTCTCTCTCTCTCTCTCTCTCTCTCTCTCTCTCTCTCTCTCTCTCTCTCTCTCTCTCTCTCTCTCTCTCTCTCTCTCTCTTTCTCTCTCTCTCTCTCTCTCTCTCTCTCTCTCTCTCTCCCACCTTCTCTCTCTTACACTTTTTAGCTTCACTCTGTTTGGTGTTACACTTTTGGTGCCGTCGCGCGGATTTTGGAATGACCCCCAGCCCTAAAACATATCCATGTTTATGCGAGATTTAGAAATAGGGTTGTATTATTCTCAACTCATTGAAATTGTTGTGGTGGGAAATGCATGTCTGTATAGCTCCTGTATCTGGGAATTAATGCAGACATCCACCAATGACATTTCTACTCCATTTTTGTAATTAGAAAAATCTTTGTTTTTCAGTTCAATTCTTATAGTCGATGCTTATAATCAAATAAATGAACACCTTACCCCAGTGTAAGTTTCTAAAGATACTGGAAAAAATCCGCTAGCCGTGAGACAACAGGATCGGCTGGATCGTAAAATCATCAAGAATACAATCTTCCGCAAATTTTTGCCAGCTTTGTCCATTGGCATAATTGACCACGGTCCAAACAGTATTGCTTTGCTAACATCGGAGCTTTGTCGTATTATACCGTCACAACTGTATGTGAACATGAACAGTTGACACAGTGTGCCCATCAAATTCATGATCAGACTGACGTTACGAGAAGGTGGTGTATCTGCCTGTGTAAATATTAAGCGAGTAAATAAACGACAATTGTAAGTTGTTATTTCATTATTATTTTATTACTCTATACATTGTAAAATAGGAATTTTATTGATTCTAATTAACTGTATTTTATAATTCTTCTAATGTTTCCACTGTTTTAGGTTTCTCCTACTCATTTGTCTCAGGAGCACATAAAATTCGCAGTCTGCTGATCTCGAATCACAAAAAAGTGTTTCTGAACATATGCTTACCAAAAACAGCTGGTAGCCCACGAGGCATATTATCAAGCTCAGAAACAACACCTGTCCGAGTACGATCATTGAAAATATATTCTCAACACATTTACAGTATTCGCCAAGCGATTGGTGATATTGAATGCAATTTGCCAACTTCGCCCGATACACTTTCGCATATGCAGATAGGCTTTCCTCGTTATCGATCTGTGCCTTGACGATGCTGTTCAAATTATTCAGCCTGTGTTGCAATATGCGAAATTGACTAGCTACTTGTAGGCTTACGAGGCACAAGAAATTATCAAAACAAATATAACAGATACCGACATGATACACGCACAGAATCTGCACAAAAATAATCACTACTTTAAATACTGTTACGTAGGATGAAGAAGAATAGCAATACCTGAATTGTAAACAGCGTCTCGTAGTATGGCGACTTTCCTGTCGGAAAACTGACCCACATGTTGAATGGTAATAACCTGTCTGTGTCGTTTTTGCCAATGTTTGCTGAAACATAAATACTTCTGCATTGTTAATACACAGTCTAATTTCGAAAGATATGTGCAAAAGTACTAAGTTGAAATTTTATCATTTTATTCGATGTGTTTAGAAATTAATTCAAAGCTGTGTGAAATTTTAATGGAAAATTTTTCATGGTAAAGAACCAGTTTAATTCATTTA
This sequence comes from Lasioglossum lativentre, assembly GCA_916610255.1. Classification (NCBI taxonomy): domain Eukaryota; kingdom Metazoa; phylum Arthropoda; class Insecta; order Hymenoptera; family Halictidae; genus Lasioglossum; species Lasioglossum lativentre. The sequence goes on along the minus strand of OU744355.1, from coordinate 34,736,240 downwards.
AGATATAATTTTATTTAAATCGCATTATTTTAAATAAATCTATGAATTCAATTCATCTTTAACTTACCTATTAGAGGTGTCACCATGTATCCAGCACAAGTACCTTGAGTACAAAAGCTAAGTACAATGATGAAAATTCCAGACATCCTCTTGCAATCATCCAAAATCAGTTTTTCCTCGTAGTTGTAATCCGAATGCCAAAAATTCTTTTGCGTATATCGAACTAACTCATAAAATTCTGCTCTGTGCATATATAAAACAGCAATTTTGAAGAGAACGATCATGAGGTACAAAATATTACACATAATAAAAACGCAATCCTAGAAATATAAAATAACAACAATTAATCACGTGCACACGATTTTCGAATGATTCGTGTTAACTTTATTTTGACGATATACAGGTGATCCTTCAACAAAATTTTACTACTTATTTAAATTAATGGTAAAACTTACGTTTAGGGGAGGCAGCTTCGATGACCTTGACCTTGATATATATTGTCGAGGACAACATTCTGAACAACTTTTGTCATTACAACTACCCGGTGCTCGGTCTTAGTTTTCGAGATATTTGCGAAAAACTATTGAGATAGATAGGTCGGGCCAGCCTAAGGGACCACAATAGAATGCAAAAATTATGCGATCAGAATTAGTTAGAGTTAGTTGGTGGGTGGCGGAGAGGGCCGGTCGTTGGGCCGGCCCGACCACGCATGCGAAAATCCAGAAGTAGTCTTTCAAAATTGAAAGCTCACCCTATATAGAGTGACACTCTGTTCTGATCCCCACAACGTGTTTACAAACAGAAAATAAACAGATGCCGCCCCGGGACAGGCTTACGTTGCCACGGAGCATGCAAGAATACGTAAAATTCAATACAGTATTTGCAATAGTTTTTCGCAAATATCTCGGAAACTAAGACCGAGCACCGGGTAGTTGTAATGACAAAAGTTGTTCAGAATGTTGTCCTCGATAACATATGTGAAGGTCAAGGTCATCGGAGTTGTCTCCCCTAAACGTAAGGTTTACCAAATTAATAAGTGATGTGTAAGAATGCAGATTCTTATACAATTTTTCATTTGTACGATTTATTTTATAAAAATTGAATTGATTGAAAGATTTATTAGATATATATTATGAACGTAAATTCTTTCTAACATTTCATAAATTTGCACTTGTCATATGTACAAATATCCTCAGTCTAACTTTTAACAATAACGTCTCACAAAACTCGAATTTTCAAAATTCTACACTCACGCTAATGTTTCCCCAGGAGAAATAGATATCACGGAACGCGATGCATGTGGCGATCGAGATCGCGTTGATCGTATAGATCAACGCAGCATTTCTTCGTCGTTGTTCGGCCACATCGGCCGCCAGCCATAAGCCGACAGATTTCATCAACAAGCATGTCCACTCGATCGAAATGTCTCTACTCTGTGCCAGCCGCATGGCAAACTTTGAATACCTGCAAAATATTCGTCCCCGCCTCTCATAGGAACTCTTCGATTGATTTACCGGTTGTCACTTGCCTCCTCGTAGCTCTCGGCGTCGTTTCTACACTTTCTACCTGTCAACCTATCCACTTATCGATTCTCTTTAACGGCAAACACGAATTTTACTCTCTTTGCACCTCCTGTCACGCGTGAAACAAGGGCGTTACGAAGTACGAGTCGGAAGTGCATTATTCATGATTCAAGAGCTGCAATTGAATCGCCCTCGTTCACTGTTGCAAAAAGTATGTGCGGGGTCCGTTGCTGGCGCATCGCAAGGAAGCATGATCGCGAGCAATCCATGGGCGCAGTTCCGATTTTGCAGACACTGAATTTGCCTGGCTGTCTTACCTGGTGTACATCAATTGTTGTAAAGTACTCTCTATTTTGCTGAAATATTTTGGGATATTCATTACTGACAAAACACGCGAGTAGTTCTTTTTTACATCTTATTTTGCATCCTATTTCTCGGCGTGAACCACTAGTAATCTAATTACTACACTTCTTTATTTTTCATAATTTTTTTATGGGACTTTCACCAACTTATTTGTGGCATTTTCGGATTAACCCTTAACACTCGAGTGGCGACACAGAGTCGCCACTAAAACTTGCTATACCATTATTCACAATATTGTTTACATTATTAAATGTGGTGCTACCTAATCAATTACTAAACATTTAAGTATTGTGTGAAGTATTATATCAACTTCATATCCATAAAATGAAAAAAAATCATGTAGATTGAAATTATTCTAGGTCGGAAGAAATGTTTAATTTTCGTGTTAAAATAGCTCCGAGTGCAAAGGGTTAAAATGACACTAAACACGATATAATTTTAATTGTATTTAGTGGTTTAATTCTGGCCTGGGTAACTTATGCTCCGGGAGTCGATGACGTAGAATCGGCTACCCCCACCCAGCCCACCAGCGCGATGGTGGGGGTAGCCAATTATACGTCATCGCCTCAGAGCACTAGTTGCCCACTAGATTAATTGACGGTACGCAGTAAGTTTTCGGCCGTTCAGTTCGTGTTTACACGATCTGTCCTTTTCAGTTAGATAAAAAAAATTATTACGTTTGTTACGTTTGAAAATAATCGTATTGGAATTAATCCCTATGTTCTCCAAACTGATCATTATTTTTCAACAGAATGTTTCTCCTCGATTCGCGTCTACCCATTTTTAATTGAAAAAAAAATTAAGTCTACTTTCTCGTGTCCTGACGCATGAGAACTGTACAAAAGAAACAAGGAAACAAAACAGGGGAAAGGAATAGAGAAAAAGACCGTTTACAGTGGAAGTATTTTAATATATATTGTATACTCATATACATATATATAAATATATATCTGATTTATATTCCTATATATATGCATATCAATTTGATCATTTTCTTTGAGAAAATACATATACTTATTCGCAACTCATTAATTCTCGTGGGATACGATTCAGGGCTTCGGTCGCCTCGATCGTAAAAGTCTCGAACAGACAGTGGTAGTACTGGGGCAGAGAATGATCGGAAATGAAAATTTATTGCTACTTCCACAGACAGGCGAACGTTTCATGTTCATTTTCCATTTTTCTTTCAGTTTTCTTTTTCACTTTATTTTTTTTTCTTTTTTTTGTCATTTTTCGGTTGGACGAAAACGTTGGAGGCCGACCGACACTGAATTGCCGACACACAACAATTGTTCTGACGCTATGCGCGAAACGTACAACAAACGAAGACTACCTCTCGCAGTGCTTACGTATTGGAGCCTTAACCGCAAAAGTGTACCATTATCGTTCTTATAGTGAATAAAATTTAGGGGGTGGGGTGGCAGGGCGAGGGCGAGGGGTGGAGAGGGGTGGTTTCATGGGACAAGAGGCATCGACATTGGTAACGCATTCACATGCTCTGGTTTCTCTTCCCTCCATTTTGGTACGTACACCATTGATACAATAGTAAAACACTTATCAATTTCATTTGCATACATGTCCTTACCTAGTATGTTTCTATTATTTCATTGTTATTCGGATAAAATGCCGTTTATCCATATAACACGTGTACCCATCAAAGCAACAGAAAACGTAACTGAAACGTGACCGTGTGCTCGTCTTTAGCTGACACGGCGCCATTTAATCTCGATTTCTAGTTAAGGTTCGTTTACCGAGAGACTTATCGTTTATCATTACACAGGTATCGACCGATGGATACAAATCTCCATTCGCCTAATTACGAAGCTGAAGCGTTTCCTCCGGCAGACTCGTTCTGTCGATCCTTGAACCGATCAATCCGATAGTTCGCGAGCGTATTTCGCCAATTTACGTTCGACCACGCGGCACCAATTCTGTTTCGTGTGCTATTTACTTTTTTCCCAGTTTTCCCGACAACTGATATCGCCGAAAGCCAACGCTAGTGCAATTAAATACAATTTTCTTTGTTCACTCGATCGCCACGTGGCGGATCGGTAATTATTTATTCTAAGTTATTGGAAAGCGACTCGTTGCGACTATCCCCTAAAATTTGTAGTTCTACTGTTTTTCGCACCCGCGAAAAATATTGCACTCGCAAAAGGAACAGAGGAGAGCTTTAGAGTTTTCGTGTAGTAGTGCGTTCAGTTTGTTGTTTGTTTTATGGTGTCGAAGCTTTGGAAGCTTGCACTGTCGTTCTCAGACACGTATTTTGTGCCATCCTGTTTGTCTATATATACGGAGGAAAATGATATTTATGCAAATTTCAAGAAGATTCTTTTTTGGAGAAACAGCAAAACTCATTTGCATCTTCATTTATATCTCCAATGAGTGCTGTCATTAGAAAAATAGTAAATAATATATCATAGAAAAATGACAACATACCAAAGTCGTATTATTTTAAGAAAATGTAAAAATCTCCATTTTCCTCTCCCTCGACAGGTACAATTTTCTGTCCAATGTGAACCGTACTCTAAATTATAATTCATTAATGACGCGAACGTAAGTAAACATTATACATTTATACATATAAACAAGTATACAACAATGGTACAAGAAAATTCTAGCAAAATCGAGATTGTACGAGCGAGAAGTGCTCCGCAAATGTGCACAATGGAAAGTTCAGAAATCGTTTAAAAGTAATATATTATTCGGTATAAAAATTTGAAAAAGCTACTATTACGATTAACAAAATACATTTGAACGACCTTCCGACGAATAGTGTGTGAGGTGTTCAGCTAACGGACTCAGAAAACAATGTAATCGATAAATCACCCTCTGATCGCGATCGCAATTACATGTCGTAATCGTCCTCATAGACCAGGAATACAATCGTGTAATCAGTAGTGTCACGTGTTAAGCCGTGTGTGTGTGTGTCGTGTGCATGTGTGTATGCTCTCGATTAATGATCAATCAATTCGTAAATCCTCTACTTAGACGTTACGTGTTCGAAGAAATTCGCAATTTGTTTTCCCGAGGATAACGATAATAAATTACGCTTGAAGTGTTCGCCTTAAATCGTAATCGAGTATACGTATTTATATTGCTGTGTTGAATAATCCGGAAACGCTACGCTTTTCGCAGTTCGAACGTCGGAAATTTTGTGCCATTTCAAATTCCGCGTACAATGTGCGAAGAGATTCAAAGATCGATGATACGGGCTCCTTAGATCCTTAACTGACTACTTAATACAGCAAGATATACGCTGTACGTCTCGTTTTTTTTTTTTTGCGAATTAGAAAATATCAACGTGTATCAACTGCAACGATCGTAATCGATTTTTGTGCAACGCTTTTGTGTCTTTCAGACGAACGAATGCATCGATGTGACGTGTTCTAAGGTGGAAGGCCGATTACCTTGAAGACTGAAGGTGTAACAATGTCGTCGACGAGTGGAACTCGAGATATTATATTGGTGTACATTGTACATGATGAACTAGGAAAGAAAAGGTAGTCGCATAGTTGGATAGCTGCTGTCGACCATTTTCTGTCGTGCACCTAGTCCTCCCTAAGCTGTGACAGTCATTGCAATCGTTTTTTTCTGACCATTTCGTGTCAATCTTTTAATTAGTTATCCTACACTCTTTGACGCTTCAATGTTCCTGAACCTTCAGTTTTCGCTGGAACGTGCAAAATAATTTTCATAGCAAGCGAGTTCACCAAGCTTTCTGTTTCTTGCGATAAAAAGACCATTTCTGCTTCCTTTGGACAATAAATAATTTTTGCTTCAACATTCTTCAACCCTTTGTACTATGACTTATTTCATAGATACACAGAACATTTTTACCAACACTAATTCCCTATGAAAATCGAAAATTCACATCGTTCGTATTCCTATGTTTTTTCTAGTGGTTAACCATTGATAACAAAGAAATAGAATTTTAGACTCGAAAGAAACGAACTCGACAAATTTTTATAATAAACCTGACACGATGTTATAGTCCAAAAGGTTAAAGTACTAACAATTGTCTTCACTCGAAATTAACGTTCGCATTGCTTCGTAACAGATGTATTATATATTGAACAATAATAATAATCTCTTAACCGTAATTTTTTCCATCAGCTCCTTATTTCTGTTCTGGCATTTTATTTACCCTCGAGAATTGTGTAAATAATGCAAATGAATATGGTATTTACAATGTTAATTAAAAGAAAGCTCGTGAATAACTATTTTTACTGTACAATGACCAATTGGTTGTTGGTCTCGATTATTATCACAAACGCGAAAAATGAATCTTTTAAATTAACATTCAATTCTTACGTAGTAACTTAGCGTTGTTTTACAATGGATTGTTTAACAGATGCCGCGTATACATTTATGCATAACAGAGTAACAACCTCAAGTGCGCGCATAACAGAATAACAGTGTGCCGAGTTATTGAATTGTAGTTTGAAACAATTGTTTATATTTGCATTTCAAGCCCAATAAAAAATTGTTAACGAATATATAAAATGTTCTTTTTCGAAAACAACAGTAGCAACCATTTTTACAGAGAGCTTCGTATTTTCAATAATCCTTTGTATCACACTCTCAACTCGCAGATCATAAACAATACACTTGCTTCAAACATAACTCAACAATCATAAATTGTTTCACGAATTAAATTATTCTCTGATCATCACGGAAACCACATGAATTTCGCAGAATACAGATCGCACATGTAACAGAAATATAATTTGTTATTTTAATATTACAGTTGCCATTGGACTGCGGATGGTATGCTTGTACAAAAACGTTTTTAACAAAATCAGAGTATTAACTGAGATTCAACACAATGTTCGTGATTTTTTTATTAAAAAACTGTGCTTCATATTGTTTCAGATAATAAAGAGCATCTCCATTAAGTAGGTAGTATTTATTTTCGCTGAAGTGGTAAATGGAAATCAATTTTATAGTATTAGAAAGGAAATCCAATATTGAAAGTTTATGGAAACTTTCAGCTAGTTGCATTACTACACATTGAATAATTATTAATCTAAATTCGAATAGTTAAATACGTTTTTCAATAATCAAGGATAAAAAAGTAACAATTACAACTTTGAAAAAAATCAGGTTTGAACACCATCTATATAAAATTTACATTAGGTATGAGGTGAAGCTTATGACAGTACGTACATATATTAAAATATTTGGATCCTCGAGTTATTAAAACAAATTATTCGATTTTCCATTTCCATCGAAAACACTGGAATTTCATTGAAATCATGGTAAATGCTTTTAAATAAATTCTGTTCAACTCAGACACAGGAAATTTCGCATTCGCATAAACATCCGCAGTCCAACCGTGGCATAATCACGATCTCCTACTTCGTCCGCTTATTGGATCGCCAGAAGCCATTGGACTTCATTGTGCCGAACGCGAATCGTTCTGTTTCATGCAAATTGTTCAATGGTAAACATCCCCCGGTTCCGCTAACTACCAAACGACGCATCCGCTGGTGCTTAATTCAATAATCTCGAGCGTGTGCAGATTCATTGCGCCTCCACATTCACCGACTCGCAGTGTAAACAATAAATAGACGTATAAAACGCGTACCGAGCCAGCCCACATGAACCATCGATAATCCATAGTTTGTCGGATAGACAGAAACATCATCTAGCACTGGCATTCGATTTACATGTCTATTCACCGTTGATAGCATAGGAACGGACGAGTATGGTTTGGGAGTCGATTTGTTCGCAAAAGAAATCGTCGGCCATGTTGGAAGGTCGAGAGACACCAGCGTGATGATTAATTAGTCAGATTACTCGCTGTCCACGAATGAATACAGCTCGTTCGTGGACATGATTCTTGCTATAGTGCTACAACTTTTTTCAAAGTTTCATTAATATACCTCCTGTACTTACTTCATTCTTAACACGAGAGTTATCTGGTGAAGCTTCGACCCAGCTTGACTTCACAGGAAACCAAGAGATTATGTGAACGAATCGAACGAATTTTGCAGCGGTTTTTCTCTTGAAATAAAGTCATTGTCACCGAGTTGATAATAAATAGTACGATATTCGATTACATCCATTTTACAATTCATGGTTCACACAACTCTTGTCTAAATCTAGCTCGACACGTGGACACCATTGGATTGAACTTTTGGGAGTGTACTCCGTTTATCTTGGCAGAATAGGATGTTTGCGAAATCACTTCTTTTATGGATTAGAATTTTTCGATACCAAAGACCGATTGTTGAATGGAGCTCGGCGTACCATAAGCTTTCGACTTAACGTTCCCCGGCTCCGAATTAACGATATCGATCGTTTGTCCTGATCAGGACGTTTTAGTAGTGCAGTAATGTATGTTCCGATAAGTACAAATGATCCAATAATACTAAAACGATCGGACGTTAAAGCAGAGTGCATACGAGTAATGAGATTTAACCTAACGCCGCCGAAGGTTTGTTGCACGTGCGAGCTAATAATAGCGTTTCGGAGAGCCTAATAAGCCATTACGGATTCAAAGAGCCTAATCATTATTGTGTAACTGTGACCGACCTGGTAAAGAACCATAAATTATTGAACAAGAAAAATACATATAATTATTTTCTTTTAACAAATTTATGTTCTATATTAATATACATTATCGGAACAGCTTTGAAAAATTTCGAAGTGGTTCCTAAACGTTCTCTCCTGTCCAAGATGGTAGCAATACAGTCCCGAAAGTTGCATAGTCTACTTTAGAATCACTCTGTACACCTGTATGAAAATAATTTTTAAAAAGTATCCATCGTACAATTATAGTATGCATATTGCTGTAAAAAAAGTGGCTTGGCGAACTAAGCATCACGCAGACAACAGTCAACCTATGAGTTACACGCAGAGTCGCCAGATTAGGAACTGTCTCCCCGCTCTACCTTCCCCTTCTACGACGCTATTCCCCCACGCTTCCGCCTTGTCACGTGACTAATCCTAGTGCTGGCAGAGAGAGGGGTAACTTTTTCCCCTCGATTCGAGTCAATTCCCCTCGTCTGGCGACTCTGGTTACATGTTCGTTTTTATACACGAGAACGTCAGAAAGGTCCTAACAGTGTCAGTATCATTGTAAAGAGTATTAATGGTAACACGCGAAATACAAAAATATTTCAGACGCCAACGATATTATTCACACAGTGCGTCGCGGGAACGTGGATAGTATCGTTGCTAGTGATATTCACAATATTTGAAATATCAAAATAGCTCGAGATCTACTACTGATAATATTGTTTTGCCAAAGTTCGAAGTATCAAGATGATCGACAATCTTACCTAAGTATTCACAATCTTAACGATTACGTTTTAAAACACCGGGGCCATTTGAACGTCGAACGTTTATACAGAGCAACCTGAACACGGACCCAAAGAATATAGAGCTATATGATAATTAGAAACACGTACAAAAAGTCTTTTCAGTTAATAATAGAAGTCAATAAACCGACCGTGTGCCGCGATAGACAATCGTTTATGATTCTCCATTCTGAATATACAAGAATAAAGATTATACTTATAATATAAATGTATCTCAATACGTAAGTTCCCGTTTTATAAACATACAAATTATGCTTAAGATTATATATATGTATGTATATATATATATAGATATTTATATGTATATATAGATAGTATTTACAATATAATATTTAATATAATCTTTATCCGTTAAAGAGACTTTATGTAAAAACAATTACAAATGTAACTAATAAACTGGAACAGAGCTTTGCCATCCGTTCAAGGACATCGAGGATTCACACCCCCACTACGTGGTAACAGCGAAGATTTTACAAGTTACAGTATTAGTTAATTAACAACAGTCAGTTAATAATAATCAGTATAATAGTAACAAAATTGATTAAACTCTAGAAACTTTGATCATCGAACAGATGCATTCAACGATTTCGTAATTCTACTCTTATAGTTTCACCTTAGACTATGCTCGTTATACAATACAGAATCTCGAGATTAACAAAAATTAACAAATTCTATATACTCGTATGGCACTGTTTCTAATTTTAATAATTTTCGCCATTATAAAATCAATAAGCAACCGAAGAGTACAAAATTTAAAACAAAGACGAATAAACGGATTGGTATGTTGCGAAAAATAATTAGGAAAATGGCGATTAGTAGCCATCCATGTCGCAGATCGCTATGACGATACGCGACAAATAGCAGTAAATAATTACACACGTCTCTATCGTCGAATGCTGTTCTAGAACCTACACCAGTACCAAAGAAAAATTTTCAAAAAAAAAAAAGAAAAACAAGACAAAACCTGTACTAATCTCGATCGAGCTCTTTCCTTTCACTCGGATATTCCATAAATGCGTAAAACTACTTGCTAGCGTTCCACCCGCTTGATATACCGTTACAAAAGACTTCGTTCACATCGTCACACAGTGATCGTGCATATTAACCGAACGATTTTTGCCGATCTTTCCTAGTATCATAGATCCCTAATCCTTCTCGATTCAAAGCCACTCTGTACAAACCGACTAAACCGTGTATATTGCCGGACAATGCGAGGGCCTTTCCAACCGATTTCCTTTCGTCTATACTCTTTTCTCTTCTCTCAACTGTGCGTAGGAAAAGTATCGGTGAACGAGCGAAGAACAATCATTTTCGTTCGCTCCGATGAAAATCAATGAGACGTGAGGTTCTCGCTGAGACAACGAATAAGAATGGAGGTAACGGCGGTGTATATAATTACAACATCGCAACGATATACATACTTACATACAATAAGTTATACGTTTGTTTTTTTTTTACATAGAGACAGCGGATAGACGTTTAGTGTAATATAATATATATATTTTCTTGTATATATATGTATATGTATGTATATATATATATATATATGCTATATAAACATTGCAATCTTATGCGATCGTTATCGTTTAAACTTAAATGCTTAGTCACGTTTAGTGCGTATACAGTCGCTTCTCGAGATTTTATAATATTCCTCAACGTGGGCCCTCCGTTTTACAATTTGTGTTCGTCGTGTGCCACCATTTTTTGTTGTGTACGTATTTTCTTCATTTTTGTAAACCCTAAACGGTATCCTTATATCCCTACAAAAAACGTCACGCAACACTCTCGCCGGCATCGTTGAGCCACAATAAGATATGAATAAAGGTATCTCACGACCGTTTCTATACATTATACTTCGCATGTTTCGTTTTTACATCTAGATCCTTATCTCGCCACGTATAAAAACCTTACGAAAATAGTTGCTCTATCATAAAATCCCGCAGCTCCTTTACAACACGTTTACACCATCTGTACGGTTTCGTGTCGGTTTCCGCGTTTAATTCACATTTTCTTTTCTTTTTGTTTTTTACAAAGGGTCTCACGGTTTACTCTGTTTCGTCGCAAATTCCCCGTTTATATTTTTCGACGCCGCCACACCACCGTCTCTCTTCGATGATTTCGATTCGGAAATCAAACAACGGACGATTCTCGCGGACAACGATCCATTGCCGATCGACGGAGTATCCTCTGGCAATCGAGGAAAAGTGCTACGTAAAATTCCCGATAAAAGTCTCGTAGAAGGTCGCCGGAACACTCGCCGATCCCGTCAGCATGGAACGGAACGGGCACGGGTCCCCGTTCGCTTCGAGTCGATCGTCGAACAATTCGAACTACAGTTTGGCCGACCGAGTCTTGGACCACAGTACGCTCCACGAGTTCAATCGCGTATCGGTGCACAAGATACCAGCTGGGATAGCTCTGGGATCAGATATCGTAGCTACCGCGTGCTCAACACCTCGAGAACTGGACTATAGAGGGAGTACAGGAAGAAGGAACGCCCCCATCGGTCGCAGCGACCAATGGCGGAGCGCTACGTGGCAGGGCGGGACAGTCGAGGTCACGTGACGGTCTCGCGCAGGCGCGTTCACTGCGTCAGCACCTGCTACCAGCATGCTTCCACTGCCGATTTCTATGTACACCATCCTCGATCATCGCACTCCCCTGCGTCTAAGGCAGAGTCTGCTCGGTAGCCTCTTTGCGGAGTCCACCAGCAGGCCCAGGACGAAACGCTCCCTTTCTGTTCTTACTTTGGTTATCATAGACATTCTGTTCTCGTAGTCCCAGTCTCGGTGAACCAAACCAGGTTGCTCTTCCGAAGCAAACGAGTCCGTCCTGTAGCGACAGGACATGGATCGAGGACCGATCGATGCGTACGAGGACGCGGCAATTGTCATGCAAGGCGAGGTTGTTCCATGCCGAGGGGTCGACCGTAAAGGGAACTATAGCGAGCAACTATAATTTCCCGTACGATTCGATCGGAGAGGTCCGGCTCTAAAAAAGTCCGCGCGCTGAGGCACGCGTCGTGGCGAAATTACAGTGGACGAGGATCGAGCCGTGTTCGCTATAGCAAAACGGGAGCAAAAGCGGCGCGGCGGTCCCGTCGTCGACCAGCCGACCACCGGTACACATAATCATGGTCTCTGAACTAGCTCGTGACAGGAGTCCACCCTCCCGGAGCGTAAAAGGTCGTTATTGTCGCCAGTGACCGCGTTAATTCGTCGCACATGCAATCGATTGAGTATAATTCGAGACAAAACGGTAAGTCGGTCACTTCCGCCTTTCTCCGGGGAACATTGGACAAAGGGATCTGACGGGATCTAGGAACAGAAGCAGGAACAATTGGGGAACAGGAAGGGGCGGCAACGTTGATAACGCGGCAAAGACGAAAGCGCGAGAATCGTTAATCTGTCGTTGGGATCGGTTTCGATAGGACCGTCCATTGTTCTCTGGTGTCTTAGTATATAATAATCTCGATAAGAATCGTTATATAGGCGTATGTAATATGTATGGCACCTTAAGAAATCCCAAAAAAGACTAGATCGTCTAACGTTCCGATAAGAAAATATATATGTGTATATACCTGTTGGAGCCGACCGTGCTAAGATAAGTACAAGTAGAATACCTATTTAATCTGTTTGTTTCGTGTGCGGAGGTAATGTTTAATCGAAGTTCGATCGCCGGTCTGTCCTGCGCACTGCGCTTCTGTTTCTCTCTCTCTCTCTCTCTCTCTCTCTCTCACACTCTCTCTCTCTCTCTCCATCTCTGTTATTCGCTCCGACACGCCGGTAACATGCTACGCCGATAGTGTGTGAAGGTAACGGTTAGGTGTTATGCAATTACTGTCACTGAAATCGCAGCATGCAACGCACGGATTAGTCGCCGTGTTACGTAACCTAAGGACCCAAAATCGTTTCGCTGTTCACGGTGTCCCAAAACCGCGATAGTAGATCTAGAGCAGAGATTCCTCTCTCTCCCTCTCTCTCTCACTCTTTGTCATGCAGAATCACCGTGGAACGCGGGTGTCGCGCGGCCAGCTGCTCAGGATTAATTAGCCGCGTATCGCGCACTAATTGTGTCTCGTGGCAGTGTGCGTGTGTGTACCGTCGAGAGACAACAAGATGCTCGAACCTCCCGCTCGCGACCACCCCTCGAAAACGTCTTCGTTTCTGATCGTTCTTGCACTCCTGATTATAATCCCCCCCACCCCTCTTCCTCCAGCCCGTCGAGCTCGCCGCTGTCATACATCTCGCTAATTACAAGCTGGCAAACTCGGTCCCTTTGTTCGTGGATTCCTTAGAAATCTAGAAAGACGATCATCGTGGAAAAAAAAGGAAGGTGCCTCCGAAGTATCTAGGAGCCTCCTTCCGGTCAGCGGGTAGCGTTTCAGAGACGTTCCGGATATGTCGGAGCAAGGGATCCATGACAACGGCGAGCCGAGAGCCAGAAATGTCTTTTTTTCTCGGTTTTCCGGTTCTGCTTAACAAAATACATTATCACGCGGTGAAAATACAAAATGACGGATCCAAACGTGAAACGTGTGTCTGTCTTGCCAGTGTGTGTGTGTGTGTGTGTGCGTCACGTGTATGTGTGTGTGTGTGGCTGTGTGTCTGTTATCATCATGTCGACAACAAGGGTCACCGACCCAAGCGAACAAATTGCTGGTTTCGAACGCGTTGGCGCTGTTTAGCTGACACGTTGGTGCTCCGTTGAATCGGCGGTTAGTCCGGTCCGAGTGACAATCGGTTGCGATATCAGCGTGACCTCGAACCTCGGACCGGCTCGCTTTTGAAACCCACACTCTGGGCAGCCAGCCTCGGATAGTAAGCCGAACATCAAAATCTCTCCAACGGGGACCAGGGATTTAGACGCCAGTGTGGTTGAAGATGTAGGAGACGTTGCTGTCCTGGTGAACGGGCGGCCCGTGGCAGGCCCGCCTCGTCGACGAGTTGTTGTTGTTCACGTAGTAGGAGGACTTTCTCATGCTGGTCGAAGAGGACATGATGGCCACCGTCTCGTAGTACCTGATCTTGCCGCAGCAGCGGCCGCTCTTCATGATCGCCACGAAACCGCGCCGGTATTTCTTGTTGAAGAACGCGTAGAGGATCGGATTGATGCAAGAGTTGCTGGCGCCTAGCCACTGAGCGATCGGCGTGGCGATCGGTAGGATTTCATCCTCGCGCTCCACGGAATCACCGCCGAGCTTGATCACCGCGAAGATCACGTACAGAGGCAGCCAGGATAGGACAAACAGGATCACCACCACTACCAGCATCTTCACCACCTTCACCTTCGACTTCTGCTGTATCCTCTCCATCTGCGCGTCCTTCGTGTCCGTCGGGATGTTCCGCCGCCACACCTTGATCCAGATCAGGATGTAGCAGACGGATATGAGGATTGTAGGTAGGACGTAGCACAGGGTCAAGTTGCCGATCAGGAAGAACAGGGTGCCGTCTTCTGGACGAGGCCAGACCTCCAGGCACAGTCTCAGGTCGGGATCGTCGTCGTAGATCGCCACCAGGTCGAAGAACAACAGCCACGGCGAGGTCGTCGTTAGGGCGATGAACCAGATCACGACTATCATCATCCTGGCTCGCCTCTTCGTAATTTGACATTTCAGCGGCCACCAGATCGCCAGGAACCTGGAAACGGAGGAACGGTGTTAATACATGATCAGGCTTTGGAGATGATTTTAGTTTTTCAGCTATGTACTTCTAATCATGTTTATTTTTATTTATCTTGGTGATTGTTTATGGAGCTATTAGGTTATGGGGAAACGACTAGTCGTCATTCGTATGCATAGAGCAGTGTAACTTTATATAGTTTATCTATATGGACATGCTGCGATTTATTTTACGACGTCACTCTTTATTATGCTATAAAACCTATGGAAGCAATCCTATACAGGGTGAGCCATATAAACAGTTAGGAGTTGCGTTCTCGTAACTCTTTAACCACGCAGAATGAAAAAAAAAGGTTCAAGTAAATGTGAGGGCTATTCTAGCAAAAAGTGATTAATACTTTGTAGCATTCAAAAAAATTAAGTACCTCTCCTCTTTTTGTCACCTGACAATTACTAGTTGTCCTAGAGACGTCGATTCTACTGTAATAAAAACTTCTCGATTTGTAGGAAGAAGATTGCAACATCTACGATTCGTGTTATAAATCAAAGTTGTTATAAATGTTTGATCTACTTTAGATTTTACATAATACTACATACTTTCTTGTATATGTGCGAATTGTTATAAATTGTAAATTTTAATTTGAAGAATATAGTTTTTATTTTATTACAGCTCATCAATCGAATTATCAGTAACAGCCACAAGATCTGGATACTCGAAGGGGGGGGGGGGGGCTAGTGAAAAAATTAATTAGCAGTTAATGAACAGGCAATAAATCATTTCGTCCCTTATTGACATTATCGTGCGGATGAATACCAATCAGGAACGCGGATAACTGACATATAATGACAAACGTCGATAATGGGAATGCATACATCGCCAAATAATAATGTTTTGCCGAATCGATTACTGACAGCGGCCGACAGGAAGCGATAAAATTCGAACGGACTCCCTCGCGGTTGTTAATTAACCCGACTCGGTTGATCGATGGTTCACATTTTTCGTCGGGTTCGTTTCATTATTTTCTCGAGGATTAAGGATTCATGGGGCATTATTAAATCCAGTTACGACAAATTGCATTTCAATTTGCGTTTAATCTAACTTGACAACACGAAGACAATTTCACGCGCGCGCGTGTGTGTGTGTGTGTCAACGTGAACACGGAGTTACTGCAAATATAAAACAGTGACAGAATTTAATATTTAAATAACTAGAGGAAGAAAATGAATATTTATTTGGTTCCAGTACCCTCCAATTGATGCAATTTCTATTTTGTCTAAAAAATCCGTCTAACAATTCCAAACACTAAAACCAACTCCCTCGAAATTACGATTGTTAAGTTATGCCAGTCCAAGAATATCTCCGAGCAAATGAGCGACACGTGGTGCGGCAATCAACGCGTCAAAGCGTTGCGATACAGATTAGCCAGTGAAAAACGCGTTTAAATCAGACAGCACCGGCGAAAGTGTGAAACGGCTCGAAAGAAAATCGGCGCCAGACGACGCTGGATTATAGCGTAGCGTAGCGCATAACGCAGGGGAGTCGAGCGATATTGTTTATCGACCATGAACACCGCGAGCGATTTTACGTACCAGGAATAAAGATACGGGTAAACACCTACGCGCCGACGGAATCGTACAGCACAAATCGTGGCCGTTTCAGTCCGCGCGTTCATTATGTAAACGTGTATTCTATCTCCGCGATGTCGAAAGAGACTCGGTTCCGCATCGACGGACACAGGAGCCGCGTACGAGCAAACACACCGAGGTCTCTTTACCAGCGACGCAATGGCGGATCGACATTCCCGTATCTCGAAGGCGAGTTGGCGTGTGTACTCGCCCCGATAAGGCATTGATCGCCTGTGAATTTCTTGAGCAACGTTCGTTAACTCCACAACTATTTTAGGAATTGCCCTGTAAACCAATTAGACGGCACACGCGATAACGGAAAACAATTTATCAAGCGCTGAGGGGGCACTTCCTGCGGATCAAAGGAAATCGAACAATTTTTTCCATGTGTCTAATTTTTCATTCTTATTTTTCTTTGAAAATACAGGGTGGTCCACGCAACTTGTTCACCCTCAATAACTTCCACAGTAGGCATTGTATGAAAAAATTTTTTCTAGAAAAGTTGTGTGGTTTTAAGTGATATATTATGTAATTCATATACTTTGTTTTGTATGTGGTGCCGTTTCGGAGATTTGGAGGTCAACTTCGTAAAATACAGGGTGGTCCATGCAACTTGTTCACCCTCAATAACTTCCAAAGTAGGCATTGTGTGAAAAAACTTTTCCTAGAAAAGTTGTATGGTTTGAAGGGATATATTATGTAATTCATATACTTTTTTTTTGTAAGTGGAGGCGTTTCGGAGATTTGGAGGTTAACTTCGTTTTTTTAAATGGAATGCTATATTTTTTATGCCAAAATATCGAAGAGCGTTAAATTTTGAATAAGAAAGTACTCATCTTTATTAGCTGTAAACGTATTAGTTGACAAATAATTTCACTTTGTTTCTTGGTCTTTGCAAAGATGTCTTACGGAAATATTTGCTGGTATTGAAGCTCTTACTTGATATTATGCACAGACCCTTTTCAAGAAACAAAGTGAAATTATTCGTTAACTATTAAGGTTTACAAAAACGAAGTTGACCTTCAAATCTACGGAAACCCTCCACTTATGAAAAAAAGTATATGAATTACATAATGTACCCCTTCAAACCATATAACTTTTCTAAAAAAAAGATTTTCCATAGAATGCCTACTTTGGAAGTTATTGAGGGTGAACAAGTTGCGTGGACCTCCCTGTATACATCTTGCTACATGACATTTAATCTGTGTTTCCTGAAAAATCGAATTAAATATTTTAATCTAGATGAACGAGGCAGCCGTTTTTCCAAAATTTCTACGAAACATCATTGATGGTATCATATGTACCTCCACGAGATTGTTCAAATATTTGCAGCTATTGGAACATAAATATATAATTTTTGTGTCTAAATTTTCAGCTTCTCTTCTTTCGTGAAATCCGCCATCACACTTGCTTAATATTAACACAATCCTGTTCTATATTTTCAAGATGCGACTAAATAATTCCTCCAGTTAGGGTACATACGGTGTTGATTGAATGTAATGAACCTGTCAGAGTTCCAAAGAACCAAGTTAGGCTTTAATACCATCCAGATAACGTGGTGGTCTCCAATAAATTGAAAGCTGCGTACAGAATGCAATAAAACATCGAAAAAGATGAACCAGTCCCAGGATAGCTTATCTCACCCCTAAACGCACGAGTTTAACAACGTCTCGCCGAATAAATACTCGCCCCCAGTAAGAGCCGAGCCAAAGACCTTCGCCCACGGTTATCTTCGGGGTCGATAAAGGCGTCGGGAACTCGCGCGTGTTACACAGCATGCAGATATCTCTTTACGATGCAAAGGCGGTGGATGAATATCAAAGAAACGAAAAGCGAAAAGACGCTTTCGCCGGGCCGCTCGTTAATTAAACGGTTCGCCACTGGCTCGTCCTCCAACGCGTGAAACGTGTCACCGTTGGTGGGACGATCAAGAGAACGTTCCAAGACCATTAGCAAGCAGATTTATGCTTCTTTTTTTTCTCTCCCTCCCTATCAGAAGTCGTGCGAAGGTTTCGCCTTTTCCGTGAGAGAGTTTCCTTTTTGCATAGTTTCTTTTTCTCCGCGAAATCGAAGCTCCTCCGCGACATGGACGGACACGCGTCCTTCGATCGACAACAAACCGTTGTCGTTGTCGGCGAAGTCCTTCTATAAATCAATGGGAACGATACTGATCTACGATAACGTTAGACGGTAACAATTTCCTAGTGCACACGCCGCACCGTCGCGTCGCGTCGTTGCATATTTATGACAAGCACACCACCTGTCCTAGCTGTTACGTCGAAGAATATCGTTAGAAGGACGAAAAAATCGTTCGATTCGCGGACACGGATTATCGGGACGATCGAGGCTGACCATGGCTCCTCTATAGACAGCAAACAATGAAGATGACACGGACCGTATATATAAAGAGTTCGATTTCTGTAGCGGCAACTGCAGTATCCATTTGCGTCCGTCCCTTCGTGTTTGCCAACGGAAAAGCCGATAAAACGTTTAACATGTTCAAGCTGGCAAGTATAGCTATCATATGCGATTACTTACGTGCATCTGTTCCGTGCGTGCGTCTGTCTGTGTGTACGTGGGGACGCTCCGCGACACTGTGAAAGTTCGCGTTTTGTCCAGGAAAATTTCATAAATCGTGTTTGGAAGAATGGCTGATGGAAATTTAATGACGGTTTTCTAATTTGGATCGATTGCAGAAAATTTGAGTTCGATACATTGCTTTTATATTTTCTTCATGATCAAAAATTGATTCAAGTAACTCTTTCTTGAGTATTTATTATTCTATTGTCCTAATCTGTGTCAGGTGGTTCTGTTCAGTTTCATTGATAGCGAAATAAATAACTCAACTTGGAACCTGTACATTGTTTTTCTCGATTTTTGCCTGTAATTTACATAGTAAAAAAAGACTTAAATGGATGAACGTATAACACAAATATTACACACCTTGAAGTACGAAATGTAATTGACTTGCAGATTGAAAAATTAAGGTGTAGCCCACGATTTATAAATGTACGGTCATTAAGAACCAGTTCCCTCAATAACATCGATCAGACTTTAGAATTTTTTGCCTGTCATTTATTTGCATCGTGCACCTGTACAGTTATAAGTGCTTGCTTCCGTTGATACTATTCATTTTTTTGGTTTCGTTTACGTGTTTATTCCGAAGCTGTCAATATCTCTAAAAAAATTTTTTTTTTCTGTGTACATCTTTCTGGTCTTGTTTCTAGTAAATAATATAGTATAGAAATGAAGTTTTCAAAAATTATGGCTTTCTCTCGTTAATGTTGATGGATTATTTATTATTATTTTTTAAAATTTAAAGTTCATTTGTTTAATCTATTATAGAATCTCTTATTTGGACGTTGGTGATTGGCAGTGAAATGGCTAATTTTAGTCGTATATGTGCGAGTAGAGAAATAGAAATAGCAGATACAGATATGTGCTATTAAAAAGGTGTATATTTACAACGGTATGCCATTGTAATAACCAGCCATACTTCATCGCATATTACACTTTATGTAACATTTCTGGAATATAGAACACAGTTGAGATTCTATAATTATCGTGTCTCAGACGACCGCGTTCAATCTCTTGACCATTTTACATACGAACCGCGTGAACATCGTCAAATACGCAAATAACGGTTCGCGTAGCAGAGCAAGCCACGTAAATCTTCCATCAGCTCGGAGTTAATGGAATAATAAATAGACACATAATGTTCAATTCGTATGATCAGTCACGGATTACGTCAATGGGCATACAACTGTACAAAACCGAAGTTCCCTGTAATTAGTCGCATTCAGTGTGAACGATGAACGTCATTTGTCTTTCGGGAAAAATGGCGGAATCTATTAACAAGTGTGAGCTATCGGAGATTCAAAAGAATATAAATTTTGAAAAACAAATAATCTGACGCGTATACACTGCAGTAATAGTGAAAAGTACTCTAGAGAAATAATTAAATTAAAACTTAATTCGAAATATCAGTATTCACACATATAGCACAGCTTCGAAAACTTTTTGTTAAATTGGTCACTGCGATATCTCAGGATCCACTCGACCGATTGATTTCATACAAAAAACAATTTTCCAATCTCGTGGCCCGTGAAATATTAACAATGGAAAGAAAAATCAATAGTCGATCTTTTAAAAAAGGATTCTCTGTCATATGTTTGATTTAAAATACTTCTGAGATTATTATTATTATTATTATTATTGAGATTAATTGAGATTAACTAGTGCATCGCAATAAATGGAATTGGGCCGCAAAATTTTCAGATCAAAATCCTTAAATATTTTTAATTCATGTAAAAAAGAAAAATCAATCTTTTGATCCTGTTCCACTAAAACACCCACTAAAGTCTAATAAGAGGATAAACGTTGGTGTGACAGAAGTGGATGCAGAAATACGGGAATAAAATTGGATATCAAAATTTGAACGAATGCCATGAAATAATCAAAAGCGTCCATCACCCGGTTAACAAATCAGTTCCAAACGTGATTCTGAATTTTCGGCAGATTGTGTTGCTGGTCGTAGCCATGATGGCGGTTTCTGCTGATGCAGCTCCGGTGCCACCAGTGATCAGCCACCCGCTGGTCTATTCGCACCCGTATGTGAAGGTGCTTCCTCTTCACTCCGCGACCTACCCGTTGTCCTACAGCCACGGATACGGATACGGATACAAATTGCTTCATCCGAGCTACTACTACTAACACAGCTCACGCCACCACCGAATCTCACGCACATCGAACCTACAACAGAGAGCCTGTCCACGGAAGAGTCTACGAGGGAGAGCTTGCAAATATCATCAAATAATTTTCTACCGATATCAAATGTATCCTAAATAAAGCTTGCGACTGCAGTCGAATCGGACTCATTCCTTCGCCGACTAATTTCATCGTCGGAGTTGGTCGGCGTCTTTTATGCCGCCCGTAAAATCCGCGAGGCGGTCCACGACCTTTACGAAGCTCTTGGATCTTGGATCAGCAATGTGCGAGGTTGATACTGCTCTTTCTGTACCGGCAGAGGCAGCGTTTCCATGCGAAAGCGCACCACGGAAAGGGTGGAATTCTTGCGGAGATAGTTCGCCCGTAAAAACGAAGGGGTTCGAAGGCTGGTGTATTCATGCATGGCAGATACGTCTCCGACCATGTTCGCCGTTTATGCGGCCGTCCGCATACGTCGCCAGCAGACATTTGTCTGTCCGTGGCTGGTTCGTGGTTACGGAAATATCGTTACACGTGTCACAGTCTCCCGTGGCCTCCGTGATGCACGATGCTCTCAGGGTGAACGCACCGAGATGAAGATGAAAGAAACTTGGACTCCGGTCCAAGTACTTCGGACTCTTCCCTTGCTGATCGGGAAAGTTCACCGGAAGAAGGATCGCCGGGGGTCTGGTTGTATGTTCTGGCTCCTTGGCTGTGCTTCATGCGGACCATCGATGCGATGGAAGTAGGGAGTTTTCACGTAAAATATTGGTCTAGTCGAACTGTTCGCGGGATGATTTTTTTTCTCCTATGCCAACGACGCCGCGGCTATTTTTCTGATTGGAGTATGGAGCTGACAGTCCTCTCACTTGTCAGATGAAATTTCATGATGATACTGTTTACCGTTTGCGTGTGACAGTAGTTCTAGTATGATCCTGTTGCTAGCGTACAGAGGAGTTGTCGAGAACCTGCATAGTGTGCATTGGAGCAAGGGGACTAGGCTTGTAGCCCTAATTTCCTGCAGCAACCTCCCAGCTAGTATATAGAATATTGGATTTTGTGACTTATAATGACTTATAATAGTTAATAGTTGCAGGAATGCTTAGAAAATGTTAGCAACTGGAGGATACTTCAGGACACTCCAGTCGCAAAGGACGCGACTTAGGGTATAGAGGAGAGACAACATGACAAGAGTGTTTTTTTAAATAAAATTTTATTAAAATTCCATATGACCAAAAGGGGAGGGGTCCTGGATGATGGTGCAAATGAATGAATGTCCGAATCACATTGATGATCTAGAAAAAGTCGCGAATGCACAGAGAAGGAGTGAGGCCAGCCGATTGGTTGTGACCCGTGCGATCGGCTCGCGTCCTGGACGTTTCCTGATCGTACGTGATCGAGTGTCTCCGGGCGTCATCTTGATGGATAGATCGGCATGGTGTGAGAGGTTGTGGTTCGTTGTGGTCTTCTTGGTTCTTTTAGCTTGTGCCTCCGGTGGCGACGACGGCGGCCTCTCCTTTCTTCTTTCTTCGTGTGTTTTCAAGGGGACGATTTACGAGGAATAGAGGGGGATATTTTTTTCTAGGGGGTTTGTTTCGTCGTGAGTTGGTGGTGTTGTAATATAGAAAAATCGACTGTCATTTAATGCAAACCGCCATAAGCGGGGAGGAGGGGCAGGGGAGCGGCGGTCAGAACAGTCTTGGTGACGATCGGGGGGGTGCGGACAATGGGGGCGACGGGTTGGGCAATGACATGGGCGGAAGCCAAGGGAGCAGCATGGCTTACAACCAGGGGAGCGGTGATCGGGCCAATTCCATAGTCGTGGCCAATTCCAGTCAGACCACCAGGAGCGGCAACAGCGACAGCCAAAAGGGCAGCGAGGACAGCCTGTGGGAATAACACCATTTGATAACTTAGCGCAACATTCTCACTCGCTCCCGAGTCCTCGTCTCCTTCGCGTATTCTCTTTAGGTGCAGATTTTCCCACGGATGCTATTAATCTTCCGGCGATTAAAGTCTTAAGGCAAACTGACCGTCGGGACTGGCTGTTCTCTAGGAGAAGATTCTTGCGCTACCGATAGCTCCAAAACGTGAACACACTATAGAGAATCGAGATCGTTTTACTGAGCTTCAACTGGGGACGAAATAATGTCTGGACCAAATTCTAAACGACTAATATTGCACTTATATTCGCAAGTGTCTTTTGCTTCGGACGAAAACTCATAGACTAATCAAAGGAGAACCGTATCCTGTGAAGCAAGCGTCTTAATGTCGCCCGAGCGTCGTTACGACAAGAAAATGAGAGACCAACTAGAAAAAGCCGTCGGAACGACGTCGGTAGCATATGCAACGGAGTCACCCGTTGAACCTATCATTCCCGTTAATAGACACCGAGCACATGAATGTCAGCCGAAGAAACCCCGCCACCGGTTCTCCCCGTGGCGTTCATACAGAATCGCGTGTCGAAGATGCAAAGCAAGTGGCGTTGAGGCGGGAATAATCGGGCCACGGGAAAATGCGGGTTTCTACACTGGGAACGAACAGAGAAACCGAGAGAAAAGTGTTCGGTCTGCATTCCGCTTTTAGAGCCGAGAGTGCGCGAGCGTTCTCGCCGTTTGACTCGACTAGCCGGCCCGATGTTGGCTAACAATGTGCATGCTTCAGTGGTCGCGCTCGCTCTCGAGGATTTTTGTGACCGGATGGAAACTCGGTGTCCATTCGAGTGAACGTAAGGGTCCGAGCACACCGGTGTGCATATGCTAGACGCGAAGGAAAGGTCACTGTTGCGAGAAGAGAACCGCGTTATATGTGTCGTTTCCGCGCCGCACCGCGCCACGCCGCGCCGGGAATCGACGACGGCTTATCGATCGGCAGAATCGAACTACGAGAAAAGGAATTTTCCCAGGCGATTCCGACAATTACCGAGCCGGGAGATTGTCCTCAGCTGGCTCGTATGGGAGGGACAAGGCTACGATGAACGATTCCGATGGGTAGACGCTGGATTTTTGTGCGAATTCAAATGTTTCTGAGGCGGTACCGAGAAATAGAAGTCGTGGGAAAATGTGTCTCTACTTTTGATTATATCGGTAAATCGAAAATGATGGAACATGATCAAATTCTTCTAACGTCTTCACAGATTTGTATCTCATTTTTTATATAATTGATTAAATTCAGCAGTCTACTTATGATTGATTTTAGTAGACAGGTTTTTAGATGATAGACGTTTCTTCAAGAGTTTTCTTTTTTAAGAGACATTGTTGGAATAAGTTACATTTATTGAAGAGTTCTTTGATCCGCGAGACGTACACGGTGTGACTTGTTTTTGACTCTATATCGAATTGGTGCATTGTTCGAGATTTTATTCCAATATGTGAACGAATGAGTCACATTTTCTTGAGAGTCCTCCGATCTGAGAGATGCGCACAGATTTGATCAGGATTTCATCGTGATATGGGAACAAATTAATTACTTGAAAACTTTGCACTAGAAGCAACGACTGATTTCAACGTGTTCCAGATACTAGACAAATGCATTTATTGATGTGATTTTTATTGCAATCTTTTCTAATTTCGCAATGATTTATGATTTCTGTAAGGACGAACCGTCTTAGCAAGTATAAAGTAATGAAATTGAAACGAATGATTTTCCAGAGTCGAATTTTTATGAAAATTTGTTTGAAACGAGAAGTACCGAGTGATTTTAAGCGTCTTGCAGATAGAAGAGTCTATTTCAGTTTATGGGTTTAGTAAACAGTTACAATAATTATAAAGTGATGAATTCCGAATGATTTTCCAGGAATGTATGATCGCACAAAGCCGGGGGCTTATCGGCGAAAAGTCGCTCGGTTCTATGGAATATATCGATAGCCGCATAGCCAGTATACAGGCTTCTGTTAATGGAAATACAGTTACGTGGAACTGTAACTAGACTGGCGTCCGTTTCGTATTCCAATTGGAAGTGTCGATAGAATATTAGCAAGTCAATTCGGCCGGACTTGCTCGATCCACGATCGGCCGTTCAGCGCAATAATAAATGCAAAACTCAGGCAAGTGAGTGAAGTAATTGCAGTATAAAGTAAATCGAAACAAAGCGATTAAGTAAGTGAGTAAGTTAAGTAAGTTCTTCTTACCAACTTGAACATGTTGATTGGGTTGAGTGAGTTGCTTGTGTACTTGTCGAAAGTAGGAAAGCTTGTGCTGGATGTACCAGCCGGCGGTCTTTTATACAAAAGTCGATTTTAAAAAATCGCTATAAATTTGATCACGTGGCCCGCCGTTTGACAGTCTGACGTTATGCGTCGGCCGGTTGAGTCAGCCGATCGGTGAGCATAGTGGGGTGCTTGCTGGCCAATCGTAGCCGTTCAACGGGACGAAACAGCACCGGTGCAGCCAATCGCCGCTTTCAACCCCTCATGATCGGTTCCGGGGAATTGGGTTAAGACAGTTTATGTGGAAATAGTTCAATCGCTCCGGTGTAGAGACCGGCGCTTGTCCCTGTGTGGGTGACAAACTCGCACACAGAGAGGCGAAAAACGGGGAACTGTGAAAAATAAACGGGCGACCGGGCACACACGCTCTAAATGCAAACTCATTTCGTAAAAACGCAGCCAAGGTCTTCCTTCCGTTGTGGCCTTGCTCTTCGTTCAACGACGAACAACGCAGCAGGCTCGACGGAGCCTTTTCAATGGCCGGATGCAACCAGGAATCTTTCCTAAGAGATTCTTAAGGGAGTCTTCTGGTTAAAACCTTGAAAAAATCGATTTTTCTTTCTTCGCATTTTCTTAAAGCACGCGTCTTTACACGTATTCATCCAAAAGGATTTGTTGAAATTCGCTAGGATAACCAAGTTATGGATGCTTGAAGAGCTCTCACTATATATGACTAACAGTCGAAATAATCTTTAAAAGAATCTAATATTATTTTTTCAATTTTCTTGTAGGATCATGTGTCCGAAGCGATTCTTCAAATTTGGAACCTTTATGCGATTTAAAACGCCCTTACGGTCCAGGTGTAATAAAGAAAATTAATCGAATTAAATCTTTATCGAACCCTACGACCAATTTGCTTCACATTTTAAACAAACATTCTAAATACAGTACTATAAAACTTAGAATTTTTGTGATATCTCAAATATTTTTCACGCTATACATACTCAAAGTGTCTGTAAATGATTGAATTTCTCCAAAAATTAATGTACATTTTCGATAATACCTTCTAGCCTGAGACAAACAAATTTGTATCTAGTAGTGGGGGCCATCCATCGGTGTACCGATGGAAGGCCGTTAGAAAAAAACAGCGAATAACTCAGTCATTTTTAAATATTTTATTTTGAAAAAAGTGGAGAATAGAGTTAAGAGTTAGGTTAATGTCACTGGGAAAGAGCGGAATTTTTCACTCATTCGTTATCCTTAAAAAAATTTTTGAAAAGTGGTCAACTCCCATCGCAGCTTGTCTCGGGGAGTGTTCAAATAAAACCCACGGCTAGAATCAGTCCAGGATGGTTCCTGGACTCGTCCCAGAGTTCGTTTGCAGAAGCCAGGCCACTCTCGCAGATTTCACTCGGAAAACCTATGGAAATCGAGCTACCAGACGTGTTCGAGAAACCAGACACCAGCCGAGCCGACGCCGGGGTGGAAACGTGATTATTAAATCCGATTTCACGACCACCAGAGACGCTGCTCGAGATCCCGAACGTAACTAGAGAGCAAAAACGCCGGGCTTTCTTTCGGCCGGCGATCGATGCCCCGGAAACACCTTACCACGTTCGTTGGTCAGAATTTTCGGATGGAGAGATGATTGTTGAGCTTTGTCCGCCCACGATGCGCTCGCCCATTTTTCAATTTGAACCGCGTAGCCCCTTTGTTTGAACAGAAACGCTTCTTTTGTTTTGGGGATGAAACCTTTTTGCGAGCTTTGGGAATTTTTAGACGTGCTGTGTAATGGAGGGTGTTGGAGGAGCAAATGTTGGGTAAATTGATTAGCAAATTGGTGAATATTGTGCAAATTATAATTTATGGGTTAGTTTGTGAAAATATTTCTTTCCATACTGCTTGAAATACAAAAACCTATTTGATAATAGAACATTAAAGGTGAAGAAGACAAAATAGAAAATTAAATTGTTAACACTACAATTACCGAATCGTACATGCAACTGATGCATATTACTTTATAATACAACTGGTACTGAATTTATTCAGATCTCACACGATTTTTGAAAATTTGTTAAATTGGGGATGTATTGATTTCTATTAAACAATTTCCACATAAAAATCAACGATCTATCAATTACACAAGTAATAAATTTTATATTGCATTGATTATAGACAGGTGTGAACACGTTATCATAACGAACGAATAATTTACAGTTGCAGATAGCCACGGGTCAGCAATCAGGATCGAATCATGATATAGAGAGAATGATTTCTTCTTTCGATTCACAGTTTCAAGAATAAGAAACGCGTGACAGTTATAGAGGATTGCTTAATCGACGGAAATTCTATTTAAAAACTCGATCGATCACGGTCACGTGTAATTATTAGAATTGTCAAGTAACTTAATTCCGAGCAAAACGTAGATTGTTCTTGCCAGGATTTGCAAAAAAGCTGGCTGATACAAGGACTAGTAAGAGTTAAAGGAAAGTAAGAGTCGTGTGCACCACGTATTCTGAAATATAATTGCTGGTAGATTAATTATTTAATTTATAATTTAATTATATCACATTTATATATTTTGGTTAATTTATTGGCCATCTTTCTGTAACATATATTCGTGTAAACGTTGCCTGGTGAATTGAGAGGACTTTGCTATTTGACACGAGAGAACCAGCCTGGTTTACAAGCATGTGACAATTCCCGAAGAAAGTATCGGTGTTTGATGTTATGTCAACTTCCGTCGTCGTATGTAATACAAACCGCGTTCTTAATCTTCGACACGTTACCAGCCAGATTACGCCATATTAGGAAGCGCTGGCGGTTCTGTAACGTGGATCACAATGGCAACGTATGTGCATAGAGCAAGTGGCAGGCAAGGTATCGTATATCGACCACACGGAAGTTCTGAAAACGACTTTCGATGGGCGCAAAATGTGGGTTGATGTGTGGCAGCCGCCAACGTTCTTGCATCACCGACTGGTATCGGCGAATAAAAATAAACAATGCTATTCACCCTCTCGCTCCTATCAAATTCGTATATGTGTCACGATAACATATCGAACGCGAGCACCGACGATCAATTATTACTTCCGCTGGTGAAATCTACCACCGGATAAATTTAAATGAGACAGTCAATTGTAATCCAGCCAGATCCTATTTTACATTCATTGTTCGTTCCGGCAGAAATAAACTTTTCTGCATGAGTAGGTAAACTTTTTTAATGGGGGCTGGCGAATGCTTCGAAATGACTGTGCGAATGTTAACCAGACGGTTTTTACTTTCTTGTCACTTTTTCTAGATTAGTCGAGTTGGAAATTAACAGCGCCAAACTTTAAATACGACTGGGTATTATTGCTTTATAATAATGACAAGGATGAATTTTTAGTATGGGCTTGAACAAAAATTTTCAGTCAAAAATATTTCGTGATTTTTACGAATACAAAGAAACAAATTAGAAACTAGTTCTAGTGTTAATAATTTCAGAATTGTATGTTGAAGAAATAGTACTCAGAATTTCAAAAATTTATTATTTTGGATAGCAACATCGTTAAAATACTTCGTGACACTTGTTTAAAATTAACCAACGATGCTTACACGTACGATAAGTTCATCGACATCAACTTATTTCTAATAAAAATTGCAATTCGCAGTATGATCACAAATTTCAGCACCAGCATCTCCAGTGTCAAATCCGACATTAATAAAACAGTAATCTCCCATCATCTAAAAATAATCAATCGCCCCACTCCCAAATACAAGCACAATTTACGAGCCCGTGAAAACCCGGAGCAAAGAAACACAATCGAGCATCAATCCCCTTTCACAATGAGACACGTGCCGTCGAAATCCTGTTGGCAAGCCTCGGTCAGAATCGTTATTCCCAACACAGACATTCAAAAGTCTGGCCGAAGAGACTGGTCCTAGGAAAACTCAGCTGAATTCAATTTCATGGCCCGTTCCCCGCGCATCAAATCGCCATAACAATGCGCGGAACATGTGTCCTCGAACGAATACGGGCCGAAGTAAGTCCGCAAAGGTTTTAGTGGATTTGGTTGAGCTAGGTCAGCGTTAACTTTGGTCGGAGGTGTCCGCGCTTGGACAGGAGAATACCGAGGAAGATCTATGTATTTCCGGTGGTGGCAATAGACGGTCCAGGACGCGGAAAAGTGTCCGCTAAAAGGAGACACAGAGGGAGAGGATCGGGGTGAACCGGGGCAGAGGCTAAGACAATTCCGAGTCAACGGCGATCCCTTTTCGCACAGGCAATTTCAAGGAGATCGATCGCTTCCGAGCATCCTATAAAACTATTTCACAGGCCCGGCGACGCGACGGTGGCCCCGAGACCGTCTAACGTGAAATTGATAGGAAATCATTTATCGACGATATCCAAGTCCTATCGCCACCCATTGATACCATCCATACCACCTGGCGTGGTATTCTTCTGCGAATAATCTAGCGGGTCATCTCGCAAGTAATGCAGCCCCTCGATACAACTAGGCCGACCCCTAACGAGGCTAGATTTATTGGCTATTTAATGCTGCTGCCTGGGGGAAATTGCAACTATGCGATCAGGAGATTGAGGATCTCTCCTAACGTGTTCGAAGGGAAATATGACAGACTGTATTCATTAATCCCTCGATGTTCATCATTGGACTGCGCGCACTGTACGAAGAGAGCAGACATAAATGGTGGAGATCTGCTAAGAAAATTCTAAGAACCTCGTCTCGACAATCAAATTTAGTACTGCGCAAAAACAGTGCGAAATACCAGAACATTTCATTAGCTCTTCGCACTATTGAACGCGATGGTTGCGTCCACGCGTTTCGAAACGTACGCCCACTACTTTATTGGGATTCGTCGAGTAGAACGAACCAAATACAATCGGCCCCGAAACGAACTCGTGAAATCGCGTCCCGATTGCATGAATTTTTGCGTAAATTGTTGCGCAACCGGTTCGGGAAAAGCGACAGTCGACGTCTTGCGAAAAAATAAATGGGGATAAAAGATGGAAAATAAATAATGGCGAAACTCGAGCTAGGTATCTTGGCATCGGTTGCGCGTACGTCATTTTTATTGCGACACTCGGAGACAATATCGGGTCTGGAACTGTAACGGGAAAACGACTAACTACTTTCGGGCACCCGGCTCCGAACCTAACCTCTGTCTAGGACACTTGCTGAAACATGGTCCCGGAGTTTCGGGGCTTTCAAAGGGATGATGGGCGACCTTGTTGCCGTTCGGGGGACACACCGTCATAGTTTACGAACGACGCCAGGATTTGCGAGCGATGCCAAGTTATCCGGGATGCGAACCGCCGGCTGAAAAAAGAATTTCGTTCCGGGGGACGCTTTTGCACATTCCCCTCCATTTTGGCAACCAGCCATCCGGATCATTATAATAATTAAGGAAACAATTTTTGGCAGATAACGCCGACCGTGGCGAGTAATTATTGTCTCGTTAATTTCCCGCGATACGCTTCCACTTTCGGATCCTTCTCCGCACGAAATTATTTTTAGACTTTGTTAACAAATACAGGGGCAGTAGCAGAATTTTAATTAGCACCACTAGTAATATTATAAGATTCAATAATTTCATAATTGCATAATTTCTAATCAATTAATGCTATTGTTAACTTTTGAAATACGTGGTGGTTCAATTAAAGTGTTGGTCCAAAATAAGGCTACTCTGCTCTAACTGTTATCCATACTTTTTCTTCGTTGATTGGAAAACGAATGCGATCAGACTTTATATATGGATATAAATTGCTTTTATTACCATTTTCTGTTTCATGAAAGCTATTTATGATACTCGCATTTCTTCATTGATATTCGCTGGCCAATTATAGACGATTAACATAATTGAACAGACGATTTGTTTAATTTATTCTCGTGTTTGATCACAGTCGACTAGCGTTTTAAGGACGTACTCATAAATTAGAAAGTTTCGACTTTGATAATTATTCCGGGTTTTCTACAAATTTTCAAAGAGCTATATGAAGACACTGAACAAATAAGATGAGTCACTCGAAATTTGCATCACGATCATAAAATTTTACGCTTCGATCGCTAACGCTTTCACGCCTGCACATTTCAATCGGTATTTCTGAACATTCGACTTTAAAGCTGCTCGGGGTATAAAATCCAATTTAATTGTTGCATTCTAAAGCGGAATATGAAATTAGGGAAACTGAATGCTGGTTTACCATTTTATCGTTATATGCCGGCTCCTATTTCCTTGGAATAATTCATGAAAATAAATGGAATTATATAGAAACTTATTACTTCGATGAATCTCTTTACTGGGTCAAGATGAAAGTAAAACCTCCGCCGTTATTAAGGTCTATCTGATCGTTGCGCAAGCAATAGTGCTTGTAACTAATTTTTTATAACAATATCTCGTCTCTCGATCACTTCAAATTTCTGTTTTCAACCCCCTAAAATTAATTGCACAAGAAATTCTTTCGTGGTTTTCATCTGTTTGCTTTTTACACTGTAATTCGACCAATTATGTATTAATTGCTGGCAAATAATTTTTTGAGTATTTGATCCCCCAATCACTTCAAAATTTTGTCTTCAACCTTTAAAAATAATGTCTCAAGAGATCATTCCGTAATTCTCACATATTTTGGTTCTAATCTCATAATTTAAACATAAAATTGCACCACAGGGTTGGCAGAATAATGATACTTGCAATTAATTATAGTAAACGTCAGTCCGTAATTTTAATGTTTCATTTAATTGACGTTCAGCGACCACATAAAGCTCCAATCAGGATCGTTTTGCGTTACGTTAGATCGTTGCATCGACATCTCGTGACTGGAAGATCCAACATTTATGGTGAACTGGTTACCGATTCGATGATGCAGTGCTCACCTTGCTCTTATTATTCGTTAACGCAAGCCTCCATTAAAAGCAGCTGGAATGCCATAATATCGCAGAAACGGACACACAACCGTTGGTAACGCGACTGGTAATTGTTATGGCAGAGAGAGAGAGAGCAGTATGCAGATGAGAAATAAATGTGCCGATGAAGAATATGCGTCGCTCGTGTGTCGCAACCGATACACACCGTGATTTCGCAACACACGTAACAGCACAATTGTCTATTTTCTTCATTTTCTACGCATTCCGAAGACCGTGCTTGCAGATAGTCATATCACGACAACGAGTTCTCACGTTCTATTGATTCATGGGCTCATTGGATGAAAGCGTGTTATGCAACTACGGTTATTTTGATAATTGAGTTGTTGTGGTAATTGAGCCATTGTCGTATTGAAAACTTAAACTAGGTGTGCTCGTATGGGACACGGAATAAATGTGCCGTGAAACTATTTCGTATCCAATTCGCTGAAACTATTAGATTCTGAATTCTTGAATGGAATTCATAATTTTTTTTTTAAATAAAACGTGGTTCACGCCATTTTAAATATCACTGTCTGAAAAGACGAATTTACTGTATAAGGTTATTCGTAAATTATGGCATTAAATTCCACACACACAATGAATAGCAACTTGTATTTTCTAATAATAAATTCTGAACCTCAGAAAAGTTCTAATCGCTGCAGCTGTAAATCACAATGGGTTCAGCGAATTATTATTGATACAAGTTGCAGTTCATTTTAGGAAGTGTCGAGATAAATCTTCGCACACTAGGTGGGAAGAGTTTCAACTTTAACAGTGAACTGATTTATTCAGGATGGACAGACAGTGAAATTGTCGAAGCGAGCGACCGACGACGGTGATAGTTCGTGCTCGGGGTTCTCGATAATGAGCACGAATTCGTGTCTCGAGTGATTGCCGGCACCTAACCCAGACTAACGTAATGGTTCTTTGAAAAGTTCAATGCACACACACATATACACGTACCTGTCCAAGGAAACCGCAACAAGGCTGTAAACAGAGGCCGCCACGGAAACGCCCTGTATATAAGCGACGGCTTTGCACATGAACCATCCCAGGAACCATGCTGAAACACAAGTCCACGGTTTAGTGTTTGCGGCGGTTCGATGCAGTCAATTTGCGAGAGCAAAGTTTCATTTTTGTTTTAATTAGATTACGTCGGGCTACAATATACGGCAGATATTCTCACTATGGGAACATTGATATTTGTATCGAGCATTTTCTAATTGTCCTGATGGAAGTTATTTATTTATTTTAAAATAATTTAAAGAGCATAATAATATTATTGGAGAAACGTTAAATTTTCTTTCTATTGTAACTGATTCCTTAGAATTCTCCTAAAAGAATTATTAGTCATGAAAATAGACAATTCCATTAAGTACATTTTATGTTTTTCGGGAAATTGAATTTTGAAATGATCATGTTTCGATATACACATTTATATGTTTCACAGTGTATCGATTATCGGAGGGGTTGGATTTAAGCATATACATGGAAAAAGTAGTCGAAGTACTTCCTGTATGTTATGAATAACAAATGCCCGCGTGTATAATGTTCGTGCATTATCTGAATTATAACTTCTGTTTACTCGCTGCTAGTTTTATTAGTGTTCTGAAACAAGGGATCACCGTTGCTCCCGGAACTTTTACATAGTAATTCCACTCTCAAAGCATTCATACCACCAAGGTATTTAATTAAAATTCTACAGATACGTGTTCTATTTTGTGCGAAGTATACTATATGTATACAACAACCACTATATAGTTTCAGGAAAAATTCAATATTCGTTCCCATGAAAATCAAATATTCGTGCTCGTACAATAAAGTTCACTTAGTTATATTTTATTAAGGGTACTACTTTATTTGTTGAATTAAAAATTTTTATTTTCATTATATTGCAAATATATCTGGAATTTAGTATTCGATGAAGATAAAGCGAAGCACTATAATTGTAAATGTTCGTTGTCAGCATGTTTTGAATATCCACACGTGGCATATTCTTGGCAACGCGAGTTAATGAAACAATACTTCAAAACACGTGTCGATTGAGTTGCATAATACAATTACTTTTTATTGTCATTGAACTATGAATACAACGAGATATCGTTATATGGAATCCGTTCAAGCACACAGCAAACTTGATCGAAGCGTTTCGCTTTCAATTTACTATCCTTCGAGCATGTTGCGTTAGAAAGTCGCGCTTATTCATTAATGAGTCATCAATGATTGACTGCGAATTTTCGAGATAATAGTGGCTGATTACCTCATTACATTATAATTTTTCTTTCTCGTGTACAGTAGATTTTTTTACTCAATTTCGTTTTGCACTTTTTCATGGGTGATTATCCTTGCGTTATCCCACCGTTATTCCTTCTATATTTTTAGAAAATAAAATACAAGAGCACAATGCATGATTTTCTTAAATGAATTTTAACATTTTCCTGCTATTTTCAGCTTTGGAAGTACTATTTTTGACTGATACACAATGATAGAAAACCTTATAATACATTAAAATTTAACGGAACAGCTGATGCAATTAATAGAAGTGCTACATCATTTGTATCATAAGCTGGCTAATTTTCCCTCATGTTTATTCATGAAACCATTCCCAATCAAATCAACATCTGTCGTTTCAACATCACATACCTAATACTAACTATCAAAACATTGAAAATGGTCTAGAAATCTTTTTCGAAAACAGATTCCTCTGTTATGAGAAAAATAGAATTAATTCCAAACTACAAATATATATGGAATTAGTAACACTGTAGACAGCATTATCCATCACTATTCACATTACCCATCATTATCCCCAGACAATAAATTTTAAGTCTCCAATAACTCGATCACCCACAATACAAAATTATTTTATAAAATCATTAGTAGACTGCAGATTTTATGCATTCATAATAAAAATGAGAATTTATTAAAATCATTAAGGGAAGAAATAAATTATTATTTCGTTCCAGCAGTTTGTAATTAATGCAGAAAATAATTAATTTACATAAAGATCGCCACTCTAAACAATAGCGACGACGTTGGATCTAGGCGACTTACACCTGTCGACTGTGCATATTCTTTAAAATATTTCTTCAGATAATTTATGGAGTTCCATATGTGATCCTGGGCTATTAAGTCTACCTGATTTTATGTCGCATTTCGGTCTTTATTGTTCCCGTTTCTCCACATTCGCAGACCGTCATTAACCCGGTCGGAAATTGGCAAATCAGATAGGGAAAACCGGACAAAGGGAAAAGGCAGTTAGGGTCAGGCTATTCCTAGCGGACCACCCTGTATAGGTACCGATTGTATCGGCTGTCAGGATTACCGAAAGTATTGTACGAAGTGAAGGGTGCGCGAGGCCGGCTAGAAAGGAACTTCCCGTAGGCCGTAGATCAAGCGTTGCGCGAATAATTATTTATTCGACCGAATACGTAACCGGTCGGCATCGATAAGTCCCGTTTGCGTGCGTCAAAATCCACGTCCGCGGAATAATAATAATTCGCAACGGAGGCGTGCACCGCGCCGGTACGTTCCTCGGAGGTACGCGAAATCGCTTAACGATCATTTTCACCGGCTCTTCGATAATTGGGTGCGTTCAGTGATCGAACATTTCGACGGTTCGAGGCACATGGCTAATGTGTCTGATCGCCGTGACAAACGCTGACACATCTTGCAATTAATGTAAAATCAATCGCGCCGACCCGGACGGAACGAGATTCGAGCGCTCGCTCGCTCCGAACATTCGAGCACCGCCATTTTCACGCGGAACACACCAAATTCTAGCTGGGCATTAGTGAGTCGTTCATCGAAGCATAGTGCGCGAAATTTCTCTGGCACGTTCCTCAATACTTTTGTACGCAGGACGCGGGGAATTGCAAAAATATTATTTTGCAATTTAGGGCGTACGTATTAATTAACCACGATTTATTTGGAGATACTGCTGTATGCAAGTGAGTGACATTGATATTAATTCGAGATAATTGGCAATTCAACAAGTTACCATTTTCATGGAAACGTAGTTAACGGTTTTATCGATTCCGAAATTTAATGACATCTGTGCACTAAAAGCGATTATTTCACAATATAGAAACGTGTATAATATTTAGAAATTGTTTATACAGATTTTAGAGATTTATATTATGTGTCGCAACAAATATTGAATAATTCTTCACGAATTTTACAATCTCATTAATCGTAAAAAATATCGTCATTTTGATAAATGCCATAGTGATAAAAAGACAGTATTTTGTTTTTGCGAAATAAGTGAACAAAGACACCGGTGAGGGACGTGCATACTGAAAATTCTGATTAATTAGTAAAGCTTCGAAATATGTCGAGAAGGGTCTGTTCTAGTTAATATTTCATTCGGGGAAACAAAAAGAACGTACGCGTTTATTCGCGAAGCTGCTATCGACAGGTTTTCCGTGAATATTGAGAAGCAAGATGGCGTCGGCATTTTCATTCGACGGTGCTTTCGCAACGATTTTCGGCTGGCACGTGCGCTCCTGGTGCGGAATCGGAATCGGAATCGAAACGAAGCTGTTCGAAACTGCCGCGAAAGCAGTCAGAATACCTAAGTCACTTTATATGAGTCGCGACGGGACGGGACATTTCGGGACTTTTCCGCTGAATAAGTCTCGCCAGCGCATACTTGAAGCGCGGATACTTCGGACGGAAAGTTTTGAAGCTTAAAGCCTCCTCCGGGACTTTAAACCGACGCTGTTCTAAAAATCAATGAAACCGAAATTCTATTATAAACGAATAAAGCTGGCCGCCATTGCGAGTGAACGTAATTACAGGTTGGTGATTTTATGATTCTTAATTTCTCCTCCGTCGAGTCGTTTTATGAGAAATATTCATGAGCTCGTTGTTTCAGGTATCAATTTTGTGGAAAAAGAAGTTAACACAGAATTTTATTTTCTACATTTTAAATATTGTTTTCGTAATATCATGTATGTAATAATAGTAATTAGATCCTTGTGCGAAATAAAAATTTCATTAAATACGGGACACAGGAACCAAACAGTACTATTATCAAATTGCAATAACTGCACAAAATTCACAGTCTAATAATAGTTATTTACAGACAGTTATTCCCTGACAGAAAATTGAAACAAGAAATGCAGAAGTTCAAACAGAGATTCAGGATGATATTAAAATAGCAGGAGGGAATCAAAAGATCAGCAAAGGTCAGGTTCAAGAGATGAATAATAGAAAAGTGACATCAAGTTTGCAGGTTGGTGGATGCTCTGTATGCATAAGCTTCCTCAAACTAGTTATTGCATTAGAAAGAGGTCGGTATACATGAATTCAGAGCTAAACTAGTTAAATAGGTATACATAATAAATTACATGTGTAGCATTATCAACCAGTATCAGATAATTTCAACCTGTTTCAATATTTTTAAGAAATGTGCTATTACTATTTAAACGGTACATGAAACATGATTAAAAACGTGAATATCAGGAAAATTACTAATTTCTGCATGTCACATAAAATCAAGAATTAAGATAAAAATGGGTAGATTAAATTTATAAGAGTATAAACATTTTGTTAAAAACCACCAAATACGAAAATGGTGAAGCAATAAAGAGGAGTTCAGCGTCTCGCAAAGGCTCGACCAGCGAAAATAAACGAAGGGTGAAGAGGTCTAAGCGATTTCTCAGAGAAGACATCAGAAACAGGAAATGGCCAAGGGAAGGGGCTCGGTAGAGGGCTGAAGGAGATCGTGACCGCGGAAAAATTGAAGACACGATAGAAGTGTGAAGATGAAATCGTCTAGGGTCGGGGAGTAGGGAACGTGGGGTGGAAATAGATTGGAAAGTTCCTGGGAAAATACGTAAAAATCGAAGCGACAAAAACGCGGTTATAAAGAGCAGTGGATTCGATTTTGCGATCGTTTGATTGGCCGACGAGCCCGCCTTGTAAGGATAGTGATAAGCGAATCGCCGGGAACGAGAGAACCATAAAATGATGGCGGTGCCATTATAAGGGGATCGACCGGTCGCGATAGCAAGCGAAGAAAACTGTAGTTCGGAAGTTAGTGTAATAAAAAAGTTCGAGTATAGCAGGTTCTTGCGCGGGGATATGTTTACGGGAAAGATAACACGAAGACGCGACGCCGGACGACTGGAAATGTGATTTACATTGCTGACTTTATACATTTTTTTACATTGATTAATTTTTCATTTTTATCCAAGTCCACTGCGGTTTATTTGAAGTCGAATGAAAGCATTGTATTTTCACTAGTACTAGTATACAGGAAAATTGCTGCGAATTGTAAAAATAATTTTCAATTTGATTTATTTTTTCCTGAGTGACTATTTTGCAGGAACGATAGAAGCCTGAACAAAAGAATATATAAGTAAACTATTTCGCTGAGCGCGTGATATAAGCAGTGGTGGCTGAAGAAGTTGAAGTATTGTGCACTCCATCGGAGAACACTTCACTTATTGCCTGTATCCTCCACCTATTTTCAAGAGAGTCAATGTTTTTGTTTACTAGACAATTTCGCTCGATGGAACCTCGCTCCGTCGTCGTCCAAGGGATTTCATTTTATCCCTGTACATTTTCCCATTAGTCCGGCCCGGGGAAACACAAGCATAATTGCCGGGCGGGGCTTTTCGTGTTTCGACAAAAGTCTTCCGCTTCAGTGGACATTGAATGCGATTAATTACGGGCGATGGCGCGCTCGTTTTCCCCCGGCGAAATGAAATTGTTAAAATGCGGGGGACAACTTATGGCAGCGGCCCGTACGGTTAACTACGGATAAAAGCGAAGGGGTTAGACAAGGTCGTAAATTACCGAGCGGGTTGTCTGCAAAGGGCATAATTTACGGAGCGGGTAATTTGTTTAGTCTGTTTACGCGTAACGTATGAAAAGAAAGGTGGCGCAGCTTTTTGCGCATTCCCTGCTCGATTAACGAGAAATATACTATCGGCCGTTAATGTTAAATGCCATGGTTAAAGGCGCGGATACCCGAGTAATGGAGTAAACTCCAGCCACGGTCAGTTTACGAGATACAATCGGAGAGAAGGTTATTACAACACCCGTATTAATCCGTGCCTCGGCACGTTCCGAATGGTACTCGCTCCTTCGAACACTGTCCATGCGTTGCGAAACTGTTCGAAGACGTATTCTTGAAAATTTTAATGACTGCCCCGTGCTGTTCGCATTGACGGCCAACCGATATTTTTACGTGCTAAGTATACGGTAGCTCCAGTGTTGTAACTTCGCTACCGTTCGACGAAGTTCAACGTTACTTCATTTTATAGTCGGCTGGAGCTGCGCGGGTTCTTTGAACTTGCGAATGCTTGGACAGGGAGCATTGTCTCTCGAACACGCATTGTTTGAACTTGTAAGAGTAGTTTATTACAGAAATTAACGAGAGCAGAATTATAGCGATTTTTATCAGAATATATATGTTCAACAAAATTTATTGAACAATTCCCCTCAATTCTCTCATGAATTTATTAAAACAGCACCCGTTCCACTGCTCGGTCACAATTAGTTTGACTCATTCTACTGCCCGATCTTATTACGTTATTCAAGGAAACATAATTAGACATACTAACGCGTAGACGATGTTTTTTCCCCATGTCCAGTAATTTTCATGTTTACGTGCTACGAATAATTTATCGAACGATCTAGATCTACATCAGACGTCTGCCATGTAACTTAAATGAAAAATTACGTCTCTTTATAGTCTGTCGCTTCCAAAATGTATAAATACAACAAATTTAGAACGTTGGAATTTTGAGATTTTATTTTAATCACAGCTGTGATCGTATTTGTAGAAAAATAAATCAATTTTTTGAAAATTAAAATTTCTCATCTTCATCAATTATTTTATAAAAATCTGAAAGAGAGGAAAGTGTTTCGCATCGATTCGAAGTTTCCTGGTGGCAAACATAAAATATTCACACAATTCATTTCTATTGACGCGCTCGTATTCTTGCATTTTACAAACTTGCACATGCTATAGATGCGTAATAAAAATTTGTTGCATTTATTGCAAGAAGCCAACTAGAATTTAATTTTTTTCTCTAACAATTTTAGTACGATGAAGATAATCGACATTTTTCAGTTCTGTTGATCTCGCAGCCACTTTTAACGTCGCCCACGCGGGCTTGCACTAATGCATAAAATCCGCAGGCTAATGATCAGCAGTATAACTGTTGTCCAGCTGGTTTGGTAGGACTATGGGACGGTGGCCGTCAATTCCAACCCGTTCTCTTTGGATTTTCCTCTATTTGAGTGGTCACGGTCTTTATTCATGCGACTCGAGGAACAGTGCGTACGTTACGCGGCCGCCGCCTGTCCACCGGAGCGTAGACAGTGAAAGTAATATGCGAAACGTAGAATTGTGTACGTGAACGCATACGAAACGTAGAATTGTGTACGTGAACGCATACGAAACGTAGAATCGTGTACGTGAACGCATACGATACGTGCCCGGGAGACCAGTGATCGGAAAATTTTGACATTTAGCGGCGAACGTGACTTTGCCCTTTCGCTCGCTCTGTTCGTTAGCGTCACGCCGCGCCGTTATTCTTCCTTCCTTCGCCTCTTTTTTCGATGAGTCGATAGGGCAGCTTGTTCCACCGTCTGGAATCGTCACGTTTGCGATATTCCGCGAATACACGGTTCAACGCGTACGCTCGCGAACCGTCGGCTGTAAGGATATGTAACTCGTGTAATTTTTCATTATTTTTACTTTAAAAAGAATCGTATACGCACTTCAAATACCAACAAACATGTGTGTAAAATCCCAATCCAGTCCTGAAAAATTTTCTACAAATTCAAAAATGCCCCTAGGACCAGTTGATGCAAAAATAATGTCTATTTCTGGGAACTAATTGCAATAATGCATTTGTTAACTTCATGAGTAGACTCCGAATTTGATATGCTTATGACGAAAATGAGTAGATGGAGTGCAAAACAGTAGAAATATTTAAAGTACTTAAAACAGTGTTGTACAGGGTCTTCCATTAAGAAGTTTTATTTTGTATTATAAAAGAACGCTGTTTTTTAAATTAACAATTTTTTACACTTTTTTACCGATAAAGAATATCACGAAATTAAAAATGACACCTCTTAATGACCCTTTATTATCCTCAGCGAATTAAAATTATTATGGAAATAGATAAATGCATATCTCGACCCTACATCTCCCAATTAATCCAGGGAATTATTATTTTACATTCAAATCGGAAGTCTATTGGTATTTCTATTTGACGCGACTCTAGGTGTATCAATTAATTATTTTAAATTTTGTCAAATAAGTCCTGGCACTCATAACCGTGTAACTTTAATTGCGAGCCTGTTACCCGGTAATTGAGACAAATAGTCGCCGGACATAATGACCAACGAAGCCCCCGTGTCCGTTTTAAGAGAAACTTAATGAACGGTCGCCGGATAGTTGTGGACCACTTCTCGACCCTGATTACAGGGGGCCGAGGAGGCTTAAGGGCTCTGCGTGTCAATGATGGTCGCTACGTACGATCTCAGCCTTAACGTTTATTCGAACCGTTACGCATTATGCAACAAGGACATTTCATTAACTAATGCTATCTAGTTAAAATAAACTGCTCGATTAATTAGTAACATGATACGCGAATTACTTCCACCGTCTACGAACACGTAGACAGTCACAATTAATCCAATTTGTTTCGAATGAAACTAGGTACGTTCGTTTTTGTATCGTGCTGAATTTATTGTTTGTACTATGTACCATGATTCATGGCTGAGAATTTCTCAATCAATTTTATTAATGAGAACTTCAATTGTGAACCACGAAGTCGCATACGGTAACGCAGTCTAATCAATTTTAGTAAGCGTAAAAAACTTGTTTGAATAAACCTCTAAAATTAAAAATAAAATTCCGTGTCCACATACAGCATATTCCGTAAAGTTTCGAAATTTTTTCCATTAATTTGAGTTCGCCACTACAATACCAAAAATTTTCTGCCACGCTCGTTGCTACAACGAAACTGCCGCCAGTAAACCTTCGTTCCGAATGGTACGAAACTTTCGTATAGTACCGTATCCTTAATTGGATAAAAATTTCATATTGTTTAATTTATTGCACGCGCGACCAGTTTCGCGTTTCGTCACGATTTTTATATCGAAACGATATTTTGCATGTAGGTGTACACCTGGGAAAATTAATTAAGTGAAATTTCGTACGTAATATCTGTTGAATACCATAGCGTTCAATTAAAATATTTCGGTGGCTGCAACATTTTTTTCGAGTATATCATGTGGTAACGCGTTTACCGCGATCCGATATCAGTGAACGTAAGAAGCAATTAAAGATAATGTTAGCCTCGCAATTGTGTAACAGGGCTCAATTGCCGTTGGAAAATGAAAGATGGTGATTGGTGGTTATTGGAAATGGAACGTGTTTCAGAAATTATGAAAGATAGGAAATCGAAGAAACATATTTAAATACTGGTAAATAAATTTTTCAAGATAAATTAATGTACTTGATAGATTATGTCCTGAATTTAATAGGGAACTTAGAATGTTTAATATA
The DNA here is from genome assembly GCA_916610255.1 of Lasioglossum lativentre. Lineage (NCBI taxonomy): Eukaryota > Metazoa > Arthropoda > Insecta > Hymenoptera > Halictidae > Lasioglossum > Lasioglossum lativentre. Next base: position 34,693,484 of record OU744355.1, on the reverse strand, counting down.
TAATGAAAAATTTGTACTGTAACTAGTTTCGGAGTACAATGAATAGTAATTCTAAAATTTTCATTAATTATAGTATCTCCTCTTTGTAATCACATCGCCTGTTCCAACAACGCAATTGTATACTGTGGTTCCTCTATAATTAGTGGATACCTGACTGTTTATGTCCAGTTAAATCTAGGTTACCTTCGTCGAACCTTTGTTGTATAATATTGATCCAGCTTAGTAATTACACATAAATAAAATCACATGTATCACATGTTATAAATGAATGTTTGATTTATACTTTCTATTTCGATTTTGACGCTACACAAATCGTTAAATCAGATAATTGCTCCGACTGGGCTTAAGCAACTGTATAATACAAAATTAATAGCACGCGGTAATGAGTTTCTCCGATCCCCACAGTCAATAAATCAAGATAACTTACGAATATTCCTGTATCCTCATTTATACTAACGAAGACAAGAATTAATACATAACTAAACCTCCTATTCAATTTTCGTGAAAGAATTTCAATCTGAAAATTTTCTTCGATTATTATTATTTATTATTGCTTTAAACCATATAAGGTTTATATAGCATATACATTGCAAATTATACAATTTATGATTACGTTACAATATGCCTTCATATCTAACTTACAATGACTTTACATTAATTTATGTAACAATTTTGTAAAATTAGAATTCAGAAAAAAATGATATTAAAAGATAAAATTATACATTTAAAATTAACAGTTATTGGCAATGCCTCAGTCTTTTAGAAACGAGAATTATTTAGTGAGTTCTCTGTAGATCCTGTACCATGCAATTAGTCCAGATTATTATAATTTTTCATAAAAATCCACAATCATTAGATTTCGTGCTGTAACAATTTTGTACTTGCTAAATAAACTACTTGGTTTAAAGCAATAATAAATAATAATAATAATTACGGTACCAAGTATCATAGGAACCTTCATCGATGGGTTAATAGACCCACAGCAAGTAAACCGTCAATTTCTTCTGCACGCGAAAGATTAAAAGCAATTTGCACGGATAAAGTTTTTCGGTGTGAAAGTGACGAATAACTAGACCCGTGTAAGAACTGAAAATTCCCTCCGGTGGAAGCTCGTGCGCGCGCGAGAGAGGGAGAGAGAAAGAGAGAGAGAGAGAGAGAGAGAGAGAGAGAGAGAGAGAGAGAGAGAGCGAGAAAGAGAAGGAAAAACGTCGGGTCTGAAACGAGAATGAGAAAAAGTCCCGACGAAGCCACTTTTTCCCTTGGCGAGATCGAAGACCACTCCACGGAGACTCCTTAAAGGTTCAAGCGCGGCTAGTTTGAATTTCAATTTAACGGCGAGAATCGACGACTGCCCGTTCATTTTCCTGTCCTCTTGAGGGACACTTCAATTGCAGGGGATCAAGTCGCAGCTCCGGTTCAACCGAAAGTATTTTCAATCGCGTCCGATTCAGAATCGACGGGCCATCGATGTTTTGTCCTCGAGGTCCCTTCTCTCTCTCTCTCTCTCTCTCTCCCTCTCTCTCTCTCTCCCTCTCCCTCTCTCTCTCTCCTCTTCCATCATTCCCTATTCCCCTCGAATCCCTTTTGCTATAAAATGTCTGTTTCAAACTCGTTCCTTTTCTTCGCCCGGTGAGATTCGGAGGGAATGCAGTTTGATTAACCGTGGCGTGACACAATTAGTAAGTGGACTTGGCTAGAGTTCGATGTCATTAGCAACGAACTTGTCGGTCCACGAGTCTTTCTACGCCACTGAACGGCCGCCCTCGATCCGTGGGACCGCCGCGCCGCGATAAGACCAGGCCGACAAGAAAAAACGGATTCGACATGTTTTTAATGTATTCGCTTTTCGCAACCGAATCCGCGATGCAGATTTTCGGTCCGGCGCGGCGATCCTGTTCGCTTCCGAGTCGCCGACGTGTGAAATTACCGCTGAACTGTAATTTCCACTTGCTGTCACTGTGCAAGGTCAGCCGACTTTTTTTGCCCTCCGCAAACCTGATCGTTACGCGATGGATCGAGCTGGTTGTTAGGTGCACCTAATATTCCGGCTGACGAAATTAAGTCGACCTAAGCTGCAATCACGGTGATCAATTTTTCCGATTATTTATTTTACATTTCCTTTGACGTTACTGTACTTAATTCTGCTTTTTTGCTGCTCATAATCATCGTTCTATGGTAATTTTTCAATTATCTAATTGATCAAAACATTATTTAAGAAGGATGTGCATTTACTGCAACGCAAGGTACATGTACAGTAGTACCTCGCTCGTTGCCACCTCGTTTATTGCACGGGAGCCTCGTTGGTTGCATACTAGCGACTACCACCATGAGTTTTCAGACATTTCAGACATGTAGGGGAAACAGTTGCACAAACATCGTTAGCACGATCTCTATTTTTGCACGCATTTGCAGAAGCAGTTATACTGTTTTTTATTAGCAATGAAATGGTGTCTGTAATTTTTTTTAATTGAAGGTGACGTTCTAAATTGGAATGCTATGTATTTTTCTATATCATATGAAAGCTTGTGCCAAAACGAATTCATTCGAATATTGACCTTCAAGGTTACACAAGGTCAGAAATGGTAGAAATACCTAGAAATATCTAGAAAATTAATACAGAATTTTAGAAAGGTCCTAGTGCGATACTTCGTAATCTGACTGAACTTTGTACCACGGGTTAACTTCTCTTTTTTACAGTTGACTAGAGGTCACAATCCCGATAAACAAATGCGTAAAAATTGCATGATTATGTATTGAAATGAATCACCAGGACAGCACGACCAGTAATGCTTATCAAACATCCAAACAGAGGAACTCGTGCGCCGTTTGTTGTGCGAAAGCTGCTATCGCGAGCGTAGCGATCAGGAATTAACAGTCGTTGAGCGCGACCGGTGTTTTTGGCGCCGCGGCGGTTCCGATCGAATCGTGCAAATTGCATCGGCCTATCGATATTTAATTTGGATACCAATTCGTATACGATTTTTTGGCCGGGGAGCAGAATGGGGCGTCGATTATCTCATAAGTTGGCCGAACAGCCGGGGTACGTGTTGGCCACGTGCATCGAAACGAACAGCTCCGACACACGCGGCACTTTCGTTGCAGCCGGATAATATCGTGCGCATGGAAACAGCGTAACATGGGGGACCAGTCCCCCTCCCTGTACCCCTCGTAAGGAAACTCCTAAGCGTCACGCGACGTTGCGCACCGATTTGCCTCTATTTTCCTGCCCCTTTATGTCCCGGCGACTTTCGCAACCCTCTGGCCAACGAAACCGTATCCGTTCACAGGAGCACTGAATTCGCGAGGAATAATAATGTCCTTAACGGCCGGTGTCACGCGTGACTCCCCTTAGCCAAACAGATCCATCATTCTCATTCGGTAGTTCTAGTATTAACCCTTTGCACTCGGAGCTATTTTAACTTGAAAATTAAACATTTCTTCCAACCGAGAATAATTCGATTTTATATGATTTTTCTTCATTTTATGGATATGAAATTCATATAATACCTCATGCAATACTTAAGGGGGTCATCCCTTGTGAGAGCTACTTTTTCTTGCTTTATTTAGGAATTTTTTTTGGAGGACTCTTAAAACATACAATCTTGAAATTTTTACCACACATTTACTGACATTTTAACAGTCTCGCAGAATTTTTTCAAACCAAAATAACGAGTTGGATCGAATTTACACCGTTCGGAAGACACACATGTGTAAAAAAGTAGGTTGATGGCGACCATGATTCCGGAGGTTTCGCACATCTGATATCAAAAAATAAAACGGCATTTTAATTTGTAGACCCGCGGCTATCGCCGGAAACCAAAATAATATAAAAATATCGAAAATTGGATTGGATACCAACATATTTAATAATGTAAACAATATTGTGAATAATGGTACAGCAATTTTTAGTAGTGACTGACTCATCACTCGAGTGCTTAAAGAAAGAACGCTAAATAAAAATGTATGTTTTTACTGTTTCACGATTCTGCAATTCATTTATGCTAAAAATGCATAGAATCTCTAGTTTACAGATAACAGTGGGATTTACTCGACGTTGAATGATTAATTAAACCTTCAGCTCGAAGAAATGAATGCAGAACATTATTATTATCGCACGAGGATCCGCAGTCTAGATGTAACAGTGTTCCCTGTTTCTCGACTGTTATCCTCGTAAAATCATTCTCTCGAACTTTTCCAAATAGCGACGTTTAGCACGAAAGAAGTCTGTCAATACAGATCGTTCGATCCGTTCGGTGATTCCCGCTAACTACCGACGTGTGTACTAAGAACGAGTTGACAATTTCTGTTTGCATCCCCTCGCGAGTTCTTCCATCGTGTGTTCCTCTATCGCGGTACTCGACGAGGCAACGGGGGGATTCAAGGAATTACCCCCTCGACATTGAAAATCCGAGCGTAGAGCAGTGTAAACAGACGACGCCGGTAATCACGATAGCGACTGCAAACGGAGGAGTATCCACCGCTATCTGCGCGGCCACGAGAGCTGCTTTCCAATCGGTTTCGACGGAAATCCCATGAAGCATCGCGGGATAAAACTTGTAGAGATTAAGTTCTTCTCGTAATAAATCACGAGGATCCTCGAATATTCCAGAGATCCAATTAAACGAATCCATTTAATTCGTCGTGTCCGTTCAATTATTATTTATGCCTCTCGCGCGACACCGACCTGCTGACAACGCGAAAAATTCCACGACGCCCGGCATTGTCATTAGGTTATCATTACCGTGATTATTATTCGTTACGGCTCGGTGAACGGTAATTGCGGCGATGATTGTCAGGTGCGCGATAAATAGACTTTGGTTCATGCAAATTTGCGCCTTCGTAGACCAGATTAGAACCGATATGGAATCCGATAAGAATTTAGTCCAATTAGCGTGTTTGCAGAGTGCGAAATACTGTCTTTTTTCTGAGTTTTATTGAATGGATTAATGTTAATGATGTTTAGGAAATGGAACTTGCTGTGAATGTATAATAACTCACAGTATAACAATTAGACTGAATATGCATTTGTGATGAGATTGGGTAGCTGCCATTTAAAACAGAAGAATGATTACAGGAATTATTGCCAATTTATTATTACAGAAAGAAAAAATTTCTTGCAATAGATGCAGAAACTTTCTATTTTGAATAAACGCAACTGCATTTATGGCATGTATAAAAATTTTTGAAATGCCAGTAAATTCATTTTTATTTTACGAAGTTACAATTCACATTTTAATTTGAAAATTTGCATAAAGATCATCTACTGATAAATTAAAGAATCGAGGACATTTATTCTTGCTCTATTAACTAATTAATGTCTGTACCTATTTGGACACCAATTAAAAATGAATCTCCGAAGAATCGCAGCGTCGCGTCGTCGCCATTGTTTTTCGCCGGAGCAATAATGCGATAACGACACGGTAATAAAACTTATCTTCGCGTGGGAATCGGATTTCCGATTTTTATGGCTAATGGGAGAAAGGGTGGCGTGCGCCGTTGAAAAGCATCGATTTACCAGAATACAGAATTTACGTTATGCCGGAAGCTTCGGATAAAACCATCGGCGATATTGTTCTTATCGCGATCTGTTATGGCTGGACGAAAATTCGGAGGGAAGAGCAGAGAGAGAGAGAGAGGCGAAAAAGAGACGATCGGATGCGAACGGCTTCACAATCGTCGAAGCCAGACGCCATCGCCATCGTGTGCACCCGGTGAATGCCATTATGACGCCCTGCAAACAGCTTTATCGGTGCATTTGATGGCCGGTGTTTAGGTGTCACTTGTACTTCAGCGTTCGAAGGCCACCTCGAACGATCTACACGCGTGTGCTCGACTCATTGTGTCTAGTATCATTCATCTGCTAACCGTTTCAACAATAGCAGCATGCTCCCTAGTAAATTTTCCTCGTAGAGAACGTCGAACATGAGCTCTGACACGTGAACTTTCGAGATACGCTTCAATGAGAACTGAAACTAAAATGTATATCACCTCAAAAGTTTTATTACTTTCTCCTCATTCATAATCCAAACATTTTTTACTTTGCATAAAAATCCACAGTCGAATCATTAAATTATATTGTCTAGAAAATCTTTATTAATTTAATCTACAAGGCAAGTTATCGAAACCGTAAATTCAAAAAATTGTGAAACTTTGCACACGAGTAGAGTAAGTTATGCTTAACACAACCCTATTTTTTGTCGCATTAAAGGGGTGATATCAGCCCTCGAAAAAAATTTCGATATTTTCTTTTTCGTGAAATATCTCAAGAAATGATATTTAAAAAGAAATTGAAACGAAAGTTGCATGATGGTGTCTACCAAACTGTGTAACAAGAATTTTTTTGTTAGGGGCTTAAGTAAACCTAAAGTATTTCACATGGACTATGCCATTAAAGAAAGCCAACTTTATTTACATACTAGGAATAAAATGTTCGAAATTTAAAACTTCTAAATCCAACATTTATAAATTTATACGATATCTGTTCTTGTAAGTGATTCACAATTGCTCGATTCAAGACTTTCCAGTTCGTTCCACCATAATAAATTCGTAATAAGAATAACTATATTGATTGGATCTTTTCCGAGTCTTTCAGCGCAACGTCTTCTTCTACAATTGCCAGATTTAGATTGCGAAAGGTTATACTGTCTGCACTCGCTTAATGGCGATGCCTTTACCCGACTGCAAGTTTCATAACTTCTTGAACAGTAGCACTTGCAACGAAACTTGTTGTTTCCCGATTAACTTAACGCTGTGTGGAAAGTTTCAATAACTTTATTGCGGGTAAAACCATTAGGGCTGTTTGTAGTACTTCTTGAATTCCGGTCTATCCGACTTTTGCGAGCACGATCGAATGACTGCCTCGCCGGCTTTTCAAGATTAAATCTCTTACTCGTGGAGGATTAATAGCGCGAAGGTTCCAGCCCGTATCTCGCGTGGATATGCACATCATTATTTCTTGAACAATGAACTTTATTCCGTTAAAATGCACGAATGTAATCAGGAGGGTATTAGAGTTACGAAAACTTTTGTTCTGTTAAGTGAAACACAAATGCAAATAATAGAATTAGATGTAATATACAATCGTTTGATTACAATAAATACAGTTTAACAAATTTTAGGAAAAAATGTATACACCAATTCTAGTATCATTATCTTCCTTTTTCTTTTTCGTGTATGTACATATAATGACTTCGTTATCCCGTTAATAATTTTTTACCTGACCCAGACCGATAAATAATTTTAACACATTAACTTCCTCGTCAGTTTTAGAAATTCTTCGATGATGCATCGAATAAAATTTTATTTCGATTTTTAGACTGCTTCATATAATTGTCATTTTTTAAAAAAACTGTAATCTGCCCGTTTAAGAAAAAACAAGTAGGTAAAAAGAACTGATATACCCTCGTTTTTGTTTGTATAGGTTTCTTGTTCTGTATATTTCGTTTTGTTCCTAAAGTTGTAATAAATCTCTTATGAGATTTCCTCAATAAAAAAAAAAATTCGGTTTTATTAATTAAATTGATTATTCCGTGAACAATGATTCTGTGTATTTTTCAAGTCGATATTCGTCACAGATCTTGTTAAACGAATTTTTGCAATGATTATGGTTGAAGGACAGCCCGCGAACGGTATCAATAATTTATTTGGCAGCCGTGTGTCGCAGCTATACGAGCCAATTCACAGACGATTGAATCGCGCGAGTCCTTTTCACCGAAGTCTTCACTGCCGAGGGCTTCATCGCTATTATTCCAATTAATTACCGTATCGGATTCTCCCGGTGAAGAGTCAAATGTAATAATGGCCCCCCGACCGACCTGCTAACCAGCAGCTGCGAGAAAACGAACGGGATTTCGAATTATTATCGATGGACCGTGAAAGAGATTAACGGTGAAAAGTGTCGGCCTTGGTGCGCTCAATGATTCGTATATACACATATACATGCGCACGTATAGACAGTTCGCGGAAAAACGTCGTCGAAAAACCACAATACCACGCTGCGAGAATGGCGAAATTCGACGGCTCCGAGCGCCATTTTGTCGCGATTGCGGGAGCTATAGCGTTTCAAAGATTTCAGCGAGGATGAACTGGCATGAGTCTTCAAACTATTATTACAAATGAGTACATCGAATTGAAAAGAAGAAAAGTATTTAAAAAATGTTTTTAAATATTGTAGTTTTATTTCCTGCATATTAAAATGATCAAGATAAGAAATAAATGTGTATGCAGTTTCTATAGCTTGAAATTACTACTAACAATTAATTTTATTAATGAATCAAAATATGGATCAGTGCTCAAATACAAGCCCACAATTCGCAAAATTACACATGTATCTGATTATAACATTCGCTTTCCTCCAAAAAGGAAGACTCATAACTCGAACCATTTGTCCAGAATTCCGTCTCATTTGTTCCAAAAGTAACGACCTCTCTTTTTGCGAAGCTAGTGGAGACATCCTTTGTAACACACAATCGTAACATCCTCGGTATCCTGTCCCCGGCAATAATCTTTCTCCGCGCCGGTTCCTCGGCGTAATTTCTATGAAATCGTTAATCATGCAGAGCAAAAGAAAGAGGGAAGAAAAGATTCCCTCGGCTAAGAAGAGACTCTGTTAATAAGCCTCGCTTAGCACGTGTTCTTTAAGCTCGACGAGTCTCGATTTTTCCAAGGGAGAAAGAAAATTATCGTTGCTCTCGCCCCAATTTTCTCCTTTCGCGTCTCGTTATTCGATGAATACCTCCAACTCGGCGCTCGTTTGAATTCGAAGGATTATCAGGGCCGAAGAGAAGCAATTTCGGTGTCGTTTCTCGCCGTTAACCGGCACATCTGTCATACCTTTTGTCTCCTGTCATGCAATCGTGCAGATTTCTGAGACACCGTCCGAGACTCGAAAGAAATTAAGAGACTCTCCTCCACGGGCCGCGCTGCCGCTGGCGATTTATTTCTATGCACCGGATGTACAAAAGCTATTGTTCCTCCACACTAATCCATCAGCCGCTGTCAAATATGCATTCTATTAAAATCCGCGTGCACCTGCGCCGTGCTCGTGTAAATAGATTTTTTTTCCGAAAACTTCGTTTCGTTCCGCATTGTCCTGGAATTTTTTTCCCTCGGTTTTGGTCTGACCGAAACGTTTTTGTTGCTTTCAACTAATAAAGGTACACGATAGTTTCTTTTTTCACATGTTGCTTGTAAAATTACAACCCTCAGAAAATGTAACTCAATCAAAGTAATTTGGTCGAGGTAACCAAAACTGGCTAAATAAAATTCCTCGTCTCCTGCATCCCTTAAGCAAAATAAAAAATTTTATTTCTTCCTATTTTTGTGCAATCAAAAAAATTATTTTGGTAATGTCTTGTTTCAAGAAAATTCTAATGTTGGATTGTTCGAAGAAATTCGTCAAAATTTCTGTTTCTATAAGGAAGCACGAGACGCGATTCTTTGATTGCGTTACCATTAAATTGCTTTACGCCCTGCGAAGTAGAAAGTTTCGCGTTACTCGGTGCATAGTATAATCCAGCGGAAATTGTGTTAGCAAACTGTTTAATGAAATGAAAATTAAACTTGAACTTGATTTCGACCCGATTAACGCGTTTTAGAATTTTCCAGCGGTTACAAAATTAATTGTGTTGGCGATAAATTGTTTTAATATTAAACTATACAATGAAGTTACTGTTATTATTATATTAGTAGTAAAAATTGAATGGCACAGAGGAAGACATAATTGTTACATAATTGAAATAAAAAATAAAAATATTTTCATAACTATGTTATTTTGAATAATTTGAAATATATATTTATTTTTGTATTAGTGGAAATACTATTTGAAATATTCATTTAATCTCCCAAATATATGAAATGTGTATTTCAATTATGTGTTTCTCAACACGAACTTAAAATAGTTACTTGAAATAAATATTTCTGTCATTATTAGTGATTAGGTCTTATACATTATAGAGTAAGTAAGTGTTCAAATCCACAACAGAACCATTTCTTAGAAATCATTTTTGTGTGCTATCACCCGATTGCCGCGGTCAGTCCCGACTTCCTGTAATAATTATAAAAAAAATTAATATTTCAGATGACCATTGTAAGTAAAATACTATGAAATACTAGTTGAAATAATTAATATTCATATATCCTTGAAACAATATTATTTCAAATATTTATTCCTAATACATTCTACGAAAACTATTATTTCAAATAATAATATCTAAAACATCGCACGACAAATATTACTTCAATTAATAGCTTCTATACATATGTAATAAATAGATATTTACAACTATTCTTCTATGTAGAACTAAGAAATAAAATAAATGCTGGAATACTACTTCATTTGAATAAAAGTATTGTAATTACTATTTCCAATACTTCTTATTTGAATTGTACCCAACACTGCATAAGTGGTTATTTCTTATTTTTTTAAATAAAATTTGCCCTGGTCCGCTGGTAGGTACGGGTTTCAAGGGGAAGCCAGCAGCGGGCTAAATAAAATAGCACCCTTCGACCTTGCCTGAAATAAAAAAGCACGCGGGGACAGCGGGTCTAGGTATTGTGCGGGGCGAATGTACCGGGTATCGGTACAATAAGTGTTAGTCATCTTTAATAAAGATTTCTATAAAACGTCGTTGGTGTAATGGGCGAAATCTCTTGGGGGAATTGAACCGGTCGGCTTCTGTTCTAGATTCGTCGGGTGTGAACGCCGTGTTTAGTGGTGGAGCAGCCCCGATCTAGGGCAACCTGGCTTTACCTCGCTGTATAGACGGTCGACGCTCTGCGACTGCGTGGATCTCTCTTCGGGACACTGCCCCGGTTTCGAGTACCTTCAAGGTCCCGCGGCTCCACCATGCAACCCAGAGGGGTGCATGCAGCCCGGCGTACATCCAGGTGCGTCGATGCACCGGAAGCGTGAGCGGCGCTTCTGCGAAAACTTCCACCCTCTGCTCTGTCTCTCTCGGCCGTCTACGAAATCGTCGTGCCCCGAATAACAATTAGGAGACTGCGGATCTTTATGCAAAACAAAAATTGTTTGCATAAATTCCGATAAACGCGAGCCAGGTAAGAAATGTCTTCCCTATTTTACTACGATGATTTATAAAATTCTTTTAATCTGTCTTCAGTTGTCCTTAATCTTTATCAGAAATGCATGATATCCGTAAAAATAAATCACTGTAGACCCTGCAGACGGTTCTAACTTTATAAGAGTGAACATGAAACCGCGAAGTTTGAAGCATTTGACAACATAATCAAATTAATGCCTGGGCCAGACAAGCGAAATGCCAAGAAAGAACAACAAATTAATCAAATTTACTTTATCCGAAATCGAAGAACTTAATTCGAAGTTCGAACAACTCGGAGATCGAATGGTCTCCTGGAACGGATTGCGCTCGAACTTGGAGGGTTTGCTATAATTAGGGGGGAGATGTGCCGACGGCCATAACTCAGTTAGGATTTATACAGCGAATGTAGACACAGACAGCAAGATCATTTCTTACGATTGCGGATTTTTGTGCAGAATGAAAGAAATTGACTACCGAAATACCAGAATAGTCCAACAGAAATTGAACCTTTTCCGTTAATGAAATTGGAATTACAGAGTTGATGTTTATCACATGTGTGCGATAGCTAGAGAAAATATTGCAATGTCTCAATCACCAAGAGATTATTGTAACGTCCGTGATATCCTAAAACGAGGACCATACAGAAGCAAATCGATCGTCGTCCATGAAGGGTTGCGGCAAGGGGTTAAATCGCCCCAACAGATTCTTTTTCACAGAGCCTCGCAAGAATCTTCCCCAAACAATCTCCAACAATCAATCTCGGTATCCACTAGCAAGACCTGAATTACCAGGCAGGCGGTGCTTCGCTCGTTCCTCCGCAATCACTCAGCCCGGCCTCTGAAGTGCAGACCCAGCTTAAGACGGAACCAGAGAATCAATGACAATCGCGTGTCTCCACGATCGTTCCTTTCTTCGCGTATTGGCAGAGGGACAAAGAAAGGAAGTAAGGGTAGGTTGAGGGGGTTGCACGGAAGGGGGGAAGGAATATAATATTTTCCAGGGGGTGGTAAAGAGGAGAGAACGGAGGTCGAAGGGGAAGGGAGGACAAGAGAAGGAGAAAGCGCGCGCAAGAGCAAGCTAGAGAAAGAGGGAGTGAGAGAGGGGGGATGAGTCGGGGGGATGAACGAGGGAGGTAGTGACCTAGTCTAAGTGGCCGAGATGCATGACCCGAATACCGGTGCTGTACAGGTGTGGTGTGTGTCCCACTGGCCTCTACCCTCTTCGAGGCAGTCCGTGCCTTCGAATACGATAGCGGGGGCGGCAGAGCAACGTCGGCGGCTGCCGGTGGTCGAGAAAGAACTATGTGGTCCCGAGGGATGCACAAAACGGAAATGCCATCGATCTTTCGATATCAGCGGGGGAGGCCTCTCTCCTTGGGTATCCTCGCTCGATACAGGGCAGAAACACGCGACTGATAACAGGGCTACGGTTTCAAAGGGGATTCCAGCGAACGGGGGTGGCTCTCCGGGTCGTCGCCCGGGTATAACCTGATCAAGCGCAGTTATGCAACGATAACTCTACGTAATGGCGAACACCGGCCCGAAGTAGACCGGTCGAAGGTGTGCTCTTTGCCTTTAGCAGATTACTTGGAAGCGACCGATTATGGAAGAGACAATCCCGTCCGAACCAAGCTAAGAGACTCTGCACCCTTAACATGGTATTCTGGTTTCCAACTTTACAACATTTAATCTTCTTTGGCATTTTCTTCAAGTCTTCTTGAACATGCTAGAGAGTTAATTTAGTTGTGGGTCGTTTAGCCCTCATGTTCTTCCATCACACCTATTTTACAAATTATAATCAACTACACTATCAACACTGAAAACGTTTTTTTCCAAGATATGTATAAATAATACCTTTGCACATTTTCATCATTGAAGAAGATATATTTATGATAAATATATTTATGATATAGAACAATATTTATGAACCCCCAATCAAATTAAGATCTAATCAACAGCTCCGAATTGCTTATTCAAAACAATGAAGAGCACCCAACACTAAAATGGTCGCCCAGCAGTGATTTTCAAAGTTCGTAAGTTCACAATCGTATCGTTCGCTCAATTCCGACATGTTCCTAACAATTTAAGTCAATGCAGTTATCCGAACAAAATTACAGCCACTTAGCGATTCTTGTTTCTCCAAGTTATTCCGTTTGAACTTCCCTCGTTAAATGGCCGCGCGACGAGGTGCGAGTCGTAATCGCACAGAGGAAAAAAAAAGTTCGCAAATAATTCGCGAAAGTAGGAAAAGCCTAATCGGAGGCATGAATGTTAATTTTCAATAATGCGTCCGGCGAGCATCGGATTGCGTTCTTAACACTTTTCAGCGACGCAACAGGTAGAGGTTTGCGGCGACTCTGGTTTTTCTTTAGATATCGAGAATGTCTCGCGACGGGTTGACAGCTGACTGCTCTGCGTTAATTCCCATCTCTTAAATAGGCAGGCTATTATTTATCGGCGAAGCTGGGACGAGAAAATCCATCGTTCTTGTTCGACGGTAATGACAGGTCGTTCGGAAACTACCCGGGAGTTATTAAGGGAGAAATCTCATTTTCCTAGTTATTAAACTACCGCTTTTTTAACGTTTTTGCGGATGTTGTTATTATAATTTTTTGACGTGCTACTCAAATTTATTTGGTACTATTAACCCTTAGCACTCGGATGGCGACTCTGAGGCACCACTGATAATTGCTATGCCATTCTTAAAAATACTGTTCACATTATTATGTTTGTTCGTATCTAATAAACTACTAGACATTTACATATGAGATATTATATCAGTTTCGTATGCAAAAAATGAAAAAGAAATTGTATAGAATGGAAATATTCGAGAATGGAAAAATCTTTTGTTTTTGAGTTAAAATAGCTCCGAGTGCAAAGGGTTAAAATACGTTTAAAAATTATGCATTTACAACTTCAGGAATTGGATGCATACTACATCGTTTGTTATATTAAATTCATTTATAGAAAACTCTGTTGTATAAACCAAAAACATTATCAGTAGACTGGGGATCTTTGTTCGTATTTAATAAACTACTAGACTACTAATAAACTACTTTCATATGCGAAAAATGAAAAGAAATTGTATAGAATGGAAATATTCTAGAATGGAAAAATCTTTCGTTTTTTAGTTAAAATAGCTCCGAGTGCAAAGGGTTAACTTCAGAATACCAGCGTATCGGTGAAACAATAAATGATAAAACTTGTCTGCTTTTTATTAATTTTTTGTAATACGTTTAGTAATTTATTTGTGATATTTTTTTTCGATTCAAATGATACCAAGCATGATACAGTTTGGATTATATTTATTCAATTCGCAATACTACGTTACTATATAAATATAATCTTTTTTCTTCTAACAATAAGAAATTATGAACGATAAAACAGTTCCAATTACTATAACCGTAAAATAAATCGTAGTGTAAGCGATTAACTGTACCTCTCAAAATAATATTAGCGCGGATACGCAACCTTCCTAATTGATTACCCCTCGTATTTCTTCGGTGATCGAACGGCGCGCAGAGTCAGCTAGTTTTTAAGAGACGATAGAACGAAGATCCGTGGTAAATCGAGATTCGCAGCCGTTTGGCCGGTAGGGAGAGACGCGGAACTGATACATCTGTCTTCAATGAGTCCGAAAATTTAGTTTATTGGCACAGTCCGGTGTGCCAGCCTGAACGGATTTATACGCGTCCTTGACCAACACAGGCCGGCGCGCGAGCATCGGGTTGAATTCCGGAACAATGGAGTTGCCCCCGATGTTCGGGGGTGCGATGTGGATCCGTAGACCAATCGGACACTTGACCCGTTGCGAAAATCGCCGATGGTTTGTCCACTTAAATCGCACATGGTTTGTCCACTTAAATCGCCGATGGGAACGAACGAGGGAAAGCGAGCGACACGGTTTCCGTGGATTTTCCCGGGAAAAGCCCAGCGACCTCCAGCTCCAGCCGAGCAACCAAACTACAACAACACCCGGCGACCTTGAACGCAACCACGAAGACGAACGGCAGGCTTCGACGGGAAATTACATTGCGGTTTCGAGCCCAGCTCCACTGCGAAGGCGGAACTGTCGCAACTGCCGCCCCCAATGATACTTTTCTCACCCCCTCTCCCCTGCTGTCGTTTTCCTGGCGAAAATTAGGGTCGTTAATCTGCGTCTCAATTTGCCCAGCGTGCTCCCTAATGGGAGATTAACCGCGCGCCAGCGCACCTGGGTTAATTAATATCATTATTCTTTGAAGAAGATTCGGGGATAATTAAGCGGACTGGTGAGACACTGTTCGACAGATTGCTGTGGCTCTGAGAAGTATCAGAACACTATGTTTACGGAATACTATATTTCGGAAGAATTGTCGATTTTTACATTGTTTAACTATTGTTATAAACGCTTGTTTATTGTTTTTAATGATTTTTCAAGTGGTTGAAAATATGGTTTTTCTCGAAAATGATATGCAAAAGTGGATCGTCTGTAGACACGTTAAAAAATATTTGAAATTTAGCTAGATTTGAAGTTTCCTCTTTACAACGAGGCTTTAAAACTTGTGCGATTTTTTCTGCCGTTTTATAAAACAGAAATGGGGAACAAGGTTGGGCATGCAAAGCCTTCGTACATTGTAAAGTTGGCGGTACACCTTTCATTCAAAGCTCAATAAAACGGTAAAAAAATCGTGTATCAATTTTTAAAGTGTCGTTTTAAAGGGCAAGCTTCAATCTTCGAATCTAGGTCAATTCTGTCGCGGTCAAAATTTTTCAACGTTTTTACAGACGTTTCGGCTAGTGTTATTTTCAAGAACAAACCGTGCGTCGGTTTTCCATAGACCTACTGGAAATCATTGGAGTCGCGCAGAAACATAACAGGTGTCGATCTTGTAATGTCCAACGGAGCACACGAACCAAACAAATGCGTTTCGTATGGCCGATGGCATATGGAAGCTAATTTGCATGTCGTTAGTTTCGCGTCGAAGTAACATTATCCTTGACATTTTCTAGACAATTCGGTACCTGATTATCAACTTTCCTTATCGCGGACGAATTGCAAAGAGCGGGCCACATAATTTTTCAAATAAAGGTCATGAGAAACACGGCTAAATGGCGTTCTTGCCTCTTCAAGGCGAATCATTCGTACTCGCAACATTCATAGGCTCGTGCAGCTCAAAAAACATTCCTCTTTCAGAAATTATATTTTCTAAAAAACTTCGAAATTAGTACTTACAATAGTTTCATTTTTATGATAATTAGAGGTTCGAATGATAGAACAGTTACTTAGTTGAAACACTAAGTCTTTAATACCTTGTGCAATATACAGGGTGTCCCAAAATTCCTTCAACTCCCTGAAAGGTCGCGCTCTGATTGGTCCGTGTTTTTTATTAATAACTCCTAAACAAACCCACGGCGGACATTTTGGAAAATTTTGCTTCGAACGACCTCAGGAACCGTCCATTTCAGGGAGTTGACGGAAGTTTGGGACACCCTGTATATTGTTGTACATAAATGGATCACTTTAGATAAGAATAATTGAGGTTCTACCGCATTTCTTAAAAATATGTATAGACCAGAATTAGTCAAGATACGAAATAGATCCACGTTGGGAACCACGAGGTGATCTATCGCGCACTAATTTTTCAGGGTCGTGCACGAATTAATAACGCAGTTGAAATTATAATAGGACTCGGTAACCAGCGGTTGTACCAGCGATATCACTCCCAGCTGATTCCGCAGGTCTCATAACTCATGCGGGGGCGCCTTTCCGCAGCGTTCCATCGACCTAACGACTCGCGTGATTTCGCTAATAAATCGCGGCTTCAATCGCGGCCGAAGTGCACGACCTGGAAGGAAAGCGGCGGAAAATATTCAGTATCAGAATTAATAGGCGAATGGTACATGCACGTAGCCGCCTCTGCCTACTATCTGTATCATGGCCGAACCGTGCAGATATCCGTCTGTCTGACCTAAATACGTAATTATCTTTTCGCGAGGCACGACCTTGGACGGGCCAAGTCCGAACTGGGCCATGTCTCTGTCTGCCAGTTTTACTTCGTACATAAAGTTACCTGCCCACACCCCCTCCCCACCCTCACCTTCTTCCACCGCCCCTTTCTCGTTCGCCCTCTCTCGGCTTGCAAGCTTTAAGACTCTTGGAAGAATCTTTCAAGTTCCCGGGATGCGCAGGGAAAATCGGTTACACTCGGAAGCGTCATCTGTCCGGGAATAATATGTCATAATTTTCAAGGATCGCCGGGGGATAATTTAATTAATCCGCTTTAATGGAGATTCGAAATACCCGGCCCGTCGCTTTTTTAATTACATGCCGAGTGCTGGCTCTCTCGGTGCCAGGATTTTAATGCAGTCGAAGTTCCCGGTCCCGGCAACCCTCGCGAGATAGCTGTCTGTTCCATCCCCGCACCCTAATCGCCGATGAATTAATCCGGACGAAGGAAAACGAAGGAAAAGTTTCCCCCAGAGGATAGCGAAGAGAGTCGACGATCGAATTTCTCGGATTTTCCGAGTTCTTGGAACACTTCGTCTTGTCGCCATTTGTTGCCTGAATAATAAGAAATTTAGGGGATGAAATGTTACTGCATACCTTTTTTCTTTTCCAATTCGTGTAATTTAAATATCTATTTAGCGCTACGTACTCTTAGGCCATAGTAGAAAAACAAATTTTTTAAAACTGTAATATATTAATACAATAATCAATAGGAGCTATTATCGTACAATTTTTCTATCCGTTCATAATAATTTGATCAACCATTGTATTAGCAATCTAATAATTTTAAAACGATTCGGAAGCAGCCTGAACCATTTTCCATCGATGCGTACTTACATCGTCGGACGAAACGAAATACAGTGTATCAAACCGAAGCCTTGGAATTAAATAGTAAGGCAAAGGGTTAAGGCGGCGGCCTCCGAAAAATTTCGCTGCCGGGTTTTATAGGTCGTCGGATATATCGACGGCTGATAGAAAATGGATATCTTTCAGGAAGATGTTCGCTCGATCGAAAAACGTTATATGCGCCGTGGCCGGCTTGCCGACCGACACACGCTCGGCTCTCAGGTGAACTCGCCCCGGTGACCACCATCCCTGCGCGACCCCACGCCACCCCCGACAACTGGAACGCTGACCCAGTTAATACACCTGTAGAAACAGTGCCAACACTCCCGTGTCCACGGATGTCGGGCCACGCCGCCACCGCCGCCGCCGCGTCGACGAACGACACTGTGCCTATCCACGGAACGGCCAGCAATTCCATCGTACACGCAACGTAATCCCTTTGTAAATGACGCCTTTCGAATAATTCCTTATCGGACCCCGCTAAGGACACCGTCACGCACACAGGTACACAACCAGCCACCCCCTCCGGCAGCCGTGTAGTTTGGTTACCTTGATTGCTGATCCTCTTGCTCCAGTTCAGCGGATCAATTGTGGTCCGATCGGAAGCTCGCTTCAGCCAAATGTTTACGTACCGGCGAATCGGTCCCGAGCGAGTTTTCCTACAACCCTCTTAGCCTCTTATGCGGCCAATTTTTTTCATGCCTTTAGTGCTCCTCGTCAACCCTCTTCCACCCCCATTTTTGCAACGTAATATGTCCCTTGACAAATTGACACAATGGTGATACGTCGGATGAAACGAAACGATGAATATCTTTTCGAATTGTTTATGCATTTTTATTACTTAATGGAACCAGTACGAGATATAAATTCCAATTCGGTATGTCTGATTTGCAGAACAATTTTTATTTTACGTGAAGATCCGCAGTCTACTAATCATATTTTCAATTCTCCTATAATTTTGTACTCGAAAATCTTGAAACGGTGCCTTCAAAAGGATCTATGTAATATTTTATAAAAGTCTCAAGAAAAAAGTTTGCGATTATTTTTTGGATTATTTTCGTGGATTCGTGTCTCGGAATGCGGTAGACCTACGCGGGAGTTGAAATTTATTTTTCCGAGAAATAATTGTGACCAGCGGTAAACTTGTGATTACTCGCTAGGTCAAGGATATCTGATGTTCTTGGGAGAAGTTTGACTTTGTATTTCTATCTGTAAATGATAAACACGATAAATATCAATCGTGTTGCGAATGTTCCCTATAACAATATCAAATAAATAACAATACTGACAGAAGAAAGAGAAAGAGAATAGAAAATAAAATTTTGCTAAATAATTTTTTAAAAAAATTTTTTCAAAAGTCCATCTTACTTTTTAGATATCTGCGATAAACACGGCTAGCGGGGTAAAGCTTCAAGGATTACATTTGCCGAGCGTTGACAACTGCGATATCGAAAAAGGATAAAATCCTCGATACTCGATATAAATCCTTAATTCCATCGGGACCATAAACGTGGATAATTAAGTATTTTCCGAAAGAAGATTTGCACGCATAAGACGATTAAAATATATTGAATTTTTTAAGCAGAAGGTATTAATCTTGTTAGTAAGCTGACTGAATGTCAGAACAAAATGTAAAATGAAGGTAAAATTTTACTAGAAATTGAAAGCTTAATGTTCCAAGGCTACAATTTATGTAGATTCTGATATAGAAACATCATTGACACAATGAGATGCAAACCTTCTCTTCATCGGCGTAAGCACAAAACGACGATCTAACAATGACTTTCATAAAGGATTGCTGGTAGCGAAGAAGCTGACAAACTGGCTATTAGTAGTGCACTACCGCTCCCTTCGAGTTCTTACATAGGACTTCAACTATAAGCAGACATTGTGGCTGTACGTGGCCACTAAGCAAAGACCGTCTACAACATAATTCACCACAGGGTGTACCCAGGGTGGGCCATGTAATCTCTTAGAAGTTATTTTTACAAGGTCCAGTGGGACTCAACATTGTTGGTATTTACAGACGTCACGGAATTCACTTCAGACATGGTTTAGCCTGACTTCTAACTTCATCGTTTTAACAAACACTATTTTTATCCTGTCCCTTCATTTCGAAGAATAATAACTATTTTCTTAAATTCTTCGATTCATCGATATGTAATATAAAATATATTTTTCATTTCGCTATATAATTATTAGTAAAATCAATCTCGACGTAATGCATAATAAGCAAAAATGTATTTGTTTGGAACGTTGACTTGCACCACTTTCGTAATTACCGGCACAAATGTTCTATCGATGAGACCGATTGTTCCGATCTCGAGTACAAAACAAGCGGGATAGCCTGCATAAAAAAGTCCCTACGGGTTCGAGGGAACGCGTGCGCAATGGGTGGCAGCCCTTTGTGCTCAGATAGCGGGGGCGGATTAACAAACGTGCTCGTTTTCCGACAATTACTCGGATCAAAGCCTCGGCCTAAGCATTCAGGGATCAAGCAACAGGCGGCGGCAGATTTTCTGATCTTCATCTGGATGCACGGAAGAAATCCCGGTTGCACCGGGGCTGAGGGAGAGGATCAGGCGTGGAGAGGAGAGGATCGGAGGCTCGCTAAAGAGTGCAGGTGGGAAGCCGGGTCGCAAACGGGGTCGCAGCCTGGGGGCAGGAGTGTGATCGGCCGATGTAGGTCAGTCGAGAGTGTTGGCCCCTTTCGCCTTGACACAAACACAGGTTATATGGATCTCGGGTTTGGGTCAGGTTACCGATGCGCGCGGAACTCTTGAAATTCTACGAGGCGGTCATCCATACGTGCAGCCGCACCTAACCCAGACCTCGGCGATTTTCCATCGCCGAGCCGACAACCGATTAACACTAAATCCACCGGACACCGAAACTTTCGATAAAATGGACATCGGAAGTTGTACAGCGAATTTTAAGGGCTTGTTACGAAGGGAAGGCTTTCCATCTTTTAATGCATAGTACCTTTAGGTATGGACAAAATTTTTTAGCAATCGCAGAAACGTTTGAATTTGTACAATTTTCGGGTAAAGTAGGAATTAAATGGCACACTAAGTGTGTTCATTCGAAGATCAATAAAATGAGAACAAAAAGTAGTAGAGCAAATTTTAAGAGCTTGTTACGAAGGGAAAGCTTCAATCTTGAAGTGTACATAAATTTTAGTCACCACGAAAATTTTTTCACCTCCGCAGAGGCGTTTGATTTTGTACCATTTTCGGATAAAGTGCGAATCAAATGGCACACTGGATATGTTCATTCGAAGATCAATAAAACGAGAAAAAAAAATCATAGAGCAAATTTTAAGAACTTGCTACGAAGGTACAGCTTCATTCTTCAACTCTACATAAATTTTAGTCGCCGAAAAAAATTTTTAGCCCCCGCAGAGGCGTTTGAATTTGCAAAAATGTTGGGAATAGCAAAAATGGCACTTTGGATGTTTTCATTCAGACACGAATAAAATAACGGAAAAAATCGAAATTTTTAAAAGCTTGTATTATTTCGTTGATCGATACTAAAAATGTTACTTTTAGCATTTGGTACGTTCAATATTAACAAATATGTAGACATCGTTAAATGTATTTTTGATAAATTCTGTTTCGGGACCACATTGCACCGGTCCGCGCCAGACAACACGGATCCGCTGCGTACCAGCTCGGGCGGAATTAAATAAAGCCGATTAATTAATTGACGAGCCGGCCTATCGATTGCGCACCGCGGCGCGCACCTGCCTGCCCGAGAAAAAAAACTTTGATCTCGCGGCTGAATTTCATTTCGAGTCCCAGTCGCACCCCCCGAACTCCGCTTTTAACGATCCGCGGCGTGCTTGATTTTTGGCGCGACTCGTGTCAAGGTTATATCAACAGGACTCCCCACTTCCAGTTTTTACCGGCGCGCTGCTCTGCTGAAGATATTGCGCCGGCGTTTCACCGGGAGTCGAATAGTGCATCGATGGTGATCGAGTAGTTTGCACACGATAATCAATTTACTCCGAAACGTGGACAAAATTGACAGAAAAAAAACTTATCGGCTCACCTCATCACATTAACCCCTTGCGATTCATTTTAAAACGAACGTTCAGATCATTTTCATAGTCTTTTAACTACACTATTAGGTGTATTAATTAAATTGCAGATCTGTAGATTTAAATGGACATTTTGAATACGTTGCTTCTCTTATAGAATCTTATTCAATGAATTTTCTAAAATGTTGAATGGATGTCATGAATACATCTCTTAAAGCATCTTTCATAATAAATGCTCTAAGACATTGAATGGACATTTGAATACCTTGCGTCTCTCATAGAATCCTTTTCAATGAATGTTACACAACATTGAAACTGCATAGAACATTTTCTATACGGACACTACAACATCTGTTCCTAAGAATATCATTTTTTCCCCATAAATATTCCCACAAGCATTAAACAGTTTCGTGGAATTTATTTACGAAAAATTTATTTCGAGGCCTGGTTTGTAATTTTCAACGAACAAGTTGTGTTCGTCGTGTCCAATTGCCTCGAGAGAATAAGACGCGACAGATAGGAGAATATAACAGCAACTACGAGCCGCTTAGAGAATAATGGAAGTTATTACGGTGGAAGTAAGTTCATCGTTGTCATCATTCCCGAATTAATCGAGCAGCAAGTTTTCTCGTTTACCGGCCCCCGGGTAAGAGAACGCGGAAACTTCGCGGGAGAGTGTATGGTCAAGAACGACATCATTACGCTCGCTTCCCCCGGTGAATATGCCCCCGAAACTTCCGGGTATACTTTCGATTCGAATCGGTTTAAATACGTTTTCTAGCGACCAAGTTTTCTCATTAAACGACGGGGAGACGCCCGCGACTCTTTCCTTTTTCTTTTCGGTTTTCTATCACGGTGAAACGTGCTGAACGAGTGGCTCACGGGACGTCTCCGATTCGAAATGTTTGCGCGCGACGACGTGTTTCTTCAGGTGGGACGCGGCCAAGTTGTGTACACAATTGTACGCGCGAACTCGCGTCGCCAAATAATTGAAAACTCGTTATTAACGGGACAATGCGGCCCGTTTCGCGAGATCGTTCACGCAGAAACGTCTTGGCGCCGCGTTTCGTTTCGCAGGTGCTTGCTGATCGGAAATATTTGATCATTCGATGTTCGTTATCTCTTTTCAGCATCTTACTAAAAAGTCAGTTTTTCAATGGAATTGCACTTATTGAAGTTTTAAATTGTACATATTAAATGTCTTTATATATTGATAATTGTTTAAAGTAAGAATTAAACATTTTTCAAAATCTGAATGTAGTTGTTCAAAGACGTATCGAGTATTTATAATACATTTTGTAGGAGACAGCATTTATGCATTTATGACAAAAATGTCATCAAATGCTAAACAATAAAACAATTGAAGAAATTTGAAAATACCGTTGTATCATTTTGGACTCATTAAAATGATTGAAAACAGAAATAAATGTTTATATAGCTCCTGTATCTTGCAATTGACGCAGACAATTTTTATTTAGCATAAAAATCCGTCTTCATCCCCTCCACACCAAAATGTTCTACGTTACTAAAATTTGCCTCAAACTGTTAGATTTTGTATCAAAGTCTTCAAAATGAACACAATATAGACTGATCTTTTCGAACGTCAACCTCATCCACAGAATTTCGACTAACGTGCTTTCGCCATTTAAAGAAATCCTCGCCCTAGAAGAATAAAAAAAAATGAAAATATCTAAAGTTAAAAAAAAAGCAGGATTAATTTCCCTGCAGCAGCACCTGTGCCAGGGTTAGAGAATTCAGGCACGTGTGCCATAGGTGCGCGAAGGCGCCGTGCGAAAACGGCCTAATGCGGTGGCATCCATCGCATCGGTCCCGGCAGATGTAAGAGGGAAAACTTAGGCGGCGTCCTCCGAAGCGCAATAACGTGTAATTAAGTGTGCACAAAGCATGTGACGGTTAGCGATGCCGTGACAAAGGCAGACTGAATAGACATATTCAACCGGTACGGTAGGCGATCGGCTTGGCGGTGTGCGTGCGCCTGTATTGCGAACCTATTCGAATGCATCCATGACCGTGCCCGTTCATGTGCGCTGACACATATTCCCGTATGTCGCCGCGATATGTGTCAGGGTCGATGATTTATCACGGGATTCTAGCTGGCGAACCGGCGGCCCCGCGCGAAAACCTTTTCCTTTAATTGCGGGGATGATTGAAAAATAATGTCCTGGTCCGGATTCCATCCGATGCGTTTCCTCGCAAATGCATCCTGCACACACACGGCCAATATCTCGAGGCGTTCGTCGCGAAATGCACCAGATCGCGGAAATATTCGAACGCTTACGCTCGCGAGATTTAACAAGTGAAATATCTCTGTCGAACCGGCGCGGCGCGGCGGCGTACGCGAATTGATGTAGTATCAAGGCTTCGAGATGGTATCACTGAAATTGGAAAATTGATCAACGACTTACGCGTTATTTATAGCAAGTTTTGCAGGAGCTTCGTCGACGAACTACTCGAACACAGGTATTATTGTTTACCACACGTAATATTTCATTATTCTCTACATTTGATAGCAATGAAAATAATATTTCAATCATTTCTCCTGAATTTCTAGTAGCTTGTCCAACTATTTAAGCCAATTTTCTTCAATTGTTAATTATTCAATGAGAGCATTTTCTACTTTGCACGGATTATTTGAGTTGCTAAATGAATGTGACAGTATCCCTCTCATTGTGACCGTATGCAAACAATCAGTCGTTGAAAGTGAGAACTGTAATTACAATTGATTTTTTATTGTAGGAAAGCTGAATTCACACCGAAAATGCGGATTTCGAGATGAATGATCGGCTGCAGCGGGTGTTTTGAAAGAAAACTCATCGCGAGAGGAGTATCGCGGTAAATAAGATTGAAGAATAACAGCGGGGTGCTTACTGTTCATCATCGAACGTTTTGAAATGAAATTACGTACTTGAACAAACGTCTTGCTATTACGGAGACTGAAATATCTGCAGGCTATACATTTTTAACAATGTATCATTTGACAATATTCTACATTTACAGTTTATTCTTCAAATAAAAATTTGCTTGTGCGCAAACTGGAAAGCTTTTCGCGCCCTCTGCCCCATTTTCCCCACATAAATCGTAATTACACTTTCCTGGAAATCAAGGGGAAGTTTCCGTTCGATTAAGTATAAAGGCTGCTGTAAGTCTTTTATATGGCGTTTGGTTTTGATAGTCTTTTCGTGATGGAACATATACTGTTCGAGATCCGATCCATTATTGCATTCATTGTTAATAAGCATGTCGTGAAAGTCCGGAACGAGTTAAGAAGTTTCAGAATTTTCAAGTTAGAAATATTTAATGGGGAGGAGGAAACGGCATAAAATAATTTTTCGCTTGAAAATAATATAATAATGTTTCATATATCTATTTGTCAAACGATGCATTTGAAACGAATCTGTCAATTTAATTACGAGGGGCTGACTCTAAATTTGATAATTAACAATATTTAGTTAAAAAACATTGTTTTATTCAAACGAAGAATCGGTGAAACATTACTTTCCAGGTGACAGAATTTCAAATGTTTATGCAACCGAGAATATTTTAGGCCTGTGTTGACCCTCTACATATCGATCCTGTCATTTCGGTACATCCACTTTCGTCTGCTGTCTACTGCAACAGGGCTGCATCGCAAAAATTACAAAATGCAATACTAAATTGGAAAATCTGGCAAACATACCAATATAATACATTATACTATCATTTCACTCTTGGTATACAACAACAATCGTCTTGTTCGTTATAAACACAATATTGTACGTGTCTCATTAATTGCCAGAAATTAACAAACAGCACACCTTTTTAACTGAAAGTGTAAAAATCGAAGAAAATTGCTTTTCATTGCAATTGCCACCCTTATATAATCAATATTTTATAAAAATCACTAGAATGTATTTATCAAAATTTTTAGCCATTTTCATTAGAATAAATTTATCTCATAATTCTTCGCTTATGCATCTTTACAACCCCAATAATTCTAACCTAAAAATATTAGAACCCGTAATGTTGGTTCTGTAAACCTAGCGTTAATAGTAGATAATGAATATAAAAATCGCAGAAAAATTAGTTTGACTTTTGCTGCATTCGGAGGGTTTTGGCGAGCATTGTTGATAAACAGTGGCCGTTAACAGTCCGGTGGTGGGTGTCAGGAACCGTCTAGGTGAGGTCATCCCGGTGGTGGAGGGAAGGATCGAAGAGCGGCTGCCTGGCATAGTGGAACCGAGCCCCAGTTTCCGAAGGAGACTCTCAGAAGCGATGCAGGTTGGAGGGTGCGGGATGCGGTCACCTCCGGCCGTTCACCCTGTGCAGCCAGCGCACTTGATACACTCACCCTCTGTTGCGTGTGCGGGGGCGTACGTATACGTTGAACTCGAACGGCGTCCCGCTGCCTGCAACCGACGACCCACAGTCTGCCGTGCGCGGCCGCACCTATAGAGGCTGCTGACCGGAGGGGTTGGTTTTTTTACTCGAACCACAGTTCCATTTAACGAATCCACCCTTTGATTAACAACAATTTTCCAACTATGTTATGCCACCATTAATTCAGATTTAATCCTCAAGTGGTACCGTGTTCCCGCTGCCCACGAAGTATCGTACTGGGATCTTTCTAAAATTCTATATAAATTTTCCGAGACAGGTATATAATTTAAGACTAAATCATCTAAATGTTATAAAAAAGTTAAAGAAATATTTTTCCCGAAAATTTTTTTTGGGGTCGTAAGGTACCCTAGTATATCCGTTAAGGGTTAATAAAAGGATATTTGTTATTTTATAATTATTGTAATTATACAGATGCTTCCATTGGTAATTATTAAATAGATTTATTGACTCGATATTGTTATAAAAATTGCGAGAATCTAAATAAATTCAGTTTTGTAATTTCTGGCAGCTTTCCATTTTTGATTTAGTGTCTTGGAATGTAAAGGGTGAGTTATAAAAAATTTTTCCTTTTAAATAGTATGGCTATAAATTCTCTTCCTTCACGTTTACAACAATTGTGGTCACGTACCAAAGACACATTATTCTCCACCATTTAGGAACAGTTGAACACGAATTCTAAAAAGTATCAGACACTTTCGCAGTGTTTCACGTAATTATTCTGTTCTATATGTCGTTAATTGTCCCTTCAACAGGCAAAAAAGGTACTGTAGATGCAAATGTGTCGCGGCGTTAATTACTAGACTGCGGAACTTCATGCGTTCATAGAGCGTGCAAAAACCTTCAGAAAATAGTAAAGCACAAATATTAATCAAATTTTACACTCTTTTGCTAAAACCATAGCAAACAAGATTTTTTCAAAGTCGTTAATCAAAATGTCAACTCCTATAAACTTCCACAATCGACTTAACAACTCAGGAACGACTTAATGAAAAAATAAAAACATCCTTTTGATAATTTAGATAAGTTAAAAATTATGTAATAATATGCTTAAAATCGTTAATATCTCGACAGTTTTACACTTTTCCAGCAATCATGAAATAATACCGTGTGACAAGCCGCAGCGGCGGCTGCCTTTTTCGCATAATCGCCGTAGTTCCGGCCCACTTCTCGCGTTTCGTTCGCAGCGACAGTTCATCGCCGATCCCACGACCTAATTATCGGCACATCGATCGTAACAATTAGTCCGGCGCGGTCTTTTACTACCTCTCGTTCCTTTCCCGGCGTTCTTTTTCCATCTCCGCCCCTATTTTCGTGATTTTTTTTTTTTTTTGCGGCACGTCGCTCCCGGAAATAAAAGGGGCGAGCTTAAAAAGAAATCCGTTCTAGATAGAAAATGTCGTACGAAAAACAGTTCCAAGAAGTTCCACGGAGCTCGTAGACCCCTCGAAACACCGAGCCGCTTCTGCAAGTGACTGGCAGGAATTAATGAAATATTCACCGTTTAATCCTCGAACGGCGAACGCTTTTGGCGGACGCGCAAGAATCTGTGATTGGGTCGACTTGGACCTCAAAACTTTCTTACTAAATATATTTAATGTGTCCGTAATTTTACGGGCCGTGGACTAATTTATAGGGCAACTGGGTGGGGCATGATTCCTTGTTGAAAAAGTACGATAAAAATATAAGTGTAATTTTTCAATTCTAACTCTTTTCAATTTTTCAATTCTATCCATTTATGAATTTGTTAATTTGCGAGCTTTTGAATGTATTAATTTTGTAAATTATGTCTTTGTTTCTTCAGTATTGCATTTCGTTTTTGCAATGGATCCGAATTAATTTATAGTGGCGGGGATACCGGATTACACGTTTGAGCGACAGCGTTGTAAATTTGCCGCTCCAGTAGGCGGCGTGTAATTTACATCGAGCGTGTTTCCGGTTGCCATGATTCACCAGCAGCCCTTAAATCCGACCGAAATGCCGAGCAAACCGAAGACTATTTGTTGGTCAGCAAAGAAGCTGTAAAAACAGTCTTGATTAATGAAAGCAAAGTTCCGGGGGATCCCGTTTGCTGCACTTTATTGAAACGATTTGTAATCCGGAAGTGGTTGCGGCTGGGAAGCGTTTCGAGGATGGTCCGCAAATTCTAGCGATACTTCAACGTAGGGGTACACGAGTTCATATTTCGAATGGAAAGTTGTTGCCTAAAATAATATTGAAAAATCAGTTCAAATCGTGAACAATTTTAAACCAAATTATAAATCAATGCTTATTCAAAACGACTGACTTTATAAATGTTAAAATTTAACTCAATTTCCAGAAACATTTTATTTTAATGCCCAAAGGCTTTTTAACCCTTAGCACTCGAATGGCGACTCTGACGCGCCGTTGAAAATTGCTATGCCATTTTGAAACATATTGTTCAGATTATTATTTCTGTTCGTATTTAATAAATTACTAGACATTTACATATTATATAACATATTATATCAGTTTCATATGCAAAAAATGAAAAGAAATTGTATAGAATGAACATATTCTGTAATGGAAGAATCTTTCGTTTTTGAAAATTATTAAAAGTTGGTTAGCAAAAATTAAAACTTCCAAATATAGTAAATTAATTTTTTTTTATATTTACTCACGATGCAGTAAGTATCACGTTTCATAAATTTTTATTTACCATCCAAATAATTGATCAACCTGTTCAGCTCACCAGTATATCGTTATTTATTCAATTAAGCAGAATTGAATAAAGTCCTGTTGTGTACTTATTTATGTTATTTAGTCCCCGCAATCCGAGCTAGGATCTTATTTAAATGCAATTCGGGATTTTCAAATAATCTTCCAGATCTCCGGCGTTGCTATTTGAACAAGGTTCCCAGTAAATCCGGAAGATAAGCGACAACCGACCGTGAAGGTGACTTTGATTAATAAGGATGGTCTCCACTTCTTCTTCCTGAACAATTACTGAAACGTGCTTCCCGAATAAGCTGCGACAAATTGCACCGTGTTCCGCTGAAAAGCTACTCTATCGAATACCTTCGCGTTACACTGACACAATTAAGACTCGATCAACCGTGGCGATAAAAACCTACCGACGCAAAAATGTGCTTCAACGTGCACGATTTTAATTACGTACTTTCCGTGCACTACGTTATTCGCTGAACATCGAAATAAACTCCTGTCACAAATAAAATTCACTTTCTTATAACCAGCTGATTTAATAAAAAAAAAAAAAAATAGTCTGCCAATCTGCACTGACATTTTCCTAATGGTAAAAGACACTTATGAACCTAAATGATATGTAAACAGTCGTAGGTGTGCGGAATAAAGACAGCAGTGTAAAATGAAACTCACGTAACTTAGGGTACAAGGGTAGCACCGATTGAAATCGATCCTCACGATACTGCATCAAAAGCAAGACTCACTATTATTTCAACGCTACGCAAACCTCATCCCCAACAATCTCCAAGCAAACTTCACGCTGACACCTTAAAAAGAAACTGGTGAATATCTCATCAGTGCGTCCGATATTTATCAAAGTCCCTACCAGGTCGAGAGAATTGTATCATTCAAACAATCCGACCAGGTTATCCAACATCTTGCTGGCCAGGATTTGCGCGTAAATATCGGAACAATGGCGAGGATTATCACCGTAAGGACTCCGGCAAGGTCTGAACTAGTTCGCTGAGGACACGAATATACATCTCGCTTCAAGCAACCGAGGAGAACGCTTTTGAGGAACAGCGATAAAATCGACGTCGAGGTGACGACAGACGAGAAACAGTTTTCCAAAAATCACGTTTTCAGAGTCTGTCGGAGCAGGCACCTTGCAAGCTGGCCCGCAGTAGCTGTTCGTGCGGGTAAATATTTGAAAAGCCTCTCGCCTGCTCTCTCTCTATCTGGCCATTAACGCGCCGATGAAAATGGTTGCGCACGGCTAAACGGACGCGAACGATGAAAATCAGCCCCGTTGCGGCACGGCGCCGCGCCGCGGTCCGATGATCGACTTTGAGCGCGAGTAATTCGATTTGCCGTGTCGTTAGTCTAGAATCCCGAGATCGCTGCCAATTTCCATTTCAAAGCAAACGAGGGACGAGCCGCGCGGCGCGGCGCGGTCATGGGGCGTGCGGCCGCCGCATGCACCGAACACCCCCCCAAGTGCACCCCGGGAAACGCGGACCCCCGGGTCGCAGCGTTCAAGGATGAATAGTCCGTCCATCGGGACCGTTCTTGCCCTATTGGGAAAGTCGGTCTGCTGTTCCTACGCTGCAGCATATTTTTCTTCCTCTTTTTTTCCGAGCTGCGCGGAAGCACAGTGTTCCAAAACTCCGAAAAGCTGATCGTAGGACCATTTTTCGAAGTAAAGAATTATGATCATGTGACTGGTGATATTGTTAGGTAACAGTTCAAACTACAAGGAAATATAAAAATTAATTTTAACATTGCTAAATTATGTCATTAGTTCAGTTTTTCTTCATTCAAAAACTGTTGTGCTTATTGCTTCATATTGTGTTAAATCTGTACACTTTAGAGAATAATTTTGTGATTGAAAATTGTTCCGTGATGACTAAATAATGAAATTGTAATAGTAGGAATACTTTCGTGATCATGGATGAGCAGGTATAGAGTTAAAATATACGGTTTCATAAAGAACTTAATTCAACTTAAATAAAAAACGAACAACATGATCGTTTGGCATGGACAGTATTTGTGAATATGTCCACAACAATGTAAAAAAAAGATATTCATGGTTTAAATTGTGTATGCAAGACAGCAGAATACCAATACGATTGTGTGCTTGCAGTGGGATATAACTCCTGAGAACAGGGTGTCCCAAAATTCCTTGAACTACCTGAAATGGGTTCCTAAAATCATTTGAAGGCTGAGTAATTTGACGTTCGCTACGGCTTTATTTAGGAGTTATTAACGAAAAACACGGACCAATGAGAGCGCTACCTAGACACGTGTTGGAAAAAATGGTCCGGCGCGCCAGCAGTCGTTTCGTTCTGTGTGTCCTTGATACGAGGACTTTCGTCATCGCAGATACGCGGAAAATGGTCCGTGTTGATCCATACATCGTGACGTATCAGTCATAAAAACACAGGTGTAAATAGCACAGTAATTTTCAATATACATAACACGATGGGTCGGGACGGCTTTCGTTGTATTTGGGGTGCGCGGTCAAATACGCGAGCTCCGTCCGCGTTGTTTACGTTACGTCACGTCGTGACGTTTCAGTCATCTTGACACAAGTAGACAGGGTACAGTCTTTTTTCGATACACATGTATAACATGATAGGTCGGGACGGCTTTCGTCGTATTTCGACTCTGCTGGCGCGCCGGACCATTTTTTCCAACACGCGTCTAGGTAGCGCTGTGATTGGTCCGTGTTTTTCGTTAATAACTCCGAAACAAAGCCGCAGCGAACATTTTGAAAAAGGAAAATGTCGCTTTAAATGACCTCAGGAATCGCCCATTTCAGGAAGTTGAAGAAATTCTGAGTCTAATCTTTATATATTTAACAAGATATAATAATGATAATAGTGAATTAATTTTTTCATAAATTTTTAATTTTTTTTCAACGAACGGTTAACTCGTCCATCCCTAATTAACTTTTTATTTTATTGAGAATAAAGTAAGAAATATTTACACATTCACATAATTGTCGATTTCATTCTCACGTGTTCTTGACGTCTCCTCTTCTCTTCTTCAAGTTCACGACAACTATTGATATTCAAAGCTGTACATTATTTGAAGAAAAGCACCCGGAACTTGTATTGAAATCATTTTTTATATCTCAGTAGGCATCAGTATACTGAGTTGTGACGCTGAGTTCGAACGCGATCTATCAACCAGAGTGTTCGCAACATTTCAACGTCACACTATAACAGAGTAAATCGATTCCTTAGAATTTCATGAATTTAACAGTTTTTTACTTAGGTCGTGTTTTTCCAAATTTTCATATAAAGATGAACCCAAAAGATACACGTGTAGCATGTTTTTAAAACTCGAAGAAGTAAAAAAATTGAAAATTGTAAATTCCTTTCTTCTTCCTGGACAAAGCGTCACGAATTATCAATTCACGATTAAGTGATTCAGAGTTAAAAAAAAAAATATTGAAAAGTTTTCTCTGTTTTTAAATGTGTGTCTACTTTTGCTGAAAGTACTGTAATTTTTTAATTCATTTTGGTAAGAAAATTTTAATAAGCATAGGAGAGTTTCTTCAACAGTAAAAATTTGATCGAGCAACGAAAGGAGATAGGCAACTACGGTATACTTCCTGCGGATATTGCACACAGCGAGAACTTTGTTTGCTCAACGTCGAACGCACTGTCGTTGATCGAAAATCGCTGTCAAAGAGGTATCAGTAGAACCGGAGAATTTCCGTCACGATGGTTTCCATCGCTCGGAGAGGTCTGGTTAACATCTGCCGTTTCTCGGGTATGGAGACGCGATGAGTTGATAGAGAGAGCGATCACTTTAATAAGGAAGAAGCGTAATGCCGACGTAAACAAGCCCGTCTAGACGTTTAATGTCGCCTTAGCGCGTAAACGCAAGGAACCGTGTATTCTGTATTCGGTGCTCGAAAACACGTTTCTAATTCAATATTTGTTCCTTCTCAGACTGTTCCACGTTGCTTCGAATAACTTTCGAGCCATAAATGTTGAGTTACAAATTTAATGCGCTTATGACGAAAATGCGCTGAAAATCAACACGTCACGAGCAATTTTTATTTCAAGTAAAAACATTAGAGAAATTTTAAAATATTGTTATATTATTTTCTATTTGTTAAACCTATAAAAAAAAAGGAATTACATTTTTATTTTGATAAATTCTGCAAAATGTGTACAACAAATTACAGGTGGAAAAACATTATTCCTACTTTTTTCAACACAATTTTTAAGGAACATTTTCACGATCGTCCTATTGTTCCAGAAACATTTGCATTTGTTTAATCCATTGAAAAATTATAAAACGAACTCTCTGTAAGGCTACGGTTCACTATAGATAATTTCTTCTTAACTGGAATAAAACGGAAACTTTTTTCCTTTGCCAAGGATCCGGTTAAGTTCCAAATTAAATATAAACTTCTTGAAACTTCATTAAACTTTTTATCTTGAGTTTCAGATTAAGAATAAAATGAAAAAATCTATTACCTCTATAAAATATCTTTTTTCTCTAACTACCTTCTACAGAATGTATTACGTGTAAAATCGATCAAAAAAACTAAATACAAAAGAAGTAACCTATAGAAAATCATTATTTTCTAGCAGACACAGCGTTCGCCTGAAAGTTCGTTTGAACAATTCGCCGAAACAAGGGGAATCTGAGACAGTCGTCAGACAAGCTTCGCACTCGACTCTTCGGGAAAGCTTTCGGGGGCGCTTCATAAAAGCTTTCCCCGTCTCTGTGCACTGTGATTTTCAGAGAGGCACCGCTTTCCAAAACATTTCCTGAACGTTCCCGAACAAAGTGTTAGGACTTCCAGCAACTGCTCTTGAAACCGGCGAGTGACCGGTCACCGGGACCGTAGCTCAAGAGCAATTTTAAAGCAAGGCGGCTAGCAGCTGATTTCAGAAAATCATGCAAACTCCCCGAAACTTGCATAATTACGTTAGTACCGCGTTCCCAAGCTCTGCGCACACGATGTTATGGCCGAATAGCAAAATGAGAGTAACCGCACGCGATTACGTTGCAGACACGCCGACCATCTTCTCCCTTTGACTAGTGATCGGTGCATAATTACACGATGAAATGTATTTGGTTGAAAGGATCGAGGAAAATACCTGGCGTTCTCCGCGCGATCAAATTTCACGGTTTAATCTTTTGCGCGTGCCTTCCGGCAATTTCGCTCGATTCTGAAAAAATTGCCAATTTAAAAAGTGGTTCTACGTCACTTTATATTCACTGCTATCATATAAATAATTCTATTATTAAATGTAGAAAATGTTATTTCTCTTACAGTGCGTAACATTTGCAAAATTCTAGATCGTTTTTACTGTTTCATCATTGTGCCCAAGGAATAAATTAAATTGGAGAAATGAAGGATGATAAAAATTTTAAAGCATATTTGTTAATATGTATATGTTAGTTAATATTGTAACAATTTTGTTTAATTATGTCGATTTCATGATTGACCCGAACAAGATTATTATTATCATTTTCGAATTTGATTTGCTAAGATATATTCATCCTAAAAATTCGTGTTATCCTTTCTTTATCATTTACATAATTAAAATAAATATTATATTAGTAGTATTAATAGTACAAGTGTAATATTTTTACCACAATATTTCGTCCACCTCCCAGCACTTTTAATTCGTCCCCGCAATTAACCGGGATCGAGCACAGTTCGGGCTATTTTAATTAAAAAAAAAGTGCAATGACAGCTAAGAAGAATTAATTAAACACCACTCGGGATTCCCTCGGGAGAAGTCAATCTAGGAGAGGGAGAGGAACCTCTTTCCGCCTCCTAGTAATCACTCAGCGCCCAAGACGATTTCTTCTCTGCTTCACAAGGTAGCAGAAACATGATGGCACCTAAGACTACTTCAATTTCCTTGAAGACTTCGCGATTTGTCAAGAAGTGAACGCGCCACGTCGTCGACCAATGGCGACGGTAATCCATCGTTCGGGAAAACGATGGTGTAATGTTGTGGTATAGTACACAACATCGCGTGGTATAGTGTCAGACAATGAGGCAGCGATGTAGAATCCTGTTTCGGTAATTAGGTGAACAAAGACCAGGGTAGATTGGAGGACGTAAAACCTGGTGGTCCTGTCGCTTGCAACCAGCTTCAAAGCAATTAATCGACGTGCTTCTTCGGGGTTTAATTATGCTTGGATTAGCTTCTCAAGGAAACTAACGCTACACCCCTATCTACGGAGAAATATATGTGACAGTTTTCAACTATCCTTAACCCTCTTACCCTCAACAGGGATAGTTGCGAGGACCCTAGGGGAATGCTTGAACCATTTTTGTTTTACACTTTTAGCGAACAAATAATGTCGCATTTTATACAATTATATTAATAATGTTTTTTGTCCCCTATTTAATAAATATGTATTATATAAAATTGTTAAGGATAAAGAAATTTTATAATAACGCACTATTTACGGTCACGAAAAAATATTTAGCGATGAAATTTTAATTTATATTTTATATTTGTTATAAAGTATGTATCCCCTATTTTTTAATATAATTTTGAATGTACCCGAGAATAAAGTTTAAATTTTGAAGTTAAATTGTGTGGGGAACATTTAAATGTAAGTTATAATTATCCTGATTTAGTAATGAATGTATTGTGGAATCAGCTAAGGCCCAGAGAAATTCCAACGTGTTTCCAAGATGGAAATGCAGCAGAGTCGGCGGCGGCGCGACGGCGGCGACGATATTTTGCATGCGGAATGAGCTCGTGGGCTCTAGACGAGTCTGGGCCACTTGAGTTCTTTACGAAAAACATAAACGAGTGCGAGTGCGTGTTAATGACGTCGTTAGTCATGCGACTCCGTTGACAATTGGCAGCTCGAAGGAGTCTGGAGTCTCACGGCCGAATTTCCGTGTGTTTTTGCTACGCAGCCGTCGCAGCAACCTTTTTCAATTCCCAGCAGGTTGAATAAATCGTTTATTAAACGGCTGATCGATCGAATGATCGTTCATTAGACAGAACGATATTCCTGGAGCGCGAATCTCATGCATATAGAGCGACATTCATGGCCACCTAGGCAGAATATGAAAATGACCCAGATGTCAATCTGACCCAAAAGTGAAATCTCTTTTTTAATTGTATTTCTTCCTTTAATTGAACGTCGACTTTGACCCGATTTTCGAAACATTAATATTTCATTTCTGTAATATAATATTAAAGAGTAGGTCACGATTAAAAATATTTCTAGCGTGTTAGAAGTAAAACTTTTCATTTTAATTAACATCGAACAATTGTTCATTGTATAACGCACGAGTACTGCGGTTTAATAATTGCGATCCAATCATTGCGATCGATAAAAGGACAACGTTTTCTATCAGTATATTATAGTAAAGAAAACATAAATGTAGAAAATTTATTTATTTACGGACAGTGTTGGCCAACTATTTGAAACATAGTAGTAACACTTGTAAATTACTGTCTGGTAAAATTTTTCCTTCGAAGTTAATTGAAATTTAATTTGTAGATACGGCTTAGTGTGCGTTATAATATGTGATGGCGAAGATAGAGAAATATTTAGAAATATACCGGTGACCTTGACATCTCCGCAGACATGACCTTGGGAGGAGAGATCTCTGTTCAACACCATTGTCCTTGACCTACACATTTTCCGATGATTTCGAATTCAAGAGAGATATTTCATTCTATATAAATAATGACATATTCAGCCTGTAAATTTTTCAGCTCGCGAGTTTTACCTGAAGAGGGAGAATTAAGTTTGTGACAGTTCAAGTGTATTAATTATGAAAAAGTAACGTTTTTTCCTTCCACATTTGGGCAGGAAAAAATCTGCAAAAATTCTAAAAAAAAATGCCTGCTTTTTCCTACAATTTATGTCAAACATTTAACCATTTTAACACAAATTTCGGCCTTCTCCAAAAGGATATATGTATATATAATCCGATTGAGAAATTCACTTATAAATAAAATAAAAATTTAAAGGAAATTGGTCAAGAACTTTTCTTTATTAAATCTTGAATGCTTGAAACTTTTTTGTGTACGTATAGACACTTGAGAAATGGAATCTGTTGAGAAGGGAATGGTTCTCTTTTGATCATTCCTACAAATGTCTAGGGTTTTACATTTGTCAAAACAACTGAAACAAATGGGGCAGTCGTCTGGAAGAGGAGAGACACGAAGTATGCGATCCATATCAGAGTTTTATTTAGGTTCCACTGACCCGCAATTTGCATCGTACACTCGACGGCAAAAATGGAAATCAGTATCGATACGATCCCATAAAATGGTCCCAAGGTGTCCTTCGTTCGTTCGTTTCCGTTTGAATATCGAAAAGAGATAGCTATGAAGTAGCCTATCAGCTACTCCGATAGCTATGAACTATGAAGTAGCCTATCGGAAATTAGTTTGAAAAATAAACGAAATATCATAGCGGAACATGTTTCCGGGAGATTTCAACAAGCGTTCCACTTTTATTCGCAGGAAGAAGTCGCGAAAATTTAAAGTAGAAATAAAGTAGAATTTTATGATACGAAAGGAGAAATAATATAATGTGTAATAACTAGAAACAATTTTAAAGCAATAATTCTTACAATGATATTGTTCGTTTTTTTCTATATATCTCCGATGAAAATTTTCCTGAAAACCTAATTACCGGTGGTACTCCATGGCACCACGTCTCTGATCGTAATTAGATGGATGTTACATCGTGTACACGTTGCACACGTAACGATCTCTGCTTAATTGCGCATCGTCCCGCCGACGAATTCATATTTGTGCACCATACACCTCGTTATCCTTTGGTATTATCGGAATTAGCTGACCCATTTAATTAATCGTCATTGAATTGGTCATTTACATCTCCGTACTTATTATAGTCTCATTCCTGCTACTGATTGACTCATATTGGCAGCTCGGGCTTTGTCGAAACCTTCACAAACCTCCTAACAATATTATAATCGAAACTCCCTCTAAAATGGCATACTTTAAAATAAAACTAGGTACCATTCAAAGAAATTCTTATTCTTTCAATCTCATTCTCTGAGAAAGCTTCCTATTAGAGAGTAAAACGAGGAGAAACCAGTCATCGTCATTCCAATTTTACCGATCGACTGAAAGCACCGAAATCACCGCGAACGCGTCTGGCAATCGAATCCAGAAATTAAAAAGAATCCGGCGGCCGCCTCTTTGCACTTTGTCGAGTACGTATCACGCGATTCCATTATCCAATAATTTATCTGCAGTTAGTCGAGATGAAGCTGTCCGGCCCCTGAAAACGGGATCGCGATACGCTTGGTGCATCGAGCGTGAACAGCGCGCCGCGCCGGAGAGAGTCGCGAAAGGATCGATTCCGTAGTACCAAGGGAGGCCCCTCCACCCTTTTGCCTCCGACCTCCCTTTCGAGGTCGACCGAGGACTGGAACTGGAGGCCCTGCAACGGCAAAATCGACGCCGAACGGATCGCTCGCGCTCTGCCGCCCGTTTAATCGTCCACGATCCAATTTTCGTGTTTTCGAGTCCCCCTTTGCCCGGCCACCCACGCATGATCAATACGCCCGATCGATTCCATCGTCTGCACAGTTTTTCGGACCTCGGACACTTCTACTAGAGCGACCCTACCTTCCCCTTCTCTGAAACCCCATTTATTTTCATCTCATAACAAATATCTGGACCCTCCAGAGAGACCCCTCAAGATTAATATTTAATACTTTTTTATGGGAAACTGCTGATCGCGTTGGTTTCACTTTTTGCAACGGTTCGAGATCCAAGCAATTACTACTAATCTCACTATCCATGTTTTCATACGTTTCTCTGATACTTATAAGTGTCGTCCACAATCCCGCAATTTACTCGAAGTCCCCTTTATACACTTTATTGTCTCAGTTCGTAATACACAAAATCTGGACCCTCGAAGATCCAGATGATTAACATTCGATAATTCTTTACAGAAAACTGCAAGAGGCATTGATTTCACTTTTTTTAATCATTTAAAATCTCATTTTCACTGTTTTAATACGATTGCCACAATAGGACTTGGGACTTTTGTTTACTCCTTTTACCCGATTGCCTGGAAAATTTGTTCCATTAAATGGCTGTAGGTACAAAAACTGTCCTATACCTTGTTTTTAAAGGGACTTTTGTGTACTATATTCATTGACTGGAAAGTTAGTTCCATCTGTTCATCCTTATTAAAAGAACTTAATAAACAAAACCAAATTTTATCAGACTCATCCCAATTCCCCAGCACTACCTCCCAATTCCCCAGCACTATCTCCCAATTTCCTCAGAAAAGAACAGTCTCCCTATTGAACCCAGAAGAAGATTTTTCGGGGTACTCACGAACAAAGATGTTGCTCATCAGGGTAGCAGGCAAGCAGAACACGATGACGAGTACATCGGCGACCGCGAGGTTGACGATGAAGAAGTTCGTGACAGTCCTCATCCTTGGGGACCGGTACACCACAGCGATGACGAAACTGTTGCCGATCAGCCCGACAACGAAGACGAGGACATAGGCGACACAGTAGACGGCGGACATGGCCATGCTGTGCCTGTACAATCGATCGGGAATCTGTTCGACGGCGGAAAAGTTGACGGTTTTGCTGGCGTTCAACAATCCGCCGTGCTCCTCCATGGTGGTCCTAGGGTTGACGGTGATCGCCTCGGTGATCAGATTGTTCAGAAGGTTGCCGAAGTCGTTTCGCATCTGAAAGAGCGTGCCAGTGGCCGGAGGAATGGCTGCGACGGTCGTGGGCGGCACGTTGCCATTATTGCTCCTACGACGTGGGTCGACGTCGAACTCTTCGGAGTCCGGCAGACGCAACGATGCCATCTCTAGCAGAGGAGACGGTGGCTGCAGCATGGAGAACTTGATCGTGAATCGCTGGATCGAAGTGGTTTCGACCATGTGCCGAGCCGCTGCTCGTTCGCTTGGACGTCTCCGTCCTTTTTTTCGGCCGTCTCCGTCGTCAGCGTCGTCGCGTCGTCGTCGTCGCCGTGGTCGACGACCCCTGCCCGACTTCGCGGTCTAGCTACCTTTCGATCCGGTTCTCCGTTTCGGGACCAATGCTTGTCTTCAACGTTTCGGAACTATACCCTCACCCCGACACCGGATCATCGGCTCCCGGTACCGACACGACGGATCTTCGCGCGAACCGGACGGAAGTCGTTCTCATGGAAAGGAAACTGTTTATCTATCTCCGACGAACTGGTCTAGACGATGAATCACACGGGGATTTCCGTGCGAGGAAGAAGAAGGGTGGGAGCCGCGCGGTCGTTGCAAGTTCGACGCTCCTTTCGAGAGAGAGTCAGCTGGCACGTGCACAGGAGCCCATCGAGTTCAGTTGCATCCCCTGTCTCGCGGGACGCCTGCCACCTCCTCCTCCTCCGTCTCCACCTGGCTGAACACCGTGTACCGTTCCTCTTGTTTGTTTCTCTCACGTTTTCTCAAGTTTATCTTTTTTTCAGGGATTTTTCTTACGGTTAGAAAAGTGTGTTTTATGTCCGAATCGAAGGGTGCGATTAGAGGAGGGATAGAAAAGAGGTGGTGGTGGTGTGGGTGTATGTGTGAAGAAGAGGTAGGTGTCGTTGGTGGATGGTGCGAAACTGGGTTTCAGTGAGCAACGAGTGGGACCCACGAAAATGTGTCCCGGCCGAATGCTGAGCGACTAATGAGCTTGCTTTAGAAGACGACTGCGAACTGCCGCGAGATGCACCCGTAGCGGCGGGCTGTCTGCCGAGTCGACAAACGCGCGCACGCGCAACCATCCACCGGCACATGCACCCGCATGCGATGTACAAGGCGAATCGGGGGGACGCAGACTGCCAGCCAGGGAAAACGGGGAAACCCCCGAGATATCAGGACGTTGCTGGGCGAAATGTTGTCCAGGATGACAGTACCCGAAATGCTCGATACACTCGCCAGCAAAAGTTTACGTGCGCCTGAACAATTTTCAGATCAGAACCCAGAGCTTGCGGATTCAGTTCGCAGAGCTGATGCTTATGCTTATTGCTGGAGAAAATGTTCTTGGGGATGACAGTACCCGAAGTGCCTGGATACACTCGCCAGCAAAACTCCACGTGCGCCTGACCAACTTCGGGATAAACACGATGATCTTGGAGACTGAGCTTGCAGAGATAATATTTGTCCAGTTTTTTTATATTTTTATAGTCAACTTTTTAAATTTTTATAGCTGAACTTACACTATTTTTAGAATGTAAATATTGCATTAGGAGTTATTGGACATAATTCCAAAATTGTACACTTGGCTGTAACGTAAAAAAAAGGTAACTTTTCTTATATACGAGATTCGCGTAGAGCTATAAAGAGACGGGGTCACATCTATTACTTCTTGCTCGCTGATATCGGGTCAGGATTGACCAGACATAGGCGAATTCATTATGTAGACAGATCGTTACGAATAATGAATAAAAGGGACTTGAACTGGTTGCCTAGTTTTTGCGGAATAATCTAACATTTCAGTCTGAATGAACGAACACGTATCTAAACAACTGCTCAATTCGATTGATTATTTATACACAGGCAGAATGACACGTTTACGTATTGGTTACTCGATCCCCATTGTATTCTGTGAATGTAATTTCCAGCAGATTGAAATTAATCGTAGTTAGCATGCAAATGGGGGGGGGAGAGGGATTTAAGTCATTATTTTGATGATTTAATTATTTTAAAAATACAGAACCTCGAAATATGCAACTTCTAAATAAAAAATATTTTTAAACTCACTCAGCCATCAAATTGATAAGTTTTTTTAACAATATGGAAATAATATTGTAATCCCTACTTGAACAGTATATCAAAGGGATGCTGGTGTTGATCTTGAATTAAGCATACCGGGCACGTCACAACAATAATTTTTAAACTTCTGTAAAGAAAGTAGAACGAGGGTCGCCGGAATAATTTCAAAGGCGCGAAACTTCGAAAGAACTACCCCTTTTGAGACTTTGAATTCGCAAGCTCCCAGTTGTACAATTGCTCAACCAATACAGTTGATTTCTACCCCGGGACGGTGCAAGAAATCCCAGGATTACGCGTAAGTTATGCTCAGTGTGTACAGTTTCGAGAAATCCCTGGATTACACGATAATGGGCCTATTTCGATATTATGGGCAATTCCGCGACGAAATTGCACCGAGTCCCGTGTTCTCGCGAAAATAGTCCTTTAAGAAGCGTTGACAATTTCCCGTGTAGAAATTCGTATCAATCGTTCCGAGTCTCGTCCCCTTTATGACAATGAAATTCTGCCTCGAAACACGGCTTTGTGCGACGCATACATTTGCACGCGAAATGTACATTGGCAACTTCACTCACACCTGATTAAATATTTATTCAACTCAACGGGGATCGTGATAACCTAGAAGCTACATCGTAGTTAATAGATTTTGTAATATGTGAAACGAGTGGTCAAATATTTAGTCGAGTCTCGTGGAACAGGAACATTCGTTTCGATTCGCAATTTTCTATTGAACATGGAAATAAACGGATTTCAAACACACTCGGTTGAAAAGTAAATCTTTTCGATGGTAATCAATGTTCATTTTTTCCTTAATGGGCACATTCAAATATCTGTTTTCAAAATTAAAATCAGTGTTAGGGATAAACAGGTTTTAAACACACTGGTTTCAAAAAGTTAGTCTCTTAAATACAGTGACAATAAATATTCATTTTTTATTCGACAAATAATCATTTTTTCACTTATTTATTTATATTAATTTTTTCCTTGATAATTGCACTCAAGTTTTCTGTCCATAGAGTTAAAAAGAAATTTTCAACCAATTCGAAATAGGAGGTGTTAAATCAATATTTTTTTCTTTCTTTTTTATTACATTATTTTATTTTCATAAAATCGCAAATCTAGTAGCTCATTCCAAAGCACCTATAGTCCCGCTAGAAATTTTGATTTGCTTCAGACCAGAAAAAAGTTTCTGTTTCTGTTATTAAAATATGGGGATGCTTGAATATTAGTTTAAAAAAGTCGTGAATGATTTTCAGTCATGTTGCGTGTATAAGGTTCGCAAGGGAAGGTAATAGGGCTAGCCTAATACTTCGCAATTCCGACGCTGAAATGTTTGAAGTGGAGGCAGGTGGGGCATTTGAAACAGTATCCAGTTGGGCCGAATTAGAGAAATATCCGGCGGAAATATTTTTATTTTTCACTTTTCACGCTGGCTTTCGCGGAGCTGCTGAAATTGCGAAACTCTTTCCAACCCTCGCTCACCCCCACAGTCTGCGCTCCTCGCGGAGTAATTAATAGATTGCCCACGGATTCATGAAAATGAATACGTAATTATACAGGGAAACATCGAAACATAAAAGGTTTAATCGCACCCGGTGCTGGGAAACGTTCGAAAAATATTGAATAAACAAAATGCACGTTTATGGAAAAAGCAATTAAGGTCTCGTTTAGGTTACACTTATTGACATTGAATTTTTGTTTCAGCAATCGGTTATGAATTATAAAATGTTTATTAAAAAATTCCAAAAAGTAACCAAGATATCTAATATTTCTTTAAATATTAAATAAAACGTAACTCATTGCGAAAAACGTTTCCGTCGATCATAAATCATACATAGCACTGACTCATCCGTCATTACATTCAAGATACTAAATTTAACAAACTTGAAAATGAAACTTTAAATGTTTTCGGCGCAAAGGTTCGATCAATTAATAACAAGACAGCTATTTGCAAATTTTCACAATCTAAATTAAGATCGAAACGTTGAGAAGAAATATTGTGAAAATTTGCAAATAGCTGTCTTGTTATTAATTGATCGAACCTTTGCGACGAAAACATTTAAAGTTTGTTTTAACTTCTTACGATCGACATTGTTTAAAACTTGAAAATCTCGGAAAAATTTTTCAGTAACAAAGTGTGTGGGAGTGTGCGAGTTTGGTGCGCCATCGTGGCGAATAGAAATTCGCGAATCCGTAGATTCCTCGGACAGGAAGGTTCGAATTGAATTTGGCATTGCGCTAGAGATCGATCGCGGCACGATCGGTCTCGCTCGCTCAAGGATATACTCTCTTTTCTTTTGACAGGGCGAGCAAAACGAAGAAGCATCGAAGAGAGAGAAGAGGAAGCTCGCAGGCTGCGTTTCGTGATTCCTGGGAAATACGCAAGATCGATCAGGAGGCACGTGCTCGCGGGACGTTCGGCCGACTGTAAATAAAAGCCCGCAATGCAGGGGAACTTCTACACCTTTGAATGAATTGTCTGGAAGGTGCAACGGCCCGCATACTCGGTCACATTCTCGACCAACTCGATTCGGAAGTTTGACGCCGCGTGAAATCGCCCGAAGGGAGTGTCTGGCCGATTTGTCTCTCGCCGCGATCGAATTCCGTGCTTGACCGATGGACAGGTCCTATGCGAGCTTATACACTGCCTGTAAGTATTTCGACACTTAGGTGGGCACTGTGAAATATGCGAATATTGCGGAAATACATTCGCGAAAAAGCTGCACCACTATTCTCGCTCCTTAAAACATATTTAAAATATTTAATGGATTTTAAAGTTTATGATTCACTGTTGAGAATTCCTTTAAAAATTTTTCTAGAAGTCAACAATGAAATCGTGTCATTTGTTTTGGGATTATTTTTTAAAAGATGATTTTTAAGTTCTTTTATGTGACGCAATTATTGAGCTTTCGGGAAGTAATTTTTTAAAATTGACAATAAGTACCTTTACACAGAAACTAAACTCAAATATGATTGATACAGAGTTTTTAAAATTGAGTGGATGAAATTTAAAATAGTAGGAAGATTAAACAAATTTAAGAATGTCAATATTGAAATTATTAAAAAAAGAACGATCTTTCTATTTGCAGATTACTAAAATTCGCAATGATCAGTGATTAATAAGGAGATGACGGTATAAATTGACATGTTTCCGTAACTGTA
The DNA here is from genome assembly GCA_916610255.1 of Lasioglossum lativentre. Taxonomy (NCBI): domain Eukaryota; kingdom Metazoa; phylum Arthropoda; class Insecta; order Hymenoptera; family Halictidae; genus Lasioglossum; species Lasioglossum lativentre. Next base: position 34,648,571 of record OU744355.1, on the reverse strand, counting down.
AGAAAAACTCGGTACAAATTGTTTTCTTAAAAAATGGATAAACTTCTGTTAGCACGAACGAAAATGAATAAATCAGTTTGCACGTTTTGCAAATGTTGATGGGAACACTTCGGAAGCTCAGTTAATAAAAGCAATTAATTACGACACGGAAAGTGGATTCCGGGAACCGGAAACGAAAAGCACGTTCCAATGTTCGCCGGAGATCCCAGAAAAATAAGGAGATTCGAGAGAAGACGGGAAGTATGGAAGCCGGGATATTTCACGGGCACTGGCAGTCGAACTATAACGAAATCTTTCCGAGCTTGCGACTCAGGACTCAAGTAAAATGAGTTAGGTATCCGCGATGAGTTGTGCAAAACGAATTACAAACTCGTCGGAAGTTCGGCAAAGAGAAGCGCGGCCGTGGACTAAGAATCGGAAAGCGGAATCATTCACTGTTTTCTTCCTTGGCATTTCGTTTCACTGGGAAACCAAATGTTTAGGCGAAATACGAAGTGTTTGGACAAAACTGTCCCGGTGAATCGTGTGTTCCTGGATGATTATGCGACTTTTTATCCTTTACAATTAAAGGTGATCTGATATTCGCCATAAGACTGTGGATTATTATGCAAAATAAAAATTGTTTGCATTAATTGCAAAATACAGAATCTATAAAATAAATTACTAATTTGATTATACTATCTGCTACAGGTACATTAAAATTGATAGTAAGTTAGTATTTTTAAAGGGAGGAGCAGATAATTTTGTGTAGCATGAGCGTTAAGTAGAAAAGGACTGGAGACGTTTGTAGCCAGACGTGAGTCTCCGGAATCTGATTTTCCTTTTTATTTTCTCCTACATATAAAATTGATATTTTTGTATTATATTTGATTACGTACATATTATTTATAAACTTTACATACCATTATAGAATACTAAATTAATAGTGAATTGATAATGAATACTTCATTTTGTACTACAATATATTTCACTTTGTTTCGATAAAATGTTACGAAACATTTTAATAAAATAGTAGAAAATCATATTTTTTGTAAATTGTTGAATAGGTCTTCCTCAGCTGAAAACTATACAGAGTTTTGCTATTTACATTTGAACTTTGCACGTCACACGCCACAGTGCGGTATATTTTAAGATATCTTGTGATATATCTTCCGCCCGTAATGTTGTTTTTCCCCACCAAGTTGTGGTCGACTTTGTTACTACTTTTCTTACCAAGCCACCCACACTTTAGCCCGTAGACGCTTCCACTTTTCCCAGTCACGTAAAAACGGACTCCGATAGTTGTCCAAGTATTTCTGATTTATCCAGGGGATAAATCGTCAAATGAGTGGATCCAACTTCGTCAAGTATTGACAAACTGCTGCTTCTGATTTCTGGATTTATCATGTGTTTGTTCTTTAGCTGGTGAAAGTGAAAGGTGGTGATTAACTGTTCTGGTACCTCGTAAAAACAATATCCGCCAATTTATTGCATCTTATCCTTTGATATACAATTTTCGTATTATAATCCAGTAATCACAAAAACAATCTATTTAATGCACGGAATAAGAATTCTCTTTTATAAGAAGAAAAATTAAATAGAACTGTTTTTTTCTAAATTGAAGTTTCACATATGAAATTTTAATTAATTTTATAGTTTGCTACGTCTCTAAAAATACTTGTACACTATAAACGCATATCATGATCTATAAATTATAATAATTAGTTTCCCAACATGTCAACAACTATAGTTCAACAATTTTTAATTTCGCTTACAGATAAAACTAAATAATCATCTATCTTTTAATGAATAAATACTGCTGGTGAGTTACTAAAAAAAATGGTACGATGAAGCAAAGAGGTTTCTGAAAAGGCAGAAGGGAGGTAGCGGAGCGTAACAGATCGAACACAATGTACTCCCCTAACACAGCACGGTCCATAAAATTTTGTACCCTTAATATCCCAGTGAGAAACGGGTGAAACATCCGTGGCAGAACCGGCTACAATATTTCCGATTGTTGGACACCTTTGCACCTGACAAATGATCAGCATTTATATCTGAAAATTAAACGAGACTCGTTTAAATTTGATAAAATCTGGTTTAACTTTCCGAATATTCTTTCACTTTCGAACTCTTTCCCATTAAAACTTCTGTTCGGTGAAAATTGTTTTAATACCATATTTGCTCCGGGATGATCCCAACAATTTTCGATAAAGTTTCACTCATCGTTTACTTATCCCCTCACGATATATATATATATATATATATATATATATATATATATATACCCATACCCTTGATATATTTTCCTCTTCGCTCGCTCCCTGCCACCCCCCCCCCCCCCCCTCGCTCTTTACACTCAATTATTTCTGTTTCAATTTCCTGCTTGCAGATAATTGTATTTCCCCGTGATTTTTTTGCGTTCTCCCATCCACCGTCCCACGGTCACCAGCGACAGCCTTGATCGCCTAAAAGCGACTAGAATATTCGCATCATCTCTCGTTCGGAAGTTTTCAGTTTAATTAACGGATATGAGATACCAAATTGTGGACATATTCTATTTGGTATGGAATTATCGACGAAGATGCGATTACAGTGGCAACTCAATTAGAATCTCGATTAGTTTCTCACACCCACGCCATCCCTCTCTCCCTCCCTCCCTCCCTCCCGCTCTCTCTTGTTCCCCTTTCGGCCTCGACCTTGTCGTTCTTCTCGCATCGGCGCGAGCACAGCCGTGAAAACCTTTTCTTTGTCGCGGTTTCTTAAATCTGAAATTATCAGAAACGATATGTTCAACGATATTAGCGAATGCGAATTGTAATATTCACCTGCATAGAAAAACTCCTGGAAGTTTAATTCGCTTTCTCACTATTCGATAAATGCGAAAATTCTGATGAAAGTCCATTCGTCATTCTATGATAAAATGTGTAAAATTAAAAACCACCAGATTTTCGTCGAAAAGTGATATAAATCGACTGCGGATTTTTGTGCAAAATAAAAAATTCTCTGCATCAGAAACTTTTCTTCTTTAACACTCTTCATCAATTCGAGACAATATATTGGCATTTTTAAATTCTTTATTGATCTTCGAAAGTTTGATTTTTCGTATAAATAAATAATTTTGTATCGCAATTATAAAACTTTTTAACTATCTATAAATGCTTTTAGACTGTACCAAATTTTCTTTTTAAATCACTATATACAGAATCTTGATGAAAGCACGCACATAAAATTACAACACTGCAGAATAGCACAGCCCATTCGCGTGCCGCTGCAATAAATTCGGACTTTACGATCGCCTTTATTTCATTCAGCTGGTGCGAAATATTTCCGGCTGAGGTATGGAAATTTCGGTGGCTAAGAAAGTGAGAGGAGTCGTGGCAGCCACGGAGTTATTAAATGTGTTAAAACTAGCAAGTGCGATTAGAGAATTGGCAGACGGTCAAAACAGAGAGAAACCAGCGTGGGCGATCGTTTAGCGATGCTCGGATGAGTATAAAGCCACGATGCATGGGTTCCGGACAATTTGATCGAAAGAAATTTAATGGATCGTATCGGCTTCTGCGATTCCCCGTGCAAACGTAACGGACGTATACCATTACCGAAGCAAATACTGACAGTCGACGAAAAATGAAGCATTTACAATCACGTCGAGCGAGAGAACTTCTGTTGCCAGCGAGATAAACCGTCCTTAACTTCCTCAAGGCTGGTTTCCATTCGAAAGAAATCTGCTGACTGATGAGATTGCGAACGAAACCCCAAAAGAAATTTATCTTGTTACGCTCTGTCGAAGAAAAATTAGGAGAGCGTTTAAAATACGTGTTGACATTATCCGAGCGCGAAATAGTGCTTAGCTTGCGAAAAGTTATTTGAGGTAAAGCGAAATAACGCTCGCTGAAAGTATAAATACTGTTATTTGTAACGCTGGAAGTATAAATAAATTATTGTTATTTTACTATTTCTCAAAATTGTGAAAATTAATAAATACATCGGGGACATGGTTGTTAATTAAAGTGATGGATTCAATTTTTATTAATACGATAAATAGTATTGCTTCCTTGTGAAGTAAATTATTTACTTGTAAAATGTATTCGGATATTGGAGATTAGGATAATCGAGGTTTCACTGTATATTAAATATTGAAATTAATTCTTCAATTATAAGTTCAAATTACATGTACTAATCCTTGGTTAAAGATTAATGAACAATAATTTCCTACTCTCAAAGATAAATATCATATTTACGCTTTGGAAAGCATATGACTCTTCCAAATGATTTTATACGCAACATGTGAGCATCACGAAAATTCAATAAAATTAAACTCGAACGACAAACCGCAAAGTGTAAAAACCTTCCACAGCGATTTAATGTCCAATACACGAATATATGTTTATGATTTGGTGCGCATATTTCATTGCTTTCAATAATTATCGGATTTCGATATGAATAAATGAGGCTGAAAATTATCTGTCTTCGAGTAATGGAAAAATTTCAGCCAAATAGGAGTGGAACACTTAAATACAGTTAAAATTATTCACCGAGCAAACAAGAATAATTGAGATACTCAAGATTAATTCACACTCAAACGATGATGGTTTTAACTTCCTCTTTATCTTGTGGTGTCCTTCATTCTATCGATTGTTTAGCAAAAGCTTGAGCTTCGAGGTATTCAACGTATCCTAACGCAGATGGCATTCAAACGAATGCACTGATTCGACCGGTCGACTAATTAATATTCAACAGCGTGAGCACACCGACTCTCCAATCGATTCTGACGAAATAATTAGCGAAGTCGGGAGTGTCGTCGGCGATCATGGCGCCACCATTTTCCCTTCGACTTAACCATTCCACGGATTATGGCTGCTACTATTAATCCAAGTACACTTCAATTCTTGTTAAACTTCAAAGCCGAGTAAATTATTTTCTACGTACTGCAATAAATTATTAAAAGAGGAAATACATATTCACTTAACTTCCGGTTCTCACAGTTGGCTTGGACAATTTTCCATAAAAGTCCACAGTCTGAACTAGTTGAAACGAATCTCGAAGTTCCATATGTCCAATAAAAGAAAATGGAGGATCTACCCAGCAGGTTTGACAGCTCTATGCAACCACCTGTAAAGTTAGACGGGACATTAGATAGCTTTTTTTCCAAGGAAGCTTACACCCGAAAGTTACATCGGTGAGAGCTTTACAAAGTGTGGCCGACAGTGCAGCCGCCGTGACACTTCAAGGCGACGATGACGTCTCGGAAAAGAAACGCTGCACAGAAAGTTCGATCGAGACCATAAATCTCGTTGAGCCGTCGACGCTCGTCGGCGACGTACCGGCTCCTCTGCCAGCAATCGAATTCTTCCGATCGGCTAATACGAACGCTTCGGAACGACCGCAACTTTCTCGTCGATTGGCTCGCAACAGCTTGGATTTTTCAGTTAATGAGACGAACAACGTTGCTGATCGTGGTTGTCTTGACTCAGTGGCGAAAAATTAACCCTTTGCGGTCCTGACCCCTTCTTGTATTAAAGCAACAAGAATCATAATAATGGTAATGGGCCAATAAAACAACAAAAATGACAATGAAAGAATAATAGTGGTAATGGACCAATGAAGCATCAGGAATTAAAATAATAATGGTAATGGTTCAATAAAACAACAATAATTATTGTATAATAATAATGGTAATGGACCAATAAAGCAACAAGTATGGTGATGACAATGGTAATGGACCAATAAAGCAACAATAATTATAATAATAATGGTACTGGTCCATTACAGCAACAATAATTATAATAATAAAGGTAATGGGCAATTAAAGCAACAAGAATGGCGATGACAATGGTAATGGACCAATAATGCAACAAGAATGGTGATAACAATGGTAATGGACCAATAAAGCAACAAGAATGACAAAGGCAATGGTAATGGACTAATAAAGCAACAAGAGTAATAATGATTGTAATAATCCAACACAGAAAGAAGAGTGACATTAATACATTTTTTAATTATCCCGGCAATAGGAAAGTGCGAACGTTGCCAGGACAACAATGATGACCTCGACGTTCGACCGGCATTTCCGGTTTCTCGAGGAAACAATCAAAGTTAATGTCTCTGTTGCTCCCACTAATGATCCTAATAATTGCTCCCGCAACGTCGAATAATTGGCCATAGCCGCTCGCTAACTTCGAACGAAGAATTTCAATTTTAATTTTACGGCGAGATTCCAGCAAAATCCACCCCCGCAGATAAGCGTTTCTTGCGGACGGACGGCCCGATTCTTTCCAACGCGAATTAATCGTCTTTTAATCGCAGACTTACGAAGAAGCGCGAGAGTGCAAGGTCACAAGGCGACGAGGTGACTGAGGACTTCTTTGCCATGGCCATTCTATTCGCTTTATCCGAGAGAGCGAAAGCAATTCGTTGATTCAACGACTAATTACCATGTCGCGCAAATTAATGAAACTCGTAGTTGTCGCGAGAAACGAAAACTTAGATCGTCGAATCCTACAGATATTGAATTCTTTGTATGATTTGATCAAATCAGATTTGGCAATAGATTTGTGGAGCAGAAGTCATTAGATTAAGACTTGTCCCCCCACTCTATTTTCCCCTTCTACGACGCTATTCCACCACGCTTCCGCCACGGCCCGGTCACGTGACGCGTTCCGTATCTGTCGTGCATGATGTCACAATGTCACGTGACTAATCCGCTTCTGGCAGAGAGAGGGTAACTTTTTCCCCTCGATTCGAGTAAATTCCCCTCATCTGGCGACTCTGCGTGTTCTTGGGGAACAGTGGCGAACAAAGTTCCGCGGTCAATAAATAACGAAGCAATTAGGAAGTCGGTCGATGAGAAATCTTTTAATACTAATGTCCCATTCTTCGTTTCCACGAATGCAAAACAACTTACAGCGGATCGCGGAGAAGGCCGGTTATCAAGGTGCATAGATCCGGAACGATAAAGTATACATGGTGTACGTTTGATCGTACCGTACCGCACACCTTTAATTTCGCATATCGTACTCGCGACCTGTATTCCTTCTGCAAGTAACAATTGTACAAATTGTAAATTGCTGGTCAGTTTTGTCCAACACAGAGACCGGTTTCTCCAGCAAAATATAGTCAATATACTAAATGATTTATTGCACAACCTCCGTAATAAATCAAGTACATTTTAAATACCATCACCCTTATACAATGATTATATACTCTAGCGAAACATAGTCCGATTTAATAGATTATTTATTGCATGACTTCAGGAATAAATTAGATACATACTAACATTTTTGTTGCACGACATATAACAATAAATTAAAAAAGTTGACCAATCGAATAATGCTTCACTCTGCCGATTTCTTCGTGACCCCGTTCATTGTTTACCCAGGATCACGGAGAAAATAGAATAGAGAAATGGAGCAGGCATAGAGAATTATGAAAAAAAAAGAAGCCAACAGGTGAGATGAAAGTGGAATACCTCGGGAATGAAACTCGTATGCTATAAGAAAATTATCTGAAACACTGTGCACGGTCGTTGATGCACAAATGTCCGCGGCTTGTGCATTGTACATTATAGATGTCCTCTATCCGAGCCGTCTCTTCTGTCATTACGATTTGAACGGTAATACACGCCCTGGAAATAGCATGCTTAAATAAAATTATACGAGCTTTGTGTCTCGTGAGAAGGCTACGCGTGTGTCTCAAGGTGATGTCCATTCAAATTTATAATGCTAAACATACTTGAATTCAACAGATTAGGTGTACACTTGCTGTATCAGAACAGATCGCGAAGGGGGTGGTTATCTTTAGAGAGAAATTAGAAACACGGAGAAAATGTTTTTATCTATTCAATTAATCGACTATTGGGAAAAATAGTATTAAACTAATAAAGGCAAAAAAATTGTTTTATCTGGTCGATTTATCTGCAACTTCGTTGCAACATTAATCTGTAAAAACCACCCTCACTTAATTAATTCGAGCCGCAACAATCGCTGGGTCTGTCTAACTGTTGAAAGATTTCTAAATAATAGTGGATATTCGAATGATCCGTCGACGATGGTGGATCCAAACGGAATCGTTTTGCTTTTGCTTAATACAGAGGCAAGGCTGCAGCCTTCGATTTTACCTCGGGGACATCGAGAGTTCGCGACAACCTGGTCTCTGCTCTTGTTCCATTTGAAGATAGATTTACACTAGACGGCGAGGTATCTCGTTTCGATTGCGCTGGTTTTAATTTCGCCTCTTTCCCTCCCCCCACCCACGTCCCTTCCGCCTTTTCTCCCTTTTCTATCATCCCCCGTGCACACCACGAAAGAACCCGTGAAAAGAAAGTATTCCGTGATCTTCGAGCATCCTTGACATCTTTAAAAATTAACTTCGTTTAATTTTACGATCCCTCCAATACCGTTTCCGACTGATCGTACCCCATTAACCATTGTACACGGTGATTGACTGTTATTAATTCCTGGCATTCGTATAAAAATCATTATAACGTGGAAATTCAAGAGAAAGAGTAACAATTGATGTCATCATCCTGATTGTTTAAAGAATTAAAAAATGTTCTTTTGGGACATTTTCTCTCAGCCGTACGGAGTCCAAAATAATTACAGTTGGAGGTCCGAAGAATAAAAGTAGGCGGTACCTGGTGCCAGGAAAAGTTTTTACTGTCCCAACAAGGTCTAATAGATCTAAGAATTTTGTCAGTCGCCGGACCAACTGTCGTCCCTTGTTTCGCTAATGAAACACCTCTCCTCGTAGAGTAAGTATGTATTCCGGAATTATAGCGGAACTTTGCAAGCATTGCTTCGAAGGGTCCTTGGAGCACCGCGGGTCATCCTTGTAATCTTCGAAAACAAAATTTTTTGCGCTAAAGTTCCCGGCCAAAGAAAGAGTATAGTTTGAACGCGTGGGGGGCGAAGGTTAAGGTTTCGCCGCAAGGACATGCTGAAATAATAGCAGCCCGAGGATCACCGTAATAGGTGTCCATTGTCCTGGTTTCTGGACTCGTTTTAAAAATTTTGCTGCTGTCTAGCATTACCGGAGGACACAGCTGCGGATGTGTGGTGTCCTCCAAAGTTATTACTTACCAACAATTTTTAATCTTATGAACACTGGTTACTACCCTCCGGTGGCCATTATTGTTTACATACACTTTAATCCCTAATCCCGTTGTTATTTATCCTGTGTATACTACATTAACATCTCCTTCATTTTGTTTATATATTATTCCTTCGTTTTTTCGATTAAATGCTATTCAACGTTTAAAGAAGTCTCTTGTAATTGTGGTATTTTTTTCATTTTCCTAACGCGAGTTAAGGAAAACAAGGTTATTTGAAGCTGGAGATACACTTCATTTGCATGTTTTTGGTATATCAGTATGTAAATGCGAACGATTTTATGTCCTGAGAATTTAAAACGCACTACGCTGTTTGTTGGAATGAAAAGAGAGGAAGCTGTTATTTTTATTGTTTGCTTTGTGATACTGCATGCAGGATTTTATTTTATTGCTTGCAGGGACCAGAAAATGGCGGACGTACGTCCATGAAATTTGTGGTCAGACAAAAGAATTATATTGTATTATTACATGTGAGACTATACAGGGTGTCACCTAACGTTTTCACCTCAAATATCTTTGTTGTTTTCAAAGATACATTAAATATCTTGAGGACAATGTTGAATGGTAAAATGGGGCTCGTACGATACCAAAAAATGTTTGTTTTTATGTAATTTTTTTTTAAACGGGACTATCATTATAGGTGTTTAAAAAAGGGTGGTTCCATTTTAAAAAATGAAGGTGACCTTGATATCTCTAAAAAAAATGACATAATAACAAAAATTATTTTGGCATCGTGTGAGCCCCATTTTACCATACAACATCGTCCTCAAGACATTCAATGTAGCTTCGAAAAGAACAAAAATATTTGAGGTGAAAATGTTAGGTAACTCACCCTGTATATGTTTTCTTTAGTTATTATGTAGAATTTTTGGTGTATTTACTAAAACTAATATTACACAGTACGAAAGGCCAAATCAAAGTGTCCATGTTTAAATACTCGCTAAAGAAAATTGTCAGGCAGCTTTCAGGATTGACATTTTATCGAATAAAAACTAAAAAAGGTCAACGACGAATATTTGGAATACATTTAAAAAATGGAGATCTATCTTCCTCTTTTAAGATCATTAATTCGTACCTGGCGCTTGTTGCTTCTGAAAATCGACAAAGTAGAAGACACAGTGGCGCCGCCATTTTTCCGAGAGCAGCTGTTCAACAGTAAGTAGCCTCGAGTGGGCAGCTTTCGCGAAAGGGGTGTTCATGTCGCATTATCGACTTCCTCTGGGGAATTATGTATTCGGCCGTTCCGACAACAGTTGACCTATTGTCGATCAACAATTAGCGAACGATTCCGCAGGACGACGGGTTCGGAAATCAATTCCGGGACGCGCCGTCGAAAGATCGATGGAGCGGAAGAACGCGGCTCAATAAAAAATTCAACGGGCTCTTCAGACCTGGTTCGAGTCGATCCTCGAACCGAAGGAGGAGCGGAGATATTAAGCCGCGGAGGATTTCGAGCGTCTTCGAGATCAAATTGAAGGTTGCAACCTTCTTCAAGCGGCACGTGTTCGACGACATCGTCTCGGTTTGCAAGATGCCGTCTTTCCGACCGTTATTCGAATACTCTGGTGAAATATTAGCTACTTATTCCGTGACGGGAGCAAGGGCAAGCTTCCGACTTTTCCATCAGCTGCACCCACGCCCCCCATTTCAACACCCTTTTTCCTTTCCCTTCACACTTGCTCCCCCACTTCGCAAACCCGCGTTCCACAATTTTGCGTGAAAGTGCAATCCCTCACCAATATCAGTCGCCAGGAATTCCAAGGGATGCTGCTTTCAAGGTCAAGGCTGCGCGTTAATCGTCTTCTTTTGAGACCGGTCGACACTTCGCACCGCTCTTATTAACTGTCCGATAATTCGATTTGTTCCTAGTCGAGCGACAGGAACACATTGGAAGTAGAATTGATTGCTTGAGCACACTGATACACGGGAAAGCAGAGTTGGGCAAAATGTTCATCTAAATAAAAATTTCGAATAACGAATAAAAAATTAAAAAATTTGTATTCTTTATTCGATGGTTCGCGTTTATTAGAGTTGGCAGTAGTTGTGGAAAGATTTATTCGAAGTCTCCGAATAAAAGATACAGATAAAAGATGAAAAAATTATTCGAAGTTCGAATAAAGCCACTTCTTACAAAAAAAATTATCTTTTTTCGTCGGATATAATTATTTATTCGATGCTCGTCGAATAACGATACTTTTTATATTCGAACCATCGAATAATGAATAAAAATTGTTTTATTTTTTATTCGTTATCCGAAATTTTTATTTAGATGAAAATTTTGCCCAACTCTGCTTCAAAGTGATCTGACGATGTTATCAAAGACGAAGATACCAAAGTAATTGTCAATATTTTGGTCACTCGAATTTTTCAGGTTTAAAATAATTGCTATGGCGTTGCTATGGTCTACGATTTATGGGTCCCTCTTTTTAAATAGACAGTCTATTTATTAGATTGCTTATTTGAACGCTTTGTTATCCCAGTAGAGGGTCCTTTAGCATCAGTTGTCTTTCCTTTACTGCAGATTTGTAGCAGTATAATTTATAATTATTTTAATTATTTTTTAGATCGATATTATTATGTACGTGTTGAAATAAAACTAGTTTAATCATTCAATTAGGCGAGCCATCAGCCCGAACGGTCCTTGTCACAGGGACAATGCGCGTATAATTTGTGCCCCTCGGACCATAAGCTATGCAGCCAGCAGCGGCAGCAATCATCGGAGCGTTCTGCGCCGGCGAGGCAATATCTCCAATTAACAAGCCAGCAACGTAACGTGAGAGGATACACCGAAAGATTAACATCGCGCGGTGCCCGATAATAATCGATGTCTTGCTACCACGATATTGGCTCGTGTATGTCATAACGTGCTCGGAAAACAAGCTTCAGTTGCCGATGTATTGAATTTGTGCCTCGGTCAGTGTTTGCTTGATTCGACGTGACCAGTTGGGTTTGTTCGCGACGGACACTTTGCGGCATCGATTCCCTCGCTCCGGGGTATTGGGATTTGCCGATTGTGGCCCTCTTCTTGATGATCTTCGTTAAAGGAATCAAACTCTGGGACACGTCTTTGCATTTTCGTTAGGGCACATCAATTGTTTTCAGCGCAGGTAGAAATTTTTTGTTGCCATTTCAATTAATTGAACTGTTTAGGAAGTAAGCGAAGATGAAACTTTGAACAGTAAAAGAATTTAAATAATTTGAGAATATCCAACTTCCAAAAATGATTGAAGAAAAATTCTATGAACATCTATTGTGCAGTCAAAATCAACAATTCGTAAAATATAATAGTACCTTTAATGGTTAAACATTTTATTTAATAATTGAAACTGATGGACATAATTTTGTATAATTTTCTACCACACGAAGGAGGACGTATACTTGTTGAACATGTTGGACAGTACAATTTATACACGTATTTTCTCCCTGATACAGTCATCCAATTTATCTTCCACGATCACACCTACTCGGGACGTGAAACGAACGATAGTAAAAAAAAGATTCGCTTCGGTTCGAGCAACTTTGATACATAATACGGTTTAAGAATCAACCCGTATCGATCAGCAAAGTCGGAATTGCTGCCGTCCGCCGAAACTTTCACCGAAATAAACGCGCTGTTTATTTTACGATCGCGGTTGCTTGCACTCGTACATCAAAGTCGAAACAGAAGCGGGCGAATTTATAACCCGAACCGCTCTTTAACATCGAGTCAAGAAGTACTACTCGAACGCTTAAGTGTCCCCCATTCACCGTTCCGCCGTATCGTTCGCGATAAATCACATTCGTATCCAATTTCTACGCAATTACTAGCCGCCCGGCACTGTGATATCCGCCTTGGATGTCGCTCTCCGTGATATCGTTGCCTTGTACCTCGCGGCAGATGATTTACGATCCGAGGCGCGACGATCCCGGCGAAGCTGACTTTTTCCGCATAACTTTCCAACCGGTACTGGCTCTTGAACTTTTTGGCCCCTTTCTTCGCGATATTGCAGTCCGAAGAAAAACTAGGGAATTGTGCTGGGAGTCCTTAAAATGATTGAAAGCTTGCAATCATGGAAGAGCACTTTATTCGCTTGTTAACTCTTCGCTACTCGGGGTGAGAAATCTCAAATTAACAAATTAATGTTAACGTTTCTAGTTCTAAGATAGATTACAAAATTATCCTCGGGAACATTTACTTATATTATTTGCCAATTTTTACGTCAGTCTTCCTATTACTTTTGATTCCAACGATTTGGTAAAGACTGAGAAATAAAATGGTGATTTTTATTACCAGGGTGAAAATCCACCCAAGCTCGTCTAAGGGTTAACACTAAACCCTTATTCTTAGGGTTAGTTTTATATTTTCCAATTACTGGAATTATGAAAATCCATTTATGGAAAATTTGTCCAAGTATCTATTAATCTATTATATTGAAAATTACAGACAATCTCAGTAAATTTATTGTTACCATTTTTATATGGCAATATTTACTAGGTACTTTTAATGCTTGGTACGTTTAGTGTTAATCGACAGAATAAAACTATGCAGTTCTCAGCCAGATTCTGGGCGCAAGCGGCAACAGTGAAAATTAAACGAAATTCGGTCGTGTCATTGAGCGTGATTTTCCATCGACCGTGGCGGCGATAAGTATCGCGGAAGAACTCGGCCGAAGAAGAAAGGGTCGAAGGGGCGCAGGCGAAGGGTGGGTGTCGCGCGCAGAAAACCAGTGTTACGGGGTCGTTGTGTGCGATGTGTGCTAATTCTTCGGAAGGCCCTCATAAGAGGCCGAATAAATCATCAGTAAATGGGTTAGGTTGTAATTGTTCCACCCACACAACGGGCCAGCGTGTCGGAAGATGTCAGGGACGCTCGCCACCAGAACCGCGGGACGCTGCAACTACATCGCGTAAAACACATGTGTCGCGATCTCTATTAGACCGCGGTAATTTTCATAAACATCACGATTTCCATTTACGGTTGGCCGACTTTTTGCCAGATCCGCTTATGCGGATGCTTGTTATTAATTGAAAATCCGCCGGTGACTTCTTCGTTTTACCACAACGCACGCCCAAGAATATTAATGATATTCGTTTGTTTTGCAGCAAGATCTCGTTAATATCACAAATTACATTAACACGTTCGCCGGATGTCACATTTATTTGAAAATCGAATGAATTGTATGCAGTTACTTATGTAAAATTGAAACATTAATCGAGCAATTTGTGACTCTCTGTTTACATTAATATTACATATATAATATTATTCCATTGATATTACAAATGAGATTAACACGTTCGTGTGACTACCATAATTTTATATTTTATGTCAAGAAAATCGAATGAATTTTGTGCAGTCCTTACTCAAAATTGAAACATTAATCGAGGAATTTGTGACTTTAAATTAATATTACATATATAATATTATCACATTGATATTACAAATGAGATTAACACATTCGTGCGAGTACCATAATTTTATATTATATGTCAAGAAAATCGAATGAATTTTGTACAGTTCTTAATTTAAAATTGTAGCAGCATCATATCTTTTTTTATATTCTAGGAGAAGATATATTCCATTCAATAGAATGTTAAAATGCCAACAAATGTAAAAAGTTACACAAGACAAATAATATTTACAATGTGGCAATATTATCCAAAAGAGAAAGAAAAACAAAAGCTGTGAAAAAGTGATTTCTTTCCCAGAATATAATTGTCGACAACAACTCCACTTATCCCATTAAACGCAATTGGTTCAGGAAATTATGGTTGTCTTACCAGGTGTCGACTCCCGAATTTTCTTCTTTGGTATACTATGGGGCAAGCTAAACTTAGTATGACTGTATATTGTTCCTTCGTCGAACCATGCATTCGGTCACGTTTCATGGGGACGTTGACCGAGTATCAGTTTGCTATGGGGATTATTGGATCCATAAATTCAATCTCTCGAACGTTTCCAAACGTGAATGAACCCATAGATTCAGACCTTTAAGTGAATGTATTTGCTGTTTCGCAAACATATACATTTCAATACGCGTAATTTTTCATTGGGAATGTTTCGAATTGTTCATTACAGGTGTGACTTTATAAACGATTGAAAGAGACTATTGCTATAGTATAATAAATTGACGCCGAGGTGGATACCGAGATAGGTGTAAGGATAAATCAACGTCGAAACTTACAAAACCCTGTGCTAACACGTTCATTGTCCCGTAATCTATACGTCAGGAGGGTATTGATACAGGTAATCATAAATCACTTGAAATCCAATATAACAAAGTATCACTTATACGATTAATCTGAAAATTCCTATAGACTTTTTGTCTGTTCGACAATTCTTGGAAATTGAAGTCTTGGTTACGTTGATGCGAATAATTGTTTTAAATAATTCACTGCTTTCATATGACGATGAATACTTGGACAATGATTGTATACTTTGGATTCATAGTATATACTGTCTTAGCTTTTTGTTTAATAGGAACCCACTATCTGAACCCTTTTTCATACAGGTGCATATACACATCAAAATTTAGACAATTAAAATAAGAAAGTGGCACGAACAATATTTTCTCTTAATTTCATTGACCCAAAAAGCTGTGAAAAGTGCAAAATCTAAAATATAACGTGTCCATGCTTGTTAAATAATTTCATAGATCTAGTATAGGAAGATTGCATACTATGAAATATTTTCCTTTAACCCCTTGCACTACGATTCATTTTACGGTTGCAGTGATTAGAACTTATTTGTCGTTTCTAATTTCTTAGAAAAAAAGAAGTTTGCATGTAATTTATACCTATGCAGTCTCCAATGGTTTCAACAACAAGAAAATATAATTTTGTTTCAATTTAAAGTTTAAAGGAAATTAGTAGCTTGAATATTTAGTAGACTATCTTCGAAATCTTCGTCACAAGTCCGACTTGGTATTATAGTGCAAGGGATTAATTACTTTATTAAAAAAAAAATTGTGAAACGTGACTTAAACTCGGATCCATAAAAATCGGTGTGCTCGTATTGGTTGATCCTCTGCAAAGAAATGAGTAAGAGGGTGGATCGCAGAATCAGAATCTGTGAAGAATGGGGAACAACTGGAACTTGAAGAATAACGTGTCTTCCCTGGCGCAAAGATTGGATGATCCGGATACCGATTGAAGCTATCCCGATGTTTCGGACAATTCGATCGTTCGGAATGCCTCATCAACATGTCCCTTGGCCTTGATGCGAAAGGTCACCGTCGCGGTGTCAGATCGCAATTCCCGATGGTGCTTGGGCACCTCTGGAATCTCTCTCCCCGCCGATCAAATCAGCGTGGGTGTTTTAATTACGATCAAATGAATCGTACGAGGAGATTCCTGGTTCCCCCGAGGTGTCACCGATATACATCACCGATCAACGGACCTTGAATCTATTACAACGCGAATGAGCGGCGTTCTAGAGCTCAGGGTCTAACCGAGTCCTTGGCAGCTTCGGGACCATGCTGTCCAAACACCCAATGTCGGACTTTTCTTCGAAGAACTATTCGGAATAAAACAGTTGTACATGAAATATAAAATTTTATTAGCATCGGTTAAATGATCTGTAACTTTGAGTAATAAAATTCCGAGCCAAATCAAGAATAACCGAGTTTGGACGCGGAAGGGAAGTTTGAGCGCAGACGCTATCTTTACGGTATCTGCTTTTATTAACGATTTATTAACACAGTTACGTTTCATCGGGTCTGTCCGACCCGCGGTATAAATTATACATTATTACATACATATGTTACACTTTCTTACAGTGAGTTTAAATATATTAATCGTTTTCGTAGCTGGGGACGTTAAAAAATTCGTGTATTCACAAGAGTCGGGTGTATAATTGAACTAAAATCGAAGTTACTGATTGTCAAAGACAGACTCGCAATGGAAATTAATCAAATCACCCAATTTTCATTCGCCATAACTCCCTTCTACAAGAGCAAAGTATAATTAATTTAGCAACCATTAAAATTTTGATAAATCACAGTAACCAATCAAATACTATATTTTTGTGATTTAATTAAATTCTGTAAGTCTGTCAATGAAGTCGATCTCGAATGGACAACTCTAGGGCTAGGTATACAAATTATGAAAGATAACACTATGACAACGTATCAATACACAATATTCACACAACCTTCGACGCAAAATGTACACCGTACTGTACACAAAACATTTACACGTTCCGGGAACGTTCGATAAATAATCTTCGCAGCGTAAATAAAAAAAAAAAGAAGAATAATAACGGTCCTCGATGTACAGGCATATCCTCACGCGTATTTACAAGAATGAGTGATTTTCGAATTAATGAGTACTTTGGTAGCGAGATGACACATTTTCCATAATAAAAAAACTTATTCGAGTGAAACCGCAAGTAATCCGAGAACGCGTTGCTTCCAAGTTCACTTCGTTTTCTCCCTAACTCGGCATGGTAACTCGTAGAAACTAAAATGGAAATCAGTCGCACGGAATCCATAGAGGGCGTGATCGCAGAATTTTGTCTTTCTCGAATTAAATAGAATTCATTGAATTTCCATGCATGGTCTATCAATCGTCTCGCGTGCGTCGGAGGACGAACGTTATTGTCCGTAACAGGAACAAAACCAGCGAAGCTGAAGAACTATTCTCGCAACACGGATGATCGAAGAAAATTAATCTTATCGCTGTTCACACTGGAACCGTCGCGTCGCGCAAAAACAGGCACATCATGCTGCAGGGAGAAGCCTGAATTATCTCGCACGAGGAGTACTATGGACAATAAGAAACACTCATGGCCAGGAAGACTATCTATCCTACTTCCTTTCGGAGACTCCATCTTGATCTAGCCGTCCTTAGTATAGCATGTGGCTGCTCCTCGAAGCTGTAACACACCAATGTCATCCAAAAATCAGAAAAATTAATTTCACCGAAATATTTATCATCCATTATTCGTCCAAACAGTTTTAAATAATCAGAGACTATGTTGAATGCGATGACATAAAAAATAATTTTCATATTTTCAGAAGCGACTTTCATATTCAATTTTAATTTTGCGAGACATACAGTGGTACAAAGTATTCGTACACCTTTTAAAAACGAATAACTTTTTCATAATTCCACAACAGCTTGAGTTTTTTTGAGACGTTAGATGGATTAGTTTACTAATTAATGTGTAAATAATTTTTTTTTATTGTTATTGGTCGCAATTGCGAAGGAAAAATTAAAGGTCACGATTTTTTAATTTTTTATCTGTGCCTGTAATGAAAATTTATAAGGTGCATTTGATCGGTATAAGTATGCTATATACATGTACAAAGTTTTATCGAAATCGATCAAGGTTGTTATAAAATATAAATGATTGAAAATAGCAAAAATTGTAAGAATCCGCGATTTGAGTGATTCGCAAACCCTAAATTCAAAGATTTGTACATGTTTGAATGCCCATAGCTTTTTTATGCGTCAATTGATTTCAATGAAACTTTGTACATGTATATAACTTACCGAGATTTAGAAAATACATG
Organism: Lasioglossum lativentre; assembly: GCA_916610255.1. Classification (NCBI taxonomy): domain Eukaryota; kingdom Metazoa; phylum Arthropoda; class Insecta; order Hymenoptera; family Halictidae; genus Lasioglossum; species Lasioglossum lativentre. The sequence goes on along the minus strand of OU744355.1, from coordinate 34,629,992 downwards.
TTTGAAATTTTCATTTTGAGGCAAAGATAAAAAATTTAAAAATCGTAACCTTTTAATAATAGTAAATTAATAGTTAATAATAGTTAATAATAGTAATCGTAAACTAATCCTTTTAATGTCTAAAAAAAACTTAAGCTGTTGGTTCGAATTTTGAAACAGTTATTCGTTTTTAAAAGTAGTACTTTGTACACCCACTGTATAGTTCTCTTCAGGGTCATATTATTAACATATCTAAACGCGTTTCAATGTAAACCAGAATAAAATTCAAACTATATTTTTTAGCAATATTTTCTATAATTATTTTGCAATCTTCTACTATCATTGAGAATGAAAAAATCACGGCAGCAAAGAGATTCAATCCCGCGGAGAACCGAAATTTTATTCCTCGCAGCGACAACTATTTCCCCATCGCGTTTCTCCTTTTTGCGCCGCGGAAATCTCTGGCATACCGAAATTCATTCAGGAGGCTCACCGTGGATGCTCGACGTATTTTGCAATGAACTCGACAGCGAGATCTCGGTCCCGGGATGTTCATGTATCACCGTCTCGGTGATATTGTTTTCCGCTTCGGAATGCGCGCGACGATGCTCGCGCGTGTGCCCGTCGTTTTTCCGCCGCCTTTCCGTTCCGACGCAGCACCGCTGTTCCCTCTGCAACGTCATCTCATGGGAGAACATAGGTTCCCCGTTCGAGAGGGAATTAAAACGTTGCCGCCTTCTGGTGTTCGCCTGATTCGCCCGTCTGCCCACTATGCTGGCTGTGTCGTGGCTGCCGCGCGACATGTCGTTCACCCTTTCGCGACGTTGCAGGGATTTCAGAGAGTCCTCGTAGCCACTGTGGAAAAAAAGAACGAAATTTCGTTAACTTGGAATCCAGTGGAAGTTAGTTATTTGAACAGCTAATTTACACAACAATTGAAAACAGAGCCTGATTCGAAAAATTGTATTTCTAAGACTTTGGACCTAAATTGGCTGTAGAAGTCCTCTAGGACCTATCAGTGCTTCAGAACAGTATCTAGCATACTTACACCCTAACATGGGTGTGAATTAAAATTTGATGACTCGTAGTATCCTGTAATCAGCCTCCTAAATAATTTCGTATAGGAGACTAGTGGTTAGAGGAGCCATGTCTCATCTTCAGTTCAGGATCTATCATATCCTACTTTCATACACAACTGGCTACGTCTAGAGCAACTCTGAATCATCAGTAGACAGCGGATTTTATAACCTCCTAGAAGTTAACCCCCCACTTTTAGAATTACGTAATTTCAACAATTGTGCTCGAATATTAAAACTGTAATATCAAAAATGCGATAATAAATAGAGAAAACGATTTTCATCAGTAGACGTAATTCCAATTTTATACGACAAAAATGAGTTGGTGTAATTAAAAACAGTAAAAAAATTAGAAAATTGAAAAGTATTATTTTCAACCTACTAAATGTTTCTTGTAATTCGGAAAACTTTTATTCTGCATGAGGATCCGTCGTCTAACGATCGGGCCTGCTCTAGACGATGATCCGCAGGCTGGCGACGGGAGAATAGCACGGTCGATCGATCTGGCCGAACCGAACTCTCTTTTCAATTTAGATAGCACGAATAGCTCCGTAAGTAATTCGACTTACTTGCTGCTCTCGCCGCTGGAGGGGCTCGACGAGTGACTGCAGTGGCAGGAGGCGCGCGCCACGATCCCAGAATCCTGACCGCTGGAATGCAAGGACGTCGCGGATGCCTCGAGGCCTTTCGGGGTCCCTGTCGTCCTCCCGGCGTGCTTACTACTACCGCCAATCCTGCAACCAGCCCCGGTCTCTAGCATCGACATCGCGAAATATATGGAAATTCCCTGATACAATATTTGGTATATTGCTGGGCGACCTTGGCCGCGGAGTGCGCGGGGGGAGGGGGGGGGGCAGAATGCTTTCATAATAAACGCATTCCCCTCTGTCGCGGTTTTATTTAATTCCTCGGCTGCCACGGCTACTTCGGCCCCGTTGTTTGCGTTTCCTGATATTCCCCGGATAAAAGATCGGCAAGAATCCGCGATTGTTGTCGACGCAAGGCAGCCGGCCGCCATCCGAAGCGAGACTCGTTGAGGTCGGCCTCTCTGGCCCGATTCCCCTTGGAATTTATCGGTTTTTACGGGGACGCCACGCCATTAATTGCGCGGACGCCATACGCTGATTCTACGCGTCACAGGAATTCGAAAAAGTAGATGCGCATTCCTCCCTCAAAAACCGCTCCGTCGAGCTGATCGAATTTTTAGTGTCATATGCACGATATTTTAGTTGCGATTAATTCTTCATTGTTATCAATCCTTTCGTGGCCATACGTTCTTCACTGTAAGGACACCTGAATGTTTGCTAGAAATTGTTAACCCTCGCGAGGCTGTCGTTTTTAACGATTTTATGACTGGATTCATTCGACAAATTATTTCATATAAAGTTTTTAACATTTTCGAGCTTACTTCATTGAGATCAACGGATGATAGAAGAATTAAGCTAGTGCTTGCGAGCAAACTAATTTTAAATTCGATTTCCCCGGAGAGAGAAGCTTCACACGAAAAAATATGATCCCCGATTTTTTTGGTTATTACTCGTCTGCAATTCCAATCGCTGAGTAACTAGTTCTAGGACGCATATCCTCGTATGAGTGAGTGTTTGTGTAAAAAGAGTGCCAATATAGGTCGCTGTAGCAAAATCAAATTTCTGAAAACGAAGAATGATGAACGGAGAATTATACTTCTCTTCTCCGGCGTAACCTAGATTGTCACCCTTGAGAACCAAGTACGCTAACCGGTCACATTATTCAATTAGTACGGTCTGATTTTGATGCGCTTTTAGTGTGACAGAGATTTTTTTTAGTAGACGCTCAAGTTGAAAAAATTTAATAATTCCCCAAAATTGACAAATGGACAATTGGGCGCTTATGTAGTTAATATTGAATACATTGTTAAAGTAAATAATTTTTCCGGAAAGATAACTTTTTGCTATACTTGGCGGTCAAAGTGGTAATGATTTTGCAATATAAAAATATTGTGAAATATTCATCGAAGTTCCATATAAAATAAATATTGTAAATATAATTACTCTGACTGAAGTTTCTGTTAATTTCCAGCCCACGTTCGTTTCACGGCGGGTTTCCGGCGCAACAAGAACCGGAGCTAATTACTTGATTAATCTATGCATAAATTGGAGATGGAGGCTGAGCTCCGTAAAATACGACATCGACGGGACGCGGCGGGGATATCCGAGGTATGGCCGCAAGGTCTGAACAGGTCATCGAGAAACGCGATTCCGGTGCTCTGCACCCAAATGGTTAATACGTCTGACAATGAGGCATCGCGACGGCGCGGCAAGACCCTAACAAAACAGTAGCGTCAATTAATGGACTTACGCGTGGAAGCGAACACAGTTGGCTCCGTGCTCGCAGATGCTCTGCCGCCTCGGCATGTCGGCGCAGAATGGTTCAGGGTCGTAGTGAAGGCCGTCGACGAAGGTCGAGAAGAGCGGCGGCTTCTGCAGCGTCGCGGTCGGATCTGCCAATGCGAATCCAATCGGGCTGGTCGTCGAGAACATTGCTTTCTGCCGACGTTTGCGACTAACGGGTGAAATTCAGGAAACTCCGTTTATAATAGACGTCTGGTAACGCGTACCGGCGATTCGATATTCCACCGAACGCCGGGCGACACACATTTTTCATAGAATTTAGTCGTATGTGTATGTAATTATGCGATGCGTCTCCAATGATAAAATATTTTTAAAATTAAATATTTCTTGAAATATTTTTTAGATTGAAACGTCTTCAGAATCACTGGAAATTTTTTTTTTTTTGGACTGTATCTACCCTAAATCTGAAGATTGAAGCTTACCCTTCACAACGACCCCTTAAAATTTGATGTAGGATATTTTTGGGTTCGTATTAATCGTACATCAAATTTTAGGAGGACATTTTAAAGGGAAAGGTTGATCTTGAAATCTATGGTGGATTCAGTCAGGGAAAAAATTTTGCAGTGCTTTGGAGACGTTCCTGAAGCATTTTCGAGAAAACGTATATTTTTATTTTCCTGTATGATTCTGTTTGATGAAATTGTAGCAGTTTAAATATCGAAAAATTTTTCAAATGTAGTGTACTATTAATAGTGTAATTGTAAAGAATAAAATGGGGTGGGCTGGGATAAGATATAATAATGTATTAATGATAGGGTGTAGTTAGAAGTTACTACTGTTAAATTTTTACACAGAATAAATTAAATAGAAATGCGATTATGGTGTGAGCAATTGAGTATAACAATGAAATTGTATTTTCAAGGATTTTGTTAAATTGACTGGGATTAGTGCAGCAAAAGTGGTTAATTAATGAAAGCCGAGGCGAAAACCGAATCGCGCATCTCGTACCGTTTATTTCGCCGGACACAAGTGACACAAAGGGCTGTGACGAGGGCGCCCACAAAGACAACGCAGCCAAGCACTACGACGCCCACCTCGAGGGTGGACAGTAAGTAGCGTTGATTACCACGTCGAGGAGAACTTCCGGCGATGTCGAGGATATCGTATTCCTCCAACTCGCGCTTGATGTCCATTTTCTTCTTGTGGAACACGCTGAAAGCACACGAAATTCGACGTGGCAAATAAATCTATACAGGAAGCTTTCAATCTGGTCATACAACCCTTTAATGCATGTGTATTCTACTTACTTGTGTAATGTATCCATATCTATCATGACGTTTAAGTGAGGATCGATGGCGTAGAGGTAAATGTCCGTACTAAAAATAAAGAGCAATCATGGCATTCTAAAATCATGATTCAGGGTTTACGCTAAGTTAAAACCACTTACGACATCGTATCGATCAAGTTCTTTTCAATGTGTGGCTCCAGCTTCCTGACACGAACGTCCAAGCCTGTTACGTTCCGCAGTACTCTAAATAAAATTAACAATATCGATTTATTAAAAAAATGCAAAATCAATAAAATTCATAATATTCTTCAAAAGAGCTTTTTCGAGACACATCATTTCTACTCTCCCTTAAATTGACTAAAACTCTCTGTAAGGTCAAAGGAATATGATTCATAATAAAAAAATCAAATGTCAATTTTTCATGGTAGCAGATTTCTTTTTAAAAGCTTACACTTAATTACCATCTTTGAAATCGACATTAAACAACAAATTGGGATTTCGTAAGTTTAAAAATACCAAAGGGTTGCATATTCAAAGTTCAAATCGACTGTAACGGACCTCAATAAAATTCATAATATTCTTCAAAAGTGCTTTTTCGAAACACATAATTTCTACTCTCCCTTAAATTGACTAAAACTCTCTGTGAGGTCAACGGAATATGATTCATAATAAAAAAATCAAATGTCAATTTTTCATGGTAGCAGATTTCTTTTTAAAAGCTTACATTTAATTACTATCTTTGAAATCGACATTAAACAACAAATTCGGATTTCGTAAGTTTAAAAATACCAAAGGGTTGCATATTCAAAGTTGAAATCGACTATAACGGACCTGATTTAACAAGATCTCCAAACCACACTAAATCGGAACCTCGTGCATCATTATACTCACGCAGTAATGTTCTCGAGTTGCGGTTCCAGGTCCATCGGTCTTCGTCCGACGACCATCACGACCTGTTTCTGGTCATCCAGCACGTACACCTTCGGGCAAACAGCGTCAGATAACAGAGGAGATATACGAAAGCTGAATTCAGATGGAAGTACACCGCCTTGGAAAATCGCCGGAAGGGGAAATTAGCTTTAACCCGGGGCTCGAGTTTAACGACAGGTAATTAAGATTGTCGGGCGAGGGCGAAACACCGCATTGTGCGGGCTTTCGGGAAACTTACAAAGACATTGGCGATGCTGCTGCGTCCATTTTCGGCGCCCCGTCTGTCGGTGGCCTTGACGTCGAAGCCGAAAACGCGTCCAGCATCACGGCCAAAACTCGCCACGGACCGTACTTGACCGCTGAGTGGGTCAATGGCGAACCGTGGAGCATCTTCCCGGCCAAGAATCTGGTACCGGATCTCCGCGTTCGCACCCTCATCCGGATCCACCGCCTGCGGACCATTAATTAAACCGGTTGCTTTTTATCCGGTCTCTTTACGCCGATTTTTTACGAACCAATTAGCCACTCTCAACGTTTCGCCGAAAAAAGCTGTTCGAGATACTGGGACTCGTCTTCGACAGGTTTGTATAAATATAACAATTTTCGACATTGATTGCAAGAAATAGAAGCTAAATAGAAAATCGTGTTCATTAAAAATATTTTTAATAAAATTGTAAATATGATTGAATTCGTCAAATTATTTTTAAATAAATTGGAAAATATTGCTTTATTTCACTAAATGTATAAATATCTACAGCAGCTTAATTTTTGATAATTTTGTTACACGGAGTGGTTTTGTTTAATCGTTCGTGAACTTCTCTACTGTTTGTTCATCGTGTCGGGCCGATTTTGAATGACGAATTTTATTCCCTTAAAGCGGTTCGAGCACCGGTCGGAATGGAATTTATCAAAGAACGAGAAAAATATGGAATACAGCGGAACGCAGGCAGCAAAGTAATATTAATCGGGATAATTTGAATTTTAGATCGTGCTTGTTCTGAAAGTATAATGGGAACATGTTCGGACGAATTAATGTGTAATTCATTCGGACGTTTTTACTTTGCCGCGAACTGCATAGCACCCTTAAGAGAAATATTGATCGACACTGCCGCTTTTTTAATTACACACTGTCGTAAAAGCTTACTCCACCGCTACGTAAATTTGAAAATCACTGCTGTCATATTTTTGCTACACCGCGCCTCGATAATTCAAGCATGGAGCTTCGTTATCCTTACACTATTTTGAAGAAACTCTTAAAAAATTTATGACACACAATTTCTAAATAATCTAGATACAAAAAACGAGATATAAATTAGTTGAAACATTTGAAATATTAACAGAATACGATTAAAAAAATAGTAAAAAATAATCAATTCACACTACCATGAAAACAACCCTTAACCATCTCTGACCCAATTTCGTTTTAAATTGAAACGTGAAATAAATAAGTTTAAAAAATCAAGATAACAGCAAACGACAATAAAAATGAGAATTTCAGAGTCATATTAAAAAAGGTTAGTTTGACGCAAATAAATGTTTCGATTTACTCCGAATCAATTCGCGATTTTCACATCATAGACGCGTTCTACTGCCTTTCTTCGCAAAGTGTTCAGTATCGGTCAACTAAATAACCAAGCAAAGTGATTTGTCCGCAATCGACACTTGCAGGGGTACATTTTCACGGAACAAAGAACGCGGAATGGGATACCCTGAGAAAAATCGACAGAAATAAAGTTTCCACCCTCTTGTATACACGCCGACTAAATTGATATTACCGCGCGGTAACATACGCAAGTCGGGCAGGTCCTCGAATATCAAAACCACTCAGTGTTATTACTAATAGTAGTTCCCGAATAGTGAAACCACTTTGAGCGAGCCAATCCCTCGGTTCCGGGCCGGGTTTCCCGCTCGGTTCATAATTCACCCTTTTCACGAAGCTGCAAGTTCACGCAGAACCGGCTCTGTAGGTTCTAAAACGCACGCGAATTACTATGCAGCGAGTCAGAAAGCGAGCCCATTACCGCGCACACAGGAAAACACGAACGCACACACAGAGGACGCGGAGGCGAGAAAGAGGCCGCAAAATCGTCGAAGAAGAAAAAAAGGGAAAAAAGGAGACGGGATAAGAAAAGCCGCAGCGTTCTGAGGTAACGATGAAAGGGAGAGGAAAAATACGAAGGCGACACGAAATACCCGTGGTTTTACACAGGAATCGGCTGATTCGGATACTCATTTATCTATTAATTCTTATATTTCGAAACATTATTTTTGAAGAAACGAAGGTTACCTTCAGTTTATTCAATGGAATATGTTTTCTAATGTCGTATGGTAGCGTGGTTGAAGACGAATTCACTTTTCAACATAATGACTTCCAAGGTCATACAAGGTCAGAAATATAAGATATTAATCCCTTGCCCAATGATTTATTTTATGGTTTCAGTGATTAGAACTTTTTTGTAGTTCGCAATTTCCTAAAAAAAGAGAAAAATAATATCTATTGTATGCCAAACATGCTGTCCAATAACTGTACATTAACAAAACCAAAATAGAATTTCATCTGGATTTAAAGGAAATTAATAGCATACATATTTATTAGACTCTGTTCAGAATCTTCATCACGAGTCTGACATGTAATTGTAGGGCAAGGGATTAACATAGGTTATCGTAATGCCAGTAAGATCTTCCTCTTTTTTTTTTTTAATACTAAAAACACTGGTTCAATTTATTATGATCACCCTGTAGAAGTATTTCGTTCCGAAACGTCGAAGAAGAAGAAAAAGGAAGAAGAGGAAAGGGGATAAGAAAAGCCGCGACGTTTTGAGGTGACGATGAAAGGTGGAGGAAAAGTATAAGAGGGCGGCACGAGAACCGAAATGAATTAAACCGTTGCGGTGGAGGACACAGGCCGAGAGAGCTGATACGCGCCGTGAGCTGAATGCACGCGTGCATACTTGTATACGTACCTCGACTTTGACAACCTCGTAGCCATAATGGGCAGTAGTGGGTATCGCGGCTAGGATGGGCCGACCCTTTGACTTGAATCTGGGCGCATTGTCGTTGACATCCTTCACCCTGACAACGACCCTGGCCTCGTTAGGTGCCAGACCATTCAGCCTTTCACCGACAACCGGGTAAATCATCACGGGCATCCCGCGACCAATCTTCACCCTGTCGACTCTGACCTTGGCCTCGTATCGATCGTTCACCTCTCTGTCCACGTCCGTCATCAGATACAGCGAGCCGTTTCTCGGGTCAATCGAGAAGTGCTCCCTCGAGCTAGAGTCGTCTGCCACGATGCTATACCTTATATGATCGCTTTGATGACCATCCACCACGTCCAGCTTAGCTACCTCAACAGGCACATCGACGTTCTCCTCGACCTCCACCTCGTAATACCGATGTCTAAACATGGGGGACTTCGGTACTTCGTTTCCAGCATCGTCTTGGGCGTCGTCAACGTTCAACACTGTCACCAGCACCACCGCGGTGGACGTCAGGCTCACAGGTGAGCCAAGATCGCTGGCAGTGATCAACAAACGATGAACCTTCTGAGCCTCGTAATCTATACTGGCGATGGTAGTAATCGTACCCTCCTTGCTGTCTATGGCGAAATACTGCTTCTCAGATCCTCCTTGATGGCTCAAATCGAAGAGGATCAGACCATTCCCGTTTCCAGTGAAGTCGGAGTCGTTAGCGTGCACCTTGATCACTTGAGTGCCTATGGGACTATTCTCAAAAATAGAGGCGTGGTAGAGTGGCAGGGTGTTTCCTCTCGCGTCGTTCTCAGTCTCGTCGTAACCATAGAACATCGGAGCATTGTCATTGACATCCACAACGTTCACTTCAATCTCCACCGTCGAGCTCAACTGAGGAGTACCATCGTCGCGAGCGATCACCACTAATCTATGAGTGCTAGCTACCTCCCTGTCTAGCACCCCTGTGACTCGAATGATCCCTTCGTAAGGTGCCACATCGAAGGTCCTCGATACATTCTGAGGATTCTCCAGGTTCTCATTCCCAGAAACCAGTTCGTAACTGACATTCCCATTAGCCCCAAAGTCAGAGTCCACAGCACGAACAGTTCCAACAGCGTAGCCCGCGTAGATGCCTTCGGAGACGTCGAACGTGTACCAGGATTTGTCGAAGATGGGCGGATGATCGTTCACGTCCTCCACGTGGATCCTCACCGTGATGTTGTCCGTCAAGCCTGCGCTGTCTTTCGCCAGGACCATAAGACGGATGTTTCTCTCGGCTGGCAGGCCTCTGGCCACCGATATCTCGGCCGACCTTGGGTCCAGGTGGAAATACCTACGGCTGGTGGTATCGAATCGTCGTGAGCCAACGTCGTCGCCGGATGTCGTCTCGTTCCCCAGGCTGTACGTTATCGCGGCGTTCGCTCCCTCGTCCTTGTCCTCCGCGAACAGCCGTATTATCGGCGCGCCGATCGTCGCGTTTTCCGGCACCAGAAGAAGAGGTGATCGACGGCTGCTGGGGGGCCGGCTTCCGGTGACATGCTCGTTCGTATCGAGCACGTCGTTCCTCTCGAAGGTCGAGTCGGTATCTGGCTCGTTCGAAACGCGCACAGCCTGATCCGGCAGCACGATCATTCTGACGAAGCTCGGCGCGTTGTCGTTCACGTCCATCACCGATATCCTCAGCGCGGATTGCGACGTAAGATCACCTGGAACAACGGGAGTTGTGCACTGCGGTTGCAAGGAATTCTCTACTATGTAGGGATCAACGCTGTTATTGGGTTTGTAGTTTTACTGAAATTGGGGGAAAATGGTGAACAAGCTTATAGACCTGGAGACATGAAGTCTAGTGCAGAGACTGAATTTTTTGGAATTGGTCACTCAAAGGGTTGCTTGCAACCCCCACCCCTAAAAAATTAAACGACGTTTTTTTACTCGTAATAATTTGATCACAATTCTGAAAAAAATATATGATACGAAGGAGGTAAGTTCGCATATTTTCGTTTTTCTTCCATCTGAAATCTTAATTAACAACCGAGAAAAAAAATGATACAGTTAAGGGTATTTACCCTCATATTATCCTTAAATGAAGGGTTAGCGACTTGAAATTTTGGGGGATTATCTATCAACCTAAAACCATTGTTTTCCAAAAAATACCAATAAAAATTGTGGCGGAGGCCGTTGGACCATTCTTATCCTGCTAGATCCTTTCGGAATTCTCGAATATATCAATTTAACGGTTTTAGTAGTTTAACGTAGTCCTATACATCGAATAGGATTCAGTATTTGTCACAATGATTGGAAACTTGTTTAATATCGATGAACGAAGTATCTGTTCCGGTTATAGGAAAAGTTTCATTGTCACATTGTATAAGTTCTATTCAAACGAAAACTTTTCTTTATCAGTTCTCGACGGAACTTATAACGTGAGGGCTTAAGAGTTGTATTAAACCAGTCAATTGTTAAATGAAAACTTTGCTACGCTGAATTGGGAAGGAAAGAGGCTTACCATTGTCTGTAGCGACGATTTTGAAGGTGTAGTTCGCTTTCGCTTCTCTGTCGAGGGTGCGCTCATCGATTCCCTCGAAGTAGACTAAACCAGTTGTGGGATGGATCCTGAAAAGCTCGCTGCCTTGACCGTGAAGACTGAAGACAAAGTTTTGATTGATACCTTCGTCTTGGTCCGTGGCTGCGATAGGAGTCGACAAATTGACTTTGGTCCCGGGAGGGCTGTTCTCGAGGATTCGTCCTTCGTATAAGGACGACGTGAACACCGGTGGATGATCGTTTTCATCGAGGACAATAACTGTCACCTAAAATATTCATTATGTTTTCAGAAATTTCTTTAAGAACAAATAGAGAACTTTTGGTAGAAACAATCAGCTCGCTTATATTATAATAACCAATTTACACCAGATCATACACGAATATTCGAATCGGAGAGCACGTCGCACACAAAGATATATTGACCAGTCCTCGTCAAATAAAAAAATATGGACGAATTTGTTACAATGGTGATACCGTTCGAACATGAAAGCATATAAAACAAATTTGAAAAAAAAACTGGGTCATGGATTTGGAATGCTAAACTTTTATACACTGTCCGATTTTCGGCATTGAGACCAACATACGTATAAATCGTCTCACAGAATTTGTTTATCGAGTATTTGAGACCAAGAGATTATGAAAAAATATACGAGAGAATGTGGTCGATTCAGAATAGAATTATGCAGATTACGTTATAGAAATCGAATTTCCATGCTGTGGAATTTTAGATGCGTGTCCGTAAGTCGAATATGATGGATGGAGGAACGTATAGGGCAACAAATTTATGAGGAGAACACGGTACTTCAATATTAGGTTGCAGTATATTAAAGAAAACTCGTCCCTCTTATTCCGAGCTTTTCCATAAATCTCTTACCACAAAAACTGAATTTAGGGCATTTACGGAGAACCTTTTAAAATATTCCTTCAACCCCAATTTTTCTGGATATAAAACTGTGTATGTGCAACAACAATGAATTTTTAATCTAGAAAAAGAAATTGACGCGTGACAGGGCAGTAGAAGAGATTGAAGCGAGGTATCGCGCGCCTCTAATCGGCCGATTCTCAAAGGGGAGAGAGAAGGGGCCGCGTCTCAATCAATTTGCTTTGAATCGGAAAAGAAAATTCCCCGGAGTGGCGTTGAGCGAGTTCGACGCACCCCGGTGTGTCGCGTCGGCTCGGGGCCGAGGGGTTAATTACCGAGGACGGGGAAAACTTACTTGGAAAACTCCGACCCCTCGGTGGCTCTCCGCAATTACGGTGATGCTATAATTCTGCCTGGTCTCGCGGTCGAGGCCATGCGGCGCGTACAAAGCGCCGTCCTCCGTGATCGAGATATCGGGGACATCTTGCTGATTGACGATAAAAAACCGGGCGCCGGTTGTGGACGTGCCGGTGGTGCTATTCTGCGGAAGCACTTGCCCGATGTACGTGCCTGGGACGTTCTCCTTCGCGTGGAAGACCACAGGGGCGGTGGTCGTTCCCCTGCAATCAACGGCCATCGAGTTTTGGATAAGCAAACAGAGAGAACTCCCACGGAGCCGTTCAACTCCTGACCTTTACCGGCCCGGGCCAACCTATCAATTGCTCTCCCCACCTCCCTCTCTCACTCACTCTCTGTAATAATCGTCTCTTGGCCGGGAGATCTGTTGTTTTCGAACCCGTTTTACAACCCCCCAGCGCCATCAAACCGAAGACACCACTTTCTTACCAGTTACCGCGCGGTACTCTTCTAGTAAACACGTGTTTTTCCCACTTTCGCAAGACAGTTGCTCGCTCGAGGAGAGCATAAATCGGATGAGTGCATTTTATACTGTCTTAAAAGTGATTCGTTTACACTCGTTTTAAAACGTACAGATCTTTATTTGCCCGGTATTCAGTTTGTCATATCTTTCTCTAACTGTGGTTAGTCAATATTCCTCGGAATGAATTGCTTAAAACCCACCAAGCAATAAAAGCATCGGTAAATGTTGCCTTATAAAAATGGCAACACTAAATTTATTCACATTGCCCATAATTTTCCATATAAAATTAATGCTTGAAGAAGGAAATTTATTCCATTAGTTTCCACAAATAAATTTATATACTTTCAATAATTGCAATAATATAGGCCATTTGACCGTGGTAGGTTTAGTGTTATACTAAAAGATATCTAGCAACAAACTCCTATAGATTTTAATCACCACTCTGGTCAGTCTTCACGTCCAAATCGCTTCATGCTCTAACAATGCTGAATATCAGTGTCTATATAATGTTCCTCGTTATGAACGTTTTGTTGTATTTTAAAATGTACACATACTATAAATGCATGAAGATCCCACTGGCAACGATTTAATACGACACGATTGTGTTATAACATCGAGGTAAAACATTTTTCGGCGACCCCAGAAGTGTGAACCAGCATAAAATTCGCCTAAACGATCCCACGAACGTGCGCTATCGCCGGCATCGATCTTAATTCCCCAATTACAAGGAGAAACAATCTGTGCCCCGGGGGTTTCACTCGAACCTCGTTAAAATATACTACGAGACACCGTTCCCGGTAGTTTCACTTACCTCGTGAAAATCCCCCTCTCGTCGTTAGGGTCGACCACGTGGATCGAGACGTTGGTGATCAGCATTAGGTCCCTCTCGTCGGTAACGACCGCCTCGAATTCGTACGTCGACTGGTCGAACCGCTCGATCTCTTCGACGACCGTAATCGTTCCTGAGCGCTCCTCCACGGCGAACGGAACTGAAATACCATCGCGTATGTATGCAGCATGTGTTGCGTATTAACATGAGAGGGAAGCGAGCATCCTCGCTGCTGCTGGTGCACGGGAATTAGGGTTGCCTGCGAGAGTCGGGGCTTGCGGTCGTTAAGGGCTGCTCGAGATCGCACGCTTATTCGTTTATCGAGCTTGAACGTGTTCTTCATCATGTTCTAATTTGCTTTTTCAATTCGATGAGGAATCGACTTTCGGAAATGTGGACTGCATAGTGCTCGATAGGGAACAACTACGAAATAGTAGTACGCAAACCACGCTACAATTATTTTATTTAATAAATATTAAATCCTTCAGATATTAAGCCAAACACAAATATTGACTTGTACTACTTTTTCTTTAAAGAAATAATTTTACAACCAGAAATGAATTTACACTTTTAAAACAGTGGACATTGGTAAAAGTCTTTCCATTAGTATCTCTATTAAAATTTTTTTCAAATAAAACGAACTTTTTAAAATACAACGTTTTTAAGACGGACTAAAAAATATAAAATAATTCTTCCTCGCACCATACAGATAGTCCTTAAAATTTGCGATTGTGAATTTTTAAAACGAAAAGCGTGGGGCGCAAGACATGCATTAATTATTTATTGCACAATCTAAATATTCACAATCACAAATTATGAGGACTATCTGTATGGAGTTAGGAAAAATTATTTTATACTTTTTAGTCCCTCTTAAAAACATTGTATTTAAAAAATTTTATTTTTGATATTGCATTTTCATCGAGTTCTGAGCTATGTTTAAAGTTTCAAGTCTCTAGCTCATCGGGAAGTTAGTTTAAAATCAATTGCAAAATTTGCACCGAACAGACAGACAAGCGAGCTAATAAAAACATTTTAATAAATAAAAATGTAACAGAAAAATATTATAAAATGTAAGTACTAGCCGCGATGTCAATTAATGAATTTACATCCTTATAGACACTTTCGTAAGTGGTTCCTCAAAAGTACGTTAAACAATGAAAATTATTCCTGGCAGAATAGTACCAACGAAAGTTTCTCAACACTTTCGCAGAGAGTTTCTTCGCAAATATTTACTGGTTCAAGGGTGCGGATTGATCCCGCGGAGCAATGCGTCTCACTTAGCCGTCGGATCACGACACCGTGCGCGTTAATTAATTAATAGCCATTGTAGAGACTCACCTCCATCCTCGTAGCTGTGCAGGAGATCATAGATCAAATCGTTTGTCTTTACAGCGTCGTTTAAGCGGATTTGACCGACGCTCGTGCCGACTGGCACATTGGCACCGACCCAAAATTCGTAAGGTGCTCCCACGAAGTCTGGTTCCAATGACTCCGGTCCTGCAGTTTGAAATAAGGAGCCATAAAGATCCGGACGCATTCGCATTCGAGAAAAGTCGAAATAAATCGAGGGCGCATTCTGCGTCGCGATCAAAATCATCTCGACTACAATGGAAAGCTTCTACTTCGGTAACACGGCGGAACGGGATGCAACAGAATATTTCAAGTCTCTCTTTCGGTTGTCTTGGGATACGATTCCCGACGACGTATGGGAAATATCTGTGCTACGTTTGACGGATACCCTGGAGATACGAAATGTGCATTTCTGCTGCCGAGAAGTCACATTTCTACGAACGCGCACGTTTTCCATATAGCGAGTCGAGCGTTGAAGAAGATAACATCGGCGATAACCGAAACATGTAACGTACGGCTTCGAAGGACAACCGGTTGAACGATTCGTTACGCTTATTTAGTTATTAACTTTCGCCTCGCGAAATGCCACACGGATTTGTCGTTGTGCGATCAATTTACGCTTACTGGCAGAATTTATGAATATTTCTAATTGGTTAGAATCGGTATTGCGAATATTAAACAATAAGAATTTTTCACATAAAACATAATGTGTGAACATATTTTCTATAACATGGAAAAAATTTGCACTATTTCAATTGGCAAATTGTAACATAAAATGATTGTATAGAAATGTTGCAACCGTAAAAACGATTAATTGGCCAGATAGGCTAATGGGTCTACATAAATGCGTTTAAAAGAAATTGATAAATAACAACTATTTTAACAACTGTCTGACAACAAACATTAACAAGCATCTCACCGTTCGATCTGAAGGTGTCAATGGTGACCACAGCCAGCGAGAATCGCCTCTCGCTAGGGTTAGCAGGCTGGTCGGCAGCCTCCACGAAGATGGCATGCCTTCCTTCAAGAATGGGACTCTCGGCGACAATAATCATCCCAGTAATCTCGTCCACGTGGAAAGGTGGTGTCCTCGTGGTCGAATTCCCAGGTTTCTGTAGTCTATACTTGACCATACCGTTGGGCCCAAGATCCTCATCAACAGCATGAACTTGACCCAGGACAGTGCCCACCTTATTGTCACTCCTGGCGACCATCTCGTACAAATTCCCAGGTACAAAAATAGGATTATTGTCATTAGCATCCAGCAAAGTGACTTCAACTTCCACCGAAGACCCGTTCAACTTTTTCGAGTCAACTCCTAGGACAACGCTAGGTTTCCTTTCGATGGCTAGCACCTTCATACGAAGATGATCACGTTTCTCGCGATCTAGCACCGACTGGTCCTTCACCGTCAGCCAACCGGATTTAGGGTCCACCGAAAACGCACCTGAAGGGTCCCTCAATTCGTAATCGAACTGTCCATTCTCCCCTTGGTCCCTGTCACGCGCGATCACTTGTAAAACACTGAAACCATTAGGCAGGTTCTCCACGATGCTGATGTTGTACAGGTCAACCTCGAATTCTGGGAGATTGTCGTTCATGTCCAGCACTTCTACCTCCGCTCTAGCTACCGCTGTTTTTAACGGATTGTCCACCTGCGACGCGTGAATCTGCAAGGTGAAGGTGTTCGAGGGGAGGTTCTTCTCGGCATCCAGGTCGATCGCTCGTTTCAGGAACAGCGTCCCGTTCTTCGGGTCCAGGTGAAAGAAGCCACGCTCGTTCCCCGAGATTATGTCGTAACGGACCGGCACGTTGATGTCCATGTCGCAGTCCGTTGCCTGGATTGGCGTGCTGAAGTTGATCTGCGTGAAGATCGGGTACTCCTGCGGATTGCACGTGACCTTGGAGATTTTTGCGAGATCAGCCGCGTGGAGAGTTGGGAGGGTTTGAGGAATTGTGGGTTAGTTGACGAGGAAATAATTAATGCTTGATGCGTGTGTTGGTTGGAGTCTCATTATTTTGACATTGATGAATTTCTAGAGGATTTCTGAGGACCTTCAGGTGCTCAATTTTCTTATCAATTATTTAAAGGTTTATGCAGCGTGACATGTAAAAAGTTAGGTCTCAAAGAAATATGACTAAGATAATGAGGAATTAATTAACGTTTGTGTTCCTGAAGTAAATGTTGCAGTCTCGTTTTAGCATTGAACGTCTATTAATTACTTTTAAGATGGAATAAATGCATAGGAAATAGCGAAGATTATTTTAGAAAGTAATATGCATTTTTTAAGTTTGATAAAAAAATTCGCGAAGAAAGGGCAATGAACTATTAGATTAGAACAATAGATTGTAAAGAAGTATGCCAAGATTTCGAGATACGTTGACGTAATAATAGATAATTTTCGATTTCTCTGTATTCTCGCTAGTTTCCATTGGCGTAAGTATCACGTTTTTGCACATTTTGTAACATTACTTGTACTATTATTCTTATGCACCACGATGTGGAAACCTTTGTTTTTCATCAGTTTTCTACATCATTGAACCACGAACTTACGTGTGGGATTAATTTTACTACTTGTTGTACTATTGCTTAAAAAGTTTGTTGACACAATATCGAGGAAAGGAAGATTACAAATTTAGATCGTGTTCAAATATGAATCTCGTACGCCCTTAATGTAAACGTAGAGTGTTTCCTGTCATTTCATAAAAACCGAACAGTAGTGATGTAGACTTGCGTTAGAACTTAGAAAGTCCGTCACGCTTCAGTTCTATCGTTAAAGATTTTCTGGTACCGAAGACCAACATAATTATTTTGCACAAAAACATTCCATGAATGCCTGCATGGTAAATCTTAGATTTCCAATTGGTATTGCAGCTTTCTTTTTTTCTTCGAAATGTAGAGCAATAATAGCGCAATGGAAATTTCATCCAAGGAAATATTGCATTAAACGTTAAAAAAAAAAACAATTGTATTACAATGCATTCGAACTTATTGAAACACTGTCAATATAATTTTATAATAAAATTTACTAATAAGTATACCAGCAATAATTCAAAGATAAATGTATGATACAATTCTAGTGAAGGGTCGTATAACAATATATGTAACAATAAAAATTAATGTTCATTCATCCAAACATAAAATCATTTTTTCCTCGTCAAATTAATTCTGATCTACAGACCGAATGTCTAGTTTTAAATTTGAGATTAAATATTGTTTGGGAATTGATAATTACAATTTATATTAACGACCGTGGTGTCCAAGAAATATGTCTGCAGCAATTACGTTCGCAGCGCAATGTGGAAATACCGTAAACACCTTCTAATGACATAGTAGAAAATATCATAGTAAATCCGTGCCGAATCAGTTGTAATTAAGCACCGGCAGAGATTAATCTATTACGCAATGGGGAAACGACCACTCTTTGCCACTTATATCGGGAATACCCGCGGCAATGACCGCGTCAATGTGGATGATCGTTGATGGTACTCGCATATTACGGAACGAACGAACCCGGGAACTTTCTACGCGGTCATCGAGGCGCATCGTTTCCCTCATTCACGACTTCTGTGCGACATCAATTTTTTATTCTGTTCTTAGAAATAAATATGTTCTCGACCCAAGAGCATCAGCCTTCGTGAGACCTGTACGCATTTACAGCAGGTACGAATTAAAACGTATTCATTTATGAAGATCAATGATGTTTCATTTTTATAAGGAACCCTTTACACAGTAAAATCAATTTTCTGTATACGTAGACATTCTCTACTTGATGAACTGAAACACGTTGGAATTAATTTGTACATGCACATAAAAGTACTTCTAAAATGATAACCATAAAAACATTCTCTATAAACATATTCTTAATATTTTGTATTAAATAAGAATATTTCCAAAATGTCCGTCGAATCTCGCAGGATCAAAGCAAATCTGTGTTAGCCTAAATTCCTCCATAAAAGGACTATAATTTATTTATATATATATACGTATTTGGAGCAAGTTGTACAACTTATAACATCACTAATGAAAAGTGCAAACACTATGCCTATTTCTTAGATTTGATAACGAAATCGCACCATTTTGATAAAAATGCTAGAAATGTCTTTTAACAGGAACATTCTTCTACCAAATCCTGTGAAAGTAGTTTCTAACACGTTCCCAACCACGTCAGCCGAAATTCCTCTAAAAACAAGGCCACCGTAGAAACAGCGTGGGGTTCGTTCGAAATATTTTTCCCGCGAATTTTCCCTAGGAGTGTACGATGCCCACGCGCGACTTTCACAGTCGATTTTCCCCGCTTCTCTCTCTCTTGTTGACAATTCGTCTGGGAAGTTCAATAACGCTTTTTTCTGTGCCATTAAGGGAGTAGTTGGTCGCGACGGGTTAGTCGTTTGTGTTCCACGCGACGACGCCTGTGATCTAGGCTGTCCCACATCGCACTTAAGGCGGTAATGTCAGAGGTTAATACTTTCTTCCGCGGGAACCTTGAGGTATAAATTTCGTTCCGTAGGAAAACATGATCGCGCGATACTGTTCGCGGCGATATTTATCACAGGCGTACATAGAGTACATTCGACTTTCGAGCGATACTCGCCGCGGAGTCGTTCCCTGAAATTTATTCAGCCCGATTACGTCTCGGATTCGACCGAACGATGCCCAGAATGCATTCCGGCGCGCGTCGAAGACGCGATTTAACGCATCGAGCGCCGATTTTCCAGCGATTTTCTTGCCGCGATCACTTTGGATTTATATGGATTGTATGGTTAATCTTCCGAGACTCTATCGCTATAATATTTTCTGATGATCTTGGTGCATCGGTCGTACAACATAGTACCTGCTGTTTCTGAGATCGCTCTTGTAAATGTTTTATACATTGGAATTTGACATACTGATTTCTTATTGGCATTTTTAATGTACCAAGACGACTGCAATGAATTGTTTTAAGAATTTTTTAAGAATTAAGCTTCCATATTTAAAGAATGCGGATCTTTATGCAGAATTAAATTTTTTTTATCAGTTACAACAAATAGAAAACAAATAAAAAGTTCTGTCTTTCTGTAATAATTTTAACAGATTGAAAAAAGATACTTATCGTAAATAAAAATAGTAAGGAATATATCATCGTTTAAAGTTCTTCCTGTTCGAAATAATATAAAATATTCTGAAAGTCATATAACTTATAATTTCTGTAATTTATAAACTGTTTTCCATTTGACAGTTATCTTCAGAGAATGAATCACACGAAGTAAATATTCAGTACAACTTTTAGCAGGAGATTAGCTCGAATCGAGTTGGAATGATGGATGCACTAATGGTAATTACTTACTTCACGAGTGACACGTCCCAAGGAAGCCCGTATACAGTTTCTAAACTGCATGCAATTAATTGAGAGCCATGTGTCATGGTAAGATATCCAAATTGTTCAATTTTAAATTGCAAAGTGATGTAGAACAGCATCTAAGGTTATCACCTATGACCTAATAGATATGTGGAAATCTACGTTAACAGGTTCTGGTACTGTCCTATATGTAGAAAGTCGGATTAATGCGTTCCAGTTTGAATGTGTGAAAATACGTGCGACTTTTCCGACGATTTCAACTCATCGATTATAAACGTGTCACGGATGTGAAATAACCTCTGTACACCTGCAACCTCTGTAAACTGGGCTATCTCCAGTTTGCAAACATTTTTGTGGTGAACTAAACTTTTGGAAAATTATTTAGCTGACAAACTTTCTTTTTGACATTAATCAAGATTAGACACTTTTTGTTCCTCCTCTTCTAGCAAGACTTCTATCAGACAATTTTTATTTATTTTCTTTTGAAATATCTTCTATCAGACATTTTCTAGTTCTCTTGTTCTAGCAAGACTTCTATCACACATTTTCTAGTTCTCTTGTTCTAGCAAGACTTCTATCAGACATTTTCTAGTTCTCTTGTTCTAGCAAGACTTCTATCAGACCATTTTTAATTATTTTCTTTTGAAATAACTTCTATCAGACATTTTCTAGTTCCCTTGTTCAAGCAAGACTTCTATCAGACAATTTTTACTTATTTTCTTTTGAAATAACTTCGATCTGAAAATTTGTATTTATATTCTTCTGCAATAACTTGTATCAGACAATATCTCTTTTTCTTGTTCCAGGAAGACCGGAAATTTTTCTTTTCCTTGCATCTCCATTTTATTGAATTACGAGACCAAGATTATTAAAACTGCGCAAATATTTACCGGCATAGGGTAGAACTCGTGGATCTTCGCCTTGTACACATCGCGCGAGAACTTCGGATCGAGATCGTCGTTGTCGGCGATGGTGATTTTGACGGTGGTGTTTGTGGTCCTGGAAGGAATGCCGCGGTCCTGTAACATACGAGGCAGAGGAGCTGACAATGGCGCCAGTCGTAACGAGAAATGATCGTGGTAATATCGACGGCGCACGACTTTCACCTGCGGTTTTCTACGATGTTCGGGCCCGCGATGCACGTGTAACATGGTCTACTCACCGTAGCAGCAATGACCAGCGTGAACTCGCGATCGCCGTTGTCGTAGTCCACCGGTTTACGGAGTATGAGAGCGGTTCTGTGGCCGGATTCTAGTGAAAATTTTCCCTGCTCGTTGCCTTTCACTATCGCATAGTGCACGTCGCTGTTCGGCGTGTTCGGCTTGTCACCGTCCACCGCGTGGATCCCACGAAATATCGTCACACCTGCGATTAGACACACACGAATTTCGGTGCAATCTACCAATATTGCACTTTCGAAGAGCCAATTGGCCGTGCAACGTTCCGTTCGATTGAGTTGCAAGACGAAACAATGAGACAGGTTTCTTAGGGATTTTCTTCTGTTCGATTATGTTACAGCTCGATCGTGTTCTAGTTAGAGATTTTTGTTAAGGAAAAACCTTAAAGGATTTGGAAATGATTATGATTGTGACAAGTCGTTGGTCAAAATGTGAAGAAATGATCCTGACTTCTTCGTGATTTTCTTCTGAATAATTATGATACAGTTCGATCGATTCGAGGTAGTTATATAATTGTGTTAAAGTTGGAGATTTTTTTTGAGGAAAAATGATACAGTATTTTGTAAATGACAGTGTTTGTGAGAAGTGGTTGGCCAGAAAGCGTCTGTTTTATACGTGGACAATAAATTGTTTAACGAGGTGTAACATCTTGCTTTACGATTTCTTTTAAGCTGCATTGATTGCTTCATCGGTGCAATAGTATCTAAAATGAACTTTTCATAGCTATATTTGTCCAAAAAATTAAATGCTGCAAACACGGAAAAAGTGCTAATAATGCACAGTAGTAAATCTCAAGGCAAATATTGATAATACGAGAAGATTTTGTACCAATTTGATTCAATACGATCGCAAAAAATAATTATTCATGGACAAAAGAAATGTTTGTATATCTTCTATATTGTTATGTATGTCTCGAATAAAGATCTAAGTATCTCGTCCAACTATTGCATTTTTATGATTCACTGTGGAAACTGAGAGAAATAAAACAAAGTGTTGCTTCATCCCGTCATGAGAACAATAAAAGTGTTCTGCAAATTTTTACACAATTGCGAGCACAATGGATTCGAACGATGATTAATATCTTGCCAAGCATAGAAATTCATTTTTCTTGGAAATAAAGCGTCTCGAAGCACAGTTGAGCGTAAAACTAGTTCGTATGCGGTATATCTCACCAACTGGCGTAAGCTCGTCCACGGTTACGTGATAAGGCGCATCGACAAATTGTGGAGCATGATCATTTATGTCCTCCACGTAGACCGTCACTGACAGGTGCGATGTCACCTACAAGCAGAAGTATTAGTATATTAGATGTGCTGCGTGCTTCGAAAATATAGTATCCTGGAGAACCGTCTGATCCCGTAGACAATTCCCACGAGAATTACAGGGAATTCCGTGTTCTACAACTCCATTAGAATTAACGGCACAATTCAAATCTGTCAAAATTTTATATGCTATAAATGGACTACGAATTTTTATGGAAAATAAAAATTCGAGCCAAGCGAAAATTTTTTTCTTCTTTTAATGATCTTGATAAACTGAAACAGATACAATAATTTTTCTACAGATTTTTTTCTAAACAGAAAATGAAAGCTCCTTTAATTTTTATCACAGAATATTAACGCGGCACAAATTTTTATTTTAATTTACGTCAAAGACAAAGACACTTAAGAAAGATTTAAAACACCTCAGAATGTACTATAAAAAATTATACGTCGCAGAGCTGGGATTATAATGGTGTCGTCAATTATAAACACAACTCGCTGCGGTGAACACCGTGAAACAGGGGAAGGAGAAGAAATGCAAATAAAGTGAAGGAAAATATAAAAACAAATTAGAGCGGTAGACATGGAAAAACAAGAAAGCTGCGGGGACATATAACCGGAGAAAATATTTCCGGAATAAAAAGAGAAAATATACAATTTTCAGCATCTTTTAAGCCACTGTTTCCTGCTACACCTCGCTAATGACCTCACGTAACGTTCCCGTGACAATGAGCGTGTACGTGCAGGATGTTTCAGTTTCGTTTAAATATGGTCGGTGTTAGAAACTGCAGCCTAGCGTGAGCGAGTTAATGACATTTTTGCATTGCTGATTCCTCGAGTGTTTTCGCAGAATTTACCCGTGTACACTTTCACTAATCATTATTTCATCACTAATTCATTTATTTTCCCAAATAAATGCTTCCCCTGTTTCTCCTAACGAATGAACTCTTATTGAACCACTTTTTTAAGTTTTCAAATAATTCATTTTACAATGTGCCATTCTGTGGTGCTGGAAATGATCATAGAAATTTGATGCCTTGAAAAATTGCTTGTACAGTTCTTCTCCCTTCCGTGACAGTCTCACCAGGCAAGACAAGAAATAAATAAAATGCAAGAGAGATTTGTAGGACGGAAGCGATAAATGTATGTGCGAGAAAGATAAGAAGAAAAAGTTATACTTGCGAGGGCGTTTGATACGTTCCAACTATTTTCTCCCGATAATCTCATTCGCCTCTTTTTCATAATTTTAGTTTGCGACAAGTTACCCCGATTTATCAATAAAAATGAAAGTAGAAAATCGGACGACCTATCGCGGAGAAAGTGTGAGATCGTTGCATATGAATCATATTAAACGAAATGTCACCTAACATTCGCTTCGGCAAGAATATTAAGTAATCTCCAAGTTGCAATTTCATCAAAAAGGAATTACGTATCATTAATCAAACTAATCGAGTACAAAAATAAAAATATAATAATCAAGATCAAAATTATGCAAATCAAAATAACCAAAATTCATTAGTGTAACTAAATATAAAATATAGGTATATCAAGAAAAAGAAAATAGGAAATAATATTCATGATAATCAAGATAACCAAAAACAATATTTACAATAGCTTATAGAAACGAAAAATAATTATTTGATTGCTAAAAATAATCAAAGGAATGAGACGAAGAATGACAAAACGCGAACATGAAATAAAATGAAGGAAGTTGATGCATCGCTGGCATAAAAGAAGAAAGGTTGAAACAATATACGTAGAACAGACTCGAAAACTTTCCGCAACTTTATGATGTCCTTTCCAGAAACCCTGTTTGCATAGCCCAGTATACAGGATTGATTTTAATATTCCTCCCCTCCGCGCCTTTACTCTCAGTTATCCTCCTTCCTTCTGTTCGTCTCCCTCTCTTCAACATTTAATATCACCGACGAGACGGGGACGCATAACAGTCTCACTTCAGATTTATCCACCGTGATTGTATTAACGCAGGAAAACTCCGTCTACCGTTCTGCAGTTTTTATTGCATACTTTCGTAAAACCGCGGTCCATTTGCTGAAAGCCTGTTTTCCGGGGGCACGACGCGACGGAGCAATTATTACAACTGCAACGCGTGGAATCCTTGCATCTGGATTCCATTTGAATGCAGGTACAGGATATTTCGAAAATCTCGGACAGTAGTTCACCTTGTAATTACGAGTAATTG
Source organism: Lasioglossum lativentre (assembly GCA_916610255.1). Lineage (NCBI taxonomy): Eukaryota > Metazoa > Arthropoda > Insecta > Hymenoptera > Halictidae > Lasioglossum > Lasioglossum lativentre. The sequence goes on along the minus strand of OU744355.1, from coordinate 34,604,967 downwards.
CTGTACTGTATCGGTACACTATTTGAACAAAAGATATGAAAAAATTATCGGAGCAAAAAGTTTCTTTTAAAACTGTTGGAATTTCTGATAATTTGAAAACCCATACATTCCTCATAAATAATCGAATAAAAAATATTAGTATAATTTTTCACACGGTTTTACGATGTGCAAGTGCGATAGAATAGACATCAAACTTTAAGGGATGATCTCACCTTGAAGATCAAGAACATAGTCAAAATAATTGTTTAATATTTTTAACAAAATCCTTCACTGAAAATTTGAAGTCTATAGAAATACATTAAAATAACCCATGAACATTAACACGAAAAGAAATCATAAATTATTAAAAAATATAAGAACAAGAGGATGAACAGACAAAATCTCATTGTCAGTCGTATACGTGTTAGTGATCTATTTAAATCACAACGACTCAATTAGTGGCTCGATCGTTGTAAAAGTTTTCACCCTACTCATCTCTCCCGTTGATGACAGACGCGAAAGCTCGAAGTACTCAATGAACAAGTCAGCCATTGATTAAAACAACGCGAAACAGCGCTAATATAATTAATAGACGTCATCGCGCAGCGGTGATTTCAATGCCGGGTTTCCGAGTCCGGCATGTGCATAATTACAAACCATAACGCTGGAGTCATCGCGTATAATTTTCGTAAGTATGGAAAGTAGCGGTTCCAAGCGGCTCGTTCTTGAAAGCACCGTTAAAAATTTTGAAACACACACGTCGTTCCGCTGGCTGGCGCAAAAGTTCCCAAACCTATTCCACTTTTCCCCCAGAGATCTGGTTCTTTCCCCGTGCGCGCCGCAATAATTGGAGCGTGTAGGTACCGGTCGCGATAGAGTCGAGCCTACGCTACCGGTTTTATAGTCCTGTAACGCGTTAATCAACGTTTATGCAACTATTTCGAAGGAATGCCGTGAATCGGCAAGACCGTTACGGCGCCGTTCGCGATTTTTATTCGCCGACGACAAAGACGTCATTGCACTTTGGCTCGTGCCGCTGGCGGACAGTGGTCCAAAATCACTGAAAACGTCGAAGAAATTTTCAAAATCAGTGGAATTTAAGGTATTCCTAAAAATTCGTAGTAAAAATTTTTTAGCAAACTTGAAAATCCATTTTCAGTGCAATCTGATAAGTAAAAAAAAGCTCACAGAAATTATTCTTATAATAAACTTTGTCTTTTCCATCCTTGTATTATTAAGTTTGTTTTGATTTTGTACGACTTTAATGAACATGTTGACGTGACAGTCAACATGTTAAAAACTTGCTCAACTCCTTGGAGAGCAAGAAATCCCTATTTCAGACGTTTCGTGGATAAATATGTTTAATTATAAGTTGTTTTGATCCTAAGTGACGTTTATGAAAATTGCTGTGGCAGTCAGCATGTTAAAAATTCATTCGACTACTTGGGTGTCCAAGAAGGTGTTTCAAGCACGCCATGGATCATCATCATCATCATCTATCCCGTTAACGCAGATGGTGCCCGGCGGTATCGCGAATTAATAATATCGATGAACAAATCGATCACGCGCTAGATCTACTTTCTATGATTTACCAGGGAATCGCCGCCATCGTTGTAGTCGCAGGCCACGCGGAACTTGAGCAGATTTCTAGGTGACTCCGTGTCCACGAGATCCTCCAAGGACTGGGCCAGCACCAGAGATACGTGTGTCTTGTTCGTCTGTTTGTACGCGAAGAAACGAGCATCCTCGTCCTGCAACAGTTACAACTCGGTTACGCTATGTCATATAGGCAACGGTACACAGGATAGTTTAGAACGATCATTTTGCCCGAGGTTCGTTTATGGTCGCTGTTCAACGGTAAACACGGTACTCCTCAGGAATTGTTTTGTACACTAGAAACGTTTTTTCTCAACATCGAGGTTTCTTTTCTTTAACTGCAATACGTGCACCGACGGCTAAACGATTTCCAACAGCTGGCCATTCGGCGCGAAGTCGTCAGCGACTTTCTTCCGATTCGGAGGAGCTAATGCTTTTACAACAATCACCGAGGATTCTGAACTGCAATTGTCGCAGAGATATATAACTAGACTGGAAATCTTTAGTGACTAGACTGCAACATAATAATTGTTTACAACTGTTGCAAAAAAAGTTCTTTCTGTCTTCAATAATTTTGACAGGTCGGAAATAATGTATTCATACTCTTCAATTGTCTTCGATTAATGCAGACAATTTTTATTTTGCATAAAAATCCGCAATTTGTTAGAATGGTTTTATTGAATTTTATTAGATCAGAACATGCCATTCATAATTTAGAAAAATTAAAGGAAATTTTGTATGGGTATATTTTCTCCAATATCAATATCATAAAAATAGAATTTCATTTTTAAATCATCAACATGAATTTGACTTGATATTTTGCAACATTTACTGAAGATGTCTCACAAACAATAGTATTTTCCTAATAATATTTAATGAAACCTGTTTCTGAAACAGGCAATAAATTATTTACAAATGGTAATTGACTTCCCTCATGAAAATAGTCTGGATCTCTATCAACATTAAAACTAATTCATAACGACATTTATTACTATATTGCTCATGATTATTCATAGAAATTTTCATTTGAGTTAATTGGTCAGACACAGTTGATTCCCACTTATCCGGATAAATGCCTTGTAAGTACTTATTAACTACAGAATTATGCACTCTGTACTAATTATGCAGTCGTTTTTTTTTTCATTGTAAAATAGTTCTCATTTATTACAAGATCTCGCATACATTCGCGCACGCAATCATCTTAAAGTTACGTCACTTTCGGAGCGGATACGAAAGATTTAACTTCCGAATCCTCTACACCATAACACGACACTGTCTTCTTTTATCACATAGTATAGCTACGGAATTAATTCCTTCACTTTCACCAATGGCATAATCAGACCCACGAAATCTGTTAATTAAGTTAATTAAATACGAATCGTGTTAATGGAGTGCCATCCTTTTCAACGATGTAGCTGGATCTCCGTAATTGTTCACTTGGAATATTTAATAATTGCTCAACAAATTAGGAGAACAAGAATCACACAGGAGTTTAATTAATTATACAAATAGAAGCTACATAATTAATGCGAAGAGAGGTGAGTTCCTTTATGTTGTATATGTAACCAGTACTTACTCTGTCAACTGGCATAATCGAGATGTGGTTCCTTGGATGGGCCTCCAGTGAGAGGATCTCTGTACCCTTCGCAAGGTTTTCTGGTACTCTCACGAACTTTAGGTACTCTCCCACAGGATAAAATTGACATCCTGTAACAATATCACAAAAAAATATCTGATGCGATTTATTTCATTGTAATTAAATGTTCTACTGTTTTCTACCCTAGATATTGAAAAACATTTTAATTTCATTTTTCTCCTTTCCCCCGTCATAAATATTGCAAAAATTATAATTCAGAAAATGTCATTTTAACAATTTACTTCTTCGCTCATTTAATTCATTATACGCATTTCCTTTCTATAGTTGTAATAATTATAGTATTTAAGGGATGGTTTAAATTTAATCAGTTATTTTCCATTTAATATTTTTTCATATTTCTGCCTCTTCTTCCCCTCCATCCGCCAGCAACAAATTCATATTGCACAACAATGTTGAATTATATAATTGCCCACACGCCCGCACGCACGCAGAAACTCACCACAAGCGCGTGTTTTCCGCAGCAACTGAAAAATACGGGGCCAGATTCAAGTGAAAGGGCTCTTAGTTAAATTTGCATATTAGTCGGTTTAATTTCGCGTTTCGTATCGCGTTGCAAGCTCATAAAGCGGAAAGCAGGCTCGCCGAGTGACACATTGAAACTTACACCCATGAATTCCGTCATTTTCGAGAGGCGGGACTTGAAAGTAACTTTCCTGCCTACAAAATCAACCGAGCTATACGACCCTGTGTGTTCTCTTTTCAAACTTTTCAATTCCCTATGTACGAGCATTCGCCACAGTATCGGCACCAAACAGTTTCCTTTTGTTCAAAACATAAGAGACATTCATTCTTTGGGAGCGGATTACAGAACTTTTAATTGAAGAAGTTCGCAGTGGGAGATTAAGAATTCAGCAAGTCCTCTTTAATACGTTTACTAGCCTGCCGTTCTTTTATTAGTGACGCCATTTTTAATTCTAGTTTTGGAAAAATTGCTCTGAAGATGAGGCATCTGCTATACTAAATACTCACATTTGGCAAGGCTAAATTTTAGCATTTTCTCAAAATGAAGAAAATCAAGTCTGAACACAATATTATGGATTTTATGCACTTGTTTTCAGGCAGTGAATAAATAAATGTAATTGAAGGAAAAATTATTAAAAAAAGATTACCATATTTATCTGATTACTGTCTGAAGTGACTGAGAAATAATGAAAATTAAAATCAACGAAATTAGAACTGTGAGAAACTTGCTTGAAAACATTAAAGTTTATTGTCCTTGTCTGGATTGTTTTATTGAGCTGAACGAGTAGGTGTCAGCAAAGAAATTATAGCAACTTTTAGTAGGTGCACTACTTTTTGCTCGCACTATCAGCGTTACGAAACCGCTTTTTCAGGTACCCACTCGGACATTGTACAATTAAGTCGTACGGGTTACTCAATCACGCGTGCAGACACGTACACGCACGCCACACATAGTTCATTGAAAATGTCGACAACTGTCCGACATGAGCGAAAACGAGCGTGCAATTATTTTTCGCGGCCGTTTTCTGAAAAATATCGGCTGAGTTCGATAACACGATTTTTCCCTTCTAATATGCACATATATATATCCAGCGGATTCGAATGGCTCGACTCGAATGCCGTAACTCGAAGCAACGTAATCAAATTTTTCTTGTCGTTCAGGAACCGTTCGAAAGGTCGATAGTTATCCGCCGCGAAACGCATCCACGGCTTGTCTCGCGACAGCTTATGCTTTGAACACTGTAATTTGCGCTCGTAAGCTGTCTGGCCGGGTTGGAAATTCGATTTTCGTTCTGTTTGTAAAAAGATGTCTCTGTTCTTTATGAATTGTCTGGTACGGGGAGTGGAAATCAATTTAGAGCATGCTGATGAACTTGTACTTTTTATTTTGGTCGTTCCAATTCTCTGCATTTTTACATTTTCTAAACTTTCCTCTTCGTATACGAAACTATAAAGCGTACTGGATTTGTTAATAAATTGTCACATTTATTAAACTTTCTTTTAGTAAAATCTTAATTTATATTTTTAAATTCTGATTTTCTCTCACTCATTTTTGCCATAGTGGGCAACTCCGTAGTTATAAAAAAATCATGGACAATAAAAAAAAATTGTGGAAAAAATATTTGTAAAATTCACAATAAAATAGTGAATTATTCAATATCTTCTGATGAATAATAGAAAATATTACCAACAATTAGACGATGAAATCTCTGAAACTTGGAGGAATTGTCCTCGTTAGTGCGAAACGTTCTCAGTTAGCGGCGTTAATGTCGCAAAACGGTCAAGTACGAGGATCAACGTTGGCAAGAACAGGTAGGACGAGGTACGACGCCGCAGAAATATGTCTGTCCCGTCTGAAAAGCCGGCGGTGTTTTATTCGCGTGTACGTGCAAAACGCGGGATTCGTATTTCAAGTGGATCCCGTTGAATCCAGTCCGCGGAGGCCAGGCCAACTAATTAGCCCGCGCGAACTGGACGCCGTCGTAAAACATTGTTTCCGACTGCGAAAGGGAAAAGATCGAGGGACGATAACTGGCCACGTAGCCGAGTCGATGTTAGAGGAAGCTCGTGTCTCACCGAGAAGCAAAGATCTTAATCTCAATTTATTCAGGGCCGCGATCATCGTGTCGATGCGATCTGGGGAGCGCGCAACGCGTCGCGGAATTGTTTCGCGGATACGCGAAATCAATTCGATGATCTCGACAAGTTATACGAATATATTGCGAACAGCTACTTTCTGTGAGTACTCGCACGAAGACGGAATCAAACAGATCGATTGTATGGTAATTTTCAGACTTACTGGCATTGATCTGATTGCAAGAATAATTTTATCCATACAACACTACATTCATTTTCCCAACTTAATTTGTTCCTTTATGTCAAATTGATACGATGGTAAACAATCAATGCGATAGATACACGTAGAATCGCCAGATTAAGATTTGTCTCCCCACTCTACCTTCCCCTTCTACGATGCTATTCCCCCACGCATCCGGCCGGTCACGTGACGCGTTTCGTGGCGCATGTGTCACAACGTCACGTGACTAATCCGGCACTGACAGAGAGGGTATCTTTTTCCCCTCGATTCGAGTGGATTCCTCTAATATGGCGACTCTGGATGCACGCTCACTGTGTGTGTATCTTCGAGATTCTAGAAACCAAGCTTTCCAGATTGTTAACTAGTCCCCTTAATAAACTACCACGCAAGGAAGCCTCCTCCAGCAAGTAAATCAGTATTGTAATCTCCATCAGAAGTTCGTACAAGTTCTATAATATATGTAATTTTAAACAAGGTGTTTCTTTAAAACAAGGTCCATTAATTTTGCCAAAGAAAATTTTTATAGATCACGACTTTTTCACATTGTTAACTAGGCGTATCCCCCATAATGAACCACTCGAACATTTCCCATAATGAACGAGCTTGTTCCAGCGTTGCCGAAAGAGTACCGAGAGCAAGGGAACCTTCCCCGACAGGCAAATCACTATCGTAATCTGCATCGCGAGGGGGTGGTTGAATGGCTAATCATAATGATCAGCCGGCACCGAGTGAAGGGTCACTAAACCCGTTGCTGCCATTACCGGAGCGGCGGCATGTTCCCGCGCGTTTACAGGTGTTTCCAGAATATACGTATTACAGAGTACTTTCACCCGATTGCATGCCGATTCAAAGCCGATATTAACAGGCGGACACGCATCGAAGTAGCCAGCGGAGCCGATCGATTCTTTTCGCGTCAGGTTTTTCCAGTTGCGGAGCAACGATCCTGTGTGTATAACGCCATACCATTCGTTGTTCGACCACGAAATGTTGTCTTTCAACGCACTGACCGCAACGGGACACACCGCGTTATTACCAGCCCCTTTCTAAAACCCGGCAAGATTAAAAATTCAACCGGACACCGAGCGAATTCGATTGCCCGTTTGACACGCTGCCAGGACAGCTTTCACGTTTTGGTTAATTAACGGCCCCGCGAAACTACTGTCCCCATTCGCTTTTTTTTTCCATTAATTATTTTTAATTGAACACTGAAATTTTTAGACACGCCGAACTGTGGCTTAACTCGGAATTGATTATACCGGGGCTCGTCGAAACACTTTCGCGTTTTTTCCGCGCGGCGAATCGTTTTTCGAGTCTCTGCTTTTGTGAAAAAAACTGATTAAAATGCGATCAACCGGCTTTTTATGGAACTAGAAGCGTCGGGATATTGACGAGATTCTATTTCTGCTGGCCAATCTATATAATTGGACATCTCAAATGATTTATACCGGACCAGAATGTCTGGAACTTGCAAATTTCTCTTAATTTTATGTCTGTACTGATTTCATTTTTATTAATTCTTGAAATGTCTACACGTAATCCTACATCTATCGCAACATACAAGTGAATCAATTAATGAATGTTTCTGATCGCCAAATTATTTATTAAACGAAAATAAAAATTAATGAAACCACGAATAATTTTATGGACCACTGTGCTGTAATACTTCGAATAAAAATTAATCAGCTCGCAGAAAATTATAAAAGGAAATAAAATTATTGTTTTCTCGAGAAAATGAACTACGAAGTGCAGTAAAAATGTGAACAATCACTGCTCAATTCTCCTTCTGAAATATATATGCAAGAAACGCTGCCGACAGCTGAATCGAGTTTGCCAGCGGAAGGGATCGACGCTTATCATCGATCACGGATAAAGATCGATTCCCACGCAGCATAATCTACCAGAAATTCCATCGGCGGAAATTGCCAAATCATTTGGAACCATACTCTCACAGATCGTAAATACAGCAGGAGTGTAGCTGTTTTAAAGAAATCTAGGAAATTTCACTGTTTCCCCTTTGTCGTCGTTGCTCTCGCTTTCTTTCCATCTCTTCCTGTTTCCTTTTCATTCTTCCTTCTTGCGTTCGTCTCCTTGCCTCTCTCACCACCTCAAACTACCTCCTTTTGCTCGACCGACTCGATCCGAAGGGAATTACTTTCCCGAGGCAGCCAAAAGGAACGCCTGGGACGAATATTCGAAGCAACACCTTATATATGTTCTATGCGACAATGGCTGCACGTGTTTATGTTTTAGGGAACACCGCATCGACATGTATGACCTCTTTAAACGGTTCAAACCAAATTTGCTTGGGGAAATGTTGCTTCTGGAAATATTGTGATACCAGAGTGTGCTATACAGTCAACTGCTTTTATTGGTAAAATCATGCTGAGATCAAGGACGATCAGGAGGACGATTTGTCGACCATAAAATATCCATGTAAGTAAGTATTGACTTACAACGTATTACAAAGTATTGACAAATATGAATGAGGACGATTCGAATTTATGTTCTCTAGTATAAGTATTATTGTGGCATTGATTTGAAAAATGTTCTAATGTATATATATGAACTATTGAGAAGAGTGAAAAATTAGGAAATGGAGAGGAATTAACTTGCCTTTTTTGGCGCAGAAATTGTAGTTTATAGTTTATAGTCACTACTTTTACCAGTAAACTGGGGATTTTATGCATTTATGGAAAGAATATTTCACGAGAGAATGAAACATTTAGAGAATTTAAGAATACTGTTGTGTTAAGAATATAGAATACTGCACTGAATACAGATAATTTTCATCTTGCATAAAAATCCGCAGTCTATTTAACATTAATAAATTATATGAGAATCGCGTGGAAATATAGTAGAAACGAAACAGAGTGGACCAATTCGCATCAGAATTCATATTTCACAAAGTTTCCGCGATCCACTCGTACTGATCGAATAAGAGGGTCGCGACTCCCTCGTTTTCGAACATCGAAACAGCTGCCACCCGCAGCGTCAACAATTCTGAAACACCCGGTGTACATAACGAAACGATTACATAACGAAACGGCTCGACTACGCGCCACCGGCCGCGATTGCTGCATGTGTTGTGTAGCATTTACACAAGTAAGCTCGTTCCCCAAAGCTTCGACGGAAGTGGGACAAGGTCGGCCGGCTTTTTGCACGTTTCCGCGCTTCCATCGGTTCGACAGAGTTACGTCGCGAATACGAGCGTATCGCTGGACATATTAATACATCAATGATCAGAAATCCGAGACAACCCTCCCTATTAGGTGCCAGGAATCCCCTCGAAAGAAGTCGAACCACATTGTTGCTTGTCACTCGATTTTTTAGGGCGGTTTTCACTTTTTTGGGGGCGAAATCGCTTTTTAACCCTTATTACACTATTTTATGAGTTGTTTCGAACCGTTTCTAGTAATTTGTTAAATTTTTAACAGATTTCGATAATATTCAATATTTAACACAATATGTTTTCTGAGTTGCGATTTCTTTAATCCTTTATGGACGAATGCTATTCTTGTGGTATAGTAGAAAAAAAGTTTTCTAAATGAAAGCAACTTTTTTAAAGCGTCTGTAATTGTTCTTCTAGGATCCTGAGAGTATAATTATATTTTTGATTATATTTGCCAATTTTTGTTGCTTGAAACAGAAAGTACAATTAATCTAAGTAATTAAATGATGTAAAAAGCAGTTCCGTCGCTCCGTTAGAAGAAGATAGTGTTTACAAACACTCTAGCGCGGCGATCATTAATACAAAGCAAGCCGCAGTGGAACTTCCGCGGAACAATTCATCCCCAGTTCACCGGAAACTGGTTTGAAACTTATGTTGCAGTATACATGCGTTTAAGTAGCTCCGCCAGTTTATGCGACAATGCATTGTCGGCAGCATTCCAACGCTTCTTGTCTGCCTCCCTTCAAGAATGTCCTCGTTGATTCGGGGATGAAAAAGGATCCTCCAGATTCCCCAGCGTCAAAGCTAAATACACCTTTTATTTCGCGATCAAAGGTTCTGTATGACCTCGATGTATCATATTATATCACGGCCAGGTATTTAAATACAGCACAGCAGGTATATTAACTGGCTGCGAGCTGAATCTCTTTTAGAAATTAATTCTGAACGAAATAAACTAACGATGCGAGACTTCACCGACCGCTGCAAATATTTTTGGTGGCACAGATAAATTTTGAGTCACGCTATATAAATTGTTCTCTTCGAAATGCAAACATTAACTTGGGTACGTGCATAACACGAGTGTAGTTATTAGTTGCATAAGGGACATAGATGCAGTCAAAAATTTGTGTCCTGGTCTGCAACTTATTTTAGATGATTATAAGCATTTTTTATCATAATTGTTGCGTGATCTAAATATTCTTTTTATTTTATTAACTTCAATATAAAGCAATCATTTTCTTCTCTTCCTCTTTTGAATTATTAAAATGAAGATACAATTTTATTCATACTATTCGATTAAAAATTATTTGACACTATTGACAATCTTTGACTATTCGAACCTTCGGGGCTTTATGCAAACTTGTCTTCATAATTATTTAGTGCTCATTGATGCAACTATTATATTTGAAGATTTAGGTAAACAGTTATTGTAAAGTAGGATTGATTTCAATTTGCTAATTCGATAAAAATGAATACTAAACTGAAATTTTTATGACACTGTCCTAGTGATCTTCGAACATTCTTGGAGGCCTCCGATAGCGAACTATGGCAGGTGCATGACACCTAACGAGCCAGCGGATTAATTAATTCGTTTGCGTCCGAACAAGCGAGAAAAGCATCATTAACGGCGAACAAATTGCGGTTTGAATACGAACGAGACCTCGATCTCACGATCTGAAATGGTAACGATGGGAATGAACGGACCATCTTCGCGAGGAAACAGTTCTTCTGAATGTGTCGCACGGGATAGTAGGTCGCGGATAGATTAATCTAAAGGCGTATTTACCTTAGATAAACCGAGAAGAAACGCAAGGCGAGAGGCGTTGCATTATTTTCATTATTTTTCCTCTCATTATGCGTCGCGCAAAACCCCGGAGCGCGGCGAGTTACTTTTTCATCGGTAAACAAGAACAGTCGGCGGATTGCGAGCTGTTCCTTCCGCTTTAATAATTCACGGGCAGGAAAAAAAAATGTTCGAAATGTACGAGATGTTACAGGAAACTGAATCCCCCCCTCCCCCATTCCTTGATTTTTTCATGCGTGACAGAAAGCTGCCATACCGTTTGGAATAATGACAATGTTTAATGACATTGCTTTAAAAACGCACTGTGGGGAACTGGAATGTCGATAAACGCGCGAATTTTGGTTTCTTTGTGGGAATTTCTGTTATGATAGACAGATTTATGGAATAATTAGATGGTTTTACACGTTTTTCATGATTTTAATTTTGTTAAACTAATTTTACTAGAACAGTTTATAGTCTGTTGTTGGGACACTCTATTGGGTTCTTCTAACAATATCTGCAGGTAACAAAAATTCAATTTACAATTGGCAAATATTAAAATTCAAAGGATTTTAATATTTTACTAATTGCGATTTCGACATTCAAGTTCAAAATCAATTCAGTAATCCACTCTCAATTTTATTTGAATGTCTGAAAGTGAAGATACACTTTCTTTTCAGATGATCTCAGAGATATTTAAATTTTTATTATTTTTACATTACTTCAGGCAATATCCATGCTAACAGAAATAAAAATCTATTTTTCTGGTATTGGCACTTATACAATATGTATATCAAGTTTGTTTCCTAATAGGCAATTATAAACCACAAAGACTAATCACTGTCAAACAAATCGTAAGGGATTGAACGATTGAATCAACAGAAATTGGTGATTTCAATGCTCTGGATCAAAAGCATCAAAAGTAGACCGAACGACTGAATTACAAAATAAAAACGTGAACAGCAGACTCACCTGTCACATGATCGAGTCCAGCAAAAAGCACGAGAATGGCAGTCGCGGTGACATAACGGATCCACGGTGAATCCACGGGAGACGTCCTCCTAGATCGTTTCATGTTCGGTCCTCTTCTTCGTCCAGGGTCACGGCTCACCCTCGCGCATGTCTGAAATGAATGACGATGAATCGCGGATTGGCACTAACGACACAGCACGGTGACGTTGCATCCTCGCGGAGTGCATCGTCGTCGGTTGCACGTTGCATCCAGTGCACGGAGCAGCTTGGATCATGGCACTCTCGAGGATGCGACTGAGGATCCTCTATGGGATCTGTTTGATACGCGAACGTGCTTCCACGGTGCAATTAGGACCGCGATATACGGGACCGGTTGGAAAACGATGTAACCCGGACTCGAGGTGCAACAGTGTGTTGTTTGCATTGAGAGGGAAGCCACGAGGCTCTGCGCTCCCGGTGCAATTAAGTTCAAGTTAAAGAGAAAGCACGGGGGCACCCGCCGGTCGTAATACATTCACGTCCGCGGCAGGATCGTGTAATTGTTCCCGCGGTGAAATTGTATAAATTAGGCAGGGCTTGGGAAACACCTGCTAAAAATCACGAAACGAAATTCGAAGAACATCGGAGAACGAAATCGATTGGGGCAAAGCGTAATTAAAGCGAAACGAGGGAGCTGGGTCTTCCGATTGATCATGATGATGTATCATTGTAGATCCAATCATTGCAACAATGGAGGTCTGAGTAATCTGTGCGAGGTAAACATTAGTACGATTTTTCTTTAATGATTTTTATGAATGTTGGCATTTTTTCCAATGCGTTTATAATATTTGATTTTAATATTTTTGTGGTATGAAATTATTTAAATTCTAATAGAGTAACTATATTGTACACGATTCTTCTGATTTATTGTTGCAATAATCCTTGAACATTTCACATAAACAATTTGTTTCACAGTACCATTCTAATGTTATATGATAACACAGTTTTTTATCTCCATAACTTTGTCTTAAACTAGATGAATGCTCTTATATAATTTATGAAAGAAGTTTATGCATAGGATAAAAATTGATGACTAATTTAAATCATAAACGTTACGTCATCTGGTAAAATTCTTACAGACTTTTATCTTCCTACAACATTATGTACCCCCAAAAATTGCAGTACATTTATAGAATAATAAAACTCGTGATAATTAAACAGTACTACAAAGATTCAATTGAACGTTGCTCCAAAGTTTGATATTTATGTAAAAAGTCAGAGAAAAATGGATAGGAACGGAAAAGACATAAATTGCAACTCGACAGTATTGTAGAAATAGAAAATTGATGATTTCATCGGTATTGGCTAAGTTTCAGTTGACCGATTGCACGAACGTAACAATGTTGCAAATCCAGGTACGTAGGAGGAATGCAATAGAACCGACGACACATTATCGTGGATATCTGTATCGACGTTTTTACACACCACGATTTCACTTTCGACGGTGCTAGCAACCGTAACCCGAACAAATTGGCGTTACGCGAGTCGCAGTTGTCAATCAAACTGACATACACTTTAGAGAACTCGTGGATAAATCGAGAACCACCGCGGAACACCGTCATTTTGGAGAAAGAAATTCTTTTCTTTGTCGTTACTGTCAATCACCGAGGCTTGCCTTAATCTATTTGGTTTAATTGACATATTGAGGATGATGCACTGTAATGCTCGCGGTTCTATTCACGACACTATTCACAACTCACTTGCAATGAAATACGTGCTCAATGGAGAAAAGGATTAGACTGACAGACGATCCACTGGCTTGCAGTCGATATTTTTCAAAAATATAAAGAAAAAGAACAAAAGTTGAAGGTTGAAATATTCATGAAACCATTTATATTGGCAACTGTGCAATAAAACCAAAATTTTCAAGTAGATCATTTTGAACCCTTTGGTAATTCTAGTGCAAATAATCGATGGTCAAATTAGATTAAAATTCAGTTTATTAAATCAGTATTAAACAAATATTTTGAAAAACACTTTCACATCTATGGCGACTGTATGATGCAACCAAAAATTTTAAGAAGTAAATCATCTCGAAAAATTAACGGGCCCTTACACTTTCTATTTCTACAAGCGCAATTACCAGCGAAATCACACAGGAGTAGACTTCCTATTAAAAATCCTTGGATCATAGTCCCGACCTTGATGAACCCTAGATCCAGATATCCACGGCCAGCGAGAAAGACTAACAGAGGAGTGGTCGGAGGGCACGGGGGGTTAAACGACAGCGAAAAAGAGAGGAAGGGAGTGAAACGGGCACAAGTGAAATACCGAACCTACTTTAAAGTAGAGAAGGAATGAAAGCCGTATAAATTTCAGCGTTCCAAGTGCAAGGACAGCGGCGCGGGCGCTTTCTACGGGGACGAGCGCGATCCGATTACCGGGGAACGGAGGAAAACAGAGGCAGCCGAGGAATCGGATACGCCGCTTTAAGCGAATTCTTTTCCGGGATTATTATCAAGGATTCCCCCTCGTCCTTGTGCGGCACGGGTCCCGGAACAAAGGGTAAGAGTTTCCAGGCGAGGTTCCTGCGAAAGGACGGCATCCGTGTGCAGGCCCTCACACCATCTATCCGCAAACCGGCGGCGTCCCTTTTTCAACGGGACAATGGGCCGAGGCATGCTCCGAAGATCCTTCAAGGATACTGATTAACGCTGCTACTCCTCGGCCACCAGCACCCCCCGTTACTTGTTCGCGTTTTTCCCCGAACGAAAGTTCGCGTCGAACAGACAAGAACGCGACCGGCTTCGGAACGAAACGGCGATTAATCTTGATCGCGTGCCCTGCCACTTCGACAGCGTTACGTGGCCGGCATACGCGTGCATCCGCCACTGACAACGAAAGGGAGGCTGGCTTACATAATTTTAGCAAATATGACACGTGCTGACTCAGTGAATTTTTTTTAGATTTTTTACGCCCACTTTTACCGAGTTTACCGACCTTTTTGACCCTTAAAATTGTTTACCGTTAGTACATGATTTTTTTTTTGTGAATTTTAATGCAAAATAACAATTGTTTATATCAATTGCAAGATGCAGGAGCTGCGTACACATTCGTTTCTTTTCTGAATAATTTGAATAAGTCGTTTATGCCAAAAATTATTAGATCAACTTTGCAGTAAAAATATTTGTTGTGTTTAGAAAGAATATTGTATTATTTCCAATTCATTGCAATCATTACAGGCATGTTTATTTTGCATACAATCCTGCAGTCTAGTCGAAAGCAATAAGAGCTTGTATTCGTCCAATTTCAATAATTTTATGCAAGATTATATTGAACAGTTTCATTAGACTCGATAGAATATTGAGATTGAATTTTTTTAAATCGTGTGTTCTATAAATTCAAGCCTGCATCATATCGATATGACGACCAGGCGAGCAACAGCATCGCAATCAGTGATCTAACATGACGCTAATGACCCAGAATGGCGCCGTTAGACATCATGTTGCGAAGCTGAAGAGACGTATGACAGACCGACCCGATGACATCCACTTAATGAGGAGATTCTAAACAGTGCAGCGACACTTCCTCCCGGACTGATGAGGAACAGGTTAGACTTTCGCTCAATTACGTGTTTCTGTTGCGCGAGTGAACGGTATTTTAATGGCGCGGGTACACGCCTTGAACCCTCGTGTTGTAGTATGGTGAACAGAACCGTGACGTATTAAAGTGTACGTCGAGAATTATTACGGTTTTCTGGCTTCGTAAAGACCGAAATGTTTATTTATGTACTGGGCCGTTTCATAAATCGCGCCAATTAAAAAGGTATAACATAACGTCGAGAGAGATGCAAACAAGTGACTTTTGCAATAAATATTCCTGTCCACAGGTGTACTAATATCTTCCTAATTCGGCTGAGATTCGTTAAGCTAAACAATTTAGCACGGACTACTTGTTCAATTTCATCAATGAGATGCAATAAATTTTGGAATAGTGTGGATTTTATTCGAGAAAGTGGAACATATACGAAGGCCATATAGTATGCACTCTATTTAAAAATACATACACGTGTAATGAATCTTCTCGATTTATTTAATGAATGCAGACATTCGGAATGTTTAAAACGTGCAAATGATCAGGTGAGTCTAGAATGAAAGCGGTACTAAAATTTAATATCGTTTCTCATTTTATTATTCATCAGTAGAATCCTTAATGAAGGGATTAAATTTTTATCTCATTCCAGTTTTTGATAAAGAACTCGTTGACATTTAATTAAAATCGAGTGCGTAAGATGACATGCCTCGTTATTGGCAATTTGAAGGAACATAATTTTTGAAAAATATTTAACAAACTTACAAACAATGCAAATTCTGTGTACTTCTACACATAATAATTAAATTACAAAATTAAAGTGAATGAAAATATTCAAGCGATATTTTTTATTTAGATTACCTTCTAAATGATAAGTAAAAATTATGTATATATCTCACGAAATTCTATGAGATATTTCAATTTACGTAAACATTGTAAATTGGCTCATTAAAATGTCTGAACAGTTTCCACAGATTAAAATGGTCTATGAGTGAACGTTTAGAGGAAGCATCATTATTCACAACGACGCTCTCCTCATTCATTTGTGCTAACGATTTAATGGTACATTTCTTCGCAGAATCCTGTGCAGGCCCGAACATCCCAAGTATTTCTATTATTTCACGACAACAGTTTCGATCTCGCAATTTCACCTCGTTTAACCGTAACAGCTGCTGTTTTCTTCATTACGGTATTTAACCTTTAATTGCTAGTCGTGATTCACGTGTCGCGTCGCAGACACGTGTCGTGATTACCTAAATTGTGGTGAGCATAATAAAAATTTCTCACTACTTGGTCGTTTCTATGGATCCAGTTAACTTCTCATGTTTTATTAATTAATACGTCTGGTTAGTGTGAACGACGCGAAATGTATGTACATAATTTTAATAATTCAACGAGTTCTTGATGGGATTCGTAATTAAGGGTTAAGGACACCGAGTTCTCAATATGAATTCACCAAATTTGATATCGCGCAATTTCGAACTGAATTAGATTCAGTGTTATAGCAATTCTTGACCAAAAATGGATAAACAATAAATTAAAATAACGTAAACTAAAATTTGCTAATATTACAGTTCATTAATTACATCTATTTGATTTTAATTAGTGCGACATCTGTAGATTGTATGGCATCAAGTACTATTCATGACAGTAATAATAAAGATACATCAATTTGGGATACACCTGACCCAGATTACCATGTACCGGTCAAAGGATCAATCAAAGGATCAATTATAGGTCAATCAAAGGATCCATCAATTCTGTAATTGATCTGCTAATGTCTGCTAGGAATAGATAGTGTTCGACCAAACGAATTCCGATGACAATTTCATGCAATTTCCTGGCCAATAGGATACAAGATCTTATTTAGATTAATTCTATGAGACTATATTATTCGTCCAAACCAATAAAATTTGTTGTTTAAAGTTCTAAGAGCAACTTGTAAATCGACAAACAAAAATCTGATACCGTCTAATTATCGACTTTCTTTTGCAAGGGATGAACAAAGTGTGTTACCCAAATGGGTTATCCAATTTTTATAAAAAAAACGACTATTATTTTCAAAATGTCAAAGTCGATTATATTCCTGGGTAAACTCACAAAATAGAAATAAGTAAAATAAATGCTTCAAAAATGAAGACCCAAATAGAACTTGCAACCCAAACTTTAAACAATTCTCACCCTCTGAATACAAACAACGAGCACCAGCAAAAATTCATGTCGAAAGCTCCTAAAGTTCTACGTCCCAAAAACTGATCACTTCAAATATCCCTCGTAAGCAACAGCTCGGAAGTGTCCACAGCGAACGGTCTACTGACCTTTCCTCAGCCTATGCACCAACGACGCCAGGAGCCGGAGGACACCGACAACCGAATAGTACATAAACACACCAAGTGCAAGGACACAGCACGGCACTCGTCATCCGAATGACCGGCTCGGTAGGCCCGGGCCAGCTCTTAACAAGATCCGCGCACGATTTCGCGTGTGTTCCTCCAGGTCGCCGGGGCGGCCGAACTCGCCCTCCCTCTTTTTGGCTAGAGACACGCGGTGCCCTGTGGTCGCCAACAGGACGAAACTTTCGCCCAGTTTCGCGTTTCACGTTTCACTGGTGACTGGCATTGGCCGCGGTCGGCCGACGGCCGTACACGTCCACCACTTTCGGTCCAAACCGCGATCCCCACGAGGTGTCCAAGAAGGACTTTCGACGTCGCTCGACGGCTAAGCAAAAGGCAAAGACACGGAGGTTACACGGTGTGTTGCTGCAGGCTGCGGTTGGCCCGCGATACGTCTACGTGCCCCGAACAGGAAACAGGCAAATGGTTCCCGCGCGAACAGCCCGTTCCTATATTCACCGTTTACCCCCCTTCCGAGTGGAGGACGCTCGTCCTTTCGCTTTCAACGGCCACTGACCACCGGGACTTGCCCGCGGTTAGGGCTCTGCAGCTCGCTTTGCCAGAAATACCGTTTGGTAATGTCGCTGATGTGGGACTGAGAGCGCCAGGACCTAGGACATTCTTGCTAGGACCTAGGACATTTTTGCTAGGACGTAAGACATTTTTGCGGGGACGTAAGATATTTTTGCTAGGACCTTGGCCTTTTTTCTAAGACCTAGAATATTTTTGCTAGGACCTAGGCCGTTTTTCTAGGACCTAGGATATTTATGCTAAGACCTAGGACATTCTTGCTAGGACCTAGGACATTTTTGCCAGGTCCTTGGACGTTTTCGCTAGGACCTAGGCCTTTTTGCCAGGACCTAGGATATTTTTGCTAGGACCTAGGCCTTTTTACCAGAACCTAGGACATTTTTGGTAGGACCTAGGACATTTTTACTAGGTCCTAGAACATTTTTGCTAGGACCTAGGACATTTTTAAATTGAGTGTTTAGAAGACAGTGGAGTCCCTCACTATGAAAACTGAGATAATTAAAAGTCTTTGACACTTAGTTGTCAAAACGTACCAGTACCATTGTACATAAGGTGTAGAAAAATATATTTGTTAATAGACAACATCATTTATTAATAATTTATTATTAAATGTATCGTCACTGTAGTGTACTATGGCTTAAAACAATAATGGTAAGGTCGAAAAATGGCCAAAGATATCTGATCAGTGGAATAAGAGATTCTTTTATTTGATTGCCTTTTTTCAACCAGATATGTTTATTTATTACTACGGAACTTTCATTATGGAGAACGTAGTGTTTTCCTCATCGTTATCTGACAATTGCAATATAGATCTCATTTGTTGAACGATAAAATATGACCACCAAGCAAGTGAATGTCGACCGATTTTTCGAGCCGGCGCACAATTCCATGTGTTTCGGTAAACGCGGAAGTAATAATAAGACGAAACACAGTTCCTCGTTAAAAACACCCAGCGTAGATTTACTATCCACTCTAATGTTGAAAGTTGATGTGCTCTAATTGAGGAAATAATACTTCTTAATTCGGTTTATTTATTTTCACGTTTATACCAAAAAAAAAATAGGATCTTTCCGACAACGTCGTACGTCTAATTAAAACGTTTCATAGCTCCCAATCATTGAAGTAATTTATACCGCGTCGCAAAATAAGTACAGGTTTAACATCAGCTAGTGTTATAAATTGGCAGTTTTCACAAACTTTAAATTGATTTTCATGTTATCAGCAGTGTAAGTGAGAATACAAGAAAAATTAAATTGAACCGGCTGGGCCAGTTAATGGCGTTTTGCTTAATATTTCCTTATTGCACGTATCTTTATATCCTCATAAATTCTGAATTTAATTGTCAAAGGATGCACGTCCTCTGGATTTATATGTCGGTTTGCAAGTTTTTGAAATCTAGTTTACGATCGACAGATCGGGAGCAGACGTTGACATGGGTAGCTGTAAATTGGGACAAGTTGAACAAATTCCCTGGAAGAATTGGAGAATATTCAATTAAGAGGCTAAGTTAATCTTGGGACAATATTGACATTTATTTAACCAGCTTGGACGATATTTCAAACTTGTTTAAATGTCCTAGATACGTCACATTAATGCCATTAGTTTTCTCATTTAACAATCTCGTATAATTTAACAATCTATAATTGACAGCTGACAATTTCTTAATGAATATTTTAATGGCAATCTCAGTTTCAATAATTTAATCTGATTTTTATTGAAAATTGTTATATAAAAGGAAAGATATAAGTTCTATTATTTCGTTCTACTAGTTAACGAGTTCAACAAATCCACTCCAGAAATCTTTAAAAATTAAGATAAATTATATAATAAAAAATATACAACTATCACATGCTAAAATATACGCAAGAAAATGAAAGTAAACGAATACTACCTTCTAAATACGATCGTAGAACACTCGTTTATTTAAAACCGGTTTCACTCGTCTATTGTATTCAACCACTTTTCACGACTTATTTTTCAATAGTAATCACGATCCTCCATGATTATACAGAAAACACAAAAACCTCTTTCACTAAACGAAAGAATAAATGAAAACCGATTATAATAACATTTTCTCCCAGCACATTGCATTTCAAAAGGGGTCATCGACCTTTTGCGTAAGAACATACAAACTTTGGCGCTGACTAATAATTGATTAATCATGCTGTTATTTTAAAATGTAATAATTTAATTTTTAAATCAGGCACGGAACTTTTGCAATCACCTGACATTACATGGGAAAACATTTTTGTGTGACTTGGCAGAAAACGCGTTAAACGGCCACGAGAAACTGAATCCACTAGTTAAAACAGCGAGCAAGATCATCATAAAATGGTTGATTAAGGTATCGAAATCCAGTCGATATTACGCCGCGGGTAGAATCGAACCGGTGGAATTCGAATCGAGACAATGCCCGCGATTGCAATCTGAGCGTTACCTGCTCGGTAAGCAAGAACCTTCCAAGGTAATCGCGGGACGCGGTCGAATTAAGCGAGGAAAAGTGAACGGACAGAATCATGCAAATAAGTGGAGAACTGTAACGCCGCAATTGTTTTTGCGAGAAGCGGAGCCGAAACGAAGCTGGGAACGCTAGGCCAAGAAAACGCAACGCCGTGCACAAAGAGAAAATCCAGCAACGAGAAAAATGGCCAGCCCGATAATCGGTCTATAAAATTACACAAAAAGGACGTTCTTTACTTTGCAACGCTAATTAAAATTGAGCAAGATCGCGCGTCGGCTTCTCGGAACGATTAACGCTAATTTTCTAGCAGTGTATTATATTCGTGAAAGTATTATCTCCCCTCCGTTGTTTCTTTTCTGACAGCTCTAATGGACGACTTGGATAAAAACAATTTAACTAGGGAAATACAGTTCGATTGTATTATCCAAGATGCGATCGCAGTTTCGATAGAACATTTTTATGGAAGACAAACTATTAATGGCGAAGTTAAAAATTAGAATTTAAGAATTCAGTACGGGCAAACACTGGTGGAAGCGTAGCAGTAGGTCTTCCCCGGTCGAAGGTTAAGTGCCAACAATGTATTCTAAGAACTTTCTAAAAGCTTGTAAAAAAACGTTTACAGAAACTTTCTCTGATTATCACAGTAAAGTTTTTATTGTCTGCAATTGGAAGGTAAAATGAATTTCAATGGGTTATCAATTGTGATCGATAGAAAATTTAAGATGTTATGAAAAACGTAGTTGGAATTTAATTTCGAGGAGCGCGGGAGCTATATTCGCGACATAAAAATCCCGAAGAATTCCACGTATCTGTACAGAAGTAACTTCATTGAAGTAGAACATCAGTTTATATCTAGGTTGATTGATAAATCGAAGAAGCAAATTCCACGCGATGTAGAACCAGCACAGAATTATATAAAATTCACGTTCGGATGGAGCCAGACTTCGTTCATCGCGGATAAATGATTCAAGAAGCCAGCGAGGGTTTTAATTAATTTACGCAGTCTTCAATAATTCTATCGGAATCAATTTAGTTCAAGGCACACTTCGATTCGGAGCTGTCCATGCAACAATGTAATCGGTGGAACGTGACGATTCCTCCAAACGCTTCTATTGGTTTTCTTAAATCGGAGCCTTGTGTACATCAATCTATTAGCACAATTAGCAAAGACGTACATTATATTTCCTAGACCATATATTTTTAATTCCCAATTATAAATAAATTTATAAGTAATATTATTTATTAAATAAGAAAGGCTGCCTCGAGACTCCCTAGAATTTCCCTAGAATACCTTAGAAATTTGGCCGAAATTTAGGTCTGCCAAATTAGATTTTTCGTCCTTATACGAGCAGATTTTGGGCTGGGTGAGGGCTCAATCTAAAGAGGAAGGTTCAGGGCAGGGTGCTCTGCTTATGATGTAACGAGATTATGTTGACATCTAATAATATGAGTCTGCAAAGTCGGGAAAAAAGTCGAGAAAACAACTGCAGAATCCAATGTATTTTTCTTTCACAAAAAGAGTTTTTGACTGATATCATAAGCAGAGCACCATGCGCTGAACCTTCCTCTATCAAACGAGCCTTTATGCAGCCCAAAATTTGCTCGTATAAGGACGAAAAATCTAATTTCGCAAACCCAAATTTCTAGGGTATTCTAGGGAAATTCTAGGGAAAGTCACGAGTCGCGATCTATCTTCCTCAGAGCTCGTCGATCCCAGTCCCTTCGCCTACCCCTTCCACCGAGGGGCATACCCCGCGAGGGACCAAGAAGCTCGAGCTGCCTCGGACACCGAGCAATGTAAACATCCGCGTCATCCGATACCGGGTCGGGTATATCCGTGTGAACTACTACTAATCCAATTACAAAACTTCTTTATTATTCATTATTTTTTTATGGGACTTTCACCAACTTATTTGTGACATTTTTCTGATTAAAATGACACTAAACACGATATCATTTCAACTATATTTAGTGGTTTAATTGACGGTATGGAGTAAGTTCTCGGCAGCGCGGTCCGTGTTTACATGCTGTCCTTTTCTACGTTCAGCACTGTCCTTCTGTACTTTCGGCGCGGTCGACGCAGTCGAAAAAATAGTTTCTCTTCACGATCTCTGTCCGAATTGGCTATGGGACCTAAATCGCGACTTTATTGTACAATCTGAAACCTTCGGTTCCGTTAATTCCATATAAATATTACGAAGCTTCTTATTAATTCTAAGTCACCGGGTCCGCTGGTTTCAAAATGAAAATTCCCATTGTGGTTGTCAAAGGGATGTCAAAGGGTGGTAAGATTTCCCGGGGCTCGGCGCGTGCACGGAGGCGTTATTCGGGGATATGCACAGGAACTCGTTAGGAATATCTGTCCTTTCGCTTCTGCCGATTATTACGCGGAAACGCGAAGCGTGAAGTGTGAGCCTGGCGGCGCGACTCGGCGCGGCGGAAAGAGGTCAAGAGTCTTTTGCACCGTCGTTACGGTTCCCCGCGTCGAACAATGCGGCCGCCGACGACGCGTCTGTGTTTTCAGCTTTTAATACGAAGATTCACGGCTGGTGTCGCCGATTCGGCGTACAATGCTGCTCGTCGTCGCGTCGCGCCGCGTCGGGCCGAGTCGATAGGAGAAAAGTCGCAGGGACAAGCACGCGCGACTATTACAATGCCCGACGCATGATCGCGGTCCGATGAAAGAGAAACGGTAAAAGCGGATCCCTGTCGTCCAGCGGCGTCTGGTTCATTTCACCTAGGCTCAATTGTGATTCCAATGCAGCATTAACCCTTTTATCATTGGCGGCATCTATAGACGCTTCAAAATTTTTTGTCTATTGGCGCCTGTGGTTATTATGCAATGAAAAAGAAGAAAACTATCAACAATGATTGCAAGGAACTATAAATAAAGCTTAATTCGAATGATTCGCACCTACAATAAAATTGTAAAATGATTTTTTTATTTGGCTGTGTTGGTGATCCGTCACTACTGCGCAGCGTAGTATAGGCTCAAACAACTGAACAATGGCGGCCCTGGGTTACTGATCGAACCTAGTCGTGTGTACGCGAACGGCCGATTTTTACGCTCGAGAAACCACTGTTGAGACGATTTTCCCAGCCAGAACGATGCTACGCCACTGCTAGGACTGTGTTCCATCTCCAATCACGATCGAGAATTTTCAGTTTCGAGCGGAAGACGCTGGACATGGTCGTCCGGAAGAGTCAATCGAATGGTAAACGCTACGGTTTAAATGATTTTGGAGCTTTCTTCGGTGAGAGGGACCTTCCGGAATTTTGGTCACATATGGTGTGAGATTTCTCGAGAATTTGTATTCGAGGAACAGCTTTGGTTGAAGGAATTTTGAAGAATCCTGTTTTGTTAGTTGGTTCTGATTGTTTTAAATTAGTAAAATGAGGAAGGTGTCTGAAGTCGAATTATTCTTCAGCTAGAGAGCAGAAAATTGTTAGCATTAGTAATGAAGTAGAAATTCTCATAAATAATTTCAAACATTTATATGGAACCCCTTATAATCGAATCACTATACTCTGAGCTATCCAATGAAATTTATTAATTTCTTGACATGATCTCGAATTTTCCTGGGAATTTAAATATGTCTATCTTAAAGTGCGTTTCTATTACTATAATTCGTACCCTTAAAAGTTTATAAATTTCGTCAGGAATACATGTTAAAATAAATTTGAAGTACCCTGTTACGAAACGTAGACAAAAATGATTATAAAAGCATTTCCTGTAATAGTTTCGAGGAACAAAAATTCTTGAGGATTTATGATTGCAATTTCGAGTTAGGGTCGTAATATTGACAACAGTAATAAAAATAGTTTTCACTTTCGCCGAGATTGGGGCTGTGAAATACATTGATCCAAACGTTGGCTGGTAGAGCGATACAGCAGTTCACCGCGGCCATGACCGACGCCGTGTCACATCGACGTCGACGTCGTATTGTCAGTCACTTGCTTCTTGCCTTCAAGCAGTTTCAAAAAGTTCCCTCTGCAGAGCGAACATTTTCATCCACAAAGCAAGGAAATTAATTTATGAATGTTCTATTTCTGCAAAAATCCAAAAGATAACATCCTTTACCATTTTTCGCTAAAACTAATGTAAAAAAGAATAATTTGATAAAATGATACATAAAATGCATTAAAGCATGCATAAGTAGCTAATTAGTTGCATAAGGATTCTTATACGTAATTATTTAAATTTTGACGCATATTCATATTACTCGAAACAAATAAATTAGAAAGTTATGTTTTCTCTAAGCAACATATGGACGATGCTCAGTATGCCTGTTCGTATTCCGCGGTTTCGTTGATTGATCACTGAAGATAACAATTATTTTCGCCCCTATTCAGTTTAAGACAGTTTTATGTACGAACGTTACTTTTACTTCGCTATTAAATTCTCCGCACGTCCTCGGCAGCGAGAGCGCACACCGACAACGATTTTGCATTCGATACGTGCAAAGTGAGTTTATTTTCTCGTTCAAGCGATACCTTTCGGTTTTGATCGTGCCTGCACACGGGAATCTCTGTCGCGTGAAATGATTCGCAAATTTTTCTATTATCTCGACTGGAGCCACGAACGTGAGGAATACTGATTGGAAACGGTTGTGAATGAAACGTTTGTGTACCTTGGAAAACTAGTACAATAAAGTCTCTCCATAGACCCATCGAAAACAGGTGGCAACGATCTAGGAGAAACATTGAAGCTAATTAATTGCTGCTTAAAGACGAGTGCAATAAATTGAATACAATGAAATTTAATCAAATCGAAGCAATGTTACACCTCGGAGAAAGGATATTAGGTTTCATGATATAATCTGTTTCACTATGTAAGAGGATCTAAGAAATGAAATGTCACCATCTAAGAAATAAAATGGTGTCTTTTATTGTTTAAGGGAGATGGAAATAAAGCCTCGAAAATGGTTATTTTCTCTTGCAGCTTCTCTCGGGAATCTTCTAGCTGCTTTCGACTACCCCTGACCTCCTACAATATGTCTGACCACCCTATTCAGCACTCATGGACGTCTTCAATCATCGTCCTGTAACCCTTTTCAGTTCCAAAGTCTTGAAGATCTTTACGGGTCCACTAAGAGAGCAGAGATCATTCTTCAAGGACCAGTCGAAGGACACGGAACCCTCAAAGCCCCAATGCTGCTTGGAAGGTTCGATAAAGGAACCATTTTGCCTTTCATCTGCTTCTCAACTTGTTATTTTTGCAACATACAATCCTCTTTACATCATGAGAACGTAAACGAAATTTTTTCAGAAACTCGAATAACGTTCGCCTAGTAATGAATTTTTTAATAGAGAAACATTAACGTTAACTGTCCACAGAGGAAATTACCAAGCGGATCTGTCGGGTTAATTAAAAATGTTCAAGAATCCATAAACTATATATAATAATTAAAAATCGAATGGCACTGGAATAACGCAATTTCTCGTTCACGGTTCTGAGACAAAGAAGAATAAATTAACAGATTGGAAAATTGCAAATTTACATAAAAAGGGTATGAAAGCTGTTTTAATGGTATTAAATTGTTTTCGTGCTAACGAAATTACCGTTCGAACGTGCGCCGGCAGAATCTCTCCCTCTCTCTCGAAGAATACACGAAGTGGTTGCAGATGTTTCTTAATTTACATCTTGGCAGGCAATTCCCGGGCCGCTAAAGAGATTAATCACAATCCCAAGGACCGAATTAATTCGGCTTCCGGCCGGATGTTGTTAATCACTGGGTCATCGATCGTGGACGATCCCTGGACGCACTAGTGGTTCTTTCAAAATGTATGACGTTCTGGTTGCAGAACCTGAAATTGATCATCATCAGATATTGGAGTGTAAAGCTTTGTCCACAATGAAGCAAAATGACCAACTTTCTGTCTGACAAAATTCTGTGTGGACGTACCTTGAGTCTAGTAGCATTAGTGACCTTTTTCTTCAATGTTAATTTTAATCTTTTTTTGGAGAACAAAATTAATTAAGTTTTTGCAATCTTAATCCTTTACACTCGGAGCTATTTTAACTCAAAAACGAAAGATTTTTTCATTCTGTACAATTTGTTTTCATTTTTTTTCATATAAAACTGATATAATATCTCAGTCTAGTATTTTATTAAATACGAACAAAAATATTTTTAAGAATGGCATAGCAATTTTCAGTGGTGCCTCAGAGTCGACATCCGAATGCTAGGGGTTCACTTTTGTCTATGGTAAGTTCCCAACAATTTTTTGTGCTCATCTTCCTAAGCAGATCGAGACTGCGGCTCTTTATGCAAAATAAAAATTTTTTGACCACCGTGGGCCGGATCGTTGTCGGCCGCTCTACCGAAATAAGCCCTCCGCCGAATTGATTTCGACGAATGCATTTAGAGAAAGCCTCCGCCATTTTATCCGGGGGCGAGCCGACTATTTGTCGATGGAAACTGAACGTGTCGGTGAATTCATCCGGGGAACAGAAAACGATCTATAGGACGCATCCTAACCCCGAACCTGGCACCGACGACAGGTGGCACGGTATCAACTGGATCACGGATGAAAAGGGAGAAGCCAGAAGTAGATTTCATCGCTTTCGGTACACTTGCCGTGAAAACTTCCCCGCTCGGAATACTCATGAACCGTTTCATTCTCTTCTGCTTTTATGCACAATATATTCCTTTCCAGATCCCGGCGACCTCGAACCGAACACATTTATTCGAACAGACGTTGACGGCGATGGTCATTGATATTCCCTTCGCGGGAAATTAATGTCTTCTGATTTCGCGGTGGGATTTTCGCGATAGTACTGCTGAACAATTTAGACTGGACTCGAGAAAAGTATTTCAACACTAAGTTACCTATTCTCCATAGAGAAATTGTCGATATTTGAACCATAAAAATATCGTTAAAAATAAATAATACAATAATTTTAGAATCTTTTAAACACGCTAACTATAAATAATATACTCGCATCATAATAATCGCATCACATCTAAATCCAACATTTTATATCGTGATATTGACTTTTTTAATGGTTCGTTACTATCATTTAAGAAAAAGTTGCGTGCGATTATATGATTATATGTGATATAATGTATTCCTGTAACTGTCAGCATGTCCATTACTATGTAACTTTATGCTAAGACTTTCTTTTTCTTTTTTTTTATGAATATCTTCTATTGTAAACATTTGTATAAAAGGACTTCGGTCCGTAAATAGTAATAAATAAAAATAATAATAATATAATAGAATATACTATTATATTTACTATTATATATACTAAGCTAGAATATAATTGTAGTTGCAGAGAAAAATCGAAAAATCAGTTTCCACCCCCCAATTTTTTGGTCAAATCCTAACTAAACATTCCGATAAAAATCTGACACATTTTCGGCATCGAACAACATGTTAGAAAATTTTTTCCGTTTTTTCTGGACAGTCGTACGACACATGCAGTCATATTCCGAGGATGCGTTTATGCAGTTTAAGGGGGTAACTGGCCGGAAACCGTTGCCAGCCGACGCGACGTCGCTCGTTCGTAATCACGAATTTACTTGTTTCCGCGGATGTTTCTCGGTTTCCTCGCAACGTGACCTAAGTGGCTAAATGGATATTACACGTATCGCACTTTGTCTGTCGCGGACCAAGTGACCCCCGTGTGTGCAGAACGTATGCACTATGCACGCTGGAAGCTGTCCGGCGCAGCTTCGACCGGGAATTGCAGTCGCAAAGAAGGACAAGGTCGAGACACAGAGCATATTGTGCATCGACGACGTGTCCAGTATCCGGCGGAACGATCGAGCGATGGATAAACCGCGTGTGCACCGAGCTTTCACGAACGACGAAAAACTAACCTTGCTCTGAAATTAATGGTCGCCCGTTCCTTGCTTGAATTTATCGCTCGCGGGCGTGATTCATTCTTAATATTGGTAATCCGCTTTGTTCGATTACAATATCCGGAGATTGCCGGACTAATAATTGACGATCGAAAGTAGACTGTTTCCGCGAGGCAATTTCTTCCACGAGGAAAACCCATCGAAATTTTATTTAATTCTTTTTATTGATACTCCTCGAGGTATCCAATAAAAATTCTTGTGAAAAATGAGCAAAAAGGAGCTGGAAAATGATTAAATATCAACTTCAGCGTTCATGTCCGATTATACTATTCTTTGAAATAACATTTTGAATTCTATTTTTCTCGTACAAGGGTAAGGGATAACAACCCTTAACTTCATAAGTTTATTTCTCGATTACTATCCGAGATATTTAAACGAATCAAAATGCGAATAGTAGGTATACATTGGCTTTAGTTAATGTATTTTTTGCAAAATTTTAAGTAGGTTTTTAACACCAACAAAAAAATGTACACTTTAAGGGTAATTTGTGCAGACATTCTCTTTTAGGAAACTAAATGTAATGCTTCGTTATGAAGTTGTTATTCAACGATAATTTATTAAAATATTAAAGTTCTTTGTAAAGTCGTTAAGATACCGAAGTATAATAAATGCACACAGTTTTGGAGTACAATGCTGCTGAAAAGTGTGCCGAAAGAACTTTCTTCCTTCAGGAAACAGGGTACAGGGCCAAGAGAACTACGTTCGCCGATCGTATCGGATCTGGTAACGAGAGGTTTCGATCCAGCCAAGGAAAACGCGATTTTTCCTTCGGTAGCCGGCGATTAGCGTAATCCGTGTCGACCTTAATAAGCGATAGCTCACGGCTGTACACGCCGGTGCGCGCAAGAACGAAAGTTACAGAGCGCGCACGCGACACGAACGGAAGTTTTGCCGTAACAGATGTTATTATGCGCTTCTTTGCAATCTCGTACGATTTGATCGGCTAACCGAGCACTGCTGGAAAACGAATGTGCGGTTCCCCGCTACTGTACCGTTAGGGATTACCATTATTGTTCGCCGCGTGCGGTTCGCCTACCAATTTTCGTCGGAAAAGTTCGTCTACGTGCACAGCATCTCCGCAATAATAGAACATTGAATTTTTCTTTGGTCAATGACACTAGCCGCGGGTTTGCCGCGTTGCTCTTGACAGCCAGATGACGAAGGCTCAGTAATGACAGCTTACGCAATTTTGCACTTCAACCGTTGCATTCCAGTTGCTATGTTTCTATCGCTTGTGCGAGACTAATTGTGGCAAAAAGTTGATCGAAGAATTTATTAATATGTAATTGCACCGCGATATGCAAAGCAGAGTTTTGTGCAAAAATGAAATATCCGATTTAAAAATGTTACGAAGCATTTTCATCAAGAAATACTATTATAGTCTGAATTATATTAATTAACCATTTTAACCAAAAAATTAATTTCTTGCAATTCGTTGTCAGGATGTGTTACAATTACATGTTCAGGAAAATGTAATTGTTACAAATCGAACATGTCATATGCACCAAATTAATATTTAATAGCTGAATAATTTAATCCGTGTGCATACGCTAGTAAAAGACGAATATCGATATTTTGCGTTCACGCGATACGCT
Source organism: Lasioglossum lativentre (assembly GCA_916610255.1). NCBI lineage: Eukaryota > Metazoa > Arthropoda > Insecta > Hymenoptera > Halictidae > Lasioglossum > Lasioglossum lativentre. The sequence goes on along the minus strand of OU744355.1, from coordinate 34,574,611 downwards.
ATTATAAATTCTGCAGGGTCGAAACGCAGATACGAAGCCGTAAAAATATTTTTATTAGCACTTTCGACGCGAAAACAAAACGACGGCGGCTGCGAAAAAATGGAAGCCGGAGTGAGGGGGAGAGAGAGGGGTGTGCAGAAATCCTTGTAAAATGGAGGAAAACATTGAACAGCTTCAATACACGATACATCTTTATTTGTTCCGTTTACTGTCCTTGCAACGCTTGCATAGTCTGCGAAGCTTTATCCGTGACCATTGCCAAATTGAATATCTGCAATTATACTGTAATGACTCTAATTGAAATGTTTTACAGATGCGCGCGTGTAAATAGCTTAACTTTAACAAAAGCATGGGGGACCCGAAACGCGTGCCAAGTCTGTGCACAAGCCGAACTTTGAAACCAATAACTCGTTAAAAGCTCCAGGAAATGTGTGACTAGTCTTCGGCGAGGAGCAGAATTTTAAACAAAATTCTGACAGCGTTTCAGTGTATACTTCTATTTTTCTATCACACTTCTGAACAGGATATTAAAAATAAATTAAAATCATTTTTGAAGTACTTGCTAATGAGAATAGTAAAATTGTGATTATATTGAATTTTAATAATACGGTTTTAGAGTTTGTCTAAAAGAATATAGAAATGAAAAGAAAGTTAAGAGAGATAATTATATAAACAGATTTTGTATATTAAATTCTATTAATGTATCTTATTTTATTCGGAGGTTAATTGAACTGTTGATACAGTATTAATATTATTCTATTATTTCAATCTCTGTACATTAAACACGAAAAAAGTTGAGCGCATGCAGGCTTGATTGCATTAAAAGCTACTTCAGTGTAGCGTGTTTCGTATCGACATAAATTCCAGAATCTAGGGGGCCTACCCTGATTCTATCGTCGTTAGGACCGCCCCCGCCACGTATTGCGCCATTTTCTGCGCATTATACAAACAATTTTATGCAATCTCGATAGAAATGACCACATTCGGGGTAATCTAAATAAATGGTTAATGAATAACCTTTTGAAAGCGATCAATGTAATATTACATCGCTCATAATTTCAGAGTAAATAGAATTTCAACGATGCGACAGAAATTAAATATTTTGTAGTTGTATTACTGCACTTTCTGAAACTAAATATTAAAAAAAAAAAGTAAAAATATTACTCTCCCATTCTCTGTCTCAATTGTTTAATTCGAAAATTTTTAATTTCTCTTGAATTTCAAAACACCGAACAATTTGGAAACGGATGAAAAATCCGATTCACCTTTCGGTCGTCAAAATAACAAATTAGCTTCGCCGAATAGTCGATTGTGTGAGTGGGTGATTGTCCATAGGTCTCGTTATTTCGAGCTCTACGATTGTGCAGAGGCGCATCGAAAGGTCAGACATATTGATCGGGGTCTCTCGTTGTCCGAATTAAAGTGACATTAATTTGTTATTCCATCCATTGTCCCCCATTAAACGGCACCTTGGCCCCGCTTTGTCGTAGATACGCTCTTGCAAAGCAAGAAGCCGCGCGCGGGTCAAAGTACTCTACAGCTCACTCGGCTCTCTGCAATTTACTGGAAATCGTGAGTAGCCTGCGTACAGGACGAAATCGGCCATCTGCTCTTTTTCCCGACCCAGAGAGCCGACCGCGCGACGACGACGCCTCGCGCACTTTAAAATATCTATCGAAAGCGGCGAGGAAAGTGCCCGAGAGCTAATTCGAAGCTGGTTTTTCACTTTTCCACTCGAACCGGAACAGACCGGCGCAGTTTCGCCGGACGTTTATTGTCCAAAAAGCGGTTCGCTGTAGCCGCTTATGCTCTGTTGCACGAGAACCCCTGGAATCGACCGCGACAAAATGTCCGACCCGCTCGAATTCGGGTCTGTGCAAATGGCAGCGGCATACTCGGAACGGAATTTCAATTTTATGAGACAGAGACTGTTGGTCTGAGGATCTTTATGCAAAATAAAAATTAGTTGCATTAATCCTTTGACTTCTCACATAAATCATTACTCCGGATCGTGTTCCACAAAATTGTAACGTACCGTCACCCTATTTGATGCAAGAATTTTCCTTCCGGTCGATAAACAACGAGTCTAACCACTCGGTAAGAGAAATTACTTTGACGAGTTTGCGATACTTTTAAATCAGGAAATCCCACTAGTTAGAATAATTATTGAAATCGGTCAATAAAAGGAAAAAGTGAATGGCATTTATGCGCAATACATTATGCACAACTGATAACCGATATACATGACGTAAATGTTACTCTGTTGGCGACTGTAAAAGGAAGGAAGAAAATGGAACTGGTTGAACGAGTCTCAACGTTTCTTCCTTATTGGGGGTGTTCCTCCGATATCCGCAATAAGCTTGCAATCTAATTACTCGAGGATATGGATATAATGATTACGAAATGTGATAATCTATGTATATAGGCTGATAATCATGTAATTAGCACTTTGCGTTGTCTTACGTTGGCAAATTAAATGAAGCTATTGGATCATGTTTAAGAAAGCTATTTTTATTTCAGAACTTTCTCTGATTAGTGGACTTCCACTATTTGTGAGTTACAAATCCGCTAATTTTGTCTAATCGCTTCGAAATCTACGTTATCGACATGAGCGCGACGCTCACTATACATATACCAACATGGCGGCGCCCTTACCTCTCGCAAACGGAGAAAATCACAGAACTTTACGCACATAACTTTTGAACCAGTGGATTCCTAAGATTAAAACTAAGATTTTCGGCATTTTCTCGTCAAAATCTACAGGATTGTATAAAAAACAATTAGAGATTTCTGGTTTCCTCAGGTGAAGTTTACCCCGGTTTTGGATACGACGAATAGGTTACGAGTTATTTTAGTGCTAGTTGACTCTCTATCATTCATACCAACGTTAGACATTCTAGATGGAAGAGTCGATGCAACTATGCGTGCGCGTGGGACGATGACGATTCACCTGAAGAATATTCGGGCCAGCAATGTCGAAGAACGGATGTCGAACCGGCGCGGCGAGAGATCGACGAGCCGATGATTACTTGAGCGTCGCGGAAGCGTATCACGCTTGGACGGCGATGGCCAAGCACGCCGAGACACGGACACGCTCGAGCGGAACATCGATCCGATAATCATTGTTTTGTCAGCCGTATCGGATGTCGTGCCCAACAAAATGAATCCCCCGAGCAGCATCAGGGACCAGGGGATTCGATTTTGTCGAACGAATGTCCGGACGAACGGCTGGCTCCCATTCGTATGGAAACGAAACAAATCCGAAATCGAACGGCCAGGTGTACGGGAAAAATTCTACTGATCATTTAATTAATTTGCATCGGCGATTCGTGTACTCTTGGTTAACCTGAATTCAACGCTCCGCTGGCCGTGAACCAATAGCACCGACAATTTCACTTCCAAGAGTTAGGACTGCACAATGTAGAAGGAATATAGTGTAACATTATGGAAAAAGATTATTTAATCCTTGAACATCGGACGCGTTTCACAACTTCATGACTATCGTTCATAGATCCACCTCCGTTATTAACCCATCCGATGATTGATAAACTTTTCAAACTGTTGTTCATAATTTTTCTGAGTTTTTATAAATTTTTAATTTCTGGTATACAAACAAATTATTTTTTATCTGCAGTTTATTGGATAAAATAGTGACATTGATAAAGAAAATTGTTACTTTGTATTTATAGCACACACTCTCAAAAAAGACAGGACCAATTTAACAATTCTAACAACGTTTAGGCGCAAACTCCGCGATCGATTCTATCGTTTATCGTGTTTTCTCAGGTTTCACGCCGATGCACGGACGCCAAAGGAATCAAATTAATCCGTTCATCTTGGATTATCGAGTTTCGTAATTTTATGTACCCATTATTAGTTTCATAATTGTGCGGTGTTATCTGTTTTATCGCCGGCACGCGAGTCGTGAAGACAACTTTACGATGCGTCGGAGAAAGTTAATAACTGCTCGGCCGATAGCTTCGGGTTCCGAAAAAGCATGGTGTGGACAGCGTTGTAGTGGTCTCGAACTATCCTAGGGAATATTATTTGTTGTTTCTGTTGTTTGTTGATTCAGGGTTGTCTAAAATAGTTGAAACAATTTTCTGACCTGTTCTAAAATTTGTTTCTCCTGCCTAAAAATTTTATAGTACTCGGATACTGTGCTTCGATGACCATTCACCCTCTTCCATCCCTTTACTATAGCATAGCACTAACAATAAGCTGTCATAGGAACGAAAATGATCTATAAAAAAATTATTTGTATATTAAAAGCAATGAGTAGAATTGGATGAAAAATTATATTAAAAATAGTATAGAAAAGTAGTTTCGTCTCTTTGTCAAATATTTTAGAAGTTAGTCGCAAATATTTGCGGTCCTGAATGATGAGCATGATCGAAACTCGGTCCGTTCGATCGGCTACTTTTTGCCAGGGGTATTACGAACGCAATAGAATATAACAAACGTTGCGGTATTCGATTACAAAGCGATCTGCGAGTTCAGTGGGAGAATCGTCGACCGAGAAATCCAAATATTCGATGTTTGACCGAATGACATGAAACCGTCTCAATGCTTTTAAGACTGGACAAAAGGATTCACAGAAGTAGGCCTTCAGATCTGGTTGTTCATGAAAACTGTTCTCCTTTCTTTGCTCGGAACGATTCTTATGGCCGGAAATGATCACAAACGTGGACGCAATGCTGAAAGAACACAATAAAACCCAGTGTCCAGTAGCAAGAAACTTCTGTAAACGGTAAATCCCTATTGTTGTATTAAACTAACACACCGAGTGTGAATATCGCTTATTATCGAATCGAAGCACAAGTAAATTCCATCGAGAAACGTTCAATATAATCACTAAATAGTAACAATGAAATAAAGACATAATTTTTGTAAGATCGACTAAGAACTGCCAATTAATTTCGTTCTGTTCGTAATAAGCCTAACTTCTATGGTCAGAGAAAAAGGCAATGCGCTTTTTCTTGCGGCCTTTCTTCAACAATTCTCTGACCGAAGAAGAAGTATGCAGCGTGGGAGTTCCATTGTCCTCAAGAAGAATGGCATACGGCTCCAAATGAGCTTATTAACCAGTTAATCGATTTTATTCTGCGACCACCACTATTGTAAAAGCGCAAACCATTTTTTTAAAGCTTCGGTTTCAAAGCTGAGCAATTATGAAAATCAATTCTACTGAAATTCATTCAACATTCTCTTTAATGGATATGGTTTGTCACAAAAATAAGATAATACTGTTTTCCTATCCCCTAGCCATATAGTGCAGAGGCAGATGATGCAGACAAAATAAAACATTTTTCCTTGTCAACATTTAAGCATTAGAGCAAATGTAGAAATACAATAAATGTAAATTTTCTTGTACAAGGAAGTTGTAATCATTGCAAGGGGTTAATCTAGCAGCAACATAGTGAAAAATTATTTTCTTCTTCTAATATTTAATAAAAATAGTGAAGAATGTTGAAGAATAGTGATAAATTACATCTTCTAATTTCATAGGGAAAGAGTATTTAATTTAATAAAAAGTCAACTGTCTTCTCCCTCTAGAATAAATAATTAATAAAAATAATGAAGAGTATGGGAGAACCGTGACAAATTAAAAAGTCAAATTATGTCTGTAATTTTCTAGAACAGGAGTATATTTAATTCAGTGAGAAATGTTTAATGGATTATTCATTGATGCGTCTAATAGTTCCTGTTCAAATCTCCCATAATCGAAAGAAGTATGATAGATCTCAGTACCTGAAGTCCTATAAATTGAGGGACTTGGGCGCTGAAGTGGGTCAAGTCCAAAATTTAATGCCGCTAAACGACATACTCCGTGAGGAATTAAGTTCATAGACAATATTATGCACAAGGTGATTTCCGAAACTGTGTCACACCCTAAACGAAGGGCACGTCCAATCTCGAAAATAATCGATTTTTGATAACAAGGTGCCCAGATTACTTTACACGATATTAAACTAAAATACCTTTAAATTAAGAATACACAGAGACATTGTGATTTGCATTTAAAAAGATCACTTAATTCTTTGGCATACGAAGAATAAGGAATTCGTAACCTTCACCGTGAAAATCAATGCGATTTCGATGCATTCCGACCACATGCTTCGGTGACTCAAATCCTTACAGCTCTGAAATCGGCTTTAATTTCACAGAACTTTAACATTCTTACACGCAACGCTGTGTGCGACGCGCTTTAAATTAATTTTCCCTTTGCTTTTCTTTTCCTCTCTTTCTTCTGCAGCATATTTCATGCGCCGTGTCTTCCTCATTAACGCACGACGCTGCTTCACTTTCCTTCACTTTCTTTGATCGCAACGGGCTTTTGTACATTCTCGTACGATACAGTCTTAGCCGAGCATTATTTATCTCTGTGATCTATTATTATTATTTATCTTTTTCCTTTGCAGATTACATCTTCCACTCTGATATACATTTTGCATCGAGCGTTTCATTATTAATAAGTAGACGACGAATTTTTTGCATTTCCAATAAAATATTCTTACATTCTTTTCAATTTATTAAAATTCTTAGAAGAAGTACATCTTTGACTTCCGTTTCTTACTATTGATTTACAACATTTTGCATGAAGATGTGCAGTCTATCAGTAACCATAATTTTTCAAACAGATTAAACAAAAAAATATAGACACGAACAATTTTGAATATCGATAGAGGAAAATTCGCAGGTGATTCCACCAATGGAAATTCCTGTGTACTGACCCTGTGAATTTCCCATAGGCACTTGAGAAAATGTACAAAGTTGCCTCAGGATATAAGGTGTGGCTATTATTCAATTATAATCGAGTGGTCATAAAATGTTACTGACATTTCATGAAAAGAAAGCTAGAACTTCTCGAAAATGCTAAAAAATTGAAACATCTCTAAAAACATAAGAGATATTTTTTATATGTTGATTTTTAAGAATGTTCTACAGTTTTAAATAGACCCTATTAAAAAGTTCAATAATGAAGCTTGCGGATCCTTGCAGGAAACAGGCTCTCCGAAGAAATGCGGGGTTTCGCACACTTTTCGGATCGGCAGCGACTTCCTCTTCTGCAGGCTGTGCTCGCTCGAGTTTCTCAATCATGAAATACAGTTTTCCGGCTGCAGAAAGTCGGTCCGCAGACTCGCACGTGTATCAGTGCCCTTTCGCGAGGAATGTTGCAGATAAAACGCTCGGTTCCCGGTCGACGAAGAACTAGTTACGCGTTAAAATTAATTCGCAGGCTAGTTCCGCCGGTTTTCAACTGTTGCTCCGCTCCGGAACAGCTCTTCGGCTGTGCCGTATTCGATTATGCAATTGGCAACAGCGACGGGAAAATCCTTTGACTACGCGGATTCGTCAACGACCGCGGAGTGTTCGGTTTCACTTGTGTTAAATCCGCGGAAAAGGTGACAGAGATCGGCATTAAATCGGTTGTTCTTTGGCCAGATTTTCTGTTGCCACCCCGTTACGCAATCGCCAATAATTTAACGCGGTTAGTTACATAATATTACGTGATGCAATGATGTTATGAGAAAGACAGGTCACTGATAAAACGTGTGCGAAATGCGTTTTCCTTTTCTGTCTCTGATAGGAAAACTCGTTTACTTTCCACGATGAAGAAAGGTGGAATCGGTGGAGTTGTACCAAACCTGATGGAAAATATCCGATCAAGATCATAAAATGATCGTAAACGTGACTGTTGAAAAAATTATTTTAGCGACCATTAATTAAGAGAAGTTGTGTAGAATGTACATATCAGGGAAATTAGGGAAATATGGTAGAACAGAGAACATTTAATGAAAATAGTATTAACATTCTTATTCGACACCTTTTAAATAATTATATAATAATTTTCTTGGTCATCACAAATATTTTTCTCAACCCAAAAAATTTCCACGAAAATGCCAATTTTTGCGATACAACATAAGCCAAACATTTTTCACGCGTACTTATGATTCATTTATAAAAATTAGTACTGTAACACAAACATTGAACGACTTCTTTATATTTCCAAAATAGACCCAATATCTTGTATCAATGTCACGAAACGGTGCATTTTGACACGCACCTGTTCATCGTTCGACGATCCGTGTTTCCAAACAGTTGGAAAGAAAATATTCGTATGAATCGTCGACCGGAATCTAAACTGGTCGCCGGACGGTTGAACGCGTTGCGAGAGAGTTGCCAGCGATTTTCGTAATGCTCATAGTCGATCCGCGGACGGATAATCGCCTCGGATTCCGGTCTTTCGTGCGGATGCGAAGTAATCGTACCGGCCGGTGTTGCGACGGTCCTCGGACGATTCAGTCGGCTGTACATGGTGTAAGGAAAGTAATGGTCATCCGTTCTGGAGTGAATCTGCACACCTAAATCGCTGAACATTGGGTCGTTCTGAAAATTCTGGGACTGGAGATCAGGGGAGATATGGGGAATTGACTCGAATTGAGGGGAAAAAGATACCCCCTCTCTGCCAGTACCGGATTAGTCGCGCGACGCATGCGCGACGGAGACGAAACGCATCACGTGACCGGGCGGTGGCGCAAGCGTGGGGGAACAGCGTCGTGGAAGGGGAAGGTAGAGTGGGGAGACAAGTTTCAATTTGGTGACTCTGATGTTACGTTCATATTCTATATCTTTTGTTTTTTACAAATTAGTTATTCTGGAACAAATTGTGTATTTCTCAGATTTCCTCAGATTAATATAATTATACTAATTGTTATACATTGACGATGACCATTACTTTTCGCACACCTCGTAGAAGAGGCCAGTGATGCCACAAGTTCCAGCAGGCAGTACCGTTTAATCCGCGAATTTGTCTCGGGAGAGCACAATGCCTGCCAGACGTACGAGATAATTATTCAGGCTTAAATATAGGATCAGCATGATAATACCGTCTGACGCAAAGTGTTCCGGCCAGACTGAGGAAGTTTGTACGTTCGCACCGGTCGGGCCTCCCAACCTGCTTAACTGGGCAAAGTTCAGTTTATCTTTACGAAAGCACAATGAAACCGGAAAAATTAAAATTTCCGCGAACAACCCAGGTCTACCACTTTAAACCCTTGCTAAAAATATGCAAGTTGGATTAGTTATAATTCGAATGCTAACAGTTCGTCGTGAATGTTCTACTTCGTTGTATCGCATCCAATTATGTTTATCCCACTCAATTATGTACAGTATGTTTTATTTAAATTATTGTATGCAATTGATAAATTCTCACATCTACATTGATATTTACCAAGTTGCAATACTATCTTTTATATTGCGTATTTGATATTTCAATACACTTTTCTTCAATAAATTGATATAAATATGGTAAAAATGAGTTAATGTAAAATATGATTTTTTATTTGATATTTAGTATCGATTTGATTTAACATAGCGCAATTTGATCTTCAGCTAAAGCGATGATGAAACCAGGAACAGAATTCGTCGGAATCGAATTTTGCATAGATAATTACAGTGAAATGGGGCGTGATTGCGACCTGTTAATCGACACTGGAGGAAGGAAATTGATCGATAGATCGTGTCGATCAACAGCCAGCCCACAACCGCCTCAAATTGGCTTTCATTTCTTTCGCAAGACAACGCGGGCATTCTCACGGTCCTACAACGTCTCGCGAGACGTAAATGCTGCCTTCATACTAATATCACTTAAATTCTCTAACAGTAATGCATACCTTTATCGAAGTGGATCAAGGAACATTACAAGTATCGAGTAATTAATTGAAACGTGGGGCACGTTGATCGACTGGTTTTATCATCGAAAACGTTTCTATAGTTTAAATTTCACGAAATTTTCGATCCTGTCAGGTTAGCTAGTCAAACTTCTTAGTCAAGATTCTTCAACCGAAACGAAATATATTCACCTCTCAGAAAAACAATTCCAATTAGCTCGCACTCATAAAATCTCTGCCACTCGAAGGAACAAGGGAAAACAATAAAAATTAAATTTCCATACTGGAATAAAAATTCCTGAACGCCTCCAGTGAATCACACAGGAATTCCAGCGATTCGAACTCTCTGGTGTGCGCGATAGGGAAATATACATAAAAATCAAACCGCAGCAATAACAAGATTTCCGTTGGTGGATTCGTTAACTCCGCGGAAAATCGGCGTCTAAATAAGAACAGAGATTAGCATCTTTGAATACAGTTACGAAAGATTGCGGAGCGGGCTTTGGTCGGTCGGTCTCGAGTCGAGGAGCAACCGGTGCCGTTCGAGACAAATGATCGCTGTAAAATGATCGGTGATCGTCTCCCGTCGTTGAACAAGGCGGTCCGCGAACGAAACAGTGGCTCGATTTGAAATTCAACCGGCGGCTGCACACTCGATCGGCCGCTGGAATAAATATTCCGCCTTATTCTTCTCGTTTGCTGCCCCGTTTTCTCCCTTGGTCCGATCACGAGGCCACCGACAGCCTGGTAACCTGGTTTCCGCGTTTCTCTCGGCAATCTTTCGGCTCGTTATGGATTCTATGATCGATGAAGGACGTCGATCCTTCGAACGGCAGGAATTTAACGAGGTTCTATCTCTCTCTCTCTCTCTATACGTGCACGTACCGTCGTCGTCGTCGTCTGGGAACGTCCTCATCCTCGTCCCGGTCATCCCCGTGCTGGTTTCTGCACCGAGGATCGAGCCGGTGTCAAGGCCGGCCGCGACGCTGGATCACGCGCGGATCTACGGAGTTGAACGCACTCTCTCGATCCCCCTTCTTCCGTCTTGTGGTAGTGCAGCACGCGCTCTACCTGCCGAGTCGACGGCCAGCCGTGCACTGGACCGGGTGTATTTACCTGTGCTCACCTGGCCAGCGTGAATCCGCTGCTCGCCGCAGATGAGGTGACCGTTCCTTCTTCCTTCCGGGTGCCGAGTGATCGCCAGGATCGACGGCCCCTTCTTCCGTCCAAGATCCTCGATCCGTTCTCCGATACCGTGACGCGTTCTTGCCCTTTAAGGTAGCGCTGAAAGCGATTATTTTATACATCAGGTTCCCCCGGAATATTCTTTCGTAAACTGCACGTTTAACCCTTTGCACTCGAAGCTATTTTAACTGAGAAACGAAAGATTTGTCCATTCCAGAATATTTCCATTCTATACAATTTTTTTTCATTTTTCGCATATGAAACTGATATAATATCTCATGTAATATGTGTAAATGTCTAGTAGTTTATTAAATACAAACAAAAATAATAATGTGAACAATATTTTTTGGAATGGCATAGCAATTTTCAGTGGTGCCTGACAGTCGCCATCCGAGTGCTAAGGGTTAATATTGTTAGATTGATTATTTCTTAAATTTGTTTTCACCGAACCACGCTATTTCCTTTCTCAAATAACTACTACGAATTTACATAGTGCCCATTAGGTAATAGACTGCGGAAAAATTGATTCCGGAAAGTATCGAATTTTCTAAAAACTCATTCTTCTACTATTAAAAACATGTAATTGAAATTTTAAGACATGCGAAAAGCCAAAATCCCATCGATCCTTAGTTGTACCTTTAGTAGTATTTCTTCGAAATCGGATCGGTGAGAGCGTTGGCTTACTTTCCGCCGCGACGACTGTAATCATAAATTTGTTTATCAGTATTATTCATTACAGCGAGTACTCGTCCGTGCCAATATCAATTATCTTACTTCCTGTCTTGCCAATAATTAAACTAAGAATCTTTAGACATCTAGGAAACGTTCGTCCATCTCAGAAGAGAAATCTGGGAGGCTGATTCCTCGTTTCCATAACGAAGACGACTCTACACGTTGTTGTTTCCGGACGATCGAGATTCTAATGACCTGATCGGCGAGATGTACAACCAAGTCGATCGCTTACAACGCTGATCCCGATATTTACATCACTTTTCACGGGAGAAAATGTACTTTTACCGTGTCGCACGCCCAATTACTGAACTGAATCGCTTCCCGACTGCCGATTAGTACGTTAATAGGAACATTTTGTCGAGATATCGCAATTACCGCGGACACGCTTTAATGATCAAGAACAGGAGGATAATGGATTACGTTGGATTATCGTACGTAACCGTCGTTGGTTATTACGAGCATCGTGTTCGAAACGCTTTGGAAAGTGGTTCGCCCGTGGTTCTTCCGAGGGATGAATAAAAACATCTTTACTAAATGGACGTAGTTGTCAAATTGAGACTGGCGGAGAAAATTAGGCGAGACGAAACACATCTGATATGATATAACCGTATAGCGATCGGTTCTTGCGTTCCCTATCGGATACACTGTAACAGTCCAAACTGGCCGAGTGAAAGCGAAAGGTGTCCGGGCGAGTATCATTTTTTTCTGGCGGAAGAAGAAACCACAGAAAAAGCGAGGAAATAAACGGGTGAAATATTAATTGATACTTGACACGTGTACGAAATGGAACGTTTCCATTTGCACGCTCTTCTCAGAGAGGATTGTCCGATGAACAGGGCCGTCTTAAGATATGTGGCGCCCGTGGGCTAGTAACAATAATGCACCCCTTTTCATTCAAAAAAATAGGGAAAATGGGTGCGGGGTGACCGGTGAAGATTTACCAAAGATTCAGAACTAGGAAAAGTCAATAAGTGTATTACCAATAAATAAATAAAAATACAAAATTTCCTCCCCAAAAGGCTGGCGCCCCAGGGCTATAGCCCATTTAGCCCTGTGGTTAGGGCGGTCCTGCCGATGATGGTTAAACGTTCATCTAAAACAGGATGATTATGTAAATCATTCATATAAAGAGTACCCAACTGTTTTTACAATGGTGAGATTGTACATGCACTGAGAATCGATTTGTTGTGTACAGTCAGCAATGACTGCCTATTTGGAGCAGGACGGTCTTTCTCTTTAAATTTATTCGGAAATATTGTGATTTACTAGAGGCACAACGAGGAGGCGACGCACCATGAATGAATTAACTTTTCGGATCTTATAGTCCATTCTAGCCGTCGTATGCCTATACACAGCATAACAATGGAGTTTTGCGTGGAAACGAGGTTAAAGAAAGGGGAATGCAAGTCGAATACCGAAGGGAACGCCGCGCCGCTGCGTGCAAATCTTTTTCTCCCTCAGGAACGCGTGCGTTTCTTTGTGAGAATGTTTATGGGAAATATTGGTGTATACGCATTGTTTCACAAAAGTACTTTCCTAGGAATAAATCATAACAAAACTTGTTAGATTGGCTAACTGTAGTAGATAATTGCTAGATTTTAAATGCACAAAAATAGTACTGTACTTTATCGTTAATAATTCTTAAATCGTGATTGACAATAAACTTTATATGTTCGACGAGTGAGATTAATATTCTAAATTGAAAAGATTAGAAAATTTAATTATTATATAAATACAGATATTTAGATAAGTAAAGAAATGATTCAATCCTACGGGTATGTTAGCAACATTTGAATGTTCCTTAGTTAATTCTAATTATGTTGGTTACAATTTTGCGACTATTTATAAAATGATTTAAGCATCTGCACAGTACGTTTTCGTATATTTAACTTCCGGACAGGCATAAGTATAACGCTGCAAGTATCTTTTTATATGACTGGATAAATTCTTGTTTTAACTTCATTTCCTACTAAAATTAAAGAATTTCCATGGTTTAATGTAGTACATTTCGCTTGAAATCCTAACTTTTCCTGTTACGATCAAGGAATAAAGTGAAAAAATGTTGACTCAAAATTTATGGATTTAAAAAAAAATTCTAGAACATAAACCAACTACTATGCCTTTTACTTTCCGTTGAACATAGGGATCACGATATTATCATGGAACAGTTCGTTCTTATAGACTGTTGAAAATCGAGTTTCCTGCTTTACCAGTAGCGATATCTACCACAGATAAGTCTGTGCAGTAGAGTAGTAGGCCTGAAAACAAGCTCGCATATGCGAGCCGAGTTCGAGTCGAGTCGAGTCGGGACTCGCATTTCGAGTCGAGTCGAGTACTCGCACGAAGCGAAAGGCTCGTGCTGAAGTGAACAAAACCAAATTGATAACGACTTGTGTCTGTTATGACTACGGACGAGGTACAATGACGGTGCTATGACACAGACGATTATGACTCTATGCAGAGAGTATATATATTGTTACGAAAGTCGGTTTCCTTTAAATAAGAACACGTTTCTTTAAACCAGTATACCAGTAACACCAGTATGCCGGTAAACCCGTAACAATATATATAAATCTTGAACGTAGATACATAAGTTTACTCCATACGTATAATTATTATTTGCATTCTTAAAAATTTCTAATTGCATATGTGGAGTCCGCAATAATTGCGAATTCGAAAAGCAGTTATAGTTATAGCGGCATGATATTATCAAACATTTCAGTATACACCTAATTCTGTTTTTACACGATAGATACGTTCCCGAAGAATACGTGTAAAACAATATATTGCATCTATGGAAAAATAGAAGATTGGTTCCAGTCCTAAGAAATCAGCAAAAATAAGCTGAAATCAGCAGAAAGCTGTCAATATTTATTGCTTAAATCACCTAAATTAAAATTTACAGAATATGCTCACCAAATTAAATTGTTAGAAACGGAATTCGATCGAAGATTTTCTGATTTTAAAAGCTGTGAATTACAATTTCGTCTTTTTACTTCACCTCTGTCTATCGATATTGAAATTGTTGATGAAAACTTACAAATGGAATTAATTGAAATCCAATGTGATTCTTTGCTGAAGCAAAAATGTGTGGAAGTTGGAATTCGAGATTTTTATACATATATTTATCTGTAGATCGGTTTCCTAAAATGTTATGCAATTAGAAATTTTTAAGAATACAAATAATAATTATACGTATGGAGTAAACTTATGTATCTACGTTCAAGATTTATATATATACATGTATACTCTCTGCATAGAGTCATAATCGTCTGTGTCATAGCACCGTCATTGTACCTCGTCCGTAGTCATAACAGACACAAGTCGTTATCAATTTGTTTTTGTTCGCTTCAGCGCGAGCTTTTCGCTTCTGTGCGAGCGGCTCGAACCTTAGATCATATATACTTATAGACCCGGCGTAGGTATAGTATGTGCATACAATGCCGTGTTCCGAGATTAAAAAATATCTGGTGCCCACATGTCACGGAACGAGATAATTCAAAATGGAGGATAGTGTATGAGACGCATGATGAGACGAAGCACCTGGCTGTTGCGGTATATGTATATTGTTCTTACTATTCTTTTTTTAAATAAAATAAGTTGTGAAGAAGTAAATACAGATTTTATATTATCAACTTCTACATTAAAATTTAACTTTTTCCAAATTATAATCGACAAAACGAGTTAGCCATATTTAAAATAATAAGAGTAAAGTAAAAATGAACGAGTAATAAAATAAAATACATGTATATATGTATATTACAGTTACAGTTTCCATAAATATTTATACAGAATGAGATGCGATGACGATTCCCCTTTCCCCTCTCCAACTTCAGCTTCGTAGTAAGTACTGCGATTTCTTAACATATTATAGCACTTTGCCCACATAAATCGTCTGCTAGCCGGTTTAATCTTGGAACATGGCAGACTTATCTGCACCGGGTCTATAGGTATATATGGTCTAAGGCTCGAACGATGCGAACGGCTCGCATCGATCGAGCCGCTCGCTTCGTGCGGGCACCGACCGACTCGCACACTCGAGTCGAGCTAAGCTCGACCACCGACGAGATACTGTTAAAGACTGCCAGCCTTATGGGACATCGCGTCGTCAAACAAATTTTGCCGTTCTCTTACGCCCTCTAGGATATATTGTCGTCGGAGTAAGAAACAGAAAGCCACCGACGGCATCTCGTCGGTGTAGAAGACCACTGAGGAGATTCTTGTCGGTGAATCATCAAGGAACTAGGCCTGCAAACAAGCTCGCATATGCGAGCCGAGTTCGAGTCGAGTCGAGTCGGGACTCGCATTTCGAGTCGAGTCGAGTACTCGCACGAAGCGACCGGCTCGATCGATGCGAGCTGCTCGCATCGATGCGAGCCGCTCGCATCGTTCGAGCCGCTCGCACAGAAGCGAAAGGCTCGCGCTGAAGTGAACAAAACCAAATTGATAACGACTTGTGTCTGTTATGACTACGGACGAGATACAATGACGGTGCTATGACACAGACGATTATGACTCTATGCAGAGAGTATATATATTGTTGCGAAAGTCGGTTTCCTTTAAATAAGAACACGTTTCTTTAAACCAGTATACCAGTAACACCAGTATGCCGGTAAACCCGTAACAATATATATAAATCTTGAACGTAGATACATAAGTTTACTCTATACGTATAATTATTATTTGCATTCTTAAAAATTTCTAATTGCATATGTGGAGTCCGCAATAATTGCGAATTCGAAAAGCAGTTATAGTTATAGCGGCATGATATTATCAAACATTTCAGTATACACCTAATTCTGTTTTTACACGATAGATACGTTCCCGAAGAATACGTGTAAAACAATATATTGCAAGGAATCCGTTAATATATTGCATCTATGGAAAAATAGAAAATTGGTTCCAGTCCTAATAAATCAGCAAAAATAAGCTGAAATCAGCAGAAAGCTGTCAATATCTATTGTTTAAATCACCTAAATTAAAATTTACAGAATATGCTCACCAAATTAAATTGTTAGAAACGGAATTCGATCGAAGATTTTCCGATTTTAAAAGCTGTGAATTACAATTTCGCCTTTTTGTTTCACCTCTGTCTATCGATATTGAAATTGTTGATGAAAACTTACAAATGGAATTAATTGAAATCCAATGTGATTCTTTGCTGAAGCAAAAATGTGTGGAAGTTGGAATTCCAGATTTTTACACATATTTATCTGCAGATCGGTTTCCTAAAATGTTATCGTTTATTACGCGTATACTGGCTATGTTCGGAAGCACTTATTTATGCGAACAACTATTTTCTTTAATGAAAAATAACAAAAATTCAGAAAGGTCAAGATTAACCGATCAACATTTATCATCAATTTTAAAAATTGCATCAGCTCAGTATATTCAACCAAATTTTGATGACTTGCTTTGTGAAAAACGATGTCAAATATCTTCTAAAAAGTAATATTAAACTGTGATTTTGTTTATTTCTTATTATAACTTTTATTTTTTATACAAAATATAAAATATTTATAGTATAAGTTTAAAAAATAACATGAAATATGAAATGTCTATGTATATATTGTATATTGTATAATATACAATAAAATGTAAAATATTTTTAGTTTAAAAAATGACATGAAAAATAAAACGACTATGTACAATTTAATTTGGTGAGCATATTCTGTAAATTTTAATTTAGGTGATTTAAGCAATAGATATTGACAGCTTTCTGCTGATTTCAGCTTATTTTTGCTGATTTCTTAGGACTGGAACCAATTTCAAATATTTCAGACAATATTTTGGCGTTGATTTCTAAAATATTAAAATCGAAACTAATATCAAGGACAAAAAATGCCAAGAAATATTGTACGTAATACTTCAAATTTCATATGAAATACCTCTCAATTTTTAATATAAAAATATTTCATAAACGAGCATTATTTCCTTCACTTGTTTTTATACATAATTGTTCCAAAAATCGATCTGTGGGAACAGAAGTATGTTGAAAAACAGAGTAAAATCAAGAGTTAGATCAAGACTTTACTGTAAAAAATTACATGGAAAAAATGTGAAGGGAGTGCTTGTCGACATCGTTGGTAAAAGGAATTATTGTAAATATTAACCAGTTCGAAATAATAAATTTATCAGTGTATTGTGTTGAATAAATTAATGCGTGCGAATATTCATGGTTTAAAAGTTATTCTGTACCTCGAGTTCTATTACCTACTTTTACTAAAAAATTAGATGGCAAGGTGGTGAAGAGAGGGCTTGTCGACATCGTTGGCAAAAGGAATTGTTATAAACATTAAACACCCAGAAATAATAAATTTATCAGTGTATTGTGTTCAATAAATTAATGTGTGCGAATATTCATGGATTAAAAATTATTCTGTACATCGAGTTCTATTACCTATTTTTACTAAAAAATTAGATGGCAAGGTGGTCAAGGGAGTGCTTGTCGACATCGTTGGCAAAAGGAATTGTTATAAACATTAAACAACCAGAAATAATAAATTTATCAATAATTACTATCACGGCGATCAAAATCAATCGATATTACTTGGAGTGGGGAGAGTTTCACATCACATCACAGCGCAGCGCAGGTGCGCCTGAACTCGGCGAGCACTCTTAGTCAGTCAACCGGGGCCAGGGACTCCGGCAAGTGCGCTCCGACTCCGGAACCAGGGACCGACCAGGGACTGACCAGGGACCGACCAGGGACTGACCAGGGACCGACCAGGGACTGACTATTGATATAACAGTGACATATATACAAGTGACATATATACAAGTGACATATATACAAGTGACATATATACAAGTGACATATATACAAGTGATAAATATACAAGTGACATATATACAAGTGATATATATACAAGTGACATATATGTATACAAGTGACATATATAAAAGTGACATATATAAAAGTGACATATATGTATAAAAGTGACATATATAAAAGTGACATATATAAAGGTGACATATACAAAAGTGACATATACAAAAGTGACATATACAAAAGTAACACATATAAAAGTGACATATATAAAAGTGACATATATAAAAGTGACATATATAAAAGTGACATATATAAAAGTGACATATATAAAAGTGACATTATATAAAAGTGACATATATAAAAGTGACATATATAAAAGTGACATATATAAAAGTGACATAAAAGTGACATATACCAGTGATTTACCACCTGGCAGACCAGTGACATATACCAGTGATTTACCATCTGGCAGACCAGTGACTGACCAGAGGCTGACCACTAGTCATCCACCTGGCCCACTTTCAACATGGGTAAGTTAGACTTTATTTTTTTTAATTGTGAGGTTTATCCGCTTTATAGCACAGGGTGGGCCAAGGGTTCTACAATACTTGTGTTGATTACCCTTGGCCCACCTTCAACAATTTTCTCCGTCAACTGTTAATTCAACGAACACCGTCGATTATTATTTCTCACAACCTAATTGAAATTTCCACCGGAAGTTTCAGTCTTCTAAAAATGTACATTTCTGATTTAAAATTGATATTCCTTCGAACGGATGTCCCTCAGGGGCTCACTCACGGATAGGGAAACCGTGAGTGAGTACGGGGTGTCGCGTCCCCGGGGAAACCCGAAGCGCTTATAGGCCGCACTCGTGTGCGGGGTTAGTTTGGCTCTCGTGAGCTGGTGTTAGGTTGGCTCTCGTGAGCTGGTTAGATTCGCACTCGTGTTCGAGGTATGTAGGCCGTACTCATGTACGGGGTTTATAGTTGCGTCTCATCGAATCTTCATCATCGTCGTTTTCGTTTCCCGATTTCTAATTAAAATTTGATTGTGAACTTTCACACGTTCCTCTTTTACGAATTTGTATTCCTCCGATTGGCGGTCCCTCAGGGGCTCACTCACGGTTGGGGCCGTGAGTGAGTACGGGGTCTCGCGTCCCCGGGGCTCCCGAAGCGCTTATAGGCCGCACTCGTGTGTGGGGTTATATGGCTTTCGTGAGCTGGTTAGATTTGCACTCGTGTGCGAGGTATGTAGGCCGTACTCGTGTACGGGGTTTATAGTTGCATCTCATCGCATTTTGCGTCATCGTCGTCGTCTGTATTTCTCGTTTTAAATTGGTATTCCTCCGGTCGGAGCTCCCTCAGGGGCTCACTCACGGGTAGAGAGACCGTGAGTGAGTACGGGGTGTCGCGTCCCTGGGGTCCCGATGCGCTTGTTGCCCGCAACTCGTGTTCGGGGTTAGCTTGGCTCTTGTGAGCTGGGTTAGCCTTGCACTCGTAGGTGCGGGAATTTGTTTTATTTATTGTGTCTAATAATTATTTTAGTTTGTTTCAGCTTTTAGGTTTCAATCAAGGACGAGGACATCAAGGACCAGGACCAGGACATCGAGGAAGACCGCCGCGTTTTTTTTTTTAAATATAGTTCGATTTGCCGAGCAATTATTTTCTTAGCGTCACCCCCGAACCAGAGCCTTCTGCTCTGGTTCATGTTTTGTTCTTTGCGAATCAAGGCCTTCTGCTTTGATTCTTCCCTCTTTCTGCGATTTAGATTTTTTGCCACAATAATTGCTCGGCTCGCGTGCGTGCGTGCGTTAGTTATTAATGCGTTATTTATCGTCGTTGAAAATATGTCGAGTAATTGTTGCCGTAACTTCAATTTGCTCGCCTCGTTTTTTTTTCCTTCGACACAGCCTTCTGCTGTGTCGAACCTTGCTTGTATGTACCTGACCAGTTGGTACCGATATTCGACGTAGATCCATTGGGAGTATGTGGTTGAGAGATAGTGTTCATTTCTGTATTCCACACTCTCTTTCGGTAATCCCACCCACGTTCACCGAAGGTGGCAGGTGGTTGCTTGAGAAGTGGGATACGGTTTGAACACGTCTCTTGGCCATCGCTCTTGGTGAGGACACTTCGGGTGTCGGTGCTGGCTGGGGTTGGGCTGCAAGCATTGTACGCGTCGCGTCACCCCCGAACCAGAGCCTTCTGCTCTGGTTCATATTTTGTTCTTTGCGAATCAAGGCCTTCTGCTTTGATTCTTCCCTCGTTCCGCGATTTAGATTTGTTGCCGTAACTTCACTTTGCTCGCCTCGTTTTTTTTTTCCTTCGACACAGCCTTCTGCTGTGTCGAACCTTGCTTGTATGTACCTGACCAGTTGGTACAGGTATTCGACGAAGATCCATTGAGAGTATGTGGTTGAGAGATAGTGTTCATTTCTGTATTCCACACTCTCTTTCGGTAATTCCACCCACGTTCACCGAAGGTGGCAGGTGGTTGCTTGAGAAGTGGGATACGGTTTGAACACGTCTCTTGGCCATTGCTCTTGGTGAGGACACGTCGGGTATCGTTACTGATTGGAGTTGGGCTGCAAGCATTGTACGCGTCGCGTCACCCTCGAACCAGAGCCCTCTGCTCTGGTTCGCTCTTGTTTCTCTCTTTGAAAGAATCAGAGCCTTCTGCTCTGATTCGCCTTTGGCCTCCCGTCGATCGGAGACTTCTTCTTCGATTCACATCTTTTGCTCCGTAATAATTACTCGACATACTGCGTTAATATAAGTTCGTTGTTGTTAGGAAAGCGAGCCAGAAGGAATATTGAATTCGTTCCGACTCCCTTTCCGGGTCTCTTGTGCAGCAACCTCCTCGTGGTGAGACCTGGGCAATCGGTATTATCCTCTATTTGTAAGAACTTCTAGTATCTTACAAATAGTGGATAATATCGAGCTAATAGCTGCACATTTAGAATTTCCTATAACATTGTATTGTAGAATTTGTGCTTTGCTAAATATAAAAACTTGTGTATTGAAAGATTTTCAATAAAGATCTTGAAAATCAATAACAATGACTATTTCAAATATATTCCCTTCCATAACATTTTGTAATATTACCTTCCCTCAAAACAAAATATATTATTCAAACTGTTTCATTTGATTTTAGAATTAACGCGAATAAGATTACTTCGAGCTACTATTGTTCTGTCACTTTTCACAAGTGCTCCTATAGAAAGTACCACCGGTCTAGTTTTATTGAATATTAGCGGGACTAAATCCATTTACCTACGCTACTGACGCAGTCTTACGTAGTTTTTTGAGCAACCGTTCTATTTAGGTAGAGAGCGCGGAATCACCAACTGTATCTCGTCGGTGGTGGAACTTTTAGCTATGTGGTATATCAGATCACTGTAAGTTCCACGTTATCCCCGCGCCCGGTCGCGCCCGGTTACTGGTCTCGCTGAATAGCACAGGGGCTGGCAGTCTTTAATAGTATCTCGTCGGTGGCTCGACTCGCACTATGCGAGTACTCGCCGCCCAATGTTACCGATAGTTACCGGGGAAGACTGGGTTTGGGTTCTTGTCCGAGACAGAGTGGGTGTAGGAACTGTTCCAGGCTTGAAATGAAACAGGAGGCAGCACTATATGGTGACCACCTTCTAACAATGAAGTGAGCACTCTCTTATTCCTCTCTGACGTGGGGGAGGGATATCCGCTCTACCGTGGGTGTGGGATCTGATCCAGGCTAGAAATAAGTGTGAGGGCAGCACTGTACCGGAGACAAGAGAAACCCAGGCGTGAGCCGTGAGCACACTGAGCACTCTTTTATTCCGCATTATAAGAATTCATATTATGTATTATTATAAGAAGGGACTTATAGCCTTATAGGGACTAAAGTAAAATTCAAGCATTTTTTAATTTTAAAACATCAAATTCTTCTCAAGAGAACACGGCTAATTGTATGACAGAATAATAATAACATAGAGGAATAATATTCCTCTCTGATAAAAGCTGATAATAATAAACTCGTAAGACACATGTATATATTTATTGCTATATGCAATAATTAGAATTATTGTAGATCAGCAAGAATACAGATGATATACTTCGTAAAGCGCAGAGGATGCACAAATTTTGTTACATATATTCTTTTGAGAAAAAAAAAGACATAAATAGATGGAAAGAGGTGATTGATGCAGCAATCTGGTTTATAGTTTATATCGGTTGGACTTAAAAATCTAGAACGCAGGACAGTA
The DNA here is from genome assembly GCA_916610255.1 of Lasioglossum lativentre. NCBI lineage: Eukaryota > Metazoa > Arthropoda > Insecta > Hymenoptera > Halictidae > Lasioglossum > Lasioglossum lativentre. Next base: position 34,552,005 of record OU744355.1, on the reverse strand, counting down.
AGAGAACATTATAAAGAAACTAAATTGTTGACGGTATTCGAGGAATTGTATCCACCATGTCTGATAGACGCGTAACCGGTTAGCTCTCGAACGCCACCTTAACTGCGCCGTAACCGTAACCGTAGCCGTAGCCGTAGCTGGCCGTAGCGGCAGCCCACGACAGCCGTAGCATCGTGATCGAACGTGGAGAGAGAGCTACGCTACATGAGTCTGTATCTGCCATTTTGCAAGTGGTAAATAGGCGCGGGTCTTTCATTCGCAATCGTTGTACCAACAGCAACGTCGAATGTAAATCGATCGCGTATAACAGCGGTGCGGTTTACGATCGATGGAAGACAAACAGCCGATTCAACGCATGGTTGTCAATTTGATATCTGCCGTGATCGGAACGCGGAATTCACAAGAGCAGATTTTTCATTTTTCTTGTTTCTACCTTACCGTCCCGACTGAGCAGTGACTCATAATTCCACGGTAATGACATTTGTGTCCCACGCGACATTTGCTCTGCGTTTCACCTGCTAGTGTTTTTTCAAGGTCTTCCGTATTTATATGCACCGTAAACCGATGCAGTTTTGATGCGTCCGCGCGATTCTCTGAACCGTTTCATTCAACATTTCTACCGAAATAGTTAAACGACTGCGTTTCTGTGTGTTTGGCTCGATCAGGCAGCCGCGGAGTTTACGCTGGACCATTCGTCGTTTCGTCGCTTTGTCGCTTCATCGTTTCGTCGTTTCGTCGCATCGTCGATTCGTCGCGTGTACCCTTCAACGATCCACGTAAGTCCTCTTGCTTCGTAGGCATTTTCTGCAAATCAAGTTCTATTTCATTCCCACTACATACGCGCAACACTATTTAATTCGTCGGTGTGTCATTCACGATTTTCTAAATACTCGTGTCTCGATTCCGCCACACGCAGCACATTCATTGTTTGCCCGATCAGTTTATCATCAGTATTATTAATGCGAAGTAGGTTAGATTGACGTTGCTTCGATTCTTGTCGGAGTATCTGCATTTGCACCTGTACTCGGAGCAATCATATTTTTGTTCTCTTCGTTTTTTTTTCTGTTTACAGTTTTGATTAACGAAAGCAACCAAAGTTTCACCATGCTGAGCATGACATCGAATGTACCGTCGACGAGAACGTTAATAACTTATTACATGTATTCGCGTAATAAATAGACAAGACATCGCGAATAAACCGATCTGTTTCATTGATAGGATGTTCTGGTACCATTGGTAAAATAGAAGAGAGCGACTCTGTCATCTGCTTTCAACACGACAATTTAAAATTTGAGCGACAAACTTGGAAATATTAGTAAAATGATGGACATAGACCCTCCAAAATTTGTCTCCAAGGACGACGAGGTTCTGTATTGGAAAGATCTTGCGCAGCAACTACACAGAAGGTAAGTTAACTTCGACCTTCAACTCTCGTTTAACTATTGATTTATTCTGAATGCACAGAGGAGTCTGTATTATAAGATAAAAGTTAATTTTTCTATAATCATAGAAAAGAAGATATAGAAAGGGATTTGGAAGAGTTTCAAGAACACTCGCAATTATTAGAAAAGGAATTAGAAGCGTCTTTGGAGCAAGCAGAAAAAACTAATAGAGAGCTACGACAACGAAATATTAGACTTGCCACCGAGGTGGAACAATTGAGAACAAGATTAGATCAGCAAACATCGGACTGTGCAATGTTTCAAGGAAAAGCTCAAGATTTACAAGCACAACACGATCATTTATTAAAGTATATAAGGGAATTAGAGCAAAAGAATGACGATTTAGAGAGAGCTCACAGGTATTTGAATATACGCATCCCCAAGGATAAAAATAAGTTCGTTTATAGTGAAAGTATTGTGATTCGTTTATTTCTCTTTTTAGGATAAATAGGGTAACGGAAGAGGAGATAGAAGCTAAGCTTAATTCGGCTATCGAGAAAAATGCTTTGCTGGAATCGGAACTTGATGAAAAAGAAGGCCTAAAAGTCATAGTACAGAGATTAATGGACGAAATTAGAGGTCGAACGAATGACATAAAACTAGAGCTCGCAGGGAATAACGTGATTTTAATAAGAAACATTGTTGCAGACTTAAAACAAGAGATTCAAGTCCAAGAAAGGCATCAACCGGATAACGATAAGTCCGCCGACAGAGTTCGTAATCATGTCGATAGTAATAAGCTACAAGTTGAATTGGAAACTCATATATCATCCACCCCAATAGTACAACAATCCATACCTCCAAGTAATACAACTTCGCCACTAAAAAGTAAGATACATAATACATTTCGTAAAACTAAGCGCATGTTTTGCTTTGGACCTAAAAGATGATCTCTAATAATCTGAAACTCAAGGATCAACGAGAACGATATTAATTCCTAATCAATCGATATAATTGCGAGCAATAAATGGATGCAAAGTTTGATTATCGAATCGCAATTTATATTTTTTGTATGTTATATAACATTTTTTTGTTCGATGATAAATAATATGTTTATCAACAACATTCGAGACTTATTAAAAAAACTTTTTGCTCAATCTGACTTTGATGCTTCAATAACATTCTTCTACGTGCTTTAATGAATTTTATCTTTCTGTGTGTGTGTGTGTATATATACATATACATATGTCTATATAAATATATATATATATATATATGACATTGTTATTAACGAAAATAAAAATTATTTTAACAAACTTGTTCTTTATTTTAGTTTCTAAAAAATATATTGTGCATCCAACTTGCATGTAGACTATTTTTTTTATTTATTTATGTGAAAATATCATGTTATATGGTAGCTGAATTCTTTATAATTTCGATAGTTTGATATTATGTACCTGTAGTAATTTTTGTCTTTTCCTGTTTGCAATTAGTTGGAAACAGAGTGGTAGGGGGTGTAACTGGGAACAACAATAACAATAATAACGTGAACCCACCGTTGGCACCGTGCACACGAATATTAGCAATGAATATGATCGGTGACCTTATGAGGAAAGTTGGAGTAAGTATTTCTTTTTGCTACATACATACACCTTATGTTTGTTTTATACGTTGAGTACACTATGATGTACATTGAAGTAGCTTGAAGCATGGCTTGTGAACCCTGAACTTTTTAAAGTGAGCATCGGTTGCCGTAAATATTGTTTTTAGCACTAGGCGACTGTTCCACTTGGCATGATATTTTTTTTATTTTTTAATCGTCAGTATTCCCGAACCCTGGATAAAATACGTTTGAAATTACATGAAAACTAGTATGTACATACGTTATACTATGATATTGGTAGTGTGACGTAGCTGGTGTTTTGGTAGCTTGACAGGTGGGTCTGCATGGAGTGTAGGAGGGTAAAGTGCACTTGTCTGGGTGGGAAAAAAACAGTGTCCGCTACACCTACCGATTTACCATCAGTCCAGGCTCATACACCTACTCAATGTATACAACAGCAACCCAAATCAACCAAGTGCTGACCAAGTCTCCATGATACCTCACCGTTATATTATTTTCTGCATTCTAGCGACACAGGTCTTTATTTGGATTCTTTTGCTTTGAACTACATTCTTTTGTTATTGTACATACACTTTATTTCCTGCTTTCCTGGCCAATTGTCCTAAGTGTAAATATACTAGTGTGTTCGATCATAGATATTTGCGCAATCGAGGAGCATAAAAATATGGGCTGATAACAACAATAACTACACATTTGTAACATTACAATGCATTAACGATAGCTGTTTAATCGACACAGGCATTGGAGAATAAGCTAAACACGTGTCAAAATCCATCTCGGGAGGAACAAGCTGTCCGTGATCTCTACAGGTAACATTAGAGCATCGTTATAATGTTGAAAAATTATGTCATTGTTCCGTTATCTTTGTGCACTGCGTGTACTTGTAGTAAATGGTATCATGTATCAATATCCAGGATTAATATAATTTTTTTTAGCAAACTGTCTGTCATTAGTTTGATCGATCAAAGAACAGATAAATTATTTTTCGTGCAATGTAAATTGCCGTTAAATTTATCGAGAAATTTATAAATTACTGATAAACAGTGATACATGATAATTGTTAAATCAATCGTACTTATTTAGTTCTATGTTCGCCCTTTACGTACATAGTGCTTCCTGTGAATGCTAAAACCATGAATTTGTGTATAATCAAGGCTCCCAATGATCCCAGTTCACTAGTGTTTTACTCTGAAAGTTCAAAATATTTCATAAGACTGCATTACGTTTTATAAAGTCCATCTTTTCGCTTGCGCTACTAATTTAGACAGTGCATCCTTCTTCTTTTTCACATTGTCCTAATTATACGGCGTGTTGCGTCTTAGTTGTTAGTAAATACATCTCTGAGACAAAGCGATCAAAATTAATTAGTACCACGATAGGAGATAAGATTTACAATTTTATGTTAAATTGTTTGATTTCTCTTCAACGCGACTTAATAACTTCCAGTTCCGTAATCGTACTACGTTGTTCATCAAATTTTAATATATTGGTGTAGGTGAATACCGAATTGCATTTAATTGTTGAATTTTTCTTTGTGATATAGAAAGGTTCGTTTCTTAGTTTCCTAATATCGTGCGCGGTCTCAACAATTTCAATGTGAAAAGTTTTCTGATGAATATTTTAATTTTTTTATCGTTTTCGGACGACTCTGTTAGAAAAAATTATTGAGACCCTTCATCATTTTATGTTTGTGCTGGCTCGACTGTTTCATTTTATCTCTAAGTTAATTAGTATTACTTTATTGTGCAATGTAAATTGAATAATTATTTGACGTTTACGTAACATTTTTTTTATCTCAAAAGTGTCTCGTTTCTTTAAATGTAATTTAAGTACGTTTATGTTGTTGTGAAGCTTTTGTATATATATTAGGTTGAGCCAACAACGTGTTGTAAAGTAATATATTTTAATAATTTTACTTTGAGATAGTAAGTTAGGAAATTTAAATACATAGTAATGTAAGTGACTTGTAAATAACAGATATACATACATGAATATGCATATCCAGAGAATTGGCTTATGCAAGGGCAAGAACGAGACTCGAAAATTTGTAGAACAAATTATGGCTCAATCTATGTTTAATCATGCTCAATTAGTTTTCATAGACTTCACTCGCAAACTTGTCCTGAAATTTTCACAAAAATTTTTACATACAGAATTAAAAGAATCAACACACATTGCGTAATACAACATCAATTGTTGCAATTTATGTTCTCCCTGCATGAGATGTATATGTCACTAATCTTCATTTTCTATATAGAATAAAATGTTTCATTTGCCTCTCTGTGTGTGTGTGGGTGTGTGTGTGTACATGAGTGTGTATAATATCAAACCTTATGAATGTATTCGAAATTGCACAATATAGAGCTAGTATTTCATCAGTTTCACGTAGAGCGTGCATTAGCCATTTAATGCGAATAAGATTAATCTTGAAGAAGCAAGTACTATATGAATTGCAAATCCTCAAGTATTCTCTTATTCGTATCGACATGCATGCTGTACAGGCTATGCACAATTCATAAATATGTACAGCATTTCTCAATCTTTCACTGTGTTGTTAACATTGCGTGCACTAGCTGTGTGCGATTGAAGTCATTAAACAAAATAATAGTAAAATAGGAAAAACTTCGACAAACAAAGATCGGGGTACGTATTTATCGAACAGTAGAAAGTCTGAAAAAAAACAATATTTGAAAAGACGATTGGGAAGCGCTGATAAAATTAATGTGCATTCAAGAATCATAAATCATAGTCCTCGGTGTTAAGATGGTAATGAAAGAATATTAAATTTTTCAATTAGGACTAGGCGGCAGGTACGAGGCTTTGCCTCTGGAAACAGCAACCACATTCGATTATAAACAACGGATAATATTCCAACTTTACATTTTTACTTCATACGACATACATATACTTTTATGCCTGTTAATTTGTTTTAATTCTGATTCAATTCTGATTCAAATCTCGGTTATTAATTTATTTTTGAATTTATGGTAGAGTGAGAATTATTGTCTCTATCATACTACAGGGTGTCCCAAAAGTACTTCAACATCGGGAAATGGGAGGTTCCTGAGGTCATTTCAAGCGTCATTTTCCTTTTGCAAAATGTTGTCCGCGGCTTTGTTTAGGAGTTATTAACGAAAAACACGGACCAATCAGAGCGCGAGCTCGACGCTCGTTGGCATGTTCAGCCAACCGCCTGCCGGCTCGCCGCGCTGAACGTGCCAGCGAGCGGCGAACTCGCGCTCTGATTGGTCCGTGTTTTTCGTTAATAACTCCCAAACGAAGCCTCGGACAACATTTTGCAAAAGGAAAATGACGCTTGAAATGACCTCAGGAACCTCCCATTTCCCGATGTTGAAGTACTTTTGGGACACCCTGTATACTTATTATTTAGATCTAATAATTGTAGAATTGTCTGACTCGCTCATTTTGGAGAGAGACTCAGCAAATTCTAGAAATTATTTTCTGTTTTCTACCGTCATTAAATATTTAAAAACATACTTAACAATGGTACGAACGAACTTTGTAAATATTTTAATTTCTAACTATAAATTTGATAACGTGATAATCGCAAACGCGTAGTACTGTTGCGTTGTATAGGTATTCACAAATGATATTAGACGATTAATTTGTGAGCTATTATTTTCAGTTCATAATTTTAATACGATTTAGGAACAATGTTTTAATGTCTAGTGCAAATTTAGCTTTTAGAGTAAGTTAGATACACGTCTATTTTTAATAAGAAACGAATGAATTTTCTCATGCGTCGTGAAGTAGTTCAGTTTTATACTTCGAAACATGTAAAAGTTATTGGTACTAGATATTTTAATATAATTTGTGCGCCTTCACGCCACTTGCATAATTTTAAATAGCTTCGGATCTCTGAATATTTATACAAAGTAGAAAGTATACTAACACCGCTAAATAAAATGTATTATCGAATAAGAAAATTTGTCGATCCTTACTAGATTTCGCTTAAATGTATACAAATAAAATTTATTCAAACGAACTTTCAACCGTATCGTTAATACCAAACTGATTGTGAACTAGATTTTCAAATGACGCTGAAACCCAAATAATAGCAACTAATAGGATCTTTGTAACATAAATTTGTAAAAGTAAATTAAAATATTTGTAAAATAAAGATATTGTAAACACAGTCTTCGAGCGAGTATTTGAATTCAAATTCATCGAGTTGATTCGTGGAGTGGTGTTTATACTTATAAGAGACAAAGGTAAGTAGGTTACTCTTATTTTAAAGATTTATTTATGAAACGTTTATCTTTACACGAACAATGAGTACTTGGCTGATTGAAATGTTCTATGTAATTTTCATACAACCAGAGTTCTAGCATAGTAAACACTACTTTGGATCCCTATAAAGAAACTGTCTTACATGCTAATGCAAAGAGTTTTGCTATGTATTATACCAATAATGATAATGATGAAGTTATGTGTTGCAATAATGACAAATACAATATAACAGGATCGTAATGAGAAACTAAAGATTGTTTTTTTTATTCTTACCAGTACTTGTAAGATTGACTTGTCTTTTATCAATATTATTGTTTTGCGCTCATTTTCCTTTCAATTTATATATATAAACGACTTTATAGATGAAATATAAAATGATCGAGAACTTGCGTTGAATTGAAATGAGACCAAAAATATCATTATTCGTAATTAATTACTTTTGCAAACGAACGCTGCAGTCTTTGTATTTACGAAAAATTATGCGCCGAAAGCAAAGACTACCAACATACCGAAAATTGATGACAATATTTTATGTTCATCTAAAAGAACTCCAAAATCTATGCACCTATCGTAGGGATGAACTTGTACACTTTTTGTGGAGTACAACATAATACATAGTCTGGAATGAAAATGCTCCATCCAGGATAGTTATGAATGATAATAATTAAGAATAATAGTAGTAGTAAATGGTATGTGTGGGAGTTACATATTATTTAAGCACGCTCGCCACGGATTCGCCGAGCGAGCTGAATATCCTTGGGCATGATTGTTACACGCTTGGCATGGATAGCACACAGATTGGTGTCTTCGAATAGACCGACCAAGTATGCTTCCGATGCTTCCTGTAAGGCTCCAATCGCGGCGCTCTGGAAACGTAAATCGGTTTTGAAATCTTGCGCGATTTCACGGACCAATCGCTGGAAAGGTAACTTTCTGATCAGCAATTCGGTAGATTTCTGATATCTTCTGATTTCTCGAAGAGCAACGGTACCAGGCCTAAAAAACAATTTCAGTGCATTTTAAGTATTTCAATTAATTTACACATTCTTTGCATTAATGCAATGGTAGTTCTGTTATTATAATTTAAAATGAAGACTCCGCTTACCTATATCGATGGGGTTTCTTTACACCACCGGTAGAAGGTGCACTCTTACGTGCTGCCTTTGTAGCTAGCTGTTTACGAGGTGCCTTACCTCCAGTTGATTTACGAGCTGTTTGCTTGGTACGTGCCATTTTTTAAACTGTAACAACGTTAAAGATCACTTAGAAATTGTTTAAAATATAAAAAGTGATAAAAATACAGAAATTTATTTGTACGGAGCATCGTTTTCGAGAAAATCGAATTTAACGTAGAAATAGTATATCTATTGAATAATACGCGCGCTTCAACTCATGCATAAAAATATATCTCTGTCTTCGATTTAATCTTTCCCATCGATACTGTTACACAGTATATATTCGGAAAAGCTGTATTTACTATGTACTCGAGCGAAGCGGCAGAGTCGCGTTCGAAGTTCGTACAACGCGGGAAAACTATTTTGAAGACTGGATTTCAGAATTCGTCGACAGAGTGTAAATCAAGTGAATTCGAGTGGGGAAGAGAAGATCGATGGTGGGGGGAGGTTCAGTGGTGGGGGTACGATCCGTTGCTATTCGTATGAAGGAACCGCGCACCGAGGAACGCTGCGCATTGCGCAATGCACAAACTTTCGTTCCTTCTGCATCGACGCGAAAAAAAGCCCATGCTAACATGAAAAATATATGATTCTAATCGAGAGGTTCTCGTGTCCGTCGAGTACGGTTTTGTTGACGAAGCGAACGACTGGTAAACATGAGTGAACCGATGACACTGACGGAAAAACAAGCGGCGAGCCTACGGCCGCGCGAGAGAGACTCGTAAACGATTCCCTCCACGAACGTCAATTGCAAAATGGAGGCAACACGACAGTACGTCGCGTTCCGATGTGAAAACTTCAATTTCTCAACACTTTTCATTTTCCACGATGCAACACTACACTCGCCGCGTGCTCCCTGCCACTGGTAATTACACGTGGTCGATATATGATGTGGAATTTCGACGAGTTTACGTACCGCTCGAAGGGAAAATTTAACGAGAAGCGAGAGCTAACACTATCCGTTTCCTTGTACTCCGATGGCAGTGGACGCTCTCCCGAGTCACGACTCCCTTGTCCCTACCCCCTAGAAATTAAATCGCGAGAGGTACGTAAGCCCGCGGTGCGGTGCATCCAATCGGATGTCGGATAGCAGTTCTGCCTCATAGTGTAGGACCTGCGATTGGCTCAACCTCCTACGCCTAGAAGTCGAACCGAGAAGAACACTGTCAATTGTAATATACATGATACTGGGGCTCTCGAGAGCAACCTCGTTTTACTTGCAATAATTGCCTTTTCATCGTTGTCGAAAATGCTAAGATCGATATCCGGTCAAGTCGGAAAATATACAAGAATCGAACCAACCGATCAAAACTTCGCGAGACTCGCTTCTTATTCCGATCGAATTTCTATCTGTTTGGGTGATTTTCTGCGCAGAAAGATGCACGACTTTGTTCCTGCAATTCTATTAAATAGAAATGAAATTCGCTGCTTCGTGGAAAGTTCCAGAAAATATACTTACATGGCCGCGCAGCGCGACAATGAGCGCACGGTTGTTTTATTGCTATATTAAAATTTCAGGCTGTTCGCATGCAGTTCTTTCTTGAATATGAGATATTCGAATGACGGTGAACTGTTACTTCCAAGATCAGTATTCTCTCGCGTTTTTGCTCGGAAAAAGCAGTCGCCATTGCACGCCAAACGTAAACATTATATTTAGCGTGTGGGTTTAGGTTCAATTTTGACAACGCGATCGATGTTGAGGTATCGATGTTGATCGAGCGGACAAACGTAATATTCAAATTGTAGCAATTCACCGATTGAAATTTAATTATGCCCACAAGTATTTATATAGGTTCTATGGACGTGAATGGATGCAGTTATAGCAGGGTAAACTCATACATACATATATGTATGCGTGTGTGTGTATATATATATATATGCGCGCTTACAGTATAGAGTGACATTTCAGTATAGAGTGACAGAGGAAACTTCGATCGAAAAAATATTTATACCGGTATTGATAATAATGCGTGTAAGTGTACATTTTAGTTATCACGCGCGGTAGAGTATATTTTCAAGTTCGTAGAACACACGTTATCTATACAATTAGTTATGAAATAACTATGAATCATTCGTTATTCATTAGTCATGGCAATTCCAAAAACAGCATGATTTCTGAGAAAATCATTTACAACTGAAATTACAAAAATCCATTTGAAAATGTTCTTTCTTCAAACATTTGGGAAATAAAGATGCATATTCTGTTACGAAGATAGTTTGAGTAAAGTTTATTCAAAGTTTCTATACATTAATTTAAAAATGTCGTAAATTATTAGTTGTCCTTATTGTAATATTGTACTTACTAAAATAATAACACATTGAACGAAATTACCATACAATTTCATGGTCACGGATTTGTTTAATTCAAATAAAGTGTGACATGAACTATAAATGCAAAACAATTCTGATACTTTAGTAATACGAATACAGCTAGTAACATAAGACTACGGGCACGCTCGGTACATAATTCTATAACATTTCAGTTTTCTACAGCTTATATTACGACGTGTTACAGTGTTACTTCTCTCTACTTGTACAGAAGAAATATTTTACAATACACTGTAAATTCTTCCGAAGATCTATTGCAAAGTAAGTTTGTTCGGTAACGGGAAATACTACAAAACACCGCAAGTATATGCAATATAATTTTACGTACAGACAGTTGATGGAGAGCAGACCAGCGGAACAGTACAGAGGAAAGAAGAGTCCGATTGGTTATTAAGATGGTCAAAATGACAATGTGAACCAATCGAGTTATGAAAATGTAGAATCTTCTCTCACCTCTGTGCCGTTCTAGTCTTCTTTCCAGCAATTGCGTGTACGTTCAAATGATTTCGTATCACCAACTTTGCTCGTTACAACACCTACAGAAGTATCAATTATGCAAAGTGTGTCTTACTATCTGTTACGAACTACGTACTCTGATCTCTGTGCCTTTTTCCTATTCTTCTACCATTAAATCATAAACATATCCATCTATTCTACATAATATAATATTATTCGAACTTTTGCATCTTATCTTTCGAGGGCTTGGCAGTGTCAATTACAGTAATGATTCATGATAACAACACAACTGTAATGAATTTGATAGATAGTGAAACAATTAAAGAATGCGACAACAAGAATGAACTTGATTAAGGGAACGGTTAAAGATTTTGAATGACGAGATGCTTAAGCACGTTCACCGCGAATTCGTCGCGCGAGCTGAATATCTTTAGGCATAATTGTGACGCGTTTCGCGTGAATCGCGCATAAGTTTGTGTCTTCGAACAGCCCGACCAAATAGGCTTCCGAAGCTTCCTGCAGGGCTCCGATAGCGGCGCTCTGGAAACGCAAATCCGTCTTGAAATCTTGCGCGATTTCACGAACCAAACGTTGGAACGGTAATTTTCTGATCAACAATTCTGTCGACTTCTGATATCTTCGGATTTCTCTCAGCGCTACGGTACCAGGTCTGAAATAGAAGTATTACGATTAAATTCCTGTCAATACTTAGTAACAATACTCTACTGCAGGCCCGGGCAATGCTGGTTGGTGGAACAGATGTGGCTGCTTCTACTCTTCGCCAGCTCTGTGAGTCAGTCCCCACCACTACTACGTATACATGTACATAAGACCTTTGCGTAAACTGACACCAACGACATTTACCAATTCCTTTAATTTGTATGATAGGGACGATTCAGGTTCAGATAACAAACGACTTACTAGTAGAACTGTCACTTATCAGATACCCGGGTACCCGTGTATTCGGGTAAACAAAAATTACCCGAGTACCCAGGTATCTCATGAATAGACTGCGGATCTTTATGCAAAATAAAAATTGTTTGCATCAATTGCAAGAAGCAGAAGACATACTACGATTACTTATTTTCTTTAACGATTGTAATAAATTTAAATTAATATATCAACGTTCTTAGATTCTTTTAATTTCTTTATTGTTTCAAATTGTGCCAACTCATTTATGCTATAAAACATGTTGAAATGTATTTGTGCATATCTGCCACGACGTTTGTAAGCTCTGAATTAGAACGTATATTTTCTATGGCGTGAAATACTGTTATTTCTAAACTCAGTCCTTTACTTCGAAATGCTAATTTATTAGCGTTTTTCTAGGAAAATAAAAATATTTAATTTTCCTGATAATTAATTATTTTATACACAAATATGAACTAAACGAATACTAAAATAAAGCATACAGTCTAGTGGCTCAGGTAATAATAGCTTTTCTAACCAGTTGTGAAACCTCATGACATACTCGGGTGCCCGAGGACACGGCTGTCTTATGAGATACTCGGGTACTCGGGTACCCGGGTGCTAGGCTATCTCATATATTCGGATAAAGGTTCTAGCTCTACTTACTAGTCGCAGCTACAAACTTTTCTTCAAATTCTTTACCTGTACCTGAATCGTCCCTATCATACAAATTAAAGGAATTGGTAAATGTCGTTGGTGTTAGTTCAAGCAAAGGTCTTATGTCTTGTACATGTATACATACTAGTGGTGAGTAACCTGCTGGTGCAGCATCGTGGGGCTCGTGCTTAAGGAAGAGTCGGAGTGGATGTGGTGGGGACTAACTTGCCGAGCAGGTGAAGAGTAGAAGCAGCCACATCTGTTCCGCGAACCAACGTTGCTCAGGCCTGCTCTACTGTATGAGTGATGGAAAATATATTTACCTGTAACGATGAGGCTTCTTCACGCCACCGGTGGAAGGTGCACTTTTACGTGCAGCTTTGGTTGCGAGCTGCTTTCTGGGAGCTTTACCTCCCGTTGATTTACGAGCAGTTTGCTTGGTACGTGCCATGTCTAGAAACATTCATTATAGGAATTAGAAAAATTCAATTCCGAATGAATCAGCTATTAATATCTCTAATCGATTATCTTCGATGATTTATCATTTCTAATCGAGTAAGCGTCAATCGATCGATGTTCTTAAATGTATAAATTACAGAAAAATGTAAATAATCATAATGAAGACGCGAAAGTTCATGGACATTAAATTGTACAATAAATTGTATCCACCCTTAAAAATAGACCGAATAAACTCGTAAAAAGTTATAGTCGATGTAAAATAAATTTTAGTTTCCCTCCAAAAGCGGACACAATAAACAAAATGGTGGATAGTGTGCTTGTAAGACCGACGTGCGTACGAATTTCGTTGATCACGAAAGCCACTCGGATTTTCGTCGAAGTGAATGGAATTAATTGTTGTCGGTGTTACTGAACGTTGAAACCAACATATTTTGTGTATATTTAAGTCTGAAAAACTGGTAAACATACCTAGTCTTAGCCGCTTTGGGACAGGATCAGTTGTTGCACAAGCTGTTTCGTCCGACGATATTAACTGATGTTCGATTCGATGTTCGGGTTCGGTTAATGTTTTTACAGAAACGCAGTTTGGCCGTACGGCGGATAGGCGACAGCACTGTGCTCAGATACCCATCACAGGATTGGTCGTCGTTTCGTAACACCGTATCCGATTAGTCAGATTCCTGCGAATAGACGCGTTTGTTATGGATTTCATAAGTTTACGAGGATTTTAATGAAATCCAATGTATTGACCACCTTGATTTTACTTACCAATAACAAGATACAGGATATATTCGAATCCTGCATATTTCCACCTTCTCGAAAGAGCGAAAACAAAATTTCAGGTTACGCAAGGTAGCATTAACAGTTTCACGTTTGGCAGTTGGAATTACAACCTGAAGTTGGCACAAAATAATTATGCGCTTGCATATTGATTCATGTGCAGTAGTATGTATGTATAAGTGAATACATGTATTTTCAAGCACATGTATTTTCAAGTATATGGAATATAGATACGTATATATATACGTACGGAAGTAGAATAGCGTATTGATAATTCGTGAATGTATTGCATATAATGTAGCAACAATATAAAGTTTAAAATTGGAAGGGTGCATATTTATTTGTTAGCTGTTGTTAATATATGAACAGCTCCGTATCCCCCGGTAGAAAATTATAGCATATACGGTCCGGAGGCTATTGAGCTCAAAGCAGCAAACGCATATATATATATCTACATTTTCCAGAATTATAATAATTAACTATCATAGGAGATGATATAACCTGACATGTTGAAATACTGTGGTTTATTAGTTATATGTATTATACCATCTCTCTCTACTGGGCCTAGTAATTAAGAGTTAGTTTATTAACATCATGATACACAAGTTATCAATATAGTTTATTTTTCAAATGATCAATTTTATTAATTTACAATATTCATCTTTATAATCCACTACCTAATAATAGCATAAGAAGCAATAATGAACATTCGTTCTACAAATTACGCCATGAGACAATTATTATCCTCGTATCATCGTCATCGTCGTCGTCGTCGTCGTTATTATTCATATACATATATTCATATTTTCATATATATATTTATATATATATATATATTTATTTATATATGTGTAAACTTTCAGTCATCAAGAAAATATCAGAACAAAATTTATTTTACTAACATTCTAGCTACTGCTACGCTAATTTAATTGTTATTTAAAATTGTATTGCCAAAAATACGAGTCGTTAATATTTTCTTTTTTCAGTTGCACACAAATGATGCTTTTTTCCCTTTTCTTTTTCCTTTTTTTTTTAGTATTCAATTTGTACTGACATTTATTAGAATTTACTACAATTGTTCGTGACAACGAAAAGTTCTTACTCCGTTCTTTCTTTTCTTTTTCTTTGCCTTCCTTTTGAATTATACGTTCCATCATAATCATTTCCTCATCGGCATATTCGACCAGATATGAAAACTTGTTTGAACATTATGCAAACACTAATATTGATTTGCGAATACTTATGCGTTTTTGGCAGGACGTGAAGATTAAAATGCAAGCCCATATTACTTTTGTACTTTGTGAAAAATCCTCATTTGGAATGTCAACATTTTGTTACGCGACAGCATATACAACTATTAACGTTACGTTACAAATGAAAGAATCATAGTTTTTTCTAAAGAACGATAAAATCTCTCTTCCGATTTGAAAGCGGCGCGTTTCAAATAAAGGGAAACAATACGTCGTGCACACTCTTTGTTACATATGTATAGAATTTGAATAACTGTATATTATAGAAATCGAAAATCGATATCGTAGTAGAAAAAGAAAGCAAGGTGTGAAGATTTACTAGCTTCGTTAGTGAAGGAAATAAATTATCGAAGAGTCGTTTCGAAGCGTCGTACGTAGACAAATTTTATGATCGTAACGTACTGGCATATATAAAAGAATATATCTACAAAGATGTTTAAATCCATACTTATTGGTTTTCTTGTTTACACAAAAAAGAAAGAATAGGAAGCGAAGAACCGAACCGGCAATTTAGCGTTGTGCATGCTAATGTGCTGAACCACAAATGCAATCTAAACGTTACGTATAATCAAATAATTTTGTAGTTAGTTTACAAAACATTATTGTTCCTCGACGTCGATAAGGTACTGCCTGATACCCTAAGACGGCGTCGTACGCGACTATATGACACTAAACATTTCTTTTTGTAACTGAATACCAAACACTGTTAATTATACAATAGAAGGTTTACCGTTCGACCTGATCACGTGGAACAATCTATCGTTACTTGTATAATTTCTAAATGAATACGATTACGAATACGGATACGGATACGGATACGGATACGGATACGGATACGGATACACGGATGCGGATACGGATACGGATACACGGATGCGGATACGGATACAAGTACGAATACGAATACGATTACGAATAGCTGAGTAGCTGCAATACTTGGTACAGTTACAAATTACAAGTGTGAAAAGTATTTCTAATAATATTTTGAACGATTACCACGCATGTTGAACCCGTAATTATTCTAAGTCACACTCATAATTTGCTAGTATATTAATTAGTATGTAATTCGAAATTCAAACGTTGCGTCACGTTGGATGATTGGTTTTGTTCACATCGAATAATGTACAAATGAACAATAATTCGATACATTTTTTTTCATTTCGTCAAGTCGAACAGGAAATCCATTTGACATCATAAAAATTGATTTATAACACGAAACGCTATATTAAAATTCTATGTTGTACAAATTGCTTGGTATACGATTAATAATACTACACAGTCATCGTATTAAAATTATGTTGCTGGTTGTTTTTATACTTCCATCGATAAATTCTTTTGAACTGGCAGCACCTTTAATTTCAATTCAATTATGTCATTGAATTGTTGCAATTTCCTTTTTTTTTCTCGCGCGCGTTACAGAGACGGTTATCGTTCGTTTTCTGAAATGCGTCTGAATTTAGTCTGTTTAGTCGAATCGGATCGTTGCGGGATATGAATGACATTATCGATTCTTATTCTATTATAAAAATCTGGTAAAATCCGTCTCTGGTAAACTCTGGTGTACCTTGATTCGAACCATGTCTATAGGTACATATAAAATATTCAAATCCATAGAAAATTAGTAATGATACATGAGCTCGGAATACATAGAATCACAATTATTGTATAAAATGCATATACAGAAGTAACCACAACCAGAACAATCGTAGATATATTCATAAAACATTTGTTTCTTTATAGTCTATCATTATTATCTTGCAAATATTGTTTCAATTATTTGCTACCGTTTTTGTCAGGGTGACCGCAAACGGTTGCTTCCTCGCAATTTTTGGTTTCCTTTTCCTTTACACGCGTATTTTTCTGTATGCGCGCGTCCAGAAATTCAAAACTCCAAGTACATTGCATCACCGGAAGTAGCACGATCGATAATTTGTTTCTACAACAAACAATTTGTCAATTTGTCGTCGAATTCAAGAAAGTGTTCGAATTGCGGCAATCAGGATCACCCTGCAAAAATGTTGTACGAGCGATGTTCCCCCCCCTTTTGATGTTAAAACGTTGTGTTTTGCTCCGCACTCTGTATATGAATCTGAATCTGTATTTTGAGAGAACGAGCCATTTCAATTTTCGAAAATATCTCCTCGTTCGCACAACAGTTCGATTTAAGTAAAATATTTATTATCACAATACACATGCTTCACATAATGCGAATATACCTTTGCTTTCTCTGTGTTTCTCGAATGTTTCTAGATTCCTTTGCACTGTAAGAAGAACGATGTCTAGAATACGTGACAAGCGTAACCGTATAATTTACAAATATCCTTCCATTCCGCAATATCTCAAAAATTCTTTACTACTGCACTTTAGGCTATGCAAATATTATTGTACCGGAAGACGGTGTTGTAATATTGCAAAAATATTAAAATACCTCAAAGGGGCGCGTATCTCCACGTAATCCTGCATATACTTAAACGGCGGAAATCGAATCGGTAACAATAGCAGTTTTATTCGCGAATTCAAATTCAAATTCAAATTTCTCCGCTGTCATCGTTGTTCAACTTAACATATCGGGAATACAATCGATTACGCATTCAAAGTTCAAAAGATCAACATTGTACGAAAATGATTATTATTATGTATCTATGAATATCGTGTTATTACCAACGACACGCAGTCATTGATGGATCAATCAAATCGAAAAGCAAAGAAACAAGGCAAACAAGAAAAAGGTAGCGCCCGAGATCGTTCTCAACCTCCGTCTTTTATCAGCGATGCAGAATTATTCGGAAACACTAACAGATCACATTCCCTTCTCGCAGAACGTAACTTTATTACTTTCATAAATTTGTTGAGAATGGCACTGTATACAGATTGGATTGCATTCTTTTCGTGCACGTAACTATTGCTTTTTCCTTCGACTTCTGCACAGTTTTCTTTCACATCGGTGCTCTTCGAAACAATTCAATCGATGTCGAATGAAATGAATTCTATGCGTACATTATTTTGACACGAGGCATTCATGTTAAAATATGAGGATGCAAATGACTGGTACGCACCGAATAATAAGCGATAGTTGCCGGATAGAATTGCATCGTTTTCGAGGGGACGAATCGTTCAATTTCTGCGGCCTGGGGCCCAACACTCGCGTTTAAATGATTGAAACATGTCAAAATAATGTGAACGAACCAACTGATTGCTCGCATTTCTTCTTTAGTACCTTCTCGTGACTCCTTTTATTTTTTTTTTTTTTATTCAAAAGTTGTATGGGCTTGCTGCGATTGATTGTAATGAGACACGTGGAATGTGTTTGCATTCCGTAGTTCCTAGATGTTATCGTTATTCACTGCTATAATTCAACCATTCGGGACACGTGTCGAATAAACATTCGTCAACGTGCGATCTCGTGTAATCGAAAGTTTACAGCCTTGTTCGTTTTCTCGTATGTAAAATAGTTGAATCTTCGTAGATACCGACATACCGAATGATAAGATCTAAGTAGAGAAATTGTTAATTACATAATCACAGTTGTACAGCCATTTGCTACCTCGTATTTAATACAAAAATGCTTAGATATCAGTACCGTGGAACTCGATCTGTACTTGTTCTTTTTTTTTTTTTTTTGGGTATTTTTATCCGTGTCTGTGTTATTCTGTCGATTCGTAGACTGTAGTTTTCTAGATGCGTATGCGTGTGTATATGTTTGTGTTGATTTCAGTCTGATAAAGTATACGTATATCGCGAAAGCGAAACCAGAGAGATCCTACTACGACATTCGAAAGAAATTCACCAATTAAAGGTAGCCTAATCAAAATACACACGAGTTTACAATCTAAGCAGTTTTGCTATACTACAATGGACAATAATACGAATATTTTGGAAAGCGTAAGTTCACATAATAATCGCATTAAGACGAGACACGTTAAAAAATCGGATCATTATCAACAATGTGTCCACGTTTGCAGAATAAAAGAAATAATGCGTAAGTAAAGAAGATTGAAAAGTATCATGAAACATGGTGAACAAGCAATAAAGAAGAACAGTAATAGTTGTAGTAGTAGTAGTAGTAGTTAGGAGTAGTAGTTGTAGTGGTAGTAGTAATAGTAGTAGTAGTAGTAATAGCGGTAGTAAGTAATAGTAGTAGCAATAGTGTGACGGTAATAGTAACAATCGAAGAAAAGTAAAGAACAGAGACATTTACTATTTTTCCGGATTACAAACAGCAGTCATTGTTGCAAACAAGAACACATTCTAGGTTGAATAAAACCAATTTTTTTTTTTGTTTTCAATAGACAGAGTGCTCCTGTCGTCAGAATTCGTACTGCTACTAACTATCTAAATAACAAATGCATTTAGTCATATATCAAAACTACAAGTGATTAAAGGTGATACGTGGTTTTATAGCAAGTATCTTTAGTTATAAATTGTAATATAAATGTTCAGCAAATTTGTTTTTAGATATTACATATTACTATTTTACGTAATTTATTTATTGTACAGTAATCTAATGATTATGTGTATGAGTTTTTGCCATCTGGAGTGTGCAGATAATTCTTCCTTGACGTTAGGGAACCCTTCGTCTACCTTCACTTATCGTATCTTCTTTCGTTTCCCTTCTCTTTCTCGCTCTCTTTACTTCTTACTTTGATCACGAATACTCACAAAAAGAAAAAAAACGAAGCAACAGGCAATCTCTGTAACGTTCAACTAGTGCATAAATAATTGCTCGCAACATGGTTCTTCTGGCTCTAATAATGATCAACACAGGAGAAGAATCATTCGCACAAAACAGAGCATGTAATGTTTTGTATTTGTATTATTGTAACTTGTCAAAAATATATTGTTCAATTTGATCTGCCCTATTGTTGGTTTGTTTGTGCAGTGTTCAAAGAAACGATACAATACTTTGCTCTTGTCGAAAAAGAAAGAACGCTGAATCTACGAAGTATACAATACACAAAACAAATTTATCGTTAAATTGTCATCGAAATTTTAAGCAACGGATCGAGATGAAGACAAACAAAATTTTTACAAATCTCTTCGTTCGGATTTCGAACAATCCGTTCAACGTGTGACAATTGATTAAAAAACGTCATGCTTTTTTGTGTGCGAAACATAAACGCGATGGAAGAAAAACAATCACCGAAACCAACAACTGGAGCAGTATTATATAAATATTCAACTGTATGTTTTTTTTTTAGTACAGAATATTAGCTAATTAATTTATTTTGTTACTCTCCTATTACCCTATTTTGTAGCTAAATTTGTTGCTTTCACAATAATTTATATTCTTAATAATTAATATTTTAATCGTGTTATCGTTATAAGTAAAATAGTATATGTATATATATATATATATATATATATATATACATATATACACAAATACTCACACACACTCGCACGTACGCAGGCACGCACACACAGACACAACATATACATATACATATATATATATATATACATACACGCGCAAATACATATGCATATATATATATAGACATATATATATATATATATATATATACACACATACATAAATTGTAATTGTTTATAATATTCAATATTATATCATTCAGGAATATCTTTCCTAGATTTCCACGAGGCTCCTCGTAATCATAGTGTACCTTTCTTAGGGATTTGCTAAATAAAAATAAAATACTTTTCTCGGTTTTGCTCTATCTCTCTCTCTCTTTCTCTCCCTTCCGTACATGTTGACTATCATCAGTTCAGTCAACTTGAGTCTATTCTCGTCTTCGACACGTATATTTCTTTGATTCTAAACAACGAAACGATAATCTCCATCTTCGCTGTTCTCCGAGCTTGCTATCGTTATCGTGCATACAAAGGCAACCATATGATTACGCAGAGTCCATGAATACAGCATTCTTTACAAGTACTTTGTGTTACCGATCTAGTGTATTAATTGTTCAATCGTCTACTATTTGTCCTCTATTAGAAGAAGGTTCTGAAAATTCGTAAGATTTTTTGTTGTATTGTAAGAATAACAATATAACACGTCTATAATATCATCGACACGATGTAAAAGGAATTGGGATATAAGAATAGTATTTAATATAAAATATATTCGAAGAATGCGACGATAAATACATACATTTTTATGTTTTCAATCTGGTGTGTCATTATTGTACTTATAAAGAATGCATTTAAAAACACAATTGAAAAATGCATCGTTATAGCGCTAAATTGATTAAATTCTAAATAGTACTTTGAAAATTATATCATGGTGTACACGATCTCGCGGACGAAAATGAAAATATTCGTTTGCTTGCCTCGTTAAGACGGGAGATGGAATATAATATAATTTGTATTTGTAACAATGTCTCTTTCACATTAATCTTTTCCCGTCCCATGTCGTTGTTCTTATCTCTTTCCATGTCTATTCGAAACTTCTTCTATATCGATACGAGATCGTCTATACCATGACATATAAATTGTATTTTTTTTTTAGTAACATCTATTATATTTTAATATCAATAATCTGTAATAAAAACGGACCTAATAAAGATATTTATTTCATTTTTTGGCCTCACTTTTGATACTAAACTATGATGGTAATTGAAGAAAAAAAAGAAACAACAATCAGTTTCATTTGTCGAGTGTTAAATAATTAAATAATTAAGTAAAGTTTGTTATAATACCCTTTTTCTTTTCTCTCGTTCTAGTTGAATTTGCATGTCGTGTAATCTTTTCTTCTCTTTCGTTTTGTATTCGTATTTGGAATAAACGTCCGCGTCGACGAGATTTGTCATTTGTATGAAAAGAATTAGAGCTAGTCATTAAAAAATATATATATTTATATACTTGTTCTTCGACGTGTAATTTGTGCAGGGTATTATACATTTAAAATAATTTTAATTATATTGTAAATATTAAATAATAGTCTTTAAAAATTGGTTATTGTAACATTGTATGTCTATGAGGAAAAAATTTGATAATGTTGTCCTATCTATTCTAGTTATTTATACTTTTTTTAGGCAATATTTTACCTTTCTTATCGTGAATGTATAGTCACTTTTTTTAGTAATAGCAATTACCAGCTACATATTCAAAATAAAAATATTTATAGAGCCGGTATGCAAACGCGTTTCATGCGTTTCATTGAAAAAGCTAGTTGACATGCTTAATTAGTTGCATGTCCCATTGAGCTGTAACACGTATGTCACACGTTACATGTATATGTGTGTATATAAATATACGTACAAATATAAATATACACGCATACACAATATGTGTATATACATATATATACAATATATATGTATATATACACACATTCATATATATGAGTTACATCATCGTTCTTTTGATTAAATTGAAAAATCCTAAATATTCATAATTATCTTACACCTAAAATGTAAAAACTTACAACACAAATATTGAGTTAAATTTAGTTTAGTAAATGTATTCTCGTCGTAGATAACATTCTTTCATTATTATCACACACTATATAATTTAGTGTTTCAATTTTCTCGATAAGTATATGTAATGCAGTTGTATATATTAAGCATACTTAAACATTTAAAAAGTAATCCTGTACTACGTATACAGAAAAAAGCATGAAATGTATAGTAGACTACATATTATAATCAAAATGTTACCAGCTACGAAAAGAAAGAAAGAAAAGCATATTTATATAAAAATTTGTTAACTACTATATTATACCGTTCGATGTATCTAAAGTATAAAAAAATTTGTTTTTTTTTCTGTGAATTATAGTTTAAGTATGTTTCATAGAAATTACAAAAAGTGGAAAAATATCTATGCGTATCTAAGAAAAAGAAAGAAAAAAAATAATTAAGAAAATGATAAGAACGTCAGAAGCTCGAAATAACACATGTATCGTCTCTTTCTCTCTCTTTCACGTGTCGGAACAATGATATCGTTCAATGTATTATTTTCTCACTCGTTTCTACGAATATGCCAATTTCTGTCTCGTTATAAATATGAGCAATTTTATTATTTTATATAAAAAACCTAGAAATCATATATATTCTTATAGTAAGAGATATCATCAATACTACCTCCTCAACCAAAGATATAAAATTTGTTAATACTTGTTTGCGTCATTATCATCAGTACGGGTCAATTGAAAGATCCTATTTAAATATAGTTTTAAATACAATAGAAATATCATTGGACGTGACATACGTTTAACAGCTCAGTAGCAATCGAAGAAAATCATCCCGTAAACGTTACGTGAGGGACAGTGTTATTTTTGTTGCGTTTAATCATGATATTACAATTTTCCTTTAAACAAATATATACTTTAGAGGTCCCAAAACTTTGTCCGTCATCATTCCGATTATATATCATTTTCTTTTTCGCTTTACAACACGTTGTGTAACCGATACACATACCTGGTTTATATAAATGCTAACTATTTCAGCTAGCACCCTGGCTAATAAATGTACTTTGAATTATATATTAAATAATAATAAAGGTATTCTTTTCCATTCCAAGATCGATAATATGCGTTTTTCTTAATACAAAGGATGTGACGTCAGAATCTTTGTAGACAAGCTATATAGCAGGTAATGACTGTTGACACAAGAAGTATGACAAATAGAGACTACGTTCACGAAGTCTTATATCACATCCGTATTAACTTTGGCGATAGTCAAATTATAATATTGCTGTAATTTGTTTCGTCTCTCTCTCCTCTATTGCGATCGTGCATCTACACCGCAGCGAAGAATTCTTCAAAATTCTCTTACATGTGTGTGTACCATCATCGTGTTGATTTCAAAGTACTGATATCATGTGTGTGAAGTTTTTCTAACGCTCCTCTCTCTTTCTCTCTCTCTCTCTCTCTCTCTCTCTCTCTCTCTCTCTCTCTCTCTCTCTCTCTCTCTCTCTCTCTCTCTCTCTCGCTCTCTCTCCCTCTCGCTCTCTCTCTCTCTCTCTCTCTCTCTCTCTTTCTCTCTCTCTTTCTTTTTTTTCTCTCTCTCTCTCTCTCTCTCTCTCTCTCACGTCGGAGCATCGGAGATAAATTTGTCCTTGTTACTGAGAAACTGCGGCAATTATTATAACAACGGGGAGTTCTAACAAAGTATTTCAGACCTAACTCGTGGAGACAACCGGAGTCTGGCAGTACGGGCACTCTCGTTGATTTGGAGCGCACGTCGAGCAGACCACGTAGTGGTTACAGGGTGAGAGGGTAACAGTGCGATTTTGTTCCTCACAAACCATGCACTTTGTTGCCGTTTCTCTGTACAGCACCTGTAACGGCAACGACTCAACTACCTATACTGTTCCCATTAATTGATCTAGTCACAATCATTCATTCTACTATTAAAAAGATGCTATAGATAGTTAATTTGAAACGTTTCTGGATTAATTTAAGAAAACATTATATAGAGTAGATTCATGTGCATCGCGCCGGTTAAAACATTCCTACTACTCCCGTATAACGAGACCAACTATTTCCTTTTAAAGACTGTATTACACTACCAGATAATATACATTCATACGATCTTTTCAAGTAATTTTTTCGTCGCGTTTACGGGAACGGTAGAAATCTTTTGATCGCGTTATACGGGAGCCTACTGCATATATAAGTATAAAGAGAATAACGCGATGAAGATGAGGTAGTAGTAGTAGCAATAGAAGTAATAGTTAGAAATGAACGCTTTCGCATCCTCTTCGATAAACTAATAATTATTTTAGAATCGCTTGATATACCAGCTGTTCAAACCGGCGTGACAACTTTGCTTTACCTTTTCCACCTCTTCGAGATCCGAGCGGAGCTGCGATTGAATCGTCTTTAAAGCAGCTATCGATAACGATCTGAGTTCGCTTGTTCTTCTCAAAGTATGAAGGTAAGGGCCACCGCCGCTGGACACTTCGTTTTCTACCGTTAAGGCTTTCATTTTCAATAAGGCCTGTCGAACATATGAATATGTTTACGGATACAAGTCACATTGGAATAATTACAATAATTTATTTTCGATTGATTGTCGACTAACGCTGAAAGCACCGAGCAACCAAATTTACTATACTTTAAGTGGTATCAAAAAGAAATTGTACAAATCTGAGATCGGTCATTTCGAAGCTTCTGATGGTTCTAACGTTGAAAAAGGGGCACTTACTTCGTCTCTCTGCTGTTCAGCGATTCTTGCTCTACTCGTAGCTTCCTCGGTTTCTATTTGCCACGCGGTGCAAGCTGTTCTGGCTTGGTTAATTCTTTCCTCCCATGTGGCTAATTGAGCGCGGCTCGATGTTAATTCTTCTCTAAGCCTTTGTACCTACGAAAAATGATTTACCCATGAATTGGCCGTTCCGACGGTCGTTCCATCGATAGCATAATGAACGTTCGATTTAAAAAACTGGGAGAACGTCTAACCTCGGATAAAGATCCTGTATTACTAGGACTGATTGAAAATGCATTGACCAACGGAGATGCTGGGAGAGGTTGTGTACGAGATGGAGACATTCCTTGATTCGTAAAATCAAATAAGCTACTATTAAATCCACTAAGTTTAGAAGCTGAACTGCTAAGTTGTGAGATATGATTGCTAAATGGATCTGATACTTGATTCATAAATGGCATTGTCTGAAATCAATTGAAAAAAAAAAAATAAATAACAAGTTCGAACAACAACGACAAACATTTAGCGATAACAACTTTTTAATTCGAACAAAGTTTTCATTTACCGATTCCATAGAATCTTGATGAGAAAACCTGGACCCAGTAAGAAAACTTGCTGAATGTAATTGCTGAAGCGGGCTGGATGTAGACGGTGAAAAATTGGTAGGAAACGAACGATCAGCCATTCCAGGAATATTAACCGGAGCCGAGCTCCCCAATAATCCAGAACTTGCTAGGCCTGCTGATATTGAATTGCTAATTGGTGAATTAGTATCCCTATGAATTGATTCAACTAAATTTAAAGGATCATCTAAATGCAACTCGTCTAATGCATTCCCTGAAAGTCCAAGGCAAATTAATTACACACATCAAAAAGTCAAAAAGAAAAAAGTCAAAAAGAAAGAAAGAAATAAATAAATACAGAAAGAAAGAAAGATAGAAAAAGAAAGAGAGTGAAAAAGACCCTAACCAACCTTTCTCAGTACAACTTACCTACTACAGATTCAACGGTATCGTTTGGATAAAATGAACTTGAAAGTGGTGATACAGTAGTTGCTAACGAATGACTGCCCAAGGTTCCATTTAAACTATAAGTAATGTATAAACTTTGTTTTTGCTGAGCCTTCTCAGCTTTTGTTAATAAAGGATCGCTATCTATAGCAACCATTTGTTTTCGAATTTCGCCCTGTTCAATAATTTTAAAACTCGCTGTTAAACCGTTCCCGACAGTTCGAAGCATCAGCTACTTTACTTTACTGTACTGTGTAGAAGGTAAAACTTACAACCTGAAGAAGAGAACTAGGATTGTAGAGTATGCTTAGCTTCTGTTGATTCGAAGTATTTACAGCAGTATTGGAATTCGAGTTATGAAGTTGAGCACCAGGAGCTTTACTGTGCGAACTGTTGCTACCAATGCTACTGGTACTTGCTGATTCTGATACTTCGCCGCTTCCATTCTACAATTGAAACTTTCGATGAGCGTCTCTGGTTTCAATGAATTACCTTCGCGTTAACGGGCGACACGGTTTACAAACTTACACTGCTATCGCTAAGTGGTTTATCTTTTTCATGACTGCGCTTGTCAGGTGGAAGCGCGTTACTGAGAATATCTGCCAGATTGGTGCCACAATCTATAGGTACCGCCATGTCCCTCGCCAGGCTCATTTCTTCTGTTGGCAACACTGCTCCATCAGCACACCATACCAACGTCCCAATATATCAATTTTGAGAAGCAATTTTGAATACTAAGTTTATCATGTACGAAAGGCCTACATCTATTAGATACAATCCGCAAAGACAACTAAACGCCAAAATGCCTTTGCCTTTTGTAATAGAAGCGCGCGCTTGTCAGTTAGTAAATCATAAGATGGTGCTTCAGCTGCTGCTTTGGCCCTGCAAAGGCATGCTGTTTTCTTCCACCACTACAGGATGTAGTCTTTAAGATCATCCGTACAAGCAAAGGATCCCAACTGTCCCACTTTGACTTTCACGAGCTTTTATACAAGTAACCGAGACTGTAATGTTTCATATACATATATCATTGTGGATCTGTATACTATCAAAGTCAAGCAGTTGGGGCCTTCCCTTGTTAGAGGATAATCCCTGAAAAATGTTGATGTCTGCGACCATTTTGCAATGCAGCAGCGAAAATCAGTGTGCCATTGCAGGGTGAGACTGCTTACGAGATGCGATTAGCTGTTCCATAAGCGGCCAAAGCGAAAAGAAATGTGAAAAGAACTTTTCAACTTACTAAGGTAATAATAAGTGTTTTACGTACGATTTATGAGAGTACACTCACGGTCGACATGTGCGAATGCACAGAAGACTCCGCGGGGACAGTAACCAGCTTGCTGCACGTCATTGCATTTAGTGGATTTGTATATTTCAGGATGAAACTGCTGTTCCGTACGCGTATGGCAGTACGTACAAGCGTCTCCCTGTTCACAATTTCCTGGTTCACCCCATTCTTCTCCGTGCTTTACATTCGGACACGGTGTTGACCTGAAACATTGATTACTTAGCAATCGCTCTAACACGATTTCTCATGTACAATATAATTAACAATTACTCACCGATATTTATATTTTCGCGGACTACGTCTTTTATCTTTGCTATTGTGATATTGCGGACAAGCATAACCCTGACGGCAAAGTCTCGGTGGACGTTTGCAAGGCTCTGTCTTATAGTTACTGAGTACATAATTTGTATCTTGCCACTTTGGATCTTCATTCATTAAATTCCTTTCCTTATCGAGTATGTTTGGTCCATTCGACGACGAATTGGGATCAGAATCAGGATTTTCAAGTGCCTGTATCTCTTTAATGTCGTAGACAGGTGGACGAAGATCATGATTGCCGTGCGCAAAGGCACAATGAGGTCCATTTTTGACACAGAATCCACGTGTGTCCGTGTCATGGACACACATGCAAGTCTTGTAATAACGTAGGTGGTAACGTCGTTCTGTGTCTCCAGCAGTGCGGTGAAGAAATGGACACCTGTCAAACAAAAAAGACATATTATAGAAATTATCTGAAGAACAACATATACATTATTATCAACTAGCATCATAGTCATGAGTTGATAGAACTTTATAGATACATTATAAGGGGAGTGCAAGTTGCAACGTAACTCAGAAATACAGAAAAATGGTTACTGATTTATGAAAACATGTACTGCGATATTTTGGTGCTCCTTTGATTCGAACAATTGAAAATGGACGCCTATCGACAAAAAAGAAATTCTAGCCCACAAAGTACAACTTCTAACACTAATTTCAATTAAGTGGTATACAATTAGAGTGTCGATTAAGAGAAGCATCAATTATCATAATTAAGATTACACTTACTATCTTCGTTTCTTGAATTCAAATACAAAAACACTTTGATAATAGCTCTGAATTATGTTCAACAGAGAGTAGAGTCATCAATTCGTTCTATCGTGAAGTCGTTAAAAAAAAAAACTAAACGTAAACTTTCACCACATGTCGAAGATAATAACCCTAGATCCCAAGCAAACAGAAATCGCTTGCTTTTTCGTTATATTTTTAAACTCGTTTTTGCAACGTTTCTATTTTTAAAAAAATGCATTCTAAAAATACGATTAATTTGTGAATCGATATCAAACCATGGTAAACAAAATTGTCATTCGTCTAATCTCTCGTGAGAGCGATATAATACAAAGTTAGACAAGCGCAACTAACGTTTCTTGGCGATATCTTATCTATTTTATTGATGATCCTTCTCCCGCGATTTTTCCTCGATTCCATTAAACATTTCCCATTTTCTCGTTTCTATTCTGAATTCACATTCCAATAAACAATTAATTATTTACAAAAGACGATTCGACCATCGAGGAATTAATTAACAATGAGATAAATGAAAGAGGTGACCTAAATTCTGTGTCAAATGGTGTGTAGATATCTGGAACTGAATAAATCAGAGTCAATAACCACGATGTCGTAAATGCGGTCATTTCCATAATTTTTGTTTTCATTCTGTTGCGCTCGCTGTATGTATCGATGGAGGACACGATTGCGATTGTGATTAATAAACTAAAAGAATACATCGCAATGTATAGAACGTTCAAGAGAGTACAATAGAATACGTAGCAAGGAAAAAAAATGAAAGCTCCATTGGAATCCATAGAAAAATTTCTGTCTATGGCTACCGTAGGGGTTAGCTACAATGGATGACAACAGGTTAGCAGTCGACGTCGGCGGTAGTTATATTCTATCGCAAGCAATGGCGGTTGCAGCATGTAAGCGTACGTTCTCGCGCCGATGCGAGCATGATTTACAACGCGTTTCCGTAATTCCATTTTGCAGCTTTCACTCGGATCAATTTAAATAATGTTTTACGTAACGAGTATATGTAGTCAGAAGGAAAATTCAAGGAAAGAAACGAATTCGGGGGAACAAAGTGGGCCTCAACTCTGACTCTTCCATTAATTCGTTAATGTAATCGTTTCGATCATATATTCTTTTCCGTTAACTGTGCGGAATCGTAGAATCGGGGTCAAATTTATTCGCGTGTTCTAATCTCGGTATACGAATCCAAAAAATCTATATATAACTCTAGAAACTGTTCGTTACGTCAGTTAACTCAAATTTCATTAACGAACGAGGGAACAGGTAATTAATCAATGGATATCGATTACGATCGAAAGGAAGGGAAGAGAAAAGGTCGATGAATCGAGCGAGAGGAAAGAACAACCAAGTCCGTTTACCGTTACAGGTAAAATAAAAAGCAAGTAATTAAAGCTATGTCACTCCGTACAGCTGGATACGTTCGTGAACTCTGGCTGTGAGTAAACGAAAGATTACGAAGAATTATGCAATGCTTGGATTAGGAATTTCATAACGAGCGATCGAACACGTTCGTGTGTTTACACATTGTAATTCGAACCGTTTTAACATATCTAGGAATAGGAGAGAGCTCTACTATCTTTGCGATTC
Organism: Lasioglossum lativentre; assembly: GCA_916610255.1. NCBI lineage: Eukaryota > Metazoa > Arthropoda > Insecta > Hymenoptera > Halictidae > Lasioglossum > Lasioglossum lativentre. The sequence continues at coordinate 34,521,672 of OU744355.1, read as the reverse complement.
TCTTTTCACGACCATTCACATGCCTACTTGAATGTGTTTGTTTACCAACACGGTGTAACGTAATAGCGTGCGTGTCGTTTTCGTATATATGTGTGTGTGTGTGTGTCTGCGCGCGCGCGCGCGTGTTCATGGGGCCATGTATATACATGTATATATAGGTGTTTGTATGAATTTTGTCGTTGATCCTACGGTGCGTCATGAACTAATTTACGGAAGCAAGCAAAGTAATTTTTTGAGAATAGAATAACAATTATGAAAGTCTCTGAATAAAATGCATAATAAACATATACATATATATGCGCCTATCGATTCCATTCTACTTTCTGATTGTTTACAAATCCGACATGCGAGTGCAGCAGCAGCAATGTTTTCAAAGAGTTCGGATCTCGACACTCATACATATAGAGAGAGAGGAGGCAGGCGTGCACGTATTTACGTATGTTTGAAGACGGGCGCGCACGCGCAAGCGCACACAAGCACACGCTCGACGCACAGTCCAGCAGGGAGCGCAAGGCACGCGTGCGCGCGCGTGTCCTCGAAAGTTACGTCGAAATTGGCCTCCTCTTCGTTACATAGGTTATTCTCGTCGAGACGTTACGTCGTTACGCGTTACCACGCAGAGATGCATATTACATGTTACAGCACACTCGTGTCAACGACACAATGAAGAAAACTCACCACCACGGAGCGGCTGTTTTTCCCTGAACCACGCATCGATTAGCCGACGAAAACGGTTCCATTCAGCGCGACAGAGAGACGACGCGTTTACGCGCGATTCTCGTCCACGCGAAAATACATACAGCGTTCACACCGCGCTTTACCGTGAGCGGGGAAAGCTATAGTTACTATAGAAAATATGTACATACACACGGATTCGACCGTACGCATATATTTCTAACCGTACGGTGTACTAAAACACACGCATCCAGTGGTTACGAGAAAGCGAAACACAACGAATAAATGGCGCGCGCGAGAGATCAATCGAGCAATGCTCCACATAAGAAGCTAACGAGGTTTAAAGGGGAAGAGATACGGAGCGGAATAGGAGCAGCCCTAACGTTTATAATGGGCAACCAGCGCGGTTTTACTTGCGAGAAGTACCTATGGTTTTGACACGAGCATCGCGTAGTAGCGTAACGTAAGATGGAAGGATCCATCGGGTAACGAGGAAGTCGGTCGCAACGATCAAGACAGATGTATACTCACTCGTCTCCATCTGGACATATGCCGGTGGTCTCGTCGTACTTGGTGCAATAATTATCGGCGCTATAGTTGAAGGTGCGGTCCCTCTTTCTCACCGGTCTGCGCCTCCGCTGGTTCATAAAGTGCCAGTTGAAGCACGTGAAGGGTCGGTGTTGTGTGCATTTGCGCTGTATAAAGAGGGGACATTGTTCGACGCGAAATTCCTTCAAGTATCTGGAATGCGAATCCACAGAGCTACACATTATTTCGTGGCGTTTTTTGACGCGCGAGTTGATGCCGCGCTGCTCGCGGCCCTCCCTCTCTCTTATTTCCGTTCTTTTCTCTTTCGTTTTTTTCTATGTATATATATATATTTTATTATTTTTTATATATTTTTTCCGGGTAGTATATTTATTTACATATACATGTGTATATATCTATACATGTATAGATATATATATATATTTATATTTTTTTTTGTGCACGTATATTTTATTAACGATACTCTTTTCGTTTGCACTCCACTTTGAATCACGCACTTTTTGGCTTCCAATTTTTCCTATTCTCTCACTTTTTTTTCACGTAGCACGCGACCGGCCCGGCGGCCGCTTACTTACGTGTAATGATTCGCCTTTTCCGCCTGAGCTGTCAACAAAGGTTTAGAGTCGGACTTCATCTTGGGACAACACACAAGCGAGCAACGCGCGCGCACACACACGGACGTACGGGCGAACGGCACTCTCTCTCTCGTCTTTCTCGTCTTTCTCGTCGTCCTCGTCGTCGCCGTCGTCGTCGTTGCCGTCGCGTAGTCTGTCTTTCGCCCCTTTACCCCTCTTAGACAAACCTCTCTACCATCTATCGGACACGGAATGCGGGACGCAGGGCGCGCACGGCGCAATACACATTATATGCGCCTCGACTCTGTCCAATCCGAGGGCTACTATTCTGGTCACGTGACTGCTCTTCTTTCAAGGTCATTGATGTTTTGGTTCGCTCGCACGTAAACACGCACTCTCGCACCGAAAGCCGGTGCGCGCTGGTCCGAAAAAAATCAACCAGTTGTCCACTCTATCGACTCGAACATTTTTTTCCTCTCGTGTGCCGCGCGAAATGCGTTCGCCGTTGTCTTTGCTCTTCTGCTGATGGGGGGAGGGGGGGGGGGGGGGGCGAAGCGAGACCGTCGAAAATGCAACGATCGATCCTGCACACTCGACTCGAATCTCGAGTTCCGATTCTGTGCTACGTTCTCGTCGAAGTCGACTCCGACAACGTGTAACTGCGCCTTTTGCAAAAACCGACCCGCTATCTCTGTCTCCGTTGGCTCTGTTTTGATGTATCGTGTGTCCCGATATATTATACCGGTTATGCGGCGTAGATATGAGTTTCCTTTCTTTTCAGTAACGTATTTCCTTTAGAAAGAGAGAAAGAGAGAGAGAGAGAGACAACGAGAACTCGGTTGTCAAATTTATTCCTTGCTATCTATGTGATTCGATGTTTTATCGTGTATATTTCTCCGGTTACATCTTGTTCATGGTTCTACGAGTTGCTCGTGATCGTGCACGAAATTTTCTTCTGACATCGATATGTACGAAACACATCGGGGTACAGATTCTATTTAAATAGTATTCCTTCGGAGAATTTTTCTTCTATTGTACAAGTAAGGTAGCCTTACTTTACACGACTGAACGATTACAACGTAGTTTCGATAAAACAATACGACTCGATGCACTCTCACTTTCACTTCTACAGCATGCTTACTTCAAAACTATACTTCTCACTCCCATGGCCAATCCGATCTTAAATAGGTACGCCGTGTTTCACAACTTCGACTTTCTGTAACAGAATTTTCTATACGACTGGCACGTTTTTCTTGTCGTTAATGATGTTTCGTTATCGCAAAGGTTGCGTGTATGAATCATCTCTTATCGCCTTCTCGCGGCGATTTCGATACACACGTAGATATACCTGTATTGAGTACGGTCAGCTTCATTGGTTTTCCTCGATGACGATCGTTGAAAATTTGTCCGACCACGTTTCGAGATTTGTAAACCGCGATATGCAACGTTTAACACTGGCTTGTCGCTTGTCACGTACATATATCTACAAGCGATTCACTTTCTCCCCCGTCCCCCTCCACTCATACGAAACGCACTAAAATTCATGTTACACATACATATGCATACATACATCGTAAAGGTAATACACACTTGGTTGCTTTCGCACCAAGAGATTTTATAAAACATTTCGTTTTATAAAGTTTAACAAAATCGTCATAGAATTGACAGCTTTTCTTCAAAACGTAAATACAATACATATATGTGTATTTATGATACATGTAGGTACAACATCTAAGAGCATGCGCAATTATGCGTGTACCGTGTACATACTGTGAATCAAAGCGTTTACCCTGAACCGCCTGAACCAATTAGAAATGAATACTGCTCGACACATTTTGCTAACGATACAAATCGAGCGATGCATATTAATTTCTTATGGGAACCACTTTTTGCCAGAAGATTATTTATAGAGTTAGACAATACGAAATTATAGTATTGCGAAATTGAAAATAAATACAAATCGATATGCAATAGTATGTACATTGTTTCTTCTTGTAATTAGCAATTTTAAATAACTCAGATACTGTATCAATGCGGAAGAATATTGAACATTTTTTTTGTGAATATACACAGAATATTGTAAGAAGGATTCGGACGATAATGTATGTAGGCGTTTTTTCATCACACTTATATTTAATGTATACAAAAAAATTATGATAATATCGAGAAAAAAGCTACATATAATATTTAATGGAGCATGACAATTCTCTATCTATCCCACGATTTTCCTGTAAATAACTTTAAATGGGAAAGAAACACTTTGCAATAAACTGTAAAGCCGTATAGCTAATATTTTACATATTCAAGTATGTCTTTGGATTATTCATAGTTTTATACAAGTCTCGCATTGTAATAGTGACAATTAAAGTAAAACCTTAAGCCAGAAAAACGTAGGTTTCTTGTGACTATGTAATCATAACGCATACAACATACCTTTGCGCAATTCAAATCTCTATGTGAATCGACAGCTAATAATGATCTCGAGTCGTTTACTGGTTCCAGTAGTATTGCAAATACGTTCTGTTCTATTCCATTCGTAACTTATTTGCTTTTGTACAATTATTTTCTTGCCTAAGGAGTATTTAACTAAAGTCTTGTAGTACACTAACATACTTAGACATAAACTAAATGCGAATCATTCATCGGACCGATAAAAATATAATGCCTTTACATTATATGAAAATAATACACATTTGGTTTGTACGTATGCATGTTTGATTAATGCTATATTTATGATACTAATTTCTGTCTACTCTTTTCAAAACTATTACAATACATACTACTCGTTTTCTGTCCACTCGTGTGTCGATTTCACTCCGTAAGAAGTAATAACGTTCGCGAGGTACTCTACTTTAAACCTCTCTGTTTTAAAACCGTTTGCCTTAGTAAACGTATGTTTTTAATCCTTTGAAACATGCAGTTTTCAAAATTTATACAGGTTCTCGTTTACATAGCCATTAAAAGATTGGGTAACGTATTTTCTAGAATGGTTGAGTTACAATTGCTAATAGTCAAGCTAATATCGAAGCTTTGTTTCAAAGAATTAATAGGTGCAGTTCTTGTGCTTTCAAAGTAACGATTCTCCAAAGTAAAACAAAAAGAAATTAGAACGATTATATAATAGAGATCAGTACAATAATTCAAAAGAATCTTCTTTTCACGATACGCGATTAATTTTGCACCCATGTGTGTCCTTTCGTTAAAATAGGTTTCTTACTTTTATTGTATATTGCTTTATTATGTTTGCCATCAGACACACTTAGATTCGCATTAATATTGAGCACTCCTGGATGGATATTATGCAAATATTAATCATATAGTTGTTCAAACTATAACAGCATCTTCATTGGATGTTTTCCATTGGATGGACTTGTGCATTATATTAGTAAATGCAGAGGCAATTTCCAAAATGTGCCTTTCATTTCGAAATCGAGCGCTTAGATTCTTAACTACTAGTTAGTTCGGTTTGACGGCAAACAAAGACTGGTCAAAAAACGGCAATTGTATAATTATTATCACTTTTAATAATGGTTCCTATGGTTTACGACATCTAGACTCAAATACCTATTGTAAATATTTCCACCTGATGTCGGAAAGTATTTTTTCAAAGATCTCGTCAACTGCATTCTGTAAAATGTAGAATCTTAAACTCAAATGGTATCTTAGATGTACCTATCTGAAGGTCAGAAAAGTTTTATTATTTTAAAATCCTATGTTTTTTAATTCGATTGTATCGAAGCGAAAGTCTGTCAACGTCACGATCCAAATATATAAACGATTTTTCGCGACACATTGCGCCTGTTATTAATTAAGAACGTTTTACATTGCGTGACTTTGCAATTGTACGCATACACGCATTGCTACATGTTTCAATGAATACACATCCAAGATTCGAAACACTATAATGTTCGCTTTTCGTATATGATGTAATTTATATTTCCATAAAATGTTTTTATGTTATCAATACAGCGGAAAACATTGTATCTTGCGCTTGTGGCGACCATCAATAAAGATCCAGACGCAAATTCAAATAAGTTGAACATCGAAGTATACGATATAATAATCGTTAAATGTATATGTACGTCGACAATAATACATAAAATTAACGTAGAACATAATCGTATAAGATTACAAAAATGTTTGGCCATTTAAATTTTGACCAATGAGTTCTTGTATTCGTAACAATGAATTATTTGTTTAGAAGTATGAACGAAGTCAAATAATTTAATGGTCAATGATAGATAATTCCTTGTCTATGATATCACTGAATTTGTATTAGAGAATGATTCTCAACTGATGCGTTTGATATATCTACTGGCAGCTTCAAACTTTCTGAACAATACAGAATGAAGTAACCCTACTGTTTTCTTTCACATGAATAATGTAAATATTGAAAGAGATAGAGAGAGAAAGAGAGAGAGAGAGAGCAAACGTTTCTTTACTTATTTAAATGTCTTTTACCATAAGCAACAAGAAAATGTGTTTGAAGTATCGTTACATTACAAGTTTATTTATACAATTAAACTATCTATGTACAATATATTAATACGAATATTGTATAATTTCTTGTAACATATATTTAAAGAGGCTTTTGAATGGAGTCGGTCGTTCACACACTAAAATTCTACTTATTCGACTCTGTTTATAATCTGTGTACAGAAAAGTTATGAATCTGTAATGACATCCCAGACTTTGCAGATGAGCATTCTATATACTTATGATTATATCGACCACAGGAATTCACTTAATTTCCATAAAAATTTGATGCTCTTAGAAATAGTCACGGATTAATTTCTCAATCAATAACACCCGTGAAAGCACGATTCAAAATGAATGAAATCAATATTTCATCTGTGCTACTGTAGGTATTGTAACAGAATTGGATCGATGAATTTTCTGGCAGATAAATTAGCGAATGAAAGCTAATCGTCCTCCCTGGTTAACTAAGTTCAGGTAGTTTCAATAGATGTTCGATTAGGCACGAAAAATAGCATCCACGTTGCATTGAAAACGATATCAATGCACAGTTAATAATACATAATAATACTATGTAGATCGATTAAAATTTGACTAAGCTTCATTTAGTAGATACATACTAATTATTATGCCTACGCGTGATGTATCTTTCTGAATTAGTTTAAAAAATTCGGATGTATAATGACCTGAATAATTCTTTGTGATGTATTCACCTAAATCTCTATGGTGTTGTGATGTGGTTCGATACCGTACTCTGTGATACGGTAACAAGGTAATTGAAAGTAGAATGAAGCTCTTACTTATTCGTTGTTCTTAAATGTAACTTTGTCGAAGATCAAATGACGTTCAAACGATATACAAAAAGTATAACTAAATCGAATTGATGATAGCGTGTTATGCCTTACGTCCTTGTTTCCAATTAAAATAGATGCATACAAAAGTGTTTCGGTAAATTCAATTTCGAGCGAAAAAACATATACTTAATCTACCTCGTACGATACGGTACGCGGTTAAAAGTCAAATAAATAAATGCAAATTTATATTATAAAATTATATATGGACAAAATGATCGTACCTAATATCATTATCATATACCGGCCTCTGTCTTATCTTTAGTTGTCTTCTATTCGCACCTATTATATGTATATATCATTTCTATGTATAATATATAATTTACCTGATGTAATAGCGATTTAAACTTAAACAGTTGTCCCGTAGGTACTGAACATCACTCTGGTGGTATCCGTGTCCAGAGTAACATCTTCTGGGGATGCTAAATCGACTTTAATAGAACCAGAATTGTTTCTTCTTCTGGTTATACCACCTCCCCAATTCGATAACGTCCAGTGATAAGTTTCGCTCTCTTTCTCGGTGTTGGTGGTCTCCTGGGTGTCGTTGTCTTTGTCCAAACCAGTCTCGATCGAAACCGACGACTGGGACGCGACCGAATCGAAACTGGAATCTCCTGCGCCTCCTCTGTAACGGCTAACGTACTCGGTGGACATTTCGCCGGGCGACTCTTCGATCGCTCTCAGGATGTTCTGACAGAGCTCCGAATCCAGTGGAATCGGATTCTCGGAGTCGCGGTTGTGAATTGTAACAGCTATGTGAGCCGGATGCGGGATAGGAAGAGGAATTTGCAATTTCTCTGCGCTGTAAGGGCGAATCTGTCGCTTCCATGGCTGCCAGCGTGCTTCCGTGACACCGTTCGTCGATGTTGTTCGCCGTTTGATTCTCGTCGACGTTAACAGCCCTCCGGTATCGCTGCGAATCAAGCCGTACACTTGTACAGGACACTTCAAACAATTTGGCGCGCTACGTACATATACATACATACTACTCCCGTTTCATTTACCTTCGTTTTTCCGACTTTCTACTATTGCTAGTTTGCTTGGCTCGCGGATTGAACGCCGCTACTTCCAAGTAAGGACTGTAAACCTGTATATTTCCGCGTGGCGCGTAAACCGCCCCCAACAAGTCCGGGCCGTTGGTACCGCCGAGTTCGGTGCTGTGAACCATGTCGGTGTAACGCGACAGATCAACCCCCGGGTGCGGTTCCAGTCGGAACTTGGTGTCCGCGTCGTCGAGAGGTTGTAGAAAGTTCAAACTGAAAATGTCCGCGTACATTAGGCCAGCCAAGCCGGCCCAGTCGCCAACGCTCAACCCTTTGTTCTCCCAAAAATCTTCCTCGTTTCCTGATAATCTCGCGAATACGTGAGTAGGATAGAGGCGTTCTAACATGAGTGCTCCCTGTTGTATCACTACCTGTACCATTGCGAAAAAATCCCTTCAATTCCGAATGTAACGTCAGAGAGAACGGAAACATTCTAGAACACCGCGCGCAATTACCTTCAAGTCGAAGGTAGTGAGCTTTATTTTGCTTCTCACAACCATACCGAGGCCCGTTTGTAAATTCTTCCTACGTCTGTCTAGTTTCTCATGTAACACGGCGATTAGATCTTTGGCTTCCTTTTCGAGCGATCTGTACGGATCCTTCGTTTTGGCTAGACTAGCGGCGAACGGACCAAAACAAGCTTCGACGAACTGCGTGAAGTCTCTCTGCGGCTGTGTGATCAATCGTTCCGTCTCTTGCTGGAAGGCCAGCAGCTCGTCGAGCTCCAGTTTCGCTTCGAACGCGGCCAGTGCTTGTTCTGGCCTAATCTAGAAACGGAAGCAACATAGAAGAACGGTGAATAAGTATCTCTGATTTCATCAACGTATAAGGGGTACGATCACACGATCGCACGATCACGTACTTGATAATAGTAATCGGACGTCAATCCTGGTCCAGCTATTCGTTTCACTACGAAGCTGTCGCTGGCGGGTATGCGACCCCTGTTCTTTATAACTAAATGAAACATAACCGTGTCCCAGAACACTCTGATCCAGTAACGTATCACAGAAACTAGATCAAACAGAACGACAGAATTTCTATCCACCGTGCGAACGTATAGTACTTAGAGTTTTGCCATAGTTGTGTGTATGAATGTGTGTGTGTATGAATGTATGCATGTATGTACGATACCTGTAAGTATCAGGAAAGAAATGATGGGGCAGAAAAGAAGAGCTACGATTAACGCTGCGACCGGTTGTAGACATCCTTGAATGCCGATATTCCATACTAATGCCTCCATAATGACTAAGTATCGATTTCTACTTGGTTCTGGACTATCGAGATCCATTATAAGCGCCATGAACGCGTGCAACGCCAAGGTAATTATAGGCATCCTAAAATCATGTTTTAAAGGTTGCAATTAGGCGCTTCCGATACGAGCCCGATAATATCCAAGATATTACAGATCGTCAACGAACCAGAAAACCGCGGTGAGCGCAATAAGAAGCGATCCCAGACTCGTTAGTATACAAACAACAGGGAAAACAAATAATATTACAAGTGTTCCTAGCAGTCCCTTGACGCCGTAGTTCCATAGTCTGTTCAAATGCCTCGTCATTCCTTTGCCAATAAATCCTGTTGGACAGAGTTCATTGTACAAGTATAATTATCGTAGAAGTATTTTCAGAAGTATGCGTCCACGTATTGGACTTACCGGTGTCCGGTTCCGTTTCGAAATGCGTCCGACTTTTGCTAATGTGTCTCCAAAGCGCGATCAATCGAGAACAGAGGGTGGGCATTTGAGAAGATTTTCTGGGGAACAAGGTGCCGTTCAGCTGACTTAATTCTAGATCGGGGGTAAACGGTTGCACGAGCAACAAGGCCCTGATAGAGACCGGACAACACCACGGCACTGCTACGCCCAACAGGAACATCGCGTTCCAAGTCCAACACCATGTCCTGGCTACGTAGTTTATCCAGCGCCACATAGGCCATCTGTTCCGGGCATAATCGCGCGTTCAAAAAATCTTTGACGTTGATTCGGTGTATGATCTCGAGCGTTGTACATACCTCGTCGTGGTCGTGTGAACTATTTCTCTTTCGACCAAAAAGACCGGTTGACTGGGATCTGCTCGGGGCGTTGTAATAGACGTCGGAGTGTTGCTCAGCACCGTTGGTATAATTTCCGACTGTCCCTGGAAATTGCGCCTGACGATCCAGTTCTTTGGAAGCCATATTTGAGTCGGCCACTGGAAGCTTCTTGTAGGCGTTTTAACTTTTCGCAGCTCTTTCAATAAAACCGGCTCCCTCTGACGAAGCAAAAGCAAAACAATCAGTATGTATATTCTTCGGGAAGAATGCTTTTACGTCAAGAGACAGACAGAGATCGTTCCAGATACCTCTTTCATGAATGTTAAGTCGCGATTTAGAAAGTAGACCGTCTGCTGTAAATTCTGATTGGTACAGAGGGTTAGAGCTTCCTCGTGCGCGCTCCACTCGCATTCCTCTATGAACTTCTCCTCCACCTCCCTCATTCTGTCGCGCATCCAAGGCTCTATTCGCGAGAGTACCGGGTGTTCGTTTTCGATATGACATCTCAGCGATTCTTTGGTCTGGAACAACTTTCGTTGCACCGTTTCTACCGCTCGGTGCATCAGCACGACCGATTGCGCCTGCTGCACCAACAGCTGAGCAATTCCGTTCCCAAGATCGTGTATGTCCGGATGCGATAGAATGTTCGAAAAGACTCTTTGAAGGTACTCCCGCATAACTGCTTCGTTGACTTCCTGCGAACAGGGAAAGACGTTTATCGTAAAAAGGATCCAGAAGAAGATACACTCTTAGTTGTTTGGAAATTCGCTCGAAAGCCATACTTTTTCGATCTCTTCGTCCGGCTTTTTCCGAGCTCTCAGCTCTGATATCAGTCTTTCTCTGAAATGCAGAAACCAGCCTCGTGTCTCTCTCTCCGAAATAGCAACTAGAATCGGTAAAGCTTTTCTGATAATGTCTCTGTTAAATAATCTAAGGTCGACCACCGCTCCACCGGGCGTCCCGAACACAAAAGGAACCGGGATCGGTAGAAGTTGCGACAATTCCCTCTCCACCTCGAACTTCTCCATAGTTGCTCGTCGGAGCTGTTTCCGGACGAATCCGCATAGCAGTTCGAGCGAGTCCTCGTATTCCGGCTGTGACAAAAATAATTTCAATTGCCACCGTTCGATATCGTTTAACGAGATCCGCGTTGCTCCGATATACTCACCCTACACACCAGCTCGGCGACCAAGTAGCGACAACGTTCTTCCCTAATCTTCGCGTCGAGATTGTGCGCCTGAAGCGACGGCACGCCGATTATGATGTCTAGAGAAAAGTTAGGGACGAATCAACATTGTTTTCCGGGAACGATCAAAAGTTTAGGGGAGGGTGGGAGTTTTAGTTACCAAGAAGTCGCAACAGGCCGGTCAAGAACGCCTTCAGGGACTGCGAAACGCTGAAACAGTGAGACACCAGTCTGGCTTTCGCCGTGACCACGATGAATCTGGTAGCCAATGCTAGATCCCGAAGCAGAGCATCTCGTCTCCTGTCCCGGCCGCGCTGCAGCAAACCGCTCAACCTCCATCGATGGGTCTGTCCGGCGAAGTTTATCGAGTCGACTTCGAACTCCCTGAAAAACGAACGAATCGTCAAATTGGTTCACGTTCGGGCACGGAAGCGACACGAATCTACTGGTTCTCTATGCTCGTAAACGAAACAACATTCACATACACGAGTGGTTTTGCGGTTTCTTTCTTTTTTTTATTTTTTGTTTGCTGGGAATACGAAATACGAGAAGAGGGAAGAGTATGTTGGGAACGTGTTGTTTCAATGAAACCTCCTCTCCTCCTCCCCCGTGACGTTATAGTGCGTTTCTTCCCGGTGGCGTGTAACGCTAACAAGCTATTAACAATCCTCGTCTATCCACACATTGGTAAAACCAAAACCAATCAACTAGATTACAAGCACGCTAAGAGGCTACAAAGGGAAAGGGATTCGGCGAACGACTATGTACAGCAAAGTTAGCTATGAAAATAAAAGATTTGCGGCAAGCTGCGTGGACTCTAGCAAACATCCTAGAATCACCCTGCGTAGCGCAACGCTCGACAGTGAATTCTTGCGGGCTAAGGTAGTCGACGCTTCTTCGACGGTTTCGAGCGATCCACCAACGCAAGGGGAAAAGCTAAACCTTTTGCGACGAAGTAGGGCCACCATCCCGTTCAACGGTCTGCTGTTCGCGTTGCGTTTGGCGTTGTCTCGTTACATATATTTTTTTTTTTCTGTGCTCTGATCGATTTCGCGTCAAGTCGGGTGCGGTGGTGCACGATATACCACGACAAAACAACGATCATGCTGTATGGTACAGTTTCGGTGCGACAATTTCGTCTAATTAGTTTTGCAGAGGGAACCCGGCGTCCGTCGTCAAAGGTCACGAGAACGAGCGATTCCAGTCTCTAAGTCACTGCCACGAGAGAGAGAGACTATCGATCCGTCGTTCGGTGAATATTGTGTGACGCTGATGCATGACATACCCGCATCTTCGAATGCTCTCCAATTGAGTGGCATTCAGCTTCTTCGGTTTTCCGTACTTCTCCTTCTGAAAGCTTTACAAAAATCGTTAGAATATCCATGTTGCACAGAATGGAGGCACGAGGCCCTTATCTTTCATAAGGACGGTGAAGGGATAACCGGGTGGTGCGGTTCGGTTCGGTTTGGTTCGGTACGATTCGGTCGGGACAGTTTTTTCCTTTTTGAATCGTCTTTTACACGCTAAACTACATTACGCTACAGCGCGCGGTACACCTTGAAACGGGACAGATAGACTAGCGTACACGGTGCTACAGCTTCGTATATTCTATTCGTATCTTCTATCGTGGAACAGAAGCGTGTAAGTACATACCTGTGCGGTATACCTGAATCGGAATCGCTAAGTTCTAACTCTACGCAATACGCTCGTGCTACTGGTGTCGTGTTTGGAGAAGCGTTTTATCAAGGGCTTGAAGACTGTTCGGTAACGTCGATTTCGGTTCTCGAAACGGTCGCGAAGAACCTTCAACTTCGAACAACTGTTGCGAACAACCGAGATTCGATTGTTCGTTTTCATCCGAAACTTCTCGGAAGGCAACGGTTCAATATTCGAGACCGTTTCAAGCCCTGCTCGAGGGACACCGAGGAAGATGGATCTTTCACCCAATGCAATGGTTGCACAGCGAGAGAGAAAGACTTTAGCATTATCGCGAGTAACAGGGAATCCCCGACGATTCGATGGTAAGTACACCGTTAGCGGGACTTGTGCAACTCTTGTGGATCGAGGACGTATCCGATTGCAGGGGGCGCGTCGCAACGAAGGGACGACGGAGTATACGGATCGGTGAATTCGCCGGAAAACCTACCCTCGTTTGCTGATGCTCTCCAGCTGTTTCTTGGTCAATCTCCTGGGCTCGCCCTTGCTGTCGACAGCGACCGAATCCAGCTCGTCGAAGCTGGGCGCGACGAACAGGTCCCTCAGATGGTGCTTCTTCCTGGCGAGCGTGTCTTCCGGTTCCGTGCAGGTGGAAAGCGGCGGCGGAAGCACGATCGGGAACGTTCTCCAGTGGTAGAGGAATTGCTGCGCCACCTCTTTGATGTTGTGCACCAGGGCCTCGACCTCGGCCGGAGCGCCACGCAGATGCGACGTGTCGAACTCCACCGGCTCTTTCTGCGATCGGTCAACCAAACGAGAGAACAACGGGAAACATACCACCAATTTCACATAGGGTTATCCCATCGGGAACGACTGCCAGTTGCTTTTTGTGCGATCATCATTTTATGCAATATAAATGGTATCACAAAGGTGAATTCTTTGCAAATGTTATTTTTCTTCTCGAGGTTATTTTGTCCGGATTGTTCACTTTAATTTTCAAAGATCAAGATCATTTGAAGGTCATGTCATTATACATACGTGAATATATTTTTAGCTCAACTACAAAATATCTATGAAAAAAAACACCGATGATCTTGATAACTCCGAAAAAAATTACCTCGGGGGAAAAATGTTCTTACCAGATATTGGTCCATCGATACAATGCGCGTTACGTAAGAAATAGTTTTTGCATCACAATAACCTGAAGAGATATTTACATGGTACATACATAGTGCACGAAATATCGAAATAATTTAATAGAAGATAGCCACCAAAGTCTTTAAGTATTATGCTGTGTACAACAACTGTAAACAGTTTGATCTTGTGTAGCAGAGTTTGATATATTCTGCAGAGTCGATGCTGCGGTGCACCGACGTCGTCCCCGAGGGGTTAACAGGTTTCCTCCGAAGAGGAGAAGCGAGAAAATACCTCTGGCTGGAGTCCATCTCCGTTGGGTCGGTGATAAGGATGGTGCGCGTAGGCCTGATGATTCGGTGCTGTGTTGGTGTTGACGGTGTTGACTGTGTTGGCGGTGTTGGCGGAAGCGGAGTTCAAGTTGTGGGGCATCTCGCGCGTGAAAAGCGTGCGCGGTGGCTGGGGTCAGCTGCCCCGTATCCCGACGATCTCCTCATACACCATGCTGCTGGTCGTCACCATTTATCATTCCACGCCCTGTGGATTTTCGATTCGTTAGTCCCTGACCGTTCACGTTCGATTCAAGCGTGTTTCAGCGGCGGTTTCAGCTCGTTCGAAGAGGCCGATCTTCGCGCGAGGATGAATGAACATTTCGCAGACGAAAATAGGAAGAGAGGCGAAAACGCGGCGAGTCGAGGAGGCGAGTCGGAGCGGCACGCAACGGAGGGAGCCTCGGTTCAACGCAGGCTCCCATTAACCGATTATACGTCCATTAAACGATTAACATTCCGAGCATTCCGGTCGCTGGTCGCTGGCGGCATGCGGCTCGGATAAAATCGACTTTTACGACGTTTTCCTCCACCGGACTGTACCAACGCGATTTCTTCATCGGTCTAGAGTCGAGTCGGAAATCCTGCGATTATCGCAGACGTTTCTCCGATAACGTTTGGCCGTGGCAAAGGAACTTTTCAGGAAGAGAGATCGATTCGAGCAAAATCCTGGCTGGTAACCTTCAGCGCGATCGACCGCCGCCGACCGCCTGGCTACTCGGCTACCTGGCCAAACATGGTAGCATGTCAGTGGATGCAACAATGTCGATGGCTCTTTCGAAACGATACGAACGGAAGCGGAAGGTAGAGACGGTATTCGGATCGCTTCCAGATTCGACCTGGCCGTCCCGATGTCCCGATGCGAAACGCGAGACGATTCATTGGTATTCTGCCAGCGTGAGACAATGCGACCGGTCGGAGCGCGAGGATAGAACCGGAACGTGGTCTTCTCTTGGCACGGAGCAAGGATGCTTTACAATAATTGCTACGTGTAATTGCAACGAGGGCTCGTTTATCGTGCGCGACCGAGCAGGACCGCGGAACCAGGACGTATCGGTCCAACGAAAGTCCTAAGAACCAGAGATCGAAACGGTGTTACGGATACCGGTCAAATAACCGAGCCTTTCGCGTATTTATTTTATTGGGTCATCGCGCGAGTCGTATCGTTTCTTATCGCGCGTTGTTTACGCGAACGTTCGTACTTTGTTCGTGTCATATTTGCAAGCACAAAAGTTTCTATAACGTATTAAATATGTTACTTAAAATTGTATGAGAGCGACAAGTCCTCGACAAAGCCGAGAGGCAAGGCTATAATTAGACTGCGGATGTTTATGCAATTAGCAATTTTTGTAGACGAATTTTAAATAAAATCTTATTTATCAGCGGTAGTAGTCTTCGCAGGTCTTTTTAATATTAAATTTCTCACACTTTATATCAATCTTTACTTATACTAACAATAATTCTAACCTCTCCTTTTCCTTAATCCTAAATCCTAAATCCGCTTCCTTATATATTAATCAAACACCTTATTTCCTAATACCTAATCCCTACCCTTAATCCTAATTATAATATCCCTACACTCTTATTCGTAATCCTAATAATTTATTTCTATCCGCTATTTACGTCTATTAATTTATTTCTACCCGCTATTTACGTTTATCACTAAACTTTAATCTATCCTAACTTCTCAGGGGGTGGTTTTTAGAAAAAAACTCACCCCTTATAAAAATAAAATTTGGACCTCTGTCCACCTAATCCCTTATTGTTTGAGGGTCTAAGACCACCCTTTTTCCGCTATAAACCTTTAAAAACTGCCAATTTCATGTGAAATGACCTAGGTAGTTCCACTTCAAATTAGCATACGTCGCACAATTCTCGATTTTCGGTTTCGATGTCCTTTTCTTTTGTTCACACTGTTTCCTACCACTTTTTCTTTTTTTATTCATCTTACTGATTTTTCACGACTATTTCGCTTGATGTTTTTTGTTCCTCAACATAGTTATACCACTAATTATTAATTAATAGCAGTCCGCATCGCGTAAACTATCTCGTTTCGTAATAAAAACCGTTCAAACTATATTTTATTCTCACTGTACTTTCTCCTAGGAGCTGTCCGATCGTTCTCAGTCTTCGCAGGTCTGTTATAAGTAAAAATCCTATTAATATACTGTAGCATTGTTTGAAAATTTTCAGAAGCCATAAGTGCATAAAGATCCGCAGTCTAGCTGTAATAAATAATGACAATAAATTTATGCCATATACAATTTATAGAAACTTCCCGGACCGGAGTGATTCTCGCTGACGAATCGTTGGCTCGTTTCGGAGGGCACGTGGACGAACGACCACCATTTAGAAGGGACGTCGTCGAAGACAACGCGAATGCATTCGCATGGAACCGGAGGGACTCGAATGAAACTGATCGAAACAATTTCTGGAGCACTCGAGCCAGCGCCGAGCCGCAGCGCAGTCACGAACCGCGATCAAGTGCGAAATGAAATACGAGCGTGTCGGCATTGATTTACTGGTACTTCCAAACGGTCGGGTCGCGCGATCCGACCGAGGACTTCGTTTCCACCGTTCCAATGTCTGGGCCACAATTACGATTTCTGCCAGTACATATTTAGCGTCGAACGCTGCCAGGAACGCGGAATCGACCCGAAATCCTGTGGACTGAACGGTCGGCTGGTCCACGCGATCGTTGCGAGTTGATTTCTACACGCGATCGTCTAGCAACGTCGGAGAAAAAGATGAATGGCCATCGATCTTTGTTCGCGATACCGCGGGCCTCTTTTCGTCTTCGTGATCGTCGCGTCGGTAGGTTGATCGCGGTAATTGCACAGTATCGAAGAGAGCTAATTGGCAGGATCGAGGAAACGATACACGGTA
The DNA here is from genome assembly GCA_916610255.1 of Lasioglossum lativentre. Classification (NCBI taxonomy): domain Eukaryota; kingdom Metazoa; phylum Arthropoda; class Insecta; order Hymenoptera; family Halictidae; genus Lasioglossum; species Lasioglossum lativentre. The sequence continues at coordinate 34,504,281 of OU744355.1, read as the reverse complement.
TATATCGCGTTTCCGCGCGTAGATTAGTCTGAGCGTCGAACTCGATGCGGCGTCGATTAGAAATCTGTTAGAAGGTCGAAAGCTTTTAAGTAGTTTGAAACGCATCGAGTTCGACGCCGATTAATTTATCACGATAAGATAAACCGACCGAAATCTTTCGAAGCGTGTAGAAAACACGATCGCGAATTGGGAGGGTATTCCTCGTTTCGCTTCGGGGATCCCGAGGACCCGGGGAATGAAAAACAAGGAAATCGAAGCGGCGAGATTCGTCTCCGAGACTTAAAATTCTGTCGGCAGTTTCGACAAGCGACCGGTCGATACCACGGGCTGGATCGAGGAATGGGAGAATTATGTGTTTCTTGAATTTTTCGGGAGATTCTTGAACCGGGTAGTCTTTTCTAAATGTTAACCTAGGCGATCGACGCGGTAAGCCGAGTAATTAATATTTCGTTTAATCGCTGAACGCGCGCCACGGACAGATTCCACCGAATAGAAAGAAAAATGGATTTTTATGGGGTGAGCCCTATGTAAATGGCCTGTTTTTCAAGAATCATTTTTTTTTAAATATAATGCGTAGAATGATTTAAAATTTCAGGTATCATTTATTGACGTTATAGTGTAACAAAAACTATATTTTTTTCAAGTTTAATTGTTAATAATAATGGTGGAATGACGGCTTGAAAATGACATCCTGCAAATGCACCGTGCAGCGTACAGTGGACAAAAATGATCTGATACAAAAAAAATCAAATGGAATCGTTAGTTTATGCAACAACGCTGAGCATGACGTTTTTCTTTTTTTTTAAATTTGCAAAATTGCAAAAATGGCGACGTTTTGAAAAAAACGGATTTTCTGATATAAATAATTGGTAATGAGAATATTTTAAATAAATAATTAAAAAATCGGAGCTCGTCATGCCGAGGCCAATTGTTTCTGGAATATACATATCAAGTTTCATAAAGATCGAGTAATTAGTTTACGAGCTACGTTGCACGGCGTGGCAAAATTTTGCGTTTCGAGAAAAATGCGTTTAAAGTTTGTGTAACAGAAAAATTGTGAAAAAATCGTAATTCATTTTAACTTTAATCGCAGTTTTTTTCTAATCTGCGATTCCGGGGCTATGGAGCAGATCTTCCTCAAAACATTGCATTACAGCCGTTTTTTCTTCTTTACGAGAAGCTCCTGCTCAATACAATTCTTCACTTTATTTTGAAAATAACGTACAAGAACATCTCTGATAGCTTCCTAACTTTTTATCGTATTCCTGAGGAAATTTTCTATCGATTTAAGCAAAAAAACAGAAGTGAAACTTCTTGTAGTCTAGTAATGTTTAGAAGTAAATTAAGATTGGAAGTGGTAAATAATCCTAATGAAGCGACAACAAAATCAGGAACAACTCTCGATGCTCTATTTTTTCTATGATTTTCTATGATTCCATCATTGAAACAATTGGCTTGTGATAGCTAAAATATGATATAAATATTATTGATTCAATTTTGTCTAAATGTCTTGCAAACACTGCATCGAGAGTTGTTCCTGATCTTGTTGTCGCTTCATTAGGATTATTTACCATTTCCAATCTTAATTTACTTCTAAACATTACTAGACTGCAAGAAGTTTCACTTCTGCCGCGCGTGGTTTTCCACGCGAATGTTTTTTAAATGTAATTTTGTAATTTATTATATTGTATACCTCTTCTTTTACTTAGATATTTATTCTGTTCCACACACGGTACAGTTCTTCTCTCTGTAATATAATTAATTGTATTGACTTTAATTAATGTAAACGTAGTTGCACGTGCTGTCATAACATAACCATGTATTTCTAACCTTTTCGTTCGATCCTACTACCGAGCGGCGGTAAAATCCTATCGCTGCAGCATTTTCAAATTTTCTTGTGATGAATGCGAAATTGTCATAAAAAATAATTAAAAGAAAAAATAATTATTTAAAAAACCACGTCTATAAAATGGACTAAAAAGTATAAAATAATTTGAAAATAAAATACTTGTAAGATTTAAAAGGAACCGTTTAAATTTTCGCACCACTCTCGACTTCCGTAACGTCACTTCCGTAACATAACAAAATATACGTTACCCTCAGCAAAGAAGTTTCACTTCAAAAAATTCCTAAAAAATTTAATTTTACATAGGGCTCCCCCCTTAAGCTCGAGAGAAAGGCAGGGAGAGAGAGAGAGAGACATGAGGACAATGATAACAATTACGAGCATGAAAAATCGGTAGTTTTCGCGTCGAATCGGCGAAACGGTGCGATCGAGCGTGTGCGGAGCTGTATTAGAAGCATAGACTGGAATAGCCGCGGCGTTTTAAGGTTACGAGAGCTTGCGCGAGCTTCGAAGTGGGTCAAAAGGCAGCGTGGCACGGCGCACGGCGCACGGTGCACGGCAACCTACTTGGAACGCATTCGAGTACAGTCGTAAATATTCTTTCTCGCGAATCTCGTTCGCGGTCACCTCGTTCTCCGGGCGACGCGAAGCGTTACCGAGTCGCGCACCGTTCCTCGAATCGAATGGTCGCTGATCCGCAGATCCTCGATCGAGCGACATCGTTCGCGAGGGAGCTATAACGCGAATCGCCCGGGGATGGGCTTCGCACCGCGCGTCATCGGACGGCGCGACTACCGACCATAAGAGGAATGAATGGCGCCCATTCATGGAAGCGCGGGATACTCGGGACGATTTCCGGAGAAACGGTGAACGTTTCTCTTTGGTCCCGCGAGACCGTCCAGCGAATACGAGACAATTGCCCACGGGAAAACGGTGAAACGACCAACTGGAAAATGAACTCGGAAGTCCAGGTTCTGTGGTCGCACGGTTTTCTCAATGAGACACTCGATCCTGGCTACCGTCGATGCGTTTCTCTTGCTCTTGTTCGCGTGTGCTAGTACGTGCTCGGTCACGCTGCGTAAAGTTACAAGAACGTCACCGTGCCGGTACAGACGAGAGAACGAGCAGCATCGCGTCTCGTCGCGACTGCAGTGACTGCACACAATAAAGGCACGGCGAACGGATAAAGGGGAGCGTATGCATCGTGCAGCTCCATTGTGAACGTGCAAGCCGGTCCTCTCGTTTCAACGTTTCGTCGTCCGTCGACCGACGACCGTCGAGCATCGTACGACAAGCGACGAACGACACTCGAATCCAGACCGGGTGAAAATGTGATTCGTTCCAATCGTTCCCCGAAATCGATTCAACCGTTCGAACGGTTCGTCGACCTCGTCGGACCACGCTCTCTTTCCTATTACTTTTCTCTTCTTTCTTCCCTCGACGGTCGCCGGCCGCTTTGTCTCTCGACGATCCGCGTATATATCTCGATCGATGCGGCAACTTTCGATGATCCGGGTCGAACGACCCGTCGATGCCGCGTATCGGTCTTTGCAAAGTCTTCCGGATCGGGAGACCGTCGAAGGAATCCGTGTCTCGGTAATTAGACCCTTTCGAGAGGTTCGCAAGAACGAACGGACAACGCTCGGAAGAAGACACGCGAAAGGGGGAGCAAGCGGGAAAGTTTCCGATAACGATGCGGCGCACGGGTCCCATTTGCCGGCTCGTTATCGGCGCCGATTACGCCGCGGTAAAGAGAAACAGGACCTTCGAATACGTTCGCATATCCCGGAGAGGCTTTTTTAATAACGGCGGAACACGTAACAATGCTCTCTCCCATCGAACGGAGCGACGCAACGCGATTTTTACAATTCAGATGCATCTCGGGGAGCTTCGGGAAGCGTCGGAGAACGGCCCGATAATGGAACAAGCCGGATCGATCGGTCGCCGAACGACCATTTATCGTTTATCGTTCTGCGGATTCACCGAGTTGAGCCGCGTCTCGTTTTCGCAAGAGATATCAAGATCACAGCCCTTCGATAAAATTCCGATGCTCGATCGATCTTGATCTTCGCCGATTCACCAAAGCTCTTCGCGCCGTAAAGGTGGGATCTCGTTTTGCGATCTATTCGTCGTAACTTCCCAGATAGCACAAAGACGTCTCTTGTTGGACACGGAGACGTCTTGGAGGCGTCTCTAAGACGTCGCGTGCTATCTGGATTCCTCCTGTGCGTCTGGAAGCGCAAGTTTGCGTTAGTGACGAATAAAGTATAAGATCTCGCGTATCCAGACGCGCTTAGGAGATCCCACCTACGGATTCAGAGCCGCGCCGGAACGATTCGATAGACCTCTGTAGCAAGGAAAGTGTTAACGTTAACGAAAAGGGGGAGACATGGGGTACACTGAAAGCCGACTCTCGGCGCGCCGCGCCGGTTAGGGGTTAAACGTTGCAGGTTGCACGGAGTAGCCCCGCGGCTTCGTCGAAAAGCTTCCTGCGAGCCTGTCCGCACGCGTTTTCCGCAATAAGTACTAGAACGTGTTCGAGTGTGCGTACCTAGACTCGATTCCGTCGTATCGACCCCTCGGAATCACCCCGGGGGCCAGCCAGTCGCATCGTTGCGCCTCGCTACGCGCCAGCCAGCACGCCCGAACTCTATCCGACCGAAGCCAGAATAGGATCCTCGGCAGCCGCTTTGTCTTTTCTCGTGTACCACCGTCCGTTCTCTGGCTCGATCCGAAAATCGCGGGCACCGCTTCGATCCATCGTTTCAAGAGAAAGTACATATTCGGCCTCCGAGATTCAACTCGAACCTGAGAATACGTTTACAGTAGTCTATCGTATAACGCGATCAAAAATTGTTTAATAAAAATGATATATGTATGTGGTATCTTTTGTGGTAGTAATTGTCAAGTTTTTTAAAAAATTCTTTATATATTTACTCGTACATTTTCGGCCACATAAAATACGTTTATGCATTTTTTTTAAACAGTTTGGTGATTGCGTTTTACGGGAGTCTGCTGTACGTGGAAACTGCGATAAACGATCGGAGAAACATTACTGTTTCTTCGCTAGTATTTCATCGCAGTTAACGCGTTCCAGGGATCGGCAATTAGCCGCGATGTAGACCGAAACGACTCCGAATCTCGGCCGTAAAACAGTTGGCGAACTGCGGATGCGTGCATACACAGAAATATCGTGTCATTGTGCCAAGGATCGAAGCTTCTGCAAAGCAACTATTCGCGAGGATTCTGCGAAGAGTAGCGAGCTGCGATTCTCCGTGGAAAGAGCGCCGCGCCGGTTGCGCTGTTTCGCGAGCGGCCAAACGGGATCGGTGCGATGAAAACGACACTTAAAATCCAGTCTGCGGTTTCAATGCGGACAGGCGAACGCGTGTCGTTACAATCGCGCTACTCTCATTCTCCGGCCATTCTTTCTTTGTTTGTTTCTTTCTTTCGCGAGCGGCGTTTCGCTGCCATGCCGGTGCTATATTCTCGCGCCGCTCCGGGTTCTGTGGCGTCGTTAAACGGCCATTATCCAATCTGCACCGATACGCGTGCACCTGCACCGCTCCTACAGCCCCGTCGATCACGTTTACGTTTCACACCCGAACGTTTCCGGTGGATCGTGTGATTTCGTCCACTCGATTCGGATTCGGACCTAGTTTCGATTTCGATCGGTAGAAAAATTGGCTCGCTTTCGCTCGGCGACCGGGAGAGGTCGATGAGCGTTTGCCAACGACCGCGTTATCATTAATCGGAAGCCGAAATTGTTTCGTAAAACCGAGCCTCGGCTGATGCAATTAACAAGGAAATCAACTGCGCGCGACGCGACGCGACGCGACGCGACGCGACGGTGCCCCGAGTTATCAAACGGGAATACCATTAGCGCGGAAATCGCTTGTTTTACGCTTCCGTTTAAATGGAGAAAACGTTAACTTTTCGTCGAATGAAACATTAAATTATAAATTAATTAAAAAACCATGGCGCGGTGTTGCTGGAAAGCATTCGTGTCTCGAGTCGGATCGGAACGGTCTTGTTTTGTTCAATTATAATTTTAAAAAGGAATTATATTATGTAGTAACTTTTTTATTTCCACATTCTTCACCTTTCTGTTCTAATTTTTAGGTTCAATTCCATAATAACAAAAATGTACCGGCTATGATAATTGTAATTATCAAGTATCGAGAGTATAATAAATCATTCAAAACTAATTTTGTCCACCTAAAATCGAAACTTTTCCCACTGTGCGGCGTATAGAATATCGCGGAAGGTCGATACTAGACGATAACTCGGCCCGAGGCGGCTCCGAGCAATAACGTTTTCACGGAGTTTCAATATCCCGCGGCTCGATACGAGCATCCAGCGCGACCCGGCCCAGCCCGGCCCGGCCCGGCCCGACCTGGCGTTTACGACTGCCGATAAAATTCCTTAATTCCATAAAAATGCCAGACTATAGAGACGGGGCGACGGACATCCCGCGCCTATGCTGCGCAGCTCGAACAGAAGAAGAAAAACAAGAAAAATAGGCTCGTGAAACGTATACGAATTTAACCGAACCCGATCCTTCCGCGTTCCGGTGGATCGTTTCGAATTAAGCGAGCGTTTCCGGCGATCGTGTTACCAACGCGAAAAATCCACCGAGCAGGAAACACAAGTAGAGGGTGACCACGGGTCGTGCATCATCGACTTCAAATAAACTCGATCCTTTCGTTGTCAACGTCGTAATCGTCGTTGTTCGTCGTTGTTCGTCGTCGTCATTGTCATTGTCGTCATTGTCATTGTCGTCATCGTCGGGGTTGAAATTCGCTCGGCTACGATTCGAGGACGAATAAAGGCTAATTGATGCGACTCGTCCATTCTCTGTTCTTTCGCGGAATATTTTTCGCTCGGAGGCGAGAGGCTCCACCGCGGCCGGAGGAGAATTTTTCTGCGAAGAAGAAAAGCCGTGAAACGCGGCCGCTCCGACTATTCCACTAGGTCTCCTCGTTTCACCAGGAAAACCGATATTTTTTTTCGTTTTTTTCCCCCGGCCGCAACGGGGCCACCGTTAATTTTCGATCCGCTCTCTTTCGCTATCTCTTTCCCTCCCTACCCTCTTTCTTCCAACGCTCTCGGCTCCCGATGGAAGTTTTCTGTTCCAGCGCAAAAAACCCAGGACGTTCGCCTTTAAAGTTCAGGTGCCTCGGAACGATAATCCCGTCGATGATTCCACCGATCGCGAGTCAACTCCGTTCGGGCGAAAGCGGCGAGACAACAATCGGCAGACTCCCTTCTCTCCTCTTCCTCGCGGAAACTTTTTCACGTCGAGTCGCGAGATCAAATTTTCGACTTTTCTTATGGTTTGGAGTCTTTGGGGGTTCCCAAAGGGGTCCAGGTGGACCACTTGGGGGTCGATGGAAGTTTAAAAAGGGTCTATAGTAGTCTACAGGGCGTTCGCGCAATATGAGAAAAAAAGAAAGAGGAAAAAGTAGTACTGTTTTTTATACGCAACACAATGGCGAATGTAATTTTTTTGTGTTTATACTATTTTTTTAGATATGAAGGTGTCCTTCAATTTTTTAAATGGAATGCTGTATATTTTTTTATATCACATGAAAGCGTGTGTCTAGACGAATTCATTCGTATACTGCACAGTGACTTTCAGGGTCATGCAAGGTCAGAAATGAAAGAAACATTTTGTATGCTTACATACCAATGTGTTTACAATGTATTCCTTCTTCATACGAATCAGATGATGTTTTGGTATGACCAACTATTTACTTTGTGATAAATAGTGACTAATTGTAAGATAAATGTTTTCGACAGTGAACCTCGACCGGTCAGTACCCTTAGTCTCACAGAAATCAGCACTATGACACATCATGATAGTTAATCTACCTCTCCCTTTAAGGGCCTTCTATTTAAGTTCGCGCAAAAGAATGTACCATGACTATTTTAGTAGAAACCTCAGCTCAGCTACGCTCTCGCTCTTCCGAATTGCTATCTATTTCGAATTATCAGACTCCGACGAAACATACTTGTAACGCTTCTCGTACTTTGAGGAGTTTTATTAATAAACTAGTATTTTGTTACCATAACCTACAACGTTTATTAACCCTCAACCGGAATACAACACGACACATACGCTTTAAACAATAATAACTTTTGTACCGGGGTCGAATGGGATGTGATTCTTGCATGATTTCATAGAGAAAAGTACGCTGCAAATAATGCACTTTGATACAATGGGGAATGACGTGGAACTCAAAAGATATCCTTTACCAAAGATAGATAACATTGAAGATTCTCTTGAATTTATTAAGCATTGTTATTTCAATAATTTATAGATATTAAATCTTAGTACACAAGATATACTCTGAATATAGACAAATACGTACATTTTAATCAAAAATGGACACATAATATTAAATAGATTCTCCAGGGTATCGATAATTTTTTCGGTGACAAATGGAATTTATAAAATGTTGATTTTTAATGTTTGTTCTAATCGCAATTTTCAATAAATCTCATGAATTTCATCGTTTTTGAATGTCATGGACATTTAAGAAGCAATATACATTCAATAAACATCAATTTGGGCAAGATGCTTTTTTAAGATGCTGCTTTAAGTCAGGGGCGTACGAGCGTTCGAGCATTGTTACGCGTGTGTTCGCTTTCCCGGGCGATGCTCGGGCGAAAATAGTCGGAGAGAATCGGTTGATGTGGCGCGTGAAATGGTAGCCACGATCGCGTGACAACCCTCCCGACCATCCGGCAGCGGACGGTCATTACGCAGTTAGGGCCTAATTCGTCTTTGTCGACCGTGGACGAGGATACGGTTTCTGTTCGTCGATCCCAAGCGCGAGAGCGAGCGAGCTCTCTCGAAATTCGGCCGCGATCTTGCTCCCGTTTAAAAACTTTCAAAGACACTCTCTCCGATGGCGGTTCACTTCGAACCACTGATCCACGAAATTTCCGATGGCCGATCGGCGACGAGAGTCTTTTAGCGACGACAACCCCGACCATTCCACATACGCCGCATTATATACGGAGGAACGAGCAGGAACATCCTGTACGGGTCGTCTCTCTGCGGCCAACAAAAATCGGGAATTGTTTTAGCTGCGTTCGCGTTATCGATTCAATAGCCGGCGTTGCATGGACGTTCTTTTATTCCCCGGTTGCGTTAAATTGCATGGAATCGTAGACACGAGAAACGCGAACGGAAGGAGAATCGAAACACGGACACAAATGAATGGTCGATGTACAAGTAAATAGTCGACAGCGCGGTGTCGACGGGTGCGTTCACCCCGATTCCCACGCCTGAAACGAACAGCTGACATCGAGCGCAAAAGCACTTCGGTGTCTCGGAAGTCGGGAGTTTGTTAGATCTGTGAAGCGGAGGTATATTAATGGACATCGATCCGGTAATTCGATGCACAGCAATTTCAGAATTGCGAACGGGAACACACCAAACCCTCCTATGTATAAACGCAAATATTGCAATTCTATTCAAATTCTGTAATTCCGAGGATTCTTGTAACGCGGAGCAAAAATTGCGACTTCATTTGTATGAATTTAATTTTATGCGATTTCTACTAATTCCGAGTTTCTTATAACGCGGTGTACGAATTACTTTAAAAATACTTTTCCGTATTGTCGAGAAAGCGGGAAAGGAAAAGAAGAGACGGCAAAGTTGCCGATGCATCGTTCGAGTTTCCGAAGGCACGCCCTGTCGGAAAGCACGTCCCGTAGAGATCATTTGGTGGTGTCGCCGTTCGACTATAAAACAATCCGGGCACGAGCGACGCCGTAATCGGCAACGACGCGATGCGACGCGACGCGACACGAGACCGGCATACCGGGGAGTTCGTATAGGGAACTCGGGGGTTGTGCGTTTGCGGCGGCACCTTTCCATCATGAGCGTTTCACCATCGAGGGAAGAGATGCTCGGTTCCGCGGGCGAAACTTTAGTCGCGGTAATGCCCATGAACTAGCAAATTACTCGAGGATTCGCGCTCGCGGGTTAGGGTACGCGCACAGTGGATCCGTTTTCGTCCGATTCGGCCGGCGTCCGACGTTGTCTCTTTTTCGCACGCTTGGAAAAAGAGACAGATGCGTACCCTTAGACGGGTTCGTCGAACGTTCTTCAGGCTCTGGAGAGCGCTCTCTAGGTACGAGTCGATTGGAATCCGTCCCTGCTGACGACGAGCCGGTTACAACCTCTTCGATCTTATCTCGCGCGATGATTAGCCGACGGGCGATGGAACGAGACCAGACGATTCCACCGGGGGTCGCTACCCCTCCGAGAAACCCAATGTATATACAAGGGTGTTCATTCGAGTACAGTTGGGAGAAAATTTAAAGAGTGGTTCTCCATGACAATTCAAGTCGAAAATGAAGAATAAAAAAATTGCGATTTCGGCTTGGTTATTTAGTTATTAACCCTTGGTACTCGAGTGGCGACTCTGAGGCGCCACTATAAATTGCTGTACCATTATTCAAAATGTTGTTTACATTATTAAACATGTTGGTATCTAATCAATAGACTCCGGATTTTATGCATTTATGGCAAAAATAAGTACATGCAATTTAGAACAGTGAAAAAATTCGAAGACTTTAAGAGTATTAATATATGATTTTCACTATATTAAAATTATTAGTGAAAAATATATATTTATATTTAGCTCCTGTGTCTTACAATTGATGCACAAACTTTTTATTTTCCATAAAGATCCGGAGTCTACTAATCAATTACTAAACATGCAAGTACATTCTATGACGTATTATATCAATTTCATATTTAGCAAATTTAAAAAATCAGGGAAAATGGAAATATTCTAGGTTAGAAGAAATGTTTAACTTTCGAGTTAAAGTAGTTCCGAGTGCAAAGGGTTAACAATTAAAAATCCGCCTAGAATGCGGCAACCCATAACTAAATAACGAAGCCGAAATCATAATTTTTTTATTCTTCATTTTCGACTTATATTGTCATGGAGAACCACCCCTTAAATTTTCTCCCATATATATATATATATATATATATATATATATATATATATATATATATATATATATATTCTTACAATAGGGGGAGGATCGAAAGAGTTTTCGACACCGTGAAGTGTGCGCGCAGAGGATTCCGTCGCCCCTGCCGATTTTCAAGCTCGGAGAATCCAGCGCGATCCGAAAGTGGATGGCGACCCTCGGCAGGCGTTCGTGGGGGTGCACCTTCTCGCCTCGGGGCTCGCGTTGTCACCCCAGTATACAGTCTTTGAAAAGCTGACTGGAGAAAACTACGCGTTCGTCGATACCGAATTCAATTCAAACGAATCGTTATAATTTTTGCACAAAGCAGACAGGTCCGTAACGACATATGTATACGAAATGTTAGACTATGTAGTAGTAGTCTATGTAGACTCGGGAAGACTTCTTTCTCGGGCTGAAGAGAATTCTCGCGAAAAGAGGACTCTTTCGGGAAGATTCTCGAGTACTCGTGTCAGATTCAAAGGATCCGTACCGCGAACGCAAATAGACGGTTCTCGGTAGCGAAGTCGCGGTCGGAAAATTGCGTAACCAGATCCCGCGATCTTGGCCACAATGCGTTCTCCCGACGACCCAGATTTTGTCGTTTATCTCGAGAACCCGTCGGGTTTCTTTCGCTTTCGTAAACTTTTACGACGTTTTCGCTCGTTTTCGCGCGGCTGACCTGAATCGCGCGTACCGAAAAATAGGAGACAGACGCACCCGTAGGCGTACCGAATCGACGCGGTGCGACGCGATGCGACGCGACGCGACGCTCGAACCGCGAATAAGCGGTTCGGATTCGCTCCGGGAGCTGCAACGTAGGTTGAAATTGAATCGGAGGCTGTTCGAATCGATGCTAGACGAAGAACAGCAGGATGATTGCATCGCCTTGGAAACTCGGTCGGTCGGGTTATTGCTAACGAAGGGTAATATCGAATCAGAAACTTCCATCATTACCGCTGACGCACGCCGTGGATACTCCCACGCGATCAATTACAATTTCTTCCGTTTCGAGAAGAATAATCTCTCGGAGCTCTCGAAACGGATGCGTGCGTCGCGTCGCGTCGGGTGCACGACCGACGCCAGACCAACGTCAACGCGTCTACATTATTACATGTAGTTCAAATTAGAGCTTTTTTACCTTTCCGAAGCTTCGACACTTCGAAGATTCGAAGGATTCGAAGGTACGAAGGGAACCTCGAAGTTTACGAAGTCTTCGAAACGTATGAAGTACTGTCCGTACGCCACAAGAAGTCCCTCGAGACAGCTGAGGGGCAAAGGAGGTCCTCGCTCGCAGCCAATGGTTATCTTTGACGTCACACACTTTAGCCAATAATTCGGCTTGCACCGAAAGTTCGTGTGGAATGACCCAATCGGAGGGTTTGTTGTCGAATTCCTGCCAGGAGACTTCTTGTGGCGTACGAACAGTAACTACGAGTTTCATATCATGTTATGAATTTTTGATAAATAAAAATATTAGTAAAAAATTTGACAGAATTTTGACAGAATATAAACACAACCCGTTATAAAAAATATATTTATTGTACAAATAAATTGTAAACAAGATTTCATGAAGACGAAGGAACACAGGATAAAGTTTAGCCAAAAGTGCTACCACTTTTTGTTCCTTAGGTATTTCGAGAATTCCTTTTACCGATCTGTACGAACTGTTCATGAAGAAAGCTTTTCACAATACTTCCACGATTATAAAAAACCAAGGGTTGTACAAAGGTAAATTCTATTTCCTTCATTTCTTTAGGGGTAACCGTCATCCTTGGTTCAAAACATTAAAAAACTATCCCGCCTCTTTATTGTCACATTAAAACAGAAGCAGAGCTGATCACTACCATCTCGCTGGCTCTCTCGCTCGTATCGGTATTATTGGCAACCCTAGGTGTAGATGTGGTTTCGAGTGTGAAACTCTAAATCACGTCCTTTGGCAGTGTAATCTCTACGATACTCAACGATCATTGCTATTGGAAAATCTCTTCAAGTTAAAATTTCACCTGCCTTTAGGACGTTTCTATGTTTCTGGCTGGCCCCAATGTCGTAGCCAGCCTTCATATATTGTTATTTTTAAAAAACTGTAATCTGCGCGTTTAAGAAAAAACAAGTAGGGACAAAGATCTGATATACCCTTACTTTTGTTTGTATAGGTTTCTTGTTCTGTACATTTTGTTTTGTTCCTACAGTTGTAATAACTCTCTTATGAGATTTCCTCAATAAAAAAAAAAAAGTTCAAAGCTTCGAAACTCCGTTTTTTTCAATCTTCTATTAATTTACTACGGAGGTTCGAAATTCGAAACTACGATTCTCATCATCTTCGAAGTTTCAGAAATCGAAGCTTCGAAACTTCGATTCTCGTCATCTTCGAAGTTTCTGAAATCGGAGCTTCGAAATGTTCGACCTTCGAAGTTTCTGAAATCGAAGCTTCGAAATCTTCGTCCTTCGAAGGAAAGTAACAGCCCTAGTTCAAATCCGCGTCAGCATAGCATCGGAACTCCGCTTTTTTCTTCTGTCCTCCTTGTTATAGGGATGAATACGTGGACGCTGGTCCGACGCCGTTCGTTTGCGGTGCAGTTAATTTGTTACGTCGACCGCCCCTTTCTCTATATTCTCGTAAATTTGAAAGTTCGATGTGAACTCGAAAACAACTTTTACGGCCACCGGCGCGGCGAGCGGAATCTCCGAGTCATTTTTCTAGCCGTGTCCAATTTCCTTTAATCCCGCGTTCGCATTCGCAGATACCGATATCGCGGGTGTCGCGCGGAACGAACCGGCCGCGCCGAGTGAAATTTGTTCGACGAGAGTTAACGACCGAAGCGAGCAGTCGACAACTTCGAAGGTTTCGGATTTAGGACGCTCGAGAACCGGCTTTCCTCGGAATTTTCGAATGCTTTCCAGACGGACACGCGATTAACGCACTCTCGTTCCAACGATTTTCATAATGCAATAATAAGTTCGTTAAACGGCGCTCCAGAGAAAGGTCGAATTTTGATCGATCGATTCGGTTCTCTAGCTCTTGCTCTCTCGATAAAGCCGATCGTTTCGAAGAAGAGAACGGATGATAAGATATCGAGAAACTCGTTCGGAAGCGTGTTCCGGAATAAATTCCGCGGTTACCCGACCTATGGGAATTCGCATAATTCTGCAGTTCCACCACCGACCTGGTGGAGGCCGGAAACCTTAATTTCCAAGTTTCTCATAATCTGGCCGGAAAGCGTTATCGCAAGAACGGTCCGAACACGGGTGCAATAGCATCCTCGGCTGGGACGTCGTGACGGGAGTCAAAGAAAACCGCGTCGCAACTCGGGAGAATCTCCAGGAGGCAGGCACGCTCGCGGGAGGAATCGACGATGGAACACGTGTCGACGTACACGTGACCAGCTTTGAGAGCAGCGTCTTTCGAGGGCAAAACACCCAGAAGAAAAGGAGCCGTGACGCGCGAACCGTGCGAACCATGCGAACCAGGATACAACGGGATCAAATTCGTCGGGGGAACAGAGGAACTCGTTACGAAGCTGCTTCCCTCTCCCTTGCGTTTTCCAGACGGAACGGGTCTAAAGTTCCCAGCAGAAACGTAGAATAACACGGATAAAGGCTGTCGCTCATTTAAAAGATATCTCCACCGTCGGTTTTTCGAGAAACTCGCGTTCCCATTCGCATCGAGATCGCTCCGAACTTCGAACGCAACGAGATGGCAATTTTTCCGGCTCCGCCGGGCTGTCGAAAGTTCGCGGAACCGCGGAAAATACGGAACCGTGATCGTTCGTTACTCGGTCGCAGGAACGTTTCGGCCGAAAAAACGAGAGGCAGAAACACCGAATTCGTTTCCAGCCTTCTCTCTTTCCCCGCGGAAACTTTGTTTTCGACGATGGTCCTCTCTCCGTTCTTCAGTTATCTTCTCCACTCTCCTTCTTATTTCGAAACGGAAACAAACTTTTCTCTTGTTCGCTCAGCGAGGTCTTCCGTCGAGTTCCGATCACTTTTTCCTTTTCCCCTAAACGAGGTTTCCTCGGCGAACGAACCGTGGATTCCTCTTTCAACAAACTTATGGTTATTCTGCAGTTGTTTTTAACGACATCCGACCAACAAGCATCGGATGCCGGCGAGTCAATTATAAGTGACGTTGAACTTGCTTTAACATCATATAATTCCATATTATGTGTCCCCATATGTATAGCAGTGGCGGAACTACAAATTTTCGGCCCCCTTTTTTCTTTCAATATTTTTATGGAATTGAGATTTTTGAATGCTTTTTAGGAAGAAGAATTGTACAAATTCAGTAAACGCAAAAAGTATGTTTTTTTTTTGTCAGTGTACTTTTAGTAAAATAACAAGATAATAAATACAAAAATGTTGGGCCCCCTCCAATTACGGGCCTTCCCGCGTTGCGAGGTTTTGCGTTATTGTAAT
Organism: Lasioglossum lativentre; assembly: GCA_916610255.1. Lineage (NCBI taxonomy): Eukaryota > Metazoa > Arthropoda > Insecta > Hymenoptera > Halictidae > Lasioglossum > Lasioglossum lativentre. The sequence continues at coordinate 34,489,019 of OU744355.1, read as the reverse complement.
TCCGGCACTGATGTATAGTAAAGTATGTACAGTGAATCATAAATTGGTGCAGAAATTAATGTCTGGCTCGACGTAGGACCGGAAAGGGTTGAGACTCTAACTTTCTAACTCACCGATGCCGGTTGATCTTGAAGATCGTCTGGCATGAAATCGTCGAAAGTGTCTACGGCTAGAAAAGATAGAGAAACTGTGACGCTACGGCAGCCTTAATTTCGAAAATCTCTAACAATAAGAAACACGGCGGAACGTTGTCTCTGGCCGACGAGAGGCGCGATTAGAAAACGCGATTCTACGACTAAAAGAGCAAGTCGAATCGTTCGTTTAGCTGGTCAGGGAATTTCGACGATGAGCATCGATGCAGCTTCGAAGGAAAAGAAGATCGATTCGTGTCGAGCGAGGAGAAATCAGTGAAAGGCGACGAGTTAATTCGTGTTCCTCGGCGGTTCGAGAGCATCTCGTAAGGGGATAATAATGCAGAATTTGTTCGTGTCTACGGGACTCTGACAACGGTACCGTTTCCATGTGATAACGTTTGCGACAGCGCGAGATCGATTAAACTCGTGTGCACGCACACACGCACACCGAATGGCAGAGGACAGACACGCGTCATCGCGCACGCATATAAAGGAACCGAGGATCCCTTTCGCGTTCGAGGATTTTCTCAGCCGGAAGCGTTCAATGATTCCAAAAGACAACGCCCCGACACTGCACTTGTCTCGGGACGGATTAACGGACTTCGGCAAGTTTTCCACCTACACGCCACTCGTCCTTGATCCCGTAACCCGTAAACACGCTAATCTCTGGCAAGAAGGAAATATGTTTTACCATGATCCTGATACGCCATCTTTCGCGCGCGGTTTCTTCAAATCGATTAGTCGGTTGAGCGAATAAAAGACAATCGGAACGCTCTCGACCCTCTTTGTTCTGGTAAATGTTAATTTCCCTCCTTTCTCTTTCTCTCGTATCAAAAATTATCTGTCTCTCGATAGAAGAGGGTCGCAGTCAAAGGTTCGTATTCCGAAAGGATAATTTCGTTTATAGGTCGGTGAAGAGGCTCGTGCAACTCGAGTAAATAACGGAGAAGGAGAGCGTAAAACGTTCGCGTCGGAACCGTTGGATCGCGAACGAATTAACGACAAAAAGCTGCAGTAGATAATTAATATGCTGTCGGGTAACCTTCGCTGCGTCTAACGAGACGAGTAGCTGTCAAGCGGCAGCGGCGGTTAACGTTGCTACGCTCGATAAAGAAATTAAACAATGCGCTGCTCCAACATCATCTCTCGATCGAATTCACTTTGATCCCGCGACAAAAAGAACGGCCGGATTTTAATTCGCTTTTGTCGTAGAAAGACAATTCGCGAGAACGGATTTACTCGGGTCTGGCCCGTGACAGCGAACGATCAAACGACATCTCGATGGCATCGTGGACATCTCCGCACCGAAGCGGAATTGTTTCAACAAACGATTACCTACACGGACAATTTATATGGTTTCTTATTCGAATCCGATGACAACCAAAATACATGGCGATAGAAATCGCGTTCCGGATAGCTCGCGGTACAGTTTCAATTAATAATGTTAAAAGACGCTACCGTAGGGATACGTAGCATGTCGACGATTAGAAACCGCTTCAAACCATCGAGAACTCGTCGGGACTGTCGGGAGGGATGACCGTTCGCTCTCGGATTCGCTAGCAAATTGGTGGACCAAGCGACATTCTGTAAACTCGATTAATCCTCGGGAAGCGGTCTCCCTAACGACCGAGCAATCAAACCGAATCTCGGGGCCCTCCCTGCGAACGCGGATCGTGGCAAGTAACGTGTTTTCTAACCTTAGTCCAGGATGCTCGTTCGACAACCGTCAGATTGATTCGGCGAGTCGAGTGTCCGAGAATTTTGCAAGGATCCCCGCCAAATGTTTTCTAGGTCATTCGACAGGGGCAGGACACGCTCGGCTCGGCTCGGCTCGGCTCCACAGCTGATTTTACTGGCCGCGTACGGATATAAATCCACGGTGCCACCGGACGCCGCCGAAAACTAGAGCCGATTTTTCCGACGATTCGAACGTGTACTTACCGCCCCACCGACCACTGACAATTTACCGCGGAACTGCACGCGAACTCGTCACAGAAACCACACAGCACTGACACCACGCCAAAACAGCCCCTGCGAACGACTGATTTTTATCGAACTGTCCGCGGCGAAATGCAGCTCGCGTTCCCGCACCGCCATCTTCCAGCAAATTTTTCAACCGATCCCGCGTCGATTCAACAGGGATACACCGTACGCCATGGCGCGCCAGTACAGTCCGATTTCTCCCGCGCGCCTGCATTATTTTTCAAACTTGAATGCACGCTTCAATGCCACGAGCTTTCGCGCAAAATTCAGTTGCGCGCAAAATCAAGCGGCACTGATCACGCTTCTTTCATCTAACGATCGAAATAAGTAACGAAGCTTATTACACTGTAAGCAGAGTTGGGCAAAATGTTTATCTAAATAAAAAGTTTCGAATAAAAGATAAAAGAATTTTTATTCGTTATTCGAATAAAAAAAAGTATGTTTGTTGGACGAGGTTCCAATAAATAATTTTTTCTATATTCAAGAATTTATCCGACGAATTTTTTTTATTCGAAGCGGATTTATTCGAACTTCGAATAATTTTTTCATCTTTTATCTTTTATTCGAACCTTCGAATAACGAATAAAGATAAAGTAACTTTTATTCGAATCATAATGCCCAACTCTGACTGTAAGTATAGTGTCTATATAAATATAGTAGCGGAGTTTGGGAGGATGCTGTGGGAGGAGTAGGGCAAAAAAACAACTATATACAACATCATCGTGTCGTATTTCTCTTTATTGTTTACAGTCGTTTAAATGTCCTTGAAGTGCACCGAGGACAATTGTAATCCGTGGTCGTAAAAGGAGCAGCTACCGATCAAACAGCTGTCACACCCTTCCACTTTGGGTACAGATTTCGGAACCTCTGTTGTCTTCAAGAAAGACCAATCGCATCCATACGCCAGGCTATCGCCCACGTTGTGTTCAAAAATTATGGACGGCGCATCCGTGTACTCGCAGTCGACTATTCGAAACCCGCCATACATGCAAGCGGCGAGCAAATGCTTCCGCGCGAAAGGATCCCATTTCAAACGCCAAACACCGCCACCGAGATCCTTCTTCGACACAGGTGTCTTCCAATTCCTTGTGTCCCATAACCTCAACGATTCGTCGTAACTGAAAATATACATGGTCAAATATCTAGTCTTGATCGTTTAATAATTTACCGTCTGCAATACTTTACCTTCCGGATGCTAGTAAATGTTCTCTCGTCGCATTACTGTGCAAACTTGTAACGCCGGCATCGTGAACTTTGCTTATCGCGGTGGGATTTGTTCCTATTCTAGTATCAAACCTTTGAAATTTGCAATCGTCACCACCTTAAATTGAATTGTTATCAAAAAGTGTTTAAATATTTTGGTAACGGTTCGAAAACCGTTCGTTCGTACCGCTATATATCACGTTCGTGTCCCAGTAATCGAAAGCTGTAATCCAAGCTTCGAATGTATGCGCAGGCCAGGAATTAATACAGATCAGTTCGTTTTCATTAATTTCAAATAACGTTAGAGAACCTTTCGAATCGCTGACTACTATGCTTAAATTCGATGCGTTATCGTGCGACCATCTTCCGCTGCACCAGTCTAAAGATAAAGCAAGAACTTCCTTATCATCTGCAACCTTTTTTTCCGTTAACAGTTCCAAATTCTCCTGCTGTTCCTTAATTTTCATTTGGTATATTTGCAAGTATCCCAAAGAATTTACAACTCCGAGTAAAATTCTATTTTGGCATGTGTGTGCCCATTTCATGTCTAACACGCCAGGTACTTCTAACTCTTGCACCAACGTCAAAAGCCCAAATAAATTAACTTTGAACATATATATTCGTCCTAAACGTTTCGATTTTGTTGTATCCGCTGCTGGTTCCTGGTCTTTTATTAATTGATACGTTCCACATACAAATATATCTTTGTGAGAATCGGATGGACACCATTCGACGGAGTCAGCGGAATATTTTGTGTAGAAATTGTCCAAAATACGGAACATGTTTAATGGGTCGATCTGAAACATACAACCCCTAGCATTAGTTCTGAGCAAAGATTGAGAAAGAATATGGCGACTATTCACGACTATCCCAGTCAGCAAAATCTGTCTTTGCCTGCAATCATACTTTGCGAGCAAAAGGCGGTCATTTTGGTGCCAAGACCTGTTTGGAACAGGATTTGGTCCTTATTTGCTCTGAATCTGCAGACCAAAACCTGTCGCCAAATACCGAGCCTAATGCGGAAACAGATGGTTCGGTATTTGGCTACAAAGTTTGGTACCAAAATTCCATGTCAAATGGAGGCCAAATCGGGAGCAGATCCTGCTCTCGTAATAGAGGGCAGGTCGGTCGCACTAAGAGCGGACCTAATCTTGTTCTAACAATAAGAGTAAATATCGAGCAAAATCGGAGTAAATCTTGCTGTAGGAGGGAAAATCGAATTTTATTTAAATTTCTAAATTATATAATTTTAAGTTTCATGTATTTTCAATAATTTAAATATTTACAAACCTTAAAATTATAACAATAACGATTTTGCTCGATATTACACGAGTATATCAGAGACTGACTGGTGGCTCGTGAAGCCGAGAGCCGAAACAGAGAGAAATTCCTCTCCGGCCGAGAGTACCTCTAGTTTCTCCCTAGGGCATCTCGGGTATTCGTCGCTTGCTTGTTGGCAGTGCTGTTGTCAACTACGCTACTTGTGCTAGGGACTTACAAACTTGCTCTCTACAGCAACAGACCAAACAGACCTTACACAGGGTTCAACTCCAACAGACAGTGGGGGCGCAAACGCTTTCCCCACCCCACTATTATTAAATTTTTCTATAAAAGAATCTTTACTCTTAAATTAATTCCTAGTTCCGCCCACGCGTTACTAACTTACAGGATTTCTATATCTCTACTCTTTATTTCAATATCCTACATTTACACTCAGACTTCTTTATTTCTCACATAAATATTACATTTGGTATAACTTATATAAATATGACATACAATTTTCAAATTCTTGTAACTTGACATTATTAATGTAAGTACTAACATGGACGAACGATTACACGTTTAAAATCTTATAATAATTTTACTAGATGCTTGTCGGATTTACTCTGAAAATATGGCATTTGTAAATTGTAAAGTCATATAGACAAGGTACATTATGTTGAATAGTGTATTATATCTTTGAAATTATATTATATCTCAAAGAGTAATACATTTTTCTTAGTCAATTTTTCCTTAAAATTAATAAATTCTTATAATTCTGAGCAATAGATGATTTAAGTATCGTAGGAACTTTGTTTCTTTCATTCTCACAGTTTTAAAAATTTGTACAGTTTGTACTCATTTAAACACACTGTAATATACTTATATATATTACAAGTATACAATATACTGCTTAAATTAATACCATGATAATATTTAATCGTGTAAATTCTGTCATTAAATATTTGTATCTTTGATATTTGAAAAAATATTTGTACTATCAAGTATTTGGTCTATCTTTGTGGTTGCATTAAACGTTGTGAAATGCATCATTGGATAAATATTAAAATAAATAATTTCAATTACATCATTGAATATATACTAGATGTTTATACACCATCAATCCTTCAGTATAATTTTAGTAAATTATGCCATACATTATTATCGTAATCTTTGGCAGTATGGAACTTAATAAATACTTTCTTGTAATATAAAATACTGTAAACGGTTGTTGTACTAATTATTTTATAAAAATATAGAGATGCAAATACATCTTGTTTCTTAGTATGTTATATTATGATTTTCTAAAATCTGAGGTAGGCAAAGTCTCGAATCTTTGTGCATTTACTATTACTTATAGTTCAATATTCTGAACACACTTGGTTGACTCGAGCTGACAGATATGGATAGCACTACAAAGAAATTCAGTTTCATTGGCGTGCGCTTCTTTCAGTTTCGACTAAACATTCTCTGACTAGAATACGGGCATGTACAATCCCACGTTTAATTTTTTCTGCCGAAGTACGACTTCCAGCATAGGTAGGTCGAACTTCATGACCAAGTTCTTCTATGACATTAAGTAGCTGTATATATTTTGACTGGCCAGGTACCGTGGAAACAGTTTGTTGAAGCACTCTTGGATTTGGTACGCTTAATACCGGCTCTGTGACTTTTGTTGGGACTTCTATACTTCCTCGTTCTTCTTCCATCTTCTACCTTTCTTTAAATAAATATCCTAGCAAATAATTTACGGAGAAAGTGTGAATTAGAAAGAACCAAATACATTTTAAACAACAATAAGTGAACAATATATTTTAATAGAAAGAGAACGTTTCAAAATATGATTTCATTAAAACGAATTATAACCTCAAGCGAAATATTAAATTTCTTTTGATACATTATAGAACTTACCTTGAATGATATATTAATGATACGTGAACGAGTACTTCACAGAACGATTAAATAAATACAAAATTAAATTACGTGTAATACGTACTAAATTAATTTATAAAATTTAGGGCGACTTTTGCCTCTCATCGCACCGCGTTAGTTTACTAACGTGTTTCCGATTTCTGAAGTATGCTTCTGGAGCGCGACTACCTATATATATGCGCAAGATTTTCGCGCTATTTTCGAATTGGTCGATGGCTTTGCGTAATTAGGGGTATGAAATCAATAGATGTTGTTGTAGAAAATTGTTTTCTTTTTATTTAGATATACCTTGTAATCAGTTATATTCAATGATTATACTTTCCATAGGTACGTTCCGTTTGATCAATTCTTCTGTATGTATACTGTAGGTAATTACTAGGTAAATACCCATAGTTTCAACAAAAAATGCGATACATTTTCCATAAAAAATATAAACGAAGACTCTGCAGTGTACAAATTGTTACTGTTTAATATCATTTTTCCTAGTTACTAAATTAGAACTTATAATGAAGGATATATATACCTCCATTATTTTTATTTATGTATAGAAACTTGGGGCTTTCGAGTCCAGTCTAATAAAAAAAAAAGAAAAAAAAGAGTACGAAGAGAAAAAAAGAATGAAGTCTCTTTTTTCATTTATATTTCATTTATATCCAATATTATGCACTATTAATTGATTAATTTTTTTTTAGGCATCCACAAAAGTGTACATTCTTTCTAAAAAGTCTGTTTAGTTATTATTGAAAGCGATAGTAAGTTTTAAATAACTATTATCTCCTCAGCCTTTTACACTTTCTTTTATTAAACTTACAATTGTTAAATTCGTATAAAATATGAAATATTAGGAATTAGACGTTTATGCACATTTTTGTGGATGCTAAGACACTCCCTTTAAAATATACTGCTGTACTCCATACAATGTACATAGCATTATCTAAAATAATCTGCTAAAAATCTAATCGCTAAGTGTATTGGCAGATCATTGCCGTGCATTATGCTCTGTTTCCACTAGACAGTCTCGTACAAGCATTCTTGCATGTTGAATACCCATCTTGAGACGTTCAGCAGCACTACGACTTCCCGCATACGAAAGACGAATGTCTCTTCCAAGTTCCTCAATTATGGCCAGTAACTGAGCATATTTACCCTGCCCGGGTACATTAGGGAAATTTATTGTACTGGATGGGCTAGCCTGTGCTACTTGTACGGTTTGAACATTTTGCAAATTTCTTGGGTTTGGCACGGTGATCACAGGTTCGGGAATTCGAGGAATTTCTGGTACTTTCGGTGGAGGGGGATCATTTAATTTTGTTATCGTTATCTCGTTTAGTTTAGCCAGCTCTGTTAGCTTCGCCATCTCAGCCATTTTCGAATATTCTGGCATCTTCGTAATGTCGTTTTGTATGTTTGCCATTTTAATCATTTCGTTCATCTTTGTTTTCTCATTCATCTTGGCAATTTCTTTCGCCATCTCATTGATTTGTGCAATTTCATTCAACTTCGTTATGTCATTATTATATTTAGCCATTTCCGTCATTTTGACCATTTCATTCAGTTTGGCTATTTCATTCATTCTTTGAACTTCGTTTATCTTTGCCATCTGAGACATCTTCATCATTTCATTCATTTTCGCAATCTCATTGATCTTCGTAATGTCATTGTATTTAGCCATTTCCGAGAGCTTCACCATCTCGTTCATTTTAGCTATTTCAGACATTTTTGCGATCTCTTGCATCTTCATATATTCCGTTGTCTTGGCAAATTCTGCCATTTTCTCCATTTCGTATCTTTTTGCCATGTCCTGAGACATTTTATTTAATTCAGTCATTTTGCTAAATTCAGCAAGTTGAGCCATTTGAACTATATGTTCCGGTACTTTCCCCCTTTCCATCATTTGCTTGAGCTCTGCAGAAATTTTATTCATATTCATTTCCGACATTTGTGCTATAGTTGCAGCATCAGGCATTTTGGAAAGTTCAGCAATTTTCGATATTTCTCTTGCTAAATTTTCATCAAGGCAACGCTTCTTTTTAGCTCGATGCCTAGCCATCCGTTGAGCCTCTTGCATCCTTCTTATAGCTGCTTGCTCCTCCGTTTCTTTTGCCCTAGCGTTCTTCATTCTTTCAGCGGCGGTATACAATCTAATAGCACGTTCTTCTATTGTCTCTGACCTCAGCTTTTCTCGTCTATATTCACGCATTTCCCTTACCTTTTTAAGGTAAGATTTCTTTTTAGCCTTAGGCATAACATACAATTATGCATGGCATAGGTACAATCACCTATATTGACTGTCATTTTTGTAAGATTTAAATATCAAACTATCCACAAAATATATTTTATGCATACGTTGCGGTTGTATGCAGTTGAGTTTCTCTTGTTCCTTTTTAGATATTGACTAAACGATTCATACGTATACTTTTATGTATTCTGCGATGCTTAGTCTATTTTCTTTGCACCGCATTATCTGTAACATTGGAAAGGGAAAGTAATGATAATTCCAACATTTCTTTGCTTTTTCTTGAAAAGTATGTTTAAATTTGTATATATATTCACGCACATATTTGAAAATAGATCGATTAGTAATAAATTCCACCACGTTTGGTAGCTCTGCTTAATTTGTCATTAAGTAGAAACACCGATCGAACAAGATCACTGACAGGTAGAGTAGTGACCGAAAAATGACTTTGCTTTTCCGGGAATAGGAAGACGTCAACTCGACGATCCTATCCAAAATACTCCGTTAACCACTTTCATCACCGCGGTAAGTGAAAAAATCATGGGGAGCAATTGAATTTTCGATATCTAAAAAGACGCGGGCAACGAACTCGAAAAAAAATTCTATGGCACGTGCGCAAAAATCAAGCAACGAACGCTGTTTTCGAAATGGCGTGTATGCGTGTAAGTGGGTGCGCGCGTGTTGGTGCATGCGTGTGTACGTAGACGTCAGCTACCTGTGTCGCGTTCCCTTGTGTGTGCGTGTCTCCCAAAATTCGAAAGAAGAGCGTCGTCAAGTAGCACGCAGGGCGCATGCGCGCCAATCTAAGAACGCCGTCTTCTCTGGAACGTTCACCAATCACAACAATGGCGGACGCAATTCGGTCAGTTCACTGAAACGCACGATTAACCTGCCGTGAAACTAAACCGCGTCGTAGACCGGATTCATTTTACATTCGCATCTTCATTGAGGTGAAACGGGTCCGTTGGCGGCGTTCCCATGAAAATCAGTCCAGTTTTTCCTAAGATATCCTGCAGACAAACGCACAAAAGCAATATCGGCCGACATGTAAGATTTTCGTTCGGAGCCACTTTAAGGGGCCAAGCGGGGTCGCCGATAGGCTGCGTGTGACGTGGTTGCGTTTATTGACCATAACCCCTTCCTACTCCCGTCTGCAACTTCACGACGGACAGGTGTACGACCCAAGAGACCGCAAAACAATTGACCGAACCGACCGCGTCTTAAAATACACGACGACATTGTCAAACAGCCGTGATTGTCGTGAACACTCTCTGAACGTTCGGCCGTCTTATCCTCTTCTTTGCTGTTGGTGATCGGAGACTCTTTTCTTATGATAACACGATGCTACCGTGGAAATATTCAATTTACGGTGAATTCTCTTAAGGGGTTAGGATGCTGTAAGAATTTCGAAAATTTACGAATTTCATTATAATTCGAAGGCTAGTTCGAACTCTTGCAAGAGAAAGTGCAAAAAAGTATCGGAGCTTTTAATGTAAGCTAATTTTTGAAATACTTGAAACTTTAAAAATATTCTTCTCTAAATAAGCAATATTTTTGGAAACAAAATATATACAAGATTTCATGCATTCTGTTCATCCTCGCGTTTTGAGAATTGGGGCATCGTGACAGTACCCTGACCCCTTAATAGTTTAAACAAAGAATTATTCCGTGAAGAAATGACAAATTTTTGACGGATTTTCTTCTGTTCTTTCAGACGAAAAGGCGGAAACTTATTCATGGTGAACTCGCTAAGAGGGTTTTCGTTTTCGAAGAACTTTCGAGTTACAAAAACACGTTTGGCGCAATCAAATTCAAAATAATAATCTATAATTATTTATTATACTTATTATTACTTCTTTTTCGAACCCAAATGTTCGAGACTCAACAGTATTTTCTAGGTAATCGAAAAACACTATACATATATACTCGAATTATTTACAAACCGATTAGTTTATTAAATTCAAAATTTCATTCAGGAGTTTAGACAATTTTTTCAACGATTCTAGAATTGTCGTTTACTGTTTTTGTATGGAGCATTACTGTTACTATATCAATGAACTTTGTTTGTTGATACTATGTTTATACTCGTCACTCATGTTCTATTCAGAAATGAGTTTAACTTTAAGATATACATTTTATCCGTTCGTGCAAGCAAAGCTTCATAATGTGACATATCTAATTGTAACAATTATTCGTTCAGGAGAGAATATTTCTGGATAATTTATATATTTTTCTATGTTGCAATAGAATTAAAAGTTATTCGTATGCTAGCAGAGATGATAAGTTGACTGCTTACTAAATCTGATGTATCTGTTTGTAGACAAATTATTGCCACAAATTCATTTCTGTTTCTAATAAGCACTCTTTGATTAATATTCTTGCTTGCATAATGCCAGTCTTCAATCTTTCTGCTGAAGTTTTACTACTGGCATACATTAATTTAATATCTTTTCCTAGTTCCTCGATAACTCTCAATAATTGGGAGTATCTACTTTGTCCGCAAGCAATGCGTACAATAGTCGATGATTTTTGTGTAGATAGGGGTGTTTGAACTTTTCCAATATTTTGTACATTAACAATAGACTTATTAGCTTCAAATATCATGTTCCTTTTTTTCAGTTCTGCTATCACTGTAAGCTCATTAAATCTTAATGCTTCCAGCGCTTTCGCTTCTTCCAAAGTTTTCTTCTTTCTGGCTCTAAATCTTGCCATCCTTTGTGCATCGTGAAATCTGCGAATTGTAGCTTCTTCTTCGGTTTCATGAGGTTTTATTAAAAGTCTGTGCGTGCTTTTTCGTTTCTCTCTGCTTGAATCGGTATTTCTTTTCGTTTTTAAAACATTGTCTTCTCCACTACGCTTGCAATCATTCATTTTGCTGGATAAAACGTGTGTCGTTCAAAAAATTTATTTGAGTTCGCCTCCTTTTCCCTGGTACGCGCGCATGCGTAATGTCAGCTTGATTCAAAGGCCAATCACAAGAATGGCGGACCTTTGTAGACAATGCCGTTGAACTTTCGAATCACGTGCGTTCCGACGGAAAATATTTGACATTGATAATCCGTTTTGCATCCGTGTTACAAGCAGATAATATTCTTTGTTCTATTGCGAATGTCAAATGTTTGCCATTATCACAAACCCCGAAGACAAGAGAAAAATCATCGTAATACTTGCATGTAAGAATTCGCTGTGCACTTTTTTCCGCCGATGCAGTTTCACAAAAAATTCTAAGGTCTCGGTTTATCGGGTATTAGAAAGAGATAGCTGCCTTCTTCTCTGTATCTATAACTGTCTCAAGGTGATTCGCTCCCAAAATAGGGAGCTGCAATTAATCGACGACATTTCTTCTATACTATTCTATACTTTCGGTCTTCATACTTAGCGTCGTTCTCACGGGAATTGCGTTTTCCGAATGTTCAATCGTAACGTTATTTATGTTGTTCTCATTGTGCGCTTTCATAACAGCAAAGAAAATAACATGTTAGCAATGGGATTTTCTGTTAAATTTAATAGCATTATTTTTCGTTTACCATTTCTTATTGGTGAGAGAGAACATTCGGTTCTTTGCCAGCTATAGTCAAGGAATGTAATTACCGTCATACTAGTGGTGTTAACATTTAGATGTTATACATTGTTGTTAATCGATATTTTATGAAAATGTATATTTTGCATACTTAATACAGATTTGTTCTATACATATTGTGTAGAATTACATCTTTAAATTTATGTTGATTAGATGCTACATGTAAGCCCATATTGTGAAAATAAATGTTAGAAATTCTTAATTTCATTTCATTTGGTTTTCTTAATAAATACATAGATAAGAAACAAGTATAAATGAATATATCAGATAGTTTATAATAAAATATTCTTTCGTGTTCCAGGTTGTATGTAAAGGTGTAGCATTATTTTATTGCACCCGATGCTAAAGGGTGTTTAAGACGGAGGGGACTGGTTTTCAAAATTAAATAGATGAACATGTATACTCCGTCGTATGAATATTATTTTCTTCTACTATTAGTACTTCTTCCTATATACCTTTTCTTTAAATTATGGTCTTGGCTGGGTTGGCAATTATACGTAAATAATTAATACCATACTTTCTTTGTCTGTGATTTGTTTTCTTCTGTTCTTTATCACTTATAATACTTAAAAGTTATCTTTGACATATTTTGAGCTTTATGCGACTTAAAAATCTTTTTCGTATTCTTACAAAAGCGTAACATATATATATATAAATATATTATGTAATTAAAGCTCTTCTTAGTAATCAAATAGTATGTTTCCTCTATATTCGTAGAGGAGAGTTGTAATTAAATTTTGTTCGTAATTACAAGTTCATCTAATCCCATTCTTCCTGTATGTTTCCATATCCTAAATCTAGCAACATCTTTCCGTGTAATAATTCCAATCACCTAAAAAAATATATAAGCAAGTAATATTCTTTTTTTTAGACAGATTATGTTAAAAAATAGAATTGTTAATACCTCGTTTGTATCATTTATAACTGGTAAATGACGAAGTCCTAAAGCTCTGAAGAGTCTAAATGTTCGCGGCAGTGTTGCAGACTGGAAAGTAAGCTAGTATAAATAGTTGGAACTTTTAGATAAAAAGTAGAATGGGTAATAAATTACTAACGTGTTGTAACGTGTACGAGGCAGGATTCATGAAAGGTCTCAGATCTATCGTATATGTTTTTTCTTCGTCGGTTATGTGTACTTGTTCGATCGTCGGATATCTGGGATATTCTTTTCTGAACATTTTAAGGGTGAAATTTTTTTTCAAATACTCTACGTCTTCGTTGAAAACTTTATTTTGCAATAACACTATCAACTGAGAACGTAATATTAGACCTCGAAATCGTCCATAGGAATGTATTTCAGTCTGAAACATAAGACGTTAGAAAATCAATTTAAAAGAAATTTTAATAATTTGTAGTATATAATGATGTAACTAATAGCAACCTCATCACTTCTAGGGGGGTCAACTATTGGAAATCCATTGAATGTGACGCATTTAAGTAGTTCCACTATATGTCCAACGTTCTCCACAGTTTTTAAAGTCACTACAGGGTGGCTCATAATTTCACTGGCATATATATTGTTTGACAAAGGCGGAGCTTCCCATGGTAAAATCGGGACTCCTGCCATTTGTGTATGAATCTCATAAATTCCCTGAAAAAAATGAATGATAGAAAATTTTCGATGTTGATCATTTCTGACGAATAACAGAAAAAGTTAATATACATATATATTTACATGCCTCGTTGAAGAAGTCTCCGACCCATTTAGCCATGATAAGAACTATTATAACAGGTAAACCAAACGATATTCCCTGAGTAGCCTCTATAAGTATCGCAGTTAAACTTATTGTCATTCTGACTACTCCACCTAACTGTGCTGCCGCACCTAATAAAGCATATTTTCCAGGATCTAACACAATCTGTAACAACAGATAGTATTTTATATTTTGATAAACGGTGAGAAAATTAAACGCTGTAGGAAACTATTATTTAAAATAATTCGTCCCGCATATGTTTCAGTAATATTTAGAAATATTTTCTTACACAGTTAGGGAAAAGTTTGGCAAGACCTGATCCGATTAATCTACCCCACGCAGAGCCGATGAGAAGGGATGGAATGAAGAGTCCACTGGACATAGAAAGACCAAAAGTGAACACGGCCAGAATGAAGTAGAGTATAACAAAAATTGCTAGTGTTATTTCATTGTGGGAACCTACAAGTATAAGTCTAATTAGAAATATAGTTTGTCACGTTCTCCATATGTTAGAGAGTATTAGCATACCTTTGGGGTCGTGAAATAAAGATCGTACGCTACTTTCCGGTGTTTGAAACCACAAAGCTGCAACCGCATTATACTCGCCTTCACGGCAATACATTTGAAGAGGAAATTTAGTAGGATCTTGTCCTAGTGGTTTGCAATCGTTTAAAAAGTAAATCATTACAAATCCCATTGTTGCGCTCATCACACCGATTGAAAGCGCTTCTACCACTTTCAACGATCTCTTCTTTATGAATCGCAGACGGAAACACGAAATTTTATAGTTTATATGGTTCCAAAAAGCACCCAACATTCCACCTATTGCTCCCATCGTCATGAACAGAGGGATTTCGTAGAATTGATAAGGTATTGAATCGAATTTACCCAGGTGTAGTAAACCCGTATCAGATCCGTTATATGCACTCAGCACAAAGTTTAAGATGAACGTTGTGATCATACTAGCGAAAAACGTTCTCCATGTAAGGCTTTGGTTAAAAAAGCTAGTCCCTTCTTCGATACTGAACAGTACTCCTCCTAAATTATTTTTTAACAATTAGAATTTTGAGAATTTCGTATGTATTATCGCATCTATTATTATAGTTTACCAATTGGTGCCCCGAATGCAGCAGACACACCAGATGCTGCGCCTCCCGACACAAAGTCGCGTTTTTCATGGTCTTCTCGAAAATATTGAAATATTTTTAAATCCTTTTTAAACGTGGTGCTCTTTCCTTGAGATATTCCTGCTGCTACCACAGCACCAGAATGTATCATAGGTCCTTCCTACAACGATTAATACAAATATTTCGTTGTTTCTCTTAGCAGTACATAATTTAAGACAAAACAGGAATCAGCGATATTTACCTTTCCACCAGCCAGGCCTCCTACAACGGTACATATCACTCCGATGATCTTTACAGCTAATGTCTTAATACGTACGACTCTTGGTATTTTAATTCCATTTAAATAACATTTCACTTGTGGAATACCACTGCCCGCAGCGACAGGTTCCACATAGGCTACCAAAATAGCTCCTATCAATATCGGTACTAAATTTAAAACTAACCACATCAGATACGGCAACCATAAGCAATTTTCTACTACAC
Source organism: Lasioglossum lativentre (assembly GCA_916610255.1). Taxonomy (NCBI): domain Eukaryota; kingdom Metazoa; phylum Arthropoda; class Insecta; order Hymenoptera; family Halictidae; genus Lasioglossum; species Lasioglossum lativentre. Next base: position 34,473,387 of record OU744355.1, on the reverse strand, counting down.
ATTCATCCATATCTGTTATCGATTGTAAGGAACATAATTTACAACTTCATTTAGTCCTTGTACTTTTTGGCATTAATGTCGAAGGATACAAATCTTAAGGTAACCATATTTCAAACTTGTCAATTCAGCTATAGATATATCCACGAAACAGGCTATAAAGGCTGTACAGATTCCTATTAGTAAAAAAATAAACCATCTGGCAAAATTCTTTTTAACTACAAATTTATATCCTTTTTTCCTCTCTTCGTCTTGCAAAAGTTGGTTCTCGCAAGGATCGTAATCTAAGCTCTAAGAAAAAAGAATTAAAAAATAATCATACTTTATAAGTCGAATGCTCTACGAGATAAGATATGGTACCTTTAACGATTAATATGTAGAATTCATCGAGAAGAGAAAAGATAACGAGCACTACAAGATGAAATATGAAGTCGGTACAGTTGGTACATGAAGCATTACTTTTACTTAGTTTATCGAACCGATGACAGAACAAATTACCTCGTAGTTGGCAGATAAGAAATCTGTTGCCCCAGGAGTGATCTCATCTGTAATGTGCCTTCTGGGATTCCGCGAGATCGTGTCCATAATATTTTCCGAGGATAAACTGCCATGGTTGTAGATAACGTTCTATCGAATAACGAACGAGAATAAGATAAAAACATTAAAAAGAAACCTAAGAGTCGAACATTGTATATGTAATCGTGCATCATTCCGCGTAATCGTTCCAGCAATTAGCAACGGGTTTAACAAGCTTTCGGATTCGGTAGGAAAGAATAGACTAAATACAGTGTACAGGAAGATGACACATCGATTAGGTTATGCCTCGATGTCGGACAAAACAAACACGGAAATGTCATTTTCCACGATGCACGATGCTGCGCTGCGATAGCATTATGTAGGCTTTTTGTACCCTGAATCTAACATTGATGTCATCGTTCGAATACGAGGCAAAATTGTTCCTCGGCCTCAAGAGCCGTTCCGTGTCTTCGTTCGTGCAACTATCGATGCTGTCCTCGATGTTGCTGTTTATCCTGACGTTAACGTGCGCTGGGATGTCTGTCATCTTTTCAAACACTTTTTAACCTCTATCACATTTTACGGGAATTTCACAGACAAGGCCGTGCGAATTATCGTGTCAACGCAACATGTACGCATTCATTTCGCAGAGTTGTAGCTACTGACCGCGCACACAAAGGACAAGACAAGCAAGTGTCCATTGGAAGCATGCTATAGCCACGTGATTAATACACATGCTCAGAGAGTATATATATATACATACTCTCTGCATGTATAGACAGAGTATAGATGCCTAAGTTACTATGATTCATCCTCGACACGAGCGAGCCTCGATCAGTCGCACATGTCCGAATCGATCGTTCTTTCGATTCATTAGATTTTTGCATTCGTCGAATATCGACATGGGAGTTTATCCTACGGGGGAGGAAAAGGACGAATATCTGTTTTCTAATTTCAGACAAGATTATGCTGTCGGATCTACGCAGTTTCGCAACATTATTGGGAATCGTAGATATGAACGATTCTAAAACAGGAAGTAGTTTTTTTCTTTCCACTTTATTTATTTATTTACTTTTTTCCCGTTGTATTACGCAACCGATAATGTGAAGTAATGTGAACTAATCTCAATAATGTTTTCTTTTTTATATCGGGTACGCAGAGACACCATTGAGAAGACCCTGGTCCGATTGCGTTATCGGGAATTATAATGACGCACGCGAATCGGAAGTCGCTGTAATTCCATCCTCTGCGGTATCGACGCCATCGATAAACAAATTTTGGAGGATCGTCCGTAAAAACAGATACGTAATAATTATATCTACATATTTTACAATATTACGCTGTTCAACGTTAGTCCAAATGACAGGTTAATAAAATTCGTTGGTCAGCGTGATTTGGTAGCGAATCACGTGGCGGTATCTTTTTATAAGGTTCCTTCGGCGTTGACGTTCGCCGTTTTGTGTTCGTAGTCGACGTTTCTCCTGCTTGAAAGGAAGAGGCCGATTTACATAGATATTTACAGAAGATTAGCATCGTTTTCGTCATGGTATGCGAATGCGCATGGATGTTGACGTGAACGGGATGTGGTATCTGGCGGAAGTCAATACTTTTGCGCTCTTGCGTTTCGGACCTCGAGGAAAAGCGTGAAAAGCGTGTACAGAGCTTCGAGCTTGGAGTCCTTGTCGACGGGGATATCGAGGAGATTGCAGACCATGTCGACGAGTTCGGGTAGATCGCATTCCAGCTGGGTGAAGTCCAATTCCGTTTCGTTGAGCCTCTCCTCGACCTCGGCCGGCCATTGTTGCAGCAGAGAGTCGATGTCGGGCATCGGTTTGGTCAAATGCACGGCCGGCGGGTGTTTGCTTCGGTGTAGCTGATTGATGTCGTCGATCCACTTGTCGATCGACTTGGTGTTCTTCTCGGCGTCCTCGATCCTCTTTACGACCGTTTGCCTGGCCGCACCCGCGCTTCGCAGGTGGCTACGTAGCTGCAAGTGCAACACTGCAGGGTCCGACTGGTTGGTGCAAGGCTCGTCCAGCACGGTCAAGCCTATCTTGTCTTCCACCCCGTCGGGCCTAGGAATCTTTATGAACGCGTCGATGTCGCCGACCGCCGGGATGTAGTCGGGGATGAACGGGATCAGCTTGTAGTTCAGGTCTATCCTCTGCGGAGTGTACCTGCTCGAACGAGCCGAGCGTCACTCAAACTATTCAGTTAAACAATAATTTTCAGATAGGGTACCTACCTCATGATGTTTTGGAACAGTTCCGTCACTTCTGCCGATGCTTTCAGATTCTCAAAGTCCTTGGGGTTGTAGATCTCTATCTGTTGCGCGGTGCTCGTCCCCTGTATGTCGTCGTCGTCGGTTTCCTCGCTATCCGAGGGATCGCTGCCGATCTCCAGCGACTTTCCGAAGCTGTTCTCCACCTTGGTGTACCTTGAATCGAAACCACAGTTGCGTCCACGATCTACACAATTCTTTCCATGATAGAAAGTAAAATGATTACCTTTTGAATTTCAGGGTCGTTTGGGGCAAATTCATCTCCATAGAGTCCGAAGCGCTCTCTTTCGCCGATTGCCTAGGCCTCCTGGAACTGGAAGGTCTGTGGTGCACAGGGCTCTGGATCTCCTCGGCATTGCGGACCTCGATGCTCTCGTCGAACTTGGTGAACGCCGAAATGTTGTGTGCCTCCTCTTCCTCGCTACTATCTTTAATGTCCATCGTACCGGTCGAATCAAGATCATTCGATCTTTTCTCCGCTGTTTCTCGCAAAGCTAACACGCTGAATCGCTGTCAGCACATTGTACAGTACAACCCGATGAACAATTGTTTTGGCTCCTGCATGCTTGGTGTTTCTATGGTTTCAAACGGGTCGATGAGCGCAGGCTCGATCGTCATAGTCGCGCATCGCACAGTGTCCCGAGACACAGAAGGTAACACGTTCGCTACCAGCGTTTGTTACAGAGAAGATACAAAAAGTATACATAAAGTTGATTCCTTTTTCTTTACACGAAATAGCGAACGATATGGTAGCGAATGCGTTAATCCATTTGCACCGTAAGGAATAATGGAAATAATGTCCACGATGCAGATGGATTGGAACGATAAATAAAATGACGCATAGAAAGTGGTTTCGAAACGCAGCGCCGTCGCGTTCCATTATTTACAACGTGATTTACGATAGATCGGTAGACCGAAGAATAATCCGTATATCATCGATAGTATGAACGTTCAGGAAATTTTTCGCAAGAGCGAGCTGTCTGATGCGCGATAAAACCGGAGCAGTCTTTGCAACAGAGGATCCGGTGGTCGTAATAAGTTTACGACTTTTCCCAAGATAAAACGCGTCCGGGTTTTTTGGTCGAGTTATTTATTTATCGATAACGAGCCATCATTGCGGTTTACCTTGACGAAATTCATCGACGCGTTAATGCACGTAACAATGTGTTTTATTTGCTCGGGAATAAAACATTAACAAAGACAGCCTTACAAATGTGAGTATAATTTCACAGTGATAAAAGATCGCAATAAAAGTCGACAAACTTGTCTCGAATAAAATAATATACGGTACAAACGTTTCTCCCCGATCGACGAGAACATTGACAGAGGATAAACGCGATACAAAAAGGGTGGGGTAAATGGCTCGAAAATATGAGTACACACACATGGTAATCGGGAATGGATCGCGTCAACGCGTCGGGCGCAACCAGCTGCGAGAAAGAGTTGTAAATACATAATTCATTCGAATGGCTTTAAAGCGACGGCCGTAACTTCGCCCGTAAATCGATTCGAAACGATTCTGTGTACAAAATAGATTTGTCGCGACTTGCGAGATCCGATAACGTTTAGCCGTCGCTAATTAGCTCAGAATGTTAAACAACCGTGTGTTACGCGTGCAACGATGGGATGGCTGTTAGCGACGATCCGTCCACCAATTTTCTAGCGTTCCAGGCCCCTTTAGCGTTCTCGGGGAATCCGTCGAAGGGACTGTTCGACGACAAATAGGAACAAGGGCGAGTCTACAAGGGGTATTTTCCATAAACCAAGCCGCTCCTCGTCCGCCTGACCATCCACGTGTAATTCATTTTAGGAACTATCTTTTGTGTCTGGGTGCTCTGGGAGTTGTGCAACTGGGTCCCGGGCAGGCCGAAGATCGACTTCTTCAGGATACACCGGGTCCTTCTTCTATTGCCGGTTCGCACTCGCGAGAAGCTCTCGTGCGAGAAATTCCTCTCCGGGATCCTGCCGCGAGGAAATAACGAATCTCCGCAAGCCTCGAAGTGGACCGTGGTCGAACTCGCGTTCGAGATACGGCACAGGCTCTCTTGAAAATCAACAGGCAATCTATCGGTAACGAAGTCGCTGATATAATCCTGCCGCGATCGGCTAAATTTCAATGCGTTAACGATATGTCGAACTACAAATAGATAGAACTCACGCTTCGATTCCGGCGGTAGCGTAAAGATTCCGGCCTTCGTCCTTCTCGCATTTGGACGTGAGAGTCACGATGACGAAGAGAACGACACAGATGACGGAGAAGGCGATCAGGTCCGCGGTGAGGTTTCTGAAAGAGAGGCCGTGCTGCTTTGAGTCAGCGGCAACGAAGTCTTCGTCTGCGGTGGACAGCCAGAAGAATTTGTACAGGATCAAATCCTGAGGATTTGCAAGAAGCTAACGAATTATTCGATGTGGTATGACGGTAACGAGATGAGAGGTTAATCGCGCGCGAGCCTACCCGTAAGTAGACAAATATTTGGCGGACTATCAATTGCACGAGGTAATAGACGTTGCCCAGCTGGTCCATCGTCGATCGCCGTTGGATGATCGTTCATCGAGTCGGCTATCAGCGGGTACGCTGGTGAATTTCTTAAGCCATCCTGAGGAGAAACGTCTCGCATCGATCTATCTGCTAACCGGAATTTGACAAAAGCTTCGCAGTCGAATTCTCGGCGTTTCGCGTTTGTTTCGTCGAATCGACCGAAAATCCCCGCGCATCCTCGCGTCGGCCGTTCCACGGTCGAGGCAATTCAAAATGCATGGTATTTCGTCGGTAAGCAATCGTGCGAAAGTTCTCCGAGGTACTGACGCTAATAAATACTTGAACTCTTTAATCGAGAACACTGTTTGCGCAGTGACGTAAGGGTGCCGTGATTAAAACGCAATTCTATGCAGTCTGCAGTTCCTTCGTATCACGGTGTTCCCGGAGCAGTTTTGCAACGCACCTGTACGGCTGATCGAGGGCCTTGAACGCTGCCTATCGGAGCTAACAATTATGGCTAATATTTCCACGTCCAACCTTCGGGGACACATAATTTCCTCGGTCTGTGATCGACGTAGCCGTGCGACAATGATCGACATATCGCTCGTTCTCCGCCAACAATGCAGTCAGACGACTCCGAAAACGTCGGAAACTCGACGAGTCGGATTAATCGTCTGCAGAGAAGAAACGTCGGGATTAATTCCTGATTGCTTCATTATCTGGCATTGTTACCACCGTGTCGTCGGTTGTCTACATTTGACAGATCGCTTAATAACTGCGCGCTAGCTTAGAACGGAGCGAGAGAACAAAAGTTATTGTTTCCGGCAAATTTTAATACTAAGAAACTGTACGCTGTAACATGTCGCTCGGTTTTATATTAATCCGCAGTATCTGTTGCGAGTTATTGCATATCGGAAGTCCTGACGGCGCGGCGCAAAGTGTTGCAAAATGGCCAAAAAGCGGCAAAAAATCTGTAAAAACGAATCTATTCAATGGATTTGATTGGAATTTTGTGGAAAGTTTGTTACAAGTAGAATGCTTATTTGGCAAAAATAATTTTCTAAAAAAGTTGTTAAACATTAAGTAATATGGGCTAATCGGAAATCTCTGTTTTCCGCTCATTTTTTATTTATAGAAGTATATCTAAAATCTGTTAAGCAGAGTCGGTCTGGCACTAATCGTTTTGACAAGGTATAATGTTGAACTAACTTTGTGTAAAAAATCTCGGCCTACTTCTAACCACTTTAGCCGCAATTTAAGTTTAAATATCAACTTCTAGAATTTCCAAGAATGAATTCTTGCGATGGTTACGGTATTTGATGTTTTAGGTGAATTGTTTTAGGAATATTTCTAAATAATAAAGAAAAATGTGAAATGCATATGATTCAATCCTTTATGTATAAAAAAATATTTAATAACATTTTTTCTTATGTTACATAAATTATTTTTATAGCAGTCACTGTTAGAAAAATGCCAGTTGAATTTTTGCGACAGTGGTCCAGTAAACGAAAACTTTTGTTTATTTAACATAAAAAAATTATTATTAAATTTTTTTTTTATTTAAACAATTAATTCTAACTAACTATTTCACATTTCTTTTTATTATTTATGATGTATCCTTAAAAAATTTCACCCTAAACATCAAATAAAAGTAACTTCCGCGCAATTCATTATTGGAAATTCTAAAAGTTGATATTTAAACTTAAATTGCGGCCAAAGTGGTTCGAAGGAGGCCGAGATTTTTTACACAAAGTTAGTTCAACATTACACCTTGCCAAAACGATTAGTGCCAGACCGACTCGGCTTAACAGATTTTAGATATGCTTCCATAAATAAAAAATGAGCGCAAGGCAAAGAGGCTTCCGGTTAATCCATATTCCTTAATGTTAAACAACTTTATCGAAAAATTATTTGTGCCAGTTAATAGTTTAAACTATGCGTAATAACCCGTATAATTTGTAGAGCCCTAAGTATTCAATTGTAGGCTGAATAATTACATAACGATGGCATTGAAAACTGATGAATTCGCAGGAGAGAAGAAAAGGTTATTTATCATGCCTTTATCTCCGTATCTCCAAATTTTTTTTTTTTAATCGGACTTTGGCACATTATTTACTTACTATTTGGTAATACGAAAGTAATTTTTTATTTTTTTAAATCGAAAATTTATAAAATTGATTTTTTGCCACCTTGGACCACTGTGCGGCGCGGCGCGGCACGGCGGCAAACACGTGTCGCGCATCTGTTGTTTGACCTCCGCGTTTCAAATCGGCGCGCGTCTAACACTAAACCCGTTCCTCGAATCGGTCGAGTTCCCGTCTTCCTAGACATTTCTCTATATTCTATATCTTTACGATCTCGACCTATTCTGCGGCGTCTGATTGCGAGAGAAGGTTGCGGGATTACGATCCCTTATCAGACTCTTTCTTTGCAGCCGTGTAATAACCACTGGATTACGTCGTCTTTATTACTCTAAGTTCAATAGGATTTATCTACGGCACACTCGAGTCTGCCGATCTTACCCGAATCGAAAGTCTTTTATCCTTCTTATCGATTCCGCGGAAACTAAACTTTTCCACGCATGGCATCTCTTGAAATTCTATCGAGTCAAATTTGCTGTTAATTAATGGGAAATAAACCAGAAAAATTTGTATAATCGGCATGACGGCATAAAGGCGAGCAGCTTGCGCGACACTATTGTCTGTCCGCAAACTGTTACCGTTTCACGATCCGTACACGCGTACGAAGTTAGTTGTGCGTACGTCTGGCAATTATCGGCACGTGTTGCATCGTTGAGCGTTACCTGCACGCCGAGTCGAGCGGGCTGCAGCCTGCAGAAGCAGAGATGAAATTCGAAGTACGCTGGAGAACGTTCAGCCTGCTTGTCGTATCTAATCAGCGCGCCAGCTAAAGGCTTTATTTTACGGATCTCGGTGCTAGTAACAGCTCGTTGGTCAGACTCTCTCGGACAAGAGGAAGGTCCATTCGTCGAGACCGCCCTCGGTACCATCGAATTTCGCGATTCTTCTCGTCGAACGACTCGCTTCGTCTTCTGTCCGAGTACGAGTCCGAGTTGACCTGCTGATCGGACATTTTCCTGTGATGCCTTCGTTCTCGGTCATCGATCGCATCCTTCCCGTGGAAAGGATATTCTTCGCAAAGTGCAGCTCCGCCGATCAACCGAAATAGTCGAGCGAGAACAAGTAACCAGAGGATTGTCGCGCGATTCTTCCTTGAAAATGGCCAAGCTGGAGAACGGAGTTTTTGTGAGGATCCTTCGACTCGTGTTTGTAATGTTCGATGATACGGTGATCGTTTTAACAACCCGGAATATTTCCAGACGCAGAACGGTTACGCGAACGAAGCTTTCGAGATGGAGATTGTTCGCGTTGGACAGAAGGGGAGTAATTCCGATGGCGCGGAGAAGTCGGAACAGTCGCAGGAAGCGGCGCAATGCAAAAATACCAACACCGTGAGTAATACCTTGCCTTTGTCTACCTAACTTTTAAGTGGGCTTTCGATAGTTTAACAACTTGGTGAATATATACTCTCGTCAGCAAAATTAAAGGATCAGTAATTTTTGGCCGAAAAACTCTCACATTTGTTTGAAATCTTGAGATGGTAAAGCATTAAAACGACGATTAACCGCTTGTCCAACGTTTTCCCTTCGCAGAGAGCTGAATGGGGTGGTGGCTTAGAATTTTTAATGGCCTGCATCGCCACTTCCGTCGGCCTAGGAAACGTTTGGCGGTTTCCGTTCACCGCGTACGAAAACGGTGGCGGCGCGTTCTTGATCCCTTACATCATCATCTTGATATTCGTCGGAAAACCGTTCTACTATTTGGAGGCTCTTCTAGGCCAGTTCACGAACCAGTCCTGTGCGAAGACATGGTCCATGTCACCTGCGATGAAAGGTAATTTCAACGAAGGGCCACGATCGCTCGATCTTCCATGCTGACGATGCGACGCGATGATATCCTTTCAGGGCTGGGGTACGGCCAAGCGTTCGCAGGGACGTGTGTAGTCTCGTACTACTGCTCTCTAATGGCCCTCACGTTGTTCTACTTGGTGACTAGCTTTCAATCCGAACTGCCTTGGTCCTACTGTCGAGAAGAATGGAAGGGTCAGTGTGTGGACGCGGTCTCGGATAATGGGAATGCGAACCAAAGCTCGGCCGTCAACGGAACCCTGCGCAGTGCCGCGGAATTGTACTTCCGGTTGGTCGAGTTCCTTTACTCTCCGAAAAACTATCTCATCGGCTTCACTTGTAAACGGTCTTCCTTTTCAGGAAAATCGTTCTGAACGAATACGACTCGATCGAGGACGGCATCGGCACTCCGTCCTGGCAGCTGACCATCTGCCTGTTCTTCAGCTGGGCCACGGTGTTTTTCGTGCTGTTCAAGGGAATAAAGAGCACAGGCAAGGCGGCTTATTTCCTAGCGCTGTTCCCGTACGTGGTGATGATCGCGTTGCTGATCAGAGCGGTAACGTTGGAGGGTGCCGTTGACGGTATTCTCTTTCTGGTTACTCCCCAATGGGAGAAACTATGGCAGCCGACCGTCTGGTACGCCGCCATCACCCAGTGCTTCTTCTCATTGTCGGTCTGTTTCGGCCCTATCCTTACCTTCTCGTCGTACAACAATTTCCATCACAGCATCAGCAGGTCAGCTCTCCACGTGATTCCACGTGGCATTATATATTTTGAGTTTGAGCACTACTAAACGAGACTCGCATTTCAGGGACGTGATGATTGTGACGACTCTGGACACGTTTACGAGCCTGATGGCCGGTTGCACGATATTTGGGATTCTCGGGAATCTGGCGCACGAGATGGGCACCTCGGACGTGTCGAAAGTGGTTCGCGGTGGTACCGGTCTCGCGTTCATTTCTTACCCGGACGCTTTGGCTCGATTCAGGGTTGTCCCGCAGCTCTTCGCCGTTCTCTTCTTCGTGATGCTGTTCGTGCTCGGAGTTGGTAGCGCGGTGGCCCTCTGCGGCGCCGTCTTCAGCATCCTCTGCGACCACTTTCCGAAAATAGCTCACTGGAAGCTGGTGCTCGCGGTTTCCGTTGTAGGGTTCTGCGTCAGTATCGTCTACGTCACTCCCGTAAGCGACTCTTTTCTTGCTGTATTCGCGAACAAATTATTAGGAAATTATTATTACTCGGAGCATCGTTATCGTTGAAGGGTGGTCAATGGTTCGTCACGTTGGTCGACTACTACGGGGGTACCTTCGTCGCCATAATCGTCGGAGTGCTGGAAATGATCACCGTCTTCTGGATCTACGGGATATCGCGGTTCGTGAACGACGTCGACTTCATGGTGGGACGAAGACCGTCGTGGTACTGGAGGCTCTGCTGGACATTCGTCACGCCGGTGCTTATGATCGTTATCCTAATTTACACGATCGTCACTTACGTGCCGCCCACCTACGACGGCACACCGTTCCCCAATTACGCTTACGGTCTGTATATCGTAAATTTCAACCGACATACGGCGTGTTTCGCCATTCCGGGGCCATTTCTCTGAAAATCGAATCGAATCGTTCTCGTATCATACAGGTATCGGATGGTTCCTGTTTGCTCTGGGAATCCTCTCGATCGTAGGATTCACGTTTCAGAAACTGATACAGAACCGGTCGTCGTCGCTGATCGAAGTGAGTCGTTTTCGCGAACGATCCAACGGCCGTTCGATGCTTTGTTTGTGACATTTCTCTCTGTTTCGTAGACCGTCAAAGCGGCGTTTCGACCGTCCGAGGAGAAATGGGGTCCAAGGGATCCGAAAACGCGCTTGGAATGGAAAGAGTTCATAGCCGAGAAAAACTTCAAGTGTCAGGGTGGCTTCGTCGAGACTTTTTTAAAGTGACATTAAACAAAATGAATCTTGGACGAATTAAATGTACATATAGGATATGATTTATTGAACTTGGGATACGTTCGTCACCCTCCTTGATCTCCTTGCCGACGTCCGCTCTTCGTGGAAACGATCGACCTCAAGTCAATCGATAGAAAGTTGCTCTTAATTGTCGCCGCTATGGTTACGCTCGAAAGCGTTCGTGCGTCAAACATTCGTGAAAAAACGCGTCCGCAAGGAAAACGAGTGTACGCATTCTTTCGAGATGAACTGAAAGAAATTTGCTGGACAGATGTAATTCTCGCGATTCTAATCTGAAACCCGTTGACCGTGTCGATCGGTTTTGTCTTACTGGTCGCGGATCGTTCGTTGCGATCGGTTTGCAAAAGAATCTGTGCAGTTTATAGAACAACCGATACACCCTACTGTATGTATGTAGAATCTATCTTCGACTAAGTCGAGCGGCACCGCGTGTAGTTTTGCACGGCGTGAGTCCAATGCCGAATTTGTACAAGTCGAACGCGAACATGCGCGCGACACGTTTGTTTTTAGATAAGGGATAACACCAAGAAGACGGATAGCGAAGAAAATTTGATAAGTGAAATCCGTTAATGCAAAAATGAAAATATACATGTAGCAGTGCTACTCGCTCGTTCCCATTATTTCTCACGACGTACAGTTCATGCAGGAGAATAAAAGTCGGCAATCAGTATTCCAAAGGCTGTTGCCTCGAAGAGATCGCGGTGCAGCCTACTGAATTAGAAACGGAGCGGAGGTGCGATCGTATGTGTGCAAGTGATTATGAACTGTCGCAAGGTTCGTATCGTTCGCGCGTATGCGTGCGGTTGTGCAATTGCAAATTAAACAAATTCCTATATGAAGTAACGACGGCGATTCATGAAACTTTACGACGATTTAACAACGATAGACAAGAACGAGGTTCGAGGGATGAGAATACTTTCGGAAATTATTCGAAGGATTCATCTGCGAATTACGGTGCAATCCGACGGTAGTTTCATTTCCTTGATCCTCTTTCTCTGTCGCTAGGAACGTGGAAACTCGGCAAACAGTACTAGCTAGAATGCGTAAATCATCCGTTGTCTTGTCGTAAACATCGGACATCTTCTTCAAGAAACTAATCTAAATTGCAGCTGTAAACGTATATCGCGAAGCCTTCTTTCCGTTATCTGGTGAACAATGTAATTTTATTTCGAAACAATTTACGTATAAACAATGCGGTTCCCGTTCACACTGTTTTTTCCGAGAACACGATTCGAAACGGATTCAATACCTCGCGGTAATCACACTTTAATGACGGTCTACTCGTGAAGCTTCGCAAATCTAGAGAAAATATTCGTTGATTCTATTCCCGGCTTACGTAAACACTGCGATAATTACAGAAACAGCATCGCGCAAAATTGTCAGATAATACGGGAAGATAATCGAGCTGTGCAAGCAAATAGATAGAAATAGTAAATAGTGAAATTGTTAATTTTTCATTCGTAGAATGACTTGGCGTGCAACGAGGATATGCCGGGTTCTTATAGACTGTCCGTGATATCGGGATATGAGAAGCAGCCGGAAAATCGAGCGGTCTGTGTCGCAGCATCGCATTGGGTTTCTATGAAATTTATTAAAAGAAAAAATTTAGAATGTCTAAAAAATTTTGTTCTTTTTCCAGTCGGCGTCGGAAGCGACTGCACCAACTGCAAATGCGGGACCGGACGATCGCGCGCAATGGGGTAGCAAAATGGAGTTCCTGATGTCCTGCGTAGCGTTCTCCGTCGGTTTGGGCAACGTCTGGAGATTTCCCAACACTGCCTACGAAAATGGAGGTGGCGCGTTCCTCGTGCCCTACATCATCGTGCTGATCGTGATCGGCAAGCCGGTCTACTACATGGAGATGATCCTAGGACAGTTTACCAGCAGATCCTGCGTCGAAATTTGGTCTCTGTCGCCTGCCTTCAAAGGTAGTTACGACGCATACCGACGAACTTACTTATATTAGCGTAACTTACCACGAACGATCCCCAACCCGGGAATCAAAAATATTATGAAATTTTGGGATATGTAGTGCATATGTAAAAATTCGCTTTAATCGGAGAAATCGGCCCTTGGAAATTCCTATAAGAGATAGGAAAAAAGTTGTTCCCTTCAACGAGGACTATGGTCTGATAAAACATTTATCAATTGTTTGTATAATTAGAAAAAAAAATCGAAAAATGGACATGGCAAGGATATGGGATAATATTCTTCCGAAAATGCCAGCGTTAACAGGTCGTCTTCTTTTCAGGAATTGGCTACGGCGTGGCCGTGTCCGTTTTCTCGGTTGTCACTTACTACTGTTCCCTGATGGCGTTGACGTTGTACTACCTGCTAGCCAGCTTCCAGTCGGTCCTTCCATGGGCTTTCTGTCGAGAGGAATGGGGTGATGAGTGTTTCGACAGCACATCGGCCACCGGCGACGCGATCAAAGTCAACAGAAGTAGTTCGGCCGACTTGTACTTCCGGTAGGTATACGAGGAACGCGAGACGCATCAACGAGTTGCCACATTGGTTTATTCTCCAGGAAGATCGTTCTGAACGAAGCAGGGATGGATGAGGGACTCGGGCAGCCCTCTTGGCAATTGGTCCTCGCCCTGTTGTTCAGCTGGCTGTGCGTATTCCTGGTCCTCCGCAACGGTGTGAAAAGCAGCGGCAAGGCCGCCTACTTCCTCGCCATTTTCCCATACGTGATTATGATCGCACTCCTGGCGAGAGCGGTTACTCTCGAAGGGGCTGTCACCGGCATCGTATTCTTGTTCAAGCCAACCTGGAGCAAGATCCTCGATCCCGCGGTCTGGTATGCCGCCGTCACTCAGTCGTTTTTCTCTTTGGGCGTTTGCTTCGGCGCTGTTACCATGTATTCTTCCTACAATCAGTTCGACCATAACGTCTCGAGGTAATCGATCTCACTGTCCAACTCGTGCCTTTCATTCATCTTTTACTTTGCGTTGCTCACAGAGATTGCACGGTGGTGACGACAATGGACTTGGCCACTAGTCTCATAGCTGGGACAACGATCTTCGGAATTCTAGGAAATCTGGCAAACGAGCTGGGCAAAGACGACGTGGCCACCGTGGTACGTGCCGGCACCGGCCTCGCTTTCATTTCCTATCCGGAAGCGCTCGCAAAGTTCACCGTGGTCCCACAACTGTTCGCCGTGCTGTTCTTCCTGATGCTGTTCGTTCTGGGAATCGGGACCACGGTGGCATTTACCAGCGTCATCGGTAGCATCGTGAAAGACAGGTTCCCCAGATTTCAAGACTGGAAGATCACCGCAACTGTCACGCTCAGCGGCTTCTTGATCGGTATCATTTATTGCACGAGGGTCAGTCCACGCTCGATGCATCTTTCGCATATAATTGTTCTAAAAGTTCAAGGAACTAACTTGATCACCTGAAAACTATGTATTTTATATATAATTTTCAACTTGCAGGGAGGACAGTCCATTCTGAATCTAGTCGACTATTTCGGTGGAACGTTCATCATCGTGTTTCTCGCCTTTTTTGAGTTGATCGCGATCTCCTGGGTATACGGTAAATCGCAGGGGTTTTACGATGTACATTGACTCGTCGTCGAGTGTTCTTATCGATCGTTCTCGCTGTCCAGGTATAGATAACTTTTTGGACGACGTGGAATTTATGGTAGGCAGTCGACCGCCCTTCTATTGGAGACTATGTTGGGGTTTTATCACTCCGTTGTCGCTCTTCGCGATTCTAATTTATTTCCTGCTCGAGCTGACGCCTCTCAAGTACAACGACGAATACTACACGACTTCTGCTTACGGTAGGAAGACAGGTTTAAACAAAAATATTTAATACATACATGTTGTATCGATACGCAGGGAACGTTTCCCTCTCTATCGTTTCAGTGGCTGGTTGGGTACTTTTGGGATTGGGAGTGTTCCAGCTTCCCCTGTGGATCGTTATCACCAACATTCGGAGCAGAGGCAAACCTTGTTTGGACGTAAGTGACATAGATGATAGAGCGACGGAGAACAATATTCTTCATATACTTTCACTCGCATACTTTCAGATCCTGAAACCGAGCCCCGATTGGGGTCCCAAGGATCCAGTCAAGTACAAACAATGGATAGAGTTTAAGAATGCGAAGAGGATATCGCGGATGAATTTGAGTAAAAAAAGTCCGAGAATCCTGAGAGCGGTGTTCGGCGGAGACTAGAAATACAACTTTGCGGTATACGCGCGGTCGGCGATCGGAGATCCCGTTTATGTTTCGACTACCGAGAGCGACAAGATTTCCGGCGATTCTCTACGTACTCTGTATCAGACTCGAGTCTGAAATTTGGTTACCGTAATTCTTATCGACCATTTGCGGAGTGATCAATCCCAGTTCAGATACCTCTGATGCCTTAGACTTATTGTTAGACGATCGATCGCTTCGGGAAATTACGGACTACTTAATTTTGCAGCTCGCGGGCGCGTGTTCGACGTAAGTAGGTGCTTTGTAACCAATTAAAAAGAGTTTAGTTTCCTCGCAAGAAGATTGTCTGTCGACGATGGCCTATAATCGCGTCCATTTACTTCGGTTTAATGCGGAACATAACATGAATCAGCTGAAGCCACCCGGGCTGTGTTCTAAGACGCTTCTCCTTCTCTTTCTCTTCTCTGTACAGGAGCCAGGCTTTCTTGTACTTGATCCCTCTCGGTCCCCATTCCGACGCTGACCCGAAAGACGCTTTCAGATTCTGAAACGAAACAAAACAAGATGATAACTTTTTTCAAAGTGTAAAAATCAAAATTCTTATTTTATCCATATTTTGTATTTCGTTATGCACTTCTCACACAGAAATATTCAAGAATATGGATTAAGATTTCGATGAAAAAAATTAACAAAAAAGTGTCATTTTTAAATGTATCTTTTAAATAAATTAAGATATCCAGAATCTGGTTGCTCGACTGGATTCCTTACTAAAAAATACATGCGAACTAAAATAGTACCTGCACGAATGGCAACCGCCTGTTCTTTACGAGCTGCACCAAAATCCAGATCGGTATTTGGGAAATACTGAAGCACAGTATCACAGCTCCGGCCGCGTGAGCCGACGCCGGAAACTGTTTACCGCTGTACGTCACGGGGGTCAGGGTAGCGACAGTATAAATGAAGATTCCAATCAGAATCAAAGGTGTCACCAGGAACCAACAGACCCTCCAATAGCTGCTCGTTTCCTTGTCGAGCATGAAATCGAGGTCGTTTATGAAGTTCTCCAGACCTGTGACGAAAGTTTCGATTTTATAAAGCACCTTTTTAATTTTCCAGAGGTGTCACGCATCAAAACACCATACGAACCGTATATCCACATGAGTCCGGTGATCTCGAAGGACGCAAGAACGAACACGACGAACGAGGTGCCGTAGTAATCGACCAACGTCAGCAAGAATTGTCCCCCCTGCCAAGAGTCAAGATTAGCGTGTCGATTACATCGTCTAATAAATTTTAATTATCATTGTTTACTGCGGTTATCGAATCGCTAAATCGACATCGAACAGTGCTATCGTCGCTTAATCATCTCGTTTCCATTCGAGTGGTACACGCAACCGTGTCGAAAATTAACACATTCCGATAATCGTGACCAATTGTCTCGATAGGAAACTCATATAAACAATTAATTAGATTTCGACGATACTCTGAATCAATCTGAGGATTGTCGGAACACGACGATAACGCGTACGGATAAGTGCCTAAAATCTAATCTCCTGCGACGAAATTTCTATGTCTGTCTACAGAGTAAGTCTGATCGAGATAAAGTAAAAAGGAAAGGTTCGCGTTCGCTTACCGGAGTCACGTAAACCGTGCTGACGGCGAATCCCATCAGACACACCGGAAGGACGATCTTCCAGATCTGAACGTTCGGTAGCTTCTCGTTCAACGCTGTGACCAGGCCGGACACCATTCCTACGATACTGCCGACACCCAAAACGAACATCATCACGAAAAATAGAACCGCGAACAGCTGCGGAAAATATTCAAACTCGTTCCTATCGACGTTTCTATGTTTGCAGGGACTGCGTGCGCTGTTCGCCATTTTACCTGAGGCACGACAGTGAACTTCGCGATGGCATCGGGATAGGAGATGAACGCCAGACTAGCGCCGGATTTGACTACTTTCTCGATGTCGGTTATGTTCATTTCGTGGGCGAGATTCCCTAGAATCCCAAAGATCGTGCAACCTGCTATCAGACTCGTGACCGTGTCGAGAGTGGTCACGATCATCGCGTCCCTGGAAAACGTATTTCGAGATTATCGAAACCTTGGTAAGAGCGATCCAAGGTATACTCGGCTCGTTACCTGTATATGTTGTGCTTGAAATCGTTGTGTGCCGAATAGGTGATGATGCTACCGAAACAGACGGAGAGCGAGAAGAAGCACTGAGTAACGGCGGCGTACCAAACGGTGGGCTGTAAAAGTTTCGACCATTTCGGCGTGATAAAGTACAGGATTCCTGTGGCAGCCCCCTCGAGAGTCACCGCCCTGATCAGGAGGCTGACCAAGATGATGTACGGGAAAATGGCGAGGAAATAGGAAGCTTTCCCGGAGCTCTTCACACCCTGGAAAGTGATCAGGATCACCGAAATCCAGCTACCGAGGAGGCAGAGCGTCAATCTCCAGTCCGGCAAGCCTATTCCGTCGTCGATATCGTCCTTCTCCTGGAGAACGACTTTCCTAAAATGGGAAAACACGCGAATGAGGAGGAAACGACTCGTGGGGCGAACGGTGACTCACGTGAAGTAGTATTCAGCCGAACTTCTGTATTGCGCGTCGCTCGTCAACAGGTGGAACGCGTTGGTCTCTCCCAACCGGTTGTCGAAGGTGGTAAAGCTATCGTTTGACTTCTTGCCAGAATCCACGCATCTATCCCATTCCTCTCTGCATTTCGACCAGGGCAGCTCGGCGGAGAAGGACGCGATCAGGAAATACAGCGTCAGCGACATCAACGAGCTGTAGTAGGTCATCAAGGCGACGGTGGAGCAAAACTGGGCCCAACCGACACCTGGAGCGATCGACTTCGTTAAGAAGAGAAAGAAGACGAGGAGATTCGGGAAATCATTACGAGAACATGCGTACCTACTAGCGCGGGGCACACGTTCCACACCCTGATGGACGACGACGAGGAGAACTGTCCGATGATCATCTCCAGGTAGTAGAAAGGCTTCCCGACGAGCAGCAGAACGATGATGTAAGGTATCAGGAAAACCCCGCCGCCGTTTTCGTACGCGGTGAACGGGAACCTCCAGATATTGCCGAACCCGATGGACATGGCGATGCAGGACATCAGAAATTCGATGCTGTTGTTCCAGCTTCCCCCGACTTCCGGTTCCGACACAACGTCCGAACGCTGCGAGACCGATCCCCTTTGTTTCCCGAAAGTCGTCTCGTTATCCGCCTCGTTGTCCGCCTCGTCCGCGACGAACGCCGGATTTCGATGTCCATGATGAGCTCGATCGCCCTAAAGAACGAACGTCAAACGACGCGTGTTTCCCATAATTTTTTTCAAAAGCCAGCGTCACGGTATCCTGGCACTCGCAATCAAACGCATTAGCTTTAAGCTCTTTATGTGCCCGGTGCCGATTCTTATCGCGTGAATGAAATGTTGCTATCGCGGGTGTTCTCGTGGCAAAAATGTAATCGGGGTCGCGTATATCGCTTCCGTCACACGGTCTTGTTAATTACACGTCGAATATTTCTGGCTCCATTGTTGATCCGCGAACGCGAATATGTACATTAGATACCTAGTTTCGAATCGTTTCAGTTCAAACACGGTGACAAACGTCAAGATTCACGGTCGAGTCGTTGTTTTCTCGTGATTTATACGCTTCCCGTTGCGATCAAATCGGGCCACCGAAAATCAATGACGTGTTTAGATGTGCTCGATACGACGCGATCGTTATCTCCTAGCAGTACTCACCATGACCGTCTCGATTCACCGTTCGATCAGACAATGAACCGTCGACGAGAGGAAACGTAACGATCGGCGGTGATGAGAGCGAATCGTCGCCCGTCGAACGATCGACGAATCGGTCGACATCGCGTTTGGCGCCTCTTTATATGAGGAAGCGCATGTCGATACCCACCCGTGCCCACCAGTCACGAATACTTGAAAAAAAACCTTGGCGATAAGACGATTACGATCCCAACATTTAGATTATACTGCAATTCTGCACTCGATCTGATAAGAGACTCATCTAGCTCGTATACTGATATCGACGTTAGTGGCGGCGCGACGCAAAAAAAGAACTCTTCCAGCGATCCGATATTCCGGATATCTCTCTACGCGAACGATCGATATTTTTGGTCTGTCTGCCGATCGAATTCTCTCTTCGAGAAAAACACATTGAAATCGACGAATTTTCCATCGCATCTCTACTTGAGATTTTCCAGCTCCTGAAATAAATCGTGTTCTCTCCGAGAAAAATGGAACGATAGAGAAATGACAAAGTATGATATTGCAGAGTACACACCTGTTATCAGTGTCGCGTGCAAAGGATACGGATTGATTAAAAATGAAGATGAATCATACGTGTTCCATAAAATGCTGTGAAGTTCGCGTTGTAACGCGAGCGCGGCAGTTCGAGAGTTCACAGCGATTAACCTTGATCATGGAATTGGAAGGAACTGAAGAGAAAAGAATCATCGAGGAGGAGATAGAAGAGGCCGGAGAAGATGTCACAGATCGTGAACCGGTCGAAGAACCTAAATTCATCGACCCGTGCAGAGCGAGGAACGAGGAAGAGAGAGCGAAAGAAATTCCCGAGGCCGTGTTGTCGCCGCGAGAAGAAATTGGAAAATTCTTACGGGATAGATCGGTCAGCGAGAGCCTGATCACGACATTGCTGCAAGTCGGTTTCACGGATGAATTTGTCAGGTGACCGACCGAAAAATGTGACGTATTTCCGTTAGGAACGCGAAACCTGAAAACGTTCTCGTTTAGACTTCTGAAGGCGATGGGCTTTTCGGAAGAGGACGTCACGCAGCTCGAACAGCTCTGGAACATCGAAGCAAAGGTAACCGATTCGATCGGATCTTCGCCTTCGTCCTCCGGCGATTACTTGTCTCCGGATGGAATTTATTTGAGACACGGCTTGAGCAAACCTCTGTCCCGTGCTCTTCGCGAAATCGTCGCGAAGAAGCCCTTCGATCCGATCGAGTACCTTGGTCACTGGCTGCTGAACTACAAGGTTGTCTCCACCTTCCTTGACTCCTGTCGCGTGGTTTCGTATGATCGTGATAAAATGCTGATTTCAGGTCTGCCAGGAGCGACGAAGAAGATTACAAGAGCTCGAGCTGAAGCTGGCGATCGAACGAGCTAGACTTAAACCCAAAGTTATATTTTCTTGTTTAATTAAATGTACCCCACGATTCTATAATGCGCTTGTTTCAGGAAGAAGAGTACGCGGAACGCCCCGCAGAAGAAGGATACGAAGAGGAAGAGGAATACTTGGGCGAGTGGGACTATCCGGATCCCGAATGATTGGGAATACGGAAAGAAATAACGATACCGTTTAATAAATAAATGCGTGAGTTTATTTGTTTAAATGCTTTCCTGTGGCAGTCGGGCGATCGAACTAGCCTCGAACTAACGACGCTATTCATTGATTTACCAAATTAATACTGTGATCTACGGATACTCGCGGAAGAGCTCCTTTCGAAAACGGTGGACGTCGAGGAACTGTTCTGGCTGGGTCGATGATTTCGTTCGACGACAGCGTTCATCGAATCGCCGTTCAGAGGCTCGTTAATTTTTCAATTACCCGCGCATTGTTCGAGGACATCCGTTTCCATCGGGAGAACTTCCTTTCGGTCTACAAGCCACTTTGCAGAAAACAAAGGCGAGAAGTTAGAATTGCAAACGCGTGCGCACCCGAGCAGACATGCGGAATGCGACTCCGCGGAGGTACAGTATCACGCGAGTCTATCCTCCGCGCAGAATATCACGTAAACGAATTGCTTGAATCTCGAGCACTGTCGCTTCTCCCGGAGTTTCCGCTTCGTTTCCTTGAATTCGCGCCACGAGGCCAGTTCTTTGGCGTTCTTGGGTCCCCAATCCGAGGAAGGTGTGAATGCCGACGCGATCATCTGTGCAGAAAATTGAATCGTTAACACGTCTGTCCAACTTGCTACGAATCGACGTCGCTCTAGAAACATGTCTCTCTAGATCCGCACCTCGGACAGGCCCGAATCTTTTTTGGATAGCATGACGTAGACGAGCCAGAAAGGAACCTGCAGTGCTCCGAAGGCGCAGATAGTCCAGCCAGCAGCTGCAATTCAACCGGGTGAAACAATATGAATCGTGACATCGGGGGGAAAGAAATTATTATTACACGTACCGTGCGCGCTCTCGGGATAGGAAATACCGGTGTGGGTAATGGGCGTCAGATTGATCAACGAGTAAACTAGAACCACAGCCAGCAAAATGGGTGTGATAATGGCCCAGCAGAGTCTCCAGTACGTGGACGGTCTCCTCTTCAGCATGTACTCGACGTCGTCCACGTAATTCTCCAGCCCGTACACCCAGAAGATTCCAGTGATCTCCAGAGTAGCTAAGATGAGCACGATGAAAGTGCCGCCGTAGTAATCGACCAGTTCCAACACAAATTGTCCACCCTGTTTAAGGTGAAAACGTAAAAACCGGTTTAAACTGTCGTCTGTAACAATATGTGAATTCTATCGCCGCTTACGTCCTACTTACAGGTGTACAATAAACGGTCCCGACGGAGAATCCGAAGACCACCGTGCCGAGTATTATGTAAAAGTACTTCCAGTGTGGAAATTGATCGCTGATAATGGTGATGATGGCTCCCGCCATGGCGATGGCGCTTCCGATGCCGAGGACGAACAGCATCAGGAAGAACAACACCGAAAACAACTGCGAACAGGTAATGAAACCTCGATGTAGTTCGTTCGCTCCGACAAGTTCCGGATCTGGATTACCTCGGCGCGTCACTCGCGCCAGATCCTTTAATACCTTAATGTATTCCGATCACTCGAACACCTTGAATTACGTTGCTGGGAGAGACTAGCGGTAAGAATAAAACACCGTCATACCGTACCGTTCGACCATGATCGTTCTCGTTTGTTTTTCAGTTTTCAGGAAATCCTGTGAGGTCGTCCTGTAAACGGTTCGCCCACTCTACTTTCTGGCTAGGGTGAACAGGAGTCTGTATCTCACCTGAGGTAGAACGGTGAACTTTGCAATAGCGTCCGGGTAAGAGACAAAGGCGAGACCGGTTCCACCTTTAACGACGTTGGCGATGTCGTCCGTGCCGAGTTCGTGGGCCAGGTTGCCCAATATACCGAAAATCGTGAGTCCCGCTATCAGGCTGGTGAACGTGTCCAGCGTAGTCACCACTATCACGTCTCTGAAACGATAAAGGGGTCATTGAAACTGTTGCGACACAGGGCTGTGGCAACACAAAAGAATAACCTGTATATGTTGTGTCTGAAGTCGTTGTAGGAGGAGTACATGACCACGCCGCCGAAACATACCGACAGCGAAAAGAAGCACTGTGTGACGGCAGCGAACCAGACCTTCGCCTCGAATAGTTTCGACCAGTTCGGCTTAATAAAGAAGACGATCCCGTTCATAGCCCCTTCCAGGGTGACTGCTCTTATCAGCAAGCTGATCATGATCACGTAAGGGAAAATAGCGAGGAAGTAGGCCGCTTTTCCGGAACTGTGCACCCCGCGCGCCAGAACACCGAATATGCAGAGCCACGAGATCAGCAGACAGATCGTCAGCTTCCAATCCGGCAGTCCGATACCGTCGTCGATGTTCGACTTCTCCATCAATACTGTTTTCCTGGTGACGAGAGATTCTGTATTGCGGAGGATACTCCTCTAGAAAATTCCAAGCGAAAGTAACCGGTGATTCTCTTACTGAAAGTAAAATTCGGCCGAGCTGGTCATATTCGTACGATTCCGTTTCGTCGAATTGTAGTTGCCCCCGGAATCGACGCAAGAGTCTCCCCACTGTTCGAGACACGTGGACCAAGGAAGCACCGACTGGAAGCTCGAGAACAAGTACAGGAGGGTCACGGACATCAAGGAGCAGTAGTAGGTGCCTACGCTGAGCATGGAGAACATCTGGGCCCAGCCAACCCCACGAAATCCTGGCACTGTGAATTGATCGAAGTAGGTAATATTTATCCGATTTATCATAACAAACGTTCCGTTTAACGACGCGTCGGTCGTTCGAAACAGGTTCCAGGGAGTCTGAAGTAATGGCAATTTCGCACCTGCTGCCCACATCTTGACCGAGGATCTGCTGCAGAATTGCCCCATGATCATCTCCAGATAATAGAACGGTTTGCCGACGACGAACAGAACGATGATGTATGGTATCAGGAAAACTCCGCCCCCGTTCTCGTAGGCGGTGAATGGGAACCTCCAAACGTTGCCCAGGCCGATCGACATCGCGATGCAGGACATCAAGAACTCCACGCCGTTGCCCCAAGTCGCTCTCTGCTTCCCATTCTCCGCGATAGTCTTCGTCGCGACAATTACGTATCGTTAATTCGCGTTAATCGCGCGACAACTTACCGCCGGGAGCTCGGGAATTGGCACAGTCAGCGATCGGTGCCAAACCGAGCTCCCAATCGTAAACGGACCTACCATTTCTTCCGGAACCGATAACGAGAGCGGTAACTTGCGATCATTCTGCACCCCGTATCCATGGATCTGAAGAACATCGAGAGATTGGTTTGCGATCGCGCGGTGTCCGCGTCCGTCGAGCGATACATTGACCGAATCGCGACTTACCTTCTCCGTGACGACACTCGCGATCGGTTTCTGTAGGTTCGTGGTCGCGAGGCCATCGTCTCCCACGAACGCTGCGTTTTCTCTACCGTGCTGAAACCAACGAATTTCGCAGACCGCGATGAGTTTTCACAGACCCCACGAGGTCCGCGACAGATGAAGCAACGCGTACTTTTACTCGCGTAACGCGGAACGTTTGAGCTTCGGAGAGTGTCCTTGGACGCAACGCCGTGCCAAGAACCAGTGTAGAGAAATTAGTCATTTCGCGTCACGGTTCGTTCGAACTGGATAATTAAACGCTAGAGAAATAATTTATGACGGATGGCTGGATGCACTGATGGGTACGGGCGAGAACCTCTCGACTCGACGCTCATCCTTCGTCCAACTATCGACCGGCCGGCCGCGAACGATCGGCGAAGCATTGTCTCGCGTGCCGATGTTTTGGCATACTTCGATCGTTCTACCTGCTACGCTCGGAAATCGCTCGCGACATTCCTAACATTTCGATTGACCAGAAACGCGATCTAACGTTGCAATGATCGCAGGCTATCGAATTCTAAAAAAGAAAAAAAAACTCTCGCTTGGTCTATATCGAGCTATTGCACCGATCCGATTTCTAACCGTTGCAACAGTACACGCCGCAGAAAGGATCGGCCTTCGCGAATCGCGAGTAGCCAATGCGATTACTTCGCAATTAGTCGATCGAGTTGGCGATCGGTTTCTAAACTCCGTTGTTTCATTCCGGATAATACCGATGCGGCAGGAACTCGACGAGATTCCTCGAACACGCTCTACAAGGATTCGTCTACGACATCATCTAACGCGCGACTGTGATTATTACTTGCTAGTTGCGCAAAGGAAGCCGGTTCGACCACTCTTCGGTGATTCTGCATTTACGATATCGTGTGTCGATAGACCCAGTAATATAATACACACCGCGTGTGGCGGTCCAGAGGACTCGGACGATCGAGAGACCCTTAACAATTTCCGGTTATTAGCGTTTGTCGAACGGGCGTTTCTTTTTTTATCGCCAGCAGTAAATTCTGTTCTCTCTTCTCCTCTCCTCGTCCCGCGACCACCGACTCGCGAACGAGAAGAAAATCACGGGGAATTCGTTCGAACGACGGAAGAAAGTAACAATAAGACTTTCACGACTCGTTTATCCAGATTTTTATTTTCGCGGGCCCGATTGCGTCACGACGAAAGCGATTGTTCCATGTCCTCGCTTTCTCGATTATCAGGGGCAATCACCACCGACGCCGACACCGACTTCTCGAACTCTTTGGAGTCGCGAACAAGCGTAGAAAAATGTAAATTAGCAATTACCGCGAAGCGTACTCGTTAGATCTGGACAGAAAATCTTCGATTCTTCGTTTCCACGGTTTCGCGTGGAAGTGGATTTATATAACCAATTTCGCAACGGAGTTGAAGTATCGTACGGTCTAACGTCGCCCCGAGCGTACGCCGTAGATCCGTGGATCCGATCACGCGACCACGCAGTATCGGGTAAGTGTACAATTGAGAAGCAACAGCAAAAACTTGGAAACTAAGTGGATCGAATTTGAACAAGGAAGAGACCGCCTTGACCGTCGACATCGGAGAACTGGTTCCAGATACATTTAGTTCTGGTTTAGATCGGCATATGAAATGTTTTAACCTCAAACCGACAGGTATTCGAATGCCAACATTAATAGTCGCTACCGTGTTACGTTTGAGGAAAGTTGGCATTGAAGGCATGACGTAGTCGCGCGTTCAAATCACCTCGCGATCGCAAATTATCGGCCAGGTTTCCTCACGCGAGCTTATGAAACGCATTCTCGTGACTTTTCTTTTCTTTTGCATGCCGCACCAATACACTTCTATGCAGCTCTATCCGAGACCTTTTCAAGGAAAGATCTAAACGAAAGCGGCTGTTTCGTATCAATGTAGGACATTGTCTCGAAAACGGTCCCATGCGTTCACCTCCGTGGTTCTTCTGAATCATTATTACTGCTATCGTCGGACAATCTGTTCGGTACACGGTCTACGAGATTAGAGGTAATAGATGAAAGTGTCCGTACGAAATCCAAAAGCGGCGTGTCTGAAATTCCCCGGTAGACCGGTCTGAAAGTGGAAGGAGATAGTTCTTGAATGAAAACTGTTATACCTGTCGCATCTCGATCGAACGAACGAAGCCTGGAGACGTGGAGGCCGGGTGTCCGATCGGGAGGAAGTGTTTCGTCGATGTGGGACGCGCGGAGAGCCTCGATCTCTGAACCGTGCAACATCTATGGCACCTGTTGCGACAGCCGTGGTACCTTCGCGAGGACCAAACAACCACTGCGGTCGCGTTCGTGATCACCGCACGTTCGTCCGCTAGTAGTCGGCTTGTCCGCTTGTCCGCTTCTCCACTTGTCACCAAAGTGATCGAAGGTAGGGATCGCTCGGCACGGGACCTAGTAAACTCGATCGAGAAGGGGGAATATCATGCTCTCCCCCCATGGATTTCTGCAACTCCAACGCCGAAATTACGACACCAGCTCGCCTCAATTACCGGTGCGATAGCACTCGGGCACGATCCCCGACACGGTTTTCACGTTTCCCTGCCAAAACGTGCATTCTACTATTCGTTCGCCGGTGAATCGGCTCGAGGAATTTTATCGACGGCCAAGATCGCGGGTTCGCCTATGCGCGTAACGTTGTCACGGCATTCGAACAATTTTTTTAATTGTGACGGCCGGTTTGTGTCATCGGTAAATTATTCAGGATAATAGATAATGGGATTCCACGCCGCTCGTCGTTTTTTTATTGCACGATCGTAGAAACGTTGTTTCGTTGGCTTTCGAGGTCGCCGTTCCAGCATATCGGCCTTGACCATCCACTTACCTACCCAGTTTGTTGCTACTCGAAACAATTGTTGCGAACAGGATGTATTATAACTCGCTACGGGACACCTAATCGCTGAAAATGTATCGTTGGAAGCGTGGCATGATCTAGGATCAGGATATTTTCCATCCGAACGGCTAGTGGATCCTAGGAGATCGTAAGTTCTTTGACGGACAATGGTCGTGGAAATTCCGTATGCGTCACGAATGCTGAACATTTCCGACGCAACTACTCCGCGCGAGCAAACGTTCAAGGATTCCCCGTGAAAAACTGGTTTAGTCGGTTTCCCAACGATCCCTTCCAACCCTACCTAATAAAACCGTCTCTTTCGTTCGTGAATTAGAAATTCTAAATCATAGGAGACGCGTCCGCGTACGCGCTATCAAAGGTGCGACACGAATAAACACGGAATTAATCTTGACGATCGAGACGAATGACCTTGAAAATAAAATGTATATCGTTGATCTAAGCTTGCGAAGCCTCTTTTACAATGACAGAGCGATAACAGACTCTTCTGTTGTTTTCAGTTACCATTTACCTTTAGCCTACAGTGCTGGCCGAAATAACTATAAAACGGTAAGTAACATTGACAATATTTATTTTACCATCGTAAAAGCGCCGAATCTATCTGCACAGTTCATACTCGAAATAATGCCTCTGATAAGATTCGCTTTGAAACAATTCAAATTGTTGAACCGATTGTGCGCGTAGACAGGACGACAGTGGCGCCATCTACAGCGGCGAGTACGTGAACTTATTGTCCCTCTCGCTCCTCTGTATAAGACAAGGACACTAACACTCGTGCCACCTACTTTTTTACGGGGCTTCGAATCCCCTGGTACCTATTACGAAAGCACGATGGGCAAAGAGGTATCCAACAAGGAGAGACATATGATTTTACGGCAGAGGGAAAAGAACGGACACTGTCCCTCGCAACCATATAGCAGATTTATTAGTATTTCCAATTGGACTTGTTAGTCATATATACAAACTTAAAGATATATGTAATACTCCGGCAACGATAACCTAAATACTCCTATACTCAAAAATCGATTTAAAGCAAAATTTTAAAATTACAGCTGTGATTGACATGTAGCACCATCCGTGGACGGTTCCACAAGCTAGTAACCGTAAGATACCGACACGGTAGAGTAGCTTTAGACTTTAGAACTTTTTTTATCCATAAGCCGAATATACATATAAACATGTAAATACACAATACCTCTTACAAAACTAACTGTTGTACATAATATTGATGGTGGCGCCATCCGTGGCAAAAGTCTGAAACTGGTAGACAGACGATACCGACGTAAGGGTAAATGCATTTGTCTACAAGTTTCTGCGTTCCGCCGCGGATGGCGCCACCAACAATTGAGAAAAAGAAGAAAAAAAGATGCATTAGTAGCACATACCTCGTCTGTGATAGTAGTGACAGAGAGTCTCTAATATGTATAAGGCTTATGGATCAGAAAAGATCTACAGCTCTTTAATAAAAAAAAAGCACTTCCGCGCCGGTATCGTTTGTCTAGCAGTTTCAGGCTTTTGCCACGGATGGCGCCACACGGCTTAAGGTGTAGAGGTGTAAGATAGTCCTCTAAATAAAATGACGTGTTACTTCTTTGAATATTTATTTGAATCCGTTATAATTTTGTTATATCAATAAATTTGTTGGTAGGAAACCAAAAACAAAATAAATGTTAACAAATTAATCGATAAAATTAACATTAACAGAAATCTTCATATCTACATCAGGAATCTACATTATCTACATCCGCCACAAAGGTTCTCGTGGATCTAGTTCCAACGTTTATCGTTCTTCAGCGTAGAGGGCGTAAGACATTTAGTTGTTCCACCGCTAGATGCCCGACGCTCTCGTTGACCTCTGTCACGCTTGCGTAGAATCAATTTTTGCGCCCCTTCGAGCTTCCTTTTCCGTTTGGATCTGAAATAGGTTTGTTCGGTTTTTATTCAGTTTATTGTTATCCATATTATCTATAATAATCGTGGTGTGTAGGAAGGTTCGCATATTAATTTCGCGATCCTCAGCATTCCGCGATGTTATTTCCAACAATATGTGAGATATTTTCTCGTAACAAAGAATTTATATTCCAGGACCAAAATGGTGCAACGGTTAACCTATCGTCGACGGTTGTCATACAACACAAAAAGCAACAGGAGACGCGTGTAAGTGTTACTTTAAACTTAATTGCGAAAGGAAGTTATTACCATTATTGGTTAGTGCTGTATCCGTTACTATCGAGGCGTTAGTTTTATCGGGATAGGTGTACATTTGTTGGTGCCTGACTGTTTGAGGTTATGTTGTTGTTTCTCTGTCCAATTTCCATGCGTGGTTTGTCATTAAGAAGGATACAGTTATTATATTTAATAAACTCTGGAACCTCCGGGAACTGTAGTCGGTGAATCACCGTCACGATTTAATCAAATTTAATACCAATATTTTGTTTGCTGATGATTGTAGTGTGCGCACTCCTGGTGGGAAGCTGGTATACCAGTACCTTAAGAAACCCAAGAAGATCCCGAGATGCGGTTTGTGCAAAGATAAGCTCAGAGGAATCCAACCGGCCAGACCAATGGAAAGGTCCAGAATGTGCAGGCGTAAGAAGACCGTGAAACGAGTCTACGGCGGTGTTCTTTGTCACAAATGCGTGAAAGAAAGGTATGCTCGCGTCTCTACTTGCTCTCCTTGTGCTGAAACGAGTCGCTCTTTAGCATGATACTCACCTTTGTACTTTATTTTATTTCAGGATCGTCCGTGCTTTCCTAATTGAAGAACAGAAGATCGTTGTTAAATATATGAAAGCGCGTAATGCAAAAACGAAGGCAGAAAAGTAATCTTTTGCTTTTTATTAACTAAATAAAATACATAAAATCCATACATCATGGTTCCTCGTCCTTACAACTGTAGGATTACCGCACACACTCGAACCTTGTCCGTTGTACGTCCTCCATCGTCCAACAGTCTTATGGTAGAGTTCCTGCAAACGCTTTTTCTCCGAACAGGTCTGAATTTCGCATCGACTTGTTCCTTCCAAGCATTTCTTTAATATCGTTTGCACGCGTGGATCGCGACTCTTATTTGTTGATCCGTGGATTTTCCTATTTGCAGGACCAAACTTAGAAACGTGGATCCTGCTCCTACCTTGAACTCTCACCTTCTAGTGACAGAACCTCGCACAACTTCCTAACATGGAACCTACCGCTTCCCGTCGAATATTTCGAGAGCGAGAGATTTTTCGAATCGAGACGCGTTACAGCGTGTAGATGTTGCGGGATAGAGGCGCACTGTTCACTTTCCCAATATAGTTAGAGCGTGTACACGATTCCCTGCATGGTATAGGAATAAGAGGCGAGTATTGTATTCCGCTTATGGTAAAGGAGTGCGCGAAACCCGTCCCAGGGCAGCGTGACTCGCCAGCCTCGGTGCACTTAACAAGTTCCTTATTTGCTGAACGGCGAGTATGCGTGTATGCGCGACGGACCATGCCGGTTTCCATGCCAGCGCAGAAATGACCCAGGTGAGAACCGTGCGAGTTTGTCACCTGAGAATGCGGACAGCGTGTCGGCTATTAAGCACTTTCGTTTCGCGAAACAACCTCCGTTCGCTGTCTCCTATCACAGCTCCAACTTTTCGATCTTATCGTGACACGGAGTAGGAGTCTAACGTGTTCTAGCTCTCCATCTCCATTTCCCTACCTCTCTATACTTCTCTCCCCGTTTCTTTCTTGATCGCGCGAAACAGCGAACTTCGTGCTCGGTCCACGTTCGATTCATTCATACCTCGCTCGATTCTCTGAATACAGCAGAAACTATTTTGAGCGCGCGACGATCCTTTCGGGAGATGCTATATCTCGGCTATTAACGGCTATCGGTCATTTGCATGAACGACGCCCCGACTCTGATATTTATTTAGCCACAATGCGTATCGTGCCTCGAGCTCTTTCTCCGTATCGATCGTCTGCGCTGGATCACAATAATGCCTCGCTTATCGATGTTGGCATTGCGAATCATCGACGTGGCTTTGCTCTTTATCGGAATCGTTCACCTTCCCAGACATTATCGCTCGTCGCTACTCTGAAATCGATCGCTTGTTCTCCGAACCAATACGGGAAAGACGTATAGCGAGATTCTATCGTACGAAAACGCGCGTATTGCAGAACTTTTGTCGTTGCTCCGATAATTGATCGTTCGAATTGATTTTCGTACAATAAAATTAATTTTAGAGAAAATTCTTATGTAGTAACGCGAGAGAGGAAGATTCGAATTCCGATCAGTCGGTTCTTTCGTGAATTCAGAGCTGAAAACTGGTGTTACTTCCAGATCGTCGGTCATCCCGCTTTGCTCTTGAAAATAAGAACACGGGGAAGAGGCGTCCGTGATGGTTGCGGCAAGAATAATAGCAAAGGATACAAGGGGCGCTGACGGTCGACAAGCAAAAAACCCCCCACGAGAACCACCTCGCTCCGAATACCGATGGTAGTTGGCCGATTTCGAATTTTCGAGGGAACGTTTCTTGCCAGTGGCCGACCATCCGTGTCGAAAATAATCGGTGCGGTTGGTCAGCAAGATGAGATGATGTTAGCGCGAGACGAGGCGAGGGCACGTTTTCGTCTCGCTTCGATCGTCATAAAATATCTTTTCCTTTCGATGCACCGAGAGGATTTCTTCTCGACAGGAAACGTGTCGGGTATCGACATGCTGTATCCGCGGTACAGCGGCTCTAATATAGCTGTTCGAGCAGATTCGATTACGCGGATTAATGCGTCTCGTTGAAAACGAAATTAAATTTCCGTCGGCATCGAAGGGATCGATTAATTTCCATCGAGGGTCTTGCGACACGAAACGAACGACAAGAAGAACGTGGCCGCGCCGCGTGTCGGGAGAACACGTTTACTAATTACGAAACGGATACAATTTCGCGAGTGTTCCGCGCGAAATTGCACGGCGAACCAATTTGCTCGGAGCTGCCCCGCGCCGCGCCGCGTCGCGCGGATCGTCGTCACCCCTCGTCGGTAGCAAAAGGTAGCTGCTCCCTGTCGCGTTTAATTGCCGGACCCGGCTAGAAAATGCGAGCGTGCCGTAACCTGGTGCGAGAGACGGGCACCGGTCGCTTGTACATAATCAATTTCCGGAACTCGTATTTGACGCTACACTAAAGCGCCGCAGGATGAACTCGATCTGCTTCGTGGTCGCGCAAGCGGAATTCATTATGCAACCGGCGAAGTCGCGGCCAATTGAAAAGAACTTGAAAAGGGGGTGAACAGTTTCAATTAAAAACGATGATCTTGTTTCAGGGCGTATCGATATAATCGGCACGGGACCGCGTTTGGAACTCGATGACTCGTTTCCAGCATCGGCGTCGAGATTGCTACTTTCCGACTATAATTATCCGTACGGTAGCGCGAGGATTGATCGGGCACGGTGCGGCGCGGCTTCGAAGGAATCGTCGGATCAATTGTTATCGTGTTCGATATCAGCAGCAGCGAGGGACACGAAT
This sequence comes from Lasioglossum lativentre, assembly GCA_916610255.1. NCBI lineage: Eukaryota > Metazoa > Arthropoda > Insecta > Hymenoptera > Halictidae > Lasioglossum > Lasioglossum lativentre. The sequence goes on along the minus strand of OU744355.1, from coordinate 34,441,066 downwards.
GTCCGGAGGTGTACACGCGAGGAGAACAAGAATGAGACGAGAGAAAGGGGGTTCGAGTGCGACTCCGAGCTCCGATACGACAAGGAAACCGCGGTGTGTCGGTAGCGGGTCACGAGATCGGTTCGCGTCGCGTTTAATTGACGGTTATAAAATGCATCGGGAGAAAGAGAGAACGGGAGAGAACGTGCAATCGAGAATAATTTGAAGCGAGCGAGCTCCGAGGAGGAGAACCGCGATACCGCGTGATTCCTATAATTTTCAGGGCTCGTGTTTGACAAAATAACAAGTGGGTGGGTGTCGGTTTTCACACCCGCGGCTCGACGGGGCCTCTTCGGGGAATGTAAAAAAGGGCAGAACACGAAACCGGTCCCGATGGATCTTTGTTATGCCGGGGCCCCCACGTCCTCTCTCGCCTGCACGCCTCCTCGCTTGCTCGCTTGCTCGCCTCTTGCGTCTCTGAATAAGGACCAACTGCGCCAGGATCGTAGCTAGCGACCGCTCAACCCTCGGCCCATCGACGATCCAGCCAATTTTCTCTTTTCGGTCGTCGATCGTCTCCTTCTCCGCGGTGTGACGCGACGCGTTGCGCAAAGGAATACGGTCGTTGCTCGCCTTCGCGTCGCGGCGTCCGATCGACGAAGCGCGCAAAAAAGATCGAATACTCGTCTTACCGTGTGCGGTCGCGACGAAAATTCAACAGGTTTTCCCGACTCTCGGGGCGAGTTTGATGCGCGTCGTAACCGCAACCGGTCCAAATACGGCGAGACTTCGGTTCGTTAACTTATTAAGCTGGGAGTTGCATCACGACCGATTAAAATCGGATGTAAGTCGGACCGTCGCGTAAGGTAGCGCGTGGGCAGGTTCGGGTTCGAGCGATACCAAAAGCTTTGGAGGGCCCCGAGCAACTTCATGACACACAGTCTATCTAGTCGAGAGGAAGAGTGAGAGAGAAAAGGAACGAGCAATCGCTGGTCGTCGAGTTAAAGTTCAATATATTCCAATTTGTCGCGGTAGGCAGATAGGAGGGACATCGGTCTCTCGGCTGGTTTCCTTCTCTATGTATATGTATGTATAGCCGAGTCCCGTTTCTCTCGGGCTCCAAATCGCAGTCGGCGGGACCGCTTTGATCGAGCACCAGTGGCCTCAATTCACACCTGACTTTTAGCGATAAAAGCCGGCTCTAAAGATATCGTTATCCCGGTCGAGCACACGAGCCACGCTCGGCCGAAGGAAAGGAAACGGTTATCGCTGCAGGTAGCCCGCTCTTACGCGCTTAATCGAGCGAATTCATTTCGTCCCGTGTCCTTGCCTCCTCTTTTTTTCCGCTGTTAAACGTTGCCCAGCCCCCGGCTTGCTTCGCACTGGGTCGGGTCGGGTCGCGTCCACGCGATCGATCAACTAGGGAAATTGTCTGAAATTATTTCCTGTTTCAGGATGAAAGAGTCGAGAATCCGCGAGGCAGGACAATGGACTGGAAAGTCAATTACAAAGAGGCGCCACTTGACCAAGAGTCAGAGGAGAGGGAAGCTTCAGAATTCCGGCGGAATCCTTGAAGAGAGACCAGTCCGGGCAATGGAATCTGAAATTTGCATGAGTAAACGGCGACGTAATCTTCCGTGCCGGATTGCAGCAGCGGGAGAGGAGGACGGACGATTTCGGGAATCGGTGACAGCCGAGAAGCATGATTTATGGTCGTAATTTCGTGATGCGGGTTTCCGTTGCAAGTTACTCGTCGAGCTCGCCGTGGACGTACGTCGACCATGCCGCGTTCAAATCGAATACAACGAACGGCCGAGAGCGCACCGGTCCCTACCCGCTAAATAGACGCAATTACGATCGATTATCCAATGTGCCGTCCTACCGACTAATCTTGACCAAGGAACGTCCGAACGACATACACGGCTCGATCGAGCGCGGACAGCGTACACAGCGAGAGTATGGGCCGTGCCGTCCGAAAAATACTCCGCTTCCCTTTTATTCTGTCGCAATTTATGCGTTAGTTCGGCAATATTCGAAAGCGTGGTAACCCGAGATTTATTCGTCGGACGCGTCGAAGCCATCGAAGTGTGCAAACGACCGAGTCCCGAGTCCCATAAATCAGAAACGGGCAAGGTATTGTTCTCAAGAGGAAGCGTCCAGGTCTGGTAAACACGTGTACGTGACGCAAACTTTACGTGCAGATGTTTAGGATTATTCCATGCAGGAAAGGCGCATGGGACTCGGGGAAAGAAGCATCGTCTTCTCCTCTTCCCGGTAGCGAACACGATCCGTGTAGCAAACCGTATCTAAAAGATAACTCGTTTTCAGGCGCGGAGGATCGCGTGGGACGGAGCGCGGGGTGTTGAAACTGAACGTGCACGAGCCTGGAGCAGATCTTGCGGTTGAATAGGACCGGGGCTGATGCGGTCGGAGTCGGAGTCGGAGGGGCGAGGACTGACCCAAAGCTCCGGACGCCACGGCACGTTAAGGCCCAGACATGGATTTCGCTCTTTTGTGGCTCCGTACGACGTCGGGCCGCCGCGCCGAATGAAATATACTTCCAGCTCGAACGGCCCTCGTAACTGGCGCCGAGCGGATCGAGATTTTCGGCCCCGTCAGGGCCGTCCATACGCGCCTCGCCGCTTCTCTCCCTCTCTGCGCATCTCTTTCTATCCATCGCTCTCGGTCTCGAGTCGGCCCGCATTTATTTTCTGGATGGTCCGTTCGTCGGCCGAGGCGAGAACGCGTTAAACGATCCCCGAGACGGACCTACGATCGGCTTACGGTCCCCCTAATCCACCGATCCAACTTCGAAACGCCTTTCGAATTTCTCGTTGCTCTTTTACCGCCGTGTCGCGTCGTTTCGCTTCGAACGGTCGAGCAGGATTCATAGAGCCATAGAGCGTAATAATCTCGGCAAGTAAGCGATATTGAAGTCGACGGAAGGTGGATGGGAAGTCGGCGCGCTGTGCGAACCGATTTGCGTTGTTCGCGCGAACAACGTTGTTTCTTTTGATAGACGACAACGCGGCCGGAGAGGCGAAGTCATTATTCATCGGGCCCGTGCGCGCGAGCGCGAGGGAGCGGTGGTAATAGCACGGTGGTAAAAAGAGACCGCGCGAATTCGATCGTGGTAACGATGTTTCCCATCGAGACACGAGACGCGAGAGAGGACCTGTTCTTTTGTCAGCTAGCTGCCTGTCTCCGGATGAAATATATTTCCTCCCCCTAGGGGGCGATGCGAGGCGAAACGAATGGATCGTGATTTCGGGGCCCGGCGGACTACACTCTTCTGATCCCCGGCTTCATTGTTGGCCATTGTCGCGAGGTAGGCTCCTCGAGCGGCCGAACCGTGCCAGGCCCGGTCGGAACGTGACGGGGCGAGGCGAGATCTCCGTCGCCCGTCGCCCGCCACCCGCCATCCACCGACTGCATAAACGAATAAGGGTTCGCAGAAAAGAACCGACCGATTCTAATCCCGAAATCCGGTTTCAAGCACGTCGGATTGTCCTCCGCCGCGCCGCGCCGTCTTCTTTTTTCGTTAACACGAACCTCGAGCTCCAGCCTCCGGTGGGCTCGGATTCGACGACCGTGGACACCTTTTCAAATGCTTTTCGAGATCGTCGCCATAGTCGGTCGACGCGGTTAGCCGACGATTCCTGATCGCGAAATCACCGGTAGGAAAGAGATCGTCGAACGCAGCCGGCCGATTCGATGAAGCCGTAAAATTAATAGAGCCGGTGGTGGTCGGCGCGCGGCGGTTCCTGTGGTCAGAGCCAACCGACATGGTGCGGCGCGGCGTGACACCGTTCATGATATACGGTATTACGATAATTATGCAGGCTTCTTTATCTTATCCCCATAGTTCTCCTTGAGTAAGCACATTTATGGCGATCTCTGGCCGTACGTCCGAACGACCTCGGTCCTCTCTCTCTTTCTCTTTCTCTGCTCGCGATAATACGACTCGCTCGCGATCGAGCCTCTAATTGCATGTACGCGCGGACGATAACGAGGCGAATGCGCGTGGCGTTCAGAGGCGACGACTTTCCACTTTTGTCCGAAGCGCAGTTTTTTATCGAACGCAGCGGAACGTGTCTCTGTGTCCCCCTGCGATAGTCGACCCCCCGTGCATGGGATACATTAGACGCTGATCGAAAAGAACGCGAGAAACATTTCTTCGTCGCTTCCTCGATTTATATCTCTTCGTTTTCGCAACCCTTGCCTTCCATGTTTGGAAAGCTTGCAACAACCTCGATAAGCGGTTGACGCGATAACATCGACGTTTCCGACCGACTCGTTCGCGCTCGTAAATATTATTCGACCAACGGCGACTTCCGGTGGTATTCCCGCCCGTTTTTCCACGTGCGTGAAATCTTTCGCGGAACAAGTCGGATAACCCAGCTTGCCACGGGCGATCCATCGCAGGGGATCTCTTCGCGCCAGATAGATCACGGGCCGCACCTCTGCGACGAACGATCTTGCTCGCTTGCCAGCTGGTGAAAATTTGAGTCGCCTGCAACTGGATCGCATCCTGGGGACGAATAATCACGGTGATTAATGTTAATTGCGCACGATCGAAGATCGTTACCGTTGCTTTCCTCACTGTCGCGTTCGCTCGCGCTCATCCGCGTGTACTGTATGCGGAGCGTACGCGTATTACTCGACCCGCCACCAATTAACAAGGCGATGCGGCGACTATTTCTAGCAATTAGCAATCGGCCGTTAGTCAGCGAGAGAAACGAGCTTCCTTTGTCCACCTCGCCTCCGCCCATCCGTGTTCCCGGGACACGAGGCGATTCGCACGGAGAGAAATCGCGATCATTCCCGACGCGTCGGAACTGCGATGTCGAGGATGTACGTCGGATTCGAGGAAGCCAGGTCCGTCCGCTGAAAGCAAATCTGACCTAAAATTACTGCTCTACCGGCTAGTCGGGAGGTTAATTAACCAGTTGACGGGTTTTATCGCTTGCTCTAGACGTACGCTGGCCCTTGCAGGCCGCAAACATTTATGGTCGTGCGGGGATACGAGAGAAATCGGTTGCGGCCGAATCGGCGACGTTAAATGGACAACGGAAGATCGGGAAACAGGGTGTTCTTTGTGCTTGGCGATATGGCGATCGAGTTATTCGGCTATACGGAGACAAATCAAGTGGCAACGACTCCGACCAATCGAGAATTCAACGCGAGCATAGATTCGTAGAAAGTCGAGCGACGCTCGATTCGACCGATCGGGCACACGGCTCGCCGGACAGGAGAGATCGCTCCGCACTCGCCGTCGCCGTCGCGTTCCGCATATAGAAGACGGCGCTGAACAGCGCGGCATTGCGATTCCATAAAAGCGTCGAGAATCATTTCTAAAAATATAATGATCGACGTCCTTACGCGAGCGAGCCGACCGCGGCGCGGCGTGCCGCGAATCAATCTGGATCGGTCGATCCCGCGAAGGAAAAGGCGGCCGACAGGGGACAGCCGAGACAGGTTCTCCGTGAAAATTGTTGCGTTGGAAATGTAGACTGGCGTCGAGCGGCGCGGCGATGGTCCGAGCAGGGTTCGCCGAAGCAGGGAATCGGTCGAAGAACCTCGCGCGCGACTTTCCCGTGGACAATATGCCTTTGTTGAGGGAAGGGAACAGACTCCGTTAATGGGCATTCGATTACGATCCACAGTGGTCGCTCTGTGGCTCGTACTTTTTACGTTCCTGCGGGTGCATCGTTTGCTCGCAACCTTTCCCTGGATATCTTTTTACGCTGAAAAACTGGACGGACGGATAAACGTGCCCGATCTACGGACAACCGGGAGACAACGCGGCGGAGGAGCAATTACGCGAACAATAACCTGGAAGGTGAAACCGTCAAAGTATCGGGCCTTTTAATCGTTTCGATACCGACTATGTTCTCCGGCAAAGGCGACCGTAATCACGGTAGCATCGAAAAGGTTAGCGATGTTCGTTCACGGGTTGAACGATCGACGAGCATCGTGGGCGACGGTTTCGCAGCGCAAACCCGGGAGCAGCGATCTCCTGAGGCGGGAACGCGCTGCGTTAGCAATTAACCGGTAATCCGATATCGATAGCAGTACCGGAGCGGCGGGGAATGTAACGAACCGCGACGCGTACCGCTAAGCGTAGCGCGGCAACCGGCAACCAGCAACCGGCAACGCATACGAGAGCCAGTTAGGAACGGTCGCGCGGAGTCTCGCGCGTAAATGCACGCGCGGCGTGTTAATGTTTGAAAGCGCAGCGTGATGCGCGCTCCCGTGGCGTGCATGTACTCCGGGCCGGCGCGGCCGGTCGCCTCGTTCGCCTCGATCGCCGAAACGGCGCCATTCAAGTGCGAATGCACCACTTTCGAAACGCATCGGCACCGCCTTTCTCTCCGATTCTTCTCCTTTTTTCTGCTATACGCAACCTTCTCTCTCTCTCTCTCGCTCTACGTCTTACAATTAATCACCCGGCGTAAGCGATGCTGAAACACCGACGACACCGAAGCCATCGTCGCGATCTTAATGTTAATTGCGACAGCTTTGCGATTTGTTTTCTAATTCCGATCGGATCGTTATCAGATACCGAGAAACACGCACGCTCCGCGAGGTCGCATTAAATCTTTTCCGCTTGTACGCTCGGTGTAAACGAGTTTGCCCGCTTATCCGTTTGCGACGATAATCGAGCAGCTATAAGCGAGAGGGCAAAGGGAGGAGGACTCGATCGGTCGTTTCGAGGATCGCGGCACGGCTGTTTCCCGTGGCCGCTATCCTCGCTCACCCGGTTCTCTGCAGAAAAAGATTCACGATTCTAGCAGGGTTCTAGTTTTCCGCGGTGACGCGCCACGCATAGACATTCGCGCCTTTCCAAGGAGCCGCTTCTCCTCCGACCCTCCCCGTGGCTTCTCTCCGTTCGCTCTGGAGCATCGGTGCGACTGCGACTGTGCTCGCGACGCGAGCGTGCTCGACAACAGAGAACCGGAGGGAGAACGAAACGGAGAGAGAAAGAGCAAGAAAGAAAAATCTCCGGGACCGTGGTCGTCGCGTCGCGGCACGGTGGCGCCCGTAGGGCGCCGTCGCACACTCCCCGCTAGCTACGCTGACGGGCCAGGGATGTAGCCTCGGACCGATTCCGAGCTTCCGCGGACAGGGACCGAGGCCGAGCCTTTCCCAAATATCTCCCCGATTCGACCGATTCACCCGGTGTCGACAACGACGACGAGTTATCTCGTCGATTCTATCCGACCCGTATCGCTTCGCTCTTTTCGCCAACCAGCTACAGATTTTTCGAGCGCGCCTCGAATAGCGTTCTCTCTTAGCATCATCTTCCATCCGCACGCTGTTTGGTAGCCGTACATGCCACGATTGCGTTCGACTTAACGCTACGACTGCCACAGAAGTCAAAATTCGGGTTGTACAATTGTCTACGTCTACGGTGACGCGTTTCTACTAATAGTATTAAGGTCGATTTATACTATCCGCACAGACACGAAACGTATTCGTTCAGCACAGATCGGACAAACATTCTTCAATGCGTTCGAAGTGTTTATGCGTATCGTGTCGTATCGCTACAGACGCGTATCGACCTCGCAATAACAACGTAGCATTTGATTTCGATTTAAAAGAAATTTATAATAATCTGTTCGAAATGTTCATTACGAGTCTGACTCGATGTTCTAGCATAAGGGGTTAACAAGTAAAACCAAAAGCTGTCGCTTCGATCGGTCGGTACTTTTGTTCGCCTTATCGAGCAGTATCCCGTACGGTGACCATCAGCTTATAGACTATAACGAGTTGACGGGTCAAGAAACCGTACGCGTGAGCAACAACAGGTGGTTCACCTGTAAAAGAAAATGACTCGCGATAGGATAGAAGAGGATGGACCAACGCGGCGGGTTATTCCCAATATCGAGGAATAACCAGCGCTAAATAAATGGAAAGTCGAGGAACGAATAGCCGATTGAACTGCTCTCCGCCGACTAGATTTTCCGCATAGCGTTCCCGCCCACCTAGCCGCACAAGTATCCACGGCCTCGCAGGTACGGTGCACGAATGGTTGCAGGCACCGAGGACCAAGGGGCTGCACATCGGGGTAGCGCTATCCTATACATTATACATATACATATAGTTCGACGATGCGGTGTTTGTACCGTGAATCTAACAATAAGATAGGTCGATCGGTAATGGAACAGAAAAACGAGCTGAATATACTGTAGAGTGTAGAGTTTCGAGCGAAGGCGATTAGAAATTGGACCGCGTCGCGTCGTAAATTGTTGTAAATTGCTGGAGCGCGCATTGCGGGACTTTCCGTTTTCGAGGAACTCGGACGCAGATAAGGTTCCGCTCTCGCGATCCTTCGGAACGGTTGAGAGTATGCGTTCATCTCGATCGTGGTTCGATCGGGGTACCGTGAATCAGAGATACAGAGTTGATACGTGCCGTGGCATATCGGCGTGTCTCTGTCTATGTTACGGGGTAGGATCGGTGGTCCTTGTCTGGGAGCCGACCCGACACGAACCGTTCCCCCAGAAAACGGTGAATCCCCACCCGTGGCGAGCCGGAGACCGACGAAGTCGAGCGGCCTGCGCTCTGCTGCCGACGCTGACTGCTCTACGTCACAGTGAAGTATGTGCTCTCGAGTGTAGAAAATGGCTGCGCTCTCCGCTACCCCGGGTCGGCGCGGATGTAAATACGGCCTGTGGATCGGCTTGGGAGTGTTTATCGCGAGACTCGTCGGTGGTGAGTAGATCCGTGGCCGTGGGCTGTGGGCTGTAGCTGGTTCCCACCGATACCGATTCGTACCCGACGGATTTCCTCGTGGCCGAGAACGAGTAGCGCGAGCAAACGCGAGCACGGACGTGTGTGTTGTGCGGTGCACGACCAGCGAATCGATCGGATGCGGATTCTCTTTCTCGGGCCAGATTCGTTCTTCGTAGCGAGCAACGATCGCTGTCTGCTGGTGCTATGCTAACTGGTGTTCTTCGACCGATCTTCGACTGCTCTCCTTCGACGACTCTGCCTAGTGCCCGCCTTCTGCCGCACAGATGTCCGTTGCCCCGCTGATCTCTTTCTCGCGCCTCCTCGCTCTTCCCCGGATAAAGAGACCAGAGTCTCGTCGAGGAAACGACAGAACACGCATTCGTCGTCGTTCTTCTAGTCCTAGCCGTTTGCCAGAGATCGTCGTCTGCGATCTCGATCGCGCCTTCGAATCATTGAATGTTCGCCACGGACCCATGAGCGAGACTTGGGTGATCCTCTAAGGTGACACTTTTCGCGGGGCTTGTCTTTTCGACGAGAAGACGACGACGCCGTTCCCCGTATCTGTTGCCGCACGATCGGTACATTCTCGCGAATGGAATCCCGGTGCCAAAGGCATGCACGTCTCCTCTGTTTTCTAATTTGTCTTTTTCTTCTTTTACCCTCGACTCGCGGAGAAGCCAGAAGGAAAAGAGCGTGTTCGTTCTCGCGCGAGGGAGCAAGAGAGAGAGGACCGGAGGGTGGGGAAGAGCGAGGACGACCAAAAGAGAAAGACGAAGAGGTTAGGCGCTAAGGTTAGGCACTGAAATACCAGTGGTGCCGAGAGTCTCGCCGCTTCTGATGCCTCCCGACCCGGCCGCTGGCTGCCTGCGCTGCTCCGTTCCCGGTGTTTCGACCTTTTTCCAGCTTTTCTTCCTTTTTTCACCGTTGCCAGCCCGAGAGAGCTACTCGTGGCATCGTTCGCGTATCGCGATCCTAGCCGCGTGTCCCTTCTGTCTGCCACCAATCCAACATCCCCACGGATTAAATTTAGCCACGCTAAAAGTTGCTTTCTCAAAAACAACCGATCTCTCGCTCGATCGAATCCCTGCAATTCCCCTAAACGAATTCGCGCGTTCACTCCCTTCCCCTTGGTTCACTTTTTCTCGTTGGCGATCCGCCTCGCCTAAACACGCTCGATTCCCTCTCTCTTTCTTCTCGCGAAACCGTCGCGGCGAGATCGCGCGTATCGCGTCCGTCGCTGGCACATTTTTCTCTCTCCGATCGATGAAACGACGAATGGAACGAACAGCTAGTCCGTTCGAGACCACGCACGTGGTTCGGTTCGTGAGGAATGTTGCCCGACGCTGATTCACGATAACAATTGGTCCACCGCGGTAACGAGTACCATACGTCGCAACGAGATCCGTTCAGACAACAGATGAGGTATCCAAGTAGACCAATTGTTGCCATTTTGGTACTACTTATCGATTGGATCTGGTATAGTGATGCAACGCTATTGACGATGGGAACCAACATCGCAAACCCTTACTGTCAATATCATTGTAATATTACTAATATGACAGAAACAATCTCGTCGCTTATTTATCTCTCGTATTCACTATTCGATTAATTTTTCGCGTTAGCGACGCTGATATTTCAGATAGTGGGATACGAAACTCCATATGTTCATTGGTATACGCCTAGACCACCTCGTCTGTGGTTGAAACGCTCGATCGACCTCGTTGGGTGTCGGTAGTCTTTTTTAGTGAAGCTGTCCGTCGGTCACCGAAGGCTTGATTTCGGTAAAACGGATTTCCGTGAGAGAAGACACCGAACGTGAATCGGTTCTCGCAGCTTCCAACTTTATTGACGACCTCTGCCTCTTCCGGCTAACGAGTTCCACGAGAGAATCGCGCCAACGAGTGACAGTGGGATTGGATTACCGTCGGCTGATTGTCCTTCCACGAAAACTATACTCGTAATATTGTTACGCGTACACGCAAAGTCGTTTTCACCGCAGTTCTCGGATGCGTTATTCATCGCGCGCAAATGCAACCTGCAATTACGCTCGATGTATGCGCCAGCCAAAAACGTATATCGTCGCGAGCCACGCTCACGCTTTAGCTCTCTGCAGTCCTACAGCCGCCGTACTCTCTAATTTCCCTTGCCGAACTATAGAACAACCAGTTCGCATTTCGACGCGAAACGTTGCGTTCTTTTGATCTATCGGCGATCGATATCGGCTATCGATATCGACGCTGAAAAATAAAACCAATGAAAAAACAATTTATGCGGTATATATGACGTGTCAACGCGCCCTTATGGGCAAAAAAGACAGCGAAATCCACCCACTCGATGTTTACGCAGTCACTAGCTGGTCAATACTGCCATTTGCACGCGATTCCGCTTCGACTTTTTCTCTCCTCATCCCCGCACTGTTTTTTCTCCGTTTCAATTTTGATTCCGAGTCAGATTCCCAATGTGTACAAGATGCGACAGTTCTATTCCCGGAAGAACCGCATAATTGTGTTTGTACGTGTTTGAGTACACACGTAAACCGCGAGTCTCTTGAGTCATTCATTGGTTAGCAATTAGATCATCCTACTCGTTCCCTCGACATATACATATACATATGTGGCTCCCTGCGATCAAACAGAAAAATTGTTAGGACCCGTGTGAAAAATTTTACCGATGGTTGGCCAGCGATAAATACACTAAATATTCATTGACCAAATTACTGAACGGACTCGCTTGACAAATGCCCGAACACTTTGGAACAAGTGCCTCTCCCTCCCGCTCGAGTCAGTTCGCCGCATGCCGGTCCGAAGCGGTCGGTTAATTGGCGCGAACGCGCTTCTCCGATCACGAAGGACCACGCTCTTCTCTCCTCTCCTGTCTTCGTGGTTTTATTCTCGTCGCGGGATAAGAACAGGTGTTCGCGTCCTGTTTCCCGAGATCCGAACACTCCGTTCTCCCTCGGTCATCGTGAAATTTAGATTTAATCATCGGGCTACCGAGAACGATCTCGGTAATTGCAACGATCGCTCGCGCTTACCCGAGACGACCGACCTGACGGTAGCACGAAGGCTCGTAGGTCTAGTTTTCGATATGAAATATTTTTCTTTCAACTTTTAATAGTTCCTCGCCGGAGGATGCTCGCTCGATTTTGTAACAAACTAGTCGCGCAGTACCGATTCCCTGGAGGTTGTAGGTGTGGAACAGCGGCTTATCGCTGATATTGCTGCATGCCACACTGATAAACAGCGTCTGGTTGTAACGCAGCGACGCGCGCGATTCATTGAATCCTTCTCACAAGATTACAACCGACTACGCGATTGTTTCGCTAAAAACTACTGGTTCGACGCGGCCACCCTATTACGCGCATATACGCTCGTTCGGCGTTCGGTATCCTCTTCCTTTCGCGTTCTCTTTCGTAAAAAGAAACGTGATCGCCTCGCCCCGTCTCATCCAGTCTCGGCTTGGCTCGTCCCGCGTTCCTACAGAGTAGTTTCCTTTTCTTCTTTCTCGGTTCTTTTTTCCCCGTTGCAACGTGTCGTGTCCTTCGTTACACGCCGAGTGCAGCTGTAGATTTCTATTAGCGACCGCGGGTGAGTCCTCCGCGACGTGCTGCCTCAGCGTTGGACAATTTAATTCATTGACGGAACATCATCGATGGAAAAGTACACGCCGGTTGCGTCGTCTTCGTTTGATACAGGGTCCTTTCCTACAACGAGAACCGTTTGTTGCAAAATGTAGTCTCTAGCTAAATAAAATTTTAGCTGGGACTCTTACAGTTCCATCGGGCACGATCCCTTGATGGAACGATCTACTCCACTTTGCGGAGTAATAAAAGGGAATCGTTCTCGGGCATGAGAGACTCGGTTCGCCTCTCTGGGAAAAGGATGGACAATCGTGTAACCGGCGATTTCCTTGTACGGCGATTGGGTGGCCGCCTCGGGCCAAGAAACTGGCTGCTGGTAGGAAACTCGCGAGCCGCGCGCACGCTCTTGGAAAACTCCGATTCAAGGTCTGATCATTGATTCTTGAAATGCGCGTGGAATCGGAAACATGTCGGCCGAGTCGAAGCAATTCTCTTTCTCCCGGTACATATCTGTTTGTCAAAAGTATTTTTCTGTCGTTGTAGAATGGTATCTTTCTACGTTCGAGATTGAAAGTGACACTGGTGCCACTCGGGTCACAGTGAGAAAGAGATAGAATGGGAGAAAGGTGAAGAGGATACGTGGAACGGGTTCAGAACGCATGGAGCATCGATCCGTCATCCAGATATTCGGGGATATAAATAGAAGCGGTCACCGTAAAATAGACGCGAGGGAGTAATTCCGCGACAGAAGATAAGCGGTCGTCCCCAGCCGTTTCCAGGCTTCACCTTTCTTCCTGTTTCTCCATTCGGTCTCGATTTAGATTCCTCGGTCTCGCGTTAGAAAAATATTCGAACCCTCGACGAACGAACCAAACTTTTACCATTTCGTTTTTCGAATTTTCAATTTCCTCGTGAATCATTCGTTTCGATATTCCTGGTCTCCTCGATCGTTGTTTGCCACTCGCAGACAGACAGACAGGCATGAGGGACATGGCAGCAGAGCGATCCCTGAAACATTTCACATTCAAACTCTCCCTCCAGTCACGCATCATAAACTTTGTACTCTTTGTTTACTGGCACGACGTGCTTCTCCGTCATTTTTACGCATGGTAGATAACCTTAAACCATATTTGCTCGCCCCATCGTACTTTCGAGTATCGATCTTCCATCTGCGGCAGGCGTACCCGTAATCAGATCTGTATTTACAGGTCTTATTCCGGTTCCTCTTCTATCGCGTCCGCGTCTCCGATAGAAGACTGTATAGAAAGAAATCGAGACGCGAATAAGTTTTCTGAATGAACGCTCGCGCGGCATATCTACTCGCACTTGTACATATATGTATGTATGTAGTATGTATACGTGGTACCTATATGCTCGGAGACTCGCTTTCTGTGGAAGAACCGTGGCATAGAACTGCGCGCCAGTTTCTAGACGCTTCAAAAATTCTATCTGTATATCATCGACCTCGATCGCTGTTACGCTGTTACATTCGACTTTGCGATCATGACGCATTGAGTTATCGACTACTCTCTAATAAACTTGATTCTTGATTGCTCGACACAATCGATGCATACCTTCGAATTCCTTCTGCTCTCCAAGATTACGAGTGGGACTTTTCAAAAAGCGGGATAAACGATAAAAAAAATATTTGGACTCGACACGAAGGGAGATTTGAAGGATCGAAAAAAAATCCTAGAAAGAGATGACTGGTTCGAGATCAACGCGTGCGTATACGTATACATGAGAGATTTCTGTTGGTTGCAAGGGGCGCACCTTCCGCTTATTTGTTGCAGCAGCTCGTGTCGTAGGACGCAATGGCCGTCCGCCTACGCGACACGTCGTAACTCGTCGAGCAACCTCCTCCCGAATCCGCCCAGTACGACTGAGCTTTCCACTCGGCGTCAATTATCGTTCGGTTGCTTATCTCGCGCAGATTTTCCTCCGCTGTCGTTCGCCTAACCTGTCTCCGACGTATTCTCGGTTCTCGTTGCACAGAAATACACCGTTATTCTTCATTGTTTTTGTTTACTTTTATATAACCTTAAAGATGCGACACCGTTCGTTTCGCGTTACCGTTCGAACAGTTACACCGTGAAAAGACGAGATTGGAAATGACGGCAGGTGGTCCGTGCCCTGACAGTTTTACTCGAAACGATGGATCGGCAGGTAATGGATAGATAATCGTACGTTTCGTTTTTACAGCTCTGGGAATCACATGTTACTGCGAAGGACACTGCCCGGACGATAGGCAGAATGGAACATGCGAAGGAAGGCCCGGAGGGCATTGTTTCAGTGCGGTGGAAGAAGTTTGGGACGCGGATGCAGGGGAGTATGTGCCGGAGTGGTCGTTCGGTTGTTTACCACCGGATGAACAAGGCTTCATGCAATGCAAGGGATACCTTGTGCCCCACTTACAAGGGAAGAGTATAATATGTTGCAACAAGAGCGCGTTGTGCAACAAAGACATATTTCCCGAATACAAACCCAGGCCGACGGCAGCACCGAATCCTATGGCCATAGCATCAGGCGCTCCGCTTATAATATTGGCCACTGTTCTGTCTGTGTGCCTAATGGTAATTTCGATAGCTATGGTGATTATATACCATAGATACAGAAGGAAAGAGAGAGGTCCATGCCTAGTGCCTTCTCAGGGCACCCTCAAAGACTTTATCGACCAGAGCAGTGGTTCCGGATCAGGGTTACCTCTGTTAGTACAACGAACTATTGCTAAACAGTTGGCCTTGTCTCAGTGTGTTGGGAAAGGACGTTACGGGGAAGTATGGCTAGCAAGATGGAGAGGAGAGAAAGTCGCAGTAAAAGTATTCTTCACGCTGGAGGAAGCATCTTGGTTCAGGGAGACCGAGATCTACCAGACGGTGTTGATGAGGCACGACAATATTTTAGGATTTATCGCGGCTGATATCAAGGGAACAGGATCTTGGACGCAGATGTTGTTGATCACGGATTACCATGAGAGAGGATCGCTTCACGACTACTTGCAAACCACGGTCCTAGATCATCCTAGTCTATTAGCAATTTGTCATTCGATCGCATCTGGAATTGCTCATCTACACACGGAAATCTTTGGCACACGTGGGAAACCCGCGATAGCGCACAGGGATATCAAAAGTAGGAATATTTTAGTGAAGAGGAGCGGTGAATGTGCAATCGCTGATTTTGGCTTGGCAGTCAGGTATATAAGGTGAGGATTGCAGGAATAAAATTTCATTGAAAACTAGTCAACGCGATAGATATTGAAATTGTAATATTTGGTTTACAGCGAAAGTGGAGAAATCGACATCGCTCCTAACACGCGAGTAGGTACTCGCCGGTACATGGCTCCAGAAGTCTTGGATGAAACATTGAACACATCCTCGTTCGATGCCTTTAAGATGGCAGATATGTATTCTGTGGGTCTTGTGTTGTGGGAAGCGTGTAGGAGATGCGTAACTGGTGGTAAAAATTCAATGGTGGAACCGTATGCGTTGCCTTATCACGACGTTGTTCCGAGTGATCCAGACTTTGAAGATATGCGGTTAGCGGTGTGCGTAAAACGATTACGTCCAGTCATACCAGCGCGATGGGAGAATGATCCAGTAAGCAGGAGAATAATCGTTTACGTCGAAGGATTTCTCTTCGAAGGGGATTGTTAAAAGATGTCTGTTTCTTGTTTCAGATCCTCGTTGCTCTCAGCAAACTTATGGCCGAGTGTTGGCACGCGAACCCTGCCGTTCGTTTAACAGCGTTACGCGTCAAAAAGACAATGTCGAAGCTGCATATTGACAATACCATCAAAATCGTGTAGTGTTCAACGATTTTCCTTCAAACTCTTTACCTTACTTTTCATAGTTAAAAAGAAACTGTCCCTCCCCCCTGTAAATACTACCCCGGTGTACATAGGTTTATTAACAGACTGCAAGCCTGAAGACTGAGTACTAAGATTTACATATACTTGAGGACGTATGAATGTAGAAATTGGTATGATCAATGGGTGATCAATAGCGAGCCACGAACGTAATTATGAATGAGTCCATGTTGTGTATGTATATTTTTTGTTTTTATGTGAAACGCGACAAAACGCGATAGCGTCAATGTGTTTTGACGCGTTTCACTGTGTTGAAGTTTGTTGAATATATAATCGACGATAGCTACTACTTAGAAAAGCTAATATTGTTTGGAAAAAAATGTGTCCTGAGTTCTAGACGCGTGTGAGCTTAAAAAAGAGACATTAAAGTAAATTTAGCGAACGACGGAAAATGTTTCTGGAAGGGTGAATGCCACTTTGATAATAGCATTTACTAAATCTACACTAATATTATGAGATTTTTATATTCATTCGCATTCAAGTCCTTTTACTACGAATCCATGCTAATTTACGTTTATATGTCTCTATACAATGTTTATCGTCGAAAACTGCGATATTTTAATACGCATATAGTTTGAGCTACGAGACATTTTGCAGGATATATACAATTTCTATATCTTCTCGAAAATTCAATAGTATAGAAAAATAATTATCGCGAAAGGAATGTTCTTGAATGCAGGTATTCCGAATATTCTGTTACTGTGTTCGGAATACTCGATAAAATTTACTTCGAATTTTTTTATGCAATTCATTTAATTTCCATCCTACATCCATAAATTTTTGACGCTTGCTTCGAAATTAATTCGAAGGCTGAAAATTATATATATATATTTTTTAATATTACTTTCAGTTATCATTGACTCTCGAGTACCGTGTCTCATATACGACCCTGTATTATCTGTACAGTATGTAATTTATGTTTTTAATTTGTACAAATGGAATACGTTAATTATCTAGCTTTTAGAACGATTTTAAGTACACTGTCGATTGTCCAGATTATAAACGACTTTACTTACGAGATCATTTATATATACTTGTCACAACACTCCCTACAAACTGACTCTGTTCTATATAATCGAAATTATTTATTTAAACTTATTGTTTTCAATAAGTAATGGTTAAGCATATCTTTAAATTTTATAAGGATTACGAACGATACAGATATATACATCTGAATGTCTTAACAACATTGTTATTGTAATAGTAAATTATGTCTCTAGACTTTCGAACATTGACTCGAAATCGTTATGTTACGTACGACTTTTGTATATATTATACGACAGAAGTCACTGTTAAATAGTATCGTAGTTCTTCTTTAGAAAAATGGATTGTAATTATATATTAAAAAAATTGTAGTTAATAGCTAGTTGATTGAAAAATAATGAAAGTTATATTTTTAACAAGTATTAAACATTATCATCTTTTTCTAGATATATTTTTATTTATTATTACATGTTGTGAAACAATATATCTTTACTCTCTTTAAGTGGCTACCTAAAAATGACTGGACATCCGCTGTATATAATGCTGTTTGTACAATATTATTGCGAATATATAACATATATACGTCGAGGGATATATTCTTTCTTACGTAGATTTTATTGTAAGTCGAGGATTTGTGTGAAGAAAGAGGTATATACATTAGTCGCTGGGAACCAATGAAATCTTTCGCACGAAAAAGATCGATACCTTCTATAAATTGGAAACAATATTGCGAGCTCTCAATCATTTGATTAAAATAGAAGATTATGATATGTATTTATCCTAGAAATGATTGAAAACAAATAATTCAAAAGTTTTACATTCCTCGTATAGGTAAACTCGTAGTTTGAATTTGGTTTGAATAATATAATTTTTATACGTTAGAAAAATGTGGAACATCGGCGCAGTGCGTCATGGGTAGAACTAGAAGGGGAGTGTCGACCATTTTTACTGAACGCGTTGCTGGAATTCTGAATCAGTCTGAACACATCACGCGTCGATATTTCAAACGAATATTTTCTTTTATTGTTTTCCTGTCCGTAAGAAAGGAATATTTAATCGGACGTTGTTTATTAATATAATAATATCTGTGGACATCTTTCAACTTGGCATCGATAGCTGGGAATTTTAGGAAGTTTCTGTTTTATCGGTTGGCGACACTGATCTCAAGTTGGAATCGGAAGGGACGCCGCTTTTCACTATTCAGTCACCAGTCTGTTTCGGTCCGCCATTTTTTACTTCGGGAAGCGTGTGATTTCGCGTCGTGTTTTATCGCGTTGTTTTACGGAAATACTGACTTGGTAAGTACTCGAACATTACTAAAACATTTCTCATGCTACGAGCTGTCGTTACGACGTAATAAACACCAGTAAACAATCATCCGTGTTCTAGAATTTGTTACGACATTGCTGCGTCGATATGCAGGCTAGTCGGAGCACGCCATTTCGCGTCGTTCAGCTTTCTGGCAAGAAACATTTTTTCCGTATTTCGTTCTGTTTCTAGCCGCGTACGAAAATCGATCGGCACTCGTTTCTACGAAGCAAACGATATTCAAACGATTAACATCATTCGCGAATTAGATCATACTTTGTGTCGTTCTATATACATCTTTCTTCGTCACACGTAAGTGATAACTATGAAGCTTGGTTTTCGAGCGTCTCAGACATTTTTCACGCTAGTTTCGCTATTCGTAATTTTGGCATACATATTTCGACGAATGCATCGATACATATATACGGTTCGGAAAAAGCGTTATCTTGCAACTGCGGGTGCAGCCTATATCTTGTATAAACTTTGTACTTGTTTGTAACATTCCTGTACTGCGTATCTTGTTCTTGGCCGGTAATAATACATAATTTTGCAACGCACCGGCAACCTTCCAATTATTTCTCTAGTTCTCTGCGGATAAACTAAATTTTAAATGTTACTCCTAAATATATTTACGCTTACGGACGCTTGTCCGCGTTCTAACAAAAAACCGTTTGATTTACAAGTTTCTAGCTAGCGATCGGGAATTTTGCGTGGAGCCGTATTTTATCGATAAATTATCCAAAATCGTTAATTTTCATATCCAGCGTCATCGTCTGTTAGGATCAAAATGCTAAGTGCCGGTAACCGGCTAGCATGACGACAGCAAACGTGTTTGAACGTGTCCGTTACATGTCGTAATATTCGTCCATAGGATACAAGCTGCAAGCAGGTTTTACTTGAAAGAAAAAAAAAAAGAAGAAAATAGTGAAATATTTGTATTCTTGCGGTAATCGATGATGTTCAACGAACGGTAAATGTGAAACAGGAAATGTAAAGACGGATTCCCGCCCGATTGTATTTATGGCGTACGAAGCGCCACAAGTTTGTTGAACAGATTTCAAAACGTTCGATACGATTATGATTTCTTCGTATATTTCTGTGCCGTTAGGAAAATATTTCTGGATTTTGGAAATGTAGGATAAAGGAGACGTTTGTACGGGAGATCGGCTTCGGATCGAGTTAGTTCTCGTCGGCGTCGTGTCGTCGTGTGGCGGCGTTCGTAGTTACTGCGGCTACTGTTGTCGCCACAGTCTGCGCAGGCGGACGCTGCGCGGCAAGACGCCATTGCTAGATTGCATTCTCTTGTGTAAAGTTGTTCGTGTGCATCTCGCGAGCGTATCGTCGGCATCTTTGGTAAATTCTCGGTCGAATAGTCGGTTCGGTGCGATAATATTCAGCGAGTGCCGTGGAGAAACAGTCTGGTGTGTGAACGGGAAGTGTGCGCACATCGGTTCACGGGGAAAGCTCGATCGCCACACGCTTGGTAGAATTCGTGCGCCATTTCGACAAGGTCGGTACGCTCTCTGTACTGCGTGCTTTCACGGCGTACCGAATATTCGCGGTCCAACTGCGCGTTTACCTGCTTTCGCGCAAATAAAAATCATCGAATCGATTTTCGGACGGTGGACGAAGTGCTCGGTCTCCGATTTTTCGCGATCATCTCGCCATACGCGTCGAGCATTCAGGAATAATCCGGCGACCTTCGAAATTCGAAAATTTAGATCGTTAGCAAAATGGTGGAAGGAAGCGCTAGAGGGGGAACCTAAACAATCGCCGCGTCGCCATCGAGCATCATTCACGAATTCGTTCGCGTCTCGGAAACGTTTGGACTTTCATTTAGGAATAAACAATTTTCTAGTAAAAAAAAATAGATTAGTCTGCGCGTGCTGGTACGCATACGAACCACGTAATCATGATGCGGCGTAGTTAGTGTTACAAAGAAACGGAGTAGAAGTATGTGCGTCTTAGCACGTTCCATAGTCCTGTCCTGCGGTTTGATCGGACTCTAGGAATTTGAATATGCAAATCGCACAGCACTGTTTCGTATCATTGTTTATGTTTGTTTTTTTGTCGCATTTCGTTCGGTGCGTCACATCTGATTAAAAGTCGTTGCACGAGTCTGATAATGAATAATATGCGATGTATTTTCTTTCTTGAAATTAGGTTCTAGAACGAGCCGAAAATGCCGGGTTTTAGTAGCGTTGGCACATTTAAAATCTTCATCGGCAATTTAGCCGACAAGACGTCGAATGCCGACATTAAACCGTTGTTTGAAAAATACGGAAAGGTCATAGAATGCGATGTGGTCAAAAACTATGGATTTGTGGTAAGTTTCTTGTATTCCAATATTCCTTTTTGTTTGTTTATTCAATTTGTTCATTCCCCCCCTTTCGATTAGATTAAGGTTGACGACAATTGTTGGATATATTTTGTGTTTTAATGAAATCATGTGTTACTTGGAACAGCATATGGAGAATGAAGAGGCAGGTAGGAACGCGATACAGAATTTGAACGGTCACGTGGTTCACGGTCAGCCGATCAAATGCGAGGCTGCAAAGAGTCGCAAGGGACCGAACACTCCCACGACCAAAATCTTTGTCGGCAATCTCACAGACAACACGAAGGCGCCGCAAGTTCGCGAACTTTTCGCCAAGTACGGCACAGTTGTAGAGTGCGATATCGTGAGAAATTACGGGTTCGTCCATCTAGAAGCAACAGGTGACGTCAATGACGCCATCAAGGAGTTGAACGGACAGATGGTGGATGGCCAACCGATGAAGGTTCAAATCTCCACCAGCAGAGTACGTCAGAGGCCAGGAATGGGTGATCCTGAACAATGCTACCGCTGCGGTCGCGGCGGTCACTGGTCCAAGGAATGCCCCAAGGGAGGAATGGGAGGAGGACCGGATAGGAACGGATACAGAGAACGAATGTTTGGACGCGACCCGTATCCTCCACCGCCGCCACCACCGTTCCTTCGGGACCGGCTGATGGGTGGTGGCCGCTTTGGAGTAAGTACCTCCGTTCGTTCGCTCCCAAGATGCTCCCTTCTGTCCCAAACTATGGTATACATAACTCTCTCACGCGTCTTCCTCCATTAACTTCATCACAAATATCGTAACGCTAAACTTCATTTAATTCCACACCGATTCAAAAGTATATGTGTGCGCCTGCACCAGAAAAGCTTATTCGCCGCACTTTAACCACAAAGGTAAGCGCGCACCTTGCGAATGAGTCGCAAAAACGCTTCCGCTTTTTTCTGCTTCTGTTTCACCGATCCGTATTAACGTACTTGTCCAGATTAATTTGTACGGAATGATGTAAGCTAACAGAAAAATTATTTATTCCTAACACCTTACCTACCGGCGGGTAGCTGATAATAATTCTTGGCACGTTGACCGTCGGATCAGCTTGAAAATTAGTATGGATAGCAGAGGGCGGAGAACGTGTTAAAAATAATTTTCGAATGGCAACAACGATTACTCATTTTTTACGGGATTGTTATTCAAGAGGCTATTTTTTGGTAGAAAGGAGTCGTCGAGAATTATAGGATTTTGGGGTAGGTAAAACGTGAACGTTAAAGCTGACGATTCTCGAGGGTTTTTCAGAAATGTATACCATGATGCGGGAGAGGGGTGGTAGTTTAGGTGTCAGACGATTGATAGCGACGCGTGGTTTGGTTTCCGTCAACAGGACTACGAAAGCTACTACGACAGGAGGGGCTTCGAGGACACCAGGGATCTCTACGAGAGGCGGTTTACGGGTATGACAGGGCCCTGTGACATGGGAAGTTCCATGTGCGGGCTTGACTTTCCACCAATGACAATGCCACCACTACCCCCAAGACGAGACCCAATGCCTCCTATGCCTCCTCTAGGTATGGGATCCATGCGCGACACTGGCTTCTCCCGTGGCAATGAGTACGGGATGTTCAGCCGCCGATCACCCCCTCCGAGTGGCAACAACGGCCGGTTCAGGTGAGTAGAGTCATCGTGTACCGACTGCCCATTCGTCCGACTTAACATTGTGAACGTTCCAGGCTGGATTAACAGCTCATGCGAATTGGGGTTCGGTGATTCGTCGACATATACTTCTTTTACATACATGCATAGACAATATTATTCTGTAATCGTACATTCTTCCTTTCTCGCAGATGATCGATATGTTATACATATCTATTGTTTTATTTTTTTCCTTTCTCTCATTGCATCTTATTTGAAATCGATTATCTTTTTCTTCTCTCGGATTAGTTTTTTTTCGAGTCTTTTTTCAGTTTGGAGTTCTCTTGCTCGCGATGGAAAATTTATTTTACCAGACATATGTCCTTTCTTTTTGTCTCTTCACTTTCACTCTCTTTTTTCTCCATTTCTCTCTGCCTCTCTTGTATTTGGTTTTTGGTCTGATCCGTTATTACGTATCCACTGCTACTACATTCTCTATATATCTCTCTCTCTCTCCTTGTTCTATCTACATCTACGATTACATATTGCACGGTATACGTAATTTAGACGCGTACATAGCATGATATATAGTATTTTTTGCCATATGAGTATCGTTTTTCTCTCTTTGTTCCGTTCTTAGTTGAAAAACACATACACGTGTAATTACAGTAACTGGTTCTAATTTCTCTTTCTCGGTAAAACGAATTTTTGAGTACAAGTGTCGACCCGATGCCCACATGAGTGCAGAGTCTGCATAGTACAAATGTTATTATATGACGCTTGGACGTTTCTGTACATTCTAAATTTCAGTGCACCTCAGGCTGCGTACCATCTTTGTCCATGAATGCGGGCAACCCTAGAGAGACAGTCCCGGGCCAACGTACAAGTCGTGCAAGAGTAAGTCTTTGACCACTTTTGTTAGCGAGTAGTCATGCCTCGTTCTTGTCGCTGGCGCGTTTGTACATCGGGTGGCCGTTCTATTTGTTTTGAAATAATCCGTCGATAAAATAACGCAACGACCGATTGTCGTCTCGACAACGGCGGAAACAGAATGTTTGCGAAAGAGACGCAGCAACAAAAAATTCCAATTCTAATTTCGAACCTCGTTCGAAGAGAGAAACCACACGATGATCAAAAATACTATCGTGTGTGATTCGGGTCTCGACTGATCGTGCCTTGAACATGTCGACTGCTCTTCTAGGGATGTCCCTGTTCATAGACTCTCTTGATCCATGGCGTTAACTGCGAGATTGGCCTGTATGTCTCTCATGAATCCTTTGTGTTTCAAGCGCTCCCTATTACGTACATCACTCGACCGGGAGTGGCGCGGAGGCCTGGGATGAAGAAACGTTCCTAAGGAATGCGAACTAGATTTCTTGATCGCACTACCGCGAGCCAGGATATGCGATCTACAATTTAAAACGAACTCTCGGTACCGCTGTAGATAGAAACAAAAAGAAAAAAACAGAACAGAGAAAAACAAAAGGGCTGGCGCGATTTTCAGGAACGGCGCCTATCGATTGTCTTTGAAACGTCTCGTAAGTAGAAACCAGCTCTCCAGACGAATTGGACAGTAAGTTTTTTTTTATACCGGCGTTTCTAAGTAGATGTTAAGGCCAGTTTCATAGACACGCTTTTTCTTACACGAATCAATTAAAGAACGACCCGCTATTCGTTTCTCGCGTATGTTATCGCATTCTAGAAATATTTATATATATTTATATATACATATGTATATATAATATGTAGAACATGAACTACGACGATTTTTTATCTATCTCGTCGATTCTTGATCATAATTATTTGCATACTATTTCTTTCTCCTTTGTCGAACCGTAAAACACACGATTACGTTCTTCTAGCGTATGATAGATTTAGCGTTGCGTTGCATTTAGAAACATTTCTTCGGTTATACACGAGAGAAAAAACGAAGAAGATTTAACGAAACACGCGTGTATGTCATAGCAAGTATTATTATGTCTGTTGAAAGTCGAAAAATCACTGTCGATTCGATTAGTGCGTGTAAGAGCTTTTTCGATTGATGGGGGTAAGAACACTAGTTGTTTTCTCTTTCGAATCGTGCGCCATTATGTTTATCAATTCCGTTTACTACATGCTTCGAGATTTCGGCGTAGTTCGGCGCCGTCTCGAGCGAAATTATGTCGACCTCTAGATTCCGTTAAACTCGCGTTTTGATGAATTCCACGATGAGCTAGATCGATCCTAGAGATTCCGTGAAACCGGCCCTCTCTAAGTACTCAAAAGAAACTCAACCTAGAAAGAAACAAAGGATGAACAATTTTGACGATGCGAGTAGATATCGTTGAACACAGCACCGTGCGCGTTGCGAGAACGCGATCATCTAGTTAACACATGTCCGGAAAATTTGACGATCCATAGTTCTTGAAGCTGATTTCTACTCACGAGGTTCAAAGCTTTTCATGTATGTAAATCCATTCGCAAAATACTTTCAAATAGAGAAACAAGAGTTGATTGAACTTCTCAATCGTTCTGAATACTTTGAATTTGTTGTTGCACGTTACCTTATTTATCCTACATGATCCCAGCCTGGGCTGCAAATAGCTCGTTCACGCTCTGATCACGAATTTATGATATATATATATATATATATATACAGTATATATATATACGTCTCTGTCTGTCTCTCTTTTTCACTTCGAAATAAGTCGCATGTGTTAAGAATCCAGATTAACGCTGCCTGCCTCATATGACTGGCCAAAAACGATCGAACTAAACGAAATGAGATCAGTCGAAGAAGAAAAAAAAAATTAAAACCGTATATGTTGTACTATAACGCGCGCATTTATTAATTCGCGACTCGTTTCTAGCGATTGTACCTCGCACCGAATAAAGCGGACAGAAATACTCGTCGCTGCTTTGCACTCGAATTCCCTAGGCGTGTAAGTGATAGGCAGTCAGGCAGGATAATAGGAAGGTGTAGGATGATAGTAACCGTCTTGATCGTGCGGTTAAGGACTCCCGAACGATTTTCCATTCGAAGGCCTCTCGGAGAAAACCTTCCGCGAAATCGATGTCTCGAATTGTTCTCTTCGAAAGCATTCTACGATTCAGACTACGGCTACACGCGTTTTAACACCCCGGTGAACCGTTCTTTCCGTGGAACATGCGAATTAGGACTCCACGAGATTCACCGATATTGTACAACTACGTTGTTCTGTCTTCATTCGAAGCTCACCACCCTGTTGAATGTGGTCGTTTCCCAGTAGTGGTGCGTCGGTTGGGTTGGTTACGTCTTCTAGCGTCCCGAATAGCCCGCCACGTGTTCACTGCCTATATGATGCGTTTCTTTTCGAGCGCGCACTCTGACCGCTCGATTGGAAACGCTTATGGCTTCTCTCCGTCGTTCCAAACACCTTTCTAAATTCGTGTGCACGCCGAGGCGCGTGCCGCGCAGAAATATCGAGCACCGAGAGCTATAGCCGAGCACTTTGCGCGATAGCACGGGCAAAGCCGAGTCGAACGAAAGAGTTAATTCTTTGCACTCGAAGCTACTTTAACTCCAAACTAAACATTTCCTCCGGGCTAGAATATTTTCATTCCTGATCTGATTTGTACTGATTTGTACTAATTTGTACTAATTCTGAATTTCTTATAACACGGTACGATTTAGTCGCGTTATAGGAGAGTTGACTGTGGTTGGTGATGTAGACAATATTTTGAATAATAATATAGCAATTTCCGTGACGCCTTAGAGTCTCTATTCGAGTGCAAAGGGTTGAACTTTCGACTTGGTTTCCCTCGTGGAACACGGTTTTCCAACGTTTGAATTTCGCTTTCTCGATTACGATAAGTAGTCGACGATAGTTTTGATAATTTGAGAACGGTGCCGAAGAAAGTTGGGAAACTGTGACGCTGTAATTCGCTGCTCGGTTCGTATCGCTCGGCTTTTAATGTAACACGCGCGAGTAGAAAATTGGAATCGGGGCTGGTATTGGAAAGTTGAAGAGCTGAAAGGTGCGCGACGCTCGTCGGCGGCTCGTGCCGCACAGCTTCCTCTCGACAGTCATATTAGGCAGCACGCGGCCATGAATAGTTGCACGTTGAATATACAGGGACTAATTCACAAAGTTAAGCCTTGGACAAGGGAGCAAGTACATGGTATATGTTGATCTGATCAATTCCGTAGACTCGATTATTTATTATATCGCTGTTTATAGTAGAGGCATGTACGAGGACTTCAGCCGAGATTCATTCGAAGAGCGTAGGTAAGTAGACGTGTACCGATGGGTCTCTCACGCACCAAGCCCAAATCGTTGAACGTTTACTGCGCGTGTTCGATTCTCTGTTTTCTCTATCTCTGTCTATTTTTCTCCCCCTTTTCTATCTTACTGTCACTCTCACTCTAACTCTAACTCTCTCGGTCGCTCGTTGTTTGCGCATCGCCGTTGTCGAACCGCTCGTTACGAGGGGAGAGAGGCTCCTACGCGCGCGCGATCGTTAGCGAGAAAAACGAGGAAGAAGCACTACTACTCTCTCACTTTTTCTCTGTCCCCGTGCTTAAGAAAGAAAAAAAGTTCGTTCGATCCACAACCTCTTATTTATGAATCCTTCCGCTCGAAAATTTTTCCTTGATATATCCGACTTGTGTTTTTGGTATATACACAACACTGCGCTCCCTTTGGTATACATTCACCCTCCTTTGGTCGGTACAGTATAACTTTTGATTTCTTTCTTTTCACAGTGGCATCCCTGTCTACTTACCTACTACCACCTACCGCCCTCTCAGTATCTCACCACCAGTTGCTCCCCACTTCTTAGCCCGTGTTTAATGCAAATCAATGCAAAGAAATGAAACGAACGAAAGCAGAGACGAACGACAATATCACGTTCGTGTACCACCTCCGATATATCGTGTAACTGACGTGTGGCTGCTTCTCATTTTGGTTACCAGACCGGGATTACGAGGGCCATCGCCGTCGCGCCGGTTCGCACCATACTAAATCGTCGCGTCGGGATCGGTCTGTATCGGTCTGTCTGTCTGTCGTCGTCCTCGTCGTCCTCCTCGTCGTCGTCGTCGTCGTCCTCGTCGTCGTCGTCGAAGTCTGTCGAGTCTGTCTATCGCTAGCAGGAAGCCTTCGGGACCGAGATACTCTTGGCCGTCTGTCGATCTACACGCGCGAAGATCCACCATATACGCTCGCCCGATCGTTCTATCGGAAATAAGCACACATGTAACGATCCTCTAACGTTCGTCCAGACAAATACAACCGCAAAACAAAAGCCAAAAACCCGCCGTACGCCGGACGAGACGTTCTAAAAGAAAAAAAAACAAACAAAGAAACCGGCGAATCGAGCCACCGATCAGAAAACAATTAATCGAGAACTCGCAGACACCTTTCTTGTTACACGCGCGCCTCGCCTATTCCTCTCTTTGACCGGTCCGGTGTCTATCTATATCTTTGATCCAGCCTTCCCGGAAACTACTCACGACCACGAAATTCTTCGTTTTCCTGTTCCGTGTCCTGTAAACGGATTATCGCCGCAATTAGGCTTACCGCATCGCCGAGGTTGAGCCGCGCCGTCGTTCGATCGCATTTAGGCGTTTCTTCTCGATGTATAATGAGATCACGATCTACATCGGCATCCTCCTACCGAGAGAATCCTTCGAGAGTTCGCTTTTCGAGATCGAACCACGCATCGACCAGTTCGCGTCCGTGTGAACAAGGATCAATGATATATATCATTATATATACAAATATATAATATATCTTCATTTCGCTGTGAATATTTGAAGGCCAACACTCGAACGAATGCTTCAGTAGGACGATGCTTTTGGCGACTATATATACATACATATATATATATATATATATATATAAATATATACACTATGCTCTGCTGTTTTCTCCCTCACACGACCGTTTCTCCGTGACGATGACGATTCACGCGCGCGTCCGCTTCCATTCGGTCGCGAACCCGAAACACTCGGATGTGTGTCTATGTAACGCGAGAGTCGTCGCGAGAGTCGTCGCGAGTTTCGCGTTGAGATTTGTCGCGGTGATCGGACTCGAAATCGCAGTCGCAGTCGCGGAGCATCGTGTGAAAATTAGTAAAATCCACTACCCTTTACCTCCTTCGTTGTCTCTCGAGTCTCGCGTTAGAGTAGATTTCCGTAGGCAGCAGCCTGTTGCTCGAGCAACCGGACCTCTCCGTGACATATGCGTCTGTCTCAAAGTATTGTAACACGAGATTCGTTCGGATGTAGATGTGCGTGTTTCGAAGGCGTCGACGATTTCGAAGCAGCAATGAGAACAGGGACGATCGATTGCGCGCGTGATCGGTGGACCGCGACCCTTTCGCTTCCTGTAGATCCCGATTTCGGACAACTTCCGCGAACGCACGGAACCACGAGAAAAAAAATCGCGCGCTCCGTCGTGTGTCGCCAGTCGGAAAAAATTTTTTCTCGAAAATTTAGTCGTTTCACCGATCGTGTCGTCGTCGTCGTGGTCGTCGTCTCTGTCATCGCCGCCGCGACGAACTGTAGCGATTTATTTATAAACACGCGTGAACGAGAAGTCAAAGAGAAAGCTAACAGTAACAGAAATCGTGCACAGCAATTAACAGATCTTTTTCATTCGAGGTACGAGACGAGAAAAGCGTACGGGTTCGACTGTCCGAATCGTTCTGCCAATCGCATAAACAAAATAAAAAAAAATGAGACAAAAGAATAAGTAATGCTTAAGGGTTGAGAAAAGTTTCTTCTCTCTTTTTTTTGTCTTTTTTTTTCTCTCGAAATACCGTAGATACTCGTAGAAACGATGATGCGTCGATTCTGTATGGGAACCTAAGCGGGTCGTGCGAACATTATATCGTTAGCCTGTAGTACACGTAACAATACCGTTTTATTAACACATTAGCATTAATTGACGTAAAAGAGAAAACAAAGGAAAAGCAAAAGGAAAGAAAGAAAGGATTACCGAGAAACGAATTGCGGTAACTCCGCACGAGTGCGTTCCGTTTATGCTTGTACGTACCGTAATCGATAACGATGGATCGCCGTTATCCTTCCGATTTTTTTTCGTTCCGATCAACCTGTGCCACACGTTGGCGCGCGAAGATGTTTTTTCGTCACCACTATCTTTCTGAACTTCATACACAAAACACTCCCTTTTATTCTTCCCCCGCCGCAAATGGATTTTCCTCTTTGTTTCGTTGATAAGACACACCCGCGTTTTCAATGATAATTATATTAATAATGGTAATCGTAATGATAATGGATTAAAGACAAACGAATATGTAATAACAAATGTACTTGTGGAATTCACAAAACAAAAAATACGGCGTTTTGCGTGTTCTTTAATTCTCTATACATCACCGTCACCGTTACCGTTTTTCACGCAGCTATCCGGTCCACCCCTTTTCTATCTCTCTTTCTATTAACACCCGTCAAAATCCAATCACGCGAGTA
Source organism: Lasioglossum lativentre (assembly GCA_916610255.1). Lineage (NCBI taxonomy): Eukaryota > Metazoa > Arthropoda > Insecta > Hymenoptera > Halictidae > Lasioglossum > Lasioglossum lativentre. Next base: position 34,411,220 of record OU744355.1, on the reverse strand, counting down.
GAAAAAATCGCGTATACGTTTCGCGCGATAGTCGTGATCGCACGTTTCACTGGCTTCCTGCGTGTCGCGGAAATCTGCCACGATCCCGGATCTATCAACGCGCGTCCCGACTTCCTTGATCCACCCAAAGTCTTTTCCCTCCCGTCCATACACACAATCTTTCGCAATTTTTTTTCTCTATCTACTCGAAACAAACCGAACCGCTGTTCGTTCGAAAACCTCTCGACATGTCTTCCTCGTCCAATTTGTTCTCTCCATCGAACTTGGCCCGCTATTTTATTCGGTGCAATTCCTTTCGGGTGTGGTGGGGAGGGGGGTTGGGAAGCGAAGGAGACTTCGTACACAATGCTTAGAACCACGAGTATTCTGTTGCCATTGAAACCTTGCTCCTTTGTCGCCGGTGTAGAGACCGAGACGAGTCAGATTGGCTCTCTCTCTCGCGCGAGGTTTTGTCGCGAATTCGTCGCGCGAGTCCGTCCGGTCGCTTCAAAATTAGACTAGGAAGTTAAGAATAAGCTTTTTGCTCTGTCCAAGAGTTCGAGAGTGACTTGAAATGTATATGCGCGCAAACGATAATAACATGTCGAAAAACATAGATTGATCGACGCTGGAGAACCGCTTGAACGTTTTTCGACACTTGTGTATCCTTCGCTAGACTTGTCTGTTTTCGATCTTGCAAGTGCAAGCAAGAGCGTGGACGCATCCCCCGGCCGAGGAAAAGAAGGAACTCCGGGTCGAAAAATTCTCTTTTTTCCGCGGTCGGCCGTGCGCGAGAACAAGAGCACAACTGTGTGGAGAACGGCGGTGGAACACGCTTTGGGTCCTCGCGAGCACGGAAACCGCGAACCGGGGGCAAGTCTCTAGACGCGGGAGAAAAAAAAAACGGAAACTAGCGTCGGCAATGGATGGAGTTGACGGAATCTTTTTTTTTCCCTTGGTCGACTGCTTTCTTTTTCCTGTTCCGGCGATAGTCAAAACGCACAAGGTATATAGTTTCACTCGCCGTCGTAACGTAGATGCGCGTTGCGCGTCTATATACGTCCCAGTGTTACGTAATTAGGAGCCGGCGCGTCGAAGCAGATTTTCGGTGACGGGCTGCTCTCGTCTAGAACCGACGGACTAATCCGCACGAGAATGAATTTGAAAGAAAGACGGGAAGACGAGAACGGACTATATAGCCACGGGATTAGCACGCATAGATCCATACACGTGTGTAGGCGGTGCGAGAGTTGAATGGAGAGAGCGCACACACGCCTCGCCTTTCGGAGCCTTGTTCGCCGAATTGTTCGTCGCCACGGTTCGCGACGAGATACTACGTCTGCTAATCATATACGAGTACGCCGATTGTTTCGGAGATCTTACGGTTCTACCGGCAAAAATGTGCGTGCGTAAATCCACGGTGATATCCATGCACGGTACACACACAGAGCCAGTTCTGGGTAGTCTCTCGATCCGAACATATATATTTCGAAGCCGTTGCCAACCGGTCATGTGCAAATGCAAAATGCGTGGTCGTCGGTTGTACGTGGGGACATGCTTTCATATATACATATACACATATCTATATATATATATATATATATATCTATATGTATATATATATATACTTATGTATAGTACGTGGTACATAAAGCATAAAAAATATATGTATGTGTGTGTGTATATACATATGTGTATCGAGAAAAGCTTCTATGCCGACGAGAACGAGAACTATTAGCTCGCAGATCGGGACGCACGCCTCCTCCGGACCCCCGCAAGCACGTCGTATAAACAAACGAACGCACTCACGCACGCACGCACGAACGAACTAACGAACGAACGAGTCCCTCGACAGAGCCGTCTCTCCTCACCGATTTCATAGAAAACGTGGAACGTGGAACGTGGATCGGTCGACGGCCGATAAACGGATGAGATATACGCGACTTTCGAGAGACGAGAACGGGTCGCATAGAGAACCGGAAGAGTATCGGCGGAAAACGAACGTAGAAAAAACGGAAACGGAAAAACGAAACGCAGGAATAATATATGTATATATATAAAAAAAAACAGTACAGTATAAAAAAAGAGACCGACCGGTAGACACGCAATCGGGACCGGGACAACGACACGGTGTATCCTCTCCGTATAATGCGTGCGTGAGCACCGAGATATAGAGCATATAAATCAAAAAACAGTCGAAGTATATAGTCTCTGCACAAAACCGGGACCGGGACGTGTGTTTGAATCCTGTTCAGAACGTTGCGCGACGATATAGAGAAAAAAAAACGTTGCCTCTCGCGCCGTCGGGTGGTCGTCGTCGGTTGCCAATTACCAAAAAAAAAAAAAGTCAAACAGTAATAGAGAGACACGCGCCACATGGAAATCTAAAAAGACACAATGCGTATTGTAATGTGATGTATGATATAGGACACGATAACCTCTACCCCCCAACAAGCGTGCTTCTGGACAATCTTGGAAGGAGCTCTGGGCTTGATGATGTTCCACGAGTACGCAGAACAGAGTGAGAGGGTTGAGAGAGGTCCAACGTGTGTCCGGTCCCGTCCCGTGCCCGTCATGACGGCGAGAGGTAATATTGTCGGCCAGGTGCAGAGCAGAGGGACTCTCTGTGTGTTCCGTTGACAAGGCACAACGGCGACAAGCGCAAGCACACGCACAGACGCTGCTGCAGCCAACGCAGAAACGTACGAGCTGCGCAAGACCACGTCGTACCAAGGCAAGTCCATCATCACAGCCTCTCTCAGTAATCAATCGTCAATTCTGATCTCTCTCACTGTCTCTGCGTGTACAGAAAAGCGAGTCCGAAAAACGAAAAAAAAAAACGAATAGAGAAAAAAAAACATGTGTTCTCCCTATATATCTGTCTCTGACACGGCATTACCATTTTCTCTCACATTCTCAGTTTATTCTTCTCTGCCCGGCGAACGCGCTTTGAGAGCCATGTTTTCTTTCCCAGGAGATGCGGCTAGAGCGCGCGCACACACACACACGCACGCATCCACATTGCGAGGAAGTTCGTATGTGCGAATATAGGTGCGTCCAGACTAAACTACTTCCTCTAACATTGGCAATGGCGAGAGACGCTGCTGCGCAACATTTCACACTCCCGATACTTCTTCTCTATATTCGCCTAACGATTGGGATTTTCTAATGTCTTTCTCAGCTGTGTGGGGAAAAAGGAAGGTATCGTAAAAAAGAAAAGAAAAAACGAATACTTCTTTCTTTATCTATCTGCCTTTATCTTTCTGTCTATCTGTCTCTCCATGCAGAAATCCATCCATATTCTCTCCTCTGTTCCGGTCGTATTTCTTTTTTTCTCTCTCTCCAGTTCATCGATCCGAAATGCGCGCGCGCGGTGTGTCGATGGACGATACGAGGGATATGCGCGCGCGCGCGCGCTGTTCCATTCGAATTCGCGCGGGAATCGCTCCAGCGCTTTTGCGCCCCGTCGATCTTCCAGCTCGATATCATTCTGTCGCTCGGAAAAGTTTGAATTGGGTTTTATTTTTCTTATTCGAATCTTCCGCGTTGTCTGCTTTCTTTTTGCGCAACGTGCTCGGAAAGAAGTATCGAACGAACTGTACGTTCGCGTACAGCGGTAAGTAACGCGCGCAAAACCGTCAGGTAAAGTATATACGGAGGAGTTTGCGTCGTGTGCGGAGATTTTCGCTCTGGGATATTACGGCGGAAGAAATTTAGTATTTTTCACGTCGATCGAAAAACTGTGAGAGAATTTGAGACGAGACGGCATTCCGATTTGTAAATAAACTGATGTTACGAGTAAACATGAGATCTGCTGTATTTTTATTAAAAATTTATGTCACTCATCTAAGCTCGAAAGGTCACATTCCTGTCTTTTGTTATAACCATTAAGATCTCGTTCGTTGCGTTTTATAATTTCAAGGACTCGAAACGCGCGGTTAATTTATTCCAGTTGGGATTTTTCCTCATTGATACTGTATGGACAACGCATCGATTAAACCTGTTCGATTAGTTCAAAATTAAAATTGAAGCGCGCAAGTATCGGAAAAGGTATCTGTAGCGAAAATTTCAACGTAAGAAGAGACGTGCAGGTTCTTTGGTGCAAGACTCTCTGTGTATTACGGCATACAGTGTTGGACAAAAATAAACTATACAAACAACATGGTTCTGCTTTTGTGCGTAATCAGGTAAGATATTGTTAACAGACAGCCATACAAAATAGAGGATCGTTTAAAACGTTTGTATTCAGAATTGTTGACGGCGCCGTTACTTTTGTCCGTCACTGTACATTATCGTAAGATTATTCTGTGGGATTTAGCAACAATCGAAGCGATAACATTCTGATGTAAAAGACGACTGAAAATCCACGTGATGTCACTTGACCCTGTGTCGTAAAGGAAGGAACCGTTTTGCTGTGAAATACCAGTGGTGAATCGTCGCCATTCGTGCACAGTACCTGTCGAACTCTTTTATTTCCAGTAACCAGAAAAATTGTAAAAATGGCGCAGGACTTACGGTAATAATTTTACATTACGAATTTTATGTTGCTCATATGTTTTTGAATTAACTTAACGATACTTTTATGCACGTTAGAGGTTATGTTCTTCTGCGATCATGTGCTCTGAGGAACGTGTGAAAAGTTTGGTTACGTTTGACGTTTTTTTTAAAATAATGCATTCATCCCGTGCGGTTAGAAATCAAAATGTAATTCGTACAAATTTTTATCATTTAAATAACGTACGCGTCATTACTTGTCATTTTCACTTTCCTTCAAATTTTTTACTGTATGATGGAAGAAATGACACGGGTTATGTAACACTCAGGATTGGAGTAGGAAAATAGGGAACCCGTTTCAAAATTATTCAGAAAATTTATTTTTATGGTATACCAATTTGTTTTCCGTATTACGTGCGAATAAAATAGTCGACTGTAACAACAATTACACGTTCGATTTCTGTAATAATTTCGATATATTTCAGAGAGGGTCTCCTATTGGGCATGGGCAATCCCCTTCTTGATATTTCAGCAACTGTAGATAGTGATTTTTTAAAGAAGTACGATTTAAAGTCGAACAACGCAATTCTCGCTGAAGAGAAACACAAACCCATGTACGATGAATTAATAGAAAAATTCAATGCAGACTTTATTGCTGGTGGTTCTGTACAAAACACTATGAGGGTGGCGCAAGTAAATTCATTAAAATATAGTTGAATCTATAATGTTGTACCAAGTTTCATGTACCAATAAATATATGCAATCTTGTTCAGTGGTTTTTAGACAAACCAAAAGTGGCCACTTACATGGGTTGCGTGGGAACGGACAAGTATTCAAAAATTTTAGAAGACAGAGCACAGGCGGATGGCTTGAATGTACGCTATCAGTATACCAATAAAGAATGCACAGGTACCTGTGCAGTTCTGATCACTGGAAACGAGAGATCTTTATGCGCCAACTTAGCAGCTGCCAATTGCTTTTCACATTCTCATATACAGGAAGTAGAAAACAAGAAACTTTTAGATGCAGCTGAATATATTTATGTGTCTGTAAGTTTCCCGTAAGCAAAGACTTGAAATCATATATTCGAATACCTAATTTCAAGCGATTAAACTTCAAATTATAGGGATACTTCTTAACTGTCAGTCCAGAAACCATTCAAACGGTAGCTAAACATGCTAATGAAAATAATAAAATGTTCATGATGAATCTCAGCGCACCATTCCTGTGTGAATTCTATCAAAAACCTATGCTGGCAGCTTTTCCATATGTCGATATTTTATTTGGTAACGAAACAGAGGCAGAGACCTTTGCGAAAGTCAATGATTTTCAGACCACGGATAGAAAAGAAATTGCATTAAAATTATGTCAAATGGAAAAAGTAAATGAAAAGAGGCCGAGAATTGTTGTGATAACACAAGGTGCCGATAAGGTGTTGCTAGCCAAAGAAAATAGTGTAATAGAGTTTCCTACTACAAGGATACCATCAGAAAAAATTGTAGACACCAATTGTGCAGGAGATGCTTTTGTAGGAGGTAGATTTTCATTGCCTTCACATTTAATGCTAAATTGGACATTTCTTTCAAGGGCATTAACAAATTTTTATGTATTTTAGGTTTCTTGGCACAACTTATACAAGGTAAAAGCATAGATATTAGCATAAAGTGTGCGATATGGGCTGCAACCCAAATCATACAAAGATCTGGATGTACTTACGAAGGGAAGCCCAATTTTACTCCCTGCTAATTCTTAATCTATTAGTAATTGTGAATTACGTACTTAATAAATGATTTATCAATTTTTACCCTGATTTCCTTAATCACAGAACAGTTTCTTTAGACATATCTGGTAGTGCTATTATTTTTATATTTTACTTGTACACAATTGACTTTTGTCAACGATTTATTTTAATAAACATACATTCAGACAGGCGGATCTATTTTATTTTAGCATGTAGTACATACGAGAACAATTAGTTCTAGAGCACGTAACGTTTTAATTTTTTTTTTATCGATTCACAACGGTCAAGAATAAATCGTCATTTAACAATTAGTAGTATCAAAATAACATTTGGCTTTATTTCGCAAATGTCTACAAATCTCAAACAATATGTCCTTAAAAAAAAAAAATTGCGTTCCTTTTATGACAGTTTAATTTATGCGGAACTAGAAAGATCAATACAATCACCTGCAACGTGGCCATTGGGTTGTATACTTACAGGTATCATAAAAGGTAAGGGCACTGGCTGAAATAATGTTAGTCGAAAAACAGTTATCGCGATCGCGCGGCACGCCTGCGTCGTTCACTACGTAAATGCAGTGTATAGAGTAGGACGGTGATGTAGCGATAAAGACGTACGCGGTCGCCGTGGGACGGGGTAAAGGCAGTCCTTAAAAAAATCAATAATCTCATTACGAAATTGCACACGGTATGGTGTGTGTTTTGCTTGTTCCGTACCAGAAGTAACGGCATTCCGTTCGCGATCAAATTCGTGGCGAAACACCGTCGAAAAATTCAAAGATATCGACAATTTTTGAAAAAAGTATCGTTACATTTTCCGATGACAAAAAATTGATAACTTTTTCTATTTGTTTCGCAACATTTTTTACGTTACTCCGTCGAGACCATTTTCCGACGTAAACATTCGAATTTTGTAAAATTTAGTTTTCTTTGTTATCCGGATAGTGCGAAACAACAATCAATTATTTGAATAACAAACAACGCGACGGGATTGTGTGTATATTTTGTATATGTAAGAAGCATCGGCAGGATAAAGTAGCAACGATAAAACATGTTAACGAAACGTCCGTTAATCGAATTAGTATACCGTGTCGTCGGGAGAAAGAGACGAGGGAGTGACGAGGAGGCGCAACAGTAATTCGGTAATTATTTCTTTTCAGTATGTGCAGACGCGTGGTTCGCCGTGGGGTAGATACAGCCCTGGAGGCTCGTTGACAAAGCTGCCGGCATATCGTCGTGTAGTAGTCGCGCGCGCTGCCGCGTCGAGAAGCCGATTGGGAATGGTTAAAGCGAGCGTGAAGTGGGCGGCCATAGTGGAGGTAGAAGCGTAGTTGCACAGGAACAGAGGAATAGAGAGATACGGCAGTCTTGGCCGCGATATCGGGCTGGTTTCAGTATTCGCATTCGTCGCGGCTTCTGCTTGGCCGCGCTGTAAAGCTCTTACTCCTGGCTGTCCCACGGGGCATCGCGCGAACGCGAACACGAATACCGACACGAACGCGTATACGTGTGTGTGTCTGTGTACGTGTTTACGAGTGGGGTGTGTAGCTGTGTAAGCGGAACACGCTCTATTCCCGAAGGGGTGTGCGCGCGCGCGCACACGATCGTGCCCGCCAACGAGAGGGGCAACGAAACACGACGCACGCACGTGTGACCGGTAACGAGAGTGTGCGAGTCAAAGTGGAAGGTTTGATTGGTCGAGGAGAACGCGTGCCGCTACGACTGTGTTTCTTCGTGATTCCGTCGTGGCCGAGAGCGCGGTGTGCGCAGTGCGCTCCCCACCGCGTGCGCGCAGTGTGTAACCCCCGCGACCGCCATCTTTGTCAAGTGGGTAACCTTTGTTGATTTGTGTGAAATGTGACGCCGTTGTCGCGAGATAATTGGTGATCGTGATTACACGCGAGCCCTGTGTGTCGGTACCTGAGTGACTGGTGCTCTCGCGTGTCCCCCTGTGGATCTATACATGGAACAACCGCGACCAGGTAACGACAAATTCGTCTCTCGTTATATTCTCGGCAACCGAGAGAACCACGCGAATCGTCGCCCGATGCATACGGTATACGGGCCAGCAGCGGGTCGTCTGGCCGCCTGTTCCGTGAACGAGTGGGAGTGAGAGGGACTGAGCGCGGGAGCAAGACGGAGCGGGACCGAGCGACCGTGCGACCGTGCGAGGGAGGGAGACAGATACATATAGAACGAGCGAGAAAGACGCAGACAGCCTTCTCTCTACTATATACCGCGGTGTTACTTCGTTGCATTTTTCTTGCGATACTCTGTAGCGAAGATACCCGATACTCGGCATAAATTCTGATGCGCCGGGACAGCGATGCGTACCTCGCCGAGCGTAGACACCGGCGTATTTCAGCGTACCCGTTGTTCGAACGCGCGAAAAATCGTGCGAAAACGGTCGGACAACTGGCCGTGCCTAGCCAAGATGGCTGCCCGTCGGGCTTCGAGAAACTTGTGTCCTCGGTGTTTTCGCTTCGACGTCGTAATTGCATCGTTCCGTACGGTTTGCTCGGGCCCGGCCCTGCCTGTCCTCGACTCGACGGAAGAAACGTACGCCTCGTTGTCAGTATCGTTGCGATCGGGCAGTCGATGTATCGAAAATAACAGTGGCGACGGACGGGTTCGTGGGCGACGGCCGTCGCGATCTTAACGTTCGTCGAACGTACAGTGTCTCTGTTAACGAGGTACGGTGCAAGTGTGACTCGGCCGAAGGGACGCGACAACCTTATCCGTCCTGCCGCCGGATACATCTTAGCAGTCTCGCCGACCGTGGGATACGCGTTGTCCGAGTACGTTAATTAAAATGGCTACCGACGGCAGCCAGTCCGGTTGGCGGCTGGTGGTCATTCGTGAACCAACGAGTCCACGTACGCGCTACTCGTCCCGCTACCGCGATTCGAAATTCCGTCCATCCTACTTCACATTTTCCATCCATCGATCGACCGACCGCCGTCGGACAACATCGTTTCGCTTACGAGCTTAGCCAGCTTGCCAGCGCGATCGACGTGTGCGTTTCCGTGGCGATATGGAACCGCGTAGAAAACGCGAGAACGACCGAAACGAGACGGATACGACATGATGCGATACTATCGGATACCATACCATACCATACCATACGATACCATAGGAACGGTACGATACGATACGATACGATACGATACGATACGATACGATACGAAAGGAGACGAAACGAGCGACGGGCGGCAGCAGCAGCAGTTAGGCCGTTGGTGTTCGTTCGTTTTCTCGGTGGCAGCTGCTCTCTCTCTTTGACCCTCCGTCGGGTGAGAGGGGCCCCGGCAAACACAGCCAGCCGGCCTGGCCTCACTGGCCTCCCTTCGCCCTCGTCCCCGTCGTGAGTCGTAAGTCGCAACACGACGGAGAAATACTGCTCCTTCTTTCTCGATCCATCGCGATTTCCCTGTTTAACGCTTCGACCGTGCTGTCACGAGTTTTCTCTGTCTCGCGTCGCGTCGCGTCGCATCGCCTCGTCTCGTCTCGTCTCGTCTCGTCTCGTCTCGTTCTCGTCTCGTCTCGTCCCGCCTCACTTCGCCTCGCCTCAACGTCCACTCCGTACACTTCGAGGCCCCGAGGTTTCTCTCCGTCGTCCTCGACATTTCTTCGAGCGGCTGGCTATTGTCGAAAATGGAAGCGCGCGCGATTGCACAATGTTGCGTTGTGGCCGCGGTACGTTAACGTTCCCCGATAAAACCGGCGGCTCCGTCGTACCGGTTACCGGTGATTTCCGGTGGCGATCGACCCCCTCCTACATGCTTTTTCACGTTTCGTTTGCTTGAATTCCGGGCCGAGCATCCTCCGATGAAACAGCACGAACTTTGCCGCCTAATTTGAAAAATGGTATTTGCCATTTGAAACGCTGTCCACGGCATAGCCCCGTTCTCTGGAGCAGCGCGGTTCGCACGAACCTGCCTTCGCTCGTTTAACCTTTCGTCGTTTAATTACGGTTAGAATAAGGGTCGCGGTAGCTTCGAGGTTAGGTTCAATGACAGCGTTTCCGTTGCGTTTCGCGCTCGAAAACCGTGAAATTGGTTCACGTGTATGATCGTCGGTGTACGCCCACAGTTGGATCCAGTATTTACATACGGGTGACGGGCTAACAAATTGAAACTACAGGGCCCCAACCGCCGTGTATTCGACGTAACCTCCAAGATAAAGTGGAAAAGACTTGTTGGTAAACTCGTGCTCGTTGCAGTATTTACATTGGAAAAGTGCAGGTCAAACAACGCATACTACTACGACGGCGGTGTGACGTACGAAGATATCATCTGACATAACCTCAAAGATAATGGGAACGATACGAGGCGGCTCGCGGTAACCGTGCACGCGTTCATTAACGTCTCGCGTTCACGCCAACAGTCGAATTACACTGTTGCGCGGAAAAATTGCAACACCGGGAAATACGCGAATCGATGCAGCTCGTTCGTGCAATTATTCGTGCTCTCTGGTTGGCAAACGCGGCACCGAATCCGCTTCGAACAGCTGTGTGTCGTCGAGGTTCGTTGAAATCTTTGTTTCGGACGGAGTTCGAACGATCTGGTAATCGTTGACATAGTTTTCCGTTCTGTGACGTGGATGGGAAAAGATATTCGAATTTCCGTGGTGTTTGTCGGCGTTGCGATTGTTATGCACGACGGTAGAGCGCGAGTGTGTTCGTTCGTTGCGTAAGTAGGAGCGCTATTATTGTTATCGAACGGTCTGTTTATATTTGATTCCGTCGAACGGAACGGAACGGAACGGAACGAAACGGAACGAAAGCTAGGTGAACAGAGGACCTCCGAGAATTCCCTCTCTCGCTCGACGCGTAAAACGCGCGTCGACGTTAGACACAGAAAGTTGTCAGGTGGCTCGTCCGCTCCTGTTCTCGGCGAGCGTTGGAAGCGTGCCGGTAATTGGCCGGCTAATGAATTCGAGCCAAGGCTGACGTTTAAAGTTTAAGCCGTCGCCGGAAATCCAAACCGTCGCGTCGTCGAAGCAAGCCACGCATCGCCATACCAACAGTTTTTATTCTCTGCTCGGTCGAAGCTTAAAAATTTCCATGCTTCGAGTCATCGAAAGTTTTCTCTTTTTCTCTCCCCCACTTTTCTACAATGACCTCATCGCCGATGACTGTCCTCGACGTAGCTCGGAGGATGTCGAACCGCCGAGAGCCTCGCGCGGCGTAGCTGAATTTTATGCATTTCTAGCACATGCCGGTGTCTTCGAATCGTTTCGCTCGCGGACCAGTATTTTTCGGCGAATCACCAACGGCGGCGCGTTGGATCGTCGGATGGTTTTCATTTTATTCGGAGCCGAACAGTTTTTTTCTTTCTTTCTGTTTGGTTTCGGTGTTCCCTCGAATCGATCGACGAACATTTACATCTGCGCAAACATCCGCGGCTCGGCTACGAGCATCACGTTTTTAATTAAGCATCTACCGGCGGCGTCGGCGGCGGCTTTACCGTAACCTTGTTCACCGCTGCTGTTCCTCTTAATTATCTCACCGATTTTTCGAGTATGACACCGATCGCCGCAATCGCATTCACGGTCGGCGCCAGACTCTCTCCGCAAGGTTAATTCTGCCGACAAACTCGATGATTTTTGCGAACGTCCGTCAAAGATGGCGTCGCTTGTGCCGTAGAATTTCAGCGAAGGTTATCGATATGGGTGGACAACGGGCGCGGATTCGATACAAAAAATAGCGAATCGTTGTTCAATATTAATAACGAGGGTACCAACCAATCGAACACTTTAGCGGTTAAATAACAGTTCCGTTTGTCCGTTTCGGCCGGATAGAACACCGCCCAGTTCATCGTTCGATTCAATTAACGTTTCCACCGATCGATCATTCGCTGGCTAATTAGCGGGGAATAACGGCGGTGGTAGTGTCAGTGCTCGCAGCCCGTAGCCCGTAGGTAGCCGCTCGCAGGCATATACGCGCCGGGGAACAGCGACATGGAAAAACGCGAACGAAATCGCGCAGGTCAAAATATCCTCCCTCGGGACACCGTCACGCCGCGCAGCCCTGGTTACACGTTTGCTTATTGTATTAATGTTATCTCGTGATCGGCGCGCCCGCGCCCGCGCCCGCGCTCGCGAGCTCGACCATCCGCGAACACTCGCGAATGATCGCGAATACCTGTGAGTTCGCGTCGCGGGCAACGGACGCGAGCCTTTTCTGCGGTCCTCCAATGATAAAAAGCAGTGTCGATGCGCGGTGATCGCGATGGAGACGTTTCTGTGCGGACCTCGTTGCTACGGACCGATCGAATCACCCGTCCGTTCAACGAGACGAGGCAGTGAAGTACCAGCGTGCGTCCTGTGCTAACTATCCGAGTAACTCTGTCGCACTCGAATGGCCGTGTTTACGTTTATTGCCTCGTCTCGTTGGACAGAGTATAGGCTAATTGGCGTTTCTTTCCGGGGAGAAGACCTAATCGCGGAAGGCGGTCCTCGATCTATGCGTCGTGACCTTCTACGCGGCGGAGATACACGTGTTGATCGAGAAACGGTTCGGCTATCGTCGTCGTTCGATCGTGAGTCATGCGTGCGATCGGAAGAATGCTCGGGTTTACGATCGGCTCCAGGTAATTACGGTTATCGGGGCCAAACCGATTGCCTCTCGCCGTGGATCGGGCGAGGCGGCCGACGAACCACGCGATTCGATCCCTCGATCGCGATAACGTTCTTCGATCAAGATCGCGAAGCATTAGTCGCTCGTTCTAAAATTTATTCGTTCGGAGAGCTCGACTTTGGAAGTTGTAAAACGTTCGATTTATCGTGTCTCGGATCGTGAAACTATAGTTAATCGGAGCGGGAAGTTTCGGGAACGAAAAATGTCGGACTCGAGGGTAAAAAGTTTTGGCGGGAAACTCGTCGAGCGCGTCGCTACGAGGGTAGGTAACGTGGTTTCGAGAATAGAACATGCACGTGGCGAGGAAACGAGGTCGTAAGAGGGATCGGAGCACGGCGTGGCTCGACCTGTCGTGACGTCGCTTCCGGTGGATCAACCGGAGCCGGTTTAACTCGCGGTTTTACACTTCTTTTCTTTGACCGAGCTCGGAGATATTTATTATCGTTCCCTCGCGAGTCGCAGCCAGCATCGGCATCGGCCTCGGCACCAGCAGCGCAGCACTGGCCTAGGTCAACTTGTATCGCAGCTGCATCTCCTCGGCTCTGCGCGAAGCGTAATCGCCGGTGCGGCGTTTAGGGACGCGTTCTCCCCGCGGAGCAATTAATTCATAGCGGGTACCGACCGGGCGAGTCGCAGGTATCTACTACAAAATCCGGCTCCGATTTAACAATCCTCATCGGAGAAAAGGACACACGGCTTACACCTGAAACTCTCTAATCGATGACCAGAACCGTTACGATTCTTTATCTCCTCGAGTAAATGGTTAGCTGCGCGCGTGTTTCTCGTCGATAGTCGATTTCTACGGTGCTTCCGATACAACGACATTGGGAAACCGAATCGGTACTGGCAGGAAGGTGGCTGGAACAGCGAGCATTTGGGCGTGAAACTTGCTCAATGGGTTACGCGCTCGTAATTATTGCGTGACACCGGAATTTCACCGGTGATTAGCGTCAAAAGCGATCGCTTGATCCCGACAACTATGTTCGATCGGAGAGCTAACGATCTTACGGAAATTTACGGGGTACATATTCGAAGACTTTGAGAACACATTGGACAGTGTATGGCTACCCGGGATTCGGTTCTCGTTCGAATTTGAATCGAGTCCGAACGGTTCCGATCACGTACGAACTATCGACTTGAAAAGCCGCGCGCTTATAGGTCGTGTCTGGTTGCGCAATGACATACGGTGATCACGGTGATTTTTAAATATTTCACTCCCTTCCAGGCGACCACCGTCGTGTACACCTAACTCGGGCTCGGGCTCGGGCTCTCGAGGAGAAAGTTCATCGCTCGGGGGAAAATCGGCCGATCATCGTTCGCTACCGAGCTGGAAATTGGAATGGTCGTTCTCTCTCTCCCGAGGACTCGAGCGAACAATTTCTTATCGTTGGCCGTTGCGTAACGCCTTTCGCGCGTACGCTCCATCGGCCGATGATCGATCCTCCATTCTAGAAATCACAAAGATAATATTCGGATTACGCTCGCCGCTCGCCGGAACGCTCGAATACGTTTCAATTAATCCCGGGCGCGTGTTGTTGTAACCGAAAACAATGCTTGGCCGGCCAGGAAACCGATCGATAAACGTCGCTCGCGACCCTCTCCCATGCTAATCACAGTCGCACGCTTCACGACCGCAACAAAATGCGCTCTCCCGAGTCCGTGGCTCGCGCTCGGAATTCCTCCTCGTTCGCGCTCGAGTTTTCCCCAGGCCTGGATGATCTCTCCGTCCCTCTATCGGCGTCGACCTTTCTCCCGTTCGGAAGAAAACTTCATTAGCTCGAACTCTCTGTAGGAAAGTGACAACGCCGGAATGCCCAAAGAACGGCTAAATCCGTAGGGCAGCGAAGTGAAAGTGGAACAAATGGAACATAACTGCCGATAGATCGGAATTTCGTGTAGGGTACTTTGAAGGTGCGCCGCGCTAGGATTCATAGGTTTTACCCGGTGAACGTTATCAACGAGAACTAGAGTAGTGGCTATCGCGAATTTTTTTTTCTCCGGCATCATTGATTTCCAACGAACTGACGCGGTGAATGGTTATGATTTCAGGTTGGAAATAACGCGTGATAGAGCGTCGCAGAAGCTGGGAAGGTAAACGAGAGCAGAAGCTCGGAAACCGAGAAGTAAACGTAGAGGGCACGTACCGACACAGACCTCTCTCGACAGGGAAACGAAGGAAGAAGGAAGAGGGCAAGCCAGCAAGCAGCGAGCAAGCAGCAGGCAGGCGCAGGATGTGAATGTCGTGGCCGTGACACAGCCGACCCAGACCCGGAGGCGCTCTCGCGTTGTCCACCGGGTGCGTATAACCTGGCCAGGTACGTGGCGGGTGGGTACGCCGCCGCCGGCGCCGCCCTCGTCGGCAGACGGCCGACGGAGACGGAAACGAGATGGACGAGCCGGAGTCCGCGGAAACGTGGTCGGCCTGGTTCCTGGACGCGATCCGAAAGATCCGCAGCCAGAAACAGAGGCCGAGCGTTGAACGGATATGCCACGCGATCCGCCAGCATCACAACTTCCACGAGGAGGAGATCGCGGAGCACCTGGAGGTCGCCGTGAAGCGCGGCGATGTGCTCAAGATCTTTAACAAGGGACAGTCCTCGTACAAGGATCCGGGTGGTTTGCAGTCGAAGCCGCTCAAGGTCGGCAAAGGATCCGATCTGAGCAAAGTGCTCAGTAAAGCGGTCAGGGAGCTCGGCGAGAGGGAGGGCTCGACCCTCAAAACCATCGAGAAGTACATCAGGCAGAGCCACACGGTCGAGGAAGAGGCCGAGGGCGATCTTAGGACGGCGCTTAGGCTATCCGCGAAGAGGGCCGTCGATCGGGGCATCGTTATTCAGGATGGCAGGCTCTTCCGGCAACCGGACAGGCCGCCATACCTCAAGAAGATTGGGGACAACGCTTACCTACCACCGCCGGAGCCTCCTGTCCCCAAGGTGAGTCCATTCGATCCTTCCATCCCTTTCGTTTCTCGGTCAGCGCGTTCAAGAATCCTCGGTCCGGCCGAACGTTTCGAACCCCTTTGCGGTCAACGGTATGTTCGTAATCTTATCCCTGTTGGAATTAAATATACGGCTCGGTCGCATACGCCGCTAGACGTAGGACCGCAAAGGTTTAAACGCGAGCGAGGCACGACTCGAGGTCATTTCGCGACCGTATCAGCGGTCGTGTACACGTAAACGGGTTGAACTTTGAAGCGATTCGTACGAAAATATAACGCCACGAAAACGCGGGCCAAAGAACTTGGGATTAAACGATAAAGTCCTGTTCGAGTCGAGCGAATATAAAAAAAAAAGTAGTATATCTCGATAAAGCAAACAATGAGCATACATTGCGAAAATATTCCGAGGTGGAGTTACTTTGTATACGTAAAGTCTTGCCTACATAAACGGAAAAACATATCAAAGTATCCGTGAATGAGTAGAAGCAAACATTTAAGTCGGCGTTCGTCGTTCGCCAAAAGAAAATACCGAATCGAGTAGGTAGCGTGTAGCGTGCAGGGATAATCGATTCGCTGCTACGCAACAACCCGTGTTATGGCTGGTCCGAGCGAAAGATTTATTTCTCGGTTGGAGTCAGGGCACACGCGCAGAGGCGCTCGAAACTTTTGCCGGTTAGTGTACGGGACCGTTTTTGGCGAACGGTCCCGGGAATGGAAGATATCTGGCAGAGCTCGGCCCGGGTTAATCCCCGCGTATCCGTTACACCCTTCGCGCGGCGCAGCGTGGCAGGACAGCCTTTCCCCCATTCTTTCGGCTCCGGCTAATGTCGCGGCTTCGAAACAGCAGCGAAGAGTTGGCGCACTCGTGTCCTCCGGGGAATGCAAATCGAGCGAGCGAAGCAGGCGAGCAGGCGAACGGTCGTTCGGCTCGGCTGAAATTTTTAACCGTGGAAACGTTTCACAAGCGCACCTGTTCGACGAGACTGCGAGCACGGAAGACGATCGTCCACGAGTTTCGGAACCACCTGTACTCGGCGGAGCCCAGAGCAACTGTTGCGCGAATATCGCGAGAATTTTCACGGCCTTGAACTCGGCGGAGCACGTTCGCGGTGCTAGAACCGTGCCGACGCGTATCCGGAACTCGTCCGACCTCTTCCAGACCGCGGTCAGATTCGCGCGCGATACTCCTCTCGCGGAGTATCAATTAACACCTCGGGAACGACGTTGATAGGTTGAACCGGGCCTTGAGATAAGCAAAGTCCCAAATTAAATTTTCAAGACCACGTCGCCCTCTGCATTATTATTTACCGATCAACCGATGCCGATTCACGCGGGTCCGTCCGTTCTCAAATCATTAACATGTTGACTGCCGAACAATCACCCCGAAATTATCTTTTAACCCCTTGCCCTACCATTTATTTTATGGTTTCAGTGATTAGAACTGTTTTGTAGTTCGCAATTTCCTAAAAAAAAGTGAAAATTTATATCTATTGTATGCCTATACATGCTCTCCAATAACTGTACATTAACAAAACCAAAATAGAATTTCATCTCGATTTATAGAAAATTAATAACATACATATTCATTAGATTCTGTTCAGAATCTTCATCACGAGTCTGACACGTTATTGTAGGGCAAGGGGTTAATCAATTCCTGCTCCCCATAGTTGGTGCAGAACATTTTTATTTCGCATAAAGATCCACAGTTTGGCTATCACCTTCCACCGAACGAGTGTAAACCCAGCAAAGAAAAGAGAACTTTATGAGCTGGCATTGGGGGTAGAGCTTAGGCATCATCGGCTCTTCCGCGAGCGACGATAATGGACGCTTCCTCGCGGAACTGGTCCGCGGCGAGTGGCCGATCTCCGATTCTTGCTTTCCATCGACTGCTCGGGTTCAGTCGGGGTTAGCCGTCGCGGAGCAAAAAGTTGCCGAGTTCCCGGTCGGCTCGCAACGATCCATTAATCTCGGCAAACCGATCGGCAACCGCTCGTTCGGTATGCCGCGTTGCCGCGCCGCGTCTTTCTCTGCTCTTTCGAGAGAGGAGCTTCGAGTCCCGTTCGCACGAGAGAAATCGCTCACGGCATTCTATTCTCTCGCCGACCACCCTGTCTTCGCTGTCTCTATCCGATACCGTCTACCGTCGATTCGCTTCATCTTCGAGATCGGTTCAAACACCATTGGTTTCTCAATTTTTCTCTTGCATTTTCCGACATCGGTACTGACTACGAGGAATATTATAAAATTTATTACACAGCAGGAAAATATGAAATAGTCTGAATCGTCAAGAGATTATTGTAACATCTGTAGCATCGTATAACGTCGGCCATGCATAAGCAAACTGACAATCCGTTGTCGTCCCTCGAAGGGTTAAATCATTTTGTCTGGGGCTTGATTTCCTTCGTACCGATATCGTTTAGTTTTAAAAGAGCGATCGGGAACGATGTCTGCCGGCAGGGAATTTATTCGGTCGAAAAGGCGACGCGTGGCCGGATCGAAAGAGTGAGTCGACGAGGAAAAGAATCGACGCGGCATGGCGTGGCGTGGCGTTTCCAGGGCATGAGTCACACGAGTTTGTGTTCGTATTCGTATTGGTACGCGTGTTCGTGTTCGTGTCCGTAACGGCGCAATGGAGGAGATAGAACGTATGGGTAATCGGCGTAATGCAAACAGGCCGCGGAAAAATAACGGATCACTTCGCGGCTATTCGCGGCTCGCTCGCTAGGCGCACGATCGTCCCAATTTCTGTCGAATTGCTGACTAATTAGCGCTCGATTCGATGCCAATTAGCGAAATAGGAACACTCGTCAGGATCGGAGAATTTCAGAGCTAAAGGTGCCAATATACTGGCGAGTAACTTGCTTGAGTTTTAAGTATCTACACCTAACATTTCACATGTATCATCAGAAACATGTACCTACTTACCTATACTACACCGTACCAAAGTACATTAAAATCGAAGGAGGTCAAACACGGGACCTTGTCGGAGAGCGAAAAAATTTGTAAACAATACTTGGAAACAAGTGTATACAATTCTGAAAGTTACTCTCGCAAAAAATGTCACAAGTTACTGGTGCACCCTATAGTCCAGTCAATGAATGCTTAAAAGGAGGTGTAGAGGGAAATGGAAGGAACACAATTTTTGACTTTGGGACTTTGTTTGGACTAGTTAGGAGATAAACATACTAAAAGTCCCCACTCCTAGGAGGTGAGCGGGGTGCAGGGGGGCGCGTAGAAGGTCCCGTTTTTCGGTTTTTCGCTTATATCTCGAAAACTAGGCGTCCTAGCGATAGGACCATTGTATACAAAATTAATAGTGACAAAATGTGCCATAAGATTGATCTCATTCAGTTTTTCGCTATCTCTCATAGTTTCCGAGATATTCGCGCTCAAAGTTCACTAATTTTGAAAAAAAAATTTCACATTTTTTGCCTTATTTGACTAGCTAACTCTTCAGTCCTTCGTACTACGAAAAATTCATGCGAAAGGAAGTTGTTAAACATTAAATTTCTTTCAAGAAGATATGATATTTACTATTTTATCTTTAAAAAATTATTAATACAATTACCAATTAACTTTATGTGTAAATGAAGAAGAAAACGAAGCAGAACCCATCCCAGGACCAAGTACCCATGGCAAACCACGACCACGACCCTCCTGCCCCAAGAGAGCCAAGAATTGATAACAATTATTACTGTTGAACTAACATTTGAACGGTTGAAGATAAAATAGTAAATATCATATCTTCTTGAAGGAAATTTAATGTTTAACAACTTCCTTTCGCATGACTTTTTCGTAGTACGAAGGGCTGAAGAGTTAGCTAGTCAAATAAGGCAAAAAACGTGGGGCAAAAATGTTTTTTTTTCAAAATTAGTGAACCTTGAGCGCGAATATCTCGGAAACTATGCGAGATAGCGAAAAACTGAATGGGATCAATCTTATGGCACATTTTGTCAGTATTAATTTTGTATAGAATGGTCTTATCGCTAGGACGCCTAGTTTCTGAGATATAAGCGAAAAACCGAAAAACGGGACCTTCTACGCGCCCCCCTGCACCCCGCTCACCTCCTAGGAGTGGGGACTTTTAGTATGTTTATCTCCTAACTAGTCCAAACAAAGTCCCAAACTCAAAAATTGTGTTCCTTCCATTTGCTTCTACAAGTTTTCGTTGACTGGATGGACTACTATTTCTCACCGCCGCTCGTTGAATTGTGGACAGAACGGAAGAGCTGCTGAAACGATAACCCTTTGTGGCCCTAGATTCAAGTTAGACCAACTAGAGCAGAGTGGTAGTCTAGGGAGATTGGATCGCAAAGGGATCGGTGCCCAGCAGTTTCTCGCGAGAAATTGGGTGTCGGAGAGGCGTGGGACGCTTCGATGAGCGACAGACTGGATGCGTGGGTATTTGGAGCGGCGCGGCGCGGCTCGGATGACATAATATTATATAAAAGCTGGCAAAGATGGTCGCGGTCGGGCTTCGGGCTGGATCATGGACGGCTCGTGGCTCCCGCGAATCAACGAGGGAAATATTACGTGGTCGTTACGGTCCTTTCTTCGTGCGGCTGGCGAGTCACGCCGTGTGCCCACGCCTTCGAGAGGTTCTGGAACGGGGCAGCCAGGGGAGCGAGAAGGGCCAGCTGGGGCAGAGGGGAACAGCGGGGAGAGGTTCGGGACGATGTGCTATCTCGGCCAACTTCCGGCGACTCGTTTGTATATCGCTTCTCTTATTGATCCTCCGCGCGCACGGAATCACTCCGACGGAATCGGTCCGTCTCTGTCGAGCCATCTCCTCTCTTTCTCTCGCTGTTTTCTCCCCTCCGCGTGTCCCTGCGTTCCTAACGACCGCGTTTTATGCGTGTCAGACCGCAGAGCGAGCGAGCAAGAAGAGAAAGGACGGGGACAGAGAGAGCGCGCGCGGAAAGTTATAGAACGACCGCGCCGACGCGATTCTGCTAATTCTCTCCACTCCTCTCTTCGCCTCCCGAACGGCCGCCGCGCCGCGCCGCGCCGAGTTGTTCCCTCTGTCTCCAGCTGCTTCGACGGCTCACCGTGTCGCGTCGCTACCGCCAGTTTCCCGCCACTGCGCGTTTCCCGCGTTTTTTCGTCGACCCTTTCCCTACCACTACCAACACACCTTGCTCGTTATCCATCGATCGACCGCTGGCCGAACAAGGGCTACCGGTTCCCTGTCCTTCGGCCCATCCGACCTCCGCGCTCTTCGATTCCATTTCAACCTCCGCTGCCCGTCCGAAACGACACGCGTCTTTGTCTCCTGTCTCTAATGGACTTTCGCAGATCCGAAAATAACTTGCGGTGCGAATACGCTAGTAACTTGCGACATTTTTCGCGAGACCAGAAGCGTGTACACTTGTTTGCAAATATTCGAGATATATGATGCAAGCGAGTTCAACTTGCGGACCCTATCTCATAGGCGGTCACACGTGTCACGTGGGTCGCATTCGCAAAAAATTTTACAAGTTGCCTGCCGGTGTATTCGCACACCTTTGAATTTCGAATATCTTGGATCGCTACGATTAAAGAGGCTCCTCAAGTAAGTCCTCGATACCTGTGTCCCAGCGACCGTGATCGACGATATCCTTCAGCAGAAATATCGTCCAGACCGAAAATCGCACCCGGCGTAACCGATGCCTTAGCAGGGCCCGGAAGTGGCCAGAAGTCGGACGTTATCGATGGATCTCGATCGACGGGGTGAGGGATTCGGCGAGGAGCAGCGCTAACGAGGAGAGCATGGCGATAAACGAGACTGAAAGCGCGCGCGATGAGTCAGTGATCGCGGACAAGACACGAAAGAGAAGGCACAGCCGCAGCCGCAGCCGCAGCGGTGCGGCACGGTGCACGAGAGAAACGTCGTCGAGCGTAAGGACGCGGTTCACCGGAGCGCCCAATCGCGTAACAGTTACTCGACGATTGGCCGTACTTCGTCGTCGAGCAACAGGTCGTTGGTCCGAGAAGCGGAGCTCGATCGCGCGTGTTCCGTTCGAAGAAATTCCTCTCGCTGCAGCCGAGAGAGGCCCCGACGAGAAAATGTCACTCGGTGACAGACATCTGGCTCCAAGAGAGCCGTTCGCTTCACCGATTCTCCCCTGGCTGCCGCCGCGTCGCGTCGCGCCACGCTGGCTCTCTGCTTCGTGAATCCATAGATCCATGGATCCAACGGGGATATTGGTATCGGCGGGCCGATCGCAATTCGATTCCGCTGGCTACGCGCGAACCTCCCGCAACAGGTCCCGCCCGCTAATCGAATACATACATAGTTAGGCTCGCACGGTGTATCGGTTTCGCGTAACCGCGATAAGATTCCCGTTGCGACGCGTGCTCGTCGAATGTTCAACGACCCCGGACTCTCGCGGTAACCTTCCTCATAATTGTAAGTCGTACGAACCAGAGTTGGGCAAAATTTTCATCTAAATAAAAATTTCGAATAACGAATAAAAAATAGAAAAAGTTTTATTCATTATTCGATGGTTCGCGTTTATTAGAGTTGGCAGTAGTTGTGGAAAGATTTATTCGAAGCCCCCGAATAAAAGATACAGATAAAAGATGAAAAAATTATTCTTATATTATTATTATTCTTATTATTATTAATAGACTGATAAATTCTCGTCGAATATAATTATTTATTCGATGCTCGTCGAATAAAGATACTTTTTATATTCGAACCATCGAATAATGAATAAAAATTTTTTTATTTTTTATTCGTTATCCGAAATTTTTATTTAGATGAAAATTTTGCACAACTCTGGTACGAACCAAATAGGATTTAATTTCTCTCTTTAGAGCAGTGTTTCCCAACATGGGACCCACGCTTCACAGGGGGGCAATTTGAAAATGGACTCGTCCAAAGTTTAACCTATCATTTAAGTTTCTTCAGTAAACGATTCAATTTTTGAATATTAAAAATTATGTATATGTTACATAGGAGGCATAAGAATTTTAGAAAGGCTTAGGTGGCGCATGGCACAAAAAAGGTTGGGAAACACTGCTTTAGAGATTTCTCGCTTTAGAAGTTGGACTACGACACGATAGAAGCTAATAGAGCAAAATACTAGAAACCTGTGTCGATTCAAACGGCCGATGATCTTATCGTAAAATAGTAGCCGATGATGATAGTCCCCAATTTTCTACGTAGGCTGGCGTGACATTCGAATGGAGTACAGTGTTATCGGCCACTGGAGTACCGGAAGCACGCTTGGCCCGATAACGCGCCGTAGAGAACTAGTCGGAGGCGTTCACGATTAATTTTCATTGTTTCTCGACGTGACCTTGAGAGACCTTGAACGAGCACGGCCTACCGGACTGTAGTCTAGGCTCATGGGATTCGGATGTTCGGGGTGGATACATAAATATCGTTGGGAGCTCGAGGATTGGCCCGGAGGCGGTACGAAAATACTTCAGGATATGTCCCGAAATGTTCGCCCCCCTTCGTACTTCACGTTGTACGACAGGTTGGACGTAATATAAATTGTAATATGAATCGTATCGTCTCTAGGCCGTTTCACTCGGTTGCGAATTTGTGCGACCATTTGCCCAGTGAATCGTCGGTATTTAGGAGGAATAGCAAACTATGCCATGCGCCAAGCTACCAACGATAGGTACAGTATTTTATCGATAAATGTCCCAAATGTCTTACACATACTTGTCCTTGAACTATCCCCACTCCTGCGGGGTATACCCCGTAAGGGGCCGCAAAACTGGAGAGGCCTCGGCTGCCGAGAAGTGTAACATGATACGGGTCGGGTATATCGTTGTGAGACCAGGAGACCACTACTAATCCAATAACAAAACTTCTTTATATTTTATTATTATTTTTTATGGAACTTTCACCAACATATTCTTGATATTTTTCTAATGAAATTGATACCAAAAATGATATAATTCCGATAGATATGTTTATTTTACATTTCCGTTTTAATTCGTTCGCAACGGGTTAATGAAATCCTTTTATTAAGAGGCAACCGGATAGCTACAAAATTATTCAATCGACTTTCCGATTTGCTTCCGTTAATTTGTACACGGTACTCTTTATTAATTTTAATTTTATTTTCGACAACAGACTACTTCACCCAAAAATAATGGAGATAACATTTCGAGTACCGTGGAAAAATTAACGGAAACAAATCGGAAAGTCGATTGAATAATTATACTATGTAGCTATCCGGTTGCCTCTTAATAAAAGTATATCAAAAACCCGTTGCGAAACTTCCATCGCACGTAAATATTATCGGAATTATATCATTTTTGATATCAATTTCATTAGAAAAATATCAAGAATATGTTGGCGAAAGTTCCATAAAAAAATAATAAAAAATAAAGAAGTTTCGTTATTGGAGTAGTAGTGGTCTCCTGGTCTCACACCGATATACCCGACCCGTATTATGTTACACTTCTCGGCGACCGAGGCCTCTCGGTCTTCGCTATTCGTTTTTACGTTCGGCAAAAGTCAAAGAATAGTATCCCTCACACATAATTGTCCCTGGCCGGACCCGTGGTTGGGACAATTATCGATACAATACTGTAGTAGGTACTGTTGCGAGTTTTGATTTTTGTTCGGTATCGTCGAAAGTTGTTGGCAAGTTCGAGTACGGTGGCCGGCCGTTTCGCGCGTGCACCTCGGCATATCGAGGCGAAAGATCGCGTCTGCGAGAGCGAGTGGCGCGACGCGGCGCGGCGCGGTGGAGCCCACGGTTTTAATAAGATGCACCCTCGTTGATGCGGCGATATACGGAACCTAGCTGGCTGCATTATTACCGGAATGAATAATTACGTTTTACGGTGGTCGGTCTGTCGGTCGGTGGGTCGTCGTTCGTATGCAACGCGCGCGATACCATATACACCATATATACCTACCTACCACAGCCGCACCGAATACATAAAAATTGACGCGCACCACCGTGAATCGCATCGGTATCCGAC
The DNA here is from genome assembly GCA_916610255.1 of Lasioglossum lativentre. Lineage (NCBI taxonomy): Eukaryota > Metazoa > Arthropoda > Insecta > Hymenoptera > Halictidae > Lasioglossum > Lasioglossum lativentre. The sequence goes on along the minus strand of OU744355.1, from coordinate 34,386,498 downwards.
GACATTCACGGGTACGGAGCTCGCTCGATCGAGCCGTAATAACAGCTTTCCCGGCAATAACCTGCGCTCACAGTTTCGCCGAGCGAGAACTCTATCGACTTTGCGATCTTTCCCACTCCGTGGGACAAACCGACGGGCCCACCGATACTCCTTCGTTTTCATAGTTTTCCGTGCGATCGAACGTTTACCGCGTCATGCCCGGCCGGCTAAAACTTGCTGAATCATCCTGATGAATATTTAAATTCGCTTCTTCCGAATTACCAACCGATTACTACCTAATAATCGCATCCTACGGTTACGATTTATTCTCGCGCGAAGAACATCGCTAATTACTGCTTCGTGCTCGATGGAAGATCAAACTTGCGTTTCGCGTTTGTCGACCACGCGTTGCAATTACTCGATTACGATCCTGTTGCAAGGAAGATCGACGATCGACGATCACAGAGCCGTGACTCGTGATCAAATTAGCCGAGACGTTGCAACACCTTGTCTCATATAATCGATCGAGTCAATATAAAAAAATGGGTGCGTTGAAATTCTATCTCTCTGTTGTCGATATCGAACCATTAGTGAAAAGATAGGGGTACGTAAAGTATAGAGTTAACCTAAGTATTGGCAAGGGTAGGTGCTCCAGTTGTTTATACCGATTGACCGTACTTATCGTTGGTGTGTGTGTTATCTGTCGCAGCTGCCGGCTCCTCTGCCGATATGCAAAGAGTGTCTCGGCGCGACGATAGCCGGGAACAACAACAACACGAAGCGGAACGCTACGGAGAAGCTGAGCAGGTGTAGCGTGTGCGGGGCTGCTCTGCACAACATGTGCGCGCCGCCTGAGCTCTCGATCCTGGTCGACAGGGGGATTACGTGGTCCTGCGACGACTGTTCGCCGACCTGCGCCGGTTGTCAGCTGGAACAGGAGTCGCAAAACTATCTGGTGAAGTGCGCCGGCTGCGTCAAGTGTTACCATCCCACCTGTCTCGATCCCGCCCTCGACAAGAAGAATAAGGCACCGTGGAGATGTCGACACTGTCAAACGGCGCACACGCCGGTCGCCAAGGACGACGGGAAGAAGAGCAAGGCGCAGGACTCGGCCTCGCTTGACGACACGCCGACCAGCGCGAGGAAGAGATTCAGCAAGTTACGCGAGAATAGAAAGTAAGCACACTACCGATCCATAAGCGAGAACGAACGAAACCGAGCCCGAGCAAGCCCTCCTTTTCTTCCTTCCTTCCTTCCTTCCTTCCTTCGCACGCGCTCTGTCCAGACGTCGCGAGGCAATCGTGATCACCGATTAAACCCCGTGTGCATTAGGCAACTTGATCGTCTCAATCGCCCAGAAAAAAGTTGCCCAATGTAAACGCGGCTTTAGCAATGCGACCAAATTTCAATCTAGCATCCATACGTATAAAAAGGAATCGATACCTCTTTCCGACTCGATCCGATTTAACTCGTGCAGTTCTTGGAGCCGAAGAAGGGGTGTCGATATTTTTGCGATTTATAGAACGAAGAAGAATCGGTAGCGCTAATTGGTGATAAGAGCATACGTAAAATCTTGATACGTATGGATACTTCTTATCGAGTACTTTGGTATCAGATTCAGCTTTCTGTAATCGATCACATTGATATCGGTTCCATCGCTGATCGTGGTAATTATATTTAAACGGTTGCGCTGCTGAATACAAAGGCTATAGCCGGGTTTGGTGGTGAATTTCGCCCCCGACAAGATTTCAATCGAGATTTGGCTATTCGATAGCCTACCCAAAAAGACCCCGATCTGCCAAGTTACAGCCCCATATCACATCTGTAAGGGTAGTTATTGAGGAAAATCGAAAAACAAAGTTTTTGGCCCATTTTCCCTATTTATTGAAGTTAAAAATTCTGAAAAAAATTGAAACACATTCTGGATAATAAGCCACATATTAGGTATCATTTTCACGCCGAAAAAAGTGGTTTTTATTTTTTTCAATAATGACGCACCACTCTCAGGGATTTGAAAAAAATTGAGCATAATACTTATGATAATATCTCATTTCTGAATTAAATCCGTAGGTGTGCTCTTTCGATTTCTATATGAAATTTGCATTTTTTCGATTTTTTTCGTGTTTACAACCAGAGTTTGCAACGGAAAAATCTGAAAATGATACCTAATATGTGGCTTATTATCCAGAATGTGTCAGAATTTTTAACTGTCAATAAATAGGGAAAATGGGCCAAAAACTGGTTTTTCGATTTTCCTCAATAACTACCCTTACAGATGTGGTGTGGGGCTGTAACTTGGCAGATCGGGGTCTTTTTGGATAGGCTATCGAATAGCCAAAGCTCGATTAAAAACTCGTCGGGGGCGAATTTCAGCACCAAACCCGGCTAAAGCCTTTAAATGCAGCAAACAATATCCTCGCGGCGTTTAGATACAGCTGCGGATTCCAGTCGTCTCGGTGGAAGTTGCTCTCGCAACGAGACGATCGCGGGAAGAAGGATCGCGGTGGCACGGCGATCTCGATCGACACGGTTTATTCGACGGCGGTGTCGCGTTCGATGTGTTTCAGATCGACGGTATCCAGAAAGAGCTTGACGATCGCGACTCCCGGAAAGAAAGGCGCTGCTGGAGTGGCACAGGTGGACAGCAGCTCGGACGGTAATGCGGGTGTTGTCTCCCCTCGTCAACCACCTTTAATTTCCTCTCCTATACCACAACCCCCCGCCCAACTCGCAGGCCAGGGTAGGCTACTCGAAGAAAAGAACGACCGGATCTCGAAGGAGAAGCAAAAGTTCTTTAGGCTGAGCGCATTTAACGCGGAGCACAATAAGTTGAAGCGGGTGGGGGGCGGTGATAAGTCTAAGTCCTCGCAGAACGTTAGTCCTAGGTTGACTCGGGGTAACGCGAACCAGAAGAAGCAGCAGCAACAACAGCAACAACAACAACAACAACAGCAGCAGCAGCAGCGGGAACAGGAACAATCACCGCAACAACAACAGCAACCTGCACAGCTGGGTAATAAAAGGGCCTCGTTAGCGTCTAGCAGCAGTAGCAGTAGCAGCGCCAGTGACGCGTCTGATACCGATTCCTCGGATGGTAGCGACACCACCGACGACGATGACGACGATGACGACGACGATGAGGAGGAGGAGGAAGACGAGGAGGAGGGTAACAGCTCGAGCGATTCGAGCGACTCGTCCTCGGAGGAGGACGCGTCCGAAGGTGGTCGCCGAGTTGCATCTTCGCGGATCGAATCCCCAAAACCGAGGAGTCCATTCTCCTGCGATCTCAGCGAGGACAAGCCTTGGGGTTTCGCAGCAGCCGCCGCCAAGCTCAACGCGGAGTCGCCGTTTTTCAGCAACATCAACAACACCTTTGGCGCTCCATTGCCCAAGCTCGACGTTGGCGGCACGCCGACGTTCGGCTTGCACATACAACCGGCAGTGACCGTCGCCGCCGTCTCGGACAGCAAAAAGAAGCAAAAGAACGTCGGTGTCGGGGCTGGGGTCGGGGTCGGTGGCGAGGTCGGTGGTGGTGTCGGTGGTGTCGCGTCTTCCGGTTTCGCCGGCGGCATTGACAACAAAGTGAAGCCCGGCGCTGGTCAGCTGAAAGGCTTGTTCGACGGTCTGAGTCACTTCTTTTCAGTGCCTACGAACAGTAGGGCGAGGTCCGGCGGTGCCGCGCCTAATTACGCCCCGGACAGGAGAAAACGGCCTAACGCGGACGAGAAGACCGGTGGTAGCGTCGCCAAGTTCCCGAGAGGAGCTCAGCCGCCGCCAACCGGCGCGAACAAAAGGGACGTGTCGTCACCCGCTGTCCCCGTCACTGGCAAATCAAAGGAGAGGAAAAAAACGACGGCGGAGGATGCGCCGAGGGTGCCGAGGCCCGGGATCTTCACGCCCTCCGACGAGAGTTTGTTCGTAGTTGGCTCATTGAACGAGAAACTGCCGAAAATGACGCCGTCGAACCTGGTGAAAACCGCGGTGAACAGTAAGAGGCACGAGCACGAGAGGAGAAAGTTGATGAAGGACGCCTCGTCGCTCGTCAAGTGTGCCGCGAACGACCAATCTCTGTCCTCGCCGTCGTCTTCGCCGTCGTCGCACAGGCACGATAATTATCCACGAAAGAGGAACAACAACAATAACAACAACAACAACAGTAATAGCAACAACAACAACAACACGGTCACGGAAACGAGCAACGGTCAGACGACACGCCACCCTGTGCCCGCTGTTTCGAAGTCCGGCCTGTGTTCCGATTCCGTGAAATCAAATCCTAGCCTAAAGTCCAATCCACGAGCCTGTACTAGCGCCACCACCACCAACACCACCACGACACCCCGCGCGACACCCTGCTCCACCAGGAAGGGTAAGAGTCTATCCCCGACCCGCTCACGAGTCCCTTAACCTCGATGATGCACCCAACAAAAAAAAAAAGTCGCAAAAAGAAGAATTCCCCTCTAATCTAATCCTCGCTCACCACCACGTGGATGTGTTGGCGGTGTGGTGTGGTATATGATATGTGTGTGTACATGTGACTCTGACACGTAACTTCTTTTCCAGGATCAACGTGATTGTTCTCTCGTACCATGCGTATAATCTCGCCCGATCGAATCTTTTGCGTTTCCTATGCTCACGGGACCGTTAACGAATGTTCGTTGCTCTATCTCGTTCGATCGCGAGGGAACAGAATCGCGCGTTCGAGCACAGAACAATCAGGTTCCTCGATAGGATGTTTATCGGTCACACGGTGTAAAACCGATGGAAATCTGTCTCTCACGGTGGCGGTAGCCTCGCGTATATTCTTGAAATGAAACGGATCGGTTCGTATCGACGATGAAGATGCCGCAGCAGGATTCGCGTTTCCGTGGATCGCCTGGAGGATTTCCATCGGTTTCACGCCACGAATATTTACGTGGTTTATTGCATGTCACTAATAATGTTTTTTACTTGGCTCTGGCATACTTAACTTTCCTTTAATCCATGCCGCATATATGTATTTATAGGGTACACTATTAGTGCACGCTTGTCAATGCACCCGACCGTACACGCAAACGTTTCGCACACACTTTCATTCATCTTCGGTTTTCTCTCTCTCTCTCTCTCTCATTCACTCTCACTCTCTCACTTTTTTCCCGTTTTCGTGTTTGCCGGTCGACGCGAACAATTTCGAATCTCGACTACGAAACGCCTCTCGGAGATGTTGGATCATCGCTTCGCGACTTGGTTGCGACCACCCACGAACCTCCAAGAGAAATTTGTTGTCGAAGCCACGTATCCTCCGATCTCTCCCTCCCCTTGTAACAATCGGAAACGTGTAACCGCACTGGTCAGTTTTCCAGGACGAAGAAATACGACACTGGGTGGCATACTATTGATACACTCAGCCGGTCCCGTATTAGTCGAAACTGGAGCGTCTACCTGTTGCTGCTGACACTTAGCAGGCAAACACCGTTGTTGTTGATAAAACTCGACGCCCTTCGCAACGCAATACGAGAATGCCCTTTTGCCATCGAAGAGCCAGACTACCGATACTCTGCCAACACATTCCACAAATACCCGATCCCACAGCTTTGCTTTCTCTCGACGCCCCACCGTACTCACAATTATTAACAGCTCTATTCGACGCCAGAATTACCGCCAGAACTGATCACTGTTTTTTTTCTCTGTTTTTTTTTTCTTGTTCGTTTGGATTATATTCGTCCAGATTGTGCACTGGTTAATAACATATTGTCACGCTTGTTCGATCAAAGTAACATTGCTTTTGTTTCTCGGTCGACGACGAGGTTCTCTAACGACCGATCCCGTGCTTTTCTCTCAAAATCGTTTCGTGTTTCGTGTTTCGTGTTCCGTGTTCCGTGTTCCGTGTCGCGTCGCCCTCGGCCGCATCGAACCGTGTGGTAGTAACACTTCCTCGTCTTGGTCCTCTCCTTCACACTGGACGTGTCGAAGAAACGCGCGAATACCGCGATGACGAACCATTTCTCTACTCGAACGTTTTTCTTTCTCTCGATAGAGATCTTCCCAGCGAAGAGCTCTACTTCCGTCGTTCTATTCGTCCCGCAGAGGTGTGTGAGCACGAGAAGAACCAACCTTTCAACTCTGCTTACAGAAGAGCCGATTCTACCGCAGACCTTGCCGCCCGGCGTCACGCAAAAGGATGTCGATCTGTTTAAGGACGCCCGGGACAGGGCGGCGAGACTCACCGTTACAAATGCGAACGGAGAAGACGACGAAGCCGCGTCCTCGGCTCTTAGTCCTGGCACTGGAAATCCTGCCGCTGGAAACGGCGCGCGGAACCCCGCGGCCATCGTTTTCGGTCGGTACGAAGTGGAGACGTGGTACTCGAGTCCATTCCCGCAGGAGTACGCGAGATTACCGAAACTGTTCTTCTGCGAGTTCTGCCTAAAGTACACCAAGAGTCGAGCGGTACTCGACAGACACATGGACAAGTGCCAGTGGAGGCATCCACCGGCCACCGAGATTTATAGGTGCAACGGACTGTCCGTTTTCGAGGTGCGTTTTCCTCTATCTCTGTTAATTTAGATTTGCAAGATCTCTACTATAGAGGTCATCGTTGGGCATTATTCGAATAAAATTTCACTCGTTATTCGACCACAGTTCCTCGATCGTTATTCGTTATTCGTTCCCATTACTTATTCGTTATTTCTTCATTCGTTACCGACACCGATCGGGACCAAACTGCCTCTCGACTTTAATCTAGCTTGCGATCAAGAATTGAGTCACACTTTGCTGTCCTACTGAATTCAATCGTTATTCGCGAACGACGAGTCATTTTTGTACACGAATAAGAAGAGGACGAATAAACAAAAAAAGATTCCGGTCATTCGATAGTAATTATCGGTGACCAAAATAACATTAGTCATGCTGTAGTTCTTCACCACCAAAATCTGTGGATTAAATGTATTAACTCTTATCCTGTACTTTTTAAATTTTGTCTCGCAACAATTACCACGGCTGTCCTATTCTAATCTCGTATATTGTGTTCGCTTTCAGATCGACGGTAACGTGAACAAGATTTACTGTCAGAACTTGTGTCTATTAGCGAAATTGTTCTTGGATCACAAAACCCTGTACTACGACGTGGAGCCGTTTCTATTTTACGCGGTGACCAAAAATGACAAGTACGGTTGCCACCTGATCGGATACTTCAGCAAGGAGAAGCACTGTCCCGCGCAGAGATACAACGTCTCCTGTATCATGACTCTGCCGCAGTACCAGAGACAAGGCTTCGGTAGGTTTCTCATCGAGTTCAGTTATCTGTTGTCCAAGGTCGAGGGCATACCCGGCACCCCGGAGAAACCTCTCTCAGATCTTGGTCGGGTGTCGTACCACTCGTTCTGGAAGAGCGTGGTACTCGAGTACCTTGACGCCCATCGTGACTCGACGGACATCCGGCTGGGCGACATCACGAAGGAGACCGGTGTGTCGGCGCACGACATTGCGACCGCTATGCAGCTGTTGGGATTCATAAAATCGGTCCATTTACCCGGCGAGGGGAACTCGAAGGTGGCTGTGGTAGTCGATTGGAGCAAGGTGAACGCTCACATGGCGAAGGTGCGGAAGAGTTCCCGCATCAAACTGGACCCGGACTGTCTCCGATGGATCCCGTTGCTCACGCAGATCCCGAACCCTTACCAAAGTCCCGAGGAGAGCGCCGACACCAGCTCCGAAACTTCTCCCGTGACGGAGCCAAAGCAAGCGACCGCGATCGTCGAGAAGATTCAGAAGGTCAAGATCAAGAAGAAACCGAGGGGGAGAAGGTTGGGCCAGAGGAGGTCGTCACCGTTGAAGCAGAAGAGCTCGCAAAAGTCAGCTAGCGCCGTCGCGGTACAGAAAGAGGTTTCCAAAGAGTCGAGGGACGCGAAGGAAGCGACCAAGGAATCAAAGTCAGTCAAAGAGTCGAGGGAAACGAAAGAAACGAAGGAAACGAGGGAAGCGAAGGAAACTAAAGAGGCGAAGGACTCGAGGGGGACCAAGGATCCTGAAAAAGAGACCCGGACCACCGCCTCCGCGAACTCCGAATCGTCCAAAGAACCAATGGACGTCGAGCCGAAGACCGTTCCGACGACACCGAGGAACTCCAGATCGGTAGCGACTGCAAAAAACGCGAACGCCTCGGCAGCCAGTTCGACGAAAGTGACACCACCTCTACTGTCCATGTCGAGGAGAAGGATCAGAACGCCGAAGGCTCTGGCGCTCGAGAGCGCAACAACGACGGCGACGACCACGACGACGACGACGCCTCTCCGCAAACGAAAACATTCCGAAAAGACTGAACCCGAGGAGAAGGAAGAGAAGTCGGAGGTTAGTTCGAGGAAGAGGACTCGCGAGTCTTTGAGGGAAAAGGAGAAGGATCGAGAAAAGGAAAAAGAGAGGGAGAAGGAGAAGCCAAAGGAGAAGGAGAAGACGAAGGAGAAGGACTCTCCGAAGGACAAGGACAGGGTCAAGGACCACGCTCCGGAACCGGAGAAGACGTCACCGAAACTGGCGACGTCGACTCCGTCGTCGACGGTTCACAAGCCGACGAAGAAACAGTGCAAAGTGGACGACATCTTGTTGAAGGTGACGAGCAGGCAAACCAAATATTTGCAGGCAAAACAGGCGAAAGAGAAGAAGAACGCGGACGAGGCTCAGTGCAACGGCAAGGAGGAAGCGAAGGAGACGAAAACTCCGCCGATGTCGAGGCGAGGACGAGCCAAAGCCGAGAAGGAATCTCTGAAAATGCCTCAGTTGAAGCCGGAAACGCCCACGAGCGACAGACCGCAAAGTCCTGTGATACCTCCCCGTCCGTTTTCGCCGTCGGCCGAGTCGGAGAAGCCCGACTCCCCCGAGCGCAAGGAATCACCCGTTCCGGTGCTGGTGTCCCAGCATGCCTCGAAAGAGGATAGCCCCGAGACGAGCAAAAACGAGTGTGTTGAGGAGAACGGCGCGATCGTGCCGCCGGAGCCGGAGACGGCGTCCGCGAGCCCCGGCGAGTATGAGGGCGGCGACGAAGACGAGGGGGAGGAAGAAGTACCTGCACCAAGGCCGAAATCCGTGACACAGTGTTCAAGCAACCCGGAGACCGAACCGATCGAGCAACCTGAAAAGACCGTGGACGCGAACGCGATCGTGATCGCCGAGATCGCCGAGATCGAGAAGGAACCCGTGGAGGAAGACACGGAGAAAAGCCAGCCAGCGAAAGTCGAGTCGGAATCGAGGATCGTCGAGAGTGAGACGACGGAAGCTCCGAAGGAATGTGATAAGGACTCGGAGGCCGAGAAAGCGATTTCTCGTAGCCCGGAAACGTCGAAATTGGTACCTGAAGTTTCTTCGCCCAAGGGGGAAGAATGCGAAAAATTAGAAGCTATTACTCAGGATAAAGATAGCCCTAAGGAAGAGACGATTTCCGAGAGGATAACGACGCTCAAGGAAACGAAAGAGGAGTCGACACGGCCAAAGATCGAGGCTTCTCCGGTGACTCCCACGGAGAAGAAGGAGCCAACGAGCGTCGTCGTCTCGAACATAGCCTCGCCCGAAACCGAACCGCTCACGCCGCAGGAGAAATCGCTACCGATCATGGAGCAACAGGAAACGATGCACCTGCATCAGACGCAGTCCGAGGAGATGAAGCAGAATTCTCCCGAGAGCGGGAAGACGACGCCTCACCTGGAGAATCCCGGTTCGGTGAAGCGGACGCCGCCTTCGCAGCCGGACCTACCCTCCATGGGAGTGTACACACCCGACTCGACCACAAACTCGGTGCACTCGTTGCACTACGGCCAGTGCGATCTGGACGTTAGTCAGCTGGGATTGGAGTCGCCGACCTCGATATCCAGCGACCTGGCGTCTCAGAACAGCGTCGAGAGGCCGCCAAGCGCACTGCCGTCGATGCCGGCGTCTGTCACCGCTCCGATTTCTGTATCGATGCAGATCGCGCCACCGGCCACGTCCGTCGCGGTGAACATATCGCCTCAGGTTCAGTACGCTGACTGCTCGATGCCTCAGCACACGCCGACGGCTCACGTCAGCATTCACCATCCAATGCATCAGCCCCACACACCGCAGCCCCTTCAACAGCCGAGGACGCCGCAGTCGCACACGCCCCAGAGCATACCCACGCAGAGTCCTCAGCCGCTTCCACAGAGTCACACGCCGCAACCGATGCCGCAGTCCCACACGCCTCAGCCCTTGCCTCAGTCTCACACGCCGCAGAGCATACCCACGCAGAGTCCGCAGCCTCTGCCGCAGTCCCACACTCCTCAACCGATGCAGCTGTCGCTGGCACAGCAAACGCAGAGTCAGAACATGGCGCACAGTCAGTCCCAACAGTCTCAGCAGTCGCAACCGCAACAGCAACAATCAACGCATCAGCAACAGCAACAACAGCAGCAGCAACAACAACAACAACAGCAGCAGCAGCAGGCGCAATCTCACAGCAATAAGAGAGCCAGTGGCTCGCAGACGACACACAGATCAAGATCGGCGCAGCAGAGCAGCAGATCTCATCGAGCCACGCCTCCGACGCCGCACACTCAAGCCTCGTCTCAACATACCAGCTCCCACACCAGTTCTCATGCTAGTTCCCATACGAGCCACACGACCGTGGCGCACACGAGCCACGTACCGCCCCAGTACCAACAGTCTTCGTCGATGAGCGTGCCATCGGTGCCTCATCTGCAGTCTCACACACACGCCGCTCACTCGCACAACATGGCCGTGATCTCACAAGGGAACTACATGGCAGTCGCCTCGCAAACCTTCCCTACACAGAACACATACGTGATACAGCATCGAGGCAGTAGATCCGGCGCGCCTACGCCCTGCACCACCGCGACAAACTTCTATATCCAGACGAGCGCGATGCCGCCGCACTCGCACACGCCCGCGCCCTCTCTGTCGGCCTCCGGGAACCACCAGACCACCAACTCGTGCAGTCTGGCGAAACTTCAGCAGCTGACCAACGGCCTGGAGATGATACCGCCCACGCCGTCGCCGGCGATGAATTTGACACCGCCGCCTCCGATCCCGCACACCATGACGCCTCCTCAGACGTCGAGGCAGTTGCCGACCCCGCCTCAGGTGCCGCTCGGCTACCCGAAGAACTATTACAATGTGAACGCGGTGCCACCGCCCGGTACGCCCGGGCCGCCTAGTAGGTCGACGTCGAGGTCGTCGGCGAATGCGAACATGGCGACCCTGACACAACCGTATCCAAGCGAGAGCCTGTACAGACAGACCCTGGACCCCGGAAGTACCTGTCCCCAGATGCAGAGCGCCGCCAGCCGGGTCAGTCCGAACGTGGCGCTGAACACGAATATCATGGCTCAGTACGGCTACCGAGTGGCCCAGCCAGGCACCGGCTACATGAACCAGGCGGCGCAACTCGGCGGTTTCATGAACCAAGCCAGTCAACTCCCCGTGGGAGTGGTGAACGTACCTGCGCCGTATCCTCAGGACCCCCATCAGCAGAACCCAGCGGCGGTCTACACGACCTACCACGGCTACATCAACGGAGGCCTTATGCAGCCTCTGAACAGTTCGATGAGGCCCCGCTAGCCCCTAAATTCACCTAAACGCACACCCCTTCACCCGCAACGACGAAGCTTCGATACGGACAAAGCCCGTGGCCCTTCGTCCGCTTAGCAACGACCATTGTTTTCTCTCCGGGACAAGTTTACAAGCGTGCTCTGCGATGCGATCTCGATCTCTATATCGATCTCGATGTCGGGAATACGTGGCGTCGACGGAATCAGCAGTCTATCGATCGCTAGTCCAGTTGCTTCCACCGTAAGAGTATCGTTCCTTCGAAGCTACGCCACCGCGGCGACCTCTTTTAATCCATGAGAAATACGTTTCGTTTTACAGTACCACTGACGAGGGTAATTCGCAGCTTTCCCCACGCCCCCATTTCCTTTCCATCGAAACGTATTGATGTATTCTTTTACGAAGTTAGTTAGCCCCGAAGGTTCGCGCGGATCGTGCTTCTCGAAGGATCGAGAGGAGGAGAGCTCGCATCGAAGGGATTCGCGACTGGGCGTCGCGTATATTTATGTACTGTACGCGTCTCGCAATGTGGTACACTAGCCGGCCCAGGGGCAAAGGGTTTACGCTGTGCGATACACCTGGAGTAGTAGTGATAATCTTCTCCGCGAATAGCGAGAGTGCATGTCTCAACTGTGCGCGCCTGATCAATCGGACGGTTTGTTTTGCGAATTCCTTTCGCATTTCTTCCTAGTACCACGTTACGAGACACGGACAATACATGAGCGGGATATGATCGCGGTATCGGATAGGAAAATTGCGAGGCATGGGTTCTTGGTAACTCTGTGCATTTACAAAACGATTAATCATTATGTACCTTGAGGATCGATCTGTCGATCGGTCGAGGTCACGGAAGAGATACATCTTCCTTCCTCTGTTTTGGGATCTACGATCGACAAAGCGACTACCTATTTTTTAGTAGGGCATTCCCTCTTTGAATCGCAACGGTGTTACGTTTTCTGTATAATAATATATATGTATATATATATATGTATGTGTATGTATTTATATATATATACATATATGTGTGCATATACAAATATATGTATATATATGTATATATGTATATATGTGTATATGTGTACATATGTATATATATATATATATATATATATATATATATATATATATAAGTGTATATATGTTAATACATATATATATATATATATATATATATATATATATATATATATGTATGTTTATTTATATATATATATGCATATATAGAATATATATATATATAATATATGTATAAATACTTACAAAGAATATTCTGTTTGATATTATCGATTGTTGAACGTTGTTGTTTACGTTTTCTTCGAGGCACGCTGTACTTTACTGTATCATAAAATACTTACCGCTACGATCATTCGAATTGTATTATTGCGAATTAATTATTACGAATTAATTATTACGATTTTCAAAAAGTCGGGATCATCGTGAACGCGTTCGTTGCTCATTTTACCGTGTTATCATCGTTCGTCATCAGCATCGACACTACGTTTTTCTCCAGTTATCAGCACCGCTACCACCACGACCACCACCACCAACACCACAACAACTACCACTATCACCTCTGTACCCCTACCTCCCTACCAGCCACACTCCTTGACGAGATATCGTCCTAATCGTGATTGTCGTTATTATTATTTCTATCGATTACTATTATCATTATTAATATTATTATTTCTATGATTATTAATATTATTACTATTATTATCGTCATCATGATACCCAATCCAATATACAGTTATAGTTTTATCCGGTTCGAGCGGCCCGTCACATGGACACGCGGAGACAAATTAGGGAAATCGAGACACACACACACGCATACGCAGAGGACAAATTGCATTCGTTCGTTACTCTCTATTGTATGTAATAATGGTTTTTATTCTAGCTAGTATTTTGAGTGAAAGGGCACATACATACACAACAAACAAACGAACGACAGACAGATCAAACAAACAACCAGGAACAGACAGACACACATTCACACGGACCGATTTATATATATATTTACATATATATATATATATATATATATATATACCACATTCGAGAAGGATTATGACTGCGTATATAACACAGATAACTCTTCCACGGAGCGTCGTGAGAAAAAATTTATGCGGAAATTATTTTTTGTATCGAATCGCGATGAGAGAAAGAGAAAGAGTGAAAAAGAGGGAGACGCGCGGCTCCACTCGTTTCCCTTCGACCTGTCTGTGGGGAAATACATAAAACTGGTGCTCGTTCGTGTACGTTGAATTGTAATTTCCCTCCCACGCGTCGGCGACGCTTCGCGGAACGGTCGCGAACAAAATAATAATATATTTATAGTACGTTAACGAATTCGATTTTTTCAGAGGAGTACGAGCAATGATAAGAATTGTGCGAGAGGCAGTGATATCTGCTGCCCGGTTTTTAGCGTAACTCTTTAAACGGATAAGAAAGGTCATTAATAGTGTAAAAATACATCAATATTTATTGTACATAGATCTAAAAAAAAAAACTACTAACAAATAAAAAGAAATCAAAAATATCTGCTACGATTCACGAGGCTTTGAACGGTGGCAACGGCGGGAACAACGGGATCATCTGATTTGCATTCACTTGGAAAATTTCGTATTTCGTTTCCTTCGTCCCGTCCGCGCTATCTTTTTCTTTTCCTGGAGAAAAGAAATTCGCACTACAAACTAGAATCGTGAAGAACAACCATCCCCATCGAATCCGATGATAATAGTCACCTCGACTTTCTCATCTTTCTTTTCCTTCCTTCTCGTCTCTTCTTCTCGGCGCTCGCCAGATCTATGTACTTCTTTCTTTGATCCGGAGTCATTTGCGTCCACAATCTTCCTGCTGCACGCGCGACCACGGTTACGTGTTCCTTCGGCTTTTTGCTTCGTAACCGCAAGAAGAAAATAATGAAGGGGTTAGTGGCCCGGTATCTGATGGTCTCCTTTCGTCTGTACCCGCAAGGGTTAGCACCACCCCTGTTTCCATTCCTTCCGGGACGGTCATCTACGCTACCCAAAATCCAAGACATGTAACTTGTAAGTCAGTGAAATAATTGCTTGGGGAACTCGGGACGTCAGGACTCTTCTCGAGTCGAGCTTGAAATTGTCTTACCCGTCACCCTCGTTTCTCTTCCGGTCTTTTCGCACCTTTGATGGTTGTGAGGATCCCGAGTTTCCCATTTTATCGCGACCCTCTATTGTGCGGAAAACATTACTTGATAATTTTACGTTTTTCCTCTTTTTTTTTTTGCAACGGCAAAATCCGTGAAGAGAATCGTGGTCAAAATGGGATCGACAGAGACCGCTTTCCCTTGTTTTCCGACCGAAACAAAAGTGGGCATAAACATTCGCGGTTTGAAAATACGCGCAGGATGTCTAGAGGAATTTGAATGGTCGGAGATGCGTTTTCGATATGATGATATTTATTGGTCGAGTACAAAACATATTCTTATCGCTATCGACGTCAGGCTTTGTGATTTGTCCCACTAATACTATTATTTATTTAAATTAGGAAAAGAAAAGAGATTCGAGTCATGATGTTTTCAACATTTCCTTCTCGGAGGAAGACTCCTGATTTTCGAGAGCTTCGCTGGAGACGTTCACCAGAGCGCCTAAAGGTTAATCGAACGAAAGAACGGCAAATGGAAACCGCGTCCAATATTTTACAGTTCGCCGCCGGCCTGTGCGGCTTTTTTCGGTTTCTTGTTCTTGCTCCATTTATCGCCGCAATAGCAGGCTTCCTTCTGCGCATCCATATAACTCTTGCAGCCCAGAGTTGTAGTCCCCGTGTAAAGCATTTTCGCAGCTGCCTTGCACGTGTTTATCACCGCCGCTGTCTGATACCCCTCGCAATATTTGTACAAACATCTTTTAAACTCCAGATCGCACTTCTCCTTGTCCATGTTGCAGGTGTCGTAGCAGATATCGTGCGCGTCGCAGCATTTGGTCATCTCCGCCAGTGGTAGGTACTCTTGATTGATCTGAAATCAATTAAATTGTTCATCTACAGTATGCAGCGAATTCGAATTGTCACAATATGTTGCTCTCACCTCTATTCCTAAAGACCCGCACCCGTTGCTCTGTGGTTTATGATTCCAATCCGGTTTTGGCGCAATTCCTGAAATCAAAAAGCATTCCCGCCACTTGATTTGTAAATAGCAACCAATCGAATTCGACCATGTCACCTAACACGCGTCTTCTGCCAGTCACTACGAAGCTACCTTTTCTTTGAATGACAATCATTACCCTTCCACTCGAATCATTTAGAATTGTCGATTATCGATATTAAATACCGTGTCTCGATATCGTTTGGAAACCGTTCGTTTATATACGCGTGCAAGATAAATTGCGCGTCGCAAACATGTCGATTGTTCCGACCAATGGCAGCCTGATCGTGGACGAACTACGGACTGTGGACTAGGTTTAACGCGGGAATGGGGACGTTGATGAACTACGATGGAATGGCGACAGGTTAATTACGTACCCGCTGGACACTGGAACACACAGTGTTCCTCGACCGCGGCATCAAACACCTCGTGGATGTCCTTGATTTTCCTCGCCACGGTGATCGCATTTTGGAATAGATCCTCGAAGACCGATTCCGCTGATAAAACGGCGTCCCTTAGGTTCGATAACAAACCACTGCCATAACCGGACCAAGCGTACGCCATAAAAGTCAACGCGTAGATCAATGCTTTCCTATATTGCGAAAAATCCATTGTTACGCGTTCTCGATGCACTACCGACTCACTCTTCCACTGGTCCGTGGATATTTTTAGGTGAATCAACTCACATAGGTGTTCCGGATCGTGGACACGTGGTGGCAAACGACGTACTTGTTCACGATTCAATTTCGTCACGCAATATATATGTACATAACATAACATCAATTTCTCGGTCATCTGACGTAGATTTAACGCGTTAAAAAAAAAACAGAAAAAAACGAGCAAACAAAAATTGTTCATTGTAGGATTTGTAAACGTAAACTAATCGATATTTTGGTTGACATGAGTCATGGTGTTGGTTCGAGATTCTTGAAATTGGGAGTTTTAAGAAAATTGCAACGTCTCGAGTTCCTTTAAGTAACAGCGTTTATTATATAAAAAAAAAATTCAACTAATACAGTATAAATAATTGTTGCGGTGACAATGTTTGTTTAATGCGCATTACAACTTCTTCACAAGTTCTCCGTTGTCGTACAGTTTCTTTATATCCGTGCCACCTCCAAGGCAAACACCCTTCACAAATACCCTAGGGACTGTCCTGGCAGAAGTCATTTCACCCAGTATGTCTTGGATATCATCGCCGTCCTCTCTCTCATCCAACTCAATGGTAGTGTACTTTTCTTTTAAGCTATCGAACACCTATAAATGTTATTGGACGGTAAGAATCGGATATAGGAAAACGCGTGTTCTGGAATTTTTTTTATTTTCATGACTGTGGGAAATGAAAAGATTAAAAAATTTATTTGAACATATAAAAACTCTATAAATAGAAATAATAAAAATTTAAATTTTTTTGTGAAGTATGTCACAGATAACTTTTCTATTTAAGAGAATTTTGGAAATTTTCCATTCGTTAACTTTTCATATATGATTTTATTAGTCTGGAGTGTGCTTGGACCCCTATACGCAGGGTGAAAGTTAATGGAATTCTATAATACCTGCTTAGCCATTTTGCAATAAGGGCATCTTGACTTGGAGAATATCACCACCTTGTCCGATGCAATGATCTGCTTAACCTGATCCTGAGTCACCGTCATGTCAGCTTCTCTGGTGCTGGAAACTGAACCCATTGCGTTTGTCTAAATAAATTATTACCCGTAAAAATATAAAGCAATTTTTCTATGGTATTTAAGATATCGTTAGATTGTTTCAAACTTAAGAGGTCTATTATATCGCTCGTCTTGCAATCGTTGTTGCAGCATTCGTGATCCGGGCTGGTTGCGAAAATTATGTTTGCCATACCGCTAATTAAACTCGGTGATATTTGATACATTTTGAGTTTAAGATATCGCTTGATAGACGTAAACATGATCGACAGTTTCCACTCGGGTGAATTTATCCGTTTTAGGTTATTGCTCGAATAAAAGATGCAAAGTGCGATAAAAAACAAATGCCTAACGCATGATATTCGAATACAGATTCGACCAGTTACAGATTCAGCAAGAATGCAAATTCACCGTATCTCGATCGTTAAATTGTTTATGCGACGATTCCGTTAACAAACAAAGATTCTAAACTTTCCAAATTTCATTTACAACACTTATTTTACCTTGACGAACGTTTAAACTGTGGAAAGTATCTGTTACCGTATGGAATGTGGTATTACGAGCTGCTATGAGATATTGAAAATCTTGATAACGCAACTTCTTGCAAGAAAGCGAGCTAATAAAAACGTGGTAATAAAAATGACTCCGAATGAAACTGTGACACGAGAGTACCACTGATATATATATATATATATATATATCAGTGGAGAGTACCCACTCCAGCGAATGGTGCTCGTGTACGTGTAAACAATAATCGATTAAATACGTAGCAAAAGTTACGGGTTGGTGAAACGTTGGTTTCCAGCGAGAATATTAATTTAACTTACGATGGATGTTGCAAGTGTATTAATTCTGCAAGACTATTAATTTTCAGCAACAAGTTATCTTTGTCTGACCATGAATTACGCTGGATCATTCTACTTGAAATTCCATTGGAAGATAGGGAACACCGCGTACTTAATTTTCTCGGGCGGAGAACACAAGGAATATTTACAATTAACGCGAAGGCGATTGCAATAATGAAGAAGATTCACGTTTTTTTTTTTAAATTCATATATTACATCGAATTTTCATCGTCTTTCGGAATTTGTGGGTTTCTTAAATTCAAAGTTCCCCCGGCAGATGGCAGGACGACGCGGACGGAGCACTGTGTTTAGTCGAACATCTTTCGAGCCGACTAGTCGATGACTATCGCGTTGGAAGTGTTCTTTTGACACTTGACGTTACGAATTATCGAGCTGTTTGTAAGGTTTCTTCCGGAGTAGAAATGGTGTAAGAAAGAAAGCCTTGGGGACGATGAGCAGGATCGCGAAAATGGCCTGTCCAGGAGGTGGTCTGTACGTGGTCGAGAGCGAGGTCTGCCTCCTCGTGACGTCTATGAGACGGGTCACTCGATGGTCTTCGCATTCTCATCAGGTTAGAGAACGTGTTGTCAATTGCATTCATTTGATCCAAATGTTTCTTTTATTCAACAATGAAACGTGTATAGCTCGTAGACGCGGTAGAACGTCGATTCGTTCGTCTACCGTGATCACGTGCGTTTATTTTTATCGTTATCGACTCGAGCACCTCCTAATACTTCGTCAGTATGGTAACACCCCCGAACACGGTCATGCTCATTTTAACGGTGATGTGTATTTGAAATTTTTACGATTGCCTTTCAGGACGAAGACCAGGACAATCTCGTGAGGGGCTTGTCTAATTTGAAGGAGGCTCTGAACGAAGCGAAAGATTTGTCTCAGCTGGAACCTGGAGTGTTTTTAGCGCCGTTTCTGGAAATAATAAGATCGGAAGAAACAACAGGACCCGTTACGAGCCTTGCATTGTCCGCCGTTAATAAAATAATATCTTACGGTTTGATCGGTAAGTGTTATTTAACCTGTTCAGTCTGAGTCGAAGATACACGTAATAAAACTGCTTCGCCATATTTTAGATCCGGAACATCCGGCTGTAGCCCAATGCGTCGAAGCCGTTGCAGACGCGGTAACGCATGCGAGGTTCGTCGGAACCGATGCTACCGGGGATGGGGTTGTTTTGATGAGAATACTTCAAGTTCTGAGAGCTCTCACCTTGTCGCCGGCCGGAGACTATCTGTCGAACGAAAGCATTTGCGAAATCATGCTCAGTTGTTTCAGGATATGTTTCGGGACGCATCTGAGCGAATTGTTGAGGAAAACGGCGGAGCATTGTCTGAGGGAGATGGTGCAACATCTGTTCACACGGTTACCTCAGTTCGCGGACGACACGAGGGCATTGTTAAACATGAAGAAAATGAGAACCGACGGCATGGAGAATACTCGTAGCAAAAATAGGAGAAACAAAAATCATTATAAGCAGAAGCCTAAGCCAAATCCGGAGGAAACGGAGGACAGCGAAGTTCAGCCCTTGAACTCCGTCGACAGGGTGAAGCCGAGTCATTTGGCGACGACGCCCGTTGCTCCCGGAGGAAATATTGTAGATATGCAGGGATCGATGGATCAAGGAACCACGGAAAACGCGGAGGATGAAAACAAGGACAACGGTGGGAAAGATTTGAACGGGAAAAACGACGCATCGAAACAGGAAGACGATTCGGAGGGGAAGGGGAAGGAAGAGGATGTGGAAGATGCAACGAAATGTAAAGATAATAGCGACGGAGCTGTAGAAAGTACAAATAACTCGGTAGAAAAGGAACAGGTCCAACAGGAGGAGTGTAAAAATGAAGAGAAGAACGAGAAGGAGAAGCAAAATCGAACGGAAAAATCCTCCGTGGTGAAACAAGAGAGCCAGGGTAATTAAAACGATTACGGGTTTTTTTCAGTTAGCCAGAAACAATGATTCGTACGTGTTGTTTTGCAGAAAACCAATCGGTCATTGACGAGAAGAGCCCGGAATTTATACAGTCTCCGACAGGAAGCGTCGAGGACTTATCGATAGATGAAAGCACGAATAGCGGATACAAAGCATCGAAAATAAAAGAAATCGAACAAGTTGAAGAGTATATTAACGCGCAAGGAGTTCGTTTCACGCCGCTGCAACAATTAGTACCGTACGGTGCTCTATGCGTTCGTGAATTATTTCGATTTCTCGTGTCCCTCTGTAACCCTTTCGACAAACAGAACACCGGAGAAATGACCCATCTTGGTCTGAGTTTGTTGCAAGTAGCGTTGGAGATCGCTGCCGACGTTCTCACCAACTTCCCGTCGTTGCTCGCCCTCGTAAAAGACGATCTTTGTAGGAACCTGATTTTGGTAAGGCAAAGGACAAGCATTCTCTCGCGCGTTTACACGGAATTCTTAGCCGGCAATCTAATCGTTTGAATTCGATCCGTCAGCTTCTTGGCACGGATCGACTGTCGATCCTCGCAGCCGATTTGCAAGTGTCCTTTCTGTTGTTCGAATCGCAGAGGGAACATTTGAAATTCCAAATGGAGCATTACATAACGAAATTAATGGAAATCGTGTGCTCGGACTCGAACAGGATAGCTTACGATCAACGAGAATTGGCGCTCGGTATGGACCAACCGCGCGATACAAACGATTTCAATTTTCTTATGCAGATTTTTCTCTGTTTTATTTTAGAAGCGATCGTGAGGCTGTGGAGGATACCCGGATTACCGGCAGAACTATATCTGAATTACGATTGCGGCTTGTATTCGACGAACTTGTACGACGAATTGATGAAGCTTCTGTCGAAGGTATACATATTTTTTGTTGGGATACGGAAGATTGAAACAGTGACAGAAAATTTATATGCGATAAATTTCTGACGATAGAATGCTTCCACGTTTATGGGCACTATGTATAGTATGCAGTTCATCTCGTTGGACGCTATAATTATGCTGATATCTGGGATGGAAATCAGATGCAAAGGGTACAATGAATTGTGCAAACCTTCACGCCACAGCGCTTCGCCGAAACTGCCTACGCGAGAAGAATTACACGGCATAAAGGCCAATAAGTTGGTAAGCGTCGGCGTTCGTTGATTCTGTCGCGAATCAATCGAGCTCAACCATTTTGCGGATGTTACAGTGGTTGGTGATGGGAACGGAAAAATTTAACGAGAGCCCGCGAGAAGGTATCGCCAAGCTGACGGAATACGGCCTATTGGGCGGTAGCCCAGGTAATCCCGATCCGGAGCAAGTAGCCAAATTTCTGAAGGAGAATCCCAGTTTAGATAAGAAAGCTATCGGAGAGTACATCAGTAAGAAGGAAAACAAAAACGTTCTAAACTGTTTCGTACATAACTTCGACCTGAGGAACACGCGGGTTGATCAAGCCCTGCGTCTCTATTTGGAGTCGTTCCGGCTTCCTGGCGAAGCGCCACTTATCTCTTTGTTGCTCGAGAAGTTCGCGGAACATTGGCACGTAAGTTTGAAAGCGAAATATTTCTATCGTCGATGATGACGCAACGGACACACGCGTAAAGAATCGACGTCTGTTTACCCAGGATAGCAATGGCAAGCCATTCGCGTCGGCTGACGCTGCGTTTACCTTGGCATATGCGGTGATCATGTTGAACGTCGATCAGCACAATTACAATGTGAAACGGCAGAACAATCCAATGACCGCCGATGCATTTAAAAAGAATTTGAAAAAGGTTAACGGCGACTCAGATTTCGATCAAGATATGCTCGATGAAATTTATACGTCCATCAAGTAAGAATCTCTTTACGTTACGTGACTCGCGGTTTGGTTTCCTGTGTAACGATATTCGACATTATTAGGGGCGAGGAAATTGTAATGCCAGCGGAACAGACCGGATTGGTGAAAGAGAATTATTTGTGGAAAGTTCTACTGCGTAGAGGCGCGGGACCCGAAAGCATCTATCTAAAGGTTGGAAACGCCGGTGAATTCGTGGATAAGGAACTAGCCGAGCAGGCTTGGGCTTCGATCATTAGCGCGCTTTGCCGAGCGTACGACAAAGCACCCGATAAATTGTTGCAGCGTCGAGTCGCCGAGACGTTCCTCCAGTTCGTTAAACCTTCGTGGATACAATAGCGCACAATCGAACAAAATATTAACAGCCTTCTTTTCTTTTTAGATGCGCCTCGATAAGCGCTCACTACGGCATGAGCAGCGATTTGGACACGCTCGTGGTCAGTTTGTGTAAGTTTACGGGATTGGCGACCGGTGGCGAGCCCGAGCAAGTGGTGTCATATCTCGGCAGGAGCGGCAGATGTCAGCTTGCCGCAAGAACCCTCTTTAAAATCACTCACATGCACGGGGACGCAATGAGAGCCTCATGGAAGAACATCGTGGACTGCCTGCAGTCGTTGTTCAAAGCAAGGTTGCTGCCGGTCAGCCTCACCGAAGGGGAGGATTTCATAGACCCGTCCGGGAAGATATCCCTGGTTCGAGAACCGACTACGCCCAAGCAACCGCCTCCGGATCAAGGAATATTTTCCAGCTTGTACTCGTACATAGCTCAAGACTCGTCCCGCCTTTCTCAACCGGCGGGAGCGTCTACGAGAAAAAAAGCGACCGAGTTCGTGGCCGGCTGCTACCTCAAACAAATCATCGAGGAGAGCAAGTTCTTGCAGGTCGAATCGCTTCGGTCTCTGGTCGGTGCTCTGGTCTTCACCAACCATCAGGACGAGGACGTGTCGGTGTTTCTGCTGGAGCTTCTATTGGAAGTGACCATTCAGAATCGCGACAGAGTGATGTGCATTTGGCCGATAGTGCAAGCACATCTGGACAGTCTGCTGACGACAGCCGCCAGAGAGAATCATCCCTACCTGCTGGAAAGAGTAGCGGTTGGAATGTTGCGATTGGCCATCAGATTGCTAAGAGGGGAGGAGTGCGCGTGGACCGTTCTGCCCCCACTCTTACCGCTGACCCATTTACCTTCGGCGACGACCGCGCCCCTCGCTCGACAGATCGCGTACGGATTGTTCGAGCTGTTAAAGATCGGCGCGGCCAACATTCACAATACGGAAGACTGGAAGGTAGTGTTCAGTCTATTGGAATGCTCCGGCGCCGGTGCACTGTCGCCGAAGCAGTCGAATACGGTGTTGGACGAGGCAACGAATTCCTCGAGGACGTCGGTGTTGGATCCGAGGCCCATTAGCCCCGTGCCGGAATGGATGCTGATGTCGCCGACGGGAACGGAAGCGCCTTTGCCGGTGGCCGCCGACACGATCATCTTGGATCGCGACCTGCAGCAGCACGACCCGGCTTCGCTGATCAAGTGCTGCGACAGCTTAATGTTTCTAGTCAGAGATGTGGCGCACGTGACCCCTTTCAACTTCGAGCTCTGCATCCGTTGTGTCAGGACCTTCGCCGAGGCGGTTCTCAAGTGCACAGGCAAGAGAAGCAGGGTGCACGCTACCATCACGGAGGAACCGACCGGCTACCAACAGAGTCCTATTCAGCTGCTAGACCTGATGCACACGCTGCACACTCGAACCGCTCAGGTGTTTAGATGGTGGGCGGAAGAGGGTAACGCCGAGCAAGCGGTTTCTCTGTGGCCACAGGCTTGGAGGCCGCTACTCCAAGGCATCGCGAGATTATGCTGCGACGCTCGTAGGCCGGTTCGCACGGCCGCCATTACATATCTACAAAGCACGCTGTTGGCTCACGACTTGGCCCAATTATCGGCGGTCGAGTGGTCCCAGTGTCTGGAGCAGGTGCTCTTCCCTTTGCTGGCTCAACTATTGGGACCCATAGCAACGGACGATCCGATCGGAGTGGAGGAAACGAGGGTCAGAGCAGCGATGTTGCTGTCCAAGGTCTTTCTTCATCATTTGAACCCTCTGTTGACTCTTCCCGGATTTCTACCACTATGGCTGACCGTCCTGGATCTGCTTCGCGCTTACATGCACGCGGACAACAGCGAACTCCTGTTCGAAGCTATACCGGAGTCTTTGAAGAACATGTTGCTTGTGATGTCTTCCACGAACGTTCTCGCGTCCAACTCGAATCTGTGGGCTCCCACCTGGAGGACCATCGACATGTTCCTGCCGAACCTGAGGGAGGAACTATTCCCCGAGCCACCACCGCTGCCACCGGCATCGCAGGCGTCACAGACTTCGCAAGTGATCAGCTTGGTGGAGCAACAGCAACCGTCGTTTTCGGGATCGATAGCGCCGCAACCGGATAACGCGATCACCGAACCGATGCAACCTGTGCAGCAGGATATGAGCGCCGAAGTTGCACCGCAGACGGAACCTAAGAATCCCAGTCCGTTGACTATTAACAACGTCGTCTCTGTTCCGGTGTCGGTCCCGTTGTTCGACGACAGGGAGCCGCAACAGGTGATCACGTTGGTGAATCAACAGCCTCCGAGCGTGTCGAGCCCGGTTGCGGTGCAGCCGGCCGCGCAACAGGTTTTCGATGTGTGTCAACCGTTGTCAATGGTCTGCCAGTCGACCATCGGGGATCATCAAACAACGATAGCCAGCCAGGAGGATCTCGAACGAGTACCAAAGATCGAGGACGAGCAGGAGCATGTAGTCGCGGCCGAATACGAGGAACAGAGGCAGCAACCACAGCAGACCTCGCCTCGACACCACTCTGTACAGCATTTACTCTATAAGCAGGAACCGCAACACGTTGGAACGGTGAACTCCTCGCATCGCGCGAACTCGTCCGAGGTGAATCAATGTCTTGCATTTTAGCAGGAATGTCCCGTGGATCGTTGGCTGGTCCCACGCTAGTTTTCCTCATCTTTCTTCTTTATCGCATCTTTTATTTCCTCGTGTACGCTCGCTTTCGTTCCAATTGCTGATCCATGACCTCTTACAGCCCGCCGCGCGACGTCAAGTAAATCACGAAGAGATGAGCGGCGAGAAACGCTTGCAGAAATTTGTTAAATTCGAATCTCGCAACCTACGAGTTCGACTCGCCGGGGCTGAAGAGGCTCTGGACCAAGAACGTCGTTTATTGTTTCGCTTCGTTACGCTACGCCGCGATCCTGCATCATCTCCCATTCCCAAGACTCATCGTTCGTTACCGTCTAGCTTACTCTTCTTCTCAACCCTTTTGATCGTGCCGTAGATAAACGCGAGTAAACCATAGCGCGACGAGCCAGAATAACCGGAATATGTATTTTCTTTGCAGACAACAGCTATAAGCTCTACGGTGGCGACGATCTTTAATTCTGCGGCGTATTTTAGCGAGGATCCCGCGGCGGATCGACTATTCGCCGTGACCAATCCTTGACCACTGTACATTCGTTATGTATATTGTATGATATAAAATATTTCTATGAAGTACGAGACACGTCTCTGGTCTCGAGACCGTTGTCCCACCAAGCAAGAGGGAATCCAATCGACT
This sequence comes from Lasioglossum lativentre, assembly GCA_916610255.1. Lineage (NCBI taxonomy): Eukaryota > Metazoa > Arthropoda > Insecta > Hymenoptera > Halictidae > Lasioglossum > Lasioglossum lativentre. The sequence continues at coordinate 34,360,936 of OU744355.1, read as the reverse complement.
AGAGCCATACGACGGGCAGATATCTTTGGCTCGCGTATATTAATAATAATATGTCACGGTGTAATTGACATTATTATTAATATATACATATAAATATATATACATACACATTATTTGTACAGAACATATATATATAAATACAGAAAATTAGGTGTTTTGCGGCGCGGGTATCGTGTTTCGTGGCATTTCGCGTTCGCGTTATTTTTAAACAATACCGACGCGCGCGCAATCGTTCTAGAATTTGTACAAGCGGGACGGAGACGGACCGTTTGCGTTCCGTGATCGGTAGGTAATTTGCGGGCGGATCACCATGGACGAGCGATCGAGGAATCGGAACGAGTGGAGGAGGAGCCGCTTTTCGTTTTTCCGCACAGCACCCCTGGATCTCGAACGATTCGACACGTTCGACGCGGCCATTCGTCGACGACGCTTTCGACCATCGTCTCCATGCGTCTGGCGTCCGTGAATTCCTTGGTCGAGATTGTGCGACTTCTCGGCAGACGCGTGGGCACGCGCGCGCGGCTACGAGAAACTCGGAGCGACTATAATTAGCCTCGGTGGAGCCGGAATCGTTTTAGCGCGTCCCTGACTACATCGTATTCCGGTCTCCCAGTTTGACAAGTAAACAGTAGACTCTTTGCGTGCGTCAAGAGCTCGGTAGCCTTCGGTAGCCTCGTAGAAAATATATATCAGGGCGTCGATTCGTATTGTCTTGTCTCCCATAGTGTTGCAACCTCGGGCCTATGGAGGCTCGGAAATCATAGAGGTACTACGTTCTTTGATGTTTGCCGAACATAGAGGACATCGCGTAAACGACAAAAAGGGACTGAGGATCGAGGCAGCCGGCACAGTTTCAAAAGGCTGCGTATCGATTACAATGTCAATGCAAATAGGAATGTTTTTTATTTTTCGTTCCTTTCTTTACAGAACTATTACCAATGTATTTGTGAGATTTTTCTGATTAAAATAAGTCTAAATATGGACATAATTTGGACCATATTTACTTATTTAAAGTGTCATCATAACTCGCTATGATATAGGTAAATATGATTGAAACTCTGTCGAGTTTGGTCTTTTTTTAACCAGGGAAATCTCACAAATCTATTGATGAAAGTTTCATACAAGTGGAATTAAAAGTAACAACGTATTGTTCAGTGATCACTTTCGAAATCGTGGAAGCGATTTCGGGTCTTTCAATAGCTCACTAACGGAATCCTGGAAGCGAATTTTGTCCGCTGAACGCGGTGTAGATTATTCAGTACGTCTTTAAAAAGCTGTGTTTACATTCATCACTTGATACGTGATCACTTGAAACGTGATACATTACTAATTGGTCATCCTGTAATACACACTTTTATCACAAAACAAATGTAAGAAGCGACAGAAAATGTAGATGAACGATAAAATTGCTTCATAAACTGTCCCGTCAGATATTTAACCACCACCTTTTACTGGGCACACCCACACTTCCTGGAGGTTGAAATGGCCCCAGGTGTCAGTGTATAAAACATTTTACCTGCCTGCACTTTAAACAATTAAAAAAAAAAAAAAAGAAAATAATCCAAATTATGGCGTGTTTAGACTCATATTTTTATTAGAAAAATCTCATAAACATGTTAGTAAAAGTTCTGGGGAAATAAAATAAAAAAGTTTTGTACTTGCGTTACCATTGCAATTGATACGTAGGCCTTTGATCTATGGCGACCGTCTATGCTGTCCTTTTTAGCGTTCGCAGCTTTGATCGCTTATCAAATAAGTAAATATAATCGCAATTCTATCGTGTGTTTGGTCTCGTTTTAATCAGAAAAATATCACCAATACGTTGGCAAAGGTTTCGTAACGAAATAACTAAAGATAAAAAATAATGTTTCATCATTGCATTGGTACATTTTGCCTCACCGATATCCGGCCACGGATCGGGTTACATCGTAACTAGACCGTCCGCCCAAAGGGGGAACCCTCTAGTAGTGGGGATAAAAAAGTAACACTTTCCGTAGAGCAGATTGTCACACTATGGGAGACAAAGACTGTATCACAGAGCAGTGCGATCGCGGCGGTAACCTTCGCCCGGTCGCGCACTATTGTGTTCGGCAATAGAAGCCCAGCATCTTGCACTTCTGGCAGAGGTGTTGCGGGTGAACCTTGCTCTGGTCCGACACGTCCAGCCCGTCCGGTCGCTCCAGGCGTTTCTGAAACGATCGAGAAGGATCAGTCACCGGTTGAGAAGCCGTGACCCGTTGCGTAACCCGTGCGAAAACGTGCGATCCTAATTGCTATCCGTTAGGCGGAACACCTGGTACCGTGGAGACTAGCGGGACTCGCGGCCAAACGATATTTATATTTTGAAAGTTTTATTCGCACGGCGCCGTAAACTAAAAATACCATTTGTCGGATAGAAGGTCCCAAGTAGTTCGCTTTCGACCGAGGGGCAACGCGTTTTCCGGTCGTGTCCTATGTAGTAAAACGTCCGAGCGTATATTCTGCGCGCAGCGCCGGGCGATCAACGGGAGCGCGATTACGCGACTATAATTAGCTTTCGCCGGTTCCCGCGATATTTCGACGCGGTTTTGTTTGTTCGACGAAGGTGCCGCTCGCCGGTCCATCCATTCACCGGACCACCGGATCGTTATTGAACGCACGCGCTCCCCGCAGAAAGAGAGCGAATGCAACAGGTTCTAACGATCGCGAGCGTTTACGTAAAGCAAAAGCCAGACGAGAACGCAGAATCCTAGTTACCTGCTTATGCGGGTAGACGTTTATGTGGCATTTGATGCATTCTTGGCCCATATTTGCCCAACTGTTGCTTGACATCCATTTGCGCTTGCACTTTGGACACTTGTACTCGCCGAAGCATCTCTTTCCGCCTTGGTACGGCGTCAGACCCTTGCCCTTCGGCTGCGCCTGCAATCGGGACGCACGGTCGTTACGATGGACCTAATTCTAATTACCTACCGCGCATTACTCATCGGCGTATTTCAACCCCTCGAACGGCACAGAGATCCGCCAAGTCTGGTTTCTAGTGATTTTACGAAGCCGGTCAATTTTTCCCTAACATAACGGCTAACGCCCGGTTCTCTCTCTCTCTCTCTCTCTCTCTCAGTCTGCGACCACTGTGAGTGAGTAACAACAATTAACGAGGTGCAGCTGCTTCTCGGTGATCGGTGTCCCACCGCATATTTCATTACTTACGTATTTTACTACCGAACCGGCGAGGACTTGTTGCAGAGCTCTCTTATGCGGGAAAAAATTTACCAGATTCGCTCGACAGGCATCCGGACCGCGACAACACGAATCTACGTAGAGGTTCGTTCATTCGTAATACCGACAAGCCGTACATCCAAGCGAGCGGACGAAGGCGGTCTCTTACCTTGGGTGCAGTTTCAGTCGCAGTCGCAGTCGCAGTTGCATTGGCCTTCTTTTTCGACCTTCTTTTTCTAACCATCGTTTTCAAATTATTTAATGAACGATGGCCAGTGTCATAGTCGGGAACAACGACGAAACGTCGCGTGTCTGTTCGCGTTTTGTTTCGACGGTGTGCCTTCGTTCCGCTCAGTGCAGAGATTTTGTGGTCGTTTCACGCGCATGCGCGAAGATTTTAGCGTCAGTAATGTAAAACATTTGGCAAAAATGGGGTACCTTCGTTACCCCGCATAATTTCGCAAATTTTGTTATGATTTATTTTTGAAAAATGAATGTATAACATGTGTATGTGTGTGTATATATATATATATATATATATATATATATATACATATGTGCACATAATATATAATACATAGTTATAGCACTTTCCCACCAGTAATAGTTCCCCACTACTTTGCCTGCAAATTTAAGACGTAGATACGGTCCTGTCTTTGGTCGTGCATGCACGTGAAAAGACCACAATATCTCTGCACTGGTTCCGCTCGACTCGACTATACTGCTCTCCGATAGTGCAATTCTATAAAATGGACCTTTATTCTTAAAACTTTGACGGAGGCTAACTAGAAGGGATGCGCAGCTGTGTCGCAACGAGCCATGGTACTTCCCGGAACTGTAAGCAGAGGGAAATCCCTTCGTGGGTGCATACCCGCTGAATTCAAAGTGGTCTAAATTCATTGCGAAGGGAGCGTTGAGCCGCGCCGCACAGTGGTTCGAACGCGGAAAAAAATCAATTTTTCGAATGTTAGGTATATAAGTTTTTCATTACAATTTCATTTACTAGATAGTTGGAGTATTTAAACCAACAAAAATTTTTTATAAATACCAATTATTTCGTGGAATATTATGACATAAAAGTTAGGAAACAGGAAACCTGCGATTTGCGCTTATAAATGCGTCTACATACAAACGCAACCACAAGAATCTAAAACATTAGAACACGTGAAGAATATTATAATTTGATTAGATAAAGTTAATGTCAGTGTCATTTGTCTACCTAAAACACAAATTGAAGAAAAAGGTATTTTTAATAATAGCATTCACGTTTAATTTGACATAACTTTTTCACGTCAAAAAACGTCAAGATAAAACTTGTTGATAATTGTGCAACGCACATTCAAGTACATATCCTGCAAGTTTTGGCTGCGAATTCTTGCGAGCTTGGCACTGAGATTATTTTTTTCTAACTATAGTCAGTCGCATAAGTATTCGGACGCCCTTTAAAACAGAATAACTTTTTTACACTTTTACAAAACGATCCGATTTTTGTGAGCAATTAGAAGCATTTGTTTACTAAATGACGTGCAAAAAAATTACGAAAAAAATAGCAATAATAAAATCTTTTTTATTTGACCCCGTAAAGAAAATTAAAAATATATGCGTTTTGTAGATTTATGTTAGATATATATATATATACCTATATACTCTCTTTCTATATATATATATATATATATGAACACACGAGCTACAGCTGTCAAAAGTGGTTAAAATCTTAGTCTGCCTGAAATCCACAGTCTTTTACGCTACATCTTTCGATCCGTGTCGTTTTTTTCTGCGTTAACCGATTTCGATGAAATTTTCAGCACGTGCATAACTAACATAGATCTACAAAACGCATAGTTCAAAATTACTATCGCAAACAAAAATTTTTTAATCTTGTTGCATTGTTAATTATTGGATCAACCATTTTGTTTCTCGAAATTTTCACATCAAATTTATAATTAACGACCTTAAAAACCCTGGAGTATAAATTTTTACGCAAATTGAACCAATCATATTGATGCTATCATATTTTCCCTAGATTGGGCTAGTTCGGACATCTATGACGGATAGTTACAAGGAAAGTTATTGCTGCAATTACAGCGAAGATTGGCCGAGGTAGCCGAGATTTTTTAAACACCGTTGTTGTATGCTGCCAGAAATATATATTGAGCGTAATTCAGAGGTTTCCAATTAGCCCATTTTAGTTAATGTTCAACAATTTTTGGAAAAAAATTTTTTTTACCAAATAAGCGTTGTATCTGTGACATGCTTTCCACAAATTTTCAATTAGATTTGTTGAGTAGTTCGGTTCTTACGGATTTTTTTCCGCTTTTTGACCAAATGGCACCACTGTGCGCCGTTGGCTTCTTGCGCGCACAGATGCCCCGATCCTCAATACTCTATTTACTCCGCGCGACTATCCCACGGAAACATCTCCGGTTTCTGAAAAGCGAAGCGCGTGCACGCGGCGTTAAATGGGGCCAAACTCATCGACCGTGTCGGCCGATGACTATCGTATGACGTCATGCTCGCCAGAGAGATACTCTGTTTGTTGTCTCAATTAATTAGCGTTCAATTGGGCACCGTAGCTATCGCGGTGTTGCGTCGACCGACGCGGGTCGTTTGAGACAGGGGTTCGGCCACTTTTGCGGAGGCATAGAGACACCTGAGGACAGTCTTTGATGTAGTGGCCCTTCTTGAAGCACAAGTGGCACAGGTAGCTCGGTGGCGGTCGTTTGGTCGGTTTACGATCGAGCAGGCCCAGCTCCGTGAAATGATCCGCGAGATCCCCGATGCTGTCTGCCAGGTTGCCCCCTGGGGCGCCGGTAGGGCTCAACCCGGCACCTGCTCCTGTCCGAGGTCGATGCAAATAGGGCTGCGACGCCGTCGTCGGGAAGCCGCTCCAGATCGTCGGCAAGAGCTTGCCCTGAAGACACAACCGACGGTTTAAGGTCGGGTTATACAGAAGAAAACACGGTGGGACCCCGGATCCGGGCGAAGTTTGGTTACCCTGATTTTGTATCTGGCACTTATACGGGGACGGCACGGACTGATATAAGTGGTAGATACAAAACCAGGGTAACCAAAGTTTTCCCGGATCCGGGGTCCCACCGTGTTTTCTTCGGTATAAACCAGGCTTTATTCGCTCGGTCACGGAACCAACGCCGAGTGACCATCTATTTCCATTTACGAGGACCGGAGTACCGAAAAACAGAGTCTCGGATAGCTGGAGATCGACCAATGTACCTGATCCGGCGGCTGAGAGCGATTCTGATCAGCGATCGCTAGGTACACCCAGTTGAGCAGATGAGGCGAGTAGTGCGGTTGTTGAAGCGGCTTCTGGCCTTGGCTGCCGATGCCGTTGATGCCGTTGATGCCGTTGATGCCGTTGATGCCATTGATTGGTCCGAGGCCGATCTGAGTCGGCTCCTGCAGCCGCAGCTGTTGAACCGAGGGTCTCGGATGACAGGCTGCCATAGCTTTAGTTTCGCGGGCTATCATCGGATTATCGGCGGCTCTCGATCAGTCTCACCGATCGCAACGTCGACGCATCCCTTTCGAGATTCTCTCGGTGAAAGATCCGCGCATCTTCGACGCCGACCGTCGCTTACGAGCGCATCCGTTCGTCGAACGCGCCGCGCGTTCCTCGAACTATCCTTTTCTCGATGTCGAGTCGGAGATCGTTTTACCGCGTCATCCTCGAAGTCGAGACGACTACTGCGTCGCGGCCGGTCCACGCCGACAAGACACCATTCTTCGTCGATGACGAAGCGTGCCCGGTCCTACCGAACGGATCTGGCAACTTCGCGAGAAGAATAATTCCCGTACGGCTCTAACTTCTGAGATCGCACGCGGCACCAGCGGTTTTGCACTGTCTCACGCGCACAAGCGTCGGGATACGAGTCGATGCGCATTAATTTTCGACGTCGTACGAATTTTCGTTGTCGAAAGGATCTATCGATCGGAAGCCCGCGATGGAACAGGGACTCTCGACGGACGCGTTTCCCGGATTACGACGGACGCGTTCCCTCGGAGGGACTGACTTGGATCTGAACCTGCACAGTGTCGGTTCAGCCTGGTCCGGCCCGGCCCGGCCCGGCCCGGCGCCGCGCGGCGCGGCGCGGGGATATGTAAAAACGCATACAGACGAATCTTAGGCAACGTTAAAGACCCCCGCCATGTGGTGCGGCTATTTCAGTGCTTGCTGTCCGCGGAACGGCAATAGCCTGCTCTCGCACCAGCCTGCCTGCTACCACGGATCAGCCACGAGAGCTTTCCCAATCTACTACGAGTCTCCTACGATTTTTCTGCTCGTCCACTCGCGTGTCTTTCGTTTAACGTCTACGTGTTCATCTGACATGAGAGTAAAACTATCGCGAGTTACTCTTCAGAGTTACTCTTCAGAGTCAAATTCGACAGTGTGCTAGCGGAGAGCTGCACGACAAACTCTCGCAGAGCGAACAGAAAGTTGAGAAACGCATATGGACAAACGTTCAATTTTTCCATCGTACATTGTGTACGAACGCCGCGCCGTTCATATTGCTGAGAGTCTTCTAGATTCTAGATAATCTAGATAGTTTTCTCTGTCATTATACATATACATATACCGAAATTGTATCGGACCTACTGCACGTCCCAGGGACGTCCAAATAACGTTCGTATGTCCCAGATGCGTCCCAGGTACATCCCAGATAGATACCAGTTTCAAAGTAGGACGTCTCATGGACGTCCGGCTAGACGTATTCAGAACGTTAACATGACATTTACAGGGCGTTTATAGAATATTTAAAAACCTGTGTACGAAATACTTTCCTACGTCCGAAATTTATGTCCCACGGACGTCCAAGGGACGTCTGAATCGGACGTTGGACTAAACTAGACATAAAACGGACGTCCTATGGATGTAAGGTGCTATCTGGCTATATTGTATATACATAGTATTTATACATATACATACATAAATCGAACAATGGGCAGGAAAGTATGGTCTGACGCAGAAGTCAGAGAATCCTCAATTTAAAACTATTTACACATATATCGATTTATCAATTTTTATTAAAAAATTAACACTAAACCTACCACTGCCAGTCAAATGACCGGTTTCATATTTTGTATTTTACAACTATTAAAATTATACAGCTACTTCCTTGGGAAATGTTTCAATAAATTTCTTTATTCCAGCACATACTATAATAAAAATTGTACACAATATGTAAACACAGTCTTGTCATTTTTGTAAGGTGAAACATTTTAATCGATTTTGGTGCTTGGTAGGTTAAGTGTTAATTAAACAGATTATTGTCTGTACAGAGTATTGTTTGTACAATATACTCATTAGTTAGATCCGACCGCAAGCACTATCCATGGTTTAATCCAGCGTTTTCTCCTTATTTTGAATATTTATTTTTTCTTATTAAGTACATTGCACCAATTGCAGCAAACTCTGGCACATCCATTCTGTTCACGCGTGCGTATGAAATTCATCTGAGAAGCTACACGCATGAAATTCAAATGGCCATATACCTGAGAGGGCTTTCCTACAGTTGACTCTCCAAATGGACAGACAAATTGAGAGTACTCTCCAGAGCAACTATATCGATAGAAACTCTCAAATGGACATGTACCTTTTATGTATACCTCTCACCGCGGATCGACCACGAAAATTGGTGGCCGATGTCCCGCGGATACCGGACGATGTAAAACCGTATTTGTCTCGGACCCGATAAGACCGTCGCGTCGCACCATTTTATAAAATGTCAGCGAACCCTTTTCTATAAATAACACCGCGATATCGATCGGACGCGATATTCGCCGTGCTTTCGACGAATCGACCCGTTAACGTACGAGCGATGACTTCAACGCGGTCTCGGATCTCGAATCCCTTCGGTCGAAAAGTCTGCGAAGCGTTTTCAGATTACCGTCACTGTAAAATTCGACGTAAGAGAACAAACATTTTGCGTGTCATACCCTCGGCCGGTCCTTGTTCGCTGCTCGATTAAATCGAACCGTGTTCGTCGTCCAATCGAGAGACAATTATCGTACGAACGCGCACGAGTTTCGAACGGGTCGGAATAAGCGTAGGCAGCCTACACCTCGTGGACGGAGAACAACGCCGGGCATTTAAGCGATCCTCGGCATCGGCATCGCAATCGGCATCGCAATCGGCCTCGCTCGGCACTCCGAGCCCCGGAAGACCTTCGAAAAGTTTCTGGCATTCGACGGCGGTTTGACCGCGCGCAGCGACCTTTCGCCTCTGCGAGAGAAGTTCGGCACGCAAAGTTCAGCCACGGTAATTTCGTTCCCTCTCACCTTTCGAAATGATCCGAACCAGCCCGTGAAACGTGCTGCCGTCGCAAATTCCCTTGGACGTTCCGTCGATCTCCGGATTCTCGGAGGCGAAAGCCCTCGCCGTAGCTTCTTGTTAGTTCAGAAACGAGAAACTCGACGGAAAATCATAGTCGGGTGTAGTGGTGGGTCGTGACTCCTCGTGTCACCCTCGAACCCGATCAACCTCACCCCTGCGACCCTCTTTTAATATCCTCCGTCGAGTCGTGCGTGGCCGACCAGCAGGGATCCCAGTAGTAATTACCGGTTGATCGATAATCGACGACGACTACGACTACGACGACGACTGGTATCGCAGTCGTCTACTCGTCGGTCGCAGGCTCGCAAGGAACAGTTCCAGCTCGAACGTGGTCGCTTCGCGGTCCTCTTCAACTCGACTCTGATTCGTCCGTGTAAATCTTCCGAAAGACGATCCTCGATCCAACTTTGATCTCGAGTCTCGGGATTCGCGAGAAATGACCGCGGCGATGGACAAGGGGGTCCTCGAAAGGAACTTCGGCCACTCGTCGGGTATTCCTCGAACAGCGGACAAGCTTCCTCGCGATCGACTTGTTCGACCGTTGCCCGATCGTGCCTCACGATAATCAGTCTTACAGTGCTTGAACTTGTCGAAAAGGGGAACCGTGAAACACACCGAAATCCGAAGGTCCACGGTGCCGTCGAGCAAAACGATTGCGTGCGATTCTCCTAGGAAGAAAAGAAAGTTCCAGAAGCGGATCAGAGGATGGACAAGTACGAGATGATGGAAGTCGTGGGGAAAGGTAGCTACGGAGTCGTGATGAAGTGCAAACACCGGGAAACCGGGCAGCTGGTGGCTATCAAGAGGTTCCTGGAGACCGAGGAGGACCTGCAGGTGCGGAAGATGGCATTCCGCGAGATCAGGATGTTGAAGGTACGTCGGGGGTATGTATTAGGCTGGACCTTAGCTATACTTGGTGAAATTTTTTTTGCGAGATTTTTTTCATGCCCCCCCCCCCCCCCCCCCGAAATTGTGCTATAGGGTAAGAAAATAATTCCTGCAAAAGTTGAAGTTGATCGGATAAGGGGAAGGCGTGCCTCATTGACGTTGAATTTTGTAGTGTACCACAATGTAATATTTTCAATATAACAATTAACTAATTATCATATTTTTATAAATATGTATATGCTAAATTTTATGTATTTTATTGAAAGTACCAATTCTTTTACTTGTATTCTTATACTAATTTAAAAAGTAGAGAAATTAACGTTCGACATAAATATGTTATATTTAATCAGAGCATAATGTTTTTGACCGGATGTGCTTCGTGAAAACGGACTTGTTAGCGGGAAGGTGGCGGACAGAAATTAGACAGGCTAATTAATGTGAAATAATCTTAATTCGTACAAAGTACACTTGTACTTGAGTGCATGTAAGGAATTATAATATTTTTGGAGGTTTAAGCAGTTACTTCTATTTCAAAACTTCACGCTCGATTAGGCACGCCTTCCCGACGTCCGATTGATCTAAAACTTTGGATATATCATTTTTTCATGACATGGAACAATATCGGGGAGGGGGGCGTGTCCAAAATTTTTTGATCGAAAAATAAGGTCCACCCTAGTATGAATGCTAGTCTGTACGCGCTCGCCGATCCCCGCGAGCAAGTGGTCCGGATCGGAAAATTGAGCGAGATTTGCCTAAAAATGAACTTTCTCGTATCGATATCTAATCAATGAACTTTGCTTCCTAAATGTCCATGGACCTCGGGAATGAAGAGATTAGTACAATTTAATAAATATTATAGTTGTAATAAACATTGAAAGTTGGACATTTTAAGAAGTGTATTTTTCACGACAAAAATTGCTTCTCTTTAATGAGATTACCTGACCATCCTATTTAATATTTTCTCTTGCTTTTTTTTTTAAATCGAAGAGCAGACTTTTGTGATAAGAAAATTATAACGTTCAATGTAGTCAGAAAAATTTGCGAAGTTCTTTTTATTTAAGAGAGTATATATCTTTCAAGTTTACACGAATTGAGCTTTCTAACAAATTGGAATATTTTCAGCACACCTTCCTTTAAGTAATCACACAAGAGTCATTTCCCTCCGCTGCCCAATTTTTAAATTATGAATGATTATTGGATCGAGATAGGTGACATTTTACTATTATTACTCTTTAACCATAGGAGATATCAGGATGCACTAAAATTCCTATCTACTGATAATTATCGTAGTAAATATATATTTTTTGTAATAATTTTTTAACTAATTGTTTAACACTGAATCTACCGAGGACTAAAAGCGATTAAAATGTTTTAGCTTATAGAAATGACAAGGCTCTATTTATTTAGATTTTGTGCAATTTTTATTTCAATATGTGTTTGGATAAAAAAATTTCGAATCAAATTGAGTAAAATGAAAAATATAAAATCGGTCATTTGACCAACAGTGGTAGGTTTAGTGTTAAATTTTATTGTCCTAAAATAATATTTAAAATAGTTTATGTGTTACTTATATATATATATATATAATACTTTCTCCAGATAATTTAAATCACCGATGTCTGTTTTTATAAGTTTGTTTATAAGTTATAAAGATAAAGAAAGACATCAGTGAATTAAATTATCTAAAAAAGTACTAAATATACAAATAAACAATTTTCAATATTATTTTAAGCGTAAAAATTTTAAACAATTACTTTAAAAATTATTACAAAAAATATATATTTAGTATGACAAGTATCAGTAGATAGGAATAATTTTTTTATGAGTTTTATTGCAAATTTTATCCCGATATATCTTATGGTTCCAGAGTACATAATAATAAAATATCACCTTTCTCGATCCGGACCAATGTGGCACCGTCACCGATAACGTGGTACTTTCTCGCAGAAACTGCGCCACGAGAATCTGGTCAACATGATCGAGGTGTTCCGTCGAAGAAAACGATTCTACCTGGTGTTCGAGTACCTGGACCACACTCTGCTGGAGGAGCTGCAACGTCGGGGAGGCGGAGTGGGTCCGGAGATGTCGAAACGACACATCTACCAAGTTGTTCGAGGCTTGAACTTCTGCCACTTGAACAACGTGAGTGGAAAAGGCCGTTCGATTGCAGAGAGATTTCGGCGATCGAAGAGTCTCCTGCAATCCATTACCGCAAAACGGTCGCCAACTATTCGCGAAGTTTCCATTCCCGGACAGATCCAGATATAGTTCTAACAGGAACTTTCGAAGACGTTCCTGAAACTGTCAAGGATCGCGTGACCGACGCACGGCTATAATAATTGCAAGAAACGACGGCAGAATAATTATCGATTCGAATAATTATTCTCCCCCCCCCCCGATCTACGGGCACAAATAGAGCAGGTGTAATTAAATTTCTAACGTCTGTTTGTTTTCTCTTAGATCATGCACCGCGACATTAAACCGGAGAACATCCTCGTCTCGCCGAACGGGGTGATCAAATTGTGCGACTTTGGATTCGCGCGTTTTGTCAACGGGCCGAACGAGTCTTGCACTGACTACGTGGCGACCAGATGGTACCGGTCGCCGGAACTTCTGCTGGGCGAGCCACGATACGGGAAAGCGGTGGATGTCTGGGCAATAGGCTGCTTGTACGCTGAGATGGTCACCGGAAATCCTCTGTTCCCGGGCGACAGTGACGTCGATCAGCTCTATCGTATCACGAAAGTCCTCGGTACGCGCGAGCATTCGTCGCGACCCCTTGCTCCAATCGATTTTTCCAGCCGCGTACAAAGTACGTAGTACGATGTGCAACAATTGACAGTCGCGAAGGAACATTGATCGCGAACCGCGCGATCAATTATGCAGGAGAGCATCGCGAGCGATAATATTACGTCATTCTTTCTTCCCACGCTCGACGGAACGACGCAGGTTGAAATAACAATAATCGTTATCTAATTCTAACACCGTACTTGCACAGGAGGATTATGCAGAAAGCATGTGATGTTATTGGGTCGCGCCGCTCCCGGCCGAATGTTGCGGCACACAAGTGCGGACGAGCTCATGGGACCTCCTATATCCGGACCATTGGCGTTACACAGTTTGTTCCCAACTTGGGATCACGTGGCGGTGGATTTTCTGTCTCAATGCCTGCGCATGGATCCAGAACAGCGGAGCCAGTGCCCGGCCTTGCTGCAGCACTTGTTGTTCATCCAGAACGGCTTTGCGGGGAAGTTCCTCATGGAGCTACAGGCTTGCGTGGCTAAGGAGAACTCGGCGAACCCTCTGATGGCCAAAAGGACCGAAGAGAGAAGGCTCAGCCTACTCTCGGCCGAGACCCCGATCAGACTTTGTCAAGAAAGCATTGGCAGGTACTTTTCCAGCAATCTTGGCGATTCGAGTTTTTCGAATTTGTTTTCCAGCCAACTCGTTCGCCGATTTTAACAGCGCGGCGTGCCGGTCGTTTTCAGATGGCAGATGACCCCTCTGAGGGATGGAGCATCCAGTGAGAATACAGAACAAGAATCTACGAGGCCGGAGGAATCGCAGAGACCATCCCCGGTGTCTATCACTCGGCCAAAGGAGGTCTGTTACTTCGGATCCGTCTCCGTTGCGCCTAACACAACCTATATCAAGAGACTGCAACAGAAAGGGTTGCACGTCGCAGAGTCCAAAGGCTGCACGTTGCCTACCCTCCCTTCGAAAGATCGCGTCATCGCCAAGACCACAGGGAAGAGAAAGAGGATCGATTTACCTAGCGTGGACCGCTAAAGAATCTTTGCAGAAATGAGTATCCCTCGCTAAGCAATCGAAGATCGTTATTATGAAAATATTAAATTAGATTCTTATTTTGCATTTTCCCTCTTGTACAGGAATCATTTGGGAGAAGAAACTGTACCCGCCGCAGACATCGAAGAGCGAGCTTGAAGAAATTCATACGTCCATATTCAAATTTGTTTTAAGAGACTGTATATATATATTAAGGCACGTAATGCAAGTGTACATTTATATATTACTATTAAATATGTGCTACAGCAACGCTTAAGATTTTAGAAACAAACTATTTTTGTAATATACATATTACCTTCTACTCGGTTAAACAAGCAGAAAAGCGATAAAGACGCCATAGGTAAGTCACAGAACAAATAAATGAATATAAATGGAGGATGGAAATAAACGGAATAATTTTCAGTATAAGATTTTAATTCAAATAAACCGTAATTTTTTTATTAAAGCTTTGGTGGTGACAGCGCCGTGGTGGTCGATTTAGGAACTAAACAAAGGCCTCCGTACAGCGCCAATTGACGTAGTGGCAAAACGCTCAAACTGGTAGCCAAATTTACCGACAGTGGATACCGGTCATTCCAAAAAGATGGCGACAGCACCGTGGTGGTCGATTTAGGAACTAAACAAAGGCCTCCATACAGCGCCAATTGACGTAGTGGCAAAACGCTCAAACTGGTAGCCAAATTTACCGACAGTGGATACCGATCATTCCAAAAAGATGGCAACAGCGCCGTGGTGGTCGATTTAGGAACTAAACAAAGGCCTCCGTACAGCGCCAATTTACGTAGTGGCAAAACGCTCAAACTGGTAGCCAAATTTACCGACAGCCAGACACAAACCACAGCCCTAAGGTGTCGCTAGTGGTCACCACAGAATTCACTACTGTCGCCATCTTTTTGGAATGACCGGTATCCACTGTCGGTAAATTTGGCTACCAGTTTGAGCGTTTTGCCACTACGTCAATTGGCGCTGTACGGAGGCTTTTGTTTAGTTCCTAAATCGACCACCGCGGCGCTGTAATCACCAATCATAGCGGTTTATTTGAGAGAGCGTAGGTGTAAATCTGCGAGAGTAGATCTGGTGAGAGCTAGATTTTACAGTCTTGTCAGTCTCTCTGAGCCAGTCAACATTCGTGTTAAAAATGTTTAGAATCACAGGTTTAGAATATAAAGACGTAGTGAAGTACATTTTAAATCACTTTATTAGATCGATTGTACAAAGTGTGTCATTTTTAATTCTCAAAGAGAATAAAATTACCATTTTTCAGGTGTGGCACCTCCCCAGCTCTGGGTTGTGGCAGGTGGTGCAGTAGTCCATTCTTCAGAAGGCTATATAAATAAAAAAATAATAAGTAATTCCATCTGCTGGAAATTTATTGCTAATTAGAAGAAGAGGTCTTTGTTTACCTGAGCAGCCCAATCTCCGCTGGCCGGGAGAGCTTGTGCAGCACCCGCAGCTGGAAGTGGAGCTGCGGTTGGTGCTGCAACATCGTCGGCCCAGTTCTCTGTTTGGACTGTACCTGCAGGTTCAATGTCATTTACCCAACCAGGTTCGGTGGTGGCTGGAACTTCAACAGGTCCTGTAAATTCCTTAGGCGGAGCAATCTCTTTAGCTGCTTGTTCTTCCTTCTCAGCCTAAAATGACACAATAAAATTCAATTATTAACCAGACCTTGATTTGGTAAAGAACAATTATTCTTCTGGCTTCACAACTATCGAACAAACCTCTTCCGGATCTCTGTAGAAGAACAGATCGACGACTACATCCCATTTACTTTCGCGTGCGATAGAACCCCTCAGTCTAAGAACTTCTCTGGCCAGTAACCACCACATAAGACCAATGCAGTGCAAACTCTTCGTGTTACAAGGAATGGCGATATCGACGAAACGAAGAGGAGAATCTGTATTACAGAAAGCAATGACCGGAATGTTCACGTAACTGGCTTCTGTGATTGGCTGGTGGTCGCTGGATGGATCGGTAACGATCAGCAAGCGTGGCTCGCGGAAGGCGGACTGTAAACAAGTATTATAAGTTATATAGATGGCGACATTCTGTAGTAATTAGGTTTGTTGGATTGATCGATTGCAATCAGAAAAGATTAAGCCAAAATAAACCAACATGTAAAAAACTATGGAATTGTTGTTCATCATTTGGGTGAATATCAAATGTAATAATATCTTGTAGAAATAACTGAAACAAAAAAATAAATAACCTGAATCTGATTGGTAAAAGCACCAGGAGTGAAACGACCGGCAATTGGTGTAGCTCCAGTGTGTTGAGCGAACTTCAGAACTGCTCTTTGGCCGGTTTGTCTGCAACTGATGACAAACACTTCGCTGGGATGTTCAATGGCAACAATGGCACGTGCAGCCAACAGCAATTTCTCCCAAGTATGACAGAGATTGATAATACTAACTCCTAAATTAAAAGTAGATATTAACATGTCTACTTTCGAGGCAGGACTTTATTAGTCTGATTTAATATAGAATTTACCGTCGTTCTTCTTCTTGTAGACATATTGTTCCATCTGGAAGTTGACATTTTCTGCACCCAGATGGGTGAATGCACCAAGCATTTTAGTTACGTCATCCTCTTTGAGAGACAATACATCTAAACCTCCTGACATCTTAACGTTGTGGTTAACTTACGATTAACCTAAACAAAAGAGATATATACAGATGATTGCGGTGTAGATTGAATTATTAAATTATTATAGTACACTTTACGTATATAACCTCGCTTTCTAACCTCAACTAAATAGCGTGATCCATTTAAAACATAATTAGTATATAAAAAATATAAATAACGAAGTTTAAACTATCAACTGTAAATATAAAGCCTCGTGGTTTTATGTTGTAAAATTCTTACTATTAAAATTACAAGGTAAATAGCAATGCCATGTGCACTGACCGACTTGAATATTTACGTTTATACTGTAAGTACTCGATATTCGTACTCATATTTATATAAATATTTATCCTCGTACTTTTACTATTCTATGAATAATATCTTTGCAATGTTTAAATGAAAATTATTGTTATAAATTGTTATAATATTAGGGAACACTTACGTTATCAATGCCACTAGGAGACATCCAATCGGAAAGGAAGTTGTGAACCTTGCACAAAGTACAACTCGATCAACACATGAACAGTAAATTATGAAATAATTAATTCTACAGTAAAAAGACTTACTCCAGCGGACGTTGAGAGTAGAATAATAATTTTTAAAATACTACGTCTAAAATTATAAAAATTAATTGATTGAAAATGATAAAATATATAAATAACTTCGAACTAGCAAAGTAACGGAAGTACACTCAGGCGACTCAGGTTATACCGGGAAATTTGAAACGCTAACAGACGAGTGTACATAAATTGTATGAGATATGAATTTATGATTCTAATTCAGTATAATGATATCCCACTTTTGTAAATAATGAATTACCTTTCTAAATTGGTAACATTAATAATTTTAACAATCGTTCTTTTTGTTACATGAAGAGAATTGTAACAGTTACATTGAGATATTAATATAATGTTTAAGGTGAACGAAATGACACTTAATTATAGAAGAATGCAAATATATGATATTTTTAAACGTTATTCTTGTACGACCGTAATTTTACGGCTGTAATTATATAAAAATAACTATGATGATTTCATAGTGTCGTGTATTCTAACCTATAATAATCTGAGGTCCGTGATGCACGAAACCGCTTATAACGAATGTGTAAACAATAGGGTTGCAACGAATTATGTTTGAAAAAGAAGCGAATTTTTAAAATGGTATAGAAGAATGTATCCGGCAAATCATAAGACCATTTTTGTTTTGGACCATACACCGTATTTCGGTATATCCACCGAATGTCCACTGGAATTTGATTTCCTAAAGAGTCGCGGACAAAATTTAATTCCTTTAGCACCTGTTTGTAAATCACTGTGGACTACCAGTGTTGAAGCCTCTTTAGAATATTGCAGAATAGTGTGGGATCTCTTTCCAACTGGAAAATTGGTACAACATTTTTCTTATATATAATATCGTTAAAAAATTCGTACAACTCGAAAACTAATTATTGTTTATTATTATGGTTCAATTTCAGATAAGATTTGTCGTAACCGATCGTGCAGCTTACGTACTGAATTCATGGAAGCCTTCGCAGCAGAATTTAAATCACGTAAGCTATCGTGGATTATTTCCTTTTGTTCCTTAACTTCTCAGAAAACGATGACATTCTAAAAGCAACTGTTGCAACTCAGATCATGAATGGCACTGCCATTTTGGGAGTGCCGACAAAAACCCCAGAGCCTGGAGAAGATTATTCCGTAATCCATGGTTTAAGGGTGGCTATAGGAACGCTGAACGAATGTTCAGAAATTCAGCATGAGAAGAGAACGTCCTTGAACGAGAGTGCTAGCAAATTGGTGAACAGGGGCAGAGTAATATGTATTACCAGTGCAAGGGACAACAGCAATATGAAAAGTTTAGAAAATATATTCCTGAACGAGTTGGCTCAAGAAAATAAAGCTGCTTTAGCTTCGGATCAGTTAGTATTTCTTTTGGATACGTTTTTTAATGTTGACAGCTATTGATATTACAATATGGTCGTTTTTCTTTTATTACAGTTTGATACCAGTGGATTATTGCCACCTAGTTATACTGAACATTTTTCCTAACAATATAGAGTCGCAGGTTACTAGCCAGGGACCTAGAGAGGTATTGTTACTCGCGTTTCAATGCAAGTTCCTTCCATACTTTACAGAGTATTTTCCTTTAGGTTTCGCCGTTGTTAATGGTGGAAGTACACTCGATCAAGGCACCAGCTCTACATTCGAAACTTTCTCATTTAATCCTGTCTCACTATGATTTGGCAAGTACAACGGTCACGGGTATACCCATGAAGGAAGAACAAAATGCCAGCTCCTCTGCTAATTACGATGTCGAGATATTTCACTCGTCGGCAGCGCATTCCGCGATTTTGAAAGGTATTTGGATTCTGATTGAAAATACAGAGGCAGTAAGGAACAATTAAATATGTATAGTTTGATGGCTTTCGCAGGAAATCCGCAAGACTCGGCTTTAATTAAAACCTTCAGAAGATTCGAGGAGGGGTCGGAGTACGAAACGGTGACTTTGAAATGGTGTACTCCGCGAGGATGCAGCTCAACGGAAATGCAAAACTGCACCGCGATGCACAGGATCACACCGGTGGATGTAAACAGTAGACCGTCATCTTGCTTGATCAATTTCCTGTTGAATGGTCGGTCCGTGATGCTTGAAATGGCTCGGAAAAGCGGAGGTAAAACTATATCGCACTTGCTCGCTGCACACGGTGGCGAAATCTTTATACACACGTTGTCTACTGCCAGAAGCGTGTTAGAAGATCCACCGTCTATCAGCGAAGGCTGCGGTGGACGCGTGACAGATTACCGAATAACCGTAAGTAACATGCGCGGTATACAATATAGATTTCTTGTCTATACAACAGTTGCGTTTGTCACAGGATTTTGGAAGACTCATGAGGAATAACGTATTGGTGCCTTTGAAACAAAGTACAAACAGCAACGGCGAAGGTCCAGCAGAGAAAATGAGATCCAGATTGGAGAGGCATACAAAATATTGGCCAATCACCATTTCCAGTACACTAATGTATAATTTAAAACAGGTAGATTCTATTTTGCACGCAATGCAGTTTATCCTTTGTTTCGTTTTACCGACTAGTTTTTACTAACGTGACACCTGCGTGTTTCAGTTGATAGACCCGCTGCCAGACTTGATGGTGAAGGAGGAGCTTACCGCGGAGGAGGTGTTGCAATGCAAACAAGTAATTTTTAGCTTGTTACAATTGGAAACAAAACACGAGGCGTTGCCGTTACCAAGCATAGGCGGCGGACGCGGCGGGAAAGGCGGTGTACGTAGAGAAGAACATTACCGGCTATTGTGGGGAGAACTGGAGACGTTCCTGAAGCATCACGCAAACAATTCCGCGGCTCATTCCGAAGTTCTAACTTGCCTTTTGGACGTGCGGAGCAAGGACGACAAGGATAAGGTCGAATTAGACCAGGCGTTGCGCGAATTGGATGGGTAAGTAAGCTCGACGAACACGAATAGGGACACAAACAGAAAACGGGCTACAGCGTATTCGTTTCGTATATAACAGGTTCGGGAAAGAAGACGGAACCGCCCGAGCCAGCGTGATAAGAGCAACCACCGATTCGCCGATGTCGCCGCCGCCAAGTACTTCGATGTCTTTGGGGAAGCAACTGCACAAGGGCAGTTTCTACGCCCCGAAAAGTCTGCTGGACATTTGGCTGCAGCGTAGCGCGCCCAAGGAGAAGAAACCAGACTTCCACGGGAGAGTGAACAGCGACGGTCACAAGGCCAAGTTGTATCCGAACTTGAAGGAACCCGGTCGTGAACCACGCGAGCCGATTCTAGAAGGCTGAACATTATCTACCGTATTATCCGATGTCATGATCGATTATACCTGGAGAGCCTGTCGATAAATAATAATTTTTTAATTTACGTTTTTCCTACGGAAACGGGCGTGCGTGCTGTTCCATTTGATCCGAAGCGAGCGCGATTTATCGCGAAGTGGGAAACGAAGGAATGAATAGGGAGGATAGCGAGATCTGCCGCGCGCACAGATACGAGTGCACAGTTAGGCAGGAAAGTGTATCAGTGGTGCAACGAAAGCGATTCGCCGGCCTTGTTCCCCGCACGCTGCCCGCTCGGTCTCCTCGCCTCTCCTCGCCCTTTCCTCGCCCTCTCCGCGTCCCACTAGGTTTTACAGAGCAGACACGTCTGCCGGGTGTCTGAGCCACCGCGATACGTTGACCTCCAATCGAAACTATAGCTCTATCGCTGCCTCCCTACCCGCTTGAAATTCCGTTGCTAATCGATGGAAGGAAGGAAGGTACGGAAGGAAGGAGGAAGGAAGGAAGGAAGGCGGGCAGGCAGGCAGGCAGGCACGGTGCAGAGCACATAACATAACGCGAACACGAGAGCCTGTAGAAAAGAGAGACCGAGACAGAATCGACGGACGAGGAGAAGCACAGAGGGAGGAGAGGCGGAAGGGGATCAGAGAGTACAAGTGCGTGACGTAATGGTTCATTCATCCCGAGACAGACGATATCCCGGTCAATGGTGTACATATACACGGACACACGCACCGCTATGTACACGTCTCGATACATGGGCCGCCCGTTCGCTCGCGCTCAGGTCTCTCTCTCTATTCGCGTGTCCGTGTGTTCGTGTGCACCAACGATGCGAGCCCGCGTGTAACCGTGTAACCCGTATCGCTGTGTGTCACGTGAGATGCACACGTGCACGCGATTGCTCTGTTTGGTTTGCTCGTTCTTCGCCTCGCCTCGCCTCGGCCAGTTGCACCGTGCCTCCGCTTCTCGGAGTTTCCTCTGGTCCACGCAACTTGCCTTAGGTCACTGACGAGGTGACGAGATCACGAGGCAACAGAGATTGCTGCAGCTCGTGTATTTTCGTTCGCGGTTCCTTCCCGATCGAAATTCTTGCCAAACTGTCTGGCACCTCTTCCGAGTCCATTCGCTGTTTGTCGACCGATAACAGTCGAAGTCGATGCTCGGAGATCAGCAGAATCATCGAATAATTTTTCCGACAATGGAAATCGCGAGAGTCGGATGGGAAAGCTGTCGGCAACGCGTTTTCATATAATTTCAGAGAGAACATTGGCTGTCGCGTCGCAGCCGGAAAAGTAAATTAGAAATATTGATCGGTGGGTATGCGCGGCGGTATGTGCAGGCGGTACCGCGATGAAGAGTCCGCCGTTTATAATTTAGCTCGACTATCTAGCCGAAATATCGATCCTGGCGAAGGGTCATTGAACGTACCAGCGAAAAGAGAAACATCCCCGTCGCAGTCCACCGGATATAATCGGTAACGTCGCGCGATGACCGTCGGTGCGCGCGACGAGCACAGAACATTCTAACAGATAAAAATAAATTAAAATATATAAAACGATCCCTGGCTGGAATCGGTCCGATGAGAAGACAAATAAATTGCGATCGATGTGTCTCCGTGTAATTTCGGTGTCGGCGCGGTCGTTACGAAGACGCATCGATAATGCATGACGTTATCGATTCCCAGTACGCATCGCCTAGCCCCGCGAAGTGGATATCGACCCACGGTGGGCGCGGGAGAGTCGAGATACTCTATAATTCATCGTCGTTCCGCTTCCTGGTCTTTGTGCCTTCCGGGCAGGGTCGAAGCTTCACCCTGTATCGAGTTCCTCGTCCGTGGAATCGGTCTCGACTTCTCGGCAGAGAGTTCGTTCGGGGAATCGTTGGTCTTCCGGTGACGGAAAGTCGATCGATTCGAGAGTACGATCGAGGACTGTCTGGACATAGCTGAACGTTCTGATCAATACTAACGCATTCGGTCCCACGGACGCACAATTCTTCCTAGGTATTTGAAATTGTTGAAAGTGTTGAGATTTATAATACAATATCCTAAAATCACCGAAAACGGTGGGTCGGTTCCATGAGTGTACCCGTAAAAGTTTCCTCTTCCCATCGAGAGAAGAATCCCCCTATATCTGCTCGTAATATTCCGGACGGAGTATACTTGCCGGTCGAGAGGCGAGGCAGGGATGGAAGCTAGGTGCCGGAACGAAGCGGGCGGGTCGAAGCGAGGCAGGGCGAAGCGGGTCGAAGCGGAGAGAAGCGAGGGAACATAATCTCCCAGCGGGATTTTCGACCCTCCAAGCGTTTCGCATCGGGGCTAGGAAGAGACCGGGTGATCGTTAGCACGAAGGGGACTTTGAAAAACGTCTCTTCCAGAGAGAGAAGCAGCTGGCGAGCAGCGGGCGAACCAGGCAAGCGGACGGGCGAGCAGGCAGGCAGGCAGGCAGGAAGGCAGGCAGGCAGGCAGACGCAGAATTGAAAAGGGGCGACAAAGGGACAGCCCTGACCCTCGGGGATCGCAGCGGGAAAGCGGGTCTTGGGCGCTTTCCTCCGGCTCAATGGAATACGTTAGCACGCGACTTGAAATATTCAGAGAGACCGAGCTTTGGAGAAATTCGAGGACGGTGTTTCCGGAGTTGTGCCTCAACCGGTCGAACCTTACTGCGACAACAGATTATTATAGTTTTTTAACCCTTTCAGGTCCGAACAAGTCCTTCCTGCTGTAACATCGTACAATTCAATTATACTTCCAGTTCGGAACAGTCCGGAAATATTCAGAAGAATACAAAGCAAAATAGTAAAATAAATAACTATATCGGTACGAAAGTTATTGACGGATCTGACCTGACGTACGACTACAATAGGGTTGCTACGCGCTCTATTATTTAGACCCTTATCAAGACCCTATACCTTACACATATGTGTCGGCTAGCTGGGAACTTGGAGGGTGGTAGTCCATCCAACAACGATGACGTTCAAGTTTCTCTTTTATTCCGAATATTCTCTTCCCTATGGTAATACTCGTTCCATCCAGGGCCCAGTTGCCAGAGTCCGGAAGACAGGAAGCAAACAGTTAAATTCGAAACAAAACTGTATTGTACACTGTACGAATATTTCCGAGCATTCGTGTCAGTCGACGAAGCTACAAAGAACTACTGGTTCCCTCCACCGTGGTCGCAGAACAAGTCCCTTGGTATTGGACGCAGTATCGGGAAGGGCTAATTTGTAACATCCACGAACGTCCATGTGGGTTCCTCCTTCTGGGATCTGCAACGACAAAAGTCGAACTGTCAGAGAAACCGTTTAAACTTCCGTATTTTCTTACGCGAGAGCGAAGAGATGTCCGGAGAGAGCGGGAGAGATAAAGCGTTCCATCGGACGGGACACCGAGTCGAGTGGTGTCAGCAAGAGGAATCGAAATCGAAAGTAGAAGGTAGAACGAGAACGAAGAACGGTGCAGGAGCGGGTACGGGTGCGAGTGTGGGCGCGGGTGCAGAGGGTGGAGGGTGTCCCTCGAATCGTCCCCGCCATGGTAACGTCGTAGCACGTGCTCGCTACGTCACCGCGTGTTTACAGAGAGATACCTATAGCCGTACTCGTGACCTTGTGTTTTGTATATATCATCCTCCCTCCTGACGCCCGCGGGATTCCCCCGCTGTCCCGCGGTCTCGGGAATACCCCCATCCGGTGTGTATCGTTTCTCGTCTCTCCTCTCCCTTTCAGCGTCCGCGTCGAGGCGACTAGGCGAGGCGGGCGAGGCAAACTCCCCATGAGGCAACCAGTTGTTCCGTCTGTGACGTAACGGGGTATCACACGACCTGTCGGTGCTTTGTTGCATCCTGTCCCGCTCGCCTCCACCTCCCCTCCCCCTCTCCGACTCCGGGCTACACAGCCTCGCACCCCGTCCGTGGACTAGGTTCTTTCTTCCTCTGTCGTTGGCCTCCTTCTCTTTCGATTGTTCCGACTCCCGCGCGTTTCCAGCCTCTCTCACTCGGTCTTCGTCGTACCCGGGTGTTCGCTGACCTCTTTATCTAGCCGAGTTTCCCTGTCTCTTTTCGCTTCTCTGTCCGTCGATGTGTACACACTCGTCACCTTCCCTCTCGCTCCCGTTTGGCTCCCGGTGGTGGCTCTTCGTCTCGCGAGAGAGCACCGTGTTTGGAATTCCCTTTCCAGCACCCCCGACCTCCTCCCCCTCCTCCTCATCATCATCCTCCTCCGTCGCCGCCTCCTGCACCTCCTGCACCACCTCCTCCTCGTCACGGCACTAGCCGTGTTCGTTCGTATGTACACGCGGCCGGGCTACGTATGCACATAGACTCGTGTGCCACTACTCTCCTCGTGACGCAAGAGAGTGAAAGTGAGAGAGAATGCCGACCAAGAGAAAGGGTGGGAGGATGGTTTAAATGGGTGAACGCATATCGCCTCGAAGGTCGTGCCAGAGCCGACTGGGTCACTGGAACGGCCGCGATGACCCCGCGCCACGTCCCTTCGCACCCGGTTACTTCTATCGCGTTGGCAACTCGAAAACTTGCCACGGAGGCGGCGCAAAAATAAACAATGTGGCTCCATGTACCGAATTCTCCGTCCCTAAAAACTCATCCTCGCCATCTTTGTCGGTTGCTTGGTCCTTGCGTATGGCCAATCAGGAACGTGCATTTGGAACCGGATCGCAAATTATGCCAATTCCTGACCTCCCAACGATAGTCTACGTCAGTGCTGTCCAGCACGGGCATACGAGGGCCTATGGGGGCAAAATTACGGTCTAGTGACGTCATTCGCGTGAAGGCGTTGTTTTTAACCCATTTGTTTATGTCTGAACAAGAAAATTGCGCTGCCCGTACAGGTGATAAACGAACAGCGGCCTCCTTCGACGCATCCTGCTCCAACGACAACCGACAAACTCCAAGGACCATTCGTCTCTCTCTCTCTCTCTCTGTCTCTCTCTCACTCTGATCTCGATGGTCCTCGATCCGAGTCACTCCGATCCTCAGAGATCTCGTTGGCTCCCGAGGCTAAGGGGAGGGAGATCGCGGATTCTCCAAAAGATCGACCCGTTCCCGTGGAGGATGATTAGCAGCCCGGTACCGACCAGGATTCTACTGGTCGAGCAGCATTCCCGACGGAGGAAAGTTTCTCCGGCGAGGCTCGCGTTCCTGGCAGCGAACCACGGAGCCGGCGAACCTTCTTCTCTCCTTAATTTTAGACGCTCGGGAGGCGCTTCTCCCGACGAAAATAATAACCCGCGACGACGTTCGTAGCTCGCCGGCTCGCTTTATTTCTGTTCGCAACGCGTCGAAACGACGCGATCGGTTGGAGTCGAAGACAACGTGGAGCTTGTTTCGGCGAAGCGGCTGTTCTCAGAGAAAGTCGAGGAGATCGGAGTGCGTTCGGCTTTCACTTTTCCTCGACGAATATTTCTTGGCCGATCCTCGTCGCCGTACCGAAGCAACATCGGTCAACATTTCGCCGCCTCTCGTTGCCTTCTTTTATTCGATGAAAAAAAATTGCTCGACTTTGCTTCAGTGCCGACAGTACCGTTCGAAGCGCTGCCATTCCCGAAACTGCGATGGTGATTCTTCCTGGATGCGCTCTGGTCCGTCGCCGATTGCAACCTATATTATACCTGCATGCATAGATGCATACGCGCGACCAAGCTCTTTCACCGGCGCTCCGTTTGATCGGAGTCGTTCAGTTTCCAATTAACCGACCAATTAACTGCTAAATCGCGATCGGTCCTATCGATTCGTTACCGTCGAATCGGCCAGATCGTCAGACGACCGATACCATCAAAACGCGAGGCATAATAGGCTCCTTTCAGGTCCGATTAATTTCGAATCGATTGCCGGCTTGTTTGGGCTGCGCGCCACGCCGCAACGTTCGTTGCGGGCTCGGTTAATGGTCGCGTAATTGCAGTAGTGCGCGCGCGGTACCATTACCCCCGAAACCGTAAACGCTTTTCCACGATTACACCCGCGGTAACCGCGTTCGCGACTTTTCCGAAAGCATGCCCGTCCGCGATTTATAGTCGCGTTCGCCGAAGGTCGAGTCTTTCGCGATTCTGTTTCCAACGCGAACGGCGCGAGCTAACTCGGCCACTGGCGGACCGACGCTGATCGATATTTTATAATTACCATTCCTGTGCCATTTATTACGCGTGTTCTGCGTTTTATAATAGACTCCGTGGTTCACAGGAGATAGCTCCGAACGTTTCCGTTTGGTCCCGGACTGGTTCGGTTCGGTCGTGGATTTAATTAAAACCCGAACCCGACCAAGGTTAGCGAGTCGAATCTCCGGAGGTCCGCGATCGAGCGAGGAGAAAATTGATGAAGAACAGGATCTCTGCAGCGAGTATCGACGCAACGTTGACGGAGCGTTCGACGGAGAACCGATTAATCAGCCCAGTGAACTTTCCCGCGTGTTAAAAATTAACAAAAGGCGAACGGGAAAGGGGGATCGATCGAGGTAAAAACACGCGTTGCAGCTTGTAGCCGCCGCCTCACCCTTGCTCGGTCGCGTCGCATCGGATAAAACTCGACGATCGCGTCCGCCGTAAAAATGCGAGTCGAGGGCTCCGGTAGGAAAAAAAATAGCGATGTTTTTCGCGTCGGGAGCACCAACGGGCGTAAACACGCCGTGTGGGCGGACTCCATTTTCCCTCGACCGAGTTTCTCGAGAATCGGCCGGCAGCGTTTACGAGAACTACTACCTGAGAGATGCTCCACGCTGGACGAAGGCCCGAAATCGTGTTGCCCTTGGGGCCCGCTCGGTAGAGGCATAACAGCACAGCTCGTAACGTTTTCAAATAATTTATTTAACCTCGTACTTCGTAATGACATCACGTTACTTTACAATGAATCCAAGATTACAGGTCGCTATTTGAGGAGAAACGAAACGGTTTTTCTTTTTTTCGGTCGCTGAAGCGCTCTATACACAAATGTTAAAGAGAGAATATCGGGTGCACCGAAGGCGAGGGTTCTAGGTCTGGGTGTCAGGTGCCGCGACCAAAGGAATTCGGGAGATGTGCAAATGTCGGTAGGATGTCTGTATATGTATGTGTGTATGGAACGATTCGATTGGAAGCCGCGCAGACGCGAGGTCCATGTCGAAAGCAAGGCAAAATCGCGATTCCCTCCGTTGCGACTGCAGCCGTACACGTCGCAAGGGAATCGGACAGTAAAAGGGAGTTGCGGCCCTTCCTGCGATCGCTTCTTAGTTACGGTAAATGGCAGTAATAAAGGCGGTCCCGATCGATCGTCGATCATCGATCGTTTAAACGGATTCTGGACCTGACACGCGAACGTCTTCGATCGGCCCCGATCTCGCCGGAAACACACCTATGTTTCCGTTCACGGTGAACGTTCTTCTGTCGATTCCTGGATCTATGAGTAACCACAGGCTTCTCCGATCTGCTTATGGCTTATTATATCCTAGGTGGGACGAGTGGGAGCTCGTCGGTTTTCTCGAACATCGCGAAACCACGCTCCGAATTTCCGCTCTGCCGAGAGACCGAGAACGAAATACACCATTTTCCTAGGGAAATAGTAAAGGGAGAGAGTAAAGAGACTCGCGACGATGACACGAGCAGATATAGTCTCTTCTTCTTTTCGAATCGATGCAGACTTTTGCCGGGCTTTATCGTGTCTCTCTGACGAAACATAAAAAAAGAAAACGGATTATCATATGAATGAGAAACAAATGGAAGAATGCTTGTACGTACGAGTGTGTGAACGTGGAATGTATTTGAATGTAGTGAGCGAAGAACAATTTGCCTCTTTGCCAGTCGTCGAGATTCATTTGCAAAGAAAAGAACAATTGCGCTACACTTAAGTCCGTTATGTTTATAAGACGACTAAAAACTATACTCTCTCGCTATGATTCGTAGTAGTGGCGGTAGTAGTAGCAGTAGCAACAACGATGGAATAATAATAATAATAATAATAGTAATAATAATAATAATGGTAATAGCAATAATAATAATAATAATAATGGTAATAATAATAATAATGATCATAATAATCGTAATTATAATAGCAATCGTAATCACCCTCGTCGTGGTGGCTCGCAGACGCGCGTCAATCGATTTTTGGGCAAATTGCTAGCTTTATTCTCTATTCGACATATCGTCCGCAGAATAAATGTTGTCCGTTCATCGATCATCGTGATCGTAGTGGTCGCTGTCGTCGTTATCCTGGAAACGTGGGATCCTCGACACCCTTCCGCGAACTCGCACACGACTATGTATATGCGTATATGTATATATATATATTTATATATATATATATATAAATAATTTATCTATATATATTTTTCTACATCATCCCTTGCCAACGAAACGATCGATGCGGAATGAATTAGGCGCTAAATAAATAGAACTGTTCGCTACAGTTTTGTTGTTTTTTTGTTTTATTATTGGATAGATTGATCGACGCTAGAGCCGCGTCACCGGTACTCTTTCCTCTTTTTCCTCGTTCGACTTCTTCTTGCCTTTTCGCGTATCTTTGCTTTGCTGGCACGTTTCCGTGTTAAAGGAGAGGGGACGCGACGACACCGACAATCGATGCACCGGAACTTCTGAAATCTCTCCGGTTCCGTTCACCGTTTCCTTTCGTGCAGCGAAAGAAGCGCGGCCGCGTATATCAAATAATAATAGGGTCGGTACTAAAGGGCAGCCCCTCGGCCGCGCAGTGTTCTAAATTGCAAATATATATTTATATATATTTATATAATATGTATATTTATAAAATTTGAATGAACGTTTTCGATCAAGCTATAGTGGTTTCTTTCTTTTTCCTCTTGTATTATCCGTAATCTCTCGCTCGTTCTTTCTCGCGTTCTCTCGTTTCCACGTTTCGGACACACGCAAACCCACTGTTCACTCTCGCATTGTCACATTCATTCCGTAACTCTCTATCTCTCTCTTGACGTCTATCTCTCCGTGTTTCGTCGTCGGTCGCAATATCTCTTCGCGTAAGTATAGCTCCCGTATAGCGTACTCGTTTCGGATCGCTTGGTTCGTCTCTTTGTTATCTCGATTATCGTCGAGACGTCATCGTCGGCATACCGTTTCTTCGATCGAGCGGGTCTGTCCGTTTCGTGTGTGCTCGCTCGAACGATCGACGATAACCGTGAATTAATTGCAAAAATACTAGTTAAATCCCTGTACACGAAAACCTCGACGCGATAAACGGTGTTTTTGGTGGTCGCGTTTCGCGTCGAAACGCCGCGCCGTACGCGTGTACCCGAGGTGCTTCCGTATCTCAATGTTATATATATGTATATATGTGTCGTTTGTATACGTGGATGTGTATGTGTGTGTATGGGTGTATGGCCTGTGTATGCGATTTGTAGTTTCTAGGTTTCTGCCGCCACTCTGTCACTCGTTCTCTCGTTCTTGGTGGATTCAAAAAAGCGTTACTTTTATTTCCTTCTAAAGTTTCTTTTACTTACAAGGTATTTGGTTTTGCTTCATGCATCGCTCTGACATGCAGATTCGTTTAGGTATATAAATTATGGTAATGATTCTGTATTATAATTATAATAATAATAATTATTATTAATATTAATATTATCATTGTGTGTTCGGTGTACCGCCCGTTTTTATTCTCTTGCTGGTCACGGAATCAGTTGCTCGATCTTCCTTTTTTCTAACACCTAATCTTACGGTTCCCGCTTTCTTCTCTTTAGAACGCGTCTCTATCTCCATCTCGCGCGCACGCATACACACGCACACATACATACACACGTTTGCTCGCTCTCGCTCTCTTTCTCTCTCTCTCCCCTCTCTCTCTCATACGCACATTCACGCATTCCAGCAACACGCAACGCACAGACGCTCGCAGATATATGCTTCTCTATATAAGTGTATACCCGAAAAATCGTGCCAACGTGTTTTCGTCCTATTCGAGTCGTGCACTCGTAAATTTATCGGCAGCCTTGAACACGCGGTACAAATCATGGTACAAAGGAATGATACTATCGTTCTCGTCGATAAAAGGCTACGGTCGGTCTCGCTATCGTGTGACGCGAAAGCTGAGAAAGGGGCTAGATGAATGGAGGGCAGACGGTGTTAACGGTTGAGGCAGGGGAACGGATCCGCTGGAAAAGGCAGCATCGAGATCGCCTCGTTCGGACGAACCGAGAACAGAGGATAATATCCGCGGCAGAAAACCAAAAAAGCAGGAAAAGCTCCGCGGGTCTCTCACTCCCTTTCTCTAGTGTTTTCCTCCGTAGATTCGCGATCAAACGATACACACCAACACCGGTGGAACAAGCGGAACCGATATGTATATACTTGGTATATACTCCGTCGCTGAGAACCGTCGAGAGAAAGCGAAATGAACCAGAGGCGGCTACGGAAAAAGCAAAACTCGCGCGTCATCTTCGAGACGTTGGTCCGAGAGCTTTACCTCTTTTCTTTCTGCCTCCGATCGGGAGAGAGGTCTCTACCACGATCGATCTAAAAACCGGCAAGGTGCCTTTCGCAGCTGTAACAGTCCATCGTGTGCACGAGAGCGCTCTATTTTATACACGAATCTCAAGAAGAAGGATGTGTGTTCGGCAAAGAGACAGGGTTAAGTGGTGAACGTAAAGCGTGAGAATAATATAAAAATAAAACGGCAGGAAGAGAAGTGAACGGAGACAGCTTCGGGAGACGTGGAACCGATTAAGAAAAATAGGAGGTCGATAGTGCGAGAGGGGAAGATAGATGAAGAAAAGTGCGAGGGTCTACAAGAAAGGAAGAGATAGTGCATATATGTATGAGTGAGTGAGTGAGTGAGTGAGTGAGTGAGAGAGAGAGAGAGAGAGAGAGAGAGAGAGAGCTGGAGCGAAGGAGAATCATCGAGAAACAATCGTGATGGTGCGATGGTAGCTACAAGGTCTACTATCCTTGACCCTGATCGGTGACCCTGGCGGTTTTTAGAAGCGCCTCGCTGCGATCAGCGTTAGATTGGCGGCCGACACGAGGGTGCTGACGTTGTTGCTCGCATTGGTGGCTCCCTGGCTGGCGGTGGGTCACTTCTTGCTCTTCTTGGTGGGCGGCTCCTGCGCGTCTTGCGAATCCTCGGTGTCCTCGCTGTCGGTTGGTCGCGGCGTGTTGTTGCTGTCCTCGTTGTCGTTATCGTTCGTGGCGAGGGAATCGTTCGTGTCTTCGCTGGCAACCGCAACCGTGATCGGAGTCGCCGGTTTGTCCATCGAGTCCTCGGTGAACGACGTGGTCGTGCTGTTCTCGTCGATGGCCGCTGGATCAATACTGCCTGGCTCTTTGCCGTTCACCGCCACTTCCTGATTGCTGTCGTCCGATGGCTCCGTTGCCTCGCCGTTGCTCGGCGGATGGGAGTTCCCGTTCTCCGTCGATCCTGGAATACCGTCGAGCAGCTCCGGCTTTAGCTCGGACGCCACATAGTGTGTCCACAGCGCCAGCTCCACCCTGTGCGCACTCCAAGTCTTCCCGTTCGACGCTGAAACCGAGCAATTCATACCCAACATTTATCTATGCCGCCCTGCCCTACCCTGTCCTGCCTGTTCTACCCTGCCCTGCCCTGCCCTGCCTTGCCAGTTCCGTGACCCAAAGTGTCCCGGTTACCTTGCTCTCTCTCGGCCCTCGATTCCAATTACATACAACACCCTCTACTCCTCGGTTAGCTTCGATTTCCGATCCAATCGCGACTACCACTACCCCAGCGACAACTCGGTTTACAAATCAATTAACACCCGCACCGCCAACGGTTGGGTCTTTTTAGTACCAAAAACATTTCTATAGTAATATTTATGCAAAAATAATTCTACCAATCCACGGATACAGTATCTACTCGGACTCCCGATACCGGGCTATGTTTACCGACGGGGACACTCACTCTGTTTGTTCAGCCTCTCGACGGTGTTTTGAATGTGCTGGACGAAATTGAGGTACTCCTTGGTGGTGTAATCGATGCCCTCGATTTCCGGTATCGCCATCAGGCATTCGTCCGCCATGAACGGTGCATTCTCCGGCGACGCCGCTGCCAACAGGGCCGACGCCATCGTGGTGCCCACGCCTTTCAAATTCGAGAGAGCCGTGATCGCCTGTTCAAGGTTCGGAAGCTTTTTGAACGCCTTCTTCGTCTCCGCCATGACCGCGCGTGGCGTGTTCACTTTGACCAAGTAGTTCAGCTGGGGGTAGAATTTGCCACGCTGCGAACAATCGAACGGGTGCGATATCGTATCGTGAACAACCTGGTACATATCTCGAGATCTTGCAACCTGAAAACGGTGAACGGACTCCTCCCGGATGTATATACTTACTGTTTGCTTCCATTTCATCGTTTGCACCAGCTCCTCGTGTATGAGATGCGCGTCCTTGCCGCGCGACTTGATCTTCTTTGGAAGCTCATTCTGATACCTGCGAGCAGAAACAGATATCGAAACAGTTGAATTAATCGGTCGATTCGTTTCGCGACGTGAAATGTAATTTCGCGGCCGGATTCTCCGTATAAGAGAACGGTGCTCGCGGCCGCACGTGTGCGGCAAGAATAGGGTTAATTCTCGAAATGGACGAGGAAGGAGATCGGGAATCGACGAGCGGAGATTCTCGAAATGACTTGGCACCGCGTGCTTCACCGAACGGTGATGTCACCGATTATTCATCGGCGGTACTCGGAAACGATCAAGAGTCGCTCGGGAGGATTTAAAGAGCCGGTGGGGCGGGGATGGAGCTCGCTGACGCAGGGCAAAAGAACGCGCGCGATCGGGTTTAGGTTGTCCACCCTTTTTTTCGAAAATCTGGTTTCCCGTGCCCGAGAGAGAAAGAGAGAACACGGCCGAGATTCAGGTAACGCTTCTTCTCTTCCTTTTTTCCCCGGCCTCTCTTTGTCCCTATTATTCGGGTCATCGACACGGGCAAGTTTTCGCTTCGCCGTTGTTCTTCTCCGGAGAGCAACGGGCTCTCCGCAAGCCGTGCACGGAAGCGAGACGAACGACGACGAGAGGAGACCCGGGATGGGAACGGAGAGAAACGAAGAGAGAAACATGCTCGCTCGCCCGCTCGCTCTCTCTCTCTCTCTCTCTTTCCCTCTCTCTCTCTCTCTCTCTCTCTCTCTCTGCGCGTGGTTTTATTGTGGGTAAGAGTTTTCGGAGGTCGCCCCGATCAGCTGTACGGCCGAAGAGCTAAACTTAGTTACGGATAGTTTGTATTTCATTCACAATAATGCGACACTTGGACACGTGTTCCCTTGAATGACGAGCAGTCGCGTGCGTGCTCTCGCGTTCTCGCATTCTCTCGTTCTCTCACCCTGTCTTTGGAAGAGGCCACGCTAACTCGTACGCAGCCAGAACGATTATCGAGGCATGCCGCTCGAAACAATTACCAGCCCGAGATAGCGTTCCGCGACCTTTTCGATCAATGGACTGCGCGCTCAAAAGCGACCGCGAGCGAATATATCGTCGATAATCCTCCGGTGGTCGGGGAAACTGGTACTCGCGTCATCTTTTCCGGAGAAACGTTTACAAATTTTTTATTGCAAACGATTAGAAACGGTAAAAATCTCAGTTTTTCACGATTTTCAACCTGCAACTGTGATACCATTTTCTTCACAAAGAATGATTACAACTTATTTGTATTTACGACAAAATTGAGAAAGTGCATTTGTATAGAAAGATTCGAGGAATTAAAAAATATGAATGAATTGTCTCTAGGTTAGTGAAGTAATTAGAGAAAGAAGGAAGCGTCTACTTGGCTCAGTTGTGGAACCGCAATACCGCAAGATCCCGCAACGCGGGGGCCCAAATTTTTTGTATTTATTATCTTGTAATTTTACTAAAATTATCCCATATTTAAATTAAAAGTACACTGACAAAAAAAACCATACTTTTTCGGTTTATTGAATTTTTACAATTCCCCTTTCTAAAAAATCTCGAAAGAAAAAAAAAAGGGGGCCCAAAAATTTGGAGTACCAATACTAGCTTGGTTCTTGTTTCTTGCAAATTGATGCAAACAATTATTATTTTGCATAAAGATCCGCAGAAAGAAAATTTCTACCGATCGTGTGTCCACGTTCGAAATCTTCGCAACGAGCCGGCCACTGATTATCATACGCGAACCGGTTAAAATTCGTCCGGTTCTCGCGAGACTCGAAACTCGCACCGATCGATTTCCCCGGAAGCCGAAACTCCAGAGTGGCTTTACCCGTCGCGATAAAGATGCCACCGCTTGGGGAAGATAAGCTCGCGATAGATCTCTCGCAACTTGGCAAAATAAAGCTGCTTCGGAGTCGATTTGCCTGAAGACTAGAAGTCCATGCTCGTTTCTCTCTTTCTCTATCTCGGCGAAACAAAGCCCGCGAGACGCGAATCGACGCGATTCGCAGAAAAATATCAATTCCCTTCCGGGGTACGAAAAGTGGTCCGTGGTCCAACGTGACGGGCAGTTTGTATGGAGGCGAAATCTTTTGAGGCCTTGCGCGCTCTCGTGACACTTCACTCCGCTGTACTCCACGCAAATGTAATGCAACGCAACGCAACGCAAAAACAACCTTGACACAATCGCCGCGCTTCAACGCGAGGATTGTGTCTCGCGAGAACTCGACGAGGCTTGTTTTTCCACGACGCTTTCCGCCGGGCTCCTTTGTCGCTTTTTCCTTTCCTCGCGAATTGCTCGAGAGCTCTCGCTGCTGTCGTTTCTCGAAGTCCCGCTCGCTTTTCGATGAATCGACACAAGAACCGTGACTTTCCCTTCCCGGACACCTAGTCGAGATGAATCACGAGGTATCGGTACGAAACGAGCGCGGCTTTCCAAAATCCACCGGACGGTTGTCGCGGTTTACGATTTCCTGTTTTCGCAACCCGAGGAAGCCTTGAATTCGGCTCGGTCGCGGAAAACGGTCTCGCCGAGATTTATCGTTATCGGGACGGCGGCGCAGAGGACACCAGATCTCGAACCTAAATCGTTTTTCCAACGCAACGGCGATGCTACTCGCTCGGCTATCGTCGCGCGCTACGAAAAAACTACGACCGAAGCGAGAGGGACTATCGTCGACCACGAAGAACACGTGGTGCCGTTGCACAACCAGGCGTTACAGCATCGGGAAAATAAACGGGAGGAGAGAGAGATCGTAAAGTATCGATCGCGTAAAAAACCGAAAAAGTTTCTAGTCGCGAGAATGGAGCACGCCGGAGAATAACTCGGAAATTTTATCGATCATAGAAAAAAAATCTTGTTCCAAAAAATATTTTGTTTACGAGAAAAAATTAAATGGAGCTCATTTATTCGTATCACACTTTTTAGCAATTTTATATTACCATTTCAAACTTTGGTATCATCATTTTTGTTGTTAATGGCGCCTCAGATTTGCCACTCGAGTCGCTCATAATTTACAAGAAGTTTCGAGCGATAAAGAAAATGATAAAGGCGCGTTAAAGATGTAAATCGATTCGGAACGAACGTCGAGATTTTTCCAAGAGATAGAGAAACCCTGGTTGTTCGCGGGAAAATTGTAATTTTCAGCGTACGAAAATGTGAATGCGCGACGCGACGAGTTTCTAGGCTTGGTAGCGGATGATGCCCGGGCTCGTGGAAGTGAACGAACAATCGAACGGTAAAACGCGATCGGCAGGGGAATAGATCCCATTATCATTGCTCGATTCCGGCTCGTCGTCGAGGAAGAAAGAGTAAAAAGCCTCGACGCGGTATCCGACGAGACTCGAATCTGCCTTTAATTAATTGAGGCAGACACGATGCGACGGCTAGGCGACGCGACGCCAGAGGAATTGAAGCTCGCAAGCCGTGGCGTCTCGTCTCGTCTCGTCTCGTCTCGTCTCGTCTCGTCTCGGCACGGCTCGTCGCGAGAAACATCCCCGTATTTCAGGTACGAATTCAGCCTCGAATCTCAAAGTTTCGCAGACTCGGATTTCGCCCCGAGGCCAGCCAAATCCTATTCGCCTAACAAAGGGAGGAACCACAACTGCCCCATTTTGATTTTGCCACGTTCGCACCGGCTACACGATCTCAGATTCTTCGCAGATACTCGCATAATTGATCAAACAACCTTCGAAATGGAATAACTAAAATTGGAGCAAACAATGCGAGCTTTTTGGAAAATGGATTGCCAGTTCGAAAAGAATTTTGAGCTCGGAGCTACACACGAATAAAACTGGTGATATATCGCGATCACAGGTTGAAACTGCGAAAGAGTATATAGTATGTACATATCTTGGAAACTATCGAGTGACCCCTGCCGATATTTTATCATCGAGGACCCCGCGTGGTGGCATCGTATAAAATCTCGTTAAAATCGAAGTTGAGAAGCCTCCCTTGTCAGTAAATTTTCTACTTACCGGTCCGCGACACGGCGAACCTTCCAACCACGGGCTCGGGCTCAGGCTTGGTGAGCGCTAGCGCGAGATTTACGCGCCTGCAGGGATTAAGCTCGGCAGAAATTCCGGCACGCTTTCCGACGGTGTATCGCAGCCAGCTCCGCGGTTTCTAAAGACGTTTCTTCGTGCTGGTGCACATTTCGGAGTTTGTCTACGAGTATCGCGCGCTATCTGCAGCGATAACGATAGAGCCGAGCCATCGGGATGGGTCGATTGGAACCGACGGTAGAACACTTTCATTTTCGACGGTACAAACGACCGCTCGAAATTGGAAATGGAGCGAAAGAACACTATTCCTTTGTCCGGAAGCTCGCGGGTTATTTATTTTCGCGAGAGACAGGGTCGACGCAAAGTGGGCCAGAATCGCAAAAAAACCTGGACAAAAATTTATGTCTCTGTTAATTATATACGTTACGAAGAAGAACGGTTTCGAGGAGCTTTGGAGTCGTAGAATGGTATTACTTATTTGCTAAAATGAGAAACTGTCTTTCTATTTATCACGAAACGACTTGGCGAGACAAAAAAATTTCTCTCACCGTTACAGCTGCGAGTTCCTGCGCCAATTTTACAGGAACGGCCCGCCGCGCGAGGGGGGTGAATCGGGTCGCGTGTCGGAAAAAAAAGGGACCGCGAAAACAAGAGTGGAGAAAGGTTTTGGTGGATGGTGTGTCCGAGGGAGCGGAGTAGACGAGCGTCGAGCGTCAAGCGTCGCCGTGAAAGCGACGCCGGCGAGTCGCCTCTTTCACTGGCATCGTTGCCAGCGCGACCGACGCGGCCGAATCTGCTCCGCTATCGACCTAAACCGGAAAGTAAAAAAATCCGCCGAAAACTCGGTGCCTTTTCTTTCTCTGGATTCCTCGCGTATCGATACCACTGTGTCCCGAGGGTTAAATATACGGCGACGAGAATCGAGGAATCGAGAGGTGGGAACCGCGTAACGGCAACGTCGGGACTTCCTCGATGAGCTGGCAGAAAATGATTGCGGACACAAGTCGATGGGATCGGCCGAGGAGTTTGAGAAAACCTGTGGAGATCGCGAAAACTTCAAAGGGAATAATAGTCGGGGGAGGGGTGGGGGGTCGAGTCGGGAGTAGACGACACGTGACGGATCGTCGGGAAACGAAGAGCGGCTAGGAGCATGTATATCTCGAAGCGATTCCAAGAGATCGCAGTCCCCCGATCGTCGCCGATCGCGGCGGCGGCAGCGGCGGCGGCTAGGGAGGGTAAATATGCTATCTGAAATCGTGGCTGGTCTCGGCAAGGGTACCATACGGGTACGCGGAGCAGCACGGAACGGAACGGAACGGAACGATACGGTACGGTACGATTACACAGGTATAGCGAGAAAGAAAGAGAGAGGGAGGGAGAGGAGCATAGGCCACGGGCACAACCAAAGCGCAGGGAGAGGTAGGCAGCCACGGGACAGAGAACACACACGTATGCATATACATACGCGTAGAGCGGTAGCAGTGCAGTACGCGTACGCACACGCATACGCGAGGTAGACGGGCATGCGGTGGTACGCGGTGGCAACTGGCGCGCCACGGCACGGGTTCATTGTCCCGTGTGGTGCCCGTGGTGGAAGCCCCTCGTTGAAAAGGAGGGCCCCGGAGTGTCGGGCGTAATGTGTCCACGGTATAGAACGAACGTTTTCCGAACGACTTACCAGTTGTCCAGCTTGATCAGCTCCTCGGGTTTTTTCGTCTTGCGATCCGCCTTCAGTCTAAGCGCCTGCGGATAAAGCTTCAGGACGTGTTCGAACTGATTCGCGGTACCCTCCGCGAAGAAAGTCGCTGTGTCTTTCACGGAAGCCATTGTGATAACTGAGCTTCTCGGAACGGCCGTTGGGGCGCAGCAGCAGCGCCTCCGCACACGTTATACGCGTCTCCGTCCCTCTAGCTCGCGGCTCTTCTATCTTCGTCGAATCGCGGGGGTATCTCGGACACGGTTTCTTTCCTCTCCTCTCCTCTCCTCTCCTCGCCGCTCACCAGCGCGATAGAGCCTATCCTTCTCTTCTTCTCACGTTCTCACGTTCGCTGATTCCTTCGTTCTCAGCGGATCTCGCCGTCCGCCTCTGTTCCCGTTGTGTGTGTGTACGTATGTATGTGCTGTCCTCGGTCTCCCTCTCTCGCGGACCGACGGGTGCACCCCTCTCCGCGCGTGCCTCGGGAGAGGACCGACCACGCGAGAAATCCTATTTTACCCTCTGCCTCGTTCGAATTCTCTCGGTTTCACCGGCGGCGGTGATACGCGACACACGCGTGGGACGCGTTCACGATCGGTGCGCACACAACGAACGTCTCCGGACGCGTGCACGAATCGAAATGACTCGACGGGACGGTACGGTACGGGATACGGGACGGGACGCGGCGAGACGTGTAGTAGACCGCACACTGGCACACTGTGTTTTGCTCTCTGTCTAGCCGACGGACTCGGTTCTCCTCTTCCTTTCGACGTTTTTCGATTTCCACCGTACAGGGGTAATTCTTCGCGATTTCCAACAATCTACGTCACCGAAATGATAGTTTACCGGTGGTAATCGAACGGGGTTGTATCGAACGCACCGTGGCAATGTTTACGCGGTAAGAGGTGCGCTGGTTCGGCTACCGATGTCTCGTGCGTACACTCTCGTAAGGGAAAATCACCGTAGTTACACGCCGAGAACGAGAACTCGCCTTCGGACCTCGTTCGACTGTCCCGGGTGGGGAGCGCGACTCGACGTCGCCAATAGGGAGCAGCACCGCTCGGCGTGTATCCCCCTCTCCCTCTTGCTCTACCCTACTCGCCGACGTTTCCCCCTTTGCTGACGCGCGATCGTTCTCTTTCTCGTCCCGTCTCTGTCCCACCTTCGCCACGTCCTTCCACTTCTTCTCTCGCCACCCTTATTTTATTTCTACCGAAAATTTCAACGGTTCCGCGTGCGTATGCACACGCACTGGTAATAATCGACGTTACCAGCAGATAAAGAAAACAAACGGCGACCGCGACGATTTTTTATTATCGAGCAGAGGACGAGCAGTACGAGCTCTCCGTGTGCAGACTTCGTCGGAAAGGAGAACGCGCAAGATACCGGGAGCCGGGAACGCTCGCTCGGAACCTCCTTTCTCTCTCCCGAGAGAACTCGAGAGCGCCGTGTTTCCCTCGGCGCCGCAAGATCCTTCCTCTCCTTTTTTTTTCTCTCTCGCGGGTGCCCGCGACGAGTTAGGCTCGGTACGAATGCGAATGCGTGCGGATTCCCCGCCGGATGTCCGCGAAGCAAAGACGGTCTTCCCCCACCGCTGTCTCTCTCTCGGCCCTCGTACACGCACGTTGCACGTCGCCCGTCCCACGTATTCACCGACGGATCCTACCGAACCACAACTCTCTCTCGGAATACACACGACGGTTGTGCTCTCTCTCGCGTGCTTCGATCGGCCGTCGCGAGACTGTACGCGCGCGGTACAGTTCACGTTCCGCAGCGGGGTACGTGCGCCTTGCTTGCTTGCTTGCTTGCTTGCTTGCTTGCTTGCTCTCTCGCGCGCCCCTTTCTCGCTCTATTTACTCACGAACGTCTCCGACGGTCCTCCCTGTACTGCCGGAACACGGTCTTCTACCGATTGATTCCATGTAACCCGTTTCCTGCGTTCTCGTCGTCTCACGGCGTAAAGAGTCCACGCTTGAACGTCGGCAAAGTCCCGCCGACGGTTTCGTCGACGACACCGAGCCTCTCTCGCAGCGATCACGAGAGAACACGACGAGGACAGCGCTATCGCACGGTCGCCTCGAGTCGAGTTGCCTCGCCTTGCCTCGCCTTGCCTCGCCTCGCTTCGCCTCGTCTTTTTCCTTCGCGAGAAACGGCCTCGGTTACGCTCTATCGCACGTTCGCCTCAGTACGAATCACCGCGTTCGATGGCTGTGTACGCGCTCGCTTCGCTTGTTCCTTCTCTCTCTTACTCGTTCTCTCCCTCTCTCTCTCTCTCTCTCTCTCTCCCTACGCGTTTCCCCCCCTCTCGCGGTCGCACCGTCTATTTCGAAGCGACGATATGCGAGTGCGAGTGCTAGTCGAGCCGAGTCGAGTCGAATCGAATGCGCGCGCGCGCTCGCTCGAGACCGAGCGAAAGAGCGGGCAGAACGATGCTCGAAGCCTTCCCTCGAAAAACGGGAACACGGAGTAGTACCAAGTAGTACTGCGCGCTTAGCCGAAGACCACGTATAGTCAATCGTTCGTTCTCCTCTCTATGCTCACAATGCCTCAGTATGTATTCGGTATGCTGACTGTAGTGAAACGGGCGACCGACTGAGGGCAGCGCCTTCGCTGCCTTCTGGCTCGTCCCCCCTTCCCTTGTGCCCCTCGGGACACTCTATCAGCGCAAAGCGCCGCGCCGACCCTATCTCCCCCACCGCCGGTGCTCTTTGCTCCCACTCGCGCTTCCCCCTCTACGCCGGACAAAGATAATTCGCTCTTCGTCTATCTCGTTGATCCCCCGTCCCCCGTCACCCCGCCCCACGAATTTGTCTGCTCTTCGTCGAAACGCGAGAAGAGGACGAAGAAACGCGACGGATCCGTGTCTTTATTATGCGCGGTTTCGTGCCGAGGTATCCGTCGTTTCGACGGGAGCGAGGCGGTACGATTTCTCGTGCGCCGTATCCTCGTCCGTGAGAGCTGGTGGACGGTGGACTCTCATGGGCCCCCAGCTCGCTCGGAGCGAGGCGGCCGCTCGATACGTCCTCGTGGAGGCGCGTACCGTTCGCTCGATCGCGCTGGGTCGTCCGACTGGAAATCGATGCTAAAGCCGGGGTAGAGTAGAGGCGCGCCAGTGCCAGCGGTGCCCTACGCCGTACCACGTACCATGGCCGGCAGGCACACACGGATCGCGATCCTTGTGTGCGCCCGGAGCCTCTATATGCGCGAACACCGTCGCTCTATACCCCGCAAGGTTAAACCGTGTGGGTAGAGACCGGGGTTCGTTCTACGAAGAGGTCGGAGCTTGTGTGCGACGCGTCACGCTCCGCGAATACGTCCGCGGACGTGTCCCTGTTGTGCGCGTGCGCATTCTCCCGTGCATGCGCGCGCGCCTGTCTGTGTGCCGTTCGTGCGAGCAGAAGTGGCTCGAACACGCACGCACGCGCGCACACATACACACGCGCGAAACGGGGCATTTGTGGAAGAGGCGGGCGAGCAACCCTCGCGTCGCGTCGCGTCGCGCCGAACCGAACGTATTTTCGAAAAGTCTGCGAGCTTTCGTATCTCACGGAACAACGTCGATCCCCGACGACGCGGTTCGAACGAAAGGGCTGTTTTTCCATGGCGGTCGTAGTCGGCGAGCATACTTGCGAAACACGAACGATTTCACAATTTTTCATTAACGTCGCGACAAGCTTAACGAGCTTCGCTGGAATTTCGTCGTTTCGGACTTCTATTGTTCCCGGAGATGTTCGATGGAAATTTGAACGCTATCGGTTTGATGGGCGGCGTTGCTTATCGGAATTCCGAGTCGGATCGATTTAAATCTCTCGTCCCCCATTTCGCTCGCCCCTTTTTCTCTCCCTAACGTCCGTGACCGTCGCGCAAAATTGCGACCGCTCCTCGGAACCATACGTATTTCGCGCGAAGGGTTTGTTCAGTTGCGTTGCGTTCGTGTACGTGAGAGAACGGGCGTTCTTTGCAGCGCCAGCATACGCCATACGACCATACACCACCATATCAGTACCACATGCCACGCTGGTGGCGGCAGAGCAGCGCTGGCATATAATCAACTGCGCGCGCGCGCGCGCGCTTGGTCGTATTGGTACGCGATACCGGTGTGCTCGTGTAGGTACGCTGTGTATCGTCGTGAGATCTCTCTTCGCCAACCGAGCCATGCCCATGAGTACCATGGCACAGCGAACGCCTCACTACCAATGTCAGCATCACTACCACCGATGCGTTCTATAACCGCTAGCCAGTCGACTATAGCCGTGGAAAGTGCCGAGCGAGCGCTTGCGCTTCGGTAACTTTCCATTGTCGTTGCTCCTGCGGAGCAACAACGAGCGGACTCGACGGAAATCTTTTGCGAAACTTTCGGATCGTCGGCGTTGCCGGGCCACCCCTGAATATCCGCCAAAAATCCGCATCGCAACTAATCCCGTACGCCGTACACGAAACCTTTTCCTCGGTGCGCGTAAACAGGTCTTTAAACGATGCACGAGGACGCTTGCGGTGTTCGCGACCACTTTACCGACCATCCCTTATTCCCCGAAACGACACTGGACTTCCCTACAAGCGCGTTTACAACGTCTCCACCGTATCCCCGTTAATTTACGACGTTGTCTACCAGGATTACCAGGGATTCGTGTTTACCACGAGAATTTTCAAAATCGTAGGGTCTAACTGCGAAGGAGGAATTTCAAGTTCCGGCAGGTATGCGCGCGGACAATGGTGCAGGTAGTCGGACACCGAGTACCTACCAGGGGATGCGGCAGCGTTTGTCTTGTTGTCGGAACCCGTCACGACGTTCCGAGAAATTCTGTATTCGCTGACTCTGCGATCAATTTTACGATTCCACTTGACTAGAATTTCTCGCCTTTTTACGGCGACGAAGAATGCAATTGGCGAGGCGCCGCATTTTCGTTCGACGAAAAATTGCTCGAGAGTCGCGGTCTCGGATTACCGGATTTAAATGTCCACCGCCGCGGTAGGGGAGGATAGAGAGTCTTCTAATTCGAATAGGCGGGTAAATATTCGGTGGTGAGAAACGAGCGATTACGCCGTGACTCAACCCCGTAGGCCTAGAGCGCGAGTCGCGGATAATGTTACGAGGGACACGGACAGAAGGGGAAGACGAAGAGAAAGGCCGGTTTTCTTCCGAAGCGCTTTAGCAGGCAAGAGGCAAGAGAACCGACCGGGCAGCCGA
The DNA here is from genome assembly GCA_916610255.1 of Lasioglossum lativentre. Classification (NCBI taxonomy): domain Eukaryota; kingdom Metazoa; phylum Arthropoda; class Insecta; order Hymenoptera; family Halictidae; genus Lasioglossum; species Lasioglossum lativentre. The sequence continues at coordinate 34,317,041 of OU744355.1, read as the reverse complement.
CTATAAGCCCCGCATCACGGCCGTCGACTCACCGTTATGCGCCGAGCCCGAGCATCGGCGAAGCCCTCGTGCCCCCTATACAAAAGAGAGAGGCCCGACCCCCTCTGTCCCTCGGGCGCTTGAAATTCAACCCCGGCACTGTCGACCGCTGCACGGTTGCCAGATCGCCGAAGCAGGACGGGCGCGCGGTTGCAACGCGCCGTTATCGATGCTCACCGCACAGCCGGACAATAACCTAACCTCAAATTCAGCTGCAGAACGAGCACGGCTCGGTTCTGTTATCAGCACCGACGAACCGCAGAACAGCCCCTCTCGAAATTGAATCGACCAACGTTCAAAAGCGCCGAAAACTACTCTCGAATATGCCCCTGCTGCTCGAGCCCGCATTGTCTCTCCCCGACGAGAATTCGTCCCACCTCTTTCCTTTCTTCGCACATGAACAAACTAGAGATTCGCGACGCTATAGACGTTGAACTATGATTTTGTTCGCGGATTATTTCGAAAAACAGGTTCGCGACCCGTAGATCGTTTGCCGTCGGCAACTGGCCACGCTCTCTTTCGGATCGACTTATCCATGTTGCCATCGGAAGATAGACTTTTCTCAAGGATCTACGAATAAATAGATTTGTATAAATGTAAAAGATGCAACTTGGCGTGAAAGAAAAACGAATGAGGCCGAACGGTAGCTGCGACTGGTTGTATCCTGTATCGCGTTTGAAATACAGTGCTCGGATGTGGGGCGCTATAGCCGCGTTCAATATAAACACGTGTTCACGATGCGGCTGCCACACGACATTGTCGAGAGGCAACATGTGGGCCACGACAGTGGCAGAGCGGCAACAACAACGGCACGAAACGTGTGCGGATCGAGCATAAGGCCAGTCGGCCGAGAGACGGGCACCAGGCTCGGCTTTATCGTGGGCCAATCCGAGCGCTGTGACCTTGAGTAGTACTAAAGAGAGAGATATATTTAGCTGTGAGCAGCTCGAGCCGCTGGTTAGGTGCTGCTGCTGCTACCTAACTCTGTCTCATGCGCGGAGCACCGGAGTCTCTTTAGACCAGAGGCAAAAGCTCGGGGCGACGGATAACTATCGCATCCCCCACGCAGAAATTCTACGATACAGAAATCTGTTGCTCCTCGATAGAGATTGTTTCCTCGTCTCCATTGCTTCCCCCTTCGCTATTTAGCATCGCCTTCGATCCATGTCGCATTTCGCAGCGGATGAAAATTAATGTTAAACGCGTCGGCGAATTCCATGCCGTGGCCGGCTCTCAGAATTCGTCGGCGACGACTCAAGGTTGGTTTCTCCATTTTTCAACGCTCGCTCGCGCGCGCGTCGACTTTCTCGAATAGCCGGCCGGGTCCGATGTTTTGTCGCAGTCAGGGACATTCGATTATCAGCTTTTTATTTTGGAACGTTGAATCGTGGCGGCTAGGTGACGATGATGATGAGTACGGAACCAGTTCTCCTTGGATGCCCGGGGACGAAGAGAACTCGAGACGACCGTAGTTCGGGTTGCTCGCCCCAATTTCCTCGAATTTCTCGAGCGTTACGAGAAACGACCGGGTACTCCGAAATTGTGCTCGCCGAACAACCTCCGTGCAAACGACTATCTTCGTTGTTAATCTGGAAAGCGTACAGTCGATTTAGCAAGGCGAACTTTTTTGGAGTAGCACGATACAGAATCGTAGATGCGATATGCGACGGCAAAAGTCGTCCGTTAGTTTCCACGATCCTGTAGGTACGAACGACGTAACGTAGGGCGTAGGGAATGGTTGCGGTTCGTCGGACCCGTAAATTCCGGCGTGCAGAGCAACAAGTATCCCGCGCGCGATCGATCCTGTTCCTCCTCGAATCGATCAACCCGCCGGCAATGGCACTTGGAATTTCCACGGGATCTATTTACACGGAGCCAATAGTTTGACGCAACAGGCGCATCGAGATTTCGCTCTCTTACAAGAGAGACCGACGCGCGCGATGAGGCAGTGGGTGCAGGCGGGGGAGGATGACGGAAAGAGGGTGAGATCGAGTTGGAAAAACGGACCGAGACGGGTGAAACGTCACGTGAGAGAGTATGAGAGCAAGAATCGCCGGAGACACGAGGAGCGAGATGGGACACGGCCCGGTAAGAGTAAGAGCGAGAGATCGAAAGAGCGACAAAGATGCTCACCGCGACGGAGAGAGAAAGGCTACAAGTCTGTGCGGTATTCCTTTCAGTGTGATTGTCATTCATGCATTGTGAATCAGGGACTTTATTTTTAGAAGCGACTGAATGAAAGTGGAGTACCCCGTAGTAGTAGTATAATGTCGGTGGTAGGAGGAGAAGAGGTGGCGGAGGAGAAGGAGGACGAGGAGGAGGAACAGCAGGAAGAGGAGGAGGAGAAGCGAACACAGGAGGAGGAGAACGAGGAAGAGAAGTACGCGATAGGGGGAAAGGGTAGAAGAGAAAGAAAGAGAAAGGGGGCGAGGGAGGGAACGAGGAAGACGTTCCACCGATCTGCGAGTAAATCGTAGTACGTCCTCACACGTGGCTGCTCCCTCTCCGTCACCCTTTTCCCCCTTTGCCACCCCGTTTTCCCCCTTGCCGCAGCTACCGCCATCGCCACCACCCTCAGTCAACGACACAAACTGCGGACACGCGAACGCAGAGGTAGACGCACGTGCCCACTTTTACCTATACCTCCGTGTGTCGACCCAAACGGTCGTGCAACATTCGCGACTCCAACTTGATCCCCGGCACCGAATCGTTCTCCGTGTTTCTATTCTGATCGACACGTTGCACAGAGATCGTCCAAGAACCAGTTCAAACTACCATCGACAGCTGAAAAGTTGCCAGTCGGGACGTGACAGAGGGCAAAAGTAAACACGATTCGCTCCACGTGCCCTCATCATTGGCGCTCGCGAAGGGCTTCGACTGGCACGCGCTGCACCGACACACAAAGGTCGTCGCTTGAATGGCATTCGACAACATCGATATATACAAATTATTTACATATAGTATTTCAATAGGAGCGTACTTACTAGACGTCCGCTGCGTCTGTTGTCGTTCAGCCGTTGTGCTGTTAAATTCTGTTCAGCTCTCAATGGGGGACCTGAAAAACAGAGTATGTATTAGTTCAGTCATTGTGTCTGGCTCTAGCTTCTTCAAGGGTCAGAAGATGCACACCGATATAGTGGAGTTAAATGTAAACAAATAATTCCGTCTTCCATTTCTGATAGACTCGGCATTCAAAGTGTTAATTGATCAACTGAACACCAGTATCGGTGTGTCTTCCGAACCCTGACGAAGGTAGCTTGCATTTCAAAAGAACTCCCACCCGAGACCCTCCACGATAAATCTATGGTTCTCGCGGAAGGAGATTCGGACGACACACAGAGTGAGGCAGACGCGCGGAAGTAGCGACCCTCGAGGTCGGGACTCGCAAAAGCCAGACAAGGAAGGAGAGCTGGCGCCTCGTTTGTCGGCGTCGATACAGACGGCAGATACACGTACGCGGAGGTACATACTACATACACACGGATGAGAGCGCACACGCAAGCACAGAACAGTGAGGCGTGCGTAAGCAACGATCCAATAAATTAGTAGGATCATTGACACCGTCCGCGTGGCCGAGCTTCGGCCGTAGTCGCGTTGTACTACGATGTTTACAGTTTAATTCGAGATACTCGAAATGTCACGTGCGCGCGTTACCCATACCACCGCACAGTGCTCGCGATAAACATGCTGTCTCTCTTCTCTCTCCCTCCACGGATAGGGAGCAAGGGAGGGAATCGGGGCGGGTCTTGGGGGGAGGGAAGGGGTACACAGATGATTTGACAAACTACTCGGGGAAACGAGTCACCGAGTGGTTTGTTCTCTCCGTTCGGCCGTCCCTCCTTCGCTCGCTAGCGGGGCACGGTCTCAAGGTCCAGGAATCTATGTTACCGTTATCTGAATTGGATTATAAAACCGAGCAGCCTTGACCCAGGACAAACTCGTGTCTCGTTTGTAAACAAACGGAGCGCGCTCGATTCGCGGCGCAACCTATGCGATTCCTACCGAGCGGGTACGGGACCGGCGAGAACGAATTTATCCGACTACGGACAGGAGTGAGGAGCGGCGCTGTAACTGACCTACGGAAACACGATCCCAGACCTTCGCTCGGGAACTAGCGCGAGTACGATTCGGCCAACGAGGCGCGAAACCTCCGAGCAGATCGGATCACCGGCGGATTAGACCGTCCGGCTATCATCTCGTCGAGAGCTGATAAAGCTTCACGAGTGGATTCTCCGAGTGTTTTCTCCTCGAGAATTCGATGACGACATTTAAAGGGATCGACGACAAGAAGAACGCACGAGCCGCGAGCGGGTTCCTCTGTTTGTAGTATATCGCGTTGTTCGCGGGCAACAATCATACCGACTATTATCTAATCGCGGCTTCTAACCTCCATGCGAGCGTTCACGTAATCGTTACTTAATCCCTTTCTGGACTGCGCATCGAACATAGTCTCTCGATTCCGTTGTGCACGGCCATCGTTGTGCCGCCATGCTGTTTTTTCAAAGAAAAGGTCAGCACCGCGGTACTTGTGAAATCCGAACGTTGTTCGCGGTAAACTGCGCGGCACGATAGCGTCATCGGGATCACTCGGTGTTCTCTCGTCTTTTCCCAGGGTTTTCCATCGATCAAGAACTAGCACGGTACTCTAGACCGCTCGTTGAATGATGCACAGATTACCAGTGATCGAGAGAGCTGTTCTCGCAACGAACGTTCGAAAATAATTTCTTTAAATTTTGTTGAAACAAAAGACAAATGTTTGTTTCGATCTCTGGCTTGAGTATATCCCGCGTGTACAGTTGGACCAAAAAAGCGAAAAGAACGCGCTCGAGGAACAAAGAGAAAGTCTGTTTTTTCGGAGCGAACTGGATCGGAACGCTGCCACGGAAGCTTTAAAGTCTGTCGTGTACATTCTACTAGCCAGACGCGGTACAGAGGATGTCTAGGTCACCGACTAAAGGACTCGTTCGACAGGATTACAAGGTAGCAAGAAGCAGCCGTTCGATCGCGAGAATTGAAATCGAGATGAGCGCGAGATCTCATGTCTCGTATTCCGCGTCTCGTATTCCGGATTCTGGTTTCTCCAAGATCGACCGAGAGGGATCTCGAATAGAATCTCATTGGCCGTGCCACGAGGCGAAATGTTATCTGCCAAGCACTGGCACTGGCACGCATTTGAACGGTGAAAACTTGGGCTGGTTCTGTTGCCGTTGCTATTGCTCGTTGATAAGATAACGTGCTCTCAATCGGACCGGCTAGTTTTCCACTGGAGACATCAAAAATTCTAAACGCGACGCGAAAAAGATATTTGAAATATTTCTGGTCCACTGAATGGTTTGATTCATGAATGTTAGACACAGATACCATTGAAGTCGAATCGATTTCGAAAACCGGCTGTCAGAGAACCGCGACGATAACGCGTTCGTTGCTCGGTGATCGCGAGCCACGGCAATCGCGTTCTTCTCCTCGTCAGCGATAAATCGCCGTTGTGCAACGAAACGTTCGTGCATCGCGAAAACAAATCGCTGACGCCTGACACTGAACTGTCTCGGGGCGACACGCGCGCTCTTGTGTTACATTCTTTCGCAGCTTCGACCCGGAGTTCCACAATATTTTTCCCAAAGCTCTAGTCCACGTAAAAGTTGCGTGTCATCGCAATATATTCGAGCAATTCTCCTGCGAAATACAAAAGCAAATCAAACTTTGTAATCCGATCGGTGAAACCAAGTTCGCGAAATTTACTGCGTGAACGTTGCGTGTCGTTTAGAGTCGCGTCGCGATTCGCAGGATAACGCTTACGTACGGATTGACGTCATTTTATAGAAAACGTCAGTTTACCGATTTTACGCAACGCTCCACGCTATCGATTTTTTACGCGCGACGTACGCGTATGCACATATACCGTGTACGCGATGCACGTTGTCCCGAGCGGCAACATCCAAGCTGGAGAAACAGAGACAAACACGCTTTGGCGATGCAGAGAGAAGGATCGCGATCGATCGACGTCGAAATAACGTCGAGCCTGTTCCGCGAAACCGTTTTTACTTCTGTAGGGATTGCAAACCTGGTCGTAACCTAGGTTTGGAAACAATTCGTTGAAATAGATACTCTGAGCAATTGGGAATTTCGGTTTTTCGTAACAGTTGTTTAGAATAAAGTATATTAACACTTCAAAACAATTAGATTACGTTACTGAGGCTGTGTTGTAGGTTCACGATTGAAATTGCTACAATTACTTAAGGAGGTATTAAAAAATCTTTAGCCGCAGACTACAGACTTTCGTAAATTAGGAACGGATCGTCGATAGATAATATGTTAATAATCATTCGAATCGGAACGTTCGTATAACAGATTTAAACAGTTATTTTCGGAACCGTTTTAAGCCCCGATCGTAACCGAACAATTTACGACTATTACCATTCGGATCTACATACATATGTGTACCCATGCAGTCTCGGTCGGTAATTGCGAAAGTCAATTCCGCAGGTTCGCTTCTCGCTTATCTACCCGACCTCTCCGAGCGCGAGTCAACCACATTATCTGAACAACTCTCCTCGCTGCAGCGTGAAACGCGAACAACATCGCGAACGATCCTCTGATTCCGTCTCTAACGGTCTGAAACGCGTTTCTGCAAAATACGAGAAACGAAAACGAGGAAGAAGGGTCCGGTTAAATTCACTCACCGACCGAACACGTGCCCGGATTTATCCTTCGACGATCGGGTTCTGGTAACGGATCGACCTCGTTAAAGATCCTGGTGTCTCCATTGGCCTTTCATGGACGGAGCGATACGGCGCCGATCGATTCCTTATCGATATCGAGACGGACACCAGTTTTGGAAAGAACTTGCTTTTAACTGTTGCGCGTTTAGCAAAAGAACCTGAAAAAATTCGAGAACAACTGTTACAACGCAAATTCAGGCTTCAGTTCGTTCAACCCCATGCGCAGCTATGCAATATTTCGTAAATGCATCAAATCAGCAGTTATAAGAGCTATTTTGGGGAACTTTTCCGATGGACAAAGGCTCGACGAATCGGTGTAAAATGAGTAAGCAGAGAAGCAGGATTCTCTGGCGAGAAACGGCGTCGTTGAGCTTCGTGCCAACGGAGCTTACGTTTCAAAGGCATATCGTAGATAGGCCGGGATCAGACTATGGATTATAACCTCGTTCCCTCTCCATTCCTCCGTCTCTCCTTCTTCCTCTCTGCAAGGATGTCATGTCATGCTCGACGGTACTCCGCGGTACTTCGCGGTTTCCGCTAATGAACCGGCAAGCCTTTACGGTGGTTTTATTCTGTTGCATCTTACGTCACGATATCCATCGCACTCGACCTCGCTCGATCTCCGTCGCAACGAGACCGACCTCTGCCGGCGAGATCTGGAAGCTGGCCAGCTGGGCTGCGCCAACCTCTAACGAGTTTTTTTCCCGACGATAAAGTCCGACCAAAGCAAAACATAGCCGGAAACAGGAAACAAGAAACGACAGGAAGATCGTCCATCGCCTTCGCTCGTTATAGCCGTTCCCTTCGACACCGTGGCGCATTACCTGCCGGCGATTGTTGCATATGTAGATATACGTTCCCAAATCTCATTGTTGCAACATTCCGAAAACACAGCAACGAATATTTTATGTTTGTCCACCATAAATGCATTGGTTCTTCCTATGCGGCCCAGATATTAAAGGCCTGAAAATTATTTTTGATTTCATTAAGTAATGTTTAATTAAAATTTAATTTCATTGAGGTAGTTGTAAGCTGGCAAAATTAATGTAAACTAATTGTACAATAATGTATATTGCGTAAATATACGTAAAGTATATATGCATAATGTATATATATATATGTAATAAATAAATAATTATAATTAATTAAATGCATTGGTTTGTTAGAAATCCTTGGGTACCGTAAATTGTACCTTGCTCTCTAGACCCAAATGGAACGATAGAAATCGATCGGATTATATTTTTTTACCGAAAGAATAATTTTCTGTAACAATGTCGCAAGACCGTAAGAATTATTTTTTGTCTCGTGGGACCTATAGAAGCATGCGACAGGGCAAATAAGTTTCGATTGCACGCAATTTCTCATTATAGTCGTACGTTGTTATATCGTGTTACCTGCGAACGTCGGTGGACAGGGCCCGCTCTAGGGGGGGCAACCGGGCATGTGCCCGAGGCGCCAAAAAGGGGCGCCATTTTGGCTGTAAGTGTGAGAAAAATATTGACGTTTTAAATACCCAATTAATACAAAATTTCACACATCGATGTTTTCGTTCGCTAAAAATTTATATTAAAATTTAAATAAAATGATTTTTATTGAAAATAAAAAATATGTACCTTTATTTAAAGAATATATATATATTCTTAGGGGCGGCAATATATCTTTTTGTCCGGGGCGTCGTAACCGCTAGAGCGGGCCCTGCGGTGGAAGGCCGAGGGTTGCCATAAAACTCTTCGGGGTTCCTTGTACACTTGTTGCACCTGCCGGATCCGTTCTGGGTCCGCAGGTGCTTAGGAAAGTGCAGGACGCGGTCGCTCGCAGTCTCTCGCACTCGCGAACACTGCTGTTCCTCGAGGCTCGAATATTATCTTCTTATTACTGGTATATCCGTGTGAAGCACATCTGCTACCTCGACTTCAATATTTCTGGAAACCACAAATTTCTATATCCTACTTTTTAAACGTCCTCAACAAGATTGCTTAAGACGATCGTTGTTCTCGTTCGAACCTCAAAGTTGAACGATCAAAAAGGAAGCTCGAACATCGATCGTTTCCTATGATATAATATTTTCTGTGATATTTTTATTACGTATCCTATCTCGGGAAGAGTGAGGAGAGTGAACTAGAGAAATTATTAGATGTTCGCAACATTCGTAAATATGTACAGGCCAATGGTGGAACTACAAATTTTCGGCCTCCCGCAAAATATAATTTTAGGCCCTCTTTTTTCTTTCGATATTTTTATAGGATTGGGATTTTTTTAATGCTTGTTAGGAAGGAGTATTGTAAAAATTCAATAAACGCAGAAAGTACTTTTTTTTTTGTCAGTGTACTTTTAATTTAATTTAAATTAGGGATAATTTTATTAAAATTACAAGATAATAAATGTAAAAATTACGGCCCCCCCCCCTCGTTGCGTGGTCTTACGATATTGTATTTCCGCTACAGGTATTTACGGGGATAAAGATTGCTAAATATGTCTTGTGAGTACATCGGAGGATCCGCAGGAGCTCTTAAAATTTGTCAGGAACTCTCATAATTGTAATTTAACGAAAATTAAAAAATTAAATTAAACGAGATTTTTTGTAAAATATACGTCAAGGTACGGATCTATTGATCCCGTTTCTACAGCGAGAGGATGGCGCCCAAACTATATGGACAGAAATCAACGATGTAAACACGAATAGCAGCGGTCCAAACTCCCCTCCAGACAGCGAAAACACCTGTTACAAAGCAACGTGAGACAGATCTGTTTATTTTCGTACATATCGAGCCATCCTTCTCCGTGACAGCCGAGCTCTACCTTATCGATTACTTTGAACAGTTTCGAAGATGGCAGCACGTATCGAGCGTGCAATTACCTGCAAGCCTGAATCCATAGACAAGACGGAACAATAGATTGAATGTCTTACGGGCTCTCGTGACCAAATGTGACTGCTTTACCGACATAGAAATTTCAATGCAAGCAAAAGTAAAATTTCCTCTTTGTAATTGTTTTTTAATTTTTAAATCGACGAGACAGTCATATTTGGCTACGAAAGTTCACAAGATGTTGAATCTATCATTACATCTTGTCTGTGATAGAACATTCTTCTCGCCTTCGTATGCTCCTCTAGTTAATAGTTCTTCGACCAACCGTCGTTCTGAAAAGGGGGTATCGCTATTTTCAAGTCGGTAAGGTAGTCAAACGTTAGATGTAAATCCATGAGGTATTCGATCTAGTCTTACTTCTTATCCGTGCTTTTACCTTGCAATTATAACATAAACAAAGAAAAGTGTTTCAACGTTGTTCAATTTAATTTATTCCTTCGGTGAATCTACTTTGCAGAATTTGGAATCGTGGGAATTCAAGGATACATAACGTGTTTCTGAACTTGTCTCATTTTTCTGATATTTTCTAGAAATGTTGGAACACCCTTCGGGAGTAAAGGATATGTCGCTATGATGTTTCTCGGTTATACGAATTATTCGAACCTATCAGCGAGACTCGTCGGAAACGCAATCGTCCGTTTTCTTACTTTTCGATTACCCAACAACGATAAGAAAATCGTCGTGTGACTGAAAGAGGAAATAACAGCTCGAAATCGTTCGTCGGATAACGCGAATTAGGAAGTCTGATAACGTTGTGTCTCGGAGGATGACGTCAGCTGCGATCTTAACGCCGATTTACGGTAACATATCCATCGATTGGATTCGGGTCTCTCTGTTTCAGCGTGTACACGGGTTTCGTCATATTTCTAATCGGATTCCGACTGTCGAAACCAAAAGCTTTCATTGAGGATCCCCTACTATGAAGCTTGTAACGTAATAGGAGACACGCGCACCGTCGGTCTCCCCGTGGCCGTTTCCCTTTCTCGTCGATCGATCGAGAACGCTGAATCATTGCAAAGAGATGCCAAGAGCGGGTCGTAGGGAAATCATCGTGGACCGTTGTTCCAACTTTCGACGGCCCTATAGCCGAAACCGAAGGAGAAATCTACGCGACTCTGTCGAGAGCGATGCTGGTCCAGAAGAGCGTTCACCTCTTGTGTGAGGATGCAAAATGAACCGATACAAATTTAGAACCGCCTTCTTTCTTCGTTTCGTAATCGGTTAAAAGGGGAAACGTTCCTCTGTGAATAATCCTCGAGTAGCGTTTTTCCTCCGTTTCGTTCGGCGTAGGAAGCTGTCTTCGTCGAAGCTGGCTTGCTTGCTTGCTGGCTGGCTGGCTGGCTAGCTCGGTCACGTAGTTTAAAATAAACGTCCACAACTCGTCTTCGTTCGCGCGGAATCAAAATCTGCTCTCTCTCTCTCTCTCTCTCTCTCTCTCTCTCTCTCTCTCTCTCTCTCTCTCTCTCTCTCTCTCTCTCTCTCTCATTCTTTTCGATTATGCGTAGACGTAGGTGCGTCGTAGGAATGCGCTAATGTATCGTTCTAATTCGCAAAAAATCGTAGGAATCGGCTAACAGGTTCGGGTTCGAGTGATCACGCGACTGGACCACCGAGCCCTGGACAAGCAGGCTGAAAACCTTGGAACTCAGGGCCATTATTGTCTGGTGGGGCCTTTGCCTCTTCCCTTTCCCTTTGATAGCCACGGGAGTCTTTCATCTGCTGAGACACGCCAGCCGGAGTGAGAGAGGAGACTTCTGTGTGTGCCTGCAGGAGAGGCTGTTTCTTCAACGATCTTGAAGGGGCTACGCCTCGTAGAAGATATGAGCCACGGTTGCGACGTCGCCACCAGACAAGAACCGAAATTGCATTTCCACCGAGGGTCGCCCTCAGACGCGAAGAGAGACCCCTTCCTGTCTCGTTCTTTGCCTCCTCCGCCTACTTTTCATCTCTCGTTACGTTTCATCTTCCTTCCTTTCTCTCACCCTATCCTGTCCTGTCGTTGTCGTTGTCGTTGTTGCTGTTGCTGTTGCTGTCGCACGGCTCGGCTCTTCTTCGCCTCGCTCTATGCCCCGTTCCTTTTTCTCTTTTCTCTTTTCTCTTTCAGCGTCTTGTTTGTTGACCCCAGTTTCTCCTCCTCGGAGATTAACCGTGCAACCAGCCTGCGTTTAGGATAAGCTGCGAACTACTACAAGAACGCGATACCCGTGTCCTCTCGCAATAGAAATAATTCCCTCCCGTTCGTACAACAGTAGTTTACCAGCTCGGTTGGAATGCGACCGAGTAATAAAATAAACTATTTAGGATTTAAATTGGTTTATTTATGATATAAATTGGTTTATTTATGATTTAAATTGGTTTATTTATATCGCGCTATCCTCGCGTACTCGTCGATTATATTAAATGGCAAAGGGGGTTACGGTCTGGGTTAAGTAACTGTTGCAATAACGAGGCCATTAGTTATTCAACAGGAACGCAACGCGCACGCGCGGTTAATTTAATTGTTCCCTGTTAATGACAATCCCCCCGGTAACGTTGTAACAGTGTCATCCTTTGGCAGATCGCGATAACGTAACGGTTATGATAATGAAAAGGATGGCGCTAACGGCGCGTCAGGTAGGAGTCGTGAGAAACCCTAACAAAGGCTGCTGTTGAATTTCATTTAAATTCAATTAACCGGATTTCAGCGGATAGCGATTTATATTTCCCGCAAATCGAAACCCTTCCTGTGCCCGGGGACCTTGCTCTTTAACCTTCAACGCTTAGCGAACCATCTGCCCGCGAACATTTGCAACGCAAAAGTCGAAGACGCAGCATAATTTTTCGATCAGCTAGTTACACCCCCTGTTTGACCTTCTCAAGTGGTTATAGACTCAGTACGGTTTCGCGACCAATTTAAAGCGCAACCGTGGACAAGGAATTGTTCTGGTCGCCAGGAATTAGCACGATCGAAAGGCGTGCGAATCTCTCGGGAACTTTCATTGAAGGTGGGCGGAAGCGTGGATCCGCGACGCCCGTAAATCTCGAACGGCAAGCGAAACGCGCGTTCGCAGCCCGCTGATCTATTCCGCGAAAATTCCGATAGCGCTTTTTCCCGTTTCCCAGGGAAAATGTTCACCGGACGACTAGCGCAACTGTTACAGCTAGGTGAGAATCGCCGATAGGTCGCTGTCTCGATTCTTCGTCGCACAAATTGCAGTACTACCGCGTTTAATTGGAAGCTCGTTCGCAAGGCGGTGCAATCCAGTCTCGCTTTCAACGCTACCGTTGCACAAAGGTAATTCAATTTGCGCGGCAACAAGCTCGCACGGGCGCTCGCTCTCCACCCGTTGCTCCTCTGAAAACGTTGGGTTCTTCGGCAAACAGTCCAAGACAATAACTCGAATAAACAATGCGTTCGCATGAGCCTCGGATAACAGATCGACCCGGTGCACTGCGAGCCATTAGGTTCGAGTGACGTGCCACGGTCGACGCTCAAAATAATCGTAATCGAGTAGTTTCTCGAATTTCTTCAAAAATATCGCACCTCCGGTTTGCATGAATTCGATCGCGTTGAAAAGATTGGCTGGTAAGAAACCGGCGAATTGTTCCACGTGTCTCGATAACAGACTTTTATCGAGGTCGATGAATGCGCGTTTTATTAATCCGATAAAGACACCTACCTACATGCTTACGTCGAACGATTATCGATCGGCGCGCGCGCGCGCGCGAACAATTAAACTCGCGGGCGATACGCGTCGCGACGGCGCAGCACATTGACTTCAATAATGCGGTTCTCGCTGAACAAAAATGTACTTAGATATTTGTAAAGGCGACAATACTCGGAATAATTTATTTCTGGATTAGTATAGATTCTGCTGTAAGTACGAATAATAAAAATCATTTCACTGAACGGTGCGGCGGTATTCTTTTTTGTTGTTCGCGTATGCCGCTATTTCGACCGTATTTCATACATCGCAGAACAACGATGGGGTCGATCGAGTATCTTTATCGTGCCGATTTTTTCTGCTTGAAAAACAACCGTGCGTCGGTAACAATAGCCTGACGCCGACGCTGACGCATCGATGATCCGTCTCTCGAAACCCGCCGGCCGACTGTAAATAGAGTTGAAAAACGAGCGGACATCGCTTTGTAAACTGAAAGATAATTTCCGGTACCTAAATCGCCGTGGAAATTACGCGGGTATCTTTGCCCCCGTGTATCTACGACGCGACCGAGTATTCGTTTCAAATATTTTTACCGCGATACCATTGTACATATCGCTCATGCACAAGAAACACGTCACAACTTAAAAATTTTCACTTTTTGTTTTAGTGTATTAAAATACTTGCCGGAGCTGAACACTGATGTAGAAAAACGTCACAACTCTAATTTTTTTTAAATATATATATTGTTAGGTTTTATTTGTTTTTACTTGCAGCCACAGACTTTGAAGCTCTCGCCTGTAACATTTGTATTTTTTTATTTGTTACGTTTTTTTTATGCATGAGCAAAATATCTACGTCCATAAGTTACCGGACGTTTATATTTGGATTAGACAATTTTCTATTATTAAAGGATCTATATTATGAAATAAAAATGATATTTGCTAATTTTTTCTAATGTAGAGAACATGTAAATCAAATTGTATGTCAAATATCTGACCAAAATATTTTATATTTTCTAATTTTTTAATTTAAGTGGGGTGACAATAGCTATATATCTAATCAAAATAAAACAATAAAATCAAGCTGGAAAAACTTTTATTCTTGTTTCAATTACCACCTTGTTGAAAATGCGCAAGTGACCGGTGATTTATGGACAGGAGTGTATGTACACATACAGTGGGAGTAAAAAGTATTCGTACACCTTTTAAAAACGAATAACTTTTACAAAATTCGACCCAACAGCTTGAGTTTTTTTGTGGCGTTAGAAGGATTAGTTTACTAGCTAATGTGTAAATAATTTTTTTTTTAATTGTTATTGGTCGCAATTGCGAAGGAAAAAGTAAAGGTCACGATTTTTAAATTGTTTATCTGTTCCTGTAGTAAAAATTTCAAACATGTATTTTGTAAATCTAAGTAAGTTATATACATGTACAAAGTTTCATTGAAATCGGTTGACGCATAAAAAAGCTATGGGCATTGTAACATGTAAAAATCTTTGAATTTAGAGTTTGCGAATCATTTAAATCGCGGATTCTTATAATTTTTGCTATTTTCAATCATTTATATTTCATAACAACCTTGATCGATTTCGATGAAACTTTATACATGTTTATAACTTACTTATACCTATCAAATGCACCTTATAAATTTGCACTACGCAGGCACAGATAAAAAATTAAAAAATCGTAACATTTACTTTTTCCTTCGCAATTGCGACCAATAACAATTAAAAAAAAATTATTTACACATTAGCTAGTAAACTAATCCTTCTAACGTCACAAAAAAACTCAAGCTGTTGGGTCGAATTTTGAAAAAGTTATTCGTTTTTAAAAGGTGTACGAATATGTACTTTTGACTCCCACGGTATATGAGTGGAGGAAAGTTCTAATACAGTGACGGGACTACAAATTTTCGGCCCCCCGCAAAATATAATTTTGGGTCCCCTTATTTCATTCGACATTTTTATAGGATTGAGATTTTTTAATGCTTTTTAGGCAGGAAAATTGTAAAAATTCGATAAACGAAAAAAGTATGTTTTTTTTGTCAGTGTAATTTTAATTTAATTCAAATTACGGATAATTTTAGTAAAATTACAATTTTGGGCCTCCTACGCTTTGCGGGGTCTTGCTGTATTGTAGTTCCGTCACTGTTCTAATTTCAACTTCGAATCGCCAGTATATTTAAACGGTGCAAATACTATAACCTATCTTGCTTTCACCGCACGTTTGTTGACAACTCACGTGATCGGTGACAATGATGCCGGCGGGAAATGTCCAAGTATTTCGCGGTGCGCTCGAAACGTTTCTCTATTTCTATTTCTCTTCTGCATATTTCATGGCGCAAGACGCTTTCCAACGTAAAATATAATCGGCGTTTATTCGGTGTGTCGCTTGCGCAACGAGTCAAATTTTCAGCCGTTCCGTTGTTTCGTAATTATCATCATTTAACGCAAACGTGCTTCTTCCGATGATGAGTGAAATAATTACGCAACAAACGCGGACTTCATTCGCTATTATCGCTTGGTCAGTGTCCAATTACTCGATGGCAATTTATTCCACACAGCAGGAAATGACGGAAAGCGGAAAATGCGCAGTACCATATTACATACCTCTGTGGTCTTTGATTTCCACCCGTATCAATGGAATTTTTGAAAAACGAAATACATATATCTGTCGCAGAAAATGATTCCACGACAAAAAGTTGAGTGAACCGGAAAACACGGTAACGGAAGTTGACACGACCGATTGAAAGTTGGTCGGAATCGATTGTATCGATTTACAAAATTTCAGAGCTTTCGATTTCGATCTGTACATCGGTGTGCGGTACACTACGACGTGTGCTTAGTAAATACATAAACGGTGGTACAATATCGGACGGGTAAAGATAGAAAACGAGGTTCCCGGTAGCGTAGAAATCTATTTAAAACTATACAGCTTTGAAAAGTCGCAACATTTGGTTGTTGTATGTTGTGTATACGCGTAAGTACGGGTGATATCATAAAGTACAAAATGGTGGCAGAGCAGTCGACGCGGTACACGTAGAGGACGCATGCGCGCGCCTGCGCCACAGAAAAATAGTACGCTGGAGTATTTCGTCTGGTAGAATTGCGTTCTCTGTTCCCCGTGGCTGGGAAAAGCCCGCGTCGGTGTGCGTCGATCGGTTTCGCTGGAATCCGAGATATAGTGGGTTCGATCGGTGTACTGTATCGGGAAATCGGCAAACTCGAATGCCTCGAGCTTATTAGAATTCGGTCTTTACGAGGCGAATCCGGACGTCGAGGTGGGCTTGTCGGCGCAGTGGGCCAGTGCGCATCGGTGGACCGAAACACGGAGACCCGAGATCAGTGGGAGAGTCGAGAGTGTAATGTCTGATAAGACGAGCGATGGACAGCCGTGCGAGCGCGTGATCCTACCTTTGCATTTGACAGTTCGCCTTCCCTGAAAAGTGACTCGAACCGCTAAACGGGACCGTACCGCGAGCAGCAGTCGTGTTGCGCCTAATATGTTCGTGCCAATGTGCCATTGATCCAGGCGGACTGACGGAGGACTGATTCAGATAATCGCAGGGCAGCGCAGGCAACAGAGAGAAAAGCACAAGTGGTCGTACGTTCGTCTCGTGCATACGTTCGTGTGTGTCGCGCGTTGCGTTGCGTTCCGTTCCGTTGTCGTGACCACCTACGTGTCTTTGACTCATAGCATAGAAATACCTACCACCGTCTAAATACGAAAGGAACCACGAGAAAACTAATAACAGCCAGTATCTGTCATTACATTTTCCCACTGACAAACAAAGGCGGCTAGGTTTCAGCGCTGCCTTCGACCACTGGATATATAATATTGCCTCTCTCTTTCCCTCTCTGTCGTTCTTGTTCTCGTGGGACGAGGAAACAGAATGGAGGCGATAGCAAAGCATGATTTTACGGCTACCGCCGAGGATGAGCTTAGCTTTCGAAGGAGCCAGATCCTCAAGGTTTGTACCGATCTATATTCGATCCCTATCGTTATGCTCCGAAAACGGAAAATTCCGGGAAAAACGTTCCACAGTTTTTCGGCACATGGTGCACCAATCCTCCGAACTTGCTATCGCGCAAACGGATGTCGCGTGTCGCTTCAGGATATTCGCGACAATGCGTATAGCGTTCTACGCAAAACGATGCTTCAGCTTTTTACATCGAGTTTTTTGCCAATTGTTCGGCGAGCTTTGTTGCTCGCGACTTGTTGATTTCTGCTCGTCGACTAATTTTCAATGTTGCTTCCGCTCGATACGGAACAATTGCATTCGAATTAACGCGATGATAACAATTTCCTTTCCTCTTCCTCTTCCTTTTTGCGGTTCGTCGGCAAATATTAATCCGTGCGGTTCAAATAATTTCAACATGAATGCTTGCACAGACCTTTTTCAAAAGATTCACTGGTAAATTATAGCATTGCACCATTGGAAGATTGTCTATCTTGTAAAATCTTCCAGAGTCATTGCTTTTAATTTTCTACAATTGAATTTCTCGATGTATGATTATTTAGGAGTATATTGGAAAGAAACATTTCCTGGCAAAGAGACTTTTCTAGATAATTGTTTACTGCAATAAGCTTCTTCGATAAAATTGTGCACAATATAACAATACAATTTGATAGAGCCACGATAGATTCAATACATAACATTGTTACTGCAATACGCACAGCATAACAGCTATGTTATTCTTGCAGATTCTAAATATGGAGGATGACATGAACTGGTATAGAGCTGAACTAGATTCCAGAGAAGGACTCATTCCAAGTAACTACATAGAAATGAAAAACCACGAGTAGGTGTCCCTTACAATTTTTTCTCATTAATTTACTGTAAATTGCTGTCTAATTGTTCCTTGCGTTTCATTGTTTGCTTATTCTCCGTTTATCTTTTACAGCTGGTACTACGGAAGGATAACCAGAGCGGATGCAGAGAGACTATTAATGAACAAACAAGAAGGCGCTTTTCTTATTAGAATTAGTGAAAGTTCGCCTGGTGATTTCTCTTTGTCTGTTAAGTTAGTAAAATGCTTTTAAAAAGTACAGGTGTTTACATACACGCCAAATGTTTTGGTCGAATAATAATTATTCCATGGTTTTCTTCAGATGTTCGGACGGTGTTCAACACTTCAAGGTATTGAGGGATGCCCAAGGAAAATTCTTCTTGTGGGTGGTCAAATTTAACAGTCTTAACGAATTAGTAGAATATCACCGTACGGCGTCCGTGTCTCGCTCGCAGGATGTTAAACTACGAGACATGGTTCCAGAAGAAGTAATTATGCTCGATAAGCTAATTAAATATATATGATATAGACGGATTATTTCATTTTGTCATGTCACCGTATTTCGTTTCAGTGTCTAGTACAAGCGTTATACGATTTCATGCCACAAGAACCTGGTGAACTCGAGTTCAAACGAGGCGATGTAATTACTGTAACCGACCGTACGGATCAACATTGGTGGCACGGAGAAATTGGCAACAGACGGGGCCTCTTCCCATCTACGTACGTCACTCCTTATCACTCCTAGGTAAGTACAACAACTGCGTACGCATCTTGAACTCGTTATTTCATTTCAGATACATATAAGAATAAAATGATTGTTGATTGTAGACTTGATGTCGCGCGCACAGAGGCCACGAGCATCGGCCGCCATGTCCCACCACTACTACAAACAGGATCAGAGTTGGAGCAGAACTGATCAAGAAGATTTTGCAAACTCCGCCTATCGAATGGGCTACCAGGATGCATTGGTGGTCTAGATGTCGAGTTTTTAGCTTGGCTTGATACACCATTAGTACTCTTTATCGGTCCCAATGAAAAAGCTTCTCCTACTTTAGTAACACACAGATGCACAGACGTAGAGTTTGATTGTGTAGCAGACGACGACAAGGTAGTAAGTTTGTTTGTTTATTTGTTTGTTTGTTAGGTTCGCGATCGAATCGAATCGGCGCGGCGCGTCGGGAGAACTTTTCACTGAGACTGATATTACTACTCGAATTTATTAATAGTCATAATGCGTGTAAAATAGACACATCCCCGTAAGCATCTCATATTTCAGTTTCACAAGTAATCGAGTAGAGAGTAGATTTGAAAATACATTCATAACATTTACGTGTGACAAACGAATCGTGGAGTGGTGTTTCCTATTTCTTGGTAGTCCATTAATGGAGTGTTCAAACGCGAAGGTACAATATCGACCTTGTGTGTACATCGGTTAACAAGGAGTATCGGCCATATTAAACGAAAAATACATACTGTTTCGGAAGTCGGATTTAACGCAAGGCTGGCGTAAACATTGTATTTTTCGATATACGAGAATTCGCTGTTCGAAGAACGGGTGACCTTCGTGATAACGAGCCTAGTACGCGAGATACAAGAACTTTATATAGATATAGCATTAAAACGCGTCGCCTTTTGGCATAAAATGCACACTATGCCTCTATGTTGTGGATATTTTTACAAGTAAGAAGAGGAAGGTAATATTCCTCGAAACGATTGAGACAAATCTGATGCCGATGTATCAGATATACTTGCTGTGTATCATATAATATAGACTTGTACTTTCAGACTCTACGTTGAGTAATCGTTCAGACAAGATTCGAGGGAAATCTTTTTTTAAAGTATTAGCGAAGATACATTTGCAATTCCTGTAACGCCGTCTCATGGATCAAATTTTTCTCGATCGGAGAATTTTATTTTTCTGATTACGAATTGTCCTACGAAACGAAACTTTTTTTCTTGAAATGTTATGGTTTTAGATATTTTTCTCTTTAGAGATTTTACGACACAGAGAGACAAACGAAAAAATGCCAATTTTACATGAACATGGTACGTGTTATACATATAATATATTAATGAGACTCGACGACAACGAGCGACTGATATATTCTTTGTAACGCGTTAGAAGTAAATTAGCGATCCAAGGAAAACTTAGAATCGAGATGAATTTGTGTTCCGTAATGCATTTTTCGACACATGCCAAAACAAAATATAATTCCACAAATCGGCCATGCGTAATAGACTTGTCTGTATAACGTGAAACATGTAATTTTTCAAAGAACAGAAGTTCGTGTATATTTTTTAAATACTTTCTTTCTAACAGATTATTTCGGCACACCTTACTTTTTTTATCTTCGTGTAAACAGTGAAAATACGTAGCCCTATTTTGTAATTATTATTATTATTATTATTCGTTATGTTACATTTTATTGATAACAATATATTATATTAATTACACTTGCATGATTTGTTTACTTACGCCCATAATCCACAATACTTTTTGATACTTGTTACGTACCAAGTGGTAATTTAACTTCTACAACTGTGTTACAAGTGCATTATATATAGTAATTGAAAGTTGCATGGTACTTGTGCATGCATTACATTTACATAAAATAAGTAAAAAGACAAAAGTGGCAATTATTCTAAAATAATAATAAGTTCTTTTTAATTCAAAGACTGCAATAATTACAGAATACAAAACCATTTGGTTTCAATATTGAATCC
The DNA here is from genome assembly GCA_916610255.1 of Lasioglossum lativentre. Classification (NCBI taxonomy): domain Eukaryota; kingdom Metazoa; phylum Arthropoda; class Insecta; order Hymenoptera; family Halictidae; genus Lasioglossum; species Lasioglossum lativentre. Next base: position 34,296,259 of record OU744355.1, on the reverse strand, counting down.
AATACCACAGCGATGGACGTTTACGAATAAGAGATTAAAAAGTATACATATATACATAGTTATTTAATAACCCCCTTTATATTGTCGATACTTTCCGAAATAATTTATAGTATTTTATATAGTTCCTATTGACGCAAGCGTTATCCTGATCAAATCGGGAGAAAAATTACAATACATTGAAAAATCATCCTGAAACAGTGGCGGTCGTTTGATTAGGTTTTAAGAAACATTCAAATTGTTAGAAGTTTCATTCTATCTTTGTAGTTAGTGTTATCAGAAATGTGGAAATGTAGAATAGACATTTGACAAAACTTTGGGAAATCTTAGACTTTAAATGACTTAAAAATATGTAGATACACTTGCATCTCGCATCCGATGATTACATCGTATTGACAAGCATATTTACGCTCGGAGTGTATACTTTTTCCATTAGTTTCATTTTAACAAGTCCTCATTAGATATTAGAGCCATTGGATATGTTTTGCACTCTCTAGTTTTTTAAATATTTTATATTAATTGTTGACGCAAAATATGGAAGCATGGTACACAATCACTCGCTATAAGCAATGTTTCCTCACAATCTGTGTAAAATTGCTTAAACCAATTTGGAATTGAGTTGTCTCGAGACAACGGTATACCATGATGTATCTGGACCAAGAATTGTATAATAATCGAATGTAATAAAGTTACATGTTTGAACAAAGTTTCATCTGCTAATCCTGATTCTGTTAATCCTGATATCAAAGTACAAACTATTTACTGTGTATCAAACAAAAGCAAATGTGTTCTTATAAATTACTACCTATAAATACAGTTGTTCATTTGTCAATTTACAAAATAACTGTCAATATATTTTATACATTTCTTTTATCTTACATTATACTTATGAAAATTATACGATACATTGGTACTTTCATTTTGAGGTAATAGACATGTTTGACATAGTTGTTACGTACAAAAATGTTTATTCAACATACAAGTCTGTAAGAAATGTATCTTCCAGCTGTTTCCGATGGCCTGATAATTTTTACAACTTGTCCACGTTTTAAGCCAAAATAACGAGCAACAGGATCACCAGCTTGTATACGCATCAACTGATTCTCTTTCAACTTATACCTGGTAAGTAGTTCTTCTTTTTCGTCTGGCGTAAGTACAATGTGTTCAGGTACTAATTCGTGTTCTGTGATATTAATGAGTAACTCGGATTCCAAGAATTGTTCTAATATGTATTTTGGAGCCATGTCTACCAAAGATTGTTTCGCGGATGGTGTCATGCCTTGTTGAACAACAATAATAGCCCTATTGTTACAAAAAATTGTATCAAATATTGTATGTAGGAAATTAATTGTTTAGAAATAATGATCCCTTTGTTTTAATAGCTAATTACGACGTTACCTGTGAATTTTCTCTTCTTGCATTCGCTGACAGTAAGTTTTAATTGTTCTGATTCCAATCTTGGGCTCATCGGGGAAGAATACAAAGAGCTGATCTGTGGGATCATCATTGTGAGCTACCAGAACAATTAAATCACTGCGTGCCGGTCTTTTTTCGCTCGGTTTATCCCCGAATTGTTCCTTAAATTGCTCCAATGTTTGATCCAACTCGTCCTGTGTAACGAGATAACCTCGATCGTGACATAGCTGCATCACTGTTTTTCTTATTCGCCATAATTTGTACGTTTCAGCTTCGTCATCCATTTCTCTAATAAATATTACCTAATCTTATAAGCAACCAGTTATTAGTTTTTGTTTGTTTGTCCTTTTATTTAAACGACTGCAACATGCAAAAAAACCAATGTTCTTCTTCAAATTCTCTAAATCTAAACACAGGCGGTGCGACCATGGCGCCATCTACGGCGGCGGGTTAGCGAACTAATTTTCCCTATCACCCCCATGTGTAAGACAAGGGCAGTGATAGCATGCGACAAAGACAGTAGATGCCTTATCGTGCCACCTCCTTTTCTGCGGTGCTTCGAATCTCCTGGTAAGTGTTAGGCGCCCATGCTAATGTAGAAAGTATCCGACAAGGACAGACTTATGCAATCATCGGAAAGCGACAAGGCAGACGCAGTCCTCTCTCACTCATGCAAGTCGATGGAAAATTAATTAATAATAGCAGTTGATGCGTTGATACGACATGAAACTATAAATAAATAAAAATTCGCGAAGCTTGTATAAGTCTGTCCTTGTCGGATACCTCTTTGCTTACCATGTTTTCCTAATACCTACCAGGGGATTCGAAGCGCCGCAGAAAAGGAGGTGGCACGATCGCGGCATCTACTGTCTTTGTCGCATACTATCGCTGTCTTTGTCTTACACATGGCGGGGATTGGGAAAATTAGTCCGCTAACCCGCCACCGTAGGTAGCACCACTGCCGCTACCGTTGAATCGGTCTATGCCGCCATTTGCGTATAAGTTAGAACGTTCGCCACGGATGGCACTACTGTTAACACGAACAAATTATATTACAATAATTTGTTAATTTTTGTAAGATCAAAGCTATAACAACAGTTAGTCTTGTAAGATTTATTATGTATTTACAGGTTTGTATGTATAAGGCTTATGGATCAGAAAAGATCTAAAGCCCTTCAATAAGAAAAAAAAAAGAATTCAACAATTTAGACTTTGGTTCGCTTAAAAAATAACTTACACCTACCAGAGGTTTAACGTTAAATCTTTTCAATTTTTTAATAAATTCTTTTCTAACTTTTTCGTATAAAGAACAGTCCATAATGTGATTAAAAATTGCAGCAAATAGCACGTAAGTCTAATTAACATATACATTGATATAAGTTTACCCATGTATATGTGGCTAATGGAGCTGAGTGGATTCAAGCTTTTTATATTCTTGTTGTTACTCTCAATAACAATATTAAATATATTAATAAAAAAAAAAATTAAAACAGCAAATGATTCACGTCAATATCTTTATGTTATAAGTGTAGGTAGAGGAAGAAAACAATAACAGGTTGATAATATTACATTAAATGTATTAGAACGAAATTACGTAACAAACAAATTGCAAATAAAATGCATTACTCGACGATCCGAAAGTATTTCGAATCACACCCCCTAACAAGAACGCGTCGCGACGCATCGCGACGCCTCGCTACATAATTTATCGAATCACTCTCGACTTACGCTAACGCATTCTTACAAGTATATTACACACCCTCCACATTTTATAAATTATACATAAAGATACATGAATGATTTTCGAAAGCGAATAGCTCGGAGGAGCAGTCTGGCAGCGAATCAAGATTTCTTAGTATCGATTCACGATCTGTTGGATCCAGTCGAGGTAGTGGGACACACGGGAGTAGACACCTGGTACACCTGGCTGTCCGCATCCGATTCCCCATGACACGATTCCTGCCAATTGCCAGCGACCTTGTCGTTCGCAAACCATAGGACCGCCTCCGTCACCTTTGCAAGCGTCCTTTCCTTCCTCTCCTCCAGCGCATATGAATCCTGGATGAAGATTGAACCCTGGACCCAATCTGGTCCTGCGCATCTGGTGCTCGCAGATCTGATTGCTGACCACGGGCACGTCCACTTCCTTCAGGATGTTCTGATACTTTCCGAAATCTCCGAAAGCGTCCTTGCCCCAACCGGTGGTCCAGCACCTGTAGCGAACAGATCATTGTTACAAACCCTCCGCTCTTAATTCCAATTCTAAATCAATTAAAACCTATTATTTCTATAAGACAATCCATACCAGTTACAGTCACTCACATAATTGATCACATCACATTAGATCAGAATAACTTCTTTATAAATGGACCAAACGACTTCACTTTTATTACCAAGCTAGATGGATTAGTTTACTAGACGATATGTAATGAAAATTTTGGAAAAAATCCATTTGGAAAATTTTAAAAATGCTTTTTGCAGACTCGTATAAATTATATACTCATTCTGAAAATTTCATTGAAATTGGTTAATTGGTGTACGAGTTAGAAACGATCAAGTGTGGTAAAAATGGCAGTTGTAGGCCGAAAATCGTGAAAAATTGCAATTTTTATCACACTTGATCGTTTATAACTCGTAAACCAACTAACCAATTCCAATGAAATTTACAGAATGTGTATAATTTATACGAGTCTACGAACACATTTTTTAAATTTTCGTTATTGGCACAGATAAAAAAGTTGTAAAAATAATTTTTACTATTTCTTTCACAATACCGATCCTCATCACAATGCCTTTTCCCCAAATTTTCGTTGCACATCGTCTAGTAAAATGGTCCATCTAGCTTGGTAATAAAATTGAAGTCGTTATTCCGATCTAAAGTGTGTGCGATCAATTATGTGAGTAACTGTAATTTGAATTGCTCGGTAGGTTTAGCGTTGAACGAACTAGAATCAACCGGGAAGCCTACCTGTTCTTTGCGAAGTCGTCGCGTTTGTCCGGTAGACAGGCCGGGCTGATGTGCGGGTTCTTGACGAAGTCGACCTCGTGGTCTATCCTGAGAATGGCGATGTCGTTATAGAGGGTGCCCGCGTAGAATTCAGGGTGCACGACGATGCTCGCCACGTCCCTCTCGATGTAAGGATAAAACTCGACGTCGTGGTTCACGTCCCATTCCCCGAGACGAGCTCGAAGATCGCGGGCAGCGTACGTTTTGACGCAATGCGCCGCGGTCAGGATGTGTCTGGAAGAGATCAAGGTGCCACCGCAGACGTAGACGCTCTCCGTCGGGTCCTTCTTCAGGAGGGCCACTTGCCACGGGTACTCGCCTGCGAGTAATAAAACAATTCAGGTTTAGACAGGGCTAAAATTCTGAGGGGGACAGGTAGGTTAAGGGAGAATACTCACCGAACTCGGCATCACCGTCGACGTTGATGGGGGTCTTGATGCGTCCGTTGATACCTTGGGTGTACCTGGTTCCGCACTGGCCTGGTCGCGGTCTCGAGGCCTGTTGCCTCCTACGGCAGCAAACGAAGCCGGGGCTGCAGGTTCTGGGAGGACCGGCGAGGAACTGTCTCTGTAGAGAAAGCAAGCAGACGTCTCGTTGGAGGACGAGCTGTGCACACGATCGCGGTGTCTTACGGGTAATAAAGGAACGGGAGTCGCTCGAACCGGCAGGTTCGACGGAGAGAGAGACTCGCCGAGGACTCGCGACGAGCATGTACCTTCTGGATCCTCGCCGACGACGACCCTCCATCGCTGATACTTACCTCGAGCGTGCCGTTAGACAATCGCTGTCGAGTCGCGTCTAGTTCGCGCTTTCTTCGGCCGGGGAACGATACCTTTCCGGAATTGCTTCTATTCGGTGGTGGTCCGGTCTGCTCGTCGGCGGATCGATCTTTTTCGGCCGCGGACGGCGCCGGTTGCTTAGCGTTCGATCGCGCGTACAACTGATCGTCGTAGTCGTAATCGTAATCGTCGTTTCCGCGATAGTAATCGTAATAGTCCGGGGACGGGTTGGAGGGTACGTGATGGTACGCGGGACCGTGAGCCGGGTAGATCGGTTTCGAGGGGTAGTAAGGCTTCTCGTAGTACACGCTCGGCTTCGGAGGGTGATGATAGTGGGGCGCGTAACCGGGCCCGTACGCGGGTCCAGGCCCGTAGTTCCCGTAGATCGCCTGTTTCTTGTGTGCTAGAAGATCACCGAGTTTCTGGACGATGTGCCGATTCGGCGTCACGTGGAAATTAACGAACGGCTTGACCACCTTGTCGCCGTACTCGTCTTTGCTGAATTGCACGGCTAGCAGAGGGTTCACGGAGACCAGGCCCAAATTAAGGCCCTGATCCGATCCGGCCCCGTAACCGCCGTACGGGTTAGGTGCCAGGGGATTGCCGGCGTAAGGATTGATCGGGTACGGGCCGCCGCCGGTTTGCGGTAGACCGAAACTGATCCCCCATGTCGGCTTCAAGTTTAATTTCGACGAGTCCAGATCGCTAGCATCGAGTCTCTGCAACCAGGGGTCGAACGGATACGCAGATAGAGATCCACAGTCTCCGAGATAGATCGTTGCCGATCGGTCGCGGGTCGAGTCGCGGGCAAAAGTACGCGAACGCACCCGTTTCCGCGTCGAAAGGGGTCGCGACTAACGACTAACGACTAACGGTTAAATAAGCTCATCAGCGGTCTTACCCCTTCTCCGGTGTTCTTCTTTCTGCCTTCGACGGTCTGGTCCTCCTCCCTGGCAGCCTCTCTCTTGGTCCTGACCTCCGCAATTTCGCTGGAAATCGGCGAATCGACGGTCGCGGTTCCATTCCCTTCGAGGTTCGACGTCTCGGTCGTCGAATCGGCCCCCTCGGCTTCGATGTTCTTGTTCAGATTTCGCGGATCGATGGCAAGGAAGAGATCGTCCTTACGACCGGCGTGCTCGGAAGCCGGGCATTGCTGGTACGGCACGCACACGCAGTCCGTCGCCCCGCCACCACCGTAGCTCCCGGTGAAATCGTTCCCGAACTCCTCGTTCTCGTTCTGGTAATTGTTGTAGTTGTTGTTCACGTTGCTGGAGCCGAACGAGTAGTCGTTCGAGCCGGCCTGAACCGCGTTCGAAGAGACATAATTGCCGGGTCCGTAGTATTTGCCGGTCTTCTGGCCGTCGGTTTTCCCGTAGGTGAAATCTTGAGGCGGTTTCTCGTAGACGGGATACCGATTCGCGTAGCTGTTCGCCGACGCGGAACCGTCGGACCCGATGAGCCCGTTCCCTCCGGTGCTCGAAGGCGCTTTCACCTTGAACGCTTTCTTGTAGTCGTCCGACTCTTGGAAACCGCCTGCGTAGATCGACTGGCCGGGTGGATCGTAACTGGACCCGACGGCTCCCAGGCCGATCGACGGACTACCGACGAACCCGCCCGATTGACCAGCTCCTTCGCCGTGGTGATAGTGATGATGGACGTGCTGCTGGATGTCGGCTCCCGCGAGGCCAGGCCTCACCGCGATCTGCTTCTTGTCGATGAACTGATTGTTGCCCTCGTAGTCGAAGCTACCGGCCAGTGATCCCTCGTACACGGGCTTCGAGGATCCGAACGACGGGTACGGAGGTCCAGGTTTCTTCAGACCGCCCGGATAGGACCCGATCAATCCCCCGGGTCCCCCAGGGAAATGGGAGATGGACGGAGGAGGCACCGGTCCACCCCCGGCTCCGTAAACGATGTCCGAAGTCAGGCCGGAAGAAGCGAAACTGCTCGATCCTGAGAAACCGGGGGGTATTTTTGGTGGACCGTAGGGTCTCTTCACAGGGATAGCGGGCAATGGTCTACCCACTGGCTTTATGGTCACAGGTTGCGCGTAGATGATGTCCTGAGGGTATATCCCGCGATGCGGAGAGTAATACGGCCGGCGACCCTCGGCGTTCTCGCACTGTAAATAGTTCAATGTCTTTTTATTGGTTCTTCTAATTTTGAGTTTAAAGCTACTCGATGGGAGATACTCACGTTCATCAATCCCAGCGTGCACAGCTTGTCTCTGATGTAGGATCGAGCGACCGTGTCGTTTCCGAGCTCGAGCGCGTTCTTCACGTTCGGATCGGCGTACACCTGATCGAAGCCTTCGATGTTGCGACCCTGTCGACTGGATACCAGGATTTCATCGACTACGGCTTCCACCTGCGATAAAAAAATTATTTATTCGAGCGGTTCATCCGAGAAGACGATTCCTCTTGGCTGATCTGAAAGATCTCTTACCGATCTCTGTTCCCTGGCATCGTCGCCGAAGAATTCTTTATTGGGGGTTGATTCTGCTGTTGACTTGATACCGTCCGTGCTACCGTCTTGCAAATCGCCCACGGTCTCCAGGTTTTCCGGGGGTTGCCAGGACCAGTCTTGAGGACTCGGTTCGATCGGCACTTGGGTAGCAAATGTACCCGCCGCTGCCGCGCAACATACTGCCAAAATCGCCCACAGCTTCATCCTGCGAACAAGTCGACGAACGAGTCTATAGTCGACGGCAGAGCAACGTCGCGAGGAAAAATCGATGACGCGATCTGCAGGAAAAGTGTCGTTCGAATCGAACACCGTAAACGCGGTCCTCGGCCCGGCCGGTTTGACCGAGAAATCGAGCGACCAACGAAAGCGAGAGGATGTCGGGAGAAAGTTGGTAAGCTGGCCTCGCCGTGGCCTCCGTGGTCTTGGTGTTCATCCCACGCCCTGCTCTTTCTTCGCGTCCGTTCTTTCGAAAAATTTTCGAACCAGGTGAAAGTTGTTGCGTAACGATCGAGCGACGAAATTCTCTTCCGGTCCTTTCTTTGTTTCCCCGTTTTACCCGATTACCAAACGAGACGGAACGAGAAAACGCGAGTTACAGAAATTCAGAAAACAAAAATTTCTTATTGCTAGTCGAATGAAAAAGTTCGAAAGAGACGAACCGCGAGAATAAGAGAGATCGGCAAACGCGTTTCCAGTTTTTAAGCGATAAGAGGGAAACTCACCTTAGAGTTCGGACGCGTCTCGTGCAGCTCGCGTCCCGATAAAAATTTCTCCGGGCGAACCGATCTCTGTAACGAACGGCTGTTGGCGAACGTCTGCGATGCGTTGTCGGAGTTTCGCTCTTTAACCAAACACTTTCTCCATGAACGAGGTTACACTGCGCCTTCCCCGGCGCCATGTCTATCTTATATAGACGTCCTTTTTCGAGATGCTGGAACGGGTGGCCGAACTAACGGTGGGGTTACGCTCGTGAGTCATCGGGCGGCCGGACATCCGTCTCGAATAGGTTCCCCGAACCGCATCGCGTCGTCTTTTCCTCGCCCTGTGCGTCTACTTACCAAATCCTCGACGATCGTGTCATGGAATCTATTCTGTACCCAGCTCGCGTTCCCTCGATCGCAATAGTAGAAACTTCTTCACCTTGCCTCACCCTGTTCGATCGACCCCGGCAGTCGATCGTTCCTGCATTTCGATCGCTACATTTCCTGTTACGATTGTTAATCGCCTGCATTCTTGTCCATCGAAATCTCCGCATTTCGATGAGAACGTTTCTCCTAGCGTGACGCACTAATATTTTACTTTTGCAAAGCATGTTTTTGTTAACACGCTCGTCGCTACCACCGTCACACATCTATGCGACGTACGCGGTCTTGCAATTGACTTAAAGATGGTCGAATTAATTTTATACACTCTGCTATGTAACTTCTAATTACTCGCATGTAGTATTTGCAATCTCGAAACGTTAAATTTAGTGTTTCAATTATAAAAAAGAGTGTCGTCTATATTAGCAAATATTTATTTTTTGCCCTGAAGTAGTTATTTTATTGAATAAAAATTTATTCATGTCGGATTCATCTAAAGTTCCATGTAAACAGTTATGCAGAAAATGAGCGAGTAGCTGAAGATTAAAGTAAACAGAATAATATTTATACACAGCATGACTTTCTTCTGTTAACACTAAACCTACCACTGCCGCCGGTCAAATGACCGGTTTCATATCTTTTAGTTAACAACGATTAAAATTATGCAGCTACTTCCACGGGAAATGTTTCAATAAATTTCTTTATTCCAGCAGATACTGTGTGATAAAAATTGTACGCAAACCAAGTAAATACAGTCTTGTTATTTTTGAAAGGTAAAACATTTTAATCGATTTTAGTGCTTGGTAGGTTTAGTGTTAAATTGGTTTAATATTTCGTTAAGGAGGCCGTTGGATTTAACACTAAACCTATCACTTCCGGTCAAACGACCGGTTCCATATTTTTCATTTTACAATTATTGAAACTATGAAGTTGCTTACATGGACATTGATTCGATAAATTTCTTTATCCGAAGCACATATTGTGTTAAAAATTGCACAAAATCTAAATAAATAGAGCCTTGTCATTTTCGTAAGCTAAAACATTTTTGTCGCTTTTAGTGCTCGGTAGGTTTGGTCTTAATAAAACAGTTTAACAGTGAAGGTAGAAATAAATGTCTGGTAGGACATTAACAAATCAAGTGTATATAAATGACGGACGATAAACAATTAGATGTCTCCATTCATAAAGATGAAGGACTGCTCCACGGCCTTCGAAATGTTTTTTCTCGATCTTATCGTGTGATAGAGATCGCGAAGATTGTAGAATCGATGAATAGTCGACGTTAAATTCGGTCGTGGAGGGAGCGTATCGCGATTAGGACACCCAAAAATGGATGACGCGCTTGCCAGCTAAGTAGGTGCGTGCGACGCACGCAAGCGAATTGTGTAACGCGGGCTTTTCGATAATAGGGTTACGCAATGACCGCTAAGAAGCATAGTAAAGCGGGCGTGTTTCTCCGAGAAGACACGATTCCCAGAAAGCGGTACTCTTCCGAGATCCGTCGGCCATAGGACCTCGTCCCAGGACCGATGTAGAAATTTCTTTTCCCGTGAATCGGTAAGGTCTAGTGATGGGCTTTGAGCATGTTCGAGCGGTATCGATTCCTTGTGACAAAGAATCATGGTATCACAAGCGTGTATGATTCTCTGGGTATCAAAAAGTATCGATCCCTAATGATAGTTGCTCAGAAGCCTCGATCCTTCACAAGTACATCTTGGATGGGTTTGTTATCGATACTATCACAATCCTGTGGTGTCGATTCGACTGAACGACAAGTATATACATATGTAATGTAGATCCTACATATTATGCTTACTAATATCAAGCGTGAGAAAGGAAGATAGAATGCAAATATGTATTATGCTGGTACGTTCAAAACGGTGAAGACGTGAATTGCGAATGTATCGATAACAATTTCATGCAAGATGTACAGTGCCGGATTAAGCCAGCGCGGGGCCCGTAGCAAATGTTATGACGGGGCTCCACGCTTACACAGACACAATGAATGACCTCTTTTTCTTTTTTGTTGTAGCAAAAAATATCTGTGCCCCCTGGCATCGTCGGTTATTTTTGAGATGTATGGACATTTAGAAACAAGAATCCGTTCAGTAGAAGTCGGTATCTAAAAGCTGATTTTTGGCCAAATGTTACAAAATTTTACAAGGTAAATATTTTTTGCTCAAGGCGCGGGGCCCGTAGCATTTGCTACTTCTGCTACGGAGCTTAATCCGGCCCTGAAGATGTATTTATAAAGGACGGAGACATTTAAGAAGGTGGTATCATTTAGGTATCGATACCATTTTTGGAGTACATGAAGGTTTGACACCGGCTCGAAAGTATCGATACATTCGACGTTGCCGTGATACCAGTACTACTTGGTATCATTTCGGCACGTACTGGTATCACAGATCGATTACAAGTTCCTTATCTTTTGATACATATCGGAACAAGTACTTAAGTATCGAATTGTTTGAAGATCATGAGAAAGACTTGTATCACGCCCATCACTAGCAAGGTCCATTCTTTCGAGAACCGCGCGAGGATCGTATTACCGTAGAATCCTGACGGTATTATATAAAATATTTTCCTAAATGCATAAAGACTGCAGTCCTGCGTTTACGAGCGACGCGATTAGCATAGTGACGGCTGCGCAGCTTTAAGAAAGTTTCTCCGTGTTGTTTTGCGGCAGCGCGCGGGGAAAGTGGAACCGATGATTGTTCCAAGTCGGAAGCCTTTTTCCGATTTTGGAAGCGGACGAAAGCTTAAGAAGAAGCCGTAGGAACGAAAACGCCGGCGCCATGATTCGATCGCCTTTTTCATAATCCGTCCGTCTTTCTCGCTCCCACGAGTTCCGGGAGAAAGTGTTTCTCCGCGTTGACGAAAACTCGGATCTATTCGCGATCATGACCGAAGAAGATCGTCCTCTTCGGATCGCTATTGTTTCTTTCGCGGTAGCTTCCACGAGGATCGCAGATCGATCGAGGATCGCGAAAGAGGCGTTCGATCGGTTTTCGGGTCAGATAACCGGCTCAACGATCGAAGCCGACGGCCGTGCTTCGCGGCGAGCGACGCCGTTGCGTAACCTGGGTTTTCCACCCTGTCTCGTAACCCTCGGGGTTTTACGCGGAACAGCTCGCGCTCGACCCGATTCGATCCGCGAGATCGCTATCGGTTCGTATTTTCCTCGGAAACTCGTTTCGAATAGAAAACGCGCGCCTGATGCATTAACCCCTTGCACTATAATACCGAGTCGGACTCGTGACGAAGATTTCGAAGATAGTCTACTGAATATTCATGCTACTAATTTCCTTTAAATTTTAAATTGAAACAAAATTCTATTTTCTTGTTGGTGAAACCATTGGAGACTGCATAGGTATAAATTACATACAAACTTCTTTTTTTCTAAGAAATTAGAAACGACAAATAAGTTCTAATCACTGCAACCGTAAAATGAATAGTAGTGCAAGGGGTTAAAATTCTTTTCGAAGAGCTTCTATCGCGATGACCGCTGGTGCTATTTCGCAAATCTAACGCACAACGGTGGTCAAACGATGCCAAAGTTGCAGGCACAATCGGTTAATTTTCTCCTGATTTTCTCAGACTGTGTAATTGTAATCCGCGCGAACTTTCTCCGATATCGCGTTGTACGAAACAAGAGCGAAAGACAATTTAGAAGATGGATGAAAACGCGAGTGACGTCGATTGTTATAGTTAGAGACGTTTAGAAGGCTCGCTCGTCGGGAGAAAGCTATCTTCACTTTCCATTTCGATTTACGATCGGAGAGGCAATGGGGGAAAAGGTTGCTGGTCGACAAAATATCTCGTTTTACAGAAGGAATATGTATTTCAGTTTGCTTGGTCGCGTTAGCAAGCTAGACGAATGAATTTATCGATGCAAGGTACAAGAGGATCACCGGTGAGCGGAGAAGCCGGGGTCTGGCAGCTGATCCACTGATGGTTCTGGATCTGCTGGATCAGCGAGCGAGGACGCGTTGTTACCGCGCGGAGTGAACGGGAACGCCGATCGCTGCCGATTCGCCAAGTCAGTAGCTAATGCGATAGCCGTGCTGTTCGATGGAGTAGGTGGCAGGTGGCGCTGCCAATTCCAAAGGAGTGATCGCCGGGTAAATGAACGGTGAGATCTGCAATCAAAACGATCCACGGGATCAAACAAATTACAGCTGGGAAGTTCGAAGGTCGTAAAAATTATTCGCTTCATCCTATCGTGATCTTCTATTCATTCTGTCTGCACTCTTATCGATCACTAGCCGGGTTTACGTATGTTTCCAGAAATTAGTAAATCAACTAAAACACGGAAAAAACATTTGAATTCTTTAAATGTATTTTTTCAACTGTACGAAGTCGTCGAGAAGAGAAATAAATGTCTATGCCAGTGGTTTCCAAGCTGGGACGCGCGGACTATTGCCAGGGGAGGCACCAAAAACCTTCTTATTATTCTGTTAATTGTAGTTTTCAGTTTTTCTTTTGTAATAAAGTTTTTATTATTTAAAACATGTCTATATTATTATATCTATTAAAAAATAAAAGGGAGGAAAAAATTTGTTTTCGGACAGGCGTAGTAGAATAAAGGTTGGAAACCGCTGGTCTCCTGTTGCGATTTAAACTTGCAGGTTTTATTTTGCATAAAAATCTGCAGTCTATGTAGCACAGGCTATGTTGTTTGAACTATATGTAGCAGCTATCAGACGTTTAGGTGTACAACGGTATGAAATTCTAGAACGAGGAACAAAATGTCTTTGGGACCCATGAAAGTGCGTAGGTGTCCAAAATCCTCCCCAGCAACCGAGCAGTTCCGAGGGAATTTAGCCTCGGTTGCCGAGTAGATAGGAGGAGCGAAGAATTGTGTAGAATGTTACGAACCTGACGAGTGGCGAGGATCGGCGTGGCGATCGGCGCGATGACGGGCGTGTACAGCGGGCTCCTGATCTCGGAGATGAGGGAAAGAGCTTTCGGAGACGGGATGCCAGTCTTGAGCGCAGGGGCTGCAGCGTCCGCTACCTCGGCGATAGGTGCAGCTCCGGAAGCTGCGGGTGCAGGCGCGGCTGGGTCTGCGGATGCCGAAATCGGAGTTTCGGAGAGCAGGGGAACAGCAGGTCCGGGTTTAGAATCCTTGAGCAGCACGCTGAATTCGGCTGGTACAATATCCACCTGGGGAATCGGCTCCCGCTCGGTATCCGTGGCCAGCGGAGCGGCGACAGCCGAACCCAGCACAGCAACTAGAAGAATCTGCGAAATCACGCGAACAGAGAAACAGGATAGGTTAAGCTTCCTTGAAAACGACGCGTACGTTGTTTCGAAGAGTACTCACGTAGGCGTACATGACGATTTCGTTCGGTTGGATTCTGCGAGCACCTCTCAAATCGCACCACAACTTCTGAGTCGAGGATCACCGCGAGCCGGGCCGGTACTTATAGAGATCCTGCCGGCGCCGTAAAAAGAAAACTCGTCCTCGTTCCTGGGACCACCAGTCCCTGCGCATCGCTGTTCGCCCCCGGAGACCGCGGGGCGGGACTTATCGTCCCATAACTTCGCTCTACCCTGAATCCCCCGTGTGCCGGGAGACGCGACAGAAAATTGCGAGAGGCGCTTACATTCGAGTCTCCTCCGCTCGGGCAGCGGCCCCATCCACCAGTCGAAAAACAGGATTCGGCGATCGTTCCGGCGCCCGCGAAAAAAAAAGTTCATCCCGGACAGTGCTCCCTGCCGTAACCTCGGGAAGAGGCCGGTTCTGCCCGGGTAGCGTCCAGCGAGTTTTGGGGGAGAGAACGCTTTTTATCCTTTTTCTCGCCCGTGAAATTTCACGGTGGACGCAGCCGATTATTTCACAGATTCCGTGTTATAAATCGCGACGCGAGGAAACACGCTCCCGTCGATTTTTTCCTCGCGGACTCGCCGCCGCCCCGGCTGCCCGCGAAGAGGAGGCAAGGGCGTACCGGTTCGGACGACAAAAATCGAGCGGGATGATTATAACCGGTTCCCGAAGCCGCTAAGTACTTCGTCCCTATGCGAGCGCCGTGCGAGCAAGCGTTCCAGAAGATTTCCCGGCTTAATCTCGATTTCCATTGCCGTATAAATTACATCGAGAATTTGCGTAAAATGGGAAATCTCTTATCGATTAAAAATCCCAGCATGTCGCTCCTAGCACGATTCCGTGGTGGGCGACTGGTTTACCGGGAACCGTTTGCCACTTCCGATAAGCGTGCCGCGCAACGATCGATCTGCTAACGCTGCTCGAGAAATTTTAATGAAACGCGACAGATAAGTGGCGCAACAGGTATCGTCGAGGTTATTCCAGGGCAGAGATAAGTCTTGGGAAGAAGAAGCTCCGCATATAGCCAATGTCTACGTGTATGTAGTACGTATACGTAGAAATGGAATAAGTTCGTGGCGAGGCATCCCTACTTGTTTCGCAGCGACCTGTTTCTTGGTGGGAGAGGCTTGAAACGCGTCCGGACTCCGGAGTCGTAGTGGGAGATGACTATTAAACGATCGGCGTGTTTGTTTTTTCGAACGACAGGTTGCGACAGAAAAATACACTCGATGATTTTCCTCTTTCCCGTCTTATCTTCGGTTGTGCAGGCTGATTCTCTCGTTAGAGGTCTCAAGACAGTCTTCTAAATAATACCTTCTAATTTCTTTCAAGTACTACCTTGTTTTGCAGCGTAGAGTACTATCATGTTACGAACTGTGAGAAAAGGATAAGCGTCGGTGACGAGAGCAAGATATAAAAGTACACATCCTGTGTTGTTTAACGATGGGAGTGTTTAGACCGAAGCAGCGAGGAGTGGAAGGTTATCTCTCTCTAGACTAGGCTCTCCCTCCGTATCTATTAGAATTCGAGGATCGCAGCAGACCAGGCCTTCGTTCTTCGGTCATCGCTACATTTCTATAAATGTGTTCCGTTATTCTAATCAATGCCGTCGCCAGATTCTAGTAGATAGCGAGCCGTCAAACGTGGCAGCACACAAGTAGAATGGTGGTTAGAACCGATGCGATTTTCTGTAGAGATGAAATCGCCGCGAGGAACGGGCATTCGAGGAGAGCAGACGGACGAGGCGGTTAAGGAACAAACGAAAAGAATAAGAGACGGATACTTTCAGCTGAGTATCGATAAAATTTATTGTCGTAGATTAGACGCCGCGATCGCTCGCGACGCGCCAGTGTTGGTCGCTGACGCGGTCATCGACGCGAGGTGTTTTTGGGGAGCAGATCAGGGTCGACTAGAGCGGCTGATCGTCCATGGTGGAACGGTAGGCCGGTCGGGTGTTGGTGGTGATGTTGCTCAGAGGGTGTATCCGGCGGCGACGACCGGGGCGTGAGCGTAGACGGCGTGAGACGGCGCTACTGCGACCAGAGGAGCGTGAGTCTTGACGACGGCAGCGCTGGCGTAGGGAGCGGCGGCGTAGGGAGCGGCGGCGTAGTACGGGGCCGTGGCGATCAGCGGGCTCTTCACGCTGACTTTGTAGGTGTTGGCGTAGCTGGTGGCGACCGGGACGGTGTGTGCGACCGCAAGCGGAGCTGCGGCGATGACCGGTGCGGCGTGGAGCGCTGGAGCGGCCAGGACGCCTGGCGCCGGTTCGGGTGCTGGTGCGCTGAGAGCGCAAGCGAACAGAGCGAACAGAGCCACGAATTTGTACATGGTTGCGGTTGGTTGGATCGAGAGTTGGTTCAACGAGAGAACAAAAGCTTCGTACTAGGCAGCTGTGATCGCTGAGAGACGAATGATGCTCTACCGTCGAACTAGCAGCGCCTTTTATTCCTCCGCCAGCCCGAGACTGACCTCTCCCACCCGAAACGCGATCACTGTATCGTTGTACGTTTCGTATGGTTTCGCCACCACCGACCCCGATTCCTCCTCGTCCTGGGACAACGCTCGTTGTCTGCTTGCCTGCGCAACGCTCTACCACTTCCCTCCTATTCTTCGACAAGTACAACGTACGGTTCAGGGTCTCCACCGACCGATACGCCTCGCTTCCCTTCGATTCCTTTCGTTTCGTTCCTCGCCCGTGGAAGTACATTGTCAAGGACGATGAACCGATCGACCGGGCGAGCAAGGATCCGCGTGCAACGTACTCGAACGGCCCTTCGACCCCTCTTCCTCCTCATTCTCCTCCTCGCCGTCGTCGACAACTTCGAACCAGCGCGGCGCGGCGCTACGGCCTTCGCGTTTACATCGCTGCTCAAAAGCGCTGGCTAGATTTTCAAACTCCCGATGCGATCGTTGTTGACTCGTTTGACTTATCTATTCGTTCCATTTTCCAGTTCAACCAACAGAGTTCCTTTGTCTTGTACCGCAACGGGGTGTAACTCGATCGCGGTGGAAGTTCGTCGATTGGGCGCGCTTTACGCCTGCTGTTCGACGCATTATTAGATCGGAGAACTTTGTTCATAGATAACGCGCAGCGCATCGGATCGAATCGGTCCCCCCATCTACTAGTCTATAACGGGCGATCAACCCTCGCATTTAGAGATAACTCCACTTAATTAACGTATTGACTGAGCGTTGATTAATAAACCCGATCCCCATCCGGTAGGGTAGTTCGGTCTCCCTATTTCCACGATAACGTAACGAGGTATCCCTCTCAGCGCGCGCTCGGCTCGTCGATGCTAATGCCAATACAGATGACGTTACGTTATACATCGTGTTTACTTCGAGCGGCAGAACACAATTGCGTAACAATTAGTGAACCATTTCAACGCCCACCCGCCGGCACTTCGAGGCGCATACCGATGAGCCTCGGGACCTAAGCAAGCCGAACGCTTCGAAGGGACGCGCCGCGATGCGCTCGATCGATTAGCTTGCGAAATCGGTGTCGGCATGCAGTCCTAGCTGTGCGGAAATTCAAAAATCGAGCAGTCATGATCGGACTCGGTTGCAATCTGCAGTCTCGTAATCGGGCTTTTTCTTTCAAACGGATGAAATTTCGCCGTGACATTAAATTAAATCACGTACCCGAGAAATGAATTGCAATTTCAGCAATCCTCGATTATACTTTTCAGAACCTGTCCACCTGGTCTAACCCTCCCCTCGCCGTTCTCTGGCGTCCGTCGCCGTTCCTAGCTCTCTCCGGTCTGTTGTTCCGTCTCTCCTCTCTTTCCTTCTGTTTGTCAACTCCACCGCTTGCCGAACAATTTCGTAGCAAGGTCGACGATTTCGTAAATCGTCGCTCTCCCCGCCGAAGAAATCGCTAACGATCCTATCGATAAAACCCGTGCTTTTAGCTTCGTGTTTGTTTTTTTTTTCTTTTCATCCGGCGGTTTTTTCACCTCGTTTATTCGTCGCCAGCTCTGCTGTTTTGACGCGTCGACGGACGGCTGATCGATCGAGAGGAATAAAAAAGATCGAAGATCCGGCTCGCGCGATAGCTACGCCCAAATCCGGAAGACCTTGGCCTGTCCTGTCAAGACGAGGGCCGCGAGCGACGTTAACCAGTTTCTTTTCAGACCGGCCGCACGTCTGGCTATAAAAGAACCCGTCAACCGCGAGTCCCGGATCAGTGGAGGTTTATTAGGGTACCGAGCAACATCTACGCCAAAGCTCCACGCGATCGCTGCTCCAGGACGTTGCCTCCTCGGCCACGATCCTGCGCCGCGATATCGTCGTCGCGCACGCACTCTCCGATCGAGCGCACCGTTTCCTTCCGGTCTAACGCAAGCCTAGATCCTCGCTCTCGATCGAACGAACGTTCAAGACAAGGGAGATCGATTCGGACAACTCGTTTCGCTTGTAAAGTAGGGTTCTCGAAGTCGTTTCTACCTTCGACTTTTGCTGAACGTCGATCAAACGTTTAGAGATATTTCCACCGATCGATTGGGACAAATTTTCTTCGTTCAGAAATGTCCGAGAGGGTCAACGTTGCTCATAGGAAATACAGTTTTCCAAGTCGTTTATAAACGTCCTAGATCCGCTGCTCGGAGGGGACACGTAAATGATGCGTATGGGAAATAGGGTGATGGAAATCATTTCCCATCTCGAGAGGCTTTTAACATCGTGTACTCGTTTCATTGACGGTGTTCGAGGCGTTGCGCAGGATTCCCTGGAACACACGCCTATCGCCGCGCCGGAAACCTTGAAAACACGAGACTTCTAACGACCACGATAGACGGTCGAGAATAAAAGTATTGTTTCTGTCGTGGGAAAGGTCCGCGCGTTCGCCGCGGGATCCTTGAAACGTATCCACCGACGCACGTTTCCGTCGATATCGATGCGGTTCGCGTGTCTGCGATCTCGTCGGTTCACGCCCCATCCAGTTATCTCTGTCGAGACCTCGAACGTGTCACGGCTAGAAGTGGAATCGCGAGCCACGTCTACCGTGACGACGAACCACAGCTTTTGTTACAATGTCTGAAAATTCATTTGCTCGGACGAGTACCTTGTATCGTTAGTCTATGGTACGAAGGGTTAAGGGACGGTCTAACATTGTCGAGATGAAAAGGATTCCGCGATTAGAACGAGCCGGATACCACCGGTCCGGGCGACGAACAGGGCCATTTATTGTTACCCATAGAAACAGATGTCATTATATTTCACATGATGTATTACGACATGTTTCGAGAGACAAGAACACAACAAAGAATTAAGTTTGTAACGCGATAGATGCGCGTGTAACGCTGCTGAAACGGTCAAAACTACAAGTAGGGGGTGGGATTCAGGATGGCGTCGGGCTGCATTCGCATGCGTGCGCGTATGTATTGAGAGGGTACACGCGCGCACGCGTGTGCATACAGTCGGCGTGTTTGATTCCGTGGAAGCGGTACCGTGAGAAAAACGAAACGGATTGTAGCGGAGACGAGAGAGACAGAGGGAAGAAAGAGATATCTGGACGCGATCGTCGCGATGCCGGTTTGCAAGCAGGGCGAGAATCGCGTGGAAATTTGCGCCGGGCCGGTCTTCTTCAAGGGTTTTCACCCTCGCCTTCCTCTTCCTCGTCGAACTCGCCCTCCTCCTCGGTGGTGGCTTCCTGGTATTGCTGATACTCCGACACCAGGTCGTTCATGTTGCTTTCAGCTTCGGTGAACTCCATCTCGTCCATGCCCTCTCCGGTGTACCAGTGCAGAAACGCTTTCCGCCTGAACATCGCCGTGAACTGCTCCGACACTCTCTTGAACAGCTCCTAAAATTCCAATTTGATCGATCGATTATCTCACAAGTTCCCGATGTTCCTAGATCGAAGGTTTTACCTGAATGGCCGTCGAGTTCCCGATGAACGTCGCCGACATCTTCAAACCACGAGGAGGAATATCGCAGACGGCAGTCTTCACGTTGCTGGGTATCCACTCGACGAAGTAGCTGCTGTTTTTGTTCTGTATATTCAACATCTGCTCGTCCACCTCCTTCATCGACATCCTGCCGCGGAACACCGCCGCCACGGTGAGATAGCGGCCATTACGGGGGTCGCAGGCGGCCATCATGTTCTTCGCGTCGAACATTTGCTGCGTCAGCTCGGGGACCGTCAGGGCCCTGTACTGCTGCGATCCTCTGAAACAGAAACACGTTATTCAGTACCATCGTTCGAGAAATTTTGTTCGAATACGAACTATTCAATTTGAAAATTTTGTTAAAGAAACAATGACACTTTACGACGCGACGCAAAGTGAACACAAGCCCATTCACTTTGACGTTCATTGTAACCACCCTACCTACGCTCGTCTATATCTGTAACAATGCTCCGCAACAGAGTTTCCCAACTTCCTTTAGCTCTCAGCTCCCTTTTCTCTATTAGAAATCTGTACGATGAAGGCTTTCAGTCGTGGATGTACAGAAATACAATATGAATTACAGAACGTTAAAATATTCGATTGAAAGAGGAGAATAGAAAATTACTAGAAATTTCAATGTTTCCAAAGTCTCCCCAAAGTCAAAAGACGACAACGTTCACGTGGGGAAACTCTGCTCCAGGAATACTGCGAACGTATTTCGTTTGCGCACCTGGAAGTTAGTGGTGCGAAGCCAGGTATGAAGAAATGAAGTCTCGGGAAAGGCACCATGTTCACGGCGAGTTTTCTCAAGTCGGCGTTCAATTGTCCCGGGAACCTGAGACATGTGGTGACGCCGCTCAGCGTCGCGCTCACCAGGTGGTTCAAATCGCCGTAAGTCGGCGTGGTCAGCTTCAATGTGCGGAAGCATATATCGTAGAGAGCCTCGTTGTCGATGCAATAAGACTCGTCCGTGTTCTCGACCAGTTGGTGCACCGACAGGGTGCAGTTGTACGGCTCCACAACAGTGTCCGACACCTAGAAGTGTAACATCGAACATTAATATCTTAAGATATAACTGAAGATTGTATCTTGAAAAGTAAACTAATAAATCTGCAATAGTAATTCTTCATCAAAATGCGTCATAACTAGACAGCGGATTTTATGCATTTATGACAACAATGACTAGGTGCTATTTAAATCAGTAAAAACATTAGAAGAATTTAAAAATTCTGTCCTATGATTTTCATCCTATTAAACATATTAAGAAACAGAATAAATTTCTATTTCACTACAGTTTGATGAAATTCAGGTAGAAAATTTTTGTTTTCCATATAGATCCGCTGTTTATTCATAACAATTGCATTCTAAAAATGGCTATTCCACATGCAACAACCCAACACAATATAGATCACTAGTGGGCGGACGAAATAACCGAAAACAAAGTTTTGGTCAAAGCAAAATTTTTCAGTATACGCTAAACACGTTTATTCGCAGTGCTCATCGATATTTAGTGAAAAGGCTGTTCCGCGCGAATACTTTTGTCCATCACTGTAGGCGTCGGAATAGATGAAAGGGAGACGAACGAGCGTCATCGTGGGGTACCTTGGGAGACGGAACTACACTGAAGGTCATCATGATCCTATCCGGATACTCCTCGCGTATTTTCGAAATGAGCAGCGTGCCCATGCCGGCTCCGGTCCCGCCGCCGAGGGAATGGGTCAGCTGGAAGCCTTGAAGACAGTCGCAGCTCTCCGCTTCCTTGCGTACAACGTCCAGGACGGAATCCACCAATTCAGCGCCCTCCGTGTAGTGCCCTTTGGCCCAGTTGTTTCCGGCGCCGCTTTGACCGAATACGAAATTGTCCGGTCGAAAGATTTGCCCGAACGGCCCGGATCGGACCGCGTCCATGGTTCCGGGCTCCAGGTCGACGAGAATCGCTCTGGGCACGTATTTTCCTCCGGAAGCTTCGTTATAGTAAACGTTAATGCGCTCCAGCTGAAGATCCGAGTCGCCGTGGTAGGTTCCGGTCGGATCGATGCCGTGCTCGTCAGAGATCACCTCCCAGAACTGTCCGGGATCATAGTTATCGGTTAATTTATTGCATTCAGGGATAAAGCCATTTTACAAGAACAAAAACTGGGTCCAATTTTAAGAATTTTTTTTCCCGTGCTTTATAATAAAAGAAAATATCATAGGGTGTTCGGATGGCTCACCTTGGCTCCTATTTGATTGCCGCATTGGCCCGCCTGGAGATGCGCGATCTCACGCATTTTCGCAACGGTTCCTTTCCTGTGCTCTTTTAATTTTTATTTCGGAGGAACGATTCGTTTCTTTTTCTTCTCGAGACGGAGTCCCTCTATCTCTCGTTTGGAACGGATGTAACAGATTTGGACAAATGGTAAGGACGACTCGCCTGATTTTTCTCCGCTTGATCCCACCAGTGAGACACAATCGTGAAGTTAATCCGAAACGAGGCGATTGTCCCGAGCGTACGCACCAAAACGGAAAGGTTCGACCTCGGCAACGACGATCAACGAGTCGTCGTTTGTTCGGCGGTTACCACGCATCATTTGTTTCCGGCAGGGAACGTCGAACTGGATCGCCTCTCCCGGATGTATCGCGAAGTTATGGTTCATTCCGTCGAAACTGTTTTGTCACCGCGGGAAAGTTCGACATCTGTTTTTCTTGTTCTATTCGGCTCTGTTTATACACGCCTGGAAGCCATGCATTTTTACATTTTTTTTTCTAACTACAATGGAATCTAGTAATTCTTAATGTTCAGAACAAGCAATATAATTATTTAAACTACGTCCACACTGATGCCTCTTGTTGCCTGCTTCTATTTTTTACCAAAAAGTTGCTCGACGTGGTTTCAGTGTGGGGCTAGCTTTAGATAATACAAGACCAATACGCGCACTTGTTTGCCTAGTATCGTAGACTTTGATACTGTAACAGCACTCGCCTAAGAGAGTGCAAGGTAAGCGTACAAGGAGCGCGCAACAGATGAGAGATCAGATTAAGAGAGGTAAAGAGATTGTTTATTCAAGCGTTGTAGAATGTACAGGGTAGAAACTGCCAATTCGATGAAAGGAAACTAGCGAAGACAATCGTCCCGGAACATCCAGCGGCGTTGTTGGCGAACGGAGACCGGAAACGGATGGGTTCCTCGGCGGAGATGGCAGTTGCAACCGGATGTTCCTGGATCCTTCGTCTTCTCGAGGTAACGGGCTAAGGTTCGCACAAGACTTAACGTCTGCCGGCGATCAGGGCCGCTGCTGGGTAGCCTGGGTAGCCTGGGTAGCCGGTGTAGGCGTAGGATGCGACTGGAGCTGCGAGGGGTGCAGCGGCATGAGCAACCACAGGGCTCGCGATGTAGGGTGCGGCGAAAGCATGATTGATCGCATGAGCGTTGTAGCTGCTAGCATAAGTTCCGACGGTCAGAGCCGCTGGAATCGGGGCTGCCACGGCCGCTGGAACGGCAGCTGGGATCAAACCGGCTGAGCACACGGCGATCAGACCGGCAAAAAGGATCTGCGGAAAAGAAACAGCGATGTCGATTAGATCAGCAGCTTATGCACTTCATATTTGCGAGATTTACAATTTTTATTATATAATCTGTATATACGTTCTATCATTTTATCGATATTTTAATCGAAGTGTCCTTCGTCGCTTGTTGGCAATTGATCTGAGAAAGCCCTTCGAGCAAAAAGGGTTAACGTCTCTATTCATAGAATAATTCTTCTGGTATATAACATCTCGAAGACTTGTACATTTTTGTTTGAAAAATGCAGATTATCGTTGGCCAATTGAGAAGTTGGTCTTAACAAAGTTTTAACACGTGCGCCGTTTCCGGCGGCTCCACTTACCAAGAATTGTGCGGAACTCATTTTGCTTGTTGGAGATCTCGAGGGTGTTTCGAGTGGAACGTTGAATGAAACTGTGATACCAAAACGATTAGGCGGACCGCTTTTATAGGTGGTTCCGCGCGAGACACATACTCCCACTACGCGTGCTAATGGCGACGGTACGGTGGTTGCGAAGCACGATGCGACCAGGAACACGCTTCTGAATACCAAATCGCTTTGTTCGTTTTGTACCGAGACGCCCGGGTTCGTTACTTTCATCGGCCGAGCTCTAAGGTCGAATCTACATGTTTTTTTCCGAGCTCCGAGCCGGAGATCGATGGCCCGCGGATAGACTAATTGTAGGACCAATCGGTTCCTCGTTCATCCGGGTTCATGTCCTCATCAAACTATGGACCCGATCGTGTTTACAACGAATCCCTCTTCAGGAAACCCGGTACTCATTTTTATGTTATGTTCGCTACGATGCTTCGATGTGCACTATTGTTGTAGAAAAATTAAATTGTTCCTTCGGTTTGGTTGCTGAAATATATCTGAACAATTTTAATTTTCATTTAAAAGGTTCACTGCATTGTCAGAAGTGCCGCATTTTTCATATCACAGATTGTCGTAAGAATCGGCGGCCTCTTTGTCCCTCAGCAAGGAATTGAATTGCAGGACCAACCGGTTCCTCGTTCATCCGGGTTCATGTCGTCATCAAACTATGGACCCGATCGTGTTTACGACGTATCCCTCTTTAGGAAACCCGGTACTAATTTTTATGTTATGTTCGCTACGATGCTTCGATGTGCACTACTTTTGTAGAAAAATTAAATTGTTCCGTCGGTTTAGTTGCTGAAACATACCTGAACAATTTTCATTTTCATTTAAAAGGTTCACTGCATTGTCAGAAGTGCCGCATTTTTCATATCACAGATTGTCGTAAAAATCGGCGGCCTCTTTGTCCCTTTAGCAAGGAATTGCAAATTGAAACAGTTATTTTTTTCACTTTATGCTTCCTGCTGATTTCATTTAGATGACAGCAGTGAAATAAAATGTTTCTTTTGGAAGCAATTAGTTACGAGTTAATCTAGCCAATTATCATACGCGTAATAACCACGGTCGAAGTTCTTCGTTAATTTGGAGAATCCATCGGATGCTGTTCCGCGCGAGAAGTATTTCCCAAAGGGTTTCTAAGAATGGGGAGAAGATTTCTCGGAAGATGGACGGTGTCATCGGCACCGCGAGGCCGGGTCATCCGTCGACCCTTGGATGACATAATCCTTGGCCGGCAGGTATGCCAGTTTCACTTGAACCAGTAATACAGATTGGGTGCGGCTTGTTCACGTTCTAAATACGAAAAACGGGCGTACATACGTTTTGCGTCGCGAGGTTGTGACACCGTAAGTTTCGAAGATCGTTCCACGATCGTGACTCGAATTCCTAGTGGAATGGCGTCTCGTCTACGATTCTCCTTCGGACGCTAAGACTTTCCCTCGGTTCGGCCGCGACGGCCCGGAAAAAACGTGTCGAATCGTAACTGTTCTTTTTCGGTAAATTGGGCGACGAGAAAAACCGGGATCCGGACAATTTATCTTCATGGCCAAGGACCGAGCGCGTCACGCGAGCCCCGAGGGAACAGCGACGACGGTCGCCGACGAGGTGCAGTGTCGATGAACCGCGATGGATTGCAGCGAGCAGTCTCGAGAAGAGTCGAAAAATTGCCCGACCTCCGGCTCGAGAAGTTGTTACATTTTTATTTCGATAAGATTGCTGCAGACGAGTACGATTAAGAGAATGTTCGTATGTTCCGCGGCAGAGTGCAAGGGTCGATGAAAGGTTCTGGTTAATTGCACCCGCGACCTTCGCGGCTTGGTATGACTTAATTCCTAGACTTTCTCTGTGAACTTAATTGTTAATTTGGTCGCGTAAGTTTGATTTCTTAATCCGCAGCCGGTTTTCGAGCGACGCGGCGCTACGCGGCGCCGCGTAGCACGCGTTTTCGCTTTGGCAGCTTCAAGGCGATCCTACGCGTGAACTCTGTTACGGCGATAACGAGAAGTTGTTCTATAATTGAAAACAGGTATTCGCGAATTGAGCCTCAAAGCGGACGCTCGCAAACTTAATCTATATTTGATTTGTAATTAATATTTTGTCACGTAACGCGCCAGTTGACAAGACCGTTCGCGCATGTCGGTGAGCGTGTTACACGGCTTCGAATCCGTAATTTTATATAATTTTAAGTATAATTAACTATTCGCGTTTCGTCGCAAGCCGCGAAACGCCTTGTCATACCGGTTTCAGCGCGTTAACGATCCTTCCGTCGCGTGAGAAATTCCGAAATTCTGCTGTTCGGACAACGTGACGCAATGGAACAGGAGAACGGATCACACCGTTATTGTTGTACACCGTCGATGCCGATAGACGCGTAACGTTCGCACAACGTAACCATCACTGGTATGCTTATATTAACCTGTTTGCATCACGCGGAGTTATGAATAATATACGCTTATAACAAAATTTTTCCCTTTGTCGCGTTGTTGCGTGCGTGGTGCAATCCGTGGCGCAATTTGTCACAAGTAGATACGAAGGATCGTTGCCACGATCGTAACATTATCGTGACGGGGGCTAGCCTCTATGGACGCAAATAAGTCGAAGGCGTATTAACAGTATAACAGTGTTTACACCGTAGGAGGATTAGAGTACAGAATTACCAATTTACCAGGGGACATAAGTAGAATCGGTTAGCGCTGCACAGACGCGCACCACCAATCTGCTTTCAATCGCTTTACAACTTTCCAGCGTTCGTCTCTTAACACTAGGTTTACGTAGCGCTAAAACTACATACTGCGTCCATCCAAATTTTTAAGCGTCATTTCTCGGGATGCATTTTTAGAATTTCAACAATCGTGAATCAGAAATATTAAAACGCGTCCCGCAGACCCAGCGTTTAGTGGGGGATTCGTTTCCAACAACTCTTAATTCTCCCCTTATGGAGAACCGAGTAATCTTTTTTACATTTGTTTAAACAATTTCCACGCGCTTGTGTGGAAATGTCATGGCTATAAGTGCGTAATTGATATTCAATGTTTGTCGACCAACGCGCATCGGTGCAACTATTTTAGGATTCATGAGTGTTATGAATATTGAATAGAACGGGAATCGAATGTGGTCGGTGAATCGATGCATTTCTGAATTTCATATTAAAAGTCTACCGAAGTGGCAAGTCCGATTGTTCGAATTAAATACATATTGGAACCACCTGTAAATGCAATAGGTTCTCGCGTACTTCATATCTCGGACTTGTACAAGTATGGTATTGCACAGTAGATTTCCGCAGACTTCTATTATCTGGAACGATAGTACGAAACGTTTTGGAAGTTCCGGAAAAAGATATATCGTTATTACAGGATTATATGCAATTTCCGAAACAAATTGGTGCGGCGTGGCGTTATCGATTCGATTCGTGTGCCAGGAATAATGTTGTGTCACGGTTATTATATACCAAGTATAAACAAGCTGGGTTATAATTAGATAAAATCGAGCACGTACACGGGTTAATCATTCGCGAGCGTGGTGTCCAAATTTGGAATGCGAAGGGCCGAGAGCCGTGGGACGTCGAATTGGAGGGTGGCAAGTTTTAAAGTACGAAAATGCGTTTGTAATACGTGTTTAGAGAGGCGGTTTATTTAATAGAACAGAAAACAGAGAACAGATCGGCGAGTTCGATGAGCAGAGTGTCGCTCAAGGGAGCACGTATGGCGCGGAGTAGGCGAATGGAGAGTATGACAGCGGTGCGGCTGGTGCAGCTGCGAAAGCGTACGGTGCAGCCGGAAGAGTGTACGGTGCAGCCGGGATTGTGTACGGTGCAGCGTGTAGAGCAGCAGGTAAAGCAGCTTGTACAGCGAGCGGTGCAGCGGCCAAAGTGTTGTAGTTCCTGGCGACGACTTGGCTACTCCTTGCGGTGACTATGGGCGCTGGGAGAGCTGCGATTGGAGCCGCTGCCAACGGGGCTGCTGGAGCCGCTATGAACGGGGCTGCCGGGAGCACACCTGCAGATGCCATGGTGGCGATGGCGAGGATGAGGCACTGAAAAATCAAACACAGATGCAATTGCAGTTTAAACGATACCGAGGCTTCGCTAGCCTGATCGTTACTCAAAGGGGACGCTATTCGGAATTGCACTTTTGAGTTGAGTCTTAGTCTGCAGTTATAGTGGAGCGGCGAGCAGCGCGGTGAAAACAAACCAATGTAATTAAATGAAAAAGAAAATGACAGAAAAAGTAGTTTGTTTTTGTTTCCGCTTTTGTTCACCGCACAGCTCTCCTCGCCGCTCCACTATAACCGCAGACTTATTCTCAAAACACAAGTCGATTAACCCTTTCTACTCGGGACTATTTTAATACGAAAATCAAACATTTCATCCGGCCTACAGTATTTCAATCCTACATGATTTTGTTTATTTTCTATGAAATTATTTTATTTTCTATTTTCTATTAAATATGGAGAAATTTTTAGTGGCGTCTCAAAGTCTCTTCTCCAGTAATTTTGCTAGCGATAGAAGACGACATAAATAAAATTTTAAAGGCAAATTGAAAATAATTGTACCGGGGTACCAGTGCAAGAGAATTCTTGCTAACAAATGGTACCTTGTCAACCGAAACAGTTAGACAATCGAATCGACAATTGATCTTAGACAATTGAAGTTCTAATGTGGTGCAGTTAGAATAGCGAATCGTGGTTGGATCCAGGGTGTAGGATCGAGAACGACTTACCGCTGACTTGATCATGTTGAAGCTTAGCGATCGATTCGGTTACTCTGGGGCGAGTGTGAAGAGTCGTCGGGGCGTCCTCACTTTATACCAATTTCCACCGCTCTTGTCGCTCGTCGCCGGACTTACGAAAATTTTCGAAGCATGGCGCGCGGCGTGGAGCGGAGCAGAGCGGAGCGAATCGACGCGGTTTGCGAAAGCCTCGACCTCCGCACGTATAGCTGGCCACGACACGTCCTGTATCGATTTCGTTGGTAACGCTCGCAATTGAAATGCCGAGCGCGCTTCCGTGCACGCTTTCTGCGAGCGATCCTGCGTCGATTCCGCCATACATAGGCCGCGGCCGCCGCCGCGTTTTCAAGCTACGAGCCTGGTCTCGCACCCCCGGTTTCATCCCCCGGCTCGTGGGATCGATCGATCGATTTCGGTGACCTTGATGACCGAACAGGGACGCCGTGACCGGACGCGTACCCCGCCAGTATGGTCGAATTATATAAGCAACTATGCCGGAGAAATTGTATAACACCCTCGACTATCCGTCCGTTCATCCGAACGTCCGATTGAAAAGCATAACAAGGTTATAACGGATTACGCGGGCCGCGTCTCGCCTCCCACACGATCCACAGCTTCAATTACTTTTAATTCACTTTCCGCTACCTTTGACCCACCTTTTGCCGGCCCGGTTCACACTTTCTCGCCGTGCTTCCCCTTTCGTACCATAGAATTCGAAATGGCACCGGTCACCTTTTTAGGCGGCCGGCGCTCGGTGTTGCGCTTCACACATACGGACCTTCATATTTACTTTGTCGAGTAGACTTTCCGAATTACTTTTTTATCCTGCAGGACCCTAAAGGGTCCGGGAGATGAGACATTAACACTAAACCTACCATTGCCGGTTAAATGACCGGTTTTATATTTTTCATTTTACAATTATTGAAATTAAGAAGTTGCTTACATGGAAATTGATTCGATTTCTTTATCCAAGCACATTATTGTGTGAAAAATTGCACAAAATCTAAATAAATACAGCCTTGTCATTTTTGTAAGCTGAAACATTTGCATCCCTTTTATTGCTCGGTAGATTTAGCGTTAGGTCGGAATATTAAGCAGTCATTTAACTCCATTCGCAGTTCTAATCCCCCGGCTGGCTAACCCCCAGAAATCGTAATCATTTCGCTGCCTATCCTCGTGATTTCCAGTGATCCGTGGACAATTTCAACGAATCCGTTCCGCGATTTAGTTTCGATCCGTTCGCTCGCTGGCAGTGTTTCGTTTCAGTCCCGCGGTCGCTGATCGACGCCCTTCTCTCTCTTCACCGGTGCAACAACGTCTTCGCTCTGTCTCTCCTCTTCCGCAAGGCCGGACAACTTCAAGGCGAAGCACCCGGTTTTTTCTCAAGTTCAAGTTTGTCGAGTCGAGAACGGGAGAACGCCTGTTGCTTCCACCATGGGTGTGCCGCGGGCTTTTTGCGAGGGGTAATTCTCCGTCCTTGTGGACATCCATATACGCATTGTTCGCTGGTCCAGCGAATTCCAGCGTTTCCTGGTCAAATGCACTGCTCTTCAATGAAAATTTTGCAGCGTTGTTTTCCAGCGTGGGCGTCGCGTCGAGGAGATTAGAACGGGTTACGTGGATAAATAGCGTGGGATCTAATCAGACCATTCATTTGGTCGAGGGCTCCTCGTGGAAGTTTCTAGTTTTGGTTATTCCGTAATTCTGATCAAGAGCCTTTGGAGGTTCAACCTGAAACATAGAATCGCGCGAATGTTGAGATGAATGTAGAGAAATTATTTAAAGGAGGCAAGTAGAAGCTGTACGGACAACTGGACTGCGGATTTTCATGCGGAATAAGAATTGTCTGTATCGATTGCAAGAAATGACAGCCGCATAGAGGTCTCTTTCTTGCTATTTGTTTTTGTCATGAATGCATAAAATCCGCAGATTACTGACAATATGTATAAGAGAATATCAAATCGGAGCAAGTCCGTGTCCCTGGACGGTCAAGAATACCGAAACGAGATTCAGCAATTAGGAGAACCCCTATGGGCGACCCAAGCGAGGATCGAAACGATCGAGAGTGAAAAATGAAACAGGTTCCGTAATATCGCGGCCGCGCAGGGAGGATCGTGGCTCGCGCAACTCGGCCCTTGTAAGGTCACAAGGAAAATCCGTGGAAAAATCGGCGAGCTCTCGAGGACAAGGTTTTTCTGAGGAGCGAATTGCGCGCGGTGCATCGATAAAGGATAAAGGATGAAGGATAAGGGAAGTTGAACGCTCGACGAGATCCGGCATAGGATCCTCGACGGGTTTTCGATCGGCGAGGTGGCGTTTTTTTCGAAATCGCAAGGACACCGCCGCGCCGCGCCGGATGCATCGCGAAAAGGGGAAAACCAGTTTGCGATTTTGCCGGAAAAAAAAACTGGTCCGAAAGAGCGCGCGGCCGGTAGCCGCGGCGAGAGAGAAATGACAAATAGAAAACGGCGAAAAAACCGAAATGGAAACCGAGCGCATTGTTGGACCACGCCTGGCGCACGGTAACCCGGGTAGGTGCTCCCGAGACCTTGAAGAAATCCGCGGTTTCTTAGGCGCAAAACCTTTCTCGGTGAGCCGCGCGAGGGGAAAGACGAGTCGATTGGTCGAGCCGGACTTGGAAAAAATTACCGGAGCAACGAGAAGGGGTCGAGAACGTATCCCTGTTCGTAGGTAGGCTGCTCCGAGGACTGGCTGTTGCCCTTCGCGGAACGATGAAAACGGGTAAAAAGAACGATCCCGGGGGAGAGAAGCCGACGACGCGACGGGGAGGGGGTTGCAGAAAGATGAGAATACTCGTCGCGGCGTTCGCCTATATAAACTGCGAATCCTCGCGATTTCAAGTATAGATCACTCTCCTGTCGTGCATTTAAGTATCACTTCTACACGTAGCAACCATGTTCAAGACGGTGAGTAGCATTGAATAATATACTATCGCTAGACTAACAAAACATAGAACTAATGGGATTTTTCTTGGCGCAGCTGTTTTTCGCTGGATTGTTGGCGGTGGCCATCGCCGCTCCATCACCGGTTCCGGCTCCGGCCCCGGCTCCTGCTCCGGCTCCGGCTCCGGCTCCTGCTCCTAGCAGCTCGGTGCTGATCGGTCGTCCTCTGATCGCTCCGCTGGCCCCGTCTATCATCCCGAACATCGCCCCGCCGTTGTTCTACACCAGCTATCCGTCACCGCTCAACTACGGCTACGAGCCCACGCCTCTGATCTACAAGAACGTCATCTACTAAGGTGGTCCAGTGTCACCACGGCCCACCTGAATCATATCGAATCGAACCGTACCGAACCACATTACCGAACAGCCAACCGATCGATCGACCCCCTCTGTTCATTCGCCGAACATGAATCATTAATCGCGCGACGCATCCTTTCATCTCCACCTACTTGTCAGACCGCTCCATGGAATTCTCTGTTCCGATAATTCGGTGTGAATAAAACCGCTTAAAAGCAGCCTTGTCGTTCTGTCTCGTTCTGCGTCGCAACCCTTCCGTTCGATTTCGGACATGACCGCGGGACCATCCGGACCGATCGCTAAATTGCCCGCTTGTTAATGAGCGGCTGTCGCCGCGGGAGGAACTCGTTACGCGATTCGCCGTCGCTTTATAAATCCGATTGCGTAAGCGCGGGCGTGGGCGTGATCACACTTCAAATGATCGCTGTACACCCACCAGCGCATACCGGTGCATACGTGCACAAGTAAGAACTGTACCGGTCATGGCGCGCCGCGCCGGTGCCCCTCCAGTTGCAGCAGGTACTCGCTCGTCCCACGAAAACGGGACCGGAACCGCAGGCAAGGTCCGATTGCGATTAATCCAATTAGATTAATCCATTAGATGCTCTAGAAACGAAAACTCGAGTTTAGAAAGGCTCGCGTAAACATTCGATGGTAAGGCAACAAACATTCTGGGAGCAAACCTTCGTCAAAAACATGTTAAGGAAAGAAGGGATTCTTGATCCTGCGAGCAGAAGGGAGTAGGCGTGCCCTCGTGGCGCTCGACTCTTTGCGGAGCCGACGCGACGCCTCGTGGGACAGCCACCGCGTTTCTGTTCGATGCAGAAGAGCCTGAACTCCTGAACGTTCTCAAAGCGGAGGACTGTTTACCTCGATCCTTCCATGCAAACTGCCCCGAGTGGGTGCGATCTAGTCGTTATTCCTGTTAACGGAGCCGGATCAGTGCCCCCCGGGGCAGAGGTCGTTTTAAATTCTCGATTAATCGAAGCGTGGATCTTGACTCGTGGACGCCTCGCACCCCGTGGACCATTTACCTGGATAATCGGATGATCGAGGACCGCTAAATCCGTCGTCGTCCGAACAAACAAATCGAAATTCTAATACCGTCCACGTGGATGATCGAGCGAAAAGGCTATCGTGATCCAGGAACGACGCGTTAAATACCGTCGAAAGGTTGGAGACTCGCCGGCCAGTGGATCGCGTCTCTGCGCTCACCCGCGGGCGCTTTTGTTCCGACGAGTTAATTATGCAACGAACAGAAACAATACCGGACCGTTACGTAAAGGTACATGCAATGTCCTCGCAGCTGTGTGTGCAACGGATAGGGAACGGTGCGGAGCAGATGCGTTTTTTGCAGCATTATCCTCAGGTCCAGTCCGTTTCGCGTTCATCGACAGGTGAACGTTGTCGTCCAGCGGGAAACGAAACGCCGCCGGGGCTGTGACGGTGGACGAGACCGACAGCAGCAAATTTTCGCGGATCATTGGGAATCGATCCTTCCGGGACGGCCAAGTGATATATCGCACGATAACGGGATGAATGACGCGCGTCCAATGCATTCATTAATTTACGCCGATACCCTCGCAGCGGATTTCTCGATTCGGACAGGGTTCGTGCTCTTTAGGGGCTGCCGACATTCGCCATCGTATTTTTAACTATACCGACGCGAAGCGCCATCGTCGTCGGGTCGGGTAGGGTCGGGTCGGTCCGGTGACGACACTCCTTGCACTCGCCGCAAGGATTCCGTCATCTGCTCGATCCGTCATCAACTTCTATTCGCATCGCAATTAACGCGTAACTACCGCACCTGTCATAAAATACCACGAAATTAAACTAACTTATACAATCCTCGAACGCGGACTTTCTATTTCGGACGCGGTTGATGACGGCCTTAACGGTGAAGGTTGATAATACTTGAGGGTTATTAATACAATATAAAGAGCAACGCGCAAAATATGTATTGCTACTTCTGCCTCCGTACGCGTTTCGTAGGATCTAATAGTATTTGCCGCACTCGATAAGTATCTACACTATCACTTCGAGTGTTTTATTCGATTTTGAGGGACGACGACTGTACTCAACGTGTAAATGTTAACGCACGCGGATAAATAAATAAATGCACGGTTGGAACTAAACCTACCATTACCGGTCAAATGCCCGTTTCCAGATTTTGTATTTTACAATTATTGAATTTATAAATGTAGGAACTCTCGTATCGACGGCACAGATAAACATATATTTATTCACACGATGCACAATTAATCATCTAATATCGCTGTCGCTTAAAATTCGCTGTTCGCTTCGATTCGTTATCGCTGTTACCAAAAAAGGACGCTCTCGCGTTGTTGTCACTCCTTATGTACGTTTTCTTTCATTCGCTCTCTCTTCCTCTCGTTGTTCCTTTCTCTCACTCTTTCTCACGCGTCCCTCGCTCGCATTCGCACCGTCGTGTTTGTACTTTGTCTTGTCAACAAACTCGGCCTTCCGAGTTTGTTGCTCTCTCGTTTTTTCGTTTTCGCGGTCTACCATATGATCGGTCTATCCCTGTAATTGCTCCCTACATAAAGATATTGCCATTGGAAATGATTTTACACGATTCTACATTTAAGCACACATTATAACAAAAATCGCAGAAAATCCAAATAAATTCGATTGTGTCGTATTTCCCGTGGCAACGCGTAGTAGGCATTTCTAGTGCCCGGTAGGCTTAGCGTTAAGATCTTGGGATGGGAACAAAGAAGGGAGGGGATTACCGTTTCCCGATGATTCTATAAAATTATTGATCGGCGGGATGCAGCAGCGCACGATGCGATCAGCTCCGGCCGGTGCATCCACCCCTTAGCATCGACCGCCGCGTTGGGTTCACCGACCTACGGTTCTCTCCTTACGAACGACGTTGCAATACTCCACAGCCCCGCAGCACCCGCTCCACCCCCGTGCATCCCCGGTAAATCCGGCCGCTTCCCTATCGTTGGCCCAGTCCGTCGCCACACTTTTAACCGTACCTCCGTTAAATCGGGGCATCGTTAAATTTAACGAACCCGTGTCTGTGGAGCGAGGATATCGATCCGCCTATATTTGGGGACGGACTCTCTCCGAACAATTGGACGTTTCCCCTTGATTTGCTCGTTTCTCGCTTATTATAGACACGTCGTAGACGAACGACTCTGTCCAACATGTCAGTCTTTTAAACTAATTATATAGTCGACGTCGTTATCGCGTATGTATTCGATCTATGTACCACTGGAAACGATCGAGGAGGGTAAGAAGTAGGAAGATGAAATTCAATTATCGAGTCGGTATTTCAAATTTTCTTGCTAGTTAGGAGACGAAAGCAGGAGAATGCTGAGTCAAAGGATATTCAATTCAGACTGCAGATTTTATGTATTTATCAAAACTGAATGGATCTAATACGAATTATATCCAACCCACTGACATTACTAAGAAATGAAACAAATATCTGTGTAGCTTCTGTACCTTGAATGGGTTTTTGTATGTATATATATCCGCAGTTTATAAATTATTAGTAACTTTACTTTCAGAAGACTAAGAATAATATAAATGTGTCTAAACCGTAATCTATAAACATGAAAGAAAATTTGACGTGTAAAGTCGAATGGTGGGACGGAACAATGGGAAAATGTCAAACTGGAAAAGTTCTCCCAAACCGCAAATAAACTAGAATGAAGGTTGCAGGGAATATATAAATTGCTTTCCAGAAATCTGTTTTGTTCGAAAAGAGATATAAGCTGTTCTGGCGGAATGATATCGGTTGGACTGGATCGGCAGCGTTGCACCGCGCCGCACTGCACCGGTTGAAACCGATCCGCGACAGATTTAGCCTGCTGGATATTTGATTTCGGGCGTGCAGGAGGGTTGGTGAATGAAATCGGATTTCCTGAATCGGCGGGTTGCAAGGATCGTACCGGTGGTATAGTTTGGCCTCGGATCGGTTAGTTGCAGTCGGTTCCGCGAGGGTGGTACGTGCATCGATGGCGGTGCAGCGTCCTCGCGGAGGATTTCTAACCCTCACGTGGTGAAGAGGACATGCGCGCACCCTCCGACGAGTCGCGAGGGTATAAAAGAGAGGAGCGCGCACCACCGAGTCTCAGTCCACCCTCGCAAACGCGCTCCAACGCAGCGAAACCCGAACCCCGACCCGAACCAGAGAAGCATTGTTTGACAACGCGCGCTCCTTGAACAAGAGCCGCGGCTCCGAACTTCGAACGGGCTTCCAATCTAGCGAGAAGCTAAGGAAGTGAACGGAGAACCTAACCCGGTAACACAAGGGCAAGTCTTCGTAACAGGGGCAAAGGGACAGCGAAGTCGACGAAAGAGAGCTTTTGCGTACAATACACGAGGGTGAGCGGAGAAATTCGATCGCGGCAAGCAACTATTGCGACGAGATCTTGTGAACGTTATGCGACGAGTGCCGACAAGCCAGTTGGATTAACGATCGGTGACGAGTGCGAGTGTTTGGTCGGATCAGCGTTTGTGGTGCGACCGATCGCGGTGAAAACTATAGCCACGTTCGAGACGTCGAGAACGCGGGGCCGATCGCCTTTCAATTTCGATTGGATCGCCGGTGGGCCAACGACCATGGAGGATGCGACTAAACTGACCGATCCGGAGGAGGATCGTCGCCGCCGGGGTAGTCCGAGCGAGAAGGGTAACAAAGACAAAGGGGGCAGCCGTTCGTCGAACGCGGTCGAGTCCTCGAGACGTCGTCGCGACTTTGGCGACGACGAGTGCAGCACGGATAGCGGGTGCAGCAGCGGAGGAAGTATCGGCAGCGCGGAGAGACTGTCTCGCCGCGGTTCCAGCGAACGTCTCTGCCGAGCTACCAGATCGCCGAAGACCCATTGCTATCTGGACCGGCTGCGGGGGAGACCGACGCGCTCGCAGGAGCGTTTGTCCAGCGTGCAGAGGAGCGCCGAGCGGGTACGAGCGAAATCATCGCGGTCCTGGAGCCCCGGCGACGTCCGAGGCATGACCAGGACCAACGACTCGCTCAGCTACTCGCCCAGCCCCTCGGACGTGCAGAGCAGCAGCAGCGACAGCGACTCGTTCAAGAAGTCGTTCACCGCGGATACCCTCCGCAGAGCGTTCCAAACGCTGAAGATCACCTCGAAGTGGGAAGGCAAGGAGAACAAGCACGCGAAGAAGAGTCCCAAAAGGATCCTGCGCAGCCCTGTCTCCTACACCTACGTCAGAGGGCTGTCCGGCTTGCCGACCCAGAGGGTCCCAAGGAGCGTGGCCCAGCAGCTCTCCATGCCCTGCTCCTGCCAGGAACACGTTGGCCACTATCGATAGAGCATCTCTTCGATCGTTAGGCTCTTCGCTTCCTCTCGAAGCCTTCCCCCTTGCACGGGCTTCGTGTCCAAGCCGGTGCGCGTCGTGGGACCATCGGATCTCGCGATCGAGATCTCCTCTCGCACCGCCTAAACCACGTTTCCAGCGAGACGGAGCACCATCTCGGAGACCAACGACCAAATCCAATGGCATCCAACCGCACCGGGGACACGGAGCATCGCAACCGGGAGGATCCACGCGGCCGACATCCTGCCGGGCGACGTCCGACGCGGGTTCTCTCTTCCCGGACAGCGAGGCGGGAAGTTTTCGAAAATCGGCGGCGCAGAGATGATAGCGTCGTAGGTTACTCGCTACTATTCGTAAACCGAGGATAGAATCACGTAGAGAGAAAACATTAGTCGTTCCACCACGTATACATACTTATGTACCTTCTGTAGGAACGGTTAGTACGTACAACCGCAAGTACTTACACACAGAGATGGTACACGCGCAACCGTTTCGAACGTATGTACATGTATATCGGCGAGAATATCGGCCTATGGAGAGACAACAGCCGATACCTCGACGAATCGATCGTCAGATTTTAAATGTCGCGACATACATACATATATCGTTATTCCGATAGAATCAGAACACGATCCGCTCCGTTTTGACCAGAATCCGAACCGCGGGGCACGTTGAAATTGCACCGAAAGAGCTGCGACACGCTCTGTCCACCGAAAGCCTATCTTCTTTTAAACAATATCTCCGCGAGAAACGAATTTTAGCAAGGAATCTTTACTCGTATCATAGGTCTCTTTTAATATCTAGATACTTTCCAAAGGCGCTAAATTCCTCCGACAATGTCTTTTGTTATCGATAGTTGTTGTTCCTGCGATAAACGAGCAAAAATGTACAATGCCGATATC
Source organism: Lasioglossum lativentre (assembly GCA_916610255.1). Lineage (NCBI taxonomy): Eukaryota > Metazoa > Arthropoda > Insecta > Hymenoptera > Halictidae > Lasioglossum > Lasioglossum lativentre. Next base: position 34,258,185 of record OU744355.1, on the reverse strand, counting down.
TTAGAAGCGGCGCAATTTCCACGGCCACCGTTGTGCATCGTTTCGAGTACTTCGGTACAACGTTCACAGACTCTTCCGTTTTCTATCGTACTTGACTTCGGGCGATTAATTTTCTACGATCAACGCTATCAATTATTGTCTGCGGTCATTATTCGTAAATGGTCAAAATGGACCCTAAGCTGTTCGGTATACCTACCGTACCGTCTAATCTAAAGTCTAAATCAAACTGCTCACCGTCTCTACGTGCGCAACGGAGATTGTCTATTTAAATCGCGGCAAATCCACCCCGGACAAAAGGGTGAAACCGAGGACGAGCACCAGCTGCGCGGCCGTCCGCGACCAATCGACGATCTTTTTCCCCACTTGCGCAACAAAACTCTTATTCTCGGAATCGCAACGAGGCCAATTTCTCTCTGGCGCGCTTCTCGCGCGGATCGTTATTCTTCGCGGTACGGAATCGGAATCAATTCTCTCGTCGCTTACAATGTAAGCCGGGCGACGTAACATACATATTTATAAGTCAATTATGTGGACACGTTGGAATCGCGCGGTACGACGACGCGACGCGACGCGTCTTCTGTCAAACAGGGTGGAAAACGATTGGGAGTCCATTGTCGAGCGCGCTTGTCGAATGCGACTTTCGATCGTGTGTACTCGGATACACGTTTACTGCGGAGACTACGGCATTTGCCGGTGGTACAATCGGGAGCAACCGTGAACAAAAACGGAGCAAGTTGGAAACAGTGAAAATCAAACTTTTGTCGCGCGAGGCTTCGTTCCCGGGTGATTAATCAAAATCGGCCTCCGCGTCCGATCGTTGCCTACCAATTCTACTTATATCCCGCGCCTAAAGGTCTCGCTCACGCGAGCAGACCGCGGACTTCGTTCGTGAAATTTCCGATATCGTGAAACGTTCGAAAAGTTCAACAATATTACAGGCGGAAATCCGCGGTTTGTCTCGCGAACGATCAATCAAACGAAGCGTCCGGATTGTACCACGATCGTCGCAGTCCCCAATGCAGAGTAGAATATCTTGTTCGTTAAGGGTACTTTTAAAAACATATCACGATTCGAAGATCGTACCGCGTTTCGCGCGACCTAGCGTTCAAGTTCTCAGTCGTCGTCGTCGTCGCCGGGCGTCGTTTTCGTCGTAAGACGACGAGTCGAACGGCTGCAGCAAGCGAGTCGGGCGAAACGCGGCAAGAGCATCCATTGTCTTGTCTCGTCATCGGACCTATCGTGGGGAATTCTCATCGACCGGAGAAAACGAGCGTAATAGGGCTCGGGGCGAGCGTCGCCGTTTATCCTACGAGTTGATCGACGTTGTTCGATCGTGTTTTAGCGTCGTTAAAATCCCCGGCAGTGCACATGCCTGGGATTGCAACGATTTTCTCGACGATTCCACCCCTAAATCGCGACGCCCGCCAAGCCCTTCGACCCACCCTTCGACCATCGATCGGCAATCTCGTTTTTTGCTATTCGGCGATTCGCGGTACAGCGATCGCTGTAATTTGAAACGTGTCTATGCCTCGCTAGCGATTTTGAGCTCGAGGATGTTAGGCCCGACCGAAGAATCGGTGGTCAAAGGGTGCACACGCGAACACGCGGAACACGCGGAACACACGGAATACACGTAAATGCGATCTTCCAGTGCCTTGTAAATATTTGCCACGTGATTGCACGGTACACACATCGCGAAGCAATTGGCATATACATACGATGATTGAACGTTACACGCGCGACGTTCTACCGTCGAGAAAAGGCGAGCAAACGGAGCAGACTCCGTCGGGCGAATGCGAGAATGGCAGAATATCTCAGGACTGAATGTTTTGTATTTAAGTATTACCTATGTCGATACTCGTAGTTTACTTATCAAATAAAGAATTTTTCATTCGTACGTCTCCTGAGCGTCGTTTACAGCACCCCAGTGTCTTTGCCGGAAGTTATTACGTACCACGTTGTCTACCTTCGATCGACGCCGGAATGTGCGTCCCTTGTCTCGTCGTTTGTTAGGCTGCGGACTACTTTATGAATGAATGTTGCGAAATACAAAGCAGGAGGATAGCCGTTTAAGGATAGGACTGTTTTAGAACGATGTTATTTTATCAATTTGTATCTAACTCCAGAAAATGTTCACTCGGCGCGAAGATCCACGGTCCTAACCACTAGACCGTGGATTTCCACGCATTTATAAACGTCTGTATTAACTAAAAACCACTAGTACTTTCGCTTTATTTGAACACCATTGTCCTCCTTTCTAGAATCTATGCGAGCATCGCGTAAACAGATCCGCAGTCTACCGATCGACGTCGTTCGACCCTGCTGCTTGCCTCGATCGGAGCAGTCAATGCCAATGGCAATCATCTTTTTCGCGTATTCTCGCGTCTCAAGCGGAAACATCGACTTTTACAAAAATCTCTAATAAAGGCTAATCAAGCGAAACGGGGCGAGGGTTGATTAGGGATAGGCGAAAGGCCAGTGCGATGGCATTTTTAGGCAGACTACGGGAATGACGCCTCCTCGTTCCGGTGTTCTTTCAACTAGGTGGAAGAGGAGGGGGGACGGTAAGGACGCGGCCGGCAAAAGTCCAAGGTGACGGACCGTGGCGATCCGCGGGAAACGGCTTCCGGAAAACGGTCCGCAGGAACACGCGAAAACGAGGAAGGACGCCGCTGGTCCGTTTATAGCCACGGCCATGACAGCGTCAACGAGTGACCCACTTGCAGGGGTTTGCACGCGACACCCCGTGACGTCACTACAGCCAAGCGACGCCATTCACGACCCTTCTTTGACCCAGATCGGACGACGCTCGGCCCATCCCCATGAAATACCATAGTTCATTCAAAGATCCCGTCTGCCAAACGTCGGCGCGACTCTTCCGCACGCGTCCGATCTATAGTTGGATCCATGGCCTCGTCGATTCTCCTCTTCCTACCGCCACCCCCTAACCTACCCCACGAACCGCTATCCCCTAACCTAGCAGGTACCGTCTCCTTGGGGAACCGCGACGACGCACCGACCGTTTCTACAATATAAAACAGTTGGAATTAATTCAAACATTTTCATGTCATTTCAACAAGCTGAAGTGAAATTGATTTTTAGTTTCTCCTGAAAATAAAGATAACAGCATCTTTAAATTCTTCTAATATATAATTTTACCGTTTTATATTCCATTCACCCATCGTTGTCACAAATGCATAAAATCCGCAATATAGTAATTAATAATCTATAATTAACAGGGACACGAATTTTGTCCAGCGTTTCGCGATTCTGGCCCGCTGTGCGTCGGAGAAACGTCATCGGATCGTTTCTATATTTCCCACCGACTAAGCTTATCGCCCTTTCCCCTAGAGACTATCTTGTGCACGGATTCAACGCCGCAATATAACCAACCGATCGGCACCGAATGACTCGAGTTTCTCTACTGACCGGAAACCTATTAATAGATTCCCGATGATCGTGCCGTATCGAGACGATCTTCTTTCTAAAAATAGTCCTGGAAGAAATTCTGAACTTATGTCACTGGGGATCACTTGGACGCGAAACGCTCGTTCGCAAGTCCCCTCAGCTGTGAATTATAGATTTTCGAAAGCTGTCGTGCAATTGTTGGTCATAATAAACAGTCTCGTCATTTTTACGAGAACCCAATCGGTTCAACTGCCCGGCACTTCCATCGTCAAGTACCTATTAATCGATACAAAAATTAGCGAGGTCTGAAGAATGCATAATGGAAAAAAATATTTTCGTTAAATGTTATCCGATATGGTAAGAACTATCACTGCCAGCTAATAAGATGTTGAAGACCCTTCTCACCAAAAATTAGTCCCCTGCGCCAATTAATTTTGAAAAGAAAAATGATGTCGATGCCTTGACTGGAATCTAAGAAACTGAAGAACTTTTCAGAACAACCTCTAAGACCTTTCTAACTTGCGATAACCAAAAAATTCGGAGCTTCCAGCAACCGGAACAATTTAACAATTTCCCGAGACCGGCGGAAGATATGCGATCGTATCGAGGTGCAATTAAGAGACCCGATAAGACAGCTGATCGCGAAGAATCGGCAAAAGATCGCGAACATACAGCAACGTCGACGTCGACGTCGGCGGCGGCCGATGATCGCTCCCCTCGAACGCGTTTCTTTTTCTCTCCTCGTTTGCCCTAGTTTTCCTTTCAAACAGGTGACGTCATCGACGTCATTGAGGAGACCGCCGACAACGCGCCCTAATTCCGAGCTCGCGATTGAATAAACTCGGTTCCAGCTGGTCTCCCTATCCTTCGATCACTCGGCGTCATTGCGCGCACGTACGCACGCATACGAGCCTCTCCGGGACCCCGACACTTCCTTCCTCCTTCGATCCCGATTCATGCAGGATCCTGCGACGAGCTCCCGCCTCCCGTCCTGCGCAATCATTGCAATTTTATACAGAATTCCGTGAGATCGCTCGGAATCCATAAGTTCCATAAGATCCATTTCATTGTTTCATTGTTTCTTCTATAAACAGCGAAATAGGGGATGAATCCCCTTCTACTAATTTTCATTGACAGCCCTGTTTCCTCGTGTTTTAAGAGTCCGTACATGCCACGGATGCATGAAGATCTGTACTTCAACAATCATGAGAGGGATTTCGCTTAGATGAATAGGGCTCGCACAAGTGCCGTAGCAAGAATCGCTTCGGTTCCGCGAGCAATAGCTGGTAACGCAGTCCCTGTATGTTTTCTCCTCGATTTACCAGCGATTCAGCAGTGTACCTCTTCTATTTTAATAAAGTTGTTTGCAAGAAGAAGCGTCCTTCGCGATACGACAGTGAAAAAACGCGCAGCGTTCTGGGAACTCGTTTCCTGTGGCAAAAATTATTTCAAGGTTTAAGTAAGTAACGCTTAGGAACTAATTAAATAATTAAATTACAAGAACAATGAATTCTTAGAATAATTGGTTTCACTTTGAATATCTGAATAATCTAAAATCGCTAATATGTAGGATTTTGAAGCTTTGAAGGGCTACCGATTGGTGTATAGAGAAATTAGTTGAAAATGTGAATGATCAAAAAATGAAATTTTGGCCACGAAAAAGCGGATCTCCAGGCGGCTGTGCGGCGTGTCACCGGCAGGTCTGTTCGGATAAGAGGAAACGGGGACGCGTTTCGGATTGGGATTCCGGCCCCGAAAACGAGGAGAACGGGGAAAACGGGGAAGCCGGGTAAACTGGGCAACGAATCAATCGGGACGAGGATAATGGAAAATTCGTCGCAGCAGCCCATTCAAGCCCTTGGCGTAGCCGCGTTGCGAGAACGTACGGGCCGGGTCGTTGCGCTTTCCCGATGACGTGCTCGTTGCGTCACGTCGTCATGGATACCCCGTTGTTCCGTCGTCGACGAGCAGCCCGTTCTTCGACGAACCCGCTGGAAATTGGGGCTTCGACCGCGAATTAGGTCGCCGCGTTGCTCCACTTTTGGGGCAGAGCGCGGACGTAAGAGCGAGAGCGAGAACGAGACCGAGAATGAGAATGAGAACGAGAACGAGAACGAGCGGGCCGAATCCGAGCCCCAACCTCCAACCTCCAACCTCCAACCTCCAACCTACGAGAGGAGGAACTGCTTTCCTTCCTTTCTTCCTTCCCCCGCGATGCGCCAACCTACATCTCCGCAGCTTGACGAATCGCGGTTTCGGGATTTTTCGCTACTCGAAACCCGCGTCCCTCTGACCAACCTCGATATCTCGCCGCCAACACTGCCTATCTTACAGATTTTCAACCCTTTGCGGTCTTAGCTACTTTACACGCTCCGTCCCACCTATTTATTTCATCATTCTACACTGTAATTTCATTCTACATACTCGAATCATTCGGGATCCAATAAACAAAATAGCAGAAGCTAGTGATCGAATATGAACCACCGCCTAGGTTGAACTTTATTTCTACGAAAGGTCTCGTACCTTTTGACATTTCGAAGAAAAACTGATCGAAACTGAAAAATGCATCTAAAATAAGTTTTATAGATTCTCGTCTATTAACAAGAACAATTGAAAATCGTGAAAATCGCAGTTATAGGACATAATTGTCTGAAAATACTTCAAAGGGTTGGTCAAAGAAAAGAAGCAAACGCGACCTGCGCGAACTACGTCATAGAGACATCTTAGCACTAATTAAATAATGAAAATCCTCCTTGAGATGGTCCGAGATAAATAAAATATTATGTATATTTCTACAGTAAACCAACAAAAAGAATCTGCAAGATATTTCGATAACGTAAATGGATACTTTTGCTGAAAAAGAAAGCTATTCTTTTGTGTGCTCTGTCACAATCTACTACGATGCTGTTACATTCTACTGTGTAAAACAATTTTAATGTTTTATTCATCCCTTTAAAGCAAACAGCATCACCGTCCCTACGATGTACCGTTGCCAGTAGCAACTGCTTGTTAGATATACCAAGAATTAATTAAACGCTTTGTTCGTTAATCGTATTCGTTCATTAAATTCATCGAACCAATAAGCAATGTTTAACGGTACTGTTGCAAAGCAGACATTTAATATGTAACACCCCAATAGACAAGAATCGAATCAATAAATGGTGCGCTTATCGATGCACTTGATGCATCGTAAATTGGAGCCACAGGGACGCAGGAGAGGAGTCTGCGTGGAGTGTAAGACGAGAATGAGGATCGACCAAAGTAGAATCATAATGTAATATATTATTCTTCTTATTATAACACAATATTGCTATCGTTATCATAAACCGTAACAAGTTTTCCTTTCTCCGTCTCTATTCTTCCATCGCTGCCGCGATATATCGCGACACTTGATCCATGATCCTCGTCGATCCGATCGCCGAGGCAATAGCATACAGATCGTAATAACGTTATTTTCAGCCGAAATATTAGAAGCTTTCGCGCGTAGAGGCACTGTGTATCGTCGACACGTTTTGATTTTCGCGGAACTCGCGGTTTTTCGCGAATCTTGTTTCCCGATCGCTTCGCGACCCTTTCCCGTTTCCCGCGTCCGCTTCTCGAGCACGAACGAGAACCAGGTGAGAAACAAGATCAACGAAAACGGCTTAGAGAGAGAGAGTACACGCGAGACACGACGTTGTTGTAAGCGTGAAGCTTGGAATATCGTTAGAAAAGTCGAGCCTTAACGTAGAATGGAAAAGGATACGTGTTCGTCGAAGCGTAAAAAACTGCATAAAAATCCGAGTGTGAAAGATCTCGTCAATCTAGAATCACGGGCGGACGATCGATCCTCGATGGATCGGCGAATGATTATGCTTTTGTCGCGAGCATCGAAAATATAAGAGAGCCTGACAATCTTTTCATTTCATTTTGACCACGAGGGATCTTTTTTAGAATTCAATCTCCTTTTCAGAATTCGCTTAAAGATCCGCGCAGTCTGATCGTCGATCGTCCGCCGCTACTACATTTTCGACTGCCTTGGTCCGAGGACCACGGCGAAAGAGGTATGTAAAAATATGATTATCTCGTTCGTCGATAGAGTTAAGGTGCCGCCGTATCGATTCTATCCGCGTGATTCTCTTCCATTCTGTTCGCTCCGTTTCGTTTCGGTTCGTTTGTTTGTTTTGCGTGTTTCGTTTCAATAAATTCTTTGTCGTTCGTTCGTGCCAGTTTCGGAAGCGCAGCAAACGAGACACGCTGTGTTGCCTGCCTCTCTCGTCTGCGATCTTTATCCGTATGGTATTGCGCGCGGCTGGCTCTTTTTTCCCCGTTGCTCCGGCAAGCAACAGCAACAGCATATATCATCCTATTAACGATATAATCGTGCGTTCAAAAGCGCGGCGCGAGTTGCTCATTGAAAATTACGAACGGTCATCAACGAAGCGATTCGAACAACAATTTCAGGGCAAAATGACAACGCTGGTTACACGGGCGATGGCTCCATTGAAGCGGCCGACGTCCGTCGAGCACCCGCTCGGCTCGGTCCTGGTCAGCAGAGCTGGCTGGATGGTATCCGTTCGAGTCGTGGAACTTTTATACACGTTCTAGAAAATAGACAACTGCTTTTTCAGACGGCCACACTGTAGCGATCACGCGGGACGATACCAAACAAGCCTGTGCGCGCGAGTAGACCGACAGATTTTAATTTTCTCATTTTCTGTAAGAATTCGCAGTCTACGCGCGAGCGGGCATCTCGTCTCTAGGTATTAGTAGCTACAATAGGGATGATTCTACTTGCGAAAATTCAAGCAGCCCAGAACACAAACAGAACTCTGGTTTCTAACAAGGAAACACAACCAAATAACATCTGCACACATTGCAAAAGTAGTACAGTCAACCAAATAGGGTCCTGATCTTTCGAGGACTATTCTCACCCCCTCGACACAAACTATGGTTAAAACGATATCTTTGTAATTAGCTGCAAATGTATGTTCCCTTGTAATTGCTCAAGCAACCGAACGATTAGTCGGGCAGGCAAGAAAATAAACAGCTCATCAACGCAGGAGAGTCAATTATAGGAAACGAGAAATCATGCTCAGCTATCTGGGAACTTCTCGTTAACTTACCCATCCTATTCACTGAGCACTGGTAGTAGGGACCTTACGCGAGAATCAAATCAACAGAAAATAGAATTAGCTGGTCGAAACGTTTCACGGACGATCCGAAAGAGATCTCTCGTTCGCAAGAGATCTGATCCGTGGAGATTAATTCGATCAGTCGCGAGGAACAAGGAAACGGTTCACTTACAGTTCGATGTTCTGTATGGTGGATGTGGGGCAGGTAGTGTCCACCTTGACGTGACAGTGCTTGTGACACTTCATTTGACAATCCCTGCACTCGTATCCCTGTTTTCCCAGCCGTCTCGCCAGCGTTCGTTTGCAGACTTCGCATACCGTTCCACTGAAACACGACGAGTGTCGTTCGAAATCTGTTTCTCCGTTTGATAATAATTGTACCTACACGTTTGCTTACCCTGGCATGTGTTTCGCTATGAACGTGTGATCGTTAAATATGTGTAGCTTGGTGCCCTTTTTCCTCCACTTGCTCTTCTGTGCAAGCGACAGAGGTACCAGATAGTGCCTGAAATATACCAAGAACAAAGTTTACCGGTTGATCAGTTGAATTCGAATGGTTTCAGACGGATAATGATAATTGTGCTTCTTACTTTTTGATACCGTTCTCGAGGGTCTCGAGAACCAGCGTGGAGGCTTCATTGACGTACGTCCTCGTCGAAGCTCCGCTTATACCGGAAGCCTCGCTCAGACTGGACCGCCTCGAGTGCTCTTCCCTTCCTGGTATCGATAAACGTGCTATAAAAACCCAAACGAAACCTTCGTTTGCACTCCGTTACGTTAGTCGCATTATGGAAAGTAATAGCGGGAGAAAACCAACACTAGCAATAGGGTTAACACTTTACGCTGCTAATCAGGGAAAATAATTCAAGATTGTTTTTTAATAACTCGAAAGATGAACAATCGATTTGGCCTGTGAACATCTCGTATAGCAAAAACCTATTGATAGACGTCCAGTAGCTAAAGTGTTAAGTTTCGCTCTGGTAATTAGCATCGTTTAGGGCTGCTTAGCAATACAGGGAGACCCTCAAGCATTCGCCTACGTCTACAGCTTGGAGATAGAATGGCAGCTACACTGATGCGAAAAGACCTATTAGCAGGACTGCGCCCGAAATTCCATTGACAGCGTGATTAGGATCGACATCCGCTACACCGATAGCATCCTCGCTAACGATACGGGTGATAATACTCACCGAGCGTCGCGCACACCGTGCCACAGGCAATTCGTACGCATAACAGACAAGTTCAACTTAAGCTACTGATGGACCTAGTTCTACGCTACTCGAACTAAGCGGTGATTTTATTCTTTGATTAAATTTGAACAATGTACACCTGTGTGTGCTAAAATACTCGACATAAACTGCGAAAGGGTTAAGCAGAATCATACCGGATCCAGGATCGCGTGCTCTGTCCGCGGATATGGATCTAGAATGAGGATCCTCGTGATTTAAATCGCCTTCCGGTCCCACGGACCTGCTCCTCGTTTTCGATCTCGTCAGTCGCTTCTTTATTGTGCCGAAGAAGTCTCGTCGTTTTCTTCGAGTCCTTCCTCGTTCTGCAAGAAAGCGAAAATCGTGAATACTCGACCGGATGGACGTTTACAACTGCGGATAAAAGGGTCGATGGATGAAATACCTTCGGAATTGGAGGAATTCGGCGTGCTTTCTGGTCCCGACGTCCCGCTGGTGTCTTTCGTTCCATGCTAAAACGAACACAGTTCCCGTTATCGTCCATTCTCTCGTATTTACGTTTAATCGATACTTTGCAAGGTAAGAGTTAATCTACATTGAACATTAAACACGGGGGCATTCGAGCACCAAACATAATTACCTCTGGAGATATCTCCTGCCAGCTGCCGTGTTCCGTGAGGGCGACCTGCCGAATTAGTTAACACACGCCACGCAGCTGACGATTATTAGTGCTCTCGTGATACGGAGGGTTGCTTTTGATTAAAGCTATTGGTGTGTAAAACTATATCTACGGAGTTCAAATCATGTGTAATTCGCCGAGTTAGATCATCAATGTATCGCGTGATTGCGGTCTGTGTTTCTAAAGAGCAGAAATCACTTTTACCTAATTCTACTAAATAGACGCTTCGGTACCACGAAATATACTGTCGAACATCTGTTTTGTGTCCAGTTAAAAGAGAAATTCTTTATGTTAAGAATCTGTCTGTAAAATGTAAACATGCGTTGGACAGTGTGATTGATATCAAGGGTCCGTGGCTGACCTCGCGATAAACTGAAATGGAAACGTAAACGAAAATCAGAAAAAAAAGAACCGGGAGGAAGATAGCGAACAAAGTGTAGAGGTTTCGGCGATTTGAATCGAGGTGAAGGAGGTGTGGGCGTGCAGACTTTATCGTCTTGGATGATGCCATGCAGTGTGTAACGGGTTACCTTAACTACTTGCCGCTCCGGTTGCTGCAAAAGAAAATCGAGAAAAAGATACGGTACAGTTAGTCAAGTACGAGTTAGACGAGAAAAAGGAAAAGTAATGGTTGCCGTTGCGGATCCATCGAAGCAGAGAGATTTTATGGGAATACGTACCCTCTGCTGGCTGTGGACGATCAGAGTGCCTTTATTCCCGTTGGTCTGGCCGGTCCTGTAGGGCGAATCGACGACGTTCCCGTTGGTCAGATAATCTACCAGAAAGCATAGAACATGTTTCAAGTTCGATCGGTGGCCTCGTTGGTTCGCGGTCCAAGCGCGAAGAAATACACTCGTGTGATCGTTCGCGCGATCGTATATGCGAGACGCATGAACATTGTCCATTGTTTCTCTACGAAGCATCGGCCATTTCGTTTACCAGATAATTTTTCGCGTTTGGCTAAGTCCCGGGCGGTTACGTAAATCGTGATTTACTGTCACCGTCACCGTCGCTCGTCAAGATCGGTTCTCTGGTAGCCGAAATAACTTTTGAAGGACTGCGTACCGGGAAACATTCCGATCGGGAGGCGAGCGTGAAAATCATTCAAAATCGTGCTGGGCGTTAAACACGAACGTTAAGGGGCCCATGAACGTGTTACGATTCGTCGCGTCGTGTACGCTTCGCTTGCAGATTTCTGATCGACCGAAGCGTTACACTGTTTTCTCGAGAGTAATTGTTTATTTCAATGTTTAACGCTCGTATGGGCCGCTTAAGGAAAGAAAGAAGAGGTATGGGGATAGACAAAGAATCTACGCGCTACACGAGAATGTCTACATGCGAGTACAACCGCGCGCGATCACGACGCACAGTGTTTCGACAAAACTGCATTTTTGCAATTCTTATTAACCCTCGGATAGCGGACCTTTTTGGACGTCTATGTACCACTCACAGCAGCTTTATTAATTTAGTTAGACAAATATTTTCGGAGGTACTTGCTACAAGTCCATTTGGTCTCTCCGTTGTTTTGAATTGAATTGGGTGGAAATTCGAATCTCGGCACCGCCATCCAACGGTGTAGTAGCTGACGCGATTTTTGAAAATCTTTTATCATAGCTGTACGATATGGAGTGCTAATTCTCGAAACAGTGAGCGGCGTTTTGACGACTCCGGCCGAAGAAAACGAGGGCAAGTACGCCGGACCAGGTTCGTTTGACGGGCAGGTGACGGACAGAGCGGTATCCTGCGCCGTGAAACGAAGAGAACGGTAGTTCGCGAATGGAAAAACAGCGAACAGTTTTGCGCGTCGGTGTGTGGGAGGAAGTGTACGGACGCGACACTAATCACTATGATTCCACACTCGTGAATAGGAACGCAATGCCTTTCAGATAATGTAATTGGTAATTACCCCCATCGGACTGAACGGTAGAGTCGTACAAGATAAGTGTGCTGTTACCATTGTTGTAATTTAGACTATTGTCGCTGATGAGATTTGTCGTATTGTAGCTACGAGGAGTCGGTGACACCGGCTTTAGCGTCTCCTTCACCTTGTAAGGTTTGCTCCCAATTTGAGGCACCTCTGCACCCTCGATGAACAGAAACTGGGAAAAGAGAGAAAGAAAAGAGAAAGAGGCAGGGGGTGACGGGGCTGGAGAGAAAGCGGGTGAACAGAACAACGACCCGGCGACGCGGCGTTCGACGAGGTTTCTTCGGTTTTGCGTGTAGGTTCGGGATTCTTATTTACCTCGACGGTCAAGGTGCCGGTGATGTCCTCTTCCTCGTACGGCCGACACTGAAGAGGTATGATCTGCCTCTGACTAGGATTCGCGAGGAGCTCGTCGACCCCGACGATTCCCAGACCCAGGAACCGCTGGGATTTGTTTGCGCGATCGTACACTTCCAGCAGGACTTCGGTGGTATTCCGGGTCACGTCGCTGATGTTTAAAAAGTACCGTCAAACTGTATTCATTTTATCTACCCTTTTGCCTTTCGAACAAATTACAGAAACATGTTGAAGAGAACTTACAACAAGAACGCCTCGTCCCACAATGGGTTCCGGGTATCCTTTTTCACCGAGGTCTGATTCTTTTGCGGTGGCTCGTCTAGCTCGACCACACAGTACGGTTCCGTGGCACTTTGCTCGCCGCCGAGCTCCGACGCTCTCACCACTTTCACTAACAATCTCTTCTCACCTAACACGTACTGACTTTGGGACGGAGTCGGAGTACGAGTCCGCATCTGCTGATGACGCATCTGTTGAGCCTGCAGCGAGCCGCTGGACGCGCTCTGCGAACGAAGCAACAAATTGGATTCGAGTCATCGCACTGACCTAGGAAATCTTACCATGCTGTCGTAATGCACCGGCACGGAGAAGCCGGGATGGCTGGATGCTTGTTCCCTCCATAGTCGCGGGCAATTCGGGTATTGGAACAGGTTCAGGTGAACGTTGGTCCCTCTCAGAGCGCCGACGACGATCTCCGTGACGACCTCCTGCAGGTGGCTTTCGTCGAGGTCCTTCTTGATCGTTCCCACAGGCGCCAGCGAGACTTTCACCTGACGAATCGATTCCGAACAGTGTCAAGGATCGCTCGATAGATTATCCGCTACTTAAATGAACCAACCTCCGGCCACCCGTCGCATTTCAGGTCAAGAAGAAGCTTCTCGGTGATGCAGATGACGTTCAGTCGAGCGCGAAATCGGTTCACGTTGACGCGATAGTGGCTGACCTCTAGCTTGTCCGCCTTGCGGCGGAACGCTTTCATCTGTAGCGCGGGTGTAGCTTCGCAGTCGCACGTGATCGTCTGCAATGAAACAGCAGGCGGCCGGTCTTTATCCAGGCTTAAGCGGATTCGAGCAGAAATCTCTTATCCGTTGTCGATCGAGGGATTTTCGCATACGTACCACATCGTCCTTCGAGTCGCATTCGCAAAATATATTGGAGAGATTGGGTGGATAGGTTTCAGGGAGAACCCGGACAAATTCAACTCCAACCCCATGCTGCAAAACCAGTCGTCGATTAAATCCATGAACTTGCTTGCTCGCGATTGTCATTCCAGTGCAACTTATAACGATACGTTAAAAGGAATTATCAACGCTTTACCTACTGGCATCTTCTTGCAAATAAAAATCCGAAATCAAATTATTAGATTGTGCTACTCGAGTCGAGTCGTTCGTTTATAAATGAAACGGCTGACTCGAGGGCTCTTTACAGACGGTGGAGTCATCGTTGATAGGTAAAGCGTTAAATGCCTGTTAAATACTTGATTGAGAAAGACCCGATTTGCAATCGCCGCGCACGCTTCAGTGACTCGTTCGAATGATTTTTCCCCGTTCATGCACGATGTAACGGAATGCCTTGGTTAAATAGGATCACTTGAATACGAGAAGCTTTTTTTGTACGACGATAAATAAAACAATTCAACGTTTGGACACGAGACGCGCCGTGTAAATCGTGGACTCGGAGCGCGGCCGAGAAAAAACAGTGGAGGGAAAAACGGTCGGGGACACGTTAAATGTATTCCAATCTTAAAAGTCCGCCTCGACGGTGGTCGAGCGCGTGTGCGCGCATCTGTCAGGCAAAGTAAAATTGTCCGAGTGGTCGCGACGAGGCAAGACGAGACGAGACTCGTCGAGTTTCCGTTGGTGCCACGACCACCCACGCGCGACCAAAAATTCGCCTCGCCCCTTATCTAGTCCCGCGACTAGCTTGTCGTCTTCGACGAAGACGGTGGCGAGTCGATCGCCGTCTCGACTGGTAGCCGCTGGCTCACCTCGTCGACGGAGTTGGCGGTGAACTGGTTCAGCGAGCCGACCCAGACCGAGAGCACTTCATCGAGGATCGCAGGGTCGGTGTAGAGCCACACGATGATTTCGTTGACCCAACGCACCGCGTCCGGGTCGGCACCGGTCGCGGTCGGCAGGTTCAGGCTCCTGGAGCTCCTGGCAGGGCTGACCAGAGCGCCGGAAGTCTTCCTGGCGGTGAGACGCTTCCGAACAGGTGGAGTCGGCGGGACATAAGAGCTGGGAGACGCGGAGGGTACGGCGACGCTTCCGGTAACCGCAGACGGGTGGCTGCTGGCGAGTCCGGTTCCGGAAGCGGAACCGGTGCCACCGCCACCACCTGCGCCACCCGATGCGGAGGACTTTCCGGCCGTCGATCCGCCCGATCCCGAGGATGATGCTGGTTTCTGTTTTCCTAATGAAAGCAACTTGCTGCTGCCGAAGATACCGCCACCACCGCTACCACCACCGCCACCACCACCACCGACACCAACGCTATCACCGTGAACGATATGGCCGTCCTTCGCGGCAATTATCGTACCGGAGGCGGCCTCATTTAAAACGAACCGATTGTAAACGTATTTGCCGACGCACAACACCACCAGCCCGAACAACATCCAACCGAATATTAGCATCGATAACGTATCCATGGTCGTGTCACCAGCCGAGTCGAAACTGCATATCAGATCGTCCACCCGCTCGGCCAAGTCGGCCATATTGCCCCATCGTTCGACCAACCAAGTCCAATTGGATTCCAAAAACATTCTTTTCTATTTTCACCCGCGAGCGAACGCGACGCCCCCCACCAACGACCTATCGCGGGCTATTAATACGCTGCACCTATACCCTGGGCCCCCAGGACTACGGCACTGGCTCCGTCTCGATTTTGACTCGTGTAGCGTCGACCACGGACGGCCACCGCGGAAAACTCTTTCTTCCGCCGCGTAGATCCGCCAACCTCTTCGTTCCTTTCGAACTGCCTTTCCACACGATCCAACTACTTTCTTGATCTACAAACCGAAAAAGATTGGCTGACTCTCTCTCTCTCTCTCTCTCCTCGACGTTAACTTATCATTTCTTTAACCCATTTTCTAGCGGCTAGCTAGTCGTTAGAGCGCACATGTACGCTCAACTTTTCTGCCCGTGATTACCAAAGCTAATGATCTTCTTAACTTCCTAAGCAATAATTAGTGTACATTATTGTCATCGTTATCGGGAATGGTATTACGTTTCGTTCTTCCTGAAGATACGTCCACACCAAGTCATCGAGCAACTTTTCGTCGCCTCCGGTAAAAAAGAAGAAGGCAACAAGACATGACGAATACTTGCTCGATGTTGCTTCGGTGTGGACATTGCTGTATGATGCAAATGGGATCATCCCACGTGCATTGTTTGAGTCAGTTTGATCCTCGTCTTTTAATTGCAATTTCTTTTACCGAGATGTAATAATCCAATTTCCTGAACAGTTCGCAAGGGTTAACCCTGCAACGGCATACTGGGGTATCTTGGATGCTAATATAGTTATCTCTACACTGATTTTTTGGCTATATTTGGACAATACGATCTTGTTGCCTTGAACTATACTATATGTTTGCACATTCCAAATAAAAAACAGGGTCGATCGTCTAGTAATTCGACCACTGATTCTTACTCTGTTCGGTTTATCGCATCGATTTGAATCGCCTCGGACGGGTCTAATCTCCGCTATTGTCCGCGCTCCAAAAATCGAGCGATTAGCAGGTTGTAAAGCCGTCGATTCCGAAACGCGTCGACCGCACCTACACGCCGATCCCTAGTTTATTCACGGCTGGCTCGACCATCGACGCTTCTATCCAAGTAAAATTCCAGTGGCGTGTAAGTACGATCTAAATCCGATCTTGATTTCTCGATGAGGTCATCGAGTAGATAAGAATCCAGAGCCGTTCCCACGATGTCCAGCGATGCTCCGACGTCGACGACGATCCTCATCGCCCCTTCGAGCTGAAACCAGAGGCGCACTGTGAGTCGATGAACGTGTACACAATTGGTTTTCACCTTGTCCGGCTGACAAACGAATAATGCCGCCAATTACTGATTATTCCACCGTATTAATTGTGAGTATAATCGAGAAGCATGGAAGATGCATAGCAAAGAGAATTACGAAGACAACCGACGATGTAAACAACGTTGTGTTACCCAGCCGGAGAGCGTAGCCGATCGATGAATCGATGCTTCTCACGGAGCGCGATCCGTTCGCGGCTCGCGACGGACGGACAATGAAGCCTCGATAAGCCACGGCGACTTATCACCGGTTCATGTTCAAGCTCCTACCACGCGCAAACAACCGCGCTGACCGCGTGGATCGCGAGCGGACCTCGTGCTCGGATCGACGCAGCAGTATCTTACCGATGCTCCGTCACTGTGCGCGTCGCGTCATCTTCTATTCGTGGAATCCTATCCTCGACTTTCCCTCTCGTCGTCAGTCTCCTCCGATCCACGATCGCTGATTTATCTCGCTCCCTCTCGATCTCCGGTGGCCTCTCCGATCAGCTCGGATCCAGTGTCCCCGCTTTCACGGCGATGTCGACGGCGGCGGCGGCTCGTTTCTGAAATACGAATCGTTCAGTTGCCGATCCACGTCCGCTGACCAAGACAGATCGCGAGTATCGCAAGAATCGAGCAAAATCGTCCGAGGAAAATGAGAGAAGCTATCACAGTCGTCGTCTCTGTCCACGCGACCAACCCCTAAACCGTTCGGCAATGACGCAGTCGGCGAGGGTGGCGCGTCGCCGACGCATAATCTCGGCCTCGGATCTGCGACCTCACGAGCACTCGTATTGTATCGGGACGGTGACGCATCGCACCGTGTTGCCGATCGATCGGTCCGACTCCGAATCCTAGGCCACCCTGGTCCTCTCTCCCTGGTAACTAGCGGGGCTAGTTTTTGCGGTCGAGCTCGACGCGACTCTGCGGTTCTCCGACACTCGGTTGTCGCACACGCTGGACCGTGCTCCGAGGAGCGCAAGCGCGCGCGGCACACCACGGGTTGCTGCGGATTTACCTTAACAACGTTCGATTCGTCGCTGGTTCCTCCAGAATTCTGCACGAGGCGTCTCGGATGACCTGGTTTCCCTGGGACCGGTGCTCGTGGCGGCGAGGCGTTTCACGGTCGCAACCGGCCGCGTCCTCGTCAGCTTCCGGCAGTTCGGGCCCGCGAGGACGTCGACTTCCTTCGCTGTAGACCCTGAGGATCGCGTGCACCGGCCGGCCGGCCGCCTGATCGGCGCCACCTTCTTCCAGCTTCCCCCCTTCAGCCCCTTTTTCAGCTCCCCTACGACGATTCCTTCGACCTAGAGGCGGACCAGCCGAGACTAACCGTCGCGCTCCAGATTCTCCGACGGTATCGATCCGGACGCGGTCGCGGAAACACCCGCAGGACGCACCCACGGTACCCAGTCGTAGCAGCACCACGTTGCAGCACGCGGCCTTTAACTCTCACTCTCTATCTTTCTCTCTTTCTCCGCGGTTCTGTCTTTATGGCAACGTGCGCGCGCGCGTGTCTCGGCCACGCGGCCTCTGAAAGGTGCGGCCTCTCCCGATCCTGCGAGCGGAAACAACAAACACCGCTCTGCCTCGCGATCGACCAAACTAGATTCCCCGCTATCCCACTTCACGCGTCATTCATTTCTCCCCCCATGCCTTTCTCGCCCATCTGTTCCACTCCCACCCGTCGTTCCGTTACCTTGCCTTGCGTCATGCTCTCTGGACGGCCGACGACGTGTAATACCGCCGATGTAACCGCGATCGGTCAAAGATCGCCGACGACGATCACGCACGCCGCCGCGTCGCGCCGGTTTCCAATGCGATCCTAGCAGAGACGGAATTAGCCTTGCCGTCATCTTTGACTGTACGTGCGCGAATTTTTAAACTACACATTCCTTTTTTACCTGTCGTATTAGCTCTACTGCCGTTGCGATCGTCGATCGACATTAAATCGATCCAGAGAAGACAGTCGATGCGCTGTAATCGGTACTTCGCGGATATTTATGCGAAATAAAAACTTTCTACCTGAATTACGACCAACTCGACACGTTCGCTACCAGCGTCACATATGTGTGACAACCGTGATCTCCATCTTTTGTCTAAACAAACTACATTTGTCGTAAACTTTTAAGTAGAAAGCGGATTTTATGCATTTATGGCAAAAATTGGTAGGTGCGATTTAAAACAGTAATAATATTAGAAAAATTTAAAGATACTGTCATATTATTTTCAACTTATTAAACATATTAACAGAAGAAATTAATTTTTATTTCACTGCAATTTGTTGTATAATTCACATCAAAAATTTTTATTTTGCATAAAGAACCGCTGTCTAATTATAGGTTTATAATATCTTTCTGCCAATGATTGTTTTCATGTTTTACAAAAAGACAGATTGCACTTTAAAGAATGATAACTACGGAGGCTGTGACCGAGATAGCATAGCATAGACCGCTGGTAGTAATATAACAGTGTCTTTAAATTTTTCTAATGTTTTTACAGTTTTAAATTACACCTACTCCTTTTTCTACAGTTGAAATTCTTTTATAGACAGATTCTGTGATCGTTGTCTAAAATTGTCATGAATCTGACTAGCTCGGCTAGCACTACATTCGTCGATCGATGTACTATGGAAGGCAACGCGCGAGTACATTCGTCGATGACTCAACTCCCGCTCGAAACAAATCCCAAGATTTTTAAGTCTGTCCGACAACTAGTCCTACCAGTTTCTCGCTGGAAGCCGAAGTTTCGTGTATTTCCGTACGTTCCACCGGGTCTTGGCCGACCCGAGCAGGGACAGGAGCAACAAGCGCGCTCCGCGTTTCCCCCGGGGGCGATGCTTCGGGGCTAATGACATCGTAGGAAGAAGAGCGCCCCTTGGAGCAATTTGTGCACAAGTGTAACGACACGTGTCGTATGTGGACTGCGAATCTTTGCGCGGAAAATTCCTGCTTCGACGAGTTTGTAAAAAGAAAAAGTATCTAGAATAGAAAAATCGAATGAGAGAAATGTTAAAATGTTGTCGGATAAAAATGTTTGTTGAAAGAACCCGAAGATCCGCAGTCTAATCGTATTAAAAGAAAAAGGAAGGGGGCGATTATCTCTGATAGTAGAAAGTTTGAAGCGGTTGCATAAGCGCAGGTGCAATCGGGTCCCGGGACAGGAGCGAACGAAACCGCGCGGCGCGGCGGTGGTACACGCGGGTGTGTTCGGCGTATACTTTTTATTGTTTCGTCATTCAATTTACATACAAATATTTTCAAGATACGTCTTAAGAAACAGTGTGCTCGGCATCGATTCAAACTCTCTTTCTCTCTCTCCCATTCGCTCCCTCTCGCTTTCAGCGCGCACTAACGCTGCTAAACGTATTTTCTCGTACAAATGTTGTCTCGCGGGTCCCGCGATCACTTAAAATACTAGCAAAATAATACGCTACGCGGTTCTGGTGTGCCTCGTCGAGCTCCCCTTCGATGCGTCCGGGATATATTTCCGTTCCGTCGTTGTCGTCTCGCTCGAGAACAAAGATCCGTCGCCGACACCGATCGACGATCTCGCCTCTGTCGAGCTGTGCATCCGAGCTGCACGCGACAACGATGGTTTCCGGTGGCGAAAAATCATACCATCCGGCGAGGCGGGTCGCTTCTCGTCGCTCGAGGCTCGACGGAGCGGGTCGGCGCGGATTAACGAAACGTCGGCGTGCATTCACTATTCGAACCATCCGAAGAATGCGAATTGGACGACGCTGTCCTCCCGCCCGCGTAGTCGCCGCCTGTATCTGTTTACAGTCGGCGACTATACAATCCCGATGCACTCGAGCCACGCGATCTTTAACCCTCTCGTTATGGGACCTTTTCATGCGCGTCGAACGCGTCACTTATCCGTACCAAGAATTATAGGATCTCCGTTCAAGCTATCTCGAATTAATCCTCCGTATACCTCGACCCGCAGGCTCAAAATGGACATTGAACTTCACAATTCGCGGATCTTTATGCAAAATAAAAATTGTCTGTTCCATCTTTGTTTAATAATTTTTAGAAATTGAAAGTTACACTCGAGACATCCTCTAATTCTCCTAGTCTTTTCACTGTTTCAAATTTCTCATATAAAATCCGCCGTCTATTAACAAGTCAGCGAGAAGTACCTTAAAAAATAAAACTGTAAAACATTTTAATAACAGACTGAACCAGAGTTACGGTCACCGTTAGTAACGAGAGGATTAAACGAACATCGCACAACTACGTTCGACGACACGTTCGGGACAGCCGTGAGCAAAAGTTCGGCCGAAAGCGGTCGTAAAAATGTGAAGCATGAAGTGTAGAAAGGCGTTGCATTAGGAATCGATACCGGTCGATTAATACTGATTTTTCAATTATGTATTCACGACTTTCCTTATCTCGTTTCGAGCCGTCCTGAACGTGTTCGCGCGGAATCGCTGCGGTATTACGTCGCTCGTGTGCATCGGTCCTAAGACGGCATCCGCGTCTCGTATCCGGGACGCTTCCGTTTCGACGACGCGTCGCTCCCGAACGATTCGTTCCGTCTTCTCTTTTTCTCTCGCTTCCCCTCTCTCGTTTCGATGTCGTTCGAGGTAATCCTGCGTGAGAAACGGCGACGAGACGCGATCGGCGGTCAACGCTTCGCGGTCCATCGACGACACGGCGCATACTACTTCGACGACCCCTGTTATCTCTCATCGATGATACCCCTATAATCGCTGGAGACGCAAGCAACACCGTTAAAACGATGACTAATAGGCTCCAATTTCGTATTGGTATCCGCACAGGATGTTTCCGAGAAGCGAGACGTACACGTCGAATCTCTCTATGCGAATATACCTATGGTTCTAGGTTGTTTTTATAAAAGTAAAAAATGCAGCGTGAATGTCTTTCGTCGACTGGAAAGCTTCTTGCGGCTAATAAAAAGGGGAACTACTAATATTAATCTCTGCCGAAACGCTAACAGTCTTTTGCGGTAGTAACGATCTACTAAATGCAACGTATCGTCTTATAAAATATGAACAAACGTACCATCATAGAAAAGTTGTAAATTCCCCGCGAGTATCGTGCTGTGTGCTATAAATGTAAATAACGACATGTGTGGAGTTCAGTTGTTTTTCTTTATGCAAAATACAAAATCGTGGACATCACACTATTCTAGTAATACTAAATCATACGTGTATCGTACAAAGTTTTCGTTTTACGCGAATGGAATACTAGTATGTATGTACTTCGCGTTCCTCGCTCGTCCATTATTTTTATTATCTTTTTTTTTGTCAGCCATAAACCGCGCGTAAAATGCACGCGGGTCTGGCGATAACGATTGGAAACATCCTGCAGAATAGAAAAAACTGTTCGAATGGGCCCGCGGATCGCGAAGCGTTGAAACGGGACACGGGTCGTTCGAACATTATAATGCGCGGTGCTCCCGCGCTCTCGCGCATGCATGCATGTATGTATGTACAGAAGTCGTTGTCCTCGGATAAAAGTTAATAGCCGTGACGATAACCATAATCGCGAGTTATCGAGTCGGTACGGTCGGTAAATAAAACTGGAGCAATAATTAGAGCTTGGTGTCTCGCCTTTCGTCGCCGCTTCTATGCCATGCACACGACACGTGAAACAATGCGACGAGCGCAGCGATTTCTGTTTGTTGTTTCGCCGCGACACGTAAACCGTTGAACGCACACGTTGCTTCTTTAATGGCCCTGGACGTGGTATGCCTCGCGATTCGATTCAATATGATGCGGTACGACTCTCTCTCTCTCTCTCTCGCTCTCTCTCTCTCTCATCGGCTCGTCGGTGTCGCTTCTTAAATAATTGCAATCGTAACAAACACTCGTAATACTCGCGCGATAAACTTGCCGTATTAAAATTATCCATCTATGATATATATGTATATAAATATACATATATTAAATACAATATAAATGCATCTAATACTAGTCGCTTCCCCCCGATCAGCCGTCTCTCGTACCCCGATTTATGCGATCACGCTGCTCTCTTCGCTCTCCGTTCCCCGACAAATCTTCCATCCAACAATTTCGTACACTCTCTCTCTCTCTCTGTCTCTCTTGCTCGTTCACTCTTCGTTCTCACTCTCTCTCTGTTTCTCGGTCCTCCGCTCGCAACGTTCTCAGCCGGGGCTCATCGCGATGCACCATCATCGTCATCGACGGTCGCGAGTACACACGCTCTTCGTCGCTTATCCTCTAATCGATAGACATCGGATTAATTCCGTGCGGTTTCTCTGTCGATGGAAATCTTGAATCACAAATCCCTCGAATCTCATTTACAAAATGAATATCGATATTGCCAACAGTATTCCAATCTACATTGTAAGTTTTTCAGAAAATCTAGCTGCACTCTCGAATAGGAAACGTGCCTATTGAATCGGTTGCGAAACGGAGGATGTCGGGTAGGAAGTTCTACCACATCCTCCTCATAGTTCGGACCGGTGTCCTTGAGACTATCGCTTAATTCTATCTTCGTCGGACTTTGTTTGCCAACAGGCGCTTGTGGAAACAGTGCCGATATTTCGATGCGATAAAATAACCATTGAAAAACTTGTCCCGAGAGGGTGCGCTTTAAATCCGCACGAACTTTCCGTTATCTAATGACCGAGGCGTAGTTTCGCAAGGTTGTACCCCTCGCACTGGTACAATCGTTATACACCCCCGCATCGTCGGATCACGCTCCCGCTTGCAAAGCCGGGGGTAGGAAAATCCGGCGCGTTGGCACGAACTTCGCGCGCGTTCCCCTTATCTCGCATCGCCGAATAATAGTCCGGGAGGTCGATACAGGAAATTGATAACGAATACTGTCATACTGGAAGATCGACGCGGAGAGTCTGGTGCGCGTGGCAACGCGCGATTCGATGGAGATGGCGGATCGGTGCGAGAACAGAGGGAATAGCGTTCGACGAAGTCGCGGGATCGATTGGGCCTGTTAACCGACCGATCGATTGATTTCTACGATCGCGAACGCTTCATCGAACGAAATTCTTCGACTTTGTACTAATTCGGATCCAAAGGTACAACCGAATAAACCATCGATTAAATAATAAATAAGGTAAAAGGCTACCGAGCCTAAGGTGAAGTCGAGGACGATCGTGTCGGACGGTTAACAGGCAAAAAACGCTACGGTAATCGAAATAGGTGCGCGTGGAAACTGTTACAGGCGAAACGAGGATGGCAGTGTGTGAATACCGCGTGTCCATTCAATGGCCGACAGATGTTATCGCGAAACGCACAAGTCTGACCGTGCGTCTTTAATCGTCGCGGACGTTCCGTTCTGTTCTCCGATTTGCAGTTTTTCTGGTCGACTAGAAGATTGTTGCGTAAAGCGAGATTCAAAATTTAGACCCGCGGATATGCTTAGAATAAAAGACGTCTGTGTTTCGATATTAAAATCAGGAGAAACTTGACGAGGTTGATAACCGTGTCAGTTTTTCGTGTCTCAGTCGTTGCGAATCCTTCGCGCGAACGTTCGCGTTTTCTTTCTTTTTTTTCCGTTTTTCGCGACTTTAAAAGTTTGAAATTCACGCGCATCGAGAAACGATGGCGCGTCGTTTACGAAATACCGATAGAAAAAGATATCGCTGCTACACGGAACGATGGACACCGTTTTTCTCCTTCCGCTCTCACTCTCCCCCCTCCCGTCGCCTCTGGCTTGTCTTCTTCTCTTCTCCCCCGTTCTCTAGGTTTCTCGCTGTCCTGTTTAGTTATCATCTTTTTTTTCACGCAAGTCTCTTTGTAGCACTCCTTCGTTCTTTTTTTGCTGTTTTTTCATTGTTTTGTATTTTCGTTAATTGCAATAAATGCCAATAAGCCGGTGCAGATCAGCGTATATACGACTATATTATAGGTACATAGAATATATATGAACTGCAACGTTACTCTTCTCACGCTCCATGAGAATCGTACGGGAGACGATAAAAAAATATAAGAACGGAGAATAATATACAATATCAATATCAAACACGATCGTTCAATCGTCGTGCGTTCAGAGTGTGGAATTTCGTTGAGTCGGTTCTGCGTGAAATAGAAAAATCGGTAAAATTTCTAAAACGCTTCGGATGATCGGTGTACGCGTCTCTGCGCGCGCGTGTCTATATATGCACGTGTACGTATGTATGCATGTATACATGTATATGTGTGAACGAAAACGGTACTCGAACCGTTTCAGGATTCGTTTGATTCGTTCGAAGCTGCGGCAGTCGATCGGTGGACCACTTCACGTTTTTTTCACGTATTCCACGTGTTCGTCTTGTCTCTCCTCTCTGCCGTTCTCTTTAGTTTTTTCTTTTTTTTTTGTCTTTTGTTCGCGTTTCGCGGAACCATTGCGTGTGTCTCTTGGAATGTAACGAGCTGTGCGTATCGATTTCATATGTACACGGAAAGAATGGTCGTGCTGTGTGTGTATGTGTATGTACGAAAAGCGTGAGAAATCAGACTGGATACAGGAATTTCGAGTTTTAAAGCCTCGCAATGTGCCGCGTGCAGCGCGGATTCGACGCGTCGACTGTGCTGTCGAGGCGCTTCGAAATTAGCGAAACGCGAGAATGTGCGCGCAGTCGATCGCTCGAATCCCAGTCGAAATCGCGTCTCGGACTAGAGGCAGCCGTTTTCAGAAATGATCGCGCGCGCTCGCGTTTGTTCCCGGGGCTGCGCGTCGAATCTCGACCGATATTTACATAAATTAATTAGTCGCGGGTGTCCTCGATCGGCGAGGCGTAGGTGAGGGATGGATCGACGCGTTTCTACGATGATGAACGATTACGTTCATAGAGATCGATTTCGGCGATCCCACCGAAGACAGTGCACGCGTTCTCGAACGTGGTAGCATCCAACTACCGAGCGGTTCATGACCAAAAATTGTCTGTTGTGCGTCGAATTGGCAGAATTAGAATCGATTTCTGTTTTTTTTTTTGTTTTGTTATCCATAATGGGACGTCGCTTACCATCGGTCTAGTAAACAACGAAAGGGTACGGTTTTTACTTAGAATGCTAGGCTAGATAATAATGTACTTACGCACGAACGTGCCTGATATACACGGGGTATAAGTCCGCTTCACTCTCGCGAATACGTAGTAAAAAAACCTGTGTTGCGCGCGCGGCCATCGACACGATCGTTTCGGTTGTCCGACCTACGCGATACATTGTTCTCTCTCTCTTTCGCTCTCTTCTCCCATTGTCGCTTTCCTCGAGTCTGGCCCGGCGTCGCGTCTTTATCTTCTGCTCAGCTCCGCTCTCACAGCTAGAACCGTTCAAGAACAAAACTGCGATGAGCAACTTCGCTGCAGCGAAATGACAAAAATACGACCACTAGGACCGGAGAAAAGGGTTAAATCATCCGATCTCTCGGATCGCTTACCGTCCACGATCTCCTGCTTCATCTTCTGGAATTCTTTGCGCACTTCCTTGATGATCTCCGCTTTGAACGCCTCCATTTCTTGAGCAGTGAGCACGGATCCGTCATTCACACCGTTCACTTTCAGCAAAGTGTCCTCGGACGCGGAGCCGAACCTCTTGCGAACCGATTTCGGCGATTCGGCACCGTTCGAGAATTTATTGTTCGACGAATTATTCTTGTCCCAAGACTTCTTATCGGGCGAACTTTCCGGTTCCTGTCGGAGCGAAACGAAGTGCGTGAGCTTGCATGACGAACATTCTATTAATATTAACACTATTAAATCGTAACGGAGAACGACAAGATGTACCTGCGGCTGCTCGGGCTGCTTCTTCTCGACGGCGGCTCGTCTTCGCGCCAGAGTCTTTGCCATCTCGTCCATCATGGAAGCCATACTGCCACCTCCTCCTCTGCCCAACGTACCGTAATTTCCACCGCCTCCGGTATTGCCGCTGTTGTTGTTATTCGAGCCGCTGCTATTCTCCACGGTTTGCTGCGCCGACTGAAACCATGCGACAACGATCAACCAAAGAATACATTAACTCGATATGAAACTGACTAAAACAAAAAATAACTGGATATAAATCTCTTATCCAGGCAAGCGCGAACCTGCTTCTTCTTCAAACGAGCCGCTTGAAGAGCAGCAGCCAACGAGTTGGCGTCCGGCGGTGGATCCGCGTTGTTGCTGTTGGAACTCATTGACCCGGTGGAACCGGGAGGGTTAAGGCTGATGGCGTTCGCGTTTGGCACGGGTGGCGGAGGAGGTGGTGGAGGTGCAGCGGGACCGGTCAACGGTACCATAGGCGGCGGTTGTGGACCACCGCTGCCAACGGGTCCGTAAACGTTCGAATTAACTGTCGGCCCGTGGATTCCACTAGTAGCGGAGGCTGCACCGCCGCCACCGCCGGCGCTACCGCTGTTGTACTGATTCACGGAGTTCGCGGGTGTTCCATAGGGATTTGTGGCGTTCGACGCGGCTTGCACTTGACCGGTTCCGTACGGTGGCTGTGCCTGGGGCACGACACTGTACTGCGACTGGCTCTGTACTGGCTGGCCAACGTTCACGCCAGTCCCAACGCCGACGCCGACACCGACCACGTACTGCCCCCCGGTCGTTGCTGCTCCACTACTGGCGTACTGACCCATCGAATTCCCACTCGCGTATTGGTTTCCACCGCCACCTCCACTGCCTCCACCGCCGGCGCAGTTTCCACCGCCATACTGACTCGTTTGACCCGGCTGTCCGCTCGAGTACGTGTTGGCGATCTGGCCGTTGTTGCCGTAGAAGTTGTTCTGATTCCCGGAGGCATACTGACAAGGACTCTGACCGACCACCGAAGCGGTCGCGTACTGATTACTGTTCGCCGCGGCGTTGTACTGACTTCCCTGCCCGCTTCCGTAGATCGACTGAGCCTGTGGTTGGCTCGGCAAGTTCGTCTGAGACGATGGCGACTGCGCGTACTGATTCATCATCATCGGAGGTGGCGGTACAGGTGCGTTAAAGTTCATCATCACCGGCGGACACGGTGGCACCGAGCTCGGCATCGGAGGCTGAGGAGGTGGGACCGGAGGAGCACCGCCGCTCGACATTTGTCCCGATCCCGTCCCCAAACCGCCGACCGGCTGAATCGACTGCATCATGGATTGCTGTGGTTGCGGTGCAGGCGGCGCCGAAGAAGTTCTGTGGTGACCAGATTGCTGTTGCGGAGGCTGCTGCGACTGCTGCGTTTGATGTTGCTGTTGTTGCGGCTGTTGTTGAGGCAGTGGAGGAGCTGACGGTTGTAGTTGCTGCGGCTGTGGTTGCGGCTGTTGCACTTGAACTTGTTGAGGTGGTTGTTGTTGTTGCTGTTGTTGCGGCGTTTGTTGTTGTTGTTGCTGCTGCTGTTGACTGCCCAGAGGACAGCTCGGAGATATTGCGTTCGGACTACCGGTTGCTGCAAAGAGAATGCGGTTGTCATGTCGATTCCGCGGTTGGTTCTTGTGGCTTCCACTTAACCGTACGGTGAAACGCGATAGATACAATACCCTGACTTTGCTGAGACATTCTGCGCTCCTGAATTATTGCCACATCCTCTCTGGTCATAGTTCTGTAAACCGATAAAAAATTCTTAATCACATCGCAAATAATAAATTCAGCGACATTGCAATATTGCAAACCTGTAGCCCATGTCTTCGTCGTATTGAGCGTTGCCCTGTTGTTGTTGCTGGAAAACGGGTTGCTGTTGCGTAGTCGAGCCAACCGCGGGAGCAAGACTTCTCGATATGTTGCTTCCATTGCTGAGCACCTGTAGAAAGAAACGTAAACATCAACGAACGAAAGACCTTTGGCAAAGGGTTGCTGGTATTTATCTCTGTTTAGCTTACATCGAGCGCCTGCAGCATGGCCCTGGCGAACGCGTCGGCGTCATCCTTGCTGGAGAAATTCAGGCCGTACACTTGCTTGTTGTCTCTCCATTGGTGAAACGTGACCGTCGCTTGATTATACTTGAGCCCTTTGAGGATCGCGCAGTTGATGACGATCTCGTGATCTTGCAGCTTCCTGCCGACCACGCGAAACGTGTTGTTTACCAGATGATGGTACAACTGGACCTTGGAGAGCCCCGATGAGGTGCCGCTCGGCACCCATTTCTTGTTGACGTCGTCGTACACCATTACCGACGCACGAGCGGACGATATGCTCACTTCGCTGAAACAGAGGGGGGAAACAAAAAGACCATTAGAAAATTCGTCCTCGAGTTGCGACGGCTTCGAGATTTCGTTACCACGATTGGTAGTCCCCTCGTCGCGGTATGAAGCCCTGGCTATCGCGGGAATGTCGTTCGGAAATCATCGTGCGTTAGAGAGAGCTTTCAAGAAGAACTTGCAGGAAACGATTCTCGCAGCCACGGCACGGCACGGCAGGGCACGGCCTCAAGGATGATGAAGCGATTCGCGTGTTCTCGCAACGGCGGAAGAACCAGCGGATTCCATCGAGCACACGGTGTTACGCTCGATGTCACTTTCACCGTGCCACGGGCCACGGGCCGAGTTGGACGGATTGCTCGCGAAACCAGAACAGAACCGAGCGGAATACGAAAAGATACTGACCACTTCCTCCTCTACCACAACAGCCAGCCAGCAACGGGCTGGCGTTACGATAACGAGCCGAGTAATATACGCGGAACAACCGACCATTTTTTTAACCGTGCGCATCCCGATTCCTTCCGCTAGATTGTCCCCTCCACCGGTGAACGTTCCTCGAAACGGTTATCCTCGGCATTGCTAACTGAAAATTTCGGTTATCAGAAGTCCTGACGCATTCATCGGAGACTCGGCGACCACCAAAATTAGACAAGAACCAAAGCAATCCTGTTTCACGGGATAACAACGGAGAATTTTGCAGAATTTTTTCCACGACTAAAATAAATAAAAGATTCGAAATTGCCACCGCCATGCATCGCGAGATAAGCACACGCGTCGGCGGTATCGTTTTGGGTCAGGTGTTCACACCTTATCGCGACGGAGCGATGATTTACTGAATTTGTCTTGACAAATTGATTTACAGTTGTAGAAATACATGCCATATTCGCGTGATCCGCAACAGATGAAAGTATCCCACTTAACGCGCTACCGAGTCATATTCATAAGATGTTACAATGACCTCGCACTGCGACCAGCTCTGGCGTAGTTCTGTCTAAACTGTAATTGTATACAAGCATTGCACAATAACACGGTCGTAATAAAAATAAATTCTTGAATGATATCAGGAAAAATGTAGGATCATCATTGTTGACAAACAAAATATCAAATACTACTCCCCCGCGTCCCGGAGTTAGTAGACCGAAGACACGAAGAATCACGATTACAACAAGTTTACGGAACGATGCGCGTCTACGTATCTACTTTATCTGCTAGATGTAGAAATTCCTGTTGAACTTTTTCGATAGCGCTTCAACGAACTCTATTGCGTGGTGATCGAATGATACACACACATCCCGGAACTCTTTCTCTCTCTCTCTCTCTCTCTCTCTCTCTCTCTCTCTCTCTCTCTGATTCTCGTTGTACCGGAATAATAAAGATACAAGTGTGCCATGGTAATCTAAGGTATTCCGTGTAATCGCTCGAACCAGATATGAATCACCCTCCGGAGGAAACAAGAGAAATCAGTGAATCAGAAATCGACGGGCGATTATCGGGAATTTCAATGACAGCAACGATTACGAGGTGTTTTTATTATTTTTTTTTTTTCGAATACCATAAAGCACCCGGCCGAATTGTCCTGCAATCACCGAGATAATCTTTAAGTGACAGCATAATTGCGAAACGCCACGCGCCTGCGTAACAGCGGACGCTTCGCCGGACATAAACAAACGAGTGACATACAATTTTTCGGCGTTGTATTTCCATCCCGGCACGGCTTGTTCGCGTACCCGCGAACTGCAACTGATGCATACGCCGCTGAAAAAGCACACGGAACGAGCAAAGAGAAGACGAAGCACGGTTTCAGTTTCGGGATACGCGTAAAGACTTCGGAACGCGAAGCGCGAGACATAAAACAAAGTGTAGGCCTTGAGTACCGAGAAATTCCGAGTTTCCAATTCAAACTTATCAATCGAGGTTTCACCGCGATTTTTTTTTTTAAACGACAATACTATAAATCGAAAGACGTTGCAACGACACATATAGACATGTATAGATGTATATCTTTTTCAACCCTCACCCAACCCCTACGCTGTGTTTTTTCACGACGATAACGCGTACTATTAAGTATATTTAAACGCGTGAAACATGTCTAGCAATTAGGTATTCTATGGATGGAATACAATATTCCATTCAAACGTCAAATTAACGAGCAAAATAATGTCTCTAGCCTATTCCGAATTGCTGTACGCTGGGAATATCCAAGCGAATGTTGTACGACAGAATTCGATGCTTTGGCAAAAAAGTAGTTTTGCACAGCGCGTACAACAAAGGTCTATGCCCGGTTTTGCGATTAGCCAGGTATGGGTTGTCTGCGTCATTGTCAGTCGATCGGCTTTATCGAAAGGTTAATAAATATGATAATAGAATCCAAAAATCGATGGAAATCGAACGGTGGAACACGACCGATATCGAGAAAAAGAACACTCTCGACAGAATTCCCCGGGACCGGACGAGAAACGATAAAGAAAAAAAATGGAACGCGAGCGGAAACGTTCGACGAAAAATGATATCGTTATCGAAGTCCTACCCCCCGGTGGTAACCAAATGCTAACACCGGACAAGAATCTTCCCCCTTTCGCGAGTAAAACGAAAACGCCGAAACGCCGTTACGAAACGTCTAAGAAAAATGAGAAGATCGATGTCAACGAGCGAGAAGAAAATCGAAATGACGGGCAGGACAGAGGCATGCAGGCGTGGACGACGATCGGGGACGAAACGAAGCGGTGATCGAAGCCATGAACCCGAGTGACTGGAATCGAGACTCGGGCTTCTCTTTTCTTCGAATGCTATGTCACGTACGTGGAACTTACGTCATGTTTGTCTGACTTGGGAGCGTATGCTATGCCTTCATGCAAGCCGTATTCCTGCTTCTGCACAATATATCACCGATTCCATGAAAACACGCAAGATTCGGGCAGGATTTACGGTAGTTCGACATAAATAACGCACAGGACACTAACACCACCCCAACACCCTGCCTATGCACATCTGGCCGGCCATATTGCCGACTCCAAGCCCATACTCCTACCACCCTTCGTCTCGATGCACTCGCGCATACCTAGAGCGGACACTCGAACACTGAACCTCACCTCACCCCGCTATCTTTGCTACCGAGGCGAAACTGCGGTGTATTTCAGCAACTATTTCCTAATGCGTACGCGTCGGTAAGCGAGTCTATCGTGAAGATAGCCTCGAAACTTCGCGCGCATGCGCGACCGAGACCGTACACTATGAACATAGCTTCAGGTCATCCTATAAGTAGCGTTATTTTTTAATTTTTTAAATATACTATTTTTATGCTTACATTTACTCTTAATCTTTTATATATTAATCATCATTTTCAACTTGACATTTTGAATTGAAAAACTGGAAGTCAAATGTTACTGGATGACACAATTTTTGGTTTACCGAGAACGCCGTTTCGAAATTTAAAAGAACCACCTTTGTCATTTCGGTGGACTCAAAATATGTTTTCAAACTGGATTTTACATTCATACAGCATGCGGTACTAAAAATGCTAAAAATGAATTTTTAAGGACTTACTCTGTAAAACTGTTACTAAATACCTGTAAATACGTTCACAATTCATATGCGTAATTCTTGAAGCCACGTTCACAGTGTACAGGTTTCACGCATGCGCTACTACTTACAGTCGCATTTGCACTGGAAATTGGTTCTCAGAAAAACTGCAAAGCTTCGATAAATAATCAAACGCATCGATCCGTTTTTTTTTGTCGCAAACGGATTCGGCGCGATACGGAAAAATTGTCTATCAAATCACGCAAAAAACATGAATCTTTTCTACTGGTCGTCAATCGAGCGTTCGATTATCGACTTCATGTTGGCGAGCCGACAGGTTTCGTCGATCTATCGAACATCATTTTGACGCGTTCAATTGCAGTTGCGATATAATACAATACGAGATAATACGGTCGCAATCGAAACAATTTTTTTTTATTGTAAATTCTATTACGGTTAAATAAAAAATATCTGACGAAATCCAATTGATATTGCTCGCTTAATATATTAAATATTTAACAAAGAAATGTTTGACGATGCATTACAAACAGGATCGAATTCGAGCGCAATATTCGAGCTCGCGGTTGAGGATCAGTAAACTCGATGGGACTAATAAGTAAAATTTTATATAAGCCGCCTGCGAGAGTGTAACGGTAACGTTGGGCGTTAGATGGCGCGACAATTTGAGTTCTACTTGAATACACGGGAGTTTCCACGGGATTTCTGTCGCCGACGCACCTGGCGCATCGACCGAGAAACAGAAACAGCTGTCCGTGGCGAAGCAACTTGAGGAATATCGTCGGTTAATCGTCGATCCAGAATTCTGTGGATCCTTGGCCGCGTTGTCGTGAGATGCGGAGGAGGAGGCCCCAGGGTATCGTGTCTGTCATTGTCCGCGTTACGAACCTACTTCTCGCTTCACCACTCTTCACCACGCTTTAGGCGCTCGCTTCGACAATAACGTGCTTGCCTTTTATTTTTTTTTTTTCTTCACTTCTACGATCTGGAACCTTTCTCCCTCTTTGCCTCTCTCCTTCCCTCACTTTTTCCCACTCTTTCATTTATTCGTTGTGCCCCTTCCCTCGGTTGCTTGCTCTTTTGCTATCTTTCTCTGTCCGTTCAACTGGTCCCTGTGCTCCTTTCTCGCGTTATCTTTCTCACTCTTTCTGTGTCTATACCCGTCTCTGTTCCCCCTTTCCTTTTTACTCTCGAGAGATCTCTGTACGCTTCATCGACGATGTAAACAGAACGATCGGTTTTGGAGAAAATTCGTTGGTCTCCCGCACCGCCTCGTGTGCCGTTTACGCGTGTATTCGTGTTACGTTACCGTTGCCATCGTCGCTGCTGTTTGCGCGTACACAAAAGTGACGCGCGTGTACCCGAAATACGCGCGCATCGACGTACTTACCAACGACGCGTAACAGATCTTCGGTGACGGTGTCTCTGATCGTTACGAATCATTTTCAGAGCTAACTATTCGACCGTGGGAAAAGCTCGCCCGCTTTCCAACGGTCATGATTCTGCTCCGTCGATGGTCGTACCTTCGACGAGGTTATACGTAAACGATCTCCCGCGCTTCGAACACTCTCGTCTCCCACTCGTGTGCGAAACGGTGGAACCGTTTGGTCAAATTGGATCAGCTTAAACCCGAATACCGATCGAACATCTGTTTCTGTTTCTTCGAAATATTATGCTAATACCGGTCAGTAAAGAGTTTCGAAAGATTTGGAAACTTCGATGACAGCAACCTTGTGCTCTCTTTTTCAGCTTGGGCGAATCTGCAGTCTGTGGTAATGGTACAGCAGAGGAATAAACCCATCTGGGTCAATTGAGATCTGAATCTTGTAGATATTTTGAAGTTTCTAGAATATAGCCCGAATGGAAAATCGATAGATAGATACAGATTCCTTGTTAAGTTGTGTCACTGGGTTTATTATCTTCTTGTATCGTTACCTGCGAGTATCGCTTGCATTTACTTCCATAACTTTGGCTACCTGTACACGATAACAAATTGTCTACATCCGCCAATGTTGTTTCTACAACGGAACGTGTTTGCGTTTGCTGTTGCAGCTATATATAATTATGAATAAAGTGTAAACACACTTGCGAGGAACATCGGATATGAATAAGCGAACATGGGAGCGTTACCGATACGCATAAGGTTTAACTATCGTATGCTTTAAGACGGACATGGTTTATGAGAATACCGAAGAAGTCGATCAACCAACAAAATCATAAGGAATGGTATTCTATTGGATTCTATTGGATGTTAGATAAGCCAAAAAATGTCCGGTGATTCAGGATGGAGCGCTGTCATTCACCATCCTTCGGAGTTAGAACTACAGAACTGGAACTGGGAAGAAAACGATGGGGAGCAGGAAAGAGAACTTCCTTCGACCGTTGACATGGATGCCATAAAAGGTGGAGGTAGCTGGGATCCGACCACTGAACCTAATGGTATTAAACTGTTTGCTTTATAAATTTGCTTTTTCGCTACCTTACTGCTCAGGCGTTTCTGATACAAATATTTGCTTCGCACAGGAACACATTCTGTTGATTCCGAAGAAGATTCAGATTCCGAGGACGAAAGTTCTGGTGGCACCGAAGGCAGTTGCTCTTATTCAGATTCGAATTCGGACTCAGACGACGAAAGCAGCGGCGACGAAGAAGAGGAAGACACAGGTTCAAATTCGGATTGCACGTCTGAGCATAGCGAACAAACGTTCTCCATTCAAGAAACCAATTTCGAATCGGTACGATTGGAACATGAATTTGCTCGTATACCAATCTACCATAAAATAATTTTCACTCACTTTGCAGGGCGCGCTTAAATTAAAGATCACTATGAAAGGACCGAAGAAGGAGGACGTGGAAAAGACGCGGTGCGACAAAACCAGAAGGAGCTTAACGAAGAAACCTAAAACTAATTGCGAGACGAAGGTAAACAATTCTATTTTGATAGAACGCGGCCCAAGCGCGACCGGCTAGTGTCGACAATTTCTTAATTTTCTGTTTAGTCGTCGGAATGCAGCAGCGACGATTCAGACTCGTCGGAGGGTCGCCTGCCATCACCCAATAATTCGCAGAAGGAACAGCAGCCGCAACAGCAGCAACAACAACAGCAGCCGCATCAGCAGGAACAACAACCGCAACAACCACAGCAGCAGCAACAGCATCCTCCGCTGCAGGAGATAAATCAAGAAGATCTAGCGGCTATTCTGCCGGATCAAGAACACGAGGACGCTCCATTCGACGGATTCGAGGACTCGGAAAGCGGTCGGCTGGTATCGAAAGCTATAGAACGAATGTCGCTCGGAGCTGACTCGGATACGAGTGAGAACGGCGACCAGAATCCTGTACCTGTGTATAGTTCGACTTTATTGCAGCAGTTCGTCGAGAAAACGGCTTTGTTGTCGGAACCGCGTAAGAGACGGAGCAAAGCGAGCAAAAAGCTAAACGATCCGGAGTATCCTTGCGCTTCGAACGTGTCCCCGGACTCGGGAATCCAGTCGGTGGACAACAGTCCGCTGCACTTGGCAATCAGTCCCGTGAGTCCACCAGCTCCAACGCAGTCACCGATCCAAGCCGTTATTCCGAAGCCGGCGGTGAACGTGGATCGGGTTTTGTATCCGCCGAAACGAAAGCCCGGTCGACCGGCGAAAACTGTATCGGCGCAACCGCGAGGTCCGGGCAGGCCGAGGTTAAAGCCGGAAATAGTCGAGAAGATCGAGAAGATAGAAAGGACGGAAAAAGTGGAGAAGAACGAGAAGAAAGAGGTAACGCCACAGCAGAAGCCTCAGAAGGAGGAGCCTAGTAAAAGGGGAAAATCAAAGTCGGTGCAGCACAAAACAAGTGGTACGGCCCGAGACCAGAAAGAGGACGAGACAAGCGAATCGGCGAAGAAGTCGAAGGAGAAACCTTCTGGGGTTTGCCAGAAGAAACGTAACTGTAACGTTTCGAAACAATTTTCGCAAGGGAGGATAAGCGGAAAGAGGAACAACGCGAGTTCCTCCACGCGCGTCAAGTGCCTAAGTAGAACTGTAACGAGTAAGTACGGAAAGAATGCGAGCCAGTGCGACGGTAGGATGTGCAAGAAGATGAGGAAAGACAAGCCCGGCCCGGGTAACAAGTCTACGACGCCGTTGCGCCGACAGAAGCAGTCTTCTTGCGAGAGGATGGCAGCCGATAGGAAGCCGATCAACTCTGGTAGAAGAAGTCTAAAGGAGAACAGAAGTATCTCCGGCCCGTCGTCGAAGAGGCAGAGCCTGCTGAAGAAGAGTGTCGCGCCGGTAACGCGACGAGTTTTGAAGGAGAACAAGAACAGCAAAAGAACGTCGTCCGCCACGTTCGAAACAAATGGCGTCGGGGTCCAAACTCTGATTTCGCTGCCGGTCGGCCAGGTGCTCAAGTCGGAGAAGGTGGACCGACCGAGCAATAAGTGCGACAAGGCTACGCAACCCATACACAACCATTGTCACAAGCATCATCATCATCATCACAAGCACCGGCGGCGATTGCCGTTGAATCCTCCGAAGACTCCGATTCGGATCGACCCATGCATTATCCAAGAGCTAGAAAAACTGATCGAGGAGTTTGCCAGATCGTGCAGCTTGGGCCGGAACAACACGAGCGTCGGTTACTCCGAGCTGCCGCAGATCTTCCGTGTGAAGAAGCTAACGAAGAAGAGGAAAGGCGACATCGCGTTGAGCGACGACCAGAAGCTAAAGAGGCGTTCGAAGAAGGAGAAGATACCGGCGGGGACTGATTCGAAGAGCGGCGTGAACGCGACCGCGAACTCGAATCCGAACGAGCAGAGGCTGCCATTGAAGAAGAGGCACTATCACGTTTCAAGTCCTCACAGCTCTCAAAGCTCGAATGCGAGCTCCAGCGACCCAACCGCCAACGAGGGTAACTGCACCGAAAGTCACATAGAGGAAGCAATCGAGGCTACGATCACGAGATACGGAGGCGGCAGTTCTGCTTCCTCTTCTCAAGAAGACGCTGTACCCGTCACTCCGAAGAAGAGACACAGGGACGCGGAGAACTCGAGCCCCGACAAATCGGCGACAGCCTCGTTGGAGGCGCTGGACGAGAAACCGCTCAGTCAAGCGGAGATACAGCCGCGTCGGAAGAAAAAGATTGTCAAGGATCTTCGTGTCACGGTGACCAAACTCGCGGTCGAAAGCGGCCACTCGGAAAGAGCCGAGAAGTCGGAGAGGGTCGAGGGAAAGGTTGAGAAGACGGAGAAATGTGTTGGCGAGTTGAAGAAGGGCCACGCTACCGAAAAAAGCTGCGGGAAGAGTGAGAAAACGATCACCGAGAAGTCGATCAAATCCGACAAAGGCCAAGCGGCGGAAAAGCTAGAGAAGCACGAGCAGTCCTTGTCGGAGCACGTCCGCTTAGAGAAGAATATCAAGACGGATGCAGCGGAGTTCAATGCAACCGAGAGCTACGAGGACGGCGAGGCCGCTGGGGAAAGCAAACCGCCACGGGACAATGTTGCTCCGAACCTTCCAAACCCGTTAAGCTCGGCAGCAGCCGCTGCGTTGGTGCTCACCAAGAAGAAGATGAGACGGCGCAAGGCAATCAATCGTACTGGCTTCCCGACCCTAAAGAAAAGAAAGAAAAAGAAAAGATCATTGAGCGCGAGCGAGACGTCGACTGGCACGGCGACTAAAACCGCTCTGACCAGCGACGACAACGCGGACCTGGACGCGGATCTGGATGGCGATCGGAGCTCGTCCAAAGAAGGAATCGAGGACATCGTTGAAGAGAGCAAACCGACCGTGCTGAGCGCGGAAATGCAAGAAATCGCGTCCGGGGAGAACCTCGACAAGCGCGCTGACGCCGGGAGCATTAGAAAAACGGCTACAGAAAAATTCGGCTTGGAGAACTCCGATTCGACGAAACGGGAGGGATCTTCTCGCGCTTGCGCGAACGAAGTCACCGAGTCTCGCGCTGGTCAGCTGAGGGTGAGGAAGGACTTGGTGGAAGCGGACAGCGAAGAGAATGCCGCGCAGAAGTTCTGCCCCGTCAAGTTCGAGAAGATCCAGGATCTGAGGACATACGACGAAAACGCGCCCCTGGAGGAGTCTTTGGAAAGGTACGAAGCGGCTCAGCAGCAGCAACGTTGCGCCGCCGCGGAGGCCTTGGAAGAGAACTCGAAGCATCCTTCTGAACGAGCTGCCTCTCAGACGAATATCAAGACCGAACACGCTGCACCGTTGAATGGTAATCAGAAAAAGCGGCGCGGTTCTGCCAGCCCTTGCACCCTGGCGCCCAGAAACGTGAAGCGGCTGCGCAGCTCGGGCTACGATACCGAGAACGATAACTTGTCGAACAATAATGTTCTCGAGGCTGGGAAGCACTCGAATGCGACGCACACCAGAAAGAAACAATCCAGATGGAAAAAACGGTATCTGCAGGGCGGTGTGCTGCAAGATTTCGGCAAGGACTCCGAGTCGAAGACGAGGAGCGGCGCCAGTGGAACTGTGGAGGCTGCTGGAAAGAACAAAATAGTTGGCGATGCAAATGACGCTGCTTCCGCTGTTCTTCTATCGGCTTCGTATCAGTGCGGCAAGTTCTTGCGCCAGAGGAAAATGTCGTTCCAATTGCGATACGATTTATGGTGGTTACAAACACAGTCCAGACCGCCTGGCAGAGAATCGGTACCATCATGGAATTACAAGTAAGATCATTGGTTATTATTATCATCATTTGAAGTAATTTTGATCAAGCATTCATTCATCTTTTTTTTTCTTTCCTGCAGGAAAATCCGTATGAACGTTTACTACGACGTGAAACCGACTACGCTCTACGAGGCTCAAGCATGCGAATGCAAACCGGAAAGTGGCTGCGGCGACGACTGTATCAATCGCATGGTCCTGAGCGAATGTTCCCCGCAGCTCTGCCCATGCGGGGACAAATGCGAGAACCAGAAGATTCAGAAGCACGAGTGGGCGCCTGGTTTGCAAAAGTTCATGACAGAGGACAAAGGTTGGGGAGTGAGGACTCAGCAAGCCATCAAATCCGGGGTTTTCATCTTAGAGTATGTGGGAGAGGTTGTATCCGAGAGGGAGTTTAAGTCTAGAATGGCGACTAGGTATATCAACAGAAAATATAGTATACCAGCTAATACATACACGAACCGTTAGCCAGAGTATAAAGAGTGTAAAATCGTTTCAGGTACGCAAACGACACGCACCATTATTGTCTGCATCTCGACGGAGGTTTGGTGATCGATGGTCATCGAATGGGAGGTGATGGACGCTTCGTGAATCATTCTTGCGAGCCTAACTGTGAGATGCAGAAGTGGAGCGTCCACGGTCACCCGCGTATGGCGTTATTCGCATCCAGGGACATCAAGCCAGGGGAAGAGTTGACTTACGATTATAATTTCGCGTTGTTTAACCCATCCGAGGGACAGGAATGCAGATGTGGTAGCAATGCCTGCAGGGGCGTAATAGGTAATGAGACCCAAGATTCGATCGAAACGAGAAATGTTTATCGTATTACCAATTCTTCGACCGAATTGAAAATACTATTCTATTTCGCAGGTGGAAAGAGTCAGAGGGTTCCAAAGACAGTTGTTCCCCTCCCATCTCAATTAGAACCGACGGAGAGACGGTCGGTCGGCAGACCGAGGAAGAACGTGCGGAAATCGAACGCGGTGCAGTCCGTCAATTCGAAAGGCATCTGTAAATCGCGAAAAGTCGGCGACTCGAGTCTGTTCCACGCTCCCGCGTTGAAGCCGATGTCTCACCAGCAACGTTGTTTTGCGCAACAGCATCACTGCTTCCTGCTGCGAAACTTGGAAAAGGTGAGGCGGGTGAAGTCGTCGGTGAACCAAGTACAAATGCAAAACGGCAAGGCAAAGTTCGGCAACGCGGGTACTTTCAAAGAGAAGAGTCCCGGCGATGCGAAGATCCAATCGGACGCGTTCTTCTCGCAATTAACCGCTTTGACCAATACCAACACGCGAACGGTGAGGACGAGGAGGCTGGCACAAGCGCAAGACGATCCGGAGGTGCATAAAACTGCAAAGCTGGCGAAGGTAAATATATTAAACTCGAAAAAATCTGTCGCGTAGTCTTGTTTGGTACAGAACCGTTTACCTTATTTTGATTTTTCAGGTGTTGAAAGATCTGTATAGTGTCGTGGCAACGGCTAACGATGAGAACGGCCAACTGCTGTGCTCGCCGTTCATAACGTTGCCCTCGAAAAGAAAATTACCGGATTACTATGAGAAGATATCGGATCCCATAGACTTAACCACAATCGATCAATGCATCGGAACAGGTCACTACAAAACCGCCGAGCACTTCGATCACGACATGATCAAGCTCTTCGACAATAATGTCCGGTTTTTCGGAAGAACCTCAGAGTTGGGCATCGCTGCGGCCAGATTGAGAAAATTGTATCTTGGAAGCAAGCCTGACTTTGTGAATGCGATAACGGAGGCCATAGGCTGTCCTCCTTCTCAAGGATTTTTACCACCTAGAGGGTCCACTGCTGGGGAGGAAGACGTTATTAGGTGTATATGTGGGTTGCACAGGTGAGCTTAGAATGAAAATGCTACTAACAGGAAATTAAAATTCCAGCTGAAAGATTTTACTATATAGAAAATCCATTTTTACACAGGGACGAAGGTTTGATGATTCAGTGCGAGCGTTGTCTGGTCTGGCAGCACTGTGATTGCGTGAAAGCCGACACCAGCATCGAGTCGTACCTGTGCGAAAGATGCCAGCCGCGTCCCGTTGATCTGGAAATACCTTTGGAAGGAGACGAAGAGGAGGAAGGCAAGAAACACTATGTCACTTTGATGCGCGGCGATCTGCAGCTCAGACAAGGAGACACGGTGTACGTG
Organism: Lasioglossum lativentre; assembly: GCA_916610255.1. Classification (NCBI taxonomy): domain Eukaryota; kingdom Metazoa; phylum Arthropoda; class Insecta; order Hymenoptera; family Halictidae; genus Lasioglossum; species Lasioglossum lativentre. The sequence continues at coordinate 34,217,023 of OU744355.1, read as the reverse complement.
CTGAGAGATACGCCGGAGAAACATACGTACAAAACCATTCAAAAACCTGATTACGAACAAATGGACATCTTCAGAATCGAGAGGCTCTGGAAGAATACAGAGTAAGAACGTTTCGTGGGAATTTCATTATCGTAGATTGGTACAGATGTTCACATCGTTTTTCTCTTACAGAGGAGAAAGATTCGTTTTCGGCCACCACTATTTGAGACCTCATGAAACTTACCACGAACCCACTCGAAAATTCTATGAAAACGAGGTCGTTTGCGCTCCCCTCTATGAAGCGGTACCATGCGATTTGGTTGCTGAACGTTGTTGGGTCCTCGATCCTCATACTTATTGCAAAGGTACTTGGTTTTATTCCTCAATACATTCGTTTGTCTTTTGACGAGTTGTTTAATAATGTTGTCGCACATTTCTCCATCCATTCTCCTTTGAAACAAAGGCCGACCGGTTGGATCCACGCCAGAACACACATACGTGTGCGAGTATCGCGTCGATCGCGCTGCTCGCCTCTTCACCAAGGTAGCCAGAGCTAGGCATCAAGTCTGCACGAAACCATATGCATTCGAAACGTTCCCGCAACGCATTAAACACTATCGAACGTATTTGGTGAGTATCGTAACTACAATGTAAATAAAATGTATACCGTAAAACCAGCAAGAAGTAAAATTTAATGCTCGCAAAAATGTTACAGCCTCACAGTCTCGAAGGGATACAGGTTGGAACTAAAATGAACAAAGACAAAAAAAAAATGAGCAGCCAAGATCTCGACTCTAATCAAAAATCGGAGTCGAGTGATAGCTCGAAAACGCACGGCAAGGATCAGTTGAAATCTTCTACGGGCAAAGGTAGACGACGATCGAACGAAATCTTGTCTATCTCTACACCGGCTACGTCGTACGCTCAGGTAATTATTTCATTATTTTCCAGTTTTTTCTTTACGATAATAACGCATGCGAATTCTTCTTCGCAGAGAGAAGAGCAAAGGCGAAGATTAAACAACATTTTAATTGGTTTGCTGCAAAAAATGCCGAACAAGAAGGATCCGTTGGATTTGTCGTTCTTGTTGGAAAGGAATCGACGGAACCGGAAAAGGCCTGGTGGATTAAATCCGTGACATTGGATTATACAGCAACGATAATGCGGCATTAATCGGCATCCGTACGCGGTGCGGACCATTGTTAACCCCTTTACAGAGGTGTCTGTAATCAGAACGTTCTGCTTCGTCGTGAGTTCAATTGATTCCATTCGATCCGTTTCATGGGGGCAGACTGCGAGAAAGTTTCGCGTTCCCTTCTTCTTGCACCATTAATGCGACCCGTCCATTCGTATCATATTTAATCGTGTACCCGAATGATGCGCTCCTCCGCGGAGGACTCTCAACGAGCAGGATCTTTTTATATGTTGTTTTTACACGCGCGCGCGAAGCTGTAGAAAATTTCAGGCGGCTATAGATGTAATCGAAATCTTTTACAGTTTCCTAGCATTATCGTTTACGCCATTTCGGATTAGCTTCTTCCGTTTCGCGCTGGTACCGCGTCGCGACATCCGGGGAGAAGATAATCCGCGATCGTCTCTAGAGTATTTTAACTGTTGTGCCGCGTCAAGATTGTAAGTGTCTTCTCTATATTGAACATAGAGGTGATTTGTTTTCGTAAAACGGATCGACTTGGATCGAGAATCTGGTCCCGTAACGCGAGACAACGCGTGTCTTTGAAACAAATTGGATCTAACAAGAACTGTTACTTCTCGTAGAATTCTAATATAATTAGAATCACGGAATTGTATAAAAGTATTTGTAAATTTCTTTCGTAACGAATAACGGATACACTGAAGTGTACAAATTATACGTTGGTCGGCGATCAAAGGATCGTGGGGCAGCGAGAGACGCGTGCGCGAGTGTATAAATCACACAGCCGCATGTAAAGGAGTGGATATAGACCGACAAGAACGAAATCGAGTACATGCGAGGCTTTATTGCACAAAAGTACCATTATATATTTTTCATAAGCCCAGTGTTATTTGAATTAAGTGTAATATATATATAGGTTTTTAAATTAATAGATAAAACTCTACTAACATATTTAATTTATTATTGATCGCGGATCGAACATAGCTAATCGTTGCTATAACGACGAATATACGCAGGATTTCGTATTTATTATTACATTATGCAGTTAGTAAATACAATACAATTAAACGCTATTTAATATGCATAAGTCTTGTTTACACCATGGTTCTTTTTTTTTTTTCATTTTTCTGCACTGTATCCGAGATGTTTTGTCGCATAGAAATGGTACTGCAATAACACTTTCTATGATTAGTTTCGTTTCACGTGATCCGTCGGAATGGGTTAACGCTCGAGAAAAGAAAATTACTTACAACATCTTTGTACTTGAGTAGAATTCACGATTTGGTCCTTCAGCGAAACTGCACGAATTGTTTCAATTACGAATTTCATTTAACACTGCATTCGTCTCTTAATGAATCTCTAACAGAAACTATCACCTGTCTCGATATCGTTACGTTTAATCAGTATACAGTTCTCTACTTTTGCCGAGTAAAACATTGTTTTGAAACGTTATTTGATAGTTTTCACGCGATATAGAACCTATACAGCTTTTGACAAATATAAAATACATTTAGTAGTTAAGAAAGTTCCACAGTTCTATCCCTTCGATCAAAATGTCCGTGCGATTCCAAGAATGCGTTACAAATATTGTCGGATAAATTGCAACGTGTTCATGTGTAAATCATGTTGAATTAATTTACAAATTCTTGTCCGTAGACCAACAAAGTCAGCGGTTGTCGTTGACGATTTACGTTAAGTATGCGTGAAGACTGAATTACTGTTACAGGATATTTCTAGTGGGTAATAGCGCTGATCCGATCTGGGTTGTAAATAGTTTAAACTCCAAATAAATAGAAGATATTTTTTATTTTTACGATTTAAGTTTGTACACTTTTGTCAACAAGTAAATTCTCCGATTACGAATATTAATTTGCTGATACTCTTATTCTATATTCGACCGGAAGAGAAAATATAGATGAATTTTGTTCATTAGCTCGCGATTCGCAACGTAGTACACTTTGATCGTGGCCGACTTCGAATCGTGGTAATATCCTCTGCATATCTTTTTTTACTTTTTACCACATCCTCTTCAAGCTACCACTCTTGGCAAAAAATATTTCATCGAACAATCTGAACATCTGATAAAAAAATCTGACCACATATCGGGACAGAAAACAATACGTAAATAAATATCTTGGCTTATGTACAAAAAAAAAAACACAATAATAAACTACAAAGCAATCGTTAGACATCGTTAAAAATAGTTTTTTTACTACTTCTATTGTGATCCGCTTTTTGCTTTGAGAAAAGATTTAATCGCCACACGCGAAAGCAAGCACGAGAAAAATATTAATAATCGATCCAGCATCATCTTAACTTGTTTGATCGAATAGATTTTGCCAGGAATGAAATTCATGCAGTTTTACGATTCGAAAAGGTATACCTTAATTCGAAGTCTCATACGCTGTACACAAGATTTAAAAAAAGGAGGTAAAAGACAATCATCCTGTAACTATGAGCGAACGAGTTTTTCGTTAGAATCGAAACAAAAACAAAATATAAAAAGATAGGTACTATTTGCTAGTAACTGGATTCGTTCCAACGGGTAACCGATAGCTATTCAAATAAAACGAAATGGGTAAGGGGGGGGGGGGCTGGATAATATACGTGACAACAGGGCACGGCTTTCCAAAAAGGAGGAAAAAGGACGACGAAGGAGAAAGTACGTTGGGTAATGAACGCATAGTTTTTGATCACGGAGCAACATGACACAGTTACAAAATAGAATTTTCAATTCGAAATCGTGAAGCATATTCTGGTAAACGTTGCAAATTCGACTCGTTTAATAAAACGCGGATAAATAAAAATCAAGTCTAATAATTTATTCGTGACACGATATTCTCTTTTTTGTACAACACTGTCATTAGTATAGAAAGATAAGACAAAATCATATACAATATCACTCTCATATGTTGTCGAGAACCTAGATCTGTTTCTTTTTTTCATTTTCCCCTTATTACATGGTACTTCGCTTAATATATGTATAAATAGATTTCCAATAAACGTTCCGTGCAATACGTTTGAAAATCTGTACATATTTACACAATGCTTTTCCGAGAGCGATATACCGTTGCAAGTATTTAAATCTTTTTCATTTTAATCGTATAGCATACATACGCGATGCTTGCTTTTCTCTTGACAGGTCCCATCGTTCAAAGACGTTACAAGACGTTATACTATACAGGATGTTTGTTTTATCCCAATACAGTGAAATATCTTTTAAGGGAATGATGCTACAAAATCGGTTGTTCGACCCTACCCGCGTTAATCGTTTTTTTTTATGTCGATCGCGATCTTTACTGAAATAGGGAAATCCTACATTTACGTTTACATTGTGTAAACGTAACATTTACGCTACATTTACATTGTGTGTACAATTTATTAAACAACTGTTGAAATTTAACTTATTTTAAAATCTTCCTCGCCATAACAGGTACAAAAAAATATTTGTACCACATAACGTCCCTCTTTCATACCAATCAATTTAGGTTCAAACGTTGTTTTCGTAGCATTATTCCTTTAAAAGATATTTCACTGTATTGAGATAATACAAACACTCTGCATAAGTTACCCCCTTTTGTTCGTTCAAAAATTATTATGTACGTAATCCAAATTCATTTGCGTCGTAACGAAAAGTTTCTCTTCCAAAAGAAAAATCAATCATGAGTTACAATTACATAATGCTTACAGTTCAATTCTTTATATGTACTGCATTTCCCAATGCAAGTCAGTTTGACGGTGCATGTGTAACGGTGCCTTCACGCGACAAATCTAGATTGTTGCTTGAATCATGAGAGACCGCAATAACTTTGGAATCTGTATATCGTATACGATATACGAACAGAACATCGTGAATATATTGTCGTGGAAAAGTATGTCCATTTATCTGCGTGTGTGTGATCAAAACCAATGTGTGGTAATGACGACACTCAAGGACGAGGTGTATATTTGTTTTTATATATCCCCGACGGTTTTTGAGGGAGACTATATCCTACTGTGGAATCACCAGCTAAAGCAGTTTTTTACATTATCCACTGTGTTTGCCTGCAAAAGTAAACCGGAATAGTGTTAAGTATATTACACATAGCGTGAATCCTGATGTCTTATTACGGTATCGCGAATCAATTTCTTTTTGGAAAATTTTTTTCCCTCAATATTTTGTTTTCTCTTTTTTTCATCAACTATTTTACAAGTATAAAATTGTTTGATTTCGTACCGAGAAATTACTTGAACGAGAATAAAATTACAGCCATTCATAATACCTCACTGTTCCACTATTGTGACGTTTATCACGGTGGATTATTGTTTGTTTACAGTTTGATCACCGCTTGCGGTTGTCTGACCGCCCTGCAGTTGCTGTTGCTGTTGCTGCGGCTGCTGTTGTTGTTGGCCCCAATACTGATTGTAATACTGCTGATTCCAACTGTTCCAGCTTCCGTTACCGTAACCTTGTTGATTGTACGAGCTCTGTCCGTAGCTCTTCCAGCTTCCTCCCCAATGCGGACCCCAGTTGTTCTGTCCCCATCCTTGGCTACCTTGTCCACTCGACCAATTGCCTTGTTGATTCCACGATTGCTGTGAACCTGAATAATTTCTAAAAAAAAAAAACGAAGAAACGAACAGACCACATTATATATTCTGCATTTTTAAACGAAAAGACCAAGACTCGGAATTTGAATTACCCTGCTGGAGCCCAACCACCCTGACGGGATCCCAATGCTCGACCTCTGTCGTTTCCCATCCTTCTATCCATATTGCCGCCTCTTCGGTCGATTCCACGATGTACGAGTGGTATGGGTGCTCCTCGTCCTCTCCATTGTGCCGGTGGACCATAGCCTCCACCGTGCCTCATATGACCACTCCTTTGAGGTCTGTCTCTCCAGCCCATATTGCTACCGCCTCTCCAGCCTGCATTTCGATTCCTCTCGGAATCTGTAGGCATTGTCTCTTCAGATTCTTTCGCCTCTCTTGCATTACTATATTTTTCTGACGATACTTACAATTATTGCTCCGTCTATCACGGTATTCACGGTTGTCGCGATTGTGTCGCGTGCTACGATTATCTCGAGAATTCTCTGCTCTTGACTCGAGTCGTGGACGTTTACTCTGGTGCAATCCATAACCAGCGTCTTTTGCTTCTTTGTTGTATTTTCCTATAAGCTTATCACCCTCTTCGTGATTGAGCTCGATCCAGTCGACTGCATCGAAATATTCGCCGATGATCGGAGCTCTGAAGTTTGCTAAAACCATACACACACACGTCGTGTCAGATGAAATATATAAAACAACATACAGAAGTATCTTAGTCTCAACAAACCTTTCATTTCCATCAGCATAGATTCAGTAGGTTCCTTGCCTTCAACCGGTTTGTGCTTAGCAACGCGTGATTTGTATTCCTCTTCGGATGGTACCAATACTATCGCTTTTCTCTGATATCCTCCGAAAGTCTTCATTTTACGTCTTTGTGCGGATGGGTATACATTTGTCTGTAACAAGATTTAATAAAATATGAAATTTATGTGTTTCGAAAAATAGAAAAGTAAAACATCCGATACATACCTGATCCAATATGTAATTGCGCCTTCTAGTTGGAGCCAGTTCCAATAATTTATCTAATACGCGCGTACACTTGTCAATTAGGACCTCCCATTGATCATTGTTGTTCTCCTTGTGAGACAAGTCCGAGTCCTGAAACAATATCATCGAAATATAAAGTATGTTACAAATTCATATCTATCGAATGATTTAAAATACCCACTTTGATTTTGTCGATTAAACTACCAAGCCCTAGAATATTGTACATTTTGTAAGGCTGTCCAGCCGCGTGTTTCGTTGCCCAAGTTGTTTTCCCACAAGCGGGCAATCCGCACATCATTATTACTTCGCATTCCTCTTTCTTCGTTGGTCTGCGTGGACCAGGAATCTTGGACTGAGAATCCATATTGCCAATTGACATGTAACCTTCTAAAACTTCTTCGGCCCATGGATTTTCTTGACCAAAGTTGCAGGCAAAGCTACAGTTCTTGCTCAAGATATGCGGAAACAATGCTTTGTCGCAGAGTTCTGATTTCGTGATGTTGAATGCAGTTCCTTGGTCTTTCCCATTCACGGTATAAGATAAGACGATATTATCCTCGGATGTTGCATCGAGATAACATCCGACAACATCGTCCTTACCAAACTGAAGCCCATAGTCTTCGAATTGATTGTTCGTCAATTTTTTCCTGATACTACTGTAACCGAAACTGAATTTTTCTTCTCCCAGTTGCATCGATGTATACGGAGTAGACCAGCCCACTCTAAGTATGTATGGATTTTCCTCGTTTTCTGTATCAATGGGACAGAGATCTACTATTTTCGCTTCATAATATACTTTCCCGTGAAGAAAACCGTACGAAGCTCTTGCACCAGCCCACATGTGTGAAAAACCATCGTTGTGCATAGGCGTAGCAGTAAAAAACCCCTCCTTGTCGATAACGAGATTTAAATCCGAATCATCTAAAAATAGAGAATCCAGCTACATCGTCGTGTCCATGTAAAGTCGTGCAAAGTAACATAATTTTATTGAAAACTTACACCAAGATAAGGTCAAAGCAGTTTCGTCGATTTCGGGTTCGTTCTCGACGATCTCCGTTGCCGGTGAATATTCGCGCTCTTCAGAAGGGCTGGGCGACCTTTTCCTTTTCCTATCCACTCCCGTATCATCCTTATCATGTTCCTTCAAATCTACACCTTCGTCTGCATCGTCATCGGCTTTCGCTTCCTCCATTTCTATATCCTGTACACGTAAACGAAGACAGTGATTAATAATTAAAAAAATAGTACTGTGAAAAGAAAATTATTGATCCATACCTGCTCCTCCAGTTTATCGTCACGTATATTGTCCATTACTTTTTCATCACCTGATAAAACATTTTGATCCTCCATTGAAACATCGTCGGGTTTTGATTCATCGTTTTCATTCTCGTCAGCATTTTGTTCTTCTTCAAGCAAATCATCTGTTGCTACTTCTGTTTCAGGAATGTCGCTAGTCTTAACATTACTAATAGATTCTACAGTTTCCATGTCATCTGTTGTTTCTACATTCATTTTGTCGCTTTCGACGATGTCCTCTTTAATATCGTCTATCTTACTTTCTTCTGTAACTGTTTTTGATTCATCATTTTTTATTACATTTGCTTCGCTATGCTTGCTCTCTTTTGAAGTCTCTGTATTTTCAACTGTTTCTTTTATCAAAGTAACCCCTGCAGGCTGTTGCAGTTTATCTGTTTCATCTTTATTTTCCTGTGGCTTCTTTGGAGACACATGTTCTTTCACAGGAGACTTTTTCGGGGACAAATTTTCATTGACAGTACATTTCTTTGGAGATAAATTTTCATTGATAGTAGCCTTCTTTGGAGATAAATTTTCGTGAACAGTAGGTTTCTTCGGAGACACATTTTCATGAACAGTAGGTTTCTTCGGAGACACATTTTCATGTACAGTAGGTTTCTTTGGAGACACATTTTCATGAACAGTAGGTTTCTTCGGAGACACATTTTCATGAACAGTAGGTTTCTTCGGAGACACGTTTTCATGAACAGTAGACTTCGCGGGTGACTTTGTATTTTGTAGTTGCACACTTTCTGCTTCAATTTTGCTACTTTTTGTTACATCCGTATCTTTTGCATCTTCCTTTGTATCTGCATCTTTATCTCCCACGCCAGACAGTGGTTCTTTCGCTTCTGCTTCCTCGACTCTATCTAAAGAATCAGTTTTTTCTTCTAGCAAGGCCATTTCTTCTTGCTCTGTAATTTCTTCTGGTATAACAGGTTCTTCTTGCTCGGTAGTTTCTTCCGGTATAACAGGTTCTTCTTGCAAAGCGGGTTCCGATATTGTAGGCGAGGATTCGCGTGACAGATCATTCTGATCTGATTTCTTTGGAGATGTTCGTTTTCTAGAGGAATATGAAGAGACCCTAGAAGTTCTTCGTTTCTTCGTTCCAGCAGTTTCTCGCGGTGTTACTGCCACAACAGTTTTGGACAATCTACTGGATTTTTTCGGCGTCTGTGGTACCTTCGCGGACTCTGACTTCTCATCGTTCTCTTGATTCGCTGTGTCGTGTGTATTGTCTGCATCGACATCTCCTTGCCCTTGGTCCTCTTCTACAATACAAACACATTGACAAAGTTACATCTACACAAAAGAAATGTCTAAAAAATTCGTATATTTTTCATTTAAACATTACGATAAATAACAACGAAGATGACGAAGGCAATTAGAGTGTACTTCGAGAAGAAGATTATCGATTGACTGTAAAGAAAATTTTCAAGAAGCGTCGCGCGCAGGAACATATGTAAACACGCGAGAAGAATATAAAGTTCTCACGTATATACCATCGAAAATACAAGAAATATATACGGTAGAACTGTTTATTGGTCCCAGCGACGCGAGAGATGCTGGTTAAATCGTATTGACTGATCGTTCAGTCGTAGGAAGACATAGCACAAGACTCGATGGAAGGGTAGCTATCACCTGATTCGAATGTTTGTCAACATTGGAGCGAACGAACGGAGAGATCAGTACGCGACGAAGAACCCACGTGGATGCAGTCGAAATAACGGAAGAGCGTCACATAGAGAGAATAAGCGTAACTTACGGCTCGCGTTTTCCTCTTGTAATGCTTTACGAAGTCTTTCAACGAGCACTGACTTGACGCCTTTCGTATCGAGTCCGCGCTGTGAGAGTTCTGTCCTTAGTTCGACCACTTTCAATTTTTCCGGATCCATCGCGCGTGATATTCGACAACGATATTTTTAATCCACGCGCTTTTACTCAGTAGAAAATGTTACAGAAAGCCCATACACGCGCCAGTAAACCCGCGTTAAATATACAATATGGCGACGCAACTGCAAACAACGCGTTACGTGTTGTAAACGGATTTTATTGGTCAATGTGGCATTCGTTCGAACCGACGCCAACTTCACTGCTAATGGAATTATTTGTCCCCGTTTGCATCGACATCCTAGAACTGATCTTATTGGTCTCCTTAAGGCGGGACTGATGCTGATTGGTCGGCGGATCGCATATACAGTGTGTTCCCGAATTCAATCGAAAAACTTCTCCGACACATATTCGAGAGACTACTCTGGAAAAAAAGTGTCGTAAACAAAAGACTGATTCAGCTCTCCTACTGACACACGGATTAAAATATTAATGCACCTATTGCTATGATTATTATATCTAATCTATCTTCTTTAAAATCGTTGGATACGCTTCCATAATATAGATAGCATATTTAAATGTAAAGCCTTGGCATACAATATTTTTTTCTTTGCATTTTTATTAACATTTTAAACATGCCGGCAAAGCTTATCTGTTTACATCGCAGAACACCCTATATACAAGATATTCGTAGAAACTTACGGCCGGTTTTATTATTTTGTTGCTTTTGAATGATTTCATAATGGATTAAGCTGGGAAAAGCGTGATCGTTTGGTTATTCGTAAATATTTTAAGGAAAGACAATGTTCTTTGTATTATTCTTCCTTTTCTCAAACCGATTCAATGAACTATTTATTTAATTAATAATCGAATTTGTTTTTTACACAGATTGTGATACTGACTGCCACCCCCGATGTTTACCAATGATTCCTGAGATTGTTGCACCATTATTTAATCGTGTTGTATTCAATCATGAATGCAATAAATGTGAACTGGTTGCATTCGGTGGAGGGAGAGTCATTGGTACACCACTTTTATGTAAACACGTCGAAGAAAAGAAGATTCTATGGTGAATAAAATCGTTGATCACACAATCCACGAATCTATTTAGTAGATTTTATTTCTGTATTCACATTCCTTAACAATGTTATAGGTATACTTGAAAGACCACCTCTACCATCTTCAATCGAGGAAGTTACTTATAAAATTTTTATGGTCGGTAGATCAGGAGTAGGAAAAACTTCTGTTGTAGCACGTCTTGCTGGTATACAAGAATCCAATAATTACATAGAAACAAATGGCATAAAGAAGACAAATATATTTTGGCCAGTTAAGATATGGGATAAAGTTGTATTATTCAAACTACAATTTTGGGATACCTCCGAGACAAGCATTAAAAAATATAATCATATATTACCTGTAGGTAGGATATATTCCAACTGTACAGGAGCAACAATCACAATCATTTCATTTTCTAGGCCTGCAAGGATAAAGTCGATGCAATATGTTCTGTATTTTGTTTTGATGATGCCACAGGATTTAATGATGTTCCTTATTTGATGAATACAATGGCTGCTATCAAGGAAAAGCCTGCTAATATTATAATAGGAACTAAGTAATTTAATATTTCCATATATATTGGCACAAATATTTTACATGATTTTTAATAACATCTTGATTTGTAGATTTAAGCCTTGGTCAAGTTCCACAATAGAAGATGCAAGAATCAAAGAGTTCGAAGACAAATGGAAAGTTAAAGTTATTAGACTTGATATTAATAAATTGTCCACTAGATCTGAAATATTTGATTGTTCTTATCAATTAAATGCTATATGCAGTATACTTTGGAATAGGGACAAAGAATTTATATCTAAGCAGATGGGACAAAATTAAGTAGTCTATGTATAATTGTATGTTCATTTTTATATTTTTATATGAATACTAATACAGATATAATTTTAGCAATTGCTATGTATTACCACTTTATTTACACCTTTTATAACCATATCATTAAGTTTGATTATTTACATACAAGCACAAATGATTTTTGCCATTCTGGCGATAAGACGCGATGTGAACAATGGCAAGAATCTTTTGCAAATTGTCTTATGCTGCTACGTGTCGCACGATCTAAAATACCGATTCTACCCAAATAGCATGAATGTCACAGCATGCACAACATAACTCATGAAAGGGGAATATTAGTAAGAATCGAGTATCATATTTACACCAAATAATCATGCATAAAAGTTACTTTGACATTCTCTACGACATGTTTTAAAAGTTACCCTGTATCTCGAGTACTATTAGCCATTTTTACTAAAAAATTAAATGGTAAGATGATCAAGGGACTGCTTGTCGACATCGTTAACAAAAGGAACTGTTATAAACATTAAACAGCCAGAAATAATAAATTTATCAATAATTACTATCACGATGATCGACATCAACCGAAATTAGTTGGGGTGGGGAGAGTTGCGCATCACTACTCGTAGGTGCGCCTGAACCCAGCGAGCACGCTCGGCGCTCAGTCAGTCAGACGGGCCTGGACGGGCCTGGCCTGGAGGGGCCGGGGACGGAGACTCGGGCAGGAGCGGTCGGACCAGGGCCCGCTCTAGCGGTTACGACGCTCCGGACAAAAAGATAAATTGCCGCCCCTTAAGAATATATATATATATATAGAAATTGTGCTAATATTGTATACTAGAATGTAAGACATGCTAGATGTAAAAACAAATGTATTGAAAGATTTTCAATAAAACAACCTTTCCATAACATGTCAACTTCCCTCGGGCGTAAGAAATACCCCCTCTAGGGGGTCCCTAGAATACCCTAGAACTCGGGCCGAAACATGGGTTTGCGTGGTACGGGTTTTCGTCCTTATATGAGCATATTTTTCGCTGGACAAGGGCTCATTCGAAAGAGGAAGGTTCGTTATATGAAATTATGCATATATTTTGTAATGTAAGTGATAGAAGTAAGACAAAATTGATGATGTTCAACCATGTACTTCAAGCCATTTTTATGCCGTTGGATGAGTTTTCTGGATGCTATCTTGGGCTGAGACCCTTTCATTTAACCTTCCTCTTTCGAATGAGCCCTTGTCCAGAGAAAAATATGCTCATATAATTCGGCCAGATTTTTTGGGTATTCTAGGATATTCTAGGGACCTCCTGGGTCGGTATTTCAGATCGTGAGACACGAATCCCCATATAGGTCCATTCCTATATCTCGTCTGTGATTATACTAAACGCCTGCGTCTGTAGTAGAAATTAAGTAGTTTCTTCCGTCGTGTTCAGACAGAGCCCGCCAGCGCCCGTTTCCGACGTATCGATATTTCAGGGCGACCACAGGTCTCTGTATTATCCATCCGAGAAACAACCTACCACGCAATCAATTCAAATAAAAAATCTACCTCTCAACACCTCAAAACACTTCTCTTATTTTCTCCCCTCCTCCGAACTTTCAGTTTTCTCTAAAACGCCGTGTATCCGGAATAGAAGGAAACGATCAGGAATGGTATCACGGTTGAAAATGGTTGTCGAATAACTTCAGAAACAATGGTTCGAATCCGTAAGTGTGTATTTTCTCTCTCAATACTCGCTACGTCAACATTCGTCTCGCACCCACGTGTTTCACAGCGAATTATACACGCAAATTGCTCGAGTTCCAAGCCTCGATCCCTGCGGGGCGATACAATTTTTCGAGAATCAGAAGGGGAATACGTTTTTCAGAAAGATTCTGCGTTCCAGGTAGTTTCGGAGTCTCTCGAGTCTGCTTCATGCGGAGCGGTTCTCCAGATGAATAAGGTTGATCGCCGAGGACCAATTTTGAGAGCGGAATTGCCTTCTCGTCCAGATTCTCTGAGCCTGGAAGCCGAGAGAAGGCCGTTCCCACGGGCTTCCCATCAATAGGAGGCGTGTCAGGAACTGCCAGAACCCCGTAGACTCCCAATAGCAGCACGGCGATCTGCAATTATTTAAAAAATCCCATAAGTATCCAACAATAAACAATCCTCGTGTATTTCGTTCCCTTCAGATCCATTATTTAATCAAGTGTTCTATGTACTTGTCACAATCTAATTTGTGACAAAATTTAAAGTTGATGATAAAAAAATTGTTCATGATCATATGATCCTTACGCGGTCATTCCTTTTCTTTCTTTAGATATGTTCTATTTGTAGTTCTGTGTTCTACAATTATACATAGCGATTTTTATTCCATCTTAACATAATAAACCCTTTCATGCTCGGTAGAAATAATTATAGAAAAATCCTAGTTCAACTACTTCAATTTACTTCAACCATTTTAGCTTTGTACTTGAAATCAACGATTTTTGCTTAATTTATAATTCCCTATTTTAATACATGTAATACATGTTAGAAACAGAATAAAATAGATCAGACGAACCGACAGAAATCAAACATAATATCAAGAAACGAAGTACTGGCAAATCGTTATCATATATTCAAGAATGTAAAAATATTAACAATTTTCTCGCCAGTTAACAAACACCACAAATATTTCTCCCAACACAAACAACATTAAACTGCATTTCTCTGAACCGTATTCTCTCGGAGCCCCGATTAAAAACCTATCGCCTGAACAGCAATTTCCTTGTTTCAGGTATCCCTTACCTTGATCATGTTCGCTCCGGTGGGCTCGATCGACTGATTCCCGACCTCGAAGACCGTCGACGCTTTTATACGCACGCGACTCACGCTGCGGATCACGGGACGGATGCAGGTACCTGTATCATCTCTCAGGTGCGCTTCGAAGAGGCATTCGTTGGCTTGGGGCAACGTCCTCGTCGAATCGTTCTCCTTTTTCAACCTCACAAACGTATGACGGACCACAATCGTTGGCAACGACACCTCGACCACAATGATCCACAAAATCGGATCGACGGATCCCCGCGGTGATTGTACGCGAATCGCGAACAAATGCAAATATCCGCGGAACCGTAAATATTGTCCTAACGAAGGCGAGCGGGAGAGAGAGAGAGAGAGCAAAGAAAGCGAGAGAGAGGAAACGAACGTTTTGGGCTCCGGACTTCCCACGGGCAAAGGTCTGTTTATCTAGATCCGAGATTCAAGCGCGTTTCGATCGTTCCTTGAATATGAATCGCAATTGATCAGACGACGTGACACAGATTTAGAAATTCACCATTTTGCACGTAATATTCACCTCCCTGCAAACCAAATTCACCCTTTTGCAGACCAAACTCGTCAGTGGCGGAACTACAAATTTTCGGCCTCCCGCAAAATATAATTTTGGGCCTCCTTCTTTTCGATATTTTTATAGGATTGAGATTTTTTAATACTTTTTAGGAAGGAGAATTGTAAAAATTCAATAAACGCAAAAAGTATGTTTTTTTTTGTCAATGTACTTTTAATTTAATTTAAATTAGGGATAATTTTAGTAAAATCACAAGATAATAAATGCGAAAATATTGGGCCCCCGCGTTGCGGGGTTTTGCGGTATTGTAGTTCCTCCACTGGAACTCATCCTTTCGAATTTTAAAGTTTTATTGCGTGTAACAATGAACAGATGTGAAATACTTATCTAACAAAATACTGTTTACATGTTTGAACAATACTGTTATTTCATTCTCGAGTCACCCTGAAGGTGAATTTTCGGAAAGGGTAAATTTAATTGGTGAATTTGGTCTGTGCAAGGGTTAATTTCGAGTAAAAAACCTGCATCGAAACCATCGTCTGTCCATGATCCGCCCACGCGAGTCCTTTCTAGCTTGAGAACCGGCTTTCGCCATTTACGGTAGAACGACGCACACGAGCGTCGTCGGTTATATCCGTCGAAAACGCACGATGACATCGACGGGGCGTGCGGTCATCGGACACAGGTGACGTCACTGAACCCTCTTCCACTCGATGACCCTACTATTATAAACAACAGATATAGAGAGAGAGAGAGAGTGTGTGTGTGCCTGCGTGTCCCACGGGCTGCGACATCATCATCGTCATAAACTCTGACGGCTTACACCGTCTCGTTGACGTCACCCTGTCCATGCACCTTGACTTTTCTTTCGTCACGCGCCGGCTTTTCTCCATCGCGTACCCTTTGCCCGGATGCCAAACGAGCGGAAAATGCGATCGACGTCGTTCCACCGTACCGGAATCGTTTATTCATTTTTTAACCTACGGAAAGGTACTCGAAGATCCTGTTGATCCAGACCGGTATATAACCGAGCTCTTTATTTAAAAGCTTTTGCGCACTTAGATAACAAAAATATATAAAAGCTGGATCTCGAAAAATAGATTCCGGCCGTAAAATGGTCCAACAATAAACTCGCAGCCGTGCAACTATTTTTCGAGAAAAGCGTACGGCGAGATTCGTATTTAAAACAATGGAGGATTGCGTACACAAGCAGAGTGACTCTGCACAAGAAATGACGAGAGAAGAGAATAAAAATCATTGCATGTTTCTTTCCCAAGATAATCTACTTCAAATGCCATTCCGAGGTTAATCTTTCGAACAGTAGAAACGGCGACCATGCTCAGACACGCCTGCACCGTGCACCTACCTAAGTGAATTTAACAATCTAATGAGATTATAAATCACGGTAACATAAAAATGAACGATCTTTTCGTGTTATTACATATTTCCATACCTACTCCATATAAAATGTATAAAAAGAAACCTGTTTCGCAACTATCCTCCTAACCCTAGATAACTAAGCTTTCGTGCGTCACAGCTTGAATTGACGTCGCCAAATAATAACACGAACATAATGGAACTCTTCCTATTCAACAAGGATACGTTACCTCATACAGAAACGGGATACACGTAATTGGGAAAATAATATTTTGTATTTCATTTCTGTCGAGCTTAATTGAAACATTTCACGCAAGACTCTGATTTTTATGCACGATAAAAATTTCCCCAGTCGATAAATTCATAAAATCCGATAATGTCTACATGTGACAATATCGTTCTTCAATACTTCGTTCAATAATTTTAATCATTCAGACATAATGCATCAACATTTATTTATTTATTATTGCTTTAAACCAAGTAGTTTATATAGCAAGTACAATATTGTTACGTGTAACTTACATTACATAGGTGTTACATAGTTTCTATAATTCTTACGGAACATTGAGAAAATTATTAATTATTTTCAGACCTTCCAGATCAGGTTTATATAAGAAGGAACTAATAGAAAGAGGAAAACAGTACTTTAGGAAATTGTCTTCTTTATATTTTACTTATCACGAATGCATGAAATCTACAATCTATTTATGAACAATTCGGTGCTGGACACTTTCCTCTCGAGATCGGTTATGTCACAGACCAAACCATCCGTGAAAAATCTTTGCTCTACATATTCCATTAAATTTTCCCCATAGATTCACCTCCATCTTATCTCCGTTCTCTACGATAAACTGCCACGCGATCGCGTGCGAGGAAAGGGAACAAGGACCAGCGATTCGACCTCGCCTCGTTATCCTATAATTGCGAGCGGTTCGATTCGAATGATCGTAGGTCGTCCAGCGCGGTTGACGGTTGTTAGCCGCGGGTAAACAATTTCGGACGCGGCAACCTTTCGACGCCGTAGCTGTCGATAACGATCATTTCGAAGTCAGTAACAAGCGAATGGTGCTCGGTGTTTTCCTCCCGAGCTCTTAAATTAGTCGTTGTTCGCCGGCGATTCGCGCGTTTCGACACCGGTGTCCTGGACCGTTCCGCGAGCACGCGTTCGATCTCTCGAAACGGAGAAGCCCGAAAATACACGGTTTGACGTAGAACGGGAGTTTCAAAGTAAGCAAGCAATACCGGCTCGCGGATTTGTTGTTTCTTTTGCGCCCCTCGGCGAGTGAGAGCCCTTGCCCACCCCGGACAAACGAACACCTTCCCGCCTCACGAGGATCGGAAACGCGCGTGTAACAGCGTCAGCCCGATATCTAGATTCGCCTAAACGACCACGGGCGGTCCTACGCAATCCTATTGCACTGATCGAAAAACAATGATCGCGGGATGCCCTAACAGCCCGCCCGGGTCGCATACATTTTCATCTTTATGTATACATATATCTGATCTTTACGAGCCGTTTGAAATTTTCGATGTTCAGTGCCTGGGCGACCTGCTCAATTGTGTTACGATAATCACTTAGGATCAATTCTTTTACACTGTACAGTAACTTCGATAATTGGGTCTTTGGCTGAACTTTCACTCAGGGGGCCAAAAATTTTCAACTTTTCTGAATGTAATATTATAGAATCCGACGAAAAAATGAGAAAACTTCAAATTCTAGTGCGCGGAATCCAAGTTTCAGTGTTCGGAGTTCACTCGTTTAAGAGTTATATACGTGTAAAGTTGCTCGATTTCAAGCGCGTTTCAGAGGTTAGAACGCTGCCATATTGGTTTCCAGACATAGGAATTAGATCTTGGATTCCGCGCATTAGAATTGAAAGTTTTATCATTTTTTCGTCGAATTGTATAACATTATAATCAGAAAAGTTGATAAAGTTGGTCTCCTGAATGAAAGTTTAACCGGGACCTTTGCGGTACTAAAAATATTCTGACGTGTACTTTATAGTTTATCCTAATAGTGTGGGGCGTCTACGATCGTTGAACGTTTGCGATTCAAATAAGAAATTATGTGGAATGTCATCCAAGATCATGCAGTTTTGAAGCAGACCAATTAACTCGATGTTCTTCCCGTTTATTCGCCGGGCCTATAGCAATATCCGTGGGGAACTATTTCGCTCGTCGACAACTGCGTCGGCAGAGGACGAATCGCGCAAACGGGACCGCGTAAACGTTTACGTGATAAATCAGCCTAAAGCAACGTTAAACTGTCCGGGATCCTTAAGGAAATATTCGTTTCGCGGATTTTGCGAGCCTCTTCGCGAGTCCGACGTTCTCATAAACAACTCGCGCGGAGAACAAAGATGTTGATCTTCGAGTTTGATGGTTCAACCCTTCTGCTCGAAGAATTTATACGAAAATTAATGCACTATTTGCCGGCGATTATTTCATAGTTTCTTTTTTGTATGCTTCTTTTTCATCCCTTGCAATGTTACAGTTGGATTGCACGAACTGTGGTTACAGCGTCGCTTGAAATGTGAAATTTATGAGTCGACAGGATCAAATGAGTGCCAAGAAAACTCTGGGAAGGTCCGCGCTCTCGTGCGAAGTAGAGGACGGCCTTTTGGACATCGATCAGATCCTGAACACGGAACCATGGAAGCAGATCGACGACTTCGTGCAATGTAACTTCCTGCAAGATATTCTGAACGAGTTTAGCGAGCTGATCACGCTCGACCCGCAACGAGTACCTGACGGTAATTCGAACAAAACATCCAGAGGCGGAACTACAATACCGCAAGACCCTGCATCGCGGTGGGGGGGGGGGGGTCCAAAATTTTTGCATTTATTATCTTGTAATTTCACTAAAATTATCCCTAATTTGAATTAAATTAAAAGCACACTGACAAAAAAACAAACTTTTTGCGTTTATGAAGCATTAAAAAATCTCAATTTCATAAAAATATCGAAAGACAAAAGGGGGCCCAAAATTATATTTGGTGGGAGTGGGGGGCTGAAAATTTGTAGTTCCGCCACTGAAAACATCTCTGTGCTATTCGACAATTCATCAGAGAAACACAGCCTCGATCTTTGTATGACCCGATGACTCTGTTACTAATGCGACCTCTAGGAAGTATATAAACTGAAATGAATAATCGGCCAGCTATTTTCACTGATCGAATGTTTAATTTTCACCAACAGAACAGAAGAAAAAACAACGAACTCCTGAGAAAACGGGAGAGACCATTGTCGAAAGCAAGGCGAGCAACAAGAAAGCGTCGACTGGTGAAAAATTGAAGGTTAAAATAGGGAAACAGTGGATCAAGAAAAAGAAGAACGACGAGAAAAGCAACGGAGATTCCGGGAAGAACGAGAAGAAAAAGCTAATGGCGGGCGTCAGCAAGAAAGGAGCCGGGAAATCGGCCAAGGATCGGAAAAGTCAAGGAAACTCACCGGGAGCCAATACGAGCTCGACCGTGGAGACGACGACGGAAGGGACGAACGAGATGGCGTCGCAGGACGTCTTCGGTTTCTCGTTCGAGACTAGCGTGCCCAATGGAGAATCCTCGCGATGCGACGAGGTCCTGACGGAAACGACCCTTATCGAAACGTCCGAAGAACCGGAATCGCACGAACATAGCGCGACGATCACAGGTTGCCCGAACGTGTCCGAAGTTCATTCGGAAACGACTTCGAACAGCGAGAGAGACAAGAGAAGAGAGAGGAAGTCTCTGGGAAGATCGAGACGCGAATGTTCCGGAGGGGAGGGATTTCTGGAAAACACCGTGGAGAAAGTACAAGATCAGAAGCTTGACGAGACGAAGAGAAGGAGGCAGTCCGCGAGGACATCGAGGTGTACGAAAGAGCGTAGTACCGGACAGAACGCAGAAAAAAATATTTCAAAAGTTGATGAAGGAAAGAGAGGAGGGCGGAAATCTTTCGGACGATCGCAATTCTTAAAAGATAAAGAGACTGTCGAAACGAAAAGAGGAAGGAAGTCTTTGAGAGTATCAAAATGTTTGGAGGAACAGAACCCTGCAGAGAAACGAATTTCGGACGTTGGGGAGTTTTGTGGACATACGAGAGCGAAAAGGTTTTTGAGAACCGAAGAATCTTTTAAAGAGAATGCTGAAACGACCGCAAAGAAAAATATTTCGGACGAGGAACCCGACGGAGAGAAGAACAAGAGGATGTCTTTACCAAATTGCTCGAAAGAGGAACAGAATCCTGCGGAGAAACAACTTCTAGAAAACAAAAAAAAGAGGAGATCTTTGAGAGTCTCGAAACTCTCAAAAAAGGTTGCTGAAAAGATCGTGGAGAAAAATATATCGACCTGTCAAGAGGAAGCTGATGCGGAAAAGGAAAGATCGAGGAAGTCTTCGAAAATGTCAAAATGCTCGGAGGATGAGTATCGCGAGAAGTCTGTCGCAGAAAATAAAACAAAGAGGACGTCTTTGAGAGACTCGCAATGCTCAAAAGAGGATGCAGAAAAGACCGCGGAGAAAAATATTTCGACCAGTCAAGTGGAAGGTGACGTAGAAGAGGAAAGATCGAGAAAATCTTTGGGAACGTCAAAATGCTCGGAGGAGGAGGATCCCGAGAAATCTGCGGTAGAAAAGAAAACAAAGACGAGGTCTTTGGGTGGCTCGAAATGCTCGAAAGAGGATGCTGAAAAGATCGCGGAGAAAAATATTTCGACCAGTCAAGTGGAAGGTGACGTAGAAGAGGAAAGATCGAGAAAATCTTTGGGAATGTCAAAATGCTCGGAGGAGGAGGATCCCGAGAAATCTGCGGTAGAAAAGAAAACAAAGACGAGGTCTTTGGGTGGCTCGAAATGCTCGAAAGAGGATGCTGAAAAGATCGCGGAGAAAAGTATTTCGACCAGACAAGTGAAAGGTGACGTAGAAGACGAAAGATCGAAGAAGTCGTCGGGGACCTCGAAACCATGGGAAGAGGAAAAGATTGGCGAAAAGCCCGTGAAGAAAAATACATGGATCGGTCGCAAGAAATCTGATGGGGAAAAGCAGAAGGGGAAGTGCCTGGAAAGATCGAGATGTACCAAACAGGAGAAGAAACCTGCAGGAAAACAAACTCCAGGGGACGTAAAAACGAAAGCAGAGTCGAAATGTTCAAGAGAGGAGAAGTGTCCCCACAAGAAGGAGAGAGACAGAAAAACAGAAGAAAAGAAGCCGAAGCCGAAGTCGAGGGAGAAGGGGGACGATAAATCTGCGGCGATCAAAGGTAACGGCGTTCGTTTATTTTCGTTAGATCCGTGGTTATATCCTCGATCTGCGTCTTATTCGTTCGGTCTGCATTGTAGACAAGAAAGTTGGCAAATATGAGAGACGGTTGCTGGAGAAGAAGAAGAAACGAGAGAAAAGGAGGGTGAGGAGACACGAGCGGAAGGCGCAACGCGCTATGGCGAAGTTCACCCATCACGTGACGAACATTGTGAAAAAAATGGGCTCTTTGCAAGGTAGTCGATTTGTTGCATACGTTTCGCGAGGAATGTGTTTCTCATTTATCATTCTTTTCAGAGTGCCAGTCGGAATCGAGCGACAGCAGCGATTACTCCGATTACTCCGATTACTCCGATTACTCCGATTACTCCGGTTGCTCCGGTTGCTCCGATTACTCCGATTACTCAGATTCTTTCTGTTCGTACGATTCTGACGAAACTGATGACTTTTCCGGTTCTACCGGTTCCTCTGCAAGCGGATGCTCCTGCTCCTGCTCCACTCATAGCACCGATTACTGCTCCTGCTCAGATGGTTTCGAATCCTGCACCGACTCAGATTGTTCTAGTTCATCTCAATGTTCTGGCCTTGATTTCACCGATAGCTCTGATGAATATTCTGACGTCACCTCGCGTTCTGAATGAAGTCCCATGTTATTTTATTTATTTATTTTATTGTGATTCCAGCGGTTCCTCTGACAAGCATTCTGAATTTTCCGCTCCGATCGAAGTCTTATATGATTTAGTTATTTTTAGATGTCAGTATTTTATTTATTTTTACAAGTCTGAGATTTTATTCTTCGATAGCTGTAAAGTAATATTTTTGTAGCATTGTTTATTTATTTATTTATAGGAGGACGCCTTAGAACGTCTCTCTTCGGTTGTAGAACGTCGGCTGGTTATCCGACGAACAAAGCGGACCATGCATGTTTAAATAACAGCGCTGCGCGCTTATTTTTATATTATTGTTCGATAAAGGTGCGCGTGTATTCGCTAAAGATATATTATGAATAAAGTGGTACGATTGCCATTTAAAAATGTACAAGTAGATACGGCGAGCAGTGGTCAGACGCCTACATTGTTTTCCTAAAAGAACAATTTTTTCCCGTGAAATTCCATATTTCCGAGTTATTCTTCTCCGGTAGAATCGTTCGTAAGCTTTGGAGAGTTCCGGCCCGTATTCTTTTATACACAGTTTCCACGAAGTATTACAGTTTCGTCCGAGGTAAGTCGAAACCCCGTGTCGAGGAAAGCGACGGGAACTCGTGGAAACAGATCATTTCTTTGAAGGAACGTTGCCGATAAACTGGCACCGCCTCTGACGACAATCGTCTCCGCGGATCGAGGGAAATCGCAGCGGGACAACACGGATCGTTTTTGCAGATCTCTCCCGTTTTCTCTATTTATACCGTCGATATGTGGCCGTCGTTGCACTGGTATGTACGATGCATCCCTATGGATCGTCGTATACTTGACACACATTTTAAAAATACTCTCCGGTACAAATTAAATTCCATTTGGCCATTCTGGTGGAGCGCAGCCCCTTATCGATTCGGCCCGATACCACCAGCATTCTATTCCGATTGCTTCCCATACAATAATCATGTGCAACTCCACATGCACCAAACGTTGCAACTCCGTGCAACGGCGCGGCGGGTGCTTGTCTGGATCGAAAATCTAATCCTTGCGCTGATTCACTGCGCTAACACTGGGTTCACGGAGCACTAAAAGTGACTATTTAATTGTCCAAATATTTTGTATAATATAAACATTAATAATTAAACATATTTTAATAAATTTTAACAATTTAAACTTTGATCGTCACACTTTTGTAATTTTTTTACCACTTTTTTATTAGCTTGCTTTCTTGCCTGTCCGTCTGTCCGTCTGTCTGTTCGGTACAAATTTTGCAATTGAATTTAAACTAACTTCCCGATGAGCTAGAGACTTGAAATTTTAAACATAGCTCAGAACTGAATGACAATGCAATATTTAAAAAAAATTTTTTAAAAAAGCCTATGCGTTTAGGATATATAAATTATTATTAATAAATCTAACCGTCATACCCCATCGCACTACCTGTACTGTCCCCATACAGATAGTTCTGAAAATTTGTGATTGTGAATTTTTAATAGCTATGAAAATACTTGTAAGATTTAAAACGAAAAACGTGGGACGCATGCAATACATAGATAATTGATACATGAATTGTTCACCTAAGTCACTAAGGTTAGGAACCTGTACGTGGCTAGGAAAAATTATTTTATACTTTTTAGTCCGTTTTTTAAACATATTTTTATTTAAATTATTTTATACTTTTTAGTCCGTTTTAAAAACGTGGTATTTTTTAAAAAATTAATTTTTATTTAAATAATTTTTATTGAAAGCTTAAATGGAACTTCCCATACGGGTTTATAAAGCTATACATTAGTATTAACATACGGTCTGATATACATTCTAACATCGCACAGTTACACATTAGTAGTATAGGTACAGCAGAATATAACGCATTAAGTACATAACTTTAAATCTTTAAATTACATTGCTTGAAAAAATGAAAGAGAAGATGACAGGCCTGAATGTTCGGTTCGTAAAGTAACGATCTGATATTTAAGGGTGGCAACAAATTGAGTTTTGCTCAATCTTTTCATAAGATCGGCTTTTTGTGATTCTAACAAGGTACATTGCCAAACAATATGATTAAGATCTTGAACGTCATTGCTGCATTCACATTTGGAATCATTTACTATATGTAGGCGTGACAGGGATGCAGCTAGATGGTAATGATCTGATCGGGAACGATTGAATGTTACAATTAATTCTCGTGACAGAATAGTATTGATGTACAAGTGTTAATTAAATGACTATGACTGTGAGGTCTTTCAGTGGACACTTAACTGTGCAACGGTACCACGCGGTAGTTTCCGATTGAACAAAAAAGATCTACTTATCAATTTCCACTATAATATTTCTGCACGATTGCAAGACAATTGCAAACACAAAATGTCTTCAACCAGTGTCGAATGTTCATACGTTGTGGGCTGAAACGTCATTCTAAAAGCGTCCAAGTAAATTTCACCGACATTTCTAAAAGCCACAGTGCACACAATCAAAGAGCACCGAGACGATCGCTGAATAAACTGCAACAAACACGAATGTAGAATAGGAGCGAATCGATAAACGAACGAGGCATCCCGAAGATTCTCGCGTGTGCAAGAGAGCTCGAGCGCGTCGTTATTAAAAACGAACCGCAGGTGCGATTTTCTAAAAGAGAACCGTGGAAGAGTGTAAACAGTGGAAAGCATGAAAAAGAAATGGAAAATCTCGGCGTTGAATGATTATATTACACGGCGGGAACGACTTCGCGCGCTCGAAATACCATCCGGTGGGAAATCATTAATTTATCCGGCGTCACACGATTTGAAGATCCGCGCGCGCGGAACGAAAAACAATTTAGTTGGCTCGACACCAAAGAATCGCGAGGGACCGTACTCGATACGGCGAACCTATTAGTGGCTAGGTTCCACGGATTCGCGTTTGTCGCGAATCTCTCGTCGATCGTCGTACGTTGAACCTCGTTTTCTCAGACACGGCGACGCGTCTAATTACGCTCGCCAACGGGGATTTCCTCACAAAGAAAACGGCTATCATTCTCGTGCTTTTCTTGGTGCTGGCCTGGATTTTGTACGAAGATGATAATTCTTAAAATAAATTCAACAATGCTTGAAAATATCAAACCCTCCATTTTTAAAATCAGTTGAACAATGTCTGGAAAATATTAGTACCGACACTCGCAAAGTTGTAAAACTGTTTTACTCTGTTTACATATTGCTCTAAAATAATAATTCTTACGCTTTTCGTGGAGGTACATGCGATGTTAAACAATTTCTCTGCGTCTAAAAATAGGTGTAAGCACCATCAAATCTTCAATAATTCCTTAAAAGCACAGAAATTTAGTATAATAGAAAAGCTCGGAGTTGCCAATGCATGAAATTTCTCAAAAATTGAGACACGAGGTGAAACAACTGTCGACCCCACGTTGGGGGTAGAAAAATGTGTGAGAATCGTCCTATCGCAAGGGCGTCGGAATCTTCAATAATTCCTTAAAAGCACAGTAATTTAATATAATACAAAAAATGAGTGTCGCCAATGCGTAAAATTTCTCAAAAATTGAGACACGAGGTGAAATAACTGTCGACCCCGCGTTGGGGGTAGAAAAATTTGTGAGAGTCGTCCTATCGCAAGGGCGTCGGAATCTTCAATAATTCTTTAAAAGCAGAGTTATTCAGTACAATACAAAAAATGAGTGTCGCCAATGCGAAAAATTCTAAAAAATACGAGATACGAGATGAAACAACTGTCGACCCCGCGTTGGGGGTAGAAAAATGTGCGAGAGTCGTCCTATCGCAAGGGCGTCGGAATCTTCAATAATTCCTTAAATAATTTAGTACAATACAAAAAATGAGTGTCGCCAATGCGTAAAATTTCTAAAAAATTGAGACACGAGATGAAACAACTGTCGACCCCGCGTTGGGGGTAGAAAAATGTGCGAGATTCGTGTTATCGCAAGACCGTCGGAATCTTCAATAGTTCATTGTCTACGCATCAATTTAGTATACAATACAAAAGCTGAGAGTCGCCAATGGGCTGCGTAAAATTTCTGAAAAATGGAGACATTGAGACAAGGATCGGCCAGAATCGTAAGGATGTCTAACAGTGTTATTGTTGGAGCGGAAAGGGAGAGAAGATGATGATGGGGTGGATGCCGAAGAAACGGGTCCGTGGAAGGAGAATCACGCGGGTGTTTGATCGTCGACGGCACCCTTTCCGTTGTACGTCTGCGCGCGACGAGCCCGGTCTATAAAAGCGGCGCAGGGCGTCGCGACGCCTCCAGACGCGACACACGCGTACCGCTGAAAATGTGACATCGTCGACCGCGATCTTCTTCGTAATCGACGACGCCTGACGTATATACTCGATCATACGCGTGAGAATCGTGCGTGCGAACGCCGGTCATCAAAGCGAATAATTAAAAACTCTGCTATCACCGTGATACTGTGACATCCGGTTTTGTTGGGAGCGTCGCGAGTGCTCCGGTGGAAAATATAATTGCATCGCTACATCGGGACGATACGATCGATCGCTGACGCGACGCCGAAAGTTTCGTCGATCGAATCGACACAGTGCACCGTGACTATACTTACACACTCTTCAGTTATAGTGTCCGCTCTTAGTCTGTCCGATCGTCTGCAGGATTTACCGTGGTGAGTTGTGAACTATATCTATAAATGATAGATAGAAGGGTACACAGGTGTTGGGTTGAGATTTGTCAGACGTCTCTGGGTGCAACGGGGAGCAAATTTATATAGTTGTCGGAGTTATTGATTTATCAACGAGATCGTTAATTGGTACACATGTCGGGGGAGGACAACGTGACGCTGTATGAAATTATCCCCGATGACGCGAGACGATAAAACGAACGGGTTCGATGCGGTTTAGCCGCCAGACACGAGCCAGGCCCTCTGGTATTATCGAACCTTAGTCCGTCTCTCTCTCTCCCTCTCTCTCTCTCTCTCTCTCTCTCTCTCTCGCTCTGTCCGCGTATCTATTTATCCATCTATCCCGCACCTCCTCCGCAGACCGACATTCAGAATAACTCGTTAATCGCGAAGACGTACGCGCGAAAATATTATTTCGCTAATCTCTAGCCGGTGTGAAAATAACCTCGGTAAACAGAACCGCTGAATATTCTCGCGTCCGAAACTTGTCCGAGACCAAACCGGTAGGGACTGGTCCGGGACCTAGAAAAAAAAATAATCAAAGTTTCGGACACGCGCATAATCGGATATTTCAGACCTTCTTGCGTGGGAGTTAATGATCCCTTTTCCGAGCATAATTCAGCTTGATTTGTTTGCTAAATTCGTAGAGGTGCTTTGCATCGATTTTTAGTTTTTTGGTGAGGGTTCATAGTAATCGGGAGGATCAAAGAGTCTGACAGTTCTGATTGTCATTCTCACGAGCCCATCTGGTCCAGATTTTGTTTGCCAAATGAATCGCGTCGGTTGTACAAATTTCGATTCCTTATTACTGATGCGAGTTTATAGGAATCGGGAGTAATTCAGTCGCAAATGATCGATGATTTAACAGGCTGACGTTTTTGTGCGTGAGCTGATCGGCCTTTTCGCGAGCCCATCTGGTCCAGATTTTGTTTCGTATCATTATATTTGATGTTGATTTTATAACAATCAATAAAATTGTCCTTTTTGCAAGCATAATCTGCTTAAACTTCTCAGCCAACCGATTCGACGGGACTTTAAGATCGAGGAGTCTGACGTCTGGGAGCTCAAGCTCATTAACCTCTGAGCAAACCCAGTTTCGTCGAGATTTGTTCGGCGAGTCATTCGGCGTGATTGTAAAGGATTAGCATATCCATTGGTTATTTCTGGTGCGGGTTTATGGTAATTGGGAGGATCCGAAATAGAAACGAAACGGGTTTAAGCGCGGTGCTGCAGCGAAATCCTTGCTATTGATCTAGCCAGCTCGAAAGGTCCTGGGTTCACCCGGCCAACCTCCGGCATTCTACCCCCACCAGAGGGATCCTCCTGTCTCGTCCTTGCGTACACGGACCGACAACCGAATTTCCTTTGATTCATGACTCGGTTCGCGAAAACAGTCTTCGCATACTCGCGTCAACCCCACTGCAACGCCAAGTCGTATCGACCCGAATTTATTCGGTTTGTTTATACGCGATGATTTAGGGACTAATGAGAGAGCTATAATGCTATCTGCTGGAATAGATGCTCTCGCTAAAGGTACAAAGGACGTTCAGAGGCTGGAATTAATTAGAAGGATCTCTGTGCAAAGTTGTCTGCATTAATTGCGAGAAACAGAAACCAGAAGACTCTATTCCCACCTTGAGTAATCTTAACAATATGGAAATAATATTTTAGGGCTCTTAAATTCTCTACTCTTTGTACTATTTCAAATTGCACCAGCTCGTTTTTCGTCATAAACGCATAATCGCAGAATGCAAAATAATAATTTTCTGTATAAACTGCAACAACTAGGGGAGACATAAGAGTGTCTCTCTCCTTTTTTAATAAGTCCAGTAGATCGAAAGTAACTGTTTCCATGTAACGAGGTAAATCCAGAGAAATTTTCTGTCTCATTAAACGATCAAAGGACTGAAATGAACGAGAGTAGTTTATAAAATTAACGCGAACAAAGGTCTCACTGTAGGATCAAAGGACAGTCGAGGGGCTACAATTAATATGATAAAGAGAAATCTTGAAACAATCTGACTGATTGAATAGCTTTGAAGCTTCACGGAAACCGGATAATTAATTTTGCGATCGATCGAGTCTAGCTAAAGCTATCGACGAAACGATCAACAATTTTGAACATTCTTGCAACCACCAGCACGCGGATTAGATAGAGCTTCGTGGAACCGAGTAGGGATAATTGTTTCGGAAATTGATCGAGCTTGGGACGGTAAAATTATCTACGGAGAATAATCTTTGCGAGGCAGCAGGTAAATTAAATGAAGCTTCGTGGAATCGGGTAATTGCTCCGTAGTTGATCAAGCTCGGTAGAATCTAACCGAGAATAGCTTCCAACAATCTTGGACATTCCTGTCGACGCGACGGGAGGTAGATCAACAAACCTACGTGAACTGCGATGAATTTAAAAAACAATTCATCTTACAATTGCAGATTGCACAATTCTATTTTTTAACCAGTTGGTGGTCAGTTCAGTAGTCGTCAGGTCCACTAAAATAATTCAGATTTACCTGAACGAACCAGGTTCCCGGCGGCCGAAGTTGAAACAAAGCCTCGGAACCGCGCGATCTGCGTCGAAATCGATCGGGATCTAAAACGGTAAATTCCGGCGTATCTCCGACAAACATCGTGCAATTCTCCGGTGGCAACCCGCGTCGCGATGACGTCGGTTTCCGCGAAGACCGAGCGAGAGATGGTGTAGGCCAGTGTAGGGGGTTCGGAGGGGTGCGGAGCATCCTTCGAACGTTGGAGCAAAGCAAACGGAGAAGTAACGAGTGGGTTTTCTGCTCTCTGATTACAGATGAAACTGCACGAGAAGAAAGAGTCGGCCATCCACCGGGTGCAGGAGGTGCCGCTGGAGGAGCTGGACCTGTCGAAGGAGTACGACGTGGAGAAGACCCTTGGCGAGGGTAGTTTCGCGAAAGTATTACTGGCTACTCACCGTCCTACTCGCACGAGGATCGTCCTGAAAGCCGTCCACCAGGAGCTCACTACGGAAAAGGATTTTTTCCGCGAGTTCCACTACTCGTACCACCTGAGCCCGCATCCGAGCATTCTGTGCTCATACGCGGTGGCGTTCAAAGCCGACAAATGTTTCGTGTTTGCTCAGGAGTACGCGCCGCACGGTGACCTGGCAGGCAACGTGCGAGCAGGCGGCCTCAGCGAGGAAGCTTGCAAGAGGCTCGCAGGCCAACTGGCCTCAGCGTTAGAGTTCATCCACTCGAAACAGCTAGCCCACCGGGACATCAAGTTGGAAAACGTTTTGGTGTTCGCAACGGACATGTCCAAGATCAAATTATGCGACTTCGGCTGCACGAGAAGAGAGGGCACTCTGGTGAACAAGATCAGGTGTACTTGGCTGCCGTTCCAGCCGCCGGAGATCTACGAGATGGTGAAGAACGAGAGGTACGCCTGCAAGAGGAGCGCCGACTGCTGGCAGTTCGGGATCGTCCTGTTCGTCTGTCTGACCGGCAACCCGCCATGGCAGAGTGCAGATTTGATCCAGGATCAGGAGTACTCGGCATTCCAGAGATGGCTGAAGAGGAGGACAACCAAGATCCCGCCCACGTTCCGTCGGTTCACACCCAGGCTGCTCAGGTACTTCAGGAGAGCGTTCGAGCACAAACCGGAGAAGAGGCCGCACGTCGCGGAGATCAACAAGTACCTGAAGGACTCGTGGTGCGTGAACAAGATCAGTCACAGTGCTACGTCGACGTCGGTCGACGCTAGCGAGACCATCGCCCGGAAAGCTGACAGTTTGCTCTACCTGGACACGATCCTCGACGATCAGAAGAACGTCGACGAGAATAAAAATAAACTGAGGAAGCTGCTCAACAGCTACGGTCTGGAGACCACTATAGATCAGAAAGTGGTCACCAAGAGGATCTGGGAGTGGGTGATGCAGTGCGATTCGAACGTCGGCGAACCATCTCTGGTCGGCAGCCTCGGCTCCGAGGGCATGTGAGGGATGGCCAGAGCCGCCAGCGAACCCTGTCTCAGAAGCGTATCGCGCGAACGGAAGTACAGCCTGGACGGCTTCAGCGTCGCAGCTGATGATCACGCCGTGCCCAGCTCATCCCTGCTTCCCGGCGACAAGCCCGCGTGAACGAACACACACGACCCCCATGATCGACCATTCATTCCCCGTGGGGTGGCTCTCGGGTCACTCTCACCCAAGCGTTCTTTCGCGTTCAACACTTCGACGGCGTCCTCGAGGACGATCGATGATTCCCACCCTTCCACATTCGTTCTTCTTGACACCCCGTTACCCTGTTCACGATCCGTTCACTGCTGTTCCTGCGGAGATGGGATTTTGTGAACCTAAAATCAACGGATCGGTTTTTTATGCTGCACATGTTCAAATTTGGAGAAATAACGACGCGAACATGAAAGCGTACTTGTTCTGGCGTTTGTTGTAGTGGAGTGGCGGTTAGATGACTCTTGGCGAAGGGCAAGACGAATTATTATAATAGAGGGTAGCTATCCTTATCACCAGAATGCTGTCATTTTTATAAAGTAACACTGATTTGGGTTCAGCGACGTGTTAGCTCCAATCTGACCGGGAAAGATCGATACAGTTTCAACAGAAATATGCAATCCAAGAACACTTGCATTTCGCTCAGATTCGAGAGAACACATTGATCGAACACAAAATCCCATTTCTCTAAAATTCTCTCTTTCTTATGATTTTCTTCGACTTTCTGTTTCTTTCTTTCTCTCTTTCTACGAGCGGACCAATGATCGATGATCGCGCACCACCGATTTTCGTACGCTTCCTCCGACTTTCTACGTGATAATCCTTTAGTTCTTCTTTCCACGAAACGAATGTGATACGAATAAAATAATAAAATTATGGACTAACAAGTAATCGTTAAGACTGCGCGCGCGGCGAACACGAGAAATGTAAAACTGCGAATCGGTGTTTTTCTTTCGGTGTCGAACTATAGAGACAATAATGACTGCGGATTTCCTAGTAATTTATTACGTTTACGGTTAATCGTATTATACATACATATAGTCCACAAACATGGAGCGATTGTATTTGTATAGCTAGCTGTGTATGTACGTACGGTTACATACCTTCGCCCGGGGCCTTGCGCGCGAATCGAGGATCGTGGATCGAGCACGATCATGGCACAGACATGATTTAACCCCTTGCACTATAGCGGCGAGTCGGGCTCCCGAACTGAATCTACCGAATTTTTACAGACTGCGGATGTTTAGAAATAAAAATTGTGTACATTAATTGCAAGAAATTCTCAATTTCATCTACTCGCCTTTGTCACAAATCTATAAAATCCACAGTCTGGTTATTAACCCTGAAATGGTACCCTGGAGTCCCTCATCACCCCTACAACATTTCTAAACACTAATTTAATGTTACTTAATATTTTCCCAAATTTTTTCGCCCACAAATACTGAAATTATAAAAACGTTTTCATTACAAATTTTTGGACGAGAATCACCTTAATTTCGTTTAAAGAGATAGAATTCTGTTTTGTTAAAATATATAGGAAAAATTTCCATTTTCTCCCAGAAATTTGTGACTAGCGAAGAATCGACGATTGTTATTGCAAAATGAATTGTAGTGCAGGGGGTTGAGGACGAATCGAGAGTACAGCGATTCGAATTTAGCGAACGCGTCGGAAGAGATTAACGAGCGACTATTTAACGTTATTAAACGATCATAGAGTACGCATACGCATAGCGCGCATATATTCTTCTAGCGATTTATTAGTAGGACGAACCGGTAGAGCTAATTTATTACGAAATAACGGTGCGCTGTTCGTCGTGTCCGTGTGCCATTAGAATGTCTCTCCATCTGTCTTCGACGAGTTTCATACTATGTATCTGTTAACCGGGCAAAGGCGAGCTCATCTTCCTCTTTCTTGTCCCTTTCTTCCTCTTTTCTTAATCGACTGTCCTGACGACTCCCGAACTCAATTACCGCGCACCGTTTGTAACAGTATTAGTTAAATGGCACACAAACCAACAGCGGATCGTTATCGTTTACCTTTAACCTGTTAACCGGACAATCGAAATCGTTCATTTTTATCCTCGAGAAAAAGAATGTAATCGAAAAATCCAATTGAACATTAGGTTCTGGAATGAAAAATAAAAAGAACCAGCCAATGATTGAAGAAAATGAAGCATCACTTTTAAACATCATTTATTATTTTTAAAAGGCATTAGTCGTTCGATTCGTTCTTGATTTACAAGGATTCAGTTTCGAGAGGATTGAGTGAAGGAATTAGCTGGTACGTAGAATTAAAAATCCTGTAGTATCGTGTTTACTTGTTACTTCTATTTCTAAGACGATGAACAATCGTTTCATACTTTTGTCTCCTCGGAAGACGAGACGAATCTGTGCTTATACGAGCAGAAGATTGAATAAAAGAAATTGTTAAAATAAGCAACAGAAAAATTAAGTACCACCGTATTTAATTATTCGCTAGTAAGTCTAACAAGAATTATTTCATCCAACTTCCTCCTGAATAACCAAGTTTCGTTGAATTTCTTTTCCTCCTCGAAAAAACGCACCCGAGATCGAATCTCTGCGTGTTTCGGGGCGATCGAGTGGTCGGGACAACAAAACTATGAAATAGAAATTTGTTGTACGATCGCGATTCTCCGGTTAACAGGTTAATTAGGTACTTCTCCTACTGTCGCCCGGTTAACAGCGAAACCAGAGCAAGGTTCGCGTCGAAAGCGATCGAGAAGGGGCAGAAACGCGTGAACCAAGACGACGTAACTCGTCGGGCCTCCTTAACGCGCGAAGCAATGTTTTCTATATAAACATTATTGAAATAAACGTTGCTACTACATGAAATATCGCAATGCTTTCATCCAGACCCCAGGCTCATTCTGCGCGTGTATACTTTTACCATTCCTCCCCGCTGGAAACCCGTTTCTTGTGGCCAAAATTATTTTTGCGTTATGTCAAGGTTTAAGATTATAGTAGGTCGTCGAATTCGACTCGCCACCAGCTAGAATATTATAAAGTCACAAATAGATATTAACATTTCAAAAATCGAGGCGACAACCATATTTTACAGAAAAAAAGGAATATTTATTAAAATTCGTATAACTTAAAAGATGGAAGATCAGAGCTATTATTTCATGCACTGTAACGAGGAATAATTGGTTTCACTTTGAATTCATTGAATAATTTGAAGAATTATCTAAACTTACTAATATCTTGGATGTAGAAGCTCTGAAGGGTTATCTGTCGATGTATACAGAAATTCTTATGAAAACTGAAAAAATTTAGTTTTGACCACGAGGAACAGTCCACGCTGACTCGATCTTTGCTCCGCGGAGGCATCGATGTATCGAGGCTGCCGGGCATCACCGGAGGTGAAAAATTGGAAAAACGTCCGTCGGCGACCTACTTCGAACGATTCTCGAGCGATATAACTGTTCGACGAAGTACACGCGGCACCACGTTCGTTCCCGTTTCTTTTCACCGTTTTATCCGCGAATCGCAAACGTGGAAAAGCGCAAACGAGCGACTTGTCGACGGACACTCGACCCCTGACCTTCTTCTTCCACGCTCGATAGCGTGATCGTGCCCGACCTGCCCTTAACCTACGGGAGAAACTGCCACCCACTGACGTCTAGGCTCGCGAGCCACCCTCGAAACGCTATATTTGGAGACCGGCGAAATCGTTTTAGCTGTTGGGCCGCCCGAAGGGAGAGAACGGGAGAAACCAGAAACAAGGCACTTGCTCGCAATTGGAGGAACACGGACCTTCGCGGTGCTCTCCGCGAGCTGATCGATCGCCGAGATCCTTCTCCGAAACCCTTTTCCACAACTGTAACATTGATGTTGCTTAAGATCACTCACAGCTTCGTTTATCAATTTTTTAAAACATTCAAGATTTTTCTTACTATTAGTCTTCCCGTTGTTTCTAATGTAACATTTTATCCATTCAATTTAATGGATTTCATACTGTGGGTCGAAATTGACCCGGACACCGCTCAAGGAGGATTACAATGTACTTCCTAGGAATAGTTCCTACACATATCAGAAAGTCTAAATTATACCCGAGTGATATCCTAATGCAACAGAGCACCTGTTTCTATGTGGTACTTTCTCGCGCAATTAATTTTTCCACGGTTATTTAGTACATTTTCTACCGCATGATGCAAACCACGAGGAAACTGCGAGGATGACGCTGTAAGTTCAAAAAAGATTAGGCCTTGCCCTTAACCAACAGAGGTGAGATCTCTATTGACGTCTAGGGTCGCGAGCCACCCTCGAAACGCTATATTTAGCGACGAGTGTAATGGTTTTAGCTCCCAAGCCTCCGGAGTGGAGGGAGCGGGAGAACAAGCGGAAACAAGGTACTTAATTGTAGCTATAGAAGTGACAAGAGAAGCGTGGACCTCTGTTTTCGGCACACAAGATGCACCGATCGATTGCAATTATCTACTGCAACATCACTCTATCTTCCCTAAGCATTCGTAATCCTCGGTTATTCTTTTGATCCAACTTTTTGATTTATTTCGGAAAAAATTGTCGATTGATAATGTGTTAATCAAGGAAAATCGAGAACTGCATCAACATCTACGATCGCGATCTAACTTCTAAACAATCAGGATCAATGCAGAGTAAAACGATTTCGACAACCTCTTCGCTAGAAGGCAGGAAATAACACGGTAAACAAAAACAATCATTCGTGTCTAGCCAACTATCAACAAGAGTATCGACTACGACAGAAGCGCTAACTGGTCCAGAGAATATAAGCCAACAGAAATAATTTACTGTTAATCCACTCGTCTTCCGCGAGGCAATCAATCGTGTTAAGA
Organism: Lasioglossum lativentre; assembly: GCA_916610255.1. Lineage (NCBI taxonomy): Eukaryota > Metazoa > Arthropoda > Insecta > Hymenoptera > Halictidae > Lasioglossum > Lasioglossum lativentre. The sequence continues at coordinate 34,181,311 of OU744355.1, read as the reverse complement.
AACCGTCTTTCCCCGAAGCTGACGCGTTGGTGTTCAAGAAACAGGTGAAAGGGGAGAATTTTCCGTAGAGCGAAAATTTATCGTTCGCGAAATCGGTTCGAAACCGGGGAATCCTCTTTGCAAATACCGTTCGGACGATCCTACTCATCGATGAATAGGTTTGCGGCGAGTCAACGAGAGCCAAACAACTGTAACGAACAGCCTCGGCTTTTATCGTATCTGGATACAATGCGTATTTCGGGATTGCGCGGTACTATTTCCACGCGGCGCGGCGTCCAGCTATTCTTAGCGAAGCTTCGACACGCTGCGCGGAAACCGTTGCCAGTGGTGCTACAGCTGCGAAAGGTGGACGTTTCGTTCCAATTTGTTTTTCCATGCTCGTGGAAACCGTTCCCGGGAAGACAGAATCCGCAACGATCAACCCCACCGGGCAGAATTAGTAGCATTAGAAAATAAATGAATTTTCTTGAAAAACTGCCTCTGGAAAAAATTATTCGTCATGAATTATTGAGAAATCAGACCACACAATCATCAACCCCTTGAGTTAGAAGTAGCACTTGAAGAAGAATGAATTTTCTTCATGAACCACCTCCCATAGAAAAACTTTTTTAGTTATATTTTCGCGGTTGTGGAACGAGTTTTTTTAGAAATCAAATCATACAACAACCCACCCTTTGAAGCAGAATTGACGAAGAGAGATGAATTTTCCCGTCCGAATTTATGCTACTTTAGCTAATTTAGCAGTGTCGATGAAAGAGAGTGCGTCATAATTATTATTCTGCGGATCCCTGAGCATTCGCAGCTGCCGTAAATCTCCGAAGATTCGCAGACCCCGGATTTTAATTGAATCTAGGTCTTACTTTATTTTCGCATCATTGACGTCAATAGGGAAGAATATAAAATTCTGGCCGACTTCTGTTTTTTTTTAAAGTTCTAGTATAAAAGTGTAAGTTGGCATAAAATTCCTTTAACCCTTTGCGATCCTATGTCGAGTGTGCTTCGACATCGCATTTCGTTCTGACACGTCCTATGTCGAGTGTCACTCGACAATGTCTCAATCTGAGTCTTAATATATGATCTTACTCTAATATCCGGATTAGGCCATGCCTCTTGAAACTGAGGGCTTAGTTTTAGTCTTTTCAAACCCATCGTGGCGTACAGTTCGAATTTGTAGCACAACTAGAAAGCATTTTCAAAGTCTTTCAATAAGATAATTTTTTTTTAAAGAATATGGCTACACAACAGAGTCGACGTACAACGGTGGGTGACAATGAATTTGAAAGTGATCGGGACCGACTGGTACGAAATTGCGAATGCAGCGCGGACCGCAAATGGTTAATAATAATCAGACTGCCACTCTCTGCACCGTTTGTGGCTCGTAAAAACCCCCCCATAAAGTTCACTGACACATAACACGGTTTCATTCTATTTTTCGTCCGGGCGTACAGTCCGCTGCCGAGGGAAAATTCAATTCCCCTGCAATTTTCAGTCCCTTCAACTTGTCTACGAAAATACGAACTCTCGCGATCAATTCGCAAACACCACCGCCACCGGTCTAATAATAATTCTCCGTAAATTAGAAGCAGAAAATTCGTGAATGGCGAAGACAAGCTGATAACGGCCCAATACGTGTGTCGGAGCATAATATTAATAGAAAGATGACTATGTTCGTTTCTCTGAACCGTGTAAAATAAGAAAATCCGATATCGATTCGGGGAACCGTTCAATTGTCTCCAGATGTCGGGAATTTTTCTGACATCGTCACCATCTTTTTATAATCTTTACAGGAATACAGTCTCACAGCCTAACGGGAGATTAATAGACTGATGACGAGACAAAAGCATTTTGATAAATGTTTCTTGTTAAATGGCTTCTGTGTTCCTTATTCCCTGACGTAAGCCTATTGTAAATACAAAGAACTAGACGATAGATAAATACAAAGAACTAGACGCAATCACTGACACTTTCCTTGAAACGAATTTGCCTAGACTTTCCTCAATCCTTCTCGCGACATTATTATATGTACAATAAATACAAAGCAAAATGACATCTCTGACATTTTCCTTAAAGCGAATTTGCCTACTTTCCTCGTTCCATCTTGCAACATTATGCCGTTTTTCATAGAAACAAAGCTCCCAAATTAATAATAGTAAATATGAAGGTGTAAATAATATCATTGAAATGTTATTTGGAACGACTATAAGCAGATTACCACGTGCTTAAAGATTTCTACTATTTTTTTCTCGTCTATTTTTAATGCTTGCCGAGTTCTCCGAGCAGCTTTGATCAAACATTGCAAATGACAAGACACCGGGCCGGCGGCAAAGGATCTTTGAAGATAAAAAGGAAGATCTACCTATCGCAACTGAGCTCCGAGACAAAAGGGTTAAGGAGACCGTGAATTTCTCGACGGAAGGAGAGGAAAAGAGGGAAGAATGTCCAGCGACTAGTCACTGGGGATCATCATCGATCCTTCGGTCCAACGGCCCGACGTCTATTTTCATACGGGCTAGACTATTTATATACACGTACAATGTTCCACTTCTATCGGCCGATGAGAACACCGACTAACCATGCACCGTTGCGTTGCATCCGATGCATCGGCGCGACGATATTTTAATATGTTCCCGCCCAAAGCTCGAACCGAGCGTTTCCATTTGATCGCCGTTTATACCGTTAACAGCTACCTCCGATTCCACGGGAACCGAGTCCATCGCGTTGCCCACGTTTTATTCTTAATCCCCTATTAAAAAATCGTCAGCCGATAGATTCTGAAAAAGGGTAAGAAAAGGTACCAAATAAAAATGTTCGTACTTTAATCCAAAAATAAATATACTTCCGTGAGTTTGGTTCCGGTGCACTCCAAGGTAAATATTTTCCTGGAACAAAGTTTAACAGGAAGAGTGCACACACCGAGTCGCAGATTACGGTGCAAGCGAATCTGTCTTAGCAGGGGGTTGGAAATCGGCCCAAATTTTCTGAAACTCTTCTCTGAAAGGGTCGACCAGATATCTGTGATTGGTCACCAGGATGTTTTCGAAGTTGCCGAAGAACGCAGACATCGTCCAGTTGGCGCTGCCGTTGATCAGTATTTGTTTGTCCACGATGACGAACTTGTGATGCATCAAGACATCGTTCCGCTGCAGTCTGACCTCGATGCCTGAAACACTTCCGTGCTCGGGGAAGGTCTAGGTTTTCGAAGATACGCCCACCCCCGCCGCAAAGTGATAAGAAAAGCATCATGTGTACCGTTGTTGTGGAAGCGAGCGACGTCAGCGGATTCGTTGCGTGCCATGTGCTGGTCCATTATCACCCGCACGTGCACGCCGCGTTTATGCGAACTGACGAAGGCCTTCGACAATGTATGGCTAGTCAGCAGGTACATGCACACGTCCAAACTGTTCTTGGCTCCGTTTATGTAACTCTCCAACTGGCTAAAAGGTTGCTCGCGGATGTAAATGCTCATCGGTTTCGCGGAAATACGACTATTTTTAACCGTGGACACGAACAACCCCATTCTATTTATGAACACGATGCTCGATGCATAATTAACGTTGTTCGTTACCGGACCTCAATCCCACAATATCCCATACGGGGAAATGATTGTTATATACTGGAAGGAATTTTACTAGGTAATGTGTGAACAGTTTTTTTTAAATTGCTATTGGTCGGAATTGCGAGCTAAAAAGGATTCGTTCTCATTTATTCGAAACACACCATGGGGGAATCCACCAGTCAGCAAAATCTGATTTTGCAGATTAAGACCAAGTGTCTGCAATTACACTTTGCGAGCAAAAGGCGGTCATTTTGGTGCCAAAACATGTTTGGAACAGGATTTGGTCTGAATCTGCACACCTAATCCTGTCGAAAAATACCGACCCTATTGCGGAAACCAAAGTTTGGTGCCACAAATTGCATGCCAAATGGATACCAAATAGAGAGCAGATCCTGCACTCGTTATAGAGGGCAGGTCGGTCGTACTAAGAGCGGACCTAATCCATGTAGTTCTAAGAGTAAATATCAAGCAAAATCGGAGTAAACCTTGCTGTAAGAAGGAAAATCGAATTTTATTTAAATTTCTAAATTATATAATTTTACGTTTCATGCATTTTCAATAATTTAAATATTTACAAACCTTAAAATAATGGCAATAACGATTTTGCCCGATATTTACTCCGAAAGCAAGGTTAGGATCGGTCTTAGTGCGACCGTCCTGCCCTCTATAACGAGTGCAGGATCTGCTCTCCATTCGGCATCTATTTGGCATGCAATTTTGTAACCAAACTTTGGCGGCAAATACCGACCCTAATGCGGAAACAAATGGGTCCGTATTTGGAGCCAAACTTTGGTGTCAAAATCGTACCAAATCAAGAGCAGATTCCTTACTGGGCCCATTAGTGTGGACCGTCTTAGACGTTGAAATCGATTGGGGATTTACCGTATATGGCGAACAGGACACGTCTTGGAACAGCAAGGAAGACGAGGGTCTGCAGTCATATGGTCTACACATTGACCGGACTCTTGAGAGAAGAACATGACCTCCGCAAAATTTGATCCCTGTTCGGTCACATTCCTCTCCGAATTCGCGTGGGTTTTGCATTTTCGAAAGTCTCGGAGTTTTTTGTACAACTGCCAAACAACCTCTGTGGCAATTACGAACACTCCGACTAAATAAACTTTTCTCATTTCTAAAATGGAACCCTGGAAGGAAATGGACGGATAAATAAATTGTAAATAAATCCAGGCAATAAAATGTTATTTATTGTTCTAAGCTTTAAAAACATTTGAAAACATTCTGGAATACCTATTGTATTCAATCGTACCTACATTCATCAGAAATAAAATAACACTAAACAATAATAAAACACCGGCATCTGCATGCATTTGAAGCACTGCTGCCATCTTGTCCGGCATGCATTGAACAGAATGCGAAGTGAAGGGAAAATATCACCTATGATCGATATTCTGACAGGTTGTACTAATTTTGTACTAATTGCTAAAGACACAGTGAAGTTCAATATCTATTAGCTTACCGATTACTTTAATTCTCCCACGTTGAAGAAGAAAGAATGAAGCACTGATATCACCACTAGCAACTTTACCGCCAGACGCTATCTGATGCTGCTTCTGAGCATGCGGTCCATGTGTTTGACTGCCAGTGTTGTCAACCTAGTAACGTAAAAATACTAGCAATATCTTCGATGATTATTTGACGTTGAAAAGTTTGACAACCGTAGAAAAATTAGACCCGCGATTTTCAAACACTTTGAATATTGGTTTTGGTTTTAATTAATTAGGAGATTGCTATAATAGGAATTGTTATATATATTTTCTAAATTCTTCAAATAAAAATATACTTACTTTTCCACGCTTTTGCTCAATGAATCGAAAGTTCTATCGGGAGATTACAGCTGTGATTGGCATGTGGCGCCATCCGTGGCTGATTCCTCAAGCTAGTAGCCGGATGATACCGACACGGAAGTGTTGTTGTTGTTTATTAAAAAACCAAAGCTTTCGACCAGGTATTATCACAGACATATTAGGTATTATGTCTGTGGTATTATGATACAAAATTTTTACATTCTATCGTTACGAACTATGTTAGCGTTAGCATCGACGAGACTGCCAGCCTCTGTGCTGTTGACACCGACGAGACTGCCAGCCCAATGGGCTATTGTGCGGCGCAAAAAGTGGGCACAGGTGGGCGCGGGGATAAGTGGAACTTACAGTGATCTGAAATACCATGTCACTGAAAGTTCAACAACTGACGAGATACTGAGATACTCGGTGTTGCCACGTTCACCGACGAGATTTTGGCGTTGATTTCTAAAATATTGAAATCAAAATTAATATCGAGGACAAAAAATTCCAAGAAATATCTTCAAATTTCATATGAGATACCTCAATTTTTAATATAAAAATATTTCATAAACGAGCATTATTTCCTTCACTTGTTTTTATACATAATTGTTCCAAAAATCGATCTGTGGGAACAGAAGTATGTTGAAAAACAGAGTAAGATGAAGAGTTAGATCAAGACTTTACTGTAAAAAATTACGTGGTAAAAATGTGAAGGGAGTGCTTGTCGATATCGTTGGTAAAAGGAATTATTGTAAATATTAACCAGTTCGAAATGATAAATTTATCAATGTAGTGTGTTCAATATATTAATGCGTGCGAATATTCATGGTTTAAAAGTTATTCTGTACCTCGAGTTCTATTACCTACTTTTACTAAAAAATTAGATGGCAAGGTGGTCAAGAGGGTGCTTGTCGACATCGTTGGCAAAAGGAATTGTTATAAACATTAAACAGACAGAAATAATAAATTTATCAATAATTACTATCACGACGATCGAAATCGATCGATATTAGATGGAGCGGGGGGAGTTGCGCATCGCTACAAAGGTGCGCGCGCCTGAACTCGGCGAGCGCGCTCAGTCAGTCAGACGGGCCAGGGATTCCGGCAGGAGCGCTCGGGCGCCGGGACCAAGAGAGGACCTGGGGAGGACCAGAGCCTGACCAGAGACCGCCCTGGGAGTGACCAGTGACTGATCAGAGATTTACCAGTGCTTGATTTCCAAGTGAATTCCAAGAGAATTCCAAGTGAATTCCAAGTGAATTCCAAGTGAATTACAAGTGAATTACAAGTGAATTCCAAGTGAATTCCAAGTGAATTCCAAGTGAATTACAAGTAAATTCCAAGTGAATTCCAAGTGAATTCCAAGTGAATTACAAGTGAATTACAAGTGAATTACAAGTGAATTACAAGTGAATTACAAGTGAATTACAAGTGAATTACAAGTGAATTACAAGTGAATTACAAGTGAATTACAAGTGAATTACAAGTGAATTACAAGTGAATTACAAGTGAATTACATGTGAATTACATGTGAATTACATGTGAATTACATCTGAATTACATCTGAATTACATGTGAATTCCGAGTGTTTTACGATGGATACACGAGTGACTGACCACCTGGCTGACCAGTGACTAACCAGAGGCTGCCAAGTTGTTTATTCGCCTTGCTGACTAGTCTACTCCACCTGCACCACTTTCAACAATGGTAAGTCTCAACAATTTTATTTTTATTTGTGAGTGTTATGTGCTTTACAGCACAGGGTGGGCCAAGGGTTCTAACATGCTTCTGTTGATTACCCTTGGCCCACCTTCAACAATTTTCTCCGTCAACTGTCAATTGAACGAACACCGTCGATTATTAATTCTCATAACCTAATTGAAATTTCCACCGGAACTTTCAATCTTCTAAAAATGTATATTTCTGATTTAAAATTGGTATTCCTTCGAATGGATATCCCTCAGGGGCTCACTCGCGGATAGTGAAACCGTGAGTGAGTACGGGGTGTCGCGTCCCCGGGGTCCCGAAGCGCCTATAGGCCGCACTCGTGTGCGGGGTTACTTTAGCTCTCGTGAGCTGGCATTAGGTTGGCTCTCGTGAGCTGGTTAGATTCGCACTCGTGTGCGAGGTATGTAGGCCGTACTCGTGTACGGGGTTTATAGTTGCTTCTCATCGAATCTTCATTATCGTCATTTTTGTTACTCGATTTCTACTTGAAATTTGGTTCTGAACTTTTACAAGTTCCTCTTGGTATGCGGGGTTAGTTTGGCTCTCGTGAGCTGGTTAGATTTGCACTCGTGTGCGAGGAATGTAGGCCGTACTCGTGTACGGGGTTCATAGTTTCATCCCGTCGCATCTTAATCATCGTCATTTTTATTTCTAACGTCGACGAACATACATCGAACGAAGAGGATACATCGATCGAAGAACATACATCGAACGAAGAGGATACATCGAATGAAGAGGACACATCAACGAAGACTGCGGCGTATTTTTAAGTTAATTATATTTGCTGAGCAATTATTGTCTTAGCGTCACCCCCGAACCAGAGCCTTCTGCTCTGTTTCATGTTTCTTCTTTGCGAATCGAAGCCTTCTGCTTTGATTCTTCCCTCTTGTGCGACTTAGTTTATTTGCCGACAATAATTGCTCGATTTGCGTGCGTGCATTAATTGTTAAGATTGTCTATCGTCGTTGTAAATATGTCGAGTAATTATTGCCGTAACTTCACTTTGCTCGGCTCGTTTGTTTGACTCCGACACAGCCTTCTGCTGTGTCGGACCTTGCTTGTATGTACCAGACCAGTTGGTACCGGTAGTCGGCGTGGATACATTGAGAGTGGGTGGTTGAGAGGCAGTGTTCATCGTGTTACACTGTTAAGTGAAAAATCCTCTCTTTTGTAATACCACCCGAGCCACCTCAACGTTTCGTTGCCTGGTGGCAGGTGGTTTTAGGAGTAAATGGGATATCGTTTGAACACGTCTCTTGGCCATCGCTCTTGGTGAGGACACGTCGGGTATCGTTGCTGGCCGGAGTTGGGCTGCAAGCATTGTACGCGTCGCGTCACCATCGAACCAGAGCTCTCTGCTCTGGTTCGCTCTTGTTTCACTCTTTGCAAGAATCAGAGCCTTCTGCCTGATTCGTCTTTTGTCCCCCGTAGATCGGAGACTTCTTCTCCGATTCACAGCTTTTGCTCCGCAATAATTACTCGACATACTGCGTTAATATTAGTTCGTCGTTGTTAGGAAAGGAAGCCAGAAGGAATATTGTATTCGTTCTGACTCCCTTTCCGGGTCTCTTGTGCAGCAACCTCCTCGTGGTGAGACCTGGGCAATCGGTATTATCCTCTATTTGTCAGAACTTCTGGTATCTTACAAATAGAGGATAATATCGAGCTAATAGCTGCACACTTAGAATTTCCGTTTATATTGTATACTAGAATGTAAGACATGCTAAGTATAACAATTTGTGTATTTAATTGAATTGTATATGAATTTACTATAAGCTATCTCGAGGTGGGTCAAAGGTACTTCAAAGCTTTCTTTGTTCTCCCTTGGCCCACCTTCAACAATTCTCTCCATCAAATGTTAAATCAACGAAAACCGTCGTTTATTATTTCTCATATCTTAATTGAAATGTCCCTCAGGGGCTCACTCACGAATAGGGAGCCCGTGAGTGAGTACGGGGTCTCGCGTCCCCGGGGCAACCCGAAGCGCCTATAGGCCGCACTCGTGTGCGGGGTTAGTTTGGCTCTCGTGAGCTGGCGTTAGGTTGGCTCTCGTGAGGTGGTTAGATTCGAACTCGTGTGCGAGGTACCTATGTAGGCCGTACTCGAGTACGGGGTGCATAGATTCATCATCGTCGTTTTTATTTCTAACGTCGACGAAGAGAACACATCTAAAGAAGAGGATACATCTAACGAAGAGGATACATCGAATGAAGAGGACACACCAACGAAGACTGCAGCGTATTTTTAGTTAATTATATTTGCTGAGCAATTATTGTCTTAGCGTCACCCCCGAACCAGAGCCTTCTGCTCTGGTTCATGTTTCTTCTTTGCGAATCGAAGCCTTCTGCTTTGATTCTTCCCTCTTGTGCGACTTAGTTTATTTGCCGACAATAATTGCTCGATTTGCGTGCGTGCGTTAATTGTTAAGATTGTCTATCGTCGTTGTAAATATGTCGAGTAATTATTGCCGTAACTTCACTTTGCTCGGCTCGTTTGTTTGACTCCGACACAGCCTTCTGCTGTGTCGGACCTTGCTTGTATGTACCAGACCAGTTGGTACCGGTATTCGGCGTAGATACATTGAGAGTGGGTGGTTGAGAGACAGTGTTCATCGTGTTACACTGTTAAGTGAAAAATCCTCTCTTTTGTAATACCACCCGAGCCACCTCAACGTTTCGTTGCCTGGTGGCAGGTGGTTTTAGGAGTAAATGGGATATCGTTTGAAGACGTCTCTTGGCCATCGCTCTTGGTGAGGACACGTCCGGGTATCGTTGCTGGCTGGAGTTGGGCTGCAAGCATTGTACGCGTCGCGTCACCATCGAACCAGAGCCCTCTGCTCTGGTTCGCTTTTGTTTCTCTCTTCGAAAGAATCAGAGCCTTCTGCCTGGTTCGCCTTTTGTCCCACGTGGATCGGAGACTTCTTCTCCGATTCACAACTTTTGCTCCGCAATAATTACTCGACATACTGCGTTAATATTAGTTCGTCGTTGTTAGGAAAGGGAGCCAGAAGGAATATTGTATTCGTTCTGACTCCCTTTCCGGGTCTCTTGTGCAGCAACCTCCTCGTGGTGAGACCTGGGCAATCGGTATTATCCTCTATTTGTAAGAACTTCTAGTATCTTACAAATAGTGGATAATATCGAGCTAATAGCTGCACATTTAGAATTTCCTATAACATTGTATTGTAGAATTTGTGCTTTGCTAAATATAAAAACATGTGTATTGAAAGATTTTCAATAAAGATCTTGAAAATCAATAACAATGACTATTTCAAATATATTCCCTTCCATAACATTTTGCAATATCACCTTCCCTCAAAACAAAATATATTATTCAAACTGTTTCATTTGATTTTAGAATTAACGCGAATAAGATTACTTCGAGCTACTATTGTTCTGTCACTTTTCACAAGTGCTCCTATAGAAAGTACCACCGGTCTAGTTTTATTGAATATTAGCGGGACTAAATCCATTTACCTACGCTACTGACGCAGTCTTACGTAGTTTTTTGAGCAACCGTTCTATTTAGGTAGAGAGCGCGGAACCACCGACGAGCATCTCGTCGGTAATGGATCTTTTAGCGATGTGGTATTTCAGATCACTGTAAGTTCCACTCATCCCCGCGCCCACCTGTGCCCACTTTTGGCGCCGCTCAATAGCGGCGATGAGGTATCGAATGAGGTTTACTGCAATAGCGATTGTTAGAATGCTATAAATCTACAAATCTGAAACAGGACACAGCTAGGTTTGCTGGGCGCTACGACAACGACATACTAAAGTATTTTATATTTATTTCACGTTCAGATTAATACAGAAATTCAAAAATGTCGGAAAAGCGGTACAGGAAATACAAATTTATAAACAGCAGACGGCTTTTATTCTGATACGGCATTATACATAAAAAATATTGAGGTCCATTAAAAAAGTAACGTGATCTTAAAATCTATCCTACGCTGCATATTAAATTAATTTATATTTTTATCCCAATTTTTGCAAAAATTACGCATAAATTACGTATAAATTAATTTGAGAGTGAAATGTAATCTAATTCTCAGGAACTTTTCTCCAAGTTGGATGTTAGATCTGAAAATAAATTTTTTCAAATCAATTAATTTCTCTTGCTTCAAAATGATGTGGGATCTGATCCAGGCTAAGGTGGGTGTAGGTTCTTGTCCGGGGAAGAGTGGGTGTGGGTTCTTGTCCGAGACAGACTGGGTGTAGGAGCTGTTCCAAGCTAGAAATTGAACTGGTGGCAGCACTATATGATGACCTACTCCTAACAATGGGGTGATCACTCTCTTATTCCTCTCTGCTGTAACATAAGTTCTGTACCTGAAAACTTATAGCAGAGAGGAAATGAGAGTGTTTACGCCCGGGGTCTTTTCTGTCACCACTTTTGTCAGTATAGACTATAAACATACCCACATTGCACCTTACGGCTTTTCCAGTCATCGGGGCCCCCGATGTCTGATTTGTTGTTGACTTATACCACTGAATTTTCGTGCCACCTCATTCGCTATTTACAGGGTCTGCCCGGAAAGTAATGCGACCACATTTTTTAAAACAAATCTATTAAACATACGAGTACAAATCTTTAAAATTCTTCAAAGTAGGAACCTTGGGCGTCGACATATTTTTTCTAGCGCGATTTCCATGCTGTCTATGCTCCTTGGAAGGTGTTTTCTGGAACCTCTCGTAGTACCCTCGTCACAGCCTCTTTGCCGCGTTCCACGCTTTAAAAATGGCATCCTATTAGCACATTTTTTATTTTTGGGAACAAGAAGAAGACGGCGGGAGACCAGTGAGGACTGTACGGATGTTCAAGAAGTGTTGTTATGTTATTTTTTGCCGGATATTCGCGGACTCGTAGGCACTTGTGGCTGGGCGCGTTTTCGCGGTGAAGCACCCAGTTGGCAACGATCTCTTTTTCGACGCGTTGGACCGTTCGTATCGATCTTTTGAGCACTTCCAAGTAGAAAGTATCATCCGAACACTTAATCGACGGTCCGAATTTAAAATTTTCCGCACACGGATCACATTGCCCTCGGTTCTGCTCGTTGATGGGCGCCCAGAGCGACGTTCATTTTCCACCTCCTCCCGACCTTCCTTAAACATTTTGAGCCATCGCAAAACCTGAGATTTAGAGAGGCAGTCATCCCCAAAGGTTTGTTGCAACATGGAAAATGCCTCAGTCCCAGATTTGCCAAGTTGCAGACAGATCGCGTAACGTTGTTCAATAGAACTCTCCATGTCAAGTTTGTACCGCGTACCGAAAACACGTCTCAGTTTATTTACTATTTTGACCGAACGATAGCGCGGAGACGTACGAGTTTTTTCATGTTTACAGCTGAGACCCCCTCGCATTACTTTTCGGACAAACTCTGTATACCCAATGAAACGTATACTACGTTCTACGCATGCAATGGAAGGAAAATCAAAAACAACCAACTTCGGCGATTTAAAACAATAATTTATTTCATAAAGAACTATCTTATAATACCGCTAAACCTAGTGGACAGGTTATTGCATCTGCTTCCTTTAAATAATTACCGTTTACGGTACCGACGAATCGTTCAAACGATGAGTAATAGTTGCTAATACTATTCAACGTATTTACAGGAATCGCAAGTCGCACGAGATGTTCCATGCCCATAAAAAACAACGACGCATCTCTATATGTTACAAACTCGTTCGAGCAGATCATTCTCTTTAAACCAATGAAACGCAATGTGGAACACGATACAATAATGTTAACAATTAACGTAAAAATTGAACGAAACATATTTAACGTTGCAATTTATATCTAAAACTCGAGAACAGAATAATAATCTTAACAAAATCGAGAAGACCGTGCAAATTCCGAAGACTCAACGTAGATAAATTTTTCAATAAAATTTCTCGTTGTAAAATCGTTCTCCCTCGTCCACGATCTTTCGATACCAACCTATCCTATCGCAATAACTCTGTGCATAAACAAACCAATCGTGGAATAATAAAGAACAGTCCATGGAAACGTTGTTCCCATAAAAAAACAAAATATGAATTCGCTATTCTCCGGACAATTCCCAACGCGCGAAAACATTCGATCACATAGACTTCGTTTAAGGATATCTTAAAAAATCTAATTGTAAAAACAAGTTCCCTTTACAATCTTATCAATGATTCTGGCAATGATTGCCAAGAAGCTTGCTGGATGATTTCTGGAACGGTCGAGCCTGAATCCTTCGTGGAAGAATGTTCTAAAGAAAACAGCATTGACTCAAAAGAACAGGAAAATATTTACAGCGGTTGTTCGTTCAACCAAGTCTCGGCAGCAATACTAAACACAGTAGATTCAACAACGAATCTCTGACATCGTGGAATCACGCTTCCCGACGTAATTTCAGGTACCCTCTTCAAGGGAGTCACGATTCCGTCTTTTCAGGAAGAGCAGCCTCCTCGTCCACCTCGGTCTTTAGGTTCTGATTCATCTCGACCTGCTTCTCCTCCTCCTCCTCGTGTTCCATTTGCCCGTCAACGTTGATCTCCTCCTCTTCTTCGCCAACGTCTGGCAACATCTCCTCCTTCACCGTGATCCCATCGTCACAATTCTGCTCTTCAGCTTCTGTCACTTTTATCTCTGCGTTCTGCACAGTTTCATGGGGTGAAGAGATTTCTCCATGACGATGGAACGTCAGCACATGGTGATCCAGCTCGGCCCTGAAGAAGAACTTCAAGGTGCACTTCGAGCAGTCGTAAGGCCGGGCACCAAGACCGTGTTCTTGGAGCATGTGGTTCTGAAAAATATTCTAAATTGTTAAGACATTCGTGTATACAATTTATAAGAAATTCTTTGAGATTGGTAAGTACCTGAAGACCGATCGGCGCGGTGAAAAGGGACTGGCAAATGTAACAGCTTAGAGCAGCGCAGCCGGCGAAAGTGTGCTCTATCAGGTGACTCTGCAACTGCAGGGGGCTGCAGGCTTCGTAGAGACACAGGTGGCATCGTAGTGCATCCACGGAAGCTTTTCCTGTAGCTTCCAGGTGCTCTTTTCTGACGTGCTGTTGTATCTTTGCCTCTGACGGGAACGACATCTGAAACAGACAAGTAAATCGTTAGTCGTCGTATAAAGGCTGCGATTTCGACAATTTTCGAATTACCTGGCACTGTATACAGGTGTACGTGTTGGACCCAGCAGCAGGCTTCTCGTGCTCCGCGAGCCGGTGTTTCTCCACCTCCTCAGGGTCCTCGAACTTCACTCCACAGTCCTGACATCTTTTATTATCAGTAAAGTTCTCGTCAGTCCTCTCTTCAGCCTTGAACACCCTTTCGGACTCCCATCTATCTCTGGACCCGTCCCATTGGGATTCTTTGCCGCTGGGAACCCAGCTTCTGTCGTTCTTTGCTCTAGCATGTTCATAAGGGGAATTTAAAATAGGTAGACCTTGGGAGTGGCGGATGTAGCAGGACTTGCAGACTCTCAGGGACTGTCCGCCGCCAGTGATGTGGCTGGGAGGCAGGCTGACGAAGTCGTCAGCCGAGTAATCTCTCAGACATAAGCAGCACCCTGGACTTTGGCTCTTCTGATTAGGACTGGGACTGGACGCGGTGCTCTGGGAGCTGGGGGACGATCTGAGATGATGCCTGGCGTGAAGACGACACTCCAGATCGCTGATCAACGTTTGCCTGCAGACCACGCAGGCGGCAGGAAGATGAGGAAGGGAGCCGTCGAGTCTCTGTTGAGGATCGACGTTCTCTAAACTGTGTCTCTGCACGTGTTCGAGGAACTGAGCTTCCGAGGCCAGGTTCCCTCGACAGACGACGCAGGTATCGCTCAGCTGGATCTTGCAGTGCTTCTGCAGCTTATGCTCGGCTAGGGTAGCTCCGGAAGGACACACCTCATCGCAGATGTTGCACTTGTGCCTGCCCCCAGGCTCGTTCGAAGCGTGTTGGATCCTTGTGTGAGACTCCAGTTCGGTTCTAGAGCGGCATACCTCGCCACAGTAAGCGCAGGTCATGCTCAGACTGGATAGTGACTTAGTCTGAAGCTTCGCGGGAGCGTGAGCCAGTTTCTTGTGCGCTTGAAGCTCAGCCTCGTTCGCGAACTCTCCTCTCTCGCAGAGCTCGCACTGCTGGGACCCTGTGCTGGTGTAATTCGGACGTTTGTTGTTGTTGTCGCGTTGATTCAGCGAGTTGTTGTTGCTGGAGGCTGGGGAACGACCCCTCTTTTGGGACTTTGGCTGGGAAAATACGAAAATTCCTTTGGTGTTAATTATCTGTTCCATCCTTTCAGTAAGGAACAGTAGCTTATTTTAACAAGAAAATAAGTACACTCACCTCATCCTGAGTCCTCGGAGGTCTCCCAATCCTCCCGTTCTCCCTGGAGCTGCTCCTGACAGCTTGATGGTCGCTAGAATGATGCGCCTGGGCCATGTGTCTGTCCAGCAAAAACTCCACAGCGAAGCCTTCTCTGCAAATGGGGCACCTATACAAGCTGGTCGAGTGGCTGGCCAGGTGAAGTTGTAGCTCCAATTCCGAATTGCAACAAATTCCGCAGAAAACGCATCTTGGTACAGCACCGCCGGTAACCCCAGGTGTGGAAGCAGGACTCCTAGCCACGGGGCTGCTGTTCGAGACCGTGGACGGTGCATGAACGCTCCTGACATGATTAGCCATCTCCGCTTCGCTTCTGAAGAAACTTCTGCCTTCACCAGGTGCATTCCCAGGCGAATTTTCATTGTTAGGAACGGTACAGGCGTTGCACCGGTAGATCCTGCACTCCTGACTGTGCTTCACGGCGAAATGAACTTGTATAGCGACTCTAGAGTCGAAAGTGTCCCTGCACAAGGCACATCTGTAAAGATGATGCGCATGGCTGTCGAGCAGGTGCCTTTGCAGTAGATCAGGATGCGGGTACAGCTTCTTGCAAGCACCGCAAGCGTACTCCTTGCTGATCTGGCCTAGGTAATGCTTAGTGAGATGGGCCAGCATGTCCTCTCTATCTTGGAAGGTAGCCTCGCATTTTGGACAGGGGTGTCTCATCGCGTCGTTCCTGTGATCAGCCTGGAGATGCCTGGCCAGGTGTTCTCTGAAGGACTCGAAATCCTTCAAAGCAGCTCCGCATTGTCCGCAGAGCAGAGTGCCAGGATTGTAGCTGCTCTCGGTGGGTCTGGAATGTTTGCTGGTCAGATCAGCCGGCTCTGATACCGAATCCCTAGTCTTCTGAGTTCTAGAACTCTTCGAGTCCGCGTAGGTTCCGTTGATCTTCGCGTCCCCGTACTCTCCGCCTTCCAGAGGCCCTAATCTCCGGTTCTCGCAGTGCTGCAGGACATAGTGTTCTGCGTAGGCCGCGGCAGAGGCACAGGGGATGCCGCAGAGAGGACACATCATCAGCGCGGAGCCGAATCCGTCGGTTCTGTGGATCGAGACCAGGTGATCCCTCAGCGTGGCCAACGTCGAGAACTTCATCGTGCATTGGTTGCACGTGAACGCGTTCTCGAACTGGTCCTTGTCCGTCGATCTCTCCGCGTCCTCCTGGTACTTTCTCTCGTGATGATCCTTCGAGGATCCTTCCGATCGCTGCGATCCTTTCTCGCGCTGGTAACCGGCTTGATCGGTGGTCCTGCTGGGAGACGGTGCGACTGCGACGCTCTCCCCGCTCAGGATCGCCTGGTGCATCGTGTGCACGTGCATCTGTAGCTGCTGCATGCAACTGAACGAGTCCCGTGTGCAGTACATGCAGGCCAGCTTCAATGGAGAGCTCAGGATAGGCGTGTTCGACGCGCTGCCGTGGGAGCTTTTTAATCCTGTTCTAGGGTTCAGAGCTAGGTTCAGGGAGGGCGACGGGGAACTAGGAACTGGGGGAGAGGATGTGCTGTGCGAGGACACGCTGCGACGACCGTACTCCACGTCCTGCAGCTTCGTCGCGCCCTGGGATTGATGGTGGTGCTTCTTGTGAGACTGCATGTGCGACGTCAGTGCTGCTGCTGTGTTGTAGCCGCGGGAGCAGGCTGTGCACTGGTACGGCTTCTGGGTGTCGTGCGTTTTCATGTGGATCTTCAGATGATCGCTGAAAGCAGACATTGCGTTCTGGAGAATCTCGGAAGAAAGGGAGACCCGAAAATTGGGGTGCAGGAGTAGCTTTGATTTGTAGGGTTGTTCTGACATGTCCGTAAGCAATGAGGATCTTGCTTGCCTAAACGTTTAACACCCTAGTGGAAGAGATTGTAGATCTTAGTAAACTAGTTACTAACGTAGAAAAGAGAATTGATGGACCTAGAAGTTTCGAACTGGAAAAAATTGTGGAGAAATAACTCCAGGGCCTGGAAAAACAAAGTAACAGGAAGGTGGTCGCTGGATCCAAACCGGGAATCACAGAAGAAGCGCATCAATCGGGATCAAAATTACACGATATCGGACGGTTCCCCCGGTGGCTGAATTGTCGGCTGGCGATGAAAACGGACGTTTAAATTTTGGAGATCTGTCAGAGATCTCGTGGCCAAAAATAAAAGGTGTCGAGGCAAGGCAAGGCGAGGCGAGGCGAGCGGAGGCGAGGTGAGGCGAGGCGATACGAACGCGATGGGTCAACAATTTTCACGCGGCCGTACCCACGAACGGATGAATAATTCATCCCCTCGGCGGAAAACTAAATCCGTTATAAGGCGAGGTCAGACACACGGGCGCGCGCACACACGGGACGCTCGCGGACCGGTCAGTGTCTCGATTTCCAGAAACGAAGACAGACGGCAAATTTGCTCTTGCACTTTACGCCTGAATAATTCATAAGCCAGGATTATCGGCCGGCCAGCCTGGCCACGTCCTATTATCGCCTGTATCGCTTCCCGTGTGCCGTCTATCCGGCTGAGGAAAACGGGAAACCGCCATGTGTCAACCTCTCCGACACGTTCCTCGCCGATGGTAGACCTTTTGCTCGAGGACGGGGAGTGTCAACGAATTTTCGCACTTTTCTACCTCGACTTGGAGCGTGGTTCAAGTGTAACGAGAAACGAAATGAATTTCCAGTTCGAATTGATAGTGCATTTTCTGTCGGATTGTTCGACTTTAAAAAATTCTACGTACCATTAACCCTCACTCCGCGTACATATATTCTAATGTTAACCATATACATGTATTTAGTGCAAAATGTAAAGAAAAAACTTTGACCGCGTAAGAAATTTTATTGATTTTCATGATTAAAGTAGGTCTGAATAGATTTAAAAAGTTCAATATAATATATAAAAATAGAATAAAAATAATATAATTTCAATTTTTTTAAATCATACGTGAAATATGCACAGATAGCATAGGTTATATGTAAATATGCACGATAGCAAAAGATTGGTAAACTATGAATTAGGGATATAATGAAATTGTCTTGTTGGTGGACGATGATTTAGAGTTAGAGTAATCCGGGAGGTGATTCCCCGCTAAATCCATCAGCCGGTGGTCAAGGTAATCACGGCGGAGTGTTTAGTAAATGAAAAAAATGGCCAGTCATTATCCCCGCAGGGGTGGAGCGTGCTGTTAGGGGCCCGGAAGAGAGGAAATAGAAATAAATGGAGCAGAAGAGAGAGCTCCACCCAACGAACTCTCCTCGGATCTCCCACAAGTTCCGACGGCTCCCGACCGTCCACGCTCGCTGAAATTTTATTTACGTCCCTCGTTTGCGAAAATAATAGAAGCTTGAAGGGATAAAACCGTTTCGACCGGTCTCGCGAGGATTGCTACCACAACGTGTCACTTTTCAACGGGCCTGTGACGGATTGCACCGCTCGGCAAACTGTGAATCGTCTTCTCGAACATCTCCGAAACACTTACAATTCAATCTCGATCGAGTTCATCTCGAAAAAGCTGACGATCCAGTTGGTGGAGTTGCATACTTTGACACAAATGTTCCAGAGTTGAAAATAATATGTACCGGAAAATTTTTGTGAAACGAATCGATCTCGTTTTGTCTTCGCGCGGCAGATGATACGAGCGCGTCGGATCGATGATCGGCGATCTACGTCGCGCAACGAGATCCCCCGTGGCTGCGGGATCTACGTGAGAACCACGGGGGTTTTCACCCTTTTGTTGGGTCACCCAAGCCGACCGTCAAGCCCCGAGAACGAATAGAGATGTGGCGTAAAGATCAGCCGACGCGATTGTGATAATGGCTGACAGGAGAAGGTCTCTGTTAGGACTTCGACTTTTCGGTTCGAGCGACCAGCGATCCCCGAAACCATGATCCACTTAACCCTTTGCACTCGGAGCTATATTAACTCGAAAATTAAACATTTCTTCTGACCTAGAATAATTCCATTCTATATATGATTTGTTTCATTTTATGGATATGAAATTGATGTAATATCTCATACAATACTTAAATCTTTAGTTATTGAGTAGATACCAACTTATTTAATAATGTAAACAATATTTTCAATAATGGTACAGCAATGTTTAGTGGTGACTCCGGAGTCACCACTCGAGTGCTAAGGGTTAAATTTATCGCAATATGTGGTTGAATAAAGAAACTCGCTCGATAATTTTCTATGAATGCATTTTTCACTGGCATTAGAAGAGTTTAAGCTCACTGACATTATTGAAAGAAAAAGTTCGTTTTCATGAAATTTCTAAAATCTAGTAATTATAAATTGAACCTGTTCCAGAGTTAAAAAGAGAGAAATTGAAAGAAGCGTATAGTCTGCAGAATTACGCGTTCCCTGGTAGTGTTTTCCGGATCGCTGGATCATGGGACGATCCAGGGACGATCCAGAGATGATGTAGGGACGAATGACGAAGGGGATGCGAGTTCTGGATCGTGTTCGGAGTCGTGAGCGCGGCGTAAGAGTGTAAGGCCGGTCGGACCGAGCGGGAACGAGGCACTTGACTAATGTTCTACCTGTTGTCCCGTAACACCTATGCGCCTACCTGTCCGCCGCTCACCTGGACAAGCGGGGGCCCCTTCTTCTCGCGTGCACACGTAGCATTCAGGAACGGCCGCGCCGGTTGCGCGCAGGGAGGACGGACACACTCGAACACGAAAAAGGTGAGCGCCGGTTAGGTTCGCCACCCTCGCGTTCTCCAGCTTAGCATTTCAATACGCGAGAAGACCGAGTGAATGCGTTTCAAGGATAGAGAGGAGAAGATAAAGACAGGGGAAAGGGGACGTCGAGAAGAAAACCTGAGGGGAAGAGTGAGAGAGAGAGAGAGAGAGAGAGAGAAAGAAAGAAAGAGAGAGAGAGGGGGTGAGCCACGTGAGAGAGTAAAGCTTGACTAATGCGAGCCGGGGCCGCGGTCGTCGCGCGATCATTACTCATTTGTCACCCGGTGGATCGGTCCCTCGGAATATCGGGGCCCTCTGTGTTTAGCCCCCACTTTACCCGACTGTCTACGGGGCCCGCTTTCACAACTTCCACGACCCACCGGGGGATGATTGATTTTCCTACGGAAGATCTCTCTTTGACGCGGACTCCGTTTCCGTGACTGATCTCGAATCGGTTTTAGAATCTTTCTCGGATCTGTCTGATAATAGCTGGAATATTAGGTCCCCTTAATCGAAAGCTAATTTTTGAATTCTTGATCATTAGACACAGCGGATTTTATGCATTTGTGACAAGAATGACTAGGTGGAATTTAAAGCAGCAAAAACATTAGAAGAATTTAAAAATTCTGTTCTATGATTTTCATCTTATTAAACATATTAAGAAACAGAATAAATCTCTACTTCACTCCAGTTTGGTGAAATTCAGGTAGAAAATTTTGCATAAAGATCCGCTGTCTATTGATCATGGAAATAAGTATGATATTAGAGAAGTGGGAATTCCGATCTGTCTGATAATAGCTGGAACATTCGGACGCCTTCATCTAAAGCTAATTTTTGAACTTTTGATCGAATGTATGGTACTAGAGAAGTGGGAATTATTTATACAAATTAAAGAGGAATGTACGAACTATGCGCAACTGTATGCAAAATTGCATTAATTTCAAGATACAGGAGCCACGAACATATTTATTTCTTTTCTCAATAATGTCAATAAGCGAAAAGTAATGCAAGTATGGAGGATCCAGGAAGATAGAGAGTCATTGGTAATGGTCGAGCATTTACTGTCGCTGTGTGGCGACGGTGTCCCAAGTTAAAGGAGTCCCCGGCTTACCTCCTGGAGAAAGCAGCCTCGCAGTGCGTGCATCGATATCTTCGATCTCCGGTGTGCAGCTTCACGTGTCGATCTCTGCTGCGTTTGTGTTTGAATAGTCTGGCACACCAGCTGCACCGATACGGCATTTGATCGCCGTGGCTCTGGAACGTTAACATACCTATGATCTATCTATCGATTGGACATGGACATCGATAACCGGGTGAATAGAACCCCCGGACAAAATAAGAGTTTATCTTGACCCCTTCGCACAGCGTCCACACAAATACAAAATTAAACTTTGAACTAACTAAATTTTGATCTAACTAAATTTTGATGTAACTAAATTTTGATCTAACTAAATTTTGATGTAACTAAATTTTGATCTAACTAAATTTTGATCTAACTAAATTTTGATCTAACTAAATTTTGATCTAACTAAATTTTGATCTAAGTAAATTTTGATCTAACTAAATTTTGGTCTAACTAAAACTAAAGGATATAGCCGGATAAAGTCAAAAGTTCCCTTGAGCCGAATTATATGGTCGATGGGTCATTCGATAGGGCATCAAGAAAAAACATACTGTGCAAAATTTCAACCCTACATCTCGATAGGAGGGATAGATATGGAATGAAATCTAAAAATAAAATTTTGAAAAAATCTGACACATGTCTAGCACCCAAATAGATACTCTGAAATTCGTTTGAGATTTTTAAATTGAAAATCGAAAACCTCAAAAAATGGATAAAATGCAGATTTCACATGGAAGTTCTAGAGTGACTACGTTTATATTTTTACAGTAAGTATATTCTTATAATTATTGTTCACAAATTTTTTCAGATTTTATGGTCGGGTGTGCCGTAGTTGAAAACAATAAAAACCGATGGTTTTGACGTTTTTTCCTCGAGTAACTAAGCTAACCTTAAAATTGTTACGTTTTCATTATGTAAGTCTATTGGGCACTAATAAACTAAAAAATAGGCCAAAAACTGATTTTTCTATTATAACCCACAACTACCCTCCCGATCGAGATATAGGGTCGAAATTTTACACAGTATGTTTTTTCTTGATGCCCTCTCGAATGACCCATCGGCCATATAATTCAGCTCACGGGCACTTTTCACCATTTTATCCGGCTATACCAATTTGGTCTAACTAAAATGAACCATTGGATACAAGTCAAATGTTTTCGTTGTTACATAAAAAGAATTCGATTGTTCAGTTATCTAAGGTTGATGTTTTCAATGAATCGAAATGAACCAGTGTTAACGCATTAAGTGCACGAAGTTCTGCGATTTCGATGATCAATAAGATTCCCATTGATAAGAATGACGAACACGGAACAAAATGATAGGACGATTAACCAGTGGCTCGCTGGGATGCGCCAAAGGTCCAGAAGACCAAGAGAGAGAGAGGTGGGAAAGAGGATCGACAAGTAAGAAACTTCTCGTCGGAGAAGTTCCCCTGGTTGTCACCCAGGTAGATCACTGTGACCGATATGATGGCGAACGGGTCGGGTCATTCTCTTTGTCCTGGTCGTTTTTTCCTCTTTATTTCCTCCGTCTCCGTCCCTGCCTTGGCACGATATGCTCTCTTTTCGTAACTCCGCCGGGGTAAGCTCGGCACGTACGACTTTCGAGCCGTTTCGTCGGCTCCTTTGAAGAGACAATCCGGACGGAAGGGCGAAGCGATCGTTGCTCGTTCGTCCTGGAAGACGAACTTCGCTGTCATCCGGCTCCGGAAGCCGGAGGAGAGACTCTCCGGGAGAGAAAGCGTCCAAGAAAGCTTCGCCGATTGACATCGATCGCGGAACCATCGAACAAGAAGCGCGACGCGATGTCGATCGATTAGATAGCGTGGAGACTTTTTTATCCGACATTTTAGCTTCTTTTTTTTAACGATGTCTTAGATCATTCCACGAGTCATGCTGTCTTTTTACTGCGCTTCGAGAGTGTATGATCGATATGTTTTGCTCGAGCCAAGTTTTTATAGAAACTACTCTTCTAGTCGAGTGCCAATGTAAAAATCACACAAAATCAAAACAACTTATTTAATAAAACAAGAACAGAAAAGACAAAGTTTACTTAATACATTTTAGTGAAAATTGATTTTTAAGTTTAGTAGATAAATTGTTCATATATGACTGACGTGGCACTTAATTGACACTAAATCTACCGAGCACTAAATGCGATAAAAATCTTTTAGGTTTTGCAATTTTTAACATAATGTGTACTTGGATAAAGAAATTTATCGAATCAATGTCCATATGTAAGCAACTTGATCATTTCAATAATTGTAAAATGAAAAATATAAAACCGGTCATTTGACCAGCAGCGATAGGTTTAGTGTTAAGTAATTTAAGTAATTTTTCAAATTTTGGAACAGTGTTCTGGATGAACCACAATCGTTTGAAATTGAAGGATTGAAAGCTCCGAATGAGGCAGAAGCTTTGTCAATTGGAACGGTCAAGTTAAAGCGACGGTTGATGCAAGTATTAAAATTGTGTAGAACAATTGAAGCGTCAGAAAATGATTTGCGGGACGAGTGTCGAGAAGGAAACTTTATCAACATGATCGAAGCGGTATCTGGAGCCGCGATTCAGCTCGCGTGCAAGCGGCTTTCATCGAGGCTGAAAAGTCCCGAGGAACCCGAACCTGGACGAGCCACCTGGACGAACTACCTGACCGGTACAACCTGTTATGGGACACGGTACAGATTTTGACCCAAAGATGACCCGGCACCGACGCGGAAGAGAAGCTCTCTCTCTCTCTCTCTCTCTCTCTCTCTCTCTCTATCTCGGCGTCTAATGCCACCGACATGCAAAACAGAAAAATCCGAATTTGCCACGCGTCAGCCACACCTCTCTGACTACTCGCGATCCTCCAGAGGCGGTTTTGTACTGACAATGAGTTAGGTTCAATCTGGAATACCAGTTCCTGCTACCTGGACCTTGCATCTGGACTTTATGGCGGAGATAACTGACTTCTTCTACCTGGCTCGTGCAACTTCATTTCATTCCGGAGATAACTAACTTGTTCGCGGAACATCACGTTCAGATCTCGTTCAATTAAGATCGAGAGTAGCGTAATGGGGCCTGCGAGACACTTTAGGGAGAACTGGATTTACACCTTGATTCAGATGTTTCGTATGCGATGCGATCGTCGGAGATTATGCTTCAGAATTTATTGGAAGATAGTGAAGCTACCTGTTTTCTTATTATTTTAATAGGACTAAGACCGAATCTATATGTTCTACGTAACAGTTCCAGTTTTCTAAATACTAGTGGTGTGCGAGACCGGGACGGGAACGAGAACAATTTTCGGGTTCCGAAAACATTTTCTCGAAAATGTTTCCCAAATACATTTTTGGAATCCCGTCCCAAGCATCGGGTTTCGGGACTTCTCGGGTTCTAGCACACCTCTACTAAATACACTATAAATAATAATATCACAGAGTACACATGGGTCTAAATAATTAGGTGTATCGGTTACCTGTTCGTGCTTCTTCAGGTAGCTCAGCCTCGGAAAGGTGCGATCGCAGAATTGACAGGGATAAGGAGCGGTAGCGTTGTTGCCGTCGGCGTTGACGCCAACGTCAGCGTCGACTTCAGGTTCCGACGGGAAGCTAGCAGATGTGGGAGTCGCGCAGGACGATGGCGTTTCTCCTCCTCGACGCGAGTTTGGCCCGCCATCCTCGCTGTGCCAGGACGAACTTCCGGTCCCGAGTGCTTCTGCAATCAGAGGTAAACGTCTCGATCTAGAACCAGTTGGAATCAAACAAATCGTCCATCGAAATTGGACAGAGTACCCCACAAAGAGTGAAAGAACGTTTCATTTTGCATCAAGATCCGCGGTCTGGTTATCGGTTATGACACCGAAGGGTCGATCGAAGTGGAAGAATCGTCGATGGCGAGTCCGATAGGCTCGCTGTCAGTCGTCGTCGGGTCCGAGCGCGATCTTTTTCGTAAACAGGTTTCTAAATGTCGTAAGTGGGACCAGTTCTTCCATAAGCGTGACCTTACGAACCCCGATGTAGGAACGTTACGAGGCCAGGCTGACCTCAGCCTCGCCCGTTATACGTCCCTTCGGATTGTTTTCGTAACGAGTGTATACCGTGCTATACGGTGAAACTGGTACCATTAACCCGCGTGGCTCTCGTCAAGAAACCGCCGCGAGATCCTCGAAGACTGGTCCCCCTGGTCCGCGGATAGAAGCGTTTCTCTCTCGCGGGGAATTCGCCAAGAATTCTCCCGGATCGAGTTCTGCTACCCTTTTATCCGCGCATCCAGTCCACACGCTATCCTCCCTGGAATCGTGTTAACGCGCCTCGCAATTTTTGCTCCCCCCTAACACAACGAATGCTAAGCTTTTTCTCCTATCCGCTAGCGATAGAGAACAATCGCGACACGTCCCGCAATCTTCTTGCTTCTTGCTTGCCCTGAAGCGATCACTGGCAATTCTCCTGCGCTGGGATAACAGCGCCAGGCGTCGTCGCGTCGTCGTCGTTTGCTGCAGTCGCGATTATGTCGCGACCAGGATTTTTATTTGGAATTTGACGATTTGGGGCAATTCAGCTTGATGGGGGAAATGCATCGCTAGGTATTTTATTTACGTTGCGGGAGATCAATCTTTATTCTCGGTATTGCCGCTAACTTGCTGGTTCGATGATTATTCGACGATTTTTATCGGATAGAATTCAAGGATCTGGTAAAATGGATTATAATCTACAAGCTCGTTTTGATTGGGAAAGCTAATCCAAAAACTGTCTATGACTCCGAAGAAAATCCAAAAAAATAAAGATAGAGGTAGGAACGATTAATGAAAGATAAATGAAGTAAAATAAATGAAGGATCTTAAATAAAATAGAGAGTGACGCGTAGAAGTAGTGCGAACGTCAGGCAGGGATTTATGGTGCCAGTGGTATTGCGATCGTAGGTTCCAGGTGGAACTGGAAGGCATTGGAGTAGACTGGTCTGGCCGTGGAAAGAAACGCGTAATAGAAGAAACCGTCGACGAAGGAGACATCCGGACGAGGCGAGTCGAATAATTAATAATTGCCAGGAATGAAGAGACTCCCACCGGCACGGATAGAGCAAAGTGGCCCTGGTAAACGGTGGAAATGACTCGGCTAGTTGGCCGTTTCCTCATTTGCCCCGGTCCACGCTCTGGATCCGACACCCACCACTGGATTTAAGAGATTTTACGGAATACCGTCGTCTCCTCCGCTCTAATAGCGGCTCCGACCAACAGGCAAGGAGACACCCAACGAGATCGGATCACGTGGATCACGGTTAAATGGCTCGCATCCTCCGCCCACGTCGCGTTTTCCCCATAACAAGCGCGAGAGATCGCGTGCGAGTAATCTGTCGGCGTTGCGGTAATTGCTCTAATCGTTCATTATTATTTTCACCGTCCACCTTCGGATTATACACCGTTTGCACGTGACGCTGCTCAATGAAACCCTGGGCGATTCTAATCGGGACAACTTCAGCGTAAGACACTTCTTTTCAACGTTTCCGTAAAATAGAAACTTTCTCATTTTGTCCACATGAAACGGACTGTATTTATTCGTATCACGCTTGAACATTTAACAATTTATTAAGTAGACATTTAGTAGTGTATTTGAGGATCTATTTGATTTAATTTAATTAAAATTTGAAATTAAAATCGTTGGGTCAGTATGAAGCTAATCCGGTAGTTTAGGGGATGAATATTCGAAATCAAAACGATTAGGAAAATGTGTGAAAAAAAATGTAAAGATTGTTAAGAGATGCGATCGAATGCAGTCGGTTCGCACTTTTCGATTACCGGGGGTGCTTTATGGTTGCAAAAGCGAGGCTCGTTTCCATAATGGCGGTGGGAGATGCTAGGGAGGCTATCGTACGTTTCCGGGGCGCGTTCCACCGCAAGTAACCCCCAAGATGCCTCTGTCGATCAGGTGTTCCTCCGATTGTGTAACAGAGATCTCGTGAACGTATCGGGGCACTCGCCCAATTGGCATGCTGCGTGACTCACAGCGGCGCGGCAGCGCGCCTCCTCTCGCAGAAAGAGAGACAAGGCGGATCGGGTGAGCACGCAATAAATAGAAACCGAGCTGCCGAACGGCACCCAGCTGATCCGCTGTCGTCGGGAATTCGACTGCGAGACTGCCAAGAGAAATCGGACGAGGAACAAAGCCGGTCCTCGTTCATGGAGAACGCCTCTGATCGACGCAGAAGCATGCGAAACACTCTCCGACCATCGAATCGCGCACCCTCGTGAAGCTTCACGTTTATATTCAATTAATCGCTCGATAATCAGTGGGAACATGATCTTGCACCATTCGTACGTCTTGGAATGCTGAACATGAGATACGCTATCTCATCTCTTTTGGTGATTTCATCCCCCAAGAGACTGTTCTCTTTGATTTTACTGTCGCAACCCCTAGGATGATCAAAGCAAGGCTCAGTTTAGGAAGTGTATCTTCGCTTTAGAATTTTGAAGCAAGACTACCCTCGAGGTACCTTAATAATTTTCCTATTTAACATTAAACCTACCAAGCACAAAACATATAAAAGCACCTTCTAGCAGTGACAAGATCGAATTTACTTAAACTTTTTTACGGTTTCTATTATATTTTGTGCTTAAATGAAGAAGTCAATTCAGTCATTTCCTATGAAAGCGTTTTTATAATTTCAATAATTATGAAATAGGAAACCGGTCATTTGACCGTGGTAGGTTTAGTGTTAAAGGGCTGCTAAAGGAAAATTCTCGTAAAGTTCCCAAGTTTGAGCGATGTCTGGAACAAAGTACCACCACTGTCCAGGTCCTCTTTCTGTCCATCTCTTTCTATCAGTGGTTGAACGGCTGCTGAGGAAATATGGTCCGGAATCGGTGAAAGTTTGGCAGCTCGTGCGATGTTAGGCGATTCCTTAGAATCCTCGGGAGAAAGGGGGGCCGATCTTTAAAAGATCGGCAGACAAGGACGCAAAGGCTCGCGGAGGGATTCGAGGGGGTTTTATTTAGAGTCTCGATCCCGTCCAATCAGCGGCGATGTGTCATCGACGCGAAAATAGTCGCACTTAACACTGGCAGCTCTTTTCTGCCGCGACCTGCCGATGCCAGCCCTGTTGCATTGTGTTTTTGTCTTTGGTAACGTGTGTGCGTGTTCGCGCCCATATACAGTCTCTCACGCTCCCTCTCTTTCTTTCTCTTGGACGGCTCTCGTCGCGTGTGGCTGCGTAATGTTGTCACCTCGTGCCCGTCGCTATTTATAGGACGCTTCGACGTCGCTTATTAATAGGGGGCCGACTTAACGCCTTCGTTAATTGTGACTTATGTACGGGACGCGAACTCCGTCAGTCTGCCAGTGGTTTGCGCGGATTTACAAACCGCCATTGGCGTGGCGACAACCGGCCGACTGACTTCCTCGATCATCTCGATCCCTCCCTACAACCCCCACGATCTCAACCCCTGAATGAACTTAGAAAATCGATTGAAAAATTGTGACGATCGAATCAATGCATTCGATATTCGTTTGCATTGAAGTGGAATTTAATATTTCTTTGAAACTTAATGCCTGTCCCTAAAAGTAATCACGTCATCGATAGTCCACTTAAAAACTAAATCTTTGGCTGGTTGGTTTGAAAATTGTCAATAGTCGAAATAAAATAAATCATCCTTTTCGAAAGTGGTTTGCACCCCCTTACTAAAATGTTCCTGAATGGCCCCAATGTAACCCACGTGGACGGTTTTCTTAATTAACGTACTCATCTATTCACGAACTAGAGAATTCCACTTTTAAATTGACACCGCTATATATATTAATATATTCGACATATAAAAGGGTAGGATAAGAACACGAGGTAGATTAATTAATGAAGCACCAGAAGGGCGATACATACAGAATAGATCGACGAGATTAAAATTGCAGAGAAAATCGACAGCCCATCACGAAGAACCCAAAAATGTCATGAACGATTCAGGGAAATTATTTCTACACAGGTTAATCGAGAAAATGAAAAAATGAAAATTTTAACATTGACGCGTGCAAGATATTTTCAGTCCGAATCGATACCGAATCGGAGACTTTGCGTAATCGATCAGTGCACAACGATGGCAATGGCGGTTCTGTCGGAAAATTTCCTCTTAACCCATAAATTGCTCTTAGCAACGAACCAGTTAACCGGCAATTATTAAATCAGATTGAGCTCGAATGAGCAGCACGCGCGCGGGCGCGACGCATCAAACAATTCGCTCGCGCCGAGTATCAATTAAAACTCCGGAACAACGGGATTAACGATAATGTACCTTTCGATTTCTGCTCGTCCTGGATGGGTTCCTTGTGAGCCTGTATCTTGCCGATCAGCAGCTCGAGCCTGGAGCTGTTTCCCTTGAACAGCATTCTGAGTTTCGGATCAAGCACCCCTCGAGCGTGAAACTCCTCGATCCACCATCACCTTTTGGATCCTCGAGCGAAACCGATTCACCGGTGGTTCAATGCCGATCACAGATCTCGCAGAGCTCACAGTTTTCGAAGGAATCGATCACAGAGCTCAGTTTACGCAGGAATCGATCACAGAGCTGGCAGTCATCAAGGGAATCGATCTCGGTCCTCGGTATCATGCCACGAATCGAATCCCTTCGATTTCGACACGAGAGATCTACGAGTCACTGATACGTCCGACCTGATCCACGAATCGGAAGATCGGCGCAGAGAAGATGACAATAGCAGCGTGAGGAGTGAAGAGAGCGAGAGGAGACGCGGAGGAAATCAGGCGGCAGGATCCTCCGGGAGGACGATCGATCCGGCCTCGATCGTTCGATCGCAAGGACTGACGTTGACGCGCGAACGAGCGAATGATGCGAGAGCGGAGAGAACGAGCGAGCGAGCGAGCGAGCGAGCAAGCGAGCGATGCAGCCAGCTGGTAACACTGTGAAACGCGCACTAACCGGGAACCCACAGTGACTATTATCGCGCACGATGCAAACCGACACACCAAGTCCTCCTCCTGACAGCAAAAGAGTGCCGCGTTACCGTACGTGGAAGGAGAAGGGACCACAAAAGCCGGCACAGAGAGGCTAGGGAGTCCCCTGGGAAACCAGCCACCGCATTGGACGGTAGGCGGGATCACACACTAACGAGTACACCCACCTTCCGACTACCCACTGGCACCTATTTAACCTTTCATCCACCTAATCCACCTATGTGTGCCCTTTCGACGGAGAAGGTGAGCGACCGGGGGCCGCGGTTACCGTTCCGGCTACCGGAAGCCCGCCCGCTCCTCACATAATCAATGAGACAACGCTCTTTCTTCTACCTTTTTTTTTTCTTATTTTATCCGCCCGCGAATTTTTATCTACCGCTCGCCTCTCGACATCGATCTGTCCTCTATCTGTCGCTCGGACACAGTTTTTTAAAACCACCCGAAGACATCGTAATGCTTTTTCACGAGTTGTCTTGAATTTTCCTTAGATAGCCCATTCAAGATCATTTTTAAACACTTTGGACAATATCCGAAGATCTGTAATTATTGTTAATAACCATTACAAGTACTCACTTGCGAAAAGTGCCGACAACGTTGCAGATTCAAACTAAATTCGGCACACCGAATATATTAACACTAAACCTACCCGAGCTCTAAAAATGGCTGGCATTTAGTTTGCCTTAAAATGACATCATCGAATTTATATAGATTTTCTGTAATTTTTATTATATGTGCTTGGATACAAAAATGTGTATAATCATTTCCAGTGAAAGCATCATTATAATTTCAATAATTGTAAAATAAAAAATCAGAAAACAGTTAGTTGACCAGTGGTGGTAGGTTTAGTGTTAACCCCTGCTATGATTTATTTGGTGATTACAGTCGTTGGAATTGCTTTGTCGTTTGTGATTTCCTAGAAGATTAAGGGAATCGATATCTACTGGATGCCTATGTCTTTTCCAATTACTTAACATTAACAACAAAAAAATATAATTTTATTCTGGTCTAAAAGAATCTAGTAGACTTTTGTACGAAACTTGGGGGAGACGCGGCACTTAAAGTGTTAAATACTTTACCGAGCCTGTTCCTAGGGTTCAGCCGGTAATCGCCCAAGGAATGAAAGAAATCGCCTAATGAAAGAAAGTGCCCGTAAGCAGGGCCCGTCTCGCAATAGCGTCCGACGACGACGTTAACGAGACGACGGGACTGCGTCGCAGGAAAATCGACGTCGTCGCATAGGTTCCGGTGAAACCTATTCGAAGGTTCGCCAGCGGGGTTCCTATCGGGGATCCCGATCGTCTGCAGGGTTCACTGTTTAAGATTGGTGTCGCGCGGACCCGCGGGAGTTTCGAAAAAAGAACACGGCCCCGAACGAGACGCTGAAAACGAGAAAAAGAAGGAGGGAAAAATAGGGCCAACGGAAGAAAGCGAAATCCCGCGCGCTCGGACCCCCTGCAACCCCTGTGAAATCGACTGGAATGGATTCTCACACACGGCTGGAGCTCTGTACCACCTTATGGGGGCCAACAGAGGAGCACCGGCGACTCCCTATGGGGACCTACGGGGATCCACTAGGTGCGCTTGTAACCCGTGCCCCGTTTTGGAAAGGCGCGAGCAGCGCCCACCCATCGCGATCATTTATCTCGTTGCCATCGCGAAACTTTAGGTGGTCTTGATCCCGTTTGAGAGCCATTCACACGCACCTCTTCGGCTTTGCTAATGATCGGCTACTCCGGACTTATGGCTTCTCTGTTAGAATCTGGCTACCGAAACCATAGGGTCGAAGATTGAACACAATATTTTCTCACAAATTTTATTCTAAGAACAGATACTATAAAAATAGGAAAGAGCAAAGTTGATTTTTTCCATCTAGAACGTAAAAGGAAAATTATTGAGGACAATGGAGTTGTAATCGTTTGAACTGTGAAACAAACAGTAGTTCATACGCAAAGGAATCATGTTACGTGTGTTTAGCATGCGTTTATCGATGCGGATTACTCATGGTTTTCCCCGTGAACCTGAGGGGTGGTTTGAGTCATCGACGTCGCTGGAAAAACCAGATTACTAATTCCTCGCTTCCTTCACTTCAAAAACAAACCAATTTTTGAATTGTAAAAATTGTTAGATTGCTTCTTAGAAAATTAACTCGTTCTGCGTACTAAGGGTAGTTTACAATACAAATAATCTAAGCAATAAATGTCTTTTATTCGTAAAATTTCTACGATTGAAGCGTTGCCATATAACCGGTAGTGAACAATGGTCAGACTCTCTCGCCGGCGATTTCCCTCGGCCATTTTAATTACCCTACCTGCGTTCGTCTACAGTGTCGGATCGTTATTGAGCCTCGGACGTGGACGCTTTCTGCCCGATCGATTCGGTCGATTCGATTTATTTCGCAACTGGACCGAATCGACGCTCGATTAGACGAGAACCGTTCGCAACGATGCGAAATCGCTGCACGACAAAAAGCAAAGTAAACCCGCACCGTTGTTCTGCCATTAGAGACCGCCTTAGGCACGCACGTCCGACGATTCCCCGGACCCTTCGTCGCTCTTAGCATCGGAGAGTTATTGCAGGGTCAAGCGACCGTAATGACCCCCATTCGGGGCACCAGATCGCGTCATTCAGGTATCGACGGGCCCCTCCAAATTGGAGAAATACGCCATACCGCGAAAACAACGATCTTTTCCACGATTATGGTTCCATTCCAAGAATAAGCTGCTTATTCCCACCATTTCGAGATCGTGGAATTAATTCGCTCCATTTGTTCTCATTACGGATTTATAGAAATAAGAATAATTTCTTCTTTTTTTTATGAATATCTTCTATTGTAAACATTTGTATAAAAGGACTTCGGTCCGTAAATAGTAATAAATAATAATAATAATAATAATAATAATAATAATAATAATAATAATAAATAATTACAAAAGTAGGTTGTTTCATTCCACCAAATGTTTTCCATTTCTCTTTCAGAGCTTCGTGTAAATGGAATTTCTCTTGAATCGAAGACAATATTTCATACATCTGTATATATTCCAGTGCAACAAAACTGATACACTAATTCAGATTTCTTGAGTTCCCGTCTTCCGCAGGAACAGCGTCGGAAGCGAGCGGTTTAAAGTCACGCCGCGAAATCTGACCGCGGGCGAAACTTCCGGGAAACTATGCGAAACTTGGTGGTAAATGGCCCGTAGGGTTTCGCGGGATTTGCGGGAACCCGAGCAACCGAAATCGCTCTTCGAACCCGATGATTGATTTCCTCTAGAGCGTTTCGCGAGGTACAGCTCCTCGAGAACCTCTGAGAAAAATTTTAGACAATCTCGATCAAAGTGATCTAGATCTGGGCGAGCGATCGATCATCCATTGTTTCGATGATTGCGTTAACCCTATTACATCGAGTTAAACTCGAAAATTTCAAGTAGAATTTACTTTTCTGTATACTATAGGCAATTGTTAAAACAGTATAATTACCACAAATTTCCTCTCGTTTCGAAGAAGGCGTGGGAGACAAAGGGAGTTCTAATGATTTTAATGGACTCGATTGCCGTGTAACGGGGTAAGTTAAAAAGGAGATTTTTTTGACGGAAGAGCAGGTGAATTGGGAACGACGACGACGGTCGTCGCGACGCACGTTGTGGGTGGTTCCGTGATAAGGCGCATGTGCCGAGGTTCGGTGTCTCGTCACGATCGACTCCGCCTACGCGGCCACGACGATGCACGCGTTTTCCCTTTTGGCTCGTTCACACGCGCACGCGACGCTTCCGTCCGCCCCGGAGGTGAATCGCGTCGGATCGCTGCTCTTCAGCCACCCACGCTTAGGCCGCGTCCACACGTCTCCCCTATCCCCACCATCGAACAGACAGGGGAACACGCAACCCGTGGAAGCGGCACGCGCGATTTCATTCATGCCTCCGAGCCGCTCGTACGGGCGCTCTTCCCTCTAAACGGGAAACTGCGCCACTTTCGAAATGTTCTCACTTTTTCAACATGCTCTTGCCTCTTCGAACAATATTGACACTTTGCGATCTGTCGCTCTGAAAACCCTCACCCTGATCAAATTACCTAATTAATCGAAGTACACTGGGAATCAACCCTTACAACAATATTTCATATTGTGACAATATCCTTTGGTCAATAACAAAAATTTTTGCTACGGTACTCAATGAAGATGCACTTCATAGTTTCATCGAATGTAAATTAATGTGTCATAATGTTACTACTGGTCAATGAAAAAATTAACACTAAACCTACCACTGCCGGTCAAATGACCGGTTTTATATTTTTCATTTTACAATTATTGAAATGATGAAGTAGGTTACATGGAAATTGATTCGATAAATTTCTTTATCCAAGCACATATTGCAATAAAAGTTGCAGAAAATCTAAATAAATAGAGCCTTGTCATTTTTATAAGCTAAAACATTTAGTGCTCGGTAGGTTTAGCGTTATTGCATTAAAGGCGAGAAATTGTGTGATTACTATAGACTGCGGATTTTTGTGCATTTATGGCTTATGGAAATTTGAAAAAAATTCTAGAATATAAAATTCGATAGAATTTGGTACGATTTTTATTTCTGTTGGATCTACAAAGGTTGTTCCCATTAAAAATGGGATTTCATTTCATTCCACTTTTTTTTTTGAAGTCTATAAAATTTGGAAATTGCAGAAACATCCGCAGTCTAGTGATCACAGTCAGAACATATACAATGGTTTCAGGATATCGGTAGTCCTTCTATGGGGAATTGAAAATTGCAGATTTTGCAGGAACCGGTGATCAGAAAAAAACAGTTCTGCGGCCAGCGCGGAACGACAAAGGTATGCTAGTGTACCGATTTGCGGTCGGGAGATCACACGGAAGCGGGAGGAATTGGCTCGGATTGTTCGCGTGGCCTGTGAGAACGCGGACGACGACGTTCCTTCTGTGAATTTATTAGATTGAGACGCTCTCACGCGAGCCGCGCGAGCAGATTCGCGATGCCGAGAAGCCGATCTCTGCGCGCGTTGACGATCCGCGACGCTTTCACGATGTCGGTGAAATCCTAGAGAATCGCGCACGAGTTCCTTCGATCTTCCCGCCACTAGTAGATCGCAAAAAATGATACATAATTCCCGTAGTTTCGCTCGTTTGCGCCTGTCAGAAATCCTTGAACTCAACCCAATATAGGACCATTTCCAACAGAAACGTTCCAATGGAAATTCGAGCTAATTTAACTTGATATATTTTCATGGTTTTATTAATTGTTAGTATAAAGTTAACTCTAAATTTGCTCTCATTCGAGTCGGAATATACCTCGAAACGCCTATCGCGAACGAGCAATCATCGACAAACAAGCCCAGCCCATTCGTCTCTTATTGAACCGGTTCGAAACAGTTCACGGGGGGAAACCCGTCGTCAAGCAGTCTGGAGATTCGGTGTACTTTGAGCTGGTATCGTAAATCGCCTCGAATCATCCTCAAACAGTCGTCGAACGCACAGAAGAGATACAGAACCAGCAGCTCGTTATCTGTTTGTTCAGCCAAGATAAATTCCGTGCAATCCCAGTTCGTAACTCCAAGAAGTCGATGTTTTCCACCGGAAGTTCAGACCTATCGACAATCCGTCCACAATTAGGCCTCGCAACAAATTAGTATCTTATCTTCGTTCGTCCCGAATATCGAGATAGAAACGGTGCGGTGTGGAGACTGTTCGTATACCGTTGATACAGAGTTTCCTTCGATACTAAATCGCTCGAAGAACGCCGCGCCGCGCCGCGCCGCGCCGGCTTGCAGCTCCCGAGACTTCTCAGCACTGAGAAATGCAAATTTCGAGCAGTAACGCGGCGAGCAGTCTTCCTACGACAAGAGCGACTTCCGGTCAAGGAACATAAACTCCTCGAAACTGCCTTGGCAGCCGCGAGAAACGTGCCGGACCGGTAGCTGTTGGCCTCTAGAGCGACTTCCGGCGAGACTCGCTCGTTCCTACGCACCTTCAGTTGCTAAAAGAACCCCTTCATCCCCTGACGAGCCAATTAATTCAACCGTTTGTGGCCTGACGTCGAGATTCGTCGTCAATTTTCAATGTGCGCGAAATTATGTACATTCGTACATATATGTATAATATATGTAAAAAAAATTTTCACTCTACAAGACTAACGGGCAAACAATTAATTCGGTTACTGATTTATTATTCACGGGATAACGCAACTAGGTTGTACGGGTTGAAATGTGGGGAAGGGTTGATCGCCGAGATGCTTCGAGTCTTCGCGATAAATTTAAAGCTGAATGGATCTGGCTAGGAAGAGGTAACCGACACTTCCGGTTCGGTCCGAGGGTAAGTTCAGCCATGGTCAGGAAGCTACCGTCCAGACCGGAAGCGGCTACCCTCGGCAGACGTTGCACCCTCGACGTGGTTTATCTTGGCCGCCATCTTGGAAGCCAACGGCACCCTTTCTTAAGTCGTGGAACCATTAGTCTACGGCTTTACGACCGCTGATTAACGGTCGAGAACGAGAAAGCTCGACTCCGGGACTCGTTAATTAACGTCTGCGGACGAATCGCGACACTGTTCCGACTTTTTGCGCGAATCTCGCCATCAAATCATATGGGAACAATTAGTCGTTAATTTATACTTTATTACGGTTAATTCATGCTTTTAGTCCCTAAATAAATAAATATGGTAATTTATTTATTAGCTTCGAGCTTCAATGGCGACCCTGAGGAGCCACTGAAAATTATCACAGCACAGTTCAAAACAATATTTACTTCACCAAATTTGTCAGTGTCAAATACAGTGCTAAAAATTGTATAAATTGCTAAGAATTACATCTTCGAAAAATGGGTAAGCGGAGTATGAGGAAACGCCCTCAATTTCGGTAATAGCACCTGCCAGACAAATCCAAGTCGCCGATATCTCCGGTCCGCCGCATTCTCTGCTAATGTGCCAGTCCTAATGACGTTCGTTAATTACTCTCCCCGAGGATTGTTGTCACGAATGTACAGACCTAGTCATAATATTAAAGACACGTTCCCGGAATTTCCGAAAGCAGGGGATCGTCGTTAGGCACGGTCAAGTGCGGAATCGGGATTAAGATCGTTTCGGGGCAAGTTGGGAAAACACAGGGATCGGTGTTTCCCGGGACGACTGGAAAGTGACTGGCAGGTTTCGAAACCTCCCGGATGGCGTGTCGAAGCGAACTCACCGGGCAAAATGATTTTGTCAGCGGACAAATTAGTTTTCCATCCAGCAAATTCGGAATTCCGGTAGCTGTGTGCCAACAAAGGGACCCGACCACCCTGCGCGCGCCCTTTCTCGCGACGAAGCTACGGGGCTGGACCATTCGACCCCTTTTCAAACAAACTGCCCCTCTCCTTCCAATTAATTCGATACTCGATAATCCGTACAACAAATCTCCCAACGTTATTTCTGTAAGAGACACTGAACTTTCGCGTTAACACAGTATTCCAGAATTTTTGAAAATCTTACTAATAGGCTTCCAGTAGAAAAAATAAAGTTCGAAGTTCCAGAGATCGAGAAGTTTGCCAGAAGGTAATGGCAAAGGAGAATTCCCACGGCGCTTAATAGTTATTTGAAAATTGTGGATCACCGAGCGGTGGTCTAGTTTATTGGGATAATTCGCGCCATAGCATCCCTTATTTCGAGGCACGAGCCAGCTGGAGAACGCGATCCCCTGAGAGACCGTTGATGCACCGTCCGGGGAGGTTCTCGGCCCGAAGTTTTTATTAACATGAAACTTTTCGGGAACTAGACGTTGTTAAAATATTTAGAAACTGCGCTTGCGAATTTAGTTCGTCAGAAGCCGGGGATCTTTTCAACGCTGTAATATTAAAAATCCGATTGAGACAGACTTTACGCTGGCGACCAAAAGTAAATTACTAACCCGAGACAGTATCAAAATCGCGAAAAATCTAAATAATTCATAGGTTGTCGTCTTTATACAGATAGCACATATTTATTTCTAGCGGTCGACGAGTTTAGCATTAGAAATCGCAGCAGGATATAATTTCGGCGGCGACCACGGCAAGAATATACTCCAGGAAACGAATCGAATTTCGTTGTAGGAGGCGTCTCGCACCGATGATTCCTGAATCCACCCTTAATATCGACGCGGGCGAGGCTCATTTATTTTTTACGCGAGCACCAGCACCCCGCACCAGGTTTTTGTGGGTTTCGACCACGAGGAGGTCAAGCAGGTGAACCTTAATTCGTTGGGGGCCAAGGTATCAAAGGGGGCCGACCGAATCCTCCGGAGGATTCAACGAAACCGTCATTAAGGGCCACCGAACCGTTCACTATACTCTGCTCGTAGCTGCATTCTGAGTGCCCGACGCTTTCGGGAAGAACAAACGGCGACCACTATTGCCCCTCGCGATTATTTACCTTTTGCTTTTATTAGACGCGATTGTTGTAGCTTATTGGACTCGATTAGGTAGTCGATATACGGTAGCCACGGAACCATTTTCACTCGAGATCAATGGGCTACAAACTGTCCGACGATCTTCTTTGTTCCACGAACGACGCAACACTAAATGTTTCCTGTGCTGATAATTAAATAATTTCTATGACAGAGAAGTGGTCTCTGACTATTCGAATACATGGTTAAAAAAAAGGCCAACGAATAATCTTTGCAAAATTTCTAACAACTGTCTCCAAGCATTACCTTGAAACGTTTAGAAGATTGAGTACGACCAGAATGAAATCTTGATGATCTTAAAGATGAACATGGATTGAACAAAAAAATATGAAGATATCTAATCGAAATAAAAATGGATTCGCTGTCAGGTTAAAGTAAAACGAGACTCAGATGGTAAGAGCGACAGAAGGTTTGTCCAATTTTGGGGCCACAGGAAGATCATTAAAATTCAATTAAAGAGCGAGGATTAGTCGAGTAAGGCGGAGTCAGCTAAAAGTCGGGGAGGGATCGGAGGCTAGCTTCCAATTACGTAGTCCGTGATTAAGTCGCGTGCCCCTTCGTCACGGTTAGCAGCGAATCATCGGGCTATGTCGAAACCACTGATCACCTGTCCCTTCGAGGTCGTCGGTCGCGGTGCACGAGCACTAAAAGAAGAATTAAAACGAAGTTGCAGGGTAAAAGAAGCACCTGACGAAGGCGGAGATCTGCGCGGCACCTGCCCGCCTCGATTTCACTCCGGTGGACCAGAACGACCCTCTAATAGCTTTTCGAAACAACATTTCCAATCCAATGATTTCGCGTTAATTTACAATAATTTTGTATTATAACAATTACTAGGACGGCACCACTAAATTGTTGTTTCTTTCGAAGGGGCATGTTCGGAACGTAATCGGATCTAATGAGACTTAAGACTGTCAAAGCGCGCTACAGGTACCAGAAGGGAATTGTCGGTTTCTCCGCGCGAGATCTTTGCCAGCAGGGTGGAAATGAGGTTCGAGGGGGTTGCAGATAGATCGAAGGTTAACGAAACGACCATGTCTACTTAAATGTCGCAGGTACGCCGGCCTGATGCTACTTGTTGCTTCGGGAGCATGTAGCGCGCACACAAATTCCCGCAGCAATCCACCCCTGGCTGGGATAACGCGATAGATCATCCCCCGATCCTCCGACTGGCGACGATCCTCCTTGACATCAACTTCTTCTAATCTCTTATCTTCAAGTTTATGACTTTTATGGATTTATCACAGGAATAAATAAATGAACATTCTCCTATATTGTATTGTATATTTGAGATTCACCGCCTGGTTGGAAGCGATCAGGAACAGGTATTTTCTAATTAAAATTAACTTCGCCCCCGAGGGAGCGAGGAGGCAAGCGAAGCGCCTGTAGGTGTTTGTAATTCGACGATCGAGTGTCGAACAAGGAATGCGAGGAACAACAACGAGTCTCGCTCGTTAGGTGTCCGTCGAGGTGCCTCCTGGGTGCCCACCGCACTGGCTGGGACCTAAATCTCAGATTACAATCTCCCGAGGGAACGGTGCCAAGATTAAGGTCTTCTCTGTACCCTGATCGTCGTGTTGGTAGGGTACACGCGCGAAACCAATGAGCAGAAGAAAACTGAAGAGTGTTGCGAAGGGAGCATCAAAGGGCGAGAAACAAAAGGGAGTGCGAGGGAACGCAATCGCGCGAATAAGAGTCCGAGGGAAACCGAAAAGAAAGCGACGCGGCCTAACGAAAAAACAAACAGAGGGACGGAGAGGAGAGAAAACAGACGGGGGAGAAAGAGAAAAGAGAGAGGAAAGAAAGCCTCGTGACTCGAGACAAGCATCGGACCAACGCGACGGAGACACGGGAACAAAAGGGAGAGACGCTCCTCGCAGCGATAGAAACGGATAAAGGAAAACGGGCGATAAATAAGAAAAAAACGAGTCAAAGGGATGAAAGATACGCGCGCGGGGACCAGATAAAGAGATAGGCCGAACGGGGCGGGGTAAACGGGGAGAGGAGGGGGAGAGAGTACCTTCGGGAAGAGAAAGGGGAACGACGAACAGGGGGGCCGGGAGAGATTAAGATGTCACGTGCACACCGAGGGACAAATACGGCCCGGCGAGAGGATACGTGTGCTGCACACCCGTTCCAGAATGTATGTAGAGAACCCGCTCCTCTCTCGTGGAACTCGTGCGTGGAACACGCTCGTGCCACCATCGCATCGCCACCCGGACCGGTGTCCTCTCCTCTGGGATCTCTCGCATTCCAACCCGCGCACTCGAACCCGCGGGTCACAGATAAACCCTTAACCTTCCTGCTACTTTGACGCAGAGAGGCACAGACTTCTACCTACATACGTCGCTATCACGGAATCGCGCTGATAACGCCGACCGATAACGCTTACACTGCTGTTTATCCTCTTTGTACAAGCTCAGGCGTTCACTCCACGCTTGGAACTCGTTCGAACGATCTATTTCCGATTGGAAGGGTTGGAAATCAATATTTCGTGTCCTACGATTATCTTTATTTTACTATGGTAGGGTAATTGTTCCAGCAGTCATTTTACGAGGCGCTCGTACAGGATCGTTTCAATAAATCGATAAAAATGACGATGGTTTCTGCCGGAGCTAACGAAGCAAGTCCACGAACGCGACACTAGAAATTAATAGACAGAGACGACACGTGTAGCGACTCGGATTATGGCTTATTCGACAATATAATTTTACGACATATCTGTGTAACCCTCTCTCCCTGGGTTCAAAGTCCCCCGGTTAAACGGTGCACATAGCGAGCAGAGCTGAACCCATAGTTGAACACCGGATCGTATGGAAACACCGGCGAAGTTCCAGTTGGACTAATCGGCCGTGACTAACGCGAGGGAAGTGGGTCTTTCGTTCCCGAACAAAT
Organism: Lasioglossum lativentre; assembly: GCA_916610255.1. NCBI lineage: Eukaryota > Metazoa > Arthropoda > Insecta > Hymenoptera > Halictidae > Lasioglossum > Lasioglossum lativentre. The sequence continues at coordinate 34,139,854 of OU744355.1, read as the reverse complement.
GTCCCCGCGGTGTGGCTCGTGACAATGACAGGACAGTTAGCATGGTACCGGGGATCGGCAGGGGTCCTGCGATGATCCTGGGGGGCTGTCCGACAAGGGAGCCAAGCACCAGAGACTCTCGCGCGGCGCGCCGTTCTTCCTCTCTCGAAACGTTCATGGTCGATTAAAGTATCCGTATCACTGCCGGGGAATGGCTCTTCTCGTCTTAGTCACCCGTGAGACTTACTCCGATACCTCGATAAGTACCCTCTAAACTACCATAAGCGAACGATCAGTTGCTATTCACCGGGAGAAGATTCCTCGGAACCTATTCATTATTATACTTGCGGCACTTAGGTAAATTTTTAGCAATTTGTAATGCAAAAATTGTTGTAAATAATAGTATAGCAATTTTTAGTGACACCTAGGAGTCGTGATTCGCCGTCCTTGATTTTCTAAAGGATCTCAAAAAGATCCGAATCGTCCTGAGAATTCAAGCTAGCTGAATAATTAGACAAGACCCGTTACCTGCTGGGTCAGACTGGACCCAGACGTCTCAATGGACGATCAGCTGCTATCGGCCCTGTTATCAGGCCAAATGTTTCGCAGGAATAATCTCTCGAACGCGAAGATTTCCAGGGCCGTGTTTCTCGGGTGGAATTGAATTTTAAATGTGCTGCTCTCCCTCTGCCTTGGTTGATCAACGAGAGTGTCTGGAGCGAAACGCGGGGCCGTGTAGCATTAACAAAATTTTTAACTGTATCCTGTAGCACCGACAGGATCGATGCTTCTTGCTGCGCGTTGCACACGCGGTGTGTGCACGAGGTGCAACAGCTCCCCTCTGATAAAGTCCGAGAGCCTGAGGAATCGGGGACCTCCTGTCGCGTGACACGGGGAACGGTGTCGCCTCGCCGGTGTTTCCCCAACACCCACGCGGGGCCCCCCAACCCCCAATCCCCTCGGAAATAAAGCTGAATCTTCATGAATATGAATAAGACACGGGAACCGGCAGAATCTCTCTCTCCCCATGGTTCTTCGTTGCGGAGGAATCGCTCGAGTTTCTCCTTTAAATTCGAAACGCCATTGAAGGCCGACGATGGGAGATAATTCGTGATTAACGGCGACAGATTAAAGCCCCCGCCTCTCGGTACATCCTTGCCCCCGCGATGCAAATGCTTGAAAGAATTCCTAATATGAATGCCACGGTCCCCCTTCCGATCCGAAGACTGCGCAACGTCCTCATCTCCATATTACCATTTTCGTTGATGCCACAGGCGCTTTATATGTTGTTAGATAATATGTGGAAGCCTAAAACAGTTCGACAATTAACCTCTGTTGATACACTTTTATTCTAGAGTTTTAATTACTTTTTCTCACGAATGCATAAAATTCGGATAATTACAAAATGAAAAATTGATAGCGACATAAATGGAGCAAAGAATCAGCAAATACGTGAACAAAGGGTGCTTTTGTCGAGGGTTCGGGAGATTATGATGATTCCGAACGCAAGAAGATCGATCGGGACGTTGGGAATCGATGGTAGCGGATCGCAGTAGCTGGAATCGAGTCAGCTTCGAGTCTCCCGAGCAGCCTAAGTCACGTTTTCCGTGGGAGCAGAGCGAATCGTACGGAAGGAGAACGGGGTGACAAGACAAAAGATAAAAGAAAAGCAGACGCGCGCGGTGAGGTCGTCCCGCGGACTGTGGGAATGGCTGGGGTCCGCTCTTTAACCGATGGACATTCCGTTCTTTCCATTTGCAGAAAACAGCTTCATTTTTTCCCGTCCCCTCTGTCTGTCCCTCTCTCCTCTTTCTTTAGCTGTCGCAGCGTTAAATCGCTGGTTACGCGCTTCTTGTTTCACCCTACGAAAGAAACTATGTACACCGATAACGCGCGATTCGAAGTATAATTTCGCCGAAAGAAATCTCTTCGAGCAAAACTTGAAGAAAAAAAAACGGCTATCGCGCAAAACCTGTCAGCGTTGTTAATCTTTTTATCGTGAATATTTTACCGTGCCTGGACCATCTCTGTCTGGGTCCGTTAGAATTTCTATAAATTCAGTCCGCTTAGATAAGCGACTTTGCCCGACACGCCGGCGTAATTGACATTCCGAAATGGTTCGAATAAGACCGGTTAATCCGCGTCGGGTCACCCAGGATTTAATTATATCACCGCGGACGTTTAAAAATCTCCGGATCTTTGAAGAACCCGCTAATCGAACCCGATTTAACCGGCCAATCGTCGCCGAGATCGATAAACAATCGCTCGGAAAAACGCTACATACTCCGCGCCATCGATTTGCTTGTTCGAAAAATATGTTCGGTCGAATCGCGGGATTAATTGCTGGCGAAAGTCGCGGCAAATATACCAGCGCAAGATACTGAACAGACACGATTAAATAGCAAAGTGTCAAACTAATTAATTAATCCTCCTTTATAAATACCACAGTCATTAAAAACCCTTCTAGTAACTACTACTAACATATCAATCTTTCAAGAATCATTACAAGTTTCTTTACATCATATTTACATCCAGACAGACTCTTCAAAGGAAAGGAAAAGTCATCGCCTAACTTCAATCATCCGAGAAGACATTTTAATTCGATAAAGATGTTCAGTCTAATTATAGGTACCATACTTTCGATTTATGTCTCAGTCTCGACAGGAGCGACGATCAGAATCGAAACAATACGATTCGGACGTATCGATCTCCGTCGAAACGGGCGGAGAAAGAATAATGGTTCTGGAGTCGAATCAAATTAATTTACTTTGATCGAGGAGCCTCGGATCGCCGGTTATCGACGCGGGGAGAATCGAGAGGATGACTGGGTGGAGCATAGTCACCGTTGAGAGAGAGAGCGGGAGAAAGAGAGAGAGAGCTGAAGAGAGAGCCGGAGAAAGAGAGAGAGAGAGAGAGAGAGAGAGAGAGAGAGAGAGAGAGAGAGAGAGAGAGAGAGAGAGAGAGAGAGAGAGAGAGAGAGAGAGAGGGACGGAGGAAGGGGGCCAGAGCTGGCGCATATCATCTTAAAGTTTAATTGAGTCTCGGTCCCAGGAGGAGCCAACACCGGAGCCAATCTTACTCGACGCGGGCCCTTGGGAACCGGGACCCCGTCCCTGCACCCTTCCGCGCCGCTCCTGCATCCGTCGCGTTTCCTGGCCCATCCCGGAGGATTATCCTGATACCTCCTGACAAGACCTCCTACGCCGAGCACGCTGTCTCCGAGGGTCATCATGCTGATAAAAGCTTCTTCCGGAAACCCGCTTACTTCTTAAGTTTAAACAAATACAAAAATTGCTATCTTTCATTCCTATTCGAAAAGCTCGCGATTTTCATTTAAGTGACAAGGCTTGGTATAAGGCAATTATTAAAAATTCCATTAGCACTTCGACTGCCCCATTTCTGGGAGACGAAATTATTCATCTCAATATTAACATTACTCTTATTTGTAGGATCGGATAACAAATAGTTGGGATCTATGAAATGCAAGAAGATTGAAAGAGTACTTTCAGTACCCTACATCTCAACTTTTCGATTTTTATTTCGCTAAAGAAATTGCTTTGACTTCACAGAATTTTTTGAGGGTGTTATGAAATGTTTGTACGGTCATGCGACGAATCGGAGGGACCTATGCGTCCTCCAAAGGAGCCTAATTTTTCCTGAGAAGCGAGAGATGGACGGCCAATCCGGAGAAACCGTCGCGCTCTCGAGGCAACGTCGACAAGACGGAATCTTCTCTCGCATTAAGACGGATTAATTCGCCGGAATCACCATTGGGGATTAAATTTGAAGGGATGAAGATGACGGTGTGCTCCAAGGGTAGCCACGGAAAGAAGTTTAAACATTTACAAGTAATTCGGCAGCATCTCGACCTTGCACAGAGGTTTCGACTTGGCTCTCGAGAGGGTGGTGCGAGCGAAAGAGAGAGAGAGTGGGAGGGGGTGGAAGGGTGGTTCGAGGACGAGAAACCTCCTGCGATGAATTACAGGAGGTCCCGCGGGATCCTCGGGGAAAGGAGAATCAACCCCGTCGTGCTTCGTCTTGCGTTAATTTCGACTTCGACCGGCTGCGTGTCTTGTTCGGAGTCGGGCATGGGCCAAGGTTAACTGTGCTTGTAAAATAAAAGTCTCCTTATCAACCCTTACTAACATTTCTTCCGATAACGTCCGGTATTGTCGTTCGGTTACGTTAACAAATTTAATCTCTGTCCTGAAGAATTTTTTTAGTAAATCATGTGCTACTGTCGAGATTCTACCGTACTTCCTTAGTGCTTTAGGTATAATCCATCTAACCATACAAATTTCTAGTACACAAATTCAATAGATTTTCAATCAAGTTTCCAGCACCCAGTGATATTTTTTTTTTCAAAGTGCTTTTGAGTCGAAGTACTTGTTTGCATGTTACGTATTGCAATCTGCGATTGCATCGATCGTCCGACAAAAAATTAGCGAAGGGTGTCGTGGGCGTGGAAACAGATTTCGTAGGATTGCGAGGGATCGAGAACGGAGATCGATCGGGGCACCGGTGCCCCCTTTGGAGTAACACGCGCCTTCCGTGTTCCCCGTCACCGGGGCGACGTGTATCCCGTCGAGGCTATGGGGCCCATACTTTGTTTTGTGCCCCGTTCGCCCGCGAAGATATCGGGTTACGGCACCACCTAATGGCATAAAGGGTACGCGGGCACCGTGCCCCCGGTGTGGGGCCCCATCGGTTCACCACGGACAGGATATCCATTCTATATTATATGAAATCCTGGGACTCGTTTGTTTTTTTCTTCCGTTCTCCTCGAATCACTCGGCCAAAGCGACGCGCAACGAAAAACCGAAAGAAGAGAAAGAGAGAGAGGATAGAATCGGTTCGAGAAAGGGGTGACCAAGGGTGGGGCACGAAGAAAGGGCGGTGCTGATTTTGGTCTTCGGGGCCTCCATTGTAGTGCGCCGAGGACATCCGATACTCTCTGCTCGGCCCCGAAAACACCGCCCGCGAAACGGAGCGAGACCAATTCCGACGATCCACCCTTCCTGGAAACTTTAGAACATCCGCCGGAATCATCGATTGACGGAATCCGCCCCGTTATTCCACCCCCACACCGATACAACCGGCCTTGGTCTCGGTTAATTAGCCAGATTACGCACTCGGGGACCTAGACCCTGCTACGCCGCTCTTCTGATCAACATTTTCAAGCGTAGATCGCGATAAATCAACCCCTTGGCTATAAAACCTCCCGAAAGAAAATCAAAATTCTATTCCGGTTTAAGGTAAATTAAATGAACATATCAGGTCAGTAAAAAAGTTCGAACAAACGTCTGTAGAATGTTATCCCGTCGTTCGGAGTCCAGCAAGTACTTTTACCTTGTTCCTTCGAACTAATTATTCATCTGGGAAGGTTCGTCAGTAGATTGGCGAATTAAGTGCACAAAGGGTGTTCGATCCCATTTCCCTCGATCCAGGATCCCATTGTCGGGTGAACGGCAGATCAGATAGCGAGAGAGAACCCGATATCCCGCGGGTTCCGGGCGAATACGATAATTGCCGCAAAAAAGAAATCGACATTATGCGTCGGAATGTTTTTTCGACGTTTAACCCACGCCGCGTATTCACCTGCGAGATCGTAACCAGACACCCCAATCATCTTGTCACGGGTTATAGAAACGTGTACAAAGGGTGGCACCACAATAAACCGCCCCTGCGAGACACCAAGGGCCGACCACCGAATACCCGCCCCATGGATCTCTGCGTTCTCTCACGAGAGCACCGTCTCCCGTCTTTCATCTCTTTCTCTCTCTCTCTCTCCTTGCTCTCGTCGTGTCCTCGTTTTTTCAGATTCAGAACTTTTGTTCCGAAATCTCGGACGCTCGTTTCTCTCCCAGAAATTGCAGCTCGTTGTTCGATCCTCGTTTTATCGATCACCATCGATCTTCTCAACGGTTAATCTAGTCCAAGACGAAAATTGTATTTAAGATTCTTTAACTAGGGTTGGATTGGATTTATTCAGATCTCGTAAGATTTTTATGATAACGCGAATAAAGAACTAAAAAATTTCTCAAGAAAATATTTTTAGAGCTTTTGGACGACCAGAGCCCACTCGAAACGGTTAATCTCGGGGATAGTTTCGAAGGGAGGCGACCGAGGGTTTGTCGAGCGTAGGAATCGGTTTCTTTCGGTGATTGTGGGATTGGTGTAGCAGGATTCGTCGGTGCACGCTATCGGAGGCAGCAAGGAAATCCTCATCGAGTGGAATCAGGAATTATTCGATCGAGCACGTAACACAGAAACCGGAGGAAGCGTTTACCAGGGCAGAGGGTGGTTAGCCGGCGGCGGTGGTGGGCGGACGGGGAGGTATAATGCATTGAATTAGACGCAAATGCACCCTGGACACCAATTGAACGGGCTTCCTGTGCTTCGTGCTCCATCTCTCCCACGGGGACCACCGTCTTTCCTGGATATAACACGCGTGTATACCGCAGTATACCCGGACCCGATACCACTCTCGATGCTCCCCGCCTTGCTACGGCACTGTTCCGCTAACCTCGCGGAAAACTCCTCCACCGAACTGTCCGAAACACTGTCCATAGATCACAGCCTCCGGCTAATTGATTACACCCCCGCAATATGAATTTTAACAATTTCTTTTCTGTGCTAAAATGTCTAGAGAAATATAATCATGAAAAGTCGTTGATATTATATGAAACATATTCGGAAGCATTTCTTGGAAGCAGAAGGTACACGGGTAATAACACGCACGAAGTCACGTCTGCTAATAAAACTTCTCCGGAACACGCATCGTTCCGTTGAGTATACACGAAGCGATCCGCCTTGACCCGCCGCGATTTTCGAAAACAACGGCGCGGCGTGCCGAAACGCTGAGGGACTGTCGGTAAATTTTTCTTTCACCTGGCCACATCTGCGGCCCGTTAAAATTGCGCAATTACGCTCACAGATGTTACACGCGTCATCCTTGAGCATTTGCCTAACGGCTAGTAAAAGAATCTCGGACAAAACTCAATCTGATCAGAATTATTTTTTAGGAGTTGATCCTATCAAGTTGGATTTTACTAACAAATTTTTTATTTATAATTTGTGCGAAACAATCTAACCAGTGCGATCTACTACTTAACAATCAACAGAAGGCTGTCAAATATATTTTTGTGAAATTGAACAGAGGAAACTGAAGTATGACGGAGTATGACGCGCCTCGGGTATCGAAATTCGCGGAGGAGGATCGAGGGTGGAAGATCGAAAAAATCGGGGGGTTCCGATGGAGAATGGCAACGGAGGGAAGTTGGCGATGGCGGTAGTAGGAAGCCGAAGAGGAAGCAGGATCCTCGAAGGATGCCGCGAGGGCCAAGGGATCGGGCGTGGAGCGATAAGAAGGCACCCGCAGGTGTAATTATGATTACCGCAGTGCGGAGAAAGACGGAGTATTGCGGGGCTCGTATGGCAGCCGTGGGATCGTGGGAAATAGGAATCCTCGAACGGCACTTTCGCGTCTCCGGCTCGAACCTGCCAGCCGGCGTCGACCACCAACAACGCTGTTTTCCGATTGTTGGTCCCCTGACGTTTCCAGCCGCGGCTTCCTCGTACCACGGTCGACGCGCGAGCATATCCTCGCCCGTCCTCGATAATCAAATACTTCCAGAATTCCTCCGCTCTGTCTTCCCATCTATCCCTCTCCTCATCCACTATCCGACTCGCCCCTACCCCTAAATAAAGCACCAGACTCTGGAAATCCATCAGCACGTTCGTTTCAGGAAATATTAAAGCGTCGAGGCTACGTTTAACACTCTACTAAACCTGAAATTATAAAGTGACTTACGTGTGGAAATTGATTGATAAATAAAAATAAAAATTGCACAAAATCTAAATAAATAGAGCTTTGTCATTTTTCTAAGCTAAAACATTTTAATCGCTTTCGGTGCTCGGTAGGTTTTAGTGTTAATAGAATTATTATTGGCGGATCTTTTAGGCAACATAAAAATTCTCTGCATTAATAATTAAATTGCTCTGTGAAATTTAGTGAAAACTAAGCAAAGGGACCTCCTTCCTTTTCCATTTTTTAAGCGAACAGGAGTTCCTTCGCCACTTTTCCAAGCAAAGAAGACTTCCGTTACCATTTTCGGAACGCCAGCGATCTCCACAGACCACGCGCCTCGGAAAAGAAAATCTCCAGGCAAAATCCGCGAGTGCTACGCAATTTTCAATCTTCGGAAGTTGAACGTCTCGAGACAATCGTTCAGAAAGCACGGATAACGAGAAAACCATGACTGCCCGGCATGTCTCCCGGTAAGAATCCTGGCGAAAAAAGAGTCGAGCGTTGGATAATAGGCTTGGGGGAGGGGGGAGGGAGGTGTCGGCGGTCCGCCTCTCGGTCGGAGCAGTTAACAGCCGAGTTTTTCCAGCATGGAGCCCATGGGTCCCAGCCACGGCACCCCGAGGCCTCGTTCCGACCTATGCTTTATACGCGTGACCCACCCCGAGAGCAGTTTCTCTCCTCTCTCGCGCAGCTCGCAGCTTCGCACATACGCCCGACGGACACCACACGAGAGAGCCTTAGCGAAACGCTCTTGCGAACCCGGGGCTTGACGAATGGCCCGAATTCGGCCTGGAGAATACCTACGCGCGTTCTCTCTCTCCTACGGCCATAAATCGAGCACGGGAACACACCGAGGACCGCGGCCGTGCAACGCCGATGAAACCGGAGAGTGTAATCGAATGCGGGGGCGGGTTTCGCGAGGGTGCAACGTAATTGGCGACAGGGACGGTTCTCTTGATGCCCGGAGACACGCCGTGTTCGCAAATGTTTGGCCGGCGATGAAAATTGGTTTGCGGAGATAGGAGGTATTCCGAAAATTGCAACGATAGACTGCGAATCTTTGGGCAAAATAATAATTGTCTGCATCGATTGTAGGAGAAACAGGAGCCAAATGAAATTGTCATGCTGTCTTCAATAATTTCAACCAAACGATACATCGATCTTGTTAAATTCTTTTTACACGTTCGCTGCCAGCATTTGTTTCGCTGCTTAACCTATCCCTTGTGAAAACGTTTCATTAAATACACCGTGCAAATAAATATTGAGTCAAAGTGCGTATCAGAAGCTAATCGAAGCACGGGTTGCACGCGAAACAATTTCTGCCAATTAGCGGCGGCGGTCGATCTCTCTCGCGGAGAACGAAAGATCTCGAGCCTAATCGATCGATCGACGATCGTCGTAAAAATCCGAGCCGTCTGATCGCGCGACCACTCTGCAACATTGTAGCTCGCGTCGAGTTTCGAGTCGTCATTCGGTCAGAAGGAACGTCTAAAGCTCGATCCACACGATCTCTGTAATCAATAGACTTTTCGACGTATGAAAATCCAATGTCTGGGTCAGGTCAGTGGAAAAATTGAAAAGCTTATTTGTCGAACAATTTCCCAAACGACGAACGTTTCTATTTTCCACGGTGTTTCTGACGTAGACGATCTATCGATCGGTTGTGCAACGAGCTTAAGAGATCTCGCGGCGTCTCTCGCCCGTTTTATTGTCCTTATTCCGAGCCGGAGCCCTTATCCATCATCTTCTCCTTCGATTACGATCCACGACATCGAGTCGAGAGTCGAGAGCCGGGGCCGGCTTTCGAGATCTCGAACATCGGCGCGAGCAACAGAAAACGAACGAGAAGAACCGGGGAGAAGAACAAGAGAAAATAAGGGGCGAGGAAACGGAGTGTAAGGAAACGCGAAAAATCGAGTGTTGGGAGCCGTTGTCCGGTTTATGTCACCCTGAACAGCGGATGCCGAAGACGAAACACTTCTGGGAGCTTATGCGACTGCTGGAGCACATACTCTGTCAACTTCGAAGGACGTTTAGAAACATTAAATAACGCGGCAGTCTGAATCTAAAAGTTTAATTTTCATCTTGTTTCCCATTTCATTTCCTTCAACACTAAACCTACCACCACCGGTCAAATAACCGGTCCAAGAAATTTTATTCCACAATTATTGAAATTATAAAGATGTTTTCGTGGTGTACGAATGAATAAATATATATTTAGTAGAGCAGATATTATAATATGAATCGCACAATGTTTAAATAAATTTAATCTTGTTGTTTTTATAAGGCAACATGTACCAGCTACTTGTAAAGTTCGGTAGGTTTAGCGTTAACAAGCCGGATTTTATTATTCCTTAACGGATACCGCAGAGATACCGAACAGATTGAGAGCCGAGGCAACATTGTGCAAGCTGCAAAGCGAAATTAGAAGTGTGGAGAGCTCCAGGAGGAAGAGACGACGTGGAACGATACGTCCGCAGACTTTTAATAACGCGTGCATCCTCTTTTTACCGGCACAAGGTGTCCGTTAGCGGTTTACGAGCGGATAATTATAGGACCGCTCGTCTGTATCCCAGCAAACGCTACTCTTATCCCTTTTGCGCCCCTTTTTTTACGGATTTCGGAACGCTGCGCTCCACAGGCTCCGTTTCCTTCCGTGCGGTTGTTGCTCGCGCCAGTTCCGCTATTGGGAACATTTGTAGCATTTGTTCTGGCTTCGTTAACAACATAAAAGAAAGACGAATAATCGTTTATCGGAACGATCAACGACCTCTGTAAGTTCTATCTATAAATTCTCGAAACTGCAGAGAGACTAAAGAGGGACTAAAGGGATCTTAGCACCGGAAGTATCTCCGTCGAAGGATCTCGGCGAAGGGATCTCAGGGCCGGTAAGAGAGAAGCAATCCTGTAACGCGAATTCAATTAAGTGCAAGCGGTTCTCTGCGGTCGACGCGTGGGCACACGCGAGTCGATTATCGCTCGGTACGCAGGCATGCACACGCTATTGCACACTATTGCACACCGGAGCCACGTGTGCAGCAACCGCATCGTAGGATGCGCAAGCACTAAGCACCATTCCCCGGCTCCTTTTTCTCCTCGCGCAGTTCGCTGTTCGCTGGTTCGCTCGGCATCGCGACGCGACGCGACGGCGAAACGGCAAATTGCTTCGATCCTTGTCTCAACTGCCCTCAAACCGCAATCGCTTAAGACCCGGACAATTAAACGGCGCGCGCCGCCGTTTCCTCTCCCGGGATGCGGCCGAGCTGTTGCCGATCCTTGCCACCATCCCAGGACCCTGCCAGGACCTGGACCTCACCATTTGCATCCCTCATACCATGCAAAAATCTACCACGAAGTGCTATCTACAGAATGCAAAGTGCATCTGGCTTGGAGAATTCATATTTCATCGCCAAGTCTATTTTTTTCTGAACTGATGAAACGGTCACTTTTCAGTTTGCGAATATGCGCAAGGAAATATTTATATTAAACGGTTGTTTAAATATGAATGAATCGATCTTAAGCTCAATGACATTTTTATAGGCTGTTCTCACAGGAAGAATCGTTTAGTCGACAGAATTGATTTTTATTTTATCCCGTTTGGTTGACCGAAGAGTATTTTCGCGCTTCCGAATATTTAAAGGCTTTTCATTTCACGAAGGACTTTTGTTTCATTGAATTAAAGTTAATGGAATGCCATGTCATTAGTCGGTGCATTTATTAGTCTAGAATATTTATTCTTGTACGTATACTGTCGACGCTCCGCGAGAAACATGAACCGATTCGCGGGTAATTCGGAGCAGGTTTCTCGGGAGGTTTACGCGCATCGTTTCTGCAGTATGGAAAGAGAGTAAGATGATCGCGGGGCTGCGGAAGATGAGGAACGGTTATTTCGCCGGCGCGGCGGTTTCTAGCCGGGCCGGTTAAAGAGATGTCCGGTGTCCTCCACAGAGAACTGCTTCCGGAACGGGGTATACCGGCGAGCGAACCAGAATTCGGAATTCCGTGGCGGAGTCATTGAAGGCGACTCGCGTGATCCTGCACGGCTCGGCGAGAGACGCATGTCGCGGCAAGTGAAATACAAAACGGAGCCGTGGAGAGCCGCGGAGAGACGTACCGCGTACAGGAATCTCCTGTGCGATAAAATCTGCCGACCTACACCTCGCCTCCAGAAGGAGAAGGACGTGGCTGTAGCTGAAGCTGAGGCTGAAGCTGAAGCCAGAGAGTACAGAACCGGGACGCAGCGGCGATCCGCCTTGATCCTTCATTATTGAAACAAATAGATACGCGTCTCCTCCCTCCTCTGTCTCTGTGTCTCTCTCGTTCGCGACCAGCTGCTCCTGATTGCTGGCATCGATCGGACATCATTGATAACGGATTAAATTAGCGACCGGAGATCGTGGATCTAGCCAAACGCCTTGGAACTTCGTTCCTTCTAGCAGTGCCTTTGCAGTTCCTTTGCAAGCTGTTGCTTCTTCTTGCTGGTGCGATTTTATAATGTTCTCGGTGGACAGCGCAATGGCAATGATGATTTGAAGATCGAGAATGCAGATATTAAGAGTATTTAGAGGCTTTCAGTACGGTGACCGGTTCAGACTAGAAAATGTGGATACGCTGGAGGAAGTTCAGAAGTTTTTGCGGCTTTGGAGGATTTTAATGCAGTGATCATTTGTTTAAGGATCAGAGGAATGATCCTTCTCTTAACTTCTGGTGGATCGTGGCACGATGTTAATATGCTGGAGGAAACTTCTCAGAGATTCTTTTTTGTTAATAAATTGGCTATTCGTGGGAGGATCGGAGAAAAGATCTTTCTCTTAACTTTATGAAGGATTCGAGCAAGATAAAGAATATGGGTATATTAAATGCTGCGAGAGGAAGATCCTCAGAGAATTTTTGTGGTTTTCGAAGTCGTTAGTACACTGGCTATTCGTTTCTCTTAAGTTGTCGGGTTTGTTGTCCATTTATATGTCGGGACAGAATGGATTATTTAGTAATTTCTCTAGGAATTATTCGTTCAAAGAACATCGTGGAGCAACTTTTGAATATCCGAGACATCGGGAAATCCGCTGGAGAACTTCCCAAAAGGCAGTGTCAAGCAGAACAGATTGAAACATCAAGAAGCAGGATGAATCGCGCAAGGTTCCACCTTCTCCTCTCTCGCAGCTGAGAAGATCAGAGGAACGACCGACTTCCTAATTTCCAACGGAAAGCTGGAACGAGCGAATTACCCGGGAGTTCCACACACACATGGTTCTCCTGAGTCATCCAATTGAGCATGATTTAGCCGGTGAAAGACACGCCGGTAATTGGGCTCAGCGTTCAGAGGGCTCTCGGCTCCTCTCCGAGACGATCGAACGCCCGGTTGGAGAACGGACGCACACGATCGATCGCTACAATGTTGCTCTCATGCACTCGACGTTGCATGATGGACGCGCAAGCATTACGGGATCTCTCTCTCTCTCTCCCTCTCTCTTTCTCTCCCCTCTCTGTCGAGCAAAAACCCTGTCGATCGTCCTCTTCGATTTTCAATTCATCCGGTCGGATCTAACGCGAGCCTTGCCCCAGCGTTTTCTTGGGCTCTTTGAAGCCGCGATCCCTGTAGATTCTCGTAGATCGCGGAGGTAGCTACGGCAAACACGCTACAATTTACTGTACTGATTTTTAGACTACTTTGAACATCGAAGCTTTTAAAGAATAGAAAAATTTGTAAAAAGTGAATTTTCATGCAGCTCAGAAAAAATATTCTGGAGTCTACAGAGAAAATTTTGAAACTCGGAGACAATATATTATAACCTACAAAGAATATTTTGGAGCCTACGGAAAATAGAGGATGGAGTAGTAGAGTGATGAGAACAGATTGAAGGAAGCCAGAGATTGTTGCTACGGTTTGCAAGTACTATGACGCGATCGTGACATGGGGAATTTTATCGAGAGGGAGGCAGGACAGTTGCAGCGTAGTGTGTATTGTAAAATTCGAGAGTACCTCTGGAATATATGGCCACGGGGACACGACAGTTTCGAATTAAAATTCCACGGAGTTAATGCCCGGTGTATTGCCAGCCGTTTAACCAGCGAGTCGTATAGGTGCAGCATAACTCGTCCCCGCACTCTGCATAGCGTTAGGTATATCCCTTTACTGTTATCGCGAAAGAAAACCGCAAATCTCACCTCAACGGCAATCCTTTCTCTCCGCGAAGAGAATTGCAAACTGTGGGACAATGTCCTTCCCCCCCCCTCTCTCTCTCTCTCTCTCTTTTCCTTTTTCCTTCTTTATCCGAGGAGTCTCTCCCTCCGGCGAACGTACTTCCGTACGATTACGCTACCGTGCAATTTTTCATCCGACGATTTACCCGTTTCTCTCCTCTTTTACTCGATGCGTCACACAGGTAGAAAGAGAATTTTTCAGGAGCTCACAAGCAGATTAAGAAGCCCGTGAAAGAATATTTTGCAATGTTGCTGCGTTTTAAAGATCAGAACGGATAATCCTGGTTCACGGTTATTCACTGGAGGCAAACGCGATTAAGCATTTTCGAGGCATTTTTTGAGAAGGTTTTAATTCTGTATTTTAATTTCTATCCTGTTAATCTATATTTTGAGATTTATTGTCGTAGTTGGTCTGCGAATGTGGTTAGGAGTATCGTATTGTGCAGAATAGTAAAAAAATCGCGCTGGAAGAATCGAGTGCAGCCAGCGTCGTGGCTGCAGGTTATTTAAATTGTCAAGACTGTATTTTTAGACGGAGACGATGCAATTTCTGTAGACAGACCTAAAACGACCCAAATCGTGCAGAGACTTTATTTTCTCCTAATGGATGAAGACCGAAGGAAAAGTAGAACGAGATTGCATCTAATATCGACGAGTGCTCGAGTATTTTTACTAGCTCCATTTATCAATTAATAGTAACAATAAACAAAAAGAGATTGGATAACAACGACCAAAGTAGTTCCAAAAATCAATTTTACTTCTAAGGAATTAACACGATTTTTGGTGGAACAAAATTCGTTTTGTACCCGATCTATGGATCGTCTCGTTTAAAAAGCTGACTCGTGGAGCATCCATGCTAGACACGGCTGCAGGAATGCCACGTGTAACCTCTGTCACGTGGGCTACCGTGGGGGCCGGCCTGGTCTGTATAAATAAAGCCGTGTCCAATTAGTATTTGGGCACCGGTGACCGGTCAGATAAAATCTTCATGATCACCGGAAAGGATCGCCTTCCGCGTGGTCCTTCGGTCGCTCGATCCTCTGGATCCATTAGCTGCGCTGACTCCTCGCATTCCCCTCGTTTTACCAGCCCAAGAAAACTTCGATCGAGTCGATTAATTCTCTGAGTTTGCTCCGCAATTCTTCTCCCTGTTGAGTTCTCAATTCTCTGTCTCCGCGGTCTCTATTGAGTTGTTAATTTTCTGCCCACGTTTTGAGCGTTTAATTTTCTGGCCCCTATCGAATTTTTCATTTCTTGCCCCGGTTGTGTATTAAATTTTTTATTTCCTACCTGAAGGATCAATGAGGAATAAGATCGCGAATGATGCATTCACGCGTGGAATTCAGTTATAGCAATCTAACTTTACCGACACCCGCGGGTCCAGCGAACAAGGGACGGTCGCATACGATATTTAAAATTTTCCTCGTCAACGCCGGTGTCACTCTTCATTAAATCGAACGAAGTCTCGTCAGAGGCGTATGAATCTTTTATCGTAACATCCCGTTTATTCCGTGCGTTTTCAGAGACTATCTTGAAAATGTGTCGCACACTCCGAGACACCTATTTCTAATCCGATAACGAGTATTTTTAATCTTCCTGCACGACTGGTCACTAGCCGAAGGCGTCATCGATCCTTATAGAAACAACTGCCTCCTGGTATCAATTATTTTGTCGCGATAATAATACAGGACCTATATCAAATTTCCATGAAACCCATCGGCATATGAACTCGCTAAATCCATCTGCAAATCGACGAGAATAATCATTACAATAAGAATTCAACATTCCTCGTTGGCTTGAATTCAAACCAAAACTGTATTCGGCTTAATCATAGATTCAAATTACTGTAGTCACTTGAAAAATGTTTGAGATTTAGAAATTATTTACACTTGGAAATTTGAATAACAGAGTTTGTTTACAAAAATACTTCGTGCAACAGAAGATTGAGAAACAATGAGCTAAATATAGATTCCAATCGTGACGTATGGTGTCAGTGCGATCCAGATGGATGCAGCGTGAAAACACAGAAAGCTATACGGGAGGTTTCCATCGTCTTTGCGAAACCAGGGCCCGAATCATCGTCTTGGATCAAAAAACTGGGGCAAGGTTGGCCCAGCGGTGTCTGTACGAGGCGAGAATGCAGAAGATGGCGTGCTTAACATGCGCGACGCAACAGAACCGGAGAGAAATCGCCCTCGAGTTTAGCATAATCTCCAGAGATAAAAGATCGGCGCTTTGCGATCCTTTCTGGGGCTGATTCAGCCGTCGAAATCGATGCGGAACGCTCAAAACCTGCCGTCAATGTGACTGCGCAAGAAAACATTCGAAAATCTTCGTTGATTTAGCTAAAGATCGATCAGCGATCGAGACTCCCAAAAATATGTCTACTTTATGCATGTATTAAAATCGTTGCGAAAGGTTTCAGAATAAATTGTCAATGAAATCGTACAAAAAAATTTTCGTGATAAAACTGCAAATTCATTTTGAATCGCCTGTTGTCGGTGGAAAAATAGATTCTGGTTGATTCGGCCGGAATAGAGGTACTCATGGAGATGTTGGTAGAGATCGGTCAGCGATCGAGGCTCCCCGAACCGTGAAACGGGAGTAATGGTCATGGATTATTGTCCGCGCACGGAATTTCCGAGTCTCGAAGCACCCCAACGCCCTACGAAAACAATAATCCCGGGTAATGATGATTACCGAGCACTCAGCCCCGCCCGGATTAATTTAGCCCATTTGCATTCGTAAGCGAGCTGCCGAGCGGATAGTATTACCTTGTCGCGATCGCCGGCAGCGTATGCACAGCCTGCTCGCTCGAAATATCGGTAGTATCGTGTTTGATGGAGGTCCTTTGACAAACGGCCCATCCCGAAAACACACAGCCCCCGGGAAAATTCACCGAGAACTCGAAACGCAGTTCAAGAAAGCCAAGAACTCCCACAAACAAAAATCTGTAATCATAACCTAACGCAAACGGTAACAGAAAAAATTTATTTAAAAAAAAAGATATATAGAAAAATATTGTTTCACTGAAGAATTTATTTTTTGTTCTGCACAGACCACACCTTTCTGCTTCGAACCCAACACCCCTTCTGTTCCCAAAAGAGAATTCATTGTGCACTGATTTTTAAACAGACAAATAATGGATCGAGAAGGGGTTGGTTTCATTTCTACCTAGCTAAAAATGAAGATAGCGTTGTTGGTGATCGTGGAATTGATTTTTTAGACGTTGTGGTTCAATTTTGGAGTCGAAGAAACCAATGGTGGGTCAAGGGGCGATCGGTTTCGGTTCTCTAGGCGACAAAAGATCGCCCGAGCTAAATTTCGGTGCAGAACGAAAGAAAGTCGGGTGAGTAATCGGATGTAAATGGGTCAACAGCTCGATGCGGCATCGCGGCCGACGCGCGCGAGTTCGAAACGCCGTTCATTAAGCGTTTGGGCCGCTTTCCAATTCGAGATACGATGAGAACACGGCCGGCTGCTCTGAGTCAACCGGCTCGAATCATCTTCGGGGTTCTTTTGCCCGTCGAAATTGGCACTCGAGGCTCGTCACCCTTGCGCGATCCTTCTCGGGAGCGTTGACGCGCGGGGATCCGTCAGCTCGGGCCATAGATCATCTTTGATCCGCGTACACTTGGCATCCGATGGACACGACTACTGGTACACAACGCGCAAATCGCAACCGTGTGGATTGAAAACCGATTCGAAATCGCGCAATTTGAAGGAATTAATTGTTTCTTTGTAGTTTCCAGGATTTCAGGAAAAATATAATATCGACCCCGAACTTTGGGGATTTAACCATTAAAGTATCTGATAAATGTTGTCTTATAAAACTCGCAACGCTATTGAGATTTATTCCGTTGCTTTCAATAAATGAATTTTTGTTATTCCAGTGAATAGTCTACCACGCAAGATTCATAAAAATCCGATCGACTGAGAGCAAAGGAACCGAAGGAATTACTTAAGCTGTAGACCGATCGCAACTCCAATCCGCATTAAAACTACTGAGCCAGCAGAATCGAGAGTTCCCTTTCCGCGTCATCGAGGATGCATAATGTATGTTACAGAACCATGAATGACCCACCGCCACGATGAAAAACATTAATGGATCGTGACCCTGCGGCTGCCCTCGGAAATTGCTTCTTCTCCCGTTTCGGAGCCTTCGTAGTCCGACACGATGATCGCGAAGTCGTCACTCATTTGCTACATTAGGTTCTTCAATTTGAACTCTATCCAAATTCTACGTTCTTTAAAATCCTTATTCAATTTCCAGAATATTGACGACTACTGTGCATTTATCGGTGAAACAGAATTCCCTGGTCAGGAAAATAATTATTCCAAACGATTCCTCAGCTTCGCCCCCATTATAATTCGCAGCGCGCTCATTCCAGAGATAAAATAAACGGTCGAATCCGGGGGTGTTGGTAGGATAATTCGGCGGATAAATCGGCGAGTTAAGTGGCGGCACTTTCGGCTGTTGAGTCGGTCGCAAGTTCTTCAATTCCACCCCCTAGGATCCGTGTTCCTCGAAAGTGGGTGTGGAGGCTCGTTCGTGTGTACCAGTTGCCGCGGCTTCTTGCATGACGGGGGCGTTGTACTTCAACCCCCTGTGTCCCTACCCCCTCTCTCTTTCTCTCCCTTTCTCTCACGGCACCCGCGGGAATTTAGACGAAAACTTTTGCCGGGCCGGCCGGAGGCGAGAGAAATTCTTACCCGGCGCCGGAAACTTTTGCCGGCGACGTACTTTGCCGGCCGGCGCGCGGCGATTCCGCGTTATCGCCCCCGTCTTTCGAGGGCTCTCTCCCCGTTATCGTCCACGCCATGGGAGAAGCCTGGAGAGACTCGTCAATGGAAACTGCAGGTCCAGCTTGGATCACCCACGGAGATTGAATCGTTCCGTGATCGCCGTCGAATCGCGGAGAATCACTCTCCACCCCTCGAGCTCCGAACTGCAGTCTTTTTCATGGGAGGACAGTGACCCTTAGGTGAATAGCTAATTTTGACATTGGGTACTCGATAGTACAATTACGGAAGAGTCAGACCTCGATTTTGCAGCCTTTCTTTAGGGTCTTTTTAGTTCGGAATCAATTTCGCAGAGAATCACTCACCCTCCAACTGCAGTCTTTTTCTTCGTATGGGGTTTGCTTTGGAAAAACGGTGATCCCTCCATGGAGGGTTTATTTTGAAACCCTTCCTATAACCCAATAGAATAATTATGAAATTCTAATCGGAGAACGTAAGAGGGGTTCGCCATTGTTAGTATATCAATAATAAGTCGGGATGGGTAGGTGGTAATCGAAATCGAGAGTGAAAAATCGATGACGACCATGACCGCCGAATCGCGATCCCGTCAATTTCGAAGGTGAGAACAGAAGGGTTTGCCAGGGAAAATTCTCCGAGCGCAGGAAGCTGCCTCAGCGCGTAAATAAGCGCGTTGGCTTGCGGGGGTGTGCGTGCTCTCGCGGCATTCACGCGAGAAAACTCCCTGGAGAAATAACCGGGTTGTGTGTAATGTACGCCGAGGCAATGTAAGGGGGTGTAAAGGCGGCGGCATGGTGCCGGAGGGGGTGGCGAGGCCGAAGAAGGCGCCAGAAGGAGGAAGAACGAACAGGGTGGAAAGAAGGAAGAAGAAGAAGAGGAAGCCGCGGATACACCTCGGCAGGTGCGAAACGCCATCGCACCTCCCCCGTCCACTATCCCCACGACATGTATTTATTATTTTATTAGCGCCGGGGGCGGAAGCTATGAAAGCGGAAACGCCGGGGGAACGGAACAAGACAAGCCGCCATGGGATGGATGTTAATTCGTTGTGCGAACACGGAATATTCAAGGAAAATATTCTACTTCCGATACACGCGATCGATGGCTCGATCTTTTCTCACTTCTTGCACTGGGAGACATTTCCTCGATCGTTAACTCGCAATTCACATTCATTTATTTATTCATTACCAGATTGCGAATTTGATGCATTTGAAAATATTCCATTGAATCGCATTGTTCTTTTCAGATAAGATTGATCTTCGATTTTGGGAAAAATTTTGAGTTTGAAATATTTTGTTTCGATTCTTGGGAAGAATTTGTGTACTTGAAATTTAAGTTCCAGCAGTTCAATCGAAGGGGTGGCGATCTCTGTTTGATTATAGGGGTGAGAAGCGGCTATCGATCGAGCACAGCGCCACGGAGAAACAGCGAACTATAAGAAGACTGCGATTGCACCGCTGGTCGGTAAATTAGAGAGCTACCGGTGAGATCAAAGAGGCGTTCGCGTCGAGAGGTAAAAGAGGATGTTTTCACCCCCGCTAAAAAAGAAATTGAACATTTTCGAATCGATAGAACAATCCAAACTTTTCTTCATTTATTTCATTACTTAGGATACGATCTCCGTAAATGATCCCTCTGTACAAAGTAATGAAAACTTTCGATGCAGAAGCAAAAATTCCTCGAATTGGCGTTTCCACGAATCCACCCCTGTGTAGGGAACAGTTAAAAATTTCGACGCAGGAGCGCAACAAAAGTTCTTCGTCCAATTGTCGTTCCTATACAAATTCAGCCCCTGTGCTAAATAAAAAATTTCGCAACAAACATTCGTTTTGTCCGTTTCATACCGCAATCGAAGGGTGGTCGCAGAAGTGGGGAGTGTATTCACCCCGCAGAGTTTGGAAAACTTATTAAACCTCGAGTCAGCTCTTCGAAACGCGATAATCTGCGCGGATAAGGCAAGTGACGGCGGCGCGTCGGACAGTGACGGAACTTTATTAAATAATAAGCGAATTAAACCGACAGCGGGGCGGCTGGCGGACATTTAAAGTGCACGTCCGTGTCCGTGTCCGTGCCCGTTCTCGTTCTCCCTAATTATCGTCGAGTCTCGGTGATGCCGGTCGTCCACGACGTATCGTATCGCGGTGTCGTGGACAAAATAATTTCGGCGCGGCGCGAACCACCCTTCCGTTTCTTTGTTTACGCTCGCCTCTGTCATTTTCACGCCGATCAACCCTTACACTCTAATCCCATTTCCATCCCCATCCCACGGACGAGCTTCCGGTCGTCCCCCGGTTTTTCACCGTTCCGTCATACCACCTTTCTCTCTCCTCATCTCTCTCTCTCTCTCTCTCTCTCTCTGTTTCCACGAGAGCGATCGATGCCGGTTTGCACGCGCGATTGACACCGTTTTCACTTAACGTCAATTAGGCGAGCGGGATCCGACGACACCGACGATTCCGACGGAAGTCCCGAGGATCGACGTACCCCCGGAGATCTTCCAGCTTCCGGCAGAGCCGTCTCGGGAAAAATGTTCGAGCCAGAGAGCCGCGGAGATTAGGTTTTAAAGGGTGGAGGGGCGGTGAGATCCAGCTGGGACGCATTGTTTGCATAAAATTGTTGCGGTACAGCAGAAAAATTCTCGGTCTCGAGATTAGTCAACCCCTAGCGCTTCACGATTTATTTTACGGTCGTAAATGAATTTTGTGCATTTATTACTACTAGCTATCTCGTCCAATTAACAGAGATATGAATTTTGTCCACCTTTTTGGGATTCCGGCCCACTGTACCACGTTTTGAGGATGCTCTCTCGCGTCAAGACAGATTCTCCGAGTCTGCGAATAATGTATGACCGGGCGTGAGACGCTCCTTGGTGGCCAAAGATGGACTACAGTTAAATTTTCAACGTGTCCACCGAGGCTGTTAGGATTTAGTTAATCAGGGACGCCGCTGACCGTCTTCCAGCGAGACTCGACTGACCAGAACCCTTCCGGATGAACATCGCTATATTCGACACAATTATGAATGTTCTTCCACAGACCACGGACAGACTCGAAACATTCGAGACTGAGAATGAACCCAAGCAAATTTGATTAAATTTATTATTGCCTGTGAACCCAAGCAAATTCAACAGAAAACAATGTAGAAGTGTCGCATAATTTTCCAATGTTTGTCGCATTTTCGGCTCTCGACATCTATCTCTCTGAAGTGGTATATCTCCACGGAAGACTGGTATGATGGTAAGACGTAATTAGTGCTCGCGAGAGTCCCAATTAAGGAGGAAAAGGGACGAGACAGAACACGATACGCTCTCCTGTTACGGTTACAGAGACGGTTGCTGTCTGCGAGACTGGTGTATGCGGATGCCGATTAATCACGAGCGACTAACCCTTTGCCGCTTTGCGAAACCAACCCCGAAACCCCAATTGCGGGGTTTCCGCCAACCTGATCCCGAGATGTCCGACGATCGGGCACACGGGGTCCGGCATGGATCTGGCAGCGAGAGCTGCTGCGTATAAACATCCGAAATGAATGAAATGAATTCCGAGAGAGAGAGAAAGAGAGAGAGAGAGAGACCGAAGTGGCTCGAGGGACAACAAGCCGCGGGGGTGGCTCGACCGTAGGGGAGGCTAAATTAAGAGCAGAAAGAAGGGAACAGCTTCGAGCGATCCCCGAACCCGAGAGAAACGAGCCGAACGCTCGTAATGCGAGGCGCTTAAAGTTGCAATGGGTCTCCCGAGTATAAAGAATGGTGGCCAAAAGGGGGCACACAGAGAAGAAGAGGAGGACAGGATCGAGTGACTGACTGACTGAGACCGAAAAGATGCGACCCGCCTAAGAGATTGGGAGAGAAGAGAGCACGGCGAATCCGGCGCTTGTCCACTGGGACCGATGTCGATTCAAGGTGCCCTGCCATTTCCGACGATTTCTCAATCTCGTTCGACCATTCTTTAATTGCTGTGACACCTGGACGCTGCGAAATTCATCCCCTATCGGTCGATGGTTGGTTCTATCCAGAAGGTCTGGGTTAGAAAATTGTAGTAACCACGAAATAAACATTTCCGTAGCTCGATTCGCGTTCTTATTGACGAACTCGTGACCGAAATAGAACACAATTAACAGCGTCCCTCCTATAATCGCGACGCAGGGTATCACGGTTGATTCTTAATGAATCTTACCGAACCCATTACATCCGAAGTACTATTTCACTGGCCGAAGGTACCGGCAGAGTACGTGGCAGAGAACTTGAAGGGTTAATTAAGTGTTTGCTCGGTCGACAAGCGCCTTGTGTGTACTGGCAAAGTACAAACTGTTTCCACGTGCACACGCGGATCCCATTAAACCTACCAATCGTTCGTTCTCTCTCTTTCGCCTCGTTCCACCTGATTTTCTTACCGCGGGGCTGATGGTGTTGCTGCTGGTTTGTAACAAATTTTCAGCCTGTTAAACAAACCCAGGTCCCCTTTTGCCAGCCGAGGAATAATACCGCGCGTTGGTACCCGTGTACACGACTTTTAATTGAATTCTATTGATTTCCCTTATAATTAAATGGTGATTTATCCGCGGCGGGCTCAATAAACAAAATTTACACGGCACTGTCCGTTAATTAAAATTGTCAGATACAGTCCAAGTTGAGCAACATCGTTTATTATCGTCGCGGCAACCCCCCCCCCCCCCCCGCCCCTTCCCCCTGCCCCCTCCCCAACGACGACCGCAATTGCAAATTCGATAAAGCATTTCAATGTTCGTCTCTCGCCGAATATTCAATCTTTTCACCGTTGCGCCAGACGAGCCGCCATTAAAACGCATTTGACAAATAACCAGCGGCCGGCTGAACCCCGGGCGGTCTTTGTGCAATGCCGAAATCCTCTGTGCCAATTACAGGAGACAGCGATTCTACAGAAACTAGCCTCTCCTTTTAATAATTCGAGCAATATTTAATTCGATCATTTTTGTCACGAAATCGTGAAATCGGGAGATCGCAGTCCAAAGAGAAAACTGCAAATGCTACTGTACTACGTTCTCAATTCTTCGAGCACAGAGGGTGTACTCTTGAGGGCAGAACGGACCACTAGAAATCCTATAAAATCTAATACAATAAACAATACAAGCAGTCACTGATCCGTCAAAAAACACTCATACAAAAAATCGTCCAAAATCACAAACCGATGGGAAAACGATGCTGCCGAGGAAAAATTCTTTAATTACGCGATCGGGATGAACAAAGGGCGTGTGGATGGTAGCGGAAGTTGCAGCTGGAGGGACTCGCTCGCGTCTTCCCAGTGCGTCGACCAGGGTGGTTTGCCCGCGGGCAAAGCCCAACCCTCTCGGTCTTATTCACGGGCCAGGGAACCAGCTCAACTTCCTCCTGCACAGCTCCAGAGCCGACACTGAAGCTGAATCCCTGTGTGTTGGTCGACGGTAATCGAATCACCGCGGCCGCATCACGGAATCCGCGGAAACTCGTTCGTCGTCCGGCCGCAATTTCGATTACGCTCTCGAGGAGCACGCTGTTTGCTCGGCCGGCAAACAGGCTCAGCTTGTCCTTCCGCCCTCGATCTCCCCGATTAAAAATCTCCTCGGCTGCAACCACTGTTGTTCACGTCGCTCGATATCTCGCCGCAACCACCGATTTCGGCGAACTAGGTTTATCCCATTCTATCCGAGAAATTCCCGTCCAATTTTCAAGGAATTCATCCTCGTTTTTATCTATTTTAACCATTCGCACTCGGAGCTATTTTAACTTCCAAACATTTCATTCCGATTCAAATATTTCCAACCGATATGATTCTCTTTATTTTACAATATAAGGCAGAAATTCAGTAATTTACTAAGCAAGATATTTATTCTTTCTTATCAATGCATCTTTATAATTTTCAGAGAAGGGGAATGTAGTTACATTATACAGCAAAAATTGATCTGACTTCTGTCCACTGTTGAAGAAGATGCAGGACCTTTTTAATACAATTTCCAAAACATTATCGCGAATTTCACAGATTCGATACGTATTGTTTGACGTTCGCGGAACGACTGAATTGACCTTAGCTGCTGTCATTTGGGCGACGCACATCTTCCAGGTAAGATTATGGGTACAATACTCCCACTCCTCGCGTTTAGTCCTGTTGCCAACCTTTGCGGTGCGTCATTCATAAATCTCCTTCCTTCTTCGCTTGAAATGTGTAATGAAAGGCTATTTACATATATGTGGTACATATACCATGTGGTCCATTTAAATAAAGGCCACCTAAATATCTCTTCTGGTTATTGTGATGCAAAGACCATTTTTTACGTAATGTACATGGTGTCAATGGACCAATGTCTGGCAAGAACATTTTTTCCCCCAACGTAAGTTTTTTCGGAGTTATCAAAGTCATCAATGGTTTTTGATACATAACTGCAATTTTTTTATTGCACCGCGTAGCTAAGCGAAAAATACATTCAGATATGTATAATAACATGACCTTCTAATGACCTTGACCTTTGAAAATTAGTGGACACTCTAGAAAAATAATAATTTCAAAGAATTCACCTTGCGATACCATTTATATTGCATTAAAAACATTTTTTATGTCATGACAAATAAAGGAGATATTTAAGTGGCTACATTTAGGTGAACCACCCTGTATAGACCGTGGATCTTTATGCAAGCTACTAATTTTTATCAATTATTTTATGGTAACACGAATAAGAGAAAAATTTATTTCGACAACAAAAATGTTCTTTATCACAAGGATAAAATAGAAATTGATGTTTCATCTTTTTAAAAAATAATACCTCAAAGGACAAAATAAAGAACATCATTTTCGGGTGTCTTCCAACGACCATTAACAATTTCGTCTCTGTTAAAGCCACTTCTAATTGGAAGCAGATCCGAGCGCTCGAAATGGACCGTGAATCCCATTGTTTAAAGGAGCGAGTTAATTAGTTGTCCAAGGGGTTCCGGGCTGTTTATCGGTTATTTAGGTTGTGTTCTTTCGGGAGGGAGGGAGGACGCGGGCTTGCCAGGAAGGGGACTAAACAGGATAAAATTTACGCGTTTCGAGGCGGGGACCAGAAGCAGGAGCAGAAGCAGGACCAAAGCTCCCGCGGGGACGCGTGCGCATCCCCGGCACACGGACATCGCTGTCCTAGATCAATCAAACGAAATAGTTAATTGTGTCTGTGACAATATTCCTGTGTCTAGTAATGGACTTGGGAGATTGGTCGAGTAAAACCGAGTGAAACCGAACTGGGTCCTCTGTTACCCGGCCGGTAATCGAATTACGTAAGCGTATGTCGAATTCGTGGAAATTCGTGGCCGTGTAGGAGAGTGCCGAATATGCAGTCGATTCTGAAAGTGCCCCTGGGGCCCTATGGGAAGCCTTAAGCCTGCCGAAAGACTGTTTCGATGCCTCCAATCTGGCTCGAATTAATCCCTGACCCTTTAACATCGAGTCAGTATCCTCGCTTCAAACGCAATCTGATAAACACACTGACGATTTTATGCATTTATTACAGCAATGAGTAGCTGCGATTTAACACAGACAAACACTGAAAGAATTTTGATGACTCTTGCAATCGATGATGAACCTTTTTATTTTGCATGAAGATTCGCAGTCTGCTTATAAATATTGAACCTCCGAATATAGAAATATACATTCTATCACTGTTAATGCTAGTTTCCCAGGATTTTCATTAAACGTTCAGGAATCGTAAACTAAATTTAAAGAAAATTGCGGTGCAATAGGGTGAACAACCACGAAAGCTAAACAACCCGAGTTCGAAATGAGCGGTCGGGGTCGATTGTTTTCGGTCGCGAGAAATATTTTAGCGATAAATAATTGCTCGAATTATCCCGATCGATTTACGAGTCGTCGAAGACCTCGATATTTAATGAACGCGAATATCATTTACTCCCCGTAGAATCAAGCGGAGACATCCATTATACACCGCGCGATCGAATTGCTCTACTTTTGGTCAATTATTCAGCACCAAGTGAACAACAACGCGCGGGAAAATCAACCGAGTGAGCTGGACTTTAATTTCGAAGCAACTAAACAATTTCGAAACTGCGCTTGGAACACACTGTTTTTTTCTGGAACTTTTGTTCAGGTAACTTTCGGCTCTTATATCTTTTCTGAATTAACGCAATTATTTCTAGTTGCTCGGAGTTTGCTGATTAGCGAAGAGATTCCGTAGTTCCGCGTTAATCGCAGCCTTCGCGCAGTTTCTCGGTAGAGAAATCGTCCGCAAACAGGGTCCAAATCCTGGATGGTGTGGGTGTAGGAGGCTCTATCTCGCCCTCGGAGCCTGAAAAATTCACCCCCAGCATGTTTGCGGGCTTGGGTAGCGTCGAGGCCGAGAAACAAGAAGGGAGGCGGCGCGGCGCAGCGCAGCGTGCGCGACCCTCTTTATCGCCGAGACTTCGCCGCTTGTTAGGATCTTCGAGATTTTTATGGGTCACGGGACTGCCTAAGAGCACAGTTCTCTCTCTCTCTCTCTCTCTCTCTCTCTCTCTCCCTTTCTCTCCCACTGTATCGGAGCTCTTCGAGCTCGGTTTTCGTGGTCTGTCGCCCGAGTTATCGCCCCGAGAACAAGAGAACGCGGCCCAACGTTCCAGAGAGGAAAACTTCTGATCAAAACTCACCGCTGTCGAGGCTGTTCTGGTTCTCTAGGTCCGGCCCTTGCACAGACGATGGCCTGCCGTCTTGGAGGTAGTCTGCAAAAAAGATCATGCTCATTTCATTAGAAAGAAAATGGTAGATTCCGAATATGTACAATTCTTCGTCGTATTCAACGTATTTTAACCAAAACATTTCTTCGACCTAGACTATTCTTCTGAATTTTTTGTTTTACATTTTATATGGGATGGTATCGAAGGGCAGATCGTTTCCGTCTCTTTTGATCAGTCCCTTCGAAATCCAGTGGCGTAACTCCGGCTCCGTTGGACCCTAATAGGGGTCAACATTGAAATTTCATGGGACTTGGTGCGATCGAGCAGAACGAAGTCGTGCTGCACGGGGGCACGAAAGCTAAAGGGGGGAGGGGGCAGAGTTCGCGTTCTGGCATGGACATGGGCATGGGCACGAGTATGGACGCATACGACCCTTTTGCCACACGGATGCGTATAATACGAGAAAGGGGTGGAAAAGAGACGAGGTGATCCCATGGGAGCCATACCCCGGTGATATTGGCTCCCATAGCCCATTCCTGCGCATAGGAGACCGAACCACCTTGGGCCAACATCGAGGAAAACTGGCCAAAATTCAAATTTCCCACCGGACGTATGCGCAACTTTAAGCGTAACTTGCGCGAAACAACCACGAGCTCGCGACTGTGTTCGTGATCCAAGTTTTTCCGCGTCTCCGTGTGCGATTATCGATAAACGGTCTCTCCGACAGGACGAGAATTCCACTGGCACGCTCATTTTACTGCCGGTTTGCCGAATAAACAATCGCTTTCTCAGTTACTTCGACCTAATGGAATTTTCAAGGAAGCTAGTCGAAGCGTTGAATAATATATATTTTGGAGTGAAAGTGATACCGCGTAGATTAAAATTCAATGAGTGAGCTGGAAGGAATGCTAGAAATTGCGATGGTTCATGGGACTGGGGTGCGGGTTAATCGTTTGTCCGAGCCGCGCGAATAACTCATTGATAAGACGCGGGGCGCATGAGACGGCGGAGACGTCGGGTGAATTACGGGCTAAGTAGTCGGGGCATGAAAAGCTGCGGCACTCAAGCTGCTGGAATTATCATCGCTCATAAGTCACCGGGTTGCGAACATTGCAACGGGTGCAACAGCAACAGCAACGGCGGTGGTTGCAGAAACGCGCGCGCGCGCCCGCGCGGTTCGCGGTTTCAGAGAAGAGATAACTCGTATAAATAACCCGGAAGTCCGCGGTGTACAATAGTCTTTTTTTACGAGTATGACTTTTGGGAGTTCCAAGGCCGCGCTTGGGACACTGTTGGTAATCAGTTTCTCGTTGCTACCGAAATATACCAGGTGAACGAGCTTAAAAATAAAAAAAATATACATACAACGTGAAGCGAGCGTGCGCGCACGTACCGCGTCGCGCAATTTCAGGATCCGCCATTACGTCGGGATCAGATGTGTCCGTTGTATTGATCATAAAAATGGCAGCTTTTAACCCGCTGCCTTCGACTGCCTCTCCGTGGGCACCAGGACCTATCAAATTTTTACTTAAAGATACGAGACTAATCGAAGAAACCTAATTAAGCCTGCTGCGATCCTCGATCGATCCAGAAAATACTTGTTAGGATAGGTTCGAGCTTTATTTAAGATAACAATGGATGTTCACCCAGTGCAATTGTTGACGAGTTTAGGGGATAACCAAGAAAATGAAAGAATTGTTGCGGCGAGAGCCGAGAGAAAGCAACCCTTCATCCCGAAAACGTTTCCAACTCGATATCCAGCTAATCCAATCACTGCCGCGTTTCAACCCCTAAAAGAACGCTAACACTCCCCTCGGCAGTCGGTAAAAGCAACCCCGTGGCTCCCTAAATCCCATAAACAACCAGCTCAACCGCCTAGAGAAGCCAAAATTAACTGTTCCGATCATCAATCTTACGACAGCCGGCCTAGAATTACATCACAATTTAACAAGTACGGTTACACCCTTGGTTTCATTTATTCATACACCTGCGAGCCACCGAAACAGTTTCCTTAATCCTCCTTCAATCAATTCCTGCAATATCTACATGCAACGCAACAACCTTAAAAATGATTTTCACTCTACTACACTTTCCACCATCTTCCGAAAAATTCTTCAACCCCCGGCCCTCGTTTAATCGATTCCTACCTAATTCTAATCTCCAATTCCCGATTCCGTAGTAGCATTTCCCGTCTTCGAAAAAACTTCCGGGTCGAACCGCTGCAGGTACGAAGCTGTCGTCGCGAGTTTAGGCGAATGCAAGTGGGATCCCGGCAATTCGAAAATTTTCCGGGTTACCCATTCGGGATTCAAATCGCGCGCACTCGTCGACAAGGGTTCGACTGTTCGGGGTCCTCTCGACGTCATTACGATTCTCGCCGGTGGGACACGCGCGCAGTACGTATAGAAATTTCGACGGCACTCGAAGCTGTTGGGAACCGGTTTTGGTTTTGTATTAGCATGTAACTCCGGCAGGAGTTGAAGTTGCGATGGCTTGTGGGTGGCTGGGGCGAACGTAGGGAGGGTAATTACCTCCTTGGGGAGTGTGGCCCCCTTCTCTCTCCCGCCGACCCGCCGCGGTGTAGCCGGGTATAGCCCCAGCACGGGTACAGAGGCTTCCCACTGCTCCCAGTGGTCCCGCGGGAGCACAACAGCGGCTCTCATCCCGCTGGTTCTCATTCGACCCAAATTGGATTCCCTGCTCTCGCGCGCGCACGCCTCTAGCGTCTCTTTCTCTCTTACCTTTCTCCAGCAATTTCTTTCGAGAGCTCAATTATGCAACGTCTCCGATATGCGTCACGACCGTCGCAGGATCTCGAAATTATGACGGGTTCTTCCGCTTTACCCGAATCCTTCAATCCAATGCCCGTTCGCGAGGCTTGACCGATCCTCTCAAAGCACAGAATATTTTAACAGTGGAATACATTCAGGATGGTAGACATTTATTTATTGTTGCTGTGTGTTCTTGATTAACACTGAACCTACCGAGCTGTAAACATGGCTAGCATGCTTTGCCTTATAAAAATTACATCATAGAATTTTATATATATTTTCTGTGATTTTGATTATAATATGTGCTTGGATACAAAAATGTGTATAATCATTTCCAGTTAAAGCATCGTTATAATTTCAATAACGGTAAAATAAAAAAACCAGAAACCGATCATTTGACCGGCGGTGGTAGGTTTAGTGTTAATACACTGCTGACTGTAGGTGGACTGCCAGCAGAGGTTAGGTTCGTCAGTTCATGTCTTCAGGATAACACACAATTTTGTTACGGTCTGATCGATCCATTCTGAACAGAGAATGTTAAAGTGACCACAATGTATTCAGAATGGTAGACACTGTGTTATAGCTGTGGGTTAATGCACTGTCGATTGTACAGTAGTACATTGTCGAGTATAACAAAGAAATACACTGAAAGAGAAAAATCGATTTTAGATGAGACTTTAGAAGATGCTTTCGAAGGATGATCGACTTTCCCCTAAATGATTTTTGGACGCGTCGAAGTTAAATTGAGTGTGATTCTCGATTTCCTAATACGACACGGAGGGTGGTTGCCATTTGCCATGCATGCGACAGTAAGACTAGCCATCTAGCAGGCCAGCAGCGAGAAGCACACGCGAGTAAAATGTGATACGGTCTCCCGCGACTAGACCTTCTTGTTCCGTCATTATAAACTCGCTCTCCCGGCACCGCTATATTCCCCGCCTCATATCTAATACGATTGTACTCGGAGCGGTAAACTCGTGCAGCTGCAAATGCAACTGCGACCGGATGAAGCGCCCGCGGTTCCGAAGCCATCGCGGATGTACGCCGGATTAGTGTTTACACGCGGTGCCGCTGTCTGCTCGATCATCTGCAATGTGTCCGGCCCAGAAAACCTCTTCCCTTTCCTACATCGTGGTTTCGATCGATCCACAGTAGCATTTTCCAAAATTAAAAGAACATTCTCATTTCCCAACTGGACACTTCGCATCGGTCACTGTCAATTTCATTTTACGTAAAATATTCTTTAATTTAAGAAGAAGCTACCCTTAACATAACCAAAGTGGTGGAATTAAGATAAATCCAAAAGAAAGATGACCAGGAAAATTTGAAAACTCGGTAGATCTCTCTCTGAAAGCAGCAGAGTGCACTCTGTAGCAAGATAAGCGCAACAGAGCCATAAAAAGCGGTTCAACGGCGAACAAAAGACCCGGCCAGAAGAAGGAGGCAGAAAATAATTTTCCGTTTCAGACCAGTTTCGGAGCGGTTCCGTGGGGATCTTTGCGAGTCAGTCTGACGGGTCGGTAGGACTAGTTGGTCCTGCGACTGTCAGGAGCAGCTACCGTTTCCGGTAGCCGGGTGCATCGTTGGTTGCAGCGGGTATGGCAACTGTAATTCGCGGGGGCAAACGAATGAGAAAGCTTCCTCGGAAGTTTCCTCGACTCGGCTAATAACTCGAGGCCGGTCCTCTCTCGGCTCGGCTCGTCTCGTTTCGGCTTGGCTCGGCTCGGCTCAGCGCGTTGTCGAGGCGTTTTAAGTCTCCGCGGTAAAACTTGGTAACTCGAGGAGATAAAGGTAGTCAGTGTCCCGAGGCCATACTAACGATCCTCTCTCAGCTAGATCGCACGCTCGTATCTTCCCGGTCTCATCTTTTGCCGAGGCGATCTCGTCTTGCCGAGCTAAGTCAGCGGAGAGAGCTTCGTCAGCCTTCCCTGGAAATTGTCTCGCGCCCCCAAGATTTCGCGTTTTTCTTTCGGAAAACACGCCCCCTTACCGACACCGCCCTCTCTCTCCTCGTGATTCGTGAATTTCGTCGTAATTTCCGGGCATTAACGCCGCAGGAAAATGGTCCGTCTTGCCGCCTTCCAGGGTACCCTCTCTTTTACATTACTTTAATCGGTTTTCTTGATTGTGTGCCCCGTCCCGCGGACCCCATCTTCGAAAAACCGAAGCTCCTTTGTCCGAGGAAATTGGATCCCTCCCCCCGCACACCTCGCGGCAAATTCTACGAGCCATCGTGGTCATTGCCTGCGCTATAACGATTCCACCGATTCCCGCGAAATATTGCGAAATGGTCGGGGACACGTCCGTCGACGCGATCGCTAGATCCGATTGCGAAATGGCGAATTCTTCGTTAAGTAGCGGGGAAACTGTAGAACTAAACGGCTGGAATTACTTGCCGGCTTGGGAAGGTAATGGTAGAACCGTCTCATTTTAGTTTCTTTTGTGTGGTTGTTGTATGTACACATAGCCGGGGAATCATTGTAGGAAATCAAATGAATTCATTTATTTTGTGGACATGTTGGATAAAAATTTGATTGATTCCGTTGATCGAAGAAGAAACAGAAATAATGTGTCTGCATGGAATGGGACTCGGAAGGAATTTCATCAATCATTGTCGGTCATTTGCGCGATGCTTCGACGCTGTTTAGCTGATTACTATGTCGAAGGATCCCGCGCGATTCGCGGGACTCGTTCGACGGGTGGTTAATATGTTAATCCAATTAGGAAACAAATCCACGGACGCCCGTTTCACACGAAAATCAATTAGACGATGACGTCGAATGGGCTGGCGAGATCGGTGTCGGGCTATCGTTCGACGGTGGTCATTAGTGACATATTTCATTCGGAGTAATCATAGACTGTTCGGCGCACTAATAACACCGAGTTCCCTCGTTTAATTGTCGCGCCTTAAGTAATACGAATTTAATGCGCATCAGAATGCGCCACGGTGGTGTGTCCCTGCTGCCCGATCAACCCGCGACAGGATATTATAGATTATCCATTCGCGATCGAGAGTCCAATACGTCGAGGAGGGCCATTTAATTAACTAGCGTCCGATGGAAACCGGTGATAATGTCGAGGCCGCGTTTCCATTTACGAAACGCGCGCGGAATAGCGAAAATCTGCTGGTCGGAAATATTTCGTGAAAAATGTATATCGGACATTCAATAGTCAACGGCCGAACCGCGTAGTCGCAGATTTTCGCGTCTTTCGAAAAAATTGCGTAAATGGACGTGGCTGGATAATTCAGATGAAAAATCGTCGTTCGGGGGAGCAATGTGAAAGTGGGCGGACCGGCTGGTTCCAAATTTGATTTTAATCGTTGCCAGATCAAAGTGTCGGTTACTTCGAGATAACGCGCTCGATAATGCAATGGTCATCTGTCTCTATGGTTAATGCGATTTTAATCGACCTTGTGAGCAGCCACGTTTCTTTCAATTATTAAAAGAGGGACCCTTTTCTTTTGGAGGGGTTATTTTGCGGGGGTAATTACGATTTTTGAGGGGCGAAGGTTCTTCAGGGACGATTTTAGTCGAGCACACCTGAGTATGATACACTTGTGAGCGAGATCAGGATGAGAGGCAACGGCGACCTTCTTAGATGGGTCCAAACGGATCTACTTATAGAATCCTCAAACTGATCAGGTTCGCCATCGATTTCTTGCGTTCTTCGTGCGAGAATAAAGATTTGAATTGCGTAATTTTCCCGAAATTTTCTTATTAGCAATTTGAAGAAACTTTGTCGGAAAGTATCAAACTCTTTTTGAAGGGTTTAATGAAACCTTATCGTCTTCATTAATCGACGACCCTCGTTTTGTACCTTCGACCCGCAGGCTACCAATGATCTCGGTCAAAGATCCAGGCAAGAAATTTTGCTCTTTACTCTCGGAAGATGCCATAAATTATCACAGAGTCTGATTAGCTGAGTTGCTCCAATTTTGTGGGACTTTTCGCGGTGTTCCCTTGGTGTCCTGTTAGATATTCCTGTGGGCCACGCGGAGACATTAATGTCCTGCCATCAGCTAATTCCAGTGCCGGGCACGAGCATAAAGAAATCATGGTCGGAATGAAGCGGGCCACAATTGGGTGGAGAAGAAAGGCGGCAGGAAGGAAGGAAGGAAGGAAGGGCTCGCGTCGGGATCGAAGGGTATTGCGGTGTCCTTTCAAGCCGGTGCGGCAGATTGCTGGCGTTCCACGGAGTACAGCAATACTCCGGACACCCGGTACAGTGTCATCGGCACATGCCACTGTTAAGGGCAGGCCCGTCCCGGGGGATCGTCGCAAACAATAGCAATAGGCTAGCCAGAGTCCAAGAGAGAGAGAGAGAGCAGAGAGTTACCCTTGGAGAAGCCTCCGGCTAAGTCCTAGGACGAGGTCCTGCGCCAGTATCCTTCGACCTTCCCTTCCCCTCCTTGAACGGCCGGGACGAGGAAGACGAAGGAGGCCACAGAGCGAAGGGAGAACGCGGCCGCCGGAGAAGGAGAGAAAGTATACCGTCGGGAAAACTTTAATTTCTTTCTGAGAAAGATGGCTGTTCCTTGTATTTCGCCGCCGCACGAGGATCGGCCCGGTGTGTGTGTGTGTGTGTGTTCGACCGTGTGCCCCGATGTGCGCCGATGTGCGCGTGCACCAACACTGCGAGACGCGGTAGCACGAGGACCCTCTACACCTTCGAGCGGCAAGCTCTGCGCACCGAGATAGGGACACCGGTGGGCTTGGTAGGAATTAATTTGGCCGGATGTCCCTACTGGGACGTCTCTTCGCAGCCCCGAACCGTTTGCCCGCGACCACTTTTCCAAACGGACCTACCGAGACCCCGAAAAATCAGCTCCCGAGACCCCGTGCCCTTGGAATCGATCAGAACCTGGACAATTTCGTTTAGAGAACCTGCGAGGAACCGATGTCTGCAACTCGTTTGGACCTCTTAATTCCTCTCGGAGCTATCGAATCATAGCTGGATCATATTGTCCCCGAAAAATTAGCTCCTGAAACTCCACGCCCTCGGAATCGATCAGAACAACAAGCCTTCTGCGTCCGGAGGACCCGCAGGAACCTGTCTGCAACTTGTTTGGAGCTTTTAATTCCTCTAGAGGCTATCAAATCCTTATACTACAAGGGGTTAGATCAATCCGTCTTCAAAAAATGAACTCCCGAGGCTCCCTGCTCTAAAACCGATCAGAAGAACGCGAACGAAAAGAATTCCGAGAGTCTCGCGAGCAGGATTAAGCATTGCTGCGATCTTCCAGAGCCTAAAGTATATCTCGAGGAGTCGAATCTGAAGGTGATCCGAACGCTCTTCAGGCTATTAGATCCTTCAGGATCTTTCGAGGAGTCTGAAGAACTTGAAGAGGTTCTCCGTTGAGAAATACACTCGAATTCGACCGATTCTTTGGAGAAATTTCCCGCGTCTGTTGGCTTTCTTTTTAATCAAGGGTTTCAGAGGATCCCCCCCCCCCCCCCCCCTAGAAGCTAATCGCGAGGAGATCAATCGCTTGAAATTAGCGACGGTCGGGTCTGTGTATCGCGGGTATCGATCGAGGTCATAGTTCAGGACGCGAGATGAACCATAAAGCGACGCACACACCTGCGTATCATAAACATGACGCCACGAGGCCGTAAGCTCTCGGCCCCACGTCAGCCCGACGCAGCCAATTAGTCGAGGAATTAGCGTGACTACGATCTCGAAATTATTACGCTAACCGTGCCTTCCGACGGTGCAACCTCCGACGAAAAGGGTTGCTCTTCTGTCTGTCCTAAAGGGTCGCGCGTAATTCAGCCCTCCACCACCACCACCACTACCACCATCCCCGCAACCCATTTGTGCCTCGCTCGGAACTAATGTTTCTCTGTCGAGTTGAATCGCAAATTCGATGAAAACAATGTCCGAACGCTCGCGGACGATGGGATATACTGCGATTAGGCCAACTATGCGATCCACCAACTCTGTCGATCCTGAAAAAACATTTTTCTTCTGAGCGTTGTGCTCTGCGTTTAACACTAAACCTACCACCGCCGGTCAAATGACCGTTTTCTAATTTTTTATTTTACAATTATTGAATATTATAATGATGCCTTCACCGGAAATGATTATACACATTTTTGTATCCAAGGACATATTATAATAAAAAATCACAAAAAATCTATAAAAATTCTATGATGTAATTTTTATAAGGCAACACATGCCAGTCATTTTTAGAGCCCGATAGGTTTAGCGTTAAATAAATCAAATAGTCTACCTTCCCGAATCAAATCAGTGAAACTAGAACAGCTATTAATTCCAACTTAAACAAATTCAAACCAGTCTAGCAACCTGTTCAAAAACTAGACCATCTCTACCCCAGAAATTAGTCAAATTAGAAGCTGCATAAAGAATTAATCGTCGATTCTGAATTCCAAGGGAGCGAGCGTCGGGAACTTCCCAAAAATATCGTTTCTGTGTTCTCAATCGCGTTTCCGAGCGGAGCATCTGCAAAGTATCGCTCGAAGAAGGAGAAGAAGAAGAAGAGGAAACGGAAGAAAGGGTTTCCGGGATGCGATGAGGGGGGTAAAGAGGAGAGGCCAGAGCCTCGTCCCACGGAATGGCGTCACAGCCCAACGAGAGAAAGATTAGCATAAAGTTAGCGCGGCGCCTGATACCTATATGTTCGCACGAAAGTTAAGTTGGCTTGCGCGCTGCCGGCCCTCCGGTCCCCAGACACTCTGTCCCAGCTCCGTCACATTTCGATACGAGCTTAATACCGTATTCCGGAACATCATCCACCGACAGAATACAATTTCTTCGTCTGCGCTCTAACGAACTTCGACTCGCGCTGAAATATTCGACCGGAGACATATACATCGCTGTTCGATGTTTTTCGCGAATGCCTCGGAAACTAAGATCGAGGGACGGTAGACGTATAGGAAAAACATGTTCGGAATCATGGCCTCGACGACATACATATTTAAAAATGAAATCCAAAATCGCCTTTCTGTACAATTACCAAAAAGAATTCTCGGCAGTCGCATTGACCGACAATGAAATCAACTTTATTGAAACGAAAAATTAGATACGAGCCCATAATTATAAAACTGGTCTAAGTCACATCTAATCACATTATTTTAAACTAAATTAATTCAAAGTAATTTTTATAGTGCTTGTTATATCATCATTATATGGAATTCATTTAGTGTTTCAAACGTAATCCATTAAATATCTCGAAACAAGAAATACATGACTTAGACCACTTTCATAATTATGGGTACATACATAGATCAAAAATGAAAGTGAGACCCCAATAATCGGAATACCTTAAAGTACCTTAAAATGATAGTAAATAGGGATTTTATGCAATTATGAGAAAAATGACTGCAATTCAAAGTAACGGACAGATTAAAAGAACTGAAAAATGTAAATTATGTTAGGTTGTTTTCACGCGTATAACAAAATTTCTTCGCGGGGTCGTCTGTAGCATAGACGATGTATCGGTGTTAGCGTGGTGGTGATCCGGCGCGTACAGGGAATCGAAGAAAATGTTTTTTTGTTTTGTTTCGCTCCTAATTGTTTCCATTTCGTAATCACGATTCAGCAGACACCCCGCGGATAAAGTGTTCCCTGTATTGTTCATAAACATCTGGCATTCGGGCTCGCAATAAACGCGCGCGAACGGTCTCGCGTAAATACGCGTGTTCGCGTGTAAAATATGCGTGCGTGGCAGCGGAAACATCCAGAGCGCGAGCGAACGTATACACACGGCGCGCATTGTAAATCAAGCCGAGCTGTTCCGCTCCGATGTGTATAAACACTCGCTCTCGGGCGGCCCCGGGTTTTCGCGCCGGGCACCCGCGCTCGCTCGCTCGCTTGCTCGCGGAAAAATGCTTGGCGCAAAAATTGCATGGTTTTTTAATCTCCGTGGCTCGACGTAATTATTTTCTTCATCGTCAGAGCGGCGAGCTGCCGTGCCGCGCCACGCTCCTGATTCCTCGCTCGTAATTACACCCTTCCGCGGAGAACCCGATAACACACCACCTTACCAAGGACCAGGCCACCCCTAACTTGTAACTTTTTTCATTTCGCCGTCGATCCGCAGTCGGGGAAACCCTCGAACACTTTACCTGGCCTCTCCACTACGCAGCCACACTAAACGATGCGCGCACGGTTACGCTTACGATCCTCGATCCATGACCGTTCGGCTGATCAGGAACGTCCCGTGTTCCACTGAAAAATTCATTTTTTTCCCGACACTTTTCATCCACGCGCTGCACACTGCAAAGCTGAAAGCCCGCTTTTCTGATCATAATTGTTTTAGCGTTGTTTCGAGGTTTATGGTTGCAGTACAGCAGGTCGTTGAATTCGTCTCGACACCACCTGCAGTATTATGAAGTCAAGAATATATGTATAATTACTAGACTGCGGATTTTACGCAGTTATGAGAAAAATCAATAGGTGCAATTTAAAGCAATGGATGGATTAAAAGAATTTTGGAACGTTAAACAATTTTTATTTTGCATAAAAACCCGTAGTCTAATAATTACCGTTTTTTATATGAGCATTACGCGATTTTTGGTCGATATGTATCAATTAATCGTTGCACTATTCGTCGATGGTAGACTACAAAATGACAATCTTGTAAATAAGGAACGTGATGGAGCAAAAAAATAGTTTACTTAGATCCATAAGATTATTTAGAAGACGATTGTTTGATTACCATTACTGTTCAAAATCCGACATTTCATATGGAACAACCTAATTACACCAACAACGATCAACTCCCAGGTCCAATCAGCATTCTGCTTAGTGCGATTCTGACATGCCACACTGGTTTGTCGGCTGCCACGCAATTCCGGAGTAGAATTTCGCAAGGAGGAGAAACGAAACGCGTCGACGGATGCGAATTCATCGCGATATCTTGTAAAATGAATTTTCGACGCGTATCATCGAGAATTTGTTTCGTATTGCGACGCGTCTAGTGCCCGGAGAACTTGAGAAGCTTCTACGCGAGTTTATAAATACAATTCCGCGTTTCCGCGTTAATTACGCTATGGTAATTCCAGGTGATTCTACGTCCGTGCAGACGTTCGCGTGCCAATTTACGGTCGCAATTCTACGTCTGTGTAATCTCCCAGGCACAATTCCAGCTGTCTACTGGATCACAGATACCGGGTCCCGTTTGCGTATCGCGCCGCGCATAACGCGCTGATGCGGTTCAACGTTGTCGCGCGCTTGCGATTTTCGGCGTACGATTTCGCGAGACTTGTCGCGTCGCGTCGCCTCGCGTCGCGTCGCCCTCGATCGCCGTAACGCGATCACACACCGGGCGAACGGTGTTCTACCTTGGTGAAATTTTTGCGAGGACGGAAGCCGCCTCCAGGGCTCGTTCTACCGGTGGAACGCTCCCGCCGCCTACGCGTTAAACAAACGTGCGCTCGTGGCGAGACAAGCAGTAGAATGCGAAAACTGCGATCAGACACTCGAGGAGAGCTTCGTCTAAACGATTTATAGGGACGGAGTTTTGTTATGTCGTTAACGGAGCGATTTTATACTCGGGGAACGGTCGATCTACCATTTATTACTTTTTTTTTCATGTGGCTAAATTTTTCAGAGAGAGAGGGACGTTTTAATTTAGCATACTATTTATTCCAGTATTATTTATTACCAACGTCACACAGTGTGTCGTCCAATGGAAAAAAGTCAGGAAATCAAAGTGTAAGATCTGTTTGTCCATCTTAAAATGTTCATAACAAAACGTAGTTTCTAAAACTACCGTCAGTTTTAACTGAATAAATCGATTTTATATTAAAATTGAGACTGAAACTTTACTGTCAAATTCCGTGCATTTTTTCAAACATGAGTGCCTCGCAAGCTATTTGGTTTTTTAAGTTAATTTTTACAGGGTTTGTATAGTATTACAAGACCTTCCAGCTGCAAAAAAATTTTTTTAAAAAAAGGTATTAAGATACTTTACTCGAAAATTACTGAGACAAATCATGCTGAGAGAGCTCTAAGAACAAGGAGATTGATTGTTAGTAGCCAGCCCAAGGAATTGAATGGAACTGTTCACACGAGTTGAATTGAAACGGAAGAATTTTGCTAATTTTTGTCTGTGACAATTTCTGACAAAATCGAATTGGTCGCGAGAGTCGAATTAGAAGGGATCGCCTAGCCCACGGTGGAAAGGATCCTCAGAAAACAGTCGTGCTTTCTGGTTAACAATTACGATCGATGGTACAATGGTATCGCGAGCGAGAGAGCGAGTCGTCTGTTAACGGTGTGTTTTTACAAATTTTTTTTTGTTTTTTTTTCACCGAGACATGCCGTGCAAAGCTTGTTCCAGCGAGCGAGGATGAGAGTCCCCGCATAGAATATTCCCTGTCGGTGTGACGTGGATTCCGCGGGGTGAAAAAAATTACTTCGTCATTAAAGAAGATTCCAATTTCTTTCAGCAACGCGCGCACGGCTGGCAGCGATTCGAAGCGTTCTGAAGCAGCACAGGTGAATCTCCTCTCTTCTCGTATCGACGCGCGAGTGTGTACTGGTTCGTCCGTGCTCGCCCACAGAGATCCCTCCTGCAACTGCTGGGAACGAGAGGATCGGGAGAGAATGTGTGTGTATGTCTGTGTGTGTGTGTGTGCGCGCGCGCGCGCGTGTGTGTGTGTGCAAGAAAGAGGACCTAGCTAGAAAGAGAGTAAGGGGGAGAGAGAGAGAGAGACCTATAGTCGGTCCCAAGGGATACGTAGTGCCGTGGCACGGCCCGAGGCAGCTCGTCACCTGGGACAGCCTTATATCGGCGAGTACAGTCGCACCGAGAAAGTGCCATTGTACCTAAAGCCGTTTTCCTTGCTCTTGATCAAGAGCCATTCGAGAACAACCGCGATTCGTGCCTCGAAATGTTCTCTCGCGGGGGCGCGACGCTGATAGATAATGGACGGGGGCGGAAGGGTGCATCGTATTAACGCCTCCCTCTTTCCCAAAGTATCGATAGAGCCGCCGTGTGACGGCACCGTGTCAATAATCTCGAGGCTATACCGGATCACCCTCCACTTTTCGCCTAACACCGTTCCGTTATCCGTACGTTGTTCCTCTAAAGATTAACTCCTTGCGCTGTAAAATCCTGAACAGGTGACAAAGACTTCGAACATAGAATGTAACATTTTCGCTGTGAGCGTGTGTCTGTGGTTGGCCAGGTTCATTGCAAGAAAATGTTTTATCAAATGCAACGTATCTATAAAATATCGAAAGAATTTAGCAAAAGCAACAAAAACTCCACCGGCAACAAACCGAATCGGAATGGTCGGGGAGGTCAAGCGGAGGTACTGGAGGCTTCATTAGCGGTTTGATCGCGCCGGGATACGTGGGAACGTGTAAAGAGGAAAACCGCGGTCGCGAGGAGGCTGCGAAGGAGAAAAATCGAATGAGGGATAGAGGAGAGAGAGGCCGAGAGCGAAACGAAATCGAGAGAAACGGAAAGATGGCAAAGTACACAGCTGCGGGAGGAACGGAGAGGACGAAAGAAAGCCAAAGAGAGGGTGGAAAGTGCGAAGAGGCAGCGGGGCCAGATCCCACGGGAGTCCGTGCTCTCCTCTGGCGCTGCCAGCACTCGGGAACGCGAGAGAGCAGAGAGGAGGGAAGAAGGGTGAGGAGAAGGGAAGAGGGAGAACTAATCAGCTCGACGCATGCGCACTGGGCTGGTCTCGCGGTCCCTCGGGATTCCCCTGGCATTCCCCATAATATACCCTCGCCCAACTCCCCTCGCGCGATCCCCTCCCCCTCCCAGCCCTCCTCGTCCTCATCCTCCTCATCCCTCGGCGCCCTCTTCACCTCCGCGTCCTCTTCTCCTCTTGGATCCTACGTCGCGGTTCTACCAGCTACAGGACTTTCTACCTTCCCACG
Organism: Lasioglossum lativentre; assembly: GCA_916610255.1. Taxonomy (NCBI): domain Eukaryota; kingdom Metazoa; phylum Arthropoda; class Insecta; order Hymenoptera; family Halictidae; genus Lasioglossum; species Lasioglossum lativentre. The sequence continues at coordinate 34,097,817 of OU744355.1, read as the reverse complement.
GGAAAACCACCTTCTCCCCTTTCTCTCTTTCCCCTTTTCACTCTCTTTTTTCCTCTATCTTTCTCCCTCGTTCTATTTCAGGCACTCCTCTCCTTCTCGCTTTTTGCCCAATTTCCTGTTACCGTTTTTAACGCAACTGCCGAAGATCGTTTCCTAATTTTCGTTAGTCCAGCGATTTCTTAAATACGACGATGTCTAGTAATACGGGAATTGTAAGACTGTAATTTTTAGTGGTCACTGAATAGAGAGAGATTGATAAGCTTCCGGTGGTTAAAGTGTTAACGGGGAATCTTCGAGCCTCGGAGCCTCACGGCTGACCATGCACGGTCGATACTACTGATCGGAAGATTCGAAGCAAAACGAGCTCGCAACCTGTTAACCCTACGCCCTGTATCCGCTAAAACTGCAATGAAACCGTGGAATTCGGAACGGAGAGCAGGCGACGTCGCGCCTTACGACTCCTACAGACATTTTTGTTAGGTCGTTCGGAAAGTTTCGTCGTCCTTGCAGGCGAACTTTCAAACGACGACGCGACGTTCCGGAGCAGAGAAGTTTGAACACGATACACTTATATAAATGATGTCTAATGGTAATGCTCGGTAACAATGGCCGGGCGACGTGTCACCTCGCTTCGACTTCTCGTGTCATTCTATTCCTTCGTTACATATTGATCAGGTTTTACGATTATTCTAGAAAGCTCCCATCATCGTTGCTCTACGATTTCTTTCACAGTTGAACTTGGTCTAAAAATTCATGTTGTTTCTCATACTGTCACTATGAAAGCGGTGTTAAAGAATTATATTTTCCATAGAAGAGTTATGTCTCCATGAACAAGATGGTCCTGTCTGCGATCCAGCAGACGCATCATCGTCGCCATCGATGATTGTCCTGGTAGTATCGACTGCGTTCTGTCGAACAGTGTACGGTTAACGCCTCGCACCTTGTCTGGAGACAGAAGAATCCGAGGGGGTTGGCTTCTGCGCTTTGCTGGGTTTTTTTCCAGCGGGAAGAGTTGTTGTCGCCGGCGAGTGAGAGTGCAACCCCGCTGGGTCCTGATTATTCGAGCAACACGCTGTCTGTGTCCCCTTTTCCGTCAGAGCGAGCGCAGCCAATTAGGAATTAGCGGGGCGCCCGCGTGCGTTATCGAGCAACAAAAGCAACCGCGGGGACGCGGACGAGGACGACGAGGAGGATGAGGAGTGAGTGAGCAGGAGGGTTAAGGGGTGCGCTACCAGGTTTCTGATGTGTCTCGTTCAGAGACAGGTGAATGGGGAAACTGTTGCTTGGAAACGATATCCGTGTATCGAAGAAAAGCTGAAACTGCTACTGCTGTTGCTGCTACTGGGTGCTGGCTGGATTGCTGGCTGCCTAGCTGGCTGGCTGGTACGATCGTGTCGCGCGTCCTCGAACAATCTAATTGTCCTCTTTGTCTCGGGGACAGACGCAGCGAGCGATTGTCAGCTCGATTCTCAGCCAGACCCCGGATGGTTTGCTCCGGTTCCTGGCGAACGTTTCACACTCCCAGACAACCGGCAGACTCCCCTGGAAATTGCGCGATATACCGAGCCAAAGCGACCACCATTGTCATTTCTTTGCGGATCGACGGCTGCTAGATCATTCTTATCCCTGCTGCAACAGTACTCGCGAGTTCTTTTAACCCTCCACCCCGGAAAACGCCCCTTGGGGCTGTTAATCAGAAAACTGAGGCCTCCTCGGACTAAAAATTAACCCTTTGGACTCGGAGCTAATTTAACTCGAAAACTAACACTAAACCTACCGAGCACTAAAAGCGATTAAAATGTTTTAGCTTACAAAAATGACAGGGTCTATTTATTTAGATTTTGTGCAACTTTTACTTCATCATCGAGTAACTTTATAATTTCAACAATTGTGAAATGAAAAATATAAAACCGGTCATTTGACAGACAGTGGTAGGTTTAGTGTTAAACATTTCTCCCGACCTAGAATAATTCCATTCTATATGATTTTTTTCATTTTATGGATATGAAATTGATATACGATGCTTAAATGTTTAGTAATTGATTATTACTAAATCACTATATTACAATTTTTAGTGGTTACTATGCCACTCGAGTCCTAATGGTTAACTTGAGAGAAACATCTCTTTCGTTGATCGGAAGATTCATTGTAGACGAAGTATTGTATTATAGTTATTGTATCTTGATATTATAACTGGTTTCTTGTATTTCATAAATTTAGAAATGCATAAAGATCTACAGTGTAATTATTAATGTTGGAGTTGCGCGACAAGGAGAATGATGTCTGAGAAGGCCGGTGGAAGGGTATTCGGACGGTCGGAGAAGTTTGAAGAGCCAAAAAGTTGTCGAGCCGATCTTTTGACGGATCGAAATCTCTGGCATTAAGAAAATGCGGGATCTCGACTCTCAGGGGGAGGCTGCGAAGGTCCTTCGACCCGACGCGACGCGACGCCTCGCCGGCCGAAAGAGACGACGCGACGCGACGGCGGGATGCTGGGGAGATTATGCGAGAGCTGCTCGGGGGAAATCGCGCGTACCGTGGCTGCTAAACAACACTGATAGGCGGGGATAGTTCCGCAGCTTCTTAGATTCTTCTCTGCACGAGCTGACGCGTTGGTTTAATTAAAAGAAGAACTGGGAATGATCATTGATCGACCATTATGGAAAACACAAAAAGCGATTGCTACGCTCACACATACCTAAAATAGTCGATTACCAGTGCAATAATTCGCGAACTGTATTAAAATCCGGAATGGAACAGGTAGGTTCGCATTTTCGCTTCAATATAAAAAGTCTTATCAACGAAGAGGAGTATTATATTCCAACCAGAACGGTCTGATTAAACGAGAGAAAAAGAAGCAGATTCTCAGGAAAACTGAAAAAGAGTCCAGCTTATCTACGTTGGTCCAGGACTCCGAATTTGAATCTAAATGCAGCCCGGCATAAACTGCACCGCACCGATACTAGTTAAGACTACCTCCAGGAGGAACCTCAAACAAAGATTCTACAATTACTTTCTCTACTTTCGAGAGGCCGTATATTTCAGGATTTCGGAATAGCGAAATGCTTGTTCCATACGGAGCGAGAGGAAATAATTCGACGTCGAATTCGACCTGTTCCCAGACACTCGTGGAAACGTCGTTGGGTTGTGAAAGGGTGAACAAATGTCCCTGGGAAATCCTGAGCCGCTAACGTTCCGTCATTTTATTCCGAGGTAATGAGCAGCGTTGGCGGAGGAGGGCATGTATTAAAGAAACGAAGGAGCCTCGATGTTTTCAGACGAGCAGGTAAAGAGAGAGAGAGAGAGAGAGAGAGAGAGAGAGAGAGAGAGAGAGAGAGAGAGAGAGAAAGAGAAAGAAAGAGGCATCGAGGCATCTCCCGCGGGAGTCGGTGGCCTCCTCGGGGATACAACCTCGTTCCGAGCTCCTCCAAGCCGGTTTTACCTTCGAGTATAAAGCGCGCGCAAGTACACTTGGCGAAAGGTAACCTGAAATAATAATCGGCCAGTGCAGGGTGGAGCGGATAAAAGTCGGATCCCGCTTCCTCCTCGGGGAGGAGAGAGGATCGAAAGAGCTCTCCTTTCTCTCCTCTCCTCTCCTCTCCTTCCAAGCTCTAACCCGCTTCAGCCCGCTCCAGACTCGAAAAAGGAATCTTTCGGATCGGTCCTGCTAGTTAGCCAACAAACCGGAGGAAATAAAGAAATTCGAGGCGCAACCTAACCCCCGCAGGCCGCTGATAAATGAAAACAATCATTCAGCGGAATCGGGTCAAGTCGCCTAACCGAGAAAAGTTGCTACCGAGTTATCTCGACCGGCACACAGTGGTAAAAGTTTCGATTCTAGATGGACAAAATTAGTTTCGAATAATTTACATTTCTCTCGATACTTGATATTCAGTACATACATACTTTTGTTATTATGAAATTGAACCTAAGGATAGTGAAAAGACAATTTTTTTCTTAGTAAAGCATGTGAAGGTAAAAAAATCTTGAGCCTTTTCGAACCATTTAAATATCGGATCCACCGTGCGGAGGAGAGAGAAGAATATTTGCGAATATTTTCTTTCGGATTTCCGGAAGGGTGTTATGCTGCGGAATGCATAAACGCCCGCGGAAAATGTCCGCACTACGGTCGTTTATTTCGGGTGGCGGGGATCGATGTAATTCGTTTAATTGAGATTCACTGCGCGTTCACACGCGGACGCACCGCGAGTCGACAATTTTTCGGCTAATATCCGATTCATTGCTCCGTACAATTTTTACGGGTCCCCGTGTTCCCGTTCTCCCGGGCCCGGAAGCGTCCTTTTCCAAAATTACGCTGACTCTCATCTAACCCTGGATACTATTGTCAATGATAGGTGGATCGTACTTGTTCGGTAACTGGAGAAAATTGTTCAAATAATATTTCCCACGCTGTAAGCAATATTATAACCCGTGGAACAAAGTCTTGCATGTCGAGAGTAGTCTATGAAAATGGAAATGTGTGTGACGAAGAAATCTGTGAAAAAATTGTAAATTGTGCCTCTGAACTATCTGGTAATTGGCGGGTGAATAATGATGATTAATAGATTGCGGATTATATGCATTTATGCAAAAAGAATTTAAGATCGTCGATATATATATTCCTTTCGATCTATTGACGTTTGCAATATTCAGTATTTCGTTAGAAAGTCAAAGATTTTCGTTTCAGGAAAATTGTTTAAAAACGAAGAACGATACACAGGAACATAGAGAAGGGGTAACAGATATTTTATGACGCACGATCGGGAAAACTATCCGCCCCCGTATCGTTAAGACACTATTGTTCACCGCGTGTACTTTACTCACGATATATCGACATAATAAGCAGGGTTGGATCACCTTTGCCACCTGAGCCCCTATTACCATTCTGAAAGGAATTGCCGCGGCCTGCCACTTCTTCTCCACCCCATACGCTATGCACGATGTCCCTCCAACCGGAAATAACCACCCCGTGAAATTTCATGCGACCACCGGATGGGAAACTGTACCCTTAGGCGGGGCAATTTTTCCGTAATCACTGCCATCATCCTCTGTTCCAATTTCTAATTACGGTGATACGAGTTTTTGTCGCAAAAAAAAACCCGCGAAACGATATTCAATCCTTGCCCACGGATCTCACGGATAAAAAAAATCAGCGAGGCGCGAAAATGGATCTAACGTACGGGTTAATTTATTAAAACACAGAGGGGTTGGTCTACTCGAAAATACTCTATTCGTAGAGCAATAAAAATTCCAAAGAATTCACACAGCAGGGTTTTAACACTACTAAACCTACCACTGCCGGTCTCAAATGACCGGTTTTATATTTTTCATTTTACAAATTATTGAAGATACGAAGTTGCTTACATGGGAATTGATTCGATAAATTTCTTGACGCAAGCGCATATTCTGTTAAAAATTGCACAAAATCTAAATAAATAGAGCCTTGTCAGTTTTGTTGGCTAAAACATTTTAATCGCTTTTAGTGCTCGGTAGGTTTAGCGTTAACTGATTAAAAAACGCTCTGTTCGTACAGTGAAAAATTGCAACTTTCAAAAAACGGCTTGCTAAATAAATTCTGGATGCACTTTCTAAATGGGAGGTTCTGTATCTATTGGATAACGTCGCCCGATTCATTTCCATCGCTTTTCCAAATGGAATCTCGAGCCACGACCAACAGCAACAACAACATCGGAGGGGAGAGCAGGAGAGAGAGAGCACAGAGGGAAAGAAGAAAATTCAGATTTAGCATTGTCTCGGATTTGGCACACATCGAGGGACGATCCGCGGAGGATCGTTCTCGAGGAAGGAATTCATTCTCTCCCTCTCGACCGAGAATGCGCTCGAAAATCCAGTCATCGCTCGGAAAACGAGCGGAGTCATCGGTGGGGCGGTTTTCTCTGGTTCGTGGGTGTGTGTAGGTGGGAAAGGATCCACGAGAACTCACGCAACACCGAAGGATCCGCCGGGACGAAGGAATCCCATATTCATAGAGTCTAAGGTGGGTCTGGTTGCTTCTTGAGCGGCTACGAACAATGACGACGCGTCTGAACGCATTGTTGCGTCGCGGATAGTGCAAGGCAACGTCCCGCGAGAACTGATAAAAGTAATGCACCAGAATGCGCCGACTGCACGCGCGCCTCCCCCTCTCTCTCTCTCTCTCTCTCTCTCTCTCTCTCTCTCTCTCTCTCTCTCTCTCTCTCTCTCTAGCTGTATGTGCCCTCCTGCGATTCTTGGCCCATTGTTGCGTGCATAACGACGGTTGCCTGGCAGCAATACTTCATTGTGCCGAGTATTCGAGAGCAGCGCGAAGGAGATCCACGAGCATAGATCTCTGAACGGGGCTGAATGTAACCGGTGCGTGTTGTTGGTCTTTTAACTGGCTCGCCGGGGAGTGCATGCTGCGCACGTAACCATTGGGGATCCTTTCCCTCTCCTTCCACTTTTTTTTTTTACCGTTCTTTCGCTCCTCTTTTTTCTCGGTTTTTCGTTTTTCTTCTTTTCGATGCTACCATAATGCCCGCGATTCGATGCAGTTTACATCGATCGACGGCGTTTAAGCGCGTTTGCTGGATGAATTAGACGCCCCATCCCCGCGTTTAGGCTATCTATTAGACTGCGAATCCTTTGGGATTGACTATGATGCGCAGCGAGTCGGAGGGCAAGATTTTTGTTGAAACGATCAGAAAGAAGTTATGAATGAAAACAATGTTTACAATTACTATGCGAAAAATTCAAATGTTACGAGTACGATAGATTCGATGCGTCTTCCGACAAAAATTAGTACGCAACGATTCGGCGACGCGAGCTTCAAATGAATATAACCGGTCGTGGAACAGAGGATAGAGCGGGTAATTCATCGGCGTGGATAAACCAAGACACGGGGGTCAGCTAATTAGTTTTTAATCGTTCGACTCACCCTCGGAATGACGACTGAACGCCCGCTGCAGCTCCTCCTCCTCCTCCTCGTCCTCGTCGTCCTCTGTAACGGAAAAATTATTCGCATCGAGACCGGCGAACTTTCCAGGGGAGGGAAAAGCGCGACACAGTGGAGAAAAGAGAAACGAGGAAAAAATAGAAAAGAAAGAAGGAGAGAAGCAGAAGGGAAAAAAGGAAAAAGAAAAACAACCGGCGGGGGCTCGCTCGCTGCTCTCCGGGAGAGAGACAGAGAAAGAGAGAGAGAGAGAGCAGATTTACGCAAACATTTGATAACGGTGGAAAGTATTTAGTAACACTCACGCTTAATTCCCGTTGTCCCATTATCCTGCTCGGTTACCTCCAGGACATTCTGCTCGTTCCCGTCCTCCCACTCCTCGTCTCCTGCAGAGAGAGAGACAACCGACCATTAATTCCGTCTCATTTGCATATCACCGGCCAAGAATGAAATCTGTATTTGCGCCCCGGAAAAACAGGCAAAAACAACCACCGGCACAGCAACGTGCAGCACCGACACCGACACCGCGAGCCGCGCGACTAACATGAATATGGATTTCGAGTAACGCGGACCAGACGATTAATAATAAGCTCTTAGGGCAGTGACGCGACCGGCCAACGGGAATCTACGGAAAAAGTATCGACAAGAGCCGCCTACGACTCCCTCCGATGTAATCCCATTAATTCCATTTCTTTAACAGATCTCCCCGATTTTATACCGTGTTTCTCTTCTTTCCGCAATTAATACTCGACAACGATTCCGATCGACGGTCAATGCATTATTCCGGGACATTATCGTCTTTCGCGGAATTTCTGCTTGGCTCCTATTCATTGTAATCCATGCAAACAATTATTATCATAATAATCCGCAGTCTAGTAATAATTTAACACTTAACCTACCATTACTGGTCATATGACCGTTTCCAAATTTTTTATTTCACAATTATTGAATTTATAAATATGCTTCCATTGGAAATGATTATACACTAATCTATATTTAAGCACACATTGTAATAAAAACCTCACAAAATCCGAATAACGCATACAAACCCTGGCAAAAAGTTTCCGATCGGAGGCATATTTACGGAATTTACAGGAAACATTCATGTTTTAGAAGTATAAAATATTACTTTATGGATGTAGAACTTATGGGAAATTAAAGGGGGCTTATTATAAAATTAAAAAAAAAACAAAATAACATAAGCTTCCATTTATTATAAAAAAAGAAACAAGAAAATAAACAAAATGTTACAATGAAAAAATTTTCCAATAATAGGATTGCTGGAAAAAAGTTTCCAATCATGACTCGAATCAGTAGAAGCGTAGAAGCTTCATAAATTTAGAACCGTAGTAGTTAAACGTAAACACAAGAGGAGACCACAGGAACGTAAATACAACGTAATCATTTCTGAAATATCAGTTATCAGTACTATTCCATTTAGTACGTACGCAAGTTAAAAGTCCGCAATATGCCATCACACCAGTTGTATTCAAAGGATATAAAGTTAAGAATAATTGAGCTTCTCAAGGAGGGTAATTACGCAAAAAAAATGTGGCAGAGATTATGGGATGCAATCAAAGCACTATCAGAGATTTAAAGAAGAAGTATGAAGAAACGGGACATGTATTAAACCGCAAGAAATGTGGCCGTCCTCGTGCAACGTGTAAACGAGATGATAGGAAGTTGGGTAATATTGTTTAAAAAAACAGATGATCGACTTCGAAAGAGATTTTACTGTGGGCACAAAATGTTTCTGATCGTACTGTTAGAAATCGTCTACACGAGAGGGGTTTTTCATTCCGTAAAGATAAAACGAACCTTTCCTAACAAAAAAACATAAGAGGGAGCGGTTACAGTGGTGTAGGACTAGGAACCATGCAAATTGGACAGTGAATGACTGGTACAGAGTAATATTCAGTGATGAGTCACGTTCGTGTGGCGAAGATCTAATGAAAAATTTGAAAAAGATTGCTTAAATTTCAAAAAGAAGTATCCACAGTCTCACATGATTTGGAGTTGTATGACTCTGGAAGGAATGGGCAAATTATGCATTCTTTATCAGAATGTAAATTCAGAAGCATACATCCATATTCTTGAAAATTTCTTGATACCCAGCATTGAAGAATGGTTTGACGATTATTCAAACTTTATTTTCCAAGACGATGATGCCAGTTGTCATCGTAGCAAGACAGTAAAAGATTATTTACGACATAACGGCATTAAAACAATGAAAAAGCCACCCAACAGTTCAGATCTCAATCCCATAGAAAAAAAAGCCGCAGATTAAAGAAGAACTTCGAGACGCTATACGACAATCATAGGAAGAAATCTCACCTACAGATTGTAAACATCTTATCGATTCCATGCCACAACGCAACGTAACGTGGGGATGTAACAAAATACTAACACACAAAACAATTTATGTTAATAAATCGAATCTGAAACTTTCTTCCAACAATTCTATTAATCGGAAAATTTTTTCCATGTAACATTTTGTTTATTTTCTTGTTTCTTTTTTATAACAAATGGAAGCTCGTGTTATTTTGTTTTTTTTTAAATTCTATAATAAGCCCCCTTTAATTTCGCATAAGTTCTAAATCCATAAAGTACTATTTTATACTTCTAAAACATGAATGTTTTCTGTAAATTCCGTAAATATGCCTCCGATCGGAAACTTTTTGCCAGGGGTTGTAGTAGCCATTTTTAGTGCTCGGTAGGTTTACTGTTAAGAAGAATGGAAACAAGATTGGGAACAAGCCAACGTTGAAAAATGTACAAAAATTCTTTATGAAAATATGCCAACGAAAATTTGGAATAAAACGATTACGGTAAATGCCACCCGATGTATGGAATCAACTTCGAGAATCAACTCGGTACATTGTCACGCGTGAGCTGAACTCCAGTTACGCTAAGTAGAAACGGTCCGTAATGCTCAGCCGTCCCGAAAGATGAAATTCAACGGAATCCGTAAACCGGTGTATCGAAACAACGGAGCACATTCTCGTCTTTGATTAATTGATTCGTAAAGTCCCCGGACGGGTGTCGTTTACAAAGAATCGCCGTGTACACGGTGTAACATCATAAACCGGTCGAACGGTATATCGTTGAAAAAAAAAACAAGAAAAAGCGAGAAGAGCGGTCAGCCCGCGAATGGGTTAATCAGTCGGCGGGGTTGACGAACGATCTCGTTTAGGTAAAAGCTGAGGCCGGTCGGGTTTTACAAAAAAATCCGCATTCGACACCTTCGGAAATGCTGGCAATCGGCCGGAGTGGCAAGTTGCTCGAACTGCGGGGGTTGGTTGAACACAGCGAGAGAGAGAGTGAAACAACGATTCCGGGGAAGAGACAGTGAGAGAAAGGGGAGCGGCGGAGGCGGGTGAATGGAAAATAACAAACGACCTGTTGGCCACGTGGACAGGGGTGTAATTTTTTAAGTTTAATTTTGTGGTCCCGCGTGACAAACGGATGGCTCTGGTATACGGCAGCCACGTCACTGCGCTCCGCGGGTATATTTCATTCCGGAAACACGGCTCGTCGTTTCGCGTTTGATGATATACAACAACGAACGGCCGCCGGCCGCGGCCCGACGAAGGACCGGCTCCACGGCTACACACTCGATATGCATTACGATCGACCCCTTTAGCCGAACGTTCGAAAACTTCTCCCGAAGCATACATTGTCGCGGAACACGCTCTTCGCTAGCACAATTAATTTCTAAGCCAAAACCAGGCGAGAAATGGATTCGATGAATTATAATCTTTCTATGTGTACACTTTTCTAGGTTCTTCTTATACCATCTGGTCCATTTAAGTAAGGCCACCTAAATATCTCTTGAGGTTATTGTGACGCAAAAACTATTTCTTACGTAATGTGCATGGTGTCAATGGACTAATATCTGGCAAGAACATTTTTTAGCACAAGGTAATTTGTTTCAGAGTTGTCAAGGTCATCGGGTATTTTTGATACATAACTGCATTGCTTTTTTATTGCATCGTGTAGCTGAGCGAAATATACATTCAGATATCTATAATAACATGACCTTCGAATGAACTTGTTCTTTGAAAATTAAAGTGAACATTCCGGAAAAAATAACATTTACAAAGAATTCACCTTGTGATACCATTTATATTGCATTAAAAACATTTGTTATGTCATCACAAATAAAGGAGATATTTTGGTGGCTATATTTAGGTGTAGTCTACACTTTGTATACTTTTAATCTGAAAGTCTGCTTTCATGTGAACGTTCATTTTAAAAGTATGTACGTACACAAAAATCGTCGCATAAATTCCAGCCAAAAAGATAAGAATGTTATTTCGTGCTTCTTTATGGTGGACAGTTATCCACCCTGAAGGTAACGTTGCTCGGAAGAAAGATTAGGGGATGGTCAGTATAGGTAGAACGGAACACAAGCGGTCGACAGAGATGAGACACGAAACAGCACCGCGCGTTTCATGGGGATGGTAATCGCGAAAGTTTGATGAGGCTCCCGGAGAAAATTCCAGCGACCATCGACTTTATTGGAAAGCCTCGGGAGAGAGAGCCAGCTGAACGTCCTCCCATAGACGGAAGGAGCATTAGCCCCGGTGACGAGAAACAACGGGCGCATCGGAGAGCAAGGGAATGGAAGCCGGTCTTAAATATTCCAGAAGACATCAGCCAAGGCACCGGTGGCAACCACCCTTCGATTGAACCTTCGCACCCTCCGCCCTGTCAGCTGTCAAGGCTTCTGTCGAGCCGGTGCGCGCGTGTCTCGCCGACGATATCAACGGTTAATGGTTCATCCATCATCGAGAACTCCGGCCACCCGGCCGGAGAGGAGTTTTCCGTCGGTTCCACTTGTCCCGCTAATTGCCGCCGATTCCACCCCTAAGAACCGGATGTCTCGCACCTACTTCGTCCAACCGACGAACTCTTTTCTCGATACAATGCTACTCCGCGAAACCACATACAACTGTGATTCTCTTCGGTACTTATTCGAGATGCTCGGGATTCTGAAAAAAATTTGAAAAAATTCCCAGACCCGTGTTAAAATATCTATAAAACTCTAGATATTTTTTTCAGAATTTTCGAAACAAAGGAGAAAAGGATAATCTCAATTTTCCCAGAAACCACGCGGTAGACTCTACTTAATGTTAGCAGAGGGTGGAGACTCGGTACAAAATCTTTGGTCATTTTCTATCTAACGAGTCGGTGATGGATCCAGTTTGGTTCTAGGACACTTCTAACCTGCATCCATCAAATCCGCGCGTTGAATAAATGATCGCGAAAGGTATTATCCTACGGCGAAAGCCACCCCCGTGTTCTTTCGCGATTTCCGTGGCGCGGCAGTTTCGCTGGGGCGAAAACGAAGATCCACGGTGGATCTAGATGCAAAATCCAATCTCCCCGGTCATGGGGTTAGCGCGAGTAACCCCGTGGAATACCGAGTGGCTGGTTCGTATGCCTCTCGCGGCACCCCGGGACTCGATCTATCGTAAATACTGTAAACAATTCGGCGGTGAGGCCGCGGAATAGCCCGGTCGGACAATAATCGTAAAGGTAAGGGGATTGGCTATCATCTCGGGCGGGCCTGGTCCGCTTGTGTAGCTTTATGCGGCCGTGCACCTGTGTTTATGTACGATATGAGCGTAAGAAGGCACGTAATACGGTCTCCTGTCTGGTCTAGGCGGCGCGGCGCACCACGCGGTGTACCAGCTCTCGGCTCGACGACCGGGACAAAGACGGCGATGTAAGCTCTCGAAAATACAGCTCGGGCAATCTCGGGGCTCTCCCACCCACCCCCACCTTACGGTCCCGGGCAACGTTAAACGGATGTATTATTATGACCCACGTGCACCCTCGTCCCGAGGATAACTGCATATTGCGGCTTAACCCCGTACGTTGTACTTTCGATAACGCTTACAGATACATTCGTAACGGCGCGTGACGTACGCGGACTGTAAAAGGCCGGCGAGAGACCTTCCTCTCGGACCAACAACTCGCCGGGAAATGTCATCTTCCGGTTACGAGGCCGCACAAATTCGACGGAGCCAGTTTTCTTTCTGCCTTCTCACTCGTCGCATTTACAGACTCTTCTCGGATCGTCCACCGAGCACGTCTATTCATTGTGCACAGAATTAATTACTCTATTTAACACGTTCACTTTGAAGTATCACAATTTTTATCTGTTCGTGTTCACCGCAAACTGACATACGAGTTGCTAAACTAAATTTAAATGATTAATTCGGAATAGATTGAACGGATACGAGATGAATATTCTGAATAGAGCGGCGGTGGTGGTTCTTTTAGAAACTGTTCGAAATCCACGCAGGCGGAACAGTTTTCCGGTTAATACGGAAGAGACGTATTATTATAAGCCAATCTATATGCGGCGGGACGATAACTGCATATTGAGGCTAAACCCTCCGCCAGCGTAGACCATGCTGGATCTTTCACGGAAAAGTGTTTCGAGGCCGAAGCTCTTCCTCTTCCTCTGTGTCTGGAGATGTCAACTCGGTGAGGACTGATTAATAGATTAGCCTATACGAACGCGGAGTCTCGTCGTAGGGTGCTCTGTTCACCGTGAAAACTCTAAAAAGAATCATTTGAACAAGTATACGTATACTTGCTGGTCTATACAGACGAGATAGGCTCGACGCTGAAACTCTAATTTTCTGACGAATCGCTTAAAGACATAACCGATTGAGGGTGTCGTAATAAGCATCAAACCGAATGAAAGTACGAAGTCTACGAGCGGGTGTGTGTGTAACCTCGGGCAGGTTGGCGCGGGGAATAAGCGTCAGTGGTCCGGCGCGGCGCGGCGCGGGGTCAACTCGTTACGATGCCTGGAAGGTAAGAGGGGTAAAACAGCGAGTGCTCCCGATTACCGGTTACGATAATCTCGCTAACGATATCTCGGGGGGATCGGCAGCAGGTCGCGGGAGTCCCGGAGACGTCGATCCTGGAGGCTGGAGGCTGTAGGAGCGGCTAGGAAGCCTGGCTGGCAGGGTTTCGAGTCATTAATCGATACGCCGTGAATAAAGGAGCGCCCTGCGGGTTATCCGGACCGACTGCTATCTCTGCTCCCCGGTTGCAGCCGCCGCCGTACGTCTTGGACTCGTGACAGGCAGCCAGACAGCCTGTGAGAGAGCCAGGGCGAGCGAGAGAGCAGCCAGCCCTTCCCAATGGCTGCTCTCCTCTGCTCTGCTCTGCTCCGCTCTGCTCCGCTCCGCTCTGCTCTGCTCTGCTCCGCTTCGCTCTGCACTGCTGCGGTGGATGACTGCTCCCTGCTAGGCTGCTTCTACCACTGCTGCTACTGCTGCTACTGCTGCTGCTGGGTGGCTGCTACAAGGGAAGTCGAGCTGTTTCCCGAGGGAACCGATCTCCCCCGTACCCGCCGCGGCCCGGCCAGCACTGACGCGGACTCAGACTCCCGCGGGACCCGGAGCATCCGCCGACGAATACCCTCTGGCTCCGACACGGTACCTGGAGCACACCCGGGATATTGCGGATAACTTTGGTGCCACCGTTCCCGGCGCACGAGTATTTCTTTTATCGATCGGTCCACCGACCGCCGGGGATCATCCAAGGACCACCGACACCGAGTCAAAGGGGAGGAATTATTGTTGCCTTTCAATTCGAACGTACGAACCTCGACCATGTAGCTACCTTGCTGAAGGATGATTCCCTTCTACCAGAGACCCTCTTCCTAGGTGAACTACTTTACCCAGTTTCGATTCGTGACCGGAGGATAGTAGAAAACTCTGGCTACCTAGCTTCAGCTACCTAGATTTCGATGAGCGACCCTATTCCAGATGCAGAGACCATCTTCTTGGATAAAATAAACAGTTCCTATCAACTCCACTAGGTAGAAGCATTTTCCTTCAGATTTCGGATTTTCTTAGAAGCGCCATCAACTCGGCCCATCGAAAATTCTCGGAAACTAACACTTTTACCGTCTTCGACTGGCTATATCCCACAGGTGTGAATCAGAGGGTTTCACAGGGGCATTAGCGTTCCAATAAACCATGTCCTAGCGAAATCCAATTTCCTAAAATTGACCGCACCCTGCGGCGTAAGAGCAGCAACGCGTCTCTGACCTTTTTATCGCAATGCGAGGCTCGTAACAAAGTGAAAGAGAGACTGGGAGGAGAAGGAGGATAAAGAGGAGTAGAAGGATGAGGAGGGTCAAGCGGACGCAACTGGTGCACGCGACGACTGGTACAAAAGGTAGGCAACGATTGCGATTCTCGTGGCAGGCGAGACGCACAATTCGCCGCAAAAGGGACGCCGAGCCGGGGCGAACGTCGACGCGTGGCCTCGCCTCAAAGGAATACCGCATCCCGGGAATGTCTCGCCGAGAAAGAGACAACCTTCTCTCCAATCCTCTCCTATCCTCTCGTCTCCTCTCCTCTCCTCTCCTCTCCTCCCCTTCCTGGGGGTAGCTACGCAGCCTTCCGCATGCCGGGCACTTTTAAAACAGTCTCAAACGTCCCGAACGCCGCCCACTTTATCTCGCCGCTTGTACACTTCTTAGGCGTTCCTTTTGCAACAGTGCTATACCGAGAGAACGTGCTCCGGAGACAGCACCGGCTGGCTCATCTGCCTCTCACCGTTGTCCTCGCAATGACGCGTTAACGTCGACATATCGCCGCCAACCCCATTCATTCGCCCAGAGCCGATTCATGGCACCGCGCTCATGCACAAACCCGCATCTTCCATTCAACTTCTCAACGCCGCGCCGCCGCCGACGCGCGACCACGCGTTTCTCCTAATTTTTATAGTTGCGCGTCGCTTTATCTAGACCAGTGTTTCAATAATTGAACCAGTGCATAATAAAATTATGCCACCTATTTTACGTAGTACATAATCTTTAATATTAAAAAATTGAATTGTCTATGGAACCGCCATACGGTTAACTTAAACTCTGGACGAGTCCATTTTCGAATTGCCCCCCTTAACAATCAAATTACCCCCTTGTGGGGCGTGGGCCCCGCGTTGGGAAAGACTGATCTAGACGGTTGCCATAGACGTTTCCTCAGTCTACAACCTCGTATCACCTCGAGTAATTATAGTCACTGTATTGCTAATGGATAAAAAATTAGGGTGACCTTGATATCTCTAAAAAAAATCATGAAAACGATTGTGATTATGTGCAATGGCATTAAAAACCATGTACTTTTCGGGGCGATTCAGAGGCTGAGAATAAACTAAACTAATTAACTGATAAAATAACGCGTAATTAATCTTTTCAATTTCCGGAACGGGGTGGGGATCCATGTTAATTGCAACGTTGGAGGATCGTCGGTGGTTTATCGCGAAGGGAGCCGCGCAGCGAGCAACCCCGCGTCGTAAGTAGAAACAGACGGACCGCGACAGACAGGCATCTGGAGAACGGTATTGCCGTTCTAGCCGAGTAACCTTTACAGTTTCCCGGTGGTTCTGCCGGTGGTTTCTGGGTCGAGGTAATTTTTCTGAGAAATTCTCTTAGCTGGCAGGATCCGCACTCCCCGCACCCCGATATTTCGATTCGGGCGCGTTGAATCGTTTGACCGATCGCGGTTCGATGCAACGCGATGCAACGCGATGCAACGGGACGCGCACACAGAGGTCCCGATGCACGCGTAATTTCGTTGTCGAAGGAACGGAGCGCAGAAATCGCGCGTTTCCGGCGAAAGCAATTCGCTGTCGTTCGATCGGATCAACGGGCACCCAGCATCGCCACCACCAACTGCATCGATGCAACAGCAACAGCATCAGCGACGGCGCACCGGCCGCGTTCAGAGCATCACGTACACGCGGTTAGCCACGAAATAGCAAGCCCGGCCCGATAGCATTGCGAGAGCGTAGGTGATATACGGTGTCGCTAATTAATGCACGATAATGAACCTGGGCGCAACCGAAGCTGTATTAATGGATTCCAATGCCCCGTCATAACGTGGACGATCCGTAGGTACATCGGAACCGTTCGTAATTGCGTTAATGGAGGGGCCCATCTGTTTGCGCTGCCGGCTTTCGGGCTACTTCTGCTCGTCACTCGTCCACCAAATAATCGCATCCCGACCCCCGCCGAAACGACCGTTCGATTATGCGAATTTACAGCCGACGCGATGCGACTGCCGCGCGATATTTTCCCCAAGAAATATTCCATTTTGCTCGATCGACTTTGCGACCATTTTAGTATATTCCCTTTCGAATGGAAACGCGCAGATTGACCGTTCACACTTTTACGCGGATTGCAACCTAACCCCTTAACAAGCTATTCAACATACAACAACCCAAATAATATAGTTAGATACTTATTTTGATCGAACAAGTTTCTACAGAATATCATATCTTGCGAAGAAACGGGACAGATGAAATTAAAATGTTATCACTCAAAAATGGGAGCCGGAAATTATTTATCCAGGTTTGTAAACGAATTTTTTGGAGTAAGAAGTTTTGCAAGGTAAGAGAATCCTTCGATAATTTTAACGAACAAATAGTTGAAGAATGAAATAATTGATTGGTGTGCGGGAGAAAATTTTTTATCTTATCGAAAAAATTCTGGATCACGTATCAGCACACCCGGTGCATCGACCGTGTGCCGGCGTTACAGGGAAATAATCGTCTGCGAATTTTTTAACGATCACCTTCGGATTCTGTATTAATATTGGATGTTAATATATTCGATATTATATTGGAATATTCGCGAGCCCCTGATCGTATGAACGTAAAGCTGGCCGCAATGGCTAGAATCACTGCGCATTATGCTTCAGGGTCGTGATTGTAATTTGCGCGTGTCGCGCGAATGCATAATAATAATCTCCTAATTAACGCATGGACCCAGACGATTATTCGCGGTTTCGTTCCGCGGATCGAAGACTTGCTGACTTTCGTTTGCGATTCTGATTGGGAATAAATTGTTCTGTTCCCCGTTAGTAGACCGTGGTCTTCCAACGGTTTATAATTACAGATAAATATCGATGCTGAAACGATTTAAAAAAATTCGAGGATTCCAAAAAACCCGCTCACGTGAGGAAAGAAGACTCTCTCAAAGATTTGACAAACTTGGAAAAATTTTTCGGAGGACTTGGCACAAACAGGAGGTCCTTGGACACTATGGAGACCGCAGGGAATCTTGCAAGTGTTTTAATGGTCCTGCGACTTTTAATGGCAATCGATGAATGATTATGCAATTCGGGAAGAGACTGGTCCGCGAGACCTCGAGACGACGCGATGGTACAATGTAAATTTCCAGCTTACGGTTTTAATCCCTTCAACCGCGGCTCCCCTAAAACTTAATCCACTATTAGTTTTTGCAGTGACAGCCCTAATTCCTGCCCGGTGGTTATAGTGATTATAATGCAACTTCTAACTAGGATTAAGTTGGCGGCTGTTCGTTAAATTATTATGCGAGGCGTGCCACGAACGACGCGACGCGACGCGAAAAGTAGGCGGTCCTCGGGCGCGAGTGGAGGAGAATGCGAATTTCTTCGACGAATATTTCAAAAACGAAGACACCCACACACCGCCGAGAGATTTCACGACGGACGAAAACGTCCGAAGTCTGCTCCGAGCTCGCCAGTAAAATAAAAACGTGCCAACGACGCGACTCCTACTCCAGAAAAGTATAAAAGACCGCCCCAGAAACTAATCGAACTTTCAAATTAAAGAAAATGCCCTCGAAATGGGCAGTCTAAGATAAAATGAGATCGCGATCACTCTTTCGACGATCATGCTATTCGCGTATCCAAAACAAGACGACCTTAAGAAATCATTCAACCAGAGAACAAATTGAAAAGTAAGTAAAATATGTATGGTCGGAATTTTTATTTTTTTTTTTAGCTATATTCACCACTTGGCGCACCGTGCGGCACGGGAGGCGTCATAAGACCACCGAGCTCCAGTTGACACCCCCGTGGAACCCCCGTGAAAGCAAGGGGGTGCGGACTCGCATCAACGCCCGGTCCCGCGACGACGGGAACAGGAAGAAAAGCGGAAATAGCGGACGAAAAGTCGCCGTAGACGAGGCGGAACGTTAGACGAAGATGCGCGGGTTGCCAGGAGAGGGAAGGATAGAGTGTGAGATAACGCGGGGGTTGAGGAAAAGAGGAAAAGAGGGAACGAGGGGGTTGAAATAAAAGAAACGGGCGGGAAAGGCCAGCGGGATGAAGCAAGTGAGAAAATAGTAAAAGCGAGATAGGAGGGGAACGCAGCAGCGCGACCAGAATTGGATAGGATAGGAGAACTGGTGATTACAGAGGCCGGGAATTCCGTGGGGAGAGGCACCGGTCCCGCGGGTTTCCACCTAATTCCATCCTGGCTGACTACTGACTCTGTCTCCCTCTTTTCATCTTTCTCTCCATCTACCGCGGGCAGCCACTCTACGCGAGCCTCCCTCTCTCTTCCCATACCCCTTCAGTCCTCTCCTTTTTTTCTCCTTTACTCTACTGCGATGCTTCTTCCACTATCTCACTCTGTACCGGGTGGTCCGTCATCGCCAGGGAAAAAATAACTGTACCAATTTCTTCCGCGCGTTCGCAAACGCACCCCTGCACTTTTTCCATCAGGTGCTCGTTTTCTGTGCTCTCCTTAACCCTCCCAAGACTGATCCGCATTCTGACCCGACTCTCACTGTCTTTATTTGATCGCTCTAAATCATTTCGACTTAGCTCGCACTGTGCACAAAGTCGAGTATTCGGAGTTGAAATTTTCGAAGTGTACTTGAGAGAATTTTTACTTCGTCGGAATGCAATTCAGATTAACACTAAAGCTACCGAACACTAAAAATGGCTACTATGCGTTGCCACATGAAACTGACACAATCGAATTAATTTGGATGTAGAGTAGAATCATTTCCAATGGAAGCATCAATATAAATTCAATAATTGTAAAATACATAATCTGAAAACGGTCACTTGACCGGTAATGGTAGGTTTAGGGTTAAAGTTCGAGGAGGATAGGACAAGATCTCCTTTACTACTTTTGCTACGTTTCAGAGTTAAGAATACTGCACTGTTCTTGTAAACAAATTCGCAAGACGTTTAAACCAGTGCTTCCCGCAGCGTCGCTAAATATACATTGGAAACTTGCACGCATCGATGCTTCATAAATTCAATCAAATTATGCAAGAAGCTCGAACAACGCGGTAAGCCACTCTAGAGTGTAAATAAAAATGAAAAAGAACTCCGCAATACGCAACTTTAATTGCCAGGAAGTCGTGGACATTTTACTTGGAGGGAAAAACAGGATTAATCCTTAGCACTCGGATGGCGACTCTGAGGCATCACTGAAAATTGCTATGCCATTCTTAAAAATATTCTTCATATTATTATGTTTGTTCATATTTAATAAACTACTAGACATTTACATATTACACGAGATATTATATCAGTTTCATATACAAAAAATGAAAAAAGAATTGTATACAATGGAAATATTCTGGAATGGAAGAATCTTTCGTGTTTTAGTTAAAATAGCTCCGAGTGCAAAGGGTTAATAAATGAGGCGATTTGAATCTCTGCAGCGACATCTTCGGCAACGTAGCACGTGACCCGTGTGTCTCAAGTATTTGCATCGAGCAAATTCGTTTGCAAAAGTTTCCTACGTATCCGTGCTTTCTCGCGAAACGGAGCAAGTATAATTCATCAATATTTATTATATCCTCCAATTACAACGAGAATATAATTCGAGAAACAAATGCTCCCTGCTTTCCCGTCTATGAACGTCAAGGACCCGATAAACTGAGAATCGGCACGTGCCATCAGCCAGGAATTCGCGAACACGGAAAAAAAACAAACGTGACGGGACGGCGCAATGCATTGTGCCATCAAGATTAACGCGACTTTTGCATTTTTCAGCCGCAATACTTACGTTCTCGTTTGAATTCTCTCTAACGCGGGGAAATTCTAATAAAAGTGTCATGGCGGTATTGCGCGCCAATTTAGAACAACCCCGAAATAAAACAGAACAATTAACACTGGAACTACCGAAGGGGTCGAAGCGACATTTGTTCGTAACTTTACAAATTATCAAATTGTTAAACAAATCTGTTGATAGGATAATAAAAAAACTGAGCAATTCGCCTGCTCGGTACTTGTAGCGTCGAGCGTTAACCTAGTCGGGCTACATAAATAGTAAAAGATTGCGACGATGGTGGAAAAATTGAACGAAACATAGAGAAATAAATAAATGAAAAGTATTACTCACGTTTGAGAGATCGCGGTTTCGCCTGTTTCCTCCTGGACATAGCAGCGCGGCGTTGCGTTGGTCGGTCCGCTGGCCGGATCGCCAATGACAGCTCAGCAGGAACGTGGATCCAGTCACATTTCGCACTTCCCTCGGAAACTCGATATTTCGCGCACTGGAAACAACGTCCGTCGCGAAACCGCACCGTTAACAAAACCTGGCCAGCGCAGCGGTCCGTGGTGCGCGAGACACGCAACCGTTAATGAAACTGTCGCGGGAGCGTAGACGCGACGAGGGACGACATCGCGCGAATTCGAACGAGGAAAAAGTATCCGGTTACCCGCGCGCGGTTACCATGGCGACGCCGAGTAACATCTCGCTACGACAAGTTGCACGGTCGAGCGAACAACCGTGTTTATCACGTTCGATGCCGCATCGTTCGTCTCGCGGTAAATCATTCACCAGTCTAGTCTTCGCCTATCGCCGATATTATTTCGACGTACGAAATGTGGACGAGCGAACTCCGATTTGTTTCCGTGGGCTCGATCGACTGATCGCACGACGTTCGATCGCGTTTATCTGGAGAACGGTTCGTGCACCGGAAACCACGTGGCTCCAATTCAAACTCGCGTGTACACACGGTCGAACATGTCGCAACAGATACGGACGAACAACAAGCGCCGCTCGAAAGTCGCGCGACGAATGACTGCGTACCTGATACCGCGAACAGCCTGGCGCAGAGAACCACTGGGAACTGACTGCGCACGCGCCACCCTCTCGCTGATAGCGTCCCTGCGCAATCCTTTCTAATCTCGCGTCAACCCTCGTACAGACAACTGTCTCTACAGCGACGCATACAAAACAATTCTCTGCAACATTGCGCACTGTTTTTCGGAAAAACATCCGAAACACGCTCGTAGTCATTACAGCCGTCCACCCGCTACCATGTCGCCTGTCTGAGATAACAGGTGCGAGCTGGACAACTATTATGACTATAAGCGTATTATATATTATGAAATCAATTTATCCATCTAAATCTTCAGGTGCATTTCTTGTATTTAATTTATACTTTGGCTAAACACACATCTGGCTCCAAAGCCACAGTAAGAAATATAATGTTTATGTATATAAATGTTTAGTGAAATGTCAATCAGAATTTAAATCTCGATAAATTGTTTTTAGCGAGACAAAAAATGTTCCTGTCTACCTAATAAACTAGAATATAGTGTAATATAGTTAACCTTTCTTTGACAATTTTTTCTTGCGTAAAGTCATTCGCCGTTTGAAGTTCAGGTGATTTCATGTATCACAATGATACATTAATATTTCGGAGAAGGAATTCTGCATTGCCGACGCCGCGATCCGACGTGAACAAAACAAATTGCCAGTCGTCCTGTAATGTACTGTACTCTCTGACTGTACAAACAGATAATTCACTGTTATGACAGCTCGACGATTGATTTCGTTTTGGATTCAGTGAAATCGAAGTATAAACTGTGACATAATCAGTTCGTTTCTCTGATCCTTCGTCAATTGCATAGAAATTCGTAACAGGTATAGTAAATAGGATAGACTTTACTTTGAGTAGGTTAGAATTTACTCAGTCGACAATAAATGGTGTTAATCCTGGAACGCATAATCATTCTGACTACACTGCAACTATTATCGTGTTTACTTATTCAATTATTCATTTACTGATATAACATGTAATATATAAGTTTTAAAAACTACACACTAAATTTTATGATCAATTCTTTCTTGAAATCTTTGTGTAGTAAAAATGTTACTAGAATCAAAATATTGCCTATGTTTTAGTCGTTCCAAGGTTAACAAAATGTTGAACTATTATGGACTGTCCAACGAGATGAGATAGTAAACGTAAACATAGACACTAGAGTACGATAGAGTTACCCTTCTCAGACAGTTAGCAAAAAACTCATGTTGGATTTCACTGCCTCATCTTGTTGGACAGGCTATAGATATCATATTTGCGACTTTCACAATTAAAGATACAACCATGCTGTTGCTGGAACGTATCGCGGATCAAATTGGATATTTGGTTTTGAATGAGGACGGAGCTGTATTAACGGTGATTATTTTATTAATACAATGTGCTAGAAAAGGAACATGTTGATCAATGTTCTGTGTTGTTTCAGTCTGGAGGTGAATTAGAAAATGACGAAAGGATTGCAAACGTTATACTGGGCCTAGTCACGCTGACAAATAAAATCGATCCTAAGGGATTTCCCAGCAACGAAGCATTCGACAAGATATCCATAACATATCCAGACCATTGCTATGTTATTTGTCTTTCGAACAAAAAAATCCATGTAGTTAAGAAGAAATTAGTTTCTGCAACTACTGCAGTTGTAGAGCAATTGCCTCTTGTTGATTTATAAATGAAACTATTCTAAGATTGTACAAAGTTAAGATTATGTATAAATATATGAACACAAAACTATTTCCAATAAATATGTAAGAAATCCTCAAGCTCAGTATATAAAACATTGAAAAATGTAAGATAATTTTGAAGATCTGTTATCATAAATAAAATCGTATGAAAACACAGAAAACATTTTCTTGCTTACACGGACTTTGTTACCGCAATTATAAATATGGTACACAGTTAACAGAATAGTATAAATTGTATTGATTACAGATATAATTTACAATATATTACACGAGCTACTCTTTAAAAATACTATGACTCGTTGTCCGTATCGGAACTATCATAAGTGACCAAGGACGTACTCAACGTGCTGGTCACCAGTTTCGATGACGATGGTTGTGACTTCAATTCCGGAAGTTTTGGTATTTCATTTTTATGTTTCTTCACGTTGCTTTTCGAAGCCGATAGCGATAATTTTTGTAACTTGTCTTTCGTACGTACAATAGAAACCAATCGTTTCAAAGGATGAGGTTTCTTCTTTTCATCTGTAACAAATGAAACAAGTATTGTAATTGTCAGAGAAAATGTATTAATTAAATTATCATACTTTTCTTGTTCATGAGCAACTTTGCTAGCTTCACATCATCTTCGTGTTCATTCACCAAATCAATATTTAACCCATTCTTCTTGAGCAGCATGTGGTTGATACCTTGCTTCTTCTGTAACTCTCTTTTCCTCGTCTGCAATGCAGTACATTTAAATGCAATAAATCAGTAATTGAATACTGATACTATAACACTAATTGTGATGATCTGTCACGATTTTATGCATTTATGACAAAAATGAGTACATAACATTTAAAGCAATGAATCATACAATCGATGCAAACATTTTTCATTTCTCTTAAAGATCCGCAGTCTGTTTATAATAATTATTATATAGTATATATTTAATTAAATATAACATACCCGAAATGCAGAACGTAGTTCGCAATTCGAAGTGTAATCATCTTTCCATGTAGCTTCATTAAGTAATATCGCACTTTCTAAGGAAGAATCACGCGACTTTGCTGTCTTTTTGTCTTCTATACCATGCTCCAATTTATACATTGCATCATCGTAAAGTCTACAAGACACTTCTTTGGTCTCTGGCACTATCTGATCATTTTCTTTGGGGTCCCATCTATTTTCTTGTCGTCTAGCTCCGCTAACTATCACATAATCTAGATTCTACGAAACAAGATCCATTCATGAGACTATGGATAATTAATAATTAATCTGCAGATCTACTGATTACTGGTTGCTAGCAAAACCTACCGCTGGATCAGTTTTTATCTCAAAATGATTGTCGCACAGATGACATTTCATACGAAACTGGTACAAAGGTGTGCTATAATACATTCCGATCTTTTTTTTCTCTGCATTATAACGTACACCCATTCCTATGTGATTGCCGCATCCATCACACCATATATTGTATGGCATCTCAAATCTTATGATAAGGATACCCATGTGTAATTTACGTGCTCTCTCACGTAATGCATGGGTACCCAGAAATTTATTGAGTCCTCCAACATTCGGATCATAATCGGGAGGATAATATAAGTTTGTACCTTTACGTTCACCCATTGTGCCCTAAAAATTAAACGAATCCTTAAAATTCTATTAACATAGTGTCATTTTGTATTTATCTGTCAAAATCGTCAACACATCGAAAATATGTATTTTTATGGAAAGTATATATATAAAACGATAAAATTTATAACTATTATAACTATTATTTATAACTCGTACCTAGCTTTTTTACTACGTGTCTGCAAAAAGAGTGGGTTTCAGTTCTAAATGTGTTTAACCTTACTCGACTTTGATTCGCATTAACTCCACCCGTCACCGTCACCCTTCTAATGACTGAAACAAAGTGTTTGTTTTGTTTACAGATGTGTGGCAAATAAAGATTTCTGTCTTACCGACGGTACATATTTTATTGGTTCAAAAATGTTAATTTGATCACCGACGAGTTACTCGTCGGTGTTAACACTAATCGTACCCACTGCTGGTCAAATGACGGGTTTCATATTTTTTCTTTTACAATTATTAAAATTATACATCTACTTCCATGGGAAATGTTTCAATAAAGGCTATAGCCGGGTTTGGTGGTGAAATTCGCCCCCGACGAGATTTTTATCGACCTTTGGCTATTCGATAGCCTACACAAAAAGACCCCGATCTGCCAAGTTACAACCCCATATCTCATCTATAAGGGTATAGTTATTGAGGAAAATCGAAAAACCCGTTTTTGAATACTAAGCCACATATTATATAGGTATCATTTTCAGATTTTTCCGTTGCAAACTCTGCATATATATGAAATCTGCATTTTTTCGATTTTTTTCGTGTTTTTCGCGTTTTACAACCAGAGTTTGCAACGGAAAAATCTGAAAATTATACCTAATATCACCGACTAGGTATAGAATAGACCTATCATCCAATGTATTTTGGCGGCCATCATTGCTGGGGTTACGTACCCCATTTCCGAACTCGGTTTTGGGGCCCCAGGCACTGATGCCAGAATCGTGGACCGTGGGCTTTTTCCCCTCCGCTCGCTGAGCCAACTCGACCCCCCACTCTGACGCACCGTCGTCGCGTGTAGGGCGCGTGCAATCGAACAGGCACTCACACGGACAGACTAGAGATACGTTCGTGTGTAGCGCGTGCGCAGTAGAAGCAACGTGGCGACAACGGTGCGTCAGAGTGGGGGGTCGAGTCGGCTCAGCGAGCGGAGGGGAAAAAGCCCACGGTCCACGATTCTGGCATCACTGGCCCCAGGCAGCGTCTCGTCGGTACTGCTGGAACTAAAATAGGCTGACAGCACAAACGAGATATACGAATAGGATTCCTATATCTCGTTTGTGCTGACAGCTTTCTTAGGGTACGCGTCCATCTGAGAGTTTGTAGAACCCCTCTTTTTTTGTAATAATAACCAACTTTTAAATATTATAACTAATTTAAAACACTAAATAAAAGTAAAATAAGTAAAGAAAATTATAAACAAGTGTACAACAGTGTACATATGCATTATGTGTGTGAAAAGTATAAATGCGAATGGCAACGACTAAATAGTTAGTAGTTAATTTTTTTCTAAACGCAGTTCTCTTTATAAGACCTTGACCCTTTAGAAAGTGGAACTCAAAAATTAAGACTTTTAAAAAAATATATAATATATATAGAATATCCAGCAAAAAAATCTGCAATTAAACAAAAGTAAGTTCCGCAAGTTAAAAAGAATACATTTGTCGCTAATGTTAATTGATAAAAGATAATAAAACCACACTTCAATTTTCAAAGGCCATATGTACCCGCGGGTTTGGTGGTGAAATTCGCCCCCGACGAGTTTTTAATCGAGTTTTGGCCATTCGATAGCCTACCCAAAAAGACCCCGCTCTGCCAAGTTACAGCCCCGTATCTCATCTGTAAGGGTAGTTATTGAGGAAAGTCGAAAAACCAGTTTTGGGCCCATTTTCCCGATTTATTGATAGTTAAAAATTCTGAAAAAATTCTGACACATTTTGGTTACTAAGCCACATATACATATCTCATTTTAATCTGCTCTCATATATATAGTCACGTGTATCGCGACAACTCGATGACTTAGAAGTACAGTAAATATTTGTTCTAAAAAAACGAGAACTGTATACGATCTATGAAAAATGAATCCTTAGCTCCCTCACAAAGCGCCTTACGCAATGTATAAAAATTCTGTACACTGTAAACGTTTTAACATTTTCACGTATGCTTCTATATAGTAAGGCAACGTTTAAACTAATTGTAAGGAAATCGGTCTTAGTGAATACATCTTTTCATTCGTTCTTATAAAACATTTACGATACTTTTATTTCATAAATTCTTATAAAATACATCACACGTAGACATAAAACCTATGGGATACTGCATACACGATTGTCAGTAATTCAGTAACAAAATATTTATTTCAGCGCTTATACTAACTTTTGTTAAAAAATGATTAGAACATAAGATATGAGTGAAAATAAAATAAAATAAAATAAAATAAAATAATGGTTTCAAATGCTCAATTAATAAATAATACTTTGAGCATATATTTCGTATTTGGTATAACTCGCTTGGTTTTAAATGGCAGGGATCGTTTTGCTTCTACAGTCAAACTGCAGAAAGTTGGAACTTTGTCGATCGATTGACTTACGTAAGATTACGTAAACAACTTTGTATATATACTACATCTTTGAGAAAACAACAAAACCTAAATATTCCTGTCATATCAAAATAAAAAATATACTTATATATTTATTTTCTGCAGATCTTACGAATATTATTATTTTATGTATCCAAAAAGACTTGAATTTTTTAATACTATCGCTTAATTGTGCCTCTCAGTTAGTCGTACAAACATAGAGGAAGATAAAACGTTCATATAAAGATTACAAATAATACAGGAGATCCTGCATTTTGGAACTCGGAGGACGACGTATGGATTGTGACACCAAAAATGCCAGTTTATGAGCGTACTGACAAGGCGCAGGTACCTTGACCGTACCGCTCCAATTAAAATACATATGTGTCATTTTATAGGTTATCCTTTGTAGCTGGTCTGCTTTCCAGCCTGTTGTGTCCGCGATAACGTTATACGCGCAAGGAGACACTGTACCTTGTCGCACGTTCTGAGATATAATAAAGAAATCGTATCTCAACGGGTTCGTCACAACGTCATCAACTACCGTACCCGGTGGCGGATTGTTCTGGTTATAGAACAATCGCGTGCTTATACGTTTCGTTACTATAACAAACGCCATTTTCACCGGAGTCTCGCCATAAACGCCTTTCAATTTCGACTTGATCTGCTCGACTTCGTGTTCGTACACGTGACCCACTTGACCCTCTCCCACACCGTCGCGATATATTACAATATGCGACGGCAAACGGTTGTTCAAATTCTTGTAACAATGCAGAGCTTTGCACAAGTTTACAGAGAACTCGTTCGACAATTCTTCGCCGAAAGGATGCGGGCTTACAGCGCTGAAATATCTGGTCAAACCTGAATCTATCGACGCGACCATAGCACCGTAGTCACGACTTTTATCATTCGGATCGTGGCACACGTCGAAGCCGACAACCATTAACTGAATATTTGGCAATTCGATGCTCCACGGAGCTCCGCCCAGTTTGCACGCCAACTGAATGGCCACCTTCGTTGCGATCGACCTGTTATTTTTATTAGTCAGATTCTTTGCCAAGAAAACTTGCGTTGGGACTGGCCTGTCGACTATACATTTCTTCTTGATCGCGTTATATCGATCCGCTCTATTATTAGAAACCACGCAATAGATCAGCTGTGGATTAGAGCTGCTCATTATCCTTTCCAAGACGTCCGAATACGTGTTCGATCTGTCGTCGTTGATATCCCAGATTCTGGGAGTAGCAACTCTACAGCCCATTGCTTGGGACACTTCTTGCATCATGCCAATAAATCTCTGCACAGAAAATCGATTAATAAATTTACGGTACGCGTTAACAATGTTGCTGCTTCGTGACAATCTCAAACGTCTTACCTCGACATCGCGTTTTATGCGGCTAATGCAGACCACAACCCAATTATTTAAATCGACCGTATTGAACATGTGTTTGTTATGCAGCTCTCGGGACCAATCTGCCCATTGTCCGGAAGGAACTTTCCTGCCACCAGCGACCACTATCGATTCCTGTGGTAATATACGCGCTGGGATTTGAACAAGTCTGTCATCAAGTTTTAAATTCCATTCATTGAGTTCTTTCACTATCGCAGCTTCAGACCGAAGCCTTCGATTGAACGCTATCAATTTGTCTATACGCGCTTTGGGACCTACACGAGTATACTCCGACATCGCTCGCATTAATTGGAAATTGTCTCTCATTGAGTCGGTGAGACCTGCAACCAAGTGGCGTTTCATTATGGAATACGACAGTTATCCTGAGCCAGAAATTAGAGTAGAACACAGACCTGTTGAACGGCATAATTCAGGAACTAAATATACTAGTTCGGTTTGACCTGCGCGTAGCTCTCTTGGTTTAACCTTCGAAACCAGCATCGGTTGCGTATTGTTACATATATTGATTTGATATTTATTCTTATAATATTGTATGTACGATATATTTTCCCCGTTTCGTAATTTGAACGTTGAGCTGGGGGTCGTATCAAAATCTATATCGGATATACGATAAGTGTGGTTGTTATAATCCGTAAGAACAACTACACCTATTGTTCGTGCTTGAAATAATTTCTAAAAATTAAAGCGATCCCATGTAAGCACAAGACCATAGACATTCTTTACGATTAACACGTTTACCTTATAGTCTCTACCATTTTCCTCATAACATTCATTTAGAATATCTAGAAGCGTTTGTTGACGCATTACTTTGTGTGTTATCTCAGCACACATAAGTATTGAATCCTCATGTTGCCTTATGGAGGTTGTATACCCTGGCCAGAGTTCCAACCGAAACGCACGGATTTCTATCTGTATTGTAATTACATGTACATGGATTATAAGAATTCTTTCATACATCGACGAATAAATATTACTGTAGCATATATCAGAGTAAGATTCATATTTTACTTGCCTTGCAAGCGGCGTCGAAGTAACTGCGTCCAACAAGTTGGAGCTTCAGGAGACCCAAACATTTTCGCATGATTATGTTGAAGAATTGAATATAATGATGATCTCCTTTATTCATATCTCCGACGAAACGTATAGTAATTCGGATTTTTGTATCGTCCGATTGTCGAACAGACCATACTTCCAGGTTCTGAAATTATAAAGTTTGTAACACTGGAAATACCGGAAGGTCAAAGTAACTGCATTTCATTTTTATTACAGTATTCGTAGTTTTTGTGTTAAAAGCCTATGCAATGAACTGTTTAGTGTAAAACCTTACATCGGGTAATCGTCGGCTTGTATAAAGCACGGTTCCATCGAAAACGTATGCTCCAACAGTTTCTTTATGTAATCTAAGAAGACCTTTTCGCACGATCGTACGATCTTCCTCTGGTGAAAAGTCCACTCTATACTGATAGAGACACCAGTCAGTTGTGGTCAGCAATTTAAAGTAATTTGCTTGCATGGTTACAGCCTGGCCAGTTGTTCCTACAAGTAGAAATATTTTTCGTAATTAATTAGAAACATTTGTTGAATACAAAAACTGCGTCCGACCAAACGGATATCTGCAAACCATTCTTGGTCACTAAATTTGGTGGCCTTGTGAGAACTTCTGCAGTTATTACTCTGCGCCCACGCATTGCTCCTCTTCCCAAAGATGGTCCTTCACCACTTCCACCTGCACTTTCAGCTGCAAACGTAATCGTGTGTCAACAACATAAAAATATTGTTCTTACAAATTATTCGACTCATTTCTCAGCTTACTCTCCATTCTCTCAAGTCCACCTTCCGATGCATAGCCAGCCCCTCTATCGCTTCTAGAACCCAAACGCTCTACTGCACGTCCAGTACTCTGTTGCATTAAAAAAAAATCACGATCAACATTTTTCGTTATAAACAGCAATATTGTATAAGTATTACAAAAAGTGTAAATGTCAAGTGAAGTTTCAAGTTTATTTATGATTGCCAGGAAACACTAAACACAACACTAAAAATTTACAAAGAACTACAAAAAGAATAATTCAAATACTAACCTTCACGACTTTTAGTGCAGGAATTACTTTACTTTTACTCTAAGCAAAAAAACATGAAAAAAAAATGTACAACATCAATTAGTGACACAGTGCCCAACTTATCACCTAATAATTATCTTTAACAAGCAGAGTGGATAACAAAAAAAATCCTATTTTCATAAAGACAAGTAGAACAAGAAAGGGAATATGTAATGCAAGCATTGGTTAATTTGCATTGCATTGTTAATTTATTTAAAATCATTATGTCCACCTTACTTATAATTTTATTAAAGAAACGCATGCATGTTATATAGATTTAGAAGAGTAGTAAAATGTATCCTTCGTCCATAAAAAGAAGGCGCACGTTTCGATTGTGGGGCAACGGAGGATCTGCAGGACATGCAAAGCAAACTAGCAATACCAGGTAGCAGACGTAGCTCCCTACAATCTTGCACGTGCCTTCTTTTTGTGGTCGAACAATACATTGTACGAAAAGTAACAAGTAGAACTAAAAACTAGCAATATTTAGAAATTTAGAGAAGTAGAGACATCATTGACGCACCAGAGAATAATGAAAAGGGCATTATATTTCAAATGGCAAACAAAGCACATCTGTAAATAGTTCTTCAATGTACCTGACCAGGTTGCGTTCTCGAATAGGGTGTTTGCTGCCCTGAAGATTGTGTACTAGATCCAGGTCTCCGACCCCAAGCACTTGTTGTTGGCTGTTGAGAACCACCAGGTTGTGGACCCTGTTCACGATGACCGGATCCCTGCTGATAAGAACCAGGTGGTGCACCCTGTTCATGATGACTGGATCCCTGATGATGAGAACCAGGTTGCTCGGGATACTGTCTCTTTTCACCTCGGCCTCGTCCCGTCACTGGCTTCCCTCGTCCTTTGCCCGACATGACTTATTGGAAACCCTAAAATGATGAAAAATACATTTAATTTTGTTTACATACAAAATAAACTTCTTCACTTTTACTTTATCATTAACACTAGATTGCAAAGATGCATCCATGAGAAATTATTCAACAAATTTATTTCTTGGGTATATATGACAAAAGAGTGATTAAAAATTTAGATAGATATATTCTTGTTAATTTTATAAAGTAATGTAAAATAGTAATTTCTAGTGCCCCGTAAACCTAGTTTTAATGTATTGTCTTGTCTATCTCATATTTGGTAATTTTTTTATATATGCATACTATGACTCTTCCAACCGCTTGCGCGTGTTTATATTGAAAAACAAAAACACACTATTGCCGGATACAAGGTTATACGGAGACAAACAAAAGTATAAACACGTTTCTGTTCGACACGACTGTAAAAACCATTGTTGCATTAGCTACTAATTAGCTACTGATAAATCAACTAACAAAAATTCATGTTCATGCATAACACGAGATCAATGAAAATATAATAAAGAAAGCCGCGTTATGGAATACTTTTATTGCAGAGTTCTATGTTCGTATCGGATTTGAAGAAAAGCTTGTACGAATAAAAAATTGTTTATGTTTTCTTTCATAATTAAATCATAAATGCAAGGTAAATACATGCATATGCGTGAATAAGAAACAAAAATGTGTTTATATTGTTAAGACGAAAGAAAAATAGTCAAACAAATAGTTTGTGCGAAGAATCAAGTACTATACATACAATGTAACGGATTTTGTTTGTAAAATAATTTGAAAAAACAATCTTTCTGTAAAGCAATTTTCATTTAGATAATATCAGGCCGTAAAAGTAATTATATAATTTAGAATTTTGAAATGTTCTTACAATATTTGTCACGAAGAATAAAAAACCTTCGTCGATATAATCCCGCTGGAAAAATGGCAAGGAACGGTTCTGTTTTGCTTCTCTGTACTTACTGATGCTTACTGACAATGTGACAATGAACAGTGAAACAAAAATCAACTGGTGCAGGCTTATGGAAACACGAACCATAAACCATGAATTTTTTCAGGGCCGTATTTATATAATTCTTTTTACTTTTAAAATAAATATTGATACGTATACAACTGATATATTCTTAATAAAGGAGAAAAGAAGAACGAAATACACAAATTTCATGAAAAATAAAGTAGAAATTAAAAAAATTTATAATATTCGATTGTGCAAAGTGTTAATGCGTATGCGCAGTAAATACACCGGTGGCATTATGGGTAATTTCTTGCAATGTTGACTTCGTACACAGTTAAATCATAGACTACGCAATGCTAGAAAGTTTGGCGCGTATTTCGAATGCTCGAATCATACGATTGTGCAGAAAAGTCTAATTATCATACAATAATAAAATATTTTGAACACAGTACATTATTTATCGAACTTTCGTGTAACAATATCATACGAAAAATCTCCGTCAGAATTGTGTAATAAATAAATATTAAACAAAGTAATGAATGCAAGCGCTAAAAATCGAACGGTGGTGGCATCTTCTGATGAAGCTGGAAAATTGAAAAATTTTTTATTTTTCTTATTTCATACAGAGAGTCTGTTTCATAAAGCATTGAAGAACTTGTTTCTAAATCTTTATATTCATTATAAATACAGAATATATTACTGTTGGATATGTCGGTAATCGATAAATCTAATGTTTAAATACTCGCTAAGATTGTAATATTTTTCCCAGAGAATGGTTCAATTAGTCGAAATAAATTCAACGGCCTCGTATCTATAGCTTTTAATCAATAGCACCATATCAAAATGTCGTTGACGTTGTTTTTACGCACAACATTCTTTTTACGAAAAAAAGACAAAAGATGAACGAAGAAAGAAAAGATAAAGACGGAGATAACACGTGGTTTGGGCTAATATATGTATAGTATATCAGTGGACCTAACCTCCTAAAATGGGAAAACAAAGAAGAGAGAGAAGGAAACCTCACAAGAAAAATCCCACAGGACTTTTGTCTGTTAAAGATTTCGAGGAGGAGGAAGCCACGAATGTTATTGATGAAGATCGAGAAACTGCTCTTCAAAGAGTGTACGACGAAGTAAGCTTTTTCTTTCAAAATATGAAGTTTTCTAACCCAATTTATTTTTGTTCCTTATTCTTTTAATTTCTATTCCTGGTTTTAAACATTGAACAGTCAAACTATTACATTTTAACTATTATAGATACAATCTGTTAATGTTGAAGAGAAACTATCAGGATTACAGACATTGGAATCAATGTCCTGTGATTCAGGATTAGCCGTACAAATGGCGCAAGATGGAATTGCCAAAATGGTAGGACCGCTGCTCGTTGATAGCAATGTACTTGTAAGAGCAGGGAGCGCTAGCGCTTTAAGATATATTGCGGATAACGGAAAAGCTGATGCACATGAAAGTTTGCTAAAAGACGACATCATGACCCCACTCTGTAGTTTATTGAAACAAGTAAGCCGAGTACTATTGTTACCAGGACTAACAATGCCTTTTCTACTTGAAACTTGAAATTGTATTGTTGCTAGAATTAATTATAATTGATTTCTGCTTGCAGCATTATGTGGACTGGCAGCCAACATTAAATCAGGATGATAAAAGCAAAAGAAACGATGAGAAAGAAGCATTTGTTCAAGCTGTTACATTATTATGGACACTATGTGAAAATAATGACCTTGCAATAAAGTATTCCAACGAGGAGGATCTTGTGTCCATTTTAACAAAATTCTTTGATACTGCTATTTATGGTATGGACATTGCTACTGTCACTATGCAGTGTCTACTGTCTTTGTCAGAAGACAATTCTGCTGCTATTAAGAAACTAAAAGATTGCGAAGATACGCTTCTACAACTGTTATGCTTAGAATCGAGCAATGCAAATTCCTCTGAAGTAATTTGCCTTAAAACTGCTGTAACTGGACTGTTAATTAGCATGTCTAACTACATGGGTAGTAGTTCTATGGATATAGTTTTGAAAGCAATAGCTGTCCTTTCTGAAACGCTTTCTATTAATTGCAAACAACTGTTGTGCAAGTTAACATCAATTTTACCTCATGAAAAGAACGCTTTTTCGAGCAGTCATAAAAAGACTGTACAGGAAAGCAGGAAGTTGTTTGGAGCCCAACAGCAAGCATTAGAAATTTTAGCTAATTTATGTTCGGAAGATCTAGAAAATGAAAACGATTCTGATTTGGAAAATTCGGATTGTGAAATTGAGGGTATAGATGATGCCTGCATGGATGATAAATTATGTAAAATGAATTTATCCTTGCCTCTAGAAATAATCGAAATATTTAACAGTTGTGATATTGTTAAGAAAGTTTGGGAGAAAACTGTAGCAGTCGATAAAGACACGGTCGAAATATTGGAACAGAATGTTGAGGGAAAAGCTGTATTACACCAAATGCATACTTTGAGATGTCGAGCGTACCTGTGTTTAAATAATTTAGTATCGACCCTAGAAATCGATGCACTCGGCGGTTTGGAAGACATGTACAGGTGAAATATTTTTTTACTATTTATCTAGGATTACAATCTTAATGAAAAAGATCGATTGATCCAGAAATATTTCTGCATCTCTTTTTAGAATGTGGCTTAACATTGGAACGGTTGTGTTCAAAGATGCAAATCCAAATGATACAGAGCTGTTGGAATCTGCTACCGCAGCTATGAGGTCAATTCTTCAAAGATTGTCCGAAGTTAAAGCAAACTTCTTCAACCAGTTAACTTTAGACGATTTACAGCCAATGTTAAATGGGGAACGCCAATGCACAAACGCTAATGTTCGAACAAATCTGATACGAATATTAGGAAACTTTGCCTTAATTTTGGTCAGCAATGAGACTCCCGAATCTCACGAATTAGTCAAAGTAAGATTTATTCTAAAATTCATACTAAAATTTGACCATGAATTTCTCTTAGAAAGATGTTATTCCAGCAAGTAACAGCGTTCTTATTGGGCGTTTGCACAATGGAATCCAAGGCTTGGGTCATGGCAGAATCTTTGGATGCTATAATGGATATATATGCGGAAGATGAAACTGACCAATTGGCAAATGAAATTGAATTAGTAGGGAAGTTGCACGCTCTAGTACCAGTCTTTAAAAATAAGGTATAGCATTTTAAAAATGTGTATTTAAATAAATCATCGATATCATATTTTTAATAATAATTTTCAAACAGATGCGACAACAGAAGAAAACTCTAGGGGACAATGTACCAATAGTGTCTACAGTAAATGCGAACATCACGAGATTTATTAGATACAAAGAAAAAAGGATGAGAAATATTTGAAGAAATATGCACTATTAATTGGAACTTACTTCGCTTCGTGTTTTAATGACTATTTATATTCTGTCGAGAAATGCACTAGCGTAGATCGTTAGACTGTAATGATATTTACATTTTAATTGCTATTAAAATATATAGTAGTAATATTTTCGTTTCATTTCACGAGAATCTATATAATAAATTTTGTAAATATTACAAATAAACGTAATTTGGGATTAATAGCTTATTTTTCTCTTCGTTCACAGGAAACCATCAAATATGCTTCTAGCTACTGACAGAGCACAAACATAATCAAATTTTCCGGCTTTATTCTGTAACAATAAATAACGAAAAACTAAGTAAATGGGAGGACGCGCACGATCACATAATATAATCTATGCCCGAAGTCGATGAAAACAATCGTTTCATCGTTGTATTAAGGCTCCAAGTACATAATACGCATACATATTACACTCGTTAACCCTTTGAAGTATCAAACTGCATACTCCACGGCATTTCAATTTTCATTGAAAATCATTCACCCTTACAAAGAAGAAAATATCTCAAGACCGTAGAGAACGCGAGTTGAGGAGGATGCTTCAACGGGTTAATCGGGGATCTGTAAGCTTAAATAAAGGCACATGTACACAGTGTTCTAGACTCTAGACAGTCTTTAAACAGTATTTCGACTAAGATCAACGGAGACGTCGCCTTTCCATTCAAAGCCGAAACAATTGCACAATGTCCTGTATACACTATACAGTCTGGCGTGAAAATCTTCGTACATCCCACAAATTTCAAATACTTAAAGAAAGCAAAGATTTTGCACTTTTGAGGAATATTGGTTTAGTTGGAACAATCTCGTTCCAACAGGTTCGTGCCCGATTCCTTGTATTTTAATACGAAATCGAGCACGAACTTTTGCACTATTTGCATCTTTATTGCTTTGTTTCGAATATTCAAGATTTGCCAGATGTATAGAGACTTTCGTGACTAACTGTATTTATTATGATTGGTGACGGTTCTAAAACGATTTTCCTCTGATATCGTCGCGGTTAATTCGTTCCTTGGTTGAAACTACGGAGCTGGATCGAGTATCGTTCAGACTCAGCGCGCTGTGTCTCCTCGGTTTCGGTATCGGGTTCACATCCTCGACGATCTCCGCCTTCTGTCTGATCGGCTCGGATATGTGAAGCTCGATCACTTTCACCGGCTCCCTGGGTGACGGCACGGGAACCGGTGAGTCGTTCAACCTCACCACGTCAATGTCCTTTTGCTCCCTGGGGAACTCCTTGAATTCTATCTTGATCGCTTCCTTCTCGGTATCGACCAGATTCTGGAAGAAGTGTCTGCGGTTCGCCTGAAGCGACAGTCTGGTGTTCCCGACCTGATCATCCTCCGACTCCTTGACAGAGCTTCTTGCCTCGAGCGCCTTGAGTTGTTTCTCAATCTTCTCGATCTCTTCCTTCACCGAGAAACTGTCGCTTCTTGACAACGAATCCGAGGAGCTCTTTCTTCTCAAACAAACCTCCTCTGGCTTTGAAGGCGCTAGCTCCTCGATCTCCTTCACGATCTCTATGTTCTCCCGGGAGTTCCTACGATACTCGATTCGAACGTCTTCCTCGACCTTCTCCGTGGCCTCTTCGAGGGCTTTGGTGTCCTTGTTCTCAGATTTCTCTCCGTCCTCCGTCGGAGAACTTCTTAACTCGGTCTCCGACTTTTCTTCTGTACACTCTGGTCCTTCGGATGGTGGTTTCTCTTCTGCATTGACTTCCGTCGATTCAACGGGACTGTCTTTGGTCGTAGCTGCTTCCGTGGACGAAGAAGCATCGGTAACAGACTCCACCGATGTGTCTTCCTTCTCATCGGCGTCGACGTCTTCAACTAAATCTTTGCTCTTCTTCGTCATCTCGTCGATGTTCTCGGCGACTCTCGCTATGTCGCTCGGCTCCACTATTTGGAGCTCGACGGTGGGGGCTTCGGTAATCTTCTGCGGACAGTTAACAGATCAGTAATAATCGCTTCAGCAAACCTGCAGAACAGCTACCTACCCTCGTAGTTCGATGATTTTTGGATATATTATAAATCTCGACATTTTCAACAACTTTTTTCTTTGCGTAATAGGCATTTGTGGCAGCGCACAAAAAGTTGTTCAATACATACATCGATTTCTACAACATATCCAAAAATCATTGAAATCGGAGGGTAGGTAGCTGTTCTGCAGGTTCCCCATCGCTCCCCTCGAGGAGAATTGCCAATAATAAAAGTTCTGCACGTTCAGCATCGCTCTAAGTATTGATAAGACGTTTAATATTTCGCAGTTACCTCACTGGTTTCCACTTTTGCGATAGATCGTGGTGGCTGCGGAGCTCTCCGTTTTTTTCGACCGTACGCACTCATCGTACTACCAACGGAGGTGCAGCTGTTTATGGAGAGATTGGACTTTCTGACGGCGTCCTGGGTGAACCTCTTGAACACGTAGTCCTCGGGAACGTTCTCGTTCTCGTCGCAGAACGCTGCGTCCATAGGACGACCCGCATCATCCTCCGAGTCCAGAGTACTCGCGTTCGCTCTCTGCGAGGCTCTGTTGCCAAATCTTCGCCTGGAACATTGAATCGTATTCTTTAAAACTGAAAGAGCATCGGCACTCGATGCTAGAAACACTGGACAGTAGACGCGATTCGTTTTCAACGTGTTAATAATAGACAAAATCAAAAGTTTGTGCATCAATTACAACATGTCGGAGCTAAAGAGAAATCTGTATCCTCCATTAATAACTTTAGTCTGCCTGCCACTTCAAATTGCACTTACTCATTTTTTGTCATAAATGCAAAAAATTCGCAATCGAGTTATTAATCTTAATTATTATCCAAAAATTTGTTGGACTTTCCAGCGTTTTTCGAATGAAAATTGCGATTCCTTACAGAGGGGGGACGGGAGTTCTTTCCGCAGGCTTCTCGCGAAGCGTCACGCTTCCGTTCTCCTTCGGTGACGACTTGCTTTCGTAGTCCAACGCTGGGATCTTGTCTGTAGGTTTGGGACTCACCTGGCCGAACCTGATCAAAATTACGCTGATTAATCGGAAGATCTGTTTGGGAATTCAAAGATCTAGATCACGAACCTCCTCGCCGGTGGTTTAGGTGTGAGCTCGTCCATTATGGACGTGGTCGTCTCCTGCGGGCTGCCATCGTACATTTTCGCAGGATCACCGTTCACAGTTAAACTCGAGCTGTATCTCGATGAATTGTCCAACGTGTACTTTCTTCTTCTCGCCAGGGTACCGAGAGCCTCGTTGAACTCCTCCTGGTCCTTCGTTGGTCGCTGAGGAGCCGTGGGTTTCGTGTAGGACTCCCTTTTGTAGGTCGACGAAACTGTGAAACAAAGGAAATTATTGTGAAATAACTATTTTTATTCTTTCCAGGGTTGATAGATTGATGAACGCGATAATATTAAATTAAATTAGCCACCTGTGGTGATCGTGGACCTCTTTTGTTGCGCCTCCTCTTTCTCGTCCTTCCGTTTTCCGAACAACCCGCTCCTGGAAGCAAACGATACGATTTACTCGGGGGAAAGATAAATAAATTAACAGGCTCATAACATAATTGTGCCGCTCGTCTGGTGTTCGAGCGTGTTAAGGGATCTGTGTCACATCTGTGCGCTGACAAGATGATGAGACTCTGCTCATCGCTATGCTCTTAACCCATATAGCCCATTTCGCAATTAACACCAACCAGCAACGAGACGACGCTCGCCGTCATCGAATTACAATACCGAATCCTACAATTCTCCAACTGAAAACACAACTTTTCGTAAAACGTATGTACACCGACCAGATGAATACGACAGGCAAACACCGTTATCTAAAGGCGGCGAACAAATCCACTTTTCATTCATGATTCACCGTTTATTTGCAGGGAAAACAGCGTGCAGTCGAAAGTGCAACATGCTGCTCTCAATGAACCTCGCCACACTGCCAAGAAAGTTAATAATCGCAAGAAGATCGCAACTTCAGTGGATCGCGAATTTATTACCTGGTTACCATATCGTGGGGAATGGAATCAAATTATACCGAGTTACAGTCTGATCTTGGTCCGATTATAGTCCAACTATTAGACCGCGGATCTATAAGCAAAAGAAAAATTTTCTGCACTAATTTCGAAAAGTAGGAGATAGATAAAAAATTGTTTCTTCTTTTAAGTGTTTCACTAAGTTGAAACTAGTATATCGATACTCTCAAATTCCTTGAATTTTTTCAGTTTTATATTTCGCCAGTTGATTTTTGCCATAAATTTTTGCTCTAGGTTTATTTACACCTCCTCATGCTTGCGGTGCGATATTTGTTCGCGATTCTTGGAAATTTTGTAGCGCAAGCGGGATGCGTAAATAAACCTAGGGCCATCGAACATCACGTTGCAGCCCTGCTTCAGCCTCGCAAGCATAAGATACATCCGGTTGCAGTACAATGTACAATTGCTGGTGTGTCTCCAGCCTCTTTCAGCGAAATATAGCACATAACCGATTACAAAGCGAAAGATCTCTTGATCGTCGGTGCTCGATCCGATTCAATCTGCGTCTGCTGCGCATCGAACACGACGGACGGAGATTTCCGCGGAGCAAAATGTTGCTCCGCGTCTCCAGTGTACAGAAGAGCGAATAGGACACGAAACGGACGCGTACGTCGAGATCTGCCGACGTCAGGAATACCATTTTCTTATTTTATCCGCGCACCGCGATGTCGCAACGGGGCGAAAGCGGATTCGTGACGAGAAGCGGCCGTCGCGTTGTCTCGCGCGTCGATTCTTACACGCTCGAATTGTCATCGTCGATCCGCTTGTCGTTTTTAACGAGACCAACTCTCGGCGATCTCTAGGAGTCTCTTTACTCGGGGAGCAAAGAGCAACAAACCGGAAACGGTTTAACAAATGATCAAGGACGCTTCGCCCGGGGACAATGAAATTTCACGGTTCGCTACTGAAGATAAACCTTCGGGACTGATTCACGATCGCGGGTATCTTCAGGGCTTCTTTGAACTCGTTGTTTTTGTTGTCCTAGGATCAGCTGAACCTTTCATTTATGACACATCTATCGCACAGACTTCGACCAAACATGGACACGCAATGTCCAACAGAAGCTAATCTACGGCATCGTCGATCGGGCAAGTTTTTCTACGTTTCCTGCGGATTGTTCGATATCTTCCAGAACGGATAGTTGTTTATGAAGAGCCTAATCTACCGCACAGCTGCGGTAGATCGATGCCTCGGCCCCCATTGACGCCTACGGTCTATAAAAATGATATTAAGATGACACAGGTTTCGTGACGTTGTAACGCATTGTATTGCCTCGTATCTTTTCTAGCTAATCAATAGTATCGATACTCAGCGTATCGTTTGACTTCACAGAAGAATCGGAATAGAGAAGATCGAGTATAGAAAGCGGAAGAATGAAATTCCGAAGGGCCGCTATTCTTTCCGATGATTCGGAGGAGGATTCCGATCGAACAGTTAGACAAGACGTTTTCGAAGCGAAAGGAAGTCTATAATAAACGCAGGAAAGCTGCCGGCTAATTTCCAAACGAGTAATTACGCATGAGAACAGTGCGAGCCGCGAGTGTTTCTGCAAATAGAAATCGCGGAGACCTTTTCGATGGAACTCGACCTGACGTCGATCGTCTGCTACGCGGCGATTGGTTATTTGTGTAGCTTGGATCACGGCCAGGCACAGGTACCGGTGAGCTTCGCTCCTAGACCGGTAAGTTCAAGTTCAACAAACTCGCATCTTTCCCAATTTACCTTGGAATCGATCGGGGAAAAAGCTCGCGCGCTCCTGAAGTGCAAACTACGAGTCAACTGGACATCTTCGAAATTCTGTTTAACCGGGCTTTCAAAATGGACTTTAAAGACCTTCGAACTAGTCCTTCGTTAGTAGAACCTCTCCCATTATAAATGGACTTGCCGTTGCAAATTCATAAGTTTAGAATCTGTATGAACTTTTCCCGATACTTTTCCTGACCTGCTAGCTCGCATTTTTTAACGAATGGGACGAAGAGATCGTACCAGGTGGATTTGATGGAGAAGCTGTTGGATCTCTTCTTCCTGCTCCTGCCGAACGTCCAGAACTTGTGCTTCGAGTCCTTGGTTTTCGCATCCTGGTACGTGTGAGGCTGTACATTGTTGAGCTCTTCGTTAAACGGGTTCAAGTGTTCGGGATAGTCGTAGATAGAGACTTTGGTACGTCTGGGCTGCGACATGATTCACCCTGATTTCCTCCGAGAGAGCTCGATGGTGGATTTTATCGCAGGAACCGCGTGAGATCGTCGCGACGCCTCGTCAACGGAGTTCACCGATCTCTCGTCATGATCTTCTTGGCGGCTGCCTCGAGCTGAAAATAGAAAAACGATCTCGGTCATTCTTGTTATTCGAAAACAAACGCCCAAGATAAAAAGCCCGTTCGCTTTTTTTCATCGTGTCAAGAATAACACGTCTCGCACAGAGAACGGAGCCTCGTACACAACGATTTTCCGTTTGCTATGTCGTCGTCGGGTCCCGTGGCGCCTAACTTAACGAGCCGCATTACAATTATAAGCGTCGCGGAGTGTGAGTAATTTAATCTAGTAACCGTGCCGAAAGCATCGAGCATCAGGAATAAAGTCCAGATTTATTTTTAACGGGTTACGTGGACGTGATTCCGTGGAAGTCGACGCACGCAGGAAGTTCAACCCGGCTCGCGCGCAATGTTGTCACAAACAATCAATCATATCGCATTCCCTTTTTGCGACGATTACTCTTGAACTCCTCGTAGACCGGATCGCAAAGTGCGGACATGGTGGCAGAACGTTTATCTCTCTCTCTCGGTTTTATTACATCGTAAATACACTAGCGTGCGCGTAAAACCGTATGTTAATTGCTC
The DNA here is from genome assembly GCA_916610255.1 of Lasioglossum lativentre. Classification (NCBI taxonomy): domain Eukaryota; kingdom Metazoa; phylum Arthropoda; class Insecta; order Hymenoptera; family Halictidae; genus Lasioglossum; species Lasioglossum lativentre. The sequence goes on along the minus strand of OU744355.1, from coordinate 34,054,562 downwards.
GACGGTGTTTAGAATCGTGCCGGCAGAACTGTTCCTACAATTTTGTAAGGAGCGCTTTTAAAATTATTAAAACATTTTTGCCGAGAGAATCACCGAGTTAACTCGCCTGTCCTGATTAACGCGTCGAGTGTCGCGTGGGCCATCGTCCCAGCCGACTTTCTGCTCGGTTTTAATGCCAACGGACGAGCATACGAGCATGTCTCTCTAATTCCATGTCCTTTTATCATGCTTTCCAATCCATTTTCCTCTCACACCACTTTTTCAGTGTGTTCTAATTATTTAATAGATTCGTGGCATTCCGATTACCAATTTTTCTAGCATTTCTTGCCAGATACATTTTGCTTGTGTTCTACTCTGTTTTTTCTTGTTGTCGGCCACAGTAAGAATTTTCGTGGTCCCTCGACAAGTTCTATAATGTTACCGTCTTACTAAAGATAGCGAGCGCAGCGACAAGAACCCATTTGTGGCCCACGCAGCCCGAATGGAAAGTCACGTGAATCAAGCTCACCAGTCGGCGCATTAAGAGAGCGATGGCCAAAGCAACTCCATCGCGGAACTTCATTTCCTCTCGATCGATTTATCGACGGAAGTACTATCGAGGAGCGGAGATGGATCAGAAGGAAGCGATTCGGAGTTGCGATATAATAATTGCTGGACGCGCATACTGCGGCCGTCTCGTTATGCCAATTGCCGTTTCGAATCGAACGAGTTGTCCAATTGGTCATCATTGTGGACCAATAATGGTTGCGAAACGAGGATGAAACGGGTTAATCCGTTGAACTCGGAAGCATAGGTGCTCCCCGTCAACCCTCGATAAAATTACGAAATCAAACGCGAAAACAGATCGTTCGATCTCCGTCAATTGCGCTGTTCCCGATCGGCCAGAGAAACCGAAAGGAATTACAGGCGACTGACGACAACGATCGTCTCGTGAAACTAATTAACCGTGAGCCTCGAGATTTCTCGCATGACACGCGAAACCCTATATGCCGACGCCGCGCCGTTAACCCAGTTAACGAGCTATCTAATACTAGATTACGAAAATAGGGAACTCGGTGCGCATCGTTTACGCAACACGCTGCTCGATGATGCGTCTCGATTATACCGTACACACGTAATTTCGCGTCGCGCGCGCTTTTCGCTTTTCTCGTCGCATTACCGCGAGGACGCACGCTTTTCCTTCCGCTCGCTGCTCGCTTGATCGCGTGCCATCGGGCTCCCGAACGATCTGATCGTAGATGTTTATCCTTCTACGACGCGATCGAGCCTGCGAAACGATGCTATCGCGATTTTTTAACAACTCACGGCCTTGCCGGGCTTCCTGCGACCCCTGTTTCAAATTTTGTGTAATGCGCTTTTAAGGTCCGTTTAAGTTAGCCTCCGTGAAGCAGATGGAAATCTGATCGCGACGATCAGATTGTAGGCGTGTTAGGCAGTTATGGTAAAAAGTTTGATGAAAAGTAACAACACTGCGGAACTTTATGCGAAATATAGATGTTCCGATTGCGAGGAACAGGAGTTAAATACACGTCAACTTCCTCACTCGATAGTTGTGATAAGTTGGAAATTCTATCAATCTCCTGACCGTTTCAATTCTCGCTCATTAATTCTTGTCACCGATGAATAAAATTTGGAGTCCAGTACGTAGTCACATATAATGAAATGCCATGCAACGAAGCGAGTAAGTTTCTGTATGAACCCGGCAGCAGTGAATCAGCTCATAAAAGTTTCTATTTTCCAAAACATCCGCAGTCTATTTACGACTGCGTCGAGCATAGTGTGCAGTTGCGGCAGCTGTATACAACACGTCTGCAGACGGGCAGTATAAACAATCGTAGCGACATTGAGTGTCCAGCAAACCTTGACCAACGGTGATTACTCATCAGTTTGTATACAGAGCGCTGAATTTCTCTCGCATCCGAATTTCATTTGTAAAGCGAGGCACTTTCTAAAAATCGTCGGTTCTTACGGACCGTTCGCGGACACTAAACGAAATCAGGATTCTCTTTTAGATTGTCAGACTGTTGCGCGTTCGAAAGAAGAAACGCTCGAGCGTAATTAACCGTGCTAGATGCTCGACAACCGGGAACAGGAATGTTACGCGAATTAGTGTCGTCCCGGTGACGATGATCGGCCACGAAGACGGTCCGGTCGTGGCGAGGATCTCAGTGGGGAACAGGAGGTAACTATCACGCGGTTACGAGAAACGCGACTAACGAACGCAATTAGCTCAATTAGCTCATTGCACTCGCAGTTCGCTTCTGATCCGGGCCTTCTCGATGGACGAGCGTACGAACAATCCTCGGCAATTGTACTGTCCAACACTAATTTCGCGTTTCAATATAACTTTTCGCGTGTTCAACAACAATCCGAAAATCGTGTTCCCGTATCATCTTCGGTTTTCGAGAAATTCAATTTTCGAAGAAGAATGTTCTTATCCATTTTAGAAATTTAGCGTCTCGGGCGAAATCTAGGTATACATACCGCGCGATAGACACGAGAGATTAAAAAGCATGGAGTCTCACAATGGCCGCGCTTCTTTGTGCTAGCATAGTCGGTTTAGACTGCGACAATTATCTTGTCTCTCGGTTATCTTTGGCCGATTCCGAACACACCAAATGCGAGAATGGACAGAGGCTGATCAACCGGTAAATCAATATTGAATTTCTCTGTGAGCGTGATAAGATGGCCTGGATGTTCGGATTTTTCGTACGCACTAATTGCCGAGAGGGCCAGCACACGTCATTAATCGGGGAAACCGTTTCACGCGGTCAAGTGTGTTCACGGAACCGCTTCTGCGCTGATAACTTCTGAATTTTCTGGGGTTACGGTCGTCGAACAATAGTGGAAAATTATTAACTTTGAAGACGTTGACTTCTTCGTTCGTTTCGGTTAGATCTGATTGATGTCTCCCCTGTTTCTACGGCTGGCAAATCTAATCAGTGAAATAAAAAGTTGATGTACTCATAAATTATTTAAATCTACATAAAAACATCCGCTGCATCGCAACAATAAATATGCTGGAGACAAAGTCGATTGTATTGCTATCGTGCATGTTCAATAGACATATAATACTCTGTCCTTCAGTCGCGAAACTTCTTTTCTGCTTTCAACCGATAACACAAGTTTAAATCATCAGCTCTATTATGCGATTACGTTTCTTGTAATTACTCAAATGTGTTGGTAATCCTCCACAACCTCCGCATGTGGCTCGCACGTTTGATAACGTGTCGTACGAATAATGAGAATGCTAATGTTGAACACTATCTACCATTTCGGTGTGCAATTTAACAACAGAGCCTCGGTCGGACTTACCGAGCTATATTAATGTAAACATCTATAGTTGAGCATTATCATGTTTAACTATAAAAAGTATATATTACAAGGGAAACCGCCTTTTTATGACAAAACGAGAATGAACCGGTCGTGATCATAGACACCGCGTTTTCCTCGAAGCTGTTCGAAGAAACGGGTGCCCCAATCATCGCGGAGGAATTCTCGGATCGGTTTCCTTTCGAGAAAGCAATCCCCATAACGTGCGCCGGGTTTTCACCAAGAAAATTCGAAAAGTTTGCGACTCGCTGGAGCCGATTCCACGATGAGGAATGCTTCTCGCAGTCGTATTAATGGCTGTATCTGACAGCTTAATTCGACATCGTTTCGAGAGTTCCCCCGTTTAAACGTCGGAAGGACAATTCCGACAAAGTCAAGTTAATTCGCAGCTAATCTACATCGAACCCTTAACACGTAACCGGCTTTCGCCACCTGATACTCGCGCGCGTTTCAGAAGCATACCGGAGGATCGCATAAGTACCCGCTCGAAATTCGGCCAGGAGGTTCTAGGACGAGATCCTTGCACGAAACCCACGTACACGACCCCGGAGACATTGACAGAAGGCTGTTCCAGTTGCGCGACACGCAAAACTGAAATTCTGCCCGATAAATCTTATCCGAGACGGTTAAAGATCGCCGAGCGGCCATTATAATCGCATTATGTCGTGATCTGATTATCGCTGTCGGTTCGATTACACTAATTGTACACGGTTGAACTACTCAAAGTCGTGGATTTGTCGCAACAAGGTCACGACTCCGCTATTACCGATTTCCAAGCTGCTCCTGCAAAAAGAACGGGTCTCGAGAATTCATGACGCGAAGCGAGCGATTCACAGACTGTGGATCTCCATGCACGATTGAAATTCTTAAAATTTTCAGTCTATGGTTCAGCTGCAATTATCTCAGTTTCGCAGCTCCATGAAACGAATTTTTGTTGTTTTTGCGACAGCAGGCGAGCGATTTATTCGCATAGGCGCCTCGGATTTCGGGCAGGGCTGAGATTTATTGTGCAATCCAGTCCGATCGACCGAGATCCTAAAAATACTTTCGTAAATCCCGTAGTATCTGTGTTTCTGGGTGAAAGCCAGAGAACTGTCGCACCGTTCGCCGCCGGATAGTCTCTGTTGTCAACAGGCGGCCTTTTTCTTTCAGTTTTCCGCTCTTCTCGACTTTCGACTTTGTCCTGGCCGCGCATCGATCTCCGACAATTACGAATCATTCTTCGTGAAATACCACGATACGCGTGTCTGTATTCCTAAAACATGAAAAAAAAAACTGAAGGTCGATATCGATTGTAAGAAAATTATTCCGATGCGCCCTGAGATTGTTGCATCGAGATGCATCCTGTGGTGTTGCAATCGTCGCGGATAGTCGCGAGACTCCGTTCTCTCGTTACGTCCGAGTCTTGTTTAGTATCTTTAGTATCTCCATGCTTCACTCGTTTCCCAGGTGATGTGTATTGCTGCGGTATTTGTAAAGAACGGAGCGTGCTAACTAGAGTACAAAGACGGACTTCTTCCTAGGAAACGCGTGTCCTTTTCGCACGCGTTGCGTCAGCGTAGCCGACATGTAATTATACCCTCTTCTTTTTCCGTCTTATTTCCCTGTCGAAACACACTTCTTCCCGAATTGGAGACCATCAGCTGTTTTGCTGTCTTAATCGGCGGTATCAATCGACATTGACTTCGTTGACTGCGATTCTTTCGCCAGCCGAATGGTTTGCGGTCCCTTCGTGTTCGCCGGTAATTATGGCAGTATCGATTGGAACTTCCGTGCATTGCCTGGAAGTCGCAATCGTAAAATCTACGAACACATTTATCCTTAAGCGTATTCCTTGGGCCGCGGCGCGGCGCGGCGGCACAGCGCGGTGTGGCTATTTCGCGGCAACTCGTGCCACGAGCCCGAGTCACGGATGCCAGAGATTCTCAACCATGGAAACTGGTTTCTTATTATTTGTTGTGTCGTTGCTTCGAGCGTCACGTGCGCGGCTCTCCTCTGTTCCCCTGGTCGGTAAACAGATATCCAAGATGATTGCAACATCCGTATCTTGCTTCCTTCAACAAGTTATATCGATTCCCGCGGAGCAGTGAGTTTCGACGCGAACGAACCCTTTGCGGCAATTTTCATTCCACCTGGATTAAAGCCAAATGTTGCTGATTTTTAACACGTCGACTGCCATGTCGGTCATATGTGGGCGACACGATTTTTCGTTTATTTTTAAAAATTCATTTTGTTCATAATACAGTTGCCGGCAAAGCGTTCAAAGAAAACCGAGTCCCTCTGGAATTTTCGTTCCTGACGGATGAGAACCTCCGTCACACGTAAAAATAGAAACTTAACAGTTCCCTTCGGCGGGGGTCCCGATCGAATGCCCAAACAATTTACCTCGTGAATGTACTCGATCCGGCGAAGTGGCTCCCTAGAGATATTCTCGTCCTAAAAAGGAGGATCTCTCCGAATTACACTTACGATAGTTCTTATCGACAAAAAAATGTAATGAATAGTAAAAAAAAAAACAAACGATCGTCGCGGCGATCGTTCGGTATATTTCCTTGGGAATTGATAAGGGACTGTTACACTCCCACTTCGACGACTTGCTTCGGGTGTTCTCATTCGCAATTGTTAAATACCCTGTCCTCTTGCATAACTAACTAAGTCACGACTAATCATTCAATGGACAGGTATAGTTAAAGTGCTGGCAATTTATCATTTTACAAAAACAATGAATAGTGCATGACTCGTTACGGCCGGCGCGGCGTACTGTTTCGAATCAGTAACCGTTTTCGAGTAATTCATTACCAAAGATAAGCTGTTCAAGAATTCGGCGACGGATCGAAGACTTTTTCGCGCGCGCGACGCTTTTCCGGTAACGGGTTGTAATCGCGAAAAACCCGAATGGCTCCGATAAAAATAGCGATAATCTCGATAAGGTGACGATACCGTGGTATCGAGTTGGAAGGTCGTACGATCGAGAGGTGCCTGAAACATGTTCGGTTCAATTTATACGTGACATGTAGGTCACTGAATCGCAGCTCGAAATTATCGCGCATGAATTACGCTACGTTGTGACGGTCACGTATCGCTCGACCACAAAAAAGAAACCGCACTTCGTCTTCGTGTGTTCGATCGCCATCGAGTAGCTTCCTAATTTACTCCTGCGTAAGTCCTGATTGTTTTCATTGATCGTTTCTCCGATCATTCATTGATCCCGAATGTTTTTCCCCAGTTTACGTTGCTTCCGGCTCTACGCCGACTTGCTTCCGCTGTCTAATAAAGCGCAATGCGTAGCATGAAATCATCTACACCGTTATCCACGAACATCAAACGCTTCTACGAACAAATCGCAATGGACAATCAACCTAACCGGTGCGGAAAATGTACCTACGCGACACACGCCGCTGTTCAATATTTTCTTTCGGCTAATCCGCGTTAAAGTATCTTCGCAATTTATCTTTACAGCGCATGAATTATTCTATACGCATACTCACACTGAAACACAAATAGTTGCAAAAAATATCATCGAATTATACCTCTGATAAATTAAACGACAAAAGTGTACCTAGATCTCCTCAGGCATTTCGTCTTTATCGCGTTCGGGTAGGGTAGGTATTACAACAGCGGTCATACCGAATCTCGCACATTCATCCTTCCATGCAATGTAATTTGATTATCATCATTATTATGTCATCTGCTTGTCATCATTATCATTACTAGACAGCGGATCTCTATAATACAAAATAAGAATTTTCCCATCTGAATTGCAACAAACTGGAGTGAAATAGAAATTTGCTCAATAGGTTGAACATAATATAACAGTATCTTTAAATTCTTCTAATGTAATTACTGTTTTAAATTACACCTACCCATTTTTGTCATATATGCGTAAAATCCGCTGCCTAATTATAACCATATTTAGTAAAACAAGCTTCGCCCGCAATTTTTGTACGAAACCAATTTGAAAAGCGCGCGCTTCCCTTAGCAATTACGAAATCGATTTCGCGCCATTTCTTTTTAAAATGTACACCCGCGCGTTACACCCGAGGCAACAATATCAACACTGTTATCGTATTTAGTAAAGTAAAGCTGGGCGTGTCAAGTTCTGAATGAGCCGAACGCCAATTTGAAAAACGTGGGCTTACCATCGCGATTGCGAAGTCCATTCCACGGCAATGAAATCGTTACGGGGTTGTTTCGCGGTTGATCGATGCCCGCGGCGTACATTCTCGTCTTTACACTGTCCGTGCATGCGATCACGGTCCTGCCTAGTGACAACTTCACGTCTCGCGACAGTGACAGGTCAATTTGCGACGAGAAACAAATTGAAGGAATTCAGAGCGGGAACCATCGCGCCGGGCGCATCGTTATCGCGCCAAGTCCGTTTGATCGATCACAGGGTCGGTCGATCGAACCGCGGAGCCTCGAATAATCGTGCAACATGCTCCTCGGTTATTTTCGTTACTACGTGAATCGTATAACGATTTTCCGTTTGCGTGCATTTCGGTGTACATACTGCGGGCCTCTATGCAAATCGGACTGTTGTCAGGCTGATTTTTGTGTACGGAAATCGCAAGGCGCGGCGGTACAGTTCCTATATCAAGAATATCATCACGCTAAAAATAAAGTAATGCCTCGTCAATATTTCATAGAAACTCTGTGCTCGTTCAATCCTCGCGATTCGGCTGTTCGATTATCGATACCGGTCGATCGGAGTTCCCCCGATTGTCGCAATAACGGAATCGTTAACCTAGCTGACAACCTGCTCGAGTTATCTTGATAGTAATACACGGAAGATACTGTCAATGGTGTAAGACTTACGTAAGTGCTCCTGGATGACAAGTGAGTCAGGTATGCGAAACAGGTGAGAGGATTCGGGCTGTCTCGATCGTCGAATCCGACCCGGTTATCTCAGGAAGAACACGTTGTCGGTTGCACTGGAAACGACACTGGTGTCAAAATATACAAGGGAAAAAACCACCACCGACACGAGAGATCCAGCGTGTCACACTTGTAACGAGCAACACGAGACACGTTGCCGCGACGACGTTCGCCGGTCGACTGCGCCGGGCACCGAGTCCTATACGCCGGACCCGAACGGACGACTTCGGCGAACTTCGCGAGCGTTCGAACGCCACGGCAAACTTCGCGCCAGTCCCCAAACTCGTCTCGCGCCTGCGCAATTCGCTAAAATTTCCACTAGGCGGAATCTTTGAATACGTATAGGGGAGTGTTGCCTATATCGCACCACGTAACATCCTAATTTGTCCACAATGCAAACGGTGAATTCGTCTCTTAAACTATGTTCGTCAGCTTCTAAAATTGCGTTTGCTTAAATATAGTATGTTCAATGACGAAGATAGCGCTAAATTAGACACTATATTCCGTATTTTAGAAACTCAACAGGCGTCAGTGTTGTTGAACAGTCCTCGAAAACTGTTTGAATGAAATCCGTGGATTGTTTAACAAAATAGATCTGCATGTTTACGCGCGCTGACTAATGCTAATTGCATGCGCACACGTTGCAGATGCAGGTCTATTATTTACGTAGGCGTTAGTGGAACGTGCATAGAAAGTTGTAAAAGGAAAAATGCGGTATGTGGGTAAATAGTGGGATGGCTCACCTCGGACCAAACAAAGATCCTCTCCGATCCATTTTCACGTTATCTTTCGTATGTTCGATGGAAAGTCGACCGACTCCGACAAACCGTTTAATAGCATGCATATTTAGCAAGGCCGAGGAATGAAATAAGTATCCAAATACGGCCATGAATCATCGTGACTGTTTTCCAAGCGGGACGGCCGACTGAAAGCGATCAGATTCAAATGAGAGAGATGACATTCTTTAATAAGAAAAGAAAGAAATTCAAGAGTGAAATTTCGCTCCGGACATAAAAGACTCTGGTTGTCCACGGAGGGTTAGTGGCGACCTATATCTAGAAGAAGCTAATAATTTTATTCCAAATAACGATCATTGTTTGACGAGTAAAAAGATCCATCATTCAAGGTTCATAAATTAGTCCCTGAGAAACGGAAATGACCGGATTTTCTTATTCAATATATTCCGTGGATAACTTCGTCGCTGATTTCGTTCGTTGAAAGGGACTGATCGCGGATGGCAGTGTCAATATCGATAATCGCCGAGCCAAGGAGCGAGCTAATCTCTTCTAAATAGTCGTCGGTTATCTCGCGAATGCACGAAAAAATTTCGAAAAGAACAAGCATAACGACCAACGTACGCGATATCGCGCTCCGATGGACGACTTGTATTTCGATCGATGACGGTGTCGTGACTCCGCGAATTTCGCATAACTAAATGCAAAGTTCGCGTTATCGGCTTTTCGAATTTCCAGGCGGTGTCGACGTTTTACCGGGAAAACGAGGTACCGTCGATCGCGGCTGCTTTCTACAGGGTCGAATCAGTTTTAGAAAGTGACGGTGCATCGTCGACGATGACAACGGCGCCGTCAGAATTATTTTTAATCGCGGATTCAACGCCTAACGAACCAACAACAACTCACGATTCGCGGGCTGGATAGGGTGTAGCCTCCGCTCTTTTAGTCTCGATCGAATTCTCCTGGTGATCGTATCTAATAAAACTGATAAGATAGGTGTTATCGAGCTACGTTTGCTCGTCGCATAATGTTTACAGTATCCCGATTGCAGATAAATACTAACAAGTCGCGAAAAGTGGAGTATTACGCAATCCTCTCGTTGGCTTAGCAATTTCGTAGATACCACCGGACTGGGGAACGAAAATAGAACGATCGACTTCTTGACGGATAATAATCGCCATCGTCGCGATAGAAATCGGTGTAATGCTTTTACTTCTTCGATCCTTGGCGGGACTGTTTCACAGAAGACTGAAACATGAATAATTAATTAGTACATAGACACCGCCTTTCCATATATTGGTTTTCATTCGAGCTGGGCATTATCCAATGGACGGTAATAATTACTTGAACGGTGTTCGGAACATCTGTGGCGCATAAATTGCTTCCCACAAGTTCGCACAATAGTAAATAAGTGGCAGTTATCGTCCGAAGACTCATCCGGAGCACCTCTGGCCGAATATCTAGCGCAGTGAAACGAATTTGCGCGCAACAATGACGGATGGCCCTGAGCGACAGTACTCCAAAGGATGCTGAAGGAACCGTGAATCTGTTGAAACCGTTTAAGACATTATTATGACATAATTTGGGCATTGTACGCGACGCCTTTCATCAGTATCAGACCCAATAAAGACCGGCCCGAAAGTCATTACAAAATGATCGCGATGCGGAATGATATAGAAAGTTCATTGCACAAAGACCCTTTATCGTCTAACACGGCAATCGACCCAATAACGTATTGATAAATATAATCAGTCTTATTCGCATCGTCAACCAACCTACATTCATTGGACCCGCGGACGCAAAAGCCTCTTCAACTCGCATCAACGCGGCCCCGTGCGAACAAGCAAATATTAACTTTCTGTCTCCCCATTTTTATAAACGGCGATCGATTTCCATACTTCGTCTAATAGAATCGCTTCCACTAATTAGATGCGGTTGCCCCAAGGTTGTTCTCAGTTTTTCTTCGTGAATGGCACGAACGTAGCAGTTACCATCAATCTTCCGGGACGTTTTCATTGACCATTAATGATAATTTCGCTGTTCGATCCCGTTAAGGCTTCACCGGAAGCCTATTAAACGAGATTTTCAATGACTCTATCATATAAAAACGAAGCCTGAATATTTTTCTTTGAAATAATCGTTTTGATGAATTAAATGAAACTATTCCGGCTATTAAGTTATTAAAAATTGATTGGAAACGCTTTAGCCAGACCGTGTTTCGCACAAACGAACGTGCTACTTATGTTAGAAGATTTGGTGTTCAATCGTAATTTTGAACTAGTAGTGACATTGTATTAGTTTTCTCGTAGCTGAGATACGTTTTCTCTCGTCAGGCCTCTTTGAAATCGAATTACGATGTATCGCGATCCATCTTAATGGAACAATTCGCGGAGCGACCTATTTGCATCGTCTTGACTTGAGCGCATACAGCTGCACCGATGCACAATTTCTCTGGTGGCACAGATCGTGTCAAGGCGAGTCACAGAAAACGAAACCGAGTTTTCAGGCGACGTTAAACCGTTGAACGAGCGGACTAACGTCGCTAATATAATTAAATCGAGAACGGTGTGTCGCCAGAGACGAATGCAGATTCCGCTGCGATATCCGAACGTATCCGATGCAACGGACAACGATTTGCTAATTCGAACAGATAACGCTAGAATCACTCGGATAATAATCGCGCCGGTGAGTATGAACGCGGCTCGAATCGTGTGTTTTTCATTGTTACGCATTATTGGTCCACATATCGATGGAACCGAAATTATCAGTTAATTCTATTCCTTTTCTTTCACTTTTCCCGTCTTCATACTAAGAAGAATAAGCTGGAGAGTACTAACATTTGAAAAAATCCAAAAGGTGGTTAATCGCTTTTGCCCGTGGATTGCTGAATCATCTGAATTACAAATTACGGAGATTAACAGAGCGTAATACTATTTCTTTTGTTTCACTTCGCTCGCTTTCATACTAACAAAAATAAGAACCAGAGTACTTAAATTTGAAAAATCCAAAAGATGATTAATAGCCTGGGCCTGTGAATGGCTCAATCTGAATTACTTACAGAGATTAATAGAGCGTTAATAAATGAGTTCCATTCACGTAAGAGCGATGTTTTGTAGGAAGTGGAGAAGAAATAATCGCTTATCTCGGTTCTTTACCGCGTATAATAATCTCCGAGGGCTTAAGCCGTTTACATTATGACTTGTACAGTGTATGCAGCACTTGGAAAGTACATATATATACTAACAATGAACCAGGCTTAGAGATTTCTAACATGTGCTGGCAGAGTGAAAATAGCGAATACGCGTGGATAGATTCTAATGGACGCGTGAAAACGCGAAAATGATGCTGGTCGTAATGCAGTAATTGTTATGTAACAACGGCAGAAATCGAGACCCAACTCGTGTATGCACGAATACGTGACTCGGCCGACACGTACCAACAACTCGGTATGCAAATTTAACTGCAGGAAGATCCGTTTGTTAAACGCTTCGAAGGCCTCGCGTTGGCCTACGCAAATTTTTCAACCAACGCGACTCATGAACCTGAAAAAAATGCAACTTTTACTCGACAGTACTTGGATCACCGTAGAAAATTCGTAAGCAACAATTTACATTTTAAAATGGACCCGAAGAATCGACTGGAAATCGAATCGATCTTTTTGTAGATTTTTCAGTGTGATTTCGTGATTCTTTGTGGACCTAATTGCGCCTATCGCAAAGTGCCATCTTTCATCTTTAATACGAGCCCTCAAGCGTCCGAAAATTCCATCGGGTATAAATTCTATAATTGACCCAAAGAATCCTCCCAAAATCGAGTCGATTTTGACCGAGCTGACGCGACGGCCGGGTTCAACCGATTTTTCAGTATGATTCGTGATTATTTTTGGACCTAAATGCATTTATCACAAAGCGCCATCCTCTGACGTTAATTTGCGCCCGCGGACGTTAAAAAATTCCTATGGGTATACATTTTAAAATTGATTCGAAAAATTCCCTCTACTTCGTTTGAATTTAAATTTCAGTACGCCATCTTCCTCCAGAGGTCGTTACTGTCCACTAATGATTTGAATGTACAAAATTGAATAAAATGTGGTAATCTATTTGAAAGCTTTAATATATGTTTAATTAATGTTCAGAAGGAGTTAGTGAATGAATACTTATTGCTTAAAAAAATCAAATCGCGATTACTTACGATGTTTTCGGCTAAAGTAAGTTTAGCTTTCTCTGTTTTCTACGTATTCTTGAGTTCAAACTGGTTGAAACTTCAAACACCATATAAATCAGGGTAGCCAACGTCACGGATCGAAATTCGATTGCTCAACATTGCACAACGATGTGAACGATGCTCATTTGCCTCATTTGCTCATTTGTAAACCGACCGTCTCGTACAGTGTCTTTTATCATGCGAACTTTGTAATAGGTATATGAACAATCTCTTTGCTGCTCTTGAATAATTACTTTATTTTGTTTTCGTAAAGAGTATTAAGTACTTGAATAGCTCATCGAGAATGGAGAAATGGATAAACAACAATCTATCCCAAATTTTGGATTTTCCTGTTACAGAAGATCTCGTAACGTAAGAAAATTAACCTTGAAGTAATAAAGTAAATAAATCGGTATTGTACGATCGTTTATTTCCAGATATATCATGTCAATGGAAAATGAGAGAGATTTGGACAAGTACTTGACATCTCTGCTGGATTGTAGTAATCCTAAACACCGGCAATTCATCGCAGAATTGAAAAAACAACAAGGTTCGCATCATTCATTGCTATATATATATATACTTACGTTAATTACGTATATATATTTACGTTGGTTGTTTATAGCATTGTATAAAAATCAGGGATACAAGAAAGCAAATAATGTTGATGACAATAGTACAAAGCAAAATGGAAAGAAAAAGGGAAAAATGAAATTGAAAGAAAAGCGAGAGAACAAACAGGTAAATAGCCGAAAACATTTCTATGATACTTTGAAGTCGTAAAATGATCGGACATTGTTTGTTTAGGTCCAAGAAAATGTAAAGATAGAAAAAGTAGAAAAGAAGAAAGTGAAGTATAGCAATTTATATTCGCAAGATGGCAAGTCTGAGATGACAGTATTGTTAAAAGGTACTTTCTAAAAATCTGGTAAATTATTTGCTACGAAAAATGTATATGTTAAAATTTAACTTAAAAAAGTAGACTTAATACTCTCTGGCTGATATGATCTTCGCGTTTGAACCATGATTAGGAAGAAATTAATACAGAAACATTTTATTAGGTAGACATAAATGTGACTGCGAAGGAAGAAGACATCAGTTGATCAACAATTGCCTGAATTGTGGCAGAATAGTTTGTTTGCAAGAGGGAGCTGGACCCTGTTTTTTCTGTGAAAATCTCGTATGTTCTCCCAAAGATCAGACAATCCTTTCTCATAGTACGAAACAATCTGACCAGCTATATAATACATTAATAAATCAAAAACTTCCTAAGGAACTAGAGGACTCCATCAAACAAAGAGATAGACTTCTTGAATACGATCGTTTTGGGTATGTACTGTGTATCGCTGTATTCAGGGAAAGAAATAATTCGATTTATTACAGTACACAGGGTACAAAGGTGATTGACGATGAATGTGATTACTATCAAACGAACAACATGTGGCTGTCAGCCGACAAAAGGGAACAGCTGAAAAAATTAGAGGAAGAAAAAAATGCAAAGAGACACATGTCTCGACTGGATAGAAAAGTCAATGTAAATTTTGATTTCATGGGTAGAGAAGTGATCGAAGCAAAGCCTGCCGATGAGTATGATGAATTTGATGAAGATCAGCTTGTAGACATTTATGATTCAACGTTTTTAAACGAATTTGATGGTTTGAATGTATGCGCGGACGTAGAATGCAGTCGTCCAATTGTAAGAATATTACAGACAAATTTATGCATACACCAATAACGTTCGCTATAGCGAAGAGTAATACAAATATTTTTACAGTATGTAGAATCGGAAGAGCCTGAATCGCGTGTTACAAGAGGCAAGGTTCCATCCAAAATAAAAAACATTGTTCAAGATAAGGAATATTTAGAAATGTCTGATTTAGGAGTATGTTTGAGCATGCATCAGCCGTATGCATCTCTATTGGTGGCTGGGATAAAAATGTAGGGGATCGTGTAATGTAATATTTAAGTGTATATGAAAATATACTAAGGTTCTCATAGTCTACTGGATTTATAGGCACGAAGGACGAACTTGGTACAGCTCGCACAGAGGGAGATTATGGATAGCTGCAACAGCTAAACCACCAACTAGGGAAGAAATTTCTGGTTTAGAACAGACTTATCGCATTCTAAAGAATGGTCGGTAGTTATTCACTAGACTACGGATCGTTATGAAAATTGAAATGGTTAAAATAAAGATCCGCAGTCTATTAATTATCGTAGTATCGCAGTTATCTATTACTAACAATACGTATTCTTATAGAAAAGATTCGGTTTCCCGAAAGTTATCCGACTAGTTGTTTATTAGGCTGTGTAACAGTGACCAATGTTTTACCTCAGGACGAGTACAGAAAAATTTATCCAAATGGAGAGAGCGAAAGTCCATATGTCTTCATATGTGAGAACTTCTATTCGTTGCCAATGAAATTTCCAATATCGGGGAAGCATAAGATTTGTAAGTAAGATTATTGAAATGCGTTTATCATATCCGTTTTAAGAAGCTTATCATTTTTATCAATGCTTGCAGATAAGTTAGATACAAAAATACATCAAGCAGCTGCTAAAATGTTGGAAAAAGTTATGAAAAATACAACCCAATAGTGGAGTAGTTCAAGTATTAATATTAATGAGTGTATCGTCCTAAAATTTGATTTAAGTTATAAAATAATAAAAAGTGGAATTTTCTCGGAATATATAATAAATGTTATTTATTATTTGTACACAATAGAATATATATTACAACGTACACATAATTTGCAATATGTTACAGCAACCATTACAAGATTTATATTTATATTACACTAATCGCTTTTTTTTTACGCGATCAATGAAAAAATATTAGCAGTTTTTTTCTATTATATTTAAAATATCAGACTTCTGCAATATTAAAAGTAGATCTCAGTAAGGTCATCCTACGACAAAAGTCTATAAATTTGAAGTACAAAGGGAACATGTTTCTTTGAAATGTGGCGTTAGAAATTTTATTGTTCTTTTAAATTTAGAGTACTATAGTTATACGTATTTTAAAAACATATTAAAATCTATCCTTAGTAACAGAAGTCGGGGCCTTGAAAATAAAATTTGTACTCATAAACTAATAAAAAATTACGTCTAAAAGCCTAGCATACAATGTGAAAACACTCGAACTTAATTTATCGAAACACGAATACATAATTATGTAATTAACAATATATTGCATCGCCTAAGATAAATATAAATAGAAATCAATTTTGAACAAAGAATGGCTTAAATATTGTTAAAAGATAACTCAATTAACTGGGAATGTATAAATGAATATGAAAATATTCTCTACGAATTTTCTCTACAGAATATACAATTATTTGTTGCAGTTTTAAATTGAAAACTTGAATCACATACATACCAACAGGTTGCTTAGTTTAAAATGATATAACTGTATTAATTTGGATATTGTGCAGTCTATCGATGATTATATTATTTCAATTTCTTATGCATAGGTACGCAGGTATTGTATTTCTATAATCATATTATTTAAACAATAAATACACAAATCAATTTAAAATAACAAGTTAATGTACTTTTTTGTATATCCGCATCATAACGCAACATTTAATTGAGCTGTTCAAGAATAATTATTTTACGATCAACATTCTATAGACTAGTATTTAGTATTCTTTTTTAATAAAATACATTTTTTGATATCAAAATGAGTAAGCAAGAAAAATGGTATATGTATAAACTCGCGTAAAATTTCACAAAAGAAAAGAGGAAACCATAAACGCCTATATAAACTTACAAAGTACATATATGATAACAGTACAGACTAATATGTTTCATTCTAAATAACATTCCAATATATCCAATACATATTTTTTTCTCTAAAATCGAATTTTTTTATGACTCCTTAATGTGAATAAAATACAGACGCTGTAGAATAAATAGTTTCCATATAACTTCCAGTATTCTAAAGTATTTAGGCTATCAAATATAATCAATAATTCTTGATTCATTCACAATCTTTAGGTAAACATGCGTATATGTTTAAATACTATATTGTCGAATCAAATCTGTAATTGAAACTTCACCAAGAAACCAGGTCTAATTAGATTCCGATTCTGTAGATACACCTGGGTCTCTTTTTGCTCGGTGAATGGATAGACGTATTTGTTTAATAAACTTTGTTGTGCCTTATAAAATGTGGTTTATTATATACCCATATTCCAACAACTTTAAATCTTTTGTACGATTTGATCCGACAAAAAATGGTATCCGCACATGCCCATTCTTACCCTCTTTCAAACAAGTAATAGGCCACCACAATATTACCACAATACTAATACATCCATATCACAAATCTACTATATTCGAACGACTTTAAATAAATAATTTTTATGTCTCCATTATATATTTTTTTTCAGACATTGTAAATTCGATTAATATGGTAATACTCTTTCAATTTCCCCTATGTAAAGCGATCAGAAGTAATTGTTAGCACTTATTCGAAACAATCTCGGACATTGTAAGTGTCAACAGATTCTCCTCAAACACTTTACACATATTTGTATATCAGGACAGCGTAGTGTATCCAGGCAATGTACTTACCATTTCTCTTTATTTTCAAGCACGTGAAATATTAACCCTAGAATGGATACGTTAATTTTTCATTTGCAAATGCATACATGGGATTGTTAGCCACCTCACGCATATTTTTCTTTAAAATACAAATTTGGCGAAAATGGCTTCATTTAAACTGTGATACAATGTTACCTCCCAAAAAGAATACCTAAGAAAACAACAAAGGGAGCAGCAATTTGAAAAAAGTGCTGTATCCATTCTAGGGTTAAACGAAGATGCTTGTTTCGAATAATTTCTCTATATATAAGTAGGTGAATCCTTTAAACTGGTACCACAGGCTTCGCAGATCGAGACATTCTGCTCGTTGACCAGGGTGCATTTCGGACACTCTTTTCCACCGCTGGCCAACGGTTTATCCTCGTTCCCTTTGCGTCTAGATTTCCCACACATTTCACAAATATCTCTGGACGTGGAGTTAAGATACGTACAAGTGGCACAGTTCCATTTGTTCTCCACCTCCGTGCTATCTTCCTTCTGCGAATGAGTCAGCTCAAAGTTCTTCAGGGTGTCCGCGATCTTTGCTATCTGATCCGAGGATCTATGGGACCGTTGAATCG
This sequence comes from Lasioglossum lativentre, assembly GCA_916610255.1. Lineage (NCBI taxonomy): Eukaryota > Metazoa > Arthropoda > Insecta > Hymenoptera > Halictidae > Lasioglossum > Lasioglossum lativentre. Next base: position 34,036,249 of record OU744355.1, on the reverse strand, counting down.
GAAGCGTCTGACTGCCGTGTTTCTTATCTTTATTGTGCGAAGGCAGATGACTCTCAGACGCTGCATCGGCACGATACCTATTCGAATCGGTCAAGTCGAAGGACGAGGACTTCTTCTTAAACGGTAGCGTATCGTGATGATAATGTCGACCGTTGGTCACAGACAGGTTGGTACTATTTCCATCGGTTCTCGTGCTTCTCTTTTTCTCGAATCGGTATCCGCTGTGCTTCTCGTCGTTATGGTTCTGCTTCAACGTCTTCTGTTTGTTCGTTCTGGAGTCGCAATCTCGTTTATGCAAGATGTCCTCTCGATCCCCGAGATCCTTCGAATAGCCTAGACTTTCTAAGTTTCTGTACACGAAGTCCCAAGAGTCGGAATTAATTCTGTCAACTTTCCCGTAATCGTAATGATCTCCGTCGCTGGACTGCTTTCTATAGTAATCTACTTCGTCCAAGTCGGGTGTCCGGTGGGAGGACTTCCGGTTATGGAGTTTCTCGTAATTGGTGACAGAGACAGGCATGTCCACCTCGATCAATCTACCCGTGGGTACTCTAGAGTACGTCGGCATTGTTGTGTAATAAGAATTCGTGTGGATGTCGCTTAAATATTTGTTTCCGTGTGGCAAACAACCGTAAGCGCTGCACCGGTTCATGAAGCCATGCTCCAGCGGCGGAAAGTATCTGGGCGTTGTGTTTGTGTCTTCAATGTATCTGTAATCCGTTTGACAAGCGGACACTGGCATGTTATAATTAGGAGGCATTATGTGATAAGGAACCGATGGTGACGCTGCGTCTATGCACGTAGGCTGGCCGTAATGATAGTCCCTGTAATTCTCTATTTTTGTGCGATTTTGGTGCATTTTCTCAAGGAAACGATAATTCAATGCTCTAATCGCCTGCTCCGGTGTCCCAACATGATTTTCCCTGAACTCTAACACCTCCAGCCAGGAAATAGTACAGTTTTGTGAAACGTTCTCCCAGATTTGTTTCAATATCTAAATCGAAAATCATACAACGTATCAATAATGATGAACATTAACCGATATTGATATAGTTTAGGGATATTACCTGACACTCCACAAAAGCTACTATCGCGTCTCTGCTCACACTGGATACCTTATCAGGGTCTATAGGACCTTCCAAAGTAAGAACACCCAACCCTGTATGTTTATATCCCATTTGTTCAAACATTAATTCTGCTCCTATTAAATTCGCCTCTACTTCGTGTTTATAATATCCGCTATAAGTCTAATGAATTAAAAAAAATTAGATTAGTTACAGTTTTCTATACTGTTAGAATAGTGCGAAAAATATTAATATAGTATTGACCCTTAACGTTCTATATTCTTTTCTCCAAGGCTGAGCCAAAAGATTGGCAGCATACAAAGAAATCGCGCTCCAGGCAGTCACAGCTCTGTAACCACTAAAGTCTTGTAGAGTAGCCGCAGATCTATGCAATATATCCGCAGTCTCTTGAAAAACATATTTATTCTCATTTGGAACAAGGCAAAGGTATTCTTTAATAAAACCTAAAACAAGCATGAACTGTGGTAAACATTTTGCTAAACGATTAACTTTTCCGTTAAATACCTTCTAGTTTGCGACGCTGTTGCAACTTTAAAGGACTATCGTCTGTTTGTAAATACACCAAATGGCTTTGCTCCAATTTCATACTAATTTCTTGCAATCTATCTTTTCCTCTTGTTATTAAGTCATTTGCCATTGTTGTTGCTGAAATGAACAACTGTCATTCATCATTGATACTTACGTATACTTACAAGAGTATTTGAAATATTTTATACACACTAAACACTTGTGAATTATAATATTGCTATGTCGAGTGTAAGACACTGAAAGCTCAGTGAATCGCAAAGAAGTTTATGCAGGAAGAACATAAGAATAAAATTGGTAAAAAACTAAGCGAAAGAAAAAGGTGTCTATTAGAAGTAGATGTTTCACACCTATTAGAAACTCCTAGGAATGCAGCTTTAAATCAGAATCTTGTTTCAAACTATGGCTAGCTCCAACCTAAAAATAAATCCTATATTTAGAAGCACTGCTGCAGTGTTTATTCCAGAGGCTACCACAATATATTCTCTATTTGGAAGATGCTCCATCTCAGGTCGAAGTGGCCGTCGAAGTTTTTATCACGCGTTAAGGACATTGTACATCACTTCATAAACAATAAATATTTTTCTTCGCTACTTTTTTTCTTGGTTATGTTGCAGTTATGTCACAACCACCGAACATACATATGCTAGAGATCGATGCGTATCTCGGATCGGAGATGTTATTTTTCCCACTATGCGTAAAAATAATATAATTTTGATATTGTTGCGGATGCCTTTGCAGATGCGTTTGCGGATGCGTAGTTGTATTTCGAAAAAATCCAATCTTTAAAATTTTTATAAATCAACAAATTGAACCGCAACATACTCTATACATATATACAATATGTTAAATATAAATATAGTTACTCTTCACTGGCAATAAACTATGACCTTTTTACAATGAGTTTCGTAAGAATAACAAATCGAATTGTATGGTTTATTCTACGGTTAAAATAGTATTCACACTGGTATTCATGAATATATATATATACTTGATGGTAAAATATTTTTTTATACAATGATGAAGTTTTATTATATAATGATGTTACTTGAAAGGTTTCGTGTATATAAACTCATACGAAGATTGATTTGATTGAAACCGCGTATACCTATTTATGTTTGTGGCTATTATTCGCGAGTGTTATTCACCTAACATAATATTTCTGTGCATATATCGACAAAAATAATGTTTATTGTATTGAATGATTATTAATTGTTATCAATAACAAATTTACAGTGTGATTTCAACAATTTCTGTTTGTTGCTTTGGCCACAGGATGCACAAATTCATATTTGGCGCCATCCAAATTTGTCCTACTAAATATATAGGAGCTACATTGTTTTGTACAATTAGTATACGAATAAACTTTTAGTATTTTTTATTAAATAATTTTTACGCGAATAATGACAACATCTGCAGAATTCGATGTAGTTTAAATGCAACAGTATTGCAACAGTATAGCAAGGAATTTGAAGCAGTGTGTTTGAAGTTATGAAACTCAAAATTGGTGTATGCTTATATAGTACAAGCGCTGCAAATTTTCCAAAAAATAAAATGATACTTATCAATTTTATAAAAGTATTTTTAAACATGACCACAATCATCGATGAAATAGAATAATAAAGAACATACAGAAATAAATTCAAAGTTCTGTCGCTTTTTTGTTTCCACGAAGTGTTCTATGTAGGTCAATATGCCTCAGAATATTTTCGACACATCAGTCTCGTGTAATAGAGACACAGAATAATGGTAGAGCTATACTAGTAGCAGGTTTATACCACCTACTATTAAGAATGCCTATGCAATCCTAATACTTATTAGGAATGCAGAATATAACAAAAATATGTAAACGAGAATAGTGGGGATAAAATATTCGCGCCACCAACTTTTCGAAAATGCTTCTAGTTTCTTGATCCACAACAGGAACGTAGAATAATCTATTAAATTAATAATATTGTATCCCTTATTGTACACGATAAATATTATAAATTCAAGATATCATATAATTTATTCGGGGAGTAAATAATAGACGAACGCAAATAGAAGAAATTACATTACTTAATATTTTATTGTACTTTATACAGGATTTATTGCGATGCGTATTATAATACATGTTCATTTCGAAAACTAAACTTGTCTAATTCTTTCTCCGTTGAACGATTTACAATTTAGCAAGTTTCTTCTCATTAAATGTAAGGGAGTTGTTATAAAAAATACAAAATAATTTTCTTAGTAAAGTGTAATATTTTTTTTCATAAAATTAACATACATCTGAGATATTCTATTATTCCACAAATATAAATTTCTCATAAGAATTTGAAATTACAGTGTCTGTGGACTGTGGAGACAGTAAAAAAATGTATGGATCAACTATTTAACCGAAATTTTCAATTAACAGAACGTATTATGTTACACGTACTTCCGTCTGTGAAACATACATTATTAAGAACTTATGACTAAATCATATGTGACACAGATGCGAAGGAATTTTATAAAATGTAAAATACCTTTATAAAATTACTTCTGGATAAATGCTATAACACGTTATTATTTTAAACTAATTCAATATTAATACTTACTTCCTACACAGGACTGTAATTATATCGCTATAATTACACTTTAGGTGTTCTCCAATCGTCAATATTACATAAATGAACGAATGACATAAAATGAAGCAATAACGAAGGTATTTACTTATATGTATTGTGCATTCTAAGATAATGTATCATTCAATATGCTGCGTACCGACTCATGAAATCGTTTTTGGACATGCAGTACAGTACAGATAGGAGCTCATGAATTCAACATAACAATTAGTCTTATTTTCATTGCAGTAATTTCACATATCTAAAGAAATATTATTTGAAAACGTTCTTTCCACAATCTTATAATCAATGTTTCATATAACATTTAATTCAAATAAAATTATACACTTAAAATCTATGGGAAACGTTTTGCAATAATCTTTCTAACACAGATATGTTTGTAACATTCGAGACTCATATTTGCCCTGTGTGTTGTTGTTTTACAGTTTGCTTTGATCACATAAAAAAAGTAATCCATCCAGTAATGGAAACCAAACTTTTGCAATATATTCTAAAGAATATTATTTGCATCAAGACGTGGCCTTTTGCTACGAACTGTGGTTCCAGAGTCATCTTCAGAGTCACCATTGGCAGATAAAAAATCTCGTTTCCTATCAGTGTTCTGAAACATTTTATTTCAAAGTAAATAATGAGATATAACAATATGGAAAATGTGATTACTAGAAATATATAGGTCTTACTTTTTTGTCCCATTGCTGGTGGAGGTACCTTAATAATATGGTTGTTTTTTCAGTAACTATAACTGCAATATACGTACAAACAATAGTAAATAAACTCTGCTTATTTGAAAATTATAACTCATCATTCATCGTACACTAAAGATTTACCTTGTTCAGAGGGATGATCTCTCGTTGGTAGATAAACTGAGGGTTTTTTTACACATGTTCTATTTCCATTGTCCGTGTGAAAATTGGCAAAATTATTTTCATTGTGCGAAGGTAAACCCTTCAGAAATTCGGCGACAGACTGCAAAAAAAAAATTTCGTTATGAAGAAATAGGTTAACAAAAATATTGAAAATCTTGACATTTTTAATGAAATGTACATATAATCAAGTCTAAAACTTCAAGATTCGTTCTTTAAACGAAATACTGTTCGAATGCGAAAGGAAATCGTTTAATTCGCATGTATTCGTTTTCTTCCAAAATATTTTTAATAGATAAACTGTGCATAACCTATAAGATTATTTTGTGTTCGAGTAGGAATGTCAGAGGACGTGGATAAAGAACGAAGGTTACCATTTCGAAACGATCAAATCACTGCACAAGTTATAACTATAATAAAAAGTTAATTTATAAAATCATATCCACATAAGAACCACACGTAATATTTGTATACACACGAAAAATATGTTTAGAATGTTGTAATTGGTACGAAATCAACTAAATACCATCCACTACCGTCATTTCTTTAACCACCGAATCGAAAATATCTAGACTCTATTCCACCCACTTCTACAGACTACTCTTACAAAGGCGAAATTCCAGCGTAAAGTAAGTCAATTTCATTTTCTAGGATGCTATCGTAATTATTTTTAAATCGCAAAGGATCTACCATAAAGTGCATTCTTTCAGCTTCAATTTGAGCACTTCGAAATTAAAAAATATCAACAGAAAAACATTAAAATATTATTTTTTATTGTATGAATGATAACTGCCGCTTTCCTATAGGACACTATGTGAAATCCAGCAAGAATCATTTGTTTCGTTCAAATGTCTGTACAGCGCCATCCCACGTAATGACAAAACGCTGAAACTGTTATCGAAATTAGTTTCGGTTTTTTCCGATGGATGACGCCGAGCTGAAAATTGCACTACTGTACGTAGTGGTAATATGTTGAAACTACTAGACTAGACAAAATTATCAATAGACAGTAATAGTTTCAGAAATCAGTCGCAACGCCACGGCGCGGGGATAAGTGGAACTTACAGTGATCTGAAATACCACCACCGAGCCAGCACCGACGAGTGACGAGATACTCGTCAGTGGTTCCGCGCTCTCTTCCTAAATAGAACGTTTGCTCAAAAAAACTACGTAAGACTACGTCAGTAGAGTATGTAAATTGATTTAGTCCCGCTAATATTCGATAAAACTAGACCGATGGTACTTTGTATAGGAGCACTTGTGAAAAGTGACAGAACAATAATAGCTCAAAGTAATCTTATTCGCGCTAATTCAAAAATCAAATGAACCAGCTTGAATAATATATTTTGTTTTGAGGGAAGGTGATACTGCAAAATGGAAATATATTTGAAATAGTCATTGAAATTGATTTTCAAGATCTTTATTGAAAATCTTTCAATGTACAAGTTTTTATATTTAGCAAGTCTTAAATTCTACTGTACAATGTTATCGGAAATTCTAAATGTGTAGCTATTAGCTCGATATTATCCACTATTTGTAAGATACTAGAAGTTCTTACAAATAGAGGATAATACCGATTGCCCAGGTCTCACCACGAGGAGGTTGCTGCACAAGAGACCCGGAAAGGGAGTCAGAACGAATTCAATATTCCTTCTGGCTCCCTTTCCTAACAACTACGAACTTATATTAACGCAGTATGTCGAGTAATTATTGCGGAGCAAAAGGTGTGAATCGGAGAAGAAGTCTCCGATCCACGGGAGGCCAAAGGCGAATCAGAGCAGAAGGCTCTGATTCTTTCAAAGAGAGAAACAAGTGCGAACCAGAGCAGAGGGCTCTGGTTCGAGGGTGACGCGACGCGTACAATGCTTGCAGCCCAACTCCAGCCAGCAACGATACCCGACGTGTCCTCACCAAGAGCGATGGCCAAGAGACGTGTTCAAACGATATCCCATTTACTCCTAAAACCACCTGCCACCAGACAACGAAACGTTGAGGTGGCTCGGGTGGTATTACAAAAGAGAGGATTTTTCACTTAACAGTGTAACACGATGAACACTGTCTCTCAACCACCCACTCTCAATGTGTCTACGCCGAATACCGGTACCAACTGGTCTGGTACATACAAGCAAGGTCCGACACAGCAGAGGGCTGTGTCGGAGTCAACACAACGAGCCGAGCAAAGTGACGTTACGGCAATAATTACTCGACATATTTACAACGACGATATACAATCTTAATAATTAACGCACGCACGCAAATCGAGCAATTATTGTCGGCAAATAAACTAAGTCGCACAAGAGGGAAGAATCAAAGCAGAAGGCTTTGATTCGCAAAGAAGAAACATGAACCAGAGCAGAAGGCTCTGGTTCGGGGGTGACGCTAAGACAATAATTGCTCGGCAAATATAATTAACTTAAAAATACGCCACAGTCTTCATTCGATGTATCCTCTTCGTTCGATGTATCCTCTTCGATCTATGTATCCTCTTCGTTTAATGTGTCCTCTTCGTCGACGTTAGAAATAAAAACGACGATGATGAAGATGCGACGAGTTGAAAATATGAACCCCGTACACGAGTACGGCCTACATACCTCGCACACGAGTGCGAATCTAACCAGCTCACAAGAGCCAACCTAACACCAGGTCACAAGAGCCAAATTAACCCCGCACACAAGTGCGGCCTACATACCTCGCACACGAGTGCAAATCTAACCAGCTCTCGAGAGCCAACCTAACGCCAGCTCATGAGAGCCAAACTAACCCCGCACACAAGTGCGGCCTATAGGCGCTTCGGGTTGCCCCGGGGACGCGACACCCCGTACTCACTCACGGTTTCCCTACCCGTGAGCGAGCCCCTGAGGGAAATTTCACTTAAGATATTTGAGAAATAATAAACGACGGTGTTCGTTGAATTGACATATGACGGAGAAAATTGTTGAAGGTGGGTCAAGGGAAAACAAAGAATGTTTTGAAGTACCCTTGACCCACCTCGAGCTAGCTTATAGTAAATTCACATACAATTCAATTAAATACACAAATTTTTCTATTTAGCAAGTCTTAAATTCTACTGTACAATGTTATCGGAAATTCTAAATGTGTAGCTATTAGCTCGATATTATCCACTATTTGTAAGATACTAGAAGTTCTTACAAATAGAGGATAATACGGATTGCCCAGGTCTCACCACGAGGAGGTTGCTGCACAAGAGACCCGGAAAGGGAGTCAGAACGAATTCAATATTCCTTCTGGCTCCCTTTCCTAACAACTACGAACTTATATTAACGCAGTATGTCGAGTAATTATTGCGGAGCAAAAGGTGTGAATCGGAGAAGAAGTCTCCGATCCACGGGAGGCCAAAGGCGAATCAGAGCAGAAGGCTCTGATTCTTTCAAAGAGAGAAACAAGTGCGAACCAGAGCAGAGGGCTCTGGTTCGAGGGTGACGCGACGCGTTCAATGCTTGCAGCCCAACTCCAGCCAGCAACGATACCCGACGTGTCCCCACCAAGAGCGATGGCCAAGAGACGTGTTCAAACGATATCCCATTTACTCCTAAAACCACCTGCCACCAAACAACGAAACGTTGAGGTGGCTCGGGTGGTATTACAAAAGAGAGGATTTTTCACTTAACAGTGTAACACGATGAACACTGCCTCTCAACCACCCACTCTCAATGTATCCACGCCGAATACCGGTACCAACCGGTCTGGTACATACACGCAAGGTCCGACACAGCAGAGGGCTGTGTCGGAGTCAAAAAAACGAGTCGAGCAAAGTGACGTTACGGCAATAATTACTCGTCATATTTACAACGACGATATACAATCTTAATAATTAACGCACGCACGCACATCGAGCAATTATTGTCGGCAAATAAACTAAATCGCACAAGAGGGAAGAATCAAAGCAGAAGTAATTAATAAACTTAATATCAAAGCAGAAATAATTAACTTAAAAATACGCCGCAGTCTTCGTTGGTGTGTCCTCTTCATTCGATGTATCCGCTTCGTTCGATGTATGTTCTTCGATCGATGTATCCTCTTCGTTCGATATATGTTCTTCGATCGATGTATCCTCTTCGTTCGATGTATGTTCGTCGACGTTAGAAATAAAAATGACGATGATTAAGATGCGACGGGATGAAACTATGAACCCCGTACACGAGTACGGCCTACATACCTCGCACACGAGTGCAAATCTAACCAGCTCTCAAGAGCCAAATTTACCCCGCATACCAAGAAGAACTTGTAAAAGTTCAGAACCAAATTTCAAGTAGAAATCGAGTAACAAAAATGGCGATAATGAAGATTCGATGAGATGCAACTATAAACCCCGTACACGAGTACGGCCTACATACCTCGCACACGAGTGCGAATCTAACCAGCTCACGAGAGCCAACCTAAAGCCAGCTCATGAGAGCCAAACTAACCCCGCACACGAGTGCGGCCTATAGGCGCTTCGGGACCCCGGGGACGCGACACCCCGTACTCACTCACGGTTTCACTATCCGCGAGTGAGCCCCTGAGGGATATCCATTCGAAGGAATACCAATTTTAAATCAGAAATATACATTTTTAGAAGATTGAAAGTTCCGGTGGAAATTTCAATTAGGTTATGAGAAATAATAATCGACGGTGTTCGTTGAATTGACAGTTGACGGAGAAAATTGTTGAAGGTGGGCCAAGGGTAATCAACATAAGCATTGTAGAACCCTTGGCCCACCCTGTGCTGTAAAGCACATAACACTCACAAATAAAAATAAAATTGTTGAGACTTACCATTGTTGAAAGTGGTGCAGGTGGTGTAGACTAGTCAGCAAGGCGAATAAACACTTGGCAGCCTCTGGTTAGTCACTGGTCAGCCAGGTGGTCAGTCACTGGTAAATCACGGGTCAGCCAGGTGATCAGTCACTCGCAAATCACTCGTAAATCACTCGTATATCCATCGTAAATCACTCGTAAAACACTCGTAAAACACTCGTAATTCACATGTAATTCACTTGTAATTCACTTGTAATTCACTTGTAATTCACTTGTAATTCACTTGTAATTCACTTGTAATTCACTTGTAATTCACTTGTAATTCACTTGTAATTCACTTGTAATTCACTTGTAATTCACTTGGAATTCACTTGGAATTCACTTGGAATTCACTTGGAATTCACTTGGCATTTACTTGTAATTCACTTGTAATTCACTTGGAATTCACTTGGAATTCACTTGGAATTCACTTGGAATTCTCTTGGAATTCACTTGGAATTCACTTGGAAATCAAGCACTGGTAAATCTCTGATCAGTCACTGGTCACTCCCAGGGCGGTCTCTGGTCAGGCTCTGGTCCTCCCCAGGTCTTCTCCTGGTCCCGGCGCCCGAGCGCTCCTGCCGGAATCCCTGGCCCGTCTGACTGACTGAGCGCGCTCGCCGAGTTCAGGCGCGCGCACCTTTGTAGCGGTGCGCAACTCCCCCCGCTCCATCTAATATCGATCGATTTCGATCGTTGTGATAGTAATTATTGATAAATTTATTATTTCTGTCTGTTTAATGGTTATAACAATTCCTTTTGTAACGATGTCGACAAGCACTCCGTTGACCACCTTGCCATCTAATTTTTTAGTAAAAGTAGGTAATAGAACTCGATGTACAGAATAACTTTTAATCCATGAATATTCGCACGCATTAATTTATTGAACACAATACACTGATAAATTTATTATTTCGAACTGGTTAATATTTACAATAATTCCTTTTACCAACGATGTCGACAAGCACTCCCTTCACATTTTTTCCATGTAATTTTTTACAGTAAAGTCTTGATCTAACTCTTGATTTTACTCTGTTTTTCAACATACTTCTGTTCCCACAGATCGATTTTTGGAACAATTATATATAAAAACAAGTGAAGGAAATAATGCTCGTTTATGAAATATTTTTATATTAAAAATTGAGGTATTTCATATGAAATTTGAAGTATTACGTACAATATTTCTTGGAATTTTTGTCCTTGATATTAGTTTTGATTTTAATATTTTAGAAATCAACGCCAAAATATTGTCTGAAATATTTGAATACGTTCGTCGGAGAATGTAACATTTCATGATAACCGATATGGTTCCGTGATGATTCACCTTTTCACCGACGAGAATCTCCTCAGTGGTCTTCTACACCGGCGAGATACCGTCGGTGGCTTTCTGTGTCTTACTCCGGCGACAATATATCCTATATAGCGAACGAGCGATTTCTTTCCTGCTTTCCGGAGCTGTCGAAATTCAAAGACATGTGTAGAATTTTTAATCGTAAATAATTTTATTAAACGATCATCTGAATATTCGTTGACTTGTTCAAAATTCTTTTTAATTTTTTAAATTAATTGTTATGCAAATATAAAATTGCCAAATGTTTTCAAATTTTTAATTTGTACTGCAATTATACATATAAATCTAAAAGTTCAACCAAATAATATGAAGATAATACGTACACATTTCAAAATTTCTGTTTTGTACATATTAACCGAATATTAATAACAAATGTTAACATAACAACGTAATGAATTTGAATTTTAATAGGCAGATTATTATTTTCCGACGTAAAATACTCAGGAAGGTGTAAACAAACACGGCATGTTAATTGTTGCAATCCACACATATATGTGTACGCTGACATCTGTATATTAAAAATTACGCAGATTTGAATATGTCGTCGAAACCCACAAATAAAGATCGTTGATGAACTTCGAAGGTCGAAGAAAACGTTTCGATACTGGCACCGTCTAACACACTTATCCGATTTGTGGCGTGTTTAGAATTGTTTTCACCAGCAAACCATTTATAATCGATTGATAATGTTTCTATGGCAAAATTATGAATTGTAAGAAACATAAGTGATGATGAAACGCTTACATTGTTGTCTCCAGGAGGTACACGACGTTCGATATGGCCGTGATTTAGCATCAGAGGCAACGTTGTCCGTTGTAACGCATAGCGTATTGGCATTTACTAATTAAACCCAATATTATTTATTATTATAAGTATACTTACTATTTAGGAATTGAATCGAGAAGAAACGTAAATAGAAATAATAAATCATGTGCTCATGTTGATAAAATTTTAATAAGAATTAATAATACACGAGTAAAAGCAAAGTTTATATGTCTTTTCAATCAAATATGTATATTATTTCTTTATATATGTATTCTGCATAAAGCAATGCATATATTTGGACAAAGTAGAATTGCATAACAAAAATTAACACAATTAATTACAACTTAAATTGCTCAAATGTAGTGAATTTTTATTTGTTAACACATAAAAAAATGCAAGTACAATCAGGATTATTTTAGTAAACTTACAAGTACTTACTTATATATTAAAAGAATGAAAAGACAAGAATAATAAATATATGTGTACGCATTAACTGGTTTTATATGTATCAAATACGTTGCATCAGTATTGAAACGAAGCCAAAAGTGGCACGGCCAAAATCCGAGCGCGAGCACTCTCATGATGAGAGTTTTACTCTCTGGCATTACACGGTGTACGGTGTACATGGCAATTATAGTTAGAAAAACGGCAATAATCTGCACTTGTATCAGAGAGTGCTCGTATAAAGAATATCGTATTCGAACAAATAAATAATTAACATAACAATTTTAAATGTTATTGAAGTATTAGGACAGTTTCTTAATAATCACTTTTTATTTTCAGCATTACAAGGAAGTAACAGATAACGACGGCTTTCAACATGTACGTTTTATTGTAAAATTTGGAAATGATGCCACGAAAGGAGCGTTGCATGTGTGAACATAAGATTAAATTTGTTAACGTATCTGGGGATAGTTCTGAAATCCAGTATCTTTTGTTAACTATTACTTGTCGTAGTTGTGAAAACTGAATGAAAATTTGAACGACGTAAACAATGCCACGTTTGGCGTTCCCGAATGTAAACATAACCTACATGTAATTTGTAACTGGGAAATACACGACAAAAGTACTGAAACGAAATTGGTTTATTTATCGTGTGCAAGCCGATAAAATGTATAAAAAGAAGTGGAAGAATTTGCGAGAAAATGATGATGCGTTTGAACTTGAACCGGAAATTGTTCGCAGAACACAGTGTTCTGGCAGAGTTAATTTTGTACACTTGGCATTCGATTGCCATGTGGAGTATCTTGTCGCGATAGATGCAGCAGGATACTTGTATTATATCGACTTAAATAATACTCCCTCTTATCAAAAGTTAGGTAATACTGGACAAGCAACATTAGTGGCATTTAATCCTGTTAATAAATTCGAGATATTAGTTGGCCTTACTACGGCAGATATAAAAATTCTAAGGGTGAACGCAAATGTTGCACAGTTTTGTTTATTGATCGCTCACAAATTACCACCTACGCATATCTCCTTTTTCAAACAATATTGTTTAACTTGTTCGCGCAAAGAAGTTATAATCTGGTGCCTACGTTCTTGTAGCAAAGTTCAACAATTAAGAGTCAATACGAAGAACGTTATAATAAGGAAAGCAAGCTTCTCGAGCTTAGGACACATTGTTGTGTTATACGACAATGACACTCTGCAGGCATGGAATTTTAATGAATTGGAAAATGATGTTAAAATCGATGCAAAAACATTTGGTATTAGAAATATTAAAAACTTCATTTTCACGCAAAATGGGAGGGCGATGATCATGGCTGGTACTCAAAATAAGATGATTATTCTGAGCACAGGCGAATGGAATTTACTCAAGACTTTACTCTTGCCGGATAATATTGTTGGCATCAAGCAAATGGCGTTTATACCATCACCTTTGGATGGTGGAGCGAATAATGTACTGGCTTGCATCTCGTCGAGTTGCACTCTTCATTTTTTCGATCTTACTCAATCTTGTATCGTCCACGCTTTGCAATTTAAGAAGCCTATAAAAAAAATTACAGTCTCTACAGATGGCAGATATATAGCGATAATAGAACTAGAAGGACACTTAAAATTGACGATGACTGAGAAACTATACTCGGAAAAATGTAAGCCTATGAAAAAGTTAAGAGAACCATGTAGACCAGTAGCGCATGGTGTACCGGATCACTTGCAATGTATCAGGCAGCTCATGAAACAAGAATTGCGTCTAGAAAGACTAATACCAATTTTGAAAGAATTCGGCGAATATTCCGAAAAATATCGACTTCTAATATGGTCGACTATTTTAAAATTACCGGGCAATAGGAGCGCATATTGTACTTTGGCTAACGAAGCTGCAAACGTACATTTTTCACCGGAGTCTCTAAAATGTTATTCATTAGCAAGCAGAAGCAACCAGATACTGTTGACCACAACAATGAATTGCTTGATGCAATGGTCCTCTTTACTGTCACAGTGCTCATTTTTACCCAAGCTTGTTTTTCCATTTCTTATGGTTTCCCAGGTGAGAAAGAATTTCTACGATGAAATAAATAGTATATTATATTTATATTTTACATTACAACTTGTTCATTGTTTTTCCAGAAGGATCCCCTTCTTGGATTTGAACTCATTGTCAGTATATTATTAAATTATTGCCAAAAATGGTTTGAATACCACCCTCTGCCACCTTTGAATGTGTTAGGCATAATAGAAAATATCCTCCTACAAGCTGATCCAGCTTTGTTAAATATATTTTGCGAGAGAGGAGTAACGTCCAGCGAATACGCGTGGCCACTTTTAATGACTGCGATGAGCGAAATTCTGTCTGGTCCCGAATGGCTGATTTTATGGGATCATTTGATATCTTATAAAAAACCGTCACTACTTCTGATGAGCGTTGTCGCGTACAGCATTTGTTCACGAGACATTATAATTTCCTCGTTACACACCCCAGAACATTTTGAGCGGTACTATAGCAGTCAAGGCCATATCAGCGCGAAAGAGATAATCAAACTCGCTCAAAGACTCGATAAGGACATACCGTTAAGAGCACATCCTAGTCGTTATCTCCGGTAAGAGCAACTAATTGCCATTCTAAATATCATGTAGAGACTGTTTGTATCTGTTACAGAAATGAATTCATCACATTATCCCCGAACGGACCATATTTACCATTCATGTTACACGACTTTCCAAAATTCTTGACCGATGAAATATCTGTACTCGAGTTGGAAAAAATGAAGGAGAAAGAAAGAATTGCACATGAACATAATCGTAAAGCTGTAGAAATCGCGGAACAGAAAAGACTGAAACAAGAAACAAATGCGTTTATGGAACAAATCAATCGAGCAAGACTTACCGGTGAGTGATTATAATAACTACTAAAGGTTATAGTTTCGAAAATCTAAAATGACTTTGCAATTTGCAGAGGTGGAAAGATGCATCAAAGAACAGTTCTCTGATGAGGATTGGAGATTCGGAAGTATAGCACACGTGCATAAATCAGAAATGCAATACAACATTCCAGAATTGGAGATAGCAACGATTTCGAGCGACGATTACGTTTTAGATTCCAGAAGTAACAAATCAAAACATTACAAACGACTGCAACAGGATGTAGACAAATTGGAATATGAAGTATACAGCTTTTTAAACACTTTGAGATCGCAAAAATCAAAATTAGAAGATACTTGATGCTTTCTGTGTTGCAATGTGAAAAGCAGCATCAGGTAGTAAACTGTATAAATTTATTGCGAAATCTTTCTACGATATTTATGAATTGTAAATACTACATAAAGTGTCTTTGTACAAGAGATTAAAAATGTCTCACATTTTTCTATAGATATATATAAAAATATTTGTTACTGTATTTAAAACTTGCCACAGCAGTAAGAATAATATGTACAATTTATCATTTTTAAATTCTAGATTGTGCTTCTCACATTACCTAAAAGGGGACTAGTCGTACTGAACAAACGAATGAACCGGTGCATTGAGTTTCTCCCTTCCTTTTAATCCAATTAACTCAATTATTACTAAACATTCTACCACTGTGGTTTCTGCTGATTGTAACAATTCTATTGCAGCAGCCATAGTACCTGAAATCACATTGTTGAAATATAACAAACAGTGAAATACATATTTGTATACTCAGTTTTTTTATACAGTGCTCCCAACAATAGTCTGCTCACCTCCTGTTGCTAGCAGGTCATCTGCGATTAACACGCGTGCTCCTTTGGGTATATGATCCACTTGAATCTCAAACGTTTCCTGTACAAAGAAAATTTGTACACAATGGTATGAGCAGTGCTAAGAATAAAGAGATCCAAATTCAATTTAAGTCCTGACCTCTCCGTATTCAAGAACGTAACTCTTTTCTCTAACATTTCCTGGAAGTTTGCCCTTTTTTCGAATCGGTAAGAAAGGTTTTCCTAATTCCAAGGAAATTATAGGGCCGAAGAGAAAACCCCTGGAATCCAAACCTACGACCACATCAATCTCGAGGAATAATATATGTTCCACTATCAAGTCTCTCATTGCTCTCAATGCCACCACATCGGCGAATGCGCCAAATATATCTCTGAAAATAATTGACTTCTTAACACATAACAATTTGAATAAACCCTACAAGCTTCCTGAACAACATTGATTTAACACTAAGTTCACGCAGCACTACAAGTTGCAATTTTACATTACTTTATAAAAATAACGGGAAAGTGTCTATCCAACTTTTTAGCTATTTCTTTTATAATATATACCCAAATAAATAAATTTGTTGAATATAATTTCTCAGTTTTACAATCTCTATAATCGTGAATTAAAAATATTAAAGCGCGTCCCATACACCTAGTGTTAAAAAACTATCGTGAAGAGAATTGAACAGATTACTAACCGAAATATAAAATTTGGTTTAGGGAAATCAGGATAAGTTCGAATCGCGTTTCGCAGCACTTCGATCTTTTGGCTCTTATCCATCCTGGGTATCGAAGTCATGATTTAAAGCTCAATTAGCGGTAATGGTTGTCCTATTTATGTGCGATGTGCAACAGAGGAACTGATTTGATAATAAAAGCAATTTAGTATAATAAACTATTGAAATTATTAAATAAGAAAGAACATGCCAGTTAGGAACAATCAACGGAAGTAATATTTACACGCCGAAAATCACGTGTACTGCATGTAAAGATCACGATACAATCGACATCTCGCGTCAAGAATTGTAATTGTAATCCAGAATTCTCTGCTGAAGGTTATTTCATTCAAATAACCTGCGACTAGATAATGAATAAGTATTTATGTTACCAACTAGGTATATCAAGTCAAGTATGACAATGGGTCATTCCCATGGCATGGAATGACTCCAATAGATTATTCGAATTATTAGAATCTAATCTATGTATCTACCTACCAGATATTTAGGTTGCCCAAATAAGGGGTAACTCTTGTGTAGGCAACCAATTATCCAAATAACGATTTACTATATTTACCGCATCCATTCTTTAGATATGTACCATTAAAATTATTTATATATATTGCCCACACAAGGGCTGATTGAAAAACTGTAAGGATTAAAAAATAAAAGGACAATATAACATACGATGGAAATAAAACTCGATGGTCCACTTATTCAAGCTTGTAACAACCACCACTGTGTATTTTACATCGAAGTTGTTAGCTATTTTTATACGCTGCGATTTTTAGGAAACTATATATATGTACACGAATAATTCTAGTATTAATAGTATAGTACAATAGGGAGTATTCATTAAAGCGAGTGTAACAAAGGGGAACGTTAATTAAAATATTTACAGGTTTACGATCGTTCGTATATAATATAGTAGGATTTAGGCACGAAACATTTACTTAAAATGTAAAAATATATAAGTCAGGTTTCTTAATATGTTAGTAACAGGTTTCTAACTTTATACAATAACTAAATCATTATAAATATATAACTCCTTCGCTAACGATCGGCCGAAGAGTACTTTTTATTGTTAATAGTATAGACGCATATCTGGCAACTCGAAATTTGATTTAACAATTATACTTTAATAATAAAACCAACGCATTGTCTTCTCTTTACTAAAGATATTATAACGGCAGTGTGGAAAGTGGGCACTCCATACATTAACAGATGACTATAACAATCTACCTGTCTCTTCTATCAACTTCTCGTAAAATAATTCCGCGTAGAACGCATCTTAATTCAGTCATGTTCGCCTTTATAATAGAATTCACTGATACTTCTACATGGAATTATCGGCTCTGTGACTAGTAGCTCATGGGGACGGTCCCTCGCAATATAATCAGATACACCATGGTTCACTCCTACCGAGACTATTGCCTCGTTTGGAGAACTTTAAATAATCAACAAAAATAAGTTCACCTGACGAATAAAAACCTGCTGATCGACACGGATCAGACTTTCGTCGTGGCCAGCAGTTTGATATAATGCGCTTTATGAGTGATCTCGAACTCCTGGGCAGGTAGAAAGCATTGCGTCTGTATTCTGGGATGTCTCACCCTCTTGACAACGCTTCTTGCGAGCAGCACCAACGCTACCAGAAGGGCGCAGCCAGCCCCGATGATCACCAGAACAATGATCTCGGTGTTTTGCTTGAATCCTTGCACTTCGACGCAATGAAGTCGGTCTCGGTCCATGAAGTTCCCGATAACATCTTCCTCGTTCACCTCATCGAGACTGGCGCAAACCTTATAGCGACCGGGCAGTAAAACCTCTAGGGTCACGAACGTTAAGCTGCAGTTCAGCTTCTGTTTGCGAACCGCGGACTCCGCGTCGAAAACGACGATAGACAATTCGCATTCGGGTAGATTGAATTTTTTCGGTGTAGACAGGCTGACGTCCACGTGAAGGAACCCCTGATCCGACACGTTCACGTGGACTCCGGTGATCCTGGTGTCCGTGGACTCTGTGACAGGTGTTTCTTGGTCCTTTTGCAGCTCACGTTTCGTCTCCTCAAGCGTTAGCACGTCGCTGCAACCGAGACCCAAGGACACCTCGTCGTAGCTGCCTGGCACAAGGATTACCACGCAGTAGCGGTAGTTGTGACCCGGTTGCAGGTTCAGAGAAGTCGGGATAGCCACCGGCAGCGAACAGGGGTCCCTCATCATCCGAGAGTCACAGTGAAGCGAACTGGAGACGGTCTGGACCTCGCTGTCGCCTATGGTCTCGTAGACGATCAAGGTGTCGCAAGTATAATGCTCGGCGCATATCTCCACGTGCCATAGAAGGTTTACGCCGGCCGATTTGTCGTAGTGGAACTCCTTCAGCGTTAATTGAGTGCCGGTGGGAGGCTCTCTGGTAGTGATGGGCGGCGTTGGTTCGCCGCACAGTAAGCTACCGGGAGATACCTGCGTCAGGACACCGTTCTCCAAAGCTGGAGGCGTGGCGCAAACCGCGGACGATTTGTCTTCCGCGTTTAAACTGGAATTGCTCAACCAGTTGGCGAATTCTAGGAGCGTACAGTCGCAGTTTAGAGGATTGTCAGCTAGCGAGAGCTTCTTCAATCGGAGCTTCGATGTAGGCACGTCGCTGGCCACCATCGTGATGTCGTTGTCGTCCAGGCGAAGGTCTTGCAGGCTCTTCAGCGGTACTACTAAGTCCGCGGTCAACGATCTGAGGAAGTTGTGGGTCAGGTCCAGTGTCGTCAATTTCTCCAGATGAGCCAGAGAGGCGCTCGACACCGCGACGATGCGATTGTTCGCTAGATCGAGCCTGGTTAGGGTGGACAGGTACTTGAAAGAGTCATCCTCCAACACGTCGATCTAAAAATAAGAATAGCAACTTTAATATCTGTATAACGAAGAAACGACGAATAGGTATAATGTACATTACAATATGTATATGTAGAATAGTTTCTAAAATACCTGATTGTGGCTCAGGCTGAGATATGTCAAGTTTCTCAAGCCTATCAGTGCTCCTTGCGTGATGTTTATCAGCTCGTTCTCCGACACTGTCAAGGTCCGCAGTCGCGGCATTTTGGGCAGAAGGTTTGGACCCATCGGACCTAGCAACAGGTTGTTCGACAAGTCTAGTTCCTCCAGGTTCTTCAGACCCCTGAAAGCTGACAACGCCGAGACACTTAAGCGGTTGCCTCTCATCCTCAAGGATCGCAACGAGGGCAACGCGACGAAAGCTTGCGGAGATAGTTGAGACAGCAGATTGTCGCACAGATCCAAGTACGTCAGGTTCGACATCCCCTGGGATAAAGTATATCGTAGGTAGGTTCAAACATGACTAGGTAGTTTCAAACATTTAACGAGAACATCAAAAACTGTGAGCGGTACTTTCTAGTCTCTGTTATTGTACACTAACACGCTTTGTTAGTAAAACTATGCGAAAACAACGGATTACCTTGAAAGAGTCGGCTTCTAGGGTTTTCAGCTTGTTCTGAGATAGATCCAGTCGTTCCAGGCCGACTAGGTGCGACAAGGCGACCGTGGGCACGGAGTCTAAGAGATTGTTGGGTAGCCCAAGGGCCTGAAGAGGTCTTGTCATCGCTGTGAACGCGTTCTCGTGGACACGTCTCAGTTCTCCCGTGGAAACTACCAAACCATGAAGAGCGACGCCTTCGAGGAAGCGTGCTGGTAGCAAGGAAATGCCCGACACGGTTACATCGAGGAGCGAAATGGTTCCCGGACGACTGGATCTCAGGTGTTTGCTGATGGTCTGCAACGAACAAAGTTTCGATCAGTCTACGCAACTCCGATCGTCGAGGTGCTAAGTCTTATATAATAATAATAATTAAAAATAAGTGTTTATCATCTAGGTACCTAGAAAAATCTTTTTCTAGGTATTAACCATCGTGTAATTGAAAGTGCCAGGCGTTCGCTTACAGAAACTCGTTGCTCGCGGTATCAAGGGATCGTCTAGGTATCTCCGCTAATTCCAGGATTAATTAGTCATACCGGATTGCATAACGGGGATCATTTGATTCGTGGAGGTATCGCAAGGCAGGATATTCGTCGGAGTAATTGGTAACGGGACATTCAACGCAAAGCAGCCAGCGTGTACGGGAGAGGAGAGAAACGGGCTCCGCACAATGGTCTCTCGGATAATACGAACGACTTGTATTTCATCGGCGGTCTATACGCCCACGCCCGCCTGGCGGGTGGCTAAAAAATCACTGACCTCGATAGCGTGGAAAAATAATCATAATCTAAGACAAAACGCGCGACCAAACTTATCCGCGAGCTCACGATCTACAACATTAGTTGATATTACTTCTGACAAGGTAAAGTAGCAAAACTTGCACCTGCGCCTAAATGCGATCCAATTTACAACTAATAGACGATTGGTGCTACTCTAGGAACAGTGTTAATATTTCTCTTCTTCGATATATATAGCTAAACCAAAATATTTCTTATTTTCCAGATAAATGGTGGTTAGACATAGGCGCAGGTCCACATTAATTGAAATATTTTGAAGATCACGGATCTTCGCTAGTTATCAGGAGTTGGAGGAAGCATAGACGATGGGTCCGGAACAAGCGTTCTTTGTTCCTTGTTTCTCAATACACCCTGTACAATCCAGACGTGGTCGTTAATTTCATTTAAAGGAGCCCACGTGAGTCACCCGTGTGCATACATATATATTCAGGACGAAGTGTACCACGCGTGAAAATTACCTGCAGCGTGGTTCTATCGCCGGTGCATCGGAGCGTGTGTGGAAAGTCGCAGGAACACTCGACGCCCGCTTTTGTAATATTTGGACACTCCCAAACGGTGTCGGGCGAAGGCGAAGGCGAAGACGAAGGCGAAGAGGATGGCAAAGGCGCGTGGGACGAGTCTTTAACATTCTCCTCGGCCGGGTTTTTTACAACGTTTGACGAATTATTCACCGGTGCCCCTTCAGCATCGTCTGGTACCAACGTGAGCGTCGGGACGCTTGTCGTCGTCCCGTCGAACGTCCTCTCGTCTTCCGTCGAATCCTTCGTCGCGTCCGTGCACGACGCCAGTGTTATCAACACCAAGATCAGCGAACATCGTGGCGTCCACAGCATTCTGTTGGATTCCAATATTTAGTCATTTCAGAATAAAGAAGTTACACAAGCTGATTTTAACAAACTCGTATCTGCGATCTATGAATAAAAATATGGGATACGTGTTTTTTTTTTTGTTATTCAACAATAATTAATAAAGTCATAAGTTGCCCTACATAGTTGCATTTACAAAACACTTATACATAATTTTAGTCATTATAGCAATTCTCGAAAGCTATGAACTGAAGATTGTCCTGTTCAGTCTTGTCACCTTACCACCATTGACCCCGGTAACCCAACTTTCGGCCCTTCGACCACCTCAAAATTCACCCGTTCATGGCCCCATAGAAGCAATTTCCCTTAACACATTAGCTACCGGCGATTATCGGCAATACCCTTCTACAAATAAATTTTCCGTAGCTAATTTATTAGTTCTTCGATCGATTCCTCAATAGTTCCAACAGTGTCGTTAACCACGAAGACAAGAGATTATCAGTGAACAGAAAATAATTAAAGCCCTTCTTGATGGAACACAATCATCGCAAAGCCGGTAGTTAAAGTGTTAAGAGAGAGAGACTAGAAACCAATGTCGCATAATTACTACAACGAGTTATGGCTGATCACGAGGAACGACTTGGAGAAATTGCTGATGCTCGACCGGCAGATACAAACCCGGGTACAAACGAGGAGTCGGGAGGACGGTTTGAACATGCTGCTTCCCACGTATTTGAGGTACACGATTTATACTTTACGCCTGCGATCAATGGTCACAAGTTAGAAAAATCGATCCGGCCCCGTAGGTATCGGAATCTGGTGAAGAGACTGATAGTCTGTCACGATCAAATGGTGCAAACGCAGAAACGGGACTTGATCAAACGAGTTCTGGACTGCGCAGTTGGTCGGATGCTCGACTACAAGAAACGGATCGTCGATCTGAACTACTCGAACTACCAGTACATAAAACAAAGAATTTCCTCGAACCCTTGAACTCCTGATTCCTTAAGTTCTTTATGAAAACAACGCAGATTTTATTCGCGAGGGATCTTCTTCTTACGATAACCGAATGCGAAACCTGTTCAGGTGGCCCGACGATTTCATGAAACAGCTGAAATACACTCCGGACGATGTAGAGATCGCGGTATCGGCGAGTGGAAAAGATTTAGTTCAGCTGCGCAGAAAACGCTTGGAGGAGATGATAGAGAACGCTTACAAATGCACGTGGTGCACAGTGACAAGTTTCGCCGAACTCATGGCCAAAAGTAATGTTTTTTTTCCACTGTTTTATGGAATAAAAACGAGGAACAGGTTCGGTCATGTAAAGCCATCAAGGTGTAACTCGTACTAGTGTAAAGTTGCGGGCACGGCTCCCTTTCAGAGCTTGATGAAACGATTAAAAACAGATCGTACATCATTTTTAAGATGTTGAAAAGTTTCAATCTTTACATATATGGTGGTTCCAGTCACGAAAAAAATTTTTCAAAGTTTTTACAGACAACTTTGACATCGCGTATCTTCAAAAGAATTGTGCAATAAAAATTGGTATTTTTAAAAAACTCAAGATTGAATCATTATTGAATGAAATGCAATACATAAATCTTTAAAATGAAGAAAACATTTTGTTCACTTTTGGCCGAGAGTTCGGCGAAACTTGCCACTGTGAGGTTGACGTTTATAGCGATATTTCGAACTGATTGGGTTGCTTGTAGTGCGTGAGAAGGAGCTAGACGAGTCGACGTCGGTGGACGACGCCGAGAGTGACAGAAGATTGAAAGAAACCGTGTCGAGAGGCCGCAGACGTAGGCTGAAGGAAGAGAGCGCGGTGCCCTCGGTGCCGTCGATCCTCCAGATCTCACCGGAAGAGTTAGCAGCCCGGGAAGCTCGCCAGACAGCACAGGAGACCATGAGGGCAGCGATCTTGCTCATACAATCCCACGAGAGGGCGAGGATCGCGAGAATCGCTGCAACCGAGCGTCGGCATTATTTTAACGCGATTAACAGAAATCTCTTAACATTTTCACGCGTTGCTTTCGATTAACGTTACAGAAGAGCGAATGAAAGTGTACGGAAGAAAGGTGGAGTTCGGCGACATCGTTCCAAGGAAGTTGCCTAGGAAAACGTTCGAGAGAGCAGCTAGAACGATACAGAGAGCTTGGCGGAGATACTTGAAGAGGAAGAAACAGAATAAAAGGATGAACCGATTGGAAGAACTAATAGGGATGTCGATACCCAGCCGGAAGTCTGACCATGCCCTGGCGAAGGATAGAGAGAACTTTCAGAAGAAGCTGGACCAGATACCAGTGTACGCTAAACGCGTTGAACAGACGACGCAGGATCATCGGACGAAAGTAATATAATTCTCGTGCGAATTGGTACAGAGGAATTAATAACCGA
Organism: Lasioglossum lativentre; assembly: GCA_916610255.1. Classification (NCBI taxonomy): domain Eukaryota; kingdom Metazoa; phylum Arthropoda; class Insecta; order Hymenoptera; family Halictidae; genus Lasioglossum; species Lasioglossum lativentre. The sequence continues at coordinate 34,011,892 of OU744355.1, read as the reverse complement.
ATATCATTAAATTCTCCCAAGCTGTGGAAGATCAGAGGTCCTGGCCTGATGGAGGACATCACGGAAGAGATTCGCGAGTGGTTCATCATCTGGTACAACGAATTAGGACATTTCGACGCGTATCCCGCGGCCAACGTAGGCGGTACCGTACTTGTTATCACCGAAGAGACCATGACTCCTCAAGAATTCCTAGCCCAGAAGAGGAAGCCCGACGAAAAGGGAAAGGAACCGGAAAAGGAGAAAGCCAAGCCAAAGAAGAAAGACGAAGAGCCATGGATAAAGCAAACGAAAGCGTACACTCTTTTGAACTTGGCGAATCAGGACTTCATCACAGACTGGAGCTTCCGCGACGAGTCGGACGATCCTCGGCAGCAGATTTACGAGGATTTAATCAAGAACAAGCTGTGTCACGAGTTGCAGTTGGAGATGAGGAAAATAGTCGACGAGCTGATGAGACTCGAGCTGAAGAGACTGAACCAGGCGTTGAATAGAGACTGTAAAGCCGATGGCAGGGAGGCCGTGATACCTACATCGAAGGGTGAGCTAATTCAATTTCCTACGCTCGAAATTAACGAGCCTAATGTCTCGTTAAGACAATCGTATCGGCGAACGCACGATTTCGCGACAGAAAAATCTGGCATGAACCGCTAATTAAGAAGTAATTGCTTCCACTGACTAGCGCGATCGCCGAGCTGGTTTCGTAGCAGCTATCGTAGGCGTAGCAGAGAGCATAGTCGATAACGAGCGTGCCCCGTTGTCTAATTGTAAGAAACAATTAAATCGCGTTCCATTTTACAAGCAGGAAGGAAGGGTGTGAAAAGGAAGAATGGAAAGAAAGACAAGGGGGATAAGTTGACAGTGGAAGAGAGCTTCAACGAACTGGTTCAAGCGGACATCATTGCAAACTATCCGACGACTGCTTTGAAAGATTGGGTAGGCGATCTGTCGTATCAGAATTACGAAGCAGCGAGAGAGTTTCGAGACTACGGGCACCGAATAGGCGAGATCAAGCAGGTGGTGATGGAGAATTGCGTTCTTCCGTTGAGCTCCAAAGAGACCCACGAAGTTGCGCCGTTGGTGCGATCGGTTTGCATCTGCGGACTGCCTCGGCACGGGAAGACGTTCTTGGTGAACGCGATTTGCTCCGAGGTTCGCGTGTCTTCGTATGTATTCTTAATATCGTTGTACGTATCGAAATTGTTGAAACGTTCTATTTCGCGCAGGTCGGAGCATTGTTGATCAACATGACGCCGAACGTGCTGGTGGACAAGTACACAGGGCGGAAGAACGAGCGGAAGCTGATAGACATGATCTCGAAAGTGGCTCGCGAGCTCGCTCCCTCCGTGATCTTCATCGATAATGCCGAGAAGCCTTGGGCGAAGAAAGTGCCCGTGGAGGAGAGGTTCATCAAACCGAGACGATTCGCGAAGTACTATTTGAAGTTCGTGAAGGGCATCAAACGGGGCGATCAGGTATTCGACGAACAATGTAATAAGCCGAGCTATCGGAGCGTTGTTTAACGGTATCCATGCAGACGTATCGTTAACGGTATCCATGCAGACGATTGATCCCGGCAGGGGTGTCCGTCTAAAGTCACGGTACATATTTCGAGATTTTACGGCTTTCTTCTGCTAAATCTTTTCAATATCTTACAAAGGAGATGCATTTGATAAAACACATTTCAATGATCAAGGTAAGCATCGAAAGACACGCTGGTAGCGAACGCGTTAAGGGGCGAGCCTCGAGTAATTTTCCACGTATCGATAATTAATTCGTCTCGATGAAAGCACGTCGATTCTTTGATTCGGTTGTCCGCGAGGAAAGCGGCCGGGTGTTGCAACCGATCGGCGTTGCATTGCCTCTCTCCTAAAGTGGCGAGGAATGTTAAAGTTGGTGATCTGGTAGCGCGCCCACTTTATGAAATTCTCGATATTCCTGTTTCGACTCTTTCTCCGACATGAATGAACCACCTGAATAAGCAGCCGGGTCTGGGTGCCCCCACCTCGGGGCCCAGCCTCTTTCTCATTCCCAAACGATCGTTCGTGCCTGGTCATCAATGAAACACCTCCTACCAAACGGCCGGGACACGTAGGTGGTAGCGAGTTAACGTAGGATTTAGAGTGTCGATGATTCCGGGCGGATACGGGCGACGATTGGCGTAGAGATTTCAACGTAACAATTAATATTCATCGTTGTTTGGCAATTGTCGTTGAGAGCTTGGGAGGTGGCACGGTCTTGCGATGGGTCCCAAATATTAAGAACGGCCTTCGTGCATAGACACATAGAAACAAGGCAGCCGCATTTTCCTTATTGGTCTCAGCAATGTCTCGGGTCCGAGCATTGTTAAAAGGGCTGTGTCCAATATTTTTACAACGCTTTAACTGCCGAGCTCTTAACGATACATTGAATCGATACGCCATAGGATATCGCCGTCAACGCCGATCGAAAGGCTCGATCGTCGGTGAAACGCGTCCAATAAGAGCCCTCCACGTGATACTTACAGATCCTATTTCTCACGACCTCCTCGGAGCCATATAAAGCAACAGGACCCTTCGTCAGGGTCCACGACAAGTTTATAATGATTCCTCTCACGGACTACAACACGCTGTACATGTTTTACAAAGATCTGTTGATGAGGTACCACGGCATCGATCGCGGGTTCGACGTCTCCAGCCTGGCCAAGATGTCCAGGGGCATTCCACTGGACTTCATAAAACAATCGGTGGAGAACGTGCTGAACGTCCGCCGTAGGATCACCCTCAGGTTCAACCCATTGAACCCGCAAGAAATCATCGAGGAGCTGATGAAGTACGAACCGCCCGCGAAGAAGGAGTTGGACCAGTTCGCCAAATTCGAGTCGCGAACCCCGCTCGGTAGGAGGAGAGCGAGACTGTTGAGGGCCGAGAAGGCGGAACACGAGCGAGCCCAGCGGAGGATGCCCAAGAAATGATTCGTAGAACCGTATCAGCCGGTTTTTCACCGGGGCAGACCGTTCCGAAGGCTTTCTGTGTCCGCGAGAACCGTTCACCGAAAGCGAGGGAACGGCCGCGACGGAAACTTGTCGGCGAAAAACCGTGGGACGTGAACGCATTCGGAGACAAGGCTGCGCTTTTCAACCGAGGGGGAAAATGTTGAAAACATGTCGCACGTTTCCTCGCCTCACCTGTTTGCCAACCGAGAAATGTCGGAACAGAAATTCGAAGGGAACGAGAATGAGCGGGAACCAGCATCGAAGACGGCGACCTTTCTTGCAAAGGGAGTGAGAGGGAGGGAGACATCCGTGGAAGAAGCGCGGTCATCGATTGAGCGATTCTTTCTTTCTTTCGTGTCGCGATTCGCCAACGTGCGCGTCCGGACGTGAAACTGGTTTTCGTCTTCGTAGGACGCTAAAAACGATCCACGAAAAAGCGGCGCCAGACGAAGCGAGGAACAACGGTGAAAAAAACTTAACACGCTTAGATAGATCCTGGCCGAATACTCGACTCCGTACTCGTTTCAACCTCCTCCGAATAGTCTGTAAAATTTTTCGAAAACGATCTAACAAGCTGTAACCGTGGTACGCGAATAAAACCGAGAATCAAACTATGAATGGCTAACACGGTGAATTCATTAAGAAGCTACGGGCAGCGTTGTGGGTGCTTCGATCTAGGTGAGACAGCCCACTAGAATGACGCGGTCTTACGCACGTTCCACTTATTGTTAGCGTCGCGCTGTGTTTCAAACTGTGCGTACTAGCTGGGCAAAATCTAAAAATTTATGTATTTTCTCATTATGCAAATTCCCATTTTCATCTCCGACTTTATGAAATTTAAAAGGAGGAAAACGTTTCTGTCGTCAAGATATACGGCTACATTATGCACAAATGCATAAAGATCCATAAATCTACTCATGAGCAAATAAAATTTTTTAGCATAAATTGCACACTACAGAATTCTAGGTACTTTATATTCTTCATTAATAATTCTAACATGTTTGAAAATAGTATATCGACATTCTTGAATTGTTCTAATCTTTTTACGAGTTTAAATTGTACCTACACATTTTTCGCGGTTAGTTATAAAAATGATCCGCTGTCCGAGGGTTAATTAAAACTATCAGAGGTTGACGCGGGCCTGGTCCACTAGAACAACGTGGGAGCAGTTTGATCGCAAGACGGGAGTTTGAAATTGCTAGAAAGGAGCAGGACAGCATTGGTCTCTAGCGGAGGAGGTGTATCCGGGCACACACGTACCTACGGCAATGTGTGTTCCTGCGGTCCGGGTGTTTGCGGCCCCTGCAGCTTCTCTTCACGCTTGGCACACGCACACGCGGTATGTTGTAGCACTGACGCAGGCGCGGCGACGGGCATTCACGCATCCAACCCACGTTGGTTGCGCGCGGGCAACGCTCGTGAGGGCCAATCGCTCGCTCGCCAAACCGAGAGAGCTGTCACTCGGCCATAGGCGCGGACGCTTGAACTTCTCGGTTCGGTTTAGACGAGAGTAGGCGGGCCGGAGCGTGAACCAACAAACAGAGACGTCGACACCGATGCGAGCAACGCGTTCGCCGGTTGCATCTTCCGGTTTGCTTGGAATCCGCGTTTGCCGGTGCGAAAAGTTTCAACGCGTTGTTCCCCCGCGTCGCACTCGCCCGATTACGATGGAGCTTTGATCGGGATAGTTATCCGTTGTAAACGCGACGAAGAACGACCGTACGACGACGTGGGACTAGCTGATACTGTGCACGAGGCACGCGGTGGGCACTCGTGCCGAGAAAACGTCGCCTCCGCCGTGTCCACGCGGTGGGGACTCCGCCGGTGCGTCCGTCTCTCTGTGTCTCTCGGTTTCCACATAGCATAGCCATGTATGGAACACGGGACGACGTTCTCTCTCCCGGCCCTTACGCCCACTTGAACCGCGCTGCCATGCCGCTCGGTCTTGCTCCCGCTACCAGCCGTTTCGTTCTCATACTCATAGTCTCGGAGAGCAGGTATCGTCGCAGCGACGCGACGTCACCGTTACAGGTTGCCCGACAACGGCTCGACGACATCGCCACCCGTCAACCCTGCTGTCTCCCCTGGACACGGACAGGGATTCCTCGAGTCGATCCCGGACCGGTCCCAACGCGCTCGTTTGAATCTAGCGCGCCCCATCAGAAAAACACCGCTGGCTACGCGAGACTCGGAATGTGTTAACGTTATACGAATTTCATTCAGTCAAGGTTTACGATACGGACGTTGACTTTTTTGCTAACTTGAGAGAAAGCCTTTCTTTACAGCGTTTAGATCTTCATTACTGTGTTTAGGTGCCAGGAAGAAAGACTTGGATTTCTTCCTCTGTCTCAATAGCGATATCTGGTCTCGCGAAGTTTGATGAAAGGAATAAGGAATACGGCGTCCTGGAAATACACAACGTTCAATTAAAAATATTTGTCAAGTTTGCTGCGTTGAAAGGCTTGCTATTTCTTGTAAAAAAAACATACACTTTATTTCCCACTCTTTGTTACTCTGCATAAACGTTTCACAAGCGGTCTCTGGACGTGGTCGGGCCCCCGTTCGTGTACACAAGGGCGTTCTGGAAGAAGGAGAAAGGATGAGAAAGACAGAGACAGACTCCGAAGGCCTTCGGGATCTTCATGAAACGCTTTTTGATACTGGAAATCGGTCTGTCGTCGTTACGAAATCACGTAAAACCGGGCCTTTACGCCCACGCGGGTACGACTTGGCGTAGCCACGGCGAAAGAAAGTTAAACTTCTTTAACGAGTTGAATGTTTACTACGCGTCCAGGCGAAAAGTAGGACTGGACGACGGGACGTGCTGATAATACCTGTCTCATTTCGCGGTGATTTATTGTTCGAAAAAAGAAGCTCGAATGAAAAAGCTCGCGTTAATTGAGTCGGGTCGTAATACTTCCGCTACGGGTACTCGGGATGCTGGGAACCTAATTGTAAGCTAAAACGACGGAAGGGGACAGCTCATTAGTTAGGTGAACAAACAAGAAACGAACGAGAAAAGTAAACGCGCGACCTTAAAGACCAATTCCTTTTTACCGATAGACAGCGAATTCTAACAATTCTATGTGAATTGTAACAAACTGGAGCGGCATAGAAATTCATTTTCTTTCTTTCTTCTTATGTTTTTACTGTTTTGAATTGCATCTACTCGCTTTCGTCATAAATGCATCAAATCTGCTATTTATCGATAACTGTCCGTTGTTATTGCTGAAGCGCGTATATTGCAATAATGTGCACGTCGAGGCAAACGCATGGTCTCCCGACGCATTTTTCTATCTCCGTGCTCCAGCAATCTCCCCGTTTCTCCGCGACTACCGGAAGTTTCGTAGATTCCAGTCCTCCGCGTCTATAATCGTTGTTCTTGCTCAACGATTTACGCGGCTACGCGATTTCGAAAATATCTGAAAGACACCACGATGCTTTAAGAAAGAAGACAGGACGGATTATCGGCGGAAAGATAGATACTCTTTTACGGAAGCACCGATCGAAGATGAGGAATGCTGCTCTCGGATGATAACGATCCCACATGCCATTGAACCAGGCGGCTTGCATCGACTGGAACAAAAGTAATTTTTGCGGGACGAGAAAGGCCAAGGAGAAGCGGCTCCCCGTGGTCCCCGTGACAGCTTGATCGAGAGGTTCATTGTATACAAATTTCCCGGGAATTTAGTCCGTAAATCCGCGGTTTATGTAACGACTTGAACAACGGTCGAAGATGATGTCTGCATCAATCGAACGCAGTAGTTACTCCAGGCTCTCCGGATGGCTCGATCCTACTCCTTTTAAGGCTCAAAACAGTCCGGATCGAAAGAAAATGTATATTCGCACGGTTCTCAATGTTATTTATACCTGTACAATTTTTTATGAAATATTAAAAATTGAAGAACTTGGCTGCGAAGCTGTTTTACATAATATTTTGTAGAATGAATTGAATATGTTGGAAAGGAACGGTGGAATAATTACCAGGAAAGTTTGAAAGAATAAAGCAGAGACTGATACAATTCTGCGAACGGAGGCGACTGTTCACACGATACTATCGAAAGGGCCGCAAATGCTTGAACAAAAAGCTGCTTCGTCTGAACCGGCTACCGGTCAGCTAGTTGATCGACCTTTACTCGTAACTTCAGGCCAGTAGCTCGCCTTTACGAGCGGATATTTAAAAGGCAAGGTGCACTTGTGATTCCTACAGTAATCTGCAAGGAAACATACCTAATTGTAAGACAAGTGACCCATATATCTCTTTTTTACCCTGACAAATTTCGAGCATTTTTTAAATGCAGTATGTGGAACCCTACCTGAGTGAAAAAGTATTACACGAAATTCCGAAGGATATATGGCCTCTTGACTACCATATAAAGTTCAGATAATATTTTTTCCGAAAAATATAAAATACTTTATTATGCAGTTTAAATGCAGTAACAGAATAATATTAAAATAATATAGTACAAGTACAATTACAATTATTGTAACTGGCACATTAGTCTGACACGTTAGTTGCGAATGCAGACTGCTCCATCAAGTATATATAATCTCGCACATCGTTCATAAACCTTCGAAAAAACTTGTGGTCCTTCTTTATATTTTTCATTAACTTTTTAATCTCGTCCTCCCTGTAAAACAGTAACGTTCCGATAATCAAATTTTCGATACAGCTTAAAAACAGAATTCATTAACAAACCTCACGGAGCCTAATATACAATGTACATCGATGTCCTGTGAGCCAATCTTGTTGAATGGTTTAATGATCACTGTTACCCTCAATATAGTATCCATCTTTTTCGTGTGAGAAACAAAGGATACGCTGGAAAAAAGGAGTATGTATATATATTACATCTAACGTGAAATGCATCAATAAATTGTTTTCATTAATTACCTCTCCCGAGTGATGGCCATTAAATTTAAATCTTCCAATCGTTTCAGTTCAAACATAAAACTTACGGCTAGCTTTACTTCCTTCGATACATAATCCAACATTGATGTAATATCTTCAACACTCTTATACAAATCGATTAATTGTATAACATCTATATTTTCTAAAATTATCCGGTGAACCATACTTATTAAATTATCTGCATCGTCTGGTGGAAATAATGTTTTCAATATGATTTTGTTAATTGTTTCGTAAAAATATTTATCAAAATACAGTCCTACGAGCTTACCTGCCAGACGAGAAATTATCTTAATATCTTTAATAAATTGACCACCCGAGATATCGTAATCATCCCCCAAGTATACTACTATTAATAGCGAGCAAGACATGAATCCTGCTATAAACATTTTCCTCTCAATATTTTCATGGTATACTTCCCAAATAATTTCATTACTGAAAGAAGAAATACAAGAATTATTATACACTTTTTAGAAGACTATTTCAACTTTTTTATTGAATCTACCTTTCAGCACAAGCGCGCAATTCTTTTACCAATGAAGAAAACGGATCCAGCTCAATCGAGACATCATTCTCTACGAGAGAAATCTGTGGATCAATTTCCTGCAGCTCTACTTCCATTGCATTATTCGATGTGTTTCGATCACTACGCAATTTGACTTCGTCGCTCTGAAGATGTTTCTCTTCAGCAAAGTCATTTCTATCCAAGACAGACTCTTCCATATTTTGATTCTTTGTATCGACATCGTATATAAAAATATTCTGGTTATTTGTTGTCGACGAGGAGCACTCAAGTTCTTGAACTTCTGTGCTACCACTATCATTGAACGATAGTCGCAATCGTTGCGCTTCTAGGCTCTTTTCTTTTCTGGACTCATCTACAACATTTTGCTGATCAAGTTTCGGTGTTTTATCAGGTAATTCTCGACTGCAGTTAGTATTCACAGGTACATCTCCAATAGAGTCATCTAAGCAAAGAAACGACGGTGGTTTAATCGCCTCCAATTCCTCTAAACCTTTATTAAACAATGTGCAACTCTTTTCAAAAAAAGCTTGAGCCTGACAACTTTCATCTTCCACATCGTTATTCGTTTCTGTACTTTGACTATATTCGTTAATATTATCCGTGAAAGAATGATCAGTGCCTAATGGTTTTATAGTGTACGTTCTTCGAGGATATGGTACAGTGTCTTTCGCGTCTTTGTGTGGCAAGCATTCTCTTTGATTCGTATTTGGTGTTACAGTGTGTAAGAAATCATTCGATGCAGAGTTAGGTGTAGCACAAGCTGTTCCCGTGTTATCTAAGTTTAAAGCTGAAGCAGAAATATCTTGCACCGGAGAATCATGCGAGGCCGTGTTAGCTTCAATATTTACTAGACTTGGAACTTCGCTTGAAGAAGGTTTCTCGACAATTTTAGCTTCTGAAATTTCTGCATGATTCATCGTGCAGTTCCTTTCTTCCGATGATTCGCTTGAATCTAATAAAGGGGGAACTACTAAAGCAGTGATGTCTCTTAGGACATTATCAGGTATACTAGATCGATTCAAGGAATCTGTAGAAGAAGATCTGTTCTCAATGATCTCAGGTAGCCTTGTTCGTGTAATATCAGAAATGTTCGTAATAGTATCTTCTCGTTGAGGAATACACTCTAATGGCGGAATAGCTTCAGTCATTTCCATGGAAATGTTAGGAAATAATATAGTTTTGTGTGAATCTCGAGCATTTACGTTAGATTCATAATTTTCCACCTTTTCTTCAGAGACATCCATTTCATTTAGAGGAGGTACTACAGCTGTGATTGCTATTGAATTATTATGAAATATCCTAGTTTTGTCCGATTCTACATTTACGTTTCTCGACTGTATAGGAAGCACTGTGCCAGTGTCATTTATACAAGACACCACGGCTGTAGTAGTCATCAAATTATTCTGGAAAATCCTAGTTCTGTCTGATTCAACATCCAAGTTACCCGACTGCATTTTAAGTTTTGTTGATATGGCTGTAGCAAATTCCATTCCTTTATCATTATACTTTATAGTCTTATCATAACTTTCAGTTCTTTGGGAATTTACAGAGCACCTCGAATTTTCAAAATCATTTCTATCGGCTGCTTTTGTTGTCTCCATGATCTTGTCATTCGTACATGTGGTATCCTTCACATTTTGTTGAATCGTTTTTATTGATGAAAATACATCATCGTGAAATTTGTCTTGTTGCACCCTATCTACATAGACATTGATTGGTACAGCTTCCGTTACATCCATAGATACATCATGGAAAATGCTGGTCCTTTCATCATTGTGAAGTCTTTTTTCTTGCAAGCCATGTAATTTGGTTGATACTGCCGCAGTAATTTCCATCGAAAAATCTTTGAAATTTTTCGTGTGCTCCGGGTATGCTTCATTTTGCAAATTGCATAGTGTAGTTGGTATAGCGGTTGTCATCTCCATAGAGACATCATTGAAATTTTTAGTGAATTCCGTGTATGTTTCTTTTTCTTGCAAATTGTATGATCTAGTAGGTATTGCGGTCGTCATCTCCATAGAGACATCATTGAAATTTTGAGTGCGTTCCGTGTATGTTTCTTTTTCTTGCAAATTGTTTGATCTTGTAGGCACTGCACCAGTCATCTCCATAGAGACATTATTGAAATTTTTAGTGCATTCCGTGTATGTTTCTTTTTCTTGCACATTGCATGATCTAGTAGGTATTGCAGCAGTCATCTCCATAGAGACATTATTGAAATTTTGCATGTGTTCCGGGGATTTTTCGTTTTCTTTCAAATTGTATGGTCTAGTAGGCACTGCCGTAGTCATTTCCATTGAAGCATTATTGAAATTTTTAGTGCATTCCGTGTATGTTTCTTTTTCTTGTAATTTGCATGATGTAGTAAGTATTGCAGCAGTCATCTCCATTGAGACATTATTAAAATTTCGCGTGTGTTCCGAGTATATTTCTTTTTCTTGCAAATTGTTTGATCTTGTAGGCACTGCACCAGTCATCTCCATAGAGACATTATTGAAATTTTTAGTGCATTCCGTGTATGTTTCTTTTTCTTGCAAATTGCATGATCTAGTAGGTATTGCAGCAGTCATCTCCATAGACACATTATTGAAATTTTGCATGTGTTCCGGGGATTTTTCGTTTTCTTTCAAATTGTATGGTCTAGTAGGCACTGCCGTAGTCATTTCCATTGAAGCATTATTGAAATTTTTAGTGCATTCCATGTATGTTTCTTTTTCTTGCAAATTGCATGATCTACTAGGTATTGCAGCAGTAATTTCCATTGAAGCATTATTGAAATTTTTAGTGCATTCCGTGTATGTTTCTTTTTCTTGCAAATTGTTGGATCTTGTAGGCACTGCAGCAGTCATCTCCATAGAGACATCATTGAAATTTTTAGTGCATTCCGTGTATGTTTCTTTTTCTTGCAAATTGTATGGTCTAGTATGCACTGCAGCAGTCATTTCCATTGAAGCATCATTGAAATTTTTAGTGCGTTCTGTGTATGTTTCTTTGTCTTGTAATTTGCATGATCTAGTAGGTATTGCAGCAGTCATCTCCATAGAGATATTATTGAAATTTCGCGTGTGTTCCGTGTATGTTTCTTTTTCTTGCAAATTGTTTGATCTTGTAGGCACTGCAGCAGTCATATCCATACAGACATTATTGAAATTTTTAGTAAATTCCGTGTATGTTTCTTTTTCTTGCAAAATGTATGGTCTAGTATGCACTGCAGCAGTCATTTCCATTGAAGCATTATTGAAGTTTTTAGTGCATTCCGTGTAAGTTTCTTTTTCTTGCAAATTGTATGGTCTAGTATGCACTGCAGCAGTAATTTCCATTGAAGCATTATTGAAATTTTTAGTGCATTCCGTGTATGTTTCTTTTTCTTGCAAATTGTTGGATCTTGTAGGCACTGCAGCAGTCATCTCCATAGAGACAGCATTGAAATTTTTAGTGCATTCCGTGTATGTTTCTTTTTCTTGCAAATTGCATGATCTAGTAGGTATTGCAGCAGTCATCTCCATAGAGATATTATTGAAATTTCGCGTGTGTTCCGTGTATGTTTCTTTTTCTTGCAAATTGTTTGATCTTGTAGGCACTGCAGCAGTCATATCCATACAGACATTATTGAAATTTTTAGTAAATTCCGTGTATGTTTCTTTTTCTTGCAAAATGTATGGTCTAGTATGCACTGCAGCAGTCATTTCCATTGAAGCATTATTGAAGTTTTTAGTGCATTCCGTGTAAGTTTCTTTTTCTTGCAAATTGTATGGTCTAGTATGCACTGCAGCAGTAATTTCCATTGAAGCATTATTGAAATTTTTAGTGCATTCCGTGTATGTTTCTTTTTCTTGCAAATTGCATGATCTAGTAGGTATTGCAGCAGTCATCTCCATAGACACATTATTGAAATTTTGCATGTGTTCCAGGGATTTTTCGTTTTCTTTCAAATTGTATGGTCTAGTAGGCACTGCCGTAGTCATCTCCATAGAGACGTTATTGAAATTTTTAGTGCATTCCGTGTATGTTTCTTTTTCTTGCAAATTGCATGATCTAGTAGGTATTGCAGCAGTCATCTCCATTGAGACATTATTAAAATTTTGCGTGTGTTCTGGATATGTTTCTTTTTCTTGTAAATTGTATGGTATAGTTGATACTGCTATAGTCATGTCCATTGAGAGATTGTTGAAATTTTGAGTGTCGTCTAGGTGTGCTTCTAAATCTACATCACTAATAGGAGAATTGTAACATTTAGGATTGAGACCATCAATGTGTTGCTGAACAGATTTCATGTTCTTCATGAAAAGAATCGAATTTGGAACTACTTCTGTAAATTCATTCGTGGAATTTTGAAGTGCCTCTGGTATTTTATTTTTGTCAGTATAATTTATGCTAGAATAGATATTATGACTAATTGCTTCTGTAAAATCCATGTGCGTATTCATAGCAAATGTAGCATTTTTTTTGTTTGATTTAAAATTATTTCCATTCGAGTCTTGAACATTCAAAACCTTGCTAGACATGTTTACATCTGGATCCTCGAGCACAGCAAAGCGTCTATGTACATAACTCTCACTATTCAATGGTAAATCAACTGAAAGTACAGATTCATTTGTCTCCCTTGCTGTACTATGAAAAATTTTTGAGGATGAATCTGGCAATACTTCCTTCTCGGTCGGTCGTTTGTATATCAATTCTGTTTCCTCTGATGCAGTTCCACAAACTGCTTCACAATCTATTGCAATCAAATTTTCTTCAATATTTTCATCAGGGATGAAACATATGTTAGTTTTCTTGGTGGTGCATTTATCAACAGTTTCAGGATTAACAGACACTAAGTCATTATGATGGTCTATTGTAATTTTTACATTTTCCTTGTATGTACAATGGTTACTATCTTTGTAGGAAATATATGGTACCTTAAGGTTACTTAAATCATGTTCTTCATATGTACTGTCCCACACAGTCCCTTGCTCCAAGGAATTACAGAATTCTCTGCACAATGAATTAGATAATTATACATCCGGGAAATTTCAAGAAACAAAATTTAGAGACAAAGAATGAAACTCACTTTACATGTTTCTTTTCTGCAAAGCTGACACGTCTCTTAAGCTTTGCCGTAGTCACCGAAGGACTACTTTCATTGAACGAATTAGTGAAATTTAAATTCTGCAATGGCTGTCGTGGTTTAGGAGTCTTAAGAATCTATATACAATGTAAAAATGAATAAATCAACAGAGCATGTTGTTAAATCCAAGCATATCAAATTAAGTGGTTTATCTTGAACACAAAACCATAGTGCAAAGTACATAAAGCAAAACCAAAAATGACAAACATTCGTGATAATTTATTATACTATTGTATGCATATAAATATACTTACGGAAGATCGCCTCGAGCTACTTTTAGTAGTTCTGGTGGGAACCCTATAAAACATTAAGTTAATATATTTCAATTAAAAATTAAAATGTATAAAAACTTCTTAACACTATTAAGTTTCATAATTAATACTGCATATATTAGCGGATTGCCACTAAATTTGTCCATAGTTCAATTTCAGTTCGTAAACAATGTTATGTTATTGGAGTATATCGGGAATCAAGATTTTAGAGTTCCGCGTCAGATTCTCAATACTTCTTGATACTTAACATTTTCATTTATTATTGGGAACTTAATATAAAGATGTTCAGGTAGAATATAATGAAACAAATGACGCTTTACTTACATTTCATTATATCTGATGAATTCAATTCAAATTCAAACGGAATTTGGAAGGTGTTGTCTTGCCTAGAATCCCTACCACTACCAACCACGCGCCAAGCCAACTACAGCCAACTATGTGCATCTTCATGCGTAGTTTTCATGAACATTTCATGATCCACAAAGTATATCAGAGGCGAAACTCTTGTTGAACTCTTTGATGTTCGTGTCCCTATATATATAATTGGGTGTCTTTGATATCCTATTTTAAATTGATATTTTTATTCATAAAAATTATTGTCATTATGCCTCATACGTAATTGAATATTTTTGCACATTCCAGACGAATTGTATTATTGAATTAATTTGAATATTTGAAACAAATATTCCTGTCTGATATCATCTCTAATTTGAACTACTTGCGGGCGCATGCGCACTAGGAGTTAGTCACAGAAGAATTATCCGAATTTCGCCTCTATATATAAGAATGTTCTGCTCAAAATGTGTCATTACGAACATGAAAACGGGGTTTTATCGGACCATAAATAAATCGTAATCTACAACCAATGATAAGTCGCCAAATATGTGATTTCATTTAGTGACGCTTATAAAAATATATCAGCGATTAAATACTCGTTCGTGTTTTTGCATAGTTGCAGTGGGATATTATTGTCGACTCAGTCCTCCGTTTGAAGTTTAAATAAATGAATACATAGTGGTGCTGGTGCAAGACTGCAGACAGATCTAACAAATAAAACACACGCACCGTATAAATCTTCGAAACCACAGTAATATCAATTTGCCTCGGTATCATCGTTAATTAACACTGTCCAAGTAATTGACAGTGGACGTACAGCTGAGCGAGAGAAAACGTAGAAGTTGAAGTTCCACAATAATGGAAGGCGCCGTGGTGAAACTAATCATAAAAACACCGAATCAGCAAATTAAAGATCAAGTTGTTAATTGCGATATCGAATGGAACATCGGCCGATTAAAAGAATATCTGTCCGAGGTTTATCCTAGCAAACCAGTGAGTCCCGTTGCTTGCATTTGTGAAATTGATCGTACGAAATTTTTTGTGAAAGTCTACTCGATTGACGGTGAAAGCATAATGTATATTTACTGTCGTCGTTCAAGAAACACGACAATGTCTAAAACTCTTCTGTTTTTTTTTTTTGACATACCCGAATGGAAACATTTCTAACACTGTATCGCTTTTTCAGATAACAATGTAGTTTTATCTATCACATTTTTAAGACCTTATCTTGTTAATAATGATGTCCGCTCCATAATTCTATTTACTTATAGCACACATGTGTTTCTATTTCATTAACACATTCGAGACTGGTAATGTAGTCAATCCAATGTCATTTAACAATATATAGTTGATTCAAATAGCAGACACTTACGGTATTCCGCTATAGACTTTTGGGAAATAATACGAGGTGCTCAGCTGAGCTTCCCATCTGACAACCACTGGTCACGAATATGTTATTTGTATGTTATTTCCACGATTACAATGGATTTCTGTTCGCAGGAAAGAGCAAGTCAAAAACTGATATATTCCGGACAATTGTTAAATGACTCCACATGCTTGAAAGATGTCCTAAGGCAATGCGATGGACAAGAAGATCAAGCTTATACCGTTCATTTAGTTTGTGCTTCTCAAAAAATGATGCCAGAACAGAATAAAGAAAGCACAAGTAGTATTGCTTCTTCTGCGAGAAGTACAGTGGAATACACAAGATTAAACGACACGAGCAATGTACAAAATTTGGCTCAAAATATTAATAACTTTACTATACAACATAGTCCTACCCAATTGTATTCTACACAGCAATATTTTGATCCACGGAACAGTCAGCAAATGGCTTGGATGCAACAGGCATACACACATTATTTTACACAGTATATGCAACTGTAAGTGAAGTCTCACTACTCTCCTCTTATCTAAATATTAAAAGTATGCAATAATAAATATTATTTCTCTTTTATAGAATGGCGGCGCAAGGAATCCCACTGCAAACTAGCATTCCATATGTACAACAAATGAATGTTAATACCAATGATAGTGTTCAAAATTCATATGGAAATAATACTAGTAATAATAACAATAATAACAATGTAGGTGATGAACAGCAGCAACCTGCTGTTCAAGATGCTGATATTAATGGTGGAAACAACGGTGCTGAAGAGGATGGCGCATTTAATATAGATTGGCTAGATTTCTCTTATATTTTGTCGAGAATAATTATTCTGTTCACTCTTTTATATATCTACTCGTCTCCGCTCAGATTCCTTATTGTCATGTTTCTCGGCTTTACGATGTACCTGTAAGTTCATATATTCACGATTCACGTAAGTAATATGCACAATTTGGGGAAAGAATTAATAGACCCGATGTTTTGCAGATATCAAGGCGGTTTCTTCCGAGTCCAACCTATTCTTTTGCCAGAAAATAATAACGGTCGAGTAGACAGAGTAGATAACAATAATCAAATATTGCAAAACGAAGCTGCTGGACCTCAGCCTGTAGCTCAGCAACAAAATGGTCAGACACCGACAGTGCATACAGAACCTATGACAAACGCAAACGAAGAGCATGAAGAAGAAAGACCAGGAGCCCTTGCTTTCACTTGGACATTTTTCAGTACATTTTTCGCATCTATTATTCCAGATCAGCCGAATGCTATGTAATGCGACGAGTGCTTACAGCTTCTTGCACTCGCTTCTCTTGTAAAATTAATTTTCTTGTTGAAAACGTTTTCAGGGCATGACACTGAACCCGTAGCGGTGGTCTCTCTCAGTATAAAAATCGAATAAATATTAACACTTTACCTATTGGAGGCTTATTAATAGTATTTTCAATGAATGTGGTACATCAAAACCAAATTTTAGAAATTGTTCATAATCTTTTCATCGCTTTTTATCTTCTCTTTCTTTATAACCAAGGCAATGCGTTTCTATTTCGGGCGATAATCTTCTATTTACCATTCATGCTCGAGTCGCCGGCAATGTATAAGATTGATCGTGTTTCTTCGGGAGTTTTTGTACATAGCCTGCGAGCTCAGCTGCTTGATATTCCATATTTTAAATCCTTTGCGTATTTCTTTTGTCATCCACGCAGTACTGTTCGTTAGGGCATTGTCCTCGCGGGTCAACGAACATTCGGTGCTGTCTTATCCGTACAGTTTCAGAATTCCCACAACTTATTCTTTCCGTAACCGATGGTCCACACTAGTATAAATAGGCCTGCGTTAATCGCCCGGGCCTTGTCTTTTCGATACTTGTGTGGGCTTCACATCTGTAATTTTGTGTCTCGTACCTTCGTGGGCTTCACGATTGTACCCCGTTTCGTCTTATCCCATTTATGTCATCGTTCAATTCTTGTCACCCATTTCACCGTTCATTACATTTTCGCATTCCATGTACATATCATTTATTTATAATATAATTCTTGCACATCTACTCAGTCTCTTGCCACATTCTCGTCTGTCTTCCTTCCTCCATTCGCTACTTCATATTCTCTTTCTACCTCCTCTTTTCGAGACATCCCATGTCTCAAAACCATGGCTAGAGTTTTCACAGAAATATGCCAGGACATCACATTACTACTGCATCACATTACTGACAAGGATTTATTGTTAGTAAAATGTCTATAAAAAAATCCATAGCTGTGTTCAATTCGTAATTCAGAAAGCTATTAAATAATCACCGGTGGGTAATGTGTTAAGAACAAAATTGACATTGTTAGGAATTCCAAAAGTGACTTTTATACATATTATATATATATGCTTCAAGCAAACGGCATTTTTATATAGATATTTTCATTGGTATATATGTGAACCTTTAAGTGTTACGTCAAGACTACCCCAGGGTTTATATGAGATCAAACAATCAATGATTATTCTGTAGCAGATGACTTTAGCTTCGGATTCAATGAAAGATTTTTAATCATCGTCTCAAAGTGTCTAGGATTTGTTGTATAATAAACTTTCTGTTTTTGTAGTTCTATAAAGATACAACGACAAAAAGGGATATATACTGTGTATATAAATAAATTATTTTAGAGCTTGTAAGGTACTTGATATAAAAATCAAAAATGGATGATAGAAAAATTTTAAGCTTGCCAATTTTTGTTTACAGATTATTACAGCAATAAGTACGTTGTGCAATGATTATTTCTGTGATTTTAAACGCGGGTGAATTTTCGGATGCACCTTGTACAATGTATTAAATCTTTGAGCTCCGCTCGATATACGTATATGTATATATGTATATATGTATATATATTTATATATATATATACATATATTACTATTATAAATAATAAGTTATACATATATATATAAATAATATATTAACTAAAGATGTTCTTAAATTGTAGAATTTCTGTAATTTCTTAAATAGTGATAAAACCATCATTAATAAATCGTACATACAATGCGATGGAAAATAAACGATTTGGAAAAAAATCAATGAACTGTAATCATTCTCGGTACTGTGAACATTCTATAAAATTAGCGCTTTTTAAATAAACTGACCATATAAGACAAGAACATGTGTGTCTTGCGAAATCCTAAATATAAGAGATTACATTATATTTACACTCGTGGTATTATAGAGGTTGGTTGATGACACATGTTTCGGCAATGTATCAGTAATTTATAAGTTTCTATCGAATGACAAGGTAGGTGTCATTCAGAGAATTGATTATTGCGCGAAAGATATATTAAACTAGAATATCAAATTGTTAAAATCACGAGGAAATACTATTCCATTTGATTATAACCTTGTTTGCGATTTTCAAGGTCCGCATTTATTTTAGAGCTCATACATACACATGTCGATACCGTCATTCATATTTAAGTATGTAGTTTTCAGATTTGTAGCAATCCTTATAAGTAAATGAACATAAATTACTCGGTACGTTATCGAAAAGAAAAACATTGAAATCTGGGAGGTAGCATTAAGAAAATAATCGTATTTCATGAATATTTTCAAAGTTGTTATAACTAATTTTTAAACATTTAGCTTGTAGTCGAATTAAATCACAGAGATGTCTCAACCTTGGATGTCTGATCTCATCGGTGTTCTGAAAGGAGCTAGGGCGGTAACTAATGCTATTATAAAACATCAAGAAGATGTAGTTAAACATTCAATACAGACGTCGAGCTTGAAAACTGTGGCTGAGAACTGTACAACAGAGTGTATAACGAAATTAAGAAACATAGAACCAAGTAAGATCCCTGTAAGTTTCCGCTATTTCTTTCCTAAAATATGGTTCTTACTTCAAGCACTATTAAATGATTGACAGTAGGTCAACTATTTAATTCGTAAATGTAAAGTATAATTTTCTTTTTATTTTATTTGTTCGTACAGAGACAAGTGGCAGGGGAGCTCAAAGAAGTGACTGAACGATTGAATGTTGTTGAAAAAGGTTTAATGGAATTTTTTAAGATAAAGTCTAATAACGTGATGGGTGTACCATCGGATCACAATGATCCTACACCACCCAGAGAAACTAAATTATATGTCTACAATATTGCAAAAGATCCTAAAGAAGTACCAATCAAGCCTGACATAATAAATGCACAGCAGAATGTTAAATCTGCCAACATAGCTAATATGCAAGAGAAACAAGAAAGACCTGCAGTAAGAAAATATACGACAGTAAAGGAAAAAATTGAAACGATAACAAAGTTAGAGAACGAGATACCTAAGATTGAACTTTCAGACAAAGATAAAGAAATTTTAAGGAGATTGGAATTGGAGCATGAACAGAGTAAAACGCATCAGACTGCACAAAAGAGCACTATAGAAAAAACTTATTTAAAACAGGAACCTGTGACGATAGTTCCAGAGAAACCTCAAGTTAGACCATCTGTGAAACCAAAACAAACTGTAAGTTTTTCCTGGACATAAAATGGTTACATAAAATTTATACTGATAAATCAACTTTTTTCCCATAGCTTTCGCCTAATGCAAAAGCTCAGAAAGTTCCATCTACTAGATTACAAAGAATGGTGAGCTTTGGTACATTAGGACTTGGTCTTGGTGTTGGCACAGTCGCCGAATATACACGTAGAACACTTGGGTTTAAAAAACAAAGTCTCGGCGACACATTTGATAGTATGTTTCTTACGAAGGCGAACGCTGAAAGAATAGTTTCAACTTTATGTAAAGTGAGAGGTAAATATTGGCAGTAAGTTACCATATATTCTGGTGATCGTTGATTTCATATTTTATGTGGACCGACAATAGGTGCAGCATTAAAGATCGGACAGATTTTGAGTATTCAAGATGAAACCATTATAAGTCCTGAACTGCAGAAGATTTTTGAAAGAGTTAGACAGAGTGCTGACTTTATGCCAGCATGGCAAGTCGAGGTACTTCGCTCGTTTCGATACTACCCAACATCAATTTTGATTTCTATAAGAATTGTCTAAAATTGTTTCTAGAAAGTATTAACTGGCGAACTCGGGTATGATTGGAGGAATAAATTAGCTACCTTCGAAGAGAAACCATTTGCTGCAGCATCCATTGGTACAGTCTTTCTACTGATACAGAAATAGTAAGGAATTATTGTCTTAGGAATAATTATTAAAAACAGCGAATAATTCCAGGTCAGGTACATCATGGTACTTTATTCAATGGTCAAGATGTAGCAATTAAAATTCAATATCCTGGTGTAGCTATGGGAATTGAAAGCGACGTTGAAAACTTAGTAGGCGTGATGAAGGTAGCACAGAAAATATTCCGTTCTCGTTCGTATAATCAATTATACAGTGATCGTAAAAAGAAATAATTTTTTTGTAGGTTTGGAACATTTTCCCAAAAGGCATGTTCATAGACAATTTGGTAGAAGTTGCGAACCGAGAACTTGCGTGGGAAGTAGATTATGTACGCGAAGCAGAATGTACAAGAAGATACAAGAAATTCACGGAACCTTATAAGGAGTATTGTGTTCCAGGAGTAATAGGTATGAATTCAGACGATTAATTCTTTAAGGATAAAATAATTGCCCATTTTCTTATTTAGACGAATTATCGACGAGACAAGTTTTTACAACAGAATTGGTAGGAGGTATTCCAGTAGATAAGTGCATAGATTTAGATCTGGAAACGAGAGAACATATTTGCAAATTGATAATGAGCTTGTGTCTCAAAGAATTATTCGTTTTTCGATATATGCAAACAGATCCAAACTGGTCGAATTTTTTCTACAATACTGATACCAGACAGGTGTGTAATACAATATTCTGTGATCACTTACAGAATTAACTAATTTTTTTACGTATTTTTCAGTTAGTATTACTAGATTTTGGAGCCTGTAGAGAGTACGACAAATCATTTATGGATAAATATATTAGAGTAATTTATGCTGCGAGCGAAGGCGATCGCAATACGATTTTAAATTTATCCAGAGAAATGGGGTTCCTTACTGGATATGAATCTAAAGTAAACATTTTCTAATACCGCTGACTCTGTATTCAGTAAAATGTATCAGATCGCATAAACTTTTTATTACATTAATTTTAGATTATGGAAGAAGTTCATGTGGATGCAGTAATGGTTCTAGGGCAAGTGTTTGATAAGAACCACAAGTATTACGATTTTGGAGGACAAGACGTGACTAATAAGTAAGAGCAACTAATCTTGATTATTTTTTTTTGATAACAAATACTTCAACTAAATATATCAATTGATTTCAGAATGCAATCTTTGGTTCCAACGATTTTAGATAACAGACTTTGCCCTCCACCCGAAGAAATATATAGTTTGCACAGGAAATTATCCGGAATTTTCTTATTATGCGCCAAGCTTCAAGTTAAAATAAATTGTCGCGATATGTTCCGCGAAGTGTATGAAAACTACAAGTTTAATTAAGATAAAATTACACTGTAAATAAGCAAATGTTCATTACGTATGTCATCGAGATGAATAAAATACTGTTTTTACGTTCACAACACAGAATGAATTAAATATTTATGCATGAACATAAAAATAATATTTAGTTGAGCTTTGTATTTAATATTGTTTTCTAAATAGTACATAACCTTGCTGATGCTTTACACTTTTTGAAATTTGCTCTTGTCGTATCATTTGCTTCTACATTATCTTGTGCAATAAAATTTTTTCGAATGTTTACACAATGTTTATTTGATCAATATGTATGATTATCAGTCTTGTCACCTGTAAAGTGTACAGTGTACATAAATATTGATAAGCGAAGGAATCTTAACCTCTTTATTAGCTTACGCGTGTGATTAAATTATTTCTGTCCATTTTTAATCGTCTAAACCGACCGAAAAGATGGTCAAAAAATTTGTATATTTTGCTTACGGAAGTAATATGTTAACGAAAAGAATACACATTAATAATCCAACGGCAAAATGTAAAGATATTGGCCTTTTGAAGGTATTCTAAATACATAAATACAAGTATTTCAGTATTGTGTACAAATCAAGTAATTAGGATTTAATTCTAAATTATATCAGAATTTCAGACTGGACTTTCTAACCCATTCGAAAAGTTGGGGTGGGTGCTCTGCGACAATTGTTCCAACAGAAAATTACAATGTGTGGGGTGTAGTTTGGGAATTGGATGAATGCAACATGGCAACATTAGATTGCCAAGAAGGAGTTGCAAATAAATTGTATTTTCCTCTAATGGTTGACGTCGAAACGCCCAGTGGCCAAGTTTTAAATTGCAGAGTATACCAGCAATGTAAAAATCCAGATGAACATGTAAAACTACGATTGCTACCAAACCATAGGAGGCCTTCCCCGCTGTACATGTATGTTGCGTTTATGTGACCGTACAATTTTTTATACAGGGTGGAGCATTTAAAACATATTGTTTTTATTCCACTATAGAAAAACAATATTAGAAGGTGCAAAAGAGAATAAGTTACCAACTGAATACTTAAAGTTCATAGAAAAAATACCACATAACAAATATTCTGGAGAATATAATATTGGGTAAGAATAATTTATACAATTAGCTTCGTTATGTACAAAATGTATTTACAGTTACTTACTCTAGAGTAGTTTTATGTTGTTACAGTCTTTTGTTTCTTGTTTAAAATGAAACTCATTTCTGCATCGTAGCCTACCTTTGAAAGAAATTTAGTCTGAGCAATCGTTCGATCTTTCAAACGCCGTTTAACGTCCGGATCGTTCATCACTACGTCGAAGGCTTCCTCGGCAGACATTTTATCCAGCTGGTATTTGGGTACTCTGATCTTTTTGGTAAATTTACCATTTACCTAATTGCAAAGAAATGATCGATGATGCATTTATACAATTATTCCCAAAGTACACGTAAGATTTATATAATAATGACATTGTAGCAATGTTCTCGAAATAATAAATACGTCCAATTTAACTTACATACAAATGTATCAGCATTTTGTAATCTATATCGATTTCCGGCCAACTTTGCTCTATTACATCCTTGTCTAATTTAACTTCGTCCTTACTTATTAGATGATGTTTAACCGAGCAGAATCCTGCCCACAATTCCGAAGCAAAGTGTGGTGCTATTGGCGCAAGCATTATAATTTGCACAGCCAACGCACGTTCGAATTCACGACTTTTCTTCACACAGTCTTCACATACTTTGCGTAAACTTGAAATTGAAAATAAAAATGAATGAACAATCGTATATCGATTATATCTTAAAAACGATTAAAATATAAGCACCTATTCGTAAGTCCTTGCATTCTTGATATCGCAACACTCAGTTGCTGGGACTCAGTTATATTAAATGTTGTACTTTTTAAGAAATAATTTCGACTGTCAAACATGTATGCATTGTCAGCTTCGTATTTCGGGTCGGTAGGTTTTTCTTGTAGTTCTTCTAAATTGACATTGTTACGATAATCCATGAAGGTTTTCATGCTTCTCCATAAACGATTTTGCCAATTAATTATTCCAGGAATAGCTAGAATACAGCAATACATTGTTAGACATTTAATTAAAATGTTTTACACTCAATTATCTCTCGAACTATTCACTTACTTTCATTGCTCCAGACTCTGGTCGACGTTGGTGCTACATCAGCTAATATTAATAATCTGGTTGTGTCAATTCCATATGTATTTAACAATTCAAGAGGGTCGACGCCATTGTGCTTCGATTTCGACATTTTCTCCACAGAAACAATTACGGGTTCATTGGTACTTTTTTCTAGCCACTGTCCTTCTTGTTCTTCTACCTCATCCGGTTTTAAATACTTCAACGTATATTTCTGTTGGTAAGTTTTACCCATCACCACACCCTGAACAAGTAATTGTTTAAATGGTTCTGAACTAGGTAGTAATCCTTCCGAATGTAAGAAGTGACTCATAAATCTGGCATAATACAAATGCAATACAGCTACAAAAATAATATATTCAAGATTAAAAACCTTCAATGAATTCGAAATTGCGTTAAATTAATTACCGTGTTCTTTTCCACCCACGTATAGATCAACAGGGAATATCTTTTTAACTTTATCAACAGAAAACATTTCTTTAGTATTTTTTGGATCGATATATCTCAAAAAATACCACGAACTATCCACAAAAGTGTCCATTGTATCCGATTCCCTAATTGCCTGTCCTCCACATTTCGGGCAAGAAGTGTTCAACCAATCTCCAGCATCCAACAGGGTGGACTTTTTATTCGAAAATGAAAATTTTATTTTTGGTAAAACAACAGGAAGCTGATCGTGTGGCACTGGTTGAGTACCACAATGCGAGCAATGAATAATCGGGATTGGTGTACCCCAATACCTTTGTCTGGATACCAACCAATCCTGGAGTCTCGAACTAACTGGGTATCCACCAATTTTCCATTTTCTCGCTTTAGTTAGCACTTCCGACAATTTTTCTTGCTGTTGCTCATAATTTTTTATCGAATGTCGTATAAATTCAATTCCAACTGCTTCGGAAAAGTGGTAATCTTCCATTGAAGCAGAGGGTATTCCAAGATAAGTCTCTCTGTAAGGTTGAAATTCGACTTGATCTGTTACGTATACCAATAACTCTTTCCCATTAAATGGATTCAGCACTTTAGCGTCCATTATCTTAATTCCCTCTTGCACATCTGAACAGTATTCAGGACAGTTTAATAAACTTTTCGGAGATATCGCGACGAATTTTGCATACTCAATAAATTCTGGATGTTCCGTCCAGACATTTATTGTCTTCGGGAAATTTGGAATATTTGATATCAATTGCAATTCGAAGCTAATACCATTGCATTCACCAATCCAGTTCTGTTGCATTTTTATAATGTCTTTCCATTCTTTTAATGTTGGATCATTCAAGCCTTCCAGCAATGATCTAGTAAAAAATATGCGATTAAATATTACCATATTAAGTATTACAATGTATTGTATATGCTGTGCGATCTTACTTAGCAAATGGTGTAGTTTTAATGAACCATTGGTTTAATAATTTCTTTTCCACTTGGGCTCCTGATCTCCAAGAACAATTAGTTGCATCGACTTGTTCCTCAGCCAATACAGTTTGATCAACAGGATCCCAATTGACAAATGCTTCTTTTTGATAAACTAAACCTTTTTCAAACAGTTTCAAGAACAATTCCTGAGTCCATCTGTAATATTCTGGATCGCATGTTGTAAACTCTCTATCCCAATCAAACCCATAATTTAACAAGTTCAATTGATTTCGCATCTTAGTTATGTTATCGTGTGTCCATTCAGTAGGATCTACTTGTTTTTCGTATGCTGCATTCTCGGCAGGCAAACCAAATGCATCCCAACCCATCGGATGAAGAACATTGTATCCTAAAGCAAGTTGTGAGTTTAGTTAATTAATTACTTGATCTTTAAGCATAGGAAATTTACCTCTCATTCTATAAAAACGGGCAACAGCATCACTTATTGTATAAACTCTTACATGACCCATATGCAATAGTCCAGAGGGATAAGGGAACATTGATAGTGCATAAAACTTTTCTTTTTCATTATTTGTTTCATCAAATTTATGTAAATTAATTTTGTTCCTCCAATATGTTTCTATATCTTTTTTCATTTCATGTGTAGGTTCTGAGTTCTAGAAACGTTCAATTCTTTTAACAATATTATTATAAGTATGAAAAATTGTTAACACTTTAGCTACAGAAGTAATGATTCGAAATAATGTTTTTACAAACAAAGTTGCAATTGTTATTGAAAAATTTATTAAAATATCTTGAGCTATTAATGATCGATTGTTTCAGAACTATTAAATAATCGCTGATAGGTAAAGTGTTAATATTAAATATTGTATTTGTTTACAACATAAATAGTGTACCGTAAATAAATTTACGCCGGTTGATGAACATCGAGTAATAACATGTTTAAAACGTAGATAATTCTTAAAATATGGTATCAGGTTTTGTCGAAACGAATCTGTAAACATCATTGTTAAGTTTCGATGCCTATTTATTCGTATAAATTCTGTTTCAAGCTATTTACAAAAAACACGCTGAGATTGAACTATGGAGGTTGCCATTATGAATTACTACTCTAAAGGATATACATTCTATTTATAAAATTATTTATTAAAAACATCTTTATGCTGAATTATTATTTTATAATAAATATTTTTATAAAATAGCTTAGAAATTAGGCAAAGTAATATTTTATTTGAACAAATCTATTCCAGATTCTTAAAAAGATGCAACTTCCGTTTTGTTGAACTGATTCCTTTTCCGGTGTGCATCGTATAAACAACTTCGTGAGTAAAATTTCGGAATTGAAATCCAATGAAATATTCCACATCATAAATTAATATTTCGCGTAATAACCAGATATCAATATAGTTTGTGTTCGTGGCTGTGATTAAACAATATCATTGTTATTACCGAGTGTATTAAGTATAATAAGTTTTTGACATTAATTAAGAGGTTAAGTCCCAGTATGTTTTTCACCGAATACATAAAAGTTGACGCTCTTAATCGTAGAAAGAGATATAAAATTATTACCTATATAGAAAATAACATTGGAGCCATGAAATATTTTGTAATAAAAAGATTCCAGTGATATGTTTACAGTTTATAGCAATAACATACTTCTAACCTATCGTAATACTTAATGCATTACGAGCAACATTGTTACAATATAAATAACATCGAAAGTTTTAAGAAGTACATTCTGTTATGTTTATGTGTATTTTAGTTCAACCATGGGTAAGAGGAATAATATGATCCCTAATGGGCACTTCCATAAAGATTGGCAAAGGTTTGTGAAAACCTGGTTCAATCAGCCAGCTAGAAAATATCGTCGTAAACAAAGTCGTGTGAAGAAAGCTCGATCAGTTGCACCACGGTAATTTAGATTTTTTAATATTTCGATTGTACAGCCCTCCGAATTTATTTACTTATATATTATTAATTTGTAATTATTTCTGTAGACCTGTCAAACTTTTGAGGCCCGTTGTTCACTGCCCAACATTCCGTTATCACACAAAAGTTAGGGCAGGTAAAGGTTTTACCTTAGCCGAAATTAAAGCCAGTGGTCTGAACAAACGGTTCGCCAAGACTATTGGAATTGCAGTGGATCCCAGGAGGAGAAACAAATCGGTCGAATCTTTGCAAGCAAATGCTCAAAGATTGAAGGAATACAAGTCCAAATTGATTCTTTTCCCATTAAATGATAAGAAAGTAAGTATTCCTGTGATTGTGTTACATATCTATATCCAATGAAACAAATTAATATATATATTATTTGTGTCATCAGCCTAAGAAGGGTGATGCAACTGAGGAAGAAATGAAGACAGCCTCTCAAGTCAAGGGAGAAATCATGCCAATAAGACATCAAGCACCAGCTAAAGCTAAAGCTCGCACAATCTCCGAGGATGAGAAGAAGTTCTCTGCGTATGTAACTCTGCGTAAGGCTAGAGCTGATGCTAGGCTAGTCGGAATTCGCGCAAAGCGTGTCAAAGAAGCCGCAGAAAACCCGGACGATGTTACGAAGGTTGCCAAGGACAAGAAGCCCAAGAAGTAATCTTAAACGTTGTATCTTTGTATAAATATAAAAAATAAATTCTCTATTGAGGAAAGCAATACCATTAATGTATTTATTTATTTCACCATTTTTTGTACAATTAAAATTATCCATTCAACATATTTTGTGAATTTTTTATCATTGCCAATGTATAATGATATTGAGGTTGTTTAACACTAAACCTACCATGGCCAAATGACCGGTTTTCGATTTCATAATTATTGAAATTATAAAAACGCTTTCATAGGAAATTACTGAATTGTTTTATAAAAACTGTAAATTCAATTTTCTCACTGCTAGAAGATATTTCACTTTTACATATATGTTTTGTGCTTGGTAGGTTTAGTGAAAAATACGCAATCCACTGTTTCAACGTGCACCAATTACTGACCAATTACGTTGTTTGTTGGCTAGTTTTTTAATACATAGAATCTTTGCGTATTCGAATGTTGGTAACACTAGCGTCACGCCATTTTGTATCTAGATTTGAATTTCGAATGTTGTGACAACCGTTCACGGTTTGTGGACTTGTGGTACATGTCTATCAAGGGAAGGAAAACGACATAAGTCTTGTGATATTTTATATCAAGTTGTGTAAATATAATCGCAGCAGAATGAAGTCCGCGTGAGTCTTCGATTTAATGCATAATTTAGAAATGATTAAGAAAAAATTCCGATGGAATTTCTTAACGCTAATATTAAGTCAATGCAAAAATTTTACGGTTCTTGACGCTTTAGATTTTAGAATATATTATTATTCGAATGTAACGATGTACCATATCATTTTAAAGCGCGAAATTCGCTTGTTTCGTGTATGCTGTGGCTATGTGTTGATAATTTTGATTATTTTAGACGTACAAAGCTACCAAGTTCAGCTCGGAAACCAATAGGCCGACCGAAAGGCAACAATATGTTATCTAAGGACCCGGTACAAGTTTACTGTCGTTTAAGGCCGATGCAATATCCCTCGGATATGTCATGCATGAAAGTTATATCGGATACAACTATAGCTATCACTCCACCAGAATCGGCAATTAATTTTCGTAATTCTAGCAACAAAGAAATTCAAACTACATTCAGTTGTGTATTCACACCAGATTCTACGCAGAAAGAAATCTTTAATGTAGTGGCTCTTCCGTTAGTTGAAAATGTTATTCGTGGCAGGAATAGTCTTCTGTTTACTTACGGTGTAACAGGAAGTGGCAAAACATATACAATGACCGGTGGACCGCAAGACGCCGGTATCATGCCACGGTGTCTTGATGTAATTTTTAACAGTATAGCTAATTATCAAACGAAAAAGTTTGTTTTTAAGCCAGACAAATTAAATGGCTTCGATATACAAAGTGAAGCTGATGCAATGCTAGATAGACAGACTGAGCTTCACGCGGGACTTTTGTCTCACAGAAATGGAAAATCGAACAAGGTGTAAGTACAACAGATACAAGATAAAGTCACCGATAATATCTTTACACAGATATAAAATATTTTATTAGGAAGAAAGCTGAAAGTGATGGGGATAGTAATCCAATGATAGTCCGTGAAATTGATGAATCACAGGTGGTATCTGTGGATCAGGACAATGCCTATGCAGTATTTGTTACATATGTTGAAATATATAATAACAGTGTGTACGATTTATTAGAGGATGAGGATATTAGAGCCAAGTATGTTGATAAATTTAGAATATTTAGAAAAACTTAATATATGTATTTGCAGACAGTATAATAATATCTTGAAACAATCTACAGGACATTACAGAGTAAAATAGTTAGGGAAGATGGTAACAAAAATATGTATGTGCATGCTGTAACAGAGGTAGAAGTAAAAAGTTCTGAAGAAGCATTCGATGTGTTCAACCGTGGCCAACGAAGGAGAAGAGTAGCACACACTGCTCTCAATGCAGAATCAAGCAGGTCGCACAGTGTCTTCACCATTCGTCTTGTACAAGTAATATCCTTAATTCTTTATCTCTCTGTGTTATTAATATTAATAAATAATTCAGTGGTATACCTTTTTATAGGCACCCTTAGACTTGGAGGGTGAACAAGTCATACAAGATAAACGTGTAGTATGTATTACACAGCTATCCTTAGTAGATTTGGCTGGTAGTGAAAGAACTAATAGAACCAAGAACACAGGACAACGTTTAAGAGAAGCTGGTAATCTTCTTTCAATTATATGTATTTCAATTCTAGCGCATTCCTCAAAAGTAGCTAACCATTTTCTTTCATTAGGTAATATTAACAATTCTTTGATGACTCTTCGATCGTGTCTGGAAATTTTAAGAGAGAATCAAATTCAAGGGACGAATAAAATGGTACCCTATAGAGATTCAAAGCTGACTCACTTGTTTAAGAACTACTTCGATGGAGAAGGACAAGTGAGGATGATTGTCTGTGCTAATCCGAGGGCGAACGATTTTGACGAGACAATTGTACGTAAACACCCAATTACACGAAAATATAAATATACGATGGTTTACCTATTTTTGCGTGAATATATTTATAGCAAGTTATGAAGTTCGCGGAAATGACCCAAGAAGTTCAAGTATCTAGACCAACGGTTACTAAAATAGACGTCGGTTTCACACCTGGAAGAAGGCAAGCAAACAAGGTAAGACATGGACTGTAAGAGCACGGAGAAATAAGTTTTGTTTATAATAAAATGGTCGAATAGTTATTTAAGGAAGCGCGCTGTAAACTGGAGAAAGAAGGTCGTCCCGAAGCTGCTGATTTGGAAGTTGATATTGGTCTTGTATACAGGTCCGTATTTATTCTACAATTTTTCCCATTTTTCCCTTTTCTGAATGACTGCAAACATGCTTTGTTACAGTTTGGGCGGTCCATTCCCCGAATTGGAAGTTACTTCTCCATGCAACGATCAGATAATTACTAATCTGATGCACTTTTTGGAGCAGCGTATAAATAAACGGAACATATTGCGTGCCGATGTACAGCAGAAACGTAAGCATTTATCTTTTAATATGATCCAAGTATCATCCAGTATTCGAATGACTACCGCTTGCAGAAAACGATCTTAGGAAAACGTTAATAACAATGGAACAAGAACATATGAATTTAAAAATTGAAAATGCAACTTTGAAGGCATCCACTTTGCAACAGAAGAAAAAGGTGTCTGCGTTAGAGGGTCATATGTGTAAAAGTGAAGAACAAATAGATAGTTTGCTTCGGAAATTAAATCATGCGAACGATACGATTCGTAGCTTACAGCAAGAGGTAAATATTGAGTGCACGCTAACGCGCGTTAGTTCTTCTAAATCCTCGTGCTTAATATAATTACAGTTAAGGGACAGAGACATGACACTGAACCAACGATTAATAGATAAGCAGAGAGTAAAACAAAAGTATAACACTAAGATACAAGTGGAAACTGACAAAATGAACAGGGAATTGGAAATAAAATTACGTCAGCAACGCGAACATTTACAGGTAATGAAATAAAGTGTATGCTAATTAGAACCACGTGCTTACGATCTTCTGTCTTTCCAGAACCAAATGAAGGAGAAAGATAATAAATTGAGGCTGGTGAAGCAAATTTTAGTAGATGACAATGGCATTAATTCTATACCTGTTACTCCGAAACCGACGACTACAAATTCCGAAGCGACTGCAAGAGGAACAGACGGTCGATCGCGAAGGGTCAGCTCTCCTCACTTATTTCTATTTTGTTTGAAGGCATATATTGAGGAATGATTCTTTACAGGATAAGATGACAGTTTCAAATCTAAGGCATAGGCGTTCACAGAGTGCTGATAGGTGGGTTGATCACAGACCAGGAGCACTCGTTCCTCTGGGGACGGTTCTGCAACCATTAATGCGAAGAAGACGCAGCGTTACGAGACTCGCATCCCCGAAGGAGATCACAGATGGGGCATCGAGATACTGTCTTATTGCACAAGAACACGATACGGACGGCGAGCTTGAAACCAAACTATATAAGGTAATTTATTGTTCAATTAATTGAGGGTGAACCTGCAGAACACCTACATACATCCAAGAATCATCTAAATCGGAGTATAGGTAGCTATTCTGCAGGTTTATCTAATTGAAAAAAATAATCGAATATACAATAATGTATAAAATTATGTTAGGGAGATATATTGCCAACCAGCGGAGGTGGAGCGCAAGTTGTATTTAATGACATGGAATGCTTGAAACAACAATCTCCGAAAGCGAGAAAACGCAGCGGTCCCGCAGACTTAGATATCAATGAAATAGGCACGCCCAATCATTCGTCTACGCTTGTGGAGACACACTCTAAAAGGCCGCGAGTGATAAATTAACGAACTTAGGAGTAATTTTTAATACTATGAAATTCAGAGATTTGTGTATCACACTAGCGATTTAATAATTTATTAAACAATACAATCCATTACGCAAAATAACGATATATAAGAAGGTATATAATACTTCGCGCACAATACTTTAAACAGTGAAATTCAATCATGGCTATGTAAATAGAATCCCACGAAAGACGCACGTTCGTGAAATTTTTTAATATATATATATTTTTATATAACTTTTAAGCTACTTTTT
The DNA here is from genome assembly GCA_916610255.1 of Lasioglossum lativentre. Taxonomy (NCBI): domain Eukaryota; kingdom Metazoa; phylum Arthropoda; class Insecta; order Hymenoptera; family Halictidae; genus Lasioglossum; species Lasioglossum lativentre. Next base: position 33,979,246 of record OU744355.1, on the reverse strand, counting down.
CCATGATTTGTAAATAATGTCAATGAGATTAGTGTACTAATTGATCGAAATTGCAGCGATCGCATTGGAAAAATAAGTAGTTACGTTTTCGATCTATTAACAAAGATTTTTTTACAATGACATGTAACATTAAAGTATTAAATAGTAGAGTGTATTTATAAACAGTAACAGTATTCATTTAAGCTAACATTTCGAGTGTGTCTATTAAAGCTTCTTTATGAAATATTTATATACAATACACGACTACAAAATAGGCGATATAAGCTGTATAATTTTTACAAACTTCATGATTTTGTCAGTATCACATTTAATTATAAACGTTCCCTCCTCAGTTGATTATCCAATTGTGCTAATTGATGGAGGAAGCCCTCGTTCGGTTGTATGAAGCGATTTTTACGAACCTGCCTAATAGCATCAGTAGCCAGCATTTCTTTCTTTATCATTAAATATGCTAATACGCAAGTTGCACTTCGGGACATTCCCAACATGCAATGCACAAAAGCTTTACCTGTGAAAAATTTTACACCGTTAGATGATATACATTTCTCATTATTTATATCAGGATCAAATATGAAAATAACCTCCTGTAGAAACAGCTTCGTCTATGAAGTCTGCAGCAATATAAAAGTATTTGCTGATATCTGTAGTGAATAAATCTGCAAGAGGTAAACCGATATACTTGATCGTTGTATCTTTATAATAATTTGCATCCGTGTTCACAAATCCAAATCTCTTTCCTTCTGCAGAATTAAGTAAATGCGTTATACCCAACATTTGAAGATACTGTTTATTCTTTGCTGTGGCACTGTAGAGTATTAAATGTAAATTATTATTTTTAATAAAGTATGACAGAAGTAAAATGTAACTTGAAAATAATTACGCATCGCCAATGTATATCCCTGGATATACTTCGTCGCAATCAATGTTCTGTTGAACACGGTAATATTGAGCATCATCTTTATCAGGATCGAATCCTGGTATAGGCTTGTTCTCCGGTTGTGTTTTATATATAGTCTCTATTAGGAGACGTTGGGTGGTTTCGCCTCCAGGTAATTCCTTCAGAAAATCCTGGTAATGAAAATGTTGTGAGATAATACAACATTATTTTATATATTTATATAAATATTAAGCTTTGTGTTTATAATATGCGAGATACTTAAATTTCAAATATTACCCGATCCCTGTCCCTCCACGTACTACGCATCGTGTATAGCGAATGAACTTAAAAAGAACCGGGGAAAGAAGACGGTATTGTTGGCCGCGCATATTTATTTTTAAATGTTCTTACGAAATGTTGCACACACGCAACGTGGTTTCTTGTATCGCGAGATTTTCCGAAACCCTCACGAAACGACGGAAAGTTTCGAAACGTTTAACAATTCGCGATAATCATGCTTATATGATACGTATACTTACGTTTTCTTGCTTGCTCTCCATTGACAGATGAGGTTATTTACGGAGTATTTGCAAGTTGAATTTTACAGAACAATTGTTAAACAATTGTATAGAATATTTATATATCTCTGACAGTACAATTCAGATTATGACTCATCCATTACATCACAAGCGCTGTTAATTCAAAATCTGTTTATATAGGAATCGAGTCTGTCACACACATGCGTACAGATTGGTGTGATTCAAGTGACGTTTTGATGCGTTCCGATAAGTGATCCATATCATGAAGCATTATCGTATAACAACTCTCTGTGTGCATATGTATACATATACGTACAGTAACACATAAATTTAAATACACATGCAATTTTTAAAACACCAATAAAGCAGGCTTGAAATGATATTATAAAAATAAAAAGTATCCAAGTATCTAACATGACATTAGCTAAATATATATATCTCATATAAATTCGTCATGACAACAGTACTTACAAGATTTTACCGAAAACTCTCTTCCGAAACTGTATTTATCTACATAAATTTACTTTCATTCGAAAAATTTATCTGTTACGAACGCAATAATAATTGTCAAACACAATCCTTATCAATAAAATAAGAGAAAAATAGAATTCAATGATATAGGAACTCGAAGGAAGATATTGATTGTTGATCGATGCAATTTTGAATCACTTTTCGACCGACTATTTTCAGTTTTATGATTCATTTTGTTTTCTGATTATAAAAAATCAGTGATTTTGGGGTTACATGTAACAACCATTGTGAATTTTTCTAACTCGATGAAATTCAAATGTTTAAAAGTGATTCGGCGATGAGTCATGACGTATACGTCGATGCCAAAAAGAATATGGCGACGGTATACGATCGGTGGGCAATCTTCTGTTGATTCTGTTCAAGGTGAATAGTGTTCCTTCGTGTTCATGAGTTTGTTACAATAGGAATTTGATGTAAAATCCACTGGAACAATGAGTTTCTTTAGCAAAGTATTCGGTGGCAAAAAGGAGCCGGCCCCTTTATCAACGGCCGAGGCGATACAAAAGTTGCGCGAGACAGAGGATATGTTGATAAAGAAACAGGATTTTCTTGAGACGAAAATAAGCCTTGAAATTCAAATCGCCAAGAAAAATGGAACGAAAAACAAAAGAGGTATCCAATACGCAACATTCCTTTATCTAATTATCACTGTTCACAGTTAATTTTCAATGACTAAGATCATTAGGATTACTTGTCATTATGACGTTTTCCTATTATATAGGGTGATCGTCAGAACTTGGATAAATTGCAATTTTATTTTATATTTGTGTACATTAAAAAGGAATTGTAACATTGTCTATTTAGGTAAAAAATTAATTTTTTGCAGCTATTGCAAATGCAAAATATTCACAAAATATTTTTGACATGTTGCAGCTGCGATACAAGCTCTCAAAAGAAAGAAACGATACGAGAAACAGTTACAGCAAATCGATGGCACGTTGTCTACTATTGAGATGCAAAGAGAAGCACTTGAAAGTGCGAACACGAATACAGCTGTCCTAACAACAATGAAGAATGCGGCGGATGCATTGAAATCTGTTCACCAACACATGTTAGTAATGGAATTTTGTAATTTTATTATCAATGATTTTTTAACAATTTTTTTGCCATGAGTCAAAGTTCGAAGATCACTGATGTATAGCATTTGCATTGGTTCGTATAATATATTGTATTTTCTTTAGGGATGTTGATCAAGTTCATGACATGATGGATGATATTGCCGAACAACAAGATGTAGCAAGAGAAATTTCTGATGCAATATCTAATCCTGTAGCGTTTGGTCAGGACATAGATGAAGACGAATTAGAGAAAGAATTAGAAGAGCTTGAACAAGAACAACTCGATAAAGAACTACTTGGTATTGAGCCTACCGATGAACTCCCAAACGTACCAGCTACCGCTATTCCAACTGCACCAGCTCGCACAAGTAATACACCTAATTCTTTGTTCAGAATATTAGCATGTTACAGTAGGTGACAACTTTACTGTTATTTTATAATTATTTCTTTTATTATTCAGAAGCCAAACCAGAAGAGGACGAAGACTTAAAAGAATTGGAAGCGTGGGCATCGTAAGGTGGTATCAAAATGCTTGTAAAAATAAATTATATAAGGAATTAATGGTTAAAACGAAGTACACATTGCTGAAGAGCTCAACAATGATACAAGAATCTTTTCTATCTTTCAATGATTACAGACTTAATACAGCAGTTTTTTCTGTGCACAGTTTAAGAATTAATCAAAATAATAATGAAGCTTTGATAAATGACGTTGCTTTCTATCCGTAAATGAATATTAGTAAAAACATCTGTATTAACATATAAAGAAGCTTTATAAATAATAATAGGCAACTATCCTATGTGTATATAAGCTAGACAACATATTTTGTAATTACAGTAAAAGAACTGACTAAAACGAACGAATATAAATTCATCTATTTAGTAATCATTACTGGAAAGATTATATATACAACTTTGCTGTGTAAAAAGTTTGATGAATATAAACTATATTGTTGCTTTTTAATCTTGAATATTATGTTAACTGTTATGTTCTACACTTTGTATAAACGTGGCTGCCACGAATACATTTCCTCAAATGTATATTGATTCTAGTGTAACTGCAAATAAAGCAGAAATCTTAACAAATTTTAAATATTTATGTATTTGTAGTAAATGGATAAGTACAACGTTTCACTCAAAATAGTAGAAGTATAATACTCAGTTGAAGTTGCAAAATTATAAATACATTTAAATAATTCAGACTATATACAATGTCGTCATCAGAAAAAGTTAAAAATGTTGGTTCTTCTTTTTTAATGTCGGGAAGCTTCGTTTTCATATGCAATGACAGGAGTAGGAATATACTTTTTGTTTAATTTAGTGCCCAATGCTGGTATCGGTAAAGGATAAATATGAGGTTTAATAGGAAATCTTGTACCAGCTATATCGATCTCGTAACGCGCTGTTGAATTCATTACAAAATCTGTTGTAACAATATTCTTATTTGGTTGCGTATGCCTCGATCCAGGTAAACTAATGAAACCAAGACAAATATGTTTCTCAGTAGCAAAACCGTACCTACAAAACGAATTCATTTATGTCTGGACATTATGAAGAAAAATATATTTTATTATGCTAGAATTCATCGCGTACGCTTACCCAGCTGATGTCACAGTCCCTACATATTCATTGTTTCGATAAATAGGTTCGCCACCCCATGGCCACACATCTTTGTTTATATCCAGTCCATTCACAACGAATAATACTAATCGTTTCGTCACGCCTTGCTCTTTTTGGTATTGTAAAGCAAATTTTCCAATGAAATATTCCTTCTACAATATCAAATAATCTTGTTAACAAGAGCATTACAATCTGAGTAACTCAAACGTGCATAACATACTAACATCTAACTTTACACTGTACCCGCTTCCAGCTTCATACGGGGTAACGAACGGTGTTAACTCTTCAGCCCAAAAGGGAATAAATCGTTCTATTCGCATGAAACGTTGCGTGAGAACGCCCACGTCTCGTACACCATAATCTTTGCCTACTTCCATTAACGTCTCGTACACATGAAGCGCGTACTCTGAAGGTATATATAAGCAGTAGCCAGATTCGCCAGTATTTGTGAATGACATTATCATAACGTCCGAGGCGTACGCAACGTTTGCAGTCTGTTGAAATGATAATTGTTCTCTGAATCATGTTGTTAATTATACAGGTCGTCTCACCTAAATATCTGCAGTATTTATTGTTGTAGATGATTTCATTTAGCCGAGACGCCTTGTATACTTCTTTTTAACCGTCGAAGTTGTTTTACCTTGTACGTGAAGGGAGATAGATTGATATTCGAATTGGAAAGTTCTGATAACAGGCCTGTAGCTTTAGGACCCACTAAATTGATTACTGTATACTTTGAAGTCACGTCATTTAAGCCGACCGAATGATCTGATGGTAAATGCCTGCGATAAAAAGCAACAGATCCAATTTTTGATTCAACGAATTATAAATAGTCGTTCATAGTTTGATATTTTTTTTACCTAGACATCCATTGATAAATACGCGTTTGTTGAGACGTTGGTGAAACCATGAAGTAACTGTTCTCTGTCTGTCTTATTAAGAGACAGTCATTCTCGTAACCACCTCGTTCATTTTGCATCCCCGTATGAACTATACCACCAACTGGTATATTCGCATCATTCGAACACAATTGCTGGAGGTACTCGACAACTTCCCAACGACTAGACTGTACAAAATATTATTGGAATGTAAATGTTCACATAAAAATATGACAAACATGTCTTTGGTGTACTTACCTTAATTTTAATCTTTGAAAATGAGCTCATGTCTATAATTCCTACTCCTTCTTTGCACGCGAGAAACTCTTCCTTCATAAAATCGAAGAACTTTGGCTTGTAGAAGCTTCCTGGTGGCATGACTGGTTTCTTTTGTCCTCCTTTAATTAATCGATATGATTTTAATTAAACGTAATACGGGGCAGGAAAAAAAATCATATTATTATTTTCTTACTTCTATAAGTGGAATCAAAGTAAAGTGGTCGTTCGTAGGCCATCTTCACTCCGAAAATCGCACCCCTTTCTTCGAGGACAGAATACAAGGGAGAACAACGCAATTTCCGAGCGTATTTGTACTCGCATTGATGAGGGTATAGAATCGCATAATTTCTACCGACTATTTCTCTCGTTCTTTGCTGTAAGTACTGTTTACTGCTGTGCAAATCGAGAAACCTTTGTACGCTAAAGGGAAGCAGCTCTTGAGTAGATTCGCCGTTAATAAGGCACTCGGCTACTTCTTTGCCTATTCCTCCTGCCCCTGCATGAAGATGTTTTATAATTTCAATGCAGAATTTGTTTTACGATCTTTTTACCTTGCAGAGAATTCCCATTCATGCCTACGGCGACGTAGTAATTTTTAACTTCCGGGCTCTCTCCCAGTATCCATCTTCCATCCGGTGTAAAATTGTCGGGACAGTTGTACACATTAGGTCGTGTTTTACTCAAAATTGGCAATCTGTGTATAACTTTATCCCATAAGGGCTTCCAATGGGAAGGATCATTTTCAAGATAGTTCTTCCAGTTTTGTATAGGGACACTGCCGCTTTCGAACGCAGGTTTTGCTTCAGGTTCAAACCAACCAACCAACAAACTTCCTTGCCATTCTCTCACGTACGAATGCGAATCGAAATCTCTTATGCACGGTAAAGTGATATTCGAGTTAGACGGAAAAGGAGAAGCAATCGCATAAAAATGTTCTGCAGGATATGCTGGGATTCTGACTGGTGGACTGCAACGCAATCCTAATTCACGTGCCCACTATAAAGAAAATAAGTTTATAATTTTATATTGTTAATTATGCATTGATAACTAGAAAGATGATGTATAAAATGTCGTTCTTACCATTCCTGCACAGTTAACGAAGTATTCACAGGAGACTACGCCGTATTCAGTCTTTACACTCTTCACAGCTCCGTTTTCAGTGTTAATTTTCTCTATTCTGCAATTCTCAATGTACCTCGCCCCTCCAATTTTCGCCAGTTTAGCTAAAACTTCACAAACTGCACTGGGGTTAGCTACTACATCTTCCGGTACCCAAATTGCACCCTCTATATCATCGGTATTGACATAAGGATGCAGTCTCTGTAGTTCTTCTTTTCGTAGAACCTAAAGATTTGATTATGCTTTAATAGCTTTCTTTCTAGCTGTATTGTGATAAGTAGACTGTGGATATTTATGCAAAATAAAAATGTTCTGTATCCATTGTGAGACGAAGAGAATAAATAAAAAGCTATTTCCACCCTTAACACTCGTGATACATGAAGAATAACAAAACAATGGTCTATAATATCTGTGATGATTGTACTGTTTTAAATTGGATCTGCTCATTTTTCTTATAAATGTATAAAATTCACAGTCTAGCAATAAGTGATTAATAGATGTTACTTCGCAATGCAATCCTGTAGGTGCATTATAAGCCATCCTACGTTTTAAAGCTATCATTCTATCTTTGGTTTGAGCTAAGTTTATACTGCCGCATTGTTTCAATCCAATATCATATCCCATTTCTTGTAACTGTTGGTATAACTTAATGCTATAGGAAATCAAATTCCTGTGTGATATCGGTTTGAAGAGTCCAAGGGTGCCTGATCCAAAGTGGGATGTGCCGCTTCCAATCCTAGAATAGATCTTCCATGAATATGTTGTAGTGCAAAATCGTTTACCACGTGTTTAGCTGTGTAGAATTTATTCTACCTGAAAAATGAATGCGTACCTATCTTGTTCTAGGACGAGCACATCCTTCCATCCATTAATAACAAGATGATAAGCAACAGAATTGGCAACTGTTCCTGCACCCGCAATAACAACTTGCGACTGAGAGGGTAACACAGCCGATCGTGGTAAAAAGTTCGAGTAACTGTTAAAGTTTCTGTGATTTTCATTTTTGTTGTTGAGTTGGCCGGACGCGAGCATTCCATCTTTATAGGTTATATTGTGTAAACAATGTTTGTTAACTTTTAAAACTGTATTTTTCGATAACGACACACGAACGCATTTCGAGCACGCGTGACTTAACATTAAATTGTGCTTGAAATAATGATTTCCTGTATTAATGAATCATTCAAAGGCTTACTTATGTAGAAAATGCCTGGACTCCGAGCATATGTTCTAAGATATTTTTAGAGTTTACAATAAAAGATATATTGGTGCACAACGATGATTGTTATTATTAATAAAACGTAGTATTAAATTCTTCAGCTTTATCTCGATGTAGATTAGACATTAATTACGAAGAATTGAAATATACTTTTTCAAACCATTAATGGTATATAGAGTCAATAAAACATAATTTTATCTAATCTACATTCGACCTTGTAAAATAGTAACAGTATCTGCATTTCGTAATCGCATAATTTCTAATCAAAGTTCCTGGAAAATTAGTATGTCACTGAAATATTTGAATTCCGCGCGCTTTCGTAGAATCGATCGACAACTCGAAACATTCAAAATCGTCGAGTTATTTCGATTCCCGAACTCGCACGACACGGTCATTCCAAATGGGAACCGCGTACAGAAAATCGTCTCAGATACTCTTCCCATTCTTTCGTTTGTAAAATGAAGTTCATTGTAAATTCTAGCTTGTGTAAATAGAAAAAGGATAAAAAAATCCTTCGTCATGTTGTTAGTGTTGGCTATTTACAGTTTCAAAATATTGTGCGTGTTTTTATTTGTCGTGTTCTGCGTCGTCACTTTCCTTATGGTAATGGTAAGGATACCCATTCATTTTCTATATACTAACGAATATACTTGTTTTGTTTGTACTAACCAACAATTGTTGTCACTAATACAACCAAGTACAATGCACGATGGGGAGAGCTGAAAGAACGCGTAAGTTTTTAACACAGCTTTCATCGTAACAAAGTAAAATTGCATTAGTCATACTAAAACCATTTCAATTGTCTTACAATTACTTAGATCACAGCCAAAGGCGAAATCCTGGAGTCGGATTACCCCCTCAAAGTTAGTTATAGATATCATTTTTCGAACAAGTCGATATACCTAAACAAAGTGCGCGCTTCGTCGTATTTATTGTTCCGTTTAACAATAAAATTGAATCGACCGTTGCAGATTTACGTAGACGAGAAATTGGGGGTATTAACGGAGAAGCTGACGGAAACAGAACACACGGTGAGCGATCGGGATTTGAGAATATCGTTTGTTTTGATATTAAATCGTAAAATATAAATACAATTACGATATTAATGTGATTGCAGCGGTCTCATTACGAAATAAGAAACACAGACAAGGTTTTAACAGATTTGGAAAATAAAACATCGAATTATAAAGACCGATACAGGACGTTGATGTCAGAGTTGAAGAAGGACGTCCGGAAAATCGAGGGCGAGGTTAGATCGTATTTTTCCCGCCGATTAATTTATGGTTATGTTATCTGTTTACATTGAGATTACAGCAAAAATGCAACAAAACCCCGTGACACTATAAAAAATGCATTGCGAAGCTAGATTATTTGCTGGAAAAAGGGGGGCACATAAAACTTGTAATTGTATTGCTCATTTATTATAAGCCGGTGGTCACGTGATCGGTCGTTATTTTTGTATTTTGCGTCAATTTCAAAATCTGATAATAATCAAATTTTGTGCTCGCGGCAGGTTAAAACGTTGCAAAATCACATTTCGGTTTTGTCGTTTCGAAGAGAGGCTCTTAGGAGCGAAGTAATAAAGGTAGTCTGTTTAAATGAAAATAAATAAATGAAATAAACATGATTTTATAAAGAATTTACTGTAATTTCAGCAACAGGAAGATTATCAAATGATGCTGAACAATTTTACCAAGGAGTTGGAGAGCAAAAAGTCTATGTTCTGTAGGTTCATGCAGTAATAAAATTTTCGTATTGTTTTTTTTTTCGTTAAATTTTATTTTTTTCACATTTTATTTGTTAAGTATAATTCTCCGATTATTGCAGCTCTGGGAACTGTGAACGCAAAAAAGCCTCGCATAAGTTGTCCTCCGTTACAATGAAACGTTACGTTGTGTCCCTGTACGTGCGGTATAGTGATTTTTATTGACTGTTCCACGGTATTGTATAGCGTCGATCGAGTCATAACTCTATTTAGTATTCACAATATGTACAATTGAATAAAATCATCAATATGGAAAATTTTCCGCTTTCGGATTTTCCGACGAACAACTACGAAGATGAAAATGGAAGAGAAACTGCAATTAGGTAGAACAAGTTGTCTTATTTTCGTGTGAATCGTTATACTTGTACATTATCTACCGGCGATTATTTAATAGTTCATAAGAATCTATGACGCGCAGTTGTATTCATCGAATTTTTGTTTATCTCCAAACTTGAAAGAGCTGTTTGCATGGTCCACTTTGAGACCTGTCGATGTTAGATCACTTATGATTCCTCTCTTGCGCACTTTTATATACAGTTCGACAATCAATTCGATCACTAGGACGATCAGGAAACTTGTTTCTCAAGGCAAATGTAAGCGAAGCTATTCCGATCGGAACGAAAACGCTACAAAATTTTCGTGGAACGCCCTTCTATTCTTTCCTCTAACTTGTTCGGATAGTTGCAAGCATCCCGACAAGATTTCCTGATTGGACAGAGAAGAACTCGCAGTGACGATACGCGTTGCGGACTCATTCTTTTCACTCGATCTCATTAATTATTTATTGGTTTCAGTGGAGTTCGTTCGAAGAATTGATATTGCATGTTTCATTGCCTACGTCACAAGATATTTTGTCGCAACGGACAAACGTTGTTCGCGTCGAAATATCATGTCTTCAAAGATGTATACCGCCTGCTTAAAGTTCCGTGTGATGCGAAGGGAACTTCTTCAGGACCGCGTGGTACAGATTATAAAACGTGTAAAAACTGACGCTGAGGATGACGATCAACGCCGCGCCAAATATCCACGAGAGAAAGTTCCCGTCTATGATATCCGAGTGCTCCTTCCTCTTCTTGGCGCTTATTTCGCCCAGGGTGCTGCCCTTCCGTTCCTCCATCAATCTCTTCATGTTCGCTAATTTCTCGCGGAGCTCGTCCACCGATTCAGCGATGTCCACGATCGATTCGTTTCCAGCTAGCTCTGAAACTCGGACGAACGCAGAATAATTAAAAATAATAGCCAAACCTGTGGGCATCGACACGATGGCCCCAAAATGATTGTCATACCTTTTTATCTCAATCGTTGTGATAAAAAGTGGGCAGGATTTCTTTTAATTTATTCTTTATTGTAGCGAGAGCGATTCGGAAAAACAGGAAGCGAATCATTCACGTTAGAGGTGAGAGGACATATTGTTCGCGAGATTAAATTACAATTAAGAGTTCGACAATTAGGGATTCCGAATTGAAACTGGACCACTTACCGGCAGCTTCTGGTGTGCAAGTATGCGTCACTGTTTTCATGATGCTCGCTTCTGTCTGTCTCTCTCGAGTGTACTCCTCGGTCCAGAATCTGACACAGCGGCCGGTATTGATCATCCAGCATCTCACGTTTTGGCGCAGTCTCCGTCTTCCGGGAAGTTAAGCCTCTCCGATTTTTTTCCCTCTCTTTCGTCCCGATCGAAATCGTCGCGGTAACCAGCCAGGAATTCACACCAGAAATCTTTTCGTACCGAATGTTTCACGATTTTCGACAATACCAATATGCTGCTAATATTTCTCGATTGCTGTATGATTATTCAAAATATTTTTTATGTCATCAAATTTGCTTATATTTGATAAATTACTCAACATTTAAGTAGATTATAGAATAGAATAGTTTATTCCCGCACGCCTTCCGGCTTTGCGATGACTCCCAGATACATTCTTCGTTATAATTTCAATACCTTGAAACCGTAATAAAATAAAAGTACAATCAAAATAATTATAAATAATACGAACGAACAGTAAAATAAACTAAAAATACGCTTTAAAAACAAATAAAATATTTAAGTGTATTTTATGAGTAAATTGCATCAGTTCCATACGTATAAAATGAAGAAGTCATATAACATGGATATATATCTACGTCGGAATATTGGATTTGTCACGATAATTTAGTTGTCCGTCATTAATTGTAATAATTTTTAGTGCGAAGGTTTCGGTTGGTCGATCGTATCCTTCTATTCGAACGTCCCGCGTCCGGTTAGCTCTCGCGGTTCGATGCGAACGAGTCCTAAGGGATGATCGATCCTGGCGTTCGATTACAAACCGGACCATCGGTTCTGGTCGTGCGGCGCTCGGGCGGAGTCGGCTGCGCACTGTTCGGCTACAGAGGCTGACGTCACGACACAAGATGGCCGCCGGTATTGGAAATGGAGAGTAGCGTAGAGGCTGGGCGGTAGGAACGAACCGTAGGTGTGTCAGTGCTCGGCTTCACCGCGATAATGCCATCGAAATGCCGATCGTTGAAGGCTGACCCGTGGCTCGCGCAGTGTTCGTACGCACGATCGGTATCGTTCCGTCGGCCGAGTCTCGGATGGTGAGATATGATAAATCGCGAATATCCCGGAGGAGGGCGAAATTGAGCGGAGAGTGTGTGTGGTGTCGTCGAAAAGACCCGACTGTATATTCCGACGTGCGACAGGATCTAACAAGAGAAGAGGAGAGAAGAGAAATAGTTTCTCGGCGTGTACTGTCGCGGGTGTTCTCACGGAGCATACAGAGAGAGGCGGCGCGTTCCGATGAGTACGGTGAAATTGCGTCTGAATGAGATCGAAGTGGAAAGTAAACGGTGGCCTGTCGCGCGATCGCCCGGTGCTCGCACGATTCCCGACGATTGTCAGACCCGCTCGGCCGGCACCGTGAGGCAACCTTGTTCGGATCCCCGTTGATCCGTTCCGATCGAAAGTAACACCGCCGCCTTCGAGCTCCCGAGGAGAGAAAAAGAAAAGGAAACAGACACGAAATGGAAAGGGAAGGACTCGCGTGTCGACTGCTCGCGTAAATCGAACCGTGTTTCGCGGCGGTGCGGGTGTGCGCGTCCGGCGAGACTCCCGTTTTATCGCGATCTGTCAAAAAGCCACCTCGGAACCTCGGCCCCCCGCGACCGAGTTCGTCGTCGTCTATCGATCTATCGGATCGCGTGTGTGTCCAGGCCCCTGAGTTTTCGAGCCCTGCACACCGACGACAATCGATTCGCTCCGAAAGGACTTGCTGCTCTGTGGTGCTCTCCGTTGCAACACACAACCACCGCCGGGAGTGAGAGAGGGAGAGCCGACCCCGACAGACACACGCATACATCGATTATTCCTGGGCCGTAAACAACGGTGCCACCAGTCTCGCGGCGAGAACATCGGAGAGGAAAAAACAGAATGCTCGGCACCGTGCTGAAAATGAGACATGATTCCCGATCACGGTGAGTCGGCCGGCAGCCGACTAAACACGAGACACGGGAACACAGGCTCGAGCGATGATACCGGCCGCCGCGTGTGCTAGTTAACGGAGGGTACGGAACGATTGTCGCGAATTCTTCTCTGATTTAGAGGTTAGAATCAGCCCGTCCGGTGAATGCTAAGAGGAATCGCTGAATCGGCTCGCTAGAAGACACGAAGGAACCCTGACGAAACTGTAGACGAACAGAGAAGTGCAATACTAGAAGAGAAGAAAAATGACTGATTGCTGAGGAGATCGGAAACGGACTAAAGGACAGGAAGAAAGATAGAGAAAGAGAGGTTCGTGGTCGGGTGCCGTTTCTGGTTCACGATCTTTTGTTTTGTTTGTTGATTTGGCGTTCTTTGTTGCGTGTGTCGTTCTTCTCTAAGTGGAGTTTTTCAGTGTGGCCCGCAGGGTGATAGAGCACGGTCGGATTATTATCGCTCAAAATGTGGAATGTAATGTGCGACGTGATGCCGACGATTGCGGAGGACAGTATCAGCCAGCGGAGCTCGCAGTTCTCCGGCGAGGAGGTGAACTTCGAGCAGCTGATGGTCTCCATGCTCGACGAGAGGGACAAGCTCGTCGAGTCATTACGGGAGACCCAGACGCGTCTTCAGGAGACGGAGGCGCGACGCCAGGAGACCGAGAAGGAACGGGACTCGTTGAACCGCCAGCTCAACGCAAACATCCCTCAGGTCAGTCATTTTATGCACAATATTCTTATTCTTATTTTGTTGGAGCCCTAGCTAACATGCACACCTTTGGGCATGCTCCTGATGGCCCGGGCGAATATCCATCGCAACGAGCCATGCGAAATAGAGCAATGACGCGCTACACACTATTCGACTGCTCGTGGATCGTGGGACAGTCTCTCGTGGTGTTAGACGCCCTGCGTTCCTTACCGTTCGATCGTACGAATCCAACACATTTCTCTCTGTATATCGTTTACCTATTCACTATTCACCGCTAACGATATGAGTCGGCAAGATACTGCCGCGCCGGGACCATAAGCAGGGCGCGACGTTTAAAGGGACAAAGGGACCGCCGACCTGTTTGCTTCGGGATTAGCGACCCGAATTTCTTTCGATTGTCGATGTAATCCATTATTTTCTATAAATGAATTTTTAGAATTTGAACAATTGCAAAATATAAATTTTGTCTATAGCGATTAGGATTTTATTTGTCGTCTATAATTTCCTAGAAGGAATAGAAAATGTATATCTTAGAAATACATATATGTAATAGGTTTCGTTTGAAAACTTCATCGCTAGTCTGATTCTATGATATAGCGTGTATATAACGCGTGTATGTTATTTTACTCTGACTTACCATTGGTCACATCCTCTAATAAATTTTGTTCTTGTAGGTCCTGACACGCTGAACACGAATCCGAGAACAGCTCCCCTCTACCACCCTTGGTTTCCTGAGAAGTTTAATTTTAGAAGAAGAGACAAATTTTCTACTCGAAGAATTTTTTGCGCTTCAATCGCGGAGGCTGTACAAATGTTCTTTGCACAGAACGATTCCACGGAGAGTCCGTAGAACTATGTTATACAAGAAACAATTTTCAAAAATTGAATTGAACAAAAACTGAAGCTGATGATTCGTGTTCAGCGCATCAAGGACTACAAGCAATGATTTGTTAGCCTGTGCTATTGTCATGTTCAGACCTTGGCACTTTTCGAACTCAACAGAGACCATTGTATAATTGTTCTCTATTCGTTTGACGAACTGCTAAAGAGGAGGATGAAACCGTAGAAAAAGACAATGTCGAGTCTCGGAAGGGTACACGGCGAATCGAATATTTAAGAGGATTGCTTTACGTTGACAAACGAAACCGTTAAGGGTTCGAAGGCATCGATCAAAGGGACCGGCACCGGTGGCATCGTCGGCCGGAGTGGCTAAAGTCAATTTTGCGTGGGTTTTCGGCACCGAAAACAATGAGATCCCCGCTCGATCACGGGGGGTAGTCGGCTGATCCGCATCAGCCTTCCGATGAGTAGCAAAAAAACACGTGGCGGCTTGCGTCTTCAAGGCTATCGGTGTCCCTCTTGAACGTGTCCCAAGTATCCCACTGTATTCTCACACTGACTTTTGGCTGATCTTTGTCGGCACTTTTGATCTCGCGAAGCTCGTCTCCACGCGTAGAGACTCGCTTCGGTGCCAAAAATTTGCAACCTGAAGTATCACTAAATCGCATTCTATGGAGTTCAACAAATTTTTGTCCGCATTCCTTTCAATTTGATCTTATGAAGGATGGTTTCTCGTTTGAAATCGGCTCTCAAAAGTTGATCTGCGATTTTTCGTCACGTTTTTATTGTACTTTGGTTGACACAGTTTGAAACAGTTGCACGGCATGGACTTCATGTGTTTCCCCCAGATGTGCGTTTAGTAGCAAATGTATTAGATAGAGAGTGAACGGCTCGAGGGAACAACCAGACCGCTTTGGAAGTTTCAGGGTTTGACTTGGAAGGCGTTATATTGCACTTGACTGTGCCGTCTTAGGTTGAAATTGTCCTTTTCAAGCGAAACCGTGAACAATGGGCACATAGTGGGCTCACCGATTAACGGGGAAAACGCGGATCAATATTCGGCTCACGATAAAGGGTCAGCGAACAGGTTTCTTTTTATCGCCTAGCCATAAAAATAGCCCCCTCCCATCATTTTTCGGAGCCACTTGTTTGATACTTTATCGCGTTGCTTTCGGAGGCTTGCGAAATTTATAAAAGAAAAAAAAAACGTCAACCCATTCTCTAATGAAAAATTCTAAAAGTCACCCGTGTGTTCGAGTCGGCAGATAGGCGTTAACCCCTTAAACAGCAACGACGTCCCGTTTAACCCCGTGATGGGAAGCGGCTTCGGCGTTTTTTCTAATTGCACGATGCTTCGCCGACTATGGATCTCTAATTGCTAAAACGTTTACGTAACGATTACGGTGGAAACGATTCAGCCGACGCGTTATCTTCGCAGTGTCCCACTTTTTCGGTGGGGAGGACAAAGAGCGGGAGTGAGAGAAAAGGACGCGAGACCGTGTGATCAAGCTCGCCTGCAAACAGAGCTTTGTTTTATTATTACCAACACGAGCGTCATGGCACCGTGTAGCGATGTTTAGATTTTTTCGATGCGGCGACAGAGAAAGACGGAGAGTTCGAAACGAACGAGAGATAGCAAAGTTTCGGAACAATTGCGAGGCAGATAACGCGTTAAGAGAATTTTCGAGAGGTTCTACGCGACCATTAAGTCCGTTCGAA
Source organism: Lasioglossum lativentre (assembly GCA_916610255.1). NCBI lineage: Eukaryota > Metazoa > Arthropoda > Insecta > Hymenoptera > Halictidae > Lasioglossum > Lasioglossum lativentre. The sequence continues at coordinate 33,962,641 of OU744355.1, read as the reverse complement.
ATCGCCAAGTCGAGGAAGAAGAGTCACGAGGTCCCGTTAAACCGGCAAGATTCGAGAGGCGGTCTGATCCAGCGCGCACTTGAAGACTGCCTTGATCCGATCTAATCCGACGTGGCCGGTTTTCCCTCGCTAATAATTCTGTATTCAACAGCCAGGCACAAGCCCGCCGGGCTTAAACTTCCTCGAAGAGGCTCGCGATTACCCTCTGAAAGAATAACAGGAGTGGGTTCCCGCTGTCTTTAATACCGCGAGAGCCGCCTCTCGCAGCGACACTTAGCTCCGGAGGATTTTCAGAAAAATCGCTAGACCGATCGGAGATACATTTTGCAATCTTCGCTAGTCGCTCGGAATAAATGGTGTTCACCGGCCAAGGAAATGACTGTTGCAGTTCGCACTTCGCACGTACGCCGCATAGACGCATAGGTGTTGCGTCCTTAATCGGTTTCCGAGAACCGTGAAATGCAATGTCTCTCATGCACTTAACCGACCGATCTTTCCCTCGCAACCAGCACCGTGTAACTAAACCAACCCACCGTGTAACGAAATTAATAATTAATGAATCCGAGAAAGAATTATACCGTATTATAGACCAAATTTTCAATTAACTATGTGTATTAAATTTTTTTCATTTTGAGATACTTCTGAAAATAGACTTTATTTTATTAGCTAGGAATATGAACGTCTGACGCGTGTTTCAGCGACTGCTTGCACTGCTTATCATCGAGATAGACACGTTTCAGATGTGATCGGCGACAAGGAACTTTTCTGTGCAGTTATCGCTGGTTTACGCAACGGAACTGTGAAATTGGCAGCGAGGTCTCGCTTTTCCTAGATCGTCTAGCAGCGGATGTCTATGCGGCTTCGAACCGATCAAAATATTGGCAAGTTGACGAAGACTCGCGGTACCAACGGGATCCGCTCTGCGGATGACACCCGCGTAATCAAGATGAAGGAACAGGGAAAAAAAGAGAGTCGCACCACCGCACCGCACCGCACGGCATCGTCGGAATGGAAATGGCATGCAACGAACAAAAGCATGGCCCGGCTAAATCCGGCGATAAAAGCGGCGCATTTTCGAGGCTGGCATTGGCAAGATAAGACGCTGTCGAAGCCAATACGGCTTATAGATTTTCGTTGCATCTTGCCAAACTCCGCAAAAATACGCTCGCGGAAGCGTTGTCACGTTTCATCCGCAGGGAATCCTCGCTGCTAATTTTTTCCGACTTCGATCTTCCGTAACGTTTATCATCGTTGAAACAACAATCGACGTACGAACCAAATGTACAGATCCAAAATTTTCCAGCAATTAAATGTAAAAGACGATAGCAAAGAGGAAAGCAACTTCGTTCGTAAAAGCGGCGAGTGAACCTCGAACAACACGGTCTAATTTTGGGGTTGTTATTTTGTAGAAAATTCTTTGGCTTCCCGCATATACATCACAGTCATTAAAGAGCCTGTTAACAGGCTTCGCTATTTTAATCATCGAAGCTACCCTCTTCCCGGATAGACGAAAGTGGAATAAAAAGTGAAAATCAAACGCAAGAAGAAGAGACCTTTAGAGATACGAATTTGATGAAAAGCACTCGTTGTTTGCGAATTCTCGATCGTCCATCGTTATTTCGGCAGGAAAATAATGTAAAATACCGAATGCCGATCGTCGACAAGGATTATTGGTTTCGGAATACCATCGGCATTTCTCGAGCGAGATTGATCGAGGTCCCCGGATTTATTATATTCAAAGTAGGTCCGCCTCGGGAAGAAAATAGCGGCGAGATTTCAAGCCCTAAATTCATTCGTCGAGATATACGCGCGACTTCACAGGGAGGGAAATGGGTGAATAAGACGGTGCGTTATGTGCGCTTATATGTATGTATACGCCTCTATGTGAGCACACGGGCCTGCATCACGATCTATGTGCATTTCCGGCGGTTTGCCGTTATGTGCATTCATCGCTAGGAATTGGACCACAACGCGGGTAATATTGGTCCTGGAGACGGCGCGAGAGAGACCGACCTCACCAGCGAATTGTTCATTTTTCTCGACTATAAAGCACACCGACTACCTTCGATTATTTAACGGTGGCGCGTCGAGAAAAATACACAGACTTGTACAATGAAGCTCTGTTTCTTTTCCTTGAACATCGGTGGTTTTACAAGAGGAAATTGCGAAAGGTGGCTGCGAATCGAGCACGCTCAAAGTGGTCCGGTGGTGTGAAAATTGCTCGACGATTTTCAATAAACGATAAACACCGACGAATTGCGACGGGCTCGGACAAATCGCCGGGCGAGCGTTCGCTCGTGGCGGCCGCTCTTTTTCCCGCGGGAGAATGACTCTTAATTACTGCACTTAATTGCACGTAACACTCGTCATCCGTGCAGCCGCGAGGCCAGCGTCGCGTCGCGTTGCGTTGCGTCGAAGTTGATTAACGCGCGCGCGCGCGCGCGTTTCGATTTCCGAGATCGGGAGAGGAGCAAGCTCGTTAAACCGGCGATCAGGATTTCGTTGGTATGCAAATACAGGAGAAAGTTTTCGACGCCGGAGAAACAAGCTCGGCCGTTACGCAACGATCGTTTCAGCGGGCCGAACAAGGCGGAGCTGTCGATCGCGTGCAAAACGTGAAAAATGGAAAATGTTGCGCGCCGGATCGTAGTCGGATCTTTGGCCGTCGAGCTTTTCGATCGAACGATCGTGGCGCAAACACTCGCTCTCCCGAATACCCACTGGAAGATCGATCGATTCGGTTCTATCGCTTGAGGTCGCGTGCTTCTTTTTCGCCGAAAAAACAGACCGTAATAGATCGGACAACGTCTTTTGAACGGTCTATTAGCGGTTCACGGTCGATCGCAATACATAGCTACCGCTCCGGTCCGATCATGCCAATTCCACAATTCGGCGATCCGAGCACTGCAATATATTTTTATTCAACTCCCATTTCTTGCAATCGACGAAGAACATTTTTATTTTTATTATTGAATGCATAGAGCTTCAGACCAAAAATTTCCGATTGAAAATCGCAGAGTTCCCGATGGCCCCGCAATTTTTATGGGAGATTAGAAGGGAGATTCGGAAGATTTTTAATCCGCCTTTGCCGAAATCTGGTGGTCCCGCGCGAAAGGTTGTTCGAGTATTTCGAGGCGAGCAAGTTTTCCGTCGGGAATTATCTTTTGCGCGGATGCACCGTCTATTAGAGGCATCCAACGGAATAGTAGTGGCGCGCCTGCATAAAAGCCAATCGGGCGCCGGATGAATCGATATGGCCGTCGGGTTTCTCTCCCTTATTCCACGGATATATCAATGGTGCACATTGTGCGGGCTCTGCGCGATCCCTTCGGCCCTTGGATGGTCTACGACGACTTTCCAGTCTCGATTCGAGAAAAAGATAAACATGATTAGAGAAAGTCTCGCCGCGCCACGTTCAAATATACTCGTGGCGCTCCGCTCTTTCTTTGCGTTCTTGCGGATCCTGCCCAGGGGGATCGTTAATTATCACCTGGGTATTCCTTTGCCGAGGTCTGCCGACCAGGAACCGAGATTCCACGATGAAAAATGCCCCTGGACCTCCCGTAGATCATCCTCTAAAACGCGAAACTTTGCTACGACAAATAATTGCAAGTCTCCGATACGTTTTTTCTGAATGGGCACCAGCTTTAAAGCACGCTTTAACGAGTCGTTCCGTAAACATTCGTCGAATTACATTGCGCTCAGAGTTCGAATTAACGGCAGAATTTAATTACACGTTCTTTGGTCCAAGCAGTTACAGAAGATCAAAGGTCGAAGGTAATACTCGGGGCCGGATTTGAACATTATACGGAGAATTTTCATCCGGACCACGGAATATTCTAGAACCTCCTTTCTTTTACGAGACAAATTTCATTTCCTTCTCCCGTTTTCGAACTCGGAACAGTCTCGGTCGCGGTCGTTTTAATTTAGCAAGACGGCTCGACAAGATCGTTAGTTATCGGATTAAGATTGTATTAAATTTTAATTACCCGCACGAGAGTCGGCTGCCGCAGCCCAGTAATAATTATTCGAACACTGAACAACGATGCAGAACAATGAACGCCCTAATTCGAAGCTAATGATTACAACTGGATATCACGCAGAAGTTCCGCGATTCCATTAACGGCGCTATCAGTTTCCGAGCGGGATCGGCAAGCTTTAAGCCATTGTGTTTTACCTGTTAATACTTTACCTATACTGGGAAACCGTTGATAGACTTCTGAAAGGCTGCGCTTCGAAAAGGAGCTTCTCGGAAGTTCTTTATTGTCTTCTTCATTGAAGAAAGAAAAAAATTCATTTCTACCTTAACACAATCAAGAAACACCGTTAGTTACACAATGATTCACTGATTTACAGCGCATTCGTCATATGGAAATATAATTGAATTATGTTGAAGCAAGTTCTAAACTAAAGGAGCGAAAATATTTCGGATCGCAAAGGGTTAATAATTATTCTCAAGAGAAACGAACGAGTCTACCTTTTCGGAGTAGAATCGTGGGTCCACGAACTCCGGGCAAGGTCTTCAACCTCTGACCCTATCTTTCCCGAATGGGAGCCACGGGTAACCACTGAGCTTCCTCCGGCCAGGATTGAATAATCTCCTTGGCTAATTTACAATTCGCGATTGTCCATCTGAAAATCCACCGGGAGGGTTCTTCCTGGGGCAGGATCCCGCTTTCCTGACCCAGTGCGACGTATCCGCGCGCGGAGACAAAAGGGTGGAAACGAGAGAGAGAGAGAGAGACTGGCTCGGATGATGAACGAACGAGCCAACCCCCAGCTTCGTTATACTTTCATTAATTAGCCCCGTCGTTCGCGAATAAATACGCGCTGCGAGGAAAAAAAACGAAGAAGTCTCGAACGAGGGGAGATCGTTACGAGCCTGATGTAAACTGCTGAAAATCAGCGGATCTTCTCGAATTTATTTTAGACAATCTACGGATTCGATCTCTTCGATATATTATCCTGCACTATTGGATTAACCAAGAAAATTTTCTTTTTCTTCCACTTTGCAAGATCGACTCCAGTTAGATTTTGCTTGTGATTTATTTATAAGTGTGGCAAGATTAAAAGCATAAAACCGACCGTTAGACGGTGGTAGGTTTAGTGCTGATCAGACAGCAATGAAATCTCGTGGAAACGCGAGCAGTTTGGGATCGATCGCGATCAGGCGACGTTGAATCGTCGATACTACGTTCGCGAAACGACGCTATTCGCTCGCAGCTCGAGCCAGACCAATTCCGACGATTACGATTTATCGTAATTGAGCGATACGGAACGACGGCGATAACATCAGCCACCGCGATGCCTCTCCGGTAATTGCGGGCCCGTGTTACTTCGACCTGACATATCTAATATAATTTGTCCGGCTGCCGCTGATAAGCTGCACCGAGTTACTGCAATTCAATGCTTAACACTTCGGTTAACTGTCCCCCGGGAGCCGGATTTTTCACCTATAAAACGAGATCATGCACTATACTGCGTTGAATGACAATCCGCAAGACATTCGTCTGCAAAGGGTTGACGGTCTAATGGAACTGCAAGCGAAAGAATCTGTGGAAAGAAGATTGCGGGTGATGAATAATTCGGTGCAAAGGGAAAATCCCGTTCGGCCGTAGACGGTCCGAAGTCGCGTTTAATTTTTGAACGTTGATCTACCATAAAAGTTGTAGAAGCGGCAGCACGAGGTGGACGTAGAAATCGTTTTTCGTAGATTCCGGCCGCGGCCACTGACTCGCCTCGTCATTAATTTCGCGTTAGGTGCCGGCTCGGCTCGGCTCGGCTCGGCCGTGGCGTCTCTATCGAGTGCACGTTCGAGCGGAATATCGATTCCCGCAACCGCAAACGGCACCGAAACGTAAGCAAAAGCGTCCCACCGGCTGTGCAGTTTGCCTTTTACCCGCGATTAATGCGGGGCCACCCGGGTGCACGAATCCGGACATTCTTGCAAAGACTTTGTGCATTTTTAGCACACATGCGAAATAGTCGATTTTCGAACGCCCATTTCCTGACTGATTTCCATTCTTTAATCGGTTTTACCGTGTCTTATTTCGTCTATTTGTTCGAGTCGCAAATGCATAAAATCCGCAGTCTGTTCATGCAGTACGAGTGACACACCATCGACGCGTCGTTCAACGGGTTCCGTTTCGGATTAGGGGTCGTGTTAGAAAATAAGGATGTGTGTGTATGTACATTAGGGTGGACGTTATTTTTCGTACAAAAAAATTTTCGTACTCAATATTGTTCCATGTCATGAAAAAATGATATATCCAAAATTTTACATCAATCGAGCACGAGGTTTTGAAATAGAAGTAACTGTGCGCTCAATGTGAAGAGTATACTGAAAATTCAAGTTAAATATGTTATACCTATAAAAATATATTAATTCCTTACATGCATTCGAGTACAATTGTACTTTGTACGGATTAAGATTATTTCACATTAATTAGCCGTTATCGCGAAAAATATTATACTCTTATTAAATATAACATATTTATGTCGAACGTTAATTTCTCTACTTTTTAAATTAGTATAAGAATACGTACAACTAAAAGAATTGGTACTTTAAATAAAATACGTAAAATTTAACATATATATTTACAAAAATATTTTCCAAAATATGATAATTAGTTAATTGTTATATTGAAAATATTACATTTTGGTACTATTATAATCAATATTTTGACACAAGAAGAACATGTAGTCATAATAAAAAGTTTCCTTCAAATATTCCCATTCCTACAAAATTTCATGTTTTCCCCTTACCCAATAGCACAATTTTGGGGGGGGGGGTGAAAAAAATCTCGCAAAAAAATTTCACCAAGTATAGCTAAGGTTCACCCTAATGTACGTGTATATTGAAAGAACATAAGAGAGCATTACCTGTTCCCCCACTTCTGAGGTGCGAGAGAGAAGCGACCACGAAGTTCGCATAGGAACGTTTATTTTGTTATTGATTAAAACATTTTTCGGTTAGTTACACGAAGGACGTCATGAGGCGATGAGCATTTATATGCGTGTTCTATAAGTTTATAATAAAGTTAAATAGTTAATTGTTCAGTTAATCTAAGTTTATATTAGCTTTTCTTAGAAGGTCGAAAAGAAGTTTGTTCTCCCCGTGTACAGAATTAATAAATCGCAGACGCGGAAGCGCCGCGAAGAAAACGGATTCCTTGAACTCGGGAACACCGGGCAGAGTGGATATTGGATTTCCGGGTTGGGATCGAATGCGAAATTCGGTCGCCGGATAAGAGATTTGGCTCTGTATCACGAATCGTGTGTCGTCGATCAAGATTCTACCGGCGATTCGTCGGCGAACGTTCTGCCTTCGATCCCCTCTAAATAAAAAGAATCTCCGGTCTCGCAGCTCGATATCCGGCCGAGTCGTTACACGGAATCGGAGTCCGTGCGAACGAAGAGAAAGGTTCGAAGCCGAGGAAGATCGAAGAAACGCGTACCATTCAATTAGCAACGGGATGTTCGGTGCGGTTGCAGCCGAAGGTGTTCGATTTTCTCTCGCTAATCGGCTCCCGGGGGCGGCCGAGCCGAAGAATTCGAATCGTTAGCATCCATTTAACGACCTGACACTCGATTTTCGATCCACCGATAGAAAAAACAAGGGAAACCTAGAGACGCGACTCGCGGTGAATCAAGAATTACCGGCTGGGAATTATAAATAAATAATTTCTTTCGGAGTTTAAAGAAGGGGATCGAAAATCACGTTCTGCAGAAATTCGAAACAGTTTCTTGGCTGTTTGGCGACTCCGCCGGCCGGCCGGCCGGCGATTTATGGAAATTGGCAGGCTTTCCTCGGGGAAACAATAAGACGGCAATATTCGCGGGCAGAGCGTGAGGGGCAGCGGTGATATTACTTTCTTTCCGTGCGACGCCGGGGCGGGCTGCTCACTCTCTCATTAAAAGTTCAATTTAATTCAATCGCTCTGATTCATATTAAGGAGCTGAATTAACTCAAATTGGTATTAAAATTGCTCGTCTTGAGTGATCTGGACTGGTGACGGCCGGCCGAGGCGCGTCACGTCGCGTTCGCAAATACGACACATTTGCCGGACAATCGTCGTCGACACGGATGAAAATTTACCGAAAACACTGCACACTTCTCTCTTATCTATAGAAATCCTTTGGAACCTTGTTGAAGATACCACGAGGCATATTTACGACTTCGAATTCACCATGTGGCAGATCCAAAAAAGAAAGATTTCGCTCAAATTTTTATGGTATAGTCAGCACATCTAATAGTTCTCGCCCGTACCAAAATATTTCTGATATCTTCTATAGTTTTTTTTTAAAGTTGAAAAAGACGAAAAAAATGTCGAAATTTGGAACTTAACGTTTAAAACCGTGCCAAAAATTCAATTTTCGATATTTTTATATTATTTTGGTACCGGCGATACCCGCAGGTCTACAAATTAAAATGCCGTTTGATTTTTTGATATCAGATGATCGAAACCTCCGGAATCATGGTCGCCATCAACCTACTTTTTTTTTTTTACACATGAGTATCTTCCGAACGATGTACAGTCGATCCCACTCGTTATTTTGTTTTAAAAAATTTCTGAGAGACTGTTAAAATGTCGGTAGATGTGTGGTAAAAATGTCAAGATTGTATGTTTCAAGGGTCCTTCAACAAAAATTCCTAAAAAAAGCAAGAAACAGTAGCTCTCACATGGGATGACACCCTTAACTTTGTACGGTTTTCATTAGAATATGTGGTTAAAGTTGAAGAAATATTTTCCCGGGTGAAAATAGCGCCGCGGTAAACCGAAGGAGGATATTATTCTTCGACTACGTGTAACAAGCTAAACCGTTGCCGTTCGAGTCGCTGTTCGTTGCATCGTTCGGTGAGTCTTCGCCCGGCGATATTTTCCATGAAAATAGGGCACAAGCCGGCGTAGCTGGAGAAGGTGGAGAAAAGCTGGGGATTTTTCTAGGAGCAAAGCGTGACGACGAGCAGCGGTGTTTGCTCGCCGCAACCGATCCTTCGTTGCGCGTTTGCGTTCACGTTCCACGCGTGTGCAGATTGGGTGTGGATATCGTGATGTAATTCGCGCCGGATTACAGACAGGCCTCGGAGCAATTGGAGTGCGAAGGGCAGAGTCACTCGAGCGGGGCTCGTGTTACGTGATTTCTGGCTCCCGCCCTTCCGCGATTTTCTGCCGGATTTTTACCCGGACACTTTTAAAGCGGATCGTGCCTTCGATCCACCGGTAACGAGTTTACACGATCTTCCTGTCGAGCTCTCGATCCCTTCCTTTTCGGATTCTACATGGAAATCCGGAACTCGACGCTATTGGCCCTCCCGACTTCCTTTCACGGGCTGCGTTGATTGGATCTTCTTTGATCATTTCTTCGAAGCAGTAGACGATCTATATACATAAATTTCTATACACGTACAATAATCGTGTGTGTATCTACATTTACTCTAACGGTTGAAAATTGATTTCTTGTCGTAATATGTAGCTTTAATAGGTTGTAAATAATTTTCAAGAAATCGGAGAACAAGGAAATTTTTCCTTTACCAAGAAGCTTCTCTTCGCGGTGAAGAGAAGATGAAGATCTTATGGATTTTTGTTAGCATCCCCTTTAGGAATACTTGAAGATCCCGGGCAGTCAGCCAGCAATTTCTCCAATGACAAACTGCATTCTAGAGCCTGCTGCGATTCTTTTTAAACGGAGCCTGTTGACGCTGCAGCAAACCGGCGGCAGTAAATCGACCGGTTGATAAGTGCTTCTGAACATTAAATTCGTAACAGGCAGCGTTAGATGGCAGGTTTCCAGCACAGGTGGAAGTGTGCTGCGGATTAGTCGGCGAAACGTAGATCGTCGCCCACGCGTCGGTACACGAGATTAGCGTTGTTTGCGCAGGTTTAAGCAGGGCGTTATCCGTATCGCTTCTCTCTCTCTCTCTCTCTCTCTCTCTCGCTCTCTCACTCACTCACTCACTCACTCACTCTCTTTTTTTTCTGAACCATGCAGTATAAAGTGGGCGTCCCAATTATCAGTGGCGTGTTCCCCGATAAATTCGCGACAGTTCCAGGCCGAATATTCGGGCAGCACCACACGAGGGAGAACGATCCTGGCGGAATGTCGTCCCGGAAAAAAAGGGTTCGCTGCCAAGAATGCTTGGAGCGATCTCCAGGCTGCGGTACGCGATACAAAGACCGTTTCGTTTGTAATACTGCGGAAAGTTTCGTCCTATCTGGCGCGCAAAAAGAGAGTAGGAATGGAAGGGAAAACTCTTTTGTTTTTTCTTTTTTGCCCTTTTATTTCTCCCTCCCCAGGCCGGTTTTCCTGCTACCAACCCGCTCGACGATCGACCGATGAAAAACTGACCCGCTCGCAGTTTCGGCGCGTAACGCCGCGCCGCGCTGGCCAGAGGGCTGGAAAAAACTGCAGGCGGGTGCACCGGAAGTTAGTACTGAGCGGCGAGAGGGAGTGTGTGTGTGTGTGTGTGCGAGAGGGAGAGCGAGAGAGAGAAACGTCGAGCAGGGGTGGCGAGGCGAAAAAGGCGATTAGACCGCCTCGACCCTCCGACCGACCAACCGACCGACCGGAGCGCCGGCTGAAATTCGGATCGGGGTGAAATACTTTCGGCCTGTTTGGGAACTTGTTCACATTGTTGCAACCGAAAATTTCGTAGCTTCTCGAGTAACGCGGCTCTCTCCCTCTGCGCACCCCCAAGGAGTTATAATTAAAAATGTTTCCATCCCCTTAACTATTCCGTGTTCCGTTCCGCGTTGCTGGCTTTCCGAAACGATCCGCGGAACCCCAAAGTTAATTCGCTACCTTTATTATAACACTTGGATGGCCGACCTTTTTTTTACAATTGATCGACGATGCTCCGGACCATTCGCGGCTTCATTTAGCAATTTTTTTGAACGCATTTTTCAAGGCGCTTCTTCTACTCCTTCTATTGTTCTTGATGTAATCGCTGTTCGTTATTATTCAAGCGCCAGAAACCGTGTATAATTGGACAGCAGAGATTGATAACCAACAGTTTAAACGGGCTTGAAAATTGTGGATGTTAATGGGGATTTAAGTATTGTGAATTAAGTAAGAGACAATTGAACCTGCAGAGCTCCTAAGACTGCAAGAACTCGTGATAAAGGCTTCCGTCCATTCCACAGAGCGCGCGGCGGCTCGTTCCTCGGTCGTTATTGCAGGCGGTATAGTCGAAAATTCGCTATCGAAGTGTCGGAGGGCTGCGTGAGAGGAGCCCGGGAAGTTTATCGATCTCTGGCGAGCACGGCTGATTATTCGGTCCAGGAAAAGGTAGCTGAACCGACGCCGACGTGACGATTCGGCTGAAAATTCGTGAAAGGACGAAACGGGACGCGCTCGCGGAACAGTGCGGAACAGGTTTTTCGCGGAAGGGAACGAAGGGAATGGGAAGGGAACAGAGAACACGGAACAGAATCGGGGTGTAGAGGTAGTGGTGGCGCGGAAGTTTAGGGAGGAGGGTAAAAATTTCTAGGACGAAGCGCGAGCGGGTGCATTGCACCGGCATACGCGATATACGGTGTGCCGCGATCAATACCCACCCCACCTTACTCGGCCGGCGGCGCATGAATGAACCTCGCCTTTTACACACTACTCGCCGGTAGTAGCTCTGTCTACTCGCGCGCGGCTCTCTCGGTCTCTCGGTGCAGCCGTGCACCGCTCTCTGCACCGCTCTCTGCACCACTGCAACGCCGCGTCGCGCCGCGCCGCGCCGCCTAAAGGCTGAATGCAGAGGCTCTCATCGCGCCTCCTCCGATGCACTGTCTTCTTCTACGGGAACCCAGCAATTCTTATCAACAAAATGAAAACAGTCGTAGGATACGAATCGTAGCTTCGATATACCGACGCCATAGATTTCTAAATGTTTACTATTGGATAATAATAATTTAAAGTTACTAAATGTTTTAATAAAAAATCCATATTTATTGTCCAATGAATACAATTAACTCTCCGTCTACAACCTTATTTTTATCGACGAGTACCGAGTCGTTTATGTCGACGATTAATTTTTTACTGTTCTAGGCTTCCAAAAAATCTAAAAAGATGGGGAAAAAATAAATATCGGAAGGAAAGATATTCAAGAGTGAAATTTCGCTCCGGACGTGAACGAGAATTATTTTTGTTACTAATTTCCTTGAGAAATTTTTTTCGGATAATTCTCATTCTTGGTCCCCAGTCTTCTCTTCTCTTTTCACTCCTCTGTTCTTGGTTTTCGACGCACCGCGCCGTCTCGCTGCGGTGGTTCCTTCTTCTTTGTTCACCGTCCGGCGATCCCTAACCCACTCACGTCGACCAAGTATTTCTAACAAGGGCTGTTACCCAAGTGCCTCCACCCCTCCACGATTTCGATGAAAAATATTCGACGCGCGTTTCTCGCTTCTTTTTTTTCCCCTCCCAACGATCGTTATTCATATTCCGGGGGGCGAAAATAACCCTTCAACCGAGGGATGAATTTAATTTTTTAGCTGCTCGTAAACTGTCGTTTAAACTGTTTCCTCGAGCTTGTAAAAAACTAGCTTTACGACTGCAGTTTACAATTTTTCATGCTGTTCGCGGGTCGAAATTCATTAAATTAGAAATTATTCTCCTTGTATTCTCCCTTTTCAAATTCATTCGGATTTCGGCGGAGTGTCGGGTATAGCGGTGTTTAGGATCGTAAATGGCACAAAAGTTCCGAGAACTCTTCAACATTCTTTCTAGTCGCTTCGCGGCTCGTTTTCCCGCAGGCTTTGAGCAAGCAATTTACACCTGGCAAGAACTCGGACATTTTTAGCTCCTCCGGCAAGGACTCGGAGTCCTTTCAGGCTGAGACACACTGCGAGACGGTCATGAATAGACGTCGGCAGCTCGTTTGTCCTGAGAGGGTCCTTAGGCATAAATGGCTCAAATCCCCAAGCACAGTTGCACGATTTTCCCAATAGCGAATGCGCGCTATTCACTGGATTACGAACTTAGTTGCTGGGTAATAATGTGTGCCAGATACTTTTCGATTTTTCATCGAGCCCGTTGCAACAGGAATTCGATCTCTGTGCGAGGATGTGCAGGACAAAGGCTCCGAATTATCCTCTGAAATAGTGGTTCGCGCTTTTTGCGAGCCGTCGAACAAAACGTGGCCCGATTTCGCGGATCTCCGAATACGCTGTCCAACAAATTTTAACTTTTCAGCAAAAATCCGAAATATCGGTTCCAATATTTTTTGGCGGAAGAAGAAGGTCCACTCTATCGCCTGGCATAGATGGATTTTGCTTAATATCTTCGAACTGTTAAATAAATTTTAAACAAGTCAGATCAAATTGAATATTTCAAGGCGTCTCTTTGTAACTATTGTTTAAAATTTGGCGGTCTAGTAGAACGTTGATTTTGACACGGGTTTGAGAACCACCTGTTTGGAGTATGCTCGCAAGACACACGGAGAGCACCGTATATAGGCGGTTCGAGAACGTTAGCCTCCTATCCGCCCACTGCATTATTAGCGACGACTCCGGTTATGCGATTAATACGCGAGCTGAATTCATCCCGCGATCGTCGACTGCGAGCGCCGTCTTCCCTAGGAAACTGTTCCAACTTGGAATTAGTATGTCTGGGTCTGGTCGGATTATCTCCAGTCTCTCCCATTGTGTCGAGGAACTTCACCGATCTTCGAAAAATCCTCTCGACTACTCCAGAACCGATGAATATACGCCGATAACGCTCCGGACGTTGCGTTATTGCCGCGGGCTGTTGTTATCGCGTTTGCTTGCCGGCCTCGGTAACGTATCCCCGAAAATTTCATCGATTCGCAGCCTCCTGCATGGACGACGACCCTCGGCAAACAGATTGCACCATCGGGATTATGCTATCAGGCTAATGAATTCGAATTCGAGCAAACAATGCTGCACTAGGTCGCATAGCGCGTCGTACGCGACTCGATCAAAATCAGGAGTTCTTTTGGGGATTTTTTCCTGGAATAATATTCGGCCGATTCGTCCGAAAGTTTTTTGGTACTTTGCTATACCGTCGAAGTAGTTTCTGCAATTTTTTCGTTCTCGAGAAAAATTGCAGAATCTGCGATTACCTGGAAAAAAGACGTAGTAGAGAATAAGTTGTTCGCAGTGGTATAATTTTGCGAGTTTAACGAATTTTTCGATGAAAATTTTCTAGGATACAGTTGAAAGGTAGCACCGCAGGATAAAAATAGTTTTAAAAATCTGTATCTCGTCCGAGTCGTTGTGCGAGGCTTCATTTAAAGGTCTAGAGCAGAACGATTATGTTCTATGCCCTATGCTATCGGCATCGAACATGGCGTCGCGCCGTTTTATCTCTCATTTTTGCTAACACGCTCGTTACCTATTTTCCGTGTAAAACGATAGACCGTATTCCGTGTCAGCGAGACAGAAGTTTGCGCTATATCGATTTCCCCTCGTACAGGCGGAGCTCCTTCCATGTGTTGGTATTGATAATTCACGAGGTATCTGTTGCTTCGCTGTCTCTGTCGCTTCCATGCGAAAGCCGAGGATTATTTCACCGTTTCGAACTGCTGTAAAACGTCTTCCGGATTTCTTTGGCATTAGCTGCACCGTCCACCAACGTGTTCGCTAATCAATCCCGATAAATATTAGCTACTACCATCGTGCATTTCGTACCAAATTTACCGCATGTATCTGATTTATTCCAATTTTAGATACTCAGGGTGTACAGAAAAATGGCGAAACGTGGGATATCGAAGTTGCGCAGCGCTGTAGAGGGTTAAAACGCGAAAATGAATGAATTGGACGTGGACGGTAGAACCGGTAGAGAAACGGCGAGTCCGCGTACCTCTGGCCGTTCATTAGCCAGGTATGCGCGCGAGGTGTGGCGTAAAACGGTGTTTCGAGCCAGGTGCCATGCCGCGTGCCTCTGCGACGTCGTTCGCGCTATCGGCGACCGCCAGCTTGTTTAATGGCACCTACGAGAACGAAAGTGCTGCTCACCCACGCATCCCATCTGACGGACATTTCGATGGCAGTTTACAAGCCGACCGCCGTGTATCCCGTGTTAACTGCTAATTAAACACGGCCGGATGTAAAACACGAAACAACGCAGATAAGGCCTCCACAGGCTTGCGAAATGGCGATCGGACGGAGGAATTGCATCTATTTCAACTCACCGCGCTTCGCTGTCGAAATACTGCCTCTATATGTACAATCATATTATATACCGACCTATTCAGTTGCCAGGATCGATCACCATGGTTGTCTTTCAACCACGTCAAGTCTAATGACGGGTTCTAGAATTATCAATTTATTCGACAAATTTATTACTTCTCGAGTAACATTTTTATTTCTTCCCGCAGTCGCACGAAAACCAGGCTGAAAATGGAGCGCCGAGGCTCGCGGGTTTAACGAGGCGAGCATTGAACCGTGCGAGACCTCGCACTTTTCATGGCAGCTGCAATAAGGCTAAAATCCTGCTTGCACGGTTTTGTATTTTATTTAATCGTAACCGAGCTTGGAAATTGAGAATGTGCAGGTTCCTCTTTGTAGTCCTTTGTCGATGCTTTCGGGGGATAAAAATATTCGTTTGAACACGGACGTCGTCGCTCGGTTATTAATTTCTGTTCCTCGGGTTTACTTTTCCGACACGAGGACGCTGCAAAATTAGAAGCGTTTCCTCATCGATTCCGTGTTACGCTCCGATCAGGATGCGACAGCGTGAGAGAAGATGGAAAAATAGTTTATTACGATTCGTCTTTTGTTCGCGAGTCGACCGACGCGACGCGACGACGGACGAGAGGACAAATCGAAATCCACGAGACGAGTGTGGATGCATAGAGAGACAGACAAGCGTTACGCAACTATGGAAATACGAACGTTGGGGCCCCACATACTTGCGCGTAATTTGCATCCTTTTAACACTCGCGCGTGCCAATTATACCTGCACCGTGCACCAACTGCATGCTCAAGCGATCGGACAACTCCTGTGCACCGTCGGCCATCGCGAGCTTCTTTCAAAGACTCGGCCAACGATATTCACTTTATTAAACATGCAGATAGTCTACCAATCGAAAGTACCCATTTTCCATAATTATTCCTAATTGTAAACCTGGTAATCGCTCGTCTTATAATTTATCTCACCATGCTTACAAAACTATATTTTTTTTTGCGGGATGATATTCGGCGCTTCAGGTTTTAATCCGATGAAAGAATCGTTCCAGGTGATCGATCACAGGTGAGAACGATTTTCAGCTTAGGCTCGTATTTCGAGGGACCGGAGTAATTTCTGTCGGTTTCATTATCCTCGAGCGAGTCACTGGGTCAGCAGTGTTTTTCGTCGATGCCCTCGAGGTGAAGGGGTGGGCGGGACTCGGGGGTGGCTTAAATCACGAGTTTTTCCAACAATGCACGATTGTGAGGACCGTCTCGAGTTCGAGCAGCATCTGCAACCGTGGAGCCGGAAACCCCAGACCAGAAACGAGATAGAGCTGGCTTTCTCTCTCTCTCTCTCTCTCTCTCTCTCTCTCTCTCTCTCTCTCGCACTCTCCGGTCTCCGTGTAGACGGGCAAAAACAAATAGTCGGATAAAAGGCGCGAGTAAAAGGAGGAAGAAATATGAAGAGGGTGCGACGAGATGGGGTGGAAGAACACACTTATGCACACCAGCCCTCCCACGTCTGAATCATCATTGCACGCGAATGGCTTCATTCATACACGAATTTAAGGTCCGTTCGCGTGAACCACGGAGAGTGACTCGCGGCGATCGATCATGCTAACCGAGCATTCATCCCTTCAGTCGCGACCAACAATTTAGCGAAAATATCAAGACCCGATCGAACCGAGCCGTCTGGGAATTATTATTGCTGCGATTCACCGAAGGTTTTATTGCTCTTTCACATGGCCAACATCGAGAATAGAACACCGGCTGGCTTATAGTTGCCTTAACCCTCGCGCTTCGGTCAATATGTACAACCCTGAGAAACACGCCTAGCTTCCACTATAGGCTTCCGAACAAATTATCTCCTACTTGTTAACATCTTGCCAACGATGTATGAATTTCGAAATCGAGTGAACGCTGTACTAACGTCCGATTATTCTCCGTCTGTTCGGTAGCCGGTGATTACAGTCTCCTGGGAAGAGGAGACGTTTCGTCATCGATTGAAATGGGCGAGGCTATAATACTGATCTTGTCGCGTGTCGTTCGTCGGATTATTACGGGGCTGTGTCTCGGAGAGAATAGACGCTGTGAATTTTTACAGGAAGACACGTAATACGTTATCTCCATCGCGGCAGAGTAGCTCGGTGTTTGCACAGTAGCCAAGCCGCACCGTAAACATCTGCTGCATATTACGAACTCCTGGAAACTGTTCGTCATGAGTTAGAGTGCAAACAGAACTATGGTCTTTATGGGGAACAGTGATATACTCGCGAAGCAGCTTTGAAGGGGCGCGGGCGAAAGATGAGGCTTTCGATTAGTCATAATGAGCTCTTGCTCCGGTGACTAATGAACTATTCTTCCGTACATGGTACTTTGAACCTCGCTCGATTTGACAGACGATCATTCACGACGATATCAACTAGAGAAGTCTTTTGCAACAACTCGCGTTCGTCCAAAGAATTATTTGGAACATCGTCAAATATTTTAAATATAAAGAGTTCGTCATTCGTCGAATGGTTTAGCGATAAAATTTCGAAAATTGAGGAGGCGGAGTCAATTTTTTGATTCGGCCCGTGGGCGGTTATCATAATACATACCAAGCAGCCGTCTCACCGTGGATGAATGAATATATTTGTGTCAGCGTTCCGCGAATGGGGACAATCGATAGAAAGTTCAAGATGATCGGCTCAATCATCAATAGGACTCGAAATTGTAAACGCGCCAATTATCAGTCACAATGAAGACCAGCGTTCATCTTTATTGGTAGAGAGGATCGGCGATACAATTCCTCCGGCGAGCACGTCGATCACGGAATCGCTGTCGAAGTTGTTGACGGGATGAATGCTAGCTCGGAGGGATAGTTAGGATACAGTTTGACGAGAAGACAGTCCGTTCAGCTTCTTCTCCGTGCGTTTCACCGATACGATGAGAATAAACGCGGAGTGGAATTCATTTAAATGCAAATTGCGCGGGTAACAGACGCGCGTGAAAGGGACGAGTGAACTGACCTATCCTCGGTCGGCCCAGACACGATGGAGTAGAACCTGCAGACGCGTAAACAATTTTTTACCAATTTTAATGCGCCGGAATCCTTACACTGAAAAACTCGTTCATCTTTTATTCATTGTTCCTTCTGTCCGACGGCGCACAGTGGGTCATTTCGATGAATTTTTTGGCAAAATCAAAGGACTTTCGATAGAAATGAGATAGGGCGATGATTTTTATTTTAAATTAAAGCTGAAACATTGCAGAATATGGGAAAAATAGAGAGATTATGGTTCGAAAGTTTTTTAACGTTGAAAATATTTGTTAAACTTGTAGAATTTTAAGAAAATTGTGGTTTATCGAATACCACGCGCGGATAGATTTTTTTTGACATGCTATACGTCATTTCCCGTAGATGTTGTCACGCTGATTCCAAATCTGGTCGAAAAATTTGTCCACCACCTCAGGATTTTGAAAAAACTCGATTTTTGTGAAAAAAACTAATGAAATTTGAAGAGTGGTTACTGGAAACCCTGGAAAACTGTAGGGTATATAACCATATTTTTTCAAAATTAAAATCACTCTACCCCCTTATCGAAAAAAACGTAAAAAAAGAATTTGTTTACATTTTTGGACATTGTAAAGTGTAAAGGTTATTATCGAGGTTGAAAAAATTATTTTATAATTGCTCAATCCTTTCTGAATAAAACAAAGAAAATGTAGCTCAATCGGACAAACAGATCCTGAGATAAAAATTCGTAAGTGAGGCCCGCCCTAATTCCATATGGACTACAACATATTTCATGTAGAACAAAATCGACGATGGTGACGTCAAAAAGTGATCAATTTGGTATAGAATGACCCTTCATTATTTTTAATCTTATCTATTTTTTTCAAAATCCTGACTTGGTAGACAAATTTTTCGACTAGATTTGGAATCACCGTGACAAAATCTACAGGAAATGATGTATAGCATGTCAAAAAAAAAATCTATCCGCGCGTGGTATTCGATAAACCACAATTTTCATGAAATTCTGCAAGTTTAACAAATATTTACAAGGTTCAAAAACGTTCGAACCATAATTTCTCTATTTTTCCCATATTCTGCAATGTTTCAGCTGTAATTTAAAAAAAATCAACGCTCTATGTCATTTCTATCGAAAGTTGTTTGATTTTCACACAAAATTTATCGAAATGTCCCACTGTGCGGCGTGGACACAGCAATAATGTTGGGAACGTACAACTTTTGTCGCTATGGGATGTGGATATGGCAAGGATATGAATATCGAAGGCTGTCGTAAATTCGTTCCTTCTCGAGATTGCGCCATTTTTATGCAGGCAGTTTTCAGTCTTTGCTGCGAATTTTTTTGGTAGATCTTACATCTTCTCCAGAAGTCCTAGAATTTTTCCTATGATTTTTCCACGGGGACACGATCATCATGAACTCCACCGGCCCTGGCACACGACAAGGCGAGGCCGTGAAGCAGGCCTCCTTGCCCCGGGGCACGTTGGATTACTGTTAAGTCACGTAATAAAGTGACGGTCGGCGATTATTATGCGGCTATTGCGCGTTGCATGCTTCCAGCTCATACTATTAAAATAGTAATGAGACACGATACGGCCTGAGGATTCCTTCTCCGCGCTAAATACCGCCGGCGAATAGTATCCTCTTTCACGGTTTACGAGCTGGACGCGCCGGTCCAGCGGATCCTGCCCGAGGGGAAGATCGTCGTGCGATGATCTACACCGAAAGATCTACCGGGACACGGTCCGGAGGGGGCCCGCTAGATCCTCGAGGACGATGAAAATTAGGAAATGTAAATTGGAATTTCTGCCCGATACCCGGACCCTGCTCGATATTAAATTCCTCGGCTTTTATTATCGTTTCGAGGCATCCGCCCTCTGGAGAACATCCTTTTGACGTTAATCGGTGCCGGTTAATATGCTTCTGCCGGCTCCTTTGAACCAATTAATCGATCACCGGCGACGTAAGACGGTCCACGGAACCGACCTTGAAAATCCTATTTTCCACCGGATCCACGAAGATTCGCTATTGGCGGATCAGCAAGATCTGTTTTATTCCTCATTAACGTCTTACATAACAAGGCCACTTATCTGAATCTATCGCGTGCGAGTATCTCGCGATTTGTCCGAGAGTTACGAGAACGTTTTAAAAAGCAAAATCGTGGTCTTCCGGAGAGGTGAAATCTTATAGAAAACGTCTGGAAACGATCGTGCCACGACCGGTGTGCTCGTTCGAATCCGTCCTACGAGCAGGTCAGATTTTACGAGGTAGCCGTGCCACGGTAAAACTCGATCGTACGACAGGCCTCGTTACGATTATCGCTGGACCATTCGTATCAAACCCGGTTCTACAGCTCGTAAAGCGTACACGGGGTCCCTTCGGCTCGTCTTCACGGTCCACTGGCCTACATTTTCCTTAATTTCATTCACGAACGTACGCGACATCTTGAAAATTCATTGGAATGGTCGGAATCGGGGTTTCAACCTCTTTCTATATCTCTCTCTCTCTCTCTCGAGCATTCTCGACGCGACACAGGCACCATCCGTGCTGCGTGTGTACGCATCCGACGCCACTATTTATAGAGTCCCATTACCTTGCGAATAATTGAGTTTGGCTTTCGTTCGCATCTGGCACATTCAGCCTGCTCCCGTTCCTCGCAATCAGTACTCGCCGACGTTTTTCCACGGCTAGTCCATCGGCACTTTGATCCTCTCTCACGGTTCCACCGCGACATGGGGATCCAGATCGCGAGAAGATCCTATGCTGGAAAATAACGGGACTGTAGTGGACTCTGGACTCCGGCTGGGAATGGTCAGTGGCCCCGGAAATCGTTACGTTCGATTTTAATTCGCGATAAGGCGTCCTTAATCCACCAAAGTTTTCCTTTCGTAGCATTCAGAGCATACTTCCATTTGAAAATTAGTAGGGAGCAAGAAGAGGTCGTGGAGGGAAGATATTCTTGCCTTTGAGAGGTCGACGTCGGTGGCAACGGTGTAGAGGTAGGCGTGGTTTGCACCGAGTGGGCGTGGCCTCGGTGCTCTCGTGCTCTGCGAAGCCAGGCCCAGGCCACTGCCCTTCAGGACAATCTCTAATCTGTTACAAACCAACCAAACATTTTAACATACAATGTCATTGCTCTACGCGACAAAGCAAACGAGAACGCTGAGGACAGAATTCGAAGAGTAAACAAGCAATAAAACGATAGACTGACCCGAATATTAAGCGAGGAAGTACGTACAAGAAAAATGGAATCGCTGGGAGCACCGATTTTGGCAAGGACAGAACTTAAAAAAAAATGAATAAAAACGTGCGGAGGAAGTCTTGATACGGTTCCACGACCTCGTTTTTGTTAGGGAGGCCAGTGGTTCAACAAGAAAGAATATTTACTGGGTCGGATCGGATATCTCTCTTGAATTGATAACAATAATCGCGGGCACGAGCTTAATGCGATCCCCTCGGAGTAGAGGCGTCTTTCGCAAACGCTATTCTCGTTCTGCGAGCGCGCAGCCGGTCGGCGGACGTTGAAAAACGGAACGATAGAGATAAATGAATGAACGGTGGCGAGTGATAAGCGGCGGACTCGGACCGAAAATAGGACGTGCAACTAGACAACCGGTTAATTAGCGAGCCGGCACCCGGCCGGGTTCTAATTATTTTCCACGGTCGAGCGCAGGGGAATTAAGCCGAAACGATCGGCCCGTACCGCGGGAACCTCTCTCGGGCCACAAGGCTAACTGGATAATCGCGTAATCGGTAAGAGTTTTCACGTCGGCCAATTGCTGATAATTGTTGACCCTCTTAGGAACAACTACCAGACGAGACGGCGCGGCGCGGTGCGGCGCGGCGGGACGCGAAGAAAAGGCACCGTTTGCGATTCTAATAATATTCCAAATCGGTTCGGTACTTTCTAATTAATAGAAAGAATCCGCTGGGACTGTTAATGAAATTTAAACTGCCGAGGTCGACTATTGAATTCCAATCGCACGCATATGGAAAAGAATTCTAATCGCGGGCCGTTCGAAAGAGAGGCTTATGCTAACTCCGTCGAAAAATATTAGCATCTATGAAAGTTGAGTCGAACAAAATCCAAAATATACTACAGTTTTAAGTAAATCGGTTTGACAATATCTAAAAACGCCTGACTTATGAATAAAAATGATTGCAAGCTTTTCTAAGTGGAAAATCGTTTTTAAGAAAAAGTGTGAGTGCTTTTACAGCGAGATAACGTTTAAATGCTAAACGCCTGACTGGTTTGACCGAACGCTCTTCGCCAGAGTTCTAGATAGAAGGTAGTTAATAAATTTAATTGGTTCCGCGATCAGGAGATACTACGAAAGAAGTCTGCCGTAGAGAGAGTCGGTCTCCACAAATCTTTCGGATCGCGGCTGCAATTTGTTTTCAGGAAACAGAGGCTCGTCCGTTTCCACCGGCGAGAACGCGAATTTCAATATCTCAATCCACGCCGGCCAGGGGTCGTGCACTTCTAACGAACTGCAGCTGCATAACTCTCACAGTCCGTTGCACCGTAGGCGCAAACTGCATGTCCGCACGCGAGTTTAAATCCCATCTTACGTACGCATCGCGTTCGCGAGCGATCGATATCGCGTGGAAATTATCGCTTGTTCCGATGCCGTTTCGATGACATCGTGACTTCGCCCACGCAATCGATAGACCCCCTCCACGCACCTGCAATTTACCATACTCGAGACCGTAAAAACTTCTCGCCAGAGCCGACTGTTTTTACTAGCTTTTCTATTTTTATTCGGTTCCGACAATTTATGTACTAGGAAATTTTTGGTCATACAGCATGCATAGATATTTATCGAGCAATTTTTTTATGCCCAAATTTCTCCTAGGTTTCTCGATTAATTTTCATTTCACTTCATAGAGTGAATTTGGTCAGCTAATCAACATTATGAAATAGATATATCTGCTCCACGCATTTCCTGAATTTCCGGAGCGAAGAACCGCATCGGTCGGTAAAAATTAATGAACTCCTCCTGAACGCAACTTTACAGCGTTCTATATGCAGCGATTCTCGATTACGCTACCCATTAACTTTTATCATGTCAGAGTGTCTATATTAAACTACATCGCGCCGGCGTTTATCGCCGCATAATCTTCCCCGCGTTAATTTTATTCCTCCCCGCGACTGCATTGTGTTATATAAAAATGATCCGGCTTAACGAGCAGAACGATTTTATTATGAACGATTAATTTTATTGGCTGTCAACAACGATCGCACGCGCGCGGGCGCACACGCTTTTTCGTTCGCGATTCATTCACGGAAAACGTTAATTGAACGTGTTGGGGGTCAATTGAAATTTTACGCTCTCGGCAACAAGGTGATATTACTACAGAATAAATATTTAACTGCGGCGTTAATTACTTCCGATCGATTAACATGTATCAGCACACACCGACACTCACGCGAATCAATTTGTTTGATCGTGCACGCGGAGACGGAAGAAACAAAGTTATTTTTACCTGGAAAATTATTCGAACACCTGTGCTCCTGTGCGATCGATTCGAGTCTAATGCCAAGGCCCGGCCGGTTTCGAATCGAGTCATTAACAGACTGCCGATTTTATCCATTAAGCATCGCGCGGAGATGTTCGCGATAACCCGACGTTGTTGGTCCGATCATTTTCTTCCTCGTGCAACAAGTAGCCGAAAGATACCGCGCCCGTAATTAAACGGAATTTTTCCCCGCGGTGGGAAATAATCGTTTCCACGGCCGGACACGTATTTCCACCGGCGGAACAGCAATTAACGACGCGACGTCGTTATCTGGAATCCTTCCGATCCCGTCGCGCACGTATCGCGGCCATTAATTCGGCGCAGAATTAAAATTTCCCTCTCTTTACCCTCAGTTTTCCTTCCGGGACCAAGGATCGCTGCCGAGATTCCCTATCCCCCTCCAAATTCATTTTAATTCGATTATCTTCGTCGTTCGACTGTAGTTTTCGTGTTGGTTACCATCGACAGAAACTCTCGAATTACCTTAAAATGATCCCCATTCCGAATCGTGCACATGGATTGCCAGGGTCGGATTAAGTAGAAGTAGCAAATGCTACGTGCCCCGCGCTTCTGGGGACCCCGCGCCTCGAGCAAAAAATGTTTAGCTTGTAAAATTTTGTAACATTTGGCCAAAAATCAACTTTTAGATATCGACTTCTACTGAACGGATTCTTGTCTCTAAATGTCCATACATCTCAAAAATAAAATATTAATGAAATTGAATAAAAAGTTTTACAGAAAACGAATTTCAACGTCTCGAGCCTTTTAGAAATGATGTTTTTTGGGCAGATTGTGCCCCACGGGCGCTTCACCGAAGAGGCGCCGATACATGAATATGTATCCATACATATGTATCCATGTGCCAGAGGGCACAGATATTTTTTGCTATAACAAAAAAGAAAAAGGTCATTCATTGTGTCTGTGTTAGCGTGGGGCCCCGTCGTAACATTTGCTACGGGCTTCCGCGCTGGCTTAATCAGGCACTCTGGATTGCACTAAGGAGTGGCATAAAAATATTTTTTCAAATTTAAATTCCTGCATAAATCGTTTTAATTAAATGGATGCTAATCATTCAGAGAAAAAAATGTAAAGATTCGGTACTTCGTGGGTTAAGCAGTGCACAATTGGACGTGCTCCGGTAAGAAAGCTTACGAGGAGATATCGATTGGGAACCGGTTTTCCTATTGAGCGCATTTGACGAGCTTCATCGGGGCGGAAAGCTGGCGACGAATCGGCGCTCGCAATTAGACAAAGTGAGTGGGAGAGCGCCGTACGGGGCGTCGTTAATTTCCTCGAAATTGGACAATGGTGTATACCGTTGACGCGGCTTTTGTTGCCCGCTGTGCTGCACCTCCTCCTCTCTTTATTCGTGGAAACGCACCTCGGAGTCCTCGACTAGATTACCATTCGAGAGGATTAGTTTCTCCTTACTAATCGGCGGCGATGAACGTTGAATGGGCCTATGGCTGCGCGCCTGCCCGGTTCGACGTTCACCGGTGTACAATAACAAATCATTAATTCGTTACCGGGGATCGAGTGTACACGCCGTTGATCCGGCAGCAACGATTCCCACGCGTTCGCCCTCCGGCAAATTGATACGGTCGTGAGAAACTTTGTTACATGCAAATTAATCTTGCAAAATTGATCGGGGACCGATATTCGGCCAGATTGCTCGGGAATTGTTCGTTCGATCCCGTGCGTACACCGGGAGCACAGCAATCACCGAGCTCTCTCGCCCCGTGATCGTGTTCGAGAAGAGATCTCACGAGTCGCGGCCGAAATAATTAAGATTCGGGAACTTGTTATTTAAATCGGGACCCTCCTTCTTCGTGTAGCCCCGCTATCGCCGGGCCTGTATTTCCCGATGATTTCGCTCGCAGCTCTCGCTGTCGATGGGTTAATAGGATTCCCCCGCCGTCTGTAATTAATCAGCCTCTTCCGGGATAATGAGTTCTTTGCGAGCGGCATCGATATTCCTCCTCCATCTCTCTCGTTACCCTCTTCCCGAGAACGAAATCCGGCAACGGCTTAAAGGGGGTATTCTTATTTTCGAGGCCGTTTTTGCGCGAATTTTTAGGATTTTTTTTTCTTCAGAAAAACTATCGAACCTGTTACATTGGCATTTTGCACACGTATGTTTTAGAAAACATGATTTTTAAATTATTTTTAGCCTTCAGCACGACAAGCAAAATAAGAAAAAATTGACGGATTTGAAAGATTTCAAACGGCGGGGTATGTGCTGTAGATACTTAAAATTTCAAGTCAATCGGTCAACTAGAACTTGAGATATCGTGGCAACCGTTTCCAATTACTTAAAGAAAATGTAAAAGAAGGCAAATCGATTTCTTGAAGATTAAAAACCAGAATAGCCCCTTAAGGGCCTCCGGCTCCGTGCCCGGTGTAAACGGAACCGTTTTCCCTGTAATCGACGTTAATCGGTCGATTTTTAACCAGTTCGAGGTGTTTCCAGCTTTCCGTTCCAAGTCTCGCGGAAATTGGAGCTCCCCGAGTGCTACGGATAAACGGAAAAACAGGACAGAACCCTCCCCCCTCACCTTCTCTCTCTCTCTCTCTCTCTCTCTCTCTCTCTCTCTCTCTCTCTCTCTCCATCTCGTTCGGAGTAGTCGAGATTACCGAAGTTTGTATTAGGGAGTAAAGTCGGCTGGTTCCTAATTGGGAGCCTGTCCGTTCAAAACTAGATGCCTGCTCCGAAAATAACGATTTAAAACTGTTACATCAAGCTTCCGATTAAAACAATTATGGAGGATCTTTATTCTGAATAATCGCTACCCAAGAAGCATTTCCAACTATTATCTGCTACGGTTCCTACTTTTGCTTCCATATCGGTTCTTGTTTATTTTCAGTAATTTATTCTGAGCTTCCACTGTTAGTCAATAATGTCGGGCATTGTAAATGATATTCTACTAATTTGTCTGACGAATTTAAACATGTATAAAATAAAGTAAAAATTGCAAAATGAAGAAAGAATATTTCTTCGAATTTTTCATCTTTCCAGCAGTCTCCCAAAACTGGAATTTCGAGAATCTTTTTTGTCAGGGTCCACAGAGGACCGTGTTATCCTTTAGAGGGAGGATCCAGCAGGTTCGCGTTGTTTTCCAACAGCGGAGCCTGGTATCGATCAGCGGCATTTATAAATAAATATACAACATTCAGCTAGAATGTCGAGCGGAAGTAACGTGTATGAAGATGAAAGTGCAGCCTCCCAGTGGGGCGAACTTTGTGTCGGAGCTCCCTGGTGAGCGGTACCCTAAAATATTTCAGTCTGCGACTTGCAAACTGTTCGATGCTGAAGTAGAACTATTTGTCGAACCGATCTTCTTTGGTAGAAGCTGATTCCTTTTTAATGCTCTGCTTCAACATCGGGACCGACGGAGACTGCCTCGGCTCTTTGTGGTCTTTGCCTTTGACTCGACACGTTTTAAATGTAAGAAGATTCGTAGAAAAAGTACCTCTGAAAAAGGATCTATTGAATTACCAAAATTTCTTTTTGTTTCTCTGAATAATGCAAATATATGAAGAAATTCGAAACGTTAACCTATCTGCAGATCATCCTCGAGTGTAATAAAAGATTGGTCGGTGATCATTTTCTGGTTCTCCTTGCGACGAAGTGGGTAATACTGAAACATTTTTCCACAAAATCGTCAGGGGAGAAAAGATAGAGGATGGTCGTAGAAGGGTTAATAGAGACGCATTCCCGAGGCACGTGGTGAAAGATGCTCCGTTTCTGATTTCAGGAGTTCTCGCAGTTAACAAAGGAGCTCGCAGCGGCCCGAGAGGGCATCCTCGCGAGGGATGAGGAGATATCCGAGCTGAAAGCGGAGCGGAGTAATACTCGCGTACGTAGAGAGCCTCGTTGTCGTCGCGTCTGCTCTAATACTTTTTAGAGTTTGAATGCGGCACTTGTTCCCGCGATATTGCTCATTGTCTGTTGTCTGTTTGGATTTTGCAGCTTCTGCTGGAACATCTAGAATGCCTGGTTTCGCGGCACGAACGGTCCATCAGGACCACTGTGATGAAGAGGCAGCAGGTCACTCAATCTGGAGTATCGTCCGAAGCCGAGGTGCTTAAAGCGCTGAAAAGTCTGTTCGAGCACCACAAGGCTCTGGACGAAAAAGTAAGAACTTCTTATCTATTGTTTGACGACGTTCCCTCCAACCTTGCAACCGGATCAACAACGATTCCGATTTAACCCTGAACCTAGATTCGCGTAGACTCTAACCAACTGAAGGTCGAGTTGGTTAAAATATGTTCTGTTCTATTTCAAATCGAAAAGATAGAACCCTAATTTCGGGCGTAGACTCTGACTGCTTCAAGATCGAGCCGACTAATAAAGATTTTTTCTTTGTGATTTTCAAATCGAAAAAATTGGCCAGTAGAGAACGTCTCCGCGAAAGAACTCCAAGACCCTCTTCTTTCTCGTAGAACCCTAATTTCGAGCGAGTCGATGGTCCCAAGATCCTCCGGAGATGACTCACGAGATCGCACTCCAACATCTGGAGGACCTAGACGCTAATTGCAAGGGTAGACGAACGCGAAACAGAGGTTGAACTACGCGAATCCCGTGTTTTAGGGTTAAACGTAGAACGGTCTTGCGGGCGGAGGCTGCTAAGATGCGAGATAATAGGTTCATTAAAAACCCCTTTAATAACCGGCGACCAATTTTCAGGTGCGGGACCGTCTGCGCATGGCACAGGAGAAGAACAAGAGCCTGGAGGAGGAACTAGCCATTACCAAACAGGAGGTACCGCTTTCCCTAAGTATTGTCGCTAGACTGCGGATTTTTATAGGCCATTCCGTGGAAACCACCGAGGAGGGGCGAATTTATTTGACGATCGCGAGACACCCCTTGTGTTAAAAGTAAAGCAAGCATGTCCCTAAACCCCTCGCCCATTCTCTTTGCATCTACAACGATTAGAACTTCTTTGTCGTTGATCATTCCCTAGAAATCCGCAGTGTAGTTTTATCGTTGGGCCGGTCCGTTTGAGGGACGGTGATCGAACGGCGGACGATATTGATCGTTTAAATGTTTTGAACCGCAGCTCCAGCAATACATAATGAGCGGGCACGCGCCTAAGGCCATCGAGGACAGGCCGAAGGAAAACGGGCAGACGGAAGACAGCCAGCAACAGAACAAGGTAGCCGAGAAACGTGGATACGATATACCGCACACCACCACCACCCATGCATAATCGCACTCACAGAATATCTCACACACACTGCCCCCTCATACTTCACAATCATCATGGATACATGAGAAAAGGTGTTCCACGTGTATTGAGCGTCGTGAAAGCTGCATCCATGCGACCTCTTTTATGATTTTCATTTTTCGTTCACTGTGCATGCTCATGGGTTTTGATATGATCCAAGCGTTAATCTCACGCCGCCGATAAAACTTTCGTTCGATGCGACCACTCGGGGTCCTATCGTTCTCTTTTCTCTCTCTCTCTCTTTCTCTCTGTCTCTCTCTCTCTCTCTGATATAATACACGCTTCTAATCTCGCCGTTGGTTATCGATCGATCCAGTCATTGGTCACAGATTTTAGCTCTCTCGAGATCCTGGAAACCGTTCGATCATTCGCGCGTCACCAAATCCAACAACGTCACAGAATTCATTCCATGAATCATCGAGGAAAGGCCTTCTTCCTTTTTGATCCTCTCTGCATGCGCAGGGAAACAAAATCAAAAATATGTAACCAGGCATATAGCTTGAATAATCGATCTCCTAATCGCAATTATACAATCTATTATATAATCGTATGAGGATAGCACCAAATCATGTCGCAGAGAGGATCAAACTTTTATTAGGACTGCAGTCGTGACGTATTTAGAATCATGTAGTTCGAGAGACCAAGATACTCGTGCGGCAAATTTAAAAAGATTAAGAGAACTGTATCTTTTACAGTGGCTGACACAAGTCAGGTGTCACTGTTTATCCTTCATATTTCTGCTTTAAATCATATACAATTTAATGTAGAAGATAAACAATGGTTTCTCATGTTTGTCAACCACTGTACTTACATATTCTGGTTTCCTACACCAAAGACTTGAGGCCATTTTTAGCAATCTCGGAGCTCAATGAACAAAGTTAGCGCCAATGCTGCACGAGAATCTTCCTCGAACATCAAGTGTCATCGCAGAGCGCGAATCTGTACCGATCGACATCAGAGCTCGGCTGCCACGTGTGTTCGTCAATCACCTCGATCGTTGCATCCATAAGAGTGCGTCTGCGTTAGTGCACGGTAGTGGCTTAGTCGCGTATAGTTGTCTAGCCGTAGTAGTTGGGAGATCGCGCGGCGATGCAGGACAGGCAATGCGAGCGAGGCATTCTGAATGTAGTGTTGTGATCGGGCAGAATGAGACTGAGCAGGCGGCAGGCCAGCAAGAACACCAGCAACAACAACACCCGCAGCAACAGCAGCAGCAGCAGCAACAACCACAGTCGCAGTCGACACAAAAACTAGGTACCGAGAGGTCGACTGAAATTGGCAGTAGGCTGAGCAATGGCAGTCTGGACCCGGCGGACCAGGACACCACGGCGAGAGTAATTGATTTGCAAGCTACCGTTGACAAGCAGGTATGACAACACGCGTCGATCCGAGCGAAATCGAACTTTGCGTACGTATGATCAGTCTTCTAGAGA
Source organism: Lasioglossum lativentre (assembly GCA_916610255.1). NCBI lineage: Eukaryota > Metazoa > Arthropoda > Insecta > Hymenoptera > Halictidae > Lasioglossum > Lasioglossum lativentre. The sequence continues at coordinate 33,932,325 of OU744355.1, read as the reverse complement.
GATCCACGTAGATCTTCGATGAAACGCGGCTTTTTCGACCCTGCACTGCCCAGCTGGACTCGCAATTAGGTCGTCACAGGGAAGGTTTCATTCTCTGTAAAAATGTACAATTTACATGGGGAGTTCATTTTTTTTTATAAATAGATGTGTTAGGTTGTTGCATATCAAACGTCCGAATTTTAATAGTAACGTTAAAGAAACATTACTTTCTTCTAAGTAAAACTTCTAAGGCTTCATTATGTTTGCATCCTAAAATCGGACATTTCACATGCACCAACCGAATACAATCGAAACTGTTACTGTTACTGAAAAAGTCCAAAACTCCAGCATGTCAGTGGAGGGTAGAAAACGTTGCAGACGCGAGTAGGGTGGAGTAACACCTTACGGGAGTGTGTCGCTTTACTGTTCCTGTAACCGTCTGTTGTCGAGTCCCATAGCTGGTCCGTCCCAGTATTCCCTTGGTCTTCTGAGAGGCAGGAACGAGTGCTCCATTTTCTGTTACTCGACTGTGCGTCGCCAGAGCGAGGGAATACCGCAACCGACTTTGGGAACAAACTTTCGACGCCCCCCACCCTTTGCATGTGTTTTTGAAGACACAAGTTTGCCGAAGCGTTTTGATATCGAACAGATAGAAACTTTCCTTTATGCGTTTTTCTTCTACTTATGGTGCATGGTCGAAGAGACACTGGAAAGTGTTTCAAGGATACCTCGATAGTCTTGACTCTGTAACTCTCTGATAGAACCTTTACAAAATGCACTTGCGAAGCAACCGTTTTCCTTTTTCATTTAGAAGAGATTAATCGACAGAAACCACAACAGATTTTGTGACGTCGTGTTTTTTGCACAACTATGTCTCTCCTGTTGTGTTGCGCCATACGAAGTGACGCAGCCCATGGCATGTTGTGGAATGACTATGACGACGATGTTCGACGTGTTTCGCATGGTTTTTAGTGAACTAAGAATGGACCTCTCTCTCCCCCGTGCAGATATTTTTCGTATAAACAGCTTGGTTTATTACCGTAACAATCATAGACGAACACGATACAATACTAAAACAACGTTAACACATATACAATCTATGACAGACAAATACAGTGTATCTGTGACAGACGATTTGTCGCATAACACCCCTCCCACACGACTCAGGGACAAACGACAAAAGTTTCTGTCTCCCGTCGCAGACTATGTATAGTAGCTGTGTTTTGTCCTTGATATGGATAAAACACCATACTCCTGTTACAAGCATACAACTATAGTCGGTGGTCGCGCGAATAAACAATCAATAATAACAGAGTGAAACCGTTTATTTTAGAGCTCAGAGTTGAGCACGTGGCAACGGCGGGTGTCAGAGTTAATTGGACATGTGGCAGAGTTGGAGGAAACCCTATCGAAAGCGCAGAAAGACTTGCTGAAGACCCAAGAGACGAACGTGAAATTGCAGAGAGATTTGCATGAGAATGTCGCACAGAAAGTGGATCAGGAGGAAAGGATAGCGACGCTCGAGAAGCGGTACCTCCAAGCTCAACGAGAGTCCTCCAGTAGCCACGATCTGAACGAGAAATTGGAACAGGAGCTGCAGCACAAGAAGGCCCAATTAAAGGTACCTAAACCCTCGGAAAACGGACGTCTCTGACCACTGTACTGTAGGGTGACCCTTATATTCCGACTTAAAAATAAGAACCACCTTACTGTACACCGACTCCCTATTCGTATCTTTATTCGTTAATTTTTTAATCATACTCCAGTTAATAATCCGTCACTAATTTCAATACCTTCTTCAGCTCCAAGAAGAAAAGATAGCAGCTATACAGGAAAAACTGGAATTGGCAGAACAGAAATTGGCACAGTATTCCAAGCTTCCTGAAATGGAAGAGCAATTGAAGCAGAGGATGGAGGCTCTGACGCAGGTGAGGAGGCCCAACCAGGTACGCAGGGGAATTAAGTCGTTGCATCATCAATTTGTCCTTTTTTTATTCCTCTGCACTTCTGTCGACTCTCCCCAAATATATATTTACATATATATATATAAATATTATATATCTTTGTCTAGACTGCTTGCCACTCAGATATACGATTCTCTCTACTCTTCAATTCACATAATCGAATTCTCAGCGATGTGTTCTTCTTGTCGCAAATACGCATAGTGAAGCATTTGAAACAGCTCACTTGAATATTTCACTTGCTATCGATAATAGAAGAAAATGCATTTGATGAAACATGTGTAGATCATTCTATTAAATCCACTTGAAAAAAAAAGAACACGGTTAATCTTAATATTTCCCCTACGCTCTCATCTATCAGAAAACTAGCAACACCACATTATTAATCAAGTACATTTCATCTGGAGCATTTTTTCTTTGCCATCAACAGCAAGCGAGATATTCGAATGTTTTTTAAAATGCCCCACCGTGCATATTATATCACTGTTCACGCAGTACCTGACTTTTGTCTGCCATGCAAACAACAAACACTACTCAGCCTTTTCTTACAGTTTATTATTAACATGATAACAGCTAAGGGCTCGTATAGAGAAGGTAATGTTGGAATTTGTACAATTCTCGTGTCAAAAGGATATTATAATCCATCCAGTTTCAATCTAACACTGAATATACTAAACAAACGCAATCGATGTGATTATTTTTTGGAGCTTGTTAGTACTTTATCGTTTCATTTCTCTGGTCACGTTTCTTTAGAATACTGTGTACAAGGCACGTGTACATTTTTCACTAAGTTAGACTATCTAGACTCGTCTCGTCTTTTTCGCCGGGACCTGAAATAGTTGATAAGTTTTCATGTACTTGTATATCGAAGGAAGGATCATTGAATCATCTATACATTATAACTTCGCGTTTAATACAGTAATATTAATTATGTGCATCGTTTAATAAGCAGGCTCAAGAAAGGCACGGCAGTGCGGAGGACAGGATACAGAGATTAGAAACGCAATTGGAGGAAAAGAACGCGGAAGTGATGCGCGTCAATCAACGACTAAAAATGAACGAGGAGCATAACACGCGGCTTAGTGCAACCGTTGATAAACTTTTATCCGGTAATTGCTGTACATTTCTCTTCGGATACCCGTTAAGAAACTCTCGTAATCGATCATCTTGTCGTGTTCTCATTCAGAGTCGAACGAAAGACTGCAGGCGCATCTGGAGGAAAGAATGCAGGCGTTGAAAGAGAAGAACGCGCTGACGCAGGAGCTGGAGCAGACGAGGAAGCTGGCCGAGGACCTGCAGAACGAGAAGACAGAGATAGTGAAGGAGCTAGGAAAAGCTCGGCTCGAGATCGACAATGTGAAGAGACAAATGCTGCAACAGGAAATCGCGTTCAACATCCAACAGACAGATGCGCTGACCAGAAGTTTGTCTCCCAACGCAGTGGATCCTGGATCCTTCTCAAGGAGTGCGAGTCACAGTAGCTTCGACACGCACTCTCTGCCAAGGAGAACGGTGAAGCGATCTGCTATCGACGAGGATACGACGAAAGTATGTATTTCGGAGATCAATAATCGAAACCCGTAATCTCTGTGCAAAGTAAACATTTTCTGATTTCTTCTCCCAGAATTACGTACCCCGTACGCTGGCAGAACAAGAATGGGAAAAGCTGCAGCAGGCGCATGTGCTCGCTAACGTGCAGCAGGCGTTTGACGTCTCCAGCGATGCAGAAGGAGACGGGGACAACGAGAGTCTCTTCAGCTGCGCGGCCGATGTAATTAGTCCGACAGGTCATTCGGATGCTCAAACGTTAGCGGTAATGTTACAGGAACAATTAGATGCAATTAATAATGAAATTAGGTTGATTCAGGTAAGCAAACGTCTATGTCTTTATATATGTACATACATAGATTATGCTGCTGTGTTAATTCGAATGGGCGTAACTGATGAAAAATTGGTTCTGAGAAAAATGACTACTACTATTATTCTGGTATCGTGTTAAAGGAGACTTTTGGCAGATAGGTCGATTCGAATTAACACGGCAGTATGAACGTATCATGTATTACAGCTTGAACATTAATGTTGCAGAAAGAGAAACAAAGTACTGAAGCACGCGCAGAAGAGTTGGAATCTCGCGTCGGTAGTCTTGAACATATGAACCTGTTAGCGAGAGGACGAAGTCTTGAACGAGCATCGCCGCCATTGAGCGGGCGATCCACGCCAAAATCTCATCATAGTCCTAATAGGGATTACTTGCATAAATATCATACTGTAAGTATGCAACTAATATATATTTAACGTTTGTTTCACTGGATTGTTGTCTTAATATTTTAATAATTGTTTAAAGGCACCAGCATCGATGTCTCCGGCACACCTCCATCAATACGCCGCCTCATTAACTAGTCCAGGACAACTGTCGGAATCTCTTCCTGCAAGCCAGGTCAGCGACTGTTCTATTTTCCGCGTTAGCGTTAGCTAGTTAGGGGCATCAGAAGACGATATAGTATGTGTAAATTCGCAGTTACAGTTATCAGGTGAAGAATTGCATTCGGTGAGCGAAAGAGACAGCACCGGTGGTGCAGGAAGCGGTGGAAGCGACGCGGCGTCGCCGTTGACCGCTCGATCGATCAGGCTCGAACGCGTAGTACAGGCACTTGCTCATAGTCAAGAGGAGCTCAGAAGGTATGCATTCGATTTTCTGATTAATTGCATTAACTCCTTGGGGACGGCATTTACAAGTCTTATTATACCACTTGCGAATCTCTAAATTCACCGAAACTCATTCCTACGATGCCTCCCGTTCCCAAAGTGTTAGCATCTGTAAACAACGTGAATACCTTTGAGGAATAGACGATGTAATTCTAAGCAGTACTTTAGCAACCACATCTCTGACAATAAGGACAATTTCGTAAAGTATCTTTCTTCCTTCACTTTGCTGGGAAATGAGAGTTACAATTCTTGTGCGTTCAATCAGCGCAATCGATCAAAGTCCTTGGCGTACATAGAGGTGAGATTGCCAAAGGCGAATCGATAACGTTGTAAGTAGCATTGTACATTGTTTATGCTGCCAGGCGCACTGGACAAACTGGATTTCCCAGCAGTGGTTTTCCTGCTCACAGGTTAATTAATGATTGTAGTACTGCATGTAATCCGCAACACATGCCGCTGTGCGCGACATATTTGAGTGGTCCATGTGGGCATGAAATGAACAACCTTGAGGTCCAGAGCATTAGTGACGACACCGACGGTAACAGGATCCTTTTTGTACCTTTTGCTTGGCGACATGGAACTTGACTCGAGACGATCTCTCTCTTTCTCCCTCTATCTCTTTCTCATAGACGTTCCCGCTTCTATTTTTGTTTTTTGTCCATCTGTCGTCTCATCCCCTAAAGAAACACCGCCTGATGAAATATAGTGTTGCACGGTGTTACATACATGCCCACAGCCCCAATTTTCGAGCACAGTGGTACGGACGAACCATCTGATAGATCTGATAGAAATGAGTCCCCGGAAGAAACTGATAGTAGCTTCTTCCACCCATCGTACATTCAAGCCTGCCCAGTTCACGACAGACATCGCTGTCTCAAACAAACGAGGGAATTTAGGCAGCCAAGAGAATTGCATCGAGTAAACACCGCGTCTCGGTCTGCTGTGCGACTAAGGTTGTTTTCTATCAAATAGATTGCAAAGATATAGATCGACATAGCTCAACAAACAATTGTATCATCCATTGAACGAAATAATAACTACTTGAATCGAATATCGAAAGACCACCATCCTTCTATATCTTTGCCCCAACGAGTACACTTAATTACGGCAATCTTATCTCATAAGCAGTGTTCAGCTATATTTCCAGGTTTTTATGCCTTGCCTGTAATACTGAGTAGGTATTACAAATTTCTTATTCTCTCTATTCGGTTGGGGATAGTCCATCGCTTTTTCGTTAGATCGATAGCGAAACAAGCTTGTAGCGATTCTGTCATGATTCAATTATTCAATTAGATGTAGATAGAATCTCTTTCGCATGCAAACAAATCTATAATTATTGTTAGGTGATACGATTTCATAATTGAATCCTTTCAAAAATATGTTTACAAGGGACATTACCCACCTTGGATAAAAAATGCTCCGGTATGAGCAAATTATTGAAAAAGGTGGTTCAGTATCAATTTGTTAATGTCCCTTGTCGGTGAAAGAACCGTATACATTTCATCGTTTGAAGCTAAGTTTCTGCTTATAGATCACAAACTTCCCCAAGCGCATACACGACCATACCATCGCTAATATTTTTGATAGTAATGCAATTCACTTGGCTCAGTAAGTTCTTTGATTACACGTGGCCTCATACAATAAGTAAAGTGCACTAAGAAGTTCAACAACGTATAGTAACAAAGTTTTTCCTTCGCATACATTACATGAAGTATTCTTGAAACAAGTCTGAAGACATTCTCTCGTATAAATTGCATAGAATCTAGAACAAGCGATAAAAAAAGCAATATAGTGTTCTTGCGTGGGCCAGAATGCATTGTTTAGAGTAGACATAGAAACTAGATTAGCGCTCCATGCAGCAGGCATGGGCAACATAACAACGGCGCACTCAATTCTGGGACTCCCCCTTCCCCATTGTCCTCACGCCACAGTAGCCAGGACAGTTTGCACAAAAACAACTTGTCCGGCGTTGGATTGCCAATTGGACAGCTATCTAGCCCGCACTTGCACATGCAAGCAACCATGAGCCCGGCTACAGCGGCAGCGGTGGCTGCGGCTCAGAAGAAGAAGGGCATCAAGAGCAGCCTTGGCAGATTCTTCAGTAAGAAAGAGAAGGTGAGAGACAAGTATGACATCCCTGAAAATTTTAACAATGTACAGTAGGCTGGAGACCAGTGTTTCGTGGCCAAAATTGAATTTTTTAATTTTTGTATACAACAATCGATAACGTTCTAAAATCCAAAATATTAGTAATTTTAAATAGAAATTACAGTCCGTCATAGTAATATTGGGACACTATTCACTTGAATTTTTTTGTTGAGGAGTTAGAACAATTAGTTTCCTACATGACGTGAAGAAGGAATTGAAAAAAAATTGTAATTAGTCGAAATTGCATAGACAATGCTAAAAGTTGTTTTTTACAACTTGTTTTATGTGGGCCTACATTGAAAATTTAAAAAATACGTGTCGGAGATTTGTACAAATTATATATATTCTGAAAATGTGTTTCATTTCCAACAGATCAAGGGGAAAGACACACCAATGCCAGGAAACATGTCAGGAATGGGAGGAGCGAGCACGCCTGCTGACCCTGATTATGGTGATAGCGTAACCGTAGCGGGAACTATGGGCAGCAAGAGCGACTTCGACCGTAGGAAAAAGAAGAGGTAAGGAGTCACGAGTTTGCCGTGAGTATACACAAAGTGAGCATAATCGATGTACTTGATTGCAGTCCTAGTATGTTTGGTAGCATGTTAGATTCGTCGCGTCATGAACTGTTGGCGGAGGCAATGAAGGCTGGGACACCATTCGCATTGTGGAACGGACCGACTGTGGTAGCCTGGCTTGAACTATGGGTGGGCATGCCAACCTGGTACGTCGCAGCCTGCCGAGCCAACGTCAAAAGCGGCGCGATAATGAGTGCCCTAAGTGACACCGAGATACAACGCGAAATTGGTATAAGGTACGAGACTGATTCATCGTTCAGGATTTTTATTTTAAAGATCCGCAGTCTACTTATGAATATATTTCTTATTCTACCTAAATTATGACTCCACGACGAGTACACTCTGCATAAGCATCGTAAGGGTTGATCATCTAGCAACAGATACTTGATCGGCTAAACCTGTCCGCAGTTGTCATCTCCACCGGCTGAAGCTCCGACTAGCTATCCAAGAAATGGTGTCGCTAACAAGTCCGTCAGCGCCGAAAACCTCTCGCACAACCTTAGCATTCGGAGATATGAACCACGAATGGATTGGTAATGTTTGGCTGCCAAGTCTTGGATTGCCTCAGTATCGATCCACTTTCATGGAGTGCCTTGTTGATGCTAGAATGTTGGATCACCTCACTAAAAAAGAGCTCCGTAGTCAACTGAAAATGGTTGATAGTTTTCACAGGTAACGATAAGAGTCCAGAGAGAATGAGAAAGAGCTCTGTGGTTTGGAGTACCAGAGATCTGGGATTTGATTAAACTTAATCGATGTTTGCAGAACAAGTTTGCAATACGGCATTTCCTGTTTGAAGCGGCTAAACTACGATAGGCAGCAATTAGAAGAAAGAAGACAAATGGCGGAGGACGCGAACGTCGACGTTCTTGTGTGGAGCAACGACCGCGTTATAAGATGGGTTCAATCGATCGGCCTGAAAGTAATTTCAAAAGCATTGTTCATTCTTCGTTTCACACGTTTTTCAGTGGATCCGAGAATCTAATCTCTTATTTTAATCTTGTCTCATCCTACCACAGTTGTCCATTTTGAAAGAGAAAATTTACAAAATTAATTATTCATTTTTCCATTGTGTCGATCGGGACATCGAGGGACAAAGTAAAGTGCGGAAATGCGGGGCCGTGATAAAATATGACTTTGTGTGTGCAGGAATATGGGAACAACCTTTTGGAGTCGGGGGTGCACGGAGCGCTTGTAGCCATTGACGAAGGTTTCGATGCGAATAGTTTTGCCCTAGCGTTGCAGATCCCAACACAAAATACACAAGTAAGTTGTAGGTCGAAAAATCGATAGCTGGGGGTTTTATTAACTTGTCTTTTTTTTGTTACAACAGGCTCGACAACTATTAGAAAGGGAATTTGCAAATTTATTAGCGGTAGGAACAGAGAGGCGACTCGATGAAGCGAATAGTATGAAATCCTGATCCAACTTATCCAGCAGGCTGCCTCATCTTCAACCACATCACGTCTAGTCCAAACCCCAGCTATTACTACTCTCTGTACGCAAGTGTGTTGTAAAAGTTGTAAGAGCTTTAAGTATCATTCTAAGGGTATCTTCATACTGTTAAGAATGTAACATGCGTTGGTATGGGGTATTTGTTTCTTCGGGCATGAACTGTTAAAAAGTAAGAAAGCGGGGTGCGATCGCGCAAGCGTTTACGAAAGCGTTTTATCGATTTTTATATCGCGCGCGTTTCATAGACCGCGTGTTACGCGTTTCGATGAAGAATAACGATGATTCTGAATCACAATTGCTCTCGTATAGATACCGAAATGTAGTGAGCGGTCGGGACGTCGTCGTGTGCGATCTGTATACTTTTTTTCCTCGAAAGCCATACGATCAGTTGATAGGTAATTACGACAATAATTCTAATTTATTCTGATTTGTTAAGAACGGTGATTTGTAGATTGAAAAACATGACCGATAGTTTGTAAAAACATTTCCACGACGCGATTACATATTTCTTATACTATATTTGTCTACTTATACTCTATAACGAATAGTCGAAACGATATCTATTTTCATACCATTTACCGCACAAAGTGAAAGAGATCCTGAAATTATATATTAGTGCCATCGCTCTCGAGGAAACTATTTATGTACAAGGGAAAAGACTGCGTTCTATATTTCTGCATCTATAAGACAGTGACCTAATACGCCATGTATATATGTGTACATATACATATATGTATATAAATACATATATGTATACATAGGCATATATATACAAAGATATATATATATATCTTTGCACAGAAGGAGGGTGAGAATTACTTGTTCTCCTCTGTTATTTCGATGAATTTTAAATGTTTGTAGATCACATATAAACACATAATATATTTAAAACAAATACACCGAAGCAACTATCATAATTAAATTATCAAGAGAAAAAACGAACAAGGGAAACCAGTTGCATGGACGTGTTTGAAAGGCTCGCTTTTTATTTACCGTGGACTAGAGACAGACATTTTATACCAAAATATTCGCGCAATATATAAGTACGTGTACGAAGCGTTAGTAGATGTTATAACGTTAAGGAACTTTGTAATTTTAATTGATAAACGGAACTATCGATATCGGTCGAGCATAACTATATCGTTTCATCGTTTCTCATTTTTCGCGATCACGTAACGAAAGAAGTAAATAGTTTCTCATTCCTCTCTCTAGCATTTCTAGCTCCAGTTTGATTTTCTCGTTCGACGGACCCGTCATCGATAGGTCATCCGTGATGTATTTGTAATTATGTTGATTAAAAGTTCCAGAGTGATTGACTGCTACTAGACTCGATCGGTAGCGAGTGAGTATTCGCGCGAACGTTATTGTAAATGCGAACGAGAAGCTAACGAGACGAGAAGAGAGACGATTTTGGCCATAGAAGGGAGGCGTCGACGCGCTGACAATGGCCATAAATAATTAACTAAATAACGGTAGTGACGATGTTGCTGAAGACAATGATTGCTATGATAATTAGAATTACCCATTACAAATGTTATCGAGCTGAAAGGTGTGGCAAAAGACTGAGACTTGACGACAGCGACTGTAATCGACATAACAAAAAAAAAGAGAAAAAAACTGATCACGATAAAGACGATCACAATAATGATGATAAGTTATAATGGGATGTTGTTAATGTTGTTGATACTTGAGGAATCATTGTTGTTGATGTTTGTTTCCCTGTGAACTACCTAAAACCCCCTGCAAGCTGTTCATTCGTTGTAACTTCATGGCTCTGCAAAGACCTTCCGAATGGGCGCATACGTACCAAATAGTTTCTACCAAAGACATCGCAATACAGTACGATGATCGTACAATCATACACACGTGTATGGGAATTCGAACGTCGGCACTCGAATTATTCGCGCGGTAGAGAGATAGAAAGAATGAGAGAGAGGGAGAGAAAGTGAGATGAAAGATGAGAATATCTACGTGTAAAGATCATTACTGTACAGTTTCATCACATCCTTCGGCGTGTAATACTTTTCTCTCGAGTACCACCGATCAGTGGAAATATTTCTAGATAATCAGAAAAGACTCGCTAAGCCAAAGCAACGTTACGCTACCTCAATACTGAAACATGGTGGTACCCCCTTTTTTTCTCTGTATAAATCTTTATGGTATGATTAATTCTTGGGCACCGACCTCTTTGCGTTCATCGTTGCAAATGATGTTGCTTTCGACTTTCGACTTTGTTGAGAAGCCGGGTTAAAATGACACGATAGAACAAAGACAAACACAAAAAAAATTCACGAATTCGAGAAAAAGGTACAGAAACGTTTTTTTTCATTTTTAGTTACTTAGCAATACCGAATATTTCTATACGCATAGAATTATTAGAGGAAAACTACAATCGAAGTAGAGCATGCGTTTCTACAATAGTACTACATGCTCTTCTCACTAATATACATGCTAGACGATTGTACAGAACTAATTTGTACAAAATGAATAGAATTATACAAATGCTGAGGCACTTTGTGAAACAGAATGGCCGTCTCTCCCTTTCGGAAGTGTCCGCAGTGTGTGTAAATGACTGAACTTATTTTTAATGTACGCTAGTTAATAGTGTCCATGGACATTCCAAGGAAAGCAAATGAAAGGAAACCTTCCAAAATGATGCAGCCACGTTTATAATCACTCGAATATGTAAATCATAACTCGGTATATGTAGCAGCTTCGCCGCTTTCTATGTATTTAAGTATAAATATATACCTAGATACAGAGAATTCTCGCCTGAGTCCAGCCTCCGACTGCTCGGTATCGAATAGAGCTTGAGTAAGCAGAACTAATCGTATTTAACAGACGACGACTTGTGCTATTCAACGCGTAATGTTTTTACCAAGAACATGAACAATTTTCGTATAAACTTGGTCTTGCCTTCGGTTTACTTTCATTTCGTTCGTGTCTGCATAGAAAAAAAAGCCGCCATTTTTTTTATTGGACTCGACGTTGATGTATTAAATATTGTCTTCAGCAATGCTGGAAGAGTTTTCCTTCGTTGAATGCTGGTTATTGTTAAGCGTAAATAGTGCTTAAAGAAAGACATGTAACATCTAAGTTCCCGCCTATCATCGGTTGACACATATCATAAGATTGTAAAAAGTATTTCTAGTAAGATTTCTATTCAAGGCAAGTCTTTCTTTTCGCTAGGTTTCAATTTTCGTTTTGTCCAGAACGAACAATGTGCTAGTATATGGTAAAAACATACACGTAATATGTATAATATTGTGATGTAACAATCCGTAGCATGTGTTTACTTGATAGCGTATTCGTTTCTTCAGATACACACACTTTCTTACGCTCAATTCGGCCGAACTGGACGGAAGAACAATTTCAACATTATTCAGAATTTTTCGGTACGACATATGTTTGTGAGTGTTACTGCTAATTATATTGTAAATAAATATGCGCGCGCTCACGCGCGCACACGTGTGAGTGTGTGTGTGTGTATATATATTTCTCTGTGTATATATGAATTATTTATTAACAATCTTGTAATTTTCGAAGGTTTTATTACAAGCCCAATGCAGTTAAATATACTTCGGTCTTGATATAGTTTTGAGAACAATGAAATCGCTGTCGAGAATGTCAAATCGATTCTAATGTCTGATTAATAACCAAAAGTCGCAATCATGATGCAAAATGTGCAGCCGCGTCACAAGCGAAAAAGCAGCTTAAATTAACGCATATTCAAGACTAAAAATGGAAAATAAGTCAATATTCTTTTTTATCGAGTTTATTAGCTGCAGAATAAAGCATAATATATAATTTATTGTACGCAATGATTCCATGTAAAAAACTTCGAAATTGACTATGTATGATTTTATTTTTAATCGACTACTTTACCTGGAGTGTCGGGTAATTGTGCCAGCATATAAAACTGCGATTATGCTAGTAAGCGGGTAATTGTCAAATGTAATTCTCTGAATGTGAAGTAGTATCAAGCTATATAAATATAAATATATTTGTAACATATATAGTACAATACACAGTGCACCATAACTTTTCAAAGTGCTAGCTAATAGTTCAATTGATTATCTTGCTACGAACAATAGAGAAAAACTTAAAAAGACTTTCGGTTCTAGATTTATATGGATTACACAAATCAATTTATGATGTAATCTGTATTTATCTGTTTGTCACGAGATTTTAATAATTAATTTAAATGTGTCTGCTGCGACCAGAGTAATTTTTCAAAGTTTTGTTTGATACAACAACGGCAACTTTCTGTTGTATTTATTATTATAAACAATGAGCCAAAGAAGGCAGTTCGATGATATGAGATATGCGTGTATGTGAAAAGGGGGGAAACGGATAGAAGGAGAGCGTCAGTACGATGTGTAGTATAATTGAATGTGTGCACTGTGCAGTTTGTGCAGAATATTATTTTGTTTGAAAGTTACTAATATCGTGTACTACTTCACGTTTTTGTAATGAATGTAAGATAGTGTGTTTCATGTTGAAATAAGGCACCCTTTTAGCTGTGATGTTAACAATAGAGAATTCATATAGAGGGATGCAAAACAAGGAAGAGAATTAGTCTAATAGAAATGAATTTCATGTTATATTTATTATAACAACAATTCAGTATTACAGTATATACCAATGTTTGCTGACTACGAATTCTACTACCGGTTAACGTCATTGCTAACGAAATGTGAAAAAAGAAGTATAACAAAACGGCACACATATTGAAGAAATCACAACGAGGCACAAATTTTGTAAGGGGACAGTTCGAACTTCTGTTACCCCCTTTAAAAAACGAAAAAAAATGAGAAAACACACTGGAATCTTGAGAAACCAAGAATTGGACCTGAAGATTTCCATGCAAGTATACGTATAGACAAAGTAAAATCAATGAAAGACAAGAATGGTAACAGGACATAGTTATTGGATAAATAATTATAACGATAATACTATTATCGCTATCACTACCGCTGCTAATACTACTACTATGACTATTACTATAACTACAAATACCATTAGTGCTACCACTATCATTACTATAACTACAACTACCGCTACTACCATTACCATTATAAATTGTCCTTGTAATTTTTATATGCCAAGTGTATACTTTAATAGGATAAATGGAAGAATATGGGAAACGAGTCGCAGTAAATGTAACATATAATGGCCCTGCTTGGTATAAGCAGGACACAAACTATGTTAACTGAACTATGAATTATAAATATTGTATAAGACGATAAATAATAATTATTATTACCATTATTATAACTATTATCGATTGAATTAGCAAATTGTAATCTACCCATCAACCATTTTTAAGTAAGGGAGATATGAGTCTGTAATTCGTGTGTAACAAAGATCAACCTGTACAATGTTGTTGCTACTGCTGTTGTTTTTTTACTGTCCTTTATCTCATTATTTAAGAAAAATATTACATTCAAAAAACCGATTCATTCCAGTTCATTAATCCCAAACGAAACAGCTTCAAATGCAGTCAGAGAAATAGATTTATTTTTCCCAAAAATATACAGCCTAAATACATAGACTGATCATTACAATATTATATATTACATTGTTTAACATTGTTTTATGGAAGATTCTTGTGTAATACTTACATTATACATAACCAATATAACCTCAAAATGTTAAACTTGTTATGCTTCAAGGCCTTATATTTTATATTGTTTTATATTAATTTTATACAATGTGCAACCGAAAATGCATTCTGTGATCAAATAGATGAATACGAAGAGACTGATAAAAAATGCGATGTTCAAACGCATTACTCGAATAACCGGTACTGAATGAATTCATAATTTTTCTCATTTATCAAAATGAATAATTTTCTGACAAAATGTTTTTCAGTTACATTCTTTACGATGTTAATCCACCGGAAGGTGCCAATCTCAGACGAGACGTCTATGTTCGTGTAGCAGTTTTTATAAAAAATTTAATTAAAGACGAAGAAAAATATATGTGGAAATTAGTTTTACCACCATGGGGTAATTTTATCATTCAACTTTGTTGTTGTTAAATATTTATGAAGACACGTTCATTACATATTTTCAGTTCTTTCTATTTAGGTAATTTGTATCATTGGCAATCTCAAAATATAGGACCTCAAACACAGCTGCCTTGGAGCCTATTTTTTGATATTCCAAGTCTCCAAAAGTATATACCAGTCATTGAAATGCATCAATTTATACAAGGTATAACACTTGCTATTTTACAATGGCTTATGGGATCGGTAAATGTTTATGTTTTCAGAGTACCCTTCGAAAAAAAAGCACACGCAACTTGATGTTGTGTATATACTGCAGAACGATGAAGAAATGTTTAAAACAGGGAAATTTGAAGACAAAAATGAGTTGGTGGAATGTAATGGTGAATCTTTATATTATAACAAACCAGGATCCATAAGATATGGTAGATACTTTTGGGGATACCATAATGTAACTTCTGAATCCATTAAATGCATCAAGTTCCATGGAATGATATCAGGATTAAAACACAATCTTCAGCCTTCTATTTACAGGTAAGAAAATACTTTATATTATATGTACAAGATTTGATGCAATTAAATTTATTAATGCAGATCTGTAATGTTTGATCACATGGAAATTGCATTACACGACACTTATGGATCACAAGAATATTGGAGAGCCAGACGCAGCATGAGATACAGCTCTGAGTTATACAAAGTTGCTATTGAATACAGGAAACATTTTCTCAATTCAACAAATAAAGATGATAAGACTGATAGACCAACTGACTGGACTCAAGAAAAGGTATCTAATTATAGAGTGAAATTGATAAACATTATGCTATAACGTTATTGAACTACAGAATAGAAGAAACGCAGTTGGAGGACCATACTTAGCTACTCATTTAAGAAGAGGCGATTTTGTGGTCGGTCGTTCTTCTACAGTGCCAACAATAAAATCTGCTGCTTCTCAGTTGAGGAAAAAATTGGATACACTTGGATTGAAAGTTCTGTTTGTTGCTACCGATGCCATAGAAGATGGTAAATTCTTTTTCATATACTACATACGATTAAAACTTAAAACATTGACTGAATAAATATTTTACAGAATTCAACGAACTTAAAGAATATTTGCCCGAGTATGCAGTACTAAGATACATTCCATCAGATTATGTTCTAAATAAATTCAAAGACGGTGGAGTAGCCATTATCGATCAAATTATTTGTTCCTACGCAAGGTAAAAATTTGTAACAGTCATATATTTCATTTCTCTTATTGCAAATAAAAAAGAATATAGAAATATATTCTCCTTCAGATACTTCCTGGGAACACGTGAATCAACATTCACTTTCAGGATACAAGAAGAGAGAGAGATTATAGGTTTTCCGTCGAAAACAACATTTAATGTTTTGTGTAAAGATCATAAAAAATGTAGTTCGAACGGACAATGGGAGATCGTTTGGTAATATATAAAAATATAAATCAAGTATTAGTTTTAATGTAAACAATGACTGTATAAATATATTGCTCTTGTGTACATTTAAACTGCTTTTCTGTCATTAATTTTTCGTTGGACTCAAGTTTCTTAACTTATTATGGGTTTACCAATTAAATCTTGTTCACGGCGAATTTCTTGCTCGCGCTGTTGTTCCCTGTTCAAGGCCTCCTTTTGTTTCATTTGTTGTAATCTTAACGCTCGTTTCTGTATAAACAAAATAGCATATTAAATACATATAAATAAAATATTAGTTGTATTAACGCTTACTTTTAATTTGAATATACGTTCGTGGATCGAAGTCATCTCTTTCTTCATGAAAGTTAACTTTCCTTGATAAACTTTTACTGTTTGAAACTGCAATGTACAGTTATTTAAATAATTTATATTTTACAATCGGTAAAGTTATACGAAAGGTTAAAAATACCATTTTATTTAGGTCAACATCTTCATAAGTTTCTTGAAGCTTTTTGTTCTCTCCTTGCATTTGATTAAGTAAAGCCTGTTGTTTTCCTCTGAAAAGGAACAAACAATAATTGTAATGTTGTAATGAATACAATAAAATATAATAAATTGTTTTTACTTACGTTACTTCAATCAACTCTTTATGAACCTGCTCCAATGGTAATTTATAAATACTCAAAAGTCCTTCGGCCAATTTCTTTGCTGCTTCCGAAAAATTCTGCTGCTCATCGTCACTGTGTAACAACAAACAAAGTTATATGCACAGTTTGTAAACAAACAAAGATATATGCACAGTTTGTAAGCAAACAGATTGCATTATAAAACAAGACTATATAAATAGTACCCATCACGTTTTTCAATCTCCGACTGAACTTTCTTCACCTCCGATTCTTCTAAATCAGTCATCATCTTGAATGATTTTTTATTGAACAGTCACTGTAACATATTAAAAAGACTGTAAGAATTTTAATTAAACAATAACCTGCATCGCCAGTTTGACAGCTGTTAAACACAAATGATAACTGTCATGCAATATGAATTTTTTAACAATACACCGGATAAAAAATTGATATAATACACGAAGAAAATATACATACTTAAAAATAAAAAACAATAACTATTAAACACCACTGATCGTTCGATTAATGTATACACAGTTTTTTGGAATAAGTCAGCTGATTTCAACCTCGTGTATATAACACACGTATACACGTGCGCGCATTTGTGTGGTCATCACTCAATATATTGATGTGAAAAGCATTAATTATTTATTCGGAAAATAATCAATTTAAATTCCAACGATCTGCCTTTTTCCTTTAACATTACGGAACACCCATCGTACATTCTCGGTACCATTTTGCATTTTAAATGAATTTAAATTTTTATGACAATTGTAGCGAAAGTGGCGCGATGGTGCCGCCATCTACGGTGGAGGGTTTACGATCTAATTTCCCTTATCTTCCCCACGTGTAAGACAAAGACAGAGCCAGTGTGCAACAAGGACAAAATAGGTGGATTTGGATTTGTCTCCCGTGCCACCTCCTTTTTTGCGGCGCTTCGAATCTCCTGGTAAGTATTAGGCGCCCATGCTAATGAAGGTGGTATCCGACAAGGACAGACTTATGCAATTTACGAAGAGTGAGAAGGACAGATATAGAACGCTCTCACTCGCCTATCAAATCAATCGATGATTCATTAATTACTCATTTTTTAGGAAGAATTTATAAACTACAGCGATTGCAGAATACGAGGCAAACCTTCTGCCACTTTCACGTATCGTTTTTTATTGGATTTTGTTAGTTGTTAAATAGTTATTAACAATTTTCCGGACCTCTGTCCAGAAATAAGCTCAAAAATCTTGACACCATCTTACAAATAAATTATTTTCTGACTATCCAGACATAATTTGTGATGATTTATGATCGAAGAAGCTAGAATAGACCTCTAGCAACAATCCAGTAACAATTCTGTATAGATCAGCCTCGCATTTAATTAGTTATTAACAATTTTCCGGACCTCTGTTCAGAAATGGGCTCAAAAATATTGACACCATCTTATAAATAAATTATTTTCTGAATCTCCAGTCAGAATTTGTGAAGATTTATGATCGAAGAATTTAGAATAGATCTCCAGCAACAATCCAGCAGCAATTTTTGCATAGATCCAGCTCGTATTTAATTAGTTACTAACAACTTTTGCAGAGATAAATTGTTTCTCCCATGTCCGTAATGTGTAAGACAAGGAGAGTCGACTGTGCGGCAAGGATAGATAGAGAAATGGTGGCGCGATAGTGTCTCCATCTACGGTGGAGGGTTTGAGAACTAATTTCCTTTATTTCCCCATGTGTAAGACAAGGACATAGACAGTGTGCGCCTAGTAAAAAATTCTAGCTCGTGCCACCTCCTTTTTCGAGGCGCTTCGAATCTCCTGGTAAGTATTCGGCATACAGAGAAGCAAGGAGGTATCCGACAAGGACAGACTTATGCGTTTTACGGAGAGCGAGAAGGACAGATATAGATCGCTCTTACTCATCTATCAAATCAATCGTTAATTCATTAATTACTAGCTTCTCAGCAACAATTTATAAACTAAAGCGATTGGAGAATACGAGGCGGACCTTCTGCTACTTTCACGTATAGTTTTTAATTGGATTTTGTTAGGTGTCAAATAGTTATTAAGAATTTTCCGGTACTCTGTCCAGAAACAAGCTCAAAAATATTGATGCCATCGTACAAATAAATTATTTTCTGACTCTCCAGACATAATTTGTGAAGATTTATGTTCGAAGAAACTAGAAAAGACCTCTAGCACCAATCCAGTAGCAATTTTGTATAGAAAATTTAATTGAGTGTAATTTAAAATAGTAATTATTTTTTACTCGTATTTAATTAGGTATTAACAATTTTTGCAGAGGGTACTTGTTTCTCCTATGCTTAAATCTTTACAAAATTAGATTCAGGAGATATCCAAAACATCATTCTAGATTTTTTTTGTGGAAAACTTATTCATAATTAAATTACATGTCTATAGAATTGGAAAATTAATTGAGCTCGGACAAAATTGTCACGATTTTTAGAAGAAGCTTAAATTAAAGGTACAGGATCGTATTTTGTATAGGGGTATTTGGGGAAAGTGGCAGGACAAAAATCAAACGAACCAGCTTGAATAATATATTTTGTTCTGAGGGTAGGTCACATTGCAAAATAGTATGGAAGGAAATAGGTTTGAAATAATCTTACAATTAGATATTAATTTACAAAGTCTTTATTGAGAATCTTTCAATAAATTTGTTCTTACGACGTCTGTGGGACGTTCATAAAAAGTCTTACAGGTCCAAAAATGTTAATTAAATATATTTAATTAGTATATATACATGTGATTGGTCATGTGAAAATAAGAGACTGGAAGGGTCCCTTTTCACATGACAAATCACATTATACAATAATAACGTTTAATTATAGGAAATACATATACATATATGTAATTTTGTAATCTTGTAACTTTCCGTCAGGTGGGACGACAAGATCCCGTTCAGACACGGCGGAAACCGCGCGGATTGACCGCGTGGGGCTTATTTACATTAGCGACTTCATATTCGTTCACATCTGTTCGCGCGGACCAACAATCCAAAATGCAAATCGCGCGATCGAGAGCGCGCGGTTTCTGCCGTGTCTGAACGGGGTCTGAAACTCTGAAGAAATACTAAGTGGGTGGGTGGGTCTCCCTCGTAAGTATATATAGCAACCTCCACGTGGTGAGACCCGGTCAATCGGTGTGATTCTCGATTTATAATATTTTCTTTCGCGAAGATCAATTACTCTATAAAATATTAAAAATCGACTATCACATCGAGCTAATATAGCTGTAAAAATTAAACAATTCTTTGACATGATTTCGAACTTTTTCTTTTAAACGTTATAATTCTATTTCATGATTAAAAAACGTCGTTATGGAGTCAATATTGTTCGAGCTGACTTTATTTGAGTCCTCAAATGTTTAAAAATTCTTACGGAAATATATTCTAAGATCCAGAAATTCCTCCTAAATTCGTTCGAGTCTTGTCATAGTTACAGATTGCTCTTTTTCGATTGTTCAACCCGATCTAATATTTCTTTCTAACAAGACGAATAAGTGACTCTATGAGGTTTAAAATGACACTAAAATGATAAGAAAATTTTTTTCGAGTCGCCAAAAATTCCTTTGGGAAATATGTTTTTTTTATGCAAAATAAGACTATGTGCATAATTTTTGTTCGATCCGTTTTCACCGATTTTCGGAAATTTGGCCGCATTTTCGACAGAGTCGGTAATTCAGAACCTTAGAAGAAAAAAATGCATTTCATGCAACCAGAAAGTAGATGCAACACTCTTACAGACTCTTTATCTAGCACGTCTAGCACATGACTGGTCCACCGACGAGATATCTCGTCGGTGACTGGTGTATTCCAACATCTCGTCGGTGATGATATTAGTTCCGACCGATACGGTAGGATGTGACACAGAAATGGTAAGGGGGCTCCAGAGCCCCGCGGACGTGAGACAAAAAAATACATTGGGTGATTGGTCTACACCTATACCTCCGTCTGTGGTTCAATTTTTAAAATCAAGGAACACTTTTAATTATGTAGCAAGAAATATTGAAGCTGAAGGATCTTACATTGAGCTCCTGCAATTACTTGCTGAGAAAGGTATAAAAATAGAATATTTTTCACTGAGTTTTTATTTTATTGGTTAATATTAAATCTATTTATTTATAAATGTACAATTAGTTCGTTGTCTTATTCTGTTCACTTTCGACCACATACATTTGCAAATTCATACAGTCTGTTTTAATAGTTTTCAGTGGTAATAAATTTGTATCGGGCATTTCAGATACTTCTTCCTTGATGATCCATGGGAAGTCTTCACAGTTTGGGTTTTCGCTGAGACTAACATGGGCTGCTTCATGCGTTTGAATCTCAATAGAAAAAGTTGAGTCCTCTGGCAATGGTTTCAGATAAGATTCACACATGGACAATTTTAAACAAATTGTTCTGAGAGCCTCCTCTGTTTTTAAATAGTATGGATCCTTCCTGAAACAATTACCAAAATGTTTAGTAAGCCGTAACTACCAATTTATTGTCTAGTATACACACTCTGTATTATTTGCTTGTAGCTTAACAATATCAAAAGTGAATTTCTCAATTGGTTGGTTGCTTATGTTGTAAATAACAAGATTTACTGCCTTCACACTGTTCTCATCTTCTTTGACTAGCTCTCTAATAGCATTGAGAACATGTTTCAGGTACTCATTCAGCTCAGGATGCTCAGAAGCATATATCTCTGTACTGTAGATCTTTTTTCTTCTGAAGATTTCCTTAGGATATAAATTTCTGAAGTACAATATGTGATTGAATGCCACCTCAAGAAATTCCAACAAGATATCTACACCGACTGCAAATAGTTTCAGTCAGTAATTCCATTTATTATTAATTTATTAATTCCAACTGTTCAAGCTCTATATTTACCTATCATATCTTGAGACATTTCAAGCTCTGCTTTACCACTTAAATAATTATTACTTCACGGAAGTTTATACAAATTTACACCCTTACGGATATATGTATTAAAAATTTATATAAAAATAATAAAAATAATTTAAAAAAAAACTATTTTCATATAACGGTGTTGAATATTGAGATAAAAGCTAATAAAAAATATTAAAATAAATGCATTATCAAAATAAGGAACTAGAGATGAACGGGTAAAATATGATTTTATAATAGTTTTTAGTATATTGTATTATTTAGAGATTAATTCGACGCGCGCATCGAGCGAAACCAATTGCATATGGCGGTCAGTGTACATCGGACGGTTAGAGTGTTTTTATGTGACTTTTTTTACCTGTGAACAAAAAATATTGATAGATATTAGTGATAATTGGCTTCACGAGCGTGATAAGTGTTCCCTTACAATCAGATAATGTTGTAGGGGAAGAATATAATG
Source organism: Lasioglossum lativentre (assembly GCA_916610255.1). Lineage (NCBI taxonomy): Eukaryota > Metazoa > Arthropoda > Insecta > Hymenoptera > Halictidae > Lasioglossum > Lasioglossum lativentre. The sequence continues at coordinate 33,910,062 of OU744355.1, read as the reverse complement.
TTGTAAAAATAAAAGCGGCGTTTCTCATAACCTCGAACATCAGCAACGAATTCTACCTTCGTGCAGGTATACAGCTTACGATTTTTAGGCGTGTTGGATTGTTCATATGTTTTCAATTTCTTACCGATTAACTATGCTGTCCGTCATTTCTTTTTTATTGTTATCATCGAACGTAGAAATCTATTGGAATCAGTTGTATCGAGTGCCACTTTCGTTACGTTTTTATTTTACCAACGGAATCGTGATTCTCTCATGGCGCGAAATGAAACGCGTGCTTTTTCACGTTGTACCATTGCACTACTGAGCTGAAAATATTTATGCAAAGTACAGTAGTTAGTAAATTAATTTACAAAAACCGAGTTTTGATAACAATTTGGACACTTTAATACGGTTTTTATCGAATAAAAATAATATTTTATCTTTAGCTATGAAGTTAGTGTACGTAAATTATAGTAGCTCCATGAATATATACTATATATACGATCAAAACGTAATTTAAAAATTGATAATCTTTTCAAGGAATTTCTTACCACATATGACCAACTAACTAATGTAACTATTATATTTCAGAGAAGAATGCCGCCAAGCAAGAAGATTGATTTAGATAAACTAGCTTGGGCTTGGGTAGAAGGTGTTTTACCCGAAGAAATAAAGAAAGTACATCTAGAGTCTGCCTATAGGATAGGTTTGAAAGCTTGTAAAAATTGCAAGTAAGTTGGACAATCCCCAAAAAATATTTCTTTTGTTCCATATAGTTTTTAAACACACCGTATAATTGTGTTTTTCTTTTCCAGGCGTAACTGCACAAATAATCCACAATGTCTAACAGGCATAGGCGAAGAAAAGTATATGAAGTCTCAACTGGTAGAAGTAGCATCATTAGAAAGTTCTTTATCCGAATTACGTGACCCCACAGAGTACGTGGGTTTAAAGAACCTGGGTGCTACTTGCTATGTGAACAGTTTAATTCAAATGTGGTTTCATAACGAGGACATGAGGTATATATACTTTCTTTCAATTCACTCTACTCGTAAGAATGTTCGTGAAAATCTTTATAAGACAAAAATGAAATTGTATATTTTTTACAGGAGGATAATATACAAGTGGAACATCACAGAGGATCCAGAGGAAAAGGAGGCGGTGTGTCAAGCCGACATGGCGGGACTACCATTTCATCCGGTGACAGCGGTCGGCCAGTTGCAATACATATTTGCTATGATGCAATTCGGAAACCGGCGTCTACTGGACCCAATGAATCTCGCGGTCGCGTTGTCTCTGGACACTAGAACTCAGCAGGATGCGCAGGAGTTCTCGAAGCTACTGCTGTGCCATATCGAAGGGAAACTGCAACAAAACGCGGCACTGAGGCAGATGTTGCAGAGGCTGACACAAGGGAAATACAGCTATATCAATTGGTGGGTTTTCTGAAGTGGAAAACAAATGAGAATTGTCCTAAACGATGATGATGCTGATGATCTTGACGATGAGAACATGGTAGGACACGTTGCTCGCTACGGTGACTGGTGCGATCAACTGATCTGACCGATATGGAAGCTAATACCTCCTAAATAACCGAGGCTTTATGTCTGATGCAGCTGCTCCAAGTGCGGCACCGAATACCCGACCTCTACCACCTTCTACGAGCTGGACTTGCAGCTCGCGGCTACCATCAAGGAGGCGATAGAGAAATACTTGTCCGTGGAACACCTAACTGGAGCGAATCAGTATCATTGCGTTACCTGCAACGATAAAAAGGACGCGCGCCGATTTATACGCTTGGAATCCCTGCCCGAAACCTTGAACATACAATTGATGCGTTTCGTCTTTCACAGGTACATATCTACGCCTCGATATGTCTTATACTTCCTAAGGGTACGAGTACATTGGAGCTGCGATACTAGCTGCGATACTAGGAAAGATAGCGTCGCTTTTGTGAATGCTTCAATGTGAACGTTTCCACTATAAAAGTATACATTCTATTTCGTCGCTTCGCTCTCTTCGTTAGTATCGTAGCTTCAATGTATTCGTATCCTAATATTCGTTACATTAATTTTACACGTTGGTCCGTTCGATAGAGATGCCGGTCAGAAAAGAAAGCTGAACTCTTTTATACAGTTCCCGGAGATCCTCGACATGTCCGAGTATGTCAGGTGTCCGCCGCAGTCTCAAGTGTACGGCCTTGTCGCGGTTCTGAGCCACAAAGGGCCGTCTGCGCACTCGGGCCACTACATTGCCAATATATGTAATTCGAACGGAGAGTGGTACCAATTTAGCGATGACAAAGTAGAGAAAATGCAGAACAAACGGATCGAGGACAGCGTAACTGGTAAGCATTAGAGGGGTGCGTGAACACGATGGTCGAGACGGGCATCGGGAGGAGGTTTTCGAAAATTTCGGGATTCTCGATACATTCGAGAATCCTAATATTCCGATCCCGAATAAAATTCTCGACCCGCCCGACCCGACATTTTCGGGTTCCCGCACGCCTCTAGTGAGCAAGGATTTTTATAGCTTGTTGTCTTGACGAAAGGTCTCTGGTGCTCAGTCGAATATTTTTTATCGATTTCAGAGGCTACAGCGAAAGTTGTAAAACGTGGTCGCGTCCCAAAGGGTTACCTGTCGTCCAACACGGCGTACATGTTAGTCTACAAAAAAGTGGCTATGGATGGGCGAATGAACAACGGGAAGAAGAGCAAATCGAGGAAAGTAGATGTCGAAACTAATAGTCACAATACAGAGACTCATAGCGATAAAGAGAAAGCAGACTCATCGGACGAAGGGAAGCGCAAGAACGGGCCAGATTCTATTCTCCTTAATTCCGGCACTCCAAGCAAAATGCTAAAGCTGGATATAGAAAAGAAGATTGAGTCGGATAGTGCGGTGTCCCCTTCGGAGGTTGTAGATTCCACATCTAATGGAAAACATTACGAACCCGACAACAAGGAAAATCATTGCGAAGTTAAGAGCAGTACAAAAGTGGACTATAAAAGGCTAAACGGTGCTGCGCACAGAGCCATGAGCTGCGGAGAGAGAGACTTTTACGAAGAGGTAAGACAGTGCTGTTTTAACTCTATATTGAAAGTACTATACGGGGCTAATCGGTTGCAGATGGAGTTTGAGAGCTGGGAAGTCAGTTGCACGTTACGCGAGTTAGTGAGGCAGGAAAACGTGAAGCACGAATTAAGTTTGTTGGCTATCCAACAAGAAAAAGTATGTACCGGTTAATTATGCGGCTTATTCTCTTTCCAAAATCCTTCTGACGATCACTCGTATCTTATTCTAGCAAAAGGAAATCGAAGACCAGAACTTGAAGAGACAGCTCGTGATAGACATCTACAACATTATTGCCAACACAGTCTCTTGGGACAGGTATCAGTGGGTCCCAAGCGACTGGTTATCGAAATGGCTAAACGGCCACGCATTTACCGAAGGTGTTCCACCGATAGACAACTCCACGTTGTTGTGTCCACACTTTCGGCTCGATCCACTGAAAGTGAATCGCGCGAAGTGTCTACCTCTGACAGCTGCGGAATTAGTCTACGACAAATACCGCGGTGGCCCGCGGTTAGATCAAAATTCTCTGTGTGAGGTTTGCGTGAGGCGGCGGTACAAGTTGCTACGTTTCAAGATCTCGCTGGAGCGTGACTACAAGGAGGTCAGCGAGCTTATCCGAACCTTCAAGGAGCCGTAAGTCATTGGAATTCGAAGTTGCTTCATTAATTATAACAGGGGCGACGAACTGGCGGCCCGTTCGCCAATCGTGGAATATAGGAATATAGAGAAAGAGTTAGTCGCCCCTGAATTAGAATATTAACCAACAACGATTATTTTGTTTATCGTAGGACCGAGGAGAGTTACATCGTGGGCGCCGATTCGTGGAGGTCGTGGCGGAGATTAGCGATGGAGAAGTTTCTAGACGATTTGGAGCGTGAGATTCGAGGCGAGGATGGTCAGTCATCGAACGGGCCCGAGGAGGACAGTAAAAGCAGCAGTAAAGAGAGCGAGGGGTCGAAAGATGTGGAGGAGAGCGAGGAGAACGAGCCGATACTTTACTTCAACGAGGATCTGCTCTGCGAGCACGGGTCCTTGAAGACACCCGTTTCGTCCAGGAAGGTGGTACCGAAGGAAGCCTGGGTGATCCTCCGGAAGTACTTTCCAGAGGCGAAGGAGTACACGACTATATCCCCGCCTTGTTCAATTTGCGAGGTACTATCGCCTTTCAAGATATTCCTTAGCACGTTGACCGCCATGCGATTGTTATGCGCTTTGCACAAGTCTCGCTCATTTCATTCATAAATGCGATTAGCGGTATCAATAACAATTGTTAGTTACTTGTTAATGAAGTTCCCACCTTACATTATAATCTAGCTATTTTCAGCATCAATAAATTGATATTCAGTGGCATTAATTTTATAATCAAAAGTCAAATATATTCATTTTTATATAATTCCATAATTGCATTTCCTCCAACTGGATGCACATGTAATCGTTGCGCTGTTCCAGGAGAAAATGGAAAACGCACAGAAGGCTAAGAAGGACGACAAGATCAAGGCGAAACAGCAAAAGGACGAGTTGAACGATCTGTACCACGGGCGGAATAAGAACGAGATACAAAGATGCGAGGACCCCGAAAAGTTGTTCTACATCGTAGAGAAAGGCTTCCTGGACAGTTGGCGTTCCTTCGTCCGGTGAGTTTCTTCGAGTAATCGTTATACTACGGATCTGAATACGCTTACGGTATTTTTGATCTGTTGAAACACTGCATACAGAAATATTCAAAGAAATGTAATACAATTTTTAGCTTTTTTGGAACACTATAAAACCCATAACAGGGAAAATAAATATTCTTCCAATTGCTTCTTCTGTAAATCTGTTGATAAAAAGTTGTATGTCCATAGAGATCTGCTATTTAGTCATAATTGATTAGATCCATAAGCCTTATACATATAAACATGTAAATACATAATTTCGGGATCGACAAGTGCTGCCGCCATTGTGCGACCGTACGAACTGCGGACGTGCGCCACTGCTGACGCTAGATGGCGCGACAATGATCTCCGAGCAGTTAAACAATTAAAAAAAGCATTATTTTTTTTTTTTTTAAATGACATCTTAACGAGATAAATTGCTAATGTTAACCAATCATTGGTTTTCAAGTAAAAATATTAATATTATTAAAATGATGCAACCCACGTATAATAACTACCAAAAAATAGTAAAAAATTAAATTATTTTTCGGTAAATCTCTATTGTTGGTGGATGTTTCAACCGATTCAATTTTTCGAGCGAGAGAGGAGGCCTCGAATTTAATGGTCTATGGAGCTGAGGGCTCGATGCTCCCTCTTTGTTGGGGTGAATCGCCTCGGAGGCATCGAGAGACTAGAGAAAATTTCACTGCATCCGTTCTTCCGAGCGCTTAAACAACCGCGACGAAAGACAACGCGTGAAACGAGCCAGAAACGGCTATAAATCATTCCATCCGGTCGGGAAACGTCCTCGATCTTCGTTCGAGCGCGCAATTAGGCGACGAAAGACGCGGGTTCGGGTTCGGGTCCGAGCCAAGCAAACAGGGGTGGGGAAACGGTTCCGGGGACCGTGCGGAAAATCGGTCCTCGGACGGGGGTGGCAACGGGGCGAAATTGCGGCCGCGACGAGCCCCGAATAAGGCGAAACGGTATTAAGACGGCGGCGGATGGTGTTCCTCGAGGCTGATGTATCATTTGCCGGCGGGTCGTTAGGCGGTTTCAATTAGTTTTCCGTGCTGCTCCTGGCCCGGCATCCACACGAGGATGGGGGAGCCCACCGCAGCCCTTAATCGCGCGGTCCAGTTTTTTCTCATAATTAGGAAAAGCTCGTTAATGCGCCCCTGCTGTCCCCGCTCTGCCCTCCTCTTTTCTCTCTTGCCAAATTCTAGGCCCTGCAGATCTCCGTAGAAACTATTCTGCGTTTACCGATTCCGCTTGGTTCGTTGATCTTGATCGTTCAGCGATAAAGGTCCATCGTCCAATTGTCCCTGGGGATGATTCTTTTCTATTAAACCTAGGATGCCGGACCATTTTCGTATCCACATAATTGATATTCATTGTCAGACTGCGAATCTTTGTGCAAAATAACAATCATTTGCATTAATTGCGAGCCTTAAGAAGCAAATAGGAATTTGTTTCTCCCTTTAGTGGTTGTATTAAGTCGTACGGAATCTGTTGTTTTCCAATCTTTCGAAACATATTTGTCAAGGTACTCTTGTTAGACGCTTCAGTCTTTCTATTGATCCGGAACATCTGCCAATTTCAATAATTCACTAAAAAGCGGCAGTAACGTGGCGATTTTAATTCTCCGGGTCAGTCCAATGGGTTAACGAAGAATTTTCAGATTCTTGTAGAGTTGGTACATGTTTTCTTGGGGGTGGGATCGTGAGGATAATTTTACGCTGAGCATTTTAATCGGTGCGTTCTTCGGAATGAATGAATCTTCGAACAATTTTTATCCACGTTATAAATCGCCTGGAACGTGGGGAAGGGTGTCTGAAAAATTAATCACCGAGAGGCACGAGCGAAAACAATGGCATTGGAAAAATATTCTTCTTTTGAAACGGTTCTCATTCAACTAGCGAATTCCGGGAATCGCGGGGGGTGGGATTTGCGGACGTTCTTCGCATTCTTCTAGATTTTTACGTCACAGGGCTGAATGGGCGAGACGCAAAATCGCATTCCCCTGTTTCTATTTTCTAGATCTCGTACGAGTTTTGATCATAGGCTCGCGCAAATGTTTCGTTGTTCTTCTGAATTGTCAAAATGTTTTATTAAACGCAACGTGCCTGCTTTATGAAATATTTTAGCAGACAAAATTCATGAAATCTCTGAATATTATGCCGTGTACCATGACTTTAGACGACCAAGTATATAATATGACTATTTACCTTTGAATAGATTACGACGTTGGTAAAGAACGAGTTAAGAAGAAAATAAAATTGACTCGCGGTGATTCGTTGCGCGAAGCGGTTCGTCACGATCGTCTTCGAAGATCGTTTACCTCGTCTTCACCCAATTCCGCGGAGTGTCGGCCTCGTTAATCGGTCCAGGCCAATTAAAATTTAATCACCGCTCGTTTCATCCTTTTACAACGGGGCGATAAGGTTCGCTCCCTCGTTTGCGTGTGGGGGATAGAACAACGGGCCACTTATTTCGGGTTTTCACGAGCCTTTGGCCGGCACCGAAATCAAGCGTGACATGACACACGCGGTAATCCGCGCAAAGGGTTGATCCCAGTTTAGCCGGCTGTCCGTAAACCGTGGAACCCGCGGGACTTAAGCCCCGGCAAATTTGAATCCGTCAATCTTGACCGTCCAGGAGGAAGCGTATAATCAGCCCGCTTCTGCGCTCCCGTAATACCCTCGCCCGGGCATTAGGGGCTTTTTTCCGACGGTGTCAGAAAGATTTAACACCGGTGTTTCGGAGGCGGGCTTAATTTCGCGCCGGGCAACCGTTGCGACATCTTCGCCGATCGTTTTTCTTCGCCGCGAGGCCTGCAGGTCCCGGGCGCGATCATCTTCCGTTCCGAACTTGGAGAATTCAATTTGCCACTGGGAATGGAAAGGAGGATGATCTTGGGTGTCTTCCCGCGCGTCATTAGTTCACCGCGTTTACGCATTTGCAGGGTGCGTGATCGTGTTCACGAGGCACACGGAAAGGTGTAGATTGGCGATTTAGCTACCGGGAGCCTATTAGCGGGCTTCTCCGTGACGAATCTCCGTAACGTTCCATCAAATAATCCTGCCAGGGCAACCTAGATGCTAGAAGCTGACGCGGCTTATTCGATTTGGCGAATTGTCTTTGGAACATTCTATGGAAGAAACGTCTAGGCTCGATTTCTATTTGCGAAGACGCGGTTTTTATTCCCCGTTGAAAGGACCGTCATCCGGTCTCCATTCCCTCGATCAGCAATTAACGAAGACCCGTTAATCGAAAGTCGTTCTCCCCAGAACCTCTTCGCAGCTTCGGGGAAACAAATGGTCCCGCGGATTGCAATCTGTTCGGGTCGCCTCCGAGCAAAGTCCTCCGCCAATCCGTCAACGTCACCTGGATGGATCCGCGAAAGGATTACGTATTTGCATAGACGATCGCTCAACTTCTATCGGGAAGACCCCCCGGTGTCTTTTTATTGCCCCCGATACGTCGCGAACGGTTTGCTCGGTCGCGGCAGTCGCTAGTCGTGCTCCGTTTCGCGGCCATTTTAGCAGAACGGATCGCTTAACATACGAAACCTGCGATCACAAACTTTAACTTTTCATTCCCACTCAACATCGAAAAGTTGTCTCTCATGGAAGAGATACTTTATAGATTTAGAATACTAAATTTGAGAACCTAGGGCAGCAGAATGTCCATCGAGGTTGGCAGTTTTTGGGGTGTTGCTTTTTTCCCCGGTCGTCGGATGACGGCGTTTCCGAATTTCCACGGGAAGCTCGGCGGTCAGAGAGCGGCCAGGACGGTGGTAGAATAATTAGTCATTTATGAGGCCGTAAGTGGGGCCGCAAATCGCAAATCGGTCCCTCTCGAAGGGACAACGGCGTCGCAGGGACTTGGCAAGGACGGTAACGGCGGCACCGGCGTTATCTCGAAATTATTAATCACATCGTAACGCGTCTCACCGACGGAGAAAGAGAGCCGAGGCCCGGGTGAAAGGGAGAAAGAGCCACGAGCCACCGGCTCCATGGACTTATCTGACACCTTAATCAATTCCAAGTTATTAATTACGGCCCCGTGGCCCCGAACGTTGCCGTTCTGGTCCTCCATCAAGCCGGTGGCACACGCTTAGAAAGCCACCGGAGCATTGTCTGCGGCTCACAATGCAGTGTCAACACGATCGGAGTCACATTTTCGGCCGGGTCATTAATAATTATTTAGAGAACCACCCTTGAGGACCTTAGCCGACGATTCCTTCCGGTTCTCGCGTCTTTTTCGATTCTGTTCGTTGCACCTCGTTGAACGTCTGCAACAAAATTTTCATTATAAAATTTCAATTGCGATAGAATTGTCAGTCGTTGTTAGCGGGGTTGCACACCTTTTATAAAGGGAGATTGGGGGTTGTCCAGTGGGTAGTGACGCGTGAACTCGTTCCTTTTAAGTTCAAAGGTCCAGTTCGAGCACCGCGCGCGGCACTCCTTTGAATATGAAACACTCGGGGAAAAAATTGAGGAACGCCCCGGAATGCAAAATTTCTTTGAACGACAACACCTCGCGCGGGTCCATCGATCATTCGACAGTGTCGGCCGCCCATTCTTCTCGCCCTGTTATTAAATATCCAATCATCGGCGATTCTCGAACGTCTTAATCGAGATGGAGAGAGAGAGAGGGAGTCGTCGTTACTTCATATCCACGGCACTCCATCTTCGTGCACCGGGATTTAAGTTGGCGAGGGGTTGGCTGCGAGCAAATTCCAACTATTTTGCGTACATTTGGCAGAGGGGTGCCGTGTTCGCCGAGGGGTGGGGCGAGGCAGGGGGCGGCAAGGTGGCTTGGGTGGCCACGGAAGGAAAACTATAAATCATTCTGCGAGGCGTGCTGCGTCGGAGCTCCGAGGGGTTGCGGGGGGTCGCGAGGGGTGGTTGTAGTCGGCGTGCATCGACTCGCGAAATCCAACTACCCTTAAATAAGTTGATTCATTGCAGCAGGCCCTGCAGCCAGCCCAGACTCGAGACTCGACCCCCTTGTTTCTCTTATGGAAACACTCGACACCTCTCTCGTCCCCCCTTCTTTCCCCTCCAACCCCGTGAAAACTTGATATTTTTGCTAATTCCCGAAAGATTCGCAAGTTCACGGGGATGGTTTGTCTTATGGGATATTTTTTGGGAATGAAATATCGACGTTTTCGGTATGAGATTCGCTTCCCATCCTCCCATAAACTGTCTCTCGTTCGATATCGGCCTGTGGGGTGCGCCGCTTCCCGACCACTCTCACGATAATTGACATCCTCGAGTTTATGAAGCTGTTCTAACTGACGGGGAATACAGAATTCGCAGCCGTTCCTTCGATCAGTTTAATTGAAACACTTGATCTTGCTGCTTCGGGATCTTCCCGTTCACATTTTTCAATGCACTCAGTCTTTCTTGCTTCGCTGGCTGTTGTTCCTTGTCTTCGATACTTCCGAACGAAACTTGCAAAGAGTTACGATACTGCTCGGACGTTTTACTCGGGCAATTACACTTCTCGTCGACTCCTCTTGCGTTATTTACGCCATCCGCATCCCCTGCATCGAGTATTCCGAAATCTATATTGATTTTTCTTGGTAGTATTTTCAAGATTCAACGAACGTGCGAAATATTCATCCTTTTAATAGCTGAGCTAGTTTCTGTCGGTGAGGGGTTAAAAGGTTTTTTTTTCAGGGGGAATAGAGACACAAACGAATCGAACTCGCATTACCATCGACAAATCTCACCCCGCCTGTGCAGAAATTCTGCACTAACGATCCGCCGCGCGCCGTTTGAGACACAAATGCCCGGCCGAATCGCGTACCGAACGAATTCTTCCGGAATCAGGATGTATCTCCCTCGTCCCGTCTCTGTCTCTCGTTTGCGCAGCTCCCAGCGGGGGTGGCCAGTGTCTCGGGGGCGGTCATATATCATCCACCCCCGGAGGGGTGGTCGCAAGGGGGTTGCGGGGTGCCTCGGCAAAAAATCTTGTGCCGGGCAAAAACTATCATCAGTGCTCGGGCAAAGCGAGCCGAACGCCTCCTCCGTCTACTTCGCTTCTCTCGCCCTTTCGCGGCTCCTTCCTTTTTTCCGTCTTCTCTCCCCGGTCTTTCAGAAGTTGCGGAAAGGGGTGGGAAAAGCGGAACCGAAACCGTGGACCAAGTAGAGGAGCTTTCTTGGACCAACCGGGGTTCGTTAGGTATCCAGCGTGCTCGTTTTTAATGAGAACAGTCTCCGACGGAAGTTGACTCGCTCCAGGGGCTGTTTTTCGATTTTCAGGCTTTTCGATCCGTGTTTAAAACAAACCCCTTCTGGAGCCGATAGTGGAATTGTTTCGAAAATATCTGTATCTTTTTATAAGTTATGATTCTTCTTGTAAGGATCGCTATAATTTTTCTTCGGTGATCGTTAAGAGGGTATAATGGGGAGGTGACTGGGGGTACGAGGAAGAGATTTTGAAGTAATTTTGTGGGACCACCGTGCTGTTGCCGATTGGTATTCGACAAGGGAGGAATCCGATTGTCGTCGATGGTAGGCACGTCCGAGCAGGGTCGATCGTTCCCCGCAACGGTGTCCAATGTAAATAGACGTGAGCGACTGAGCATGGCGGGCGGCTGTGTTTTTCGTGGTGTATCGCGGTAGCCGTTGGTCACGCCTGGCGTGCAAGGTACGCGTGTTGCTCCCTGATCGGGAACGGTCGATCGGTTTTGAGAAATCGAGCAAAAACGCAGCGCAGCCGGTGCGGTGCGGTGCAGTGCGGTACAGTGCGGTACAGTGCGGTGCACACCGGTGCAACGCGGTGCAACGATTCGCCCGGTTCCCTCGGCCCCTCGCCGCAGTCTCGTTTCGAGAAAGGGCCGCAACGATATTTTCCTGGGCTTCCCCTTTTCGTTCTTCTGTGTTCCAAACTGAAGATCGAAACTCGTTATATTATTTCCTGAATTGTTCCAACTTAGCAGCGAGAGCTCCTACGTCGCTCCTCGACGAAATGTACGATATTAAGAAAGGATACAGTCGCGTCGAAGGGGTTAAAATTCTCTGGAATTCCCGGTGGGACTTTCGAAATTCGTTCAAGTTCGAAATCTCGATCGATCGAAGTCCAGTTTTCAGCTCGGCTGGTTTCATCGATCGCGCCAAGGTGAGTCGATCGACGCGAAGGTCGGATCGCTGCCTCGAATCGCTTCTAGCTCGAGGTCTCGGCGAAAGGCTGTTCGCTCTATTTGAATTTTTTTGCCAGACCGCGATTAATTGATCAACGATCGCGAAACGTGACTCGAACGGCCGCGGCCGCGCGCCGACTCTTTTCCGCAAGTGTCGGCCTCGAACCGTGTCGAAAATCTTGCACCGTTTTTTTATTCTTTTCTTTTCTCTTTTTCTCCTTCAAACGGAATATCCTACGAGAAACAACCAACAAAGAGATCTTTCTCTCTCTCTCTCTCTCTCTCTCTCTCTCTCTCTCTCTCAGTGAGAGAAAAAGAGAGAGAGAGAGAGATCCACTCCGCCAATAACTCGTGGAATGCGGGTTCGCTGCGACTCCAGCGATTATTGCCTCCCGTACCGTTAACGAAGCCTCGTTACAAGCGAACTTTGTAAATACCGGACGCCGGGCACGGGGCGGGGATCGGTTTTTCGAACAATGAACGCGAGGCGAACTTCGTCGGAATGCCCGTGCATTAAATCATTCCACGGCGGGGTTAAGCTGAAGTCATAATTAAGCCAACGTCGCATACCTCGGACGTGTTTTGTCATAGGTGATCGGCAATCTGTCGTCTTCGCCGCGGAATCGTCCGGAAATCGCGACTAGGATCCTCGTGCGACGTTCCACGTTCTTCCGGGACGCTTACGACAGCTTCTTCGGCTAGCTCTTCTCCGATTTCAACGAAACTTGATGCTACAATCACATTATCCACGAGAAAGACTCGCCATTTCACACAAATTCGTTTCAATCGATCTGGAGCAGCGGTTTCCAACCAACTATCCCTATCTTTTAATCGATATAATAGTATAGACACGTTTTATATAATAATAACTTTACTTTTTTATAACATTAATTTTTTATTAAAAATTTTAGCGCCTCCCCTGGCAATAGCCCGCGACTCCCCGGTCGGAAACCGCTGATCTAGAGCAATATTATTAGAGGATCTTCACGGGAAATAAAAATGGAGTTTGTTAAGGGTGCTGTTCGGAGATGCGAGGATCGCGGCAGATAAAATTGATTTGGACGTACGAGTCCATCGAGGAGTGACACTAGATAAATCTTTCGGAGCGTTCGAGCGAGCCCGAGACACGGAGCGATCGTAAATCGGTACCAATCTCCGGTGGCAACCGATTCTACCGGGATCGAGGGGATTCAAGGCGATCGGGGAGGACAATACGAGTTATTCCGGCTCGATTAAGCGGATCGAGAGCAATCTCTAAAACAAATCAGACGCAATGAACCGGTCGGAAAAAATGCAAACCGCACGGCACGGCGGCGGCGCGGCGAGGGAAACGCGCGGAGGATTTCATAATTTCCTCAGGTGGAACGGTATCGAGGAGAAGGAGACAGAGAAAGGAGGGGGAGGGGGGGGGGGGGGTAGAGAGAAAAGGAGGGCGCGGATCAAGGCGAGAGAGGCGACGCTGGAGTCGTTTGCGGAATCGTTGTCAGCCGGGCGGAAGCCATGCGCGCTAGAATAACGAAAGCTAATTATGCGTTCGGTTGCTGAAAAAGAGGAGGGGCCCGAGAGGAGGGGGCCCCTCCATCTACGCAAAAACCGTCGATAATCGACATCCTGCCGCAGTCCGTCGGTCAACTGCGCTACTCGCGGCGTGGCGCGGCACGGCGCGGCGCGGCGGCGTAAATTTAGTCCGGGTCGGCTATCTTCGCGACCGAGGGAGCAGCCCCCCTCGAGCAAACAAGAAGATCGGTCGCGCGGTAAAAACGAAATCCGTGGACGATGCTCTCCGGCGATCACGGTATGCAGCCTCCGGGTCCTGGAACCCCGTAGAACCCGGGATAGCCAGCCGCGTGCCCGACTCTCTCGAAATCGAGGAGACAACCCGATACCATCGATCCCTGTCCGCTGGAGATCGTCGAGAGGAATCGCGTGGACCGCAAATTCCATCGACCCGCGCCGGGGTTGATTTTTGTCGAGATTTCGGACGGATTTTTACGGTGGCGAACGCGAAGATTGCCTGTTAACGGTTTTTAGGAGGATCAACAAATTCGATCTTTCGAGTCCTGGCTCCCGCCGCAAGAAACCGATCTCACTTGTAGAATAAACACGCGCGCCTTCTATTTATCTCGAGCTCCTCCTCCTCCTCCTCCTCCTCCTCAGGACCATCTCTCTCGGGGGCTTCTTTCTTTCCGTTTCGTTAATTTCGAATCGGTCCCTGTTTCGCCTTGTCTCCGACTACTGGTCTGGCTTTGGCTCTTCTCCCTCTGTTTGCCTCTCCTCGGGTAGTCGTCCATCTTTCTCGCTCGCTCGCTGTCCATTGATTGGGTGCACGGACGATTTCTTGCCGGTTCTCCTTTTCAGCAGAAATAAATCTTGTGTTTTCGCGTATAAGCGGCCTTTTAATATCACCGGGCTTGATTTACCGACCGCGAGGCCATGCATCTACGCGTGGAAGAGAGGCCAGGCCAAGCCAAGCCAAGCCGCCACCGTACCACCACACCCGCACCCCCAACTCCCCGCTGACATTTGTCTTCCGGACCGGGAAGAAGGGAACACGACTGTCCCCAGGTTTTCCCTGATTTACCGCTCCCGACGACGGTATTTGACTAAACGCTCTCGGATCGAGGAGATACGACGATCGAGCAAGCACACGCGATCCTTGGTCAACACGGTTCTTACGCGTATACTCTTTCCCAAAGAATAGATCGACAACGTCCAAAATGCTTGGGCAAACCTTTTTCGATGTTCGTCGATCCGAGCATTCCGGAGGCAGAATAATTTCGGAAGCCATTCTTCAAACAAACTTGAACGCCACCCGTGTCTTCGGCGGGTCGGTAAGAAGCCGCAGAAGGCTTCCATGCGGCGAAACCGCCGTGTGGTAATAACGCGATAATAATTTATAACATAACAATCGAGGCGGCCACCGCGATATGCGCGCGAGGGAAGGCCGGCCTGGTGAAGGTACACGGGAGATGCATCCTGCGGGTGATGCACTCACGGAGGCCGGGCGCATCGGAGCGTTGCGATCATTACGGTAGCTGGAGAAGGAGTGCAGAGGGAGAGGAGGAGAATGAGGATGAGGATGAGGATGAGGATGAGGATGAGGATGAGGATGTGGATGAGGATCAGGAGGAGAAGAAGAGAGGCACACCGGAGAGTGTACGTGTCCGTGGTAAAAGGTCCACCGGTGTCCGGCCGGCGAAAAAGGAATCCCAAAAAGCTCGTCCGCGGATCGACCGAGAGCGGGAACGACGGAGGGAGAGAGACGAGGAGGGAGAAAAACAATGTTGCGCCCGGTACCGCGGGACATTCAGAAAACAAGAAGAGAAACGAGGGCGGATGGAGACGAGGGGTTCGGGGGTGGGACGGGGGACGGGGCAACGGATGATGAGAAACAGACCTCCCCCGCCCCCGGTTCTCGGACGACCAGTTGCATCAACGAGAGCGAATTTAAAGCGATCACAGTTCTGCCGGTCCGTTCGTAAATGGAGGTGTAAGGATAAACTGTAAATCATCCGGCTCGTTATCCGAGCCGACGCGATCATACTCGCTTCTATTATTTTCTTGCACTACTTTTAGCCGAGGCCGGCCGGCCCGAGCACGATATCGTCCCCGAGTGTCGCTGAACGTCCCTGCCACTCTGTGTTCCTCTCGCGATGGAGATGACGCTTCGTCGATACCCCTTCGATGCCCTGTCGTTCACCATTTTTCTCTGTCTTCGGCTCTTTTCGATCCACCAGCCGCAACCGATACGGATCCCACGATTTTTGCGATCAAAGTTTGCTCGGCTTCTTTGCTACAGAGGGGCGGCTCCAAACGCGAGACCGGAGATGCTGTTATCCGTGCCGGTATCGGTAAATATTGACATTATCGCGACACTGTCGATAATTAACAGTGTGATCGAGAAAATGCCGAATTTTCGGATTAACGAGGATATTCTTCGAGTCAATTTTAGAGTGTGTTCGCGTAGGAATTTTCCATCTTTCGACGGCTTAAATTAAAGATGGAAGATGGTGAAATTCAATATTAGCTCGAGGTCTTCAATATTATCGACATATCGTTAAGTATCGGTAAGTGGTCGATAACTTACGGATTCGGGACTCGGAAAGCTCGAAGCATCGTCTCGAAGGTTTACTTTTCCGTTGGTCGTTGGTTTCGTAGGTTGGAAACATTAGGTGCAAGTGGTTAGTCCGTGAAGCAGAGGTGAGGGAGGGAAAAGATAGGGGAGGTACCTAACGAAGGGATGGGGAAGGTTATCGGGGTGTTGGCGAGTGAAACGGAGAGGATTCACCCCTGTTTCGCTCGAATAATCGTGTCGTCCTCGTCGAAAGCGGTTTGCTCGGGCTAATATCGAGCCATCGGTCGCATTCAAAGGGATGTTCGGGGTAGGAATGGTATTGTTGTCCCCTTCGAGGCGATTCTTCTTCGCCGCGTGTCACTTTTGACGTTGCTAATGAAAAGATTGCCGTTCGCTAGACGCTCCTCCGGTCCCGCGCCAAGAAATTTATCTGTATCCCCAAACTCTTCCTATCGTCTTTTCTCTATTCGGCATCCGGTTCTCTCTATGCAAACCATTTCCCGAAGGAATTCTAATTAACTCGATCGCCGCAAGTATTTTCTAAACGATACCGCAAGGATCGTTACAGACTCTGCTGTTTGTTTTCTCGGATAGAACAATGATCAGCGGGAAGGACAATCGCTGGAAATAATTTGCGTTTGCTACCAGTGTTCGCGGCGCAGCGTCGCGATCAGCGTTCCTTTTTGCAACGAGGAAAATAAGCTATCATCGAAGGAAAAGCGATTTACCGGCGAACACGGGGAGAGGGCGAGAGAGCTAATACGGCTGACAGCGTGAAATTGAAATCGTTCTGTGTCGTTGCTCGCCGAGAGCAAAGAACCGAGCCCTCTACGCTTCTCGTTTTCTTCGAGATCTGCCTCGCGACTCGACTCGACTCGACTCAACTCGACTCGCTCTTGATTAAAGCCTTCTCGGTGGATCGCGTTGTCTCCAGGATCGGTCGTGCATAGAGCAGGATATTGCGCACCGGTACCGAATAATGATATCTCGACCGCAGTGATCATATAAACCGCAATGATTACAAGCTGATCCAAGACGCATCGCGGCCGGTATGTGAATCATCCGACGAGCATCCGCGCTCGCAGGGAAAAATTCTTTTCGAGAAAACTTTATTTCTCTGTCATTGATTTTTCACCATTATGCATGTCCAAGGGTTGAGAGCTCAAGTGCTTCGATCAAAATCATCCGTGGAACTTCGAATAGATGCTCCTAGGGACCAATGGCCGAAGTTCGAAGGATCGAGAGGGTGGTTACGAAATAATCGAGGCATTTCCAAACGATTTCCTCGGCCGTCGCGAGTGACCATTTCCCACCCTCGTCGGTCACAAAGAGAGAGAGAGAAAGAGAGAGTCCACCCCCTGCACACGAGTTCTCGACTCCTGTTTTCCTCCTTCTCCAGGGAGCAATAATCGCCGCGAGCCGGAAAAATTCCGCGACAGACGTTAAACAAAGCCTCGAACGAGAAATAAAAAAAAACGAGAGAGAGAGGCGGATTCGTATGCAAGGAAACAGGGGTGGAGAGAAACAGAGCGAAATATAGTGAAACGGAGAGACACACACAGAACGTGTCCCCGAGCTGACTGTAATAAGGGTGACCAATTTTCTCCTCCGCCCCGCGCGAGCGGACCACCTACGTTCGACTGTGTTTGAACAAGCCTCATAATTAATACGCGTATTCGCTTCTGGAAAACCCGCCTGAGGCGAGCCGGCTGGGAGACATTTTTTAAATCCTCCGCCGCGGATATTTGCTCTTCCACGGCGTTCTCGCGGTTCCCGAACGCTTATCGCCTTCCTTTTTCATCCCCGTAGTCGCCGTCGCGTCGTAGCCGCTGCCGTGGACACGTTTTTGCCAGAGTCGATTTCCGGGCTCTACGCGCGATTTCCGAACCTTCGTTCGAATTCTTCCTGCGTCCTCCGCTTCGCGAAGTCTTTAGAACATTTTCTAATAATTTCTGTTCTGTGCGAATAATTGTCTGAAATGATTTTGGGGTGAGAATGGTAAAACGACGGAGGCAGATTTCTGGAGGCTGCGTACCTGGCTCGTTCCGCGGGAGATATCTGTCTTTAAGAGCATTATCTGGATGGTGGACGGGTAGGGAGACGGCAAAAACCATCCGCCCCCTCGTGGTATGTGAAAAATGATGCACAACCCCAATCCCCCGACACATCTCCACCCCCGGAATGTCCCGAAGGAAGCGTTCCTCCTCGTCGTCTTTCTGGTCCACGACCCAGAAGACGTGTCACGGACGAGGTTGCATTATTCGAAACGATTAACTGGCTGACAGTCTCCTGTAAAAAATAATCCTGAAAATATATTTTTAATGCCCAGGGATTTATCACTCGTGTCTCGTTCCTTCGACATTTCTCTGTTGGGACTTTTTTTGGAAAATTTGTAATTTCGAGTGACTGGCCTTTAAAGAGGAACCACTATTTTTCTTTGAACGTTTATCATTTATTCTAGCTTGGTGTCGACTTAATTTTACAATTTTCACGTTCCAGGTACGCCGAAGTGTTCTCGAAAGCACCGCCCATAGGAATCCGGAATGCTGTTTTACTTTGTGTGCAGCACAGAGGATTTCTCTATCCGCCCACGACCACCAACGAGATGTAAGTAATTTTTCTGTTGCCATTATATCGCAGAGAGTCTACTTGCACTACGACATAGCGCATAGCTACGTCGATTAAAACTTTTCCATCGTTACGAATCGCCTCTGAGAAAAATCAAATTTATATACTATAATAATATAATTTTTCAGAGTATAACACGATATTACAAAGAGTACTGTTTCCACTTTGACAGTGCGACGTCTCGGAGAATGTAGTTTCTGTCTCCGGTTCGTTCAGTGAAAATGGCGGTGGAATGTAACGAACCGCGGTGTCCATTCCACGGAGACATGTTTATTGAGACGTCTCTTTTTCCGAGCAGGGACAAGAGAAAAGATCTTCTCCGGGGGCCACGGTATTATAAAGCGAAAGTGCGTGACCTCCTGGCACTGGTTTCTTCCTTTTCCCCGTCCTCCGAGGCTGCGTGACGTGATGGATACGCGAAAATGTCACCGACACGGCCCCCGGGCGAAAGTTGGCATCCACCCTCTGACCATTATGTTAAACCATTGTCCACTATCTGCCTAAGATAGCCGACGGCTTAAGTCGACCGTCTGCTCGACCCTCGAGCCCGTTAAAAAATCATTTTTCCCGACCTTTTCGCAACGCACTCTCTATCGAGAGAAAATTGAATCTTGAAGAGGCACCTCTCAACGTTTCGAGTCATTAAAGAATACATCTTTCACTCACGATTATGTATTGACACTCGGTCATTTAATTTAATCTATTGATCTTCCTTAAACTTAGTTTATTCCTAGAATGCGGATTTTGTATATTATTTTTAAGGGGGTCATCCTATGTGAGAGCTACTTTTTCTTGCTTCTTTTAGGAATTTTTTTTGAAGGACTCTTCAAACATACAATCTTGAAATTTTTACGACACATTTATTAACATTTTAACAGTCTGTCAGATTTTTTTCAAACCAAAATAACAAGTTGGGTCGACTTTACACCGTTCGGAAGACACTCATGTGTAAAAAAAGTAGGTTGATGGCGATCATAATTCCGGAGGTTTCGATCATCTGATATCAAAAAATCAAACGGCATTTTAATTTGTAGACCCGTGGCTATCGCCGGTACCAAAATAATATAAAAATATCAAAAATTGAATTTTTGGCTCGGTTTTAAACGTTAAGTTCCAAGTTTCGTAATTTTTTTTCGTCTTTCTCAGCTTTAAAAGAAAACTATAGCAGATATCAGAAATATTTTGTAAGGGGCGAGAACTATAGATGTGCTGACTATATCATAAAAATTTGAGCGAAATCCGTTCAGTAGTTTTTGAGATATCATGGTCGCCAATATGAAAAATACAGTTTTGAGAAAAACGCGTTTAAAGATTCAAGTACGAATTACACAAAGAAAATGTAAACTCACCATTGCACGTTGATTCGAATGCACTTTTTTCCAGCACAAATTAATGTCCAGCTGATTGATATTTCACTGGTTATTTATTAATACTTCAATCGTAATGAAGCAAACAGATGCTTCGTTCTACGTTTATAACAGTCTAACCACTTCGAATATCGAAATATCCTTTTACCTGCATATTCTAGGAATGTTATAGAAGCAGTTTGTGCAAAAAAATTTTTTTGATTTTTTGGATCTGCCACATGGGATGACCTCCTTAAGAGCGAAAGCGTTCTTGATACGTGATAGTTAATACGAAATGTGGTTAAACGTATCAGAGTCGGCGGAAGAATAATTCGACGACGGAATTAGAATTCATTCGGACGATATTCGATTTAGGATCCATCGACGCCGGTAATTATGCTCGATAAATGCCAGCGATATCGTGTCCCATCGGCCCGTGCGTTTCTTTCTGTCCCCTCGACGATGATTTCTCTGATTCCCTCCCTTTTTCTCCAGGGCCTCCTCGATGCATCCACCATTATTCGGGCGTTAGGCAAATACACGAGGAGAGGCGACAAGCTCGTCCGCACGGTTTTTGCCTCGTGAAAATTCAAATGAGACCGCGGCGGCATATTGCGCTGAATCGAAATTAATGTCGCGCAACTAATTATCGAGCCGAGTCATCATCGTCCCGTATCAGCGCCGCCTCTCTCGTGCCCCTTTCCCTATCGCGTTCTCCATAAATTCCCCAGCCCTCGGCCACCGACCCGTATTCCCTAATTTTTATTACCCACCGCGATCACTTTCAATTAAATCGTTTAACGAGCCTCCCGCTACTTTTTTCATCCCGTCCGGATCACGTTCAATCTCTCTTCGAACGACCAACTTCGCGAACATTGCCGAATTTGGACCTGTGCCTCCATTCAAGCGTCATACAATTTTTGGAAAATTGTCCTTCAACCCATTGCAATCCATAGTGATTTCCTTCGCTTATAGCTTCAACCTTTGATTCGCTGTAAATCAAACTCAATTGTCGCAAAATCAAAATTGTGCGCTTATTCGTAATCCTTGAGATTACCGGAAAATCCAAATTTCGGGAAGACGGAATTTTCGGGTGAATTTTGGAGGGTAAGTTTTGCGTGGGGGCCTGGTAGGTCGATTTTTCAAAGTGTTATCGATCAAAGGCGGCGCGAGATTCCGGGTTGGTGCGCGCGAGCTTCAGGAACCACGCCAGGATCGGGTGAACAATTGCGGGGCAAAAAGCTGGAGCCGGTGCGCGGCAAGAAATTTCTAATTTGCGGTATAATTAAGGGGGACGGGGCAAAAACCATCACGGATTCTACGCCGTTGTCGGAAAATCGTGAATTCCGGCTTGCGAATACGCCCCTGGCTCTGGCTCGATCGCGGCTAAAGCCACGGCGGTTCTCTCTCTCTCTCTCTACTCCCTCCCTATGTGTGTGTGTGTGTGTGTGTGTGTGTGTGTGTGTATGCGTTTCATCGTTGCACATTGTTCGGCAAACAATCGACCGAAGATCGCTTCACTGTTTCAAAGTGGAGGCAACGCGGGCGCGCGACGGAAAAAGAAACGAGAAAAATTGATTACTCTCTTTACACATGTTCTGCGTCCTGGAAGCTTATTACGTTCGGCTCCGTGTATATTCGTCATCGTTTTCGACGCACGGTTTTTCCCACGCTGATTGCTTTTTGTTTCACTGTTTGCAGGTATAGTATAGTCACCGCGGAGGAGTGGTCGAAACTGATACAGTTCTACGACGTCGACTATACGATCGCCATCAAGAAAAACGGCCCCGAGTTCTGCACAAGTCCTGGTGAGTGCCATCTTCTTTTCCGTTTTGATCACGATCGAGTACCACTTCGATCGATTGAATAGAGGTGTACCGCTTAAAGTCCTTTTCAAAGAGTTACACGATTACATTCCGTTGGGAAACGAGATCGATATTCCAATAATTAGTCCTTTGCACTCGGGAAGCATTTTTACATTTCCCATAATTCAACAATACAATTGTTTGAATAAAATGAACAAATCCTGGATAGATTTATTGCGAAAACGTGAAAAGCGTGTTAATAAAGGAATTGACAGAGAGATTAGGGTGTCGAAGTCGCGTAAAAAGGAAAGTCGCGGGAGGATTGAAACGATTCTAACAGCGGGACGGTTATCGTTCGGCTTCTGTGCGATAGCCGTATCAATTTCCTGGTGGACTGCGGGCCGAAGACCGATCGGGCGCAATTAACGGCTTTCTCTTTATTCCATCCTGGGACCGTTCGATCTTATCGGCAATTAATTTTCGTACGATTCCGGGGGGGTCATTATGTAAACGATCGTCCCTAGGCGGATCGTTACCGGCTACGGGCGCTCCCCCATGTGTCTCTCCTTCTTTTTCTCTCCGGTTCTGTGTACGTGCCCGGTCTAATTATCGGTACACAATCCGACGCACACCGTCGCGTCGTCGCTGATTTTCCTTCTTTTTTCATCCCGTCTGCTTTCGACCGGATCTCTCTGCGAGCGATGTGTCTAGAATATGTTCGCGGCCTAATCGCGTCGCGCGTCTCGTCATGTACCCGGTGGCTCGGCAATACACGAGATTTTTTCATCGGAGAACTGTACGTTGGAAATGTAGCATATTTTTTTTGGAGAATTTATCGGGATCGTCCCATAAACAGTGTCGTTGTCTCACGCTATCTACATTTATTTTTATTCATCTATGTATTCCCCATGGTCTTCGATCGAATTCATCAATGGACTTACTTTTTTAATATTGCCTTATCAAAATAACAAGATTTCATTTGTCTAGATTTTCAGCGATTTTTACTACAATATGCGATTAAGTAACGACCCTCTATTAAATTGCATGAGAATTTTTACGAATATATAGATTGTTATCTAGAGAACAAAGCGATATAGAACACAATTTTGATTTTCTTTCGTCCACGGAATCGTTGCATAAGAGACACCGTGTATGTGCAACTGAATCCTTTTTCTAAGTCGCAAAGCTTCATTAGAATCGTGATAAATCGAGACCGGCTCTCTCAATATGTCTGGGGCTTATTTGTGGCTTAATCGAGCCGTGAACGTTTCTCGTAAATCGACCGGACTCGAGAGTTCCTTTTAGCGGGAGCTTGACCAGAATATCGGATTAATTAGTCAAGTTTCGAAGGGCTTCGTGTTTTCCAGATCGCGCTCGCTGATTCAGTCCGCGGAACGACGTACGGGGAACATTTTTCGCGTGAAAGTGTGCGCGTGGTGAATAAGCGTTCGGAGTAGTCTCTCTACACCTGCAACCACCCCCTCGTATCGTTCTCTCTCTCTCTCTCTCTCTCTCTCTCTCTCTCTCTCTCTCTCTCGTGTTCTACCCTCTTCGAAACCCGAAGGAATAATGCCAGAAGACATTAGCCGTCGATTTACATAAATCCCCCCCCCCCCCCCCCCGCCACGTTTGTTTCGGATGCCTCTCCCTGGCGCTCGCAAAGTGTCTCATTATAATTAAGAAGTATCCTGAAAATTAACCGACAGAAAAACCGGCGCCGCAATGGGAAGGGGGGACGCGAGTAGGTGGTGCCGGTCCAAATGGGGTTCTAAAAGTTTCTCACCCCTGGCCCTCGACTGCGGCCTCTTCTCTTCTCGTTCCTTCGGATCCATTAAAGCCCGGTGTGCGTTTACTGCTGCACAGTTCTTGATGCAATCTAGAATCGAACTTTCATATTATATTTCTCTCTTTCTATTTACTCGAAGGTACTTCGGTTTAATAGCATCTCATTCCATGAGAACATAAAAAATAAAAATATTAGACATTAATATTAAATATGAAAGAATTAAAGAATTTTCAAAATCAGGACATACCTGGTTCTTGCAGCTGGGTCTTGATTTTCGGTTTCTGGTGAGATACCTTCGCAGTGGTTTCGCTCGAAAAAAGAAAGGATTGTTGTCGAATCTCGTATCGAGGATCAAGGAAGAGGCAGAAGAGGAAGGAACCGGGACGAAGGAGGGCTTGAAAAGAATCGAGTGATAGCGTGTACGATTCAATTGGTGGTCGAGGGCCGTCCGATCAGATTTACGCGGGCGGGGTTGACGTTGTTTGGGGCACGCGCGATCACACGGGCACAAGCAGGCAGAGGCACAGGCACAAGCGGCCACTTTGTCGAACGAGTGATCCTTGTCGTCGGGCTGGCAGGCAAATTGGCTCTCGGTTCACGGTAGCACCAGGGGGATCCGATGTTCGACGTCCTTTCCGTTCCTCGAGGAACCGGCGTTTCGGGAGTCCCGAGCCCTCTAAACATCCCATTGTCTTGTCCGTCTCTCGGTCGCGGATGGCGCGGCCTTTTTTCCCCGCGACATTTGTCAAGGCTCTGCCTTCTCTCCGAGGCCCCGGGGATCCTCCATCGGAGTCATTTGAATTGCAAACTGGCCAACAACAGAGAGAGAGAGAAAGCGAACTCGGTCGTCGAATGGCCGACGTCTTTGGGCCCGGATGTCCAACCGGCGGATCACGGATCGCCCAGATGGAGATGTCGTTTAAGCTTAAAACCGTGATATCTTCAACCGTCTCGCTCGATCTACATACTCCGATTCTTCTCTCGTGTTCGCCGGTTTGATCCCAAACGCTTATAGAAACTGATCGGCAGCCTGCGGATTTTTATGGAAAATAAAAATTATGTAAATCGTTCCATCCGATAACCAATCAATCTGTAACTTTGCTAGTCATTTTCCGAGGATCCTCTGCGAGTGCTAGAACAAACAGACAATTTGGCTGGTTTCGAGGACTATGCTGGACCAAGGGATGGTTGGCAAAAAAATCGGGGGTTGGTTTCGGTGACTGATACGGGCCTGACTAACGAGCAGGACCGGCGGCGGACGATCGTTCCACTCGTTCCACTCTTAGAGCCTCGAAGGGTGGTCCCTTGCTCCCTTTTCTCGTCCTTGTCCTTTCCCATTTCTTTCTCCGTCGTTCGCGAAGGCGCATTAGGCACCGTCCAACCTCGTATCAATCACTCGACAACCCTGATCGCTCTCTCGGCTCTGCTCCGCTCTGCTCGGCTCCGCTCCGCTCGGCTTCTTCGTCGTCTTCGACTATTCCGGGGCCTCCCGGTTGACAGAACCGGAGGTGACGCGATTGAATACCACCCTATACATACATCCCTTCTAGGATCGACGACGACGTAGCGATCACCGCGTCGCTGGAAAACCGGCGAAGGAAATGTTTCTCGTCCGACTGCGCCCGGTTAATGGCCTGAGGACAGCCGAAAGATCCACGGGCTAACGATCTTCCTCGTTTTTCTTGATAGTGGGCAACTGCACCTGGTGCATACACAGTTTCGGGACCTTCGACCCCTATCGTTATAATTTGTTGTCAGTCTTGTGGCGAAGACTTTGCACACAATCTAGTAAATACCATGAAGATCTTTCCAGAATAAAATTGTCTTGACATAGAAGGTGTAATCACCTGTAGCTGTAAGATAATTACAGTGGGATGGAAGAAGAAAGAACCCCGCACTAATCATATGAAAAATCTATCCCGGTAAAATCAGTTGGATTTTTCATATGTTGTAGCTTATGAACAAAAGATGTAATGGGCACAAAGCTCAATAATGGACAGTTATCGAGTTATAATCAGTCAAACATGACAAATTCGAGCTGCCGAGTACTCAAATCTCGGGAAGTATTTATTTTTTGGAAAAATGTTTGAAACAAAAGTAGTAGGGTTTCACAAAATCTGTTAGGTGGTGCCATCTTTGAATTTTGAATGACCTTGAAAAGATCTGTGAACAGAAATCTTTCAGAAAAATCTTTGCGTGTCACAGCAGAGATAAGGACCCCACGGTTCGTCACTCGAGTAGTAGTCCGTGTGAAAATCGAAGGAGTGGGGTGGCGGGAGTGGGGGTGCGGCAAGCGTGTAAAGTAAATATACTTCCCGAGATTTGAGCATTCGGCAGCTCGAATTTGTCATGTTTGACTGATTATAACTCGATAACTGTCCATTATTGAGCTTTGTGCCCATTACATCTTTTGTTCGGTAAATCATAAGCTACAACATATGAAAACCCCAACTGATTTTACCGGGATAGATTTTCCATATGATTAGTGCGGGGTTCTTTGCAAGGATGCGTTTCTTATTAATATCTTGGGCACCGATGAATGAATTTTTCCATCTTCCAATGGTCTGTACGATGAATTAGCTTCAGTCTAGACGGCGCTCGGCCGATGAAGACAGGAAAGTTAGGCAGGCCCGAAGAAGCAAGCCGGGGCAGGAAATCGAATTAGTCGCGACTGCAGTTTGCGCCGCGCCGGTCGCGTCGCCGTTTTTACTCTCGCACTCGAAATCGGTTTCCGGGAAGGCAGGCTTTTCGACGCGATTAAAACCGACCGCGGCGTTTTCGATTCCGTGAACGCCGCTCGTAAATATCGCTTAGGCTGCCACAAATCAGAGCCTAGCTACGGGCACTGTCTCTGTATCGCAAAACCTAGGCGAAACCGTGGAAGCGTCGGGAGAAGAGCGAGAGAGACTTCTCGAGACTGCTGCCGAGAGGGTCCGAGAAACAGAGATAGGACACCGCCAGCAGTCTCGAATTAATATTCGGTCGGCGATTTAGATTTAGAACACGAATTTGCTGATTAGTTTGGGCGCTCGCAGTCGCTGCCATGAACGACGGTTCTATGCTCGTACAGTCCCCTTCCCTCTTCCCCTTTGGGTTGGAGATTTAGTCTGCGGGGGTGGTCTTTGCCGGGGGTCAAACGCTTCAGGAGGGACATTTGTTAGAGCTAGCCGGGCTGCGACAAGTGCGCCGGACACGTCTTAATATATGCATTCGCCGACCAATGGACACGACTTTGCGACTTGTTCCCCGGACACCCCGAAATGGATCTCTGTTTGCTCGAGTTTCGCTGCCTGTTCCGCTGCCTGTTCCGCTGTTTGGAGACTCGTTTAGCCCTTCGTCCACCGGAAAAAACTGGTCACAGCAACATTGACCGAATGTGCTTAATCCTGCGAAGAAGAAATAGCTGCATTATAGTGCCTGAGGCGACTCGCTGTTGTTGTAATTGTTAGCCTTCGAGTTTCATGCATTTACGACCAAAATGACTAGGTGTAATTAAAAACGGTAAACACATAAGACGAATACATATACTCTAAATGAAATCGCTGTCGAAATGATTTCTCAGCTGAAGATTGGGGTTAGGGTGTAGCAGTGACATTATCCACAGACAATTAAGAGGACTCATCAGTCGTCGCAGTAGATATCGTCGTAAATTCGAGCGGAAGTGGACGCGGAAAGTCCAGCAGGTCAAGTTTCGAAGGGTCGAATTAGCGACGTCCCGTCGGTTTCTAGCCCTGGACCTGGTCCAGGTCCTGGTGTCCTATCCCTTCGTGTGTCCTGCTCCTTATCCTGCAGGATATCCCCCACTTGTCTCTTTGCGCGACGGGGGTTCTTTTCCAACGGGATTAAATGGAGCGCCTAGATGACCGATGCTCGTCCGTTGCTCGCGAGGGGATCGCGGGGCGGTTGGAAAACAAGATAAAACGAGGATAAAGCTCACTTAGAACCTTCCTCTCCCTTCGCTGCCGACTACGGACCTGGGGTTCGCGGCACTGACAGCGACGAGCCTTCGTTAATCCAGAAGCCTAATCGTCCGGATCGCCGGCCTCCAGCCCCGGTGCTCCAGTTCGCTTTTTTCGGGCGGCGAATTTGAGGTTGCTCGAGCAAACGGGGACGCAAACGACGTGCTCTTTTCTTCGTTTTCGGAACGCGTGCGAGAGCCTCGAGATTAGGTTAACGTGACGAGGATGTGCTTCGTTTCATATTCTGCAATATCTCCTCGGACTTGATAAAGTAATTATTGTTCAACTCGCTTCGTCCATGATACTTTGGTTTATGAAATGTCATATTGGATGACTTCGAAAAATTCTGTAAAAATTCACTAAAATATTATACTTTCAAGTGCCGAGACCTTCAGATTTGCAATTATTTTTCAGCCCTCCAATTTAAAAATACACTGTCGATTCGAGGGTTCTGTTTGCATGTAAATAGAATAAGGAGCGAAGGGGTTGTGCGGGGGGCTGAAAACCACGGTCCCCGTTTAATTAACTGGTCGATCGAGGATCCATTAGCGGCGGCAGGTCCTTCCGATTTCCTCGAGACACGGGAGTCCCGGCTGCGGATCCGGAAAGCCGCGTGTAATGCCCGCTTTTAAGCCCCGATTACACGCGCGACCCGCCCGGATCCGTAAGAGGATTATATTTCGACTTTGTTGTGGCGCTCGAAGACGTTCGTTAGCGAAATCATTGTCGCGACGATCTTCTCCTTCTTCGGCTGACATCGTTAGCGCTTAAAACGGGAAACCGCGCTCTCCTTGGATTCGGTAAATTCCTTCTGTGCTCTCGCGTTCCTCCTCGGGTCGGTCGTTCATGCTCCTTCGTTGCCATGTAAACCATCACTTTTTACAACTGTGTTCACCGAGATTCGGCAAACAATCGTCAACAAAATGTCTCTTACATTTTCTCAGTTAAAAACTCGTTGTCTACATTGCGCAGATCCTGGAAAACACATAAGTCGAACGGGGCTGGTCTGATGTTCATTTTAGAGGGGTTGCGAAGCATCAATCTTTCATTCGCGGGACAAATTCAGGATTATAAATGAAAGTCGAACAGTTGTTATGAAAAATAAAAATTTTCTGCGTCATTTACAGGGTACCGAAACCAGATGAAAATTTGTTCCTTTGATAATTTTAATAACTCGATCAGATCTTTCTATAAATCCGCAGTCCACTGATCGCACAGTCAAAGAATCGAGTTAGCAGGGATTTTTGCCTCAGATTGCCAGTTAGCAAAGTATTCATTGATCTTTTTCGACGAATCGAGCACGTTTTTCCTCGGTTTTTGGAGAAGCCATCGATCATCCAATTTCACGGACCGGTCACAATTTCCCCGGAGCGTTCTCTTCTTCCCCTTTTCGACGATTTTTACCCCGCGTATTCCTTTTTCCGACTCGCTATTACGCTGATCCCCGGGCTTCCGTGTCGCTGCAGCTCCTGCGGGACGTCCGACACGGCTGTCCAACTGTTACTTTGATTTATCGATCTTAATTAGCTCCTATGAAAATCACCGGTGCCTGTCGTGTCTCAGGTGCGATCCCTAGAAATTGCAGGATTCGTTTCTGGGGACAGTGCGAAGTATAATTGGGGCTTCGATCACCAACTGCAACGTAATTATCGCTGTAATTTGGAAGGGGATTGGAGTTGGTGATTGATTAGGGAAGCGTCTGATCGATTCGAGAATCTTTTGATTGGAGGAGCAATGGAGCCTGTGAGAGCTGGAAATCTTCGATTCTGGTGGAATGTTTTTGACGAAATAGAGATTTCGCGAGTTTCGTCGCGTATAATTCGTAAGTGTATTTGATAGGGAACCGCGGGAATTATGGTGTCTCGAACTCGAAGAAAAGTTCGATTGGGCGTCCCACGAGGGATTTCGGCGCGGGACGTTTCCTCGCGCGCGATAAAATCCGAAGGAATCGGGGCTGGCCGCAGCCGGCAAACTTCTCCGCTCGATCCCGTCCAAGTTTTTGCCCCCCTCACGGCGCCCGTTTATGGTTTGACTGCCCTCGGATGGCACTTTAGGGAAATACACGAGGAAATCCGCGCCGTTGCTCCACTCTATCGGGAACCGCTACAGCCTATTGTGTATTATTAGCCAATAAAACCCACTTGCTGTTTGTTCGAGACACGCATCGCTGCCTCCTGTGATTTCTCCTCGACTTTCGGGCCCCCTCTTTCTTCCCGCAGTGCATCCTCTTAGCAAGTGCTATCCTGGCAAAGCTGCTTCCCTTTTCCTGCACAGTTCATCTACTGCGAGCCTAGTAACATTATCTCGGAGAAAGTTAACTTAAATATTCTCCGAAATGACTAAACTCGCGGATTTTCCGCATTTATGTAAGAACTGAATAAGTAAAATTTCACCAGGTTCGATACTCGCGTATTTCGGAGTTAATTGAAACGGTGTCGTTGAAATTCCCGACTCGTTCTAATACGTTTGCTCAAGAAAGCACGGTCGAGCGATCCGAAGGGGATGATTTACAGCGATAGGGTTAAAAGACTTGGAAAAGGGGTTGCACACGGGGCAGCCGCTGATTCTCAGTCGTCCCCACGCGTCCCTGATTAGCCCAGGTTTCCTCGCATTTCCGATTAAACTCGATAGCGAACGATCCTATCGTGTGCGACCCTCCCGCCGACGATGTAATTGGAGAGGATCCACTCCAAGGGTGGACATTTGAATTCATTTCGAGTATCTACCGGTTCCTACGACCTATCCCTTCGTGATTCCCGGAAACGTTCAGGCGTCGCAACTAAAATCCGATTGTTTCACTTCTTGCTCGCGCAGAGATTCTCCTTTTCCCGGAATTGCACTTTGGTTCAACAATTTTGCGGAAAGATAGAATCGCGGATCGAAGTTAATCTGTGGTCATCGCTGAAGAAGTTTCCCGACATAACTTTCGTTGTGTTAAGAAATTTAAGAAAAAAAGCCTATTACGGGAAAAATCGATAACGGGTCTCGTTGGTTAGTGTGCAGCATCCCCTATTCAGGTCATCTCGAGTCAGGTAATCGTTGGAGAGTCTCTTCTTGCGGAGTGGCGGCGCGATACCGCGTAATTAGGCTCCCCCGGGCGCAGCTCGGTGGACATTCGAATTCATTCGGGGTCAGAGCGCTCCTCCGTGGGGGTTGGCCGACAGCCCCTTTACCGAGCAACTGTCTGAACATGACGTAACGCTCCTGAAAGCCGTTCAGCCCGGTTTTTGCGGTGTCCGGCCAGCAACAATGGCCGCTTCTTACGCCGCTCTGGTCACCGTATATTATTAATTACTGTATTAATCTCGCCGGCCGTAAGCAATCTATTATACATGGGATAAGAGCCGGCGGCCGAGCCGGCGCGGCGTTGGCGTCTGCGTTGGCGGCGTCGTCGACGTCGTGGTCGTCGGCGTCGTCAAAACGCCCGCCCACGTTCTCTGCTACCCTCTGCCCCGACACCCTTTCTCATTCGGTGACTTTGTAACTTCGCTGCTCGATGTAATCTGACCCCTAAGGGTGTTAACGAAGGGTGGCCAACCGGGGAGGGTGTTAAAGGAATCTTGAAATTGGCCGACAACGTTCGACGACACCCCCCGAGAGCCATTCGATCGATTTTGGGGGTGGTTTTTCGAAACCGATCGCCTATTTTCTTAACGTCACCCATTAGCGAAATTCAAGTATCGGGTGTACCTCTTTGAAAACACCGTTTATCATTTTTCGTCCTGTCAAATTTCGGAGAAACAATTCAGCTTGTTTAGAATATTTTCTTGTGTGTTTCGCAGGTCAGTGTGCAGCCTGCATGCTAGCCAGGGTCGAACGAGAGCGCCTGGAGAGCTTGAAGTACGACAGAGCGACGATCTACGTGAAGTGTGTGGACGAACACGACGGATCGAAATCCGAAACAGACACGGAGGTGAGTGGAAGCAACGAAGAAACGCGGGACGAACGACCCAGCAACATTGTAGCGACGCGGAGAAGGCGACAAGGGATTTTTGTTAATGGGCCAGGGTGCCGAGTCACCGAGTCTCCTGGAACCGGTCCAGATTGATGCCGGTCGATAAGGAGATTGGCCCCATCTCGTCCATTTCACGATAATAATCGTCATTACGTTTCCGTAGCGCGACCTCGGGCCCACCTGCCTCCTTCGTCGAGATCTTCCTCCCCTTTTTTTTAGTTTTATTCTCGGGCCGGTCAAAAGTGTTCGCGGCAATATACGTGGATGAAGACTTTATAGCGATTGCAGAGTGTGTAATGGTGGTTTCTTTTGGTTCGCTCAGGTGGCTGCAAAGAGACCCAAGATGGACAGCGCCAGGCCTTCGAGGACCAGGAGGAACTTGAAGGGCTCCCACGAACTGAAAGTGTCGTCGGAGATCACCCTCAAGGACCTGAAACTAATGGTGAGTGCTAACTAGCTAGGTGTACCTTCGAACGGGCTTGATACAATTTTGAGGCAGTTTTAAGCAGTTGACTGGCCCTTTAAGATAATCTAGAAAAATTCTAAATGATCGGTCATTTTCTCGATTTAATTTATCCCTTCGCGACCAATCGTGAATTATTTCCATTCGTCTCCGTGTCCAGAGGGTTAAATCTGTATATTCAAAAAGAAATTGTGCGTCAAACGAGATTCGATTAGTCGAAAGAATTGGTCGCAATAGTCTCCAATGTTTGACTTCCGGAGGACCAGTGTCTCGTATTGAATTACGTAGAGGGTTAACCGTGGTTCCACGATCGAGCGTAGTTGCTGACAATGACAGTGATCACGGGGTAATTGAAAGAGATTGCTGTAGCTGGAGAAAAGCATGGTTTTACGAGGGTTTCGGACGAAGACAGAGGTCCTCCTAAAGTCAGACACCCTACGCAACAGAGAACGGGAGCAGAGGAAAGAGAGAGATTGAGAGAAGTTCGTCGGGTTCGTTCGGTGGACGAAAGTAGTAAAGCCGTAGTTATGGCTGGTTAGCATATGCCCGGGCCCCGGCAGTGTGCTTAAACTATTAAGCGTATTTATATTGCGAGGCTGCGCCCGTCTCCTTCTCCTTCTTCGGGGCCAACGGCAAAAACCCGAAAGAGCATAAACCTCGCGCTAATAACAGGCCTCTCCGCTCTCAGACTTCTCCACTCCACTTCACTCCACTTCGTTCGACTCTCTGGGCCTTCCTTCCTCTCGTACCGATCCCTCTTCAACACGGTCCCCTTCTTTTTCCTCTCTTCGGACCTTCTTCGAGGTGTTGCTTCCGCTCGTGCTTCGACTTTCGCGAAACCGTCTTCTTCGTCCTCGTCTCTGCTAGCTTCTCGTGTTCATAAATGCATGTAGTTCACAGCTTAACTATCATAAGACGGCGGATCTTTATGCAAAATAAAAATTGTTTGCGTCAGCTGCAGGACATTGTAACGGATTAGGAATTTATTTCTCTCTTCGGACGTTCTTCAATTCTTTTATTTTTTTCTACTGTTTACGCCCACACCCATTTTTGTCATAAATGCACAAGACAGATCTACGCGTCTGTATAAAAGTGACATCAGAGGCTGTTTTTTATTTTCAGAGGCTCTTGTCTCGACGAGGAGTTGTTTTCTAGTAAAATTAGATTGAATAACCCCGCGGGAAGAACTAGATTGCCTTTAAAAAATGAAATCGATGCCAAGCGCCGCGATATAGGTTAAAAAGGGGGAAGCAGCGTGAATATTTAATAGCAAGGAACACGTTATTAATCCCCGTGTTCCGACGGTCCCCATTTACCGAATTTTTGTCGGCGGCCGGCCGGGTTTTTTCATGTTTTTTAATATCCGCCCGCGAGAAAGGTTTGCCGGCGTCAATGGGAGGACGAGCCTCCTCTCTTCTCATTCAGTGGCCCTCTCTTTATAGTTCCACTGACCGAGGCGACCTCCCTTTTTTCTTCCATTTTCGATTGAGCCTGTCAAGAGAGCTCACCATTCTAGAGGCTGCCAGCCGTCTCTCCTCTTCTCTTCCTCGTCGCATTTCCCTCCGCAGAAACCGTAGAAACAATCTCCACAGGAGATTCGTAACGAATTCTAGAGCGCCTAATCGTCTCCAGCAACGGGTCAACGAATTTTCTGTCTTTCATTCTGCCGGCAGAAAAACTGCGGAAAAATTGCGGAGCACAAAGTGACCGGCCTGGCGGTTTCACCGCAATAATTGCCAGGTCTGGCCAGTAGTAAAACTGTGAAATTCGAGGAGTCGGCGTTTGCGGACAGGCTCTCGGAGTAGACGTTGCAAAAGGAGAGGATCCGTTTGTCGTTCCTGGAGCATGAAGACTAAACAGGCGGAAGATTAGACGGCGATTCCCGCCACGGAAATACTCGCGGAGGGTCGGTCGCTCGCTCGCTCGCGGGTCGGGTCCTATTCGACAAAAATCGACAGAGCTCTCCTGTTGTTTTTTGCCGGTCGGCAAAAATCTGGCGAGTTTCATGGTCGAGCGCGCGACAAGTCGCGAGCAAGCGAGCAAATCGGGACAACGGCCGGTGGTGCGCTTCGGCCGACGATCGTTTTACGTAATCGTCGTAATGCCGATCGCTGGTAAATATTACTTTCTACTCACATTCCGTGTCACCGGTCGCGATCGCGTCCCCTCCCCCCTCCACGTTGTACTCTCCGTCCTCTGTTCGCCGATTTCTTTCTTCCGCTTTTTAGTCTATCGGACGAACGCGCTCGCTCGTTCGCTTTGGTCGTTGTTTGGCTCGATGCTGCTTTGGCTCGTCGAGCGACGGATGTTGTTAGGCCGAGAGAAACTGGCAGCGAGAATCGGCCGCTCGTACACATGGAAATCGGTACGTCGGAACTAATTTCTGGAATTCGTGAAATCGATTTCACGCGGCCCTCTTTGCAGCGTCACCGTAGGCAATAGCTTGGATATTTCTTTAAAACGAAAAAAAAAACGATAGCGCGATCGGGACGCTTGAAACTGGCTCGATGCTAGTGGCTTTTCGAGAGCTAGTGGACTGGATAAATAATGGAAAGTGAATTAGATAACAGTCTACGAGAGCTAACTAAATATTTCTGATGGAAGAGAACTCGGTAATTGTTAGACATTATCCATTCTTAAAATAGTTCTGAAGGAAACAACAACAAACAAGAGTCATTTGGAATGCAAATAATGCTTCGTGGAACAGAAAGTGCAACGACAGCAAGGATCCCAAGCAATACGAAAAACCTACAACAACAAGAATGTCGAAAATGCAACGGGTTACAACGACAGCTGCGAACGTAAAGGAACAACAACGCTAACGGGCCTAGAGAAGAACAAATTCTTGTCAGTCATTAAATTCGACGTTAATATTCTCGATGCCACGTCGAAATTTGGAGGGAATTGTTATTGAGAATGCCAGGAACCAGGCCGAGGGAGGGGGTAAAAGAATAACAGATCCGCAAGGAGGTTCTGCCGACAGTTTAACTCGGTTTACGTCGGACACGGTCTAACCAGGGTGTTGGGTGCGCGCGCGCGCGCGCGAACCTCTTCCCGCTCTTCCAGCTCTCCTCCAGCTCTCCTCCAGCTTCTCTCGAGCTCCTCCCGCTCGTCTTCTGCGCGTCCCTGGCTCTTTTTCCCGGCGGTTACCCGCTCGTAAAACAGAAACCGACCCGTGCACGTTTACACCGGCAACGGGTAAGCTGCTGGTCTCCTGCAGGAGAGGAACCGGCCGATGGCGAACGCGAAACCGTTCTCTCGAGGCGGCTTCCACAAATTAAGCAATTACCCGGACGCATGCTCTTCTCGATTCCGACTTCGCGATGTTGGCTCTTCGCTCGCTCCTTTGCTCTTCTCCTTGTCCGCCTCGTCCGCCTCGTCCGCGCCTCTCTTCTCAGAGTTCAACGGCTGCAGAGGCGCGATCTTCGAGTCCGCTGGAATTTTTAATTACCATCGCTGGCAACCTCGGCGAAGTCCCAGAAGCTTCTTCTTCTTCTTGCTTCCATTCGCGCGTACCATGGATTGTAATTTTTCCCCAGGGATTATTTTCTCTTTAACACGCCTAACGCTCACGGGTCACTTCTCGCGAGTCGGAGTCGCTGGAATTCTGAATCAGCATCTCGTGGCTACCTCGGCGAAGTCCCCGCGATGCTTCTTCTGTCTTCTTTCTCGCGCGGAGCAACGATTGTAATTTTTCCCCTAGGGATTATTTTCTCTTTAACACGCCTAACACCTCCGGTCACTTTTCGTGAGTTGGCCTCCTAACATTTTAAACGTTTTTTGCTTCAGACCATGCGGATTTGTGGCGCCGGACCCTACGACCAACACCTGATGCTCGGCGAACACGAGCTCACCGATCACAGTCAAAGTCTCGCGGCGCTCGGCATTTTTCCCGGGGCGCTTCTCACCTTAAAGGTAGGCCTTAACTTCTCTCCCATTTCTTTTTCATCACTTTCTTTAAACAACATTTCTAGACGTGCGCAGTACTCCGCCCCACCCCTCCCCCGAAAATGGAAATTCCAACTCGTAGAGAGGACGTGATTAATTGAAGTTCGCCGGAATATTATCCAAGTGGCATTCGAACGAAAGAAAACACGAAATTTTGTGGCAATTAGGGGCAATTGCTCCGATAACGGTCACACAATGGCCCCGCTAATAAGCCACAGAGCAGGCTGCTCTCCCCGTTGTCCCTGGCATCGCATTCCGAACCGGCAAACATTCGAGCAAGACCCTCAGGATCGTCCCTGAAGGTTCAGAATGGTCCTCGGACGTGTCTCTCTGTCGCAAGAACGCGAGGATGCGAGCCGAACCACGCTTCCTGCTTTCAATTTTCAGACATTTTAACCGTTCGTTCGTTGGAATCCGGGCCAATGCGGATAATGTACCTATGGTTGGATACGCGAAGCACCAGTTGCAATTTTTATGTTTCGAAGTACGGAATTCGCACGACTCTCGCCGGTTAAAATAGGAAATTCTGATGGCTCGAAACTTTTGTCCCTTCGGAGACGTTTGTGCTCTATTAAATTGTTTTGATGTTTCACGAACAAAATATCTTCTCGGAGAATTTTTATTTTGCATAAAGATCCGTAGGCTAACAACGAGTTACCTCGGTCGAAAACATATTGCTACCAGCCAGCAAGCATTCGGAGAGCATGGTCTTCCGATGCAACAGACAAGCGTGATGACTCCACCTGTAGAAAACCGCGCGCGGTGTCGTGCCTTTTTCTATCCTCCCTCGATCGTCTAGGATCTCCCGAGCCAGAAGAAGCGACAGATGGTTTAGTTAGGCTCGAACGTCGGCGCGTCGCGTCGCGTCTCGTCGCGTCGCTTCGTCGGGAGGCATCGCCGATCGATTTTTGCCAGGGTCTCTCGCTTGCGTCGCCGGTAGTCGGAAATCAATTATCGCTGTTGAAACGGATCGCTACACCGGCGATTACCTGAAAAATCCGGCAAAGATACGATCGAGGCGAGTTCCACCGATCCGCTGCACTGCTGGAGGGAATAGAGAGGCAGCGGGGCGTGCCCGACAACTTCGATAAATAGTTGGCTACGTAAATGCCCGGTGCCGGGCATAACTCGCGGATTAGTCAGCCGCGTTCGCTACGGACAGACCGCGAGATCGGTTTCTGCTTTTTCACCGTGACTTTTTCTAGGAGATCGATCGATCAACCGATCGACCTCTGGACGCACGAACTTCGATCTTCGGAGTGGAAACAATCGACGGACAATGTCTCTATGAAAAAAAGCCTCTTCGGAAAAACTGCCTTGTGCTCCGTATTTTTTTTTAATGACTTCCTCATTTTGCCTTTAGGCACGGTGGAGATTTTTCTAGATTTTCTTGGGACTTCCACGGAGCTTGCAGTTTTGGTAGTTTGATTTTAAGGATATTCTAGGCTTCTTTGTCATATTTCTGTCAGGCTTCTTATATTTAATATTTTCGTGTCTCGCGCATCTAAACGTGATCTGGACTCGTCTATTATTTTTTTGGAACTCCATCAGCCCTTCTACATCTAATATTTCAATGTTTCGGACATCTGAGGATGTCGTAAGCATTTCTTACATTTTCGGGGAGATCGTCGGTGTTTCCAGTTTCCAGAAATGGTCGCGATCGTTCACCGGCAGCGAGTTAATCGTCGCTGGAACGATACATTTGTCGAGCAAGCGGGCACGGCACGGCGGACAGTGACAAACAGGTGCAATTTAGATTTAAGATCTAGCTACCGTTTCCCTTAAGCCCGAGACAATGGATAAGTAACGTCGGCAATGGTCCAAGATAACGGCAAGACCGCCGATTTCGTCTTGGGATTAGTCCGGAAACGTCGCCCACCGAGATTAGAAGTGTTAATTGGCCTAGCTCTGCTGGAAGATTAGCTCTCCGAGGCGAGATTCAGCTCTGGACGATCTTCTTTATCGCGCGGACCCGCTGATAACAATCCTTTCGATCCTCTGGAGTCTCTTGTGCCTCCTCAAACAAAGTAGCTACCCTAACAAATTTCTTGGGGCGATTTACAAAAATGTACAAAGTACAAATTAAGCGCAAGTTGATTCGTTGTCTTCGCGATTCTGATACAGTATTTTCTCTCTCTCTCTCCTTTGTATTCAGCTCAACGCTTATAATTAGCAATAAGATTCCACTGTTGATCACTTCAGAAATCATTTGAGATCCGTTGGTCTGCTAGCTGGAAGTAAGAGGGGGGATTCGAGGGGTGCAAGAGGGGTTTGGGAAGGCGGGCATATGCGATGGCCATTCGCGATTCAGCCGGCTGCATATCTGGCAGTTCGCGCGGGCCGCGAGGATCGAAGATTCAGCCAAAAATTCAGCGGACGTGCCTTGTTTTTGCCGGGTCAGAAGCTGTCGGCGGCGGCCGCCATGCCGTCGCCCCGACGCTGTCGCCGAGCCGGGCCGCGCCGGTCGAAAGAAAAATTCTGTGGCCCGTCTCAGTTCGTTCGTCCGTCCGTCCGTCCGTCCGTTTCTCCGTTCGTCCGTTCTGCCCGTCTCCGAAACCGCCAGAATAATTCCAGCATTCCAGCGCATTCCGGCGTTCACAGTCCACTGATTTTATGAAAGCGAACCGGCGGACAACGGGCGTTCGGATGTCAAAACCGTTAAACCCGACGAAGACGAGACCAGAGCCGATGATGGTCTCTTCTCTCCCCTCTCGCGGACTGGTTTTCGCTCTTCCAGCTGCGAATTCTAATTGCCGGTTGCGGTAGGATCGTACCGTTCCATCCTCGACGACGACTGCAGCTGGACAATAGCCAGGTCCGTCAAAATATTTTACAGGTATTTTTTTTTATCGGCCAGCATCCACGTCGAAAGGGTGAAAACAACCCTCGAATTTCGGCAAAATCTCAAGCACTTGAAAATATTTTAATATATTTTTCCGGAGAACTACCTCTCGCATAGATTTCATCGAAATCGGAATGTCCAGATTCGATGTGCTCCGGACAAGCTAAGCTGGAACGATCAACCTTTCGATGATGGTCGCGAGACGTTTTCGCATGATCGTAATGGAGTTTTACCGTCCTTTCCGCCGGCGAGCCGTTCGTAATTGCGTAGGTATAGAAATCCGATTAATCAACTCGATTAAGAAGCTGTCGGACAGCGGTAAGAACACACTCGACTCCCGTCGCGTTTCTAGAAAGGCCGGGAGGAGCTTCTCACCTTTTTCTCGGTCGAGCCGAGTATTAACGCTGCGCCACGAGGTGCTCGACCAGTTAAAAATGTTAAGAGTCGATTCTACCGTGATTATATCGCGATTTCATCTTTGTTTTCGAGTTGTTCGCAATTAAAGCGTCTTTTTACCCTGCGCTGGTACTTAACGCAGCTCGAGAACACTTAATAACTTGGAAATCACGGCAGAACGTGTAATTTGTTCGCGCTTGATTTTTATTCCGTGTCGCTCGGGCTTGAAAAGTTCCCCTTAAAATAGTTCTCGCGTGTGTCGAACACCCCGCGGAACTATCGAGCAGAGAAATTAACTATTATACAGGTTCGTGCGATCCTACAGAAATCTAAGGTTTTAAAAAATCCAAGATCAAGAGAGTCCATCGTTATTAACGAACATCTACTTTGTCGGACATCTACTTTGCTCCACGGATCGGCGAACGTGGATCGGCGCGAAACAATTAAAAAACCCCGGAGGGATTCTTGCTCGCATTCCCGATCGCATTGTTCCGCCATCGACAGCTTTCATGGCGCCAAACGAAAAACCGACAGGCCCCTTCTCGGGAATCTAAATTTAATCCGCGAAATAAATAATAGACCCAATGAACGGTCCGCTGGGTTTGCGGTCGCGTTCTTTCCTCGATCCCCGGGATTTTCGACGGGGTCCAACTGCATCGGTGATCCAGGATAGATCGTCGATCCTCGACGAATTTCACGCCGCGATTTCGGTCCCGTTTTTACCGTGTTTGCACAGTCGAAGGAGCAGACCGTGCTGTAATCCGCCGATAAAACTGCGATCCGCGTCTAGAGGTATCCGGATTCATTTCTACCGGTAATGATAGATCGGTTTTTTTCGACGCATCGTCGACTTTCTTCCCGATGGAGCTCGCTTCTCTGCGAATCCTGGCGATCACGCTTTTGAGTTCATAGAGCGACGGATAAAAAATTATTTCTGGCATCGCACGCAAGACATTACGAATTATAGCTGAAACATGGCTGAGGAAAATGTGGTGTTCGGAATTCAACGATCGAGCGGCACCACGCGAGCGCTGACAAAGCGTTCGGAACGGTCTCGTTCCGGGAAAATGGATTAATCGTTGGACAGAGCCGAGGGACACTAGCAATCTGTGCCGAACAACAGCTAAATTTCATAGGATTATGCGCCGGTGGTTGTTTTACGACAGAAGATTTCGCGAAACAATCCCGCGCGCGCCGCGGGAGCTTCTTGCCGCGGGATTGGTCCACGGTTATCCGCATAACTGCGAACAATTATCCGTCGGCCGTGGATTTTTCAGCCGCGTTACGGCCGCGATAGCGTGCAACGGCCGTTAAAGCCAGCTAGACGAACCTTAAAAGGATTTATCACTATCGTTACGTCGACCGTGAGGACCGATAGACCGTGCCTCGAACTCGACACTGCCACTGAAATAATTACAGTCATCCGCCGAGAAATTTGCGAACCCCTTTTTTTGCCCAACCGCGTTTGCGAACGTCCACGGAAGCACGGGAATTTTATTTTTGGTTCGAAACAGCAGTGAATTTTCTGGAAGAATGCTTCGGACAGAAAATATTTGGAAAAATTGGAAGCGACGAATCGTGTGGAGAGACCATCGTCTTCGTTTGAAAGAGTACCATCGCTCTAGAATAGTTCCCAGGACATTGTGTATCGAACGAGCTAGCTACCGGCTCAGAATCCTGGAACATACAATGACTGGGATGACTTGCCGGCGGAATCAGCCGTGGAACGTCTTTCGATACATTAAATACCGCCTCGTCATCGCTCGCGCGATGATTCAAGGTCGCGATTACGAACTCAGCGCACGAAGTCCCGGCTTCAGATCTGCATCCCCAGATATATCTCCTCGTTCGATTGTCCCGCAAAAATAATCGCTGATATTTCCCGCGCCGCTCGAGCCACGATTAATCCTCGAGGATCGATCTGTTCTGCATCGCGACGATCGAGAGTGCACCAATCGAGAGTCTACCAATTTTCTATAACCAATAGAATGCGAAGTAAAAATGCCAAACTGCTGAATTGTTCCAGATGATCCCACTTAGAAATTTAGAGTTCCGTGCGCTTCAAAAATAATTTTACCCAAGGGTTGGGTGCATCTTCTCCGTCAAATTTTTTTTAGAGGGAGCGTGGTAAAAAGGGGAATTACTCAAAAATCGGATGTGGGGGGTCGAATAAGTTTACGATTTTCGAAGCGCAGCACAGTTTGCTGGACTAGAAGATCCCGTGAAGCTCCATGGGCCTTTGTCTATGGGGGCTCCAAAAATTGTCGGCCCCAGGGCAATTAGCCAATTAGCGACGCAATTCTCGCGGTCGGGCCGCGAGACGCGTTAAATTAATCGAGCGGGAATAACAAGGAAGGGAACAGAGTTGCTTACAAAGTCCGTGGGCCCTCTCGCTCGTTTCCTCCTTCTACTCATTTTTCCCCGATTTTTTTGCAATTCCTCCTCACTGTGCGCCCTCTCTTCATGGCTGATCGACCGGAGTCTTTAGAGTCGGTCGGTCGAGCCTCGAACGGGCGGCAGCCGCGTTTGATGTCGTGTGACGAATGTCCGCGTTGGACGCGCTCTCCCTCTCCTCGCCCCTCTTGTCCCCTCTGTCTCCTCTCGCCGGATTTCTCTCTTCTTTCCGCGTGTCTCGACGGCACAGTCCTCTCCGTTCGACTTTCGTAGGATTCCTCCACTCGATCCTCTCTCTTTCTTTCGACGTTCTCTAGCCCGTCTAATTCCGTTGCTTTCCTTCTCTCGCTCGCCTCATTCTTTCTTCCTTTTCTTCTTTTTTTACGCCATTCCATCGGGTGATCGATCGCGAATTTGATCGCTGCTACCGGTCCTCGAATCTTCGAGGAAACCCTCTCTCGGTTTGCCAGCTCCCGATCTATTTCATCTCTGGATACATAGTTGCAGGACAGTCGCAAATATATTTTTATGTAATATTGTGTAAACACGGTATACATTGTTTTCGTACAGGAAAGCCACCGTACAACGTGTAACCTTGGAACTATCGTTTCGATGTTCAAAGAAATCCGAGCTTGTTCTTTAGAGGTTATATTAATTCCCAACATTTTTTATTCGCACGAACATCTACAGTCTAGCCTCGGACATTTTAATCTTCTAGATCCAGATACAATTAATTTCCAACAATTTGTGTTTGCATAAACGTCCACATTCTAGTCCCAGATGTTTCATCCTCACGTACTGTTGGATCCGATCAAACTCTTTGTTTCCTCGAGGTCTTATCGTGCGGCAACAACGCGTCCGATTGTTAGTTAATATCCTGCCCGGTGTTTCTTTTTGGTTTGCGGTCGTCTTTGGGAATAGGGCGCAAGCGTGGCCAGGTTTTTTCTTTTTTTTTTTCTTTTCTTTTCGCGGTGGATTCCAATATAGCTGGGCCCGACGCGACGCACGGTAGTCCCAAGCCGCGCGCCAACAGAAAATTGGAAACATCCGATAGGGCCCTTTATGCCTCGGATCCGAAGGCCCGGCAAAAAGGAACGCTTGACCGGCTCCGCTGCAAAATAACCATCGATCCATCGATCGGGCCCCGGCCCGAACCTGCCCATGATATCCCCCATGATATCCCTGTACAAGCTGGATTTAATGTCGCGAGTGTCGCTTCGCCGATCGAGCCTCGATTTATGCGACGTTGATCGGGTCTAAATTCTTTCGATTTAAAAATTAAATTAATTCACAGGTGGACGAATAATTTAGTTCGATGAAGATCGAAGAATCTTCAGGAAATGATTTTGTTCACCGTCGATTTTTCGATCGTTTTCTCGGCAAGGACCCCGGCTCGCTAAAGAAAGAATCCTGTTGTGTTCGTTCCTTCGGTAGTCTGTTCCAACCACGAAGCGGCGTTTAAGCTCGGAACGACCGTAATAAAATCCCATAATAAAATTCTATTTGCTCGTCCATTAATCACGTAATTGCAGCCCGTTGCACGCGGTTACGGCCTTTCCGTTCCTGCTCGTTTCGTTGCGATCGCGAATTCCGTGTAACCGTGGGACGTGTACTTTTCCTATTAACAGGATGCCGTTCCGATCACGGCGAATCTGTTAACATGCCCCGACCGACGACCAGCAGCTCTCTGCCCTGCTCCGCGATCGTCCGACGACACGCGGGTGTGATAAACGACCGGTGAAAACGATCCGACACAATCTACAGGCAATCTGCTGTTCCCTGTAATTTCGACGATCAATTACACGTTCGATTAATCGGTCCGCCGCCGGCCTGCTTACATTTGTTACGATCGGACCGTGACATCTATTACAATATCATAATTATCGAGTAACGAGTGCCTCGCACTTCAATTTTTCTTCAAGAAATTCGGACGTCCAGATTTTCAGAATCAAATTGGTCGACATTCAATTTTAACCAAAAATTGTGCTTTCATTTTTCTTTTTTATCGATGAAATATCTTATCTCCAATAAAGTCTACAATATCATCGCTTAGCCAAAAATAATTACACAGCCATGCTAATGTTAACCAAACAAAAAAAATGGATTGGAGAAGGCCCAATGAAGGTTAAAGAGAAGACAGTTCTGGGCCAGTCGGCGAGTCGAGCGGGCCGATCTCGTCTTTCTCGGTTAACAAGTTAATATTCGTCGCGACGCGAGGGCAACCGTCGACGATTAATTAAGTGGCCATCAAGCTCGGCCCCCTCCCGTTCGATTCGGGGGCCAGGAAAGGGCCCGGCAGGGCCCCGAAACGCGCAAGAATTCCACGAACGAGATTCCGCGTGGTTCGTCAGCGTCGCTCGTCCGAGAATTTCATTCCTTTGGCCCGCGGCGTCGCGTAAACCTGGCTCCGGATACGAGCAGCTATAAACGATAAGCCACGTTTCGGAATCAATAAAACCACCGTAAAAAGACCTGCGGTGCCTCGATCGCGAGGCTGTGCAATTTCGACGGCGCGGAACAACCCTTGCCCCGGAGACTTCAACGAATGGAAATGTTAGGTTGCGAGGTGAGGCAGCCATACTGTGTACATAAGTATAAAAAGGTACTGCTTCCGGGCCGTTCTCGTTGCATCTTTTGCATCCAGTTGAGAAACTGAATCACCAATTAAACATCTTGTCTTTATTCTTACAGAAATATTTTTAGAGATAAAATCCGTGCGACAAAACTAAAGAGAAAAATCGGTCGGATACGTAGATGGAAGAGAGAGGAGCGTGTGAGAGAGGATCGAACAAACGGATCTAGAGAGCCGGTATCGTCGCTGGCGAGCAGGTTAAGGGAACGAGAAACTAAGTAGCAGTAAGAAACGGCAAGAGAAGCGCGAGCATTAACAAATTATCCGAAGTAAATATGCGGCAAGAAACGGAAATAAAACAGTAATAACGACAACGCCGATAAAAATGTATGCTGTTAATTATACACGGCGAGGCCCGGGGCACCGGTCGATCGGTGGGGCTAAAAGTCGTTCTAATTACCGTGACATTAATCCACCGTTAATTATACAGAGTAATTCCATCAGCGGGGGCCGGCGCTGAAATCGTGCTAATTACACCCGGCCGTGAAAATCGAGCCACTATTAATTGCCCACTCTCTGTTACCGCTATATATCGACATTGTAGCCGAC
The DNA here is from genome assembly GCA_916610255.1 of Lasioglossum lativentre. Taxonomy (NCBI): domain Eukaryota; kingdom Metazoa; phylum Arthropoda; class Insecta; order Hymenoptera; family Halictidae; genus Lasioglossum; species Lasioglossum lativentre. The sequence continues at coordinate 33,865,440 of OU744355.1, read as the reverse complement.
GAGGGGGGGCACACACCCGGTCTTTTCATCGTTTTTTATCCATCGCGGTGTCGGCTTTTTTCGTTTTCTCTTTCTTGCTTTTTTTTCCACCGCTTATTTTTCGGTTTCTCTCTCTCTCTTTTTCGTTTTGCCCGTGGAAGACCGGTAGCCGGAGATCAGTAGCCGGAACACCGTAATTATTATCCTTAATTGTCGAGCCTTTCGAGGATAAGATCGAAGAAAGGGTGGAGAGTCCTCCTACCGAGGCCGCGATCGTCCTGGCTGACACGGCCCTTCTTTGACCGGCCAATCAGCGGCCCCGGTTCCTTGACTCCCTGGACCCTCTCAGAAATAAATCAATTAAGCCGATGCAGGCTTCGAAAAGGGCACCGTCATCATCATCCTGCTGCTGCTGCTGCTGCTCCTCGAGAGCCCGCTCGCTTCGAGCTGAAAATAATCGAGCGATAGGAGGCGGGCAACCGTTCCCCGATCTCTCTCGATCCCGCTCCCTCACCTGAACCGCTTAAGAGGGCATCAATGTAGCCGCGAGGACAGGTGATATCGCCGAGGCGATCGGTTTAACCCGAGAAAAACTCGCGAGAGAACCCTGTCGGGGGTGGAGAGACAGCGAGAGACCTTTCTCTCTCTCTCTCTCTCTCTCTTCTCCTCGGATCGGTTCGAGGAAGCTTCTCCGCTCCTTGTGCAATTGCGCTACACTCAGCACCAGAGAGTTCGCTGACTGAAGAAGGTTCAAGGAATCCCCGCAAACTAGAGAATCGATTTTAATGGGTTCACCGTAACGAGGATAATAATCGTCATTATCCGCACGACAATGCGCGCGCAAACCTCTCTCGCCACCGCGCGCCACAGAATGGTAAACAAAGGAACTAGAGAGAGAAAACCCCCTTCCCTGGGGAGCGTCGTAAAAGTCGACCGGCGATCGTGAACGACGAGTTAACTCGTCAACCCCCGGCCAGCTGGCTAACGAAACATGAAATCGCGTTGACGCAAACAAAGGTGTCTCTTAAGGACTCGGACCGAGAAGAACCCTTTTTGCTGTCGATGCCGAGGATTTTGCTCGAAATGATATATTTGCCAAATTGGGAGGAATTACGTCATCGCCTGGTCTTTGTTTATAAAATACCGGGTCCTCGAATGTTTTAATTTTCATAGCACAATTTTCATAGAAAAAATTTTTCATAGCACAATTTATTTTGTAACATCGACAAATTTCTAGACGAATTTTGTACCTTGTCGATTCATGACCGATTCCTTGCGCAAAGTTTCGAGTCCAGCGGACCATGTAAACGTCGCGAAGGATCGAAATCGCAGGCTTTCTTCCTCCCGATCGATCGTGCGTTTTTCAAATCGCGTGCACGCGACGCTACGCCTCTGTTTTGCATTTCACGCGTCCCGACCGCCATCGCGATTTTCTTGCGCGCCGATCCAAGCGACGTGAAAGCGGACCGGGCGTCGGATCCGATGCAAGAAAGTGTGACTCGAAAGACGTGGAGGTATCGAGCGTCCCGAAGAAACGAGATTAGCAGACACGCGTCTTATTCCTGGCCGGAACAGAAAGAAATAAGCCCCGGAAACAGCGTAACGACGAAACTAATATTCCGGGGCGGCGATTCCGGTGGCGTGACGAGGGTGGGCCCCCCTCGAAATTCGGCTCACCATGAATTTTTCGATCGGCCAATTCCCAGCTGCGGCCAATATGAGATTCGTCCCCGGCATACGAGATCTTTTTTTTCTTCCGGGGCAGGGCCACCCCCTGGCTCCGATTTTTTGCCAGGCTCGTTTCGGTCACTCGCGATTCCTCGGCTTCTAGCCTAGCCTAAGTTAATATTAATGGGGATATTTATGGGCGCGGGTCAACGGTGGTCACCGCCAGAGCGCCGCTGATAAAAGGAAATCTGAAAATGCCATGATTTATGGGGCTCTGCCATTCCTGCGTCCACCTCTACGCCCCTCCACCCCCTGCTCAACCACCCTCTAACCAACCTTGAACGCTGAATAAGTTATGGAGGGAGCTGTGTATTCTTGTTTCTGCCCCGTGTTTTCGATTCGGGAAATTCGGAAACGCGAGGATCGTGCGTGAAATCGACGAACGCCGATTAAACGGCCATTTCGTTCGGATGATGCACGGCGGAGCTCGTTCTTGGGGATGAAACGGGAACGATGACGGTGGTTTGGATAGTCATCCAGCATCATCGCGTTACCATGGCAGAACTTCCAGAGGAAATTTTTCTTCTTGCAATTTTCCACAATTCCTGAGAGATGTCTCGGAAAAATAATTAAGGATGATGCTCGTGGTCCGGAAAATTTGAAGAAAATGTTCGAACTCGTTCGAGGTTCCAGGGGGTCTGTATAACTGGAAGTATTTTAATTCAGCAATAAAACGGAGGCAGAACGTACCGAAGGAGCTCCGATCAGCCGGCCTCTCTGGTTTCGATGTTTTGCGGGACCGCTGTAATTCGAACCACTTTGCTAGTTGTAAAGCAAATATGGTTCTTTCGTCGCTATTCGCCGGGCACAATTTACGGGCACCGGGCAGGAACTCTGTCGCGCGGGATTCTTAAAAGGATCGTAAATTCTTCGTTTCGAAGCGGCTCTTCCTGGTCGCTCGTTAAAACATAAATCGCGAGCTGCATAGCCGGTCGGGGGCGCAGTGGAAACGGATGCAACGAGACAGCCGATTTCATATTTCTCTCTCGGAAATCGCTTTCCGAGTCTTCGCTGTTCTCACAGGATTCTCCAAAACGCTTCCCCAAACTGACCAGGGGCCATCAATTTTCAAATTTCTTCATATATTATCCGAAAATTCTTTTGCATAAATTTATTTATGTCGTGAAAAACATAGACACTACATACTGCAATCTGAGTGCAAGGCAGCAATTATTGCGAAAACAAAGTGCAAACGTATTCACATTTCGCGGTATTTTCCGAGAAAAATATTCCAGCTTTCCAATAAAATAAGAAGGATTACACGTGTCTACGCACCCCGGGTGAAAGGCACTAACGTTTCATTGCAGAAGCAAGAGAAAATCCGTCCACATTTCGGTATAAATTTTCCGAGAAAAATACACTCCAGCTTCTCAATAAAATACAGACCGGAGCACTGCACGGTTCGGTTCTATACGCACTTCGAGTGCATTAACATCTCGTTGCAGAGGCGAAACGCAAGAGCAGTGGATTCCCGAGGCGCCTTATTAGAAGTGTCCACGAGCTATTCTCCGCGGAGGTAATGGAAGAAACGGGGGCGCACTATAAAATCTTCGTGGAATCTTTCTAAGAGATTAACGAGATCCACGTGTCTGGTATTATCGGCACGCACCCAAGACCACTTGTTCGAGGGAGCAACCTGTAGAGACCGTCTACTGGCATACCGCACTGATCGCGCACAACAGTGTGTACGAGAAACCAAGCAGGAATTCAGGGTTAGCAGCGCGGCCAAATATAGATCGGAGTGTATGTGGGAACACGTGTACACGGCCATAAATATCTCGTTTACGTTTCGCCTGTACAATAAGAGAACAATCCGACCGGACCCGCGGATGCACCAGACATATAATTGGTTCCTAGCAGCAGCCCGTTTAGCGCGTCAACTATTTTTCCACGAAAAATTTTTCATCCCGCGAATAACCACTTTAGCTCTCGCTGGACGGTCCCGGCGAGCCGTAAACCACGCGGATATCGAAGTCAATGGGTCGAATGGGTCTTCGAGACACCGAGGAACACCCTCGACCTTCAACAGATCCCGAGGTCGTTTGCGAGTCTTCGAACCGCTGCAAAGTATCCTGAGAATTAAAAAATACTTAGTGGTCTTTAGGAGCATAGAAGTTGTTTCAAAAATTTTCCGAGATTCTCCCAGTAATTCCACGGCCTTGGGAGGTCCAGAGAATTTTGAGAATTTATTAGCAAGCTACCTTGGAAGGCCCTTAACACCTCTAGAAATATTCAGAAGTCTTTGGGAAACTTTGAGGATTTCTCGAAAGTATTCCGAGGTTTGCCAAGGGTCTAGAAGGGTTCAGGGCTCGCATAGAAGCTCTATAGTAGTCCAGAAGTCATTTATGGGTCTCCGTTTCAGACTCATTTCACCCGGAGACTTGTCCGTCGCAAGTAAGCGAATAAGAGCAACCGGCGGGTAACTAGGCAGACATTCGAACGAAGATTTACGAGTCGGTAATAGCGTTTTGAGTGGAAGCCGGAAATATAAAGTTCATTGGAAGGGTTAAACACGGCCGAACAGCCGTGTAAATATTCATTGGCTTCCACCGAACCTGAACGGTCCGTCTAAAATATGAAAGCGCGCCTGTCTCCTCCGGCCTCGGCGAGTTTCTATTTGCTTCGGCATTGATCTACGGTTCCAACCGGTGGTTCGAAGTACAGTAACGTTTCTCGCGATCGACGAACAGAAATAATTACCGAGGATATTCGACGCGCGTAGACGGTTCTCAGAAGCGTGGTTGAATTCGGCGACACTTCCTACTTGACAAAATAAAGCGTCCCCTTTCCGAAGACGCGCCAGATGTCTCGGCGGTGGCGGACCAACTCTTTCTTGCGTCATCTGCCGACGAGAGAGACCGAGGCAGGGGAAGGGCCTGGTCCGTAGTCAGACACCGATAAACACGAGTTCATTTAAATAAAACAGGTAGCTCCTCGCTCCAGGCACCCTTAAGCAGGATATAGTGGCTCGTTAGGATGAGGAGCGTCAAAGATAGCGTTCTGAACCAAAGCCCTTCAGAAATTACAAACTAGGCAAAATTACTGTGGTAGGCCGAACATTGCTGATTCGAACGAAGAAAGAATCGTATCGATCCGATCAGTAGTTTATGTTACAAAAATTCCTAAGTATAAGTACTTTCGTGAGAATCGGGAAACCACTCCTAATATTGTATGTAGTCCATTGTGGCGAAGTTTGAACAAAATTAATGGCTTCTACAGATGTTTTCCTGGAGCATTGTTGATCGTGTTAAATTTTGGACACGTACTTTCGACGCTTTCTAAATCTCAAAGCGATATTTATCGTTTTGCATGCGATTTGAAACAAGGGAGGAGTTGTTCGAACGGTGAACCTTGTAATCTCTCATCAGTGGAGCAAACCAGCAGCGAACCAGCCCGGGAGAGTCTGTGTGTCGCGAGCCCATAAATCTGAGGGAAGGATTCACGCCTATCGGCGCGCAGCTCTGGTCCACGCGGGTACACGCGTCCTGCTCGTGGAAAGTGTCCAGTCTACGGTGTGGCTAGGGGGGTTGAAAGGGGGTGACACCGGGAGAGCAACCCCCTTCGCTAGGTCGAATCCTGGCTGGGCCGAGCGCTCGAAGATTTGTCCCCTAATGTAGTCAGTGAGCCTCGGGGACGGCTCGACGATGGGGTTCGCAAGTAGGCGTCTAGAAAGTGAGTAATGCTCACGACAAACGCAGCCCCCGGGGGGCCGAGAGAGGGGTTGGACCAGGGAGAAGATCCCGGCAGATAGGGTGCTAAGCGACACGCTAAGACCGCTGACTATCTGCGTGTCTCCTCGAGGGTTGCTCCTCGCCCCTCTTTATCTCCCAGTCTTTTCCTGCTGTTGCTCTTTGTCGGGAAACCTCGGCCTATACTTTGTTAGCAATGTTTACAATCCCCACTCCGTTTTGCCACTTTTATTTTTAACATTCCGAACGATGTATACCTGAATTAAAAATCCATGTCATTTTTCGCGCCTTCGCCAAAGTTTATCCACTTTGGACTGCCTTTAACGATTCGAACCACCTTGGGACGATCGAATAATAATGTTACGGTTTCTGTATCGAAGTGTCAGGGATCGATTCGGACAATCGGAATTCGTCTGCGAACGCAGAACAGACGCCGAGAGCGCGATGATAACAAGTCGACCGAGGGCTCGACGAAGCGAGGCAGGCTCGATTAGCTCGGGTCTTGGTCGTCAAAGAACGCGACGGCGAGCACGACGAGAGGCGGAGAGAACGGTGCGTGGCATGAAGGCGGTCTTTGTGTTTTGCCGGAAGCATGGTTCGGCTCTTGATAGGCGACGTGTCTAAAGTGATTCTCGACATGCCGGTCCCTCTCTCGGTTTCCTCGGGTTCGCGCGTCAACCCGAGTCCACGTGGTTTCTCGCTCGAGAATTCTCAATCCCCGAGTCATCGAGAGTACGGTCCCGGATCCCTTTGGTCATCGATGACTGCCCTGGGATTCGATCGATGGCTATACGGAATCTTAGGTGTTACAGCTGTTTAAAATTGTTGGTTCTCGGATATTTACCAAGAAATCGGTTCGACGCGTTTGTCCCGTTGAACGAGTTCGAAGACGGATAGAGCAGAGAAAGGGGAACGACGGCGAAAGGGTGACGGGAAGTTAGAGATTAGACGGAGAATGTTTTTAGGCGATCACCGACACCCGTAGGTGCTGGCCGCAGTGACTGATGAGTTTTCCGCTCGATTGGATGACGGCCTCGGCTAGCTCCAGCTCATTTTTCTGTCTTTCTTCGACGCCGCGCGGACGTCGACCGCGCTCGACCTAAATCTGACGTGCTTCCAACTGCACTGCGGCTCCCAGCACATCGAACCGACGATTTTTCCACTTAAAACTTCCTCAAAATAGCGGTCCACGAGCTCCCACGTTTGTCAATTATCAAGAGAAACGCCAGTATCAAAAGCTACTACATTTCTGCTCTCCGAAGTTTAGACACAAAGGTACCAATTGTGGTTTGTCTCGAGGACCCCGGGACATAAGAGGGCCACTGTGCACTTCGTTCGCACCCGGTAGACGCGGGGGAGTATAAAGACGTCCACGGTCCCGGACAGAAAACCGTGGCCCTTCTTGAAAATAATTTGAATAATCACCGGCCCGAGTTTTTCATCGGCGATGCTAAACAGCTGTTGTCTACGCTTTCTCTCTACTCTCCTCCGCGGGACGAGAGACAATGCAGGGGCTCCTTAATTTTCTTAAAAGACCTCTCCGTGGACCTGCCATCCCCCTCCCTTGGCTTCTGACCGATTAGAATGACAATGCGAAATTTTTTAGCCGGGGGAAAACGGTCTAGCAGATTATCTCGAAAAGAACACTTTTACTGCCTATTTGCCCGTGAATATTCTTGGTCGAAGACTCTGCTTAAGGCTCAACGATACCCCGAAGAAAATACCATAAAAAAATTAATAAAATTCAATTCGACATTACAATACAATCGATTGCAACAACACAATAAAATTCAGATCGTCGGTTTTGATACCGGCCCGGTATAAATTGTTTGCAGATGCGAAATTATTCGATGGTCCTGTACGATTGTTACCGGGTGCAAGAAAACAGTTTCGGTTGATCGCGAACGTTTCATTTAGCCGTCGGAATTCAGGACCAGCCAGGGTCCTAATATCCCAGGACACGTTCCCCGGGTGTCCTGCGGAGCACGTACGGCTTCTATTAACGACAGGGCGCCCCCCTTTTCGCAAAACACAGGACGGGGCTGACTCGGCGCAGCCCCGAGTAATAATTCGTCGGCCGAATTAGCGCCATAAGTTTTCCGCCGCGACAGCCGCGGGGACAATATTAATCTACTTTGAATTTATACACCGTGCGGTCTTCCGCCGCGTAACTTCCTACGTATTAAGTCCTCCCGCTGCTTTTCGCTCTCTTTCCGCACCGAAACCTTGATTCGAGATCCAATTCTCATCCGAAAACAATTCGATCTCTCGATCGCTAATCGTTCAAGCTCCTTTCAGCGCGTTAATGATTATTATTTAAAAAAAGAACATTTCTATTTTTCATAAAGATCCGCAGTCCACTCTCCGATAGAACAGTGCCCGCAGAGTGAGTCGTCGAAATTGCTCCACGTATCATGAACTCGCAGAAAATCGGTGACAAACGAGCGCGCCCGGCTCTCGTGGCTGACAGACAAATATATTTCCATGTTTCCATGGCTTTAATGGAACGATCGTGGAAGGGATTAATTTAATTTTCGAAGGACTCCGTCACGGGGACGGCGGTGCTCGCGTTTATTTACTCCTCGCCGCGTATTAAGACGCGGTCAGAGAAGAGGGTGAGATTCACCCCTTCGGTGTAGACAGATAAATAACTCGGGACAGCTTGGGAATAACTTGAGACGCTCATCGCGACGATATCTTGCGGATCTCGAGGACCTTTTCATCCGGGAACTCTCTAGAATTCTTCACCCTTGAAATCTACCCTTCTGGTTAACACGTTGAATGTGGTCATCGACGACCGGGGCGATGGAATTACTTAAAAATGACTTTAAACCCTTGAAAAAAAGGGTTGCTGACTGGATATATGTTCCCTCGGAGGGGACACATCGAGAAGGGTTTAATATCGAAGGAATTGTTGGCGCGAACAATTTTTCCAGGTGATAAGGTATCGGTGGAGGCCAGAAGTCCCGGTGCAAAAACCGCGGTGCTGTTCAAACGGCGTTCGACGCCTCGCATGCACCACTTACATCGGCCGCTCTGGAAAAAAGTTTATGTTAAGTCGAGCAGCGCAAGTCTTCGCTCCGCTCACGGGGATTAAGACATTCCCGGGCTAATAATTTTCATCCTCGGCCCGTAGATATTTTGTCCGCGGTATACCCGCTTTTCTTCCCGCTTCTCGAACACCTTCGAACCGTTCTAAATTGTTTCCGGGGGGATGAAACTCCGCGAACCACCCCTGGCTCGAACGCAAACCAACTCGACAGTTTCGAGGACCTAGATTTCGGATGGTTCCAGCTGGTTTTCTATGGGGAACGAATTTTCCTATGGTCAATAGGTGTCAGGCCGAGGGAACGGCGTGCCCCAAGGTGCGCGGCTCGAAACCCAGCTCTACAATTATGAGCCATACCACGTCGAGGCGAGCCTCGTAACGAACTCACTATATTGCCCGGCATTTCAAAACTGGCCGAAGCGTAGACGCTCTTTACCTTGCCTTCTTGGGCCCCCCCCCTCGTACCCCTCCACCGCCCCTCTCGCACGTTCAGAACGGGCCCGCTGTTAGGCCTGAGAATAATGTTTCGGAGATGAAAGAAAGAAACTTCGGGGAACTCGAAACGCAAGCACTCTCTCGCGCATTCCCGATCCCGCTGGTGACCTCGATCGGCGAACTTGTCTTCTACGAACACGGTTCAACCCCCAGGACTGCTCCGGTTCAACCGAGATCCCAGATAGAATCCGTCGAACGATTTTTACCCGCCTGTTTAACCGGCTCCTCTCTGAGAATTTAGGCCGACCAGCAGATGCTGCGAATTATAAATCTTTCTTGAGATCGTATCTAAAATTAAAAATCGCTATCGCTTCCAAAATTGCCCATTGATTGAACGACGAGCTTGTAAAGAGGTCTTGGCTCTGACAGTCTGTTAATTAAAAATGTGCAAAGTTCGAGTGCAACGTCGTTCAATCGGAGGCGGGTTCAGTGGTTCTGAATGGGTTCAGAATTTGAAATTCACTGGCGATAGGTCCGGCCGAAGAAGCTCGCCGGTGAATCTCTGGGATTCCTCGGCTTGAAAATAAATCATATCGCAGTAGCTAGCAGGAAACAGCGACCAGATGTGGCTCGGGAGCGCGGGACATGTGTGTCCAAGCCATTGGATGACACTCGCTATATTTAGTTCTGTGGGAAAAAGGGGTTCCGCAGACATAATTACACCTACGCGAAACTCGCTCTGAGAATATCGTCTCGATCCTCGATCCTCGATCGCTCGTCTCGCCTTCTCGTTCTGTGTCCTGGTGAAACCTCGGCGATTAGTATTCATCGATAAGCATTTCTATCCTCGTCGTTCGCACCAGTTCTTGTTGGCCGTGCGGAACTCATTGTGGCGCGTTTTTCAAACTATCCACGGTTTTTACGAATTCTGCAAGAAGTCTGTTCGGTCGGGTCGTGGGGTCGCGACGGGGATGGAACAAAATGTAACAAAGCAGATATCGGTGTCATCTTTCTGTTCGAATCTTGTTTTTAGTCGTGTCTACCGGCTCGTGGGAGAACAAGTTATCATTCGTTGAAGAAACGACTTCTTACGGGAAGGGTTGAAGGGTTAATTGGCCGTATGATCGGTGGATGCGATGAAAATAAACAGTTTCTGCCATTGTGAACATTTGGTGTGACCATAGGGAACGACACCAACGATCGAACGATCCACGTGGTTTCGGTTCCATGTGGAACGCCTCGAGATCCCACGTGTGATCCACGGAGACGCGTGGGAAGACGCTCTTGCTTGCGGACGTCGCCAGCTGTTCACACGTGTCATTTATGCGCATCGCTGAGTATCATACCACTCTTTTTCTTCCTCTCGATAACCGCCCCGGCTAGACTTCAATTTTGACATTTCCTATTCCGCTCGAATTTCTGGTGTAACCCGCGCAGACACACTGGAGAGTAACTTACGACATTAAATATATTTTCTATTGTCATCAGGCGATTCTTGATTAACGTTGAACATCTCTATTCTGTTTCCAGATCGACGCACCGATAGAAAACGAGGCGGACGTCGAGGCGGATGCGGACCACCTCGAATCACCAGCCCCGGAAAAGGGTTTCAAGGGTGAGCGAAAGATCCTTCAAAATTATACCGAATTATTCTATAGATTGTATTAGCATGCAGACAATCTTTCACCCTCTGGGCACACGCTTTCCATTCTGTGCATCATTTCACCTGTGTAATTCCGCATCACGTAATCACCCTTATGCGAGATCCGAGATTTTGACCTTTCAAACCTAAAAATCCAATGCATGAATTGGCCGGAAGAAATCATTCCTGTTGTTTGGAAATCCTGTAGATTCAGCATCCGAGAGAGGGTACAGTTTCCAACCCTTCCTATCACCCCAGAATTTACAACGCCTCCAACCGGATGTAAATCGCCGCGAACAGCTTCCGACAGGATGATATCAGGATGCAAATCAATTAGAAAACGAATTAGCAGTTTGCAGAGCGTCCGAAGAAAGTCTGAAAAAAACCACCCCCTCAGGAAGGAATAGTCGCCGTTCGCGGATCGGAAGTCGTGAGATTGTCTGCCGGGGGGGGTTGGTTCGAATTAAGTCGGTCGCGTTTTCAGACGGGCTTGCCGATCTCCGACGAAACCAATCCACTTAACTCCCAACCCCCGCTCGTCCACCCCCGTCCCCCGAAGAGGGAAGGTCGTCGAGGTTTTGTTCCCGAACAAAAATCTGACAAATATGCCGCGATTTGCCGAAGAATGGAGGCGAAGTGCACCCGGCCACCCCCTTTCCCTCTATCTCACCGCCATTCCGAGGATCCTTGTCCCTCGCAGAGCCACCCCCGCACCCTCCAGCAGCCGAGTTTCCTCCGCGAAGAGGGCGGCAGAGCAAAGGGTGACTCTTAAATTACTTAGACCGAACAAAACGTAACAAATGACGGCGAATCGGGCCACTTATGCGATATTGGCCCATCACCGGCACCCACGTATATTGATACCGAACATTAGGGCTGCCAGACACCCCCTTGGACGTCTTCTTCCTCGAACGTGATCTCTCCGCGAAGACGAGTGGCAGCGTTTCTCCCGATCTGATGGAACTCTGTCTCTCTTGACGATCCCTGGGCCCTTTGGTTTTACGATTCTGCTGCTGAAAGGGTTTATTAATCTTCCGACGGTCCTGGATTTGTTGCTCGGAGGTTGCAGATAAATTCTTTGAAGGCTAACGAGAAGCATTCTGCGCAGCCAGAACTTCACACTCGACAATTTACATTTTAATTGTGACATTTTAAAAATTTCTCTTATCATTAATTTCGGTTCGCTCGTTCCCACGGTGGATTCGACGATGTTCGAGGAATTTCGAGTACCGGAAGAATTCTTTCTTCCTGGAGGGAAAGTATTTCGGTCGAGCACGCCGAGAGTTTCTCACGGGGTTGGAAGCACGTCATCCCCCGGCCGCGGCCCTCCTCTTCCCGTACTTGGCTTTCGGTTATTAATGGTTTTCGCGAAACTCGGTTCATTAAGGAGCTCGCGAAACTCCGCGGCACATTCATGAGAAAGCCGCCCCCGGTGCGGGGGGGGGGGGGGCGGCGAGCGCGTCAGAAACGGTGGTCGTGTCGGAGATTAGCAACGTATATTATTTTCTGAAGCAGCGTTGCAACTCTCTCGACGCTTCTGGTGCTCCAAATTCTCTGAACTCCGCCTTCTACCCTCCGAAAAAATGAATGTTCGATAAGCTCTGTTGGTATTATTCTGACTCTGTCGCAATGATGCAATAAGCAATGGAACTCCTTCGACCATGTCACTGCTTCAAATTTTCCAACCTCTCCGCCAACCTTTGGAAAAATTCTCTGGAATCGTGATCTCGAGCAAATCGCGGGACACACGGAGCATTGTACGAGGATTGGAGGAGATAACAATTATCCTTGACCCGTTCGCGAATCACGACGATCCCCATCGCCGTATCAATTTCCCCCGTTGGTGTGGGGAGCTTTTTACCAGCAGCTAGAATTACACGCGCTATTATCGCAAAAAAGGTCCGCGCAGATAAGAAGCGGGATCCGCGCGCGAGCAATCCGCCGCTCGCGGAAAGTAAGAGATGAAGACATTATCGTGATCGTTGGCCGCGCGTTTAAGACTCGCAAGAACGCAAAGAAGACGCGGTCAGAACGGACGGAGAGCAAAAGAGAAAGAGCGCAGGACGCACCTGTCCATTGGTGCGCTAACAAGGGACGTCACCCGAGTGCGTGGAATCGAAACTCCCCTGGAAAAATCTGTTCCACAGCCATTATACTTTAACGACTAGTTTCTTCGGTTTTCGAGGGAGGTGGGACGGGCATCGGACGCTCTATCGATTCGTTATCCTAGCCTCGAAGCGTCGATAAAAGTCGGAACCTCGAGGCGGAGTCGACCTTGCCTTTCCTACAACTGGAATCTTCTCCTCTCGAAAGTCAAATCTGCTGGTCGATCTTCGGATGTTGTAAAAAGGTCGAACAAAAGAAGAAATTTCTATTGGAAAGAATTATTCTTTTGCATAAATATCATCGGTGCGGTAATAACAGCGCAGAGAAGAGGGATGCAGGGTTGCAAGGGGCTGTCGCTGGATGCTCGGTTCCTGAATCTTCGCAGTTAGGTCGGTCGTATAAATTCTGCGGCGAGTTCACGGGACGAGTCAGTTTCGAGGGCTTTTTCCCCGGTCTCGCGGCATTCTAGGCCAAAGGAGATAATGCAATAATAAGTATAAGTTAGGTAGAAAGGGGGGGCCCCGGCTCCGTAGTCTCGGGGAACCGGTGCTCCTCGCAATCTTCGGCTGCCGGCTGATTATTATGTCGTTCGGAACGGGCCCCGAGCATTTTCACGAGCGGCCCGAATGGCTTCGTTGCGTTTTCTCGCGGGACTAACTCTGTTCTGGTTGTTCTTGTTGCTCACCGGGGGTTGCGGGTTTTTGAGCCGAGCTATCGAACACGCTTCGAACAACCGAAGACCGTAACCGTGTCCTTCGGGATCCACGTTATCCCCTCGGATACGAAACGTGTTTCCACTAGAATCATTCGATCGAAATCTCAATGAACACACCGTTGTGCAATTACTTTCAGAACAATCGAAACCAGTCGCAGCATCAGGGGAAGAGTGTTTCAAGTGTCCGAAGAGGGCACCGGAAGTAGGGAAACGAGGAACGAGAACGATAGCGACAAAATTGATGAGAACGTCTTAGCCGGAGGGCTCCAACTTTTCTCGCTCTCCCTCTCTCTTTAACGCGCCTTTGTCTCCGCTTTCGTTTCAGCTGACTATGACAAATAATTGCCGAAGCTTAACATAAGCCAGAGGCGGTATACTTAGCTAATAGCAAAAAATAAGGGGCAACGGAGGGGAAGTTTCACGCGTGCACGTCCACCGGCGCGGAATCAGAGAAGAGATCCTTCCTAGTCCTGCAACACGGCCTGTCCTCCGGCGACCAGCATCTGGCGTTTCCTCTAAAAACCGGAAAATACACACCGCGAAAAATCTGCAATTTCTCCCCGGAAGACACCGGTTTGAACCCGTGCTCAACTCTCGAGTCATCGCTAGGTGCAATTTTTACGACTTCTGGCTCCTAAAGTGCAAATTCTGAACCTTTAAAAAATTCTTCGGACATGCAGATTTTTGCTCGAGCAACAAGCCACAATCTTCGAAACGAGGGAAAAACCGTATTTTTTGGTCGCACGGTCAGAAAATCGTCGGGCGTTGTGTTCCGTTCGCTTTTGTCGATGGACAAAACCAATCGGCGATCGGTTTTTTCGCGTAACGCGGCATATCGAGAAAGGATTCCGCGGTCGGAGACAAAAGAACGGGAGAACGGCGAGCGGGTCCGGTTTCCTGCTCTCCCGGAAAAACATTTCGGAAAAGTCAGTGGAGCGCGAAGCGCATTTCATTCGGCACCGTCCACATAACGCCGGCCACTATGTCGTGAAAGGAGAGCCGCCGCGGACCCTTCATAAAACAATGGAAGTCAACTCTCGGAGAGCACCGTTTCTTGGGGAGGGGGAAGAAGTCTGTTTCGGCCAAGAGAAAAGCTTCTGGAAGATTTCTGAGCTGTGTGTGTGTTTCTTCCTGGATCGGTTTTTGCCCGCGAAATTCTGCTCGAACGTCCCTTCGCGTTCGAACAAGAGAAGGCGCGGGTGTTTTGTTGTTCGAAAAAAGTGGGCGTGGTCGGATTTTTGGGAAGAGAAACCGAGCGGATTGACGGGTGAACAACGAAAGAAACTCTCCTGTGCTTTTCGAACTGGAACTTCGAATGAGCAATCGGCTTCTTGTCGCTGGTCTTGTCTCGCCTGCTCTACGCCTTCCGTCTTCTTCCTTCTAAGCACCTCTATTGTCTCGCATGATCATCGCTTATCCGTTTTATCCGGGCACACTCTCCTAACATTGTAACCTCGTTTCTTTCCCTCAGATTTCTTTTGATCCTGCTTTGTTGTGAGCGAGAGCGAGAGAGAGAGGAAACCTCGATCGCGTTGATCGATTAATAATGATCTGTTCGTTCCAGGAACGGAATTAGTGCCGAGCTGATCTGCGTCATCGAGGATCAGGGGGAAGCCGATCGTTTCGTGGCGGGATGTTCAGTGACGATAGCCGATTTAATATAAAATATTTTTGTACACGAGTCGATATGATATTGTATATCAAGCCTGACCAACCCAACCCATTGCTCACGGGCTGCCGATGCTCGAGCAGTCACCCCCACTACCGCTCTCCGACTTGCATGGCCGCGAGAGGGGAGTGCGAGCTCGCATAGTAAGTTGTTGGTAGACTGCGAATTTTATGCATTTAAAAAGAAGCAAGCTCATGCAATTTGGACGTTCAGTTTATGAAAATTATTAAAGGAAAAAAATATTCTACATGGTTGTTGGTTCTTGCAATCGGTGTAGACAATTTTTATTTTGCATACAGATTCGCAGTCTAGATATTACTTTTGTTAGCAAGCAACAGAGTTGTGCATTGTTGGAGTAAATTTTTATTCGAATAACGAATAACGATTGAGATATGTATTATTCGTTATTTGGCCACAGTTCCCCTCGATCGTTATTCGTTATTCGTTCATATTATTCGTTATACTTCGAGATACTTTGTTGTTCTAGTGTATTCGTTAAGAAGGTAATGAATAAACCGATTTATTTATTAAACCCAAATGACTATAGCCCGACTCTGTCGTTATTGCTATAAATTATTACCAGATTGCGGATTTTATGCATTCGTGAGAAAAATGGGCAGATAAAATGCAGACCAATGAAAATGTCCAAATAATTAAAAAATACTGTCGTATGATTTTGGTCTCATTGAAACGATGACGAAATAAATATATATGTAATTTCTGTACATAGTAATAAATACAGACAATTTTGCGTAAAATTCCGCAGTCTACTTATTAATTTTGTTGACAAGTAAGGCGAGTTCGTATTCCCGTGTCGCGCTCGTGCGAGTTGGACGGCGGTGGTGGAGGTAGGGACGTGCGCGCAAACGGTCCTTGAGCAATCGGTTGCCTAGGCCTGTTTTATATATAGATATATAAATAATCTGTATATATATTATATGTATATGTTAAATGCATACAGATACGTTAACGAGAAATACCGCGCTTCGTATCGTCTACGTCGAGACGCGAGGAGAGAATCAATCCGCGTGAGAGTAAGAGTGAGAGCGAGTGAAAGCGAGAGTGAGAGTGAGAATGAAAGAGAGTATTCATTTTTCGAACGATTAGCTTGCTATGAGCATTTCGCGAACGGTATCTCGCGAAGTCGGGAAACTTTTCGAGAGATCAATTAATCGAGACAATAATTGTCTATCGTCGATACGCACCGTGGCTCCTTGAGACGCGGTATTATTTTTATTTATTCTTCGAACCCATGGAAACGTGTTCGTGGCATAGTGATCGCGAACCGGGTCTCCTCGAGCACACGGTGTACTGACGATCGTGGTTCAAAAGGATCGGACGATTCCTTGAAAAGACGTGTCACATTGTTTCCATAAGTAGAATCGGTCGGTCATGATCAGACCAACTAAAACATATTTTCAATTGGATAACGCGAAAGGGGATTATTTTTCTCGTTGTAATTTTTCTACATGATTTTTGGGACATCGTGTGCGTCCATCCGCGATCGCAACGCACGTTCACCGGTTCTGTCTTTAACGAGGTGCTGATTAGGATTACGGGCGTAACTTTATATTCTATTCGGGAGAGAGAAGGCTCGCCGACGACGCGCGTCGGTCGTTTTTATAGTTGATCATTGTACGTCTCCGTTGAGAGAGCGAAAGAATGCGAGAGAGTATTTGACGGCGCTTGATGAAGAATCGTACGACTGGTGTTTAGCGTGTTTTCCGGTCGGGACATGCGTGTTCACACGGGATGGTGTGTCGCTGTTATCGCGTGAAGAGTGGTTGGACGGTGTGCAAGGACGATCCAAGAATCGTAGGAGTAATTTACTGTTCGTCGTAGATATTGGAAATAAAAGGCACAGTAGTACTGACCATGCACATTAATCCTTGTCGGTGTTGCTCGATCCTTCGTTTTCAGACCTACCTCCGTGATGCAACGCTGATTCATATACTCTCAGGTAACCAATGCAGTTTTCCAGTTGAGTTCAACGTTTGGTAACTCAAAGTCGAGTCTATCATTTTACCTTTGTAGTACTCCAGTCCTTCGAAACGAGTGTCCAACACAGTTTTATTCAGCGGCGAATTTAAGACGTCTTCGTGTAGCAATGAATTCAATTCGCGATTAGATAAGCAGTTATGAAATCGATGCTGACACGTGAGAGTCGATGTGGGGTCTGGTTTTCTATTTTGATATTCGAGTTCACCGAAGTTGTGTTCGAAACGTTTTTATCTAGCAATAAATTTCGTTTGCGATTGAGTAACTAGTTATCATGTTGATTTCAACATATGGGAACCCAAAGTGGCGCCTAGAAATTTATTTCGATATTTTAGTTCAGCGAACTTGCTGCTCGAGTAGTTGTCGAGGGGTTTGTGACATTTGGGTATCGATCTGTTGTCTAGGATTTTACTTTTGGTATTTTCGACGATCCGATAATTGGTGATTACTAGATTGCGGATCTTTATGCATTTGTGGCTTCTGAAAAATGTTCAAAAACTGCTAAAATATAAAATTCCACAGAAATTAATATGATTTTTATTTATTTCAGATCTAGAAACCCTACCACGACTGAAAATAAGATTTTATTTGTCTCTACTTTATTAAAATTTGCCTACAAAAATTGCTAAATTGCATGAACATCCACAGTCTAGTGATTACGTTGCTTCGGGTGTTGGGTAGAATCTATGGACTTTCGTTTAGGCGTTCGAGTAGAATGATCGCGGGCGATTCTTCGCGGGATTATTGGCGGTGTTTATGGAGCACGAAGGTGTTCAACAAATAGCCGCGAAGTAGCGGGCCGCGTTCCGTCAAGATTAGGACTCGCATGATGCGGGTCCCCGGTAATACGAATTAGGGAAAAAGCTAGATTGCCATGGCATTTGTAAGGATTAGACGCGGAAAATCAGTAGAAAAAGAAGGGGGCTTAGCCGTTGGTTAAGCTCGCCCTAATCCGTCTCGCGACTTCTCCAGTTTACCAGGCCCGAGAAGCCACGAAACATTCTGGCTCGTAAAGAACGCGGCTAAAAGGCCCAGTAGAAAAGGTACACAGGCCACCATCCGACGCGACTTCGAGCATCTAGCTATTAATTCATTAATTAACGTACGCCAAGATAGGCCCAGCGAGAATTCCGACTTGATTTACAGGAAAGTTTAATTACGCGGTGGCAAAGTTTAATGCAGTTAGGCCTATTGAACTGCCGGCAAGATTGTTTTACAAAGTAAATGAGGCTATGATGACTCGAGGCTTCGGGACCACCTAGAAACCAGCTCAGAAGTCCTTCCGCGCTGCCTCACCAAACTCCTCGACAACTAATTAACGCGCGACCGTCCACACACGACGCCCACTCGTCCCTTCGCGACCCTATTCCACGTCCTTTCAGAGAAAAGGGCCAATTTCGCCAGAACTTGGATGCACCTGAATTGTTCCGACGCTATTCCGATTTGCAATTAGCTCTTCAGGGTCTGAACTCCATTAATTTCATTATACGTTGATTTTACGAATACAAATAAATCCATTTGCACACTTGTACTTCAAAAAACGAGGTCAAATGTTACAAAAAATAGATTTTTTGATGGTGGAATATCAGAATACACCTTGAATAGAAATGCGAACACCTTAACGAAAGATTAGTTCGTCGGTGTTGAAATCTTGAGGCAGGATCGATCTGGGAACGCACCCCGAGTTAGGGGTGGGCCGGCGACGTCCAGCAAAAAGCGTCTTCGCGAGTTCCACTCGCGGGAAAGAAAACAGAAACTCCTGGAGAAAGGAGTCTCGATGAAAAAAAACGGGACAAGATCGCGGCAGAGCAGAAAGAAAGCGGAGAAAGGGGGTGGCTGTCGAGGGGAGGAAGTGTTGACCGGCTCCTCGACCTTGCGGAACCTTCTGCTGATCTTAACAGGCAAGGTCAGTCGCGGCTATCCATCGCCGGAATCCGAGGAAGCTGTTCGTGGTCCGTTCTGCTCGCGATCTTCAGGATCTGCGAACATCGTTCCTCGATCTTCTTGCGAGGTTCACGGAGTGTGGGACAAAACTATCCCTGCCAGGGGAACAATGGGGAGAAACTGGCGAGTCAAACGCAAAGCTGAGATGACAAATGAAAGGAGATCTCTCGTCGCGAGGGAGGCCGAGAGAGAACTGTTTCATTTGTACCGGGATCTATCCTCCTCTTCGTTGGGTCACAGCTTCCTCGGGGTTGTCCTTGTCAGCCGCCATATTTTCTGTTAAAAAGCACCCACGATGCATCCATTCTGGGAGCTGCTGGTGCAGTGAGAAATTTTCTGGCCGCATCTGCATTTGTTTCTGCAGAAGTGGAGTTCGAGGTTACGCGGACCTTTATTTTCATCCCCTAAAAATGGAAAACGCAGAATATTAAAAAATTTTCTATCAAAAATCAACCCCCGATATACCTAAATTGCATATTACTACTGTACCGAAAGATTCTTTGTAGTTTTCGGTCTCCATGCTAACGATACCTTTCATCGTCGTTCTTAAAGGTCAAAAATCGCGCAAAATACCGTGATAAGAAGAAGAAACCTGGAAGGGTGATAAACGCGATGGACGAGACAAAACAGTCGAGAAACGAGAGAAATATAACAATCGAGTTTCCTCCGGCTCGGCTCGAGGAGGATTGCAATGTGGTTGGCCGTAAACGGCGCTGACTTCGACCGGCCAGGAACATGTTAATTAGCGGTAATTAAGGCGCGCTAGTCGGCCACTATCCGCCGTGGATCGGACGCTTCTGTGTTCCCTCCTTTCGACGTGGTTTACCTGTTACCTGGAATCTCTCGTTCGTTCCCGTCGTAGACACGCTCCTCCCGCAGGACACACGCGGGGGGCATAATTAATTTAGCCGGGCTCGCGGCTCGTTCGCCGAACGATCCTCATGGATAATTAATAATAATAATAATCGTACGGCTTTACTGCGCACGCGCGTGCGAACCTGTTAACCCTCGAGCGGCGGGTTCGTGACGAAGACTGTTTCCTTTCTGCGCTTCCGCTTCCGTCGAGAGTCACTCGCGAGCCTTCCACCGTGCCGTTCCTTTTACTTAACCTACAAGAAAATTGGCAAACGAAAGAATTCAATTGATCTCAGAGTTTCCACTTCCATGTTAAGATATTTTGTTCGTTAAGAAACGATCTGCATCGGGATGGAGTGTAGCCCACGGTAAAGAACTATGAAAAAGAAAGAGAAGAGCGTATAAAGGAGACAGAGTCGTTAACCGGAGGGTAACAGTTCGAGCGGCTCTGGAACAATAAGAAATGATAGGAGCCAGGGAACGGCCGGTGGCGAGGTATACAGGATCGGAGCTGCCCACGGCTGCCATATTTCTTCCATTCCACGAATCCCGGGGACATTGATAACCGATCGATTAATTCTAGCGGCGGAGTCCCACGTCCATCGCCTCGGCTCGGCTCGGCTCTCTCGATCGCCTCGATCAGCCTCGATCGCTTCGATCGCGTCCTGCGCCCGTTCCTTTTTTCCGCGGTGTTCGGGGGGCCTTCCTCCTTAAGTCAGATCGCAGCAAGATGGCCGCGGGCCCCGGTAAATAAGCGACTGTCATCTGACGCCCGCAAAAACCGGATACACCGCGCCAGACTGGTCTCCGTTCTTCCTCTTCTCCTTCTCCTAGCTCTCGCTCTGTCTCACCCTTGCTTTTATTCCCTTTCGTTTCGTTCATTCCCTCCCCCTTTATCCCCTCCCACCGCGCCCCGCTCTCTTCGCTATCTGTTCTTCATTTTGTCTCCGTCCAGCTTCTCTTTTTCTTCCCCCCTCCGCAACCCTCCTCCTCCTCCTCCTCCTCCTCATCCACCTCCTCCTCCTCCTCCTTCTCCTCTTCTTCTTCGTCTTCTTCTTCTCCTCCTCTCACGGCGTGTTCCGTCGCGATGCACCGAGGATTAATTACAAAAAATCCGCGGCGACGCGAATTGGAAACGTCGTTCCACGAACCGGCGACGGAAAGAACCAGGGCTGAGAGGGACTTTTTGGGCACCCCGTGGAAGATGGCCCCAATAAGCGATCGATTATCGGACGCCGGCCGAGCCACAAACCGACAGATGTCCGCCAGCTACTTTCTCCCGTCGATCCTGATTGAAATCGAAATCCTGAGGAATCGATGCAGTGGCGAGACGGACCCCGAACCCGCTCCTGCAGGACCCTGCCATTACAAATTCCTGCACAATTAGCGACCTCGGATCTAATGCTCGATGAGAATTTGTAACCTTCCATTTGGTACAGCAGAGTTATCGAAAAGCCTATTAACCTTGAAAATTGTGCAAGTTCAAAGTAATTTATTTAATGGAATAAGGATTGTTGAAATAATCAACGTGAAAATTAATTTTCAAATCTGACCAAACAACCCAGTCTGTTTAGAAGCTACGGTACTCAAAGTGTTAATAGGCTTCCGGTAGACAAAGTGTTTTAAAAAGGTACAAATGTTTCTCGGTTCGGGAGCCGTGCAGCGGGTAACCATCTGTGATATTGCATTCGCATGCCACCTGGTGATTTTTCGGTATATTTCGCCACGCATTTGATTCAGAGTTTATGGATGTTGTATCTGGTTGGCAGATGGATCAGGGGTGCGATCGCGGATGTCCTCGGCCCCGTCAAGGCCGACCACGGTCTCGTTGACGATCGCAGTCGGAAACATTAGCCGGAAAGAAGAACGCCGCGAGAGTCTCGTTCCGAGGGAAGCTAGGATCCTTTATTTTTCGGCAATTTCGAGACAAATGGTCGGGTGTCTTGACGGGCCATTATAATGACATTAGCGGGGTCCCGGCGGGGCGCACGGCAAAGGGAAACGGCAGTCGATTTCGTCGGGGCTTCATAAATTTCGTCCCGCCGCGTTCCCGTTTTCGGCGTGCCGGCGAATTTATAATATTCCGAGATACATCCTAGCCGATTTACTATAAACTCTCAATCGTTGCAGAATTATCCGTTAATTCTGTTAGGCTTTGATACCTTGTAGAACGGATGGATGGATGGATAGAAAAAGGGCAGGGAGAGGGGGCGGAGAGCATCTCCAAGAGTTTTTGGTGGCGGCGCGGCGGGCCGGGTCTTGACAGTGGAATTGGGAGGAATTAAAAACGAAGGGAAATAAAGGCAAAAGGCCAGAGCGACGAGGAGACGCGCTTTGCCGGGTGCTTTGTGATGTTCCCAGAGGCCGCTCCCTCCCTCTCTCCTTCTCGGGCTCTCTCGGTCTCCTGTCCCTCTTCGCCGTCGCGACCAGCCTCGCTCCCGCGTATACGTTCATGCAGCGAGGAACTAATTTGAGTCGAGTGCTAGCCGTCCCTCGCACGGCAAAAACTAATCACCCCCGTGCGCGTCCCCTCTTAACGTCGATTACCATTTCTAATTCGCCTATCGTGAATTAATACGCCGATTCCGCGGGACTCGCCGCGCCCCTCGCATCCTCCTCGATTCCTGCTTTCCACCGGTTCATATCAATATGGAGGGATTCTTGGATCCCGATCTTAATTCCGGCCCTAATAGATCCCTTTTTTACCTGTCCGCTACTGTGCACCCTGTCGATCGGATGCTGTTTCTTTCCAACTGCCTCGGCCTCTCCAAATGATTGGTTTATAATGTGTCTATCGCATACACTGTGGCCCATTAAAACATCGATTCTCGTACACATATTTTCTATTGAAATGTTCGACGAATTCACACTGGGGTCTGCCGGTGCAGCGAGAAATTTTCAAAATTGGACTTGGAACCAACTTGGTAATTTTCATCCCCTAAAAATCGAAATCATAGAATATTAGATTATTATTGAGGCAGAGAAAAGAAAAAGCTGATGAATTAATTTTCATCCACTTTGGTACGTTGTTGTGGCCTCTATCGACGAAAAATTGTTTGAAGCTGCCAGGATTACCGAAACGATTCTTAACGACAGAAGAACCGCCGATGTACTGCGGTAGCAACAAGATTGAAGAACAGTTTACCGGGTTCCGAACATTTATCGCAATTCCTCCGATCGAGCCGGACTACATAGAAATTCGTAGAATCCAAATGGTTCTCGAGGCAGGACCATTTCAACGCTTCACGGTCCGTTGATGATTGATGACGGATCTCGCGGAGCTACGCTGATTTACGGAGCTGAATGGGCGAAGACGCATCCCGTTTAAACCGGGCCGACGTAAAAACTAATAACCACCGGGCGATAAATTTTACTTCCAATATTTATGGAAGTTCGAAGCGCCTACCGAAGCTTACTACGAACGTTTCCCGTTTTTCCACCTAGAGAATGGTACATTGCGCGCAAAATGTCTACCCAACAGACTTCGCGCAAAAAGTGGAGAATTAAAATGTAATTAAAATATTTGCGTGTCGGGAATTTGAAAACGAAGCCTGTTGCAACTTGTTTAATTGATCGACGGCCTCGTTATGCACCGTTGCAACGAATTATTCGACCGTCAAACGATGAACGGTTGGTAGAACGGTGTTCGATCGTGGCGCAGCGTCGGAGGTGGGTGGAGAGGTCCGTCGGAGGGCCAGTATTAACGATAATTAGACAATTAATTCCTCGTCCCCGGGCGAACGAAGGAGATCGCTCGACCGGCGACCGAGACACAGCCGACTATAAATTCACCAATTATCGCTCTAACGCGTAATTGGGCCGATCTTCCGCTTGGAACTTTGTGGGAAAGCAGTCGACCGCGACATTGGCGCCAATTTACTGATTGCATTAACAGGCTAATTGGTCTTGCGTGGACGATCATCGCTCGACGATCGAGCCGGCGACCAATCGATCCCACATCCTGCTCTAAACGGTTCTAATCTTCACCTTCCGTTTACTCCGGCGCGAGAAAATTATTTATTACAATGTTCCACTGCGACGATCGTGCAACTCGTGGATCGGTTCGAGCCTCTGCCAGACTCTGCGAGGTTCGAGATATCGAGGACCACCTTCGCTGGAACGCGAAGCCTCCTCCAGGACTTTCCAGGAAGCCTTTTACTCCCGCCGCGCGCCGAAACGTTTGTCCCCGAAATGCCGTGGATCTTTAAAGATCCCCGAGCCCTTCCTAGACGACCGACCGATCGATGCATTCCACCGTCGATCCCGATGATCCCCGAATTCCTCGATCTGGTCCTACCAACATCGCCGAGCCGCCCGTTCTGCTCGAGTGCAAATTCAATTAGGCCAAAGTATTTCCCTCTCGGTCCGCTGAGCCTCGATCCTTGCGAAATGAATTTTCCGCCCTGGTGTACTCTACAAAAGAGAATACGCGATATCCTGTGAATTGTAATTAGCAGAAGGCACGAGGACAACGTCACACAATTAACGAGACTTTCAAGACGGAGGCTGTGAATCCTTGAAACTTAAGTAAAATTTTCATGACATATTTCATGAATCGGAAATCAGGTGGTCGGGGATGGTCGGTTAGGGCACGCAGGGAGACCCTAATCCCGGGTTAACCGGACGCTCGCTACGACCGATTACATTCAAATTACACGAGAGCGTCTCTCTCTCTCTCTCTCTCTCTCTCTCTCAGGGATGAAAACAAAAACGGAAAGACGGTTCCGAAAGTTCATCGACTGCTGGGCGTAACTCAGAAGCGCCGAAAAAAGGAAAGCGACAGAGACATCGGTTGCGCGCGGTGCGGATGAATACGAAGACCAAAAAAAAAAAGAAAAGAAAAGGACGGAAATAGAGGCGCTTCGGCCTAGAGAGGAGAAAAGATGGAGCGGAGAAAGCCGGACCGAGAAAGATTGAAACAAAACGAGAGGGGGAAGAAATAAAAAATGAAACGGACGAAGAGGAAAGACGAAATCGTTTCGCGGAGGCGAACAGTAGCAGGATCCTTTCAACCCGGAGGAACCGCCCTCTCTCCTTGTGCCCTTGGTGGTTACGGCGGCGGCGGTGGCTGCACCCCTCTTTTTTCCCCGCAAAAGCAAAGGCGAAGCAAAGACCAAGCGAATAGGAAGAAGAAGACGAATGCGATGCGAGACTGGTCGGAGCTGAGCCGCTTCTTAAATTCAACCTTGCCTCGGCCGGGGCTGTAAAAG
Source organism: Lasioglossum lativentre (assembly GCA_916610255.1). Taxonomy (NCBI): domain Eukaryota; kingdom Metazoa; phylum Arthropoda; class Insecta; order Hymenoptera; family Halictidae; genus Lasioglossum; species Lasioglossum lativentre. The sequence goes on along the minus strand of OU744355.1, from coordinate 33,840,421 downwards.
CTCGCGCGCGGGTGCTTTACGAGTGTGAATAGACGGCCGTCCAATTATGCGGCTTAATTTAAATGGGATAATTGCGTCCAGAGAAGGCGCGAGAGAGACGGACCGGCTCCCGGACCGAGGAGTCCGGCGTGTTCTCTTGTCTCGCGTGTATTCGGGTCGCAACGGTGTGGGGTGTGTTTTACACGACGATCAGCAAATGTACGTGTAATTGGATCGCTCTCGGGAAATATTCATTCGGTTTAACAGTCGGCCGCTCGCTCGCGCTCCCGCTCGCCAAGCCGTGTATTTATTTTACGGGTTTCTTCCTCCCTCTCTCCCTCTCTCTCTCTCGCTCTCTCGCTTCCTTTTGACCATATTCTTTCGCTTTTATTGCTATTCAAATGATGAACACTCGAATGAATGATTTGCCGACCGAGCCAGTTTGTTTGGCTCGCGTCCTTCGCCGTGCGATAGCGTCCAGGTAACGTAACGATTGGCAGTCACCGGTTCTTGTTTGAGCAGTCCGTCCAGCTGTCAGTTTTGCAGCCGGTGTCGATGGGCTACGCTTCGCTGTTTTACGAATGAAGAGCTAAAGCCTATCGATTCGATAACTTCGTCGAAAATCTAACGATTCAACTGCCCCAAGTCGCAGGTGGGTATGCAAAAGCATATTATCATTTAACACGTTCTTACGTTGCGGTGACCTAATAACAGTTACCGTGGATTGCTAGCAGGCTTCGCTCGAATTGAAGTCGAATGAGTGATTTTGTCAACTGCTCGGTGTCGAGCGGATGCTCTCAATTGGTTCGGTGTGAATGAAAGGCTGCCAGGTAGCGGCGGACTAGGTGTCAATAACACCTAACGGTATTGGCGGGCGCACGAGCCACGGATTTAAAGTTGGTCATCGGTTTCTTCTTTTCACCATCGCTCTCGCTCTATCTTGTAGAAGCGTAGGAGTCAGCCAGCCTACTCTCCCCGTCTGGTTTTTGCCGGTCTGCCGAGGAAACCCGAGCCACGGATGTTACGAATTGAATTTTCACGCCGAGCCTCGATCGAACGGGCCTCGGCGCGGTGGCGCGGCGCGGCGCAGGGCGCAGCGCACCTTTCTGGACGCGGTTTTTCCCTAGGCTATTTATTCGATAGACAAACTTCAACCTACATTTTAGCTCGATGGCTTCCAGAGGTACGTGGATTCTCCGATCGATAATTCTCGAAAGAAACGGTGCTAAGAAACGGCGTTGGTCGAGAGAGAAAGAGAGAGAGAGAGAGAGAGAGAGAGAGAGAGAGAGAGAGAGAGAGAGAGAGAGAGAGAGAGAGAGAGAGAGAGAGAGAGAGAGAGAGGGTGGTCACGAAACCGTTTGAATGGCAGCGATAATTCTATCGAGGTTCCGTGTGCACCGCGGCAGCGCTGCGCTGCTGGGGGAAATTAAGCACAGTCATATTCGCAATTAGAACGCGCGCCAAGTTCGCTCGTTTGCGGATTGTGCCGTGTAATCTCGCTGTCCCTTCGCCCTCGCGACGGGGAATCCCCTTTTCCCGGTGACTCGCGATTTTTCGCGTCCTCGAGACGATCGTTAAGCGAGTTATCAGCGTTAGCCCCGGGATTCCCCGCGCTTCTCGAATTATTCGGACATGATCGATGGGAGCCGCGTCGAAAATCGACATGGATACCCTCGAATCTGCTCGATCTTGCAACAGATATTTCAGAAGTTCGACATACTAATTGATTAAAAAGTTATTGTAGAGGTTTTCCGAATGTTTTTTTCAAATTTCCCAGGCACCTGCGCCAGAAAACGACCCGGCACGATCGTTTCAGTGACTCGAGAAGAACCGCGAGCAATTATCCGAGGGTATTTTCTGAGGAAGGAATTAATTGATCCGCGGTGGTATTTAAGAGTCGAGTGCCGCGGATCCATCGATCGACGTCGAAACGGTACTCGAACGGCTAGGAGAATCGAGTCCGTTGACTCCCGGCGTCTTTCCGGCCTCCAGGAAAGCCGACGACTTTGAACTCCGCGCGCCAAGGAAATTCCATTTCCCTCTATGGGAAACCCACTCGTCGAATCGCCGTGCAGTAATTAGCACCGGTGTATATGGGAATAGGAAAAGGCGCGGAGAGGCCGGAGATCGCCACGTCGATAGCCTCGAGAACGGTCGCCATCATCGACGAGAGCCATCTTCCGGCCTTAATCGCCTCTATTCGTTTCATTGAAAACCCCCGCGCTGGAAGCTCGCTCGTAAATCGATCGAGCAAGAGTGCGGATGCACCGGATGCGATTTCCGATCGCATGCTGGTCGTCGCAGTGCATTTTTAATGCCACCGAATTACGTTCTTGCGACGACGCGTTCGATCGGACGGCTCGAGACGTATTGAGACAAATGAGGGGTCGTTCGTGTTCGATCTTGTACGCCGCTTGGTTAATTAATTTTGTAAGTTTCGTGCGACGAAACAAGCGAAACGATCAGCAAGCTATCGCAAGTCGCATCCAGTATGAAGGACACCTTAAGAAGGCTCGAAGGGAGGATCCATGGATCGGAGAACGATGGATCGGTCCGAAAGAAGACGCGTTTGCGCATCTGTCGTCGATTTCGAGAGGACACGTGGAATTCCTGAAATTACGTCAACGGATATCATCGACGGCGCTTCTTTGGCCTGTTAATCGATCGTTTTTGATCGAGCGATCCTTCTCTACCGAACGAAGAGGGGGTGGGGACAGATGGTCGAGGTCGATCCTCGCCTAAAATGCCACCGAGTTTTTTTTCCACCCTCCACGGACTTCTTTAGAATACTCTGACTGGGGGCCCGGGATTACTTAAGGGCTGGCCGAGGGAGACCGCGATTCCGCGCGTATCCTTTCAGAATTTTAGTTCCAATTCCAGTTGCCGCAAAAGGACGAGGAATGTGCGAGGGCAAACTCAATGTCTACCTGGAGACAGCCGCCCGGAACGCCGCGCGGCATCCTAATTTTATTTCGGACCGTTTTCAGCTCATTTCGGCCCGGGGAGCCGCGCGACTGTCCGGTCGTTAAGGGTCTCTTACGCGGCTGTCGCTAATTTCGCCTTCGAATTCGTCTCACGGTGCACCGTGGACCCCGGCCGCAGCCTTCACGATCCCATTTCGCCCGGCAATTACCGCCAGCACGCATTCGAAGATTATACTTTGGCTCTCGAAGTCCAACGACGCGAGTTCTAGTCGCTGCAACCGCAAGATAAAACGTAAAGCAACTCATTCGTATACTCATTCTAGAGTTCGAAACCAACTTGTCTAAAATAATTACATAGCAAGTACACTCATCAAAAATCGACTTGAATTCATGAGTAGAAATCATCGAGGTTTTCTGAGATCGTTTGGGACATCCATTCGGGAATCTCGGTAGAAAAATTGGCGGTGCTACAGGGGTTCTAAAATCACTTCGGCCGGCTACCAGTCAATTAGCCGTCAGAATTCAAAACAACGTTATCGGGGATCAAGCCCAGTCGTCGAGCAAAAAGCCCCGGCCGTCGAGCCGTCCTGTCCGAAACGGCATCCAAAAACGGGAGAGAGATAGAGTGAGAGAGAGGGGGGTCGGTCGGTCGGTCGGTGCAACGGCCGCCCCCAACCCTTTTAAAACATTCAAGCTCCTTCGGAAATGACGAAACCCTCCGGGGGCGGAGGAGCGCCGTGAAAAAAGGAAGAGCCGGATGAGATCCTGGATTCAGTGACACCCTGCCGCGGTCCTGGTAGATGGAACAGGGTGTCGGGGGGTGGTCGGTGAGGTTGCGAGTCGGTGATGGCGGCATTCGAGGGCTGGAGGGACCTGGAAGTCAACCCTCGGGCGGGGTTGCCCCTCGGCGCGGAGGACTAGCTGGCCTCTGGAGTCCCAAAGCGGCTCCTGTCTGGCTCCTTTTCGCGTGTCTCCTCTCTCGTCCACCTTCGTGGCTCCTTCCTCGGCTCGCTTTCCACCTCTTGGAGGGGGTCGGGATTTTTTCAAGCCTTGCGCCTGCGATGGGTGGGAACCGGGCAGCTCCGGTCTCGACCAATCGAGACGTAGCTCCCGGTTACGCCTCTGAGTGCGCCGACCGAGCCAGGCTGCCTTCCTCATCGACCTCACCGCGGCCGGTCCTCTCTCTCACGGTCTCTCTCGCTCCCACAGCCCCTCCGATAACTGCCTTTCCCTCCTATCGATCCTCTTCGTCGCACTCGGCCGGCCCAGCCGCTTCCTCGTCGCTCCTCCTCGACTCGATCCTCTTGCTTCGCTAGCCTCTGGTTCCGACGACGACGACGCCCGATAGACTCTCTTGCCGCCGCGACCCTTCTTCAAGATTCCGAACCCTTATGCTCTCGTCTTCTGCATAGGGCTCTTTCTCTGTCATCGGATTCTCTCCTTTTCGACCACCGATAAAAATGTATTTGCTCAGAGATCGGAAGACGGCTGGGCAAAAGTCGATTTGATCGGTTATCGGGCACACGTATTTTCCTTATTGGTTAAAGCATTAACGAATAGCAATGAATAATGATATCAACGGATTGAATCATGTAACACGCGGGATCAAGTAAAAAGATCACATTCCTCTTTTTATCCTTGTGCCGTTCTGCTGGTTGTATCTCTCCATCTCTGTGCCATACTCGCCGCGACAAAGGACCGCTTCTCGCGTCGCTACGAGTCTATGCGAGGCGTTCCCTTTGTCTTCTCCTGCCGAAAGGAATGTTGCCTCTCTTCCAGGCTACCCTCCATCTCGGTTTCTTCCAACGAACGTTCCCGATACGATAGATGTCGAAATTACTTTAATTGTGCAAAGTGTTTAAAAAGGTAACAAGGTTGGTAACGACGAATTGCCTAGTCGTTCGTGCCCTGTATCTCCTTCCAGAAGCTTTTCGTTTTCCTGGTCCAGGGAATAATTCGTCGAAGACATCCATTATCGGAAAGTCGCCTGAAAAGGTTCACGATACAAGAAAAGACGAGAAGAACCTGGGATAGAGAACAGGTGACTGGGATTTTCCGGGGAAAAAATGTTATGGAAATCCCGTGTGTTCCTCGACCCGTCTATTCCCCGCTTGGCCATTATTCAGCGTGGAAATCAACATCGGTGTCCGGGGCTGCCCCCTACCCCGTACCCGGAGCCAGTCCAGCACCCCGAGCAGCGACGAGCTGCAGCTGCACAGGTGTGGCAGCATCGACCCTCCACCCCTGGCTAGAAGGGGGAGGGGGTAAAGGTTTCATGATGGCAGAGAGGTGCGCATGGCCGCTTTTCGTTTGCCGGCGGACCTGCAGGAGAACGGTTCCTCGGGAGGGCCAACCCCTCGTTCGAGGGGGTGCGGCCGCCCATAGCTGGTCCAAACGCGTAAGTCCAAGGCTCGCGTGTTCCCCGTCTTCCTCGCGGCCGGAGTTCGCGGCACGAAACCCGCGGAAACGAGTTTTAATTAATCACGAGAGTCCTCTCCCGGCCCTCGCGCCATCTGCGAAGGATCCTCCGGCAAGCGACACCGCGAGACCCCGACAAAAACCGATCCTCCAACGAGGACCGAATCTATGGCCCCGTTTTTAGCCGACAGTTTTCCTCGAGAGAAAGAGAGAGAGAGCGAGAGAGACCAAACCGCCCCAGCGCGTTGCCTTCTGGCTACTCGAAATACTCGAGAATTCCCCCGGTTTCAAAACCGATCGAGTTTATCTTCTTGGATCCCGGAAAAGATAGGAAAGACGTGGCAGAGGGTGTACAAAACACTTGATGATCAGAATATTTGAGACATCAGGTTTATTGGTAAGAATCGGTATTGAATGAATGAAATGTTTCATTGCGAAGCCCACTTGAGAATTAAATATTTCTGACAGATTTCTAAGAGTTTAGCAAGTAGGGAGCATTACGGCGTGAAGAATGATCAAAGGGCCGCGAGCCTAAAAATGGCCGTAGTTTGTATTTGTAGAGGGTCGTAGCATCCATTTCTCTGGTCGCGAGAGCTCGAGAGACTAATTAACGATAATAGTGCGCGAGCAAAATTCATCTGCAGGGCGGGTCATAAAATGGTAAGCACGTCGATGTACATCGGCGGCAAAAACGCCTCCATTTTCCTTGCGGCGCAGGGCACCGACGGAGGAAGGAAGGAAGGAAGGAAGAGAGATCCTCTCTGTAGGAGGATCGAACCCGGGTTGCTGGACCTCCGCGATACCTAGAGGGATGATGTAACGAGGTGCGCATGTTCCCGGGGAGGGTGCACGCCCTCTCGTGCAATTTCATTTTCTAAATGAGCAACCCATCCCCACCGGGAGGTTATGGGGTGTGTACCGGCCCCCTCCGGCATCGCCTGCAATCGAAACTGCATATCCATTTAATTAATTATGCATGAGGCCGGGGTTGCGGATCGGCGTTATCGGGTGGTTCGTGGCTGGATGCAGGAAAAAAAATACGAGGCGTGCGTGCGAAGTGGTATTCTCGCGAAACAATTCGCGTGGAATTCTAATCGAGTAATCGGGGAACGCCCTTTTCCGCCGAAATGGGAATTCGACGAACGTCGGACGACCATGGGAGCGGTACGATTCGAATTAAATCAGGGTTCGTCCGGTTCTTAGGAGCGTTCTTTCGCCGATGAAAACCGTCGCGAGCAAAGAGAACCGAAAGAAGAAATAACTTCGCTGGAAAAGTTGACGGTCGTCTAACCCTGACCTGTGCCAACGCCACGGGAATGTCGTCTATTTCCCTTCCAACATGGCGAACCCTTTTCGAGGATCGGTTCAGATGGCTCCTCCGCGATCATCCTTCCCGTCCTTTCTCTCTCTCCTTTCCTCTCCTTTCCTCTCCTCTCCTCTCCTCTCCTATCCTCTCCTCTCCTCTCCTCTCCCAGCTGGATTCGTTTCTCATTAATCTCCGTCTCCACCCTTTTGCTCTGTTTCAAGATTTCTTGCTACCCGGCCGGCCGCCTCTTTCGCCCTCCTCCCTGCCTCTTCCCCTCCCGACGGTGGCAACATGGCCGACCAGAACCGACCAACGAGCACCATCCGGACGATTCGTCCCGGGATTTTTCAAATTTCGCCCGGCAAAGTCCGGTCGATTGGTCGGTGAAAACCGGCGGCGGAAGATGGCCGCGAGATCCTGGACCAAACGCGGTCTCGATCAATGCCGCCGATGGTTTCCAGAGTTCGCGAGGCGGTTTCCTTTGCAACTCAGGGATACACGACAGGAATATGAATCTCCGAGCGTGTTGGCGTCCTCCATCGCGAAATCTCCTTCTTTCTCGTTCCTCTAAATTCAACGGACTTCTATTCCTTCTTCGGTGCTTCTATTCCTTCTCGATGTCCACCGAAACCGATTCTTCGTCAACGCATTGAATCAATTGCGGTCTTAGCCATTGCCTCCAAAGAGGTCCTCGTCGGACCAGGCAGCAACCCGATCGCCTAATCGTTCGTGAGAGAGGTCACCGTATATCGGCTGCGAGTAGAACAGGTGTCGAAAAAATGGTCCGGCGAGGAGTTAGACGCGTCGGCCAGCCGGGTCTGTCGGTTTGTCGGTCGTTCCCGTCGCGGAGCCAGCAGCAGAAAACAAAAAAGCTCCCCTCTCTTCTCTTTCTTCGAGGATGGCCTTGAACTTCGAGGGAGTCTCTCTCGCTGGCCGAAAAACCGTGTCGCAGTTTTTCCTCCGGGCAGCAACGACGCCGCCGGCAGCTCTACGAGCACGAATCACCGGGCGAAACGGCTCTTCTTACAGGCTACTTGTTAGGTAGCTCAGAAGGTGGGACAAACTCCCCCTTGAACCTAACCAGCCAACCCCCCTCGCTCGCGTCTTCTTCTACTTGGTCCCGCGACTTGGCGATAAGATTTGTGGTTATAGCTTGTTTTTGGAGCGCGCCGCGGGGGTCACCGCGACCGTCGTACGCCTAGGTTCTCGCCTAGGGTTCCCGACTAGTCGGACAGGGGTGCGATAGGTTTTCCAAGGTCATCGCACTTGCGAAATTCTGAGACCTCCGGGACCAAGTGTCGCCCAGGAACGACCTTGGAAAAAATAGGTAATTGTCCATGTAGGTGATTACACGGATGCTGACAATTGTTTAAATTTACTCGGATGCTATTTCAATGCTCTTGCATGCACTATCAGCTGATATCTGTTCACTATAGTTAGCGAGCTTTTGACAGTGTAATGTACTAAGATTATTTGTTTCTCTCCTTGCAGGATGCTTTTAATGCACTGGGACCACCCCCGAATCTTCCGTGGAGGAACTGACCTATGAGACAGCTGCTAACTGCCGACATTTAAGAAAGCGGAGCATCTTCAGTCCAGTGACCCTGTAACCGTGACCATCAACCCCCTTCTGGTCTGCCTCCACCCTTGGCGATAAGATTTGTGGTTATAGCTCTTTTCTGGACCACGCCGCGGGGGTCGATGACGTCGCTTCCTGCTGGATGCCTTTTTACAGACGCACCGCTGGAGGGATGTTTGGGGTTCAAGGGCGAAGGGGTTGCAAATCGAGTGAAAATAATTATTCAAGATCGTATTTCTTACCTCATCTTGTCACATTTATGTATCCTATTGTTTTCCTGTTCTATTGTATTATCCGGCAAGTGCGCAACGGCATTTGACCGTTCTTCCAGTAGTCTGGTGGTCCTCGATGCTGTGAATAATTGACGAATGACGAGTAGAAGACAAATGAGAAGGAGATTGGTTCAAGAGATATTTCTGTGCACGCGTCCATCGACCCCTCGTCTCGGTGGGGTGACTTTTTATCCTAGGGACCGTTTTTTCCCTTCCTACGAAGAAATTCCCCAGGAATTCGTGGACCGTTTCAGGGGCGGCTTTTTGCATGATGCCTCGCGATGCTCGTGACCTTTTCCAACCTATTCCTTGACGCGTCTGCCAGCGTGAAATTAAGTTGAACCGGGTCAGGGTTTAGTCTGCCATCTCCGGGCCAAAGCATCTTTGTCTATCCGAAATTGTTCCCACTTTATTTTGGCGATTTCTTCAGCAGTGCAGGGAGACGTGCCTTATCCCGAGGATTCTGTTAACTGGATGTTGAAAATTATTTCATTAATTTAGAAACAGCAGAAAGTATCTCTTTCAACCATTTTTCTTAAAGATTCTAATGTGTGTTCGCGAAGGTAAAGTGATTCAGGATTTTCGTTCTTTCTCACCTTCAAAATTTGAATTCATACAAAACAATTTGATTATTTGTGTATTATTTTTTAGAATATTATCAACGTATATGTATGTATTAAGATAAAATATGTATGGTCTGGTTCTCTGCGAATCGGAGGATTAATTCGGCGTGAAAATAGTAGGAAATAAAGGTTGTAACAAAAGTTGTACGAATATAAAACAGGGTAGTTAATTTGCGTCGATTATTGGGCTTTTTCGTCGAAGGTTCACAACCAAACAGAAACGTGAATAATTAAGCACAAGTATTACCAACAAAATTCTTCCATTTTCAATAACCGCAACTCCTTCTTCATCCCTAATTATTTTACGCCATCTTCCTCCATTAATTTGCTTCTACCTTCCATATTTATTTAATCGATTAACTATATACCATTATCATAGAAATATTTGCTTTACCTCGAACAATTCTCCATTCTCTCTCCCTCGGTTTTTTTCCTCTTGGTACAAGCTGCACACCACGAGTGTGTTCATTGTTCCATAATGAGACAATAGTTATTGTTACTGTTAAAAATATACTAATATACACCAACGGTAAGAGCGAGAATCTTCGGCGAAGAGAAGGGGTCAACGAGCGCGAGAGAGAAAGAGAAGAAAACCCGCCCGCCTCCCCACCTTCGCGGCCACCCCCTCCGCGATGCCTCGTTACCCCCACCGTTGATCTCCGGCCACGAGCAAGCCGCGGTGTATCGCGCGGAGAGGAGCCGACGGGAGCCGAGGAGGTCCGAGCACGGCCGAACGGTTGTTCGAATCGCGACTCCCGCGTCAGTGCTGAAACCGCGTCCGCGGTCCACGGTTCACGATTTCCGGGCCCCGTCGGTTCTGTTTTTTCTTGATCCCTGGCCACACCGAGCAAAAACAACGGAGGCAAAACGAAGAGGAACGTTCACCGGGCAGCGGAGAGACGGTGGTGCTCGTTGGGCCTCGATCGAGCTCGATCTCGATCGTGGATCGGATCGTGTGTAGCGAGTGGAAAAGAGGCCGCGTTTTCCGGGCGCTGCCGGTTTTCGCGCCACTTCTCGTCGCCGGTTAAAATGGCCGCGGTCGTCGCGTCACCGTCGTCGCCGCGGACCTGTTCGTCGGTGTCTCGCGAGTGAACAAGTACAAGAAGAAAGACAAAAAGTAGAAGAAGAAGAACGAAGAAGAAGAAGAAGAGGAGGAGGACAGTCGGTCGTCGCTCGATGGTGCACAGGTTTATTATGCTCGTGTCTGGCGTCGCATGGCGCGTCCACACGGTGGAGGTTATCTCGTCGGTGACCCGGTAGACCGGCTCAGAGACCCGACAGGCTTCAGCTGAACGAAAGGACTCGGCGCAACGTTCCTCGGACGCAGGACGAAGAACGCGGTCATGGACCGTCCGCGGAGCATCCACCGCCGTGGCGTCGAGTAGAGAAATAAATAGGTAGAGAGAGAGAGAGAGAGAGAGAGGAAGACACATAGAGTGACACGATCGGAGTTAACGAGGCGTGCGATGACAGTGAGGAGCGTGGTCGACAAGGACAGAGGACCGCGGACTCGTGGACCATCGATGTAAGTCTGGTGCAGTTTACCGAGTGCAATCACGCGTGTGCAATAGCAAATTCTTAACCTACACGAAACTATAAAGAAAGAGACATAGATATACATATATACTTATAATATACGTACATATAGTATTGTATACAGATAGTTAGAGTCGGTTAGTGACAGGAGAGCGAGAGAAAGAGAGAGAGAGAGGGGGGGTAGAGAATAATCTAGTCAAAAGAGAAACAGAAGTCGTGTCGGGGATAGCGAAGGAGAAGAGGTGGTGTCTATTTTGAAGTAGAAACTATACTTTGATCGGCTGAGGGGTCTCGATCGAAGGTCGCGTCGTCGCTCGGGAAAACATAACAAAAGTGTGTTCACCCTTGTCTCCTGTGAGGACGCGGCTTGTTTACATAGCTTGTCGTCTATCTACCTTCGGTCGATTTGTATCCATGGTGTGTGGCGCGTGCCAGTGTACCGCGCTAGTCGAACGTACGTGTATCGTTACAGCGACGATCCTAGTGATCGTACACCCGGTTTGTGAAATGCGTTGAGACCACGGGATATTTGCTTATCCTGTGAGAGTCTTTCCCTGGAAGGATAAAGACTGGGTGGTTTATCTTGGGAGAGAGAAGATATCCGACTGGAACACGGAGAGTAGCGACGCGACGGAAGTGATCCCAGTGACGTCACACGGACCCGTGTCATCCTGGGACCGACTCGAAGCCGGTGGCTACGCTTACAGGGGCGGTGCACAGTGATTTCTAGGGGGATAGATTTTTCGAGTGACTGCATTCTCGGGTGTTTTAGTGTAATATGTACCCGTGGTACCGGGACAGCGTGGCGGCGGCGGCCGCCGCGGGACTCGGGGGCCCCGTCGGAGTCGTCGGTTCCGGGTTCTGCTCCACCGGACCAGGACAAGCCGGCACCACCATCAAGACCGAGAGCGGATATTCGGATTGCATGCTGGCCCTCGACTACGTCCAGAGCAAGGTAATTCCAAATTCTACCCTTGTGTGCTTTATACTTTACTCGCCGAACATTCTTACTCACCGCAATCTCTGGCAAAAAACTTGGCCGAAAGTGAACTAAATGTATTTTTTATTTGACAGTATTCATGTACAACCGTCCTATAAAGCGATTCGCCGCTCGAAGTAGTTAGATGTGTAGTATACAATGTTTCAAGTAATATTGGAAGTTATTATTGAATCCTCTTCTTTCACTGTTGGTAGTTTTCTATCGTGCTCTAAATTAATATATTAAGATCTGTATACTTGTCCCCTTCTTCTAAGGAAGTAGTTAGCGATCGAGCAAGATCGTGCGGTAATTTTTACCTTAAAATAGACCTTAAAGGTTCCTTGAGAATGGCCCGTTGCGTTTCCCTGCGAATAAACTTCAAGAAAGGACTACATAAAAAGCTAAATATATTTTACATCCTTATAAGTAAGACATTTTAGAGTCACAAAATAGTGTAATTTATTCCTATAATCTACCGTATAAAAATATTATTTTTGGCCATGATTTCGGCGAATCTTGCCACTGTGCGCCGGATCCAATCGCTCCGTGTTTACTTCAACACCAGCCCGATAAACCACTTAACCCTTAACCTGTGAATTTCCTCTTTCCCTTGAAAAGCAAGTAGACCAACAGAAAGGTACATAACAGTCCTTTTCAGAATTTGCTACAGATCGAAGGTAAACAGTCAGCTTTCTGTTGTCGATACCGTATCGGACCCGTGTTTGTTTGGAACCGTAGAATTTGCTACAGGACCTGCAAGTAGAATGGTCTTACAGGTGGTACACTCTATTTATCGTTTACAATGCCCCCATTCCGAAACTGTAAACATGTTTTATTGAATATTATAAAAGATTTGCTTAAACATTACGGGGTAAAGATTATAGGGTTTGTTCAACATTCCGTATGATCATTAGGGTTATTTGGTAGTGACGCAATTTCGAATTTAGCGGGAGTATTCAAATGAAGGTAGATGGGATGGTTTAATTCTAGCCCCGTTATACAGTGATTTAATCTACTCATTAGAGGCATGTTAGTTGAAGGTGTGAAATTTATTATGCTTGAAAAGGTCATAAAATGATTTGTGCATTGTCATGCGTGCGAATGCATCGAAGATTGTTTGTATTTTGTTTGAACTGGCAACAGAGTCTCATTTTTTGGTTTCCTTTTTGCCAGAGCAATTCATGCGTTCCGTTTTTATTAGGCAATTTTTGGTGCACGGTTTTTAGCGACGCAAAAGAAGTCTCGCCACTTTGTATTTCTTCAGGCTGTTCTGTTTTAAATATGGTACGATTTAATATCAGGGTATTAACGATCTACACTGTGCGTCAATCGATTATCCATTTAATTTAATTTCTTCATTTGAAGAGAACGTTTAGCAAAGTTCAGTGCTATTTCAACGAACGTGTTTCCAGAACAGAGACAGCTCCGTGTCAAGATAGAAAAAGTCCTACGCGTTGCTATTTATTATAGCGCTATAATTTGACGTATGAATAGATTACCAGCATTTACATCATCGCAGATCCATAAATATTTTATTGGCTCCAACGAGGCAGGTTTTTTTCACAGATCCATTCATCTTAATTTAATCGTTCCTCGTGCATCGCGTTTTGTAATTGCATTTAACAGCATTTCGCTCTCGTGCGATTTACATTGTCTTCGACCAACGTCCGAGCCGCCATTAAAAAGCAGTCTCTCTGTCATCGAAACCTTTGTTTATTTACGACGGTTTCTTCTTTCACCTTTGATAGACATTGGCCCGGCATGCCTCGGCTCGTTACCAAACAGCTTTACTCTTTCCGAAAATAAATTCGTACGATGGTTTCCGGGAAACCCTACCGTTCAGAAGAAAAAATAATAATAATACGGTGTTACGATTCCAGTTGAGACCGCGACTCATTTTTCTCGCTATTCGTCAACGCGACGCGGCTTCTCGGTAGCGAATCCTCATACCAAAGCGCTGACATAATCGCAGAGAGACGAAGGGCAGCGGCTAGCTGCGGGACACATTTTTATGGAAAAAGGAAAATCCTTTCGTCGTCGATGCCACTAGAAAGTTTTCCACTGGTCTATATCAACCTTGACACGCACCGTCTCGATAAATTCCGAACTTGCTGTTAAGCGGAGCACTACAATGCCGAGATTTTTCCATCGGAAATTATTCGCCACTTTCTGAAATTCATCGACGATCTTTTACTCTCTCGATCGCGTTTCTTGCTGCAAAACAATTACAAAACGCAGAAAGCGCCGGGAACAGGAAGCCGGGAGATTAGCTTTTTCCCGCGATCGTAAAGGATCGCGTAGTAAATCAAACATAATTAGGAAATCGTCGGGCATTCTCTAAATTGGAGTGCGAACTCGCCTGCAAATCACCGAGCGACATTACCGAGGTCTCTGGATTATTTTATCCGCGTCGCCGTTCAATTTATTCGGGCAAAGATCATCGATTCGATTAATTCGTTCTTCTAACAGCTGGTAAAAAAAATTGCACAATTCTGGAAATCAGCATGGGATGCGAGCAATGTTTCATCGGGGAAGCTCTACGATTCTTCCAATGATCCTGGATGATGAATCTCGTGTCCATTTCAATTTATCGTCGCACAATTATAAGATCGGCAAAAAACGAACTGGAACGATCTTTTTATAGCGATCTCGCGAATTATCCTCCCGAAGACAATACCAGCGTTATGCGTTCTCGAAGACGAAGATTAATATCGAGATTATCGCACGTTAACGGCGGACCTGGCGCTTCGGAACCTAATCGCCGGACGTTCATCGCGTTGAACGTAGCTCCGCGTGTTATCTGCATCTCCGATGGAAATAAATTATCGCGGCGCTTCGGTAATTAATGTCTGACAATGTGGGGCTGGCTGAAACCCGGTTCGATCAGCATTGGCAGAGATCTGCTCGATTTACTGCCTGTAGATCATCTATCGCTTTCTCGTAGGTGCTCCTACTATTTTTAATTTCACCATTAATTAATTTAATACTAAACCTGCCAACACCAATGAAATGACCGGTTCCAGACTTTTAATTTATAATTACTGAAATTATAAAAATGTATTTTTAGACACAGTGTCGAGGCAAATTAGATTTTCTTGCAATAATTGTCCATTTTATTGAATTAGGTTCCAGTTGACAGCGGGACTTGTAGTTTTCAATAAGTAGGAAGGTCAGCCATACACAGACACGCATACCGCATAAAACCCAGGCGAATTTCAGTAGCCACCCAGAAGCCGTGCAGCCTTCCCCAGGCTATCCAAAGAGCTGCATGGTGAATTTCTCTGGTGAGGTAACGCTGTTTGCGGAATGCAGGACCGCGGTTAATGGTCACGGACGTAATTAGGCGGTTTCAAAACACACTGTAACAATCGTGTTTCGAACAGAGAAAAGAGCGAGACAAAAGAATTTCTACCGTGAAAACTGGCTGTGTCTATCAATTATCCGACTGACTTCCTCTACTGTTCCGTGAAATTCGTGACACAGTGGAAAGAGGGGAGTGAACAGAATAAAAAAAAAAGACTCTGGAAAAGAACATGGACCGGATCGAGGCTCGTTCACGGCTGAGGTGGCTTTATCCGAATCGAGCGCTCGCAAGCGTGCGCGCGCGCGTTGGTATAGTTCTCCGGTGACTTTGTAATTAATCGTTTCGCCGATCGGCACGGTTTTTTCCCCTCGTCGGCTGGCCACGTGGCGGGAAAAACCTTTGGAATCGGCTCGGCTCGGTTCCGCGCAAGAAAATAATCCGTAGTGTCAACCTGTGAAAATGATTTGCCGGTAAAAAGCCGCGAACGCTTCGCGACGCGGTCCCGATCTCTTGCCGGCCGCGGCCGTGTACACGGTCCTCTCTCTTCTCTCTCTCTCTCTTTCTCTTTCTCTCTCTCTATCTCTCTCTCGGTTGCGCTTGGGGAACGGTTTTTGAATCGCCGCCGAGCTAGAAAGCGGTATTTTTTCGCGATTTTTTGCCTGTCAGGAATGTAACGGTGCGGCGCGGCAGGATCGTGGAAATCGATTGGTAGCGGATCGATCGCCGATCCGGTATACACCTCCTCGGTTCGTTCTCGATCGATCGATAACGCGCGTTAACAGGGCAAACGTATAGCGGCCTCGACTTCTCTACGCCTTTGCTTTTCTCTCGTTTCCCTTTTCTCGGCTTTTATTCGTCGGTTTCAATTTGTTGCCGGGATCGGTGCCGCGCTCGATAAAAATCTTCGGATTAATCGATTCGACGACGGTGAGAACGAGAGTCGATCGAGGTGTGGCGTGACGAGGTATATCGCGCGGTAATAGGTCTCTTCGACGCAGCGGGAAGGCAGCGGGCTTTTATCTTAGCGCGAAATGATAATTAGCCACCGAGGCGTTAATGGCGGCGTAACGCGCGCGCACACACCGGTCTTTAACCGTTAACGAGCACGATCGAGCACGGTCGCAACCGCCGACGCGACTTTGTGGCCGGAGCACCGATTGAGATCCAGTATCGATCATAATAATTCCCGTCAATTAGTCACCGCGTTGGAAATAATCCCGTTGATCGACAGTTACGGCGTCCGCTCGTTTCGACGATTTTCTTTCGCGAACGCGACTCGCGTTCTTTTTTATTTCTCTCTCTCTCTCTCTCTCTCTCTCTCTCTCTCTCTCTCTCTTTCTCGCTTTTCTTGCGATAGCGCGATCTAACAACGTTTCAATTAACCGATCGTGGAAAAAAAAGCCAGCAGTTTGCCGGTGTGCGAAGTTCCTTTTTTTTCCTATGGACTCGGATACAGGAAACTATGGACAGGTGATAAAAACACGGACAATATGATAGCCGTAAACGATGCTTTTTCTGGCACAGGTAAAAAGAGGCTTAATAGCGCGCGTGCGTATGTGTGCCGCTACTGCGATCGAATTGTTTGTTGCCGGTGGCCAGGCTTTCGATGATTACAGCTTACGCTAAGTCGTTAAGTGCCCCGACCGTGTCGTTGAAAGCGTCGCCGAGAATCATCGAGAATTTCTGGTTCGGGATTCCATACGGAGAACGAACGGCGTGTTTTCTTTCCGCTACTTTTTCTCTGAATTTGCGAAGAAAAGGCGTCGCGGAAAATTGAGAAATCGATTGGTGGGATTCGATGATGACATCGCTTCAATCAAATCCTTGTTACGAAACCACCGTTTCGTGCATAGATTGCTTTGGTTCTCTCTCTCCCTCTCCCTCGTCCGATTACAGTTGCGTGTCCAAGTTGCGCACAATTTTCACGATTTGGCAATAGGCACTCTGCTCTTTCGTTATTTCTCGCACACATTTCTTAATCCCAGCAGATATTATTATAATACAGTCTATAGAAATTCAATCATGTTATCCGATACTAATCAAAATTCTCATTAATGTTCGATCGTGTTCGGTTTGGATCGGCGATGGAGGGATTTTCGAATGTTGAAAACGAGGCGTAACGCGGAGATCGAGGAAGCGAGGAAAGAGAGGCGGGGCAAAAAATGGCAGAAGTTTACGGTGCACGGATTTGCCAAGCGCGGCGAGTAATTGAATAAAGGCGACGAGATGAACTCTCCTCTATCCTGGTTGCAACGTGTAATTGCCACGGTAGTTAGCGGGGCAGCACTTTTAATTATGTATATTATATATCCCGGCGCGGCGGCGGCGGCGGCGGCGGTGGAGTTTTCTGCGCGCTTCTGTGTTTCGGGCTATCGTCCTCCTCCCCCTGCTGTTCCACGGCCGGCAGAGCGATTACGCGAACCGCGGAGATGAATATAATGCGGACGATTACCGGGAAAACGCGCGATGACAGAAGATTATGAGAATAATTGCGGTGCAACGTGCGCGCACGCGGGTCATAAGGCCGTGACTAATTGCCTTGCTTGCGGGCAATCGTTCCCCTGATCTGAGGTCAACCAGGGATTCCCATATTCTTATGCTAATCAAGGATATCGATACCCGAGCCGTGCCGCCTCGAGACTCTCTCGGCCATCAGTTTTTATTCGTCACGCCCATTTTTCGTCGTCCGACCACCGACGCTACTTACACTCTCAATTACGGAGCAACTTGCAATAGTCTTTTCCCATAACATTATGAAATCGTATTAATAGAAAGGCGTGACTTCGAATTGTGCTTGAAATCGCAAGAAAGCTTGTTTCCCTTCCGAAGTCATCGTAGATTCTAAAGTTAATTTACAATCTAGTTCGGTTCGTTTAATAACAGACCCGTACATTCTTCGGTGTCTGATTCCTGCTACCGATAACTCATTCTACTTCCTGCCTTTCATTCCTGGAGATCTCGAAAAGGAAATTTTGTGGTATTTTCTACCGTGTGCAACTTGACGAAGAAAACATTGTTGTCTGAAGTGTAAGGAACTGGAAGATTGCTTCTCTTAAAGGCGGTCGAAGCTTCCTAAAAAATGCATTCAATGTTGCCGCTGGAAAATTCATTCTTCGATGGCTGACCCTAGCTGCTGATGGTTACTTCCTGTCTTTCGTTTCTGGAAGATCTCGAAAAGGAAATTTTATAGTCTGCTCGCGCTTTACAGGGAAAACAGTCTGAAGTGTAAGGGCTCATACTACTTCCAGTCCTGCCATAAGACCTGGCAATCGAGATTTAATACAGTAATTTGCAATCGCCAGAAAATATTACGTCGGTGCAAAAGATTCTTTGTTTTCTTTTGATACGAAATTATAATTCTCGTCTTCTCGTCTCGGTGAGAAAAGTCGGAGGATTTAGAAAATCGAAGCCTCGGAGAGCTGCGTCCATCGAACAGGTAATTGAAAAGAAGGTTGTAGTTGAAAGTTCGTCGAAATCGTCCCCGTTTCCTGTGCCCATTCGTCCAATAGCGAATGTATGTATTGAGCAGATATTCTCTCGTGTTTTCGCGAGACGCATGGCGCGAATTCTGCCCGGGATTTCTTACCTGTCGGCGGGAACGTGGCCGGAGGGGAGGGCTCCATAACGACCGAACGAAAGAGAACTTCATTGGCTCCTCCGGAGGACTGACTGACAAAAAGTCCTCTGAAAGTGCAACGCGCAACCAATTTCCCCTTCGTCCTGTCTCACCACTTTTCCGCTCGGCGACCGTAAGCGTTGATCGTTGCCGGTACCACGGACCGGAAACCTCGACATTAGTTCGCGTTTTTGCGACGCTTTTCGACTCCTATCGCAATTCCCATTTTACCAAACTTAGAGAACCGTTCGGGCCTAAATTTTCCTTTGAAAAGCAAAGGCAATTTTTTCCTCCTCGTCTATGTCTATCTGGTTCCAGTCTCTTGTAATTCACGCGGACAATTTCTATTTTTACGCTCCTTAGAAATTCCAAGATTGATTCTATTTCTTGAGGAATCGTGGTCTCTGGAGCCCAAACAATCTGAAAACCAAATGCAACCGGTTAATCGGAATAAAAATAAATTTTCAAGAAGAAGAAGAAGAAGAAGAAGAAGAAGAAGGATGTCGACGACCTTTTTTCCAAAGGCAGAAGCGGTCTCGTGGGACCGCGGTCACGGCGCGCCGCGAAAGGAAATTAAGGGTCCGAGGCATGTTCATTAATTCTCATAAATCTGAATGAAATTAACTGGCCGTGTTGATTTTTCCGCTCGGGAAAGCTCCGCCGCGCCGCGTCGGCTGCTCCTCTCCGCGGAGGACGAAGGGAATGCGGCTCGTTTAACTAATTGTAAGAAAAACATTGTACCGCCGCGGAGTTACGAGCACGCGGAAGAGGATTCCGTTTCCCGAGCGAAAATCCGCCTCGCGTGTACCGCGATGAAATTCTGCAGGGTTTTTTTTTCATGCGCGTGATTCAGCCCGCTCGTTTCTTTCGATCCTTCTGGGAACTGATTTTAATTTCATTGGGCGAAGGGCGAGCGAGAGGGTGCCATTTTTCCGGTTTATCGAGACCACGGGTGGCTGGACTCATCAACCCCTTATTTAATACTGAAATTGCTATTAGGGAGATTAATATATCAGCCATTAAAAAAATGTAGGGTAGACATAGATTTTTTTTTGTAGGAAATTTTGGATGACAAAAAAGAATACTCTTACTTTACTTTTTTTACAGTGAGCAAATTTGCATTCTGTGGATTCAAGCAGAACAAAGACGATACCGATAATACCGATGATAGCGATAATTATTTTCATTTGGACGGTGTGCTGGAGTATTCGGACTGGAGGATCTTCTGGACGATAATATCGTTCTGAAAACGTGGAAAAGGTGGGGGACACGCGTCGAGTAAAAGGACAGACGTGTGTCGTAGGCGTTAAAACACGAGTCGGGCGTGCAGGCCGTTCGATTTTCAAGTTGAAGGCGGCCATTGGTGGCTGGGAGGCCGTAAAAGGCCGCTCCCGGGCCCAGCCGGCTTTCCAAATTTGGCGGCCACGAGGCCCTTTTTGTCAGCTCTGTCGCAAAAATGGCCGTGAGGCGACGCTACGCACACGCTCCTCCTCCCTCGTGCGAGCGCACGGTTAAGTTCAAGGCGCTGCAATTTTTATCCCTTTCCCGCTTCAGCGCGACTTTTCTAGCCGTTGGACACGGATATCGACACACCGGAATCGATTGATTTTCTCGGCTCCGTGTCCTTCGACTTCTTTTTCCTTTCCAGTGAGCACGAAGTCTGCCTTCTACCTTTGAAATCACTGGTGCTGTTCATGACATTAAAAAGTGAACTTTTTGGAAGAATCGAAGAGACATCAATTAAAAGCATATGGGTTGAAGAGTGCAACCCCTAACTTTAATTGGATGAGTGAAACCGTAGGTTTCTCCCTGCTGTATTAAAAGAAATGGGTAAATTTGATCTCGTTGTTGTCGTCAAACCTCGGTTGATCATCCCTTAATCGTCAAGGGTTGAAAGAGGCGCAAATTTCGAAATGGATCAAACATCGATGCATTCATAAGTTACCACCACCCGCTTACCGATGACGAATCTTCAGAAGGATATTGATAGAAAGCCGTAAGCCTAAGCAGCCGGGTCGATGATGGGGAATGCAAAGCTATCGAAGTCTCCGTGCACAAAGAGCGATGGAGATCGCCTCGAGAACAAGAGAAACGGTACGACGACGATGAGGCCGCGGAGGAGAGGGCTGCGCGCGGGGTTGTGGGAGGTGCGGGGGAGGTCGGAGGGTGGTCCGAGG
Organism: Lasioglossum lativentre; assembly: GCA_916610255.1. Lineage (NCBI taxonomy): Eukaryota > Metazoa > Arthropoda > Insecta > Hymenoptera > Halictidae > Lasioglossum > Lasioglossum lativentre. Next base: position 33,819,708 of record OU744355.1, on the reverse strand, counting down.
GGGGAAAAAGGAAAAGGTGGACGGAAGGAAAGAGGAAAGTGAGGTCGGAGCGTGCGCGTCGTTGACTGGAGGACGTCTCCGTTCTGTTTCCCTCCCTCTCTCTGGCTTGGTTGCGCCTCTCTCTTTCTCCGATCGACGGAGAGCTGGTTCACCGGCACAGGTAGCACGTCCTCCGATCGGTGGGCGTGAACGCAGGTGCGCGTGGGTGGGGGAGGCGTGGTGAACCGTCCCGATTGGTCGGCGTACCTCGCCGAGACCTAACCCAGACCGGAAGTGGGGCCGTGGCGAGCAAGGTAGGGGGGGGGCCAGAGGGGCAGACGCGGCTCCTCCACTCGGGCTCACGGGGCAAAAACGATATCGCATCTCGCGCGCAGCCCCGCAAAAAGCTGCCAGGTGGCATTTCGCCTTACCTTCAGGGTTACTGCCTCCTGCACGCGAACACACGACAGCGAAACGCGCACCGGATACCCCGGGTGCGCGACTCTCCCGGCCACCGGACGCCGAGAGGGAGGATTCTTCGTTTTTTTTTCACCATTCCTTTTTCTTTTTTCTTTTGCTCGCCGAGAGGCTAGAGCGAGAGAAGAGAGGCGGCTGCCTCGGGATGATAGGGAGGGTTGGGGGTGGAGAAACACGTCAGGTGTAATGGAAAGGACAGTCCTAGCCACTGGAGTGGGTGGGTCCTGGCAATTCAAGGGACGAGGGCTTCTTCATCGACTTATCCCTTCTGCTGGAGTATTATTTTTCAACATTCAATTCAGACTGTTAGGCTGTCGCACATGTATAGTTAAACAAGCTCTTCTTCCTATATAAGCTTATTGATCAAAGTAAGCATCATTGTGACCAACATATTCAAAGGATTTTCGATTTTCTCGCACCTTTTGAACCTGTCTGACCACGACTGCCCGTAACCACTAGCGCCTCTCGTCCGTCGACAGACTTCAATGCCATTCGACATGAAATTGGACACGGGTCATTATCGTTTCCCGCGAATGGCAATAAATCCTAACAATAGTTACCCGCGAAACGCACGCTTAAATTTCTAATACTTTTATATGGAAATCTGTTTTCTATTTCGAGAACCATTATCGAATCCACAGTCACGCGAAGAGACCGTGTTTCTACTAATTAACCCTTGTCGATTTAAACCGTTCGTTTTCCGGAACGATAGCTCATTTCCACAAGGGGCAAAAACCGTCGGAGATTGTAAATCTACTTAATAGAGAAAGGACGAGTCCTCGATTCCTTACTCGCCGGCAAAATTATCGAATCCAATTATGGTCTGTTGACTCCTCTAGTCATCTTCGTTCACCTGATTATCAATTGCTTAAAAATCGGAGATGTTTACTAACAAACTCCTACTTAAACGAGCACACTGATCAGCTGATTCCTCTCTACAGCATCATGTCCTGATATGAATAATATGGTATTAATAATAACAACTTTTAAGATGGCTGTCTACTGTAAGAATTACCCCATCGCACGATAAATTTACCTCCGAACGAACGAAAACCGGTGAAAAGAGGAATTGAAGAAGACTCCGGCGGTGGAAAACCAGTTTAATGCACCCGCGACGAAACGAATCGACTAAATTTCCCAGCGAGGCAATAAATATCGCGCCGCGAACAATTCGAGAAACGTGTTTCCCTTATCCGCGGTCTCGTGCAAAGTTTTAATTGGATCGGACGAGCGAGAGAAACGAACCAGTCGGGAGAAGGACGGGAACGGCAGTGGCAACAGCCAGCGCGCAGCGGTGGCAGTGGTAGCGAGGTTGCGTTCGCTCGTTATTACGAAAAAGAAACACACGACCGACCCGTTCGTGTGGGTGAGATGAGGAGAGGCGATATTCTGCGTGCATTCCGGCGTCGACGCCGGAGTCTAGGATTGATGGACGGAAACGCGGGAAGAATGGCAGCGGAGTCGTCGTCGTCGCCGTCGTCGCTGTCGCCGTTGCCAGTCTTTTCTGGGGTCGTTGACAGTCGGACAGATGCGTGGATCGCAGGGCCGTAGAAAGAATTTTAACTATTCTCGTGTTTCGCCACGATTTACCGTACGATTCCCGGCCTCGACCCGAAAAAAAACACCCGCTGACTGCCGCGAAAAGTCGCGAGTTGACCGCTAATTAACAGTATGGGGTTGCGAGGGCGACATTTCTCCACCCTCTGTGCTATTCTATTAGCTCTGTGCTCGATAACAAGCCGAATCCCGAAGAATTCATTTCTTGATGCCTCCGATTAGGATTATTTATGCGGGACTTCGTTAGGTTCGGGCTCGCTAATGCGAGGGACCGCGAAGAATTTATTTTTTGTGCTATGAGATTACAATTTTTCAACCCTCCGGTGTGATAGTATTTACTACCTGCGACTTCGACAATGCGAGGCATCTCGGAGAATTTATATTAGTTCAAAATTCCCAAAAATCTAAGTCTCGAGTGCAGTCAGATGATTTTTCAATGCCGAGAAGCAAAGACAGAGATCCATTTTAGAGCCGTTTTAGAATAGACATGGAGGAAGAAGTAGGGAAAGCAGAATCGTTCGCGTAGTTCGGTGGCAGGATACGTTTAATTGGTAGCCGTCAGTCGGCGCAATTATCAGAGGCGCATCGCTTGATTCGTGGATAAATTTAATAATTGTGGCCTTGATGGAACGGTATACAATGGCACCCTCGCGATACCCTCTCACGGCCGCGAATGAAAACCTGTCGTCACCGTGGTCGCGGTATGGTATAAGTTACAAGCGCGATAGATCGTGGGACCTCGAAGGCCTCGCACAATGGCGGGGGCGGAGGAACAAGGGGGCATGAATAAACATCAGAGCCGCGTGTTTGCACGGTGGCGATCCGAAGACGGTGGTTTAATCGTCGGCAGACCTAACGTTAACAGATTTTGCAATTAACCTTCTCGATACTATTATAGCCAGTGGTTGAAACTTTTGCGCTGGTTCGCAACTCGATGACCGATTTAAATTAGCAACGGTAGGCGGTAGATTAGGTGTGAGAAGTAAAATGTTGAGGGTGAAATCGAGCAAGAAATAATAATTGAATAAAAAGCTGGAAGATGGTCGGAGGATCCTCGGAGATGTAGATCAGCGAGCATGTTGATCGCGTATCGAGGGATTAATAGATCGTTCGGAGATGAAGGTGGAAAAAGGAGAGTGCAGAAACTGAACGGAAGGAAGGTAGTTTAATTACTGGGGAGAGCGTGTGTACCCACCTAGCGAGATCAATGGATCGGCGAGTCGCCGATGCAGAGGATCTAACGGGTAATCGACACGAGAGCCCGAAACACGTAACTCAATTAAACACCAGAGAGCGTTAATTATCCCCGGTTGAAGGGGGCCAGTGAGGAGCGGAGAGAGAGAAAGAGAGAAAGAGAGGGGGGGGATGCTAGTCTCGGAGAATTTATCGCCGGCGGAGATTTTGACACGGTCTATTTAGCTGCGGGGCATGGTCAGGATCGAGCGATCGAACCATCGAACCATCCGCGGCGGGCGAATTCGGCGACGGAACTCGGCCGCGGCCTCGCGCTCCCTCCGATATTAATTAATTAGATAATTAATCGTGTAATGGGTTTAATTGGGTCCTGTTAAGTGTCAGCGTGCTCCCTCGGGCGTAATCTTCCCCGTGGCATCTGGTTTATCCACGCGTGTATATAGAAGGAACACGATGCGCCACCGTCCTCGTTCGCCAGGTAAAACAGCCTGGCTACCTGTAGCCCGGTGCCCCTGTACTCCGAGGTCCGAGGCCCCACCGAGAAGTTGTTCAGATTACAGATAACGAATACGGAGATTTCGCAGATCCGATATCCGTTGATAAGCGAGCATGCACCGCTTGTAAACGGAGATACGATCCTCCTGCTCTCGACTCCTCTCCTCTCGCGTCTCGTCCACGCTCGTTCTGCATACCGCTCGATTTTTTCTACCATTTTTCGCGACTCCCTCGATCCCGTTTTATCCGAGGCCTTGGAAAAAATTCATTTGTTCGCGATAAAATTTTGCCGGTGCAACAGTGTACTTGTGATTTGCTGTTATGGTCGGTGCACGAGGGGGAAGTTGGCGTTTCGTGGGTCGATTCAGGAAGCGTCTCGGCCTTACTTTCTCGGCGATACGAGCGGGAAAAGCGCCGCGCGGCAAATAGCTCATTCGGGGTTAAAGAATCCCTCGTTTGCCAGAGGGTAATTACATAGGACGCGCGGGACGCATAGAATTTCCCTCGATCGTAACTTTCCTGGATCGTAACGTCCACTCGTCAAAACGGTTTACAGCGTTCCCCGTGTCTGATTAGCGTTAACGATCGCGGGACGCAAGGAAACTCGACTTTATTGCTTGTAAAACGTTTCGATTTTTCACTCCGCGTGCCCATCTTTCTTGGAGACCCGCCACGCTCGCCTCCTCGCGATCGATGATCCAGAAAGCCTCGACCAAAAGAAGTCCGTTCAAACTACGGATAAATTCGTTCTTGTGCAATTTTATATTACCTGCGATTTGTCCGATTTCGAGCAGGAATCTGTCTATTCTCGATTAGTTCTCCGAAGCGTAAAGTTTGTATTAAAATGATAAATGGTCCATTGCCATGACGTTTGATCGATACAAAAATTGCCAGCAATCTTTTCCAGCGATCTCTCTACTGGATCACGGTTTACACAGGGTTGCTAATTTGTTGGATCAATTTAGTGGAAATTTATTCGAGCAAGACGGAGAGCAATTAATGGCAAACAACGACGAATTGTTGGAAACACGACGATTCTAGCGAGCTAATAAACAGGCCGGCATAAGTAGAGAATGAAAAATGAAAAAATGAATCGGGGATACAAAGGAGGAAAACAAAGTAAAAGAGAATGGAATGGCATAAATTGCACGGGGTATTATGGTGGCATAAAACCGAACAGATAGCCGATAATGCGACGACGTGCAGTATCGTTGGTCCGCCGTAAATCTGGCGAAAGATTTGAATAATTGGTGCTGGGTAACCGGCAAGAACGTAACTCCGGCCGGTTATTAAACTGGATCCGTACACCTGGTCGGCGTATCAGGGTTTTACGGTTGACTAGCCGCTAGTCTAATAATTGGTTCAACGACGCCGGCTTTTCAGCCGCGTTATTTAATTTGCGCTGACAATGTATACACGAGTGTTTCGAATCGAATCTTGCTCTCGCGAGCAAGCTACCGGCGCGGCGCGGCGGCCGTCCGTGTACATTTCGCCTCGTATAATTAACGCGCCGGATTGATTGATGCCCAATTAGTACGCGGAACGCGTTTTCTTAATTGTTAAAAGGAAAACGTCGAACGATCGTGTACCGAGGGAGCGCACAGCATCCATAATCGCCGTTGACTTAATGGGTCTAGCGTTCGATCGTAAATTACACGGGTATTCCGGTGGCTGGTTTAGATCTTTAATATCCAGTTTATGTTATTTAATATCCAATTAACCGATCCAGCGTTGCTCGATGCCGCGCTCGCGCTAGCGCTGCGCCTCCGGTCTCTCTTGCCCAACACCGGGACACAGATCCCGGGAATTGAAAACCCCCGACAATTCGAAAACTGTCTCTCTTAACATTAGGTTTACATTATTAAAATAACACGAACGTGACTATCCAAATTTTCAGAAATTTTTTTTACCCTGCGTCTGCAACCTTATTTTCGTTGACGCCGTCTGCGGTCGTAGTATTTAAAAAAATCTAAAAAATGTCTGCAATGCGTGAGCAGGCTTTGGAAAAGGATTTGGAAACGTCAGAAGCACGTGGCCGTCGATGGATCGCTCGATCTTCAGCGCGAAACGCGCGCGAGATTCGATTCCACCACCACGAACGTATCTCGCTCCTTCCACGATGCGAGAAGCGGAAGAGAGAAACGGGAGAATCGCGAGAGAGGAAACGAGAAAGAAGAGGAGAGTGGCGAGCGTGTACCATCGAAGCTTCGCTCGAGAACGTCGAAACAGTTCTGCGTTCTGCCGCGGCGTGGCGTTAGCAGCCGCGCGATTATGAACGCCTCGTCGAGCCACGATCTTTTTTTTATTATTTATTCGTCCGATCTTGCCCTTTTCCCCTGTCTCTTTTAATCCACAATAAACATTACGATTGAAATTATCTAGAAAAAATCCTGGACATTTTTTTACCGAATCTAAACGATGAAACTTAAACCAAAATAGAAGTAAAAAGAAGAACTTCAGGTTAAAAAAGGATTCGGCTTGTAGGAAAATAAATTTCTTTATAAAAAAAGAATTTAAATCAAGATCATTGAATCGTACAATTTGATTTAATCTTTTTGGGTGAAATTACGGTCTCCGGTTTAGATTAAGTTGGTTTCGCAGAGCACTTTCAATTTTCAGCGATAAATTCCAGCGTGATCGCGCGCGGATGGTTTAACGATCCAGGACTTCTCTGATTCGGCGATCTCTATTTTTGGAAACGACCAGGCACTTCCTCGTCCACCCGACGGGCGAACTTAATGAGGCCCGGTCACGTCAGCCAATTATCTCTTTCTCCTTTTCTCATTCTTGCGCCGATCGTCTGGATTTACGCAACGTTGATTAAATTTCGAGTGACTAGGTTCCTAGTTCGTCCTGGCTCGATTTAATTGGATCGGAAACGCGCACATCGAACATGCCGCTCTCGTTCACCGCGATCTACGTCGCTGCCCAAATGTTTCTGATCGCATATTCCTTCGGAAAACGTTGCACCTATTCGTAGCTCTTTCTCGAACAACTAAAACGAACCATAAATACTTTTATTCACTAGGGAACCAACTAGTCTTCGTTTCTACTGGAAACTAAAAATTAGAAGAAGGGAACAATGTTGTTCATTCTCAACCGAGGTCAATCCTTGTCCAAACGTTCGCTGCAAGTCAAGTTCCCAGTGTATGATCGTCGGATGATCGAGAAGGTTGCGACAAAGCCGGGCCACACGCCGCTGAAGTTTGTTAGGCGTCGCGCCAGAAGTTACGACTCCATTAAGACGGAAGAGAGCCTGCCTATTTTTTTCAGTTCATTTCGGTTCGCATAAAACAAGCTATTTAAAACGCAAGGGCGTAGGATCTGCTCCCGCGTTCCTCTATTCTTCTTAACCTTAAGGGGAAGGGTACTCACGTGACTCTCCCTAGAATTCCCCTAGAATACCGTAGAAATCTGGCCGAAACTTGGGTTTGCGGGAATACAGTTTTCGTCCTTATACGAGCAAATTTTGAACTGTATAAAGGCTCATTTGATAGAGGAAGGTTCAGCGCAGAGTGCCCTGCTTATGATGTAACGAGATTATGTTGACATCTAATAATATGAGTCTGCAAAGTAGGGAAAAAAGTCGAGAAAACACCCGCAAAATCCAATGTATTTTTCTGTCACAAAAAGAGTTTTTGACTAATATCACAAGCAGGACACTCTACGCTGAACCTTCCTCTATTAAATGAGCCTTTATGCAGTTCATAATTTCCTCGTATAAGGACGAAAACTGTATTCCCGCCAACCCAAGTTTCGGCCAGATTTCTAGGGTATTCTAATGTATTCTAGGGAAAGTCACTAGGGAAGTACTCACGTGACTTCCCCTAGAATTCCCCTAGAATACCCTAGAAATCTGGCCGAAACATGGTTTTTCGCCAGGTAACCATTCTTCGTTATATGAGCATAGTTTTCGCTGGGCAAGGGCTCATTCGAAAGAGAAAGGTTCAATATTGTTCGCTCGACTCGTGATTTGATGAGCTTATGCAGATATTTTTACTATGTTATATATATTATTACTATGGCCTACTTCTAACACTTATATTACAAAATATCTGCATAATCTCATGAAATCACGAGTCGAGCGAACAATGTTGAACCTTCCTCTTTTGAATGAGCCCTTGCCCAGCAAAAATATAAAGAAGAATAGTTAGCTGGGGCAAAAGCATGTTTCGGCCAGATTTCTAGGGTATTCTAGGGGAATTCTAGTGCGGGTTCTACCCCCTTAAAGGGAAGTTCGTAGAAGAACTTCCGATCGGTTCTCGTTGATCGGTGATCGATCTCTCTCGGCTAGTTTCGTTCCTAGGAACTTCGCGGAGCTCCTCTGATTCTTCCGACTGGAATTCCACCCGCGGCGAATGTTCGTTCCGTTCGTGTACCCGGGTCGGTTTTTTCACGGCGGAACGATTTGTGCTTCCCGGAGCAGTTCATATCACGGGATAGAAATGTCGCTAGTTCCCTGGGAAAAAGAAGAAACCGCGCCGCGGCGCGGGGCTCTCTCGCTCGGAAAAAGAGGAATTACTGTTAGCCCCGTACATGGAAGAAACAACGTCATTGCTCCGTGTGAATACGGTTTTTACGAAGATGACGACTCTATTCGCCTTTTAAGCAGCTATCCTTCGGGCCGATTACTCGCGGAAACCATTATTCCACGCCGCCCGGTTCCCGGCCTCCGGCTAACTCGACGCAGAAAATTCACTGGGACATTCTGCACGCTCGCCGGTTTCTTGTGCATCGGTAAACGATCAATTAGCTTCATTGCAGCGTCCCATGCTCGTCCCTTCGAAGCCCGAGTGTCCGTGTTTTCTCGAAAAAATAAATCTTCCCTTCCAAATTCGTTTGAATCCTCTGGCTAGAACGGTGCAATCTCATTTCTCGATCCTCTGGAACAATCGTCGAAGGGACGCGATTATGGTCTGGGCTTTGTAAGCAATCGCTCTGCTCTTCGGAAATTGGCAGACGAACGCCTAGCCTAAAGTTTTGGGGTTTGATTTTGAAATTTTTTAGGTCGAGGATGTTTCAAGATAGTTTTCGGAGATGCTTTTACCGTGGTAGATAGAGTAGTTTGGTCTCGGAGATCGTGGTGATCGAGCGACGCTCACGGTGGCGTCGCGAGTTCTGCCGACGGGAAGCGAGCATCGAATCGATCAGAGGATCTAATTTCTCAGCTGTTGGGATCGGAAGTTGGGCAAAGGTTATTAGTCGCAGCATGGTGTGCGAAGTTTAACGGGCGGGCCGCAATTGTGCTCGGGAAAAGAATCCAACGGCGAGGCGTGCAGTGGCCCAGAACGGATGAAATTCCACGGACGTTTCCGGCGGACGCGCAACCGGAGTTCGCCGAATCGGACAGCGCACCTCCGACGAGGGAGAAATACTGGGAATAAAGACAAACTACATCCTCGATTCCACGCCGGGATGCGCCGAAAATCTGTTCCGGCTAGTCGTCGACAAAGATTCAACTGGTTTGAAATGCTCTTGAATTTCTTCGTAGGCCGACGATTATAGAAATAGTCCTGATTAATCTGAAGATTGGTAAAATTGGCCATCAATCGCGACCAGGACGAAAAGGTCTGGCAAATCCTCTTGTTTCTAACTTGACTGAAGATCCAACGATGGTACACGAAAAATAGCAAGTCCGAGCCCTCGAGGAAAGAGTCTTGGAGCAAAGAAGATTCGAGCCAGGACTATAGGACAAAGATAAGAAAGTTTGGGCCAAGTGGCGCAAGGTTCGTTACGAAGTAAGAAAGACGAGGGGAAGGCAGGGATCGATCGGCGGCCGAGTTTCCTCGCAAACAAGCCTCCTCGGTGTCCGGAACGGGAAGGGTAGGTCGCTTCCCTTCAGGAAATCCATCGAACAACCGAGTCCGAAAGAAGAAGAAGAGTGTACGAAACCGAGTTAACGCTGAGACGGTCCGGTCGGTCGGAGAGTAGCCGGAGGAACGACGAGCAGAGAAGCACAGGCGGCGCGGCAGGAAGAAGCGTACGGTTCGAAGCGCGAGTTGATGAAACTAGGGAGAAGGAACGCGAGACTAGGTAGTCTCGGAACGAGTCTCGCTCGTATTTGCAGGACATCCGCGCCACTGGGCATCGAGACAGTTATGACTCTCCCCCTTCTCGAACTCGTCAGTTGTTTTGCGGCTGTCTCGTTGCTTTTGTTCTAGCGCCGGTGTGTCTCGTTGCTTTTGTTCGTCTCTCTCCTCTCCCGGTTGCTGTTGCGGTGCCAGCGCCCTGGTCTTTTGCTCCTGTTTCCACCGCAGGAATCAGCGAGCTCTCCTCGCTGATCGGCCTCACTCTCTTCCATCGTCTTCTTCTTCTTCTACTTCTTCTTCTTCTTCTTCTTCTTCTTGTACAGGCCGCGCGGTCGGGCCCGCTTCTTCTTCTTTCTCGTACGCTCCGTCCAGTAGTCACGTTCTTCTGCTCTCTTTTTCGCGGGGTCGAGCTGATCTTTTTGCCGGCGCGCAGCCCGGCCGGGAGGATGAGGGCCAGCAGGGGTTGAGGATGAAAGGAGAGGACGGAGCTGCAGGTCCTCTCCTCCTTCTCCTCTGGCTTGAAAGGAGCCGACGTTACGTACGGTAGCCGACCAGACTGTACCCAATTATTCCGGCGTGCTATACTAATGCCATGGACCCCCTCGGCTAACCACCCCCTTCTTCTTCTTCTTCGTCGACGTTCTCCACTTCTTCTTCTTCTTCGACGTAGTCTTCTTCTACTTCTTCCAACGTTGCGCCTGCTTCGACTTGCTGCGTCTTCTGCGGCCTGCTGCGGATGCTACTTCGTCCTCGTCCTCCGTCTTCTTTATGGCTGTCCCTCTAGCTCCGTCTCCCTCCGTAGGCCCCCGTCTCTGTCCCCATAATGCGATGGGGAGACCGAGGAGCTCCTCTCCTCGCTCGATCCTACCAACCGACGCCGATGGATCTCTGGAATGACGGAGGGATTCTTGATCTCTGCCGGGCTACCGACGCGGCGTAGCCGTTGATTTTTCGGAACGATGACGGGGCGCGACAACAGTTTTTCCAGCCCCGTTTCCACCTACTATGGATCCTGCTGGCTTTTTTTCGCCGGTGACTGCTCAGTGTTACGAAAGTGTTTTATTAAATAAGTTACTTTGGTTTTCACTGGAATTTTTGTCGGTTCTTGCTTCGGCAGTCCAAGCGTTACCGAACGACTCGACCGTATTGTTTCCGATCCGCAGAAGACCATCGCAGAATTTGGACACGATCGATCGATCGAGCATCGCGATCCTACCTGGCAACTCTCGTCGATGCGCTACCAAAGATTTCGCGTGTAACCGAATAACGAGCCGTCGCAGAATCCGAGCACGGTAATCCAACGTGCCAATTCCGTTCGGTCGGAATTCGCCAGGGTCCAACATTCGGGAGTAAAGATTTCAAGTACAATATAGCATATCTGGAACGAGGAGCGATACAGAGGACAATGATTCACGCTCGCCAAGCTGTCCGTCAGGAGGCAAGGGTCGTTCCAGCGATAAAAGGAGGACCGTACATCAGGCTGATTCCCGAAGCGCGTTTTCTCATTCGACTTGGTCTCCGCGCACCATCCCTTGCCTTTCAAAGGAAGAGAAGAGAGGAGAGGAGAGAAGAGAGCGAGAGGACCGGTATTAAGGATTGTATTAATCAGAGGCTGTCAGTGTGATTCCTGGCCGCGAACGAGGGGTGGCTCGACGGGAGAGCGGAACCAGGAAGACAGACGAGAGACAGGCTCCCGAAGGAGAAGAGACACGGGACGAATTCTGGCTGCGGTTTCGGGGTGGATCTGCCGATGACGTCGAGAAATGACGCAAAAAAATAGCTGCCAGACTATCTGGCACCGTGCGGAGGCCGCAGCTCTCTCTTCTCCGCCCTCTGTCCTCTTTCCCTTGTTCGCGATCGAGCGATCGCTTCGGGAAAGTTTGGGGACAACCGGGGCCCGGGTTGATCGTTAGCGGATCCTGCTCCCTTTTTTCGACGGTGACTCTACGTAGGTGCCTTTGGGGAATAAACCCTCCTATAAAGCGGGACAAATATTGCCATTTCATTTATATCAAATTTCTGATTTCTACTAATTCTGAATTTCCGAAGAATTTATGATTAGAATCGACGACGCTGATTCGAGATCATCGGCTCTTTCCGGGGATCCGGAGTCCTCAGGGTCTCCTGGAATCCGAAGGAATCCGGCGAGATACGTTTTCGCGTCTAAAGAAGGTGGAAGAGAGGAGAGGAGAGCGGAGGAGGAGGGCGGCTGCTGCGAAACGCAAATGATCAACGCGGCTATTAATCAAATCGGCCGCGGGATTAAACAGAGAGGATCGGATCCCCCGTCGGTCGAAATTGAAATCTCAGGTGGCCAATTAAAAGCAAAAAGTCGACGGAAACGCGGTGTTATTAACTCGCCTCTCTCTCTCTCTCTTCGTTTCTCTCGGCTCTCCGTCCTCGGGAAGTCCATCAGAGCGGCCTAGGGCTCCGGGAGCAGCGCACAAGGATCGTTTTATTGCGTATGCTTCGTGTCGAACTCGATTATAATAGTGGCGTGGCCCCTAAATGGCCCCGTGTTCAACAGCCCTCAAGTATTTCCAATATCCTGCAGGGAGATTCATCTTGCTTGGCCTCTTTCTATCCGTCCTCTCGCCCTCTCCCACCTGTCGGTCCTCGTCCCTCCCCTGTCCCTCGAACTTGTTCCTCTTCTCGTCGCTCCTCGGGGGCCGTGGTCTCGAGACTCTTTCCAGGGTTCATTCATGCCTCCTGGTGGCGAGGACCTCATTACCCGCGGTGAATGGATTCCTCTCTCGTCCTCGCCGCTCTGAATTTCTCTCCTCCGTGCTCTCCGCGCCGACCGATGCTCGATTTTTTCGAAAGCTGCCGTCTCACGGATACGCCGAGAGCAGAGAACCGAGAGCCGAGCCGATTCGACGGAGGCCCTTCCTTCCTGCCTTCCCAGGCAGTGGGCCCTTCCACGGGGCCCACGGGCCCTCGGGGACCGACCTCGGACCGCTTCCGTCTCGCTTTTTCAATTTCAACCCTTTTTCTGCACTCGAGATCCTCTCCGACTCCATCGCACCTCTGATGACCCGACCACAGCCAGGTGACCATACTCGCCTTTAGAACACGTTTGTTGTCCAAATTCGGATCGCTATGATTGCAGTGTATTTCACTCCAGTTTGTTGCAATTGAGATCCGCTATCTATAAATAATAAAAATTCAGTGTAAATCTATTTTTAAACTCGCGTTCGTCAGTATGGTGTACCGATGTCGTCCCTGAAGAGGTACCAAGTGCGGGGCAACGTGTACTGGTAGTCTTTGCGCGATTCGTAGCATCGGAGATTTTCAGATGTTTGTACAGAAGTGGTAAGAAGAGACAGCGAGTCGAATTGTCGGTGACTGTCGCAATCGTCGGTAACACACTCGTTCGTCTTGGTTTGTCCGAGGCCTCCGGGGAACGGCAATTTCGGCCGGGCGATATTTTTCTTCTCGCGCGAAAGGTTAATCGAGCAGCGAGCTTTATCTGGCCCGATCTGCACACCTGGAGGACCGAGCCTAATGTCTGCCTCTTCTGCTTTCGGGAGCCAATCATCACGTTCGCCACAGGCGCGTGCACCGATCTCCATCCCTTTTCGCTTCTCTCTCTCTCTCTCTCTCTCTCTCTCTCTCTCTCTCTCTCTCGTCGATTCTCATTCGTGTTTCTCTCTCGCCACCTCTCTCGCTTTATCCTCGGGATTGTTGTTTTCTTTCTGGGAGAATCGCGGAGAATTCCAGAAGCCGCGAGAGACGCCTCGATACTTTTCGCGTTGGTCGCGGTTTATTTCGCTTTCGTTCCGATTTTCTCTATTTTTGATGCCGTCCCCTTCGCACACAACCTTCGGGCGAAACGCGAGCCGATTACGCGTTATTGATGACGATTCGAACGCCATGATCGATTCGATTCCAGTCTCGAATTAACAGGTATCGTGCGTGCCGCCAGCTGCCGTTGTGGGTCGTCGAATTTTATGCAAATCCTGCGTCGCTACAATTTTCTGAACAAATCAATTTTCCACGGAGATCCACAATCTATCGATATCAGTTGCACACCGAATGGCTACGTTATTTTAAGCATCCCGTCGCTTGGTTGGTTCCTGGGGTTCGTCAGGCTGGTGTTTCGGCACTGTCGCCGATTTCTCGAGCTGAAACCGTTTCTCTCTCGAGATTCCACGGCGTCGGTCGCGTTTTCCCAAAGATTGCCTCCGCTTTCCCCGAAATTATCCGGCGGTCGATCGGTTTCTCGATCGGTCGTTATCTCGCGTTCACGTTTCTCGCGGCTTATTTTCCGCTCGAGTGATCCGCGACGCGTCGAGACCGCGTTTCGGTCGTTCGGCTCGGCGCGGTGCGGTGCGGTGGTAAAAATGGTCGAAAAAGAATCGGCACGAAATTGCACGCGGAAGAAGACGTCGCTTGTGTTCTTCCTCTCTCTTTCGCTCGGCCGCGCCGGTTTGCTCTCGGGCAATTCGAGCAGAGCTCGCTTGTTCGCCGCAGCCTCGACAGGGCCTTCAACCTGACCTTCCTCTAATTTCCTGCCCATAGAAAGCTCGATTAATTTCGAGCGGCGCTGGAAAGCCGGTTTTTTCGATTAGCCACGGAAAGGAATATTATTCTCGACACGGACCAGAACCGCAGAGACACCTATCTCTTCTCGGTAACCACCGGTGGATCTACAATTTTCAATAATTATTTCCAGTACTCCTCCCTTCGCGCCGTCCCTCCTCTCCGCTCTACAGAATAATTTCCGCGCGGAGGAAAAGAGCGAGAGAGGGATCTTTTACGGCCGCCCCAGGCCTTATCGAATTATTTACAATCGCGATTCGTCGAAAGGGTTATTATCGGGTCGATGGAAACGCTGAACGAGCACCGTCGCTCGCCATCGTCCACTACCCTTTGTTAATCCTCGGACTTTTCTCGTTGCTTTCAGACACCGCAATTCCTGTCTTTAAGGGGGTCATCCCATGTGGCAGATCCAAAAAATCGAAAAATTTTTTTTTTCACATATTGCTTCTACAATAACAATCCTAGAATATGCAGGTAAAATGATATTTCGATATTCGAAGTCGTACGACTGTTAGAAACGTAGAACGGAGCTTCTGTTTGCCTCATTACGACTAAGTATTAATGAATAACCATTGAAATATCAATCAGCTGGACATTAATTTATGCTGGAAAAAAGTGCATTCGAATCAACGTGCACTTAGGAGCATCGAGCAAAGACAATTTCTCAACACATAGCAGACTAATGGTAAATTTACATTTTCTTTGTGTAAATCGTACTTGAGTCTTTAATCGCATTTTTCTCAAACCTGTATTTTTCTTATTTAGATTTCGCTCAAATTTCTATGGTATACTCAGCACATATATAGTTTTCGCCCGTACCAAAATATTTCTGATATCTGCTATAGTTTTTTTTAAGCTGAAAAAGACGAAAAAAAATGACGAAACCTGGAACTCAACGTTTAAAACCGTGCCAAAAATTTAATTTTCGATACTTTTATATTATTTTGGTACCGGCGATAGCCGCACGTCTACAAATTAAAATGCCGTTTGATTTTTTGATATCAGATGATCGAAACCTCCGGAATCATGGTCGCCATCGACCTTCTTTTTATACACATGAGTGTCTTCCGAACGGTGTAAAGTCGATCCAACTCGTTATTTTGGTTGGAAAAAATTCTGAGAGACTGCTAAAATGTCATTAAATGTGTGGTGAAAATTTCAAGATTGTACGTTTTAAGGGTCCTTCAAAAAAAATTCCTAAAAAAGCAAGAAAAGTAGCTCTCACATGGGATGACCCCCTTAATACTTCAAATGCAAGAACAAACGCTGGAATGAAATTTACAGGAATATCACCAATAAATAATTCACCTTTTGACACTAAACCTACCACGACCGGTCCATTGACTGGTTCTAGATTTTTTATTTTACAATTATTGAAATAATAAAAATGATTTCATAAGAAATGATTGTATAGATATCTTTAGTAGAGCACGTATTACAATAGGAGTCGCACAAAGTCTACATAAAATCAATCCTGTCATTTTTATAAGGGAACATGTACGAGTTACTTTTAAGGCTCGGTAGGTTTAGTGTTAAAATGTTTTTGGGACGTATGTTAGTCAATTCATTCAGGGCTACAGTGAGCAACGAATTTTTTTCAAGTCTTTTAAATTTCACGAAGTGTAACGTTACGTCCTTTGACCAGTCATTCAATTGTCATCCGCTCGATTGCTCGTCCCCCTTGTTCGTTTAATTTCGGGCAGGGGGGCAACTTATTAGAATTTCCGCGTGAAGCCAGTAGTCGCGTTTCGACGGCCTCTTCTCTCTCTCTCTCTCTCTCTCTCTCTCTCTCTCTCCGGTCGGTCTCTCGTTGTTCCCTTTTTTGCAGCTCGCATGAAATGCGTTTTACTGCTTCGCCGTGGCAGCAAAAAGACGAGCCGCGAGCAGCCGAGGAGTCGGTAGATGATGGAGGTGATGAAGAAGTAAACGAAGAAGAAGTGGAAGGTGGCCGAGTAAGACATAAATGGTCCCCCGGTTCTTTCGTCCTCGGTTTAGCTAGGTACACTTTCGGGCTCACGATACTCTTTATACTTCGCCGAGGAAGTCGAACGATCGTTATAATAGGCCCCGAACTGGTGCCCGGTGTATATACCGATCCCTTTATCGTGTTTGCTCTCGAATCAACGATCTCGAACCGATTTCACAGCGAGCTCGGTCTTGCGCTCGTCTTCTGGCCGGCCTTCGCCATGAACAGCCTTCGGAGAAACATTATACCATTGTTCATTACACACGGTAAATCAGACGTCGATTTTTTTCTAACTTTCTCGCTACTGGCACGATTCTTCGTCCCTTTTCGACTAATTACTCGATGATCGAACTGTCGGTGTTTTGGCATTTTTTGTGAAATGTTCGAGAGCAATTATGGGCTTATGGGACATGTTCTAATATTCTTAAGTGACGATTGTTGGGATATTGAAATTTATTTTTTCGGTATATTAACTCTCGGCACTCGAGTGGCGACTCAGATTCACCACTAAAAATTGCTCTACCATTATTCGCAATATTGTTTACATTATTAAATATGGTGCTATCTAATCAATTACTAAACGTTTAAGTATTGTACGAGGTATTATATTAATTACATAAAAAATCATATAGAATGGAATTATTTTAGGTCGGAGTACAAAGGGTTAAAATGGCTACTATCTGGTCACTTTTAGTACCGTGTAAACCTACTGTTAAGACAATTTGTGTCTGTAAAAATATTTTCCAGGTATTATAAATTTTCCTGCAAATATTCGGCAACATTTGATCTTTCCACGGTACCTTGGATTCTTTGGTGTATCAAGACCGACGCGACAAATGAATCTTGGAGTGTTCAGAGTGTCGATTTCGACTTCGATAGCGCCTCGAAGTCAGAAGTTTTCTGGACCGGGTAGAAACGTTGTTTTCCGAGCGTGTCTCGCAGCGGATTCGGTTCATGGACAGATGTAGAAATCGATATCTCATGATATATTGCAGTCACGGTTCCCTTCAAGGGCTTAGGTCGTAGTTCAGAGATCAGTAGCGATAAGGGGTCTCCGTGACGCGCTCGAAAAGATCCGTAGAGCCTCTGCTGATCCACCGAAATCCAGAATTTTCTCTCGGATCCGATAAAAAAAAAACAAAAAAAATTGGCTCGTCACGATCGGATCGACGCGACATTTCCTCTCCGAGACCAACTCGGCGCGGATCGTTCGGGACCGGAATCGTTCGCGATTGTTTTTCCCGGGAGACGATCGCAAGATAAACAGACCCGGAGATCTGGTCCCAGGGCACTGTTTACGCCGAGTGCCATTTAATTATCGTTTTTTTCCCTCGGTCGGAGACGCGTTACGCAAACGCTTGGTCGCGGTGTTGAAGACCTCGTGGAGCTCGCAGATACCGCTGTACGATTTTTTCTCGTTTTGTTTCGCGCCGAGGCTCGATATCGAGCTGAATCGCGCGCGTGCCGGCGCCGTTTTTACTCACGAAATCAAAGGTCACGGCGTTCGCGTATTTCCTGTAATAAAAATTGCTCTTCTCCGCGATTTCCCCCCACTCCGCTCCCCCAGTCTGTCTTTCGGAGTCTGTTTATCCGTTGGAAAAAGCGCGGGCAATTTCACGGAGCGTCTCTGCCGGCAAAAAACCGTCGACGAGAGCGGCTCTCGTTGTCGGAAACGTTTCGTTGCCCCGGTCTCGAATTTTTTCGCCGGGTTTTTGCGGGCCCGGGGCACGCGAGAGATTCAATTGGACCGAATGATAAACGCGATTAACGCGATTCCGCCTCCGCGCTCTCGTTCTCTCTCTCTCTAGCGCGCGCGCACGCTCGTCAATCTGCGATCGACCGGATCACGCGACGCTCCGGAATAGAGTCACGATACGTGGATCGTTTTTGCTTGCCGCGTGTAGATCTACGCCTGTATTGAATCGCCAGTGAAAATTTGATCGCGACATTCCACACTCTCCGCGCGCGTCTTTTTCCTACTGTTCCTCTGTGTTTGCCGGCTGAAATGACTCTTGATCGCGGATTACTCTTCTTTGACGATGTACAACACTGTGCGTCGACGATGCTAATTTCTTTTTATCTCTTTAATTCCACTTAACCCTTTGCACTCGAAGCTATTTTTTCTCCGGAATTCGGACATTTTATCTGATATGGAATTGTTTGCGTTACATATGGCTAGACTGTGGTTCTTTGTGCAAAATTTTCTGCATCGATTGCACGAGTACAACTTTGAGCACTGGATCTTTCTACAAAACGAAAAATAATTTCATGTCGATCCGCGTGTGGCACAAATGAGTTAACGGTAAAAACATTTAACAGAAATAAATTGCCGATTAGCTCCCGCATCCCGTGATTCATAGACAGTTTTTACCACGCGGAAAAATCTGTGGTCTATTAATTAATAGATTCTTAGTTCACACCGAGACGAATTCGATATCATGTTCCTCGTGCGTGTCTCGCCAACGGAGTTGCAGAGAAGCGTCGGACGTTTACGGCGTCGTTGAATTATTCGCTTTCCAGGCCCGTGCTATTTTTTAATTGGACGATGCGCGTCTGGGATAAAATTTATGATCGTCGGGTACGGAAATCTTCTCGGGAATTTGTTGGTTCTTTTCGTGATTTTTCGAGAAACGGTTTCCCCGACGGAAAAAATCCGACGCCACCAACGAGATTGCCGGTGATCTTCCAGCCGGAGAAAAAGACGCGGAGTTGTGTAGCGTGGCGAGTTACGCGAGAAGGATCATTTGCATTCGTCTCGCGGCGCACCGTCATTTGGTCGTGATTATGCATTCTCGGGTAATCGAGGGATTTAGTCGAACTGGATCGTCGAGAGTGCAATGGAGGTCGCGGTTAATTGCGTCGCGCGCGCTGTCGCGATCGGGAGATCAAGATCGAGATCGAGAGCTGGCTGTGGCATGCTGTGGCTGCGATCGATCGACGATTTCGAGCGTGCGTCTAGGCTCGAGCGCCGCCGCCTGGCTCAAGGATTCGATTCCCTGGCGACAGATAATAAAACACGCTCGCGATTTCGAGATCGTGTTTATTATAGCGGCGGCCGACTCTGTTCGCGTTAATTGCCGCAGATGCATAATTAATTTATGGTAAACCGACAAGCTAGCCCGGGATCGGATATCTCGATTGGTTGGGTCTAGCTTTCCGCGGAACGTGGAAAATGCAACAGGTGATCCGAGCATCCTCCGAGCATAACAAACGACCCAATTGTCTCTGTTCCGTCGCTCTCTTCTCAGCTATTTAGATTCGGTATTATTAAAATATGTAGGAACCAAAAAGTACTCTGCCACTCGTTCGCCGAGGAGACTTTTGTTAAACTCAGACTTTGCTTCCAAAATTGGCCCGTCCGATAATGCTGTTGATCCCGCGGCTAATTCAAAGTTCGTCCGCTCGATAAACTCGTTGATCCCAATTTGGATCGATCGATAACTGGTTCCGCGTCTACGGCTTTTATTTGCCAACTTTATCGGCGCCGTGTCCCTCGAAAATAAGTTGCAACTCTTGTAACTGTAATACTCTTGGAATAAAATTAACCGATTAACATTCCAATTAAACTGTCTTCGCGTTCAAATCTTCTGATTCGCAAGCAGAAAGATGATTCTCGATTCGAGGGACTGGTCCAACTCTTGCGGTCGTGTATACCGGTGACACAATTCTTGGTATATCTTAAAAAAGATTAACCATTTAAAAACTCTGGAATTTTCGTTACAACGATTATCCCTTGAAATCAAATGAATCAATTAATTTCCTAGTTAAACAACCTTGCGCGTGAATCTGTGATCAATCAATCGTCGAGAAGTGAAACCTTCGAATCTCCAGCAAGAAAGATGACTCGAGTTCGAGCGGAGGTTTAGAGAGTAAAAAGAGGTTGATCGGTTTGTAATAGCGATTTTCCGCTACCGGATCGAGACACCTTGCGGATCTGGATCGCGTTGCGACGCGTATCGATCGGTATAGCTCTCTCGCCGTGAATACGTTGTCTCGTTGTGTCGCAATTCGACTTTCGACGACTAATCGGCGAAGGTCTTTCCGACGGTGAAACGCGGCACCGCACCGCACCGCACCGCACCGATCCAGTCAGCAGCACAAACGCAAGTAAGAAGGCACAAGGCATGGCAGGGCAGGGCATGTCAGGGCAGCGCAGCGCAAGGCAGGGCAGGGCAGGGCAGAGTAAGCAGGGCAGGGTAGGCAGTGATCGCGTGCACGCTCTGGGCGGGTACCGAACCCCAAGGCGACCCGTTCCGAACCCACTCCGGGGTCCAAGGACTTGGCCGTTACCGAGAAAATCTCGAGTCGACACGCCGCGGTCGGATAATCGGATATCGAGAGCAACATTGCACAGCCGATAATTCACCTAAACGGCCGCATCCGTGACTGAACGTGCACGGTAACTGGAGCGGAATTTTTCTCGGGGGCCCCCCCCTCCTCCATTTTTTCCACCTTCTCTTCTCCTCCGCCGTCGTCGTTCCGAGTCGCGGAGAGACATGCACAGTTGCATTCTGAACCGTGCTGATTTTCGGAACGATTAATCTCCGCGTTCCTGGAACTGCGAAACGAGGGAAACGCCTGGGAGATCGGTCTCTGTAATCGGATGGAGAAATTTTACGACCGGGAATTTCTGCTCTGGATCGATTACTAGACCGCGCACGGTCATACGGAGCCGCGATCTCAATCTGAAATCGCATTTTACATCGAACTTTATTCAAATTCTTCCGCTCCGTTCGGAAAATTGGGACGTTTACATTGTTGAACTCGCGTGCAACGTAGACGAGCATTTCATGTCCAATTAATTTTCATATCTCAGCGAGAAAGATTTACTCTTTGCGCTCGGAGCTGTTTTAATTCTAAAGCGAATTTCTTTTCCGACCTAGAATATTTCCATTTTATACAATTTACACATCAAATACTTGAATGTTTCGGAATTTATTAAATACAAATTTCATTATTCAAAAAGTGTTTTGTATAATGGTATAACAATGTTATAACAAAGGACTCTGAACAGTAGGACGAATCTGACTTCTGCAAACTTATCGCTTCAAGTACCAGTATTTCAATGTTCTGCCTGGATTATAGTAAAACGATCTCCGGCAGCTTCATGAATTTTTGATTCTCGCGGTCGGAATTAATTCCTCGGCGACATACGAGTTGCAAATTCGCAGAGCTAAGTGCTCCGTCATTTTTCTGAAAGAAATCGATACAGCGGACTGGGCAGCAGCGGGGTCGCGCGAGACATTCTCCGCAAGTATGAAACGCAACGCAGTCGCCGCAAAAGTAGTTCGGCGACTCGAAACTCGAACCACTATTTCTGTACCGGTTGAATCATCCTGTCTTTTTACGGGACAGTTGATTACCGATAACGAACAGCCGCGCGCATCGGCGCACCGGAAGCGTATCAAAAATGCCTCGAACTCGTAATTTCGAATTGGATTTTTTTTTGTGTTATTCGCCGGAGAAAAACCAAACCCTATAAATTCGTAATTACGAAATTGATGCTGCCGCGAGCACCGCGGACGTTCGAATAAACGAGGCCGTGTACGATCGCCGGAGCGTAATCGGTGATAACGATAATTGAATATTGATAGTGGCGCATCAATGCTAGCACGAGAGGGACCGCGTTTTTTTCCGGTGTCCATCGAGTAGCAATTTGCCTGGCCATCGGCGAAGAGAGCCGAGGTATGAGCAAACATCGCGCGCCGGTTATTAATATTATTATTGTTGCAACTATGTGATATCGCCGCGGGTATACGGCTATTACCTCCGATCGTCATTATCACCATTATCGGTGGATTATTTTCCACGGACGGCGGCCTGTTATTTTCACCGATCTCTCTGTGTGCACACCATATACACCGTGTCCCACCTTCAACCTGCCAAACGTTATCAATGCATTCGATGGATGAAAATAAGAAAGGAACGGTTGACAGACGTGGGTTACTTCTTTAAAAAATTCTGCACAGAAAACTAATAGCAATTTTTGCTTAATTCTAATTGTGCTACTACATTTGTAGATGCAGCTATAATTTAATGATTCCGTTTAACAATGTCCTCCATCCTTGGTACATTTTCATTTTATTCTATCACAGTGCGAATCATTGATTTCTCATATCAGTTCATTGTGTATCTTTATTCTAGTTTCACGAACATCCATTCACTGTCCCTTTCGAACTCCTTGCCGTCGTGTACAACTCTTTGACGAAGCATTAAACAGCCGCTTGTGCGATACATGTTTGCGTTACTTTTTTCGTCATACCCAAAAAATGTATTACTGGGGAAATTTAGCAGGTTGAAAAGCCGAGACACCCTGTGTGCACGTATACTAAACGCAGGAAGCTCGCGATTTTATGCCGGGAATTATTGAATTATTAGCGTCTTGTTAATATCCTCGTCGGCTTGTAACTCGCGGCCACAATGCTCGCCGTAATCGCCGAGCCGCCTTCTAAACCGTTCGCATCCGCGGTTAAACGTGCCTCTACGGGAAATTAAAATGCAACACGGGAACCCGTCCTCTTCCACGGTTCCGTAATACGGTTTCCTTAACCGCGAACCATCGGCCGGTTCACGGGGATCGGACTGTGTTTCCCTTTCGAGGAACGTTTGTTGCTATCCGCGATGATTTCATCGATGCAAATCGTCGCTGTCCGACTACAAACGCGCGAATACGTATCCCCACGGAAATTTACGAGACGTTTATTTATTTAGAGCGAAGTGCAGGAAGCATTCCTTACTCGGAACGAATTCGATTAATGCTTGCAGGCAACGGGGAGCATTTAGAATTTTTTAGAAGGATAGTCCGTGGAGCTATCGATTTGTAACTTTGCATACACGTTCTCCCATCTATCATGTGGCAGCGTGAATTTTGTTGTAGAGAAATATGCAATAACTACGAAGATGTAATAACATTTAGCCGTCAAGATAGTAGAGCAGCAGCTCCCGTGATCGGCGGTTGCGTCCGAAGTCTCTAATTTATCGAATATTTCGCATGTTCACGCGCGAGTGCATAAAATCCGCAGACTAATTAATATAATCGCCGCGCGGAATGGAACATAGATCCAGATCGCGAGACAGTGGCCATTGTTTCAGGCCCTTACCCCGTCGAAAGCCATGGCTGCGCTCGTACGCACCACGCCCTTCGACTTTTTTCCCCGTTTAATTAGGGGTACGAGCGGGAATTAAGCGAACCACACCTCCGTTAATCCATCCGCCGTCACCTCTTCTCTCTCGCTCTCTCTACCCCCTCTCTCTGTTTCGATTCGATGGATTCGGTGGATTCGGTGGACTGCCGCGAATTGGCGGAGTCCAGTGGAAACGGTTGCGCGGCATCGTTCGATTTCCCAATCGAGATATCCGCAGCGGCGGCGGCGGCTGCTGCGAATTTTATGCATCGAGCCTCGCCTCGGTTATTAATTACGATTTCGTCGGCGAAATTTACGCCAGGCCGCTTTCCCTCTCGTTGCGAACGTGTTTCGATGCCGGAATTTCGACACGATATTCCCACGAGCCATCGATAGTTCAAGTCTCGCTATTAAGTGACGTACGTTAAATAATAATCCCGATATTTCGCCAGGGCTACGCCTTTTTGTCCTCGTTAGCTTCATTTTTTGCTACCCCTAACTCCACACCGTGCGCCGTAGCTGCTGATACATGGGACCTTTTAACCCTTAATTGGACCGTAGATCTTTGGGCAAATATAAACTTCGGTGAGCTAATTTATTGAAAATGGAAACAAAATTTCGTCACCCTCTTAGACGTTGCATCATACTTTAATAAAGATGAGTATCTTATTAAATTGTTCCGAACATTTTCCCTTGCGTCAACTTGCGAAAGATTAACACGTTGACCACCATGGCGTTCAACGCAGGCTTGATTCTCGTATGGCAATTCAGCGAGCCTCGAGAGTGAAATAAATGAATAGAGTGACTGCGCATTGCGAGTCCTCGTTGAAATGGCGCATTCACGTCCTCTTTCCAATCAAATTATAAATGGAATAAAAATAGAGAACGGGGAGTAGAGTCGCGTTTCGTGACCAAAGGATTTCGAGGCTCACCCCCCGCCGTTGTTATTAATAATTCAAGGGTAGAGGAGTCGTCTAGAAGCCCGGCAAAAAGGCACGCATTAAATAGTTGGCCCCGGCCCTGGAAACACGTCACCACCGTCTCTATCTCATTGGTTCGCTTTGATCCCGGGGGCTCGGGTTCATTTATCAGGTCCGAATAAATTCCGTGTGCTTGCGCGCGATAGTCGAGTTCTTTCGTGCCTAGCCGTCGGCGACGGTGTCGCTCGCTGCCATTGAATGCGTCGCTGGCCTGCCTGGCTGGCCTGTCAGTGGCTGCCAGTGGTTGCCAGTGGTTGCCAGTTGCGACACTGTCGACAGCTCCCGCAAACCCGGTAATTATATTCTGCAAAACTGGCGAACCCTTCGTGCTTTGGCCGAGGGTGGCTAGCCGACCCGCAGACGCCACCCCCTGTCGCGGCCGGAAGTGACGCACATCTATCTTGTCCCTGCGTTTCTGCCCTGCACTTCCGTCTCGCGACCTCCGCTAGGGAGCTTTCCCTTCGAACACCATTTTTCCTCCGCGAGGAAAAGCGCCTCTCCCACGAAAATCGCTTCTTCCACAAAAATTTTCCATTTCGATCCTTCTCGCTTCGCAAACCGAACGTTCTTCGTTAAACCAGGGTTTACGGAGCTGCGCGAACAGCTCTTCGTTTTTGCGTAATTCCTATTGAATTGAAATTTTCGTGGTTAATTGGTCAGAGACGTGGCTAAGGAGCCGCGGAACGCGACGCGACGCGACGTGGAGAGCAGCGTTGGTTGTTGCCGTCGAAATAGGCCGTCGGTTTTATTTGCTCGCGCTGTTTTCCGGCGGACGATTCAATTAGGCCGTCGATAAAATCGTGTCCAGTTTGCTGGAAAAAGGAAGGAGAGGAGGGCACGGTAATTGGGCAAAACGCGCGTACCCCGAATTTCGGCAGCTAATGGAGATTTATTATGGCTATACGGTTGCCCTCTCGGGCCGGGCCGGACCCGGGCCGAGGCCGAGCGTCGTCGTCGTATACGTACGAACCAGCAGAAGCAGTGGAAGCAGCCGCGGCAGGCAAAAGCCAACGGCAGGCAGCTGCGTCCGAAAAAGACTTTCACGCTGGCCACGTTTCATTTTTGCTGGCACCGTTCTCTGCGAACACATTGTTACGGTTCGCGCGGAATTTACAACAATAGGACAGGTGGACGGATTATACCTGTTCGACGTCGCGACGCTGACAACGGAGGGCGATCTAGTTCCAAATTAATTCGAGTGGCCTGCGTTTCGAGTTGATTGGACAGAGCCCTCGTCGAAACGTTAATTGGAGACCGTGCCGCAAAAACCGGCGAGTCCAGATTTTTGAAAAATTGCCTGGTTCTTGCGCCAATCGATCAACAATGGTCGTACGAGCCTCGTCCCTTAACCCTTTCACTGCTAAGATGCTCTATCCAGCTGAACGCTATAAAATTATTGCTGCGATGGTAGTGAGAATCGCATTGTTGAGAACAGGAAAACGCGGAAACGTTTATTGATATTTCTAGCTCGATCATTCTAGTCTGATAAAAGCGTTAATGCGATTACCGATGAAAATTTCTTAAACGTATACATTATGTGTTTCATAAATATTGATAGCTCGTACAAAGAGTTCTCAGCAGCTGTGCGGCGAATATTGCCGCGATGGTCTCAACCGTGGAATACGACGTTCGAGGTAGAATATTTCTAGAGCGATTTTACGCGCGGTTTTTGGGTTCGGAGCGGATTCCACGATGGGTGCAAGATTGCTCCAGGGAGGACCGTGGGTCTTTCTCAATTTTCACGGTTTCCGGACGCCTCGAAATTTCTGCGCAGAGAGCAGAAACGTTTCTGAGGAGCCACGAAAGTTTCGCGGGGAGCTAATAGCTCTCGGTGAGCCACGGACACGCGTGTTTCCGTGTGCGTACGGGTACGGGTCCGCCGTGTAACTCGGCGGGCTAATGATGATGACACTCTTATATCTCGGGGAGGACGCGGGTCATTTTTCAAAGGGCAGCCAGGGAGAAACGGAGAAGACGGAGAGAAACTGAGAGAAACTGGGGGGAGAGGGAGAGAGAGAGAGTGAGAGAGCGGGGGACAGCTTCTGAACGCGCAGAAGGTGGAGAGCAACGGCGAACAGGGAAAACAAGAAGAAGAGCTGCTGCCGTTCTCTCTACGCGCGCAGAAGCTAATGTCCGGAACGACTCCTAAACCATTAGACAGAGGGGGGCAAGAGGGGGGTAGAGCGAGAGGGACGAGGATTGCCCTCTTTCCTCATTTCAGCTCGCCAGTGTGTCTCTTCGCCTTTGCTCCGATGCGCGCTTCTTCGAGCTTCGAGCTGGATAGAGGAGACAGAGGTAATTTCAGGGAGCCGGATAGACGGAGGAGAATCTGCAACGAGTGTGTAGCCGAAGATGGGAACGGTAACGAGAAAATGATACGCCGTCTATGAAATCTTGATCCATCGTCGCGCGAAGGGAAACGTTAATTGACCGTCAAGAAACAAACGGGAATAAAATGCCAAGGAACAATGGCGTCGAGGAACTATTAATTAAATAACACAGAGGAAAACAAAATGCAAAGGAACAACGATGGGAAAAACAAATTGGTATATCAAAGAAATAAAAAGATGGAGAAACGAATCAGCGTCGGAAGCAACAGCAATCGATAAAGAACGTTAATAATCCACGCTCCGTCTAAAATTAACATTTCCAAAAGGAAGAGTTGCTCGTGGATCCGGATCGTTTTGGTTAGTCATTCGGACCGATATCGGCCGGAGCCAGATAATTTTTTCAAGGGGATTGCACCATTTTTTGTCGGACCGACAATGAATTGCCATCGATAAGACCGTGTTTCGTCTAAAGTGTAGCGACTCGCGACGAACGATAACCGACCACGATACGATGTACAGCGAGAGGCGAAGCGTGTGTGTCCCTCGGCCCTGCTCGGTCAGTTTAAGTAACCGTCTTTCGATTAATTATTCACCATACGTCGCCGTTTAATTCGATTCCCCCTGTTACCGTGGCCCGGACCCCGGAACACCGGCAGCCGTCCGTAAACATTGTCAATTATTTAAATAACTATCGCGTACGTACGCGGCCACTTTCGACCCTAATTGGCCGTGTCTTCGTCCACTTTACGACTCCGTTACGCTCGTTTTGACTTCTTCCCTCTGGCCCGGCATTTTCATCGACTAGCCCATAGACACGGAGGAACCTATTTCTCCTAGCAGCGAACGTGGAATAATTAACGATCTGTCGATCGAAAGGAACCGCTGCCGGAAGCGAATCGAATCTGAACTCGATTCGTCGAGGTCCACTTTTCCAGAGGGTTAATTTCGCAAAAATATCTAGTTACCCTAGTGTAACACTGAAACTACCATTGCCGGTCAATAACGACCGTTTCCAGATTTTGTATTTTACAGTTAGTGAATTTGTGAAGATGCTGCCATTGGAAATGATTATACACAATGTTGGTACAGTGGAAATAGATATTTTATTTGCGTATTGAACGCTGGATACAAACAGAGATTAGGTTTACTGAGCTCGCACGTCTGATCGGTTTGAAGGTCTATCGGAGAAGAAAGATCCAACATCCGTGTTTTTCATGGACAAGAATCGTGCCCCAGAAGTGCTTTTTGATTTATTACTGCGTCTAGATATCGCGCCGACCGCGCCGAGCGAGACTTCAATAGAGAGCCGAACATAGAGAAGGACAGAATGAAATACGGTTCGCGTGACTGTCCGCGTCTCTTTCTTTCTGATGCGCTGTTCTTCGTTGCCTTCGAAACTTTCATGGTCGATAAAACCACTTAATACAGTTCGAATTACAGTATTTCATCGATAAATGTCCCAAACTTCTCGCACATAATTGTCCCTGAACTATCCCCACTCCTGCGGGGTATACCCCGTGAGGGGCCATCAAACTCGAGAGGCCGATGCCGCCGAGAAATGTAAACAAGATACGGATCGGGTATATCGGTGTGAGACCAGGAGACCACTACTAATCCGATGACAAAACTTCTTTAATTTTCATTATTTTTTTAAGGAACTTTCACCAACATATTCCTGGCATTTTTCTAATGAAAATGATACCAAATATGATATAATTCCGATGATATTTACGTGTGTAATGGACGGTAGGAGGCTCGTGCGCAAGGAAACACAGTTCGTACAAAGAAACTACGTTCGGCACAAGTCAAAGAATAGTTTCCCTCGCGCACAATTGTCCCTGGCCGGACCCGTGGTTTGGACATTTATCGATGAAATACTGTATATCGTGTTTGGTGTCATTTTAATCAGAAAAATGCCAGAAATAAGGTAGTGAAAGTCCCATAAACAAATAATGAAAATTAAGAGATTTGTAAAATCGATTCCTCGAGTCAATGTCGTGGTGTTCACACCGATATACCCGAGCCGACATCAATCGTCGCCGACCTGCGGAGCAACTCGGCGTTGACAAGCAGTGGAGTGGGTAGGCACTGGACAAGAATCGTGCCCTCGCTCCGGACAAAGAATCAAGCGTTTACTGTAGTTGATAGATGTCGCGATTACGGATAAGGATAGATTCCTACACACAATTCTATATTTAAATACACATTACGATAAAAATCGCATAAAATCCAAATAAATTCGATTGCGTCATATTTACATGGCAACACATAGTCCTACTTCTCGTTCAAGAATCGGTCGTCTTCTCTCGAGCGGAGAGAGTTGCTCCATCGTTCCCGACGATCAAAGTTTGTGTTCGATTTGCGCGTACGCCTCGTGTTTATTTTCCGTGGACAATGGGACTGGTCCGCGCGTGTCGGAAGCGCCGTTACAATTTTCGGCCGTGAAAAGAATTCGTGTGTTGTCGGCCCCAGGAATCGTTTCTGGCGATTCCCGTTCGGCCGACTCATTATCCTCTCGCCGACACGATCCCGCTTTATACCACGGCAGCCGCGTTGCTTTGTCCACCGCTTCCTGTTTCGTGTGTGCTCTCTTTCTTTCTCTATCTCTCGGCTACCGTTTACGTAACGTCCTCGTAACTCGTCGGTGCCTCGATTTTTCAGAAAATTGCAGAGTGTCGCACCGTGCAATTAGAAATGTTCGATCGACGTTCTACGAACCGCTCCGACAACGAGGAGCTTCGAGCTTCTCGAGCTTGGACGCGACGCGACGCGACGCGACGGCGCGACCTCCCGGGATTCTTTGAAAGTGACGTGAAAATTATTGCGCGATTTCACGCTCACCCTGCGCTTGTCTTCCTCGTTGCGTCAGCCGCTTTCATAGTCTTTCGACATCGTTGTCCGGGACTAACTAAATCGCGAAATGGCTGGAAGTATATCTCCGGTGGGCAAAAGAAATCGGTTTCATAGGTACAGGATGCGTTAGGCCAGTGGAAACATTCGTGGCTGATTCCTTGACATGTTTCGATACGAAATCGGGCACGAACTTTTGTTGAACCTTTAACTACCCGCGCTGGTGTAAAGAGTACACCATTATTTCAAAAATGCTGTCGTATCACAGTGCGGCTTCCCACACCACTGCCGCTTCATGTAACCTACTCCCAATGTGTCCATTGAATGCACACGCAGTAGATATTGTGCATTCATATACAGGATGTTCGACTACAGGTGGGTGAAAATTTAAGGGGTTGTTCTCCATGATGTTATTTAGTTACGGGTTGCCCCATTTTAGGCAGATTTTTAATTGTTAGCCCTTTGCACTCGGAGCTATTTCAACTCGAAAGTTAAACATTTCTTCCGACCTAGAATATTTCCATTTTCGCTGATTTTTTGGTGGATATGAAATTGATATAATACTTCATAGAATACTTACATGTTTAGTAATTGATTAGTAGACTCCGGATCTTTATGCAAAATAAAAAGTTTGTGCATCAATTGTAAGACACAGGAGCTAAGTATGAATTTATATTTTTCAGTAATAATTTTAATATAGTGAAAATAATATATTAATACTCTTAAAGTTTTCTAATTTTTTCACTGTTCTAAATTGCACGTACTTATTTTTGCCATAAATGCATAAAATCCGGAGTCTATTGATTAGATACCAACATATGTAATAATGTATACAATATTTTGAATAATGGTACAGCAATTTTTAGTAGCGCCTCAGAGTCGCCTCTCGAGTGTCACGGGTTAATAACTGAATAGCCAAGCCGAAATCGCAATTTTTTTATTCTTCATTTTCGACTTATGTTGTCATGGAGAACCACCCTTAAATTTTCTCCCACCTGTAGTCGAACACCCTGTATAATACAATGATATATGTACTTAATCGCACAGTGATACATATGGTGTATAAAATACACCGCGCGGGTAATTAAGTGAAAATTCAGGGCGCAGGTAGTTAAAGGTTAATACATCTTGTAATTTTAGTGGGATGAATGAAATATTATCGACTCTTGCAGCTGTTTGATAAACGGCGCGGGTGCATTCGAGACGGATGTAGCACCGTCACCGAGACGTACAGAGGAGGAGTGTACGTCGGTTTAGCGTGCTGTTCGGATCCCGAGTAGCGATTCATCGCCGCGGCTCGCCCGCTCTGTTCCCCAGAAAGAATCCCCGACGAAAGAATCCGGCGAGCGGTTCCGCGTGCCATCCCGCGCTCGTGCGTCGCAATTATCGCGAAATGTTCTCCCCTTTATTCGCAATCTCATAATTCGTCTGGAATACCGGGAGAGAGGTAACCGGTAGCAGCATCAGGAGCAGGAACGAGAGCCAAGAGAGCAGAGAAGAGTCGATTGGAATTTCCAAATTCCCAGACCCCAGGACCTTCGAGGCTTAGAAAACCCATCGAACGAGTGGATCCGCAGATCCGAGCGGAAAGAGCAAGAAACGGAGAAATTCCGAGGGAGGGAAGAGGAGGGGAAGAGAGGAGAGTGCGAGAGGGTCGCGAAGAGACCGCAGAAACGAGAAGGGGGCATTGTGTCGGCATTTCTACGACTAGTCGAGAGGTTTGACGAGAGATTGATGCCCGGGACTCGATCTCAAGGCGAATCCGCGCGTGCTAGTCGATCGGCGAGAGACTGTTTAAAGAGAGAAAGAGGAGGCAAAACTGGAGGAGGAAACCGGGGACCCTGGGCCCCGGGGACCCTTGGGCTGCTGGCTGCTAGGCGCTACCGCTTCTGCACGGAGCTTCTGCCGTTTCTCGTCTCGATCCGCTCTCTCCTCGTCATCTCGATGGCTGGCGACGGCCAAAGGCGAAGCGGAGGACGAGGAGGAAGACGAAGAAGAAAGGGCAGACCGCTCTCCTCCGGCGCTCGTCGTCTAACCGTGGCAAAAAGGGAGAAGGCGAGGCATCGCGGGGACAAAAGGCACCGCCGCGGAATTTTGAGCGTCGGCTCAGCTTCTCTCCGGCCCCCGCTCTACCCCCCACCGGGCCCCTATGGGCCCCCATCCGCTGCCCCTTTCGGCCCCTCCTAACGGGGACTCTCGCGAGACCCACCGGACCCCCGTCACGTAAAAACAGAAAATATTTTCCTCGGCGGGACCGCGGGTGGACGGCACCGTTTGCGACCGGACGCGATTTCCGTTCGATCCACGGCCGCGACAGGTTTTGCCGGCCCCGGTACCTTGCCACGGGGGTTGCTCGCGTTCCAGCCTGCGTGCCTCGCATTTTTTCCAACGGTTTTCGGCTGTACCTCGCGCCGCTTTCGCGGATTTCCGACAGAAACGCCTTCTGAATATTCTTATAGCACTATTCATTTTCGGAGATCATTCTGAAACTGAGAAATGTATCCGTCAGCAGCAACGCGTCACTGGATCGAGAAAGTGCGTTTCTGGATCGAAATGTGTCAACTACAATTTGGCCGAGCCAAGAGGAGGAGGAGGAGGATAGTGTCGGTGGTCCAGAAATCCGGGACAGATCGTATCAGCTGTTGGACGTTCGATCGCGAATTCGAGAGGAAAAGCCGCAGTCGTTTATGCCGCGGGGGATGCCATTAATCCACCGATCCTCCCCTAAATCTCTGGGCTGCGTGCTCTCGGGACAGTGAACGCGTTTCCATCGGAGGGGCTTCCTGGAAAAGGTTCCCGGAGGAGGAGGCTCGGGTGGGAGCGGACAGAAAGGAGGCGCTTCTTCCGGAAACCGGAACTCGGCGCGACTTAAAGACGCGTGCACGCTCGAGGGATCAAGCGATCGACGCCTCGATATCATTTTCCCTTTAAGCCCCCTCCGCCTTAAAAGAATGACACGACTGAATTTATGCATGCTTGAATACAGAAATGTGTATGCATAATCATTTCCCAGTGGATGCATTTTTACACATACTTTCAGTACGATAGAAGAATCTAGAACCGGTCATTCGTGGAAGAAAATTTTCGGCGAGATCGAAGCAGCGTGTTTATTAAAATGAAGACCGAGAGACAAAATGAATTTTTTTTAAATGTTAGTTTATTTAAGGTCGCATCAACATCCCAGGTTATTAGCGAGTGAAAATGAATTTTGGCTGGTTTCACGGGGAATTTGGAGACGAGATTTGAAGAGCGCGGTACCGGAGGATCGCGTCGGAGCAATCTGCGATGCAAACGGAGGTTACAAGTTGCCAATCAATCACGATTCGGCATTGAATCACCGGTCGTAACCCCGGGGGCCAGTTTCCCGCCCTCTTCGGCGCCCCCTCGTATCCCCTCGGTGAAGCCGAGTTAATGACGACGTGCACCGGCCGCTACATTGTAGCAAAATTGCACTTAATGCACCGTCGTACCTGTCTTTAACGATCCATTACGCGGATTCGCTAGAAGAGGACGCCCGGTAAAAAAGCCACCGGGTAATAAGCGAGCAGCTGATTGATCTCGAAATACATTCGAGACGACGTGCACGGATCCAGGCGTTAATTACCCCCTTCGGGCCGGAAAAAAGACGAGCCGTGATTTACATCGAACGATAAGCGATCGGCTGATAGAGAGGTTGCATTGATAATGACCGGACCTCGACGGAAGAATTTTTGACTGGTCGGCTGGTTGCTTGCTCCGATACTTTCGGGTTGTACAAGTAACTCGAATCTTGCTACTCCGGTTTCACGAGCCACTGCTTCCCAGAATATCGATCATCGATCGACCGACCAGTCGTCGTAAAGAAACGAAATTACGCTACAAATATCCCCCGAAGCTCGGACCAATTTCCAAATCAATATAGTTGAAATCGGAATCGAAACGTTGTCGCTCGTTAACTCCTCGCAGTACGATTAGAATTTCTTTAGCCACTTCAATTTTCTAGGAGAAAACGAATATTGTGACATATTGTGCATAACGAATAACGTTTAGTACATGGCAACGGGTTATTTTTTTCAGTAACCGCATCGATTATATCGAAGAAACTGTTTCCGTAGAATCGACGGATTAAAAATGTCAGAGTTGAGATGAATCGTTTAGATGAATTGGATCTAATAGCGGAATGAACTACTGGAATTATCGACTTGCGTCAATTCCTGGTAATGATTTGGTATTCTAAATAGGTAATAAGGTCTCCGTTCCATGAAGCATAGGCACGAGGCGTTAAAACAACATAAAAGTTTCCGTCATTGGTTCTGGTATATTGAACATCCTCTGGCGCGGCGGCTTAGTGGTGATGACCACCGTTTCGGAATCACCGTGTACATGTTAATGGGAATGCAAACGCACGTACGACACCATGAGCAAGGGTCAACCGGTAAACGTCAGTCAGGTGCTGCGCGGCGTTGTTTCTTTCTCGAGTGGCACTCGATTCGAGTGGTCGGATGCGTTCGATGGCTCGAGGTGTTTGCGAAAAAAATCCAACCACTTTCGATACAAAAATCGCATCTTAATGGACTCTAAACAGCCTTCCTCTCCAGTCTGAAATAATCTTACTTCCTAGGAACCCAGTGCATTTAAATCTTCAATTGTTTAATAGCCGTACTTGGTCAACAGTGATCAATAGCGGATAAGAAGAATTTAAAATTATTTATTCCTCTAGCAATTAGTTTGTCCAACGAAGCGTAGGTTAATTAAACGGACGTGTTTCTTGGAGTGGCAGTTTCAAAATTGTCAATGCAAACAGCGTGTACATACATATAGTGTTCGTCGTTTCCTAAGCGAATTCGAGTACGAGCGTTCGTGCCCGATGTGGCAACGGTTTCATAGCCGTTGATAGTTTGGAGTACGAGCGAAGATTGGTCAACGTTACCGCAATCGTGGTGTTTAGGCGACGGAGAAAGCAGGACGGCTGATTATGTTCGGGGTCAACGCATGCCTTCCGAACAAAGGTTGCAAGATGGGATGTATGTATACACGGGATTGTATACAAATGCCGTGTGACGCAATCTTCGTCCGTGATTCGCGACGCGGCGTATGCCGTCCTCTCTTTCGCGACAACTATAAATAAAATTGACTTCGCGGTCCTCGTAAAAGGAATCGCAAACACTCGCGAACGTTGCGATGGGTTTACCGAGAGCCTTTGTAATTTTGTTTGAAACGGTGATTAGGATCTACGTGCGAACATGCCGCGGGAAATTCCTCTTCCGCTTGAAACTTGGCCCCGTTTTATTCACTTAATTTATCGAGTACCATTTTTGCATAGATACGTTTGTTACATTGACAATGTTCAAAGAGCGGTTCTCATGGAAGTAGCGTTTCGCTCAGAATCGAAAATTCCCAAGTCAGTATTTCGCGAATTATCGAGCGGAAATTTCGCCGATAATTGCAGAGGGGTTGCCGCACCGGAAGTTACCACCATGCGATGCGGAAGAGCACAGTTACCCTTAAGAGCGCCACGGTTGCCCGACCGTACCCTCGGTGGATAAAACAGGGAGGTCTGTTGCAGCTTACCAACCCCTATTTTAGGGGTGGTTGCGCGAGGGTAACTCGGCTCGCGAGCCGAGTCGATTATCATGAAAAGGAAACCGAACTTGCTTGGCGGATACTCGAATAAGATGTCGCGGAAGAATTTCGAATCGTACCAAACACCGCGGACATGTTCCGTCCAATGATTTATTAAAAACGAATGGTGGTATCGTCGCCTTGGTTTTCCCTTGTTTACCAGACATACTTTATTCAACTTCCGCAATTGTTTGTCCTCCGCCTCGAGGCGAAAGTTCGACAGCCAAGAAAAGTTCGCAGTGTTTTTGGAAAAAGCATAGCAAACAGCGGAAACGCGAAACAAACGGCGTCCGAACTGTTTTCCGAATTTGGCAATTTCAGCGTCGAAACGAGGACGGAAACAAACAACTTTTTTTCTGATCCCGACAAACACCGGTGTTGTTTCTGCAATTTTCGCATGTTCCGCAACAAGTTGCATCCGGCGATGTGGCCCGCGGTTTGCTTTCCGTTGCGGAAATAAAAATAACGTTCCTACCCATTGCCTCCTTCGCGCAAGCAAAAATAATGCCTATCGCGGAGCCCACGGCGTAATTAATCCGAATCTGAAGAGTAATTAAGCAAAGTATCGAGCGAAACAACCGCTCCCGATTCAAGGCGAGTGTGCGAGTGTCGCTGAAAACCAGCCCCCTTTTAATCAATGCACCGGCCCGAATGCAACCCGCTTTCGGCGCAACACCAAGTGCATCCGCGTTGCTCTGTTTATGCAACAGGTGATTGTCGCCCCATGAATAAAACTATCAATAAAATTTCTGCTAACGAGACATTGACGTTTTTCCATCGTCTCTCTGTCTCTCTCTCTTTCTCTCTCTCTCTCTCTCTCTCTCTCTCTCTCTCTCTCTCACTCACTCACTCTCTCTCTCCCTGCTTTTTTCCGGCAAGCCAGAGACTCGATTCAACTTGCACCCTTTCAATACGTTTCGTTGCAAACCTACCCGGAAAGTTAACCCTCTACCTTTGCAACTTTTCTGTCGTAAATTCTATGGTTTTAACCCTCGAGCGAACTTTCGAAGTGCACTTTAAAAGAGCAACAGCTCGCTCAATTTACCTAATGTTGATTCCCATCAAATCGGCAATCAATTTTGCCTCGCAATATTAGAAACGCTGCAATTGCATGTATCGAGAAACCGTTTTCTTTAAAAACTTTTCTTCCGATCTAATATACATATATCGATTCTACATAATTTTATAATTTAATTTTTTAGAATTTATTAAGTACAAACCAATGCCTGCAATCAATTCGGAAAAAGTGTGTTAATTGTTTAAAGGGCCGAGCCAAATGTACGGGTTCGTTAAATGGTTAGAATCGGCCGGCGTTGGATGTTTCGACGACAAACAATCGAATTCAAACGACCCCCTCGTTGCAACGCAATTTTTATTCGTCGGTGAAAGAAGCACGGTCAGGAAGTTCGGTCTCGGTCCGGACCGGTGTTATCGTTTCGAAATTTGCAAAGCAGTCCGGCGATGGGGTAAAAGATACGTCGAAAAACGGGACCGGGGGAAAAAGCACAGATCGACATGCCGCGAGCGAGCCGGGCCCGGCTCTCTATTTTTTCTGAAAACACCGCCGCCACCTTGTCCCGCCATCGTCGTCCGCGAGAAGAATGGAAAAACAATATTTTCACGTCTCGCTCCCCGAGTTTTCCACCCCCCTTTCCCGCCGCCTGCACCATTGCCAGTTCTTTTTCTTTTTTTCGTTCGCTCATTCCTTTCCTCGTGATCGGCGTTTTTCCGCCCCTGGGCGTTAACTAGGAATGATCGACGATCGCTTTGCAATTTTTACGAACTTCCATGTACGCTGGCCACTTTTAGAATTATTTAGAGAATCGATTGGCTATAATTTCAGGTTCTCCTCTGAGGGGATGAAGAATTTTCTTGGCAGGTGAAAATTGGTGTGTTCAAGATCTTCATGAATAATTTCTGCGGTAGAAATGACAGGAGCTTGGATCGTAGAGGGGAAACCACCCCCGGGCGTTAATTAGGAAAAATTCGTGACGTTCATTGGGTTCAGCTAGATGGAAAATTAAATTAGAATACTAGAGGACTATCACTGCGCTTTCTAAACATGTTTCTCTCTCTCTCCCCTCAAATTAACCTGCTCATTGTGGAAAAAATATCGTGCAGAGTATGGACGGCTAACAGAGAGATTAATTATTCACTATTTTATTTTGTCTCGAGGGGATGAAGAGTTCCGCTGGCAGGTAGAAATGAGCAGGTTCAAGGTTTCCATGAATAATTCCGCCGCTACATATGACAGCAGGTTGAATGGGCGAAAAGAGCCACCCCCGCAGGCGTTCACCGTTCCATCCCCTTTAACAATGTTTTCGAGCCGGTCCGCTTTAAGGGTTGGGCCTTTATTTAGGCTGGTGGCATGGGGGTGGCGGAGTACAGTTGCGTCTGTACGCCTCCACGATATTCTCTCCCGGGCTGTTCCAACCCCTCCCGGCTCCTCGCGCTGCTACTCTTTAGCCAGGGATCACTACCTCACCCTCTCCGGGCTCTTTGGAGGGTGTCGGTGGCCGGGGTATGAGGAGCGGGGCCGGGTTATCGATTAAAAAATGTCTGCCCTTCAAGACGGCCTAGGTCACGACCTGTCCGTCACCCACGCAAACCGTTCGACGCCGAAACGCTGTCCGACCTGTCGTTACCTTCGTTTTTCGGCTGGATTTTACACACCGTTGCAACAACCCCCTTGCACTTTTTACACTCGGTCAGTGTTTTAGAACATCTCTACATTGTTTTCCCCCTTTTTAAATCATAATCTACGATCAAATTAGACAAATAATATGCAAAGTGAATTGGTAATACAGGAGACAAAGTCTTAATTATTATATGAAATTGAAGAGCGTTGCATTCTTTGTGTGTTCTTTGTTGCATTTTCTGAGACCACCTACAGCAACTCCGACGCATCTACTTATCTATTATTGACTCTATGACTTTGTCAGAAATATTGGATCTTGCAGTTGATCTAAAATTGCAGGCAAACATCGACGTCCTCTTGAAAGGGACGGCCAAGCTGCAAGCGCAAAAGGCTTGAAAATCTAAAGAAATCTGTAGATATAGTGTTCGACGGCTAACGAGATGGTTTTGCTGGATCTTCGTGGGATGATCCCGTGTGATATCCATTTTCTGAAGGGACGGGCAGAACGGACATTTGTCGCGACGATGCAGAAACGCGTTCGGAGCAGCAGACAATCGGTCGTTCGACAGTCTGCGCACGGAATTCCCGTCGAAACAATCGAACCGGAGGGTGGAGGTTTCTTTGTGGCCCCGTTTTAAAGTAACCGGAGGGGTTGCTCGCGTGCCGACTTTCTTCAGCGATGTCTCTCGCTGGCATTTTGCTAAATATCCTAGCAAAGAACCGGCTCTCTCTCTCTCTCTCTCTCTCTCTCCCCCTTTCGAACACGTCTTGGAGAATCTTTCGGCGAGAGTACGAGCATGCGTTTCCGGGGCAGTTTTATTAGAACTCGTGGAAACATATTAATACCGCGGAGCGACCCAAAAACCGAAGTGGAGAGAATTCATCCCCCCGAAGCACAAGAGCAAACGTTTCGAGCTCCATCGAGAGCTTCTTCGGCTCTCTTCACCCCTTTCATCCCCTGGCGAGATTCGAAACTGCGATCGTGGGTGACAGCAAAGGTGGCTTCGTTCTGGATGGTAATTGTTCACCAGTTTCGTCCCCCTTTCCACCCCACGGTGGAAATTTTCGATGTTCAAATAACATCGTAAAGTTGTTTACTTTCTTTAATGTGAAAAATAAATATTGCCCACTTATTATAGTATCTCGATCGACCATGGGATTGCTGCCAGACGAATTCGAAGTTGCTCGATGACACGGAAATTATGGGATTAATTGCAGCTGTTTCGTGGAAATGGCACAGTGTGCGTAAGTGCGTAGGTGGGTTTGCGACAGGTCAGGAGCGAGGGGGTGGACGAAGGTGGATCGAAACAGGGCCGAGGGGTGAGAGGCAGAAGAGAGACGGGGTGGATCGGTGGTGGGGAGCGTGCAGGGGGTGGTAAGATCGGACGAGACAGACGAAGATGGAGGATAATCGATAGAGACGGCTAGACGCCGCCCCAGACAACCTTTTACCTTAGCTTAAGGACACCCCGACCCTTAAACAATTTACCCTGCACGGCCGAGCCGCGTTTTAACCCCCCCGCGAACAAATCCGGGCCACTGGCGCCAAACGATCTTTCTGTTTCGATCCAATTTGGCGGATCAGTCTCGATCCTTTGCATCCAACGTCTCCGCAAACGGTAACAAAACTTTCATACATTTTTTTATAAGATTCATTTTTTGATCGAAATCTTTTTTATAAGATAGTTTCAGAAGTTGCTCGCGTAAAAGTGTCCAACACGCTCTTCCATCGATGCTATTTTTAAAAGTAGCTTGAATTTTTCAGCGGAAAAGTAATTAAGAGAAAAAGAGGATTGAAAGTCTGATAAACTGTGCATCCGGATAGTGGAAACTGGATATCTTTTTTCTTGCCGACGGATTGCTCGAGCGAGCGAAAGCTCACCGTGTAATCGTGATCCTAAAGCACGGTCACCTTTAATTCGGCTTTGCTGAAACTTTGTCGCGGTTGTTGAAGTTGTTCTCGAACGCGTCCCCGGTCGCACCTCCATTGTTCTCTATTGTTTATACGTTTCAAGTGGATCTATCTGCGGATCGTTTTGCGCTCCCACGTCGTTTCAAAATATTTTGTCGGTGCACTTTATTCAGCGAGGCGGCGACCGAGCTTCTCCGGTGAAAAAAATCATTGACCGTCCAGTTTAAAAATAATTACACCGTTAACAAGTTAATTCCGTTAGTCCCGGTAATTGACTTACACCACTTTGCCTTAAGCGCAGCCGCTTAACAAGGATTTCGTGCTCGTTTTTTTATCCTGCTCTGCGTTTTCGA
Organism: Lasioglossum lativentre; assembly: GCA_916610255.1. NCBI lineage: Eukaryota > Metazoa > Arthropoda > Insecta > Hymenoptera > Halictidae > Lasioglossum > Lasioglossum lativentre. Next base: position 33,779,681 of record OU744355.1, on the reverse strand, counting down.
GGTCGTTCGGCGGACCTCGTTTTCCGTGGAACTTTAAAATTCGCGACCCCGTCACCTCTGCATTTTGAATAATCCGGATACGACGCGTTTGCTTTCATCCCGACGAGATTTTTTCCCAATTTACCACGATACGAAAAATTTACTATTTTACATGTCGAGAAACTAAGCAACATCTTCTTTCAAGCTTCTCGGTTTTGCAAAGTGACTTTATTAGGTTCTTAAAAAAACAATCCACTCCGTCTCCCATCGATTCCATCGATCGCTCACCCTCGCACACGGTTTACAACCCCTTCTACTCATACCGGAGTTAATTTTCTAAATTGAATCACCTCGCATCTCCGTTCCAAAATTCGCGTTCGAGGCGGGAAAATTGATCTGAACGCTTTTTTTCCGGCAACAACGATCGCCAATATCAGAATCGCACACCCACACACGCGATTTACAACCTCCTCCGCTTTTCCTGGCGCATGAGTTAATTTTCTAAATTGAATCACCTCGCGTTTCTGTTTCAAAATTCGCGTTCGAGGTGGGAAAATTGATCTGGACTCTTTTTTTTTTTCATACGCGATTTACAACCCCTTCTCCTCATGCTGGAGTTAATTTTCTAAATTGATTCACCTCGCGTGTCCGTTCCAAAGTTCCCGTCCGGGGCGGGAAAATTGATCCGGACGCTTTTTCCCGGCCGACAACGATCGCCAACGTCAGAATCGTCGCGATCGCATCCTGCGTTTTTCTCGCTGTGGAAAAAAAAAACGAGACGACCGGATTAAAAGAGCATCTCGCTCGCTCGTTGAATAATTCATCGCCTAGTGCCTCGAACGAAAAATTTCTTGCGGCTCCGGAGCAACGAGACATTAACGGTTGCCCGCGTTTCGATGGGCGAACTGTGCGCCGAGCGTGTCAAAAATGTCGACGACTCGCGAGAGTAAATCGATAGATCGAGAAAAGAGAGGAGAGCCCAATTAAAGGGCGACGCGGCAAGCAAATCGCGCTGTATTTCTCGACGCCGACTTAAAGCCGATGAAAGGAGACGCGATTTTTACGCGGGAACGATCTCGCGCACACGGCCGACGTGTAATCCGCGCGAATAAATCGCTGTAACAGCCTCGTTAATTCGTTAAAGATAGAGCCAGCCTCTGTCTTCCCCCTTTTTTTCTGGCAGTTTTTCTGCGACGCGGACCGGCAATCTAATAGAGCGATCTTCACTTGATTGACTGGAGCTAGACTCGCGTGTAATTTAGTGGGTTTTGATTACATCTTAATTACGCGGTGCTTTTTGCCACTCGGACAATTAGTTTTTGCCGGTCTTGGTATGACCGCTTTTTTCCCCCGAGCAGACGGGACCGCGATACACCCGCGTTTTCGAATTGTTTGTTGATATCGATTTTGTCCGAATTTTTAAGATCGACAGGCTCGGTAGAATCGTTTCGTCGAGAGAAGCGACGACAAGTCGCAGGCCAGCCAGAGGCATCGGGATTCAATTTTTTTTCATTTCATTATTTCCTATCCGACACTTATTTGCAATTCAAGATGGCCGGAATGCTCAGCCCCCATGTCTGCCGGCGCGCGGCGCGGCGGAGAGATTCGTACGGCGCGATAAAAAAAAACGAGGAGAAATAATAAAAGGGGCCCTCTCTCGGCGACGACCAATCGCGGCCCCGGCTGATCCTATCGTTCCGACTTAATTTATTATTTTATGCGTCGCGCACGTGTGCACCGGGCACACGCAACTATGGTGTCCCGGCAGACTTTGGCTTCGTGGACGAACCCGGGTAACGATCGCGGATTAAGCCGAAAATTCCAATCTTGCGCAACGGAAAACAGCTGCGAACGCTTTTAGCAACATTCCGAAAGTAGAATTAATCTAGAAACCAATATCAATTTTGTATTAACGCAAAAACGCGGACTCCTCTCTCAGCAAAGATTATACTCCGACTTAGAAATAATGCGTTACAAATAGTTGCGGGCACAAAATCATTTTGATTTTCTTTATGAGATACGAGACTGTTAGAATTTTTATTTTCCCGGTCTGTGGAAAGTGAATTTAAAAAATTTCGTGACGGTTTGTTCTGTAAAAATTAAATTGGAGTTGAATTCTATGCTCTAGGTCTGGCGACCAGTTGGACGTTAAATTGTTACAGAGGAGAAACCGGGACTATTTGCGCAGTTTCTGTTATTTGCAGCGCTCAAAGTGCCCCGACGGCTGAAAATCCGCCGGGTCGAAGACCCTGTGGGTGGGGGGGAAAAAATAACGCAGGCGTTTTTCGTTCGGATCGAGGGGTGGAACAGGGGTGCAGTAACCAATGGGGGCGAACTGGGCCACCCAAGAAAAATCTTCGGGGCTCGCGCGCGGCCGGGAAAGAAGTGCAAGAAAGGCTGGAAAAGCTGGCAAAGCTCATTCGATCTTTCCGCGTTTGTTCCCTCGCCGCGCGCTGCTCCGTGAGAGTTCTTATCAGCGTATGCAGCTGCGTTCCCCGGGTTTTTGCATGCGCGAAAATACCGAGATATCGCCGTTCGATTCAGCGCTGACCTCGTAATTTTTAAATTTCATATGGTGACACGAAATTCCATATTCTATCTTTTGGGCCCGTTCTTGGATCCTGGCCCAGTTCCGCGAGAAACCTAAAGTAGAAAGATTGCATTCGGTCTTGCATCTTTGTTAGCATTGCTTCCGAAACCGTCCCGATCGAAGTGGATTCTATTTTGGTGCATAAATCCCTTCGTATCGAAGCTGCGGCGTCCGTTTGTCTTCTCAGGACAGGATTCCGCACCATGGACGATCTTTATGTATTTATAGCACGTCGGACTATTCAAGAAATTACGAACTCGCTGTTACGTTCGTATACTTTGCCATTTTTATAATATTTCACGATCAGCCAGCCATTTGCCAATTAGATTAATTCCACAAAATAAAACACGTCGGTGTCAGAACACGAAATCGGAGGTTTGCCGTCGAATGCGCGGAGAGGATGAATTATTATTACTTTCGAGGGAAATGAACTGTAATTTCGCAGGTGGGGGACAATGAAATGATCGAAGACAGTGCAGATTGTCGATAAATCCACTGCGCAAAGTCGTCCATCCCCACCGCGGTCTGGCAAAAGGAAAAAAAAATCTGGATCGCCCACCCTTAGCGTTCGCAAACCACCACTCCACCGCTATCCCCGTACGCAGAGGGTGAGACGCGGGGATGGCTGCGGGGGAGGATGGTGGCCGCACACGTTCCCGTTGCGGTGTGTGTAACGTCTCCGGGGGTGGACCAGGGTGGAAAAACCTACCCCAACGGGGGTTAGAGAGTGCGCTCGCTCGCGATGGGTGGGCAAAAGGGAGAAATAAGAAAAGCCGGAGCCACGGAGGAGACGATGTCGTCGTCGTCGACGACGACGACGACGACGACGACGACGACGGGATATCTGGGTCGAGACTCGTCGTCGCCGACGTCTCGGCGCCAGACGTCCTTTTCTTTGGCTTTTTTTCGGCAGCGGTGCGCCGAGGAAAAACGTCGAAAGGGGGAAAAGTACTGCCGCGATCCGTTGTTTCGCGATTGTCTACCTTTTTTCGCAGCGGCGGCTCGCGCGAGCGCGATCAACTGGATGGGCCAAGGGGGTGGGAACGGGAACAGCGCACGATGATAAGTCAAATTGTTCCTCGCCGGTGATTACGGCTCGTCCCAACCCCTGGAACGTTTTCAACGGGGACTCCGCCGGAGAGAAAACCGTTCTCCAATTTCTGCGAGTCGTTTTTCCTTCTCTCCCAACTTCAGAGGAAACTAAAGGTGCGAATACACTAGCGAGCAAGGGTACAGACACGTTACCATCGAAGCGTGTGTACACGTGTCTGCAAATATTAGAAATACATTGTTTCGCTCTCTGACAGCGACAAGTGAGTTCAACTTGTTGGCCCTCAGTCTCAGAGCGTTTACAAGTTACTGTCGCAAGTTACTTGCTAGTGTACTCGCACCTTTAGGCGGGGCCGTGGGTTCTTCTATTCGAGAACTTTGCAATCTTTCCGCTCTCGAGACGTTATTATTTTCCAAGGGAGGGGGATAGTCCATCGATCAATCGCGCGGCGATGCGTCTTCTGAAAACATTGAGAGAGAGAGAGAGAGAGAGAGAGAGAGAAAAAGAAAGAGAGTCCGAGCGCTCGTTTCGCGCCCCGCAGACAGCACTAGTCGGCGCTCGCGGAAAGTCTCTCGGGCTGTTCCGATTTAATTTTCCTGGGGGGCGGGGGGAAAGTGGCGCGAAACCGTCGGAAGCCCGCTGCTGGCCTTTACGCGAAAGTTAGAAGTTAGTTACACGGGGGTGGCCACCCCTCATCTGCATATCCGCACCCTTCCGCCACCCCCGTCAACCGGCCCACCCCCGCCACCCCGTCGTCTCCCGTGCTTTCCAACCCCTCCGGCCTCCCTCTAACCAACGTGCCGCCACAAGCTGCTCAACAAGTGGTTCTTCAGTTTAGCGCCCGACTTAGCGCTTCTTTAATTTTCACCTCGCACCCCGACACCCCCAACCCTTACACCCCCCGACCGTGCCACCCTCTCGAGCTGTTCTCGGATTTTGCGTCTTATCAGACGTCCAAGCCGTGGCGGCAAGCCGCGTGGCTCTCTGCCAGCGATAGGGCCGCGATTATTTTTATACCCTCTTCATCCTCGTCTCCGTCTTCGTCTGGGGCTAACCGTGCCGCTGAATGTTTTATTTCCCTCAGCGAATTCACCTGTTCTCGGATGCGATTTACGCAGAATCTACTTGAAGATAAACACCGTAATTACAACATTTCTGAAATGTACTTTTTCTTGCGGCGAGTGCCAATGTACAAATTACTGCTCCGAATGTAATCTGAATGCAGAAGCTCGTTTAAAGAGGTTCATATCAACGAACTGCAGTCAATATTTGATATCTTCCATTAGGAATCTGTGTGCTAGCATTCTACAGAAGCTTGGGATCTTTCCTTTGCAAAACTTGTAAAAGCTGCATTTATTAGAGAGTCCTTTATGGTTCTCTTCGGAATGTCTTGCTTCTTTTCGAACACTCTTCTATTATTTTCAACAATTACCCGGAGGTATAGGAGAAGCTTACAGTTTTAAGCATCCTAATTTATAAGTCTCCGGGCGAGCTGTGATCGTCTGCTCGCTGGCAGCCGTTCAATGCCACTCCCAAGCGATTTTTTCACATGAAAACTTGCTCTCGCGTCTCGTGACCCAGATACCGCGCGTCTCTGCGACCTCCTCGCAGCTCGAAATCCCACGAACCGTTAAAAAGGCATGATCCGAACTGCGAGAAGATACTGGAATTCGAGAGAGACAGACAGAGAGAAAGGGGAGAGGGAGGGAGAGAGAGAGAGAGAGAGAGTGGAGCCCGTCAGAGGTTCGTAAGAAAGCGGAAGCGTAGCTCCGAGGGGGTGACTTCTCGCGGTGCAACGGTAAACCGTTCGCAATTCGAGTGGTGGTAAAGGAGAAGGTAGAGGAAGGAAGAGGAAACAAGTCTCTCTCGATACGGGTAATCGTAAACCGAGGAACACCTCTTCCGCTCCGCCCGAAAAACCAAAACACAAATAATCACGGCTGCGAGAAGGAGATAATAGAGAGCGAGAGAGGGGGGGAATGGGAGAAACGGTGGCTGGGATGCGATGAAAGGAGAGGCTGCTCCCATCGGGCTACTTAAACGAGCAGAAAGAAAAAGGGTGGGATCCGGGAGTGTGAAGCTATCTGCATGTGAATGGGACAATGGTAATTGGGGATGCACCGTTAGAGGATATTAGAGGTAACAGGCGACTCGATCCCCGATTCCCGTTGGACTTTTATGCAACCACGTGAAACAGCATCTCCGGAACGCCGGCGGAGTCACGTTCCTTCTGGCTACCGGGTTCTTCTCTCCCGTTCGTTCGTTCGTCCGTTCGTCCGTTCGTCCGTTTTCCTTTGTATGTACGTGCAGGTTCCACATCCGTGTGTGCAAACGGCGGATCCGTGGCAACCTCAAAAGCCTGATACCACTCGAGAGGAACTACGGTATTACCTGCTCATGTGACCCATCTGTTATTTGCCAGACTCGCTCCACTCCTGCCTGCGACGCACGCTCGCCAGAATGGAGACCCCGGTTAGCGTACGGTACATCTATTATAGCCAGACCGCCTGATCCGAATGCTTTATAGCGATTGATAGCGATATGACAAGTGGAGGATCGCGATCCAGCCGCATCCCGACGGACCACCGATTGTTTCCCTTCCTCCGATTTATCTGCAAACCATCTCGTTGTCGATTCCTTTTCCGCAAAAATTACTATACAAGCTGTTCGAATATTTTAGGAGATGGCTCTACGAGTACTGCGAGCTCTACGAATGTTGAAAATTAATTGATTAAATAAAATAGTGCCACCTGTTATTCATTCTCATTATCTATCTGTCCGGAACAACACTCGTTATTTAGTCGATTCCGTCTGAAATCTTCACGAGACTGATTCGTTATTACAGGGAGAGGGGTTGAATCGGAAAAATAAAATTTCCCGTGTTCCCGGGAAGACGTATGTCGGTCGCAAAGAGAGAAAAAGAGACCGGCAGTGCACCGAAATTTCGGTGCCGCCTCACCTCGCGTCCAATTCCCTAAAAAGCGACCGAGGGAGTTTTCAATTCGCCGGGCGAGCCGGTGAACGGAAACGCATCCGTTCCGCGCTCGTCTCGCAACGACGCCATTTGTCACTTAAATCGTGCTCTCGAGGAGAAACGATGATTTCCGTCCTCGAAGGCGTATTACTTTAACATTCGTAGAGAGAGAGAGGGAGAGAGAAAGGAGAGTGCGCGGGCCAGGCCCCATTATCGAGGGCCATCGCCTCGAATTGCGTCTCGTTACCGCCGCCAATAAAACATCCTCGGGCAAACAAACAAACAAACGATCGTTCGGAGCGCGAACGAGGAATGCGCCGGTTCGATCACCGTCGCGGAAAACTGGAACGAACTACCCTGGAACTCGTTTTTCCCTTTCTTCCTTCTTTCTTCGTTTCTTGCTCCGCGGGCCAAATAAACGGGACTTTTCGGTACGCAGCGGCGGTGACGCGCTTTGACTCAACCAGGGAGTAGAAGCTCGTATTCATTGGAGCCATCGGAAGATTCTGGGATGGTCTAAAAGAGTGTTTGTAATCAGTTTTTAATTTTGTCCTCGCGACAAGATCACGGAGTATCTCGAAGGATCGCGGAGGATCGCGTTCGAGTGGATGGGAAGGGGTGAGAGGCCCTCGATAGGGTTGAGTGGGACGAACGAGTTTGCGGGACCGCGCGCGCGCGCGGAGAAAGGAATTCAAAGTCGGACTTATACGGCCGTGGTCGTCCGAGGGTTAATTTATGCGCGGCACGCGGGAATATTTCGGGGGAGAGCGGTGGCCATGTTGGTTTCGACGTGTCCGTCAAGGCATTCCCCCTTCGCATCACGCGAGAGAGACTCTTCCTCGATCTTCCACCCCGAGCCCCACTTTCTTGCCCGCGGACACACGTGTGAGAGCGAGCGGGCGCGCACTCACACACACACGGACCAAAAACGACGTGTGCTTTCTACCCCGTCTCGCGAGGGCGCATGCTGCACTGCGCACAACCCCCACCATCCCCATCCCACCTATCCACCTACTCTACCCTCGGCTCTCTCTCTTTGCACCCCCCTGCAACCCCTTCGGCTGTTCGTGCAGCCCGCCATGCAACCCCCCCAGGAGGCGACTCTTATTATTTCCATTTTTCCAATTCGGTCTGGGGGGCGGGAAACGAGCGTACAACACCCTCCCTTCTGTTCTCTCTACCCCCCTCCCCCTACGCCCCCTTTTGCGCCCCCCGTGAAAGAGCGAGCCGAGAGTCTCCTACCACCCACGAGCCGCGTTCTCCCTCCCTGCGATCCTCCTCACCCCTCCCTCTCTCCAGGTGGTCGACCAAAGGAAAAATATCTATATTTATCTGTTTCTTCGCGGGATACGTGGGATGCCCCTCCGCCCCCCGATCCTCCGATCCACCGACTCCCTGCCCCCGGTCCCCCTACGTCAGCCCTCCGCCGCCGCCGCCACTCTCGACCAGCTTCGTTTTGTTCGTTTCGCCTCTCTCCACCTCCACCTTGGAGTTTCTCGGTCTCCTCCCACCACCCCGTTTCTCGGTATCTCGCCACCTTTCCGTCTATCCAGCGAAGCGGCCCCGGTGTCTCCGTCCCGCTCGACGGCGTCGCCGCCGCCGCTGCCGCCGCCGCCGCCGCGCCGCTTTCTTTCCTCGTTCCTTTCGGGCTTCTCCTTACCTCCACCCGACTTGCCGCCCGTACACCCCCGTTTTCCTCCGAACGGCGGGTTGCGGCCGTGAGAGACGGGTATAGACGGTGTTCGAGCGGGTGCGAGCGGGACCAACAGTTTCGAGGGCGGAAACGGCGCGACCGCGGCTGGATCTCGGGAGGAACGGAGAGAAACGCGGGAAAGGAAGTGGAAGACGGAGGGCACACCACGACCACGACGACGGGCTACGACGACGACGACGTCGACGACGACGCCGGCGGCCGCGGTGAAGCGTGCGCGCCTTTCCTTGGCCGGCGGCGCGACAAGGAGGAACGCTAGGAACGGAGGAGGACACCGCGAACGGGTAGAAAACGGAGCGACCGAGAGAGAGAAGGAACGGCGAGCTTCCGCTTCCTTATGCTCCGCCGCGGACTGCATCAACCAGTCGCGCGGTCGCGCTCACATAAGAAACTGGGATTCGAGAGGCAACCCCCTTCTCGAACCGCGACGCGGTTTCCGTCAGCGGAAGGATCTCGGTGCCCGGGAAGAACGTCGTCGTCCTCCTCGTCGTCGTTATTCGTGTTCGTCGGGATCGACGAGAGAACTCGTCTTGTCGCGCGCGCGTTTGTTCGTTCGTTCGTTCGTTTGTTCGTTCGGCATCGGCATCGGCATCGACATCGGCATCATCAGTTGGCGCTGCTTCGTTTCCTTGCCGCCACCCTCGGGAGTTAATTGACTCGGCGACGCTCGAAACGCGACTAACCGGCCGCTTGCCCCCACCACCCGCGGCGAAGAAGCGCCGCGAGGCTAGCCGAGGCCATACGGAGACGCGCGAGCGGCCCAAAGGCCCTTCGGTTCGGGTCCTGTCGCGTTCCGTCGGGTCCCGCGCGGGCCCAAGCTCGACCAATCGCGTTCCACGACCCCCACCGACGACCACCGACTTCTCGCCATATGAAGAGGGGAGGCCGTAGGGCCTCCTGAACACCCGCTCTCCCGAGCCGCTCCCGTCCAAGAGGAGAAAAGAGACACGCTCGCGGGACCGCGATCCCGATGGAGGCCTAAGGGACATGTTCCTCGACGCGACCAGCCCAGGAGGATGTTCCTCTATCCGTATCGACTTCTTCCTCTCCTTTCGTTTCTTCTTCTCCTTCTCACCGCGCTTTCTCTTCTGCTACCTGGCGACGCCGACGGACGCGTCCGACCAGGCGGGGGAGGATCTACACGGGACCTGTCGACGGTGAGAACGGAATAAAACCGCCCCGCGGTGGATCATTTTTTCGATGTAGTCGCACGCCGATGAGGAGGGGAACCGAGAGAAGGAACGAGACAAGGAGGACGAATGTCGTTAGTCAGAAGCTGCTGAAAGGAAGAAAAGAGAGCAGAGAGGGCGGTAGGAGAAGCCAACGAGGCCCGAGAGAAACGATCAACCAAAGTTCCTATTTTTCACGTGTTTTATGCGCAACTCGTCTCTAATCAAGTAGGATCTAAGAAGCGAGAGGATCTCGGAAGAGGTTCCCGGGAGCTAGCTCGCGGGGAAGAGGAGAAGAACGCACACGCGAGAAGAGCGTGTGCGACGGCGAGAGCACGCCGGAAACCTCGTGTCCGCGGCACCGGTGACACCCTCCCGCGCTAATTAGCCAGCCAATTAGAAAGGCCGCGGCCATGCGTAATGAGCTGCGCGCGCAAAAGTTCCTAAACGCCACGATGCGATGTTTTTTCCCGTGGACGACGACGACGCCTCGTCCCGCCGCGCCGCTGGCGACCACCGATAATATTGATAAGCCTACCGATAAGCCGAGACAGAGAGTAGATAGAGTTAATGACTGAAAAGCGAAAGAGACGCAGCAACGACGTGTACAGCCTGATTCCGATCGACGGGAACACACCGTTTTCTATCCGGAAACGGATAACGACAGCTCCGACGACAGTAACGAAACAACGGCACCGTGTCTTAGAAACGCGTTCAGGTTCGCAAGGCAATAAAAATACCAAACGAATTTAAACCGAGGATAGAGATACTCGGCGTTGTTGATTTTCTCACGGGGGTGGGCAGTGGTTGCCGGAGAGAAAGAGGATAGATCGAGGGCCAGGGAGGAAAGGAAGCGTGTATTTTTCGGCGTTTCGCCGTCGATCGCGAACCCGATTGCCTTTACGAGCGAGAATTTTGAATCGCGGAAACGTCGTCGAGGGACCCGGTCCCCTTCGAGCCGCTGCTGCCACGTGGCCGCCTCGACTCAAGCAATCCTTCGGTGGTGCGTCGCGACGGTGTTTTTAAACCTCCTGATACCGATTCAGCCGCGTTAACTACTAACTATAGGAGTTCCCAACGGAGAAGAACAGATCTATATACAATATAAATAAAAAAATATATATATACATACACACATCTATATTATATATATATATATATATATATACATAAAGAAAAAAACCGATTCGAAAAGCGTATTTAATTCTATATTCCTATACACATGCAAGGAGCACATGTACAGGTATTTTAATAAGAGCGATTAGAGGAAAGGACAACAACGATTCGCGAGTCTGATAATATAATACCTAAGCCGAGCAGCCGTGTAAACATGTCCACGATGAGCGTCGTGTCGAACTCGTCGGTCGAGGTCGACTCGGACTCCTCGAACGACATCTCGAGCAAGGACGATGGACCAGCCGAGCAGAAGTTCATCCTGCGGAACGAGCTGTACAACAGCCTCCTGGCGAGCGCTCTCGGCAAGACCGTGCTCAACAGGCACCTGAACTTCAAGGAGCAGGGGATTAATTTTAATCTGGCCAATCTGAAGGATAACCTGAACGCGCTCGGCGCCCTTAAGGAGCTGAAGGATCTCAAGGGATTGACCGTAAGCAGCGTGCCAGCCTTCCCGAGGAACCTCGCTCTGCACCGGGAAGATCACGATGAGGTCAGACCTCGCGACGCCTTCTAACCCCCTCCCCCCCCTTTCCTCCTTAACCTCCCCTTAACCTACTTGCATCCGCAACAATTAAAACTTTTCCGCCGTTTACAATCCTCCAAAGAAAGTTTTTATTTGTTTGCATATTCCTACATTCTCGACGCGTCATACAGATAGCAGTGAACTAGACTTTTATTCCAGTTGAGTTTCTCTCTCATTGCGTCTCGAAGAGAAATAGCTGACAGCCACGTCTCCCAGAGATGGAAATTATTTGTCTTTATTAATGAATTTTTATTTCTTATTTATTTCTGCCGGATCAGTACCGAAAGTGTTAAAGTAGAAGCTTCCGGTGGTCTCTGCTGACTCGAGAACCAGGTTCTCCAGCCGCTAACAGGTTGTAGGCGCGAATTAAGCGCTCGGAAATTTTTCCAATTAACGTACGGTAGAAGACCGAGAGACGCGGCTGTGTTTCGAGTCCGAGACGGTTCCATTATTTTCAAGTTTTTCCCGTGGTCCGGAGTTATCGGGATCAGCCGGCGAGCCCCGAACAATGGTCGAAAAGCTGGGAGCTTTCACGGGGAACGGCCTCCTGCTCGAAGCCGTTTCGAAACCGGAGCATCAAGATCAATAATCCCCAAAAGAATCCGCGTCTTCACTGACCTACCCTCTTCCGGACTTCCCCGGCGCGCGACCCTCGGAAGAGGAAGAAAACATATTCGTCGAATTTATGCCATTGCGGAACGATCGCGCGAGGACCACCCCCGCAACCCCCCACGAGCAAACAAGCCAATTCCCCGGGAAGTAGAAAGGGTGCTAGTTGGAAAATCGGAAAATAGAAAAAATTATTTACGACTCGCAGAATGGCGAAAATATTGTCTAGCACGGCGGATGGCCAGGGGAAGATTTAGGGTGTGCGCCCGCGGTAGACTCGCGGAAAAACCCGGAAGATCGCGAAAACGATTGGAAAATAATATTTACGAGTGATAGAATAACGAAAATATTATCTGGATCGTGCGAGCCGAGCGGCGAGGAAAGAGTTAGTCTAGAGCAGGAGCCGGGAAAATGGTTTCGGTGATGGAACGCGGCTCGCACGGGCGGTCGCGAGACGGTCTGTGTGTAAGTTGTCGGTTAAAAAGTTAGCGGATACTTAAGTGCGACGAGTTTTCGCGTAATGGGAGCCCGGAACGGGGGTAAAGAGTCTGCGGGAGCGAACGGCGCAGGATCCCGGCTGGCTCCGAGGAAATCCTGTTTGCTTGACAATTACTTTTTGTTTCGCCGGTAAATCCAGTCTTCGACTTTCGAACTACTTTGTCCGTTCGTTCTCGCCTTTGTTTCTTCTTGTTACTCTCCTCTCTTCCACGTCTGCCTCTGCTCGAACGTCGGTGTTCGTTGAATTTGAATGTAAATTGAAATGTAAATCTCGGTTTGAGTTCGAACGGGACCGCCGCGGTAACGAAATCTTGCCCTACAAGTACTTTCCCAACATTTATTAAATACTTTAGCCCCCGAACTTTCTGCATAGTTTTCGAGCCCCGGCTTTCTCAGTTTCCCTCTGCGTCTCTCTATCTCTCTCTGTCTCTCTCACCCTCGCGGTCGTTCTTTCTCGGAGTTCTCCACCCTCCATTCAAGTCGAGCGCAAACAAACGAGCCGCGTTTAAAATCCTTCGAGAGAACACCGCGGATTTTCTTGGCCGGCGCATTTTTCCGCGGCTTAATTCATTAATTTCTCGCAACGACGCCGCTCCGGCTCCTCGACTTCCTGTTGCTTCCTTTTGCTTCTGGCCGAGTTATCGCCACGAGGCAACTTTTCTTGGCACGTTCGCGGTTCGAGCTCGGCTTAGTTGATTCCGCGACATGGCCTGACCCGAATTCGTGACGCACTATCTCTCTCTGCAACCCTCTCCTCTCCCCGAAACTCTTCTTCGATCACCCAATAATTCTCCGTTCGTCTAATTTTCCTCCGATGCCACCCCTAATTCCCCTGTAGCTTTCCTATTTTCTGCTGCTTCGATTGTCTCGGAATCCTCCTGCAGTTCTGTAATAGCCATTTAATCCTTTGCCGTTCTAATTCCCTTCAAAATCCTCCTACGATCTCCTAATGTTTTTTCAATTTTCTTTCCACCCCTTCCATAATTTTCTAACAATTCCGATTGGTTAAATACGTTCGTTTAAAATGTATTTATACTCGCGGATATAAACTCGAGACACGATATGAATAAACGCGTCTATTGGCAATTTTCTAGAGTAGACTTTCATTAGCCTCGCATCGATCTTCTCGGGAGGGGGGGGGGGGTGAAGCTCCGTGTTCTTCGCATGTTCCCGGCAGGCCCGCGAGAGACAGAGGAACGAATTAAAAGCTTCTGCAGTTAACAAAAATCGATCCCCTTTGAGCCGAAGCCGAGCTTTTGTTGCACCGCGAAAAGAACCGGAGAAGGGTAGTCGCGCAACGACACGCGGTGTAACACAGGCCCTGTCCGAGACCATGTAATTAAGTGCGAGGCAATAATGAAACGCATCATCCCCACCCCGCTCTCACGTTCAAGAAATAACAGCCCTCCGAGCCCGTCAAGGGAGGGGGATGATTCTTTGAGCCGCCAAGCAATCCGACCTGCAGTTTCTAACGAGCTTTCTCACGATGCGTGCTGCTGCGAGATCAATTAACAGCCGGGCTCCGCTAATTACCAGCCCATGGGGTTGCTGCCCCGAGGAATCTCGGATTCGAGGGCTGCCGCGGAAATCCTCTTACTTCCGCCGCCTGGCCATCCTCTCGATCGCTAACCGTTCCTTTCAATCTCTCTTAACCGACGTCTGCTGTAGAATATTTCTAAACATTTTTTAAGCAATTCTCTAAACAAATTTTCAGTAGCATTCAATCATAACACTATTCTGATTTTCAATCTACGATGGTTTATATTTCTCTAAACATTGCGCAAAAGATTTGGAAGCATTTACGACCGTAAATGTTTATTTACAATTAAACATTTTCCAACCTCGAAGTAATTCGAAGCAGCTGCCCGGTTTCGCATCGATAATTTTCCAGTTCTTTCTCGGGAGTTGTTTAAACGGTGGACGAGGGCTCGATAGAAAATAGAATGTACCGGCAGCGAAGGGGTAAATTGACGCGGGACGTTTAATTATTCAAGGCGTGTTAATGAACGGTCCATCGCGGCGATCGCGGGGAACGTTTGACGCAGACCGGACAGACGAATATCATTTTCGTTATTTTTATTCCGGCGCGGATAGGGGCCGGCGATGCCGGCTCTCGCGTTCGACGACGTATCGATTCACCATCGGCTGACATTTCTCTTCTTTCTCCGTGGGCCATGAATTTCTTACGACGCCTCCGCGGCCGATCGATACCGTCTGATACCGTGTCGCGCAATTATACACGAATTTGCCGATTTTATTCTCGAGCCTGCCTCTCTTGAACTTTTGCCTCCTGTTCAGCCCCCTCGGCGAATCTGCATCCCCTCCGTCTGACGGTTCGCCTCGACGGCTCGTCACTCGAATCGACTTTTGTCTTTCATTCTAAATAAAATTCCCGCCGGAGAATCCATTGCCCTCTCCCTTTTTGCCTCCTCGCAAGACCTTATTTCGGATCGAACCGCGCGGTGATCTTTGTTTTAAGGGATGAAACCACGCTACCCCAATTTTCACAATTTTTCACAGCAATACAATGAAAGAAATAAAAAATCTAGTTACAGGTCTTTATTGTACAGAGTTTTGAGTGTGAAACAAAATTTTATTATAAAATGACGACGCTACAGCAATTTTTGACCTAGAACAGAAAATCAACAATTTTTTAAATCTACAGTCCAGATACTAGAGAACTACATACAGACAAAAATTCTCGAAATTAGACTTGCGTTTGGCACTCTTGGGACCAAAATAGCCGGTTCGGATGATCGGCGGCGTGTGAATGATGCACCACGGTGCACGCTGATCTTTGTTTTAAGGGATGAAACCACGCTACCCCATTTTTCACAATTTTTCACGGCAATACAATGAAAGAAATAAAAAATCTAATTACAGGTCTTTATTGTACAGTGTTTGGAGCGTGAAACAAAATTTTATTATAAATTGATGATGCTACAGCAATTTTTGACCTAGAACAGAAAATCGACAATTTTTTAAATCTACAGTCCAGATGCTAGAGAAGTACATACAGACAAAAATTCTCGAAATTAGACTTGCGTTTGCTACACTTGGGACCAAAATAGCCGGTTCGGATGATCGGCGGCGTGTGAATGATGCACCGTGGTGCCGCAATTAAAAAGGTCGAGTTGTCTGATTTTCCTGAATTATGTCCGAGAAATCCTGAATTTCTCCTCGTCGCCGCGCGCCGGATTCTGGAATTTATAGCCGATCGGACCGTGTCAGTTTTTAGTTTAATCGCGGCATGGCGACCGAAATGATAGACCGCGGGGTTCCGGTGAAAAACACCATGGAAACGGGGCCGGGTTTGTAATTTCCCAGATTACACGTGCACCCGAGCAATCTCCTTCCGTTGAAATTGGCGGCTGCACGGCAACAATGTGTCTCAAATTGACGCTAGTCGCTGCCATGCGCGGCCGGTTAACACGGTAGCCGAGAGAGATTAAGAGTCGTGAACGGGGCTGGCACTCCTCGAGTCTTTTCGATCTTATAGGGCTGCCAACTTGCGGGGATAATTTGCAAGACCCTGCGACTCCTCCCGAAGCTCAAAAACACAGCCTCGGGGTCCCGTGGCATCGAAGATTCCACGGATTCTTGCTCCCGGTTGAAATACGATACGATAAATCGGTCTTAAGCCCCGAGAGGCTATTAACACGCCGGGAAATTAATTCAATAATTGATTAAATCGCTACCGCGAATATCTCGTTCCTCTACATTGTCGCTGCTTAAAGCTGGTTTGAAACGGACTCGTGCTGGTTCGAATTTGGAGAACGGAAGAACATGGAAACGCGGCTCGAAGATGGAATCGCGGATTCGTTCGGCGAACTAAATTTACCGATTTCGATCAATTTGTTTACCCGGACTCTCTTTGATGTTGCTCATGCAACAAAGTCGCTCGGATTCCCGGGACTAAGTGGCAGGCGTGAACGCGGCTTAAGCCGTTCAGGTGTTCAGGCGCCACGCTCGCTGATTTATCGATCAATTTATTAATGGGTCAGCTCTTCTCGTGCGTTCGATCATGAATATCGGATGAAGCAGCCCGGTCGGCCGAGAGCGAGCCTCATAATTACGGTGATTAATGCCCCGGGTCCGTATTAATCGCCGCCCGAGGCTTATTTTCGAAATTGTCCGCGCGCGGAAAAATCGAAAAGCCTGCCACTTGTTGTTGCTCGGCTGTGTAATTTCGTCCCGGACCGCTTTGTGCAACACTGTTGCCGGTGCAGCAGGACGCGCGATCTCCCGGAATTCGTTTAATCGACAGTTCGAAAACGGCCCTCCGCATACACACATACGCGCGCGCGCGCGCGCGCATCCAGTGGAAATAATTAGTCGAACTCGAAACTCCGAGTAACTACGATAAACGGAGATCCTCGACAGATCTCGTTAATTCACCGACTTCGAAACAGGGAACTTCGATTATTCCCTATATTATTAACGCCGGCGTTTTGCGAACGACAATCTCGCGGTATCGTTTCATAAGCGACTGTTAATCGACGTTGACGCGAACAAGAATAAGCGAAACCGATCCTCTTCGACAATGTTGCTAACTTTTAATTTTTCACTCGACCGTCCTGTTGTTGGTTACATCTGTGGACGCGGGTTTTGCTGATTATTTTTCCTCTCGTTTAGGAGCAATTTGCTGGATAATTCTTCGATTTAACCAGGGGTGGGTTTGAACAAATTTAGCGATTTGTTTGTACTGCGACGCTTCTTTTTTTTTCTTTAACACTCTTAACACTTTATCTATCGAAAGCGTGTCTGTTTGGTAAGTTTGTGTGGAACTTCAGCTAATTTGGTGGATGTTTCTGTTACAGAAGGCCTCTTTCGCGTGGTCCGAGGGTGGTGAGGAGGGTGGCGGTGGAGGCGGAGGTGGCGGAGGAGGTGGAGGAGGCGGTGGTGGAGGAGGCGGAGGTGCAGGAACGGGAGCTACGGGCCCCGCGGCTACCGGGGGTGGTGGACTGGCCCATTGGGTCAGCGTGATGGCAGAGCACATCCACAACCCCCATTCTGCGACCGGGGTTGGGGGTGTTCATCATCAACAACAATCGCCGCCTCAACCACCCTATCCGTGGAACAACGGTCTCTCCAGTGATGTGAGTATTTACAACCCTTTTGTATAACGTTCGTTATCACAGATCGCTGCGTGTCTCATTCATAGAAACGTATAATAAAGGGGATGAAAAATGGGATAGGAATATTTCAGTTAAAAATATTCGCTAGCCCCGGAATTTATTCAGGCAATTTTTTGCGAGCCTAAAAATTGATAGGACTGTTAGGAACTGGTACTTTGAATATCAAACGATCGCCCAAAAAAAATTTCTCCCAACGGACGTCCTCCGAAGACAAATAAAAAACGACGGATGCTGCGTCAACGGAAGATGCCGTTAGTAGCGTCCCGAAATACGCGAAAAAAAAAGGATCGGTTTTTTCGCTGGTGAACGGGTTGTATCCCCGTTTCGATTTTGTTTTCCGCTTTCTACCCTGCCCCCTCTCTGTCTCACCCCTGTTGTCTCCGCGCGCGGGAATCCTGCATAATTTCGACGAGGCTGGATTAGAGGAGGAAGTGAAAGGACTCGGAAGGAAGACAAAGCAACCGATGGGACCAGCGGAAAAAAAAATTACCGTGGACCAGTGGAGGGGCGAGAGAGCTGGAAAGGGTTGAAGATCCTCTTTGCATACTCCTCGCTCCGCCCCGAGCTGCGGGAAAAAAACAAACAGACGGAAGCGCGAAAAAAATTTTCGGAACCTCTGGGTGGGGGTTGATTTGAATACACGCGGAACCCGGCTGGGAGACTCTTCCCTTTTGGTGCAACGGCATCCTCGACATTTTTTTTTGCCGTGGTAGATTTTTTAGATAGAATTTTTCACGTATCTCGCTTTCCTGTCGACGCGGGAGTCGTGAACAACTATTCGGTGGGTAAAATTGATCGTGATGAATTTTTCAAACCCTCGGAATTCCATAACGTTCCACAAATTTAGGCGCCGTAGCTCAATATAAAAATTGAAAAATTGAATTTTAAATAAGAAAATAGAGGAGTAGATTTCAAATTTTCAAAGCTTCTACTTAAAAATTTTTATTTCGACTAGATGTGCGCAGAGAATGTTTTCGCACATTTTAGCGCCCTCCGCGATCCATTTCCAAAGGGATGACTCGTAGATTCTCGCAATAATTCATTACTGCTCCGCGCGCAATCTGAACAACCACCCCTTTGTGTAACTCGGAGATTCAGAGCCCTCTTTCTGTGAACGTCTGGAAAACAAACACCGTGGATTCACAACGGCAGCAACGGAAAGCAACATCATCCCTGTGTGCCTTGACAATCGCGACAATCAAAAACTACCCCCTCCATCGCGAGACAATGGCCTTGGAACAACGGTGCCTCTTGCCGTGACACGTCGCAAGGTGCTGCGACTCGCATCCTCGAATCCGAATGACCGCTCAGTGAGCTGGGGAAAGGGATGAAGGGACAAGGGATAGGAAGACGCTTCCGTGGGCCCCGGAGGATCAGCCGGTTCCTTTTTTTGTCTAGGCGCCCGCAGGACTCTGTGGAGAGGCCTCTAGGAAAAAACAAGGAGCCACGACAATGAGGGGACGATTTAAATAATCCGCGGCATGCAAATGCCCGGTAGATTCTCACGGGACGGGCCCACGGAGCCTTGTGGGCCGTGGTCATGGGTGGGGGGTTGATCCACCGAGAGAAACAGGAAGACACCAACCGAAGACAATCGTGCAATCTGCATACGGGTGCTGGCAACCCTTTCAGGCGCGTTCTAGGTATGATCGACGGCTTCGAGCAAGAATTTAATTGAGGGTTCAGACCGCGATCTTCTTTCGATCTAGGCTCACTGGAAATGCACCCGTAACTGACTAGGCAACTGTCTCTGAAAGATGAGTATCTCGGGATCGAATCTTACACTACCTTGGTTACACTACCTAATCTTTGCATAAAAATCTATTAACGAGAAATAGTGGTATGCACCTACAGAAATTTTCGTCACAAGTCTGCTCGGTATTACAGGACTAGGGGATGAAGTATATCTTCATAATAGGTATTAATCGTTTATTGCAATTGCCCTCTCGACTTTTTTTTTCATCAAAAAGTCAGAAGACTGAAAGCGACCCTGGATGTCAGAGTTCAAACAACACGACCCTTGCAAAAAGCAGCAACCCTTATTGTGTGGTATTAAAAAATTTCAGCGTTGAAAAAAGCTGATTTTGCTCGGTAAAAAGTGTCTTCTCGGTACTAAAAAGTGTACAGGGTGCAAAGTGGGGCAATCCGAGAACCCCGAAGTAGTCCAAGGCCACTCGCAGTGCCCTGAGCGAGGGGGTTGCAAAGGATTCGTACCCCTGTAAACACGTTTTCGGATGTTGTAATCTGTCGCTGGTTTCGCCCAGCGGGTGGTCAACCCTTTCTCCGTGCTTTTTTACGCCTGCCCGACCTTAATCCCTTAAAACGCTTAGAGCAGCTCTTTAGGGTAATTTCGCGACTGAGTAGGGGAGGGGAGGGGGGGGGGGGGAAAGGATGGATTCAGCCCGGAGGTGAAGATGCAAAACACCTTGGAAAACACCGGCCCCGAAGCGACTAACTGGAATCCGGTGTGCCGCGTGAGACTCTGGCGCAAAAGGAAACTACCCTTACGAAGATTATGCAAAGGAAGAGTTTTCCACCCCTTTGGCTCCGGTTCTCCTCTCTTCGTCCCCCCTTTGTCACGGTGCCGGGACGAAAATTAAAATAATGGCCCTCCGTGCCGAACCCTGCTGCCAATTTTTTTTTCTCTTTCTCTCTCTCTGCGACGTCTTCTACCCCCTCCGCGCGTTTCTCCACCGATCGAATTTTTTTCCCCGGATTTTTTTGCTCGCGCAGCAACGGATGCAAATCGTGCAACGGCATTTTTGTCTCTGCGCGACGTGAGACAAAAAAAAAGCGAGCCCAGGGGAGAGACGCATTGTCTCGATGACGACGGGAACGAACGAGAGGGGATGATCGTCGGGCAACCCCTTCGTCCTCGGATCTGGATCGGCTAATGAATTTTCGGCGTAACGTATCGCGCGTAGATCGCTATAGTAGACCGGGCAACCGGTCGCGATTTTTTTCACAAATTTTTTTCCAAGCTTGTTACATTGTGCCAACGGGAGCTAACGGCTGTCCCGGTTCTCCGTGCAACTTTTTCAACGCGTTTTTTTTTAGAGGATCGGGGTTACGCAGTCAACTCCCGTTCACCGGATTTCCCGCGAGGGGCGGCTTATTACTCTCCTCTAATTTCGAGACTCGGCCGTGAATAACTCGTTTAATTTATCGGAGATTATTTAATCGAATCCGAGGGGCGGTGTCGGCGAGGGTAGACTCCGGCTATCGTTTACATCGGGGGTTTTTTTTTTGTCTCGACAGCTTTTTCCTGGCGAATAGAAATGTCGTGGACGAATCGAAAATGCTTTCCCCGAAGGAATTCCTCGCCTGGAAACGCCGCAGCCTGCAGCGTTTCGCGTCTGCCGCGATTCTAGCCGAGCGATTCTAGTCGAGGAAAAAAGAAAATGGCGGAGAGAACGAACTGAAAGGGAAATCACTGAGAAATCGTTCCGCCTGGGCGGCCACCGAACGATCCGAGGACGAAATCGCGGGAAAAAGGGCCATAACTCTGTCCCGGGCCCAAATGTTGTGACACC
Source organism: Lasioglossum lativentre (assembly GCA_916610255.1). Lineage (NCBI taxonomy): Eukaryota > Metazoa > Arthropoda > Insecta > Hymenoptera > Halictidae > Lasioglossum > Lasioglossum lativentre. The sequence continues at coordinate 33,758,730 of OU744355.1, read as the reverse complement.
GGCGCCGTAAAGGGGTTGCTCGATGCGACTTCGCCTTTGTCTCTGCTGCAACCCCCGATCGGACCACCTCTGATGGCTGGCCACGGGGGGTTGTCTCCGACGGAGGGGTCTTAACACAGAAATTGCTGCCCGTGAAATTTCTTCGGCTGGGAATCGCAATTTTCAATGCTGATCCCGATCGAAAGCAAACGTTTCACAGCAGTGAAGTTGGACGGGTACAAATACATTTATTAATTTATATTGACATGCAGAAAATGAATTTCTTTTCTGCATACAGAATACGTGTAATACGTGTGTTTGATGATACTCTCCGAGTTTGGATTACTTAAAAATAAAAATAATTTTAGTCGGAAACAACCCAGTACGCGGATAGGAAGTTAATATTCGTTGCATACGGATGTCTGCTAACCACGAATAGGGTCCGGGATCAACCCCCATAAGAAAAAGAGTTCGTCATCGCGCGGAGATGAAAAAGCTTTCACCGTTATCCCCGAAGACGTGACCAAGAGTACCGTTAGACGAGGAAAAAAATGTTAGCACCCATGAAAGACGCGGCCCCGGAACGTTTCTTCAGGAGATTACATGTCCCGGCTCTCGAGTAACCGAGAGGAGAGGAGAGTAGAGAAGAGGAAAAAGTGTGTGTGTTGGCCGGTTTGCTAGGGGTGCGTCGAGCGAGAGAGAGAGGGGTGCGTATGCAGATCGTCGTGAAAGTGGAGTACAAAGGGCCCATAGTCTCACGCTATTGTGGCCCAGGTAAGATAAAGGTGCGCCGGCCCTCGGGCCATCCCCCCGAATACATACCCGGGGACCCGGTCCTCTCTCGATGTCTCTTTAATTTTTATTAATGACGGCGAATTTGAATTTCTGCATCGGTGATATGGGAACGACGCCTCTCAGACGACGACGCGTACGTGACTCGGACGGATCTCTTCGCCGAACGATGATCATCGATCATAATTATCCGGGACGGGTTAACTGTGTCGTGCTCGATCGGGATCGAAGGGTTGCTCTCGCCGGGAACACGGAGGAAACGAGGGCGATGGGGAATTTTTCTAAATCGACGGTAATTGATCGGGGAAATTGGTCCCTCGGGTAGGTCGGGGGTGGATTTAAAATGTCGAGTTGTTAACACCTTCGGGCGGTCTCTTATGTCGTTAGCTTGGCCAAATTGTAAACAATTCGACGGAACAACAATCGAATTTAATTGCCAATCGTTGATCGAAGGAGCTATGGGCGAATGGATGTAATATTTAATAATTGAGAGCCGAGTACAGCGATCAATAAATATTAGTAAAACAGCCGAGGGTAATTATAATTTAAAGATTGAAGCTAGCCAGATTGCGGATCGCGTTGTATTTCGATTGTCAGCGTTGATGGACTGTTAAAAAAGGTTGTTGCTCTGACGTCGCGGCTCGCCACGGAGTTCCAGCATGGCGAGGCAGTCTGTTCGACGGGGGGAGAATCTAATTAATGCATTCCGTGTTGTCAGCTCGTTAAAGTGGCGCGTAGAAACGCGTGTCGCGAAGAAACAGTAGATTCAGTGTTTTAGACGGCCACGTGTTTTTTAATGACGAGTAGCAGACGCCGTGGCATTTCGTTGCGGGTCGATCGAAAGGGGCCACAGTGTGTCTCCCAGTGGTTTTTCGACGAACAAAGCGCCTCAGAGTCTCTCTTGCAGGAGAACGTTCTGGAACAGAAAAAAAAATCCATGATGTCCCGGCTCCGTCGATTTAATTCCGGCGGAAAAAAAATCCCAGCGAAAAGTTTGGAAAACTGTACGGGAAAGCAAACTGCGATCCGCGCGAAGAAGAGAAAGAAACTGTGTTCGGTTCTTCTTCTTCTTCTTCTTCTTTCTTCTTCTGCGGAGCGGAAAAAGTTGGTCAAAAAGCTCCGGAGCTTCACGCTACATTCCATTCCGATTCAATCGGATAACACATTCCTACGGAATCGTATGTTTTAAGACTTTCCCGGCGGAAAAAGGGCGGGGGGGTAGAAACGATAAGAAAAAGTTACGTGGGAGGATGTCGAATTAAATTGAAAAGACTGTCCGCAGGGTAGCAGCAACACCGGTCGCGAAACTGTCGAAAATTTTTCGGGGGGACAGGAGGGGGGAAGACGCTCGTGCTCGCGCGCGCGCACGGAAAGTTACGCGATTAAACTTTCAACTACTTCCGCACGTCACAATCGAGATTCCCGGAAGTTCCGGTAAGACTTTCCGGGGAAGTTCGGGGCCGAAGGAAAATCCCGAAAGTTCGACTACTGAAAGGGATTTCCAGCGCGTTCGTACCGTTTTTCTCTCTCTCTCTCTCTCTCTCTCTCTCTCTCTCTCTCTTCCTCTCTCGTTCCCCGTTTCCCTTGGTCCATTGCCGCGCCGATCGAATCGACATGTCCCGAACGCAAGCGCTGCTTATTTCTGTCTCCTCGGTTTCGCGAATTCCTGGCCCGGGGAACGACAGCGAGGCTCGCAGCGAAATTGCGAATATCGGAATCGATGTTTAAGCCAGACGCACAAACGCATCGGGGAACGGCAACCGAGGGAAATTGGATAGGAACACGCGCCCCCAGGAAATATCGAATCCGAAACCCTCCGAGTGCTGCATCCCGAAATTTCGCCGGCTGCATCTTTCGTCAACGTTCCATTCGCGGACCCTCGGTTTTTCCGAAAACAATTCGCAACTTTAAACATTGCAGAAAGCGTCGACATCGATTCTCAAAATAATACAACCGAAAATTTAGTCATTCGAGGTAAAACAATTATAAATTGATACGCATTTGGGACTCAAAGATGTGTAACTTAGTAATTTAAAAAAAAATGGATAACATTGTGTGGAGTGTTTCCGGAGCATAAAGGGCCTAGCCGAATAAGATGGTCAAAACTGCCCTTAGAGCTTTTTCAATGGCTGTTGAACCATTCGAAAGTTGACCAAGAAAAACCTCTGTGAGCAAAATGTGAGCCTCTTAACTTGCCCGTTGAGGGTAGTTATAAGGTAAATTAGATTTAGCCCTTTTCCACTCATTTTCCGCCCTCTCATGCTTTCTAAAATTCTGAAAAAAATGTGGCATGTTTTGGATCCCAAGGCGGATTTTATAGAATTTTCTCAGATTTTTTTTGCAAACTGTGGCCGTAAAAAATGAAAATCCTTAAAAAAAATCGGAAAAATGGAGGTTTCTCAAAAATATGAAAACGTGCTATTTTGCTGTTTGGCACCCTGATATAGTACGATAACAGTCAGAGTCCTCCATTTTTTTCAGATTTTTTGTTGTGGTACATCATTGTCAAAAACAAGAAAAACCGAACTTTTTGACGTTTCTGCTGTTATGAGGAAAGTTACACTTGTTGGTTTTACCGCGGGTTTTTATAGACCTGGAAATGGGATTTGATACTGTTTGGATGGATTGTCTCTTCTTCAAGCTAATAAAACAGAAGTTTTCCCATTACGTTTTATTATGCACCATGCGCCAGATCATTTTATAATTTAGTTTTTATTGGTCCTTCATTGTTAGAACCTTCAGTGACCAGATTATTTTAATGAGGTAAGGGGGGAATTTTTTTATTAGCTTGAAGAAGAGACCATCCAGCCAAACAGTATCCAAGGTCATTTCCAGGTCTATAAAAATCCGCGGTAAAACCAACAAGTGTAAGTTTAATCGTAACACCAGAAACGTCATAAAAATTCGGTTTTTCTTGTTTTTGACAATGATGGCCCACAACAAAAAATCTGAAAAAATGGAGGACTCTGCCTGTTATCGTACTATATCAGGGTACTAAACTGCAAAATAGCATGTTTTCATATTTTTGAGAAACCTCCATTTTTCCGATTTTTTTTTAGGTTTTTCATTTTTTACGGCCACAGTTTGCAAAAAAAATCTGAGAAACTTCTACAAAATCCGCCTTGGGATCCAAAATATGCCACATTTTTTTCAGAATTTTAGAAAGCATCAGAGAGCGGAAAATGAGTGGAAAAGCGCTAAATCTAAGGGCCTAGCCGAATAAGATGGTCAAAACTACCCTTAGAGCTTTTTCAATGGCTGCTGAACCATTCGAAAGCTGACCAAGAAAAACCCCTGTGAGCAAAATTTCAGCCCCCTGACTTGCCCGTGAGAGTAGTTATAGGGTAAATTAGATTTAGCCCTTTTCCACTTTCTAATGCTTTCTAAAATTCTGAAAAAATGTGGCATATTTTGGATCCCAAGGCGGATTTTATAGAAGGTTCTCAGATTTTTTTTGCAAACTAAAAAAAATCGGAAAAATGGAGGTTTCTCAAAAATATGAAAACGTGCTATTTTGCTGTTTAGTACCCTGGTATAGTACGATAACAGGCAGAGTCCTCCATTTTTCAGATTTTTTGTTGTGGGACGTCATTGTCAAAAACAAGAAAAACCGAATTTTTCTGACGTTTCTGCTGTTAGGAGGAAAGTTACACTTGTTGGTTTTACCGCGGGTTTTTATAGACCTGGAAATGGCATTTGATACTGTTTGGATGGATGGTCGCTTCTTCAAGCTAATAAAACAGAAGTTTCCCCGTTACTTTTTATTATGCACCATGCACCAGATCATTTTATAATTTAGTTTTATTGGTCCTTCATTGTTAGAACCTTCAGTGACCAGATGATTTTAATGAGGTAAGGGGGGAACTTCTTTTGTATTAGCTAGAAGAAGAGACCATCCAGCCAAACAGTATCAAAGGTCTTACAATATCAGTGTACTAAACAGCAAAATAGCATGTTTTCATATTTTTGAGAAACCACCATTTTTCCGATTTTTTTAGGTTTTTCATTTTTTACGGCCACAGTTTGCAAACAAAAAATCTGAAAAAATTCCATAAAATCCACCTTGGGATCCAAAATATGCCACATTTTTTCAGAATTTTAGAAAGCATCAGAGAGCGGAAAATGAGTGGACAAGCGCTAAATCTAATTACCCTATAACTACCCTCACGGGCAAGTTAGGGGACAGAAATTTTGCTCACAGCTGTTTTTCTTGGTCAGCATTCGAATGGTTCAACAGCCATTGAAAAAGCTCTAAGGGCAGTTTTGACCATCTTATTCGGCTATGTCTCCTGTGCACTGAATTAAAGAATTGGGAGTGGATCGGAGGTTAACACTAAACCTACCACTGCCGGTTAAATGACCGGTTGTATATTTTTCATTTTACAATTATTCAAATTACTAAGTTACTTGCATGGAAATTGATTCGATAAATTTTTTTGTCCAAGCACACATGGAAATAAATATATTGAAAAATTGCACAAAATCTAAATAAATAGAGCCTTGTCATTTATAAGCTTTCAGTGCTTGGTAGGTTTAGTGTTCAATCGTTGAAACTCGGCCCTGGAAACTTTCATCGGTTGGATCATAGTTGGTAAGTTGCCCCGCGGGCCACGAATTCAGTCGCGCCAATTAAAAGGAAATAGAAGCAATTATGCGAGGAGAGTTCCCATCGACGTCGCAGCAGCGTAGCGTCTAAGAGGGTCAAGAGCGAGCTGTTTGTCGCGAAGAAAAGGGAAATCGCGGCGAAGGAGTCTCCTCGACAGAAATAACAGAGGGAGAATGTGGCGAGCACTTTCTCCGGAGAAATTTTCCCTCGTTTTTCCGTTCGCGTGTTCGCCGCTTAATGAAGAATACAGGGGACGGAACGTGGTAGAGTAGCGAATGGAATAGCGGCTGGAAGACGCGAGGAGGCGAGAGCGGGTTTAGAAAGAATCGAGGAGAGAGAGAGAGAGAGAAAGAGAGAAAAAACCTGTCCGTGGAAATATCGGAATCGATATTTGACCCCCGGCGGCGACGGAGGAAGACGGGAAATGGAAGAAAACTCAACCAGGCGCCGGACCGGCCTTTGAAGAGCCGTAGCTACCAATGTTGCCGCCATCTTTCCGATATTTGATGGATCTCGTGAGAGAAAGAGGACCGGCTTCTTCCATCTGTCGCGCGATATTGAAGATCCCGACGAAAGGGGTAGAGAGCCGGTGGATGGGGGTTGAGGGATGAAGAGGGACCCGGACGTCTCCTCGGGATATTTACGTAATTAAATATGCGAGGGAACTGTTCTGTGCTGCACGAGTTTCACGGCCTCCATTGAAACAGCGAAAAATTTTCCAGAGGATTCTTCGCCGTTCCGTCGTCTTATTTATTTATCTACGCGGCGAAAGTGTACAGAGAGTTACAAAAATGCAGCGAGGATTGAAACTGGAAAGAATCGTGGAAAAATCCTGCCCGCTGTGTTTGAGGGATTTTCTAGATAATGCTATTCTTTGGAATAAAATAGCACGGGAAGAAGTGTTTTATTTCTAGGGGAGAAAATTAATTGGATGTTTCCTGGGGATTAAAAATGTAGGAGGCGTTATTTGATTGGAATGATTGACCGATGCTCGATTCTCTGTTGGCTGCAATTAATACGTCGAACTTGATCGTTTCTATCTGAAAGTTCGAGGACGAATGCATTTCGGACGAGAAGCCGCCAGTCAAACTTCTTAATTCGATTACAGAAATTATTCCCGGTAGAGTGGAATTAGAAAACTCAATCCGGGACATTTATGCTCGATCGGAGGAGCCGAGTGGCGATGGAAGGGTCGGAATCGACTGGGACGTTTTAAAACAGGCTCGCGGGGCTGACCAACGGCGACGAATGAAATTAAAAGCGCCTTACGCTGGATCGAGCCGATTTGATATTTCCGGAAATGATCGAATTCATCGGAACGCTCAGGAAAACTTCTTCGCGGTTTCAACGATCGTAGGATATAAAGAAAATAGTTGGATATTTTTTTATCTTAAAATTGCAAAATTTCTTTTTCGCATAAAGGACCGCAAAGTATGATGGATACCGATTATCGTTGTGTCTTCAAACCCCCGATGAAGCAATGCTTGCGAAGCGTTGGGAAAATAATTCGACTGGAACGCGGGATTGTGCCCGAAAGCCTTAACAGCGAGGACTGTATAAAACAGTTGATTTTAGGATTAAAACGCGGTTGGACCACGCGGCGAGCAAGGCGAGGATAGTTCGTTGAACCGTTCGGAAGGGGTCCAGGTTGAATTTCTGGCGGCGCGGCGCGGTGGGGGCGATCGACGGTCGCGTAATTCTGCGGCAGGAACCGCTCCATAAAACGCAGCCCGATGCGCCGGAAAAAATAATGTTTTCCCGGGGCGTCGAGTCGCCGGCGAAAAAAAGGCGGGCGAAAGAAAAAGGCGAAACCGAGGTGGAGGAGAGAGAGGAGACGGGAGCACGGTGGGGCTGGAACGACTGACGAAGATCGATATCTCGAAAAAAGAATGTCGGCGAGAGAAAAAAGGAGCTGCAATTTAGCGGCAGAATGAACCTCGGAGGGTCATAGTTACCCGTTGCCGGACTTTATGGATTAAACGAGGAAAACCGGTGGGAGAAGAGGGGCGATAAAGAAAATCCGCGGGCCGGGGCGGGAACAACGGGGAAATCCTTGCCGACATTCGCATAAACGATCTTCGGATACAATGGAAGCGACGAAAAAACTTGAAACACACGGGGAAGATTAAAAAATACCGTCGCCCGTAAGATCGCGTTTCCATGGAGAAAAGAGGAGAAATTGTTTTTCCCTCCGATCGTCGATGGCGATGTTAACGCGATAGTCGGTCAGTTTGGATTCCTCTTCTCTCCCTCTTCGGCGGTACGGAGCCGGCGGATATTTTTATAAAATTATTCGAAGCCCGAGGCGTCCTCTATCTCGCCGCTAGTTTGATGGAAACAGGAAAAAGGGAGGAAAAGGGCGGCACTCGCGGAAATAGGGAAAAAGCGGGGGGCGAGGAAGGAAGCAGAGGGGCCGGAGGGGATGGAAGAAAAAGAAAAACCGGCCACGGGATCGATATTGAACCCCCTCCCGGAAAAAAAGAAGGGCGGGAAAGAACGAAGGTACAAAGAGGAAGAAGCCGAGAGAGATGGGGCTTTGAGGAAGGACGGTGGCTCGCGATAAAAAGCAAGATTTTCAATATGTTGCGGAAATATCGACGAGCCCCGCTCTCGTGTCCGTCGACCGTCTTCTTCGACCGAACCACGACTCGTCCGACGTGGCTTTTTCGCGTTTTATGCGATCGTTGCACCCGGCCTAAGCTCCCTCCAATCCGACGACACTTGTTCTCGAACCTGCAAACAATCTTGCAAACATTCCCCGTAGGATCCGCGAGAGAATCGCGCTGTTAATTACTCGGCGGCGTTATCGCCCGGAGAAATTGAAAATTCCGGTCGCAAGATTTCCCTTCGATTTTTCGCTTGATCGCTTCAATGAAGCTGCTCGCGCAGTTTTGCGAGAAAATTCCTGCAAATTAGCCTCCCCACCTACTAGGAGCAGACTCCAGCGGGGAAATTGTTGATTTTAACTAGGTTCGAGACAATCGTTTCGCTCAGAGAATTCCTGCGACTCCACACACCCATCGAATACGAAGCGAGGGTGCGTAGACTTTATCCCAGTTTTGGGGGAACCGTTTTCGTCACAGAGCTCTTGCGACCCGCAAGAAGATTTTCCTCAACTCTTCACCTGTCTACATCAACGGCAACGCTATTCTCGCAGAGGATGCTACGCAAAAGACCCTCGGATCCCAAGGAAAAAAATGTAGATTTTATCCGCGTTCTAGACGCGATCGTCTCCATGGTGTATTCCTTCGGCTCTGCATGGAGGGAACGCGAGCGATAGGGGATGGGGTGGGTGTCGAAGAGATTTTTATTAAGGAACGTTTCGTCTGGGCCAACGAAACCGTAGGGATAGAGGGTGCGAGAGGGGGAAGAGAGAGTCGGTGGAAGGGGTTAGGTACGGGCAAAAGGCGGAATAAACGGCGAACGCGAAGGAATCGCGAGAAAATTCGTCGCTCACCCTCCTCCGGGTGACCGATGAGCGCACCCCGGCACGCTAGATCGAGAAATATAACTTCTTTCGGTGGGAGGAACAGGAGGCGTAGGTACGGGAACCGGAGGGGGGTGGTGGCACGAGAGTGGTACGGGGTAGGCGGGGGACGGGGGGTGGGGGGTGAAAGAAAGAACTCCTGGAAATGACGCTCGCACGGACGTTGAAAAAAAAGGACGAAGAAATATCAGGATCGATATTCGACCCGGAAAAAGGAGCAGCGCTCTGCGCCTGGAGGGGTGCGGGGGCGGTGGGCGAGCGAAAGGGGGGCCGAGGGGCGGCAGCGAGGGGGGCGGAAGAGAAAAGTGAGAAAAAGGAAGCGGCGTGTGCACCCGGAGAACCCCGGGCTGCACTTTGAAGGAACGTACAATGGCGAGGCGTTCTCTTTCCTAATATTTACAGGAACGGTCGAGTCGAGTACCGGCAATTCCACCCCTTTCCGTACCTCCTTCTGTCTCTCCCTTCTTCCCCGATATAATAAATGCTACTGCCACTGTCGAACTGCCGCCCCCCTTTATTCATTTGTACATATCCTTTCAGCGAGACCGTTTCCTCTTAATTTTTCATCTCGACTCGCCGATCCGCGGACGCGACCACCACCGCGGCATAATAAAACAATCGGAATAATCGTGTGCGTTCTTCCCGACCAACGGGAGTGTACATTGTTCAAGGAGGAATTGGTAAAGAAACGGTCCAGCTAATCGTCGCGTTGTAATCGAGCGGGAATGTGCATTTGTCGAAAATGGTATTGCGAATCGTCATCTTTGGAGAGGGGTTCGCGATTGAGATCTTCGCATCGTTCGCAGGACGATCTATTTTTCATATCTCGTCGGGCTCGGTAATCGTTGGGAGTTATTACACGCTATTATCAGCGCCCCTCGGCATCGGAACACAGTTTCTCGCCGGGGTTGCGCAGGTATCGGCGTGTCGACCCCCCGAGCCGTCTAATATCGATTCGATGATCCACGATCGATCACCCGGTTCTACGAGCCTGTTTTTTAATGCTCGTCTCTTTCGCCGGGGCGGCGATTCGCAAAAGTGTCCTGCGCGCCGTCCCCGGGGACAGATTGATCGGGGGAAGCCCGGTGAAAATGAGCGATCGACGGGCCTCGAGGACGACCGTGATCGACGCATTAATCTTCGTTGATCTCTCTCGCTTCTCGACGCGGCTAAGTGTTCTAAATATTCCGACATCTGCGTCGAGAGATTTATCGTGACGCTGGCGCCGCGAGCGGACAACTCGAACGACAGGGAGTCGAGTAAAAAAAAGCGAGAGACCTATCCGAGAGGATTAAGGGTACACGCGTTTCTCCGAGTGATTCTCGAAGATTCTTCAGGATCTTTTTCCAAGCCGGTAAAAAACTGAAAATTCTTGAACCGAGTTGAACCGTGTTCGAGTTGCATCGTCGATGCGACCTGGCGCGGCAGGTGCGTGAACCGCGACCGAGCAGGTGAGCCGTGATCCAGTGGATCGCAGAAAAATCGACAATGGGCCCATCGAACGAACCGACTCCCGGAAAACATAGCGAAACGCGGCCATTCATTCGTTTTCTCCTGTTTCCCGATACGAGAACGATAGATCGGAGGTAACCGAACGAACGTCGGCAACGAGCACGGTTTTCGGGAACGGGTTCGTAGCCGGTCCGCAGCCCCTCCATCCCCGGGATACTTCGTTCCCAGGATAGCCGGGCCGAGACTCTTCCTTCTTTTTCCGCCGCCTCTGACGAACGTATCGATTCCCCGAATAATTTATTTGCACCATTAATTTCGAAACCTGAGAAAAGTTGTTCATTGTTCGCGCGGGGGATTGTATTGTGGCCGGGATAACAATGTAATTTCAATATCCATTCTCTCGCATCACTATAATTCAATAATGAATGGAGTGATCCGTCGACGGTGCTCGAAGGAAGCGCGGAGAGGAGCGCAAAAATTGTCGATCGCCGGAAATCGCTATGGAGACATTGTTCCAGGCCGGTGCGCGGATCATCTTCCGAGTGGAATCAATTTACCAATGACACTCGATTGCAATGTTAACCGCATTTGTATGCATCTAAGAAAAATATTAGCACTTGTCAAAGGAAGTTTCGACGCGTGTCTGCCTCCGAGTTGCAAACAAAAGGGGATGAAATTAACGTACAGATCATTATTAGATGGAATACAGTTGAAACGAAAGATTGGCTGCTGGAGAAACGATCTGGGAGGTGCACAAGGGTTGAAGAGAGATCGAATAGCCTTCAAACGGAAGCCACCCCTTTCAGGAGTTGTTCAACCCTTGTGTCCCATGGAAATTCGGACGGTAGGATCGACGTCGTTTCGCGGAGCAATTTACACACCGGGAACACGGTATTTACATGCTATAGACGAGCCATTATGCGCGAAGAGGAACATTCGAGCGTTTGAGAGGATCTTCGGGGAAGACCAGGGCCGCGTAGCTACTTGAAAACGTCGATGGCCTCGTATCGCAAAGACGTCATCGCGAGCATTAGAAGGCTGGAATCAGCGTGTCGCACTCGAAGAACCACCGCGATCCTCGAGGGCCCTCTCGAAGGGCCGACTCTCTCTCTCTCTCTGGGAGAATTTCACGAAACAACCGGCCCTCTGTGCTCTCTCCGACGTCTCGCCCCCTTCTCCAGCTCCCGAGCAAGGGGAGAGGGCCACTTTTGTTGCTCGTTTCCTTGGTCGAGTGCTCGATTCACTTGTTGGGCCAATTCCCCGGTTTTCGTCGCGCTCCTCATCTTCCTGCTCGACCTGCGACCGATTGGAATCGCCAATTTATTCGTCGAAACGCTGCCACGAATTTTCCCGCAAATTCCTGAAACCCCCATTTGCGTGGCCAACCACAAAATAGGAAATCATCGTACAATATTCCTTCCCAATAATTTCAATCCAGAATAAAATTGGAGAATCGAAAGGTCAAGCGAATTACCCCCTTGACTCGTAACAATTGCCATTCTAAGAAAAATAGGTTAAACAAAGGCTTGATTATTACACGAAATTTAGAGAAGTTAAAACGTACCTCTATTCGGTTTACCGCGCAGCCTCGACTCGGAAAGTGGCAACCGGGAGGTTAGGCGAACAATAACAAAATCGAATAGCGCAACGAGAGAATTATTAGCGGACTAGGTTTATCTTGGGATCGAGTTGCCAGGATAAATATGATCGAAGGGAACGGTGCACAGAGCGGTGCAATGATAAAGTTACAGAATGGTTATGCGCCGAGAAGTTGGTGAAGTTCGCTAAACGAGGCGGGGGGTTTCTCTGTACACCGCGTGTCCCCCATTTTCGGGGGTGTTTTTGTTGCCTTCTGTCGCTGAGTGCTCGCCGGTGCCAAGCACCACTTCCTAGCCAGGAAGAGTCCTCTCGAGATGTCTGCTCTCTTCTGGATACCTTAAATTAGGGAGAGTAATGGGCCGGGCGGTTGAGAGTTTCCGAAGCGAATCGTTCCCGCGACTCTCTTCGACGAAACTTGCGTCCCTAGCTGGCAAACGGGACGGAGTCCCTTATCCGCCGCCATTCGGACGGAAAAACCTGCCGAGACTGTAAATTCGGTCGACGAATCGACCGTTTATCCTACTCGCAATGTTGAACTATCAAGAAAATTTTAATCTCGTCAAGCGTGCCCTCTTTAACACGTCGAGTGCCACGCCAAAGCCCGCAGAAGTCAAGAGAAATAAAAAATACTCGGAACGGTGATTTTATTAACATTCTCGCTGCACGAAGTTGTTGTCGATGAATCGACTAAGACGTTGAAGAGTTAGTTGTTCCACGTTGGAAGACTGTAAAATAATTGTTGGCCTTGAGAGTGTCAAGTTTCTAGCGGGATCTACAGTCTGAAATAGCAAAGTGGCCGATGAACGCCGAAAACGAAGCGTCGAATCAATCTCTCTTTGTGGAGGCTGCAGTAAAAGTCGTCGGCGCAGCCACCCCGTCATTCATCCCCCGAATTATAAACGGAATTATCTCGGCGAGACGAGCTCGATAGAGTAATTTCAGTCAGAAAGCGGGCCGGAGACTCGTATTTCTCCGTCACGTTCCGGAGGGGGTTGAAGCGCCGGGGGTGAGATTCTCGCGGACGATTCCTCGTTTTACGTCTCTCCCACCCTCCCGGTCCTGTTCCCGTTGCCGTAGCCGTTCTCGTTCCCGTTCCCGTTCCAGGCCGAGCATCGGCTCGTCTGGATGCACAGGATCCAGAGCCACGGGAAGGAAATAAAGGCGACCGGGGGTGGGCGGGGGTGCGCGGGGGACCGGCTGAGCCACCCCTTTCGAACAGGTCTCGCGCTGAGTGCGCCGGTAAAACAGCCCCTTAAAATGGTTTTACTGCCGTGCACGGGGCGCAACGACGTCTAGACGGCAGGGCCGTAAAGTTTGACCTACTCACCCCGACCACTGCCGGAAGAAGGGCGTCGGACGACTCCCCGCCACCCCCGCAGTCGAGGGAATACGAGGGAATACCGTCCCTTAACCTGCGCGTCGCGGACCTTGAAAACTGGGCCAAAGGGCTCCAAGCTACTTCGTCTCTCTTCATCTCTCTACGTCGACTCCGCCGTTTAGGGTCTCGTTGACAGCAACATCCCTTACGCAGATGGTTTTCACCCTCCGTCGCGCAGTGTTGCTTTTAATCGTATCTGCCTTGAGGAATGTAATAAAATTTTAATTGAACGATAAATTGAATTACCAGTTTTTTCCGGCTAATCAACATTAATTGAAACACTGTGCGTCGTCCGATGCTTCGCACGGGCGGGGTGAGGGTTTCATGGTTTTCTGGCAGGTTCCGCTCGCACAACCGATCCGAACAAAAGGGCTCGGTTTTTTTTCGGGCGGCGGCTGCTGTTATCGTTCTTTCTTGTTTGTCTTGAAATTCGGTGTTTTCGCGATTGGCGAAATTTCGGGAACATTTGAAAAATTATTGACGCGATCGAACAACGGCGCGCGCGTTGCAGTGTGCAAATTGTAATCAAACTTTTTCAATATCCTGGCCCCAGGATTGAACGGTAGCATAACAAAAATTTCTTCCCAATATTCGCTCTCCTCGGCGTGTTACGGTGAAATAATATTTGCCGCGGCCTCGTGCGCAATTTTCCTGTTATTTTCATTATTTTTGCATTATTCTTGACGTACCCGGGGAAACCGTGATACGAACGAAATACGAGAACGCGCGCGCGCGGATAACGAACAGAAGTAATTGTTGATTAGAATCAGTTCGATCGAGCGAAGAAAAAATTACGGGATTGCGTGAGTTTTCTCGATTCGACTCGAATCCTGTGTGCAGCCCTCGATCGGCGGGTCTCGGACCTTGAAAACTGGGGCAAAAGGTTGCCGGCAAACCCCCCCGGCTCCGCTCAAGGGTCGTAACATCGCGGGGGTGCTCGACCCTTCGAGGAATTCCACTTCCGACCGCCAGTATCTTTATCGGGAAATGGATTACGAGAGGTACCTTAAGCCCTCCGTTTTTCTCGTCCATTTTCCACGGGATTGTTATTAAAAAATTCAAACCCTTCGCAAACACTCCCGCTGCAGCAGCGCCGTTTGCCCGTGCCGCGCAGCAGGCGTTCTCTGTTTTTCGCTGGAAAACAGCGATAGATTTACTAGTCGAAAACGAAAACAGGATTGTAATTTTTGCGAGGGTTTGTTGAACCAATGATTCCGATAACTGATTGATAAGGCAAACACCGGGCCGTAGGACTTACAGGGTAATTGAACGAATTTGTAATTCTGGCGAACGTTTGCCCACCTCCGAAAATTATTCGATTACATTTTGTAATTTTTAGCTCGGACCGTTTGTTATGCAGGAAACATTGTTTGCGCGCGCGTTCGACGAGGTTGTGTTTGATCTTCTCTCATTTTTCGAATAAACTTTGCTGCATCGCCAATAGAAGGCTGCAGGTTTTTAATCGAAAATCGCGTGGAAAGTAACGTCGAAACCCGAAGAAGAAGAAGACGAAAGATCGCGAGAAACAGACTCGAGAAGGTTGAATGAATCTCCGCGAGTTCCTTAACCCGGCCGCCATTGACCTTCGAAACTGGGCTGAAGGGTTTCCTTTCCCTATCGCAGCTCTTGCGGAGGGTCGTAACGTCGAAGGGGTGTTCAACCCTTCGAGGAATGTCGTTCGAGACGTCTCGGGATATTTCTATCGGATTACGATTTAAAGGGAATCCCCGTCGAAATTCAAACGCGACAACCTCTAACCCCGAGGAATTTCCCTTTGATCCCGAACCGATTTGTAAAACCGCGCGCGGTTCGCGAATTCCGCGACCGGAAAAATTAAGGTGTCGTTTAACGTTAAATAGCATTTTCACAAAGCTGGAAATGAAATAGGTCGATGCGCATTTAATTTTCTTGCTCCGTCGCTCTGAATATAAACCTTAAAGTTTATTAAAACGGAGAAATAGACCGTCCATCGTTTTAAAATAAAGTCGACCGCAGACGCTGTTAAAGAATTCACCCTGTTCGAAAACACAGACCTTTTTTACAGTATGACGAACGTTACACTCGTTTCTTAATCAGTTTGGCGGAGCGTATTCGAGTAATAAACAATAAATAGATTCGTTCCAGATGTATACCGCGCTGATAAACCACCGCGGAGACAGGATTTCGCTCGAATATTAGAAAACATTCGAAGGCGGGGAATTTATTTTCGTTTCGACGCGGAGATTACATTTACGGGGCGAAACGTACATACAATAAATAACGTTTTTAAAATGCTCGTAAGAACGTCGTCCGCTGTCGGTTCGGTGTTCCGCGGTGACTTTAATCCGCCAGGATGTCCCTCGAATCTGGGGCGAAGGGTTGAATAGCCGGTGGGAGGCCAACCCTTCAGGAATTTCATTTCAATGCGTCTTCCTCGACTTCTTTTTGCTCTCTTGCCTCTACCATTGAACGCGCGGTATCAGGATCCGCCGCAGGAATCGATCGACCGTACATACATATCCGCGTCCCTTATTTTTTCGACTGCCTCCTGGACCCGGAATTTCAATCCGCCCGGGAGAATCCAGAATCCCGAAAGAAAAAGGACACTCCTGCAAACTCTCGGGGAAACCGGCACGAGCATTTCGGACGGTTGGAATATTTCAAAAATCGCGACCAAGATTCTCTGCAATTAACCAGGTGGCTAGTTTTTGAAAAATGGTTTCGCGCTGTTGTTTCTCTCCCTCCTGAAGGGAGACTCGGTAAAAGGCGTGAAATAAAGCTCTCCGGCCTGCTCGGGTGACCGGAGATAATCGAGAAACACAGAGAGCAATTAAAAAGGACGATGGCGCGGCGCAAGCTTTCGTCGAAGACACGCGATCTCTTTTTCCCGCGGCGAGGAACGGAGCAACGACGGATAGAACGTGAACGATATTAATAATCTGTTTAAATTAATTACGAAACAGCCGACGCTCGACGCCGTTTGCAGTAACGAGCCCCAACGGCTGGCAAAAATAGGGCCTAAAAAGGGCGGCGGCGCCGGCGGCGCGGCGGTGGCGGCGGCTACACAGGGAAACGAAGCTCGAGAAGTTTCGCCCTTGAGAGGCACGCAAGCCGGAAAACTCGGTCAAACGGAAAGTTGGACCTAAAGGGAGTAGTAACGCGGCCCTTTTTTCAAAACCGTGGGTGTAGAGAAGGGGCCGAGGGGGTGGCACAGAGACCGAGAGAGCGAGAGAGGGGAAGAGAGGAAACGCGCGCGCCCACGGGTCGCAGAATTTCCGAGAGAGTTTTGAAGTGTCCATGGACCTTTTAACGTTAATTGCGAACTCCCTCTATCTCGTTCTCCCTCCTTCCTTCTCTCTATACTTTCCTCTCTTTTCCCTCCGCGATATTTTTTTTCATTTGCTGACGTTGGAGCTCGCTAGCTCGCTCGCTCGCTACCCGGCCCGATGCAAACGAAAATTACGCCCTTAGCAGTTTTTCCGTGCACTCGACGCGCGGATTTCCATCCGGCGCGCGCTCGGAAAATTTAAACGAGCCACGGATCCCCTTTGAACGGCCTCGTCGTAATTACTACGGTTTGCCCCGCGATTCTGATCCTAAATCTAAGATTGGCCGCCCTCGCAGCCGGGCATACATTCCCGCGGGGTGGGAAAATAGGACTCCGTCTCTCTTCTCTCTCTCTCTCTCTCTCTCTCTCTCTTTTCTCCCCGTTTCGCCGCTGTTTAATTGCGCGAATTATGCCGCCGTGACGTGGAATTTAGGCTCGCTACGCTTTGCCGCCACTTATTACACCCATTCTTTCGCGTTCGAACCGCTTTCCCGCCAGCAACCCCCTCTGCAAGCCACCCCCAAACAGCCCATGCTCTTTGTCGAAGGCGTCTAGTTATCGCGAATCGCGTTGCGCAAAAGTTTCTTTTGTTTCGGGCCGCTTTTCCGCCTCGGCGAACCTGCAGCACAACTACCTGCCCTCCGATTTCGATGATTTTTGGATATGTTGCAGAAATCGATATTTCCAACTTTTCCTTTGCACATCGGCGACGGGCTCGCTTAGTTTCCGGAATACTCGTGGAAATAATACGTACAGGGATAGAAACTGCTGAAACAAGGATAGAGCGAGCTTAAAGGTCTCGTGCACAATTGCGTGTGCGCAACTGCAAGAAAAGTGGCCACCACTAGGCGAAAATGTTGTTGAAAATGTTGGGATTTTTAACATGTCCAAAAATCATCAAAATCTGAGGTTAGGTAGCTGTATCGCAGGTTCACCTCCGTCTCTATCGCGCGGTGCCGCCCCTTCGAATTTTTTGGGTCGGCGAATTTATAAGGGTGGCTTTTCCGGATTACTGGGACGCCGGGTTTTCGCCGAAATAAAACGAAAACCCGACGTGCCGTCGCGAACTCGCGGAAAACGAGACCCTCGTCGCGAATTGGTGCGCGAACGGTTGTCAAAATCGTTGATCGCGCCGTAGCTTTCTAATCTCGGCGCTTTAAACTCTGTTAGAAAACGGAACATCGGCTCTCTGGAATTAATCTTCTTTGATACCTCACGGAAATTATTCTTTGCAGCAGTTTTAAATGTTCGTGGAATCCCAAAAATGTATATTCAATTATCAATCCATTAGTCAGCGATTCGTGAAAGCTTCCTGCGAACGTTAAATCTATTAAATTTCAATTTTAGCGTAGCGTTCGAAACTCTTTCGACGGCGTTTCCTGCCTTAACTCATATAGGAACACATGGGGGAAATTACGTTTCTTCGGAAGACGAAAGTATCAGAAATACCTCTGCTTCGAAATCTCCTTCGACGTAGAAGCGACCAATTATTTCCTAAAGTGAAAATTGAAATCTATTTACTTGTCGATCATAGGGGTTAAATGTACGTAAAGTGTCTGCTTTTCGGAGGCAAGATCCACTAAGAAATGCAACATTGATGTGGTGATATCGGAAGGGTGTCAAACGAAAACTGCGGGGCAAACGTATGATATTGAACTTCCTGGAAAATTGTAGGTATCGAGGATTAATAAAGAGATTTACACAAGTGGGATTTCGCGATCAAAAGGGTTGGCGGCGTCGGGACCAGCTGGGAAAATTTGGAGTTCGCGAGTCTCCATTAATCCCGAAGGAGGTCGCGCGTTAAAGGGCCCCGGGATAAAAAGCCCGAAAAAGCGCAGACGCTGGAACCGACGGCGAACGGGGTAGGAGGAAGCGGTGTTCAAACAAAACGTTCATTTATATATCACTTGCAGCCGGGCAAACGCGCCGCTCCGGCACGGCCCGTATAAAAATGCCCGAACGGAACGGAGCGCGCGGTGTCTCAAAGGGGAACACATGGTTCCACTCGTCGCGTCGGCCGGCCTGTTCTGGCCTGGCCTGGCTCTCACTCTCCTCTCTCCGTCGCCATTAAAATCGTACAAGTAGCTCCAGCGAGGTTGAAACGCGAAGTCGGGCTCTCGGTCCGGGCCTATCTGACGCACTCTGGCCCGGCTGTCGGCGTGTTGTAACTCTATCTTTCACACGTACGCCCGCCACTGCGCATCCTAACGCGTAAACACACCCACGCGGGAACCAAGCCGGTCACCACGTGTTGCCACGATTTGTCCCTGCCTTCGAAAAATGCCGGAGCAAACGAATGTTCAAGCTACGCGTCCATATTACCGAAGCAACATGGATTTTATTCGATCGAGCACGGACGAAAAACCTGGTTGAATTTTTAGCGTAATCTTCGTTCTCTTGGACCTTGCACAGTTCCGCTATATAACATAAATACACGGGGAATTGCAGTTTGTATTTCTTTGTTAGTTTTGCTACATCGCCGCCGGACCGTCACAGGTAGTTTTTCTCGATAGTGGAAATAGAGGCCCGATCTTTGGGGTGGAAAAGGATCAAAGACACAAGCTCGCGATATAGGAGAATTTTTTTTTAAAAACGCAGGAACAGAGATCGGAAGACGGAACGCTGAACAATGTAAAATGTCAGAGTTTTTACACGTGCCGTAGGATTATTTTAGCGACGACGAGAAAGGAGGTGGTTCTCGATTAAAGGGAGACTGCGTTTTGAATCTGTTGGATAGCTGTAATAGCTGGACGAAAGAATAGCAAGTTTTCAAGCTGATAGTCCACGTTCCTTAATTTTTTAATAAAGGACCGAAAGAGAAGACGATATCCAGCTAGAATTATCAAGCGCGGAATATTGCCGGCGAAGGGAAGAACATTTTCGATTAACCCTACGATTAATCGAAGCTCGAGCTGACAGATTCTCGCAGTTTTCCGGGGCGCACTGTGAACCGGAAGGGACATCTTCTAAACCGGCGGCTCTCTCCCCGGAGAGCATTGCGCCGGCAAGATAGGGGGGCGGCAAAGAAAGAAAAGCGAGCGAAATCAATGAGAAAGCAGAAACAAAGAGTGGCGAGCAGGAGAACGCGCGATCGATAGAAATAAAGGCCGGGAGGGAAACACAGTAATACGTTCGTAGCGAGTAGCGAGAGACTGCACCTGCAGGAGGATGCGGCGCAGCGGTGGCGCCGAAGAGAGGGGGGTGGGGTGAAATAACATCGAAAGAGGGCGGGCTACGTCGAAAAAGACAGACAACAGGGCTAGGAAATAGAGATTGACCTAAACTGGAGCGCTCAAAGGGACGAGAGCGCGGGGGTGGGACGGAGGGAAGCGAAGGAGGAGAACTTGGCAGCTATAAAGAACGAAAGAAAAACAGAAATAAAGGGCGAGGAAGAGAGAGGGAGTCTGGTTCTCCTGGCGCTCTCTGCTGCTAGGTTAAGAGACTGCCGCCCCGTGTTCTTTGAGCTGATTCTGCTCCGTTTTAGGACTCGGGCTCCCTTCGATGGTCGGGATCGACTTTCTGTCACTCGTCGAGTCGCAAAACATTTGCTCCTCGCGCGGTAATTTTTCCTGATTAAATATCAATACATAAATTAATTTAAGAAGAATCAACTCTAGGACGACCAAAGGGGCTAGAAGTAGAAATTCCGGTATTTCAAAAAATATAAAATCGTTTATCGTGGCTTCGAGGATAGCTACCGAATCGCCGATGTCGGTTCGTCAAAGATATTATGAAAGATACGGCTAAAACGGGCATGCTCCATAAAATCGTGGACCGCAGCGACGAATCCGAACGCGACGGGAAATCCGCAATATTTCAACACGGAGTCGGCGTAAAACCGGCAACCCGTGAAAGCACCGGCTGTCGGGCGAAGCTAACGAAAAACCGTCGAAACAGCGAGGACGAGGACGCACCGCGGTGGCCCGCCGCGAAATTAAATGAATATCAAGCCGCCGCGCCGCGCCGCACGCCGTTCTATCGTAACGCCGCTTTAGGAGGCGGCCGGAGATTGGAAGTTTTAGGTGCAGACGCGCGCAGTTTTACGGCTTTCCCGCGAACAGAGCGTGTCGCGGCCATTCCGCAGACTTCTCCTTATCTCCCCCCCCCCCCCTCCGCCTCACTGGTTCTGCGTCGGTCAGACAGCTGTAAACTTCCCCGGGTAATAAAGCACCTGTGTACCCCGACGCGACGCCCGTGTCCATAGAAAATTCATTACCGTCGCCGGATATTTATAAGCGTTATGTCATCGTCGCGTTTACCGGCCACGCGGTCTCTCCTCGTGCTTTGCGGTCTTCCGGATACGGATTTCTATTCTTCTCTCATGTTCTCGCGGTCTTCCAGACAATCCGAATACTCTTATGGCGATCGACAAGCCAGCTGGAATGGGTCTTTCCAACCACAAAATAAATGGTGTCCCAAAAATTCGCCCCTTTTGGGCAAGAGTGGTGATTAATCGTTTTCTAATGCAAGTATCAGGAGATAGTCTCACAGTCGTTGTTAAGCGAGTTCCCGATCGTATTTCGTCGTCGAAGAAAGCAGTAAATCGAGCGCGGAGTCCTTTCCCCGAAATGGACCACGTCACTCCCCCCAGCAACCACTCGGAGCTACTCAGGCCAGCCGAGGACTGTGAAAACCGTGTAACGCGAGACCGAGGATATTCTCATTAGGCTCGTTTCCCTGTGCGATACTTCGTTATCACCGAACGACTTGAACCGAGCGACGCGAGGGTGGTTCACGGCCCGCGTAATCTCATTTCGCTGCCAAATGAGCCGTGACAATCTACTTCGAACACAAATCCGCTCGATCGATCCTTAATTAGGGAACGCTGGCCGCCGGGAGCGAGCTTTTTAAAAGAGAAACAACCGACCAACGGCTTCTTCGGGATCCGGCCGAACTTTTCTCAGACATCGATGCTCTATGGCTGGATCTGTATGTAAAATAAAAATTCTATACCGCGACTGCAACAAAGAGGAGTTAAATTAGCTTTGTGTGTATTTAGGTACATTGTGGTGCTTTGTCGCGAATTAAAATCATTTGTGCCTCGTTAGGATGGGAATGAGAGACTGCAGAAGCGGCTGCGGCAGGTTAAGCGACTGCGGCCTCGTTCGAGACTAAATCTCAATAATCGTGATTCGTGACTTGTACAAGACGCTCGAGGGCAGTCGCTTTTAGTGCCCGGTGCTGGGAGCGTTAATTACCCGGCGGAGACCTTTTTCTTGAAGCAGGAAAGGGAAAGAGAGCAAGAGGAAAGGAGACGAGGGTGGAGGGGGGCGAGGGGGCACCGGCAACTTTCCATTTTAAGAGACAAAAGGCGGAGAGGAAGTGGAGCAACGGTCGCGGCCAGACGAGACGCTCGTAAAGCGGCGCTCAGACTCTAATAACCCCGGCCTCGAATCAATCCCGACGCGGAAATAAAGATAAAGTCCCGATCGCAGATAAACGTCGGGACGACGTAAAATATTTTCCCGGGGCAGCGAAATAGCCGCGGACCCGGGGAAACACCGAGAGAGAAGCTGCCGCCGCGTCGGAGAGATTGGAGGGCAGGGAGAGACGTATAGGTTTATGGGTTTCCGCGAGCAGGCCGCGGCCATTCCGCCATTCCGCGCGTCTGGAGCACACCGCACACCCTCCTCGCCCCGTCGCGATCCCACCCCCTGTCGCTGCCCCTGCCCCTGCTTTCATCCGCCGTCTCTACCGTCGCTACCGCTGTCGCGGCGGGGCTGGGGCCGGCTGTAAAAATTTTACTGCGAATTGTCTGCAGACCCGACCACCCCACCGCCCGACGTTACGACCGGGAAAAATAGGAAACTGCCGGGAGACCGGCGGAAAAACTCGTCTGGGTCAGATCCCCTACCTGCACCGCGACCGACACCTTGCATCCACCTTCGCCGAGACATTTGGGTCAGAGATCCTGTCGCCTGATCAACTTTCCGCAACCCTTCTTCGTCGATGCTCTTCATTCCCGAGTCATCGACGAACGAATATTATTGAAACTCTTACCCATCGATTATTCGTAACCCCGGGGCAGGATTGACCCAAGAGAGGGTGCCATTTCCCAGAGTGTTTTCCAAAGAAGTTCCAAAGGCGGTTAGCGCGATATTTTCGAGACGCGTTGACGATTTCGAGGAGCCTCGTAGAGAGCCCGTCCCGTTTCCCGCGGGACGCCGCGTTGTTTCGTTAGCGGGGAGAAGAGGGAAGGCGAGGGACGCGAAGGGTCAGAAGTCACGTAAAATTCCGAGCGATCGGTTATCGGGCCAACAGTGTCCCCCGAGCGAGGGAGACGGAGGCGACAAGGGAGAAGAACCGCCAATTCGGGACCAACTGTTGAATTTTATCACTGGCTGGTTCCTCCCACCCCCGCGTTGCCCTTCGTGTTTCGTGTCTGCGGCGCGAGGGGCAGAGGGGGCTAGAGTTTAACGTGACGCAGACCACATGTGTCCCGTTCGCCACCCTCTCCTCCCTCTCGATCTCTCCGTCCTCCTCCGCTCTCTCCCTCTGCTGTGCGTTTCGGCTGCTTCTAGGCCTAGCCGACAAAAAAAAAAAGACCCAACGAAAGCGATACTGACACCCTGTGGGAACACATGTGCGTTTCTTAGATAGCTGGAAAGCAGGAGGACCGGGAGAGTAGAGAGAGGGTCTTCGGACCGAGATAATCCATTGAACCCCAGCTTCCTTGGGAGAACCGGAGAGTTTCCCTGGGAAAAAGCAGAGTACCGCAGTCGTCCTACTGATCTCGGCCGTGGATGGAATTCCAGAGCGGCGAGTTAATCAATTCGCCGCTCGCTCGGTGGCTCTTTCAATTATTTATCGCAACAGATTCAGACGTTCCGCTGGATTACGGTACCGCGCGGCCGGTAATAAAAAGATCCCCGATACTTTCTTTCTTTCGCCCAGGCATCCTCTTGATTTATCCGAGCCCGGTAAGGACAATTTACTCCGGCCGATGCCTCATAGTTTCTATTACTCCCCCGCGCCGTTCGGTTGATTCATTCTCTTGGCAAACGCCACCCGCTCTATCAATCTCGCCGCCGTTCAACCGGGCATTATCTCCCGGCGCATAGGTCGCGGGACCGATCCGCAGTTTAACTGCGAACCGCGATTTTCCTCGATCGCCCACCGGTCGCTCGATCATCCCCACCGCCTCGCTAGTTTTACCACCATTCTCTCCTACCATCCCCTTTCCCCAGGGAAACGCTCGTACAGAAGTGTTCTCGTTTACATTGTGTAATTTACGCGACTCGCTTGACGGTATATCGTTCCGTCTTTGACGAAGAATCAAGATTACTCCGAAACTATCTCTTTGCGCGCAAATCATGCCGCGTCTCTGATTCTTTAAATGAGTTTTAAAAGGAAAGTGATATGTTCGAAACTTCGTCAGAGAATGTCGTTCAGGTCGAGCCAGAGGGACAGGTTCCTCACCCGTTCGTTCTCCCGGCCACGTGTGCGCTGGTAACCCTTGAAGAGAGTCAGAGTTTTGCCAGCTGCCAGCAATTTATCAGAGGCCTTCGGAGTCGGGTCGAAGTCGAGGACCTTGGCTCGTCGATCGCAGTTTCGTTCTGTCACGACTTGGAAACCCGACGCTGTGCCACGGCGTCGCTCTCTCTCTCGAACGTTTCACCCAGTTCGATCGCTCGCTTGTTCCTGGAATCGGGCTCCGTCGCTTCGGGACCCACCGGGTCGTCATCCCGGGTTTCTGTCATTAGTGCTCCGCTTGCCCGCTATAAGTCATTAAGACGACGACGAACGAGACGATCAGGTTCTTCGGGACCACGGCTCTCCTAATGCCGTTTCTCCCCGGCTCCGCCGCGGAATTCTCTGACGAATCCGGCCCCCGTTGCTCCGAAAATGGCGGCGTCGAGTTAAATAGACCAGGAAGTCTTCTTTAATCTATTTTTAATATCTTTCATCCTCTCTCCGCTCGAATTCCGCCGCGGCCTGCCTGCCTGCCTCCGTAGAGAAAAGAATCATTTCGAAATTTTATATTTAGTACGCTTTCATCCTATTCGGGATCGTTCTCTAAAATAGCAAGCCAAGTCTTAATAAGATATGTCGCATCGTCGTCATTCGTCGTTGTTTCTCTCTGTTCAATAAATAAGCGATGCTTCTCCGTTCGTCCCAGAGGCGTCTGCGAGACCGGAGAATTTTTGTTTTGAGAACGATGCTCCGATATGCGGAAAATTTGTCTATTAATTGTTCATCGAGCCGCGACTCGATTCGCCGCAAACGAAGCGCATCGAGTCGCATGATCGACGGAGAATACGACGGATAGGGATCGAGAGGATCCAGTGGAACGTTGATCCCGGCGGATAGTCGAGTTACGAGAGGCCCTTCGGGGGCATTAAGAATTAAGTAGTCCTTTTCAAACACTGGATCGTCCCATCAGCCGGCAAGACACAACATCGACGCACTTTGCCCGGCGATGAAACCGGGGTTCGGAACGCTTTTTACGAGGCCGACGAGTTTTTTCGGGGAACCCTGTGGATCTTGACAACCGAACCTGCACACGGAAAGTTAAGTACATATACTCTCTTGTTGACTCTCGATACGGTTGCTCTACGAACGGGGGCAATGGGTTGCCATAGCAATCGTTCTTTATTGTTCCCCTAAACGTATGTGTATCTTTCGTACCCTATCTTTAATTTATCTAGTGTTTCATTAGCCCTTCAGAGACGACATCGGAACACCATTTTGTAGAAAATTTTCACCCCCGTGCTTGCGGCTGATTGTAACCTCGATTTTGCACGCTATACTGTTCGAAAAAAATGTGAATCCGAATGTAGGGTGGTGTTTCACCCTTATACGAGGCTTCTGCCCGTGGATAGGGGCGAGAATTCATCCGCGGTATCCCCTGCTTGTCGTAAGAGGCGACTAAAAGGGGTCGACCGCCGATCTTTAATCTTGCCCGACCGAAAAGTGGTCGACGACCACGAAAGAATTCTTCGCAAAATTTCCATGGGGGTGGAGATCGAGAGAGAGAGAGAGAGAAAGAGCCCCGTGGTATGTCTGTAGGAAGGGATGGCGGAAAAACGTGACGTTAACCGTGAAAGATTGACAGGAATTGAGCGGTCTAGCCTACTTCGGCGTCGAATCGATGTCGGCCGGATCGTCGTGGGGTAGGAGAAGAGCGAGAGAGAGCTCGAGATAAAACTCTGGTAGGGTCGACGGCCGATTATTTAATCGGAAAATCTGCCCTTCTATTATTTTTTCATTCGTCATATTTTCCCAACGTTCAGCCAATAATCTTGTGCCATCAACGAGCGATTCTTTTCTCCGTTTTCTTGTCCACTCGCGACTCGGTTGAATTTCTGTTCAAGAGAAACATAGAGATCCGTCTTTTGTCCCGGACGGTTAATAACAGGATTTCGCGAAGGGCTCGCGAATGTTTTCGTCCCCGTGGAAGGGTTAAAAAACGGTTCTTACGGATTCGAAATGTCTTTCCTGTTGGTACGCTCCGAGCTCTCGGCGAAAAATTGAAGCATCGCGGATTAAACCGCTTCCCTTTAATCCGGCGACAGGCGGGCGGAACACAGGACGAAGAGCACTTGTTTTGCGTTAACGAAGGAAGCATCGTGGCGGTACGCGGCCGGAAAAGCGACGAGAGACTGCGAACGTGAAACAAATAAATGAAAAGGCAACAGAAGCGCCGCGCGGGCAGGATACGCTGGGGGACGAGCTATCATATTCCACGGCAAGTGTCTTTAGCGGAATTAAATCCGCGAGCGAATTCTGAAAGTTTCCCTCGCCGCGCCGCACCGCCGAGCCGCGAGCCTTTTACGCGCCGCTTTCTCGCCCGGCCCGTAACGAAACAATAAAAATCAGAGGACCGGCTCAACGAAGGGCGAGCAACGAAGGAAAACTCTCCTCTCTCGTTTGCTACGTAATAATCTCCCTGTTTCGAGGAGGGGAAATATTAGGTCATCGTGTCGTTTCTTATTCCTCTTCGCGCACGTAAACGTCCGTAGTTTCTTTAAATATTCCGAACAATATTTTCTACTTAAACGAGAGTCGAACGGCCGAATGTGAGCGGAATGCATTTTTGAAGTCGTGCGTGCTGTGTGAATTTAAAAAATGCAATAGAGACGAAGATGCCGTAAAAAATATTTACGACGTATGTGGAGGACATGTTTCGAATGGCAGAGAGTGACGCGGGTGGTTCTCCAAATCTCAATACAGCTTTTTGGGTTTCAAGCGACAATACGGTTAATATCGAAGGGGTTGAAACATGTCTAATCGAGGCGGAAGAATTTTAATTCGAAATCCTAGCAATTCTTTGAAAATGGAATGATAAAGTTGACAATTGGGAAAACGTCTCTAAAAATCTACGGTAAAGTCAATCTCATCGAAAGCATCGACGCTTAAGAGTTGATGTAAGTACGAATGGAAAATGGTAGGACTCCTAGGTTGACTGACCCAATATTTAACCCGCGGCGTAACTTTCACCGTCGAGTCTCTGGCTGGAAATCTCCGTAATCTTGGATCATTGTTCGTAGATCCCTAACGAATTTCTCCGGGAAAGCTGCGGGGGAACCGGACGCGTTTTATCGAGTCTCGAGGAGAAGTTTCCGGAAAGCAGCCCGCAGGAACGTCGTCGAAAATTATAGAGAGCCGAGAAATCTCGCCGATTCTCGGGATACACAAAGGGATGGTTGCGTCCTTTCCTAGAGGAAGAAGAGCGAGGGTGAGAAGGGTGGCAAATAACGACAGATAAAGAAAGAGGGGGTGACGTCACGACGGGCGTCCGTTGGGCTAGGTCGCGACGCGGCCCCCTGCCTCCTCTACCTTCACCCCCCCCCCGCGTTTCTCGTTTCTCGTTTCTCGCCGCGAACCGCCTAACCCACCCCCTCCGGCCGCCCTCCCCGGCATCTAGCAGCTCCTCCACCCTCGGCCGTCGTGCCGAAAAAAGCAAGGCTCGCAGAAAGGACGCCCGGCGTCGTGGCGCTCTTTGGCTGATCAATACACGCCGCCTCGTACGCGGACGGACGGTCACGCATGTGCACGGTGTGGGCCCCTCTTTCTCTCCATCTCGCTCCTCCCTCCGTCTCCTTTCTCCTTCTCTCCCCGTTTTTACCGTCGATTTTTCTCCTTTTTCCTCCGCCGACCACCCACTTTTCCCGCCGCGCGCGCGTATCTCTGTCTTCGTCCGGTTTTCGCCGCGTACGCCTTCTCCCCTTTTCTTCCACGACCCCGGCTTCTTCGTCTTCTTTTTTTTTTGCGCCGCTTCCACCCCCTTACCAGATCCTACCGACCCACTCCCCTCTCGCACCCCCGACAACCCACCGGACACCGAGAACGCGTGACTCTCGGTTCGAGAGCTTCATTTGGAGACCGGAATTCCTAAGATCGCGGTTCACCCGGTTCCAAAGTCTCCGGGCGCTAGAGATTTCATTGCCTCCTCCGCGCGGTCCGATACACATCATCCCGAAACAGTTAAATGTTTTTCTTGAGACGGATTGATTTTTCCAAAGGGGTTTTCCCAGTTTCATACCCCGCCACCGTCGCCACCGTGGCGTACGTTTTCCCCGTTCGAATCGGCGCAGTCTTCGACTCCGGGTTCTCCTCCGATGTATTTTTCATCCGTCCCGTTGGCCACCCCTCTTTCCTTCTCTTGCGCCCCCCATCGTTCGATCCTTCCACGATCCTCCCCCTCCGCGTCTATCTTTCCGCCCCTCGTTCCCCGGCCGCGCTCCTCCTCCTCCTCCACCTCCTCCTCCTCCTCCTCCTCTTTCCTCCGGAGAGACTGGCCGATTTTTTCCTCCCGTTTCCTCGGCTCCGATATTTTTTTTACACCTCTTTGCCCTCCTCCTCCTCCGCCTCCTCCTCCCCTGCCCCGGACCGACGGTTCGCCCGCCACCCCCGCATGCCCCTCTCATCCCCTCTCGGCCCAGGTTCGCCTCGAGCGCCCTCCTTCCACTCTGTCTCTTTTCTCTTCTTTTTCATCCCCCTTTTTTCTCCTCCCGTTGCCTCCTACACCCTCTCGCCTCTTCGCCCGCCGGCCTCTCACCCCCTTTCCTTCCCCGTACACCCTACTATCCTTGTGATTTTTTTCCCCGGCCACCCTCCGACGCCGGGCGTAGGCGTCCTTTTGCTATCGGGACGCTCTCTCGACTATCGGCCCGACCACCTACACCGACGTACGGAACAGGAGGATGCTGAGGGGGTGGAGGCAGCGCAGGGGGTGGGAGCGGAAGGAGAGGGTGGCTGCAGCGCCTGGATGCGAGCTAAAATGTATTTTTTTTTCTTCCCTTCTTTATCTTCGCTTCGAGCTGCTCGTGGTAGGTTGGATTACCAATCCGGGGATCGTGGAGCACGTTTTTCCATTTTTTTCCCTCCTTTTCGCTTTTTCCACCTACCCCTTCTGCACGCGAGCGCGCTCGCGCGTACACGCTCGCCTCTACGTATGCATGCGCGTATGCGAACCATCTACTACGCGTGTGTACACGCTCGCCTGGACGTAAGGGTTGGATCGGACAACCCCCACCGCGTTTTTCCGTCTATGTAGAAATTATCGACTTGAATTTTTGAAGAACCTGGTGTCCACGTCGGGCTGTGGATCCGTGTGAATTGATCGACCACCAAGGGCTAGCAACACCGAACAGACAGTTCTCATTCTTCTTGCAAGATAGGTGCGAAAATCGTCTGTGCCTCGGTCGTCTCGATTAGACGGGCCGTGTCTCGGACCGCCGCGCCGCGCCGCAACCCTTATCGCAAATGTCAGTGAAATGTCAGAGGCTGACATTAGGCGGTCGCGCGGAGCCTGTCCCCGGGATCGAAACGCTTCAATTATTCGTCTCGCTCGTTTGGGAAGCAATCCCGAACGTCGCGTGACCGATCACGATACCATATGCCGGAGGACGAACGGATTTAAGGGATGATCCGCTCCCTTCCTGCTCGAAAAACCATTTCCGCCGGCGAGATAGGTGTTGCACCTTGCTCCGACGCGACGTCGCCCTAATTTTAAAATAGACGAAGAGCGTCGACTTCCGGTGCTAGAGAGCTTCCCAACCTCCGAAAATCTACCACTCTGATTTTTATTCCTGCCGCCCCCAAAAAGACTGAAAATCGATGCCCTTATTACTAGTTCTCTTTTTATCGCATCTAACCCCTTGCCCTGTAATATCGAGTTCCAGTAGTTTTAGATATTTGAGAAAATCGCGCAGCAAGGGGTTAAGTTGGAAAATGTGAAAAAAGTAAAAGGGAACTTCGTGTTTCCGTAGTGTGTACATATTTGTCATGCATAGTGGACTAATTGCTTTCACAAATAACTTACAACATCATCCAAGAAGGCAATGGCGCTTCGGTAATGGCAACCAGAAAAGTTGCGCGCGTGTATGCGCTAACGATGCAAATGGGTTAAGCAATTACTCGAGCGGGGCCATTAAAACCCGAACGAGTAACGAGAATAAATGTTGCTGGGGTTCGGCGACGTCTTCATCCTCGTTGAAAAGCGTTCACGAGTTAAGACTCCGAAGGCGCAACGGAGAAAAGGTATCTCGGTCAGGGCTCGGTTTCCCCGAAATTACCCTCGAATACCGGGACGATAGCCAAAGGGATTCCCTCGGAGAGACGGTGGAGGGAGAGCTATCGTCGCGTTAGGGCTCGCTTGACCAGCCTCGCCCCCAAAAATGCATATCCCTTCGCGTTCTTCGAGTTTCTCGCAGGAATCGGATCGTTTCACGAGCCACCTGTAGAGCGACAGACGAAAGTATCGCCCTTTCGACGCCTTATGGTGTCCCTTCGCTTCGGTTTCTGGGTCGGCCCTGCACCCTCGGATTTACGGGGGCGTAAAATTTGGCCCGCGGAACGACCGTAATATCGATTCCCTCGGCGAGAAAGAGAGACAAAGAACCAGGTCGATCGTTCCTCCGTCTCGAGAACCTCCCGGATAAATGAAAAGTCCCTTTGCTCGCAGGCAGCCCTTCGGCTTCTCGAATTTTATCGACCATGCTCGCTATTCTTTCAGCGAAAATGATCCAACGATCCGGTTAACGTTTCCCTTCGAACTGAAATACCAGTTTACTTCTGTTCCCCGACGTTTTTTATTCGGATAATAAATTCTCCAACCCCTCTGGCTCCGTGGCAGAAAATAAACCGCCCCCGCGTGTTCCTTTACATATCGCGTTCCCGAGTTCTTCGTGGAGAATACGTGACCACACGCAAGGTCCTTCGAGTTGGAGGGTTGCGGAGGGTCTTCTCGTCTGTGGTTTAGGGGGTCATGAGAAGGGAAACGAGGTCATCCATAGGCGTCCTCGGCGTCCTACGTCTCCTCTTCGCCGTTTAAACCAACCCCTCTGCGAGCTCTTAGCGTTGGGAGCATGGCTCGAGGGACAGAATTTTCACCGGGGCAGCAATTAGTGGATCGCCGAATGATTTACCGGGAACAAATTTGTAAGATTTCGGCAACTCCCTCGTGGGGCGTTCGCTGTCCAGCGCTCGGAATTAAGGGTTTTATTTGTAACGCCCTTTGGGCCGGGCAGATCGAATTTCCCGACGTAAATCTAATTTTTTCAGCCTGTACGTTAAATTTCCTCTTTCTCGGGTAAATACTTCGAGGAACGTTTCGAAGGGTATTTATTAAATATTCTGACGAAATTCGAGACTCTTTGGCTCGGCAGCCCTCGACCCTCGCCGTCACTCCCACGCAACTCGTCCGAGACTAGTCCGCGGCGCGGCGTAACAAGTTACGCCGAGAAACACCGTTCGAGGGTCGGTATTGTTTATCTCCGCAGAAGGCCGAGTGATGCCCAAGGTCGGAGGCCAGGTTCGCCACCCTTGTCTCTGTTGTGTCTAGACAGTGTTCCCAACCGCCCCCGCCACCCCCCGTTTTCCCAGCCGCGACCCTCTTCGCCGCCCACCACTTCGAATGCCTCCCCCGACATATCACACTCCACCACCTTGCCAAGCCGTGGCGAGGCCTCTCACCTACAACCCTTGCCGCCACCACGCTTGCCAATTATCGAGCTACCCTCGCTGCTTTTCAAGGTGCACGTGCCGTCCAACGAAAACCATCGATTCCCCACCGACAACCCCGAGGTTTCCTCGAATAAGACTTCTGGAACAATAGGCAACCCTTTCCGAAGTTTCTTCTGCGAAATAGTAATTTATAGTGAGTCAAACGATGACATGAAATATATTGGACTTCAATTTGATCGATTTATCCATTGAAATTGAGGGGTATGCTTTACCGGCTCGCATCTTGCGAAATCATTCGAAATCAGCAAAACGATGACCTAAACTACCCCTAATTCAGTCTAAACTCTCTCACATTTCAGTTTTATAAATGTCCGAATTCGCTCTCCCTATTTTCAAGTCACGTTGCCGGAACCATAGCTGAACGAAATTTTAGTTAATTCGGACACGCAGCGATCTAATACCGGCGAAAAAAGATTGCACAGAGTTTTTTAGCGAAATGTTCGGAAGGATGTAACGGTGCCCCATGGTTTCTGTTCTAGCAATGCAACCCCCACGACAAGGAGAGCGACTACTGGGGCGGCGGACGGGGTGCGAAACAAGGTTACGAGGTGAGCCAGCCGGTCGCACATATTTTAACCGAATCGCCGGAATTTTCGCGGGCCCCGTGCTAATTCTACTTAGTGAAGCGCAGCACTTTCTGTTGCAGGCGAAAATGAACGCGGACCACGGCCAGCTGCAGAAGGGTGAGTGCGACGCGGCCGCTCTGTCTCTTTGCTTAATTCCGTCCCCCGGCTTAATTGCTCGAAAATTCCCGCGCTTCGCGGAGGAGCCGCGTAATTATGCGCGTTTCCCCCCTCCCCCGTGGACCATCCTACTCTCTCGCTCTCTCCCTCCCTTTGGCCCTCGACCTTTCTCTCCGAACAGCAGGGGGAGAGCCGTTTCGGCCGTTGAATAAACGTCGAGCGCCGCGCAAATATTTACACTCAATACTCGATAGCGCTGCCATTCGCGGATATTGAAATAACAGAGGCGAACGCCGCGCTGCGCCGCCCCACACTTTTTCTAGTTTTCACCGGGAGGGGTGTGAATTTCATTTCGGTCTATCTCGCGGCGGATAGGGTCCTCTAACCGCGGTCTAAGCAGATGGAAGCTGCCGGCCCGGCCTCCTGCAATTAGAAGAAATCAACCCCTGGGCCCGAAGATATTTTCAAAATCCGAACATTTCGTTTGATCTAGAATATCTTCTGTACATATGACCTTTTTCATTTTTCCGATATCAAATCAAATGTATTTGCTTACAACACAGTCAAACTTTTAGCAGATTTATTAAACCCACAAACATTTTGCTGTGTAAGAATTCTTTGGGCTTAAAGTATAATCATTTTTAGTGGTGTCCTACAGTCGAGTGGAAAATTTTAACCCTTAACACTCGAGTGGCGACTTAGAATCGCCACTAAAACTTGCTCTACCATTATTCACAATATTGTATACATTATTAAATATGGTGCTATCTAATCAATTATTAAACATTTAAGTATCGTATGAGGTATTATATCAATTTCATAAAAAATCATATATTATGGAATTATTCTAGGTCCGAGGAAATGTTTAATTTTCGAGTTAAAATAGCTCCGAGTGCAAAGGGTTAATTGTCGCCCTCGAGAGACCAAGAGACAGAGGTGTAAATAGTCTAAAAATTGTTCGACTTTCGTGTGATCCTCGAGCGGAGATTCACCGAGCGATTTCGCCTTGTCTCGCGAGTTTATTATTAGATATCGCAGCTTCGGAGAGAGACCTTTGGCTGTCCAGTATCCGAGGCTGAGAAGGACAAGGAAACGGAGGCAGAGAGAGAGAGAGGGAGAGAGAGGGAGACTGGGCCCGGAGCTGACGCACGCTACGTGTAAACAGTTCGTAAGGCCCGTTCGCTGTCTGAAACCGGTTGTGACTTTGCATCCGTGACGTAAGATCGTCGATTAGGATCGAATCAGGTGGGGGCAGGTGGAGGCCGGGCAAAAAACACGTGTGAACGCGAATTTATCATTCCGCCGTGTCCCCGTCGGTGGTTTTTTTTTTGTTTTTATTTTTCAGTGTGCCGCGCCACCGTGCCCGGTTACCGGTCCCGGCTCTTTCTCCTTCGTTTTATACTTTCCTTCTTCCGCGTGTCGGAGCTTTTTGTCCGCTTTCTTCCCTCTTTTTCTTCCACGGGCTGAAATGGGTCAAGTTCGCGGGCCACTCGAGAACCCGACCCGACCCCCTTTCCTCTCTTATTAAAGTTCGCGCGCGGCTGATGAATCCGATAATAAGCGACCCCTGCGTCTCGCGGATCCCTCCGTCTCCTCTCCTTTGACCCCGGAAAAGACGAGTCAACTCGTTGCTCGGTTCGCTGTACCTCCAGTGCTCTTGTTTCACCAGATAGTTGCTTCGTTATTTTCTCCCGGCGCGGCGGCTCGAGTGGCCCCGCGATACCGCAAACATTCATTAAAGACATTCTCGTTCAAGCACCAAGATTAGTTCTGAAGACGTTCGTTCAAGCATCACGATCATTTCCAGAGACAGTAGATTAAATATTTTGGCGTAATTTTGAATCTGAATAAGAACTTCGAGCGTGTTAAAAGACTTCAGAAAATTTGCACCAACTGAACTCGAGTTTTCCTTTCACTCCGGTTTCCACGAAGTCAACTTTTGCGAGCGCTGCTGTTGCGAAAGAAACAAGGCGAGGGTTAATCGAAACGTAGAATCGATTCGGAATTAGCTTCCCGTTCAATTCGAATCAACAGGGATCTACGATCGACGGGTCGAATGAGCGAGCGAGAAAAAAAATATCATCTAGAGCGTGTTACGAATGAAACGCGTGAATGGAGGAGAGCAGCGCGTCGCGTTCCGTTCATCATCGGGATCGGCTCGTCGCGGCGGGGGGAAAAAAATGATCCGGTGAATGAGCACATAGGCGACTTTTTGCCCCGGTTCTTTTCACTTATCCGGTGAATCGGCGCTCACGGAGTTTGCTCTGCGCGTATAGAGCAGCGCAGAGAGCGACGCGGCGCGGCGCGGCGCGGCGGGGGAAAGCGCGTGTGTCTCGTAAATGGCCGATCGACACGACACGTCGCGCGTGCCATTGGCAGTGAAAAACATTTATGGAAACGTGCTTCACCTTTTACGAGTGAAGCCACCGGATTACTTAATCCCTTCGGGGAGACCGCGACCGGGGAAAAGAATGACGGGGCTAGGTCATTGCCGGCGAGAGCCTGCTCCGCCTCCGGGAAACTAGGATCGATGATTCCGGACACAGAATCACGCTATACGTTCTCCCTCGATCGTTTCTGACAGGAACATCAGCCCTCCGACGGCGGTGGCCCGAGTCTATTATGACCCGTAGTATGAAAATCGTCGAACAACCACTCCATTTCAAAATCAAATGAATTCTGGAAAGAACGGACTAATGAAAATTGCTGAATAAATCAATACATGATTTTTTGGCTTTCCATTATCTTCGTACGAATGGTACCGGGTCACTTCCGACCCTGGTATAGCGGAGCTCCTGGAGGAGGAATTCACTTTGACGTTGTTCATTTTTTCGAACTGGTCACAGTTCTATTCCGAACGAATCTATTGTTGAACTGACTAGCAAAAATTGTGGAACCTGTTGCCTAAATCGCTAGGGATTGTCGGCGGTGTAATACGTTGTTGAGAATATTTCTGGGGGTAGTTTTCTAGGAAGAATCGGCTAGCAGAAAGCGAAACGAGCGAGGCGCGCGCACACGTTCGAACGAGGCTGCTTAACATATTCATCATTCCCGGTTGGAAACACCGTGTTAACCACCTGTGGCGACACGGAGAGCCGAGAAAATAAAGCTCGGCCGGCTATCACGGCGAGCAAACAACAAGAGAGAGAGAGAGAGAGAAAGAGAGAGAGGAGAAGGGAGAGAAGAGTCTCTCAGCGAGGATCTCCGCAGCTGCGGATCACGCATAGGTGAAAGTCGTTATCTGTTACGTTAACGAGCGGCCAGGGCGTCATGGGATCGGCAGAGGGCCGCGGAGGAATCGCTTCACGACCGGGAATTACCATGGCCGAAGCCAAAGGGTCATTAGAGTCGACCATTCGCCGCGATTACGTTTCGTGTAACGGAAGTCGTGACGAAACTTCTCTCGAACACAGACTCTCGGGGAACGCACGCACGGTGACACTAACCGCGTCGCCGTATTGACTCTGACAGTGCCTTCGATAGCACGAGCTGGCTTGCTTATTCTACCGGAGTTGCAAAACGGTATTAGTCCCTGAAAAAATAACAAAACAGTCGATTCAGTTGAAAAGGCAATCTACTGATTGAAAATTGAATAAATACAGCGTTCGAGACCGTGTTCCGCGAAGAAACGTGTTCGAGTTGCACAAGCCGATTTTGACGAGAGTTACGCGAGAGTTAGATTCCTTGGTAGCTTGGTCGGGGTTAGGTCAGTAATTTTGCCTAAATCG
Organism: Lasioglossum lativentre; assembly: GCA_916610255.1. Classification (NCBI taxonomy): domain Eukaryota; kingdom Metazoa; phylum Arthropoda; class Insecta; order Hymenoptera; family Halictidae; genus Lasioglossum; species Lasioglossum lativentre. Next base: position 33,722,749 of record OU744355.1, on the reverse strand, counting down.
TATTTTTAAACGAGGGATTGAGCTGTGTAAATGGTCGTTACAATTGCTCGTTAGCGGAACAGGGTCGATTCGATCCGGTACACGTCGCACCCGGAAGATCGAACGCGTTAAGTAATGACTCAATCGCCGGATCGGCCTCGACCCGTCATTATTATCGCCTCGCGTGTCTCGAATTCGAATCCCAGGAACATTTTCATTCCGGCCCGGCCGAGATCAGCCCCGGAGCGCTCGCGTAAACGTTCTCCGACTATTCCTTAATGCTCGGATCGCATGTCGCCGAAATTCCGGTCTCTCGAAAGAGGGCCCGATTCCGGCGAGAACGTTGCTCTCTCTCTCTTTCTCTTTCTCGCCTTGCCTCGCGCGCGGCAAATCATGGGATCGCGAGAAGGAACAGCGGAAACGAGAACCACGACAGTTTCGATGAAGTAATTGGCCGCGAGAGAGGACCGACGCGCGACGCGACCCGACGCGTTTCGAAACACACTCACGGGCGCGTTTCTCTCTAATGAAGATAAATATCGAAGCGGGAAAGTGGACGAAGATCGACTTCGATCCACACGATCTACCCGTTGATATCCCGCACTTTCGTTTCCGGTCGGGAATTGCAGACTAATGAATCGCTTCGCTACCTGTCAACGAAGTTAATGGCATTGATATGCGAGGGTTTAAATGGCGAGAGAGGTCTCTGAACACATCTGCGAGGATCTTCGATGGATGGCAAGTTATTTTGGAGGACGTGGGTTGGTTCTATAATTTTTAGAGGACTTTGCGGGGATTATCATAGGGGTCTACAATTTTTTGGAGGACTTTGGAAGGACTCTAATAGGACCCAGAATTTTTTAGAAGGCTTTGGCAATACTATGATAAGTCTCAGAATTTTTCAGAAGGCTTTGGGAATACGTCCCAAAATTTTTGGAAAACCTCTCAGGATCTTTGAAAGGCCCTAGAATTTTTAGGAAGTCTCTGTAAAACTCTGATAAGGCCCACAAATATTTAGGACACTTTGGGAAGCCTCTGCTAGGCTCTACAAGTTCGCAAGGGCCGGTCGAGTAGAAACTTATTTAAAGTAAGCAGCGAAGATGAAACAGTACCAAGAGAGAGAGAGAGAGAGAGAGAGAGAGAGAGAGAGAGAGAGAGAGAGAGAGAGAGAGAGAGAGAGAGAGAGAGAGAGAGAGAGAGAGAGAGAGAGAGAGAGAGAGAGAGAGAGAGTGAGAGAGAGCAGATCCCTCGCGGTTCCTCAGGGGTCGTGCGAGCGAGTAAATTCCAAGGGAATTTACGGTGGAAAAAGGGCTCGTTTCCGCGGGCCATGTTTCCGTGAAGCGACGTGTAAATCGACTCGTTCTTCATCGGCGGAACGGGACGTCGTGATATAAAATCCAGGAACGACATCGTAAAACTTGGCGCCCGGACGGTAAAATCTCTGGAAAAGCCATCAAACCGAAACGGCGGCGTCGGCGGCGGTGGCGTCGGCGGCGGCTAGAAGGAAAAAAAATAGCGCGTCGGGGGATAGAAGGAGGAGGAGGAGGTGGAGAGAGGGGGTTGGGGGAACCGTAAAAACACCTGAACTACCGATCATCGAAGCTAGACGATCGCCAGACGGTGTGTCTGCCGACCGAGAAAACCTTCTCTCAACTCCACGGAATTCCTGCTGTAAAAGACCAAGAAAAAGACCGAGCGAACACCGCCGCCGCTGCCGCCGCCACCGCCTGCCTGCCTCTTTCTCCCGTCAAGAATCTCGACTTTCTCCTCCCTTCGGACTCCGCGCGCTAATCCCGTGGCTCAGTTTTTCATTAAACGAGCCGAGGTAATCCCCTCGTCTCGGCCGTTTGATTTCCTAAGGATTCAAATTCTTCTGAATCCACGCCAAGCCACATTGCGCCGCGCGACGGGAACTTCGATCTTTGAACTTGGCTGCAGCCTCTCTAACCTGACGATCGCTCGCCGAGCACGATTCCTTATTCATAACCCCGCGGATCGAATTAAAAATTCAACAGTGCATATACAAGGCTGATTCCACCTTGTAACGGGTGACCCGGAATTCCGCGCGCGAGAAAATCAACGCGACGAGAACAGCCGCCCGGAAACACGTTTCCAAGTAAACCCCCTCGGAAAATTCCCTTTATCGCTCCCGATAACGCCGCGTGGAATCGTTGCGCACAGACACAGCGGTTAGGTGACCCGTTCACCGGCTCGTGCCTCGATTTTACAAACAAGCGAATCTCTTTTATTTGTAATTGTACTGTCGTTGTTACATATACACATATATTCGTAAAATACTTTCTTTTATTATGTTTGCTTCGTTCTTGTACATTATAATCATCGAGTAACATGCTTCGTTGCTATAACGTTAACGGTGGCACCTTGGAAAGTTTCGATTTTCGGCAAGACGGAGAAAAAGGCTGCCGGATTCGCGAGGGAAAATCCGCTTCCGCGGAAATTCCATCGTGTCGCAGGACCGAGGGCAAGGAAAGGGAAGAATTTCCGCGGAGCACTCTCTCTAATGAAAATCCTTTTGAAATACCGAAGGAGTCCACCTCCTCTCTCGGTCCTCTCGTCGCTCTAGCCTTCACCTCGGTCGCGCGGCCTTCGAAATCACGCTGGAATACGGTGAAAAATATTTTCGAGAGGAACCGCGCGCCGAACTTATTTGCGAGACCGGCTCGACTAGTGGTCTAATAGTTGCCCGGTGACATAACGACCTTGCCACAGCGATGCATCTCCTTTCTGCTTGGGACAATGGTCGCTCGAGGCGTCCCGCTCATCGACCAAAATGTTCGTGCGGCGAGGAAAAAAAAAACGAAACATTAAAGGCCGTCGAATCCTCCGGCTCTTTCTTCTGGCTGATTTGTTTGTCCGGGAGAAGGTGAAAAGTACATACTATGTTTTGTCACTTTGTCTTCGTCTATCGTCGAGGCGTCGTTCTATCCTACAGATAGAGAGCGTCGAGCAGCTTCGATGTCATTTCGACGTCTGTCGACTCCTTTCTGGAGGTGACCCTGACGCGGCGGAAGCTTCGAAGTCGCTGTCGCTGGAAATTAATATGTAATAAGAAAGTAAACCTTGTGACTTTTACTAGGCGTAGATCGCACATGGAGTGTTTCAAATGCATGTCAACGCGTGTCGATATTTTTTAATAATTTATGGATCTGTAACGGTTGCGTAACTTTATTCAACATTTTATTCCGTGTCAATGGAGAAAACCACTCTGCTCTAACATATGAAAAGCATCGTAACTCTATTAACAGGAACGATAGAGTCAATTCGACCGGCGCGCTTTTAATTTTTATAGCTATTTACTACGTGACTTCTCTGCCGGCGTTAAAAGGCGTTTAATAGTGTCTCTTAATGCTTTCCTGAAAGCGTCGCAATTTTTCCGCAAAGCGTCGCAAGAACCGTAATTAATAGTCGGCTGGGTGATCTCTGACACAGTGTTGAATACAGCGAGACCGTGACGAGCACGGCTGACAAGTTAAAACTTTGAATATTCATCCGAACCTGATGCAAAGATCGGCGAGTTCAATCGCGATCTATCGCCGAAGATCGCCGATAAATTCCGCAACACAGAGAGAGAGAGAGAGAGAGAGAGAGCCGTTCGAACACGATTGCTTCGTTCCTCGATCTTATTCCACATACATACAGTCGGGGACAAAATTAAGTGTGGAGAAAAAAGCGAAGATCACGATTTTTATTTTTCTCCTTTAAGTCGATCGTGTAAACATCTAAAATTCAAAGATCCTTAAATCTTTCGATGACCATGGCTTTCTAATGCATCAGCCGACTTCGATCGTGCAATTTTAAAAACGTTATTAGTTTTTAACGGGTGTCCACTTAATTTTATCGTCGACCGTGTATTCCCCGATCCTCGAAATCATCGTTTCCGCACGTACGATTTCCTAATCGAGAACTCTCGATAAAATACGCGTTCCTCGAATTACTCCCGGCCGGTTGGGCAATCGAATCGCGACGAACGGTTCTTCCCTCGTTGTCGTGGGGATATTTCCTGTCCCTGCGTCTCGCTCTCGATATTAGCATAATTTCGTCCTCGGAACCAGGAACCGCTGTGTCGAAAGCCTGTCTCGTTCGTTTTCCTCCGCGAGATTAGTCAAGGTTTTTGCCGGTTCTTATCGCCGAAACGGCGATTCTGGTCTTGACGACGACGGTGCATCGGTGCGACGCGGCAGCCAGTCGAATGCAAAGTGGTGGCTGGATCCTTGATCCTTCCGACTCGGTGACGTCAGGATCGCTCGCGCGACAACAATCGATCGGAATATTCATGAATCCGTGGAGAGCAACGCAGGCCACGGTGTCGCGTTCACCGCGATTACGACAGCGATCTTAGTGGCCCGAATGAGAGTCGCGTAATGATAACAGGTGAACAGATTTTATTATTCCATTCTATCCAGAGGAGACGTTTTTTTGTCCCCCCTCTCTCTCTCTCTCTCTCTCTCTCTCTCTCTCTCTCTCTCTCTCTCTCTCTCTCCCTCTCTTCTCTCAGTTTTTTAGACGCTGTCTATCTCGTTGAATATTTAACGAACGTACTCCGTGATCGGTTACCTGTGAAACGTGCTTATTCGCCGTCTGAAAATGGACCGCTTGGCGAGCGCTCCAACTTAATCGCTAATTATACTATTCCTTAACTACCGGCGAGCATCAGACAGCCCGTTCGATTCCGTGCTCTTGAGATGTGCTCATTTTTCAAGCATCTCAACACGTCGCATTTGTATGACGTTTTTGTATATCACACGAAAAATCGATGAAATTTTTCCGTTTATTTTTAGTTTATTCTAAGCCCAAGAAGGAGTCCTCGATTGCCGAGAGAATCTCCCCACGATAGAGCCGGCAGCCTCGTCGAATTCCGGCTCGTTTCGACGCAGCTGGTAAACAATTATAAACATGTGTCACAATGGAGACAATTGCCGCGCTCCCACGGCCATTAGCCGCGGTTTCCCGCGGGTCCGAGTTCCGCAAAAGGGTCCGTGCGTTTTCGCGATCTTTAGTTAAATTTCACTCTCGGTATCATCCCTGCCCAATTCTCTAACTTTATTTCGTATCATTAGCAACAATTATAAATCTCAACCGGGCTTGAACACCTATCTTCTCAATTCTGTAGAAGTAACGACACCTTCGTCCGTACCTCCTTATCGGTAAAAACAATTAAAAATCAATTCGATGTAACTTCATCGGTACGTCAAGCAGAAACTGTTAAATCCGTGGAAAATAGCGAACCGAGTCAAGATAGTTATAGAAAACTGGGTAAACGAGAGTTACGTAATTGTGGCAACTTCTGGGACCATAAAACGCGCGTACACGTCCCGGATTCTTTCGATTTCCTCGGGATCGCTGGGACAGAAAATCTACGCTAGTGCGATCGGCGAAAGTCGTCGCAAATTTTCTTCTCTTCCGTGTTCCCTAAGTGTCCATCGAGTGTTCGCCTAACTACGAGTTCGCGGCTTTGTTTCCCCGAGAACAACGCGCCGGTTTCGACAGCTTCCGGTCTGCGAAATTTTTCGGTTCTACCGCGGCGATCTTCTCGCAACAATTGTACTCGGTTACGAACGGAAACTTTCACGCGTTTCTGAAAAGAACATTATCGACTCGCATTAATTTGCAATCGTTGTTCATCGTTGCCCGTTGATCGACTCGCCGCGCCGTTTAGAACAATCGCAGATCAAATCGGCGCTCTTGTTTCCTGGCCTTTGTTGATTTATTTCGGCGAAGTTTCCGGCCCGTTCTTCCTTCTTCCTTCTTCTGTTGGTGAACTTTTTCCTATTTTCTTCATCTTATCGGTCCGACTACCAGACCAACTCCCATAAAACTTCCGCAGAGTTACAACCATCTTCCAAACAAAATAAAAACTTTCGGAACCTGCGTTTGTCACAGACCTCTGGTACTTGTAACCTCCTTCAATTTCTCAGACGTTGACCATCGCGAGCAAGCGAGCGAGCTGCCGCTCGATTTTTCGTGAACTTTCGTTTAATTGCGCGTCGATGCACGTCCGACGGGCCGGACAAGTTTTTAATCCCTGTAACCTGTTTCGCGGAAGAAAGAAGACATTGAAGTGCACCTAACAGTCTGTTATTTCTGCTGGATTTTTCGAGACTTCGTAAAATCAGAGTTCCAATGTAACTCGTTTCGCGAACCGATCTAACGTTGATCTATAAAATATCGTGGCGCTGTTAGAAAGAATAAACTGCGGCAAACGATCGCGGTAAAAGTGAAATACGTGGTGCGCTCTTGCGACGAGAACAGGAAAACATTTTAACAAAATGACAGCGGCGAACGTGACCCGATCTCCATTCCAATAAATAGCGAACGAGCGAAATAAATAGCTGTCAAAGTGGCAGCGGCGAAAAAACGAAGTCGGTTCTCTTTTCAATGAGAAGGAATTGAACGAGCAGAAAAAGAGAAGACAATAAAAATGCCGCGAGCGCTCGCCGAAAGTTTCTTTTTCGCGTAGCGAGACGAAGAAAGGGGAAGACGGTGGGCGTCGCGACTGAATGAGCCCGCGACAAAGGGGAACGCCGTGCAGAAAGAAGCGGAAAGAAAAGGACGGTTTTCGCGCGGTGGCATCAGCGAGGAGAGACGAGAGAGGAGAGAAGAGGTGCGGGGGCGAAGGCGCCGAAACGGTCTCTGTCGCGATAATTCCATTAAAGTTACACGTCGCGTAGATCGCCGCGGGCGCTGCCTGACGTCATGCCACTCGTTAATGATCCCGGCGAGATGAAAACACGCGACGGAATTAACGCGTGCAACGATCGTCACGAGCGACGCGTTCCCGAACTCTGATAAGGCCTGGACTTTTTGGGAGGACTCCGATAGGTCCTAGAATTTTTGGGAAGTCCCTGAGAGACATTGTGAGGTTCCAGAATTTTCGGGAAGTCTTTGGGAGGGCTCTGATAGGTGCCAGAATTTTTGGGAAGTCTTTGGGAGGACTCTGATAGGTCCTAGAATTTTTAGGAAGTCCCCCAGAAACATTGTGAGGTTCCAGAATTTTCGGGAAGTCTTTGGGAGGACTCTGATAGGTCCTAGAATTTTTAGGAAGTCCCTGAGAGACATTGTGAGGTTCCAGAATTTTCGGGAAGTCTTTGGGAGGACTCTGATAGGTGCCAGAATTTTTGGGAAGTCTTTGGGAGGACTCTGATAGGTCCTAGCATTTTTGGGTGGTCCCTGAGAAACAGTCTGAGGTTCCAGAATTTTTCGGAGGATTCTGATAGGTCCTAGAATTTTTGGGAAGTCTTTGGGAGGACTCTGGTGGGTCCTAGAATTTTTGGGTGGTCCCTGAGAGACATTCTCAGGTTCCAGAATTTTTCGGAGGGTTCTGATAGGTCCTAGAATTTTCGGGCAGTCTTTAGGAGGACTTTGGGAACATTGATAGGTTCCAGAATTTTTGGTGTGACTGTAGAAGACTCTTTCAATTGCATCCTCGTTTCCGGACTCTGAAAGGACCGTGCTTCTAATGTTTCATAAAGGGATTGCATTAAATGAAATATTGCAACTATGAAGCCTCATTACGGACACTGTTAGCGAAGCAAACGATGGTAGCGAACGTGTTAATGTACAACACAGGGGAACGAGGGCTCCCGTTGATGCGATGGAAAAGGACGAATAAACCGGCGGATAGCGATTATTGCAAGGTACAACACGGAGATAGAACGGAATAAAAACAGTCGGGAACGATGCAGAGTCTCTCCGTTGATCGATGTAGATCGAAGGAGCAAAGTTTTAGGAAGATCTGAAGTCTAGATCGGCCGCTATTAATCTTTGAACCGGGCAAATTATTCTTTTATATCGTCACAGTAAATTACGCGAGTCGAATGTCTTTTTTCTATAGTTAATGGGTTAAGTGATATACCAGTTCTATATGTATACTGTGCATAATGCAGATTTGCGTAATGCACGTTTCACGCTTACGTGTGTAGTCGGTGTTAATACACTCTCGGTCGTTACGTTAACGTCGCGTCGTCTTTCCTTTAAAATAATTAAGAGAAAAATAAGAAACGGCGAGCCTGGGGAACGGGTAGACGACATAACAAACTGCCATGTATTAGCATCGAGTCGAAACACTCGATCACAGAAATCTGTTGATCGTCCTCGAGTTTTCGGCTTTGTAAACAGGTCCAGACTGAGAGAGAGTGATGGGACAGGAAAAAATGAATATTATTCCGTGTAGAACAAAACAATCGCTGAAAAAAGAATGCATCTCGCTCCGAGTGGATTACGTTGCGTCTAAATTTAGCAGTCCGTTTTATTAACATTTCGCTCCTCTCTCCCCGAACCATGCTCCTCCGTCCTCATAATTATCATTTCCAAAAAAGTCCCCTCGATCTTGCCAAATGTTTTAGTTTGACACCTAGGAACGGAAATGAATTCTATCGAATCCTTGGAGCTCCATTTTCTCGATTTTTGCGGTGCACCTATAATTAACCGCAATTATTGGAGCTGTTAAAAATATTGTTAGAAAATTCCTATTTCTATCCTCGATACGGCAAAACACGGTGCTATTGTTTCGCAAAGAGTTTAATTGACAAGGGGATCGCTTCCGTCAAAGTTAACGCCGGGAAAGATTGGAGTAGGAAAAATTGCTGCGTCGGTATCATTTTAATAACGAAGAAGGGACGTATGGGAGGTAGAAAATTGTAGTCCATGGAAACGCGAGAGAGGGGGAGGGGGCTCTCCCGTCGCTGCGACGAAAATTGTCCCGCCACGTTTGTCTCGAACGGTTTCCTTGGACGCGGAGAGGATCGCGTGCACGCCGTGACACAGAAAATTGCGATACTCGATTGAAGGTATCGACGCGAGTGCCAATATTTTTTCCCAGTCCGCTTCGCCGAGTCATAGTTCTCGGCACGATCGAAATTGCCGTTCCAGAATCGGCACAGTTACGAAATAGGACACGCGTGTCGTTGCGTCTTCTCGCGATTATTACCGGAGTGATATTCTTCTCGATCTCCTGAGAACGTCGATCCAGCCGAACCGAAGTCGATCGAACGCGTTCCCCAACCGCTTGGATCACGATCTTTATATTCTCGTAGTTTCACGCCAGTTCGATCGATCAACTTTTCTCGTTCGAATCGATCGTTTATTTTTGCGATTATATTGTTTCTGTTATTGTTAATTATAATTTTTACATATACTTTAGATCGATCGGATAAACCTTATTCCGGAGCGAGACGAATTAAAGCGATTCCGTGAAACTATCGATACATGTACCACGACTGAATTAATCGTCGAAGTAAATTATTTTCCTGGAAATTAAATTCAAACGACCCGAGGGGATTATTAATATACACGTTGAGAGAGGATCGTTTGGCGAAATCTTTCGATCGAATAAATGGATCGATTGAATTGTTAAGATGTACGGTAGAGTACGGGATCGTCGACGCGCCAGAAATCACGATCACGAAAGGTCGCGCGTTCGCGATCTCGCCGAGTTATGCAGAAAAACAGCCTCGCAGGTTGCAGTTTTCCGCGGTTGCGATATTGCGTGCGGTAATTGCAGGCCGAAGGGGAACTTGCCCTGCCCCCTGCCCCCCTCTCCACCCCTCCCTCTGTCGGTCCGCAACGATCGGAGCAGAGAGCGAGAAAGACGATCGGGACTCCCGGTGCACGAGATCACGTATGCTAATGATAATTATCGGGTTCAAGCGCGCTGGAAAGATCAATTAGTTGTGCCGCGAGGAGAATGTTACGTGGTCGCGATTCTGCGACGACGGTTCGACGAAAAATATTGCGGATCGTCGAGACCGGTAACGGAATCGGGTTTCGAGATCGATAAACATCACCGATCTCCATGAAAAGGACGCTAACGAAAATAGCACTTGTTCTCTTAATTAGTTTTCAAGGTTCCGACGAATCTGGCATATGAAACGGAGCAATTTTAATTCAATTTTATAATTCTGAAAATAATAGAAATCTAGTATTTGGAAGATTAATAGAACGCACAATTGCCACGGTAATGTTTGCTTTTGAAAAATGAGAATCGCCGAGAATATTCGCAGAAGTATCTGCAATCATTAATAGTTTAAACTCGTGGCTTAGCGCCGTCTTCCGGAGACCCAGCAGACTTTGGCCGGCTGAATGCCGACTTCCGTGCGCTCGGCTTTAAGTTACCAAATTATGAATGGAAAAAGGCGTCGTCCGAGGATCTTCCCTTTAAGAAAATAAGAGTGAAGGTGGAAAAGCGCGTGCGAAGCGGCAGAAAAGAAGGAAAGACGAAGACGAAGAAACTGTTCTGAAGAGATTAAGAAGATTCTGAGGGGGGAAGCGAAAGGTTGGATGCAAATTCGCACGGATTTTATTGGAAATGTCAGACGCTCGGTTGCCGAGGGGTTAAACTGTCGCGATTGCGTAGGTACGAGCAATTACACGATCCAGTCGGCCAATTAACCGTAGCTAATGTCGGATAACGCGACGGTAATGCATCTCGTCTGGCAAAATACCGAGGACACGGATAGAGGAAGGAAGGAAGGAACGAAAGAGGAAGCAAGCGTGTACCGCGAAACGGTGATTTGCAAAAATTTTTCAGCATCGCGTTAACGCGGCGACGCTCGTCACACGGTTCGACACGAAGATTAATTAGCGTCGCGATTCGCTCCCGTCACCGCTATTGACATCGGTGTGTTTTGCTCGTTGTTCTTCCCTCCCGGTTCCGTTCCGATACAGAAAGAAGATGGTTTCCCCCCGAGGTCTTCGGTTTCTCTCTCGATTTTCCACGGCCGTGAAACTCTTCTCCTCCGTTTCTTCTTCGGCAGCCTCCGCTTCGAAAGTTCTCGTTAAACGTTTGTGTTCAGATAGCGGAAACGTTCTTCGCGGAACAGAAAAAGAGATTGTATTGTCTCGGCCGGAATATTCGACGCTTGTAAATTCCGCTGCTCTTTTCTCTCGCTGGATCTTCTGTTTATTTAATCGCCTCGTTCGAAGCGTAGAATTATAAAGTATAATAGAATTATAAATTATAAAGTTTTGCACAACTATTTTTCTGAATAGCACGAGAGGGTTGGACGGAATTCCGGAAGTCGGTTTCTCTCGGTTTCGAGCAACGAACGATTAGTCGGGCGAAGAGAAGAAGCGTCGAGAAGAGGCGAGGCGATTCGGCGGCCGACCGCGCTGCTTCGGTAATTGAATCTGATTTTTTAAGATGTCCGATGGCTGTCAAGGCCGAACGATAGTTTTTCTCCGGCCGGCAGGAAACGGATCGGATACGTAATTCATTACGGCTTCCTCCGTTTAACGCTGCTAACGTTTTCGCCGGTTTTTTTACGGGGCTACCCGACTTTCTTCGCGCGCTGAAATTCATCTTGCAGGGAAAAAGAAGAGCGGCACTCGGGGCCCAGCGCGAAAAAGGGAGCAAGAATAAACAGGGAGGGAGAATCGGGAGCGCTATAAACCGGGAACGCCAGTCAGAAACCAAAGGAAAACTGACTTTCGGCTTCTTGAGCCCTTGCACTGCTATTTTTTTTTTGTTACTTCGTCTGCGCCTGCAACGAAAACAAATTCCCTTTGGAATTTACCGTCTATTCGAACGGCTAAACGTTGATAAAAGGAACGGAATATTTCCTTTCGCTTGAAAAAACAATTAATAATATTTAATTCATCTAGCTCGGATGTATGACGATTTCTTAAAACAAAGAGTCGCGATATTCAGTGCACGTCGCATCTATCGATTCCTCAACCTCGAACGTCTCCGTCTGAATGATGCTTCATCATCCTCCCGAACGTCACAAATAATAATTATGAATCATCCGTGCTGTGTCCGGCCTTCTCTTCCATTCGCGAGACGTTATATCTGCTCTTGAAACGTTTACGCCAGCATTGTCCTAACAGCGTCTTATCGTTTCTCGAGCATCGAAGCTCTTCCGCGATAAAAATGAATTGGTTTGACGTAGAATTTTCACTATTTTGTAGCAAACGGCAGATAAAAGTGGTAGAATCAAGCGCGACACGGTCTCGAGCACGCACACATGCAACGGATGCACCTGCTGGCTGGTGTGCACGAGCGCGCGCCGATCTCGATATCGAGAGCTCGAACGACAGCCACTCGTAACGCAGGACCGCTCGTCCTTGCAACCTGCCAGGATCCTTGCCCCTCGGTGTTGCGTCAATCGGTGTCCGCGTGCCTCTTTCTCTCCGCGATCGTGCAATCCTTCATATCACTCGGATACCTTCCATTAATTATCCCCGCGGACATTTATCGCGGCCGTTCCGCGCGATTTTCGACGGACGATCGATAAAACCGTCCGTTTCGAGTCCAACATTATCGGTTCCTCGTCCCTTCGATTTCGAAAGATTCTGCCTTCTCGCCCCCTTCCGAAAAACTGGTTCTGCTAAAATATTACCAACAAAAACATCCTGTAAACAGGAGCCAAGTTCTCTATGGCCGTAAAAAGTTATGTGATCAAACAAAATACGGCCAAGTTCGTTAGCTTAGAAATACCTGTTGCAATACTGAAAAAAGCGTTTGTAAAAATTAGTATAAAAGAACGCTATTTAATTTTTAAAGAGTTACATGGAAGGCTAAATCATTCAAACTTAGCCGCTACATACCTAACACCTTTTATGGCCATTGTTTTAAAATGTAACGGCCAAGTTTCAATAATTTAGCCTTCCATGTTACTATTTAAAAATTAAATAGCGTTCTTTTATACTAATGTTTACAAACGCTTTTTTCAGTATTGCAATATTAACATATTTCCCTAATCAACCGCAGTCCGGTCTTTGATGCGGCGACGCGATTGTTACACCCTGTATATAGCAAGATTTATGAAAATGGAAAATTGCGATCGTCAAACGAATTACAAAAAGAAGGCAGATCGTTACGAGCGCCCGCGACAAACACGTCGGTCGTGAAATGTGGTTATCCGTGTGCCCAATTTGATTAATAAATTCGTTAAATCCGTTTACGGCTCTTCCTTACAATATCAATACCAATATTTAGCTCGAATTGCAGTGTAATATCATTGTAGCCGAGGAAACGGGTTTTCCGTGTTTCCGATTCAGATAGAATCTTCTCGAATTTCCGCAGAGAAAAAAAAGCAAGCACTATACAATTTCTTGCGGCCGTAACTCAGTCAGCGTTTTAACAATGTTGAAACGACCGCTCTCTATCCAGCCGCTCCATTTCCTTCGATCGCTCATTAACGACCGAAACCCAGATTTCAATCTCACAACAAGAGCGAGTATTTAATACGACAGAGGCTGCAATAAGTCGTTCTATCTATCATCTGGAATTATTTATCGCGATGCAACGGGGAATAGAACCACCGTGCGACGACAAAAAGGACTCCGGTATACAATATCGGCGCCGATTTTTCCAGCTATTTCCGTAGCATCGCATAATGTTCTCTAATTATTACCCTTTTAATCCAGATCGGTCGCGGCGATAAGTGCACAGGCAGGCAGCAATTCCGAGAATTTTGCAACATTTCTTTGTTATTATTAGTCGCCGGTTGCTTTGCTCGATCGTTGCGTCGATCCATTAGCCATACATTTTTCCCCCTCTCTTCCTCTCTGTCTCTTTGCTCTCCTCACCTTTCTCTAGCCGATATTTCAGCGTTCCCTAATTGACGTATTATCTCGGGCTAATTGTCCCGGTGAGTGGCGAGCGCAAGAGAATCTCTCGCAAGCTTTTTACGATCCGTAGACTGTCTCGTAAATAAATAAATAAATAAATAAATATTATTCCGGCCGTGCGCTGATGCTGATACAGTCGCTTTCTAATTTAGCTGGCGACCATCGCCGATAGTCGTGTGTTCGTTCCCTCGTGTTCCGGCTTTCGATAGCTCGCTCGCAAAATAAAACTACATATCTCGTACGGAGAATCGTCGTTCGACGCCGCGCCGCGCCGTTTGAAACTGGATCGCGCTCGCGAATGAGAACGATCTATTTGCAACTCGTTAACGTGCGCCGGCATGCACCTTGACGATTGTTTACCGGAAATCGATGCAGAAAACCTGTCCGCGATTTATCGGATCAAGGCGAGACGACGGAGACCGTCCCGGAGACGATTTTAACGACGATCGATGATTCCAGGGGAGGATCAATACCGAGGCGCCGGAGGATCCAGCAGCGGGAGCCCGCCGGCGAGTTTGCTGGTGGTTCCTCAGCCTTTGACCGTCAAACCCTCGCATCCCTCGCACCTGAACCCTCACCTGGGTGGACCGCACTCGCATCCGCCGAGGAAGTACCAGTGCAAGATGTGCCCACAGGTGAGTCTACCAAATTTTTGTTCAAACGCTGTCACCAAATCGACGCATCGAACTCGAAGCGTTCGACGTGCCTTTAAGGCGCCATTTTAGAAATATTCAATCAGGAACTGGAGCGAATCCCTTTAAAAATCAATCTACAGTACTGAAAAGCTTTAAAAAATGAAGAGACACCCCCTGCTCGATAGATCCTCGCTTTCGCGTGTAAGAAAATAACCATAAAGTCAAAATACAGTTATCTAATCAGCGTCGAAAGGGTTGAAGGGTTAGGTTAAGAACGCAGGTTCGTGGGGTAAAGGGTGGAGGAAGGGGGGCGAGGTGCAATTAAATCGGTAAAGAAACGAGCCAGGTCGGTGCAAGACGTAACTGCACATTCTTGAGCCGATAATGGCTCGTTTTACAGCTCTTCAACCCTTTGCGGGCCGTTCCGGGCCCAGCCTGAGGCTTCCTACAGCACAGTAGTGGCTGATTTTTACCGCAGGTACATTCGTAAAGGCCGCGATTCAACAAAGCCACGAGGGTTATTCGGCTCTCGCCACTGTTGTAAAACACCGGCCATTCATGCCGGCAACCACTTTTCTCCGCTCCTGGTGTAATACACCGTCGGCCCGACTATAGGGAGACGAACAGGGACGAGAGGGAGGGGAGGCGCGACAGACTTTCTCCTCTCTCTCACGGTCCCCCCCCCCCCCTTTTCTTTTTCACGCTATCTGTCGCGCACTAGAGCCACCCTTCGACCCTCCGTGAGCTCAATCTTCGCGACTCGTAAAGCTTTGAGACGCTTTCTTGATCATTCTTGCTCTTTGTTTCTTCTCTTTCCACTCTCCCTCTCTCCGGGCAGCTTTGCTCGATGATTAATTTCCACCGGAGATGCTTCGGCTTATTTTTCTTCGCCTTTCTCCCGGAGAAATCCTCCGATTTTGAGAATACGCTGACCAATTATTATTCGTAATTCCAAATATCTGTGGATATTTTAATTGAATTTCTTGAACTCTTCTCGACCATTCGAACGATCATACGAATCCATTTAATTTTCTTGAACACCTAAATACTTGGAAGAACCGAAGACCTGAATACTTCGTATACTCGATATATTTAAAGAGAGCGAATAAATGGATTCTTCGTACGACCGGAAAAAGAGTGTTTCCAGCTCCTGAAAAAATAATATAAATTGCTCACTCAACATCCCTTCCCCCAATCGCTATTCTCCCGAAGCATCGAAGAACACCCTTGCAAGGCACGGTTATTACAGTATATTTGCACTGTTACTTGCCTTCCGTCGAATTAAATAAAACTTTCAAAGCAAATGGCTTCCAAGAAAGAATACAGTCGAAGTTGAAGCGAAAATTTCCTATAGAATTCCCTCCCTTCTTCCGTTCGTATAAATATAATTCTACAACATTTCAACTTCGAACTTACCTACACCGTCTCATCTTCTATTAACGAAGTATCAATCATACTTCGCTACTCAGAAGTACGGTGACTGGTTTCAAGAGTAAATTATACTTCTATCCGTATACTTCAAAGAAAAACGTCATGAAGACAAAGAGAGCAGAAAACGGTCGCGATTACGGCCGATAAATAATTGAAGAGAGGGCTCCCACTCGTCTTTTTATAAATATACACCGTCGACGGAGGGTGACACGATCCCTTGGCTTCGTTCGTTCTAGGGGAATAGGGCTGTAGTTGGAAATCTCTCAATTTAGATTCGAAATTCACATCGGCTCGCACCCCTTCTATAAATTGTTAGTCACTTCGAATAAATGTATTCCACCCACAACCGCTCCCTGACTTCACTATCCACAACTATTCAGTCTAATTAAGGGCTCTTCATTATTTTCCCTACAGAAGTATATTAAAATCAATTGACTAGCTGTCTCCGCAACAGACAGCTCGAGGACATAGCTAAAATAACAACAGCTTCTATAAATGTTTAGTGACTAGACAAAATGTATTCCACCCCCGACCACCCCTTAAAACTACTGTCCACATGTGATCAGTCTGATCAAGAGATAGACGGTAAATGTTTTATTCTTCTTCGGAGAATTACGTAGGGGACGAATGTGCATCTTTCAACTTGATAATGTCTTTACACATTACGTAACGCTTCGAGCTGTCACATTTTTCGACTAACGCGCGAATAATGGACACGGTTTAATCGCAAAAGTGCGGTGCATTCGGCGATATACTTTGGCGAACACGTAATGGACGATAACGTATCTCGCACACACGGCGGACGTGTATCGATTTTATTCCCATTTGAAGCGGCGCGGCGCGGTGCGGCGCGCAGAGTTTAGGGGTATGTATTCGGCAGGTAGAGGGAACAGGGTCGACTCTGTTTCTCGAAATCGTGGCGAGCACGACGTGGCTCGTTTACGACAAGGACTTGCCGTTTACATCTTGTAATCCCCCGACTCCGGCGCGGATTAGCGCCCAGAAAGCCCCGGATTATCGCGCTTTCGTGCCCGCTCAGCTCGTGAACGTCAAATATTAGACGCTCGATCCTCGATCTTCCAGCCTCGGTAAGGAACGCCGACACGCTCCTGCGCTGCGGCGATCTCTAAGCGAGAGTGATCGTCCTGATAACGAGTGTGCCTCCCCACTTACACGCCAGATTTACGTGACCCATAGATTGTTAGCGGATCCACCGTTCGATTCCGAGCGCTTGTTAATGGCTCTAATTCCTCCTCAAACAGCTTCCGATCCTTTTTGACAAACCTCTTTCAAATTAATTTGCCGATCGACCCACCTTCAATTCGCTAGCCCATGTGTATCTCACTCTGCAGGTACGTTCTTCGTTATAACACAAGACATGGTCCTTGGACTAAAGAAAATTGGCTGAAGGAGGATTGTCCCAGAGGTGGGCATTATTTGGCGAAACAGATATTTCAAATACTATTTAATACTTTAGATTTTATTTTGCTTAAAGAAAATAGTATTTTATTTGAACAATCTGAACCTCAAAATAAAATATTTCTATTTCAACAATTTCATTCAGAAAATAAAATATTTCTATTTCAACAATCTGATCCAGAAAATAAAATATGTCTATTTCAACAATTTGATCCAGAAAACAAAATATTTTTTCTTTAACAATCTGAAACACTTTTGGATTGTTATAGTACTCTGAGAAACCGCATAAACATACACTGTATCTTATCGTTAAGAAACGATTTACACTCATAAATGTATTGAATTCGAACCATTATTTTCAGCAATAATATTTATAATTGAAATTGACAATAAAGAGAGAGACAAAATACAAATATTATCAATATTATTCATATAAAATACTATTTTCACAAAATTACTGCATCAAATAAAATATTTTATTTTTTAAATTGTGCACATACTCTAAAATAAATAGGATTATTTAATATTTACTATTTCAAATACTATTTTCCCCAGCTCTGGATTGTCCTCGCTAATTTCATACATGAAGAAAGAAAATGTTTACCGTACGTCTATATTTATTTGAAAGCTTACACAGTCTATTAGAAATTTTCATCCCTCGGTATTACCAAGGGTTAAATTTACCAAAGGTTCTTTAATTTGCACAGAGGATCCAGGAAGATTGTCTAACAGTTCCGAATTGGATTAGACGTTTGTTTTGTGTTTTCTGGTGGTTTGTTTGGCAAATTAGCGGAGGCAATCGGTTAATCCTCTAGAGTCTAGAGGGTTGCATTAACACGTCAAAGTACGTGGTCCTAGCTTTTTCCCTGATCCTCGGTCTTAAAAAAGCGGTGTTTGGGCTATCGGCAGGTAGCGGAAGAGTTGACAGAGAAAGAGACGAGAGGCGATTTTTGAAAATTGAGCCATCGTCGTCGTCGATGTTTCCCTTGGCGAGACGAGCGTTTACGACCGGATTTCACGGGTACCTTTCGTTGCCTAGCGCGTCGCACTAACCCTTTTTCGGGTTTGTTTGCGGATTTAAAAGAGTCCGTTAATCCTTTAACTGCTGAATGGGGAACGAGCGTGAAAGCCGAGGTCCTTGTACTTTCTCTTTTCTCCCGGGCCGCTTCTTCCTTTAGCTTTTTATTTTCTTGTTATGACCTAATGGCATTCGCGATTATCCATGGATTAGCAAGGCGCGACAATGGCCGCCTTGTTTCCGCCCCTCTGTTTCCGCATTTTTATTAATTAATCCGGTCCGAACTGTTTCCCATCTTTTATTTTATAATGTAATTAGATGTAAAAAATATTTTGAAAAATCGATTCGTTTCACCGAGATGTGTACATTAGGGTGGACCTTAGCTGTACCTGGATATGAGGAAGACGCAGCAGCACATTCACGTTAAAGTTGCGATAAATATGATTGGGAATATACGAAGGATAGACTTTGGATTACGACTAAACGTTCTTCTTGTGCAAAAATATTTATGATAATATTAGCACTGCAATGTAATTTTTTAAATATAACAATTAACTAATACTCATATTTTTGGTAAATAGTAAATACATATACAGGGTGTCCCACGTAACAGTTTTCACGATTTTTTAAGTACTTGCGATAATCTGACAAAAATATTTTCAACAAAAGTTGATCAGTTTTCAATTGGCTATATATTGCAATAAAAAAAGTTCGAAAAACATTTTTTTAATAGTATTGTCAAGGTCACCTTCATTTTTTTAAAATGGCACTTTGTATTTTTGACTTAGCAGTATTACAGCCCGTGTCAAGACGAATTCAGCGATCTGGTATACCATGACCTTCGGATGACCTTGAAGTGCCATTTAAAAAAATGAAGGTGGCCTTGACAATAATAAAAAAGAAATTTTCGATCATTTTTTTATTGGAATGTATAGCCAATCGAAAACTGATCAGCTTATGTTTAAAATAGTTTTTGTCAGATTATCGCAAGTACATAATTAAAAAATCATGAAAACTGTTACGTGGGACACCGTGTATATTAAATTTTACATATTTTATTGAAAATATCAATTCTTTTAGTTGATATTTTTGGAGGCATAAAATATTTAACTTGAATTTTCAGTGTATTCTTCACATTTAGCGTGCGGTTATTCCACGTCTTCCCGATGTCCGATTGTTCTCAAATGTTGTATGTATCATTTTTTCATGAAACGGAACAAGTGTGTGGGGCATCCTGCTCAAAATGTCATAGTTGAAAAATAAGGTCCACCCTATAGAGTACACAGCCCCTTAACGATCTCTTCGACTTTCGACGATCTTCCCGATCTCTCGGTTTCTCGGGATCGTGTTCCAGCGATCTAGCAACGATCTGACCGTTGCGAAGACACTGGGCCCGGAAGTGGTCGGGGAATCCGTAATTACGCGGCGGACAGCAAGATTTATGTGCGCCGATGATGGATTTCGTGAAATTTCGCGGCGTACGGTTTTATGAATCGCGTTTCGCCCGACCGGGAAAGCATAAAGAAGAATCGAACGAGGAAACGTCCGAGCACGCGGTTGACAAGGGGTTAAAAAGAGCGAAACACGCGAGTCGAAACGAAGACACGCAATTAAGGGGGGATGAGGCGCGGCGCGAGTACCGCGACGATGTAAAGCGAGAAGTTAAAGAGAGGCGAAGGAAAAAAAGAAAAATAAACATGGTGGGGCGGGGGGCTGCGTAATAAATAAAAATGCTCGACACGGAACGGTGTTTGCGCCGGGTACGTTGTAAGGGATGGGCGAGAGGGGAGTTCGAGAAACCGAAGTAGGAAGAAGAAATTTCGAGAGGAAAAGAAGAAATAAAGAAGACGAAGAAGATGAAGTGTAATGTAATTAATGACAAGGGGAAGCTGAAATCCGGGTGGCAAAGGAGGGGGACAGGGGAGGGTGTAGCCAAGTGAGAGGGAACGGGACGGAGATGCAATAACCGACAAGGGAAAAGAGTTAAGATGTAGCAGAAGTCGAAGACGAGGCGGAGATAAAGTGGCGAAGTTCGCAATAAAAGAGGAAAGACGAGAACGAGGGGAAGAGTTTTGCTAGGGGAAAAATAAGAGAAGAAGGTTGGGTAGAGAATTAACTCTTAAGCACCGACGCGGCGCGGCGCGGCGACTTAAAATGTAACCGAGACGCGGGAATTTCGTATCACCGACTCGCGGAACTATCGGCTCGGCTAGAAAGCGTAGAAAGTCTTATCGGTTCTCGTCTCGCTGTAACAATGATGCTGCGAGCACGTGTACATTCGCGAAAAATAATAACATCTTTCCCCTCGGTTTTACAGCAAGAAACAGTCGGGAAAAGAAATTTCAGTTGTATTATTGTTTTTACACAGCGATAAGTAGACTGCCGATCTTTGTGCAAAAATGAAAAATTTTCTGCATCCGTTGCAAGAAACTTATGAATTTCTTCAATTCTATCGATACCGCTACTTTCAATCGTTTTGCTGTTTTAAATTGTGTATATTTTTGATAACAGACCTCGCCCGGGAATCTAATTATACGCAGGTGTGCTAATTGGATAACGTTCGATCGAATGGAATAAAGCTTTCTCTAACACTGAGAAGAAAACATTTTAGCCGGTCCTAAAGAAAGAGGTGACTGTTACGGGTGAAAGCGATGCACGTTGGCGTTAGTGGAAAAAGAAATGGCGGATTTGTAAGAGGATGAGGTCGGCGAAATAAGAAGTTGACAAGCTGGATGCCGGAGGAAGATGCAAGGAAGAAAGAGAGAGAGAGAGAGAGAGAGAGAGAGAGAGAGAGAGAGAGATCGGCGATCGAAGGACATTCGGCGCAGCGCGCGGCGTACGATGGATCGTTAAAATTTAATGATATTCACCGAACGGTTATAGAATAGGACGGATTATCATAGACCGGAGGCCAGTGAAACGCATCGCGGCTGATCTGACACATATACCTTGCCCGTTTCCGTTGAAAAACAGCAATTATTGCCTGGCCATTCAGCGTGTCGGCCTGGTGATCCATGGCAGACGCGGAGATCGCGGCGACGGATTTCACTCGGCTCGCCTCGGCTCTGCTCGGCTCGGCTTCGCGCCAGTAACGCTCTCGCGATTACACGCGCGATCGCATCGGCGCCGGATTAAAAACCGTTTCAACTCTATAATAATTAAATCGCAAAAACTCGCAGACAGCCGCCACGCCACCTTCCTCGGAAGCCGCATCCGTCCGCGATGGGAATCGTTTTAATTTCTACCTGCCGCCGCCGCGCTTTATACGGCTCAAATGAGTGGATATTAAACAAACCGAGAGAGGATGGAAACAATCGAGAATGCATTAAAGACGGAAGAAAAAGACGAAGAAGCGCGGTGGAAGAATTTATTAAGAAGCTGAGAGAAGGAGATGATCTTATTTTTATTAGGTACCGGTAAAAAGAATTTTCAAAAGCGACTCCGTGTTTCGGTAACATGTACGTATTTGTTCAACATATTGTAACGAAATTACGCTCCGGTGGTTGCGATCAGGCAAGTAGCGCGTAAATACACGCTAATGATGCAAATCGGTTAAGCCGACGCTAGTCCACGGGAGAGAAGGTATACGCTCTTCAGCCTCGAGCAACAGACCAGAATCAATTCCGCCGACATTGTCTTCGTCTCGATCGATAAAATAGGCGGTCTCGGACGATCTCTCAGGATCCAGCGCCGCTTCTTTTCCGTCAGCGAAAGCGAGAGAGGATGCAAAAATTCGCCGGGTACATGCGTGTACCGTTGCACAAGATCTATGTAATTTGCCCGGGCCGGCTTCTTTCTCTGCCTCCTCCCTCCTCCCTGGTTCTCTCGCAGCCCTCCCATCGCGACGATCTGTAATTTTCGTCGATTTAATCCTGGACGAGTGCGCTCGGTATTTATTACACTGTAATATTGAAATAAGCGACTGACGAATAAGCGGGTCGACGCGGTGAGAGCAGACTGCCTCTGTACTCGCGTATATACTCGCGAGAGAGAGAGAGAGAGAGAAAGAGAGAGAGATCGGGGCCCACCGTCGCTGATAAGGCCCGCGGAGTCATTAAACCATTCCCTTGATCGACGTTTAATGAACAAAATCATAATCACGAACCGAGCTCCCCGCGCTCGCTTCCTCAATTATCGACGCCGAGGACGACTATCTCGGCCAGCCGCGAATTAAGGGTATCGGGAGGAATGGAGACTGCATTCTCCTTCTCGATCATTCGTCGAGCAGCAATGCAATTTGTTTCGCTCGCTATTCGGGGCCACGGGCCTCGCTCCGCTGCGAGCCGGGGCCACTTGGCCACGCCCACTTGGACCGGGCCACGCCTACTCTCAGCACACATCCAATCATCAGATTAAAATTTAAATTTGAAGGCCAGCACTGGTCGGTTAGAGAAATTTCCATCGCATCATGCCTGGAAAATAGAAAATAATATAGCTGGTTAATATTTCAATTAATTGTGATCGTACCAGTGCCAAGCAGCGCCGACCGAGTTTCAGCAGAATCGAGCAGTTTCGAGCGTGAAATTAGCCGAAGAAATGGATCTCTATCCAGGTTGCGCGTTTGCTGGAATTAATCAGGGTCTCTCGAATTATCGAGAGGCGAGAAACGTCGAGGCGAGAGATGGTCCGTAGAAAAGGAAAATCTCGATTGGCAAAAAGGATAAAGCGGCGCGGGTAAGGACCCGCGGATTCCTCCTCGAGACGATAGTTAATAATTAGCGTTACGAGGAACGGCGTGGCGGTGTCGGTCGGTCGGTCGGTCGACGTTCGTTACGTATTATTTTACAGCCGGACGATGATTCTTATTGTAATTAAGCGGCAGCGGCGGACCCGGCCCCGGGAATCGTAAATTTCGAGTTTATGGAGACGGACGGGAGCAGCCGTGGTAATATTAATTGCGCATCGGCCGTAATGGCCGGCGTCCGACGCCATTGTTTTGTCGGGCTTGTTCTTCGGGGGGGCCGGAAAGAGCCGGATTCGAAGAGGAAATGGATCTCTCCTTCGAGATCGAGCATCCGCGGCGCGGTGCCCATTCTTTTTCTCGTTTACGTCGTTACCCGGTGATTTAATCTCGCTCATGCTCTCTCTCGCCTCGACACGCCGCCATTTTAATTCGCTACGTTTCGTAATACCGACTCCGAGAAATCTATCGTTCCTCTTTTTCGGCCGGTCCGGCTCCTCCCTCCGAATTCCATTAACCCCTTGCGCTATGATTTATTTCACGGGTCACAGCTATTACTTGGTCATGCAAACGCTTCTAGAAGAACGAGAAAATTTATATTTATCGTCTGCCTGTATTTTCTCTAACAATTAACGACGGTAAATCGATTTTCATTCCGGTTTAAAGGAAATCAATAACCCGACAACTTAATTAATTTCGAAATCTTCGACACCGGTAGGACAAGGGGTTAACCCGATGCGAGAGCCTCCGATAAATCTTGTCGCGCGTACCCCGTAATTGTCCATTCACGATTTCCAGCGATTCCCGCATGCGTTCGCACCAGGGAGAAAAAGATGTATCGTGCGCGGACAAATATTATAGAAAACGATCCGCTCGTCGGCAGCAGTATCGCGTGAACGTTACACGGCTGAATTTCCAAACGAGGCTCGAACGTCTCGCATTACCCTCAACGTGTATCCCGAACATACCCGCGGCGTAAATAATTTTTTTCGCTTCATTATCGAACCGGGGGTTGCTCCGATCAAACGGGCCGCCCGTCAGAAGTATTATTTTACGCTTGTCGCGGCCATTTTTCAGCTGCCGCGAAATTACAGTCGACGGAGGAACGCCTCCGACCGGTAATGAGAATCCTGTATTCTTTCCAT
The DNA here is from genome assembly GCA_916610255.1 of Lasioglossum lativentre. Lineage (NCBI taxonomy): Eukaryota > Metazoa > Arthropoda > Insecta > Hymenoptera > Halictidae > Lasioglossum > Lasioglossum lativentre. The sequence continues at coordinate 33,698,851 of OU744355.1, read as the reverse complement.
TCTGCCGTTCGTGTTGCGAAGCCACTAGCGCGATCCTCGTGCCGGTTACACCCACGGAATACGTTGTCGCCGATCAAAGAACGCTAAAAACAATGTCCCTATGCTTAGCGGAAACTGCAATTTTGTCCACGGAGGAAATATTAGCGATGCGTTTAAATTCAACGATGAAAAGGGACGGACAGGGTCGTAACAAGTTATAGACTGCGAAACCTGATGCGTTTACGGCATTCGGAGGAATCTTTCGAAATACTGGGAAACTCGTCCGCCGACCAACAGAAGCGATTCTTATTTCATTGCGACCGGAAAGAAGCTCTCGGTAAGATTCTGTTTGAATCGCGAAGGATCATAAAGAGCAGCGAAATTTTGTTGTATCGCGAAGAAATTGAGATCGAAGCTAATCATTGAATCGATGACACAGTGAAATTTCGTTATCCCGTGGAAGAATCGAGATCCTGGCTTGACAGCTAATGGCGCGAATGCACCGATGATGGCAGCTTAGAAGTTGCCCGAGGCATTATGGGACGATCATGGACGCAGAATTTAGCGGGACAATAAGACTCGACAAATGAGAATAATGGAGGAACGAAGAAAGAAGAATAAATCGTTCCCGGAAGTGGCGGGGAACGGTGATTGTTCACCGCACGGAAGCGCGTTCACCTCGACGATTCGTCCAAGGAGAACGAACCTAACCGAGGCGGGGCGAGGCGGGACGAGGCGACTCGCGGCCGATATTATTCCGCGAATAATTTCCGCGGCGCGGTTAACTAGATCCGCGTTGCGGTTTTCCGGCGGGGCGCGGTTCTCTCTGCTCTCTGTCTCTCTCTCTCTCTCTCTCTCTCCCTCTCCCTCTTTCTTTCTCTTTTGCAGTGTGCACGGCCCCCGGTTTCAGGGGGCCCCCGATCGTTCGATCGATCGCTCGATGATGATGGCTCGAGGATGGAAAACGAGCAAGAAGGAACGAGCAGAAGGAGAGTTGATCGAAAAGGTGGGCAAAAAGCGGCCCGATGGAAACGGAAAAGGCCGAGGGACGAAGAGAGTCCAGCGCGCCTGCGTCAAGGCTGCTGTTGCAGCTACTGCTCTGCCGCTACCGCTCTGCTACTGGTGCCTCGTGGAACATGAATCGAGAGGTCGATGAATGAGAAACGGCCAGACGAGGATCCCGATCGAGAAGTCGCCGCGCGAAACATTCATAAAACCGTGAACTTCGAGCCGAAGGTCCGTCGTACTTCGAACGATGTTCGACCAAAACTCCAGCAATTCTTTTGTCCTGCTGTTTAATTGGCTTGCACAGTCCCGACACGTTCGCTGTTGGTTAGAGACCTCGGTTATCCAATTTGTTCCAGTCGTTTGGTAGACACACCTCTGCGAACTACAGACCATTTTCTACATTCTTCGGAAACAGCATAGAGGATAGAGTCAGTAGCGCGTTTTTGGTAAACGCGTGACGAAACAGCGGATCGTAACACGTTCACGGGCAAATTATCAGAAAATTCAGCATTACGGCCGTTATTCCGAATTAAACGATCTTTGTAAATTCCTAGGAGTACTGTATTATTACGAAAGCATAATGTCTTCATGCTCGCTCCATTTTCATCTCTCGTGTCTACCAAAGAAATCCGTCCTCGTTTCGAGGTTTCTGAAACAAGAACCATCGATGACAAATCTACGAAGCTCGTTTCTCTCTGATAAAACTGCGTGGTCTGAAAGAATACGTTCTTTCTCAGGAGCAGAACCTGGCGTTCCCAGAACTCCGATGATACGGTGCACCGAATCGACAGTTATTGTGGCGAATAAGAAGCCGAAGAGCGGACGAGGGTATATATATATATATATATATATATATATATATATATATATATAAATCGAAAGTACAAAGAACGAGAATATAGCCTAAGCATCAAAATGAAAAGCGAAGTCCGGAGTGGCTATCGAGAGAGTTGTCCAAGAAGAAGTAGAAGAAGAGGAGGAAGTCGGCGCAGCTGAAGTCCGACGCGAGAGGAGATTAAAAAGGAAATGGAGGAAAGCGGGAGACAGCGGAGGAAACGCCGCAGAAACTGGAAGAGAATCGAGAGAAAGAGAGTCGCGCGCGGTAGCGAGAATGATCGGCTGCGGTGCGACGGAGAGGAAAAGGGAATCGAATGGAAGAGGACGCCGAGAGACCGAAGACCGAAGAACGATGGACAAGGAGGATGAGGCAGGATGCTGTGCTCGTCACGGTACACTAGCCCCCGGACTTGAATCCCGGGCCCCCCGGGCACGGAGGTGCATAGCTTCATTCACCAGCCAGCCACTTTTTTATCCTTTCTTTTTTCCTTCTTCTTCTTCTTCTTCTTCTTCTTCTTCTTCTTCTCTCCTCCTTATTGCTTCTTGTTCCCGTGTTCTGTAGCCGCTCTGCTCCGCTCTGCTCTGCTTTGCTCCTCTTCGCTCCGCTCAGCTCCGATCGGCTCGAGTCCAGTGTGTGCGCCGCTTCTGGAAGAACGATGGGGAACCACGTCCGGGAGATTACAGTGTTGCGAAGTGACAGTCGGGTCGATTAGGCTCCCTCCACCGCATGCGAACCGTCCTCTCGTCCACTTTTCTTTCGGAATAAACTACTTTTCACCTGTCCCCGTTTGCAGTCCGATTTTTTCACCGTTCGATCAATTAAGTCTTCATGGACAAGTTTTTCGGGAAATTTATAGAGACCATTTTATAATAATTTTTCGGTAATTTTTTCATCGTTCGATCAATTAACGCTAAACCTACCATAGTCGGTCAAATAACCGGTTTCTGGTTTTTTATTTTACAATTATTGAAATCATAATGATGCTTTTTCACTGGAAATGATTATACACATTTTTGTATCCAAGCAACATATAATAAAAATCACAGAATATATCTATATAAATTCTTTTTATAAGGCAACATATATGCCAGCCATTTTTAGATTTTTATTGTAGAAATTTATGGGTGCCGTTTTGCAAGAATATTTCTTGTTTGATCTTAGCTGAACATCCGAGTCTCTAGGTAAACCAGATCATCAAGCTGGAAATTATTCAGGAATATATAGGAGAGTATTAAATGACGAGTAAACTTGTCTTGTCAGGTTATCGGGTCAAGCACGGAAACCAATCTTCTCGAGCCTTTGAAATTCTCAGTGGCCGTTCTCCACTTCTGTTTCTTTTATTTCCACGTTAACTGTCTGTGTCTGTCCACAAAGGATTGAACTTCTTAAAAATCTTCGGAACTTCCCTGGAAGTTACAAGGTATAGAATCTTTCAGAAATTATTTTGCCGAAGTACTGCCTTGAAATTAGCTGTTCAAAGTATATCTATCCGGCTTGTGTCCCGAAGAAAAAGATCGACTCTCTTTGAAATGAATTATTTCACTGACGAGTGAAATTATCTTGGAAATGATTTGCTAAGAGGACAGAGGAGGACGACTTCCAAAGATTTTCTGGCAAGGTCGAATTTCCTCGATGGTTTCCGAGAAGGGGGACCGGGGGACTGATGGTCGATATTATTTGTCGAGCATCGCCGTGGGCAAAACGAGACACAGAAGCTGCCGGGAGCAGCGGCGATCGGAGCGGTACAATTTTTCAAATTACACGTCTGCGAGGCGTCGTACGCTCTCTCGGTGGTAATACCTTGTCCTATACGTATCCTGGATATCGAGGTGGTGCTAGTCACTCGTTGCCGAGGCTGCGTATTTCTTGCAACAGAGTGTCCCTTCGTATATCTGGTTGGTGATTCGCGTGCGCGCCTCAGCCTCGCACGTACAACGGTGTGCAACGGTGCAACCTGCAACCTGCAACGCGGACCAACCAGTCGGCCGCGCGGCCACGTCGTCGTCCAGTAGCAATTTATTCCAACGCGTTCGCCGATTTAAACGCGGACCGATGATTTCGCTGCGAGATGATCCGGATCGAGGGCTCCCGTTTCCACGAAGCGACACTTTCTTTTTGCTTCGGCGACGACGTCTGGCTAGAGAATTTAATGGGGGATCGTCCAAGTGCTCTGAATACTTAGCTTCTCTCTCTCCGCGAGAGAGAGTGTGAGAGAGAGAGACCCTTTTTCTTTCTTTTCTCCTCTCGCCCGTCGATATAGAATTCGCACCGATATCGCGCTCCCGCTATTAAATCTCTGGTGGATTAGCGCAAACGGCAGACTTTTATGCAAATTCGCTGGTTTTATTGATTAACTTATTACCTCGGAATTCAATTAGAGATACGTGCACTGCTTTTCGAATCGCCTGGGTATTACTGTTATTATTTGCACGAGAAGAAGACTCGTAAAAGATGAATATCTTGTTAGATATCTTTATTTATCGAGCGATGACTTAATAGTCTTTTAAGGATCGAGGATTAACAATCGAGCGCCTCCGAATAAATTAATACGGGCTGATGTAACATCTCTTAGATAGTTTGAATAATCTTGTAATGTTGGATAGTATTACTTCTATTAGGATTGTTATTGAATACGATCGAGATTCTTTCAGGTGTAGGCCAGTCGTCAAAAAGTGTATATAATAGGCTTCTTATACATAATCCAGATAGGCTTCGTATACATCAAGTTTATACTTACCAGTAAAAATCATTCGATCAACGATTTCGGCAGTTGGAATTTTTATAAAACTGTCCACGAATTTTCTTTTCAATAAAATCGAAACAAATTCTACGAAGAGGTTAGTAAAAGAAGTTTGGGGTACCGGCGTCAAAAATCCCATAGCGCTAATTGATGACGCAGCCGCACAAAGAAATTACAGATTCTCGTGGCTGCGAGAGAGGGGGTCAGGGAGCGAGGGACACGGGAAGAGGGGGCTCACCTGATCACGCACCACGGTAGCGAGAGGCCCGTCATTTTTTCCACTCGATTCTTTTTTATCCCCCGCCGGAGAGCCCCCGTCCCCCCGGTGCCAGGGAGAAGAAAGTGGCCGGTGGAACATGGGGGCCCCCCGACCGTCTCAAAAACATCGGGTTAGATCTAATTTTAATCGAGTCTCTGCCGCGAGGCGTGCCCCATGAAAATGGGGACCGACCATGGGGCGAGAGGCAATCCTTTTCGGGGCCTTTTGTTACCTAGACTCGTTTCCTCGTTGCGTGACCGACGATTTTGTCGGGGCCGTTGGAGGTCTCGTTGCTTCCAGGAAGTTGCTCTCTGCTCGAAGCACGATCGGGATACACACTCAATGTTGCGATAATGACTCCAGATTCTCGGCCGAGAAGATTCCCTGAACTCCGGGGAAACGGATTGACAGGTTACAAAGCAGGAAAGGTCCATCCCCGAGGTGGACCGCAATTAATTCCCGAGCAGGGATCAAAAAGAATCGGCCTCGTTAAAAATTTCAACATTGTTCCAACGATGCGAAGATAATCGGAATAGTTTTCTAACGATTTTCGAGACCGTTCTGATGGTTGAAACACCGGCACGAAATTTCGGGGCAAGGAACTCGAAGGGGGGACCTTGGAAAAAAAAAAGAAGAGAACGAGAGCAACCGACACAATTTCCGTCGAGCCCCCCCCCCCCCCCCCTCCACCTTCGCGCGAAACACGAAATCGAACGAAGACGGAAAGCTGTGCGAAGGGCTGAATGGGTCAGGTTGTGGGCTCCGTCGTGTTCCCCTCCAACTCAACCTCGGGTTGGGAAGGTCAGGTGGGGCCCAGGGCCCAGCGGGCAGTGCAGCAGCGAGCCTCCCACGCCAAACAAAAGTCCTTAAGCCTTAGACTGAACATGATACCCCATTTACCTCCACGTACTAAATTTCTAAGTCCGATCTGCCCCCTGTATGCCTCTTATGTACATCGTCGGGGCACAATGCCGGGCCCTCGCTCGCCCCCTCTCGTCGCCCCGAGTCCATAGGAGTTATGTAACCGTCCGTCTGCGTCTGTCCGTTCGTGTACGTCTTGCCCAAGAAAAGCTTTTCTTTCGCCTCGAGATGCTGAATGGGCCGGGATCGAGGCGCACGATAGCTTTCTCGATTCGGTGTGAACGCACTCGCCGACATTACTACTACGCGGAACCGAGATCCAGCTCGAGCGGAAAGGGACGATCTACGGCCGAGATTGCACGCATGATTTTTCACCCCGCGAGTAAACCAGACTTCGTTAGGCGAACATCTAACGACGGTGTTCGACACTACAGAATTTCGGCTTCCAGTTTTCTGTAAAAATCTGGAACGCGCGAGAGGACTAACATTCGCGACAAAAATAAATAGCTGAGATTTGAAACAATGGGGAGACTAAAAGAACACGATACAGAAGATTTTGATCCACGGACCACCGGCAATTAATTGATCCCAATCGGTGCAAAACAAACGGTGGAACCCACCTTGCTCGTGTTGCAGAGACGCGTGAAACGGAGCGCACGCCACGCCGCGAGGTTAACGAAGCTCGTTCTTTTGTTCCCATACTAACAGTGCTCCGGATTGGTATAATCATCCGCGATTCCGGTTCTCGGAGAATGATCAGCGAACGCGGGTATTTGCATAAATATCCGCGGTTCTAGTAATTATTGTAGAAGATTAGCCGCTCGATACACGCGCGTTCTCGATGCGCTATCGGAATCCGAGAAACTTGTTTCTGCCCGTGTAACAATTTCCGAGACACCGTTGCTCGAATCCACCTGAAGCGGGCAAGGCGAACGAGCGACCAGCCAACAGGGGGCGTGTTCTCTCTGCGGTTTCCAGACTAGTTAAAGAGAACGCGACACCTGCGTCTGCGACGACCGAGACTCTCGAAGGAGAGACCCCCAGGAAGCTATAGGGGTTGGAGGAGGACACCCGGAGGAAGAGCGCGCTTACACCGTGTTTTCACGGAACCATACGTCACGAGGCGAATCTCCCTCACGGAATTCCATTTTAAACAGCCGAATCCATTCCCACGCAGCCTGTCCAATAAATCCCGGGCCGAAAACAAAAAGCGACTTCCTGCAGCCCCCCTCGAGTCCTATTTTAAGACGTCAAGTGTCATCCCCGGGGAGCGCGCCGCATCGACGCGACTATCGCACGGAGCTCGAAGGTTGGCACAGTCTCTGCGACAAGTCCCAAACATTAATCGTTTTGGTGCCACTAAACGAGCCGTATACAATTCATTTGACTATCTTTGAGATTGTCAGCGTCGCGTATCGATGACGGTGGTAGCAAACGCGTTGAGCAGGTTTTCGTTGCCAAAAGACCACACGCATACTCGATCGAGTGGCCAAGAAGGCGAAGAACGCCTTGAGACATTGACGCGCACACAGGACCGCGTCTTCCATATCGCTGCAGCTTCGTTTGAGAGCCACTGTCGGGTTCAGACAACTCGAAGCCGCCGTGATAATGCGTGACAATTCGAATTTACTTGCAATTACCTATGGCCGGATGATCACGTGATGCCACGGCAAGACGATTAAACCCTCCGCCGGGGCCCCTCCGCGCCCCTACACCCCCCTGCCCACTGCCAGAACTCATTCTCTCCGCACAGACACAGACAACGTCCCGTTCCGAGGAACGGTGCGCCGCGTATCGACCGTAACTAGTTGACTCGATTCATCGTTTCCTTTTTTTTTTTCTCTCCCTTTCGTTCCTTGCTCTAGCCCCCCACCCCCTCCCCCCCGGGACGTGCCCCCTCTCACCTCTCGGCCGGCGCGGCATTTCGTCATTTCATCGGCCGCGATCTGTGACGAAAGCAGTCGCTGCACTCTCGACACGCTCTCCCAATCTCCCCCCCCCCCCTTCTATCTCTCCTTCTCTCTACCTGGCGGCGATCCCTGTTGTTTGACGGATCATTTGCTTTTTTTCCCCCGCGCCGGACCGAGCAATTTTTCCGCATTTTCCCGGCGCGGGCCGACCCGACCCGACCCGGCCCGCGAATATTGCCAATTTCGGAGCGGCTCGACCAGCCACGTTCTGCGTCTAATTAATAAAAGAGGCGCCGACCGAGTTACCGCCGCCCCGCGCCATTCGTGTAACGCGATTTACACCGTTTCCCGGAGCTTTTCCGCGTCCCCCGACCGCCTGCGTTCCGTCCGTCGACTTTTTACTCGTTCCGACTCCCGTACGTACGATCCTCTTCCGCTTCCTCGCCGACGAAAAAACGCGAGGTCTGTCGCGTGTCCAATTTTTTCGGGGGTTGCACCCACCCTCTTCGTTTTTTAACCAGGGTGGTGTGTTCGACTTTAAGGGAGGATCGTTGCGTTTCCTTACGCGTCGCGTATGGGGATCTATCTTCGTCGAGTGCTATTCATAGTCGGAGAAAATACTCAATTAGACGAACGCAGCGTCTATCTTTGGAATGATTCGTGTGCTCGAGCGGACTATGGATCTTTACGCGAACATTTTTACTTGAAATTAATAGCGATGGACTCGTGGCCTCCGGGAATCGAAAAACGTAGTCGCGTGGCAGATTTCGGACGGGGCCCGATCGCGTCCCGGGATTCTGGACCTTAATGTACCGGGTGAACAAGTGGCAAACGAGAAGAAAAGGAAGAAGAAGCGGCTGCTGCAGGTTCGGTAGCCGCGTAAACGGGGCGCGCGGAGGGGCCCACGATGGAAGGGGAGAGGGAACACCACGGCGAAACAGAGGAAAGAGAATAAATAAGAAGTGGTGCTGCTCTGCTCGCAGAGGCTGCCGATCGTAAATCTGTGGCCGGGGCCTCATCACCGACCGAATATTCTTTCTCCCCTCCCGACTCACTCTCTTTTCCCCTGCGAGCATATGCATACCGTTCTCCCGTCTCTCCCTTATTTAACTGCCTATTGCGTTTCGTGTGGCTCTCCTTCGATCCCTCTGTTTTTCCTTCCCTTTTTTCATCTGTTTGCCGTAGATTTTTCCCTTCCATGAAATCCTTGTGTGGACTTTATTTCTTTTCGACCGTGTTTTCTCTTCGAACAACAATAACACCTCGCTCCTTGGCTCGGAACCTTTCAAGATTTATGGATCTTACATGGAGTAGGAAAATCTAGGAAATCTCACGAATTATATTTCGAGATTTTGGCTGATTACTTTAAGGGGGGAGAGCCCTATGTAAAATGAAATTTTTTAGCAATTTTTTTTTTTGCTTAAATCGATAGAAAATTTCCTGAGGAATACGATAAAAAAAAGTTTGAAAGCTATCAGAGATGTTCTTGTACGTTATTTTCAAAATAAAGTGAAGAGTTGTATTGAGCTGGAGCGACGCAGTCTTGATCGCACTAAAGAGGCTCGTGCTTCTCGAAAAGAAGAAAAAACGGCTGAACTGCAATATTTTTATAAAGAGGAAGATCTGTTCTATGGCCCCGGTATCGCAGATTAGCAAAAAACTGCAGTTAAAGTTAAAATGAATTACGATTTTAACACAATTTTTCTGTTATACTAACTTTACACAAAATTTTGCACGCCGTGCAACGTAGCTCGTAAACTAATTACTCGATCTTTATGAAACTTGATATACAGGGTGGGGCATTTAAATGGAACACCTAAATATCTCGGTTATTAATAGTACAATAAATCTCCACAGAATAAAGTTGTACTGTTTCGAGGGGCGAATTTGATGATGGTAAAATTTTTTTGTCAAGGTCATGTTTTTACAAGATTTCAAGGTCATCGATATTTTTTTAAATGGAATCATACATTTTTTTGTTCATATTCTTATAGAGAATAAAATGACAAATTCAACAACCTATCATAATGTATGATTCGGCTCGTCTGATCTCAAGATATTTACATTAATATGTCTTAGCGTTGTGGAGCTCATGAATTCATACTGAAACCTATGTTTATTAACAATTAAACTTAAAAATATATATTTTCTGTTACGCTATAACATCAATAAATGATAGCTGAAATTTTAAATCATTCTACGCGTTATATTTAAAACATAAAAATTCTTGAAAACAGGCCATTTACATAGGGCTCCCCCCTTAACTTGTACATGGATTTCACAGCGTCTTTCCTCCGAAGATCCCCAAAAGAGACGGCCAGGGGAGTCTCTCCGTTATCCGAACGCTATTCCACCGATACATCTTGCTCCATCGAAATATTCTTCTTCGAAGCAGCACACCCCTCTTTCTCTCTCCCTTTCCCGATCCCCTCTCTCGCCGGTAGCCGCGCGCAGGAGCCTTTATCTGCTTTTTTGCTGGACCGCGACTAACGAAAACGGGCCCCTGCGGCCCCCGGTAGCCGATTCCCTCGGAAATTGAGTAGCTATAAAATTAATTATCCATCGTACTTTATCGCCCGGCCGTGGTTGGCTTGCACGTCGACGTGCCCCCCTCCCCCTCCCCTCTAAAACCATGCACAGCCCCCCGGAAAGGCTTAACCGTCCAGAGAAGCAGGAAACACCGAGCCAGCCGGGCGCAGCCGTTGATCTCGTAATCTTTTTCGGGAATCGATCCCCGATAAGTTTCTCTCCTCGGGCCCTCGATAGACCCTCACGACGATAGCGTATCATCGTTTCACCATGGGGAAGACACACCGAGATCCTTTATTCTTCGTCTCGACAACGAAGAATCGTACGACGCCGGAGATCGACGCACGGAAGATCGATTTCTATCGGTGATCTTCGATTGACGTGGGTGGGACAACCTCGAGCTGTGAGAATCGACGAAATCCTCCAAGTCGGTGAACCTCGAACACATGCTTACAGTCAGTCCCGTAATCGATGGTACACACACTAAGTCGGAATAACTTGTTTATACATGGACCGAACGAGTTCGTGAATTATTTTTCACAATTTTTTCATTTGGAGTCGTAACGAAAATTTGGAAAATCTGTTTCCGACCGTGTATGCGTATTTGCGCGTTCGCGAGACATCTGTGTCCCCAATCCTCTGCGAGATCTTTTTTAATTTCTCTGGCAGACCATTCGATGGACGCTTAACTTTTTTACGTTTAAAATAAATTTCCTGAATAATTAGGCTTCGGTTATAGGCCGCTCGGTACCGCTGAACGACAAAATTTTTAATCGATTCGCCGAACGACCGGCTCTTATCCGAATATAATTTATTTGCGAAATTTCGGTGGCAGGGTTTCGGAGGTTTTCGGTCTGGTGGTGCGCAGTGTTTCGGAACGATTAGAGCAGGGTGGTTCTTCGGAACGGTGGCACCAGGAAACGGATTAAAAAGGAATCCTGCGAGCGCACGGTCCCGGACCCCGTGTCCCTGTATCCTTGGATAATGCAAAACGCGAGCGTCCCATTAATCCCGATTTTTGTTCCGGGACGGTCGCGCGCATTTTAATAAATCTGCGCGCCGGCATTAAAAACTTTTACGATCCGGCCTTTTCCCCGGTCCGGCCGCCTCGCCCCTCTCTCACCTCTCCTCGCTCTCTTCCCGCGTGCCGCGCAACCGATATTTTGTATTCGAGAAAGACTAATTACAACTAGTTCCCGGTAATAATTAACGTAAACCCGCGGTCGTAAACTTAAATGGGCCAGAGCGGCTCCCTAATTAATTCCGCAGCGTCGTCGTCCCGAGCCGCGGAAAGGAGCTTCATTAAGGACTGGTGAATTTTAGCGTGAGCGAACGGGAGCGAACGAGAGCGAGTCTCCTGCTCTGATCTCCTCTCCTCTCCTCTCCTTTCTCTTTCCCCCTTTCTCTCTCTCTCTCTCTCCACGCTCGTATCCTGCGACAGGATCGAGAGAACGGAGCCCGAAACGATTCAATTTCTCTTCTCCGATCCACCGAGTCAATAAAAGTTAAATAACTCCCGTTCAGGATCGAATTGCCTCGGACACAGAGGGTTACGAGGGTTAAATTAAACGCAAAGTGGTCGTGCTCGCTGAATCATACGAGCTTTCTGCTTTTTCTCTCGTCTATCCGTGGCCCGCGCCGCGCCGCGCCGCGCCGCTCCGAAAATCCCAACTCCACTCGACGGAAAAATTTCCAATAACGGTGGGGATCCGGAGCCGACCGGGGAATCCTACCTACGGAAATATTTATTTATTCATTTATCAAAACTAGACCGCCCGCGATTTACCTCTAAATCGCGCGACGGGCTTTATGCATTTAGAGTAAAGAACTTCGATTAAAGGAAGAAACAAATTTCCGGTTACGCAGTCTACTTGTAATGTACCGAAGCGATCGAACGGGTCGCAACTGACCCAATTGAAGTGATCCGGTAGCGTCAAAACGATGCGATCGGTAACCCAATTCCGTGGAAACAGGAGCCACGAGGAGCGTCCTGTTTCGCGAGTAATCGTCGAGTCCTGAGACTCGGAAGACACCGGCTCGGTTATTTAGGCTGGCCAGCCAGCAGGACGATGAGTCCTACGATTCAGAAAATCGAAAGACCGAGAGGACGATGTGTGTGTTTAAGTGCGCGCAGTGGTCGGCCCTCGTTTCTATCGGGGCCCCTCTATTTCTCATTTTCTCTCCCCGGTACCTATATCCCCGCGGTCGAAGGGGGCCGGGGGGAGGGAGGGGGGGATATAGAGGGGGCCCCCTTGCTCACTTCCTAGGGATGCTGCCCCCGAAAGTCAGGTTCCCATGCCCTCTCGGTCTCTCCGTCCCTGTCCAGCCCTCCTGGAACCGGATCGGTCTCACTCTGGGCCACGAGGCCCAGTCTGCCACCTGTCCCTTGCGCCGCAAGTCTGGAAGGAGCAACGATGTCTTCCTACATGTTGAACATGCATCGTGCTCTTGCCCCATTGTCTCTTGTTCCGGCTTCTTCTTCTCCTCCTGCTTCGTCGTGGTCGTTCGTGCTCCGAGACTCTCTGCTTTTCTTCTTTCCGGGCTCCTAGTTCCACCCGTTTCTCGCGTCTCGCGTTATCGGTACCCTTGTCCTGGGTCAGGGTCTCCGATTCTTTCTTTATCCGTGCTATCATCATTTCTTTCGAGTTCTCTTCATCTTCGCTTCGTTATCTCCTTTTAGGGGATTTTATCATGACCGATGAGATATGCTTGAGAAATTCTTACTCGACACCCTTTTTACGTGTCTTCTTGAGATCAATTTAGCTCCTCGACAATCGCTCTCTTTGTATTTTAAACAAACCATACTGTTTTCGCGCGTAGCGAAGCTGATTTTGATCGCGGAACTATCCTGACAAGGATACGCAGCGGTAGTTGGGATTTAAAGAATTTTCACTTTTTTCGGTCGCCAAGGAATCCCCTTTTATTTTAATGACACCGGACGTTCACTCCGGAGACGATAATCCCGCGAAACAGATACAAGATGCGCGTTGATCGTTCGCTGTCTGGATCAAGAAGACAAAGGACAACGGGGCAGGATCGTTTGTAATCGTAACGAGTATGCGTGGCGCTATCGATGCGTAGACTCGTGCCCGATTACCGGAAATTGTAAACGTTGTAGTCCTGAACACATGCATTTATAGCAATAATAGATGCGATTTGGAAATGTATGAAAATTTAAAGAATTTTAGAGCGGCGATGTATTTTTAGATTTTCTATGTTGATTATTAAAAAGGTAAAAAATTTCTACGTGGTTCCAAAATCTTGCTATTGACTTGTACAATTTATACAAGTGTAAAATAATCATGGGCTCGTCGAGCGAACTTTGTTTTGATGTGGCTGGATAGGAAGTTCCGCTTGAAATTAATATTCCCCATCGATTTTTCCTGCGGGCTAAAGTTTGAGCGTTGCGGGAAACGAACTAGCGAATTTGTTGTTTGCGCGGCCGATCGAAGATCTTCCACGCAGCGAGAACGCAGAGTTTCAAAGGCTCGAAACTTGGTCCGAACGAACACCGTGTAACTAGTTGCCCGTGTAACCGGATAACAAAGTTGCGGAAAAATCGAGTCTGGCTCATTTTTCTTGGGCTCTTGTTGCTCGCTCACTCTCGCTCACCCGATATACCCCCTAGGGTTTCGCTTCTTGATCTTCGGATTCTTCGGCGCGACTTTAATTAAACTTCCACGAAGATGTTGTTCATGAAGGCATTAAGTTGAAATTGAATTCCTCTTTTTCTTCGGGCTCGGACCCCCCGCACGTCCTTTGAATCTTTACAGTTTTTACCCTTCGTCTCGCCGCCGGTCCTGTAATTTTAGTTGAGCCGCGAGTTCGAGGAGGAGATCGTGTTCTCGCGGAGGGATTCGCGTGATTTTCATTCCGCGTGGATCGCAACGGATTAACAGAATTATGAGAAAAATGAGCAGACGAATCAAAAAATTTTTATTATGCATAAAAATCCGCAGTTAATGATAAGTAAATGAATGCGGTTGAATTGTTGGTAGACGATTCGAGAAGAGTCTGCGAGTGCGAAGAGTTGACCAGCTAGGAAAGGGTGCTTATAAATCGAAGACAGAAGGCAGGTCAAGTCAGGCGAGTCACTGTCGCCGAGAGCTCTCGCGTAGACACAAGTTAGCGCACGATTACGGGGAACGCTCCTCGATCGTGAAAGATCAAAGGAAAGGGAACAGGAATCCCCATTAAAATTACAAGGGCAAGGAGCTGGGAAGGTAGTCGTAGAGTGACCGAGATACCTGATGTTCCAGTTGCAACCCTTTGCTCTGGCCAGAAGGGCTTCCCTATAAAAATGATCCCGTGGGCTCGGCGCGGGATTGATTTAGTGGGCTAATGACGAACCGAGCCAGCCTCCCACACGAATCGGGAGTGCTCCAACCGCTTCTCTCTCTCCCTCCGCTCCCAAAGGTATTTTTTTACCTGGCCCCTTGCTAGTCGAAGGAAGGGGCCCCGCCGACATCTGGTCAGATTTTGTTTCACAAAAAAGTCCAGTAGGCCCTTATCAAACACGAACGAGAAGCGCTCTCGGGGGAGGGGCGAGGACGAGAGACCCTGTGGGAACTATTTCCGAGGCTTTCCCATTCGGCTGGTCCCTGATTGCCTTCTGGAATCATTTTCCGGTGATGTAACACGAGTTATTTATTCTTTGACTAACGCGTCGAGCGCTTAAACGACTCCCTTCGCTCCTGTTTCCAAAACACTCGGCCCTCTCTTGCTAATAATAACTCTCCCGAATAAGGAGCATTTAGTCTCAGTTCATAATTGTCCCAACGAACGGGGCTCGCTCCGAGCTGAATAATTTCAGCGTCAGCTCTAGACTGCGGATCTTAATGCAAAATCGTAAATTATATTCATGATTTGTAAAACGCAGGAAATATATAGAAATTTGTTTCTTCGTTTAACGGTTCGGTAAGCTGTAAATAATTGCAACAGTCTCATACAGAAATTGAACAGCTTTATTATAAGTAGTGTCAAAGGACCCGAGTCTATTAGAAGAAACGTAACCAAACAAGATGAAAAAATATAACCAGAAAAAATTCAGGCAAAAAATTAATGAAAGAAAAAGCTGATTTGCAGCAGCTCAGAGGGGAACCGATAACAATTTCGGGTCTCTGGCCCCCCCGGAGAAGAGGGACGACAATCCACGGCACGCGCAAGTGGTTTTCTCGAAATTCCGCAGCGGTCTGGTTTTTTGGCGGCACGCGACACACCTTTGTCTCGCGGTCGCGTGCACCCAGGGCTCTAACGAGGAAATTTTTTCGCAGAAAAAAAATCAAAGAAGGGGGGCTATGAGAAGGTGGACGCGTGCAAACTGCGGGTCTCTCTCGCGTACCTCCTCTTTCTGGGGGGGAGGGCGGGGGGCGAGTCGACGGGGCACGCGCGCAGCCTGCGCGCTTTTTTGTGGCCGAAATTTATGGATTCTCGTCGGAAATTCGGAAATCCAGGGGTCTCTTCCCTTCCGGGGTCGCCTGCATCGTTTTTTCACCGTTTTGTTCCGTTCCACCTTTCCCGGATCGATCTAAAAAAAAATCCACGCAGCTTCCTTCCACGCGCCACATGGTACGTTGTGTGTTTTTTTTCCAACCCCTCTACGCGATGGACGTCTCCTTATTTTCCACCCCTCGATTTCGGACCCCTTTGTCCTGTTCTGGGCCCTGCCCAGCGTCCGGCAACGTACGAAATCTCTTTTTTTTTTCTTTCTCTTTTTCGTCGGTCCGTTCACCCCTCCCGGGTCAGGGGCGAGAGTGAAAAAAATTTCATTGAAAATTTGCCTAACCGTCTTTCGCCGGTCACAATGCTTGCTGCGCGGCTCCTCCGAGCTCGAGGGGACGGAGAAAGTGGACGTTCCGCGGACGACGTGTGGCGTGAACGGTGGTTAGAGATCCCTTTTCAGGGAAATCAAGCTCGATCGGGCTTTGTGCCCGAGTCTCTCTCACCGCCTACGGATCCCCACTCGAACGGGCACAACGGACTGCAAACACGAGACAAGTGGTTCATAAATAATTTCCGAGATCGCGCGGACCTTGCTCCATCGGCTCACAACTTCGCAATCCTTCGCGCCGATTTTTCATTCTTCGCTGAAAATCATTCCGGAACTCGTTGTCCCACCGATCAACACGTTCGTCAACGTCTCCCCGTGGTCATCTTCGTGATTAAAATGTTTTATCCAATTGCAGCGTACCTCCTCTGTCACTTTCAGATCCACCTCTTCCAGAAATGTAATTCATTTGTTCAATTTTTTCGCTAATACATATTTTCAATGTATCGAGGACAGAGTCTCGACGCAATCGGGGCTGAAAAAAAAGGAACGTTTCCTAGAAAATCCGCTTTCCGCAGACGCCACGTTTCTCGAGGCTATTATGCATTCCGTGACGAGCGAGAGGGGGCTAGACAGCGGCGGCGTGGATTTTTGACAGCAGGGGTAGCTCGTCAATGGGAAATTTGCACGGCTAAACGGATTACAGATGTTTTCGTGCCCGGACACACAATAGGAAGTCGACTCGAAGCGATTCCTTGATTCGAGGTGAATCGGGATCCTCCTGGTTCTCCGCAACTCCCAGGAATGGGTCTACCGGTATTGTGCCCCCTAAAAAATATATTTTTCCCCACAATCCCTCAAAATTCTTTAGTTTATATTTTTCCTGACTTTTCCTTGCTATCGTAAGCAAAGAAATATTTTTTATTTAATTTTGCTGCGTTTTTGAAATGGCCTAAATGGTCGTAGCGATGTAAGCGGTGCCTTATTAAATAAACAACCACCACTTTGTCTGAGCGTAATGAAAAATGTTAATAATAAGGGCACTGTGTAATTAGTAAGATTTCTTTACTGGGGTGCGATATATATTTTTGCTGGGTGGTTTTCGTTTAGGGGTTGCTCTGTGGATCCGGCACTGGTCTCGCGCGTCAGCCTTACCCGCGTCAAGACACATTCAGAACATTTCGCCGGGGTTTTGAATAATCCGTGGCCTAATACCGCGTAAACGTCGACCGTTTCTTCCATTTCTCCTGACGCTTTTTATTCTTCCCTTTTCACCGACTCTCGGACAGCTTCCCTCGCACGTGGTAGACCGGGATCGATTCTGCGCGCACCGTTCCCATAATAGGGGCATCGGGGCTGTTTTGATTCCAGCCAGTTTGCCGAATATTAATCGTCCCCGGCACCCTCTGTGACGCTGCACTTTTCTATTTCATCGAATTAATTCACCGTGTAACAGGTGAGCGAATTTCTATGACGACAATCCGGGAAAAGCGTACACACCGCGTTGTTCAACATTTTTAATATTCAACGCGAACCACTTAATCCTCTTAACAAGACAAATTGCCGATGAGAACATTATTTCTCGTTTTTCCTCGCGATGCAAATATTTAAAGGTTAGTTCAATTGTGATGTTAACACCGTGCTAAAGGATCGAAATTCCTAGCGAAAGGGCCAGGGGCATTCAAGAATTTTTCAGGCGTGGTTGTTTCATTTTCGTTCGAATAAAGGAAGAAAAGGGATTCGGTAAACGCTGCGGTACAGGCAGCTTCCCTTCCGTTGGATAATCTCGTTACGGAAATACTCGGCCACTTGCTCCAAGCCCCCCCATCCACCCACGTGCACCCCTGCAAGCACCCGATTTTCACGTCGCGACCGGCCTCTTGCGCGCGGAATCCCTTCCGCAAACATCTGCATTTCGAGCGGCCGTATCTTCGGATCCGTTTCCAAAGCCGGCCTCTTTAAACAAGGACCTACGCTCCCGCGAAATCGAGCGCGGGGGAGTGGCAAAACAGATCGACGAATACACAACTTAATCCTTCGAGTCAGCACAGAGGAATCGCGCCACCCCTCGGGATAACTCGATTCCTCGACTCGGCCGAATAAAAAGTTCCCGACGAACAGAAGATAAAAGATCATCGTTCGTTCTCTGTGTGTCTGCCTATAATACGGTGTCCACCCACGCGCAGCTACCGTTAATAGAATTTTCGCTTTGTGTAATGAGCATCGGAGCGAATTATTATGCAAAAATTGTATCCCCCTCCACCCCGTGACGTTCGCCATCGGCGGAAAAAAGGGTTGAAAATCTGTTGGATTTTCACTGTCGCGGAAATGTAACGCCTCGATATTACGTTACAGCGATATTGAATGTCGATGCATGATGCGCACAACAGAATTCCAAAAAAGGATATTCATAAAATCGCGCCCCGACTCTTTGTCGGTGGCTTCGATACGAGGTCTCATAAATTTACGCGACAAACGAATATCGCTGTGACCTAGCAGATTGAGTATACCGGGTTTTGGCGAATGAAAAGACCTGAAAGAATTGGAGAGCAGAAAAAAAATTTAAGCGATCCTCTCTACCGACTCATCACGAAGTTCCGAAGGCTCTGGGTCGTTCGCAAAACTAAACAGGAGCCTCGTGTATGAAGTCGTGCTCCATTTCACGAACGCTTGTGCACGCGAAGCTCCAGAAAGGACGAAACGATCCTCGCCGCTGTTTTACCTCGACGAGGGGATCCTCGCAATTCTAGTGGGTCAGTTTCGGGTGGCGGGACATCGACCAAACGACCGAGACAAAGTCGGAAAAGGTATCTCCGTCCGTTCGTCGAAGAGAGAGAGAGAGAGAGAGAGAAGAAAGGAAGACGGTCGTTTCCGACGGAGTAGGTAAGAGAGAACAGGTCAAGGAAAAAGACGAAGATGAAGTCGAAGAGAGCCCCGCGTGCACTTGCTCCTCGGTCGACCGGGGGGGCCCTATTTGGGCTCGTCCGTCGATCGGCCAGTCCCAACACGGTCCCCTGTTTCGGGCCACCCCCGAAAATCCCGACGAACGAGATCAAACGTGCCGGAGCCGGTGATCTTTTTTTTTTCTCTCTTTCCCGGCGACCGCCTCCTTCGTGTTTGTTTGCTTGTTTGTTTGCTGACTCGGACGCGAGCTGATCATTTCGGGGCCCCTTTTACGGGACCCACGGTGCTTCTACGCGCCGTGCCGAGCCGCGCGCCAGGAAAAAGGATCTTTGTCGGTGCTCGGTGATCGCGAATCTTTCCCCAATTATCGTTTCGGCACTTCAGAACTGGATCCCGCTGTTTAAAATGTTCATCCTGGCCGTGACATTTCGTGATCGTGGAAATACCGATGGGTTGATCAATTTTAAATTGCGCGGAAGCATGTCAAAACAACCGCCCACGGTTCTGCCCTGCAACATCCTCGCGGAAACGTACTCGGAATCGATATATTATTCTCGGCGCTGAATGGCATAATACTTTTATCTCAATTTTTTATTCCACCCACTCGTCCATCCACGAAGTTACATCGTTCAGAACGAAGGGGTGAATTGTCTAGTACTTTTTTACGACTCTTTCTCCGTTTCACTTTTTTAAGTTTAACTACAAAAATACCCCTGTGCATTATGTACCGTTTAATCATTATTTACTAATCAACTAGTGGATGTGTTAAAAATCAATGAAGTTCGCGGCAAAATAATTTGCTCCGTTGGTCGGGACAGAGATTTCCAGTCCGCCCACGCAGCCCGAGCCACTTTGCACCCCTTTCGGGCAAAAAGAGGCTTGTCTAGGACTTTTTTACCGGGCGATCCGGTTCTCTCTTTTTTTTTCGAAGGGGTCTCTCCCCCCGTCCGATAACAAAGAGGTCCGACAAAGGGAATTACGGGCGATCAGGAACGATCGACCGAGATTCCCTCGCCCCCGTGGCACGATATTCCTTTTGATATTTCCCGGTTCTGTAACACCTTCCGCGTGGCGTGTGCCCCCTCGTCTGCCGGCCGGAGAAAAAGGGGTTGTTTGCGGGCCGATTTTGCGGAGGGCCCGAACTCGGCATTGTCGCCCGGAATCAATTTGGGTATTGAACTGCAATCGAGGAAAAGGGGTTCCATCGGTTGCGCGCGCGCGCGTGTGCGTCTGTATGCTCGTGTATGCTCGTGTATGCTCGTGTATGCGTGCACAGATCCACCGCCGATAGCATTGTCGACGGTATTGAGCCATCAAAATATTAAGGGTGGCGCGCGCGCTACGGCTCGCAGGTGCATCGATTCTCTCTTTTCATCTCTCCTTCCTTCCTTTCACCCCGTTTTTTCTTTTCTACTTTTCCATTGTGAGAACGCGTTTCTTCTTCGCGCCCGGCGAAAAAAAGGGTTCGATTGATCGCGCCTCGTTATTTTCCTGATCGATTTCGTCCGTCCCCCTTCCACCCCTCTGTGTACTCTGGTAATTCTTTGTTGCGGCCACCTCTCGTTTGTCGCGCGATTTGACTTTCCTTTGACGAGACCAGGAAATCGGTTCTTATCCGAGTCTTCTTGGTTGTCCTCAGAAAGTGGTTAGCAAGCAGGCAGGATCTCGAG
The DNA here is from genome assembly GCA_916610255.1 of Lasioglossum lativentre. Taxonomy (NCBI): domain Eukaryota; kingdom Metazoa; phylum Arthropoda; class Insecta; order Hymenoptera; family Halictidae; genus Lasioglossum; species Lasioglossum lativentre. Next base: position 33,678,386 of record OU744355.1, on the reverse strand, counting down.
GGAAAATTTATTAAACCTAGACAACCCTAGACGTCCGCGACGGTAATTGAATTCTTTTTACTTAAGCGGAAACATATTTTATCTTGTAAAGATGTATTCAGTACCTATTTGTTAATTGAAACAATGGGTTTAAATGTTCCCGTTGTCATTTTTACGATAGGTTCACTGTCCAGAATTAAATATACAGTGTGTCCCACGTAACAACGATTTTTTAAGTACTTGCGATAATCTGACAAAAAATATTTTCAACAAATGTTGATCAATTTTCGATTGGCTATATATTGCAATAAAAAAAAGTTCGAAAAACATTTTTTTTATAGTATTGTCACCTTCATTTTTTTAAATGGCACTTTGTATTTTTGACTTAACAGTAATAGAGCCCGTGTCAAGACGAATTCTACGATCTAGTATACTATGACCTTCGGATGACCTTGAAGTGCCATTTAAAAAAATGAAGGTGGCCTTGACAATAGTAAAAAAGAAATTCTCGATCATTTTTTTATTGGAATGTATAGCCAATCGAAAACTGATCAGCTTTTGTTTAAAATATTTTTTGTCAGATTATCGCAGGTACATACTTAAAAAATCATGAAAACTGTTACGTGGGACACCGTGTATATAGTGTTCTTGTAAAGGTGAGAGTAGGTTTAGAATTGGTAAAATGGTTTTTGAAATTAGCGGTGGCTTCTGAGATTTTTTCTGTGGCAGATGAAGAGGGTAGGAGGTATTGAAAAGTGTTAAAGTAGAACGTCAACGAGCCATGCGTCAAAAGATCGTGTCATAAAGAAACTCGTCCAACCCTTCGATCGCGAAGGAGGGCGAAGAAAGGCATAGCAAAGGGCAAAGTTAGGCAAATTGATCGATAAATAGGGGTTGCGATCAATGGGTCCAATGACTGGGCCCCCTCGAACCCTTTTCTCCGTCGGGCGAAAAAAAAAAGAAAGAAAACAGAACTGGGACGAGCCTGGTGAAACTGGTGCACTTGTCGGTGATGGATCGCGGTCCGATCAGGCTCGTTACAATGCTCGCGCCTGTCGGAGGTTCTGCTCATTTGCATGCGTTATAATTCATATAGCTAGTGCATTAGGAGCAGCGATCTAACTTGTAATATTTAATACCATTTAGAAATTAATTCCAAGAACAGGCCCCTGGGACTTTCTGCAAATAAATTGAAAGGGAATCAATTTACTAGAGATTTTCGAGAAGCGTGCATCTTGCAAACCGAGTGCAACTTACCCCTAAAAATGATTTAACCCTCTTGCAGTGCCATAAAAATTGGTCTGATTCTCCGGGGAGGTATCCCCCTTTTTCTGGAAACTGTCCAACGTTGGGGGTAGGTCCAGCATCCTGAATGGACCGAGGGCCTCAAGGATGACTTGATCAAACCCGTAGAAACCCTCTCGTTTGCCGAGAGTCCACTACAGTTCCGAGGGACGAGGTAGAAAGGTGGTTAGTCGGTCACCTGGCCTTCGCATCGGTGACGTCAGGAGAAAACACCCCGTCACTGGGCCAAGGTGCAGGGTCTCCCGGACCGGACCCCCATGGGTTCCCATGACCTGCGCTGACCCCGCGTCTAAGGTGCTCGTCGAGAGGGCTCTCCGTGGTGACCTCTATCCGTAGGTCACGCATATGTTCAAAGTTTTGCGACTTCCTGGACGGTGCCCAGAGATTTTTCCCAAAAACTTGGCCCAGCCCTCCCCGCTTTCACGATATCGAGATAATGCCAGCGGCGTTGTTTGCCAGGGGGTTTGGCCAGGGGAGATGCAAAACAGCCGAGGAAACTGGCGAGTTCTCATGAGTTTCTCACAGTCGCCGAATCTTCTGGATCCTCGTCACGGTGATCGAGCGTTTTCGGGGGAGAAAAAAAAAAATTGGTCAGTTTTCGGTTGGAGCCGAAAGACGGTTGCTGACACCATCGGTGACCCCCGTAGCCGTTAAGGTTTCCCGAAAACATCTCTTTTTGGAGCCCGGGGCACGCTCCGAACGGCACGTGCGATTTTTTAACGGCCTCCCCTGAAAAATAGGGGAAAACAGAATGAAAATCGTGAAATTCTCCATCGATCGCGTGCTGGAATTTTCTCATAAAGATGTGTTCATTTTTGTCATTTTTTTTTTAAATTTTAAGCGATGACTGTCGACACCTTTGGTAGACATAGTGTTATCCAATTTTTAAAGAATGGCAGAGGGCTTTTCTTCACGGTGGTAGTTTTTAATTTGGGGGGCCCAATAAAACTTTACCACTAGCGTTCCGGGGCCAGGGAAAGGGGTAAACATGGACGGGACAATGGTCGCCGGCGAATCCTGGCTTATAACAGGATAATCCGGTGGCGGTGGTGGGCTCGCGCGCCGTGTCGTACGGGTCCCCATAATGCCCCTTTTCACCGACCGGGGAAAGGATTAAACCAAGTCGAGGTGAAAAAAAGGAAGCCGGTTTCTCGCCCGCTCGTCGTAAAGCGAGAATTTGTGTCATAAAACGCAACCCTTTCCCCGCTATTGCTACCCTCCCCTCTGTTGCTACCCTCCCCTCTGTTGCTCTTTCCAGTTTCGTCAGGCCCTCGGTCAACCCTTTCGCCTCGGTCCATTTGATTTTTTTCATTCCGGACTTTATTAACGTCTCGAGTAGCCAAGGACAATTTTTTCTCGCGTTTTTTTCGTCCGTTCGGGGTCCGTGTTTCTTAAACATTGCTGCTCCAACAGCAAAGAGTTGTCGCTTTCCTCCAGTTGTCTCGTGTTGTTCCACCCCTGCCCCACCCCCAGGATTTTTTGCCCGGACCCCGTTCGAGCGTGGACGAGAGTCGGAAAGGGAACCACGGACATGCTTGATTTTCGGGAATCTCCGGGTTTCGCAAAAAATTTTCCCTACCTCATCCATCGGGTTTCTCTCTCACACTCTCTCTCCTCTTCGCTCGTAATGACTGGCCGAAAATGCGCAAGACCGAGGCCGCACCCGGGGGCGGAAAAAAAATTCCTGTCGAGAGGGTAATTTGTCGTGCGCCCCGTTACGAATAATATTTGAGCGCGGACCTGTTTAGCTCCGTCGTAAATTTCATCGACGACCCTTTGAGCCGTTCAGCATGCCGGAAATTTTGGAGTAGCGGCAGGAACCGGGGCCGTCTGGCTGAATTTTGGCGAATTCTGAAAATGCTCGATGGCACGGGACTCTGGGCCTTTTTATTTTATTTTACTCGAGAAGTATTCTAGAGTGACCTGGATCGACCGGCAATGGTTAACTAGCACATTGCTCATTCGCCATATGAATTAGGTCCAAAAAGAAAATGCCAGAGAATATGATTTCTTGAATATTTCGTTATCCGGTGATATTGCAATTCTCAATTATAAAATTTCATTTATGGAAAACTAAGTCTGCCACGATTAACGGTCACGATTAACAATATTTAATTGATTCCCAGCCCAGGTGTGTACCGCCCACGCGCAATCAAAGCACCGACAGAGAAGACGTATTTTCAGATCTCGCCGAGCAATAGAAAAACTTGTGTACGCGTCGCATCCGATCTGTCGCGGCGCGTTGCTCAATACCGGGTGTCACGAATTCGAAAGGAGCCGGGCCCCCGGGGCACGGTTTGACGCGCGTTCCTAATTCGTCCGGGCGTGGGGTTCGCGCGGGGGCCGGATCCAACCGAAAAAACCAGACGAAGTTGGCCTGACCTGGGCCCCTTCGTCTTTCGTATCTAGTCGCCGAGGCGTGACCGTGTCTCGTGACAGAAAGCTCCTTTTCCTGAATGCGCCACTCGAGATTCGACTTTCTGGCCCCGTCTATCCGGCAACTGCTTAAATTCTGCGAACGTTTAACACGAAGAACTCTTTCAGGACGAGTACACATTCAGTGTGATCCTGCATACGTCAAAATCAGACGAAAACTAATAGCAACGATCTGCCCTAGGTTCCTCGAATTAGACAGTTTCCGGGGTCGGCAGAGAGGTACGAAGAAAAATCGCGAGGCCGCAGCTCGGCCGGGTCGCTCCCACGGGGCCCGAGAAAAATCGAGAATTAAGTCTCCCCTATGGTGTCGTCAGCGGTCGTCAGCGTGACGAACCCGCGTCGAGCACCGGCCCGATCTCGCGGCTATCATTAATCTCCGCGGTTAAGTGGAGCTGCGCGGCGAAAATATTTGCATATCGGGTTGCAGGCAGCGGCGTTTTCATCTAGTTTGATCGATCGTCACCGGCGTCGAAGGAACGAGCGCGGAAAAATGGCACGGAGGCCAGAAAGATTCGAGGACATCGCCACCGTCGAGAGAGTTGAGAGAGGGAGAAAAAAAAAGGAGACAGATCACGGGCGCGTATCCAGCGCCGCCGCTGTGGAAGTGGAAAATCGCCTTGAGGTCCCCGGCAGGGTCTGATCATTGTCATTCAAACGACTTTAAGTACACCGAGGAGATCGGACGGTTGAAATTAGGGCGGCCCTCTCTCTCTCTTTCCGATTCCCCTTCTCTGTCGAAACCCTCCGAGCCACCCTAGAACCGATATTCGGCTGGTTTTTGCCCCTCAGACAAAAGTCCGGGGCCAGGACTTCACGGAGTTGAACTCGATGGAGCCGCCGCGCCGATCACGGGAGAAAAAGCTGAAGAAGCTCGAAGGGGATGCGCTTGGACCGTATATGCAGATCAGGGCACAGATGCAAGGTAACCGGCAGAATAGCCGGTTTTTCGAGGCACCGAGAACACACACAGACATTTCCTTGTGGCCGCTGGACTCGATCGTTCGTTCGTTCATTCGAACCACACTCTGTCGTTCGTCTTCTTTGCAGTCTCTTTGCTCGTTCACTGCTTTTTTCCTCGCTAGCGAATTATGTCACTTTCGTAGTCGTCCCCTTGTAAGATATGAGAAAAGAGATTTCTCAACGCCGATTTCATCGGCGAAACAATCGGTCCGTTGCGCAACGCGGATTCGCTCGGGACGTTCGAATCGCGTCGAAATCCCGGAGAACCGACCGATAGATCGTACGGTTTCCTGCGGATATCGGCATTGTCGATTTCTCACGCACGAGCGCGGTGGCGGCGGTGGCGGCGGCGTGGCTCCCGGCCATGGTAAAAAGCAATGGCGGCCGATTCGATGGCAGCTCGTCTCGTCGCCACCTCGCCGATTTCACCGGTCATTATCCACGACCACGTGCACGCATCTGGTCGCGGGACCGCTTGTGGAAGACACGGGCTCGGAGACAATCCGCGGTGGCCATTATTGCCACGGTCGGACTTTCGACGACGACGACGACGACGACGACGAGAAAACGGCCACGGTGCCACGGTCCGCTGGTTTTCGGTATTGGAGGCGTGAGGTTAGGTGATCCACCAGGTTGCCACGGTTGATCGCGCCTAATCGTAATAAAACGTGCCAAGGTGCCAAGCGCGCACAGCTCTCGCAGCACAGATTTCTATCTCGGGGGCCCTCCGGTACGTTTCGCTGGGTTTTTGCGTTTTTCTTGGTTGCTCTTTGGATCTCGGCTCGCCTATCGATAGATCGACGAGAGAGGATCCAGGGCTCCTTTCGCCGAGCAGGACACGCGACGATACCTCGGAACAATCGGGCCCTGGGTATCCCGGTGCGAAAAACGCGGACATATGGCAGCCGGTGAGAGAGCCGCGCGCGATTCCCTTCCGCTCGGATCGCCACGGGAGAGCTCATTTCCGAAAATCGCTCTAGCCGCGATTCGTCACCGCTCGCGCTCCGATGGCCAGATAATTATCTCAGCTAGCTACAAGCGTTACAACACGTTTCGTCGGTCGCCCCGTGAAAACAGCCCCAGAGCCTCGTGTCATCCACTGCGGAGCCGCCCGAGGTTCGAATCCTCCGAACAAATTCAATTACACTGCACTCCGCGGATTGAAAACGATGGATTCCCTTTTTTTACCTCGCTCTCGCATAATGGAACCTGGGAAATGGGAATTCGGAGGTCCTGGAAACCTCTGCTAGCTGCGAAAAATGTTTTCTACCGTATCTGGACCCGTAGACGCTCGCGCGAACTTCTTCGGGCTGGTTCGCGAAAAGAGCAACTACTTGGACGCTATGTGGGTCCGCTATTCGAGTACAAAGGGTTCGCGAATGATTTCTACGATAGGAAAATCTTTGTAGAATAGACCGGAGGTTCCTTCAGGCAACTTGCAGTGTATCAGTGAATGCACACCATTTTTATTTCGAATGTAGATACGAAGCACAGAGTGGTATTTGTGCTAAAACATGGCCAAAAATAGAAATTATAAATATTTACATATAGAGCTGCGTTTGCGTCCCAAAATAGATAGATAAACATACCGTCTCGTGGTGGACTCCTTATCTGTGGTAAGCCAACCAATCACAGGTGCCAGCACTTAGAACCTAGCACTTGTTCGATACGCAGGTCTTTCTTCGCAAAATTCCGTTCGAAAGCATCTTTTTGTTGTGAATTTTTATGTTGGAAGTGATTTTTGTGGCGAAACTTATGATGTACATTATTTTTTACCAATGTTAAAATCTTTTTATACGTGTTTTTACCGATCTACAAGCCTGATTAGAAGCTCTTGGATTTTCATTACTTTTCTTGCATATATTAGTGTTTTTAAACATATGCAACTCATCGCAACAGCATAAAAGTTACGTGTTGTTAAACTTCAGGATATCTAGAATTATTATATCGCAAAAAAGTTTTCACATTAAAGAAAAATAAAGCTCCAAATATAGCCCTTCTTTTGTTATTTGGTTAATTTTCTTTTTCGTTTGGTCCAGTTGTGGTCCTGTTTGAATTTGTGGATTCCATCAAATCTATGACTCGAAAGCAACTGCACGACCTAATAAGAGAAAACACAGAGCGACTGTTTGATGAAAAACTGAAAGATTTACAAGAAAAGTTAGTGCCTTAGTTTTACATATGAACACCCATAAATAAAACTTACTATCGCTAGTATGTAGTTAGAAATGTCTTTTTTATTCATAAACTAACTGTTATAACGTAGGAAAAACAAGAAAATATTTTTGGCCAGGTTTTTAGCACAAATACCACTCTGTGCGACGTCTAATAGTTACACATCAAATCCAACAATCTTTACCGTTTTACCTTGCGACTAATATCGAGCGTAGAGCAGCATCTGTCGTAACCGGGGATCAATCGACGGAAATTACGCCAGATGTCATTCATCCGGGTTGAACGGTGCTGCCCGGTAAAAAACGAGCTCGCACGGAAAAAAGACACAACAAGCCGAAAAATCAAACAGCCGTGGCACCCCGCGACGATTCCGATCAGCCTCGTGAAGAACGGCCGTCCGCTTGACCCCGGAAGAGAGATAGAGCTAGAGAAAGAGAGAGTCACCGGGCTGAAAAGAAACAGTAGGAAAAAATACGTAGGGCGAAGAGCAACAGCAACAACCGGAACATTGCAAAAAAGTCGGTCAACCGCAGATACGAAGGGATACGGAGAGAGGGAAAGAATTGAGTCGTAGCGGCGAGCTCGTCGGAACGGAGAAAAAAGCAGCAACATTGTGAAAAAAGAGGGGTGGAAGGCAGGAGAGCACAGGGTAGTTTTTCTTGGTGGCGCCCTCCGCGGAGCATCCCTCTCGAAAAAATCGAACTGTTCATTGTAACACAGATTTTTTAATATCACGATGCCTCGTCGTGGTTTTTTCCCGATGGCGCCTAGGATCATAATAAAAAATGCAGGTTCTGTGGATAGTTTTTCCGACCCGCAAAAACCAGAACCGTTTGACCTGTTGACCTCCATTTTTTCGATTGTATACCTTTTTTTCGTTGTTCGTTTAGACGGTGTAAAGAAATCGTTTTTCGACTCCTTCCCGTAAAAATCAATATCTGCATAAAGACCCACGCTCTGCACGCAAATACGGAAACTTGAGGGTCAACATGCACCTGGTATAGCTGTATCATTTTTATGCCTCGCGAGTCCGGGTTTATGGAATAAATAACGAGACCGAGATTATTATATTTCTTCGACCGTTCATCGAATCGAAACTCGTTTAATAAACCTGTAGTGCATCGCGAGCTCCGAGAAGCGGCTCGGACGGAGAAGCTTTGAAGATCGAGGTAGTTATGGGATCTCTCGACAAATTTCGGCTTTTCACCCTGTTACGTCGTTCACTAAATTTCCCCTCCGAAGTCACGTGCTGGTCGGAGCCGCGCAAAGATTACTCGCAGGCATCGAATCGGCGGAAAACGATGCGTCACGATGCACCCGGGTGCATCCTTACGCGGCCGAGAACAACGGAAGGTCCTGGGTGACGACGCGTTTCTGCTCCTGAAGAAGGATCCGTTCCGAAATTCGTATTGTCTACGGTGCCGATCGTTTCCTGCGGCCGTTCGGCATCGATAAATTGAATTTCCGAGAACGCAGCGACAATCTTAGACGCGCTAAAAAATTGCTTAATTGCATATCCGCTTTCAATTTAGAACTTGTTTAATATGACAAGTAGATTTTTATATTTATACAAAAATATCCGTTGAGACTAAAATTTCTGTCAATGCAAATCGTAGAAGATTTTGTTTATCGACACGAGGGTTAGTCGAACACCGAACGAAATGAATTTGGATGCGAAGAAAGATAGGCGATTCCTCGTTCCTCGGTTAACAAGTTGGAATCCATCGGCCCGTTATCGTGAAAAGAAGCAAGGGTAGATAAGCCACACGCACGGAGCTCGTTAGATCCCCGGTGAATCGAAAATCTTGTAAACGAGCTGCCGGATTACGCGAGGAGAGGAGAGTGTCGCTCTCTCCTATCTTAGACGAATCTTGAGACGGCTAAAAACGAGGGTTCCCGACTCACTGACAATGAGAGCCCGTCGAAACAAAAGCCTCGGAGAGAGGAGGAGAGAAAAAGAAGCTGCAGAGCGAGAGAGATTCGTCGTGAATTCATATCGAACGTCCGGTTTTTGGCTGGACGAGGCAGCAGCAAAGTGCTGTACTTTCCGGCAACGAGGAGAGCCAACGAAATTATCTGATCCGCGAGCAAATTAATCTGGCCGGCTTCGTATTGGCTACTCGGACGGTCCATTCTCGGCGGAGGCTGCTAATTATACTCTATTAATTGATACCGTCCGAGGATGGGCTGATATTATTTCTCGGGTTCTTTTTCAAATTTTGTCTCTTCGAAAGATGGCAAGGTGTGCGTTTCAAATTATTTCATCGATGCAACTTTTGACTACCTGCAAAGATCGTTAGGGTAAATTGTTTGTTTGGATATTACTGCAATAATAGCAGGGTGGTGTGCACCGATTTAGCGCAGGCTTTGACGGCGAGCTAACGCGATCATGGGAAACAGGGAAATTTCGTGCCTTGATTTTCATGGTTGCGAGGGCGGCGATGAGCGGGTGGGAGGGAAGGAGGACAATCTTCGGGGGGGGGGGGGAGGTTCGTTTGATAAAATAAACCATCGCCGGCGAAGGGCGAAAAAGGGTGGACGCTGGCGGCAGAAGAGGCCAAGCGAAGCGAAGCGAAACGAAACGTAGGATAGAAGAGCAGCTGCCGCCGCCGCCGCCGTCGCAGTGCCCGCTTAATTATCCCTCCGTGCGCCTCTCACGTATGCGCCTAGTTCGTGTTCGCCTCCTTGTCTCTCTGTTTGCTCGCCGGTTCGTTCCGTCTCGGTCCGTCTCGGTTCCTACGTCGCGAGTAGAGCGAGTAAACGCGCGTTCTGCTCCGCGTGGTGGGGGCTCTCTCTGCGTGGAGACGCGCGACGAGGAGGAGGGGGAGAGAGCATGAGCAAGAGAGAGGCACTCGGCACTCCGGCACTCGGTCTCGGTCGGCACGGGGTGGGGGTAGTGCACGCTCCAGCCGCTCCGAGGGCCGCCACGGCGGCGCAAAACATTCAGTCGGCAAAAAGTAGCCAAGGGGTGAGCATCACCCTGAGGTACCGGAACCCGAGCCACGCATATCCTATCTGTCGGTGTAGAGTGCGTCCGAGACACACATATCTCTCTGTACAGACCCGAGAGGTGAGCGAGGCCCGCTCGCTCGTTGGTGTGTCGTGTCTTGTCTTCTTTTCTCGCCTCTCCGATTCTCTCTTCCCTCCGAAAAGTGGTTCCCGAGTGGTTTCAGGGACCAAACCGAGAGAAAGAAGAAGAAACAAGGAAACCGAGGCCGTCCGAAACGCGCGCGCACATAAACGTACACACATATAGCAACACACACGTTGATCCTTGCGGTGGTTCCTCCACACGCGAGAAAGATAAAAAGTGATCCGTCCGGATGAAGTGAGACACCTCGTGCTACACACACACATATATATGTATGTACTGTATACATACACACACACACCCATATTGAAAATTCGACTGGACTATATAAAAAAGTGTTACTTGTGAGAGACTGTAAAATACCCGGCTGGTATCTACATATAGTGAATTCATCGAAGATTAGGGGAGGCTTCGTCGTCGCCGCTTCGCGCAACCACCAGATCCGAGGATACAGGGCGAAGAGAGTGTTATGAGATCGAGCGAGATCGCGCTCGATCCTCGCGTACCGCAAGGTCGCAGCTGAGACTTTCGAGCCGGTCGGTGGAGACGGACAGCTCAAGGTCGCCGAAGAAATCGGTATAGAGATCGAGAGGACCGGGACACGACGGACACGGCGAGTACACCGGTTACGGTAACGTCACGGCCGCCGTCAGAAACGTCGTCGACGACAACAGCAGGTGCGGAACACCACCGTCACCTTCGTCGTCGTCACGATAGATTGGTTACCGAGAGACAACGGCATGGAAGTGCGCGCGATGGAGTATCGCCCCGTGGTCCCCACGGGGGTGATGCCAACCGGCCTGCAGGACTATCACGCGGCCATACCCGATCTCAGCCCGCCAAGGAGCCAGGGATCATCCACCGGTGGCGCTTCCTCGATCGGAGACTACGCGCCTCGCATGTACACACCACCCACGCCGCCCACACCGCACGACGACGACAAGGTAAACGATATTTCAAAAACTAAGACTCCCTGCTCGGTCATACAGACCGCCGAAACAACCACCGGCTGGTCTAGACGCGCGTAGGCGAATTTTACCAACTCCAAGAACGTCGAGGGAACCTTCTATGGCGGTTGGTTTCTTAGTGGTGTCTGAGCTCGCGTTACAGAGAACCAGGAATTTCGAAGAAATTTTGGAGAAAAACATTTTGACGCTATTGGTAGAACTCGAGAGAGTTCGAGGTCATTCGAGTATCTAACCAGATAGGGGTGGTTCTTGATTAGATTAGGGGTTGGTTCAAAGATATAGACTCGAGGAAGATCGGGGACATCGGCGACGAGATTGTTATTGTTATTATGGTGTTGGATAGCGTCTATCGTGCGAAGAATAATCCGTCTAATTTGGGAAGTATTCGAAAATTAGTTTTCCAAGTTTGGAGCGAGACCACAGGTGGTGCGACACGCGTTTTCGTCCGTGCAGCGTGTCTTTGTGCGTCCGCGGGCGGAACACGTGTTTCCCAGAACGCCTTGAGACTCGAGAGAACCAGCATTCCTAGAGATTCGAGCGGATATTGCATCGAACCGAAATGCCCGCTCGCTCAAACATTTGCCCCGACCGCGGCCACGGAACACCGTTTCACAATTCGTGTATGTCCGGGCTCTCTGCTAATATTCGTCACGTGAGAGAGCCGATTCTCGAGAGTCCTACTCTTCTCTCGAGTCTCGGCCACACGATCTTGTATTTGCTCTCGTAGATCTCTTCGTGGCCGGAAGGGACGGTATAATTTCGACCGGGAACACGCCACGTGCGTAACAGACGCGCAACAAGCCCATCGGTTTCGGAACACGCGTTTCGCATAGAATCGACGCAAAAACCCTCGTAACGCTGCTCCGGAACGCTGCTGCGAGTGACAGCGGTCGATGTTGTACATCGATCGAAGCCTCGCGAGCGTGAACGTCTCGTTAGCGAATTCTTTTTCTTATTTATTTGTTTATTATTTATTAGTCCGGCTGGAAAACGATTCTCGATCTTCGCGGATTCCACGGAAATTGTTGCACAATCGTGATGCGAGTGCCTCGCGTTTCATTCGGTTCGTTCGTCTTGTACTTTCGTTCGATTAAATTATTAGATCTACGCAATTTTTACATTCACCTAATATTTGGTTTTTTATGCTCTGCAGAAGAGTATCGTTTTGTTTTATTTAGTACACTGAGAAAACACTGGAAAATTATAAATACGAGACATGCTAAATAGAAAATTCAGTGCTAGGACACGGTCCTGATTATGTCTTGTCCTTCTCTTTCATGCTCCATTGATCTCGATCGAAAGGATCATTAATAAATCGCAAATTCCTGCGCGGTTACACTATGCAGGATATTCATCTATTTCCGCAAGTGAAACACACTGGCTGTCGTTAATATTTCAAATGACTAGCCGATTTCTTCGACCAGAGAACAGAATCTTCTCAAAAAGATCCAGAGCGATTAATAAATCTTGCATTGTTTCCCGGCGATACATTCGTCGGGATTTGCACGATTCGAGCGTCGACAAGATCGTAAGCCGCGCGAAGCTCCCTCTCGAGATTGCAGTGAAGATCAGGGTTTGCCGGGGGATTGAAAAATCGATCCTCGAAAGAATCGTCTCGGAGCCGAAAGAGAGGAGGGGAGAGGAAAGAACGAGTGGCGGTTCCTCTCGGATTCCGCCCCCGCGGTTTCAAGGGACAGAGATGATGCACTCCGGTCTCGTTACGCGGGCAAACTTTCGAAATCCGTAATCGAGTTTCCGAGTCTTGAATCGAACTGGCGCGGCGGGCCGGGCCGGGTCGGGCCGTGCTGCGAGGGTCGCCTCTTCGATATTCCCCTTGAAACGACGCCGGTTCATCGGATTTCGGGCCGGCCGGCTAATCGCGTTGCATTATTTAAAATTCGTCTCCGCGGCGGCCGAGCTGCGATCGATCTTGCCGTCTGGAGGCGACGAATCGATCTGTTCTCGGTTAGTTTGATTAAATTTTCACCGAGCCGCGGTGGACAACAACCCTGAGGTCTTCCACCATCGTCTTCGCGCGGTGGATTTGCAATTATCGGTTGCCGACAGGGTCAGAGTCCGAAGAATTTTCATTTGCTCCCAGCTAGCTCGTAGAATCCTCAACTAGTCTCTTCGTCGTGTTGATCGTGTCGGCCTTCTACGACCATCATGCATAGTCCCCGAATTGAAAGCAAGAATTTTTTTAATACAATTAATTTTAATATGTGAAATAATACAGACTTAAATGTAGGGTTGACAATTCGTCCCTCGCTTCGATCAAGAGTAATTGAAAGCGATCCAACATATTTGTAGTCGATTATAGATCGCGGGTTAAAATCCGCGGTGAAGCGGAAACCGGCTCCGCGAGGGTGTCGTCGGAATAAGAAATTTCGTTCGATTGTAGTTGAAACGAGATCAAGGATCATCGGAGGCGCGATTGAATGAAGGGGGAGGAAAATCCTGGCGGTGTTCGATGTCGCCGCCGCCGCCGCTCCTTGGCGATCTTCTCACGGAGTCTCTGCATAAGGGACACCACCGGGATCCCGAAGGATCAGAGATAGAAAGAGAGCCGATCCACTGACCCCGGTAGAGATCTTAAAGGCGCATTCATGCCGCGCAATTTTCCAGAAGTGGACGACAATAAGACGCTGTCACAATAAAGGCTCGGGGAGGCAAGGAGAAAAATAATCGACCGTCCTGGACGCAGGAATAAGCGATACAATCGAGTCCTGAATCTTTCCTTCCTTTCTCGTTACAGCGTCGTTTTCTTCGACTCGACCCCCCCCCCCCCCTTTTTCTGTCTCCCTGGCTGTGGCCCTCTTCCTCGATTCCCAGCTGTTTACTCGCTTTGTTCTCCGCTTTCTGTAGCTCGTTCTCTTTGTAACAGATTTTTTCCTCGCTTTATCTCGCGTTGCTGCCTCCGCGATTCAATCCTTTCAATATTTCCACCCCCGAGTGCCTGTGCAACTTGTGGCTTCCGCTAACTACCCCTCTTTATTCGATGGACTCCCATTTTTTATACCTACCCGTGCCCTGTACTTTGCTCGACGATTTTTCTACGCTCTCGCTACGATTCGTTCTTTGGCCCTGCTCCGGGGATTCGTTAACATTTTAACCCTCTCCGGACAACTATTAATTAGCGTTAAACCTACCGAGCCTTAAAAGTAACTGGTACAAGTTCCCTTGTAAAAATGTCAAGATTGATTTTGTGTAGACTTTGTGCGACTGCTATTACAATACGTGCTCTACTAAAGAAGTCTGTACAATCATATTTATTATTTCAATAATTATAAAATAAAAAATCTAGAACCGGTCATTCGACCGGTCGTGGTAGGTTTAGTGTTAGTGAAATAATATTTCCGGCTAGAGCCACCCTTCTGTCGGTGAAATTGTTTAATTTTCTAGTTTGCGCACTCTTCTCGACTAAATTATTTATCCGAAGGTCTTGTTGATCAGCGCGATCAATGCAGGCGAGATTGGTAAATTCATTACCCGGGTAAAGAGTTTCGACTAATGAACGATATCCGGTAGCAGCTAATTTTTCCTCAAACGAATAGGATCTCGATGATGAAACGTCGAGCTGCCTCACCACGATTTTACACCAATGTTTCATCTTTCAGGGTTTTGTAGTTCGTCGATTTTACGACAGCGATTCCTTAGTTGGACTAGCGTTGGACAGAATAAATTTTCCGTGACTCGCGCGGCTAATTATTTGGAGCATGTCCTCTCGCTTGTTATTTCCCGAGGCTGGTCTTCTTCTTCTTTTCGGCTCGCCCCTCGAAGAGGGTGAATCCTGAATGTCTCCGGCATGGGGGCTTCAGGGGCTCCGGCGATTGTGAAAAGCGACGGGGGCGGGCATTCTTCTGGCGGTGCTCTCGTCGTCGACGAGTAATTCCATTTGTGCGTCACCGAGATTCTGAAACTTGACCTGTTAAAAAAGTCCTTTGCCGGGGGTCTGTCTCGTGTTCCGCGGCGCTCGGGCGCCGGACCCAGTTCTCGCTGCTCTCCCAAAGCGTGAGAGAGAGAGAGAGAGAGAGAGAGAGAGAGAGAGAGAGAGAGAGAGAGAGAGAGAGAAGAGAAATCCGCCGAGAGGAAAATTGCCGGAAAAGCCAGCCCTCCATTCGTCGTCTCGTGCAATTAGAAGACTCTCCTTTCTCGACCCGTCGATGCCTGCTGGAAAATCAACGACGATCCCCGATCGAGAAATCGGTCAAAACTAACCCTTTGCACTCGAAGCTATTTTCACTTCAGAATTCGGATATTTCGTCTGATCTAGAATATTTTATACTATATTGCTCCAGTCCGTCAAAATTGGTTCCCGACGAGAAGAATAACTCTCCATAGTTTGCTTCGCACCAGCGTTCAAACGTACCGAATCATTTTTCAAAACGAAGAAACCTCGGAGATTCGAAGCTCCGTTTTGACCCGATGGCAAATTGCTCTCTCGCGTGAAAAGTGTGTCTGCGATGGTAGCGTTTCGTTAGACGCCGCACGGTAGAAAATAATGACCGGGTTCGAGGTGAGACCCGAAAATTCCGAACTGTGGGAAATTAGTCGGAGTCACCTGGGAAACGTGAAGGCGGAGCCCGAAGGTGCGGATCCTCTGGGAACATGCTTCGTCACGTGGCTGCATCTTCATGTAATCGAGAAAATGACTGCTGAAGCCACGAGATAATCGAACAACAATTGATAACCTAAATCACAAATTATCGCGGAAGAGGAGGAGAAGGGGATGACGGCTCTTTCTCTCTGTCTCTCTCTTTCTCTCTCTCTCTCGGCGCAAAGTGCGAGAAGATACCATTAATTCCCGAGAGTTTGTCATGCTGGCAGATAGCACAATATCGTTCGTAGGGGGTGGACGGTGGGAGAATGGAGTGATAAAAGAAGTTCGAAAGTTATTCAATCTGTGCCGAGCAAATGGAAAAAGTTCCCGGGACTGTCCGGGACGCGAAATTCGCGATACGCGAAAAAATGGTCGGACGGGGGGCACCCCTTCTAATCGAACACGCTTCATTTCTCCTGTTATAGACTCTCGGTGTCTAGACAGTGCGCGCGACGAGGCATAAATATTAAATCGTCGAAACGTTGCACGAGGTGCGAGGCGCTCGGAGCGAACAAAGTGCACAGACCGTACGACGGAGTGTACGTCGAGTTGCGCCGACGATTATTTAAAACCCTCTTCGATTTAGACACGATTCTTAAGGCCGTTAACGTGTCGCTAACCTTTCCAGAATAATCTCTTCTATCGCGTAATAAATAAAACAGCGCGAAGAAGAGGATCTACACGGAAAATAAAAATGTTCTGCATTCAATCGCGTTCAATTTCTTTCTCTAATGATTCCACTTTAGAGTCCGTCCACTGATCTAGATTCCATCTACCCTCTTTTATCGCGGAAGCGCGGAATCCGAGACACAAAATTGATGCGGATGGTAGGTAGGAAGGCGCGCGCGGAAGGTTTTGGAGTATTTCGCGAAATACGGGTCCGGCCGCAATTTCGCAAGAACGCATCGATTAAAAGATAAGAGGGTATCTTTTTTTTCCCGCGGGGGGAGGGGGCGGGGGGCTCGGCGGGATTTATCATCAGAGGTTTTCTAATATTTTCCAAGCTGGAAAACGGTGACCAGAACGGCGGCGGTGGCGTTCGCGATCGCACAAAGGGAGAAGAGCGCGTTTCGTCGAGTTTCTCTCTGACAAACTTGCGGGCGCGGGGTTCCGCGAGATAAAAGAACTGTTTTGTAGCACAGCGCGACCAGTTCCGCGATGCACCGCGGCGATGCACACCGGCCAGGACCGACGGAGCAGCTGCGCCAGCCGCGAAGATTAACGGCCCCCATTTAGGGGGCCGGATAATCATTTAATTTACCGGCCGGTGCCCCTGTCTTTGATTCATCGAGTATTTTCGCGTAAATATTTGCGGAGCTCCTCCCGGTCGAGTGTCTCTTTCGATTCTGCTTTCCGACGGAAAGCCGCGCGCGGGGGGGGGGGGATCGTTTTGATTCTGCAGTTTTCCATCCTGCACACCAGCACCCCTTGAACTCTCTCGTGGGGACTTTCAATCTCATATCGCGAAACCGCTAATCATTTTCCCGGTGGGGAGAAGAACTGGGAATAAACGAGGGAAAAGCGAGTTTCGGTGTCCTCGCTTTGACGACGGCCGGGGAAACACGAGTCCGGCCACTTACTTTCGAATCACCCTGTACACACACACACACACATACACACAGGCAGACGCACACACATACAGAGGGTGTAGAACGATGTAAAAGAATCCGGGCCGCTGACGAAACTCGAGGCGGCCCTCTGCTTCGGCTTTCATTAAGGAATCGTTAGCGCCGCCGTTCTCATCAGCATCATCCTCCTACCTCCTACTCCTCATCCTCCTGCTGTTGCTGCCCTCGGTTCCTCTCCGGCTTTCTCCGTCTTTCGCCGTCTCGTTTCTCGACCTTCCTCCGGTTCGCACCCTCTCTCCACTTTGTCCTCCATCCCCAGGCTTGTTTCTCTCCGCCGGACCATGCTCTCGTGTTCGCCTTTTCTCCGGTTACTCGCCTCCTTCCGCCGCGCCGTGCGCCGCCGTGCCTCGCTGTGCCTCGCTCTGCCTCAACGGCGTTATGCGCTTTTCCTGCTCCTTTTTCTAAAGTGATTTCACCCCGAGGCTGCCGCCAACTCACCCCCTTCGTCCGCTAGCTAGCTCGCTCGCTCGCACGCGCATCTCGATAGTCTATCTTCCTTCTCGGCCATCACCCACCCCTCGCCACCCCCGCGTAATTTCCTCCTGGATATCGAGGAGTCCCTCGGTTTTCGAGTTTTTCCAACGGCCGGGGGTGCAGCTTCCTTCCATATTTTTATTTCCGTCGAGCGGAACGCGAAGCGCCCCGAATACCTGCAGATTCTACGCGAGACGACGACCGCCACCTCGATCCCGTTCCCTCGTCCGTTGCTCCTGCTCCTCCTTCTTCGAGCAGATCAGCCGATAAGCCGTTCGTTACAGTGGATGCACTCGAGTTTGTCCTAACCTTTACCTATAGATAACTGAGCTGCCACGCGTGGATGCGACTACGTCAATCAACCCTTAGAAATTGGACACTTCGTATCGATCGTAGAGTTGTCGACGATTGGGTACATTTGAACAGTAGGTGGTATACTTTGGCAATTTTTTCCTCTGACGCAGCTAGGCGTTAGATTTTTATTCCGAATGGGAGGGAATCGGTAGAAAAATATTCCTTGACAGGTTTCCCCCTTTCTAGCTTCCCTCCACTTCTTCAACCCCCTCCTTGCCCTCTCGCTCTCTTGCTGTATCCTCGTGGTTTTCAGGAGTTTTTGCACTGCTCTCCTTTCACCGTTTACGCACGTGCCGTTCACCTGCAGTCGTTCGATTTCTTCAACAATCTTCTCCCTCTTCGACCCCCTCCCCCCTCGTCTTCGCAGCTTGCCTCGTTTTGTGGAAAAATCCGCGCGTAGATCTCCTGGGGGTTGAACAGATCGAATCTTTCGGACCTTCTAAATTCGAATTTGTTCGAGTGGCAGCTAGCTAAAATTAGCTATTATTTCCGGGGAAAAAGATCAGCATGAATCCGTAAAGAAATTACAGGTCCAAGAATATCTGAAAGAAAATTTTGACAAGTAAGAATTTGAACGAATCTAGAAATCTAGAGATTTTGTTTCACCGAAATGCTCGGTCCACGTTCGCTCTTAATCGAGGCCATTTTCGCTCGTGCAATAATTCCCGAAAATCCATTCTTTCGCGTAAACCGTTAGAAGTATCCTTCGCAGGGCGCAGATGGTCTCTGCCCCCTTTCCATAGTTTTTTTTTGGGGTGTGCAACGCGCACGCATACGCGTGCACTATTCAGCGTGTCCTAGGTGGTCGATTAAAAAAAAAAAAAGACGCGGGGAAAAAGATGGAAAAAAATCCTCCCCTAGGACCAGTCCGGATCTGCGTTAGCATAGCCAAGGGATACCACCCCGATCGAAACGTCCAACCCCCGTCTCTCTCTCCCTTTTCGTCTCTCCTTGTAGTCTTTCTCTCTCCAACCCCTGGTCTCGTGCGTCGATGCAAACTCGAGGAGGTGGATCCCTGCTTTGCACTTGGGGGTTGTAACACACCACCCCTAACCCCTCGACCGACGACGATGGCCTCCTGATTGAACCGGCTCGACACTCCGCTTCATTTTGTCGTACGCGTTCCATCCCCTCGCGCTCGTTGCGTTGCTCTCGAAGAAAGTTTTCGAGCTGCGGAGAAAGTGCACCGAAATCATGCGGAGTCGTTAATCGGGAGTTGGAAAACGCTACGGGGTGATTTTCCGCCGCGGGAAAATTCGGGGGTGGTTCTCCGACCGGTCTGAAAGCTGTGAAAGTGCGCGCGGAAATATTCCGGACAGATTATTCTCGACGATGTTTTAACCCTTAAGTTAACTGGCGGGAACTGTTTATGCGGATAATTGACGTGCTTCGATGTGACAACTTGGAGATCTAATTTCGTGGACGAGCATTTTCCTGGAATATTTAAAATTTACCGCATAGTTGCATATTGCTCAAGTCCATTTCGAGATGCCATTTAATGGATATTAAGGGACATCGAGGACGGAGCATTTGTATAAATTTTTTATTGTCAAGCGATTCAGTCGAATTGTACACTTCAAGTTGCAGATAGATACAGTAAGTGAAGACATACGAGAATGTTGAATGTCGTCTCCGTTCTGCTCGGGTCCGCGCTCGATGGCGCGTCCACGTGAACGTCGGGTGCGACGAGAAAGACGGCCGACGAGTGACGTTTTAATTGCTATCACGAACAATTTGTTTCTTCTCGGAAGCAAACACTAATTATGTTCGTTTGAAGGAGCGCGAAAAGCGCGGAAATAATTAACAGAAGCGCGACCGGGCTTGGATCTCATCCCCGTCGGCGATAGTGACGTCGGGCTACGCTTTCGAAAATCCGGATATGTTCTTCTGTTTTTTGGCGTTTTCGACGTCTAGAAAAAATAGTCGGACATTTAATAAAACCCGTGAGCCGCGGCCCTAAATCTAATTAAAACGCGGACGGCCCGCGCATCGTGCCATTGAAATTAATTAAATCACGGTGGAAAGAGAGGGAGAAAGAGTGTTGGTACACAGGGTTTTGTCGGCGTGCGTCACAGAACCGACTTGACATTTTACATTTAATTACGTATAAAATATTGTATAATTAACTCGATCGCGCAGGTACGGTGTTACAGTGCAAGCGTTCGCGGAAACGGTCGGCGATATATTTGTTCGCGCTGGTCGAGTACGAAATTATCCCGCGGAGCCACCGCCGCCGTCATCGATCGGGGATTAACGATTAGGAAATTGGTTAGAATCGTAATTGACTCTTTTGTCTCGGGTATCGGGGGTAATATGAAGTTTATGGGGGGTTGGTCGGAACGACCGTCGGCGACGACGGAGAATCGATATAGCGGCGGGGAGGAGAGAAGGTGGAAAAAGGCAGCGAAAGCAGGTGAAAAATTGATGATGATGCGCCGGGGCGAATAAAGAAGGCCGCGGCACGTTCGTTTCGTTACATTTCGATCCGATTCCGTCGTCGGGAACGGACAGAGAGACGGCCCCGCGGAATATTTTAGCCTTTATTCCGATCGGTGGAATTGTTCCCATTGCGTCACGCCGTTTGCGTAATCGTCGAGACCGCGGAAAAGGGAAACGAAACGAAACGAAACGAAACGAAACGGGACGAAAACGGAATCGAGGCCAGACGAGACGCGCGAGACGAAGGAAACACCGTGTACGTTTCCCACCGTCGTAGCCGCCGCCGCCTCCGCCGCCGCGCCGTCGCGATATTTTCCATTTTAATGAATACAGGTAAACAAAACGGCGCGATTTCACTCTCCGCGGGCTCTCGTTCGCTTTCCGGGCGACTTCATTCCGGGGCTTCGCTTCGCTTCGGCAAAAGGCAATCTTTGCGAAAGAGAATTTGCATACTTTTTGTTTGCCTCGTCGCGCGTTTCAAGTCGTGCCGCTCTCTCGCCGACACGACGCGATGCGACGCGACGCGACGCGACGCGACGGAATAGAGACGCGGATTATCTTCCCGGACAGTTAGTCTCTCGGCTTTTAACCCTTTCGCCGACAGCAGCCAACGGAATAGTAGATCCTTCGTTTCACTGTCGCGTACCGAGATATTTCGACTTGATTCTCACGGCTTTATTAATTTCCGCAACTTCCTTTCCCTCTTTTCTTCGTCGCCCTTTCTGCTCTACGCGAAATTCACTTATAATACTTGTTCGCAGACTCCGAATCCGTAACTGGCTTTCATAAAAATCGAGCTAACCGTGGAAAAAACTGCTTCGTTCGCTAGATTTCTTGGTGCTTCGTTAATTGCTAATGGTACGTGATAAAATCTGCGAATAGAAAAAGATACTGTGGAATCTAATCGGCCGAGACTGGAAAATCGAAGACTCGGACTCGTCTTACAATAACGAAGACGTCTCTCGATCCGCCGATCGGTTCTCCTTTTCCCGTGACAAGCCGATCGCGAGCAAAAGTGGAGCAGAAGGCGAGAGGATCGTGAAGCAGCACTGGCAGCTCGATAAATTTTCACTCGTTAAAGCCTCGATTAGCAGCGCGCGGCGTTTTTGCCCTCTCGAAAAAGCGGCGCGGCGCGGCGCGGCGCGGCCGGAGAAACAAAAGGGTGCGAGAAGGCGTCCGCGCGATACAGACCGATTATTCTTTAAGAACGTTGCCCTTTCTCTGCCGGGCCTCTCCATCCATCCTCTTTCTATAGTCTTTTTATTCATCGACGGCGGGAGAAGTTTTCCACGCCAATTACCGGCGCGAAAACTTTCGGTCTCTTTGCTCGCCGCTTTTCCCCCGAAAGTTTCGATGAACCGGTTCACGTTTCATTATTAGGGGCACGTTGTAATTAGTTTTCAATTTTTCCCGGGCTTCTTTGCCTCGGGTAATCGCTCGAGGAAAATCGACGCCGCTATCCCCCCCCCCCCCCTCCGTTCTCGATCGTAAGAAACGTAGGATTTTTCGTTTCAAAATTTTCGCTGTAACGTCACTCTCGAACTCCACCGACGGAAACGAAGAATTTTCCTGGCGTTTTTGGTGCAACGCTGGCGCGTTTGAGGAACGCGGCCGGTTTTTTCGTCGTTTAATCATTCCGGAGGAAACGGGAACGACGGCTCTACTCCTCCCCTGATACCTTCTATTTAGCGAGCTAGATTCGCGAGCAGAATTACAGCTCGGCCACGTTCCAATGTATCAAGCCGCGAATCGCCGACAGAGAACACAAATCATCCGAGAGCAAAAGGAAACGACCGTCGAGGAAACGAAAGTCCCCTGGTATCGCGGTACCAGATAAACCGAGTATCCTTTCGAGCCTGTAATTCCGTGGAAATTACTTAGCGCGGCAAAAGGCTGCAGAATGCCAAATAAAAATTAGCCCGGGCACCGTGTAAACGGGCATGGCTCGACCGAGATGGATCGTCGGGGCGCTCACCCTACGACAACCGTCTCCTCTCATATCTATTCCATCGAAACATCCCAAAAGGCTCAATTTGTCTCATTCTGCAAAATAAAAATTTTCCGCGTCGATTCTAGGAAACGGGAGTTAAATAAAAATGTATCTCTTTGTTTAAAGTTTAAAGGTTTTTATAAATGGAAAATAGGTGGTACCTTCGCCACTCGACGATTATCCATTTTTGCCATAAACGCGCAAACTCCGCAGGCAACTGATAATCGGCGAAGAAAATTTTTATTGCACGCGAAGATCGACAGTCTAGATTGCGATCCAGAGGCAAAGGAGGATAGTGGTTGATCGTCTCCGCTCGTTCCTCACCCTCGAGCGTTTATGCCCGCTTCCCGGGACCCAGAAACACCGAAGAACGCGGCGAAAGTAATGAATGGCGAGAATAGCCAGCCACGGTCGCTGAAGCTCGATCCACAGGTGCGGGGATTCTGCTCCCGTTTCCCTTCCACGTCGCGACGCGACGGATCCTCGAATTCTGCGGCTTTCTATGTAAAAGGTGTCCTCTCACCGGCGGTATCCGCGACCGATCGCGTTTCACGAGCCTCCGCGAAATCGGTGTCACGGTTTTATCGCCGGAAACGGGACATTTCGGTGTTCCGAACGAGCGTCCGGCGTGCAGCATCCGTCCCCGAGAAGATGGGACACTTACGTCTTGAAAATCCCAAGGGCTGATCTCTCCGAAGACTAGGAACGCTTAGGGCGCTTTTGGGATTCCTCGTGACTTGCGAGTCTGTCCCCTAATGTTTCGGAGCCTTGGGAAAATTTTAATCTTTGCGTAGAAATATTTGAGAATAGTAATCGACACGATCTTTTGGTTTTGAATGTGTCTCTCAAGTTTTGCGAGTCTGAGAGATTTCTAGTTTCAGGAATTTCGAGGATCTATTTCAACGTAGAGAAAGTCCGTGGACCTTGAACTTTTGGCTCGGTCGCGGTTCGTTCACTCTCGCGGTTTTATTGTTCGGCGCAGGATAATTCTTCACCCTCGTAAACCTACCATTTGCTGAAAGAGAGCGAGAGAGAGAGAGAGAGAGTGAGAAAGAGATGTACAGCTCGACCCGTTTTCCGACCCAGAAATTAGAATCCCCCGGATTAATCGGAAGAGCAGGGGGTTGCGGCGTTCCCGCGCAAACGATCCTGCACGAGAGCCATAAAGGCGGAGCTACAAATTGCCGGGAACTTTTCGACGGATTGTAAACTGCGAGCAGCTCTAATGTGATCTTCAATTATGAAGCCCGCGTATAAATGACTGGTTTACACAGAGCGGCGGGAACGCGGACGGCGTTTAATGAATGGCGGTTTCGCGGGCCGCCGGCTTTAAGCCTGTTTCACACCTACCCACGTGGCGGGAGTAAGCTTTCCTCCCCTCCCCTTTCGTCGCGGCAAAGAGATCCAATTAATTAAAAAGTAGCACGTTTCAACGCGCTCGCCGCTCGACCAATTCCAAACATTATTATTTGACACCTAAAAGGAGAACCGGATCTCTCGTTTCATAAACAAGTGCGTTTTCACATTATAATTACATTTGTTCGCCGGTTTACTAAACTTTTAATTCACGAGTACACTCCGCTGAAAGAGAGGAGAGCGAACGCTTTCGGTTTCTCGAAATTCCTCGAGAAAACCATAAATATGCATAAGCTTTTGCGATCTGGACACAGACTCGCGTATACTCTGGTTGCAAACGCATAAACGAGAGGCAATTAGCATGGGGAAAAATGAAAGTCGATCGATTACGAGCGGAAGAAGCAAGGGGCTAGTTTCTCAATTCGAACAAGACAAAAGAGAGTTCGCGCCGGAGAATCGGCAGATCCTGCGGATCGATTAGGTGCGGACAGGATCTCCTCCTCGGCGCGTCTCCTCGGGATTCCTCTCCTGGGAAAGGATCGGGGAGAGTCGACGAGGAGAATCGAACGGGAGTCGTCCCGCTGGCGTGAAAAATAATCCGCCAGGTCGGGTTTCGCTTTTCGTTAGGGTGGTCGAACGGCCGGCCAATTAGAAAGAGGATTGTATAATTGGGGAGATAAAGAATCAGCTGGATACTCGTCCGGGCACCTACCAGCTGCCGCGCCGCGCCGGGAACCGGCGATCTCATCGCCGGTACAACCGAAAGGATCGATTCATCCTGTTCCTTCGTCATCCTCCTTATTATCATCATTATTGTAATCGCCGATGATTTTGTCGTGGCTCCGGTCCACTCTCCCGGCTTCCTTTGTGCTCCCGTTTCCGAATAGGGGATTTCAAACGCACACGCTGACTCACCGATTCCATTTCAAAATCCTGTTTAAATTATTTTCACTCTATTAAAATTGTTAGACAGACCCCGTACTATCTGTTACAATCGACGAAGATAATTTTTATTTTGCATAAGGACCCTCTAGCGGATGCCAAGACAAAATCGAAGACAATGTTCTGTTTGATCTAGATTTTCATTCGCACCGTCGAAGGCAAGAAATTCCTCGGGCAGTTAACATTTCGACGACTTTGTTTCGCGAAAGAATTATCAGGCGTTAATCTGGGGGCCGTGTTAGCAGTTTGTAGAGCAGTATCGGTTTTTTTTTTTCACCTGGCGAGCGACCGCGTCTTCATTAGCATTATCATTGGCCGAGGATGCTGACAAGATCCACGGAAAGGTATCCTCTCCTAAGCTTCTCTCCTTTTTTTCTGCTTGATTTTTCCCTCCTCGAGATACCGGGGCGATCGCATGCATCCTCTCTTACGAGAGAGCAGAGAGTAGTGGTCGTCCGGCTTTCTAATTAAAGGTAGAAAACGCGTAGCCGGTGCCCGATTACAAGAGCATCTGTCTTGCGATTCCCGCCACGGGCCTGTTATCGTCGCATCTTTATGCTCGGCGTCATCATTCATGCGAGACCGGGTTTACATTGTCACCGCGCCGGCCAGTGTACTCGTAATTTAAATAGGGAGAGTGAGAAAGATAGACAGAGAGGGAGGGAGGGGGGAACGACGGGGTAATCGATAACGAGAACCGCTGGCCCGGCTCGGCCCGACTCGGCCCGACTATGTTTCCTTTTTCCAGCGGGCCGTCGCGTCGCGTCGTTCGGGGCGTCGTTATCATTAGCATCATAATCGTCATCGTGCGCCATTAAAGAAAAGAACCAGTTTTCAAGAGCTCGACGTGAAATTGCGTGCAAGAGTCTCTCCTGCACGTACTCGTGACTACGCTCTTTGCCAATCACCGCATTGCGTAATCCAGATTTCTGGCGTCGTTTAGGTTACCCGCGAACGTTCTTTTTTTTCTAGATGGATCAACTTCCTTCGAAGTGGAACAGTCTCACTCCACGGAACCGAATCGATTTATCCCGGCGAAACAAAAATTGAAAAATGTGAGTTTCGGCGAAGGAGGGGGGGGGGGATGCTCTTTCAATCTCCTCGCGTCTCGGGAATCGCGAATTTTCTAGATCCTGTTGCAGGTAGAGATCATCCTCGAGCTCCGGGAACGGCAAATCGGAGAGTCTTCTTTTCGTTCTGCGTGATCGATGAAATCGATTTAATGTGAAACCGAGAGACGGACTACTTAAGGGGGTCATCCCATGTGAGAGCTACTTTTTCTTGCTTTTTTTGGGGGAATTTTTGTTGAAGGACCCTTAAAACATACAATCTTGAAATTTTCACCACACATTTATTGACATTTTAACAGTCTCTCAGAATTTTTTCAAACCAAAATAACGAGTTGGATCCACTTTACACCGTTCGGAAGACAATCATGTGTAAAAAAAAAAAGTAGGTTGATGGCGACCATGATTCCGGGGGTTACGATCATCTGAAATCAAAAAATCAAACGGCATTTTAATTTGTAGACCAGCGGCTATCGCCGGTACCAAAATATTATAAAAATATCGAAAATTGAATTTTTGGCACGATTTTAAACGTTAAGTTCCAAGTTTCGTCATTTTCAGCTTATTAAAAAAAAACTATAGCAGATATCAGAAATATTTCGGTACGGGCGAGAACTATAGATATGCTGACTATACCATACAAATTTGAGTGAAATCCGTTTAGTAGTATTTGAGATATCATGGTCGTCAATATGAAAAATACAGTTTTGAGCAAAACGCGATTAAAAATTCAAGTACGATTTACACAACGAAAATGTTATCTCACCATTAGTCTGCTATGTGTTGATAAATTATCTTGGATCGATGCTCCGAAGTGCACGTTCTTTCGCACTTTCTTCCAGCACAAATTAATGTCCAGCTGATTGATATTTCACTGGTTGTTTATCAATACTTTAATCGTAATGAGGCAAACAGCTGTTCCGTTCAACGTTTGTAACAGTCGAACGACTTCGAATATCGAAATATCCTTTTACCTGCATATTCTATGAATGTACAGAAGCAATTTGTACAAAAGAATTTTTCGATTTCTTGGACCTAACACATGGGATGACCCCCTTAAGAGTTGGAAATAACAAATCATTCGTACATAATCGAAGGACAAACAGGAACAAATTGTGCATAATCGAAAGATCGGCCGATTACCGATAGACAGGTCGCGATGAGCGATGGACGGGCCGACACTCGGGAATGTTTGGCATTAAGTAGAGTAGAATTGGTCGCGTAAACAGTAGTAAACAGTAGCACAAAGCCATTCAGGTAGCCCCTTGAATTCCGAGGGAACGCGAGTTCCTTCGTCACACGCGAACCTGTTATTCCGAATCGTTGCTGCCGGTCCTACGAGATCGTCCCGAGCGATAAAGCGTCCCGACGAAAGGCCCACAAAGCGTCACCGCAGAATCGTGCATCAGCGATCTCTATTTACACACTATCTCTCGCTCTTTCTCTCGCTCTCTCTCTGTCGCTCTTCTCGATGTTTGTTCTCCCCTGCGAACCGAAAAAAAGAAAGGTCAGAGCGAGAAGAAGAAGAAGGAGAAAAAGAGTGAGAAAGAAGAGGCGAGAGCCACCCTTTCAGGATTTTCCGTGCACGTGGGTCCCAATGGGTCCCCGTATGTTAGGCACGGCAAGGGGTGAGCGTCTGGCGGGAACAGAATGGGAAAGGTAGAGGATTTTTCCCGCGACACAATCGCATTCGCATAAATCGCATGGAAAATCAAGTAGTCCTTGTTGCGTGTGCTCGATTATCCTCGCGCGAACAATATCTTCCGGGATGGAGGAGCCGAAGGGGGATTATCAGCGATTATCATAATACTGAGCGCATCGCGTGTGTTGGTTTACCGTCGGCATGATTGACGCGTAATTAGACCTTAAACGGAGGAGAATGTTCTTCTGCTTCTGGTTTTACTTCTGCGCCCTCTCTTCCCTCCTCTCTGCTTTCTGCTTCTACTTCTTCTCTGCTTCTACTTCTTCTCCGCCTGTTGCCGGTTTCGTTCTTTTTCGCGCGATTACGACCGACGTGCTTCGTGCATTTATAGCCGGTAATAGCATCGGCAGATCCACACAGGATACGAAATTCAGACCTTAGCCGCTATTTCGGAGCGTCCTTAGATCGTTCCGAGACTATCGACCCTCGAGATAATATTTCATTTAATCTCGCGTCTCCTAAATTTAACCGGGATAGCATTAAAACTCGATAAAACGCAGTCGCGCTTCAATCTCGCGCTAAAATTATATATTCTCGGTTGCTTCGACAGGTAGTTTATAATTGTCCGCGCGATCGATGCATTATAATTGTCTTAGACGTGTCCAGGTCCCCCCACAAAAGATCTAATTACGGTTTTCAAAATTGCGTATATTTGAACGAAAACTGAACGAAAATAAAGAATTAGTAACGACTGATCGTGAAAAACTTTGTGGTATTTTTGTGATTACTGGTTCGGTAGTGAGCTCGGTGTAGTCGACGCGTCGGATGGAACGGAAGAAGAGTTCGTCTTCGTCTTCGAGACGTTGCAGAAACCGGGAGTAATTAATAATTCCCGGAATAATCGCGCGAAACGGGCCCTAGAACCCGTTTCGATTTCAGTATCGAGCAGTCTCCTCGTCTTCGTCATCGTCGTCGTCGTCGTGTATCATTACCGCGACGCTCGAGAAACGCTAACAACTGGTAATGGACGGGAGCACGATGCCTTGGAAACCTGTCAACCGAGACACGAGGCTTGCACAATACCGTTCCGGTAAATCGTGCTTCTGGCCGCAAGAATCCGCTTCGTCAGTCTCCCTTTATCCGGAATAAATGTTTCTCGAGAGAGAGACAATCGCCGCTAGTCCGCGCCGCCGCCGCGGCTCTTGCGAAAACGGACGAATTTCAAGGGAGGAAACTTTCGAAAAATCGTTCGACAATTCTCCTGTGCCGGGGTTTCGATCGTTTTGTAACAGCGTCGAGCTCCGCCGATCAAGCCTTCGAATCCGACAAAAAAGATTAGCGAAATTCACGGTGCCGAAATGTTGCGTGTTTGCCTCGCCTAGCTATTAATTTGTACAATTCCTCTTTTTTTTTTAAAAAAATGAGAAGCGATTCTGAAAAATCGAAGATCACCGGAACTAATTTTTCAATGCTCTCGCGCCAAGCGGCAGAAAAATTTTGAGGAAGGTCGAGAGGCGAAGAAAAGGACCGATAATCCAGAACATTGAAACATCAGGCAGGTTTTTGGAGGACCGGTCGTTTGGGCGTCGGACAAATATTTTCCCTCCGTTGGACCTCGAGTTTGAACGTCAACTTGTAGAATGACGGATGGCCGTGGGGCCCGGTCTCTCGAATAGTCGAATAGGCCTTACGGGCGCGTGTAAGTGCCTTTTCGGATTTCTCGAGGATCGCGCGAGCGAGACGCAACCCGGTAATCTGTCGATTCTTCCTCGACTGGAGGGCTATTCTACGATATCCTCCCCTATTTTGATCCCGCAAGGATGCAACGCGCTGCAACGCACGCCGCCGCGCCGCTGCGACGCGCCCCTCTCGAGATTTCGCCGCCGAGAGCCGGAAATTTATCAATGCCCGTGGAAAACGAATGATCGATGGATTCCCGGATTATTTTCTCAGATGGTTCCGCGCGGAGTTTCACGCGTGTCTCCGAAGGGTTGAAACAGTTTCGCCGGTTCTAAGCGAATATTTATCCTAATTCCGCGCGCACCTTTGTCACGGCGCGACGCGACGGATCGTTTCTCGTCTCAAAGCGTTTTAATGGAACTGCTAAACGACGGGACAATGGACGTTTTGCGTTTTTGTTAACCTGGCAACCGAAAAGCGGAAAGATCGTCGTTATTGTTGCTCGGTTCTCGTTTTTTCGCATTCAGAACCAGTGAATTGAACGAGACGAATTTCTCCCCGAAGTTTGAATCGTAACTTTAATTACATCGCGAAGACCGACGATGCAGCTCGAAAGGATTATAATAATTAGACTGCAGGTTTTATGCGCTGGTAGCGTTCCTGATTCTGTGAGAATCGTAACTTAAAACGTTTAAAAAAAAACGGAACGGATTCTTTCTCGTTTCCTGTAGCCGAGTGATGTTTCAGCAATCTAACAGAACGATGTTGAAATCGCTTTCATGAACAATTTTAATTCACACAGGGATATACGATCATTATCCAAATTACGTCCGACTAAATTGCTGACGCATCGCGCGCTGTAGGAAAAAACATAATTTTGCCCAGAGATTTCGCTGGTTTATTTCGTCGGACGCCTGGTGGAACATGTTTGACGCGGATAAATCTCGCGGCGCGGCGCTCCTCCTTTTTCTAAATGCATCGGGAATATTGTTTCGTTGCGGGCTCGAGGGAGCCCCGACCGATTTCGAGCGTTTCAAAATTCGATCGTGCGAACAATAAAAATCTCTCGCTAGGCACAAAGCGGGGGCGCGTTAGAAAAGCGGACGAACAAAAAAAAAAAAGCCCGAGGAAAATAGAGTCGGTGGCCGGGAGAATTTCCGGCGTCGCGACGCCGATGCAATTATCGCGCGCGTCGACCGGGAGCCAGCAACGCCGGTGCTCGTGTGACGCGTTTCGTTTTCACCGGACGAAAATTTCTATCAACAGGTTGTCACGGGGATGGCGACCGCGGTTTTCGACCTGTCCACGGGGAATCGCTTTCGTCCTCTCTCACACCCCCGAACAGAGGGGGGTTGGTTGAACGAACGCCACCCCCGTCCCGCCCGAGCCCGGGAACCGATGGAAATTGATGCGTGGCGGATCGCTTTATTCGTTAAATAACCGTATCGATTCGAGCACCGCGAGAAAATCGGTTTTCGGCTCGACGAAGCCCCGGTAATATCCAACCCCGACAGATTGAAAAACAACTCGGGGGACATTGACGGGGGCTATTCGTCGTTTCCCGTGCCGCCGCGTTCCACGATCCACGATTTTTCGCGGTCCCGCGACCCGGACGCGATCGATGCGTAATTTAACGGCGCGATACCAATCGTCTATTCCCGATCGCTAATTTCGCCTATTCCGTCGCGCCTCCCGTTTGCTTTTTATCGTCGATCTCTGCGAATAATTGCCACACGATTATTCGGATCGCTGTCGCTCCCCTTTTCTAATGTCTTCGGATTTTTGTATTGCCTCCGTTCACTTATTTAGTCGCGAGCACCGAGATTTGCCAGCGAAAATAAATTCCAACCAGAGAGCTGCCGGTTTTTCGCCAGAAAATTTTAATCTCCCTCGAATAAAGTCTGTTCTAAGCAAGCAAATAATTGCAGCCGGGATAAAAACGTCGTGCATCAGGTTTATGCAGCGGGGGAATATCGTTGGCCACGCGTCCCGACCGAGTAATCCGTATTTACATTCAATTTCGTGGAAGTTGGAGCACGATAATGATTATCGTTTGCTCGGTAATTTTGGTTAATTACCGCGTTCCCGGAGACGATTCGATAGAGTCAGCTTGTCGAGACGAAGAGGAGAGGGAGGAGCGAAGAGAGGTGAAAAGAGGAGGAGAGGAGAGAGCAGGTGAAGGAAAGGGAAAACGGTGGTGGCGATGACTCGAGACGATCAGGGTAATCGCGTCCGCCGGATAATTTTCTTTAATACAATAAAATAATCCAGAGCCGATAGCGGCGCCGATTAACCCGTAACGCAATCTCATCGAATCAATTTCACCTTTTATTTCTCACATTAATGTTCTTTCTCGCTCTTCCTCCCGGTGATGTGCTCTCTCTCTCTCTTTCTCTCTCTCTCTCTCTCTCTCTCTTTAGCGCGTGGCTCTCGGATTCTCAGCGACGGTCATTCGTTTTATCGCAATAAACAATTTCGTGCTTTCGCGGGTTCCCTTTATTACTAATTAAACCGAGGGAAGTGTCCGGGCCGGGAAACGAGCCAGAAAAAAGAAGCGGAAAGGCGAGAGAGCGGAGAGGCAAGAAGTTGATTGTTTCGGCCTCGCTCGATGTTTAATACAGCAATAAATAATTACCGGGTTTCTCGGTCGCGTCGCTGATTGCTCGCAGACTCGCTTTCGGCAATCGGCTTCCGTTCTACCGAAAGAATCGGCGCGGCCGAACGATCTCTGCGAGAGATCTTGGAGGACGAGCAACAAGAGAGGAAATTCGACGGTGTGCTTCTTTCTTTTTTTTTTCTCTCTTTCTTCTCTTTCTGTTTCGTATTTTATCTTCGAGACGCGGCCCTGACGACTACCGAATAGTCTCTCGCGGCTGACGCGCACCGTCATTAAGGTCGAATATTTAAATTGAATTTACGAGTCCTGGCCCGAGGCTACGCGTAGGCACCGGTCACGAGCTGACGATCGATGCGAGAGATCCGACGGCCGAAGGATCGACCATCCTCGTTGCTAATTTGTCCTACCGAATCGTTAGAACGCCTCGAAAAATATTGCCAGATTTTATCTCGCGAGCAACAGCCCGGAACTCTAATTCGTCGCATCGCGCTCTCCGATCAACCGGCGCGATATCCTAATATAGCAAAAATTCAAAAATAAAAGAAATCTCGTCCCAGTAATTCGTAGAACGATCTGTTGACGGCACTCGTTTCGCGATTATTCAAATTATAAAGGCACTACCCGAGGCACCGAAATGCATTCACGAAAAATTCAACGCTCGCTAAAAGACGCGACGGCGCTAAATAGCGAGATCAAGGAGACTGAATTCTTGTCAGAGTTTGTTCGGAGATTAATTTTTGCGGGCCTGCATCGGGCCCCCGGGTTTTCTAGAGAACTTCGAAGCCGACGGCTCTCGGAATTTCGCGAGTCCCGGTTAATTTTAGACCGGGAGCATGCATTATTCATGATTATTTCAGATTTAAAAGTCCCGGGGAATATTGACGCGAGTGGTTTTGTCGAGTTCGAATGCGAGCCGAAATTAATTGGCCGCGTTAATTGAACGTGGATCTTGATCGACGGGATCCGCAAACTTTGAACTTTCGGGGATCTCTGCGTATCCGGAAGAGAAGCAAAAGATCGATCCCGTGAAATAAATTGTGTACCGCGCGTCGCGTCCAGGAGGAATCTAGCGCGCGTACCAACGCGACGGCACGGCGCGGCGCGGCGGTGTAATTCGAAAAAAAAAAAGGAACTTTGTTGGCTCGATTAATCAGGATTCCTAGCAGTCATCAAGGGCCGGCGCGTTTCAAGAGATCACCGCAAGCGTGATTTCCTCGGGCCCGAGAGTAAATCGTGGCCAATTAATCAGGGGATCGCGGCAACGGCGCCGAATCTGCCTCGGGCCTTCGCGCTGCTCCTCCGTTCCGTAATTAAAAAAGCGTTAATTCCGGGTTCCTGGTAATTCGACCCACCACCATCGTCGTCGTCGTCGTCGTCGTCGTCACTCGTCCCTCGTTTCATCTTCTCTTCGCGATCCGATAACTTTCGATCGGCCCGCTCTCGATATTAATCGAGAAATCGGGGGCGACTTTGTTCGACGATTTAACGAAATCCTCAGATCGGAGAGACTTGCTCGTTTTTGCCCATCAAACTTGATTGCCTCGTCGTCGACTTCTGGTTTGCTAATTCCTCGGGACCCGCGTCTTCTCGAAATTCCGCAAACTGGAATCGAGACTTTTTCGCTAAACCGAAGGCGACCGATTTCATCGACGGGGCACGAACGCCGAAATTTGTCAGGGTAAACTGATCTTTTTCAACATTGCAGTCGACATTTATTTATTGGAGTACACAATTTTGTGTACCGATCGTTTCTCGTTCGAACAGCAGCGGTTCATTTGGCAGAATTGAAGGTTTGGTAATTTGACTAGATCGGTAATAATGTAGTGGCATTCCGAAATAGTTTGAATAAATAATGGCCCGGACAGGATTAATCGTTGCAAGTTTTATAGATCCTGACGAGATCCAGGATCGTCGGGACCGAGCCATGTGGCAACGTAAATGAATTTTTCAGCCGGGACAGGGGACCGATTAAATCGTTAAAGATGCAACAAATCGCAAAATTGTTATGGCAGAGAGCGGAGAGAGAGAGAGAGAGAGAGAGAGAGGGAAAGAGAGAGAAAGAATGAGAGAGTGAGGCAGCAGTGTATTTCTTTTCCGAAAGAGATCCATTTAATCCGCGGGCTGCCCCTTTAATCGAGTTACATCTCGAGCAATACCGAGCCAGATTCGACGACGTTCCGCCATTAAAGCGCAATTAAACGCGTCCAGGCCGTGTCCACTCGCAATAAATAATTACTCGATGACCGTTCCCCGACCGTTTCGCAGCGAACGGACCGAGTTGTTTCTCGTTTGGAGGAAAGTCGAGCAATCGTTTCTCTCTTCGATCGCCGGTGGTTGCTCGTTAATTTCGATCCTTCGAGCTCCGGCGGCTCTTTTCGTTTCTGCCCGTAATCGATGTCGAATTATCACGAGAGGGAAGAGAGAGAGAGAGTGAGAAGGAGAGAGAGAGGCGGCGTCGTCGCCGAGAGAGATTTCGTGAGGAGGCTCTTCAGGGTCGCGTTCCCCCAGTCTCCTATCAATTAAAAGTGTAAATTTGCAACCGGTGCCGCGTAATTTGCATCGATCGGTCCCCGGGATTATT
This sequence comes from Lasioglossum lativentre, assembly GCA_916610255.1. Classification (NCBI taxonomy): domain Eukaryota; kingdom Metazoa; phylum Arthropoda; class Insecta; order Hymenoptera; family Halictidae; genus Lasioglossum; species Lasioglossum lativentre. The sequence continues at coordinate 33,644,102 of OU744355.1, read as the reverse complement.
TACGAGAAGAACCTTGGGTGATCGCTCATCCTCGATCAGCCGTTCATAATTCGCCGCCGCGCCGGGAAAAGTATTTCGTGCGACGTGGACGGCAGACTGGCTGCCTCATCGGCAGATTTTATTCTGCCATAAATTACGCGGTTTCTCGGGCTGCGCGCCTCAAATTTCTTCCTTAAAAGGATCCACGCAACTCAAAATATAATACGCTGTCTCCATTTCTCCCTTCCATCAGGAATTCGCCAGGAAACAATTCAATCCATCCAATCCGCTTTAGACACACGTTCATATGTGTTGCTCCAACAGTAGTCGAGGAAAAATAATATTTGAAAAGTCGAACGAACGCACACGGTAAAGTTGGCTACCAAAGTTGAGAAAAAATCAGGAATAACAATAGAAACATTAAAATCTTTTGCCGTGCGACTCGCTGGTCGGGATCGTTCGAAGGAGCGTTTCTGTTACGACGGACGCGACTAGGTAAAATAATTAGGTAGAGCTCGTTTCGCTCGGACAAGCGGATAATTAAACAGGTGCAGTGGGAGAAATACGACAAGTTAATTGGCCCAGCGAGCAGGTTGATCTTTTGAGGTGGTCGTAGAAAAATCAGAGGGAACCCCGTAACGTTGGAAAGAGGCCGTGCTATCGATTGACGGTTTTCGGGGAAGCATAAACCGCCCGTAGTCGGAAGATTGATCTTTCGCAAGAGCGGCAGGGCCAGGAGCACCGTGTCTCGCGCAGCCATTCCCTCGAGAGCAATAAAATTTTATTAACGAATAAACCCGATTGCTGTCGCGAGGCTCGCGACGTTTTCGATAACCGTGTAATTGCGCGTGGCATTAACCGCGCGGACGATTTTCGCGAAACGTTCGCCGAAGAGGGAAGAGAAGGAGAATCGGAGAGAGAGAGAGAGAGAGGGGAGAAGGGCTCGTAGGGCTGGGGACGCGACGAAATTAGATCGGCAGTAAAGGTTCTATCGTTCGCGGGGAATCGGCGTTAATTGGCTAGTTTACGGTCCCCTTATCCGCGCTCGAATTTACGAGCGAACGGGATTTTTCATAATGGCGGGGCTTGTTCTAACAGCGCAATGCAACAAACTACTATCATTATTATCATTATCTTGTCTCTACCCTGCGCGAACAATATACGTTCGACTAGGAACGCGGGAAAACAAGCTACGAAATTACTGAAACCTCGTCGCGTTACCGGCGATTATCTCGTAGTTTCGAAAAAACCTGCAATCCCCTGGAATTTCGTAATAAATTTTTCAATTGCGCCAGCAATTTCATTCCCAGTATCAACAACTCACGCCCGTCAGCGAACTCCGATAATTTCTCTCGGAGTTATTATTTAATAGATGTGTTTCGTTAACGTTATTTTATCACGGAGCTCGTCCAAAGTCTCGCAAGTCATAAATATCCCAGACGTTCGCGTTGACTTTGATCAATGTGGCAAAGTTTAATTTCTCTAATTCCCAACTAGTTAGATTACAACCATCTTAGTGGATACAGGTGCGCGATCGACAGCTATAAATCAGTTATAGTAAATGAGCGAAGATCGCCAGAATCGTCAGCATCCTCTGAAATCATCGGGCTATTTCTGATTGAGACTCGTTCTCCTCGAACCTCCAAATTCCATTCGCGATAAAGAACTCCTTTGCACCTCTGGGGACGGACATTGCAAAGCTTTCGAGAGAAGACATTAAAACATTGATTCCCAATATAATCCATAAGAAGTTAACGTTGACTGCCACTGGAATATCGATATATCGATACTGCGACCAACTAGGTTGCAATAGAAGGTGCAAAACTTCATGCAAAATTATCTGCGTCTGTTGCGACAAAAAAAGCAATCTAAACATTTCTTTAACAGTTTTAGAATGTAATAGATCGATTCTTTTAATCTTACTATTTTTCCAAATTGCAGCTGCTCATTTGTGACAAAACAGTGAAAAGATTTAAACGCTATTCGGACACTCTTAAAAAGACGATAACTTTTTTAATATTCGAACATACAACTTGGATTTTTTGAGAAGTTAGAACAATCGGTTTTGTTATGTAACGTGAAAAGAATTTTTGAAAAAATTGCAATTGGTCGGAATCGCAGAGAAAATACTAAAAGTTATGTTTTACAACTTTTTTATGTTGGCTCATATTGAAAATATAGAAAACACGTTTCGTAGATCTGTATCGATTAAACATGTTCTGAAAATTTCATTAAAATAGTTCAACGTTGCAATGAGCTAGAAACGTTTAAAAATGGAAAAAATTGCAATTTTTCACGATTTTTGGCCTCTGACAGCAATAAATCTAAGGATTCATATATCTTTCAATGCCTGTCGTTTTATAATTGACACAGATCTACAAACATATTTTTTAAATTTTCAATATAGACCCACATAAAAAAAGTTGTAAAATGCAACTTTTAGTATTTTCTCTACAATTTCGACCAATTTTCGAAAAAATTTCTTTTCACATCATGTAGTAAATTAATTGCTCTAACTTCTCGAAAAAGTTCAAATCGTATGGTGCAACGTCAAAAAGGTTATCTTTTTTTTAAGAGCGTCCGAATATCAATGGGAGTCGCTGTATATAAAATTCGACACTGAACGTGTTAAAAATCTAAAGAAGTCTCGGTCCTCGTTAACAGAGAGAGGACGTTGACGATTACGCAGACGGTGAGAGGAAGCTGTGCCGGAAGTGAAGGGCCCAGAGGATCGAGCGTCTCCTCGACTTTGAATCCGAACATGTCCCAGACGAATTTCTTGCTCGATTCCTTAATCCTCTCCGATTAATCGCTGGCCGGTCTCTCTCGCGGGCCCCGAAAGAGAGAGGCAACGTTCCACGGACGGGGGGCCCGGTAGAGTGAGAGAATGTGGAGGGGAGGGGGGCCGAGAGAGCGATCGCGTTACGCGGGCCCCAAGTGCGAACTTGACACCGGCAAGGACGCGTTTCGAAAGGAGGAAATAAAAAATACACGGCTGGCCCCGGACCGTTAAAGGACGCGGCTCTCCTCTTGGCTGGCTCTCGAGTCAGCTGTTGAAGACGCACGCAAACCCGACCGGAGCCGAATAAATCACGAGTAAAAAGATCCCGCGATCGATAGACTCGGCCTCGAGAGCTCCGCCGATCTCTGGATTTAACGAACGTCTTCGCGCGATTCGCGAAACCGGTAACGGGACAGGCGAATTATTTCTGTCTACCGACAGCTCTCGGACGCCTTTTGTTCCGACATTTTTATGCCTCGCGACTTTTTGAGACGCAGCATCCTTGAGGTTCAAGGAAACGGTTGCGACAGGAATTAACGCGTCGGGCCCACGGGCTCCTTGGCCAGAGCATTTCTTCATAGATCCTCCAACAGAAACTTGGATCATAAACTCGCCCTCGGTAATCTAATAATTTCGTTTGGGATTATTGCGTTAAAGACTGCTAAGGATTAAATTGTCTGATAAAACACACCTTCGTCTCTACTTCAAAATTTCATCCAAGGATTTCAGTATTCGATTTACAATCGAAGTACAAGATGCCCAAGATTCGTCTTCTTTCCTTCGATAGAAAAAATAGATTCAACGCAAAGTTGAAGGACGAAGTAGATGCTCGGTGGAAGAATCGTCAGGAATAAAGATTAATTAGTAAACGAGCGAGACCAGAACGGTAGAGAAGACAATTGCGTCTTGGTTGATCGTTACGCGAAATAATTGACGCGTTTCCGCTGGAGTCGGCCGCGTTGGCAGCGTTTCTTAACGCGTTTCCGCACAGCCGCACAATATGTCGTCGCGCAGATCTCTCGCGTTAATTCGTTCCGCTTGGTTCGTTCCGTTCCGTTCCTCGATCGGCGGGAGTGTGTATCAAGAGCTCGCGTTCGATCCCGCCTCGATCTAGGAGCCTCGTCGAAATCTCTGGTTTCCGGTGTAGCGTTCCGTGGCCATAACGGTCCGATGCTCCCGTCATCGATCATCCGTGGAACCGATCCAGTCCACCGGAGGATATTTCGCCCGGCGAGAAATTCGTTTGCCGATCCCAACCGGTGGACAACTAGCCCCCGAGCTTTGACTAAATTATTGCCATAACGGTTGTAAATTTGTAACGGTCTGGAACCGCATAGTTCCGCCTCAGGAGATTGCTGTCCAAATCACGGACATACAGTCACCTCCCCCCCCCCTCTCTGTCTCTCTCGCTCTCTGTGTGTGTGTGTTTACCTCTCGCAGGACAATCCGCTTGAATTTCGTCTCGACTCCGCGATCCTGCAGCTACGACTTCGACCTAATTTGTAATCAGGTTTCTTTCGGACTCGGCCGGCACACGACTCCTGAAAAATAGAACTCTGCTACTCTGCTGCAGGAAACTTTTCACCCGGTTGCAATCGTAATCAATCTTCGGAGCTCCCTCTTCAAACATTCGAACATCTTCGAACTTGGAGCTTTCATTGCGTTACCTGAAAATTGTCAATTTTATTTTCCACTGGAACCGATAGCATCGAACCACAATCTCTCTCCTGTATCGTACTCGAGGATTCTACAGTTTCTATATCAGCTGGAGATTTTCAATCTTAATCACCGACCAACTTCGAATATGAGCATTACGGCAAACATCTCCTAACTTCGGTACAATCCGCCTTAAACTTTTTCTCGTCTAAATGTCTTCGTCTTATCACGGAACATTTTCTTATCCAAGTTTCTCGATCTCGATTCGCAGCGAACTTCTACGATACTCGAGACAGTGGAAACAGTGTTGCCAACATTATCCTGTTTATTAAGATCGGTCTGCAGGATGGTTGAAGCGTCGATAAATCGCGTCGAATGATTTTCGCAGGCCGTTTATCGCGCCAGCATGTTTACGATCGAGGAATCGCCGGGTTAAGGCTCTTAGCGGGTTAAGAAGATGCAATGAAAGGAAATCCCTTCTTCCAGCGGCGTCTAAAGTAGGAAGACCCCTTAAAAGTGTCGAGTCGATCCGACGTGAACGCGAGCCGACGAATCGGATCATCGACATCCGTGTAAGAGCGCGTTATCCTTCGAAGGCCGTCGCCGATCGTAGCTCTACGATCTGCGATTTGCGATCCTGGGGCGTGGCACGGACCGATCCGTCGCGTCGCGTTGATCCAAGAAAGGAATCTGTCGTTTTACGTAACGATCTACAGACCAGCCAGGAAACCGACGTCGCGCCTTCGCATCCTTCCTCCTCGTGGTCCTTTGGTTTTACCCATAACGCCGTCATTCTGTATTTTAACCATCGATCTCTCGAACTCCTCGTCTTTCTTTGTGTTCGTCAGGGAAGCTTTAAAGAACCGGAAGGATTATTAATGAATAGACTGTGGATCTTTTTATCGAATTTAAATTGTCCGAGCCTGCCAGCAGCTGTGAGAAACAGAAGCGAAATGAAAATATATTTCTTCTTTCGTTCAATAGGTGTAAGTAGATTTACGACAAAAATGAATTGTAATTTGAAACACTGGGTAGATTAAAAGAATCGAGGCATGTATTATTTTGCAGAAAAATCCGCAGTCTACTACTATTTTCTTCCGAACGATTTAAGAGCCTGAAACATGGTCTACTCCTTCGAGGAACATATTTTGCAACGTCTTCGCAATATTGCGTGTAATCTATTCATTGTTTTCATAAATGCGTAAAGAGTCCGCAGTCTATTAACCCGGAGGCACGATTTAATCGAAACTCTGCATCTTCTGGAAGGATTCAGCGAAGGATTCCGTTCCTTAGAGTCGCGGGTAGAACTGGTCCAGCTCTCGAGATCTTCCTCTCGTGTATAGTCGGTTTTCGCGGAATCGTCGAGTTTGTTGCCGAAGCGGAATGCGTTTCCTTCTGGAGGTATCAATTAGAGAACGGACAAATTAGAGCGCCGGTACGGGAGTCGATATCGATAGCTCGGTTAATCGCGAGGAATCGTGGCCGATCGTAGAGCTCCTCTTCCGTCGTTGGTTCGTTCCCTGGTGAGGAAGAGGCGAGAGGATCGAGAGGATCGAGAGAGGACCGAGAGAAATAAAAGGAGGCATTTAAGGCTGCCTAGACCGAGAAGGAACGACCGACTACCGTACAAAGAGAGCCGAGAGACACGAGTGGAGCGAAAAAGGAGCGAGGAGAACGCGAGACGCGGAGGAACGATGGAATAAAAAGAAGGGAAGGGGAATTAAGAGAGGAAGAGAGGAACAGAAGGAGGCCGAGGAACAGAGAGAGAGAGAGAGAGAGATCTCTATGCGGTAGCTGAAGCCAGTCAGTCAGGTATGCCTGGAGGCTAGGCCATGATAGACAAGGTCATCCTCTCCCCGCCTCTACACGTACACGCTGCGGCTACCGCCAATCCTCGTTTACATTTTATTTATTTATAAATATACCGCGGCGCTCGGCTAATGCGCCGACACACACAGACACACGTACATGCACATGCACAACCTCGTCGCCGAGGAAAGAGGAAGCGGAGCACGCTCTGGAAGGAGAACCGAGACACGATGGAACCCCTTCACCTGTCGATCCGCCACGTTATTCGGCTGTTCGACTGTTAGGCTGTCCAGGGCGCGAACTCGACCGTCCCAGGCGGCCTGTTTTTCGCAATCGCTATATGTACACGCTGCTGGCAACCGTGCAACAACCTTCGAACACCGTGATTCGTGGGATTTTTCAGAAAATTTTCTGACCGACTAGGTCAGTGGAAAAGTTCGTCCCCGACTCCTTCTATTTTAATACATGAAATCGGGCACGAACTTTTGCACTGACGCAATGATCACGATTTCAATAAGAACGACAGCCATAGATTGGCATAGATAGAACCGTTCGAATCCGTTCCTTTGAGATCAAAGACTATTCTTATACCGAACTGAATTTAAGTGGCAATTTAAATTAGTTGCCGAGATATTAGAGATCAGGTGAAACACAGCACTCGTCATTCGTGGGCTAATAAGGACAATACTGGTATCGTTGAATTAGTACTTGAATGCTAGTATCTTTGAACCGGTGCAAAGTGGAGCTCCTCCGGTGCGAAACGAGTCTCCGTCACGAAACCTTCGATATTTAATTCTCTCCGCATCCTGCCCCTTTAAATTATTATCTCCCGGCATCTCTGGCTACTGGTCTGCCTTCTGCAGCCCCTAACAAGGCATCTCACAAGATGCATCTCGCTCCAGTTTCTGTGAAATTTTCCTGTAAAGTCGAATTTGAGCGAATACGTAGTACAATCGTTTCCTCGTTATCACTTTGAGCGGCGCGTCTCTTATAAATGAATTTTGACGAGTTCTTGTCTCGAGCGGAAGGCGTTTTACTGACCTAGTGACGATTTCTGTTTTCCAGATCTTCGGTAGCAAGGCGGACCTGCAGCTCCACACGCAGATCCACATGCGCGAGGCGAAGCCGTACAAGTGCACCCAGTGCTCGAAGGCGTTCGCGAACTCCTCGTACCTGTCGCAGCACACCAGGATCCACCTGGGCATCAAGCCGTACCGCTGCGAGATTTGCCAGCGGAAGTTCACCCAACTGAGCCACCTACAGCAGCACATCCGCACGCACACCGGCGACAAACCGTACAAGTGCCGGCATCCAGGCTGCACGAAGGCGTTCAGCCAGCTGAGCAACCTACAGAGCCACTCCCGTTGCCACCAGACCGACAAGCCGTACAAGTGTAACTCCTGCTACAAGTGCTTCTCCGACGAGCCGAGTCTGCTCGAGCACATACCGAAGCACAAGGAATCGAAGCACCTGAAGACGCACATCTGCCAGTACTGCGGCAAGAGCTACACGCAGGAAACTTATCTGGCGAAGCACATGCAGAAGCACGCGGAGAGAACGGACAAGAGACCGCCGATCATCGGGACCGGTCTCAGGCCGTCGATACACGCGATGGCCGCCCACCATCAGGACCACTACTGGCCGAAAGTCAGCCCGGAATCGGTCATCTCGGATCTGCACGAACGACTGCCCCATCATCACACCGACTACCATCAGAACCAGAACCCGGAGATGCTGTTGCCGGGCCACGGTCATCGGGGCGACTCGATCGAGAACGACTCCAGGCAACAAACGCCCCAGCCGGGCGGCAACCATCATCCGAACAGCAGCTCGGCGTTCACGCCGATCTCCTCGATCTCGATCAACTCGATCTCCTCGATGCAGCATCCGCTGAACCCGTTGAACCATCTACACTACCCGGGCAGCCATCATCCCGCCTCGAGGCCGTACCTCTACGAAGCGTTCAACACGACGCAGAAGTCCTCGCCGGCCTCCTCGTCGTCCGGCGTCACGTCCGGAACGACCAGCAACCAGAACGCCACCTCGTTCCCCAACCAGCTGATCAGCCTCCATCAGATCAGGAACTACGCCCACCAGCCGAATCTCGGCAACCTCGGGAACCTCGGGAACCTCGGGAACCTCAGCAACTTGAGCAACCTCAGCGCGACGATGGAGAGCCACGCTCTCCTCGGCGGACTCAAGGAGAAACAGTAACTCCGGCTGGTCTTGGAGATTAGGCGCAACAACCACCGCTGCTGTCTCTGCCCGGTTTCTTCTTCTGCGTTACACCTGTCCTACTTCCGGTCCCCTAACCTCCTCTGTTCCCTCTGCATCACGGAGGAACGGACAACCTCTTTCTCTCAACCTCGTTCATCAACGTTCTTCGATCTTCGCGGATCACGCGCGTCCAAGATCGCGCGGATCCCAACCGCGGTGGTGGCTATTCGCTCCGAGGCTCGGTTTCGACCCGTTCGTCTTTTCGTTTCTTTTTTCCGTTTGAAGTAGCATCGAATGCACCTACGGCGCTTACTACCTGTAAGTGGAAGTCGACCGTTTTGCAAAGAGGATCCCATTTTTTCTTTTACGTTTTTAAGGCTGCTGCTTTCTTTCGTCGCGTGAAAGCCAATCGTCCGGTTTGATGGGACAACGTGTGCGTGAGAGAGAGAGAGAGAGAGAGAGAAAAAAGAGAGAGAGAGAGAGAGAGAATGCAGATCGACCGAGCGACTTTTAATCGTTTTAACGCGACCGGGCGTCCATGCATGAACGGGCGAATATTAGAAAGGCTCGATCGCGCCGCCACAGAATCGGCGGGATCGATCGAGCAGCTCGGCCGTTGATTAACTTTCACGCTCGAAGTTTGTTAGAAAGTAGTACCCGGGAATGATTACCGGGTAACCGCGTTTTCCCGGTAATCTTCGGAACGAAGTCCCGCGGCGAATAGTCACCCCGCAGTCGAGGATGATCCCGCCACCAGGCGAGAATCCTCTACCCTGGTCTACTTTCGTGGCTCCTCTCCTTTCGTCCTCTTTTTCACCCACATTCCCATCCCATCCCGTCCCGACCCGTCCCGCGACTGGGTTCTTCTTCTTCGTCCTTTCACAACCCACCCCCCAGCGACGATCTCCTTAGGTTAATTGTCGAGCCTTCTCCGACGCAGAGCCCACCTTCTCTGTTCGACGCTTAGCCGATCCCAGCGATGATCGTAACAATCGTTTTCCTGTTTGTATTTTTTTAATCGTACTGTAAGCTCCCAGGAGAAAGAGGATCGAGCGGGACTCGAACCCGCGACTTCGGGTCTCGTCTGCCATCTTCAACGTGTAGCCAAGCTTTTCACAGCCTCGGACATTCCTGAAGGGTCCAGGCGACGTCCTGCTGCCTCCCCCCATTCTCTTGTTCATGGTGTCTGCGTGTTTTAGGCTCAATTCTTCTCTTTACTGGACCAGCGTCCTATAAAAATGTGGAAAATGATCTTGAGAGTCGTTGACTGGCTACCGACGCTTTTTTCTAACCCCCCGACGCTTCTCGGAGAAACTCGAATCTCTCTATATACATATATATTTATATGTAGCAACATTCTATCTCTTTCAATCTTTCATCCTTTTAACCGAGGAGCATTTTATCGTTTTCTGTGTAAGATTCACACGAATCGGATTTTTTCGAGATTTCAAGCAATCTTTGATGCGTTTGTTTAATGGTTTCTCACAGAATTATAGTATTTTTATTATTTCAGCAGTATCGAAAAGAGGAAGATTGGTAGACCCAGCATTAACCTTTAAGTGGACTTTGAATTTCGTTTACGAATTCTTAACAATTCTTAACGAATAGGAATCATTTTTAATTCACAGTATCAGAGTCACTGTAACACAGAAGGGGCTTACCTACATCTTTAAACAGTTACGCACACCAAATAATTATCACTTTAAAGATTAGGCGCCAGTAGTCCACCTAAGGGTTAACAAATTCCTTCGAGTCTTAACTTTTTTAAAATTCTGTACAGTACTCTTTCTCTCCTGAGAAACTATAAAACGACATCGTATCCAAAAAATTGATCTAATGTTCCGAAGTGACACGTACATTTGAAAATATATGTGCTTTAGGTGTTTAATCCCCCATCATCCTTTTTATTTTCGCATTTGCCATTTTTCTGGCGCTGCCCTAACTCCGGTTCTCGCGTATCGAGCACATACGCATTTTACGCGTGTGCTCGCGCTTAACTACTATTTAAAAGGTGCGTGCGACGCTTATTCTCCTGTTACTCTTTCTCCGGTTCTTTCTCTCCATCTCTCTTTGACACATATAGAGACACGTGCACACAACTGTACGCACACGTACACGGTCTCATGCTCTTCGTTAATTATCCCGTTGCGAGCGAAACGTCCACTCGACCCAGAAAGGTGTGCCTACTACCCCCTTCCGCCTTCGAGGGGGCGCGAGCTACCCCTTGGAAAATAGGTGTACTTCACGGCACGATTTCTCCTGGCTTTTGCTATTCCCTCTTACGAGCGGTGCTCCTGGGAGGCAGGAACGTGAAAAGAACGGAATTAACGCCGGCCCCATCGACTCCTCTCGTTCCGATTTCTTTTTTTTTTCTCTTTTTTCGACATCCCCCCCCCCCGTTTTCGCTCGCAAAACTACAAGGGGAGGCTTGTCCCTCGCGCGAACACGATCGCGTTCAGTCTCCGTACGGGGTTTCATCTTTACATTTCCCGGAGAAATGTAGCACCGGTATAAAACAATACGAAATTCATTTGACTTCGGAGTTCCTTCCTTCGTTCGAGAATCGACGCCTCTCTGGCAGACGGGAAATACTTACTAGGGGATCGATCTCGCGTCGATTCCAAGGCTGCAGTTTCGGTATCGAATCTGATGGGGCGCTTTAAAAATTCACCGAGAGGTAATGCAGCTACCTCGTTGCATCGCTCTACACGGATAACGCATCGCTGAACACGCAAAACGAGCGGCGGATCTTGAAAGAACGGCTCGCAATCAAAATTTCAGACCTTAGCCCTCGCGAAGGCAATCCCGGGTATCCTGTTTTACCCGTTTTCTATATTCTTTTTAACAATTTTCTACTTTCCTCTGGAAACACAAAAATCGCTGTACATTTATTTTCTCGGAAGATTCGCGAATACTGAAACTTTGAAATTAATTGTTAACCTCTTGCGGTCCTGCGTCGAGCCAGACTCGACGTTGACTTTTGCAGTAGTAATTTTTTATTTTATTGATTCCCATTATATGCAGTAGTATTTCCGAACAGTACTAAATAAGTTAGTAGAGCTCTGAAGTAAATGAGAGGGAACACGTCGGACCGCAAGGGGTTAAATCTCGTTGCCGACGCGCAAGTGTTGAATCTATGTGTTATTATAAAATTCTGGAGACTCATTTGGTTGTGGTGGTTAGAGCGTTGGTTTATAGCCGGTCAACGAGTGTCGAAGTCGCAAAATTCGAGTTTCCACCCGCTGGATCCTTCCTTTTCCCTAGGATCCTATAATTTGGGTGCTCGTGGGGGTGCGGGGACACCGATGACAGGGGCAGACGACGACGCGCAAGAGGGAGAACCGCGAGGCGAGATGGTTGAGCAAACGAAAAACGAAACGACGACGCGAGCTGTGATTCTAGAGCAAGATGGCCGAATCGGAACCACCCCCTGACCTTTTTCGGTAACAGAACGAAGGGGGCGGCTAGGAAAATAATATTCGGGAGAGACGCTGTTAGCTAGTCGACGAGTCTCGAGCTTGCGGGTTCGTCCGGTCCTCTGCCCTCTTTTCCCTAGGATCCTACGATATATATGTAAATAAACGAATAAATAAATATTATATATTATTATTAATTGATTGATTAATTGATTGATCAATATTCGGTAGGTGCGTAAGCTAATGAGAGGATGGATAGAGACTCTCTACTGAAGATATTCTAAGTACCTTGTCTAACGAGTGCAAGAAGAATGAAAGAGAGTGCGGCAGATAGAGATACCAAGTGTGTGCGTGCGTGCGTGCGTGAGTGAGATAGCAAGAAGCAAGCAATCGTTGCCCAAAGTTATTTACGATAATTTCTTGTTTCGTAGGAGCGCGTTTCCGTTCCGAATCCACGAGCCGTCTTTGATCGATTCCGACGATTTTGACGCTTTGCCTACTGGAAATTTGTTAACGTAATTCCCAACGACTATTATAACGAAGAGAAACGCTCGGGTCGCGTTACGGAGAAATTTGTTAAGAAAATCTTCGGCTGGTATAAGATTTTTTAAAGGCCGGTAGGTAACGCGTTAATTATTCTCCGCCCCCGTTTCTTCTACCCGACAGTCCTGCTCGTTGACTATTCGGTGCAATGTTTTAGCATCGAGTGCTCGCGTCGGGGTGGATCGTTGGCGGCCGAGGGAAGCGTAGAAAATTTTTCGAGGCGTCGAGAGGAAGCACGCCGGCGTAGAGGGACAGAGAGAAGGGAATAGAACACGTGTATACTGTAGATAATTTCTTGTTACGGCGTCGCACGTGTCCCGTCCCGTGGCTCCATTCTTCCCCGAAAAATCGCCGCGGTTTTTCCCATCTCCATTCCCATTCTTCCTCGAAAGACTCCTTTGATTTTCACCCTTTTCGTTTCTTCTCCGTGTTCCAATTTCCAAAATTCAAAAGAACACTCGAACGTCCCAAGGACAGAGAAATAAAAAACAAAAGTAAACTATAGAGAGAGAGAGAGAGAGAGAGGAGAGAACGGACACTCTGGACGCGACGCGTCGACGCCCCACCTGTGCTCAAGTTGTTTAAAAAAACTATTAGTTCGTTACTAAGACGATGAACGAATGGACCAACGCGTGCGTGAGAGAGAAAGAGAGACGAATCGACGAGCGAACGGTCGGGGAGCAAATGTGGGAAAATGTGAAAACGAAAGGGACAGAGGGGCGAGATCGAGATTTCGGGCTCCCTTCGGCGATTTCCACGATTTTCGTCGAGAGGGGACGCGATCGAGGAACCGGAAAAAAAGAAAGTACAAGGGTTGCGTGGGCGAACAACCGGAGAATGAATTTTCGGGTGAGAAAATTATATAATCGTCGATCGTTTCCCCATTTTTCTCGTTGATCTTCAGCGAAATCGTTCCCGGGGGGAGAAAAGGGGGCGGGGGGTAGTTTTTACGGGAAGAGACGGGGACCAGTATCGAGAGTTTAGTTTCCATGGGGGGTTGTGGGTGGGCGGTTGTTACAGTGTCAGGTACCCCCGCGCTTTAATTGTGATCCTTTTTCTGTCTACCCTTTAGTTTCATTGATGATTATTTTATTAATATTATTATTATTAATATTATTATTATTAATTATTATTAATTATTATTATTATAATTATAATTTCGTTTAATAAACTATCACGTTACAAAGAACAGAAGGCGTATGTGTTCGAGTGTGTGGAAGAGGAGAGACGCGCCCGGGACAGCGTGTTTCCTGTTCAAGAATTTTCTTATCCCCGACGAGAAGACACCAAACCATCTTCTCCCACACCCACCTCCACCTCCACCTCCAACACCCTCAACCAGGCAACCTACCCCACCTTCTTCTTCACCGGTGAGTCCTTTACACTATTGTTTTCGTCCCGTTTCGCGACGGAAAGGAGGGGGGGGAAACGGTTTTGGCGTCGCGAATGAATATTTTTGTTTTCGTCGACGGACCGATCGTTACCCGCGGAGACGGAGAATAAATTTCGGGGAAGGGGTGGTTTCGCAAATCCTCTTCGGAGAATCCCCTTTCCTCCCCCTTTCCCTACGCGACCCTGCTTTCGCTCAGCTGTTTGATTCGCTCGTTCGCGAGCAAATTCGCGGGAAAGATGCCGTCCATTGTGCTTTCGGGAGAGAGGGGGAGAGAGAGGGGACAGAGCGGCGAGGGGCGGAAGGATCGTTCTTCGATCGCAGACGTGTCAATTGTTAGCGATTAATAGCCGAGAATCTCACCTCCCTTTGCTTTTTCGAAAGACCTTCAACGACCGAGAGAACATTTCTTTTTCCATCGATGTGCCAATTAGAGAAATAGATCGAAGATCGAGTTCGCCCCCGGGATCGACGGATCTCTTCGCCGCTCGCTCGACGACCGGTGCACGCTTCCTTCGAGCGGAAATCGTTGCGTCGACGGTGGAGAGAACAAAAAAACAAAAAAAAAAGAAAAAATACGAGGGATACGGTAAAACAGTAGCAACGTGCTCGAGGTCTGCCGAAAGACAAAACGCAGGTCAACCTTTGTGACAATGCACCGCTCTCTCGACCAGTTTTTCTTCGTACAGTGTGCCCTCTGTTCCGGGCCCATAAATCACCCCGGAGGACCCCGGGCACGGTTTCTCGGTCGAAATGGTTTTATTACTCTGCTCCATGTGTCCCTTTCAGCCTGAAATTTTAATTCTCCCATTCAGTCTAACGTCGCGTCGCGTCGCGTTTTGACGTCTCGTGTTCGCGAGTTCCGTGGAAATAACCCCGCACTAACAGTGAGATCTATCGTCGATCGAGGCTGGCGCGGCTCGAAATCGTTTTCGCGAGAAGAGATCGAAGAGGGAATACGGAAGACGGGGAATGTGTGTGCGTGCGTGCATGCGCGCGCGTGTGTATGTATGTGTGTATTGTGCGTGCGAGTGGACAGGAAATCGGCAAGCATCGAACGTCGGAGAGACTGAGAATGAGAGCGAGAGAAACATGGAGAGAATCGTGTAGGCATGGTAAGGAAAAAAAAACAATATATTGATTATATTGCGTGGTACGAACAGAACTGTGATATTTTATTGTATAAATTTACGGTAACAAAAGAAAGAAAGAAAGAAAGAAAGAAAGAAGGAGCGAGAGAGAATGTGAGCGAAAGAAGAAACGAGAGAAGAAACGACGGAGAAAAAAACTGAAGAACAAATCTCTAAACGGATATACTTACGCAGAGGCGGGATAATACTGTATTTTACAAAGAAGTGCATCCTTAAGCCATTTAAACGCAATCGCGCACGAGTATCCCTTTGAAGATTGAGTCGTTTTCGATTTTCGCGTGAGGGAGGGTGGGGACAGAAAGAAATTTCGAGCCGACATAACAGCGGGAAAGAAGATAATCCTCCGTTCCGATCCATTCTCAACCTGAAAAGGAATACTCGGCCGTTTTTCGGGCCGAACGCGAAGCCCTAGTGTCTAATCGTTTCCTGTTTGTAAAGTATATATATAGATATATAATATAGATATATTATATATGAATTAAATGTTTGATAAGCGAGAATGGAAGAGAGAGCGAGTGTGAGAAACGGCGAGAGAAACGGTGCGAGTTTTAGCGTTTGCGAGAGGAGAGGAGAGGAGAGGAGAGAAGAGAGGATAAAACACAGATATCCCGAAGATCGCGCGATCCGAAAGCGATTTTAAGCAGCACAGAGAGCCACACGTACACGCGCAGAGAGTCACACACATGGAGTACACATAGTCGATAGCTAGAGAAGTAAGTAATTACGCTACGTCTGTAAAGTTTCAGAAGGAAAGTCCCACACACTTCTCTTCGCGCTACCGATCGTCCCTAGCCCGAGCCCTCGTGAATAAAAACGGAGAGAACGAAGTCGAAATCGAATCTCGTCGTGTTTCCTAATCCCTTGTACGAGAGATGGAGAGAGAGAGAGAGAACAAAAAAAAATATAGCAGAGAATCGTTTAATATAGTGAAGAAAAGCAACTGTCTGTCAATTCGCGACGAGCGCCTACCGTAAAACGTTGAAGGCTCCGTGTTTTCCACCCTCGATCAACGGTAATCGTTGATCGTTCCGCCGGTTCGAGGGTCGCTGCAAGACACCCGAAGACCATGAGACGCCAGGCAACGATTCCTCCTCCCTCCGCCACAGAGAAATTTTCTAATACCGCTGACAGAGGATTTTCCATCGACGACGCACGTCCGACGATAGTGCACGTGTCTCGCGCGTGCGCGTGCGCGCAACTCTCGTCGACGTTTTACGGTATTGCGCTCAATTGTAATCCTAGATCGAGGATCTCGCTCTCGCAGTATTTTGTAACAGCACTCGCTCGGAACAAAGACTCACAATCAGCCGTCGGGTGTACTTAGCAATAACTTTCAAAATTCAATGCCGAGAGATCGATGAAATAAAGATGCTCGTGAGAAGAACCTTGATTCTGTCGACGCGACGCGACGACGTTTACAGCGTTTTACAGCGGCGTATCACGGCGGAACGAGAGAGCCAGACCCCCGCGCCTGCACTCTCGAAAACTCTCAAACTCCGATCTAGTACTCCGCGTCTATTCGAAGAGAGGGACGAAATCGCGTGCCTCGAACCGGCTCGTAGAAAAATCGACGTCAAACGAAAACGTGTCCAGCCGATTATTATTAATCGCACACCCTGAACGCGCTATACTATACAACGAACGACAATGGACGATGATCGTTCCGCCGCGCGTCGAGTCGAGTTTAGAGGGAAGCGATCGCAGACAAATCAAGAAACGAAACATTTTCTTTCCGATGCGAGCACGACCACGGTACAAAATATTAAGAAGGAGAGGAATGAACGGAAGAACGAGGACGAGTAGCGAGGGAACGGGAAGCTCGCGCCCTCGAGATTCGCGCAGGAAGTTCTACGAAAACAATGGGATTATCCCAGAAAGATGCGGGAATCTTATTCGAAAATTGCAAGCTGATATAGATCGGTGGGAGGATTGCAGTTTGAACAATTTCGTGTTGCATTTATTACATTGGTAATTTTCGAAAAGGATCCGACGGTTAGAACGAGGGTGCGAATTTAAGTCCTGCGCGAATTTCGTTCGGGTCTAGGGAGACCCGAGGTTGGGGGAAGAACGACGACCTCCGAGATCGAACGGGCGCAGCGACGGGGACGAAGGATCTCGTCGTTCTTGGTCCTCGAGCCTCTCCGATTAATATCAAAGAACAGAACAGAACCGAACCGAACAGAATACATACAACGGAACGGAGCTCGCGGTTGTATTTATAATCGATTTTCCGAGTTTCTCGCGACCATTTCTTCTTGACGCCCCGCGTGCCCCGCGAGGACAAGACACACAGACCTTGTAAAACACGTCCCGCCCCATCGTCGACACTAACTGTTCGTCCTTTTTAACAAATATAACAGAACTTACGTCTTACTAATTCTGAACAGCGATCCGGAAAGCTACCGCAATCCGTCCGGTCCAGTGTCGTATACTAATATACCGTAGATCGTCCAATGGGAACGAGCATAATCGAGCACGCTCGAAGCGTTAAACGGGATTGCCTTGGCATTCTGGGCTCGCGAAGTATTCTTGTCGCTCCTCCTCGAGTTGTTTTTCAGTTGCAACTTCCGGAGAGGCAATTTACTTTTTCGAGAGGCGGTGAACGATTTTATACCTTTCCGTTTAGACGAAGCTTAATCCGTTAACCGGGTGATTCGATGTGTACATATTTAATGATTGTAAATATCTAAAAAAAAAAAAGAAAAAAAAATGGAACATTAAACAGAAATGTCTAGTTAACTCGTCTTCCTCGGATGACCGGTTAAATTATTATATTTCCGCTCCCTATTCGAGCATACGGAATCCATATTTATTCCAACCAGAGCATGCTACAACTGGCGCAGATTTTATCAAATATCTACTAAATACATTAAAACGTAATTATAATTTCCAGCGTAGAATTCAAATTTAGTTCCCGCATAGATGGCGCTGAGGTTTCGATTCTGCAGCATCGCCATCCGTGAAAGTTGCCTGAACCCTGTACTGTTTCTAGCGCAGACGGTACGTCGGAGCGAATTAACAAACATTCACCGGCTTGTCGTTTCTGGGTAACCTGCAGTCGGTATAATAGAACATAGGATTAAACTTCCGAAAACGGCCATACTCGGAATTGAATAAAATTTTGAGGATAAGCTCCTTTTTGACTAAAATAATGATTGTCAGAAACATTTTTGGCGACTCGTAAAAAAGCTTCTGATCATTTTTAGTGTAATTTTCTACCTTACGTCTGTGTTTTTTTTTTAATTAAAAGCGCAATTGTTTCAAACGAAATAACTTTTAAAATACGAACTAACCCAGACCATCGATTTTACCTAGAATCCAATTTTATTCTCTAAAATTTTTTTCGAGTCGCCAGAAATTCTTCTCACAATCATCATTTTAGTCAAAAAGAACCTATTCCCAAAATTTCATCCAATTCTGAGCACAGCCGTTTTTGGAAGTTTTTTTTTTTTAATTAAAGAGCTTTAGATCTTTCCTTTGATCCATAAGCCTTATACATATAAACATGTAAATACATAATAACTCTTACAAAACTATTAGATCCTTTCTGATCCATAAGCCTTATAAATATAAACATGTAAATACATAATAACTCTGACAAAACTAACTCGGAGGTTTTTTTTTTTAAAGCTCTTTTCTTATCCGTAAGCCTTATACATATAAACATGTAAATACATAATAACTCTTATAAAACTAACTGTTGTTATTACCTTGTTCTTACAAAAATTAACAAATTATTATAATATAATTTCTTATATATCTAAATGGGAACTTTCAGTTTCTTACTCGCTATATCCTCGCCGGTGTCACTACTATTGCATTTATTTTTCTTCTTTTTTTTGTGAGCCTGATGTCTTATGTCTAAATAGGAATATAAAGAGAACGTACAGCCTAATATTGCATTTTTTGCAGAGTCATTGATAATTTTTAATATTTTCATCTTTGGCTCTCTTAGAAATATATGTCACAGACTTGGGTATATATGTGCAACGTATGGAGGTTTCCATTTTGCATTCATTAGGTTTCTAGTAGTCTGCGACATCTACGAAAGTTGCCTGAACCCTGAGCAATTTCTAGCGCAGCCGGTATATCAGTGAACGTAACGCACACGTAACGAGTCGGTATAGTAGGGAATAGTTCCGGTATGGAACTGCAGACCGATGCAGTCGATATAGCAGGGAAGATGTCGCCCGGCAAAGAGCATGCGCAGAACTTGAGGTATGTCATAATCAGCTGATCAGATATAGTTGAATGAAAAGATGGTGACCGTGTGGCCGATTAAATCCGTTGTCAGGTAACTGTCTAAGGGGACAGCGCGTACGTGCACTGTTCGTTCACGGAGTCGACGGTATTTGTCACTGATGTCTACATAAACAACCGGACCCACGTCATGGCATTCCTTGAGGTTCGTTCATCGTTCTCTTCGATCTTTTCGCGTATTGTTTTCAATGGGCCCAACATAACCTCGTTATCGACGCCCTCACGGTGACAATCCGTTTGTTTTTCCAGTGGAGACGCTTCAATTTCTTCGACCTAAAGAAAGAGGTCGACGAAGGAAATATCGCCAGGGCTCTCAGGGTGAGTTTCTCTCGGTTCGAATCGTATTTCTGTGTAGGATCGTTTCTCGTAGGTTAACATGTTCGTACCTGTATATTTTAATATAACTGGACCGTGTTGAACAGGACGCTGAAGTCACTGCAGCTACCAGCGGAAACGGCAACTTGGTATTCGGAGACAACAAAGGGAACGTGCATAAAGTTGACAGGAAGTACAATGTTACCACCTTTAGGGCGTACGAGATTATGTTAACATTAGCTCAGCAAGTTCAACATTCCACTTTCTTGTTTACCATTGGTGTTAGTATCGTTATGAAATTCTCCGGTTCTTGCGAATGCATTTATTCAAAATGTTTATCCGTTTAGGAAGACGATCTCGGTTGTAATCCTACGATAAAAGTGTGGAACTTGACTAAACTAGACAAACAGGGCAATCCGACATGCGTTCGCATAAGCAGAGCTATACCCAGCAACAGAGGAGTTCCTGCAACTGCGCTGTATGTGCATACTAGTCTCACTTTAATGGCAATCGGATTTGGAGATGGCTCTATTATGCTGTACAGGTACATATACACGAAGAATGTTTTTGGATATACATTATAGAAAAACACGAAGAATGTTTTCAAACGCTTTTGGATCGATTACATTGTTCGTTTGTAGGGGTGACCTGACCAGAGAAAGAAAGATCAAGATAAAGGTGTTGAAAAGCACAAACGTTCCTATCACCGGTCTTGCGATAAGGGCTATGAGCAAACAAACTCACCTATTCGTTTCTACAACAAATAGCATTTTTGTGTACAATATTACTGTAAAGGATAAGGAATTCAAGTCTCCCTTGGACAATATGGGTTGCAGCAGAAACTGCAGCGTCCTCGCGGAATCGATGCAAGACAGTCACTTCATGATCGGTCGCAACGATGTAATTAATTCGTAAACAAATTCTAATTCTAGTAGACTATATACACTCTTCTGTAATACGTTTCTTTCTCTATTAGGCAATATATTGTTACACGCCCGATGGTAGAGGTCCTTGTTATGCAGCAGGAGGCCAGAAAATAATGTTAGAGTGGTTTAGAAGTTACCTAGTGATAATATCGAAAGAAGCTGCTAATGTTCCAAGAAGGACCGCCACCATTTCTGCGAAACCAAGGCAAGAATTATCCACGTATTCGAGTCAGTCGGTTGAATAAGAACATGATTAATTAACTCTAGGTGTTTACAGTACCATAGAGCCGATACCTCAAGGCGCGGATAAACATGTGATTACGGTACTAGATATAAAAAACAAATTGATCGTATTTTACGCGCCAATGCTCTCCGTGCAAGCCGTATTATCAGAATGGGGCGGATTTTTTATACTCAGCGGAGATAGCAAGCTCTACCACTTGGACGAAAAAGACTTACAGTCGAAATTAGCCTTACTCTTTAAAAAGAGTTTATACGACGTATCTATAAGGTGATTAATTTAGTCGTCTAATTTCGATCGTTTGCTGCGATCATTTAATGAAATGAAATCTTTCGGGGATTCTTAGGATAGCCAAAAATCAACAGTACGATGCTGAAAGTCTGGTGGAAATCTTCCGGCAGTATGGGGACCATTTGTATTCGAAAGGAGACCACAACGGTGCCATAGAACAGTATATAAAGACCATTGGGAAATTAGAACCTTCCTACGTAATCAGAAAATTTCTGGACTCTCAACATATAGATAATCTAATCACTTACTTGCAAGCTCTGCATAAAAACGGTCAAGGAACGGAAGATCACACAACGTTGTTATTAAACTGCTACACGAAACTGAATCAAACAGATAAATTGAAAGAATTTATTATGGTAATTAGCTTGTGGTTCGATGTGACTGGTATCGATCGGTGGTGCTTCTTCTTCTCGTCATCTATATATTTGAAATTTCAGACGAAAGATAGGGAAGTGGATTTCGACGTGGAAGTCGCGATAAAAGTCTGCCGTCAAGCGTCTCCGGAAGACGCTTTGCTCCTCGCCCAGAAGCACGGCCACCATGAGTGGTATCTTCGGATTCAAATCGAGGACAAACACGAGTACAGGAAGGCGTTGGAGTACATCGCAACATTGGAGTTCGAAGAAGTGCGTTCGGACGTACGTTTTTCGAACGTGTTTCAAGAAATTAATTTCGTCTACTTTTCCAGGCAGAATCTAACATGAAGAAATACGGCAATATTCTGATAGAAAACGTCCCGAACGAGTCCACGCAATTTCTGAAGGCCTTGTGCACCAACTATAGACCTTCTAACAAACCTCTTGTGGATCAGGTAAATCGATAGATTTAGGAGATGAGCGCGGGTGTAACGGTAAAATTAATGTATTTCATTCAGGAAGCTTTAGATGGCACTGTGGAACAGGAGATTGACAAAGCTACTCCCGAGGATTTCATTCACCTATTCCTCAACAATTCTGAACGTCTTGTAGAATTCCTCGAACACTTGGTTAAAACAAACACCAAGTTAGTATACGATTTAGATACGAAGAAACGAGCGCTTTCTCACATAGTATAATCGATATACATTATTTCAGGTGGAGTACTTTAGTGTACAACACACTGGTAGAACATTACCTGCACGTGTGGTCGGCCTTGGACAACGACGTGTCGAAAGTGCAATACGAGCAGAAGATAGTCAGGCTTCTGCAGAGCTCGGAGGCGTGTTACGATAAGGATCAGATTTTAATTCTATGCCATCAGCACAATTTCAGACGCGGGCTGCTGTTCCTTTACGAAGAGAGCAAACTGTACGTTGAATTATAAATCGAAAGAATCGTATTCGAGAACACTTCGTTCAACAATTTCTGTTGTGGTTAGATACCAAGAGATCCTACGATTTCATTTGCGAGAGGGCGACAGCGAGCAAGTGCTAGCCACTTGCAAGCGATTCGGCCATCAGGATCCGAATCTGTGGGTTCAAGCTCTGTGGAGTGTCGCCAGGAACAAGGATGCTCCGACGAAACTGCTCGCAGACATTTTAGCTTACATAGGTACAGTTGTGGATCATTGTGTTATCGCTTTTCATTTTGTATCGTATATTTTCTTCGAAAAACGATTTATGATTCTTAGCTCAAGAAAGACTGTTATCACCGCTAATGGTCATCGACGCGATTTCAACCTCGCTGTCCTGCACGGTGGGAGACGTGAAGACTTATCTGAACAGTGTGTTGCGAACAGAGCAAGAACAAACACAAGCAGACATAGAGTTGACCGAAAAGTATCGAACGGACACTCAGAAAATACGAGAACAGATCGAGTCGATTAAAAACAGCACGATCATTTTCCAAGGTGCGCGTTGCAGCGCGTGTCGTCATGACCTGGCGCTACCTTCGGTTCATTTCATGTGCCAACACTCGTATCATCAACAGTAAGTTTGCACACTGGTGCTAGACAACACGGGTACTCTTTAGAAATCAGTCGGACTGTTTGTTCTCAATGTTTCAGCTGTTTCCAAAGATTCTCGGAGAACGAAAATGAGTGTCCAGCTTGTTTACCTGAGAATAAAAAGTTATTGGACATCATCAAAGCGCAGGAACAGTCGAGGGACCTTCACGAGACGTTCCATAGTTTGCTTGACCGGGCTGAGGATCCGTTTTCCTTGGTCGCGGACTATTTTGGTCGTGGGGTGTTCAAAAAGTTGATGGTGATCACTGACACGGACAAATTATTGCCGCCAACCACTACCAAATTCGAGGAACCGAAACTGAATTATGGACCAGGGGCGGAAGCGAGGATCAGATTGACGGAGGGGAAGAATTCGACCTTAGGTAGAAATCAATTTTTTTCTTTTTTTTTTAAATCGTGTTACCGTTGAGCGTGAAAAATAATGTTTACTCTGTCAAATCATGTTCACTTTGTCAAATAACGTTTACTCTGTCAAATAACTAGGAAAAGTCGAACCTCACCGTATAGTCGACAATTTCTCAGCAGTGGATGATCGTATGCGATCGTTCCCGAAGGCGGATTCCAGCATGCGATCGTTCCCGAAGGCGGATTCCGGCATCTATTCCTCATCACTGGAAGCGAATACTTCTGGTATCGGAAGCGACGTGTTAACCCCCCGCGGAAATTCGAGAAAAGATTCGCCGGTGCCCATAAGACATTTAAATATAATGAATAAGACCCCGCCAAAGTCGTCGCCACTGGAGAAGAGTTTTGTCCCTCCGAAAACACCCGTCTCGACTAATCCGTTCGAAAAGGAATACGACGAGTCGAAGAACCCATTCGCGGGGGACGAGGACAATGACGATGGCGAGGACGTCGTCAACGACGACAACGACGACGCCGTCAACGACGACAACGACGACGATGACAAAGACTATAACAAAAATTTGAATCCGTTCACCAGATAAATTGCAATTTCTTTCCTCTGGTGGATGTAGGTCCCACGAGTGATCTGTGCGCGAACGAGATTTCGCGGACCAAGAACTGTTGAGACTTGTAAGAAAATACATGACAAATATTAATTACACTGTCTAACAGGAATTTTGCATTTTTGAATTTCATTTAAAAGTAAAAGTAAAATTTTCAACTTTTTTCTGCTCCGACCGAAAAAGTTATACTAACTTCCAAAAAGAATTAAAACTTGTTGGACAGTGTTATTATACTCTATGTAAAGTAATATTCAATAGATCCAGGTTTAGTTTCATAAAGTTTTTCCTCGATCGGGGAAAACTCCGTGTCAATAAGCTGTGAAAGCCTAGAGTCCCATCCTAGCTTCGAATAGAGCGACTTCCCTCAAGGATGCAGCCGCAATTTTTTTTCGTCTAGATACATTATGTATTGTATTTTATATTATTTTTCCTCGTATACATCGTACCACAACTGTATCTTCTGGTGCTTCGCGTGATTTATAAAACAAGTATACTGTACGTCGATCAGTAAGAGATTCGCATTAAACACGAGACATTAATTGTATATTAAATGGTTTATTGTATATATTGCTTCGCGTCATATTTTAAAACTCGATCTCTATATTCGCAGAGCATCTTCTTAAGGTAACTTATCCGTTCATAATTAGTATAAAAAATACGTCACGTTTTACGAAAAGATACACATCTACCAAAGTAAGTGTTTTCCAAATAACAATGAATAAATAACTTATATATAAAAAGGTATTGCTACATTATATATGGTCCAAACTGTGCTTCCACTCGAATATTTTGTCGCTTATTCTAAAAGCACTCCAACTGTCTACAGCCTCTGCAGCCATCGTTTTGATAGAAACAGGTGTGCAGTACTCTTCGGTGGGCTCGGGCTCGAAGAAGTCGGAAAGTACTGGTACAATGTCTCGTTGACGCGGTTCTGGATCCTTGCTTCGCGTCAGTCGACTAGGCAGTTGTTTTTCATCTATAGACAAATCCACCAAGTTTTTGTAAATGGCCTTGTCGAGGGGGAAGTCCAAGGCGCTGGAGATCTGTAAAAAAAAAAGAAGATATTCCCCGACACTGTATTGTAAGAAATCTCCTCTTAATACCTTTCCATTTATCAGACTTTTATAAGTAGGTGGCAAATGCTGCAAGTCAACTGCAACTTTCTGCTTCTTTGTGTCATTCAATTTATTAATTGTGCACATAATAGAATTGTATTCCGGTCTTGCCAGCTTTTCACCAGAAGTACATGAATTCGTACGAGCTTTGTCATCGGTCTTTGCAATTTTTGGGGTATCTTGTTTTTTACGTGGTACTCCTGGACCAATATAAGGTTTTATTTTGGGACCAGCCACGTCTCTCACCATAATCTTCTTTACCGGAGAAGTCTTGGTCTTGGACGCAGCTTTGTTGTACTTATAACAGGACATAACATTGCCAACTGGCTTTACTTTTTTGGAGGTAAGCGAGGCACTAGATGGCTTAGTTACAGTTACTTTTTTACTGCTAATGTTATTTTGAGAAGGTTTAAACATGCATTGTGATACTTTCGAGTCTGAGCTCGTTCTATTAGTCCTGCTCGAACACTTTTTAGCAAGCAATGCATCATTCTCCTTTCCTTTTTTATCTCTGGTACAGTCTTTTCTTTTAATATCAATCTTAACTGCATTCTGTGATTTAAGTACTTTGTCCAATGCTTTTTCTTGTAAAGCAGGCACAGAATTATTGGACTTATTGGGTTTGTCAGTCTCTTCGGAACATACTTCAGCTCTCTCAGTATTGTCTACATCGCTTACAGGTCCCTGATTTCCAGTTTTACAAAATGTGTTGGTTAAAGAAGTACTAGCTGTTTCTCCTGTGCAAGAAGGAATTTCATCGTCGCATCCTGATAATTCAGTTCTTTGGACACGATCGGTAGAATTTATCTCTTTACAATCAAGATTGTCAAACGCTTTATTCGATTTTAATATAATGACAGGCTTATCTAGAGTTATAATGCTCCTAATTCTCGGTTTAGTCGACTGACTAGAACTGTTTTGATTCACACCAATTTTTAATTCGTTTTGTGTGTCTGCATCGGTTTGACAAAACCTAACTTTCGGTCTGACAAACAATTCAGTGTTCGCAGACATATTATAACAGAAAATAACACCAAATTTGGAAACGACTTTTTTTAGGGTCTAGCTTGAGAGTTTGACAATGCGTATTTTAAAAATTTTGACAACATAACCTCCAAAGGTCTGTTGTGCTTGGAAGCTGTCAAACGACCGCAGGAATTTTTTGACGTAGTACTAGGATTTCATAATGCAGCCGTAGCACGTGCTTCACGGGGATTCTCAGATTCTCAACTTTTCGTAATTTTTATTTCGTAATCGTAGGTTAGTCAATCAAAGGACGATCGCATTTGCCGCGTGTTTCAGTCGTACTGCAACGGTTTCGGTGACCACTTTCGCAATTAGTGCTGTTCAGTAACGATCAGTGTTATTTATGACGGAAAATGCATCACACGATATCATGGAGCCATTCGAGGTAATTTTTTCATTAATCGTTCGTATTTTCTCGTCTCTTAAAGAGCACCATTATTAAAAGGTTAGAATAATCGTACTTGCAAAATTACACTATTTACATACGTTTTCATTTATTCCATAGAATCCTGACTGTTTGCCCTTGGAACAATTAAAGTTGAAGATTAAAAGTGATGGTGTTGTCGAATACGTTGATGCCTTGGTACGTTTGTTTATAAGAAATAATTTGTATTCAAAGATGTCAGCTAAGATTCCATAGTTACTTTTCTTTGTCATAATTCTTATATAGTTGATTGTTTTTCATTATTTAAAAAATGTTAATATACTAAATAAGTTATTTTTGTCAATTCTATTTAGAGCGATAGATGGGTGGATGATCGTTATTTTCTGCACTATGAAGCACCTAACATTTACAACGAAGATGGATCAGAAATTATCGGGGCCAAAGAACGTTGGATAAATATCGTTGAATTCATGATTGACGATTTAAAATGGTTACTCAGTCTTCCATTTTTTAGGTGCGCGTATAAGAAATATTCAATGATTCCTCTACTACTACCATAAAGCAGTTCCAATTTTCTAATAGTCGAATTCTTGTGTATCGCTTGTTAAAATTATTTTCGTTTTTAGATTCTGGTCAAACGTTGTATACAATAAGTCAATAGTAGATGCATTGGTATCTGTATTACAAGAAGCACCACCATTTTATGCTTTGGAAAATTTCCCAAACTGTCCACAAATGCTGGAACTTCTAGAAACAATCCGGTACTATGTACTTGTGTTTTTTACTCGCCTTATTACAAACAAAAACAGTCCCCAGGAGTACATGAAGGATGCATATCTTGGGATTTTACTCTACGAAAAGTACATATTTACAGTACCCATTATGTTTGATCTCTGTCAACTTTACGGCAGGGAAAATGGGAAAGTAATGAAGAAAATTTTACATTCTTTATTTACATTAGAACCCCAATACACTAATGATTTGACAAAAGCTGTTCCTTGCCTTATAGAGGTAAGATTCAAATATTGTACTCGTAATAACTACTATCGCCTCTATAAATAGAAGTGACCATGAATATTTTTATTTCAGGCTCTTGAAAATGTTGAAAGGAAATTCGATCATTCTATGGGTTACAATACCAATGAAGCAGTTTCACTGTCCAAAAAGAACACTGGTTACAAAAATCTAACATTATTTAATTTAGAGGATTTGATATTGTATGTATTAGATATATCGTCAACGATTACTGTATTTTTAAATAATTATTCTCCTGCAGTGAGTCTATTTCATAAAGAGGATTTTGTTAAAAAGTAAGTATACATAAATTAATGATTTAACTTGCTTTGGTCGATTTTTAATGTGCTTTCCCTTCTTACAACTAGAATCGTTTCGATATACGAGAATACAATACCTAAGATGTATGAAAGCTTACATCAATTTGCATGTAACGACGAAAACATGCTGAAATGTCCAGAACTGAAACACCGATTGGATGTGACAAGGATTGAAATAATAAACCTTTTTCGAGTTATCTTATATGAGCCAATAAATAACTTACAAACAGAAATGTAAGTATATAGTTATAACATGCATGTATATTTGAAACAATGATAATCAGTTGTGTATTAGAAACGAGAAAAAATATAATTATGAAATTGTACTTAGAAATACAATATCGGAAGCAGATATAAAGGAACATGTGGAAGAATATTTAAAATTTTTAATGTATGCCATTTCTGAGAAAGAATTCATTACAGACTATAATCAGTTTTATTCAGTTGAAGAAGACCTGAACATACTAGCTACTATTTACGATGGACTGTATCCTTTGATTTTAATTCACGTCATTACATTACTGCAATTAAGGTGATATCGTGAACATCACAGTACTTAACATATATATTTAGCGATTGGATACAGTACTGCAGTTACGTATTGAACCTGATACCACCATCTACCAGAGAACCCAATATTCCGTCCACTTCTTCGTTTAATCATATAAGTGTGAGTATAGATAATAGAGATAGAAAATTTCATGTTTCTTGATAATGTTTGTCTTCATAGGAAGCTGTAGCTGGACCTAGCGGTCTCCAAAGTCAACCATCAGTCCAAAGTCAACCATCAGTCCAGAGTCAACCAGTTACCAAAACGAATACTTCAAGTAATATGGAAACACTACCGAAGATATCTGTACACATGCCATCCCTTGTCTCTGCAGTAAAGGAGATTTTTCATAATCTAGAGGATCGTTTCGTCGAGGTAACAATTTCAACATGATAAAGAGGAGACAATGCAGAGTAAAAAATGTATACAAAATGTTGCAGATATGTTTGGAACATTACGGCTACGACACCGCGGCTGTAGTAAATGCCATACTCGTAGACAAATTGCCACCCGAATTAAATCACTTGAAAGAGTTGGGGCCTATAATAAACGACATACCAAACGACTACACGGTAATCAAGCAATTTCCATGCTACGCGAATAAGAAATTACTTGTCTCTTTTTTTTTTTTAGCATACCACAGTCAACGAAGGTGTAGTTCCTAGTATAGAAGCTCTCGGTTTGTTCAATGCCGATGACGACGACGACGATAAGGAACGTCAGAACGTCTACGTTAAAAAGCGCGAGGAGATTGATGTGCCTAAAGATTACATAAAGAGAAAGTGAGTGGTAAAAAGAGGGAAAGAAGAATATGAAAATTATAATATAAAATAATGATTTATTTGCACGTAATAACCATGTACAATAACATAGATAAAAATAACACTGTTTCGTGTTACTAAACAAAATATTGTTATAGTTACAGCCTCATCGAGGAGGATTGCGATTACGAAGATGAGTATGACGACACGTATGATTATCGCGACGTACGAGGCACAGAGAACGACCGTGATCTTGATTCCAGACCTTTTACTACACCCAGGGTTCGAACTGTTCCTATATTGTCAATAGAAATATATTTAGAGACGCGTTAAAAACATTTTATAAAATTGTAGGTACTGCAGTTGCAAGGGAAGCAAAAGAATGAAACGGTTGACGAATCGGAGTCGGAGGACGACGACAAAGGGGCTGAGCAAAATGGTAAAGATCATTTCTTACAGAATCCGGCTGAATTGCGTGCTAAAGCCGAACAGAGAAGGCAAGCTATGCGAGGTGGAAGAGGCGCATCCAACGTGACTGGTAATTTCTATAAATATGCTAAGACCCTTTACGGGGGTCGTATATTTCTCATAAAAAATGTTCTAAACATCTATGTCCTTTCCATCGAGTAGGCAAACCGAAAGGCCACGGGCAAGAGAAGGATGTCACACACAATAGACAACAGAAGAACACCCACAAATCGACGCGTGCCAATCACAATCGTCGTTCGGGCGCCCAATGGAAAAGAACTCAGGGAATGGTTCCATCTTAAGCGTACTTATACTTTTACAATACCAGTGTAAATACTGCTACGTGATAAATACATTCGTACCTACGCCAAGATTACAATATCCGATTCCCTGCCCAGTAGTCTGTGTATATAATATCATTGAGAGTTCATCGTTGGTAAACCGCTGTTGGTTTCACGGATTCTTCACGATAGTGAGTGCTTTTATTCTGTTCATTTGAACAGCGATCGATTGCTGGTACTCCTGCTCGGGTATCATGGCACTAGATGGCGATCCCGAAACGTTTGGAATTGGCATTAGTTGTGTGAACAACTTGGTCGTGCTTCCATAATAATCCAACTGTATCATAATCAAAGCGTGTACACTAGGCTTAATGTATTCTAATCTCTTGTCCAGAAACGAAGGCAACTCGACGAGCAGTTGAGCGTGGACCATCTTCAACTCTTTCGCAGCGATTTCCTCTGCCCTGCGTTCCCTCTCTAGCTTTGCAATGTGATTAGCAGTTCTGTCTTTTTTCTCCTGCAACTTCTTCACCCGGTTGTAAGAGTATTTCCAATTGTTTACCAGTTCTTCGCGCTTGGCAATCGCAGCAGCTATTAGAACAAACTCGTCCCGTAACTTCTTCAAAGGTTCTATGAAAGTTCTCTGACAGAGGACTGCCATGTCTTGCACGGTCTTTCCTACCTGTTGATGCAGTGAAAGTTTTAGCTGTGATACATGTATCTACCAGAGACATACAGTACCGTCCTACCTGTGTCGTAACAGAGTGATAGTCTTCTAACACCTTCCTGAACTCATCGCTGAGATGACCCAAGCCGCAAGTTGTCAAATTCAGTGTCAGTCTTTGATCAGCTCGGTCCAAATTCGTAACAGCCTCTACGTATTTCTTCATTTCTTTTGTCAGTTTCCTAATAGTGTCCTCGACACTTGAAAAATATAAGAGCTATGTAAGGTAAAAGTATTCTTTTTGGTAGAATAGGCAGCGGTATTGATACTTACTAAATGAGTCTTTGAACAGCAACATCGAGGTCTCTATCTTCTGTATGGGATAACAGAGGCTGTGCTGGAGTAGGTCTCTGGGTCAAATGATTCCTCTTCAAAGGATTCCTGTTTTGTGTGTGTGTGTGTGTTTGTTATGATAATATTTATAAAAATAACTTCGCTAACCTCTTTTACATAGTATGCTTTTGCATTAATAGTTTCTACTCACCACGTCATGCTCTACATATATTTACAAAAATTTGCATACTATTAAATTCCTTCAACCCTCTTTGTTTACGTAAATAGATTATTGAAATCGTTGATGAACTTGTTGCACACCGCAAGTCAGAATTCTTGTCACTGCTATTTATCGATCATATAATTGGTCCGATAAAGCTTCTGATAAGATGATTCACACACCTCCGAGGATTGTTTTTGTCATTTCACTGTTTCTTCGGGTACATAGTTCGTGTATTTTTTAAATATTTTATTGCACACGAACACATTATTAAATAGCATTCGAAGCTTGTGAAATTTTATAACCTCAAAACTAATAGCAATGAAAGCTGATCCGTTAATATAATTAATTCCATTCGAGCGGCTAATAAGAAGAGTTTGAAAAGGATACGATCTATGCAGAAAACATAGTTTATTATTCTTTCATTTTTTGTACAAGTATTCGCTTACACAATAATTGAAATATTATTGATACAATAAATTCCAATGCCTCTTAAATAATCTTAAAATCGAAATACACAAGACTGCAGAGAGCTTAATGATCTATGATAATTAATTCATCTATGCCCCAATCTTCGTAGCTATTGTCAGGCAAATATCGTCTGATAACTATTGGAATTTTCCTCTGTTTCAGCTCTTTCATTGCAATCTGTAGTGGATCTGTCTCTCCTTCTAATTCTACCATAACAGGAGCACACATGGCTATCTGTAATGCTCTAGTCCCTAACACCCTGGCTCGTTCATACCTGCAAATAAATAATTGTTAATTCTGTGTACGTTATATTCATATTATGTTCATATGTAAAAATGTTCTGAAGTAACTTGCTTTGTCATGTATCTAGTTGTAATCCGTTTTGATCGCTGTACTCCACCAGAAGCTTCACCAGCTGCTAGAAGTTCTATATTCTCTCCGTCTTCCTCTTGAGGCTCCAGTTCAATATTGTCGTCATCATCGACATCATCAAAATCATCTGCCACCCTGTACAAAATAAAATAGGTAATACACTGTTAATAGAATGGCATAATATAAACAAGAATAGTATTCATTCATGTTATAATGTCAAAATGATTAGTTGTTCTTATTAAATAAGAGAAGAATGTAAATAACAGCATAATGTGAATGAATATTGGTTATGTATTCCATAAACGCGTGAATTATTAGATTTTGTAACATTGTATAATAAATAAATCGATTACTCACTCGTCCCCATCAAAATCATCATCCGCCATTTTTCACAATTAATTAATTAATACAAATTTCTCCGTATTTACTTCCTGTGTCCTCCAATAGAAAATTGTAACTACCACACGACGCAAAACGTGACAATCAAACACAGTAAGTTTGATAACATAATAAAATTGAAATATTTAATATGAATTAAATTTTAAGAGTTAGAAAAACAATTTGTATACACCAAATTAAATAATTTAGCGTTAGTGATAGGCTACGTGTTCTAATAATTGTTGATAATTATTTAATTTTAAATAATAAAAATCTCGTGAATGTTTTTGCTAGCTCGATTGTTGGCCAGACTGTGTTTCGAGGCGGAATATATCTGTCTCTTTCACACTCGCGTAAAATTGCTATACCTACTCAGAGTGTATCTGACCCAGTCTTGTAATACCTCCATGTCCGTCATGCGTTCCCAATACAAAACTGACTCTGAAGCTATTAGGAGCCACATGAAATATTGTTTGAAAGTAGGTAGCTGCCGCCTGCTCGAAGAGATTGCGACGCCATCCTCTGAAGTTATCGGGAGATGAAATTAATTTTTTATATAAACTCAATACTTATTACCCCTCAATAATATTAAACTTTATTATAAAATTAATTAGGAAGAAAGATAATCAAGGATTTAGAGAGACATGGAGAGAGGATGCCTTCAGTATCCTAGCTCAAAGTAAGAGCAATTCATCGATTATAAAACAATGATTACAATGGTGAACAATAAGGAAGAAGTAATTATTTTCCAAACAATTACAGAATGGGTAATGTCAGCATTCTACATTTACTTATTACCTGCGGTACACTGACGCAGTTTTATGTGGTTCACAAGCTAATGTTCTATTTAGGCAGAGTGCGCGGAACCACCGACGAGTATCTCGTCGATAGTGGAACTTTTAACGATGTGGTATTTCAGATCACTGTAAGTTCCACTTATCGCCGGGCTCCCCGTGCCCACTTTTTGCGCCACTCAATAGCACAGAGGCACCGACGAGATACTATTAAGCTATTAAAGACCGCCAGCCCCTGTGCTATTCAGCGAGACCAGTAACCGGGCGCGACCGGGCGCGGGGATAACGTGGAACTTACAGTGATCTGATATACCACATAGCTAAAAGCACCGACGAGATACTATTAAAGACCGCCAGCCCCTGTGCTATTCAGCGAGACCAGTAACCGGGCGCGACCGGGCGCGGGGATAACGTGGAACTTACAGTGATCTGAAATACCACACCGCTAAAAGTTCCACAACCGACGAGTATCTTCCACGCTCTCTACCTAAATAGAACAATTTTTTGTGAACCACGTAAGACTGCGGCAGTGACGTAGGTAAACAGATTTAGTACCGCGGATAATTTATATTATGATAATATATTTTAATTTTATGTTTATATTCTCTCGACTTTCGTTTAAACCCAAATGTTCCTATCATAAAGTGCGATCCACCACCCTGAAACGTTCGAAAATTCCAATAAGAATGCATAGTACGGATCGTGACGTCACTAGTCACACTGTCTATTGGTATGTTAGTGGGACAGTTCTCGGAACGTGACGTCTCGAAGGGAATTTATGTTCCTAGGTATGAATCCGATGGACCGATCGCCGAGCCTCCCCCCGCATCGGTCCCATTTCTCTCCACCAATTAAAAATTCGCTAGATTAGCCTTCCCACCGCCGCGCCGCGCCGTACCTGCGACTCTCGCGGACCCAAGGTTTTGGACGCAGTATCATTCGTATAATGAGGGTGAAAAGATGAACACGCGTGAGTTTTTGTGAGTGATCGTGACACTCGCGTCGTTTGTTATCGAGACGCAGAAAGCGTACAAGTGAACGACGCAATACGGTGACCGTTACGTGGTGAGTACCGTTGTCTTGTTTCATCCGCTTGATAGGTATCAAGATTATTTATTTGGATTCTCATTATTTTTAAAATTAATTCTGTATTTAAGTGAATTATGTATTTTTCAACGATTTATATATTTTCTGCAATCGTGTCATTGCCTTTCGCGATAATTTTCTCTTGGATCACGACAATCGATTTAATTTAAACGAATTTGTTATTTGTGTTCTATCGTGCAACAGAAATCTAGTTTATTTAGTTTTGATTTTACATTGTAGTACTTTGTTGAGGTTTGAATCTCGCGCTTTACGAATGCCGCGTGAAGCATGTCGCGATCGATCGATACGCGATCGATTCTCCCTGCTTGCCGTTATCGGTCGTTCCTGCGATCTTTCTCTCACGTCTAATTTCTGTCACTTGCGTGCGAACGATGGTAAAGTGTTTCTCTTTTCTACTGATTCAGATTTATTGTTTGACGGTTGATCGATTGAATTTAAATAAATTTGTTCTTCCTGTTACAGAGCCAAAGGGAAAACCATCCATCAATCCATCCATCCTTCAAAAGATATCACATCCGCTTCGAGGTGGAGAAAATGTAAGTACTAACATATTTATTTGTATAACATTCATTCAGTCACAAATTAAAATAGTAAGATGTCGTTGTGCCCCTTCTCTCTCTTTCCTCCCCTGGTATTTCATGAAATCTTTTATGGCGCAATAAAAACGATTCTCGGAGAAATACTTTAATATGTATTCAATATTTTTAAGGGAACCTTCGGGGGGGGGGGAGGTTCCCAATATTTTTCTTACATGGGAAGTAGTTTTTGTTTTTTTTTTTTTTACATTTGGATACCTGCCTTCTCGCGATAATTTATTCTTGTGTCTCGACGATCAATTGTATTTATATTTTTAATTATTTATTTATTTTCCGTTCAAATTAATTTTAATTTTATATTCAACTTGAATTATTTATTTCCTATTAATTAGGATTTAGACTTGGACGATTGGTCGTTTGAAAAATTATTGAGTTTATTCTTTCAGTCACATAGCCTGTGTGAGAAGGATCCATCGATTCAACGATGATATCGATAGCCGAGATCGATATAGTCGAGTTTGAGACGCAACGAGTTGTACTTTCTTCAAGCAGCAGAGAACGTGAGTACCAATATATCTTCCCAATTAAACTTTGTTATTTAACATCTTTTTTCAAATTAATAAGGAAAAATTAATAGTCTTCAATTATTACTTCACTTTCAATTTATTGAAAAAAGCTATTAATGAAACTCCTTCATTATTTAATGCACGTAACA
This sequence comes from Lasioglossum lativentre, assembly GCA_916610255.1. Classification (NCBI taxonomy): domain Eukaryota; kingdom Metazoa; phylum Arthropoda; class Insecta; order Hymenoptera; family Halictidae; genus Lasioglossum; species Lasioglossum lativentre. The sequence goes on along the minus strand of OU744355.1, from coordinate 33,608,704 downwards.
ATAGCTTCTAATATATTTTTTCATCGCAATGAAAGCATTGTTCACCAGGATTACAAATCGTCAATCCTTTCGATCTTTCCCTAAATTTTTTTGCGGTATAATATGTATAAATATATAATATAATGATGAATGGTTCAAGATTCAGCTCTCTAAGTGCAGTCGTTCTCGGTTGATGCCATTTTCCCCATTTGGCCTAAGTCCATAAAATTACTATGATCACTAATTTCGTCACAACTTTTGAACGAATCGACTTTTTGGAATGAAATTTGTGGGAGAACCTTCCCGCAGAATTTCCGCGTCGAATGGTTTAATTTCCAGCTTTTTTCGTTTCGCCTCGTCGCCGGTTATTCGAGCTGGCAAAAATTATTCGAAGATTTTTTCAACGGCTTCGAATAAAAGATGAAAAAATTATTCAAAGTTCGAATTAATCCGCTTCGAATAAAACAAATTATCTTTATTTGTTGAATAAAATTATTTATTCGATACTCGTTGAATAAAGATGCCTTATAATTCGAACCTTCGAATAACGAGTAAAGTTAAAATATGTTTTATTCGAATCGTTATTTAAATAATTTTTTTCTAAATAATACCCAACTCTGATCTATTTCAATAAAAATTTTCCCATCTCTGCTTCTACAGTTATATATTATATTAATTCCTACACGTTATTCTATCTCGAACTGTTTATTATTCGGAATAAATGTTATTCAACATATTTCTGTTCCCACAGATCGATTTTTGGAACAATTATGTATAAAAACAAGTGAAGGAAATAATGCTCGTTTATGAAATATTTTTATATTAAAAATTGAGGTATCTCGTATGAAATTTGAAGATATTTCTTGGAATTTTTTGTCCTCGATATTAATTTTGATTTCAATAGTTTAGAAATCAACGCCAAAATATTGTCTGAAATATTTGAATACGTTCGTCGGAGAATGTAACATTTCATGATAACCGATATGGTTCCTTGATGATTCACCGACAAGAATCTCCTCAGTGGGCTTCTACACTCTACACCGACGAGATGCCGTCGGTGGCTTTCTATTTCTTACTCCGACGACAATATATCCTAGAGGGCGTAAGAGAACGGCAAAATTTGTTTGACGACGCGAGGTCACATAAGGCTGGCAGTCTTTAACAGTATCTCGTCGGTGCCAACGCGTCGCGACGAGAATCTCCTCAGTGGTCTACTACATCGACGAAATGCCGTCGGTGGCCTTCTGTTTCTCACTCCAGTCAGAATCTATCCTAGAGGGCGTAAGAGAACACCGAAATATTTGCGTCTCACCAACTCCCGTAAGGCTGGTAGCACCGACGAGCCGGTAGCTGCCAGCCTTATGGGACATCGCGTCGTCAAACAAATTTTTGTAGGAAATTGGTAGTTCGTTACTGTGGACCAATGACGAAGCTTCCCGCTTTCCCGACTATATTTGATTTTTAAATTCGTGTTAGGAGGAATAAAATGACTCGCGATTATAACACCAACAATAACAATAACTTTATTCAACAACAACCTCGTGTGAGGCAAAGGAGATGTAGCAATTAAAACAACAAAGTGAAATAACAAAGTGTCTCGACAGCGAGCTCGAGTTTTGCTAACGGTTGATGCACGAGTGAGCATCTTTTCAAAGGCGTCTCCTCTCCCAGGCGTGGGAGCAGGGAGACGAACCTCGAACGTGCGCTCTCCCTAGGCGCGGCCTAGGGGAATGGCGCACTAACGACAAACTCCCTACATTTTGACGTTCTCTTACGCCCTCTAGGATATATTGTCGCCGGAGTAAGAAACAGAAAGCCACCGACGACATCTCGTCGGTGTAGAAGACCACTGAGGAGATTCTTCTCGGTGAAAAGGTGAATCATCACGGAACCATATCGGTTATCATGAAATGTTACATTCTCCGACGAACGTATTCAAATATTTCAGACAATCATTTTCAGATATTTCAGATATCAAAACTAATATCAAGGTCAAAAAATTCCAAGAAATATTGTACGTAACACTTCAAATTTCATATGAGATACCTCAATTTTTAATATAAAAATATTTCATAAACGATGAGCATTATTTCCTTCACTTGTTTTTATACATAATTGTTCCAAAAATCGATCTGTGGGAACAGAAGTATGTTGAAAAACAGAGTAAGACTTTACTGTAAAAAATTACATGGAAAAAATGTCAAGGGAGTGCTTGTCGACATCGGTGGTAAAAGGAATTATTGTAAATATTAACCAGTTCGAAATAATAAATTTATCAGTGTATTGTGTTCAATAAATTAATGCGTGCGAATGTTCATGGTTTAAAAATTATTCTGTGCCTCGAGTTTTATTACCTACTTTTACTAAAAAACTAGATAGCAAGGTGGTCAAGGGAGTGCTTATCGACATCGTTGGCAAAAGGAATTGTTATAAACATTAAACAGCCAGAAATAATACATTTATCAATAATTACTATCACGGCGATCGAAATCAATCGATATTAGTTGGAGTGGGGACAGTTTCACATCACCGCGCAGCGCAGGTGCGCCTGAACTCGGCGCGCACTCTGTTAGTCAGACGGGCCAGTGATTGCGGCAGGAGCGGTGGGGCTCCGCGACCAGGAGGATCTGCGGAGGACCGGCGGAGGACCTGCGGAGGACCTGCGGAGGACCGGCGGAGGACCGGCGGAGGACCAGGGACAGACCTGCGAGTGACTGACCAGAGGCTAACCAGAGGCTAACAAGTGGTTTACTAGCGATTTACCTGTGATATACCAGTGCGATATACCAGTGTGATATACCAGTGCGATTTACCAGTGCACTTTACCAATGCGCTTTACCAATGTGATTTACCAGTGCGATTTACCAGTGGGATTTATCAGTGGGATTTATCAGTGTGATTTAAACAGTGCGAATTAACAGAGTGATTTAACAGTGCGATTTAACACTGTGATTTATCCGTGCGGTTTATCAGAGCGGTTTAACAGTGCGGTTTAACAGTGCGGTTTAACAGTGGGATTTATCAGTGCGATTTAAACAGTGCGATTTAACAGAGCGATTTAACAGTGCGATTTAAACAGTGCGGTTTATCAGTGCGGTTTAACAGTGCGGTTTAACAGTGCGGTTTAACAGTGCGGTTTAACAGTGCGGTTTAACAGTGCGGTTTAACAGTGCGGTTTAACAGTGCGGTTTAACAGTGCGGTTTACCAATGCGCTTTACCAATGCGATTTACCAGTGCGATTTACCAGTGGGATTTATCAGTGGGATTTATCAGTGTGATTTAAACAGTGCGAATTAACAGAGTGATTTAACAGTGCGATTTAACACTGTGATTTATCCGTGCGGTTTATCAGAGCGGTTTAACAGTGCGGTTTAACAGTGCGGTTTAACAGTGGGATTTATCAGTGCGATTTAAACAGTGCGATTTAACAGAGCGATTTAACAGTGCGATTTAAACAGTGCGGTTTATCAGTGCGGTTTATCAGTGCGGTTTAACAGTGCGGTTTAACAGTGCGGTTTAACAGTGCGGTTTAACAGTGCGGTTTAACAGTGCGGTTTAACAGTGCGGTTTAACAGTGCGATTTACCAGTGTGATTTACCACCGGGCTGACAACCTGGCTGACAACTTGGCTGACCAGTCACTGACCAGAGGCTGACCACTAGTCATCCAGCTGACACAATTTCAACAATGGTAAGTTAAACAATTTTCTTTTTAATTGTGAGGGTTGTCCGCTTTATAGCACAGGGTGGGCCAAGGGTTCTACAATGCTTTTGTTGATTACCCTTGGCCCTCCTACAACAATGTTCTGCGTCAACTGTTAATTCAACGTACACCGTCGTTTATTATTTCTGATATAGTAAATGAAATTTCCGTCGGAACTTTCAGTCTTCTCAAAATGCATATTTCTGATTTAAAATTGGTATTCCTCCGATCGGATGTCCCTCAGGGGCTCACTCACGGATAGGGAAACCGTGAGTGAGTACGGGGTGTCGCGTCCCCGGGGCAACCCGAAGCGCTTGTAGGCCGTACTCGTGTACGGGGTTCATATTTTCATCTCGTCCCATTTTGATCATCGTTGTTTCTATTTCTAACGTCGAAGAAGAGGACACATCAAACGAAGAGGACACATCGAACGAAGAGGACACACCATCGAAGACTGCGGCGTATTTTTAAGTTAATTATATTTGCTGAGCAATTATTGTCTTAGTTTCACCCCCGAACCAGAGCCTTCTGCTCTGGTTCATGTTTCTTCTTTGCAAATCAAAGCCTTCTGCTTTGATACTTCCCTCTTGTGCGACTTAGTTTACTTGTCGGCAATAATTGCTCGATCTGCGTGCGTGCGTTAATTATTAAGATTGTATATCCTCGTTTGTAAATATGTCGAGTAATTATTGCCGTAACTTCACTTTGCTCGGCTCGTTTTTTTGACTCCGACACAGCCTTCTGCTGTGTCGGACCTTGCTTGTATGTACCAGACCAGTTGGTAGCGGTATTCGGCGTTGATACATCGAGAGTGGGTGGCTGAGAGGCAGTGTTCATCGTGTTACACTGTTAAGTGAAAAATCCTCTCTTCTGTAATCCCACCCGAGTTCACCTCAACGATTGTTCGTTGCCTGGTGGCAGGTGGTTGCTAGAGTAAATGGGATATCGTTTGAACACGTCTCTTGGCCATCGCTCTTGGTGAGGACACGTCGGGTATCGTTGCTGGCTGGTGTTTGGCTGCAAGCATTGTACGCGTCGCGTCACCCGCGAACAGAGCTCTCTGTTCTGGTTCGCTCTTGTTTCTCTCTTTGAAAGAATCAGAGCCTTCTGCTCTGATTCGCCTTTGGCCTCCCGTGGATCGGAGACTTCTTCTCCGATTCACACCTATTTTGCTCCGCAATAATTACTCGACATACTGCGTTAATATAAGATCGTTGTTGTTAGGAAAGGGAGCCAGAAGGAATATTGAATTCGTTCCGACTCCCTTTCCGGGTCTCTTGCGCAGCAACCTCCTCGTGGTGAGACCTGGGCAATCGGTATTATCCTCTATTTGTAAGAACTTCTAGTATCTTACAAAGAGTGGATAATATCGAGCTAATAGCTGCACATTTAGAATTTCCGATAACATTGTATAGTAGAATTTAAGACTTGCTAAATGTAAAAACTTGGGTATTTAATTGAATTGTGTGTGAATTTACTATTAGCTAGCTCGAGGTGGGTGAAGGGTACTTCAATGATTCCTTTTTTTAGTCTTGGCCCAACCTTCAACAATTTAACTCCGTCAATTGCTAATTCAACGAACACCGTCGTTTATTATTTCTCATATGTTAATTGAAATTTCCCTCAGGGGCTCACTCACGGATAGGGAAACCGTGAGTGAGTACGGGGTGTCGCGACCCCGGGGCTACCCGAAGCGCCTATAGGCCGCACTCGTGTGCGGGGTTAGTTTGGCTCTCGTGAGCTGGTTAGATTCGCACTCGTTTGCGATATATGCAGGCCGTACTCGTGTACGGGTTTTATAGTTTATAGTTGCATCTCATCGCATTTTGCCTCATCGTCGTCGTCAGTATTTCTCGTTTTAAATTGGTATTCCTCCGGTCGGAGGACCCTCAGGGGCTCACTCACGGACTGTCTCTCTGTCCGTGAGTGAGTACGGGGTGTCGCGTCCCTGGGGCCCCGATGCGCTTGTTGCCCGCAACTCGGGTTCGGGGTTAGCTTGGCTTTTGTGAGCTGGTGGGTTAGCCTTGAACTCGTAGGTGCGGGAATTTGTTTTATTTATTGTGTCTAATAATTATTTTAGTTTGTTTCAGCTTTTAGGTTTCCATCAAGGACGAGGACATCAAGGACCAGGACCAGGACATCGAGGAAGACCGCCGCGTAGTTTTTTTTTAAATATAGTTCGATTTGCCGAGCAATTATTTTCTTAGCGTCACCCCCGAACCAGAGCCTTCTGCTCTGGTTCATGTTTTGTTCTTTGCGAATCAAGGCCTTCTGCTTTGATTCTTCCCTCGTTTTCCGATTTAGATTTTTTGCCTCCATAATTGCTCGGCTCGCGTGCGTGCGTGCGTGCGTTAGTTATTAATGCGTTATTTTCAACGACGATAAATATGTCGAGTAATTATTGCCGTAACTTAACTTTCCTCGCCTCGTTTTTTTTCCTTCGACACAGCCTTCTGCTGTGTCGGACCTTGCTTGTATGTACCTGACCAGTTGGTACCGGTATTCGACGAAGATCCATTGAGAGTATGTGGTTGAGAGATAGTGTTCATTTCTGTATTCCACACTCTCTTTCGGTAATTCCACCCACGTTCACCGAAGGTGGCAGGTGGTTGCTTGAGAAGTGGGATACGGTTTGAACACGTCTCTTGGCCATTGCTCTTGGTGAGGACACGTCGGGTATCGTTACTGATTGGAGTTGGGCTGCAAGCATTGTACGCGTCGCGTCACCCCCGAACCAGAGCCTTCTGCTCTGGTTCATGTTTTGTTCTTTGCGAATCAAGGCCTTCTGCTTTGATTCTTCCCTCGTTTTGCGCTTTAGATTTTTTGCCCCAATAATTGCTCGGCTCGGGTGCGTGCGTGCGTTAGTTATTAATGCGTTATTTTCAACGACGATAAATATGTCGAGTAATTATTGCCGTAACTTCACTTTCCTCGCCTCGTTTTTTTTCCTTCGACACAGCCTTCTGCTGTGTCGGACCTTGCTTGCATGTACCTGACCAGTTGGTACCGGTATTCGACGAAGATCCATTGAGAGTATGTGGTTGAGAGATAGTGTTCATTTCTGTATTCCACACTCTCTTTCGGTAATTCCACCCACGTTCACCGAAGGTGGCAGGTGGTTGCTTGAGAAGTGGGATACGGTTTGAACACGTCTCTTGGCCATTGCTCTTGGTGAGGACACGTCGGGTATCGTTACTGATTGGAGTTGGGCTGCAAGCATTGTACGCGTCGCGTCACCCCCGAACCAGAGCCTTCTGCTCTGGTTCATGTTTTGTTCTTTGCGAATGAAGGCCTTCTGCTTTGATTCTTCCCTCGTTTTGCGCTTTAGATTTTTTGCCCCAATAATTGCTCGGCTCGCGTGCGTGCGTGCGTTAGTTATTAATGCGTTATTTTCAACGACGATAAATATGTCGAGTAATTATTGCCGTAACTTAACTTTCCTCGCCTCGTTTTTTTTCCTTCGACACAGCCTTCTGCTGTGTCGGACCTTGCTTGTATGTACCTGACCAGTTGGTACCGGTATTCGACGAAGATCCATTGAGAGTATGTGGTTGAGAGATAGTGTTCATTTCTGTATTCCACACTCTCTTTCGGTAATTCCACCCACGTTCACCGAAGGTGGCAGGTGGTTGCTTGAGAAGTGGGATACGATTTGAACACGTCTCTTGGCCATTGCTCTTGGTGAGGACACGTCGGGTATCGTTACTGATTGGAGTTGGGCTGCAAGCATTGTACGCGTCGCGTCACCCCCGAACCAGAGCCTTCTGCTCTGGTTCGCACTTGATTCTCTCTTTGAAAGAATCAGGGCCTTCTGCTCTGATTCGCCTTAAGTCCCCCGTGGATCGGAGACTTCTTCTCCGATTCACACCTTTTGCTCCGCAATAATTACTCGACTTTTTGCGTTAATATAAGTTCCTCGTAGTTAGGAAAGGGAGCCAGAAGGAATATTGAATTCGTTCCGACTCCCTTTCCGGGTCTCTTGCGCAGCAACCTCCTCGTGGTGAGACCTGGGCAATCGGTATTATCCTCTATTTGTAAGAACTTCTAGTATCTTACAAATAGTGGATAATATCGAGCTAATAGCTGCACACTTAGAATTTCCGATAACATTATATAGTAGAATTTAAGACTTGCTAAATGTAAAAACTTGGGTATTTAATTGAATTGTGTGTGAATTTACTATTAGCTAGCTCGAGGTGGGTGAAGGGTACTTCAATGATTCCTTTCTTTCCCCTTGGCCTAACCTTCAACAATTTTCTCCGTCAACTGCTAATTCAACGAACACCGTCGTTTATTATTTCTCATATGTTAATTGAAATTTCCCTCAGGGGCTCACTCACGGATAGGGAAACCGTGAGTGAATACGGGGTGTCGCGACCCCGGGGCTACCCGAAGCGCCTATAGGCCGCACTCGTGTGCGGGGTTAGTTTGGCTCTCGTGAGCTGGTTAGATTCGCACTCGTTTGCGACATATGCAGGCCGTATTCGTGTACGGGGTTTATAGTTTATAGTTGCATCTCATCGCATTTTGCGTCATCGTCGTCGTCTGTATTTCTCGTTTTAAATTGGTATTCCTCCGGTCAGAGCTCCCTCAGGGGCTCACTCACGGGTAGAGAGACCGTGAGTGAGTACGGGGTGTCGCGTCCCTGGGGTCCCGATGCGCTTGTTGCCCGCAACTCGTGTTCGGGGTTAGCTTGGCTTTTGTGAGCTGGTGGGTTAGCCTTGCACTCGTAGGTGCGGGAATTTGTTGTATTTATTGTGTCTAATTATTAGTTTAGTTTGTTTCAGCTTTTAGGTTTCCATCAAGGACGAGGACATCAAGGACCAGGACCAGGACATCGAGGAAGACCGCCGCGTAGTTTTTTTTTAAATATAGTTCGATTTGCCGAGCAATTATTTTCTTAGCGTCACCCCCGAACCAGAGCCTTCTGCTCTGGTTCATGTTTTATTCTTTGCGAATCAGGGCCTTCTGCTTTGATTCTTCCCTCGTGTTGCGATTTAGATTTTTTGCCACAATAATTGCTCGGCTCGCGTGCGTGCGTGCGTTAGTTATTAATGCGTTATTTATCGTCGTTGAAAATATGTCGAGTAATTATTGCCGTAAGTTCACTTTCCTCGCCTCGTCTTTTTCCTTCGACACAGCCTTCTGCTGTGTCGAACCTTGCTTGTATGTACCTGACCAGTCGGTACCGGTATTCGACGAAGATCCATTGAGAGTATGTGGTTGAGAGATAGTGTTCATTTCTGTATTCCACACTCTCTTTCGGTAATTCCACCCACGTTCACCGAAGGTGGCAGGTGGTTGCTTGAGAAGTGGAATACGATTTGAACACGTCTCTTGGCCATTGCTCTTGGTGAGGACACGTCGGGTATCGTTACTGATTGGAGTTGGGCTGCAAGCATTGTACGCGTTGCGTCACCCCCGAACCAGAGCCTTCTGCTCTGGTTCGCACTTGATTCTCTCTTTGAAAGAATCAGGGCCTTCTGCTCTGATTCGCCTTAAGTCCCCCGTGGATCGGAGACTTCTTCTCCGATTCACACCTTTTGCTCCGCAAAAATTACTCGACTTTTTGCGTTAATATAAGTTCCTCGTAGTTAGGAAAGGGAGCCAGAAGGAATATTGAATTCGTTCCGACTCCCTTTCCGGGTCTCTTGCGCAGCAACCTCCTCGTGGTGAGACCTGGGCAATCGGTATTATCCTCTATTTGTAAGAACTTCTAGTATCTTACAACTAGTATCTTACTTTTCGCAAGTGCTCCTATACAAAGTACCACCGGTCTAGTTTTATTGAATATTTGCGGGACTAAATCCATTTACCTAGTTTTTTGAGCAAATGTTCTATTTAGGTAGAGAGCGCGGAATCACCGACGAGTATCTCGTCGGTGGTGGAACTTTTAGCTATGTGGTATATCAGATCACTGTAAGTTCCACGTTATCCCCGCGCCCGGTCGCGCCCGGTTACTGGTCTCGCTGAATAGCACAGGGGCTGGCGGTCTTTAATAGTAACTCGTCGGTGCTGGTAGTCTTTAATAGTATCTCGTCGGTGCCGCCAGCACCGGCGAGCGTCGGCACCGACGAGATACTCGTCGGTGCTCTGGTTTTTTGAACAGTCGGTATTTCAGAACGTGAGATACGAAGTCCCATAAGATGATAGGTCTATATATTCTATATCTCGTCGGTGATTGTAATTTAGTAGTTTTTTGAAGTTATTTTCATAATGTACGATTTGCACATTTGAATTACGAATATGAAATGTGTTGATAGGGCTTTCGCTTCTGGTATTTTATTAAATGGCTGGATTTTTCGATGCGGCTACTCGGGTTTCATTTAGCGAGGAAGCAATATTTCCTGATGCTCTTTGCGTTGAAATGTTCTCTGAATTATTGCGGTGTCCCGTACAGAGCCCTTTTTTGCAAAAAGTGTACAGAAAAAAATATCTTCTATAAAACAGGAAGCTATATTGTTATCTAGATTATCTATTATCTAGATTATCTAGATTATCTACTATCTAGATTATCTATTATCTAGATTATCTATTATCTAGATTATCTAGATTAAATGTCCCTGACGTATAAATGTCCCTGGCGTATCGTCGTGTGTCGTGTATCGTGTATCGTCGTGTATCGTCGTGTATCGTGTATCGTGTATCGTGTATCGTGTATCGTCGTGTATCGTCGTGTATCGTCGTGTATCGTCGTGTATCGTCGTGTATCGTCGTATATCGTGTATCGTGTATCGTGTGTCGTGTATCGTCGTGTATCGTCGTGTATCGTCGTGTATCGTGTATCGTCGTGTATCGTGTATCGTGTATCGTGTATCGTCGTGTATCGTGTATCGTGTATCGTGTATCGTGTATCGTGTATCGTGTATCGTAGTGTATCGTGTATCGTGTATCGTCGTGTATCGTCGTGTATCGTCGTGTATCGTCGTATATCGTGTATCGTGTATCGTGTATCGTGTATCGTGTATCGTGTATCGTCGTGTATCGTCGTGTATCGTGTGTCGTGTATCGTCGTGTATCGTCGTGTATCGTCGTATATCGTGTATCGTGTATCGTGTAACGTCGTGTATCGTGTGTCGTGTATCGTCGTGTATCGTGTATCGTCGTGTATCGTGTATCGTGTATCGTGTATCGTGTATCGTGTATCGTGTATCGTAGTGTATCGTGTATCGTGTATCGTCGTGTATCGTCGTGTATCGTCGTGTATCGTCGTGTATCGTCGTATATCGTGTATCGTGTATCGTGTAACGTCGTGTATCGTGTATCGTGTATCGTGTATCGTCGTGTATCGTCGTGTATCGTTGTGTATCGTGTATCGTGTGTCGTGTATCGTCGTGTATCGTGTATCGTCGTGTATCGTGTATCGTGTATCGTCGTGTATCGTCGTGTATCGTTGTGTATCGTGTATCGTGTGTCGTGTATCGTCGTGTATCGTGTATCGTCGTGTATCGTGTATCGTGTATCGTGTATCGTCGTGTATCGTCGTGTATCGTCGTGTATCGTCGTGTATCGTGTGTCGTGTATCGTCGTGTATCGTCGTGTATCGTCGTATATCGTGTATCGTGTATCGTGTAACGTCGTGTATCGTGTGTCGTGTATCGTCGTGTATCGTGTATCGTCGTGTATCGTGTATCGTGTATCGTGTATCGTGTATCGTGTATCGTGTATCGTAGTGTATCGTGTATCGTGTATCGTCGTGTATCGTCGTGTATCGTCGTGTATCGTCGTGTATCGTCGTGTATCGTCGTATATCGTGTATCGTGTATCGTGTAACGTCGTGTATCGTGTATCGTGTATCGTGTATCGTCGTGTATCGTCGTGTATCGTTGTGTATCGTGTGTCGTGTATCGTCGTGTATCGTGTATCGTCGTGTATCGTGTATCGTGTATCGTCGTGTATCGTCGTGTATCGTTGTGTATCGTGTATCGTGTGTCGTGTATCGTCGTGTATCGTGTATCGTCGTGTATCGTGTATCGTGTATCGTGTATCGTCGTGTATCGTCGTGTATCGTCGTGTATCGTCGTGTATCGTGTATCGTGTATCGTGTATCGTCGTGTATCGTCGTGTATCGTGTATCGTGTGTCGTGTATCGTCGTGTATCGTCGTATATCGTGTATCGTGTATCGTGTAACGTCGTGTATCGTGTATCGTGTATCGTGTATCGTCGTGTATCGTCGTGTATCGTCGTGTATCGTTGTGTATCGTGTATCGTGTGTCGTGTATCGTCGTGTATCGTGTATCGTCGTGTATCGTGTATCGTGTATCGTCGTGTATCGTCGTGTATCGTCGTGTATCGTTGTGTATCGTTTATCGTGTGTCGTGTATCGTCGTGTATCGTATATCGTCGTGTATCGTGTATCGTGTATCGTGTATCGTCGTGTATCGTCGTGTATCTTCGTGTATCGTCGTGTATCGTGTATCGTGTGTCGTGTATCGTCGTGTATCGTGTATCGTCGTGTATCGTGTATCGTGTATCGTCGTGTATCGTCGTGTATCGTCGTGTATCGTTGTGTATCGTTTATCGTGTGTCGTGTATCGTCGTGTATCGTGTATCGTCGTGTATCGTGTATCGTGTATCGTGTATCGTCGTGTATCGTCGTGTATCTTCGTGTATCGTCGTGTATCGTGTATCGTGTGTCGTGTATCGTGTATCGTCGTGTATCGTCGTGTATCGTCGTGTATCGTGTATCGTGTGTCGTGTATTGTCGTGTATCGTGTATCGTCGTGTATCGCCGTGTATCGCCGTGTATCGTGTATCGTGTATCGTGTATCGTGTATCGTGTATCGTGTATCGTGTATCGTCGTGTATCGTGTATCGTGTATCGTGTATCGTGTATCGTGTATCGTCGTGTATCGTCGTGTATCGTGTATCGTGTGTCGTGTATTGTCGTGTATCGTGTATCGTCGTGTATCGCCGTGTATCGTGTATCGTGTATCGTGTATCGTGTATCGTGTATCGTCGTGTATCGTGTATCGTGTATCGTGTATCGTCGTGTATGGTCGTGTATCGTGTATCGTCGTGTATCGTGTATCGTGTATCGTGTATCGTCGTGTATCGTGTATCGTGTATCGTGTATCGTCGTGTATCGTCGTGTATCGTCGTGTATCGTGTATCGTGTATCGTCGTGTATCGTCGTGTATCGTCGTGTATCGTCGTGTATCGTGTATCGTGTGTCGTGTATCGTCGTGTATCTTCGTGTATCGTCGATAGATCAGGGACATTTATAGATCAGGTAATCTAGATAATAGATAATTGTGTGTGTCTGTGTGTGTGTGTGTTCCATTTTGCAGTATCACCTTCCCTCAAAACAAAATCTATTATTCAAGCTGGTTCTTGAATTAACGCGAATAAGATTACTTCGAACTACTATTGTTCTGTCACTTTTCGCAAGTGCTCCTATACAAAGTACCACCGGTCTAGTTTTATACCGGTCTAGTATATATACCTATCAAACAGCCAAATCCTCCCCCATCCTTCCCCAGTCATCCTCATTCCCCGAACCCGAACCCGAACCCGAACCCGAACCCGAGCCCGAGCCCGAACCCGAACCCGAACCCGAACCCGAACCCGAACCCGAACCCGAGCCCGAGCCCGAGCCCGAACCCGAGCCCGAACCCGAACCCGAGCCCGAGCCCGAGCCCGAACCCGAACCCGAACCCGAACCCGAGCCCGAACCCGAGCCCGAGCCCGAACCCGAACCCGAACCCGAGCCCGAACCCGAACCCGAGCCCGAGCCCGAGCCCGAGCCCGAGCCCGAGCCCGAACCCGAACCCGAGCCCGAGCCCGAGCCCGAACCCGAACCCGAGCCCGAGCCCGAACCCGAACCCGAACCCGAGCCCGAGCCCGAGCCCGAACCCGAACCCGAGCCCGAGCCCGAACCCGAGCCCGAACCCGAGCCCGAGCCCGAACCCGAACCCGAACCCGAGCCCGAGCCCGAACCCGAGCCCGAACCCGAGCCCGAGCCCGAACCCGAACCCGAACCCGAGCCCGAGCCCGAGCCCGAACCCGAGCCCGAACCCGAGCCCGAGCCCGAGCCCGAGCCCGAGCCCGAACCCGAGCCCGAGCCCGAGCCCGAACCCGAGCCCGAGCCCGAGCCCGAGCCCGAGCCCGAGCCCGAGCCCGAGCCCGAACCCGAACCCGAACCCGAGCCCGAGCCCGAGCCCGAGCCCGAACTTCGGCTCGGGTTCGGGCTCGGGTTCGGGCTCGGGTTCGGGTTCGGGTTCGGGTTCGGGCTCGGGCTCGGGTTCGGGCTCGGGTTCGGGCTCGGGCTCGGGTTCGGGTTCGGGTTCGGGCTCGGGCTCGGGCTCGGGCTCGGGCTCGGGTTCGGGTTCGGGCTCGGGTTCGGGTTCGGGCTCGGGTTCGGGCTCGGGTTCGGGTTCGGGTTCGGGTTCGGGCTCGGGTTCGGGTTCGGGCTCGGGCTCGGGCTCGGGCTCGGGTTCGGGTTCGGGCTCGGGCTCGGGTTCGGGCTCGGGTTCGGGTTCGGGTTCGGGCTCGGGCTCGGGCTCGGGTTCGGGTTCGGGCTCGGGCTCGGGCTCGGGTTCGGGTTCGGGTTCGGGCTCGGGTTCGGGCTCGGGCTCGGGTTCGGGCTCGGGTTCGGGTTCGGGTTCGGGCTCGGGCTCGGGTTCGGGCTCGGGCTCGGGTTCGGGTTCGGGTTCGGGCTCGGGCTCGGGCTCGGGCTCGGGTTCGGGTTCGGGTTCGGGTTCGGGCTCGGGCTCGGGTTCGGGTTCGGGTTCGGGTTCGGGTTCGGGCTCGGGCTCGGGCTCGGGTTCGGGCTCGGGTTCGGGCTCGGGTTCGGGTTCGGGTTCGGGCTCGGGTTCGGGCTCGGGTTCGGGTTCGGGTTCGGGTTCGGGTTCGGGGAATGAGGATGACTGGGGAAGGATGGGGGAGGATTTGGCTGTTTGATAGGTATATATACTAGACCGGTGGTACTTTGTATAGGAGCACTTGCGAAAAGTGACAGAACAAGTCACACACACACACACACACACACACACACACACACACACACACACACACACACACACACACACACACACACACACACACACACACACACACACACACACACACACACACACACACACACACACACACACACACACACACACACACACACACACACACACACACACACACACACACACACACACACACACACACACACACACACACACACACACACACACACACACACACACACACACACACACACACACACACACACACACACACACACACACACACACACACACACACACACACACACACACACACACACACACACACACACACACACACACACACACACACACACACACACACACACACACACACACACACACACACACACACACACACACACACACACACACACACACACACACACACACACACACACACACACACACACACACACACACACACACACACACACACACACACACACACACACACACACACACACACACACACACACACACACACACACACACACACACACACACACACACACACACACACACACACACACACACACACACACACACACACACACACACACACACACACACACACACACACACACACACACACACACACACACACACACACACACACACACACACACACACACACACACACACACACACACACACACACACACACACACACACACACACACACACACACACACACACACACACACACACACACACACACACACACACACACACACACACACACACACACACACACACACACACACACACACACACACACACACACACACACACACACACACACACACACACACACACACACACACAGTCCCTGATCTATCTATACACGATACACGATACACGATACACGATACACGATACACGATACACGATACACGACGATACACGACGATACACGACGATACACGACACACGATACACGATACACAACGATACACGACGATACACGACGATACACGATACACGACGATACACGACACACGATACACGATACACGACGATACACGACACACGATACACGATACACGACGATACACGACGATACACGACGATACACGACGATACACGACACACGATACACGATACACGACGATACACGAAGATACACGACGATACACGACGATACACGACGATACACGACGATACACGACGATACACGATACACTACGATACACGATACACGATACACGATACACGACGATACACGATACACGATACACGATACACGACGATACACGACACACGATACACGATACACGACGATACACGACGATACACGACGATACACGACGATACACGACGATACACGACGATACACGATACACTACGATACACGATACACGATACACGATACACGACGATACACGATACACGATACACGATACACGACGATACACGACACACGATACACGATACACGACGATACACGACGATACACGACGATACACGACGATACACGACGATACACGACGATACACGACGATACACGACGATACACGATACACTACGATACACGATACACGATACACGATACACGACGATACACGACGATACACGACGATACACGACGATACACGATACACGATACACGATACACGACGATACACGATACACGACGATACACGACACACGATACACGATACACAACGATACACGACGATACACGACGATACACGATACACGATACACGATACACGATACACGATACACGATACACGATACACGATACACGACGATACACGACGATACACGACGATACACGACACACGATACACGATACACAACGATACACGACGATACACGACGATACACGATACACGACGATACACGACACACGATACACGATACACGACGATACACGACGATACACGATACACGACACACGATACACGACGATACGCCAGGGACATTTATACGTCAGGGACATTTAATCTAGATAATCTAGATAATAGATAATCTAGATAATAGATAATCTAGATAGTAGATAATCTAGATAATCTAGATAATAGATAATCTAGATAACAATATAGCTTCCTGTTTTATAGAAGATATTTTTTTCTGTACACTTTTTGCAAAAAAGGGCTCTGTACGGGACACCGCAATAATTCAGAGAACATTTCAACGCAAAGAGCATCAGGAAATATTGCTTCCTCGCTAAATGAAACCCGAGTAGCCGCATCGAAAAATCCAGCCATTTAATAAAATACCAGAAGCGAAAGCCCTATCAACACATTTCATATTCGTAATTCAAATGTGCAAATCGTACATTATGAAAATAACTTCAAAAAACTACTAAATTACAATCACCGACGAGATATAGAATATATAGACCTATCATCTTATGGGACTTCGTATCTCACGTTCTGAAATACCGACTGTTCAAAAAACCAGAGCACCGACGAGTATCTCGTCGGTGCCGACGCTCGCCGGTGCTGGCGGCACCGACGAGATACTATTAAAGACTACCAGCACCGACGAGTTACTATTAAAGACCGCCAGCCCCTGTGCTATTCAGCGAGACCAGTAACCGGGCGCGACCGGGCGCGGGGATAACGTGGAACTTACAGTGATCTGATATACCACATAGCTAAAAGTTCCACCACCGACGAGATACTCGTCGGTGATTCCGCGCTCTCTACCTAAATAGAACATTTGCTCAAAAAACTAGGTAAATGGATTTAGTCCCGCAAATATTCAATAAAACTAGACCGGTGGTACTTTGTATAGGAGCACTTGCGAAAAGTAAGATACTAGTTGTAAGATACTAGAAGTTCTTACAAATAGAGGATAATACCGATTGCCCAGGTCTCACCACGAGGAGGTTGCTGCGCAAGAGACCCGGAAAGGGAGTCGGAACGAATTCAATATTCCTTCTGGCTCCCTTTCCTAACTACGAGGAACTTATATTAACGCAAAAAGTC
Source organism: Lasioglossum lativentre (assembly GCA_916610255.1). Classification (NCBI taxonomy): domain Eukaryota; kingdom Metazoa; phylum Arthropoda; class Insecta; order Hymenoptera; family Halictidae; genus Lasioglossum; species Lasioglossum lativentre. The sequence continues at coordinate 33,591,082 of OU744355.1, read as the reverse complement.
GAGTAATTTTTGCGGAGCAAAAGGTGTGAATCGGAGAAGAAGTCTCCGATCCACGGGGGACTTAAGGCGAATCAGAGCAGAAGGCCCTGATTCTTTCAAAGAGAGAATCAAGTGCGAACCAGAGCAGAAGGCTCTGGTTCGGGGGTGACGCAACGCGTACAATGCTTGCAGCCCAACTCCAATCAGTAACGATACCCGACGTGTCCTCACCAAGAGCAATGGCCAAGAGACGTGTTCAAATCGTATTCCACTTCTCAAGCAACCACCTGCCACCTTCGGTGAACGTGGGTGGAATTACCGAAAGAGAGTGTGGAATACAGAAATGAACACTATCTCTCAACCACATACTCTCAATGGATCTTCGTCGAATACCGGTACCGACTGGTCAGGTACATACAAGCAAGGTTCGACACAGCAGAAGGCTGTGTCGAAGGAAAAAGACGAGGCGAGGAAAGTGAACTTACGGCAATAATTACTCGACATATTTTCAACGACGATAAATAACGCATTAATAACTAACGCACGCACGCACGCGAGCCGAGCAATTATTGTGGCAAAAAATCTAAATCGCAACACGAGGGAAGAATCAAAGCAGAAGGCCCTGATTCGCAAAGAATAAAACATGAACCAGAGCAGAAGGCTCTGGTTCGGGGGTGACGCTAAGAAAATAATTGCTCGGCAAATCGAACTATATTTAAAAAAAAACTACGCGGCGGTCTTCCTCGATGTCCTGGTCCTGGTCCTTGATGTCCTCGTCCTTGATGGAAACCTAAAAGCTGAAACAAACTAAACTAATAATTAGACACAATAAATACAACAAATTCCCGCACCTACGAGTGCAAGGCTAACCCACCAGCTCACAAAAGCCAAGCTAACCCCGAACACGAGTTGCGGGCAACAAGCGCATCGGGACCCCAGGGACGCGACACCCCGTACTCACTCACGGTCTCTCTACCCGTGAGTGAGCCCCTGAGGGAGCTCTGACCGGAGGAATACCAATTTAAAACGAGAAATACAGACGACGACGATGACGCAAAATGCGATGAGATGCAACTATAAACTATAAACCCCGTACACGAATACGGCCTGCATATGTCGCAAACGAGTGCGAATCTAACCAGCTCACGAGAGCCAAACTAACCCCGCACACGAGTGCGGCCTATAGGCGCTTCGGGTAGCCCCGGGGTCGCGACACCCCGTATTCACTCACGGTTTCCCTATCCGTGAGTGAGCCCCTGAGGGAAATTTCAATTAACATATGAGAAATAATAAACGACGGTGTTCGTTGAATTAGCAGTTGACGGAGAAAATTGTTGAAGGTTAGGCCAAGGGGAAAGAAAGGAATCATTGAAGTACCCTTCACCCACCTCGAGCTAGCTAATAGTAAATTCACACACAATTCAATTAAATACCCAAGTTTTTACATTTAGCAAGTCTTAAATTCTACTATATAATGTTATCGGAAATTCTAAGTGTGCAGCTATTAGCTCGATATTATCCACTATTTGTAAGATACTAGAAGTTCTTACAAATAGAGGATAATACCGATTGCCCAGGTCTCACCACGAGGAGGTTGCTGCGCAAGAGACCCGGAAAGGGAGTCGGAACGAATTCAATATTCCTTCTGGCTCCCTTTCCTAACTACGAGGAACTTATATTAACGCAAAAAGTCGAGTAATTATTGCGGAGCAAAAGGTGTGAATCGGAGAAGAAGTCTCCGATCCACGGGGGACTTAAGGCGAATCAGAGCAGAAGGCCCTGATTCTTTCAAAGAGAGAATCAAGTGCGAACCAGAGCAGAAGGCTCTGGTTCGGGGGTGACGCGACGCGTACAATGCTTGCAGCCCAACTCCAATCAGTAACGATACCCGACGTGTCCTCACCAAGAGCAATGGCCAAGAGACGTGTTCAAATCGTATCCCACTTCTCAAGCAACCACCTGCCACCTTCGGTGAACGTGGGTGGAATTACCGAAAGAGAGTGTGGAATACAGAAATGAACACTATCTCTCAACCACATACTCTCAATGGATCTTCGTCGAATACCGGTACCAACTGGTCAGGTACATACAAGCAAGGTCCGACACAGCAGAAGGCTGTGTCGAAGGAAAAAAAACGAGGCGAGGAAAGTTAAGTTACGGCAATAATTACTCGACATATTTATCGTCGTTGAAAATAACGCATTAATAACTAACGCACGCACGCACGCACGCGAGCCGAGCAATTATGGAGGCAAAAAATCTAAATCGGAAAACGAGGGAAGAATCAAAGCAGAAGGCCTTGATTCGCAAAGAACAAAACATGAACCAGAGCAGAAGGCTCTGGTTCGGGCGTGACGCTAAGAAAATAATTGCTCGGCAAATCGAACTATATTTAAAAAAAAACTACGCGGCGGTCTTCCTCGATGTCCTGGTCCTGGTCCTGGTCCTTGATGTCCTCGTCCTTGATGGAAACCTAAAAGCTGAAACAAACTAAAATAATTATTAGACACAATAAATAAAACAAATTCCCGCACCTACGAGTTCAAGGCTAACCCACCAGCGCACAAGAGCCAAGCTAACCCCGAACCCGAGTTGCGAGCAACAAGCGCATCGGGGCCCCAGGGACGCGACACCCCGTACTCACTCACGGACAGAGAGACAGTCCGTGAGTGAGCCCCTGAGGGTCCTCCGACCGGAGGAATACCAATTTAAAACGAGAAATACTGACGACGACGATGAGGCAAAATGCGATGAGATGCAACTATAAACTATAAAACCCGTACACGAGTACGGCCTGCATATATCGCAAACGAGTGCGAATCTAACCAGCTCACGAGAGCCAAACTAACCCCGCACACGTGTGCGGCCTATAGGCGCTTCGGGTAGCCCCGGGGTCGCGACACCCCGTACTCACTCACGGTTTCCCTATCCGTGAGTGAGCCCCTGAGGGAAATTTCAATTAACATATGAGAAATAATAAACGACGGTGTTCGTTGAATTAGCAATTGACGGAGTTAAATTGTTGAAGGTTGGGCCAAGACTAAAGAAAGGAATCATTGAAGTACCCTTCACCCACCTCGAGCTAGCTAATAGTAAATTCACACACAATTCAATTAAATACCCAAGTTTTTACATTTAGCAAGTCTTAAATTCTACTATACAATGTTATCGGAAATTCTAAATGTGCAGCTATTAGCTCGATATTATCCACTCTTTGTAAGATACTAGAAGTTCTTACAAATAGAGGATAATACCGATTGCCCAGGTCTCACCACGAGGAGGTTGCTGCGCAAGAGACCCGGAAAGGGAGTCGGAACGAATTCAATATTCCTTCTGGCTCCCTTTCCTAACAACAACGATCTTATATTAACGCAGTATGTCGAGTAATTATTGCGGAGCAAAAGGTGTGAATCGGAGAAGAAGTCTCCGATCCACGGGAGGCCAAAGGCGAATCAGAGCAGAAGGCTCTGATTCTTTCGAAGAGAGATACAAAAGCGAACCAGAGCAGAGGGCTCTGGTTCAAGGGTGATGACGCGACGCGTACAATGCTTGCAGCCCAACTCCAGCCAGCAACGATACCCGGACGTGTCCTCACCAAGAGCGATGGCCAAGAGACGTGTTCAAACGATATCCCATTTACTCCTAAAACCACCTGCCACCAGACAACGAAACGTTGAGGTGGCTCGGGTGGTATTACGAAAGAGAGGATTTTTCACTTAACAGTGTAACACGATGAACACTGTCTCTCAACCACCCACTCTCAATGTATCTACGCCGAATACCGGTACCAACTGGTCTGGTACATACAAGCAAGGTCCGACACAGCAGAAGGCTGTGTCGAAGTCAAACAAACGAGCCGAGCAAAGAGAAGTTACGGCAATAATTACTCGACATATTTACAACGACGATAGACAATCTTAATAATTAACGCACGCACGCAAATCGAGCAATTATGTCGGCAAATAAACTAAGTCGCACAAGAGAGAAAAATCAAAGCAGAAGGCTTTGATTCGCAAGGAAGAAACATGAACCAGAACAGAAGGCTCTGGTTCGGGGGTGACACTAAGACAATAATTGCTCAGCAAATATAATTAACTAAAAATACGCTGTAGTCTTCATAGGTGTGTCCTCTTCATTCGATGTATCCTCTTCGTTCGATGTATCCTCTTCGTTCGATGTATCCTCTTCGTTCGATGTATCCTCTTCGTTCGATGTATTCTCTTCGTTCGATGTATCCTTTTCGTTAGATGTGTCCTCTTCGTCGACGTTAGAAATAAAAACGACGATGATGAAACTATGAGCTCCGTACTCGAGTACGGCCTACATAGGTAGCTCGCATACGAGTGCAAATCTAACCAGCTCTCGAGAGCCAAACTAACCCCCCCTACCAAGAGGAACTTGTGAAACTTCAGAACCAAATTTCAATTAGAAATCGAGAAACGAAGATTCGATGAGAAGCAACAATAAACCCCGTACACGAGTTCGAATCTAACCAGCTCACGAGAGCCAACCTAACGCCAGCTCACGAGAGCCAAACTAACCCCGCACACGAGTGCGGCCTATAGGCGCTTCGGGTAGCCCCGGGGACGCGAGACCCCGTACTCACTCACGGGCTCCCTATCCGTGAGTGAGCCCCTGAGGGACATTTCAATTAAGATATGAGAAATAATAAACGACGGTTTTCGTTGATTTAACATTTGATGGAGAGAATTGTTGAAGGTGGGCAAAGGGAGACCAAAGAAAGCTTTGAAGTACCTTTGACCCACCTCGAGATAGCTTATAGTAAATTCACATACAATTCAATTAAATACACAAATTGTTATACTTAGCATGTCTTACATTCTAGTATACAATATAAACGGAAATTCTAAGTGTGCAGCTATTAGCTCGATATTATCCTCTATTTGTAAGATACCAGAAGTTCTGACAAATAGAGGATAATACCGATTGCCCAGGTCTCACCACGAGGAGGTTGCTGCACAAGAGACCCGGAAAGGGAGTCAGAACGAATACAATATTCCTTCTGGCTTCCTTTCCTAACAACGACGAACTAATATTAACGCAGTATGTCGAGTAATTATTGCGGAGCAAAAGGTGTGAATCGGAGAAGAAGTCTCCGATCCACGGGGGACAAAAGGCGAATCAGGCAGAAGGCTCTGATTCTTTCGAAGAGAGAAACAAAAGCGAACCAGAGCAGAGGGCTCTGGTTCAAGGGTAACGCGACGCGTACAATGCTTGCAGCCCAACTCCAGCCAGCAACGATACCCGGACGTGTCCTCACCAAGAGCGATAGCCAAGAGACGTGTTCAAACGATATCCCATTTACTCCTAAAACCACCTGCCACCAGACAACGAAACGTTGAGGTGGCTCGGGTGGTATTACAAAAGAGAGGATTTTTCACTTAACAGTGTAACACGATGAACACTGTCTCTCAACCACCCACTCTCAATGTATCTACGCCGAATACCTGTACCAACTGGTCTTGTACATACAAGCAAGGTCCGACACAGCAGAGGGCTGTGTCAGAGTCAAAAAATCGAGCCGAGCAAAGTGAAGTTACGGCAATAATTACTCGACATATTTACAACGACGATAGACAATCTTAACAATTAACGCACGCACGCAAGCCAAGCAAATATTGTCAGCAAATAAACTAAATCGCAATAAAGGGAAGAATCAGAGCAGAAGGCTTTGATTCGCAAAGAAGAAACATGAACCAGAGCAGAAGGCTCTGGATAGGGGTGACGCTAAGACAATAATTGCTCAGCAAATATAATTAACTTAAAAATACGCCGCAGTCTTCGTTGGTGTGTCCTCTTCATTCGATGTATCCTCTTCGTTCGATGTATGTTCTTCGATCGATGTATCCTCTTCGTTCGATGTATGTTCTTCGATCGATGTATCCTCTTCGTTCGATGTATGTTCTTCTATCGATGTATCCTCTTCGTTCGATGTATGTTCTTCGATCGATGTATCCTCTTCGTTCGATGTATGTTCGTCGACGTTAGAAATAAAAATGACGATGATTAAGATGCGACGGGATGAAACTATGAACCCCGTACACGAGTACGGCCTACATACCTCGCACACGAGTGCAAATCTAACCAGCTCTCAAGAGCCAAATTAACCCCGCATACCAAGAGGAACTTGTGAAACTTCAGAACCAAATTTCAATTAGAAATCGAGAAACGAAGATTCGATGAGAAGCAACTATGAACTCCGTACACGAGTTCGAATCTAACCAGCTCACGAGAGCCAACATAACGCCAGCTCACGAGAGCCCAAGTAACCCCGCACATGAGTGCGGCCTATAGGCGCTTCGGGTAGCCCCGGGGACGCGAGACCCCGTACTCACTCACGGCCTCCCTATCTGTGAGTGAGCCCCTGAGGGACATTTCAATTAAGATATGAGAAATAATAAACGACGGTGTTCGTTGAATTGACAGTTACGGAGAAAATTGTTGAAGGTGGGCCAAGGGTAATCAACAGAAGCATGTTAGAACCCTTGGCCCACCCTATGCTGTAAAGCACATAACACTCGCAAATAAAAATAAAATTGTTGAGACTTACCATTGTTGAAAGTGGTGCAGGTGGAGTAGACTAGTCAGCAAGGCGAATAAACACTTGGCAGCCTCTGGTTAGTCACTGGTCAGCCAGGTGGTCAGTCACTGGTAAATCACGGGTCAGCCAGGTGGTCAGTCACTCGTAAATCACTCGTATATCCATCGTAAATCACTCGTAAAACACTCGTAATTCACATGTAATTCACATGTAATTCACTTGTAATTCACTTGTAATTCATTTGTAAGTCAATTGTAATCCACTTGTAATCCACTTGGAATTCACTTGGAATTCACTTGGAATTCACTTGTAATTCACTTGTAATTCACTTGTAATTCACTTGTAATTCACTTGTAATTCACTTGGAATTCACTTGGAATTCACTTGGAATTCACTTGGAATTCACTTGGAATTCACTCGGAATTCACTTGTAATTCACTTGGAATTCACTTGGAAATCAAGCACTGGTAAATCTCTGATCAGTCACTGGTCACTCCCAGGGCGGTCTCTGGTCAGGCTCTGGTCCTCCCCAGGTCCTCTCCTGGTCCCGGCGCCCGAGCGCTCCTGCCGGAATCCCTGGCCCGTCTGACTGACTGAGCGCGCTCGCCGAGTTCAGGCGCGCGCACCTTTGTAGCGATGCGCAACTCCCCCCGCTCCATCTAATATCGATCGATTTCGATCGTCGTGATAGTAATTATTGATAAATTTATTATTTCTGTCTGTTTAATGTTTATAACAATTCCATTTGCCAACGATGTCGACAAGCACTCCCTTGATCACCTTGCCATCTAATTTTTTAGTACAAGTAGGTAATAGAATTCGATGTACAGAATAACTTTTAATCCATGAATATTCGCACGCATTAATTTATTGAACACAATACACTGATAAATTTATTATTTCTGGGTGTTTAATGTTTATAACAATTCCTTTTGCCAACGATGTCGACAAGCACCCTCTTGACCACCTTGCCCTTTAATTTTTTAGTAAAAGTAGGTAATAGAACTCGAGGTACAGAATAACTTTTAAACCATGAGCATTCGTACGTATTAATTTATTCAACACAATACACTGACAAATTTATTATTTCGAACTGGTTAATATTTACAATTATTCCTTTTACCAACGATGTCGACAAGCACTCCCTTCACATTTTTTCCATGTAATTTTTTACAGTAAAGTCTTGATCTAACTCTTGATCTTACTCTGTTTTTCAATATACTTCTGTTCCCACAGATCGATTTTTGGAACAATTATGTATAAAAACAAGTGAAGGAAATAATGCTCGTTTATGAAATATTTTTATATTAAAAATTGAGGTATCTCATATGAAATTTGAAGTGTTACGTACAATATTTCTTGGAATTTTTTGTCCTTGATATTAGTTTTGATTTTAATATTTTAGAAATCAACCCCAAAATATTGTCTGAAATATTTGAATACGTTCGTCGGAGAATGTAACATTTCATGATAATCGATATGGTTTCATGATGATTCGCCTTCTCACCAACGCGTCGCGACGAGAATCTCCTCAGTGGTCTACTACATCGACGAAATGCCGTCGGTGGCCTTCTGTTTCTCACTCCAGTCAGAATCTATCCTAGAGGGCGTAAGAGTACACCGAAATATTTGCGTCTCACCAACTCCCGTAAGGCTGGCAATCTTTAATAGTATCTCGTCGGTGACAGAGGCTCTTTAATAGTATCTCGTCGGTACATTCGTGTTCTAAATATTTAGAATATAAGTTATGTGCATGTACAATACAAACATTTTATGTATGAATCTACAATTAATAAATAAAGACAATCTAGTGAAAAAGTATATCTGCGTATACATTTGTTAAACCACCAATTTTTCCTGAACGTCCGACTTGTTGTAGAGTTACACTACTGACTTACGCAAAAATTTACACCGGTCTAACTTGTTATTCAGTAACTATACTGATCTGGAATTGCAAAAATAGTGAAACATTGAAAAACAAATATTTTCGGCCGATTGGCTTAACGTTTAGTAGTACTACTGAATTTTCGAAAAATTTTCGGCCGCCTGGCTTGTCGTTGAGTCGCACTACTGAATTTTCGAAAAATTTTTGGCCGAATGGCTTGTCGTTGAGTTGCACTACTGAAATTTCGTACCACCTCTTTCGCTATCATATTCTCCTAATATAAAACTCAATTTTCGGGATTTTTGAAAATTTTCGTCTTTCTACTAGGAGAATATGACAGAGAAAGAGGTGGCACTATGTCGAATGCTTCAAAATTCAGCTTTCTAGGTGCAGCCGTTCTCAGTTGAAGCCATTTTTCCCAAGTGGCGTAAATCCACAAAATTACTATGATCACTAATTTCGTCACAACTTTTGGACGAATGGACTTTTTGGAATGGTATTACGCACAATATTTCTTGGAATTTTTTGTCCTAGATATAAATACGTATATACATAGATAGATGCGCTTTTTATTAAAAAAAAGAATATAATTTTTTAAACGAATACTATATAGATATACTCTCTGTATACATGTATAGTAACGGTAAATATGATACTGAAACTTGGTTGCCATGAATCACTAACTTTCTATGTTTACAAACTCTGAATTCATTTATAATTTGTAACATTGTTATTAATAATTTCCATACTTACCTTGGAAACGATGAAATACGTTTTTTCAGTCCTGTTTCACATTCTTTGTTATTGTAAAGAGGGCAACAGAAATCTTTTTCTATTTCCCACTTCTCGAATTGATTGCAATATTAAAGAAGAAAAACAATGAAAAATACAACTCTGAATTGCAAAAATAATGCAAACCAAGTGAATTCATCGAATTGTTTAAAAAACTGCTTATCGTTCCTCGATGATTCTGATGGACTCGATTGTTCTGCCGAGGTTGCAATTTTCCATGTTCGTGGTACAGTCAAAAGATATGATAAAAATCGTAGAAATAAAATATGTCGGCAGGAGGGTAGTAAGGCACACAAATACGTGTCGGCATAGTGAAAATATGTAATAAACATATTTTATGCAATATATGAAAACTTATAGATTTACACAACACGGCTTCGTCGCCACCGGGACCACCGCCACCCCCACCATTTCCTGCTGCCACCACCGTGTCATCCTATCGCGTTAATTAGCCGAAGCAAACTTTATTGTATATTATTTGATGCAGTTTGATCTTCGAAAACAATCTAATACAACTCTTTCTAAAAAGACCAGAACTATCGATCAAACTAGGAAATTAAATATCAGCAATTTATTTCGCGAGCATCGGTAACGAATATTTTCTTCTTTGGTTAAATAACAAATGTAATATAGGGTAATTCAAATCGATTAATTTGATCGGATCGAAAGATGCCAGGCGAAGAGCAGGAATTGATTTAGGGGATGGTACAAAAATCTTGTTTTTCTTTCCTTCTCACAACACACACGCACACACACACACACACTCTCTCTCTCTCTATCTATCTCTCTCTTTCTCTCTCTCTCTCTCTCTCTCTCTCTCTCTCTTTCTCACTCACTTCCTCGCTCGCTCGCTTCCTCTCGTTCTTGTTACGTGTTACAAATCAGTGCGCTCACCGTTTATAATCGATACGATCCAAGGTTATGTCATATATATACAGAACAATCTTAAATTGCGTAATCTGGGAAAAAACGCGAGTAAATTCATCTACCGCGGGTTAGGATTTCGTTACATCTTCCCTCCATTTACTCCGCCTTGTTCTCATCGTAATCTCATCCCGCGTTAATATCCTCGCAACCGCTTTACAAACGAAAGACGCGATCCTCTACGAGTGATCCTCGGTCTCCTCCTCCTGCTTCTCCGCGACTTTGGATCGTTTCAAAGATCGAGGAGCCTGTTAAAAACTCGCGCGTCGATCGAACATTCCTCTGCAAATAATTCCTCGAAAATGACACGTTAATTAATCTTCCCGATTATCGGTATAATGAATTCGGGATCGCAACTGTTACATAATAAAATCAATGTAGCCATTACAGCAATAACGACGACGCGCTTAATTATACGTTCGATCGCTCTAAACTGAAAATTAATGCAGGCTCTCCAAAACTGGTTTTGATAAATCCGCGGTACAGATGAAATCAACGTTAATATCGTGTGTCGCAGAAAAACGAGTTGAACTTATTACCGATTCGATCAAGAGTCGTTCGAACAGCGCTCGAGTTTCTGGGTTTAATGAGAATGAGGGTTAATTAACAGCCTCGAGGATCACTCTTGACAGAATCCCGTCGCACAGCCTGGTCGTGACCACGTAATCTCGGTCCTGGCACGAATCTACCTCAAACAACACTCTTTGGAACGTGTCTCGCACCTATATGTATACGTTTCATCCTTCCCACTCTCATCTCAATTTCTCGCTTTCTCACACTCTCTCCCTCTCCTCGGTTCAGCCGCGGTAGAATTGATAAGCGAGAGGCAGCTTCGATAAAAAACGGATACATTATGTGTGTATGCGCATGTATGTACGTGCACCGTCGTCGGCCGAAACCTTGCCACCTCCTAATCTCAGTCGAATCTCATCGGATTAGATTCTCGAAGCTAATGTTTCCACGAAACAGCTACTGCGACTGTTCTCTAAAAGTTAATGCGATTACTTAACAAAGCGCATGTCTATCAACGGATAGGCCGCAAACTTCCGGCCGACGGCGGACGTAAGTCATCGGATGACGGTCGCGAGGGTCGCTCGTTATTTTCTTGATCTTTCCCTCGGAACTTGCCCTCTCACCTTTCGGTTCGTTTTGTCCCGGAATTGTTAATCGAGATACCGTAAAGCCATTCGTGCGAGGACGTTTCAGGTCCATGAAGAGTTCGCTCGATCGGAACGACGACGGACGAGCGAGCATCTTTACGCTGACCAACGCTTTAGCTATCGGAAGTCTTTCCAAAAATTTTCATTTATCGTTTATACATTTCTCGAAAACGTGAGACGTTTTACTCGTTAATTCGACATACTGTGCTTTACTTCACGTTTTGACAAAAAACGGGGATTCGGCTAGATCAAAAAATATTGTGCAGGATTCGATAAGGATCATACAGGATTCGTGGACCACTCGAGACAACTGTCGCCGTCGTTACCGAACGATCGATGAATAAATCCGAAGTGATCTACGATTTTTATGGGAGCATCGAGCAACTGCCGATAGATAAAGCGTCGATCGACTTTGTTTCAGGGATAATGAAATTCATTTTATTCTCCCTGCATTAAGAAGACCTCCAACGCGAGTTTTAGTCGGAGCAGACCTGTTCCTCGTCTCCCTGATTCGAGAATGAGCTGGTGACGATTATAAAGCGAAATACTTTCCTTCGAATCTGCGTATTCGTTGTTACATTTTAGCTCGATTACAGACTTGCGGACGCGATTATTATGGATCTATGAGTGTCGACGATGATCGACGGAAGCCGGTTTTCTCCGACGTAGACTCGCGCTCGAGCTCCTGCAGAAATTAGATTGATCGATTTTTCGTGAAATTCGCTCGATCTCGTCGCGTCCTCGTTTGCACGCGAACGTAATTCGAGAACAGCAGTGACGTTCTTTCGTTTAGACGAATCGGAACTCTGAATATTCGGCCGCGACGTTCACGTTCGGAATCAAATAGATCTCTCGATGCTAAATCGTAAGAAAGATACTATATATCGTTATTTGGTCGTATGTAAGTGTCAAAGAAAAAAGGAACACAAGGCTCTCTACTTTCTCGCAAATCACTGCTGCCCCCCTACTGTTTTTTTTTTTTTTGGACCATGTCTCGAACGTCCGCGTTAAAGGACATCCGCGAATAAATCCGTATCGTTTCGCCGTGTACCTAGGTGCGAAAATCCACGTGTGCTGCGTGTACTACTTGGTAAGTAATAATCAAAGATAACCATCTCTATTTGTAATTAAAAAGCTGCTTCTCGGTAGCGCTGCGCCGCTGTTCCTCTCGTCGCAAAAAGTAACTACGAGTCGTATAATCGTTACGTCGAATGTATCGGTATCATTTACAGCCTAAAATACTGAGCAAAGAACGAATAGACCGGCGATCGATCGTCCGCGATCGAGGCACTTCTCCCTTCGATCCGAAAATCCCATCTACGTTCATCGTCCTCTATGTTCCGCGGTATCAAAAGACATTGCGAAATATTTTTTTCACAAGATCATCATCGGTGAGCTCGCGCGCGTTCCCAATCTGTATTCGATCTCGAACTTTTTCCCCGTGACGGGAATTTCGCGGATCCGGGGAGCCGATCGTGGATCGCAGTGGAGCGCGATCGTCCGTGGATCATCGATCGCCGTTTTTCACCCTTGTATCACTGCGTGTGATATAGATCGCGTTTTTTTTTCTGGGGTGGTTGAAAGAAAGTAAACTCGGGAGGTGTTCGAGAACGAAAAGAGAGGAAGAGAAACCAACGTACGCTTAGGAGCAAATATACGATACAATGAAAATTCGAGAGATGCTTTGTAAAAAATTTGTTACAACACGCGGGGACGCGCGATAATGCGTTCGCGCGTTCACGCGTACACGCACGCACGCATTTTCAATATGTATAATATGTATAGTTATTTATAATAATCGTTTATTGCGCAGGCAATCGTTTTACCCATCTGTTTTTTGTCGTTTTTCCCCCATTTTCCTCGAAATACCGAACAGGATATTTCATTAAACTCTATTCACCGGCTTCCTCTCCCCCCGTCGCGCGCTTTGCGTTTCTTCCCTACTTTGTTTATGGCAATAATCATATACAATACAATAATAATCGGTAATAATCATAATAATCATAATAATATAACAATAATAATAGTAAGAATATTAGTAATTATCTAAATTCTCTCCGTAATAATTTCCCGAATAACGTCTCCCTCGCCTCGTGTGTGTTTCTGAATTTCTTTGCCCTCTGTGTGTTCTCTGTGTTCTCTGTGGGTTCTCGTTATTCTGTTTTGTCGTTGGCTGTTCTCTCTCTCGCCTCGATCCTTCTCTGTAGCTTGCCGGTGTGTCTGTATAAAGGACATTGCGACCGTATTTCAACGCGATAAAGGTGGCACACAGAATATCGTTTCCCGCGGTTCCCGAACCTCTGAACCCATTTTCTCTAACAATCTGGCAATGCCCTTCGTCAACTTTCTCTCTTTCTTTCTCTCTCTCTCTCTTTCTCTCTCTCTCTCTCTCTCTCTCTCTCTCTCTCTCTCCCCCGATCGCTATCTTATCCCTCGCCCACGAAACACGTTGCCTACAAGCATTAAAAAACGAAGGTGCTCTCAGTCGATATAATTTCCTTAATAATTTCAGTAACTATGCGGTGTCACCGTGACGCGATATAAGCCCTCTGGAATTTCAGAAATTCCGCAAGCTTTGTTCTCTCTTCTCTTCTCCTCTCTCTACACGCGATATCCCATTTCTCTCCTCCAGATCGATCCACCTCCGCTGCCTCCTTGTACTTTCATATTATATGTATTAGAAATTATCCTCTCACGCCAGCGTTTCTTCCGGTCTCGTGTTCTCTCGCGAGCAACGAAAGCCTTCCGGAAACGAAAAGACGATCCTCCTTCCCTTTGTCCGTGTGTGAGTGTGCCTCGGCCTGTGTGCTCCGAGGGGAATATGCGTCGAGCGCGAGCACGTGTGCGAGCGTGGGCGTGTGTCGGTTCGTCGATTAAAAAATTCCTCGAAGGATGCAGCGTCGACACGAGGCCACGGATAGAACTCCCAAGGCAATTGGTTCCTGTAGGATCGAACGGCGAACCCTTTCTCTCCTAACATCATCCGCCGCACGAACTCTCTCTTTCCCTCTTTCTCTCGGATTTCTGTTCGCACTCTTCTCCCCTCACCTTCTCGCTCGTTAAGCATACGTACCAGTCGCTCCGACGACCGCCGGCCGATTTTCTTCCGGAGATCTCTCCCGAGAGCTCGTCCGATAAGCTCGCTAAAAGTAGATTTTTGTACGCTCATGTGAACACCGAAGTTGCTGATTGGGCACTGGTTTGGTAACGTAGTTGGCAAACGATTGTAAAAGTGATGTACGATCTCGAAATCGGCCCTCGCTTTACCTCAAGTCCGAACAAAATTAATCTCTAGTAATTTCGCAAGCTAGTCGTTTGATCTAGGCGGCAATACGGATGTTTTATTGTTAGTCGCGAGACGCGTCTCAAACGAAAGCGATAAAACTATCAGACACCGTACTCTCGTCTCTATGAAATAAAAAGAAACGATTCTCCAAGTACATCCGAGATGTCAATGCTAGGAAAAAGTATAAAATGCGTCAGGACCGCGTGCCACGAACCACAAGGACGCTTTCGAAGCGACCAAATGCAAGTGTACAAATAAAATGTTTCTCAGATGAACGACTGGCGGATCTTCGGAAGAAAATCGCTCGGTATACGCGTCGAATGTCCTGGCGTGTTCGCTAGATCCTTCGAAGGGAAACGGAAGGAGTCCACAGCCATCCGAATACGACGATCGGTCGCTCGACGCCGCCTCGGGTCGCGTCTCGCCGTGAGATATCTTCAGAACGTGGCGAGATCGTTGCCCTTAACTGCCGTGGTCCTGATCGAGCTCGTCCAACGACTCTAATCTCGCGATCGGCGCCTCGTTTATCGTGAACTCCCAGGACATGTCCTCGCTGGTCTGTCTCGAGGACTCTTGTCGCGGGCCGACGGCTTGCGCTGTCATTTCCTGACCCGGTTGTTGTCTGCTATCCGATCGCTGGCTGCTCGCCAGATCGCTGGATCCACGGTGATTCGGTGGCTCCTTTCGCGACTCGCTGCTACGGGGACGCTGGATCCCTCCACGATCCGACACGGACACCACGCAGCTCCAGGGATCGTCGCCCTCGGGTTCCGAACGTTTGTTGAACGAGCTGTACCTAGATCATTACGTGGAGGCGTTAATTAAACCGGAAGTAGAGGAGATGAAGGGGTGAAAATTGAGGGTGGCGTGGTTCCAGTGGCGGAACTACAATACCGCAAGACCTCGCAACGCGGGGCGGGCAAAATTTTGGCATTTATTATTGTAGGGGTGTAAATGTTTAGAGTGACTGTGGACGCGACATCGTGACGCCAGAGTGTTTGGGTCTTGCCTGAAAGGAAGTCTGTCTGGGCCGAGGTGTGAAAGAAGAGTGTTTGGGTCTTAGTGACAAGCGTCAAGTGGCTAGGGGTGTCAAACGCAGAGGGTACGTGAGCGATTGGGTTTTCCGAATGGATGCGAGACTAATAGAGAGAGAATGAGAGTGTGAGAGAGAAAGAATGGAAATGGATAAAAGGAACGAACGCAAGGGCTGTGAGAGAGTGCAGTTGATAGATTAGTTAAAATTGCGATTTGAGACTATTTAATAAAGAGAAAGTGTTTGAAATATCATTTTGATTATTTAATCCGATACGCCACACTCAAGGTGTAGGAGTTCTTTAAAGTATTCCTACATTATCTTGTAATTTTACTACAATTATCCCTAATTTAGATTAAATTAAAAGTGCACTGACAAAAAAAAACATACTTTTTGCGTTTATTGAATCCTTACAATTCTTCTTCGTAAAAAGAATTAAAAAATCTCAATTCTATAAAATTATCGAAAGAAAAAAGTGAGCCGAAAAGTAGTTCCGCCACTGCGTAGTTTATCGGATATTAAAGGGAGTTCATAAATCGTGTTCTAAGAGTAACATGACGAAACAACTTACCCGCTCCTGAACTCTCCTCTCCTGAAAGCAGCGGGTTGGCTGTGCCAGGCGTGCGGCATGTGTGTCTGTTGAGCATTCGGTGGCACCGCCAGGTCGACAGGCTGGCTTTGCGACCTCGTGGGCGCCGTTCTTCCGTTCAGGGCCGATTGCAGGGCAGTCGCCAGGGCGGACGTGTCCGACGTAACTGTCAGGCGAGAGGTTCCCGATGACGTGGAAGCCGGCTCCCTCGGCTGCGGTCTGTCGAATACCGGTAATCGTATGGAACGCGTTAATCGAGTCGATGATCGAGGCTCGGGGGCAGCGGCACTTTCGCCGCTACGATCAGCAGAGCTTGAATTCATACTTGAAGCACGTGATTTATGTACAAGGGGATTCGGTAGGCCTCTAATTCCTCTAAGTGTCCCGAACAGTGTCGCAGCTCTGGCAGCGTTTACGGGACTCCTACGGGACGTTATCCTTTAGGTAATCCGACATCGACATTGTCAGCGGTCGCTCTACCGAGACACGCGCCGCTGTCTCTTCGTGATCGAGATTGTTGTGATCGGTAGGAGATTAGGCTACGTTCACGCCGAAACTGGAGACCATCGGAACGACGACAGGAGCGAGCCGTAAAAATATATTCTTAAGTTCTCTTTCTTCGATGCAATTTAGTATTAAATTGAATCAGCAGAGCAACAAGAATCTTTTCTTTGAGAAATAGAGATATATCTGGATAGATATCCTTGAGCTGCTTCCATCATCGTTCTTATAGCTTCTATCTCAGCTCCGACACCAACGTACCCTCACACGGATGCTAAAAGGATCGCGACGCAGTCTCGACACATCCTAGCCCTCGAAAATCGTTATCTCTAATAGATCTTGAAACTGAAAATGGCTTATAGTTCGACAAATAATTTTTCCTGGATTTTATTGGAACTCTTCCTAACTTTTCCAGGGCTATCGAAACCGCGCCACCGCTAAACAGGACTAGCAGACCATACGTAAATGCTTGTGCACTAATGAGAACTTATGTCCTACGTAGTGGCAGTTCATACTCGCGGAATCAGCTACTAGTTGAATGTCTTACCTCGTTCCATCGCCACGGGACTATTTATACGTTGCTACAGTGGTTGCAAGGTTAAGCGGTGTGTGCTATAATATATGGTTCATGGACGATCTAGCGTGGACTTGTCTTTTCAAGCGGATTCGAGGGTGGGTCTGAAACGGACGAACTATGCGATAAGTGTTCGGCGATGTCTAAAACATTCGCCGAATGCTCTAGCGTGTGAACGATAGAAAAAAAAATAGAAGAAATTGTCTAAGAGAATTTTCTTGGAAAATTTCCTTGAGCTCGACGATATCGTGAGATGGGCAAAGGTGAACTCGCGATGATTACTCACGAGAGTGCATACTTGAACATCAGCGTGCCCGATTGAGAGCACTTGGACGCGAGAGAAAGTGTTCTCGGGAATTAATCCGTTAGAGTTTCGCGTATGTAGTTTTCTGATAAATTACGTGGCACTATAATTAATAAGAAAAAGGAAAATGCTGGAAATCGAGAATTATATCCAAGTGTTTTATGAACAGCTAGTGCTCTCAGTAGGTTCTACATGTTGCGTTTGTACTTTCGAGAGAAATCCTCGATAGTTGAACTCTCATAACGACGCGTATCTTAATGACAGAATGAAGGGTAGAGTGAAAAAAAGATCGGCGCTCGAAAGAAACAGGGAGAGAAGTATGACAGTACTATATCGATCGCAAAGTAACGAAAGAGATTTAGCGCTATCTCCGGAAAAAAAGAGAGAAGAAAAGATCTACAAGGTACCGGATCTATCGGCTCGATGCGAATGTCGATGTCGATTATGGTCTTTCCAATTGTGAGCGCGTCTCGAGCGAGGAATGCGAAGAAATTCCGACGAAAAGGACGAAGAGGCGTAGACTGAACGGACAAGAAGGTACAAAGGTTCAACAGTACTTACGAGACCGTGGAAAAGAGGACGTTTAGCGAGAATTAGGCTAGCGGATTTTTACACAATCGGTTCGCTCTCTACACGTATGCGCGCGATTCTCGTGTCAACAGCAAACTGGGCGCTCCGCAGCAAATCGTGTTTCGTTTCTCTACTCGCGCGACACTGCTCGCAAAAAAAAGGGTTTCAAAGAAGAGTATGAGTTATGGTCACCTTCGGAACTTGTCCAACCTTTCCAAAATAAAAGACGCCGAAATCAAATGCAACTGATCCAGGGATTTCGAAAGAAAGCTTTCCAAGAATAAAAACATTGATTACTTCCTAGGAAAAACAGAATCAATTTCTACTTGAAAAAAAATGATTAAGAATAAACACGACACACACAGAGACACACACGCGCGCACGCACGCACCCACGCAACACACACATATTCGCACGTGGAAACACGCTCGCCCCGTTCTCTGCGTATCCGGTCCAGGTCTACTCGAACATCGTTTCGAATAGAGAGAAACGGAGTGAACGACAAGAAAGAGAAAAATAACAGTGTGACAGAAGAGATAGAAAGACACAGTTATAGCTAGAACAGACAGATTAACGGTGCTACATCGGAGAGACAGCGTCCGAGATCTTCTTTTTATTTGCACGACATATTGTTAAGAAAAGTAACCGATTAAAATATTTTTACAATTTTAGCAATTGGACACCTTTACGCAACAACCGGCCACGTACAAAGATATATAAAACTTCACCGGTACAATTTTAATAGAAGTGGACTTGCTCTATTTTTGCGCCAAGGTCTTCAATCGGGTTAAACTCTAGCTCGTGGGACCAAAAATGTTCAACTTTTCTGAATGTAATATTATACAATTCAACGAAAAAATGATAAAACCTTAAATTCTAGTGCGCGGAATTCAAGATCTAACCATGACCTAGCGGAACCACTCGCTACATCATACCCACTCCTATGTCTGGAAACCAATAGAACAGCCTTCTAACCTCTCAAACGCGCTTGTAATCGAACAAATGTATAATATTACATTCAGAAAAGTTGAAAA
Organism: Lasioglossum lativentre; assembly: GCA_916610255.1. Lineage (NCBI taxonomy): Eukaryota > Metazoa > Arthropoda > Insecta > Hymenoptera > Halictidae > Lasioglossum > Lasioglossum lativentre. The sequence continues at coordinate 33,571,889 of OU744355.1, read as the reverse complement.
TTTTTTATCCACGGAGCGAAAGTTCAGCCTTCAATCGAATCGCCTCACGGATCCGGCGTTAACAAACAAGTTATTAACGATACTTTTGCTTCGTTTTTGCCGCAGGAAAGCTTTCGGTTAGAAGAGGAAAGCTTGAAAGTAGAAACCAAGTGGAATAGACCGGCTTTGGTCAGACAACCGTCTCTCCCAGGAGCAGCCGCGATGATCATCAATTCCCGACAGACTTCCAATCTTTGGTAACTCACGACTATTCACCTGAACAATCCATGGGAGGTGCTCGGCTGGATCTTCCCACTGCCATTGGTCGATGGTGGTACGCTCGGCGGTTGTGGTTCGCTGGCCGACCGCTGGACCAAAGCTGGAGCTCTGCTTCCTTGTTTACCGGTGCCAGCCGGTGCTGTGCCAGGCATCATCTCGATGCTCGAGCTCTCCCTCGAAGAGTTCAACGTCTGCTGGAGCAACGTCAGGATCAGCCGGATGTCTCCGGCCATCGAGTGCTCCAGAGAGGACACCTGACGCGACAGCTGGTCTATTCTGGCGTTGATCTCCTCCATAGGCCGGCCTGGTCCGCTCTGGAAGTCCCCTGGAAAAGATATAGAGCGGTTGGTCAAATTGACTGGTTCATGGACATCGTTGTTCGGCCGGTTAGGTGTGGAGCGAGGCGCTCGCGGAACTTTGTTTATCGGAGGTGGCCCTCAGATATCCTCTTCGTCGTTCCTCGAACACCGACGCGCCCCTGGACAAAACCTCGCGATCAAAAATTCGGGGGCTTCGCGTCCCCGTTTTGAAAAATATGTCAATAGTGGTCTTTGGACTTAGATCCTGTCCCATTTTCTTATTTTCAATGCGAGAGATAGAAATCAAATTATTTCCAGAAAAATGGAGGATAGATGAGGGTCCACTGATGCAACTTTACGTATCAAGCATATTTGGACGGCTGTTGTTGATCGCGACGACGCGACGGTTTTGTCGCAGAGCGCGTCCACGAGACATCCGTAGAAGATTGGGACAGGGTCCGAGGTAGGTGATAGCTGTCATCTTAGTCGCAGCGCTTAGGCCACCTAACCCACCCTGAGACTGCGGATGTTGCGGTGGTGACGGCGTGGTGTAATGACTGGACGTCGTGGATGTCGGGTGCACGTTGTTCTGGCTGAGGCAGCTTTCACCGGCGGCCGAGCTCCTCCTGGCTGGCCTCGTCAACGGCGTGGTCACTGGATAAACACCCACGCAGAGAATCAGTGTACCACCTCGGAGACCGATAGAAGATAGCAGAGAGAAGCCTTCCTATCCTCTAAACGTGCCTCTCGCGTATATCCAAGGGGAATGGGGAGCAAAGGTGAACGGGGGGGGGGATAGAGGTCAGCGGTGAAGAAGAGAATACAAGATAGCTAATATAAAGTAGTGAAAAGAGAAAAATAGAGAGAGAGAGAAAGAGAATTCTCCTGTTGGATCTCTCTCCGTTGGTACTCGCCGGTTGATCGTCAACTGTGTCACAAACTTCTCTAGACACGTGGTGGAGTTTGATTTTTCTTATCGAGTAGGTAATCCGTCTACGAAACCGGAGAAGGTATTACTTACTCTGTTTCGCGAGGTAATCGTGACTGGTCAATGGCTGCAGGTGGATCTTGTGCTGACGCAGGTCCGGTATGCTGCGCTTGAGATGGGTTAGCATGCCTGAACAACCAGGTTTCAAGGTGTTAACGAACTCGGGGTGTCAAACGCAAACGCAAAGCTTAAACGCTGCACGCTCTCCCGACCCAATCGCCTCGACCACTCTTCCGCTTTCTACGCTTTAACAGAGGGTTGCAGCAAAGTCTCGTGCAAACTACATCCTGCTACTGCTACTTCGTCGATATTTACAAAACCTGCGTTACATATTTACAAAGCCTGAGTGTGTCGCGGCTCTAGCAGCTGTCAAGATTTTCGTGGCGATTGAGTCGGGCGGATGTTTTAGCGGAGAAATGGGGTACGCAAGGGACGATACGAATGGCAACGAACTACGCTACGAAGACTCTCGTCAAAGTTCTACGGAGGAAAACGTTCATGATACACGAGCAAGTGGCGCTTAGATGACAAACCGTGACGATCGTGGAGAGAAGACGGAGAGAGCTCCTTTGTTGCGAGGTAAGATGTAAATTGTAACAGCTTCTCTCGGTGATCGCCTTGCAATTAGAGGGGACTATAACGGACGCGAAAAAAACGGAATTACCTTTTCGCGATGGTGCCATTAATTGGACCGGAAAAGATCTCCGGGGAGTTACTAGCCGGTCTAAAATCCGTGTCACGAGTTGGTTAAATCGGAGGAAAAATGGAACCTGGCTGTGGTTGCGTACGTGTGGGCGGAGGGGAAAGCCAATGTAGGTATACGTCTCGAGATGCTTATCTATCGTGTCTCTCGTATTTGCGAATCTCTCGTAAAAATGGTAAGCGTACGATATGCGGCTGGCGTTGGCGCAACAAAGCATTACTCAAAAGGTACCTTTTCCTGAATTCATTAGCACCGTCATCCCCCTATAGACAACCGTATTTACCGAGCAGCTCGTACCCGAGGGAAACGAAATCGGGGACACCGTGTAAGGCCGCGTAATCCTTCGATCAAGTATCGATCGTTAACCCTCCCTTCGCGAGATCGGGCTCTCAAACAGCGCAAACAATGAAGAATCAGCTTTTTACGAACAAGTCTACTCGTCGCATCAAGTTGGACGCGTTTTATCAGAATGTCCACAGAGAAAGGCTGGGCTATGTTGAGAGCCAGCTCGCTAATTAAGGGTTAACAACGTCTAATTGTCGTGCAGAGAACAACATTCCTCAGATCAGTAAAGTAGAGGCAAACAAGGAGATACAGATAGAAAGAGAATCGGATAGAGTGAACAGTTGAGTGGTTCTGGTGTAACTCCGCAAGGTCAAAATCGTAGAACCGGAGGAGAGCGAGATCATCGATCATGATCCTCGAGAATGATCGTTCTCTTACCGGTGATCGAGTTCAAAGTCGAGCTTCGCTGTTTCGGCTCGTCGAACTCCAGGTTCAACGGAGTGACATCCTGGCCGGTCTTCTCCGTGCTGAACTCCAGAATTCCATTGCCGCTTGCTTTGTCGCTGCAAGTGAGACACATTTTTTATTTTTTTCAACGAAAACTGTCCACTAGCCTGCCTAATAAGTGGTCGGTGTAATTAGTCGGCGAAGAGTAGAAGCGCTTACTAGTCTTCCTGGTCACCCTGAAGGGAGTCTTGTCGACCGGTGGGGATGAGATTGGTGCCGGGGCCTATGGGTCCTCGACGGTATCTTGGTGGACGGAAAACGAATCTCCTGGTGTCAACTTCGACGTCCGTTGGAGTGCTGACAGGAAACCTTGCTGACATTGGATCGACACCGGCCTGCTCCTCCTGAAAATCGTGCACGTTCATCACACGTCTGTCTCTGTTAAGCTACGTCCACATTGAAGCAACTCATCGAGCAACCTTTGTGAGGGGGTATTTGTACGTACGTCTCGGAGATTAAAAGTGATCTCGAGATTCTGGCTGAAGTGGTTCGCGAACTCCGGATAGAGGGCGAGAACGTCCAGCAGGTCGTCCCTGTGTATCTTGTGCAGGTCGCAGTAGGTGAGGATGCGGACGTTGCAGGAGGACTTGCCGACGGTCGTATAAATGCACGGGTTCTCGCCGAATATGTCGTCCTTGCCCAGGATCGCCATCACCACGTCGCTCTTTAATATCTCTATGCTGCCGCGCGATATGAAGTACAGGGACGTGAGAACGTCGCCGCGATGAACTAACGTGTCGCCGGGCGGTGCGTGCGTCGTTTTAAATTTTAACGATAATGCTCTGTTCCACGGCAGAAAAAGAGATCCATTATGAAAAACGTGTAAAGAGACACGCCGACTGTAAAACCGCCGTTTAACACGTCGACGAGAGTCGTGAGCTTGTAGAAAGATTTTTAGCAAAAAACAGCAATTTTACATGTCGAATGTGGGTCAGGGAAAGCGTACCTTAAACAACCTTGGCTGGCGCCCTCGAACGCTTTACAGTTGTTTAAAAGGTTTCTATTCAGATGAAGACGGATGTCCGCCTGAAGGCACTCAGGGAACCCTTTCAGAACACTGTTCATGTCGATCCCGTTCGTGTAGGTCCACGCGTGCTGGAAGTACTCCTCCAGCCGATGACGGAGCGGATTCGGGATCTGGTGGAACCGTATGAACTCGCGGACGCGAAGCATCTGTGTATGGTATCTCGTCGTGCCGCTGTACAACCTCTGTATGATCGCCGAGACGTTACCGAAAATACTGGCGTACATCAGAGCTGCGGAGAAGCATCGATTTGTTACCATGAAAAATGAAACCAAACTCTCTGCTGTGGAATGCAAAAAGCATCCGTTCAGCTTTTTGGAAGATCGTAGAAATGTTTTTGGACAGTCTACTCACATCCGATCAACATAACGGCTATCGTGAAGATTTTCTCGGTGTCCGTGTTCGGCGCTACGTTTCCAAAGCCCACCGACGTTAAACTACTAAAGGTGAAGTACAGTGCTGTGATATAGAGGCTCTGAAATCGAATGGTCGGACAAACAAACGGATTAGTATACCTCGTCGGGGATGCGATCGCGGCGCAGCAGCTTTTGCACGCGAAACGAAATGCATCGATTCGCGTTGGCGCGTGACGTCGAGCCGAGTAAACAGTAGAGACATTAAAAGAATTTAACACTCAACCTGCAACGACCGGTCAAATGACTGGTTCTACATTTTTTATTTTACAATGATTGAAATAATAAAAATGATTTCATAAGAAATTATTGTATAGATATCATTAGTAGAGCACGTATTACAATAGGAGCCGCACAAACTCTAAATAAAATCAATCTTGTCATTTATATAAGGGAATATGCACCATTTAGTTTTTTATGGCTCGGTAGGTTTAGTTTTAAGAATGTTATATTGTCTTCGGCTGATTAAGTTAAAGATGCTGATTAAGTTAAAGAGCGTTTTTCTTGTAAATAGTAAATATTACAAAGAAATGAAAGAGTAAAAAGTAATATATACAGATAAAAAAATATATATACAGCATCCCATTAAAAAGATTGAAGATCATCTTCAAATTTAACAAAATAGTATGAACACAAAAAAATTACATACGCCATTGTGTTGCGTATAAAAAACAGTACTACTTTTTACCCTTTCATTTTTTTCTAATATTTACTATTTACAAGAAAAACGCTGGCTAGTAATAGCGTGAACACCCTGTATATTTCTTGTAATATGAAATGAAATTGTCGGCTCAACGACACACGAGGCAGCGCTGACATTTGTCGGTAAGTGCGAGCAGAGTTCGTTCACCTTTATAGTCGGCCCTCCGGTGTTGTTGTGATAATAAAACTGATGCGTGTCGTTCGCCAGAATGTCGATCCAGCCGACTTTGCTCTCCAACATTGGCCTTTCCGCGTGCCCTATAGCGTACCTGCGCAACAGAGAACGATTGCCTTATCAGGTTTCCAAGTTCGCGGGTTCCCCGATTCATCGTGCTAACACGTTTGCTTCGATCGGATCTTTAACCCTGGAAGCAGCCCGCTCTTGCATAAAGTGCACGAGCGCGCGTGGGTGTCTACCAGTTGTTATTTTCGCAACGGATATATGTCCGTGTGTTTTGTGTGTATCTTTAATCTGTCCTGCTGCGTTCGCTAAAATATCTGTTCTCTACTGCTAGCTTTTGCTCTACGAAATCGTTTGCCACGTGTACTGTACATCGAACTTGAAGGCCTACGGGGAACGAGTGGTCTCAGAGTGTCTAGTGCAACGAGATAGCTGTGGCCCAATGCCCTCGCGTCGATAACCACAACAGTTTTATAAGGGTTTCCATTATTTTTCACAAAGAAGATTCGATGAATTCTTGTGCATCGAAGCTGAAGCGATTTTACGGGTTTTTAACATTTGCGGTGCACTAAAAGTGACTATTTCACATTACTCGACTGTAATTACAATAACATTATTAACAGAAGAAATAAATGTCTGTGCGATTCCGGTTGTCTTGTAATTAAACGCAGACAATATTTATTTTGAATAGCGTTGAATTAGAAGTAACTATTGGGAATGTGGTTTCGTTGGTGATCGGTGTCATCGACGCGAGGATAAAATAGCGTGGCCTAGTGTGGTCGTTCTAGGGTGACTATCTAAGGCGAAGAAGCGGTATTTTACGGCAGTAAGTATAGAAATGGGAGATGATTTACCATATGCACGCCAGCCAGTGAGCAATAAGAGCGAAGGTGGCCATCAAAAGGAGCAATACCGCAGCTCCGTACTCGCTGTACCTGTCGATCTTCCTAGCTACTCTGACGAGTCGCAGAAGACGCGCCGTCTTCAACAGTCCCATCAAGGTGGTCGTCTGCAAAGAACACGTCACACTTTGTCGATCTCACGCTCGGCCGTACGAGACTCTTGTTCGTTAACTCTCGAGTTTCCCATCGAACGCTCAAAGAACTGACTTTCGCACGTTCCGATATTTCGTTCTTCGGATTCTGGGTCGTTGATCGATTCTTCGCGGACCAACGATTCGCTGAACCGCGTGCACACCTCCAGCCGCCGGTAACCAACGACTCGCTGGAAAGTGCACGTTGCTCTAAACAATTCGTTCGTCGATTTGCAATAAATCTGCGAATTTTTGCAGCTTCAAAGTAGCCTTCCAAATTTCTCTCAGATAATTTTACAGAGATTCGAAGATTTAAATGGGAGGGGGGCACTGAAAATGTAAGTTTGCGCGAACATTCGCAGTTATTCGCAGTTTGTCGAACGAATCGGCGGAGATTGAATCGTCGGCGGTGCCGAATAGAATCGAAGCATCGCGTTCGATACTCGGGCAAAGTCAGTTCTACGGTTCGAGTGATGGTTGCAGCGATAGGTCTTACGAGGAGAGTCTAATATGCGACTGTCGTTCCCGTGTTCGATCGATCGGCTCGTCACCGGTCATTTTTAGGTCAGCCAGAGAAGCCGCCGCGTTATATTCCATGCATGAGATTCTTGGGAATACAGTGTCGTCTCGGACACACACGTCGACGCGTTTCCTCCGATTGCCCGTTATACAATTCCACCGATCCCCGGAACGACAGTCGCGGTCAAATCCGACTCGCGACAATCCTCCGTGCACCTCCGCTCGTGATTCTCTCGGTTACCTTGGCTTCGATTCGATACGCTTTTATGCACTGTGTAAACCGTCCTCCGCGAGACAAAGAGAATTTTCTAGCCGGAGTACTTACTAAGATCCGCTCGAGTCGTATCGCAGATCACGGCTAATTATGATACACTTAGCGATCAAAGGATACGCTCTCGAAACGTGGACGTCTGGTTTTCTTTTTTTTTTGCTCCTGTTTTTTTCTTTTTTTTTTTTTTTGCTATTCACAGTGACGAACGAAAGGTACACGCTCGGGTTCTCGTGAACAAACGACTCGCTGGATCCATCCGAGTCTCATCGATCCAAGTCGAACTCGGTCGACCGACGCTTTGCGTTCCATTTCTAAATCGTAAATATCTTTTATCGGGAAACGGGTCGACAACACTGTACCCTCGGAATCATTTTTATCCTCTTGAATATTTCCAGGAGCAACGAAACCACGTCTCCTTGGCACAAGCCACGCCTCAATTTCTGTATCAAATTAATCCATGAAAATCTACGTGCGCGTTGTGTTAATATTTCTAATTGATATGCAGAATTTAGTCGAAACTGATTCTCCGTCAAAAAATGAACGGAAAGTGTAGACACATGTTTTTTCATACGAAGTTCGGTAGAAAAATTTTATCGTGAAAATAATTGCGCGATCTACCAATTACTCATCTGGGAAGGTTGCCTTTGCGAGTCTCGTGTAGAAAAAACAATCTAGTTCGCTTACTTTTTATGTTAAGTAGGCGAGGCTTTTGTCGGGGAGGCGTGGCTTCGTTGCTCCCAACGGAATGAAAACCGCAAAGCGTCAGGAACCGTCGCGAGCGGTTTCGCTTCGGTAGAATGAGTGGTTGCGAACGTTCCTTCCGACAGACATAGTTGCTCATGGCAGGTTGCTCATGCTTTCCTCGGACATCTTACCTGTCGGTGGACTCGGGATTCGGTTCGAATCCCGAGCTCCCGAAAGTACGACGCGCTTGTCGGTATCGGCTATCATGCAATGAGTCGTCTACGCTCCAATCAAACTGAACCATTCGTCTAATTGGTTGCTAATGATAGTCACGGAGTTGATACTTGGTGCACGGGTTGCTCGGTGACGTTCGAGGGATGATCGATCGGGTGTGGAATCGTTCAATCTGTCAACCGGCCGATTTGTCGGCCGTCCAGCCGGAAATTATGCTGCCACAATTATGGTAGCTCGGCTCGAATGATTTTCTAGCCGGTACGAAAAATTTGTTAAGAGCTACGGCTTCCTGCGAGAGGACTTGGAAAGTCTTGAAAACTTGTCAAGCAGAAAGTTCGTTCCATTTTTGCACGATTTATGCGAATGTTTACATAGGTATCAACGTGAGAAAAATCTTGATAAGATCATGGGACGAACTTTCCGATCGAACAAGCGGATGAGAATAAATTTGACATTCTCCGGTTAACAGGTTGATTCCAGCGGAAACGAGAATGCAGCGACGGTACTTAAGGGAGTGATTGCCGACGGTGATGTTCTATTTTACATGGTTCGAATGGTCGCGGCGCATCCAAGTAATCTGGACGATCAGGATGAGCAGAAATTCGGCCTTTCCGTCTATCATCCGGCCTTGGGCCGCCAGGAATACCCAAGGGCGTTTGATAGCCGTGGCAGATAGCACGCGCGGAATGTGTTATGGTGGCGTACACGCGAGGGAAAGGATCTCCTGGAAGCTTTTCGGAACATAACGGAGACAGGTGGTCTTATTGTAGTCTTGATCCTATCTCGAGCGGTGAAACGACTCCGAATGGTCACGGATGTTGTGCGATAGCCTCGAAACAATCCGTGTTTATTCTGGACATGCTAATCGATCCGCTCTGTCCCTCGAGATCGGATGCCTTGGATGACCCTCGGCCGATCGGCTCGCGAGATATCTCGACGGTCAACGAGACGCTCGAGATCGATACGGAGAATCTTACGAATGAATATGTAGAATCCCCAGTGAAACTGAATTTAACGAAAATATTCTCGAGCTCAGTTTCCGCGGAGTTGCGATATGTGAATCGATCGATACCGCGTGGGTTTCAGCGACGGTACACTAAACCAGGAGACCGTAGATCTCTATGCAAATGATTTCGATGAAAATCTGAGCGCTGAGGTAAAATTTGTTTCGCGTAGCTGGAAGATGGTACCTCGCTGTCGAGATAAAACGAAATTGATCGATACCGTGGCGTAATAACGAGTGCGCCGTGGATCTCTGTGCAAATCGTTTCGATGAAAAATCGAAAGCGAGAGGAAAATTCGTTTCAGAGATCGAACTATCTCTTTGTTGTCCATCGAAATCCTCTAGCCGCGAACGTCATCTCCTAGGCGCGACACGACCATTCGAAAACGACGTGCGAACGACGCGACGATAATATCGGCCCAGCAACCCGTGCTCTCGTATACACAAAGAAACACATTACACACGTGGGTGGAAAGAAGACGGAAGCGTTCAAGCGACAGAAAAAACACGCATGGTCACTCAATAAGTGTACAACAAAATGTCCAGATATACATATGTCTAGTTTTGTAGAGTTTACATGTATGGGTGAGATACATGATGTACGCAACAAGAATGAGAGAAAAAAGTGAGAGAGAGAGAGAGAGAGAGAGAGAGAGAGAGAAATAGATAGCGAGAAATAGATAGAGAGTATTCGGTATCGGCCCGCGTACATAGTTTCTGGAAGCGTAAAAATTACAAAACGCATGACAACAACACGTCAAAGCGAGCTCCGGTTGCAGCTCGGATGAACATGAACGCACGCAAAAAACTGATTACTGATACAGGCTGGGCTTGTACGGTTTTTAGACAGCTTGCAACAGAAGCGTAACAATAAACAGGTACCAAAACGGAAGCTCTCGACAACGGAAAATATAAAAAAAAAAGAGAACAGGACAAACAGACTCGTTTTAATAGAATCCAGGTAGAGGGAAAAGTCAGACAGAGAAAGAGTGAAAGAGTGAGAGAGAGAGAGAGAGAGAGAGAGAGAGAGAGAGAGATAAAGAGAACAGAGCCAGATAGAAAGGGGAAGAAAAAAGAGAGTGAGAGAAAACGTCAAAAGCTTACATACGATAGCCTCACAAAATCCGGTTGATTATTCTTTCGCTTTTCGTGGACGCTTTCGTTGTGTTCACTGTGTGATCCTCTGCGTCTCTCGCGTGTCGTTCGCTCTCTATTTTCTGTATCCGTGGGCATGTGTGCGTGTGTGTATGTGTGTGTTTGAGGTTAGTGTTCGAAGTTCATGTGCGAATATGTTCGCGTTTGTCGGCGGGGCCGAGGACTGAACGCGAGCCGCTCAAATGGTTTGGTAATTCTCCGACTGATTAGTGAAATCTTTAATTGGATTAACGGCGCGTCCGGTTGTTCCCGATTTCTCCCCCGTTAGCCTCGCTCTGTCTACGTCGACAATTGGACGACTGCAAGACGCGTCGCGTTGGCTCTAGTAAAACCGGAATCGCGACGGCAGAAACTGCGGCCGAACCGATCGATCCTATCGACGACGGGCGTGCAACAAGTATCGTTTCAGAATTTACGAAGCGTGTGTCGTAGCTCAGTGTTTGCGTGCCGGTCGATGTTCTCTTAACCACACCGGCCGACAAATTTCAACTGTTACTCGCGTCTCGATAACCAGTCGCCTGAAATCCTTCCTGCCTACAAACCTCGATTTTTACGAGGGAATCGTGTCAAGATTCGAGTTTAAGAATTTTCTGTGCTCCGGCCGTTGAACCTGCGCGGCTATATCTTGCGTCGAACGATTCTTTAGACTCTTCTGAATGCGTAAGCAATTTTTTTATTGCACTGGTAGTCGCTGTGATATTTTTTTAAACTGATTTTCCGATTAGTTACCGAAACGCAAAGCGAGTGTGGACATTTGTCGACCGAACGCTGCTAATCCTGCAACCCCCAAAAAAACGAAAGGGGTTAACGATCTAGTCAAACGTGTGTCTGGAGATTGCTCGATCCTTTAGATCGTTGATTTTTCTATCTAATCGAACTCCAATCGGTGCGTTTGACAATTAATTTTGTACGACTGACAGTGGTTATAAGAACGGAGTGACGGGTACGTGATTCGTGTCCGAGCATCAATATTTGATAAAAATCGTCGATCACTATCTACAAAAAACCACTCTAACTATTCGGCGCCGTTCTCAGCAAGTATTGATACCCAACGAACGTCTACGTGGCTACTTAAAAAAAATAAAAAAAACGAAAGAAAGAAAAGACAGAAGAAAAACAAACAGGGGAGAGAACAGATCAAGAAAGATGGATGGACGACGACAAAAATTTTAGAATGAGAACAAAAAAAGAAGAGAATGATCGTAGGATTCGTTCGCTCGTATATAAACAGTGGGTCAAGATTTCTCGGGGGGATAATCGTCTAAGATCTATCAACTATCTAATCGGGACGTGTGTATGTATGTATATATGTATATATATATACGCACATATGGTACGGAGTGTATTCTTATCAAACATCACGTTTTCTATTTTCTTCGCTCTATTCATACTTGTGTGTGTTGTTGTGTCTCGTTGACGGAGCGTGTGTACGTGTATGTGTGTGGACGATTGTGTACTGTTTCACAGAAAAACGTTTTTGTACACGCGTGGAAGAGAAGATTACAAGGCTCGGGAAGAGAGAACAAAAAGAAAAATATAGAACAAGTGGAGAAGTAGGTTTACTCTTTAACGCTACGGTTTCATACTCTGATGCAAGTCCTACCGAGAGAGTGATCGTAAAACAGCGGAAGAGAGAAAATATTTACAGTATTCGTTCTCGTAAATACTTTACTGTGGACATGCAGACTTCTCCGAGGACTTCGCCGTCGTAAAATTTCGCGAGGAAGTCGATTGAACAGTTTGCGAAAGCTTTACGGATAACACACACACACACACACACGACGCGCCTGAGTAAATTCTCAATTCCTGCGATTTTCAATTGCGCGGATAGAGTACACGCGCGCGATTACCCATGAAAAATAAACGAGGAACACGGAACAACATTCGTTCGTCCGAGGTTCCCGGAATCGTCGGAGGTGTGTGGTTCTCGCGAATCGAGCCGTTCATTTGCCAAATCGATTAGTAACAGACAAGAAAAATTGTGAAAATGGTACAAATTAATATTTTAGATGTTCTTCCAATTTTTTTTGTAAAATCAATTGCTGTAGTAAGCAAACTCGATGGGTGGTCAATCGATTCGGCCCGTAAATGACTGGATTATACACGTGTCTGATCATCGCTGACCATTTCTACTTATCGTGGCCGCGAGTGCATGCGAATTCGTAGAACGCAACCCTCGGACGAAGAAATGTTACTGGTTCTGATCCGATATCGTAATTGATGCTACCTGTGGTATCATGATTAAGACCACACCCTGTGCACAATTTATGTACAGCAAGCTCGCTGTTTCGTTTCCCGAACGCGAGAGAGAGAAAAAAAGGTTGATTAGGTCGCGACACTGTCGATCGACTTCGCCCGAACTTCCTTGACAAATCGTGGGGTTGCAGTTGGTTGGATTAACTTCTTCTTGTGGCTATGTGTTGATGTATGTGTGTATATATGTGACTGCTGAGGTGTGAGACGTCGGTGAAGAGTGTATAGTGATTATGGGAGTGAACGTGTGGAGCATTGAGAGTGGGATCGAGTCTCCGTTTTGTGGGGAAGAAAACGGTGCACTGTAGTTTAGAATGCGGTTCCAGCTGAGCAAAATTATTTAATGCTACAAATAGTTTTGTTGTTAGTATTTTTGGCGGATCTTTTGTAGCTAATCGATTCTCTAATGCAGCAAAATAAATTGTTCTAAATATTTTTAGCGTAAAACAAATTCAGCAGACGTTTCTGCTTAACGAAAACTGCATTTTAGACCGACGTGCGATGTGCAGAAAAAAGATCAGAGAAATCGTAAAATCAAGACTGGGAAGTCTCGGTGTGTGTGTATGTGTGTGTGTGTGTGTGAGTAAGAAAGGAAGATAAGAAAGAAACGTACAGAAGATAGAAGAGTTTCATGGCTGCGTTCGGTGATGTATAATTAATCGTAATATTACGGTGTGAGTTGTGAGAAGTAGAGAGAGAAAAAGAGAAGAGAGAAAAAGAAAGGAGAGTGTAAATGTGTGTGTATGTGTGTGTGTGGAGAGAGAGAGAAAACGTGTGAGATCGAAATCTGCGTTTCGTTTAAAAGGAAGGAAAGAAAGAACGGAAAAGAAACGAGAACAAAATTAGAATATATCAGCCTGTGAGTAGAATTTCTCTGTGTGTATTGTGTGTCAACTAACCTCGTCCTTGTCCAAGCCGAGCTACGAAAACGTTAAACTGAGGTTAAAATTCGTTCGTTCATGATTTCGTGATTGAGAATTTTTTTAAATTCTTGTTCATACAGAGAGAAAGAGAAAGAAACTGGGGCTGGTCGGGTCAGAGATAGTTAGAGAAGTAGAGAGATAGAAAAAAGTTAGAAAAAATAGGGAAAGTTAGAAAAATAGAAAGTTAGAAAAATAGTAAATTAGAGAGAAATGGAAAAGAAAGACAGGATATTGCTCTCACTCTTTTTCGGTCTAGACGACAGAGATTCGTCGTGGAGAAGAAGATTCATCCTGATCATAGTAATCGCTGATTTGAAAAGAAGAAGACTGGGGCGGGTGGGCCGGAGTTTTGATAAGAAAAAAAAAAGAAAATTCTCTTTCCTCTCGTCGAATTCTCGGTACAGGGCGATCCGATTGGTTCTCGCTGGGGAACGTGAAAGGTTCTCACCAGCCGGTCTCTCGCAGAATATAATTAATTTACGCGCGTTGATCGTGGAGACAAGCTTTTCCTGCACGCGCAATTAAAATTACGCCGCCCTATTTCCGCTCCCCCTTAAAGGGGGTTTCAGGGGGTCGGCGGGGATGAAACGGGTAAAACGGGTAAATCGGGTCGCGCGAGCGCGAGCGCACTTTTGCTTCAAGGTGTTCGACACACGCCGGTTCTCGTCGGTTCAACTCTGCGTTTCAAATTTTCCTCCCTCTTCCCGTCGCAATATATTCCGTTCTTTTATTATTTTTTCTCTTGCTTTTTCTCCTCTCTATTCGTTCACTCGTTCCTTCTCGACGTCAGATCGAAGCGCAGAAAACAAAAAGGAAAAAGAAACGTATCATCGTCCTCAGATCCCTTTCACGACTACCGAAACCGAGACGCTAATGAACCTCTTCGCGCGCACATTTTGTTTTTCGAAATGCACCTTCTTTTTCGAACAGGTTGGGACACATTTTTTTAGAACGTCTACAATGTTGTACAATATATATGTATATTTTCCAATATACATTACAGCTAAGAACCATTAATTCACGAGATATTTTAATCTGACGGTTATCCTGCTACAGCTGCATTATAATATTTCTTTAATTAAGATTCTTTTAAACATTTCAAAGAACACGTGTGGGTTGGGCGCGAAGGGGTCGGCTCGGAACGAATTGTGATCGAACGGAAAGTAAGAGGAAAAGACTGTACAGAAGAGAGTCGTTGGCAAGGAATCGACGTGATCATGTTCGGAACAGTTCAGACAACCAGAGAATCGTCATAGCGATAGAGAGAGTGAGAGGGGGAGCGAGAGACGTACTTACGCGTTCACGGATCAGGTGTGTGTTAGCGTAATACAGGTACAGGGTGTATTAAAAGTAATGGTCATCCGTCCTAGGGGTGAATCTACACCACTGGATCGGTGGACATTTGTAAAAGAAACGGGCCGCAAAATTGTTTATCATAAACAAAATTGTTGTTAAAGTTTCTGTTTACGTCAACACAATCTACTCATCGAGAAGAGAAAAAGTTTGAAAGGAATAGAAGACCCTGAAAAATTAGCAAGTATACTTTACGTTAGTATTTTATAATGTAGAATTAGCATTTTCTCTCTTACGTACAACAGTGGATTTGCTTTCACAAA
This sequence comes from Lasioglossum lativentre, assembly GCA_916610255.1. NCBI lineage: Eukaryota > Metazoa > Arthropoda > Insecta > Hymenoptera > Halictidae > Lasioglossum > Lasioglossum lativentre. Next base: position 33,556,838 of record OU744355.1, on the reverse strand, counting down.
TATTTTTCTTCCTCTTACAAATGTCCACCGATTCAGAAGTGTAGATTCCCCCTAGGACGGATGACCATTACTTTTTATACAGCTTGTACAAACGGTTTCTCCCGAGAAAGGATTTCCGTCGCCTCTCTTTTTCTTAACAAGAGAAACAGAGAGGCTAAATCTCTACCGTGTTCATGTCCTCGCGAATTGCGAGTTCTAATGGCATTATCGCTCGAACATACGCGTCAATTGTTACTCTGGATTTCTTCGAGCGATATGTCTGACTAATGACGTACATGTACCACTCGTGAAACTTGTGTGGAATCGTTCTAGACAACGAGAATCCGTTAAAGTTCCTTCTCATCTGTCGTTACATATGTATATATCGTTTGCACATATATATAGAAATATATATATATATATAGAGAGAGAGAGAGATAGAGAGAGAGACAGAGAGAGAGAGAGAGTGAGAGAGAGAGAGAGAAAAGAGAGAAAGAAAAGAGAGAAAGAAAAGAGTAGGAGAAAGATACATATATGTATGTCGAGCCGACTAACTTTCGACAAAGAAAAATAGAACTCATTCAACACCGAGAAACGTCGAAAAAAGGGAAAACGAACTAAGCACCAATCCGGTAAGACACACCTATGGGCACTTAACTGTGGGTTCGGCATGTCATCCTAATCATGTTTACGAGCTAACATCGACATTCTAGAAACTTCGGCCGACACCCTGATCGGCCGTCGCGTCGCGAGCCGTTTCGCTCCTCTAATGTAATTGCGTGCCGCGAGAGCGGCGCGGCGCGGCGCGGCGTTTCGTCGATATTTATTTCCGGGAATTTTTCCTGAAACCTTCGGGAATTTGTTGTCGGCCGTCTAAACGTGTTTCGGGGTGTTGGGGGAATTGATGACACCGGGAGTATTTGCCGGAGGGGCACGTCCACCTTGAACTTTTAAGAATTCAGCCCGGGGGCCAAAAGAAAAATGACTGTACACGGGGCGATCAGAGTGTCGGGCCTGCGAAGGAAAGATTCTCCGAGAACGCGGAGCGTGCTGTGTGTAACTTACCTCGTCAGTGTTGGAGCCAACGAGGAAAAGGTCGAAGGGTATGGCAGCCACCAGGTCGATGAAGAACCAACCCTTCAGGTAATGGACGGCTATCTTTGCTGGATGGGACACCACTTCCTCGTTACTATTCACGAAAGTCGTGCGAAAATTTATGATAATGTCCACTATGAACGTGACGTCGACTGAAAAACCAGAAACAAACGAACATGACGAGAATGGTCGAACAAATGGTGCCGCGAGAAAAGCGAACTAACGCACGCGTTTTCGATCCTGTGTTCTCCGGAAAAACGATCCTTGAAACCCGAACCGGTTTGCACGAAATGGTACACGGGGGATCGCGAAACCATACTGCACTGGGTTTCATTTTTCTGTGCATTTTTTCTCCGGTTCGGAATAATTGCTTTTACAACTCCAGAATGTCAGCATCGCAAGCTTTAGATAGACTACCAATGTGATTCGACTGTGATATATCTACCAATTTATACGTTTTTTAATTTTCCTAACAAGTATCGGCTTGTTTGGTGCGTAATAAAAAATATTTTTCTATAGAAGCATGTGTCCAGAAGCTAGCAAATGACATTGCAATTGTCTGGGAAAATATTAGATCGATATATAATGTGTCTACTCCTGTGTATTCTAGTTCTACCTGCGCGCACAGGAGAACGAGTCAGTCTACGGTCAGACACCCAACATGTATGGAGCGCTATCTCTGGCAGAACGTATTCGATCAAACAAATCGGGCGCCTGTAGCTATGTCTAGTCTCATATTTGCGATCAAATTCGTCGTAAAATGAAGAAAATGTTCATATAAAAATAAATATCATCACTTCCCAACAAAAAATTTAACACTGACGCGATTTAATCATCTCCATAGATTAAAGAAACTTCTTAGCAACCTCTATCGTTTATTTCCTCCTTTAAAAGATCAAAGGAATATTTATCTCGATCTAATATCTTCCGCAGAAGGGGCGTAAGAAAGATGAAAGTCTGGCTCACCTATGAAGTCTATGATGACGATGGGATCGTCGCTGTACTTCTTGTCCTTTTTGCTGTTGTACTCCGGATCCGACAGGACGAAAGCGGCGACGTACGGGGTAAACAATGCCGTGTACAAGACGAGCAGCAGTATCACCCAGTCCCAGACCGCCTTGAAAGGTGAGTAGTGCAGTATGGTCCACTTGCCGATTCTAGGGGACTGTAATTTGTACTCTGGGAGGATGTCGTTTCCAAGGGACAGCACCTGCAGCACACAAGCACCAACGTCTTCGGAGAAAACTGTTACGCAAACTTCCATTACGTTCACGATCGAGAGAGAACCATTCAACATTTCTCGATTACGAATGGAAACATATTCGAGAACGAAAGAAAACAAATTCAGGTTTGTCTTTCTTTCGCGGAGACGAGGTCTCTATTTCAACGCATTCGCTTAACAAGTTCCTCACAATTCTGTTTCGTAATAAATGAATAAAGCTTCTATTAAATGGTTCAATTTCGCGTGTGGTAGATTTAGTGCTAAATAATGAATGCGTTAAAGTTTAAACGCTGTGGGATGAACTGGAATTTCATTATATTTGTAACTTGTTGCTCAGACTGGAGACTAACACGCGGCATAATAGTCCCCCCCCCCGTGTCCCTCGCAATTGACAGTCGTTTCCATCCGGAATTGTCTGAGCGGTTCGAGTGTTACACCACCGAACACCGATATCAACAGACTTCGTCCAGCCGAACGCGTATCCTGTATACTGGCAGCGAATGAAAAAGCAACAGGGACGCTGTTGCACGTTCCACATTTTCAATTACCGCCTCTGCCAGCGTGAACAGTGAAAGAACAGCGCCCATTGTCTCGCGCGCGCGAAGCCAGGGAAAACAAGAGCATCTTTTTCGATTAATATTTCCCCCTAGAAAAACACCCGCGATTCATCGACACAGAGAAGAAGAAGAAGGAGCAGAGATAACACTTATAACACAGCTAGGCGGACCATCTAAGAAGACGAAGAAGAAGAAGCACAAAGAACTAGTAACATAGCTGACCTGCCTGGCACAGTAGCGTTTCGACTTGCGGATGGGACTCTCTGCCATTTAAGCTGTTCGCGTGGCCGCCGAACGACCATAAGTAAACAGAGCCGGTCGCGCAAATCGCACACGTGCACACTCGCCGATTGTTTTCAGTCGGTTCGGGAATCCATGGTCGGTAGCATCCTGGTCGGTTTCGAGGAAGCCGTGGGAAGGAGAAGCTTCATGGAAAAGAGAGATTGCGGTGTCGGGGCGTGGGGTGGTTGGTGGAGATGTAAGCACGCGGTGGTTCGGGCGTATCGAGCTCGAGAGAGGCACCGTGTCGGAAAAGCGGCGGCAAAACGACTGTCGATCCCTCGAGCGAGAGGCGGCCGACCAAGCCGAGAGAGCCTCGAGGAACCGGGGGATATCGATCCGCTGGACGGCACACACGTCGTCGTCCTAAATACCGGGATATCGGTTGTTTACCACGCGGCAAACGGCACACAACACCGCACACTTTAGTGCACACACACCCGGTGTTCGCATACGGCGCGCAACACGCTCTCCGAGGAAGAACCGGAAGAGTCCTGCTCGAGTGCTAGCCTCACACTGATGCAATGCGGACCGCGAAGGGTGGCGGCGTTCGATTGGCGAAGGGGAGAGCGAAAGTGCAACAGAGAGCGAAACCGAGAGGGAGAGTGAAAGGGGAGATGCACGAGTTCTGTGTGCGTGTGTGTGTCGGTTAGGGCCGCTGCCTCCCCCCCTTCTCCTCTCTTTCTCTTTCACTCTCTCACCGTTGTCACACCCTACGCCGACCACGTTTCAAAGTACACTACCTTAGCAGGGTTAGCCTTATTACTTTAATAGTCGCTGGCTCCGCGACCTCGCTCAGGCCAATAACAAGCTACCTGGATTCCGTGCACCTGTCTAATGGCGACTAATCGCCAGAGGAACGCCACCGGGCTCGTCCTCACCCTTCCTCCCTCCCACCGATCCATCCCCCTTTTTTCGTTTAACAGCCGTCCCTCAGTTTTATAACTCTATTTACTAACCTCACCCTCAGCCCACGGGTTTAATGACTTGTCGCGAAATATCGAGGCGCGCCGGGAATCTCAAGAATTTATTAAATGCGGGGGGGAGGAGGGGGAATTTAATGGAAATACTGATTGGAGGCCGTGTCCAGGGTTCGTGAACTTTACAGTGGTATATACTGCTTTCTAAAAATAGATTGAATTTATTTCGATCGTGTTTATTCAAAGGAACAGATTTGTTTGAACAATTTCCCTTCGATGCTTTTAGAAAATTTTTGAAAGGTGTTTTTTGCCCCCGTCGTTTCCACTAGAATAAATATTCTTTGACTTTCAGAAAATTATTCACCGTAAAGAAATTCTAAAGGAATCGTGTACAGCAGAGGGTTAACGTTTGTGCGATTAGATCGAGGACGGAGCTATAAATTCTTAGACTTGCGAGTTATTGTGTTGAAAGTAAAAAGCACACCTATTGCGTGTTTAGGAATTTGGTATATTTTGTGTAGCAGGTAAACTTTATCGTATAAATTTCAACGAGCATCAAAACTTCTTTGATGCAGGTTAGATACTGCGTGGTGATTGCATGTAGATTGAATATGAATTGTACAGTCTATGTAGATTGCTGATGAATTATACGGGTGTACAAATATTATATAAGGATTTTATGTGGCTTTTACGTGGCTTCTGCGAATGGATATTCTATGCGACATTTATGTTGATTGCATGTAGTTATTCTATATGAATTTTATTCCAAGTGGACAACGCCAAAGTTTTCCAAGTTTTGTCTTTCGAATTCGAAGTATTCAGTCCGTCTGTAAATTTAGAAATTCTCTACGTAGGCATTCCACGCGGATGTTGCACAGGGATATCGACAGAGTTTCCCAGGTTTTTCTTTGATATGAAATTCAAAGTTTCCGGTCCGTTTCTCGCTTTAGCGGCGATGACGCCGCCGCTCGATTTATTTTTCCTCGGTGCCGCCTCGCGGTTTATCGCCAGCCGTTTGTTTGGACACCGGCCGATTCGGTGCCGGAGAAACGATGTGTTTACCTGGTCGGTGCTTCGATCGGAAATCTGCACACCGTGTACCATACTCTCCTCTCCCCCCCTCCTCTCGGCCTTTTAATCGTTCCCTGCAATTTTCTCTCCACCCCGCTTCATCCTAAATTACAAATAGTTTCTACTCGGGGTTTCTGGAGCGGATCAACCCAGAGCGGCCTGAACTCGGTTACACGATAGTCGCGTGTGTCCGGTAATCGACCACGCAGCGAATTACCAGGAAATTTCACCTACTTCTGCTCCTCGAACAACGTGTTCGACCGCTGACTAAACCTAGTTGTAACGCGGGGAATCAATTTAACCGGCGCGGCCGATCGATCCGCGAGACCAGCGCGGCTGTAGCGTTTCCATAACGAAAAATAAACAATCGTCCTCAGGGAAATCCGACGTCGAACATACAACATTTCCGGAGTTAGGTTTGATACGGACATTTCTATTCAACGTGTCTCTAATAAATTCACCCCGACCCTCAAAGCGTCGGTTTACTTTCGCTCGATACAATGCAACCTGTCCAAGCAACTGGCCTATCTCTGTCCCAATTATTTATTTTTTTGGAAAGGCCTGCGAGAGGTCTCGGAACAATGAATCTTTCCTCTACTAAACCCGTCAAACTTAGAATTATTGATGATCGCTCCGGAGAATTCCCAAAGCCACGTTCGAAATAGATTCTCCTCAAAATCGTCTATATTTAATGTACTCTCAGCAGGCTCACCGTCTTCTGCCTAATGTAACTCTTGTACAATTTTTAAATATATATATTATATATATATAAATCAGTAACTTCATACCGTCCAACAATTATGCGTTAAAGTTTTAAATAACGAGGTGTCCGACATGTATCACTCGGTGCCATTCAATTACGCTCGGGTCTCTTTATTATTAATATACGACGGAAGGATAATTGGATTTATACGCCACACGCACGTAAACTTCCACAGTGGTGCAAGCAACTCTGAAAGTTCATCGCGCTTAAGCGTCAATTTAACTTTCTATGTACAAACAACAAGCCGCAGTAGTCGCGCATAAACTTTGCCAGCCGCAAACTAATTACCGCGACATAATCGCAAGAATAACTCCAAATTTTCCAAAGTGTTCTGTTATCCTCCCAAATATTTCTTCATAGGAAAAATCAATCAGCAATGTTAATGTTCGACCTTAGACCCGTGAATAAACGAGAAAGAATTAATGGTACTACGTCAATGCCATTAACAGCAAACTCATTAACGTGCTGAGAAGGTAGCAAGAACAATTCACCATTTTCCAAAGGTTTCCCCTTTCAGCTGCTAAATAATTCTCTGTAGGAAAAGCCACGGGGGACAATGCTGACGTTGAACATTGGATCCCCGAATAAACGAGAAAAGCCATTTTCCTCTTCCCGTGGTTGGGGAGGGGGGTGGGGACAGTCGTATCTCGTGACGAGCGAGACCCGGGAAAATGTAAATCCGGATGGATTATCTTTTATTCATGCACGGTTGCTGGCAGGTGAACACGCGTGCCACCTGAGACCTGTGTTCGCAAGCTCTCGGTTCGCGACGGTGCGCGGGGGTGAACGAAGGTGTATAGCTTTGCGAGGTCGTGACCCGGCAGCCTCGTTTCAATGACCCTTCGTCATTGAACCGTTCAAGAATGTTCGTTACGGAGTAACGAGGCGACGGTTAATGGGGGGACGAGCACCGGCCATGGGAATAACGAGGGATCTACCGCCCAAGGAGCGCAAACCTATTTCGACTGTTCAGCGAAAGCTTCTTCGAGTATTGATATCGATTGGTCGCGTCGAATGGAATGGAATCGTAGGCGGGGCCAGCGAAACCCATCGCTCGAACGGCACTCGATGAATTCGGAGTTTCCGAACGCGAATCTTTCGCATAACTGTCCCGGAAACTCCGGGATTATTGGGTTAGCTGTCTTCTAGGACGTTTCAAGAGGACGTTCCGAGAAGAGATTGATATTTATCGAGGTCCTATTTCTCGTAACCGATAGAGAAATATATGTATAGAATCCATCGTGATTTTCACTGTTCCAAGTGCTTTCTCCATTTTAAAAATGCATTAAAATAATTACTTCACCGATCAACAACGATTTTGATCGATCGCATTCTGCCAGGCATTTTATTCTTGGGCTCGTCAGGGTTCGTAGGCTCTGGTTCGAGAAATCGTTCGATGCTTGCTCGAGAGATCGATTGATTGAAGCGCGCGACTTGGGTGCAGTCTGCTGACCCAGTTCTACACGTAGAAGCGTTTAATAGTTATAAATAGAGAGAGAGAGAGAGAGAGAGAGAGAGAGAGAGAGAGAGAGAGAGAGAGAGAGAGAGAGAGAAAGAGAGAGAGCGTGTTTGGAGGTAGCTTTTTCCATGGAGCATCGGAAGAGGCCTGGAAAGATCGCGATAAATGGAATCCGAGAGAGAGAGAGAGAGAGAGAGAGAGAAAAAGAAAGAGATAGAGAGGAAGGTCGTGGATCGGAGGAAGGGTTCGATCGGTAATTGGAGCACGAGTTGCCCCGCGGCGATTCAACTGGTGCTGCTCGTGGACCCTCTAATTAGAATGTCAGAAGAGGATCCTCGATTAGAAGATGAATAGCGAAAGCCCGGGCTCGGTATTCTTCGAAAAGTCAGTATTCGGAAGGACTGAATGAAATCAATTCGAAGAGAGTCCGCTCGGCGAGCGTGGGATTAATCGTTAATTAGAGCGCAGGGTGTACACGACGCCTCGATGAGGATGTAGAGACATGATCAATTAGAGTCGCGTGGCCCGTCCAACAGGTTCGACTGCCAGAAATCATTGAAGCCGCCGTATACCGTGAAACCACAGGTTTCTCTTGTACGGATTCATCTTCTAATGAAGATACAATTTGGTTTTGATTCTCCCTCGTGGGAATCGTTCGAGGAATCATTCGAGAGACTTCCTTGCAGCCTCGCTCGTAGATGCTACGCGGAAATGACCTCTTTTCCGTTAATATATGCAGGCCCGGTCCCCTCGAGCTAGCTCTCCCAAATTGTAAACCGTGCAGCCGGAGGAATCCAGTCGATAACAGGAAGCGATTCATTTTCATAAACATCGAGATTTGTAGTCGTGTAGTTTACTTGTAGCCGAGGGAAATTAGGAACGTGAACAACGGGGACTATGAATTAGGTACTCTGACGTGGTTCGTAGTTTCCACTTTAATTTTGTTATTTTCGTTGAGGACGCGTTGCGTTGTGTCCACATCGAAATTGAGTTAAGTAGAATAAGAGAGCAATGGTCAGACGTGCGCACGATTGTTTAAATGTATTGCGGAAAATTGAATGAGAGAATCGGTCTCGAGGAAAATAAAATAAAAATTCAATGATCCAAGAGGTTGGTCTGACTACGGTGTATCTGTTTTACGCGGACTCTACAGACACAAAAATCGAGTGGAATTTTCCCGAATGAAAAATGGGACGGGTTTGATCCGCCCGATTTAGACGTCCGAGCGGTTCTTTGTCCCTCGATATTGAAACCGCGCGAACTCGTCCGAGGACCGATAAAGGGGCCCGGGGATTCATCAGACGCCTATCGGCACTTGGACACACGCGGTATTCCGAAATCAGGTCGCGTCGACGTCCTTGTTCGGATGTAATCCAAGCCCCGGTTTGAAAAGGAAACACGTCGGCGCGGTGCGGCGCGGCGTCGAACCGTGGAAAACTCGAATCCCCTCGAGAGTCTGCGTGTTGGAAATAACACGGGTTCGTTTTAATGAAAGCACGGCACCAGGGTGGTGTGGCCTCTACGCGGTCGATCCACGATGCTTCTCCATCGTATTTTCGCTCGGCTACACGCTTGCACACGCTTTAATACACACATCCGTTACCGGCCGTGTGCATCCGCCCCGAAACCGAAACTGAAACGCGTTCCCGTATTAATGGGCCCATGAATACTCGCCGGCACGACGCCTTTGATTTACAAGCCCGGTAATGTAACGAGCCGTGTTACGACGACTGGACACGGGGATCGCGCAATATCGGAATTTACTGCCAACCTAACAACCCACCAGACAATTTGAATAATCGGCTCCTCATTTTTAATTATCACATATCTGAGGAAACGATTGTTGTACGTAAGTTGCGAATTTCTTGCCCATTTCGTGTACACCAACGAAGCTAGATGGTACTTTTATTTTATTTCTACCGTATCGGATTTTCCGATCGCCTGAAGAACTTTTCTCTTTATCCTGGATCTTGCGGACTTCGCAGCATAAAGACCCGCAGTCTAATTGCTGCGAACCGTGCATTATGTATTCGCCGGAGGACGTTATCGTTAATCAGACATATTTTCATACGAATCCACAATGGCGTAGGTGGTTTTACATGCGTCATAACGGCAAGATAAATCGTCGCGAAACGCGCACGTTTCCTTCGCACTTTACGCGCATTTGCCATGGCCGACGCAGAATCGATGCGAAACTTCCATGAAAAAAGGACGAAGGGTGCCAATTAACGAATCAATAGTCGTCGGGCAGGGGGGGGGGGGGCGTTGATTCGATTACCGGGGAACACTATGGATCCGACAACCGTCGAAGACAATGGCGAACAAGCCGCGGAACAATCGAATCGCGCGGCTGATCGCTTACGTCGGATAAGCCTAGCTCTCTCTCGCATCGGGATAATAACGTTGAGTGGATACGAACATCGATCACCGTCGACAGGGTCGACCCGAACTTCTGCTTCTTGCCTTGGACGAAGTAGGAGCGCATCATGGTTGCCGAGATTTTCAGAAAAAATGCCAAAGTCATTCTCCATTCGAGTCGGCAGGCTCGAGAGTGCGCCGCGTGTTTCCGACCGGACTCGGAAAGCGAAAATAACCAACGTGCAACGAACCACCTGTTTCACTGTAAGTAGCTCTTCACAGACACCTTCCCGCTTCTTATCCACCTTCTCGAGCGTCTCGACAATCGTCACGAACACTCGATTACGAGGCCGAACCCCGGTCTGTTCGAATTCGCGACATTTTCTGCTCGCGAGAACGGCCGATGCACGCGAAACGCGCGACTTTATGCAGCTCACGGTACTCTCATTCGGTTGTTCTTAACCCTCCGCACTACAAAATCAAACATTTCTACCGATCTAGAATATCTCTAGAATCAATTCGATACAAACAAATTGCGAGCAATTTCGATCAACAAGCATCGAGCGGAACATCGATAACCGAAAGCTGTAATCGATTTCGGGCGTGTTCGCCATGCGCCAACCTCACGACCACTCGAGGCCGCGCCTCGAGAGGATTATTCGCGTCGGTTTTTCGAGCACTTCCGGTTCTGTTTAGTGTCCGAGCAGCAATCTCGTTTGACCTTGCTCCTCGATTCCCTTTCGCTTCCAGCGGGATCGGTTCATCGATACTACAAGATCTCGGCGGCTTATCTTGCTGGTACTTTCAAAGACGAATCCAATTAGTCGGAAACCTTATCGCGATGTACACCGGGAGCGGTCTCGTTGTCGTTCGGCAGCGCTCGTCATTCATCGGCGAAGAGTGATCGGTCCCGGTGGACTGGCTGGCACAAAAGGACAAACTTTCCCCGGTTATCGGATCTATCGATCGTGCGCGGTCCGTTGATCCCGGTCCTCCTCGTGGGAGCGGAGCACTCCTCTGAATGGAATCGAATACTGCCACGATATCGACGACGGGGGTATATCGACGATCTGCTCGCCGGAAGGTACGTTCGCCCCGGTTCCAGATAACGAGTAATTGATTGTACAGGTGGGCAAAGGAAGCTCGGAACTGTATCGGGAACGAGCAATTTCCTTTCGAAGGAAGCGCGACGCTCCTTGGCTCGTTCTTCGAGCGAGATCCACGGGAAATGTTCACGAACGGTTCGTCAAGAGTTCACTGTGCACGTGCTAGGCTGGTTTTTCTCGAAGATCGTAGGACCGGTGAGAAAAAGAGAGAAACCAAGGAGGCCTTCGACGGAGACCAGGGCCTCGGAGAATTCCAGTGTAGAGCGACAAGATCTAATTTCGGCGGTGCTGCGGCCGTGGATCCGCTTCGCGTGTGGATCGGCCGCTCGCTCGCGTACGCGCGCTAAAACTAAAGGGGAAGACCGCCGACGTTTCGGCGAGACTCGCGAGACGCTTTCAGAAAACATCTGCTCGCCGACGATCGCCGAGCCGAAACTACATAAATGTCACGGGCGGCAGGACGAGCCGCATCGTTTTATTGTCCGGCGACGCGACGCCAGCGTCGCCAGCGACCACGCTCGATACACCACGATCATCTCCACGGACATCGTCAACGGTATCGGCCCTGTAGGCAAAGTGTCACGAGTACAGAGTGCAACAACGTGGAAAAGGTGTGGGAATCGGTGCTCGAAACCTTACGCGATTGTGGAAACGCGATCAAAGGCTGTAGGGGGACGTAGAGCTCTGGCGGAAAAGTGGTGAATCGGTGCTCGAAAGCTTCGGCGAAGTGTAATTTGTAATTAGTAGAAAGTGTTGCGGAAACAAGTCATTGTTCGGTCGATGGGCGGTGAAGTAGCGAAAAGGACGTATCGGTGTTTGAGAATTTTTCGCGGATGCAGAAGTGCAGTTGCAACGAGTATCGTAAAGCGCAAAGAGATCGTAACAAACATGAATTGTTTTAAAAATGTTTGTATCGAGTGGTACAGACCAGGGTGTGGAAAATCGATACCAAAGAATGTCTTTCACGTTTCTAACGGCGAATGTGGCGAGTAATTGAATGCCGTAGAGCGATGGCGTGTTTGATCGGAGTATACGTGAAACGGGCGGAATTATCGATGGATTTCGTGCCGATCCTTCAATGTACCACGCTAATCTCATAACGTGACCGATTTCGCGACATGGATACCACGCACGAGGCTTCATTCCCTGCGCCGCGTCTAATTATTTAATTCTCAGATTAACGAAAGACAACAAGCAGAACGCTGACTGCATCGATAGCTCTCTTCGCTACTAAGCTGCTCGATTCTACAGACGTACAAGTTACGAAGTCATCAATCCTTCAAATTTCGTTCCAGTCAGTTTTTCAGCAAAAATGAATCAAACGTGTCTTTCAACATATTAAAATTATTGATAGAAGAGAATGGCGAAATAAATGGGTACCAGCTGGACCGAAAGGGCCACGGTTGCCAATACCAAGGGGTTACAGCTCGGAAAATGGTTTTAAGGAGCTCAGGGTACGAGACTCGAATGTCTCCCAGTAAATCAAGACGGACGGCCGGGTCCGATAAGGCGTATATTTCGCAGACACCGTCAGGAAAAATCCCCGGACCGGGAAAAGAGGCGGCACGTCAGCTGAACGTAACTCATGCGAGTTATACTGTTCCAGTCGGCTGGCCCAGGTTGACGCCGCGCGACTTTTATCCGTTTTTTACTCGGTGTGGCATACGTGGCTTAACCCAGTTGCGCGTCTTGAGAAAAAGAACTCTCGCCGTCGCGTGACAATAATCGCTCGCATTTAAATCGCGCCTTAATTGTAGTCTCCGATCGGTCCACTCCATTATTAAGCGATCGATTCCCTTTTCCGACTGTTTCTCGTTTCGCCTCGCTGCTGCTGCAACCGTTCGCGAATATTTTATGACTGGTAATTACGTTCTGCCGGTTCCCGGAACGTTAATCAGACGCTCAGTTTTTTTTCGAAACGCGGGGAAACTCCGACGTCCTTTAATTGGACGGGGGAAACGTTAATTATTCAGCGCGCAAAAATGGGAAGCGGAGGACAGGTCTATTCACGGGACTTTTCTCTCCGGAGATAATCGGCTTTCAAAATAAATTTCAGATTCTGTAGAATAATCACAGACACTTCTGTAGCATTCGGAAGTTTAATATTAATCTTTGGATAATTGATAGCTCAGATTTCCCGACGATGCTGTTTGGAACACGTTTTGTATCTGACAGGTGTTTTTTAAGACTTCCAGATGAGACCGCGCGCGAGCGTAGCCAACTGCGGATTTCCCGGTGAACACGCGATTCCACGAATAATTTCGACCCTCGAATGATTGAACTTCTTTTCCTAGAGCTCGATCTATTTTTACCAGAGATGCGGTTCATTACAAGAAGAGCCGAGCCGAGTCGAGCCGAACGTCAGCGTGTTATAGGACCGTTCTCCCTGTTACGATACTGTTTCGCAGTCGGGATCAATTTTTCAAGGGCCACTGCGGGACCACCGCGATCCTTATCGCCCCTTCGATTCTATGCTCTCGGTTGTTAGCGTTTCAGCTTCGCGTTAATAAACCCTAAGGTCGTAGGCTTCGTTAAAACTTCGATGAAACGTTCAATCGCGGTGGGACCTAACCCAAATCTGAGCTGAATCTTATTGTCGATGGCTCCATTAAAACTTTATACTCTATGGAATGCGTTCGCCTCCATCGGGTCTTGTTTTGCTAGAAACTTTCTGATTCGTAGAATTGGCGGAGACAGGTGATGAAATTGTTCTGTGGAAGCTGAGTGGAAAATCTTTCGGTTTTGGGTTTTTTTGGATATCTTGTGTCCATTTTCGTTAAATCATTTTCATCAAATTTTTAATTGGAAAAGATTGGATTCTATGAACCTCTACACTAGAGGGTTAGTCGATGAATTTGAGCGAGGTTTGATCGTGGAAGGCTGCAGCTCGGTGGGAGACAAGTTGCAAGGGGGACCTCCGCCTAAATTACGAATGCCATTATTCGCAGTTCGTTAGCCGATCTTCCGTTACGCCACGTTAACCTCGCAATGCATCGATCGCGGGCTCGTAAAGGTCACGATATACGCACTATTGGTATTTCACGAGCACACTCAATGATCCCCTTCATCACGCTTCGAGAGGGGCTTCTCGATCGAGATGAACGGCGAGAGATGAAAAACACGCGTGGCCATGGGAGCTAGCGCCCAAGAATCCTTGGACACTCGTAACCCGCGAGCCTTCGTCGCATACCTCGCTTATTCATTCTTGACGACCTTGTGCCTCCATCAACCCTGACAACCTTTATTCTCGCCTTCACCCATCGCCGCCTATTTGTAATAGGTTGAGAAACATTTTCACTTATTCTAATGTTTAAAGGAACAAACAATTTCTATTTTTCATTAAGATCCGCAATCCATAAGTGGCAAGAAATCATTGCGAGCAATGACGAATATAAAATTGTTGAACGCTACCAGAGGAATTTTGGTTCAGAATTATCGAAAATACGAAGGGTGTTTTTAATCCAATTTTTCAATAAATTGACAGAACCACACTGCGACAATGGTAATAAGAATCGCAAGAAGTCAAGTTCGTAATTTGCATAAGACGAGAGCTGTCGGGCAATTATTTACGACCCGACCCAACAATTCAGAGATCAAATCTCGGGCTTTTTACCGGCGGCAATAGAGGCAGAAGTTGAAACGCCTGGCGTTAATGGCTTAATCACCGAATAATTAACGCGACTTGTTCCCGGGAGACAATGACGACACTTGTTTGCGACTTGCGCTGCGGGAAAAACTGAGCAAGAAGCGAGCAAAAGCGCGAGGAACTCGTCCGAGTGTTTGATAATAAATATTTCAAGCGGGCGAGACGAGCTTTGAATCCGGAATCGGTGTTTATTATTAATGATTCCAGGCGATATTTTCGAGAGGCCCGAAGCGCCGTCCCCGACCTGGCCTAAAAAGCTTTCCGAGAAAAGAATTCCATCGCACAAACCCGGGACGATAAATACAGTATTTATAAATTTGAGTTTAAGTTCTAATTGCCGTAGCAATGAATTAAATTATGTTGGAAAGCGTAAGATTGGGTTTTAAATCAACGAACGGAGACACGACTTCCGTCCAGCATTCTATATTATATAGCTCCATCGTCCGGAGTATATCCGGTCGGACCGGATCGCGGATGTGTTTTCAGGCACATAATCCGTAAATACCGACGGACACCGGCTCCTCGGCCATTCTCAGACGAAACACAGAAACTCCGGGGGCCCGTGTACACAAATGAAATCCTTCTGACAGCAGTATTCCAGAAACGACCAGCCATCGCTCCCAACGCGATCGTTAACCCACAAAACGAGCCGCGAACTTCGAAGAATTTCGCTCGGAAACGGCAAAACCCTGATCTCGTTGCTAGCACGAAAACACGAGGTGGCACAGTTCTCTTCGCGCCCGATTCATCTTTTGTTCCTTTTCTCGTTATTTATCTGTCGGGCCGCGGCACGGTCTGGAACGTCTCAAAGCCCGAGCAACGAGATTCGACGTCCTAAAAGTGCCGAGACGATTGTAAATTCTCGCCGAAACTCGTTCCGACCGCGATGAAACGCTTGGTAAACGAATACTGCAACAGTGGCTTTATATGCGTGTGATTTCTGAGCTGTGAACTTTACGGGAGAGAAACGAGCAGATCAAATGTGCGAAGATCAGAACGAATTTCAGATGACCGATTCGATTAACTTGCTGGAATTGTCAACGAAAGAAATGTCAATCGATTCCATCGATGCAGAGAATTTTCTCGTAACAGCGGGTGAAACTCGAATACATTCGGAAGATTCAAAGGGGGAGAGAGAGGAAGAGGGAGGAGTCCCGGAGGTGGTGACGTATGAAACGAGGGTTGGTAGCCTAGGATTGCCATGTTTTCTCCGGCGAGAACCGCGGACTGACCAAAGAAAAAGGAAAGGATCGACGGGAAAAGTCTCGGTGAAAAACTCTAGGGAATGGCCTCGTTATTTCGTGGCGAGCGGGTAAGCGTGAGACCGAATTAATTAAAAAACGGAACAGCCTCGAGAGGTCAGGGTGCAGCGATAGCAACGGAAGGTGGTGCAAGAGGGTGCAGCGGGTGCGAGGGCGGAGTGCACCGACCACTCGAGTACCCCGGCTTAATTGTGATCCGTGACTGTGGATCCGATTTTGAATCGGGAAAAACAAGTGTTCGCCGGTTCGTTTGTCCTCGACCACCCAGTATGACATAATGGCTTTCACCGGTATTAATTCGAGCGAGTCCCGGGAACTCGCACGAAAAAGCAAGAGGAAAAGTGAAATGCGCGCACGCGTCATCCGCGGAAAAGAGCGTATCGGCTAAATTAATTCCATCCGGTTCTCGGAAGCAGCCCGCGTACAGCAGCATCACCGACTGTCTTTGACGGCCCCATTAAATTACGTTTCTCCCGTGCGCGCGATTATTATTGTCTCCTCCGCGACTCGTCTACTCGTCTCGCCGTTTCCTCCGAACGAAATTATCCGAGAGAAAGCGTCCCCCCGGCCTTTTTGTCTCCGCGTACGGTGCCACAATGCCCCCGTTCGCGGGGATTAGTCCGTTCCACGTAAAACGCGTTCCCAGAAGCCGTTTATTCGACGTGTACCCGGCAATCCGTTCTATAAACCGATCCGCGAAAGGATCTTTTCTCTTTGTATTTGCAGAACGCTCACAGAATTACTGTCTTCTCCTTTACTCCCAAGCTGCATTCGTTCGCGCTTGATATTAGTTGGCATTTCTTTAGACGACGGACACGACTGGGCTTGAATAATTGCTATTGCGTACGCTCTAATTTCAGTTCGACGAGTGTACAACGGTAAGAATACTTGGAAATGTTCTTCGCCTTCCAACTTGATCGCAGAACGAAACAAACTTTCAGTTCAGCCCAGTATTAAGTGGAAAATTAGCTGGAAACTTTCTTGGAACTTGTGGCCCCTTTTGCTGGAACGAAGAAGGATGAATGTCCTTTACGTGGGCATCGATTTTACAACAAAATGAAATATGTTACTGCAACGTGGACCTTGCACTGTTTAATTCTTCATTGGGTACCAATGTATTTCCGTTCGAAACGTTTTTGCCAGGCTATTCGAAACAGCCGTAATATCGCGGGCGATCGATCGGCAGAAGGAGCATGCGATAAAGAAGAAATATGACTATCATTTTAGTGTCACTAGGCGTCGGAATCGATAAGACGGGCTGAAAGCCACGCAGCCATAACAGCGGAGCCACGGGCAGCATGATTCACCGGGACAACAATGGTTGAAATAAAAGGTTCAAGTTTAAAGGAGTTATTTCGAGCTTTCGCCGTGGCTTGTAAATCAGCGGCGCAGTCGGTGACGGATCTAGGCAGCCGTAACCCTAACTCAGGATCGGTTAGGGTCGGGAGGTGCGCGCAAAGTGGTTACACGTTCCGAAAATAAGAAACCGGGAGAAGGGAGATCAAAGAATTCGCTGCCTCGCGGTAGGTTTCCGAGCTCGCTGCACCGGAACGAATGCTCGCCGAAAATAGATAACGCACGGCGAGCGAGCAAGCGAGAAACCCGATGCACTGATGCAACGATGCAACGTGTCAGTTTATCCTTTCCGGGCGGCAAGTCGCGCCGACGACGATGGTATCGGCCGCTTACGAATGCGGGGGCAATTGCTTTCGACGAAACGAGGTTCGATCGTCTCGCTGCCTATGCGCCATAATCGCGGGCACGTCCAAGTAGGCCGTGTCGATAACCGCGCGCTCGTTAGTGCCATTACGCGAAATACCCGGGTGTATTAGGTCATCCCATAAATCGCGCCGCTTTTTCGCGCCGACACCCTGCGCGAAATAATAATCCTTTCACCCGTGTAGAATACATTAGAAATATTTTTAGCGGCGTCTCTAACCGGCGCGTTGCCCTTTTGAACGTTTAACGTTGCCCTTTGGATGTTTACACACAGGAAGCGCGACGAACGATGACTCGTGGGATGATCTACTAAACGAGCGTTGGGTCTCCGGATCGATTCACCGAGATACGTCAGACGGAATCATCAACTCTGATGAACACTTAATTAATTCGATGGATACTCGTAGGAAGACGAGTTCACTCCGGCGAGAGGCTTGTCTGCCGTTGCTCGTATAATTTGCAATAACCTCTGACGGAATAAGCAAGTACCAGCTTCGAGAATATATGCGATCAATGGAGAAGAGGAATTCTTTTGACGATTGTTCGAATGGCTAGGTCAGCTTAGGCTTCATTGATTTTTTAATATTTTTAGATTCCCTATTAAAAATACACAATCCTGACATTTGTATCCAGTTCTACCGTTCCGATATACAAGTCATATTAAATCTTGTACTATGCAAATTATTCTCGAATATCTAGATATCGTGAAGATACAAAACTGGCGAATCGTTTTTCACCTAAAGTCCTACAGGAAGTTATCGGGTGCGAGCGAGAAGAGCTCTTTTCGTCTCGGTAGGGATGCAAAGGGAGAGACAGGGGATGTATTCGGTGGGCCTTAATTAATGCGGTAAACATCTTAATCAACAACTGAGAGAGAATACCTCTGCCGTGAGAGCCCCCTTGAGCTGCTTGGTTTGCGGGCCTCCGTTCTCCAGCAAGAGACTCTTGGTGCTACCACCCTTGACCCTGACGCTGCTCCATCTTTGTCGCGGCACATCGGTCACCCTTTCGCTCCTGTCGCCCTCCTTGAGGGAGCCGCCTTTGGCTCGTAGGGCGCCGAGCACCGTCGGAGTCACCGGGACCTCGAGCTGGCCCAGCAGGTGCTCGGACATCGCCCGAGGGGACTTGATGCAGGTCATCGTCGCAGGTGCGAGAGTGTTTGCCGACGAGACCGACTTCACCAGCAGATCCTTCCCCTCCTTGGTCCAGGAGGTGATCTTCCGGCCGAGGGAGAGAGTGGTGGGGGCGGAGACGGGCTTGTTGTTGCCCGAGGAGGATGGATCGACGACGCAGAGCTTGTTCGGATCGTCCTCGAGCAGCTCGTCCTCCTGGATGTCCTCGATCGGCGAACGGACGGTGGACGAGCTGGAGGACGCGTTCTCCCGGAGGCCGAGCAGCCGATCGCCGGCTAGGAAGTGATCCTTGCCGGCGTTCGAAGTGGCGACGATCCGACGTCTGGCGCCGAACTTGGTCAGCCGGTTCTTGCAGACGGTCAACGGGGTCTTGGCGCCCTCTATCAGCGCGTCCCTCTCCTCCGACGAGAGCTCGCTCTCCTCCTGGAAGTCGGACGAGGTGCTGTTGCTGATCCGACTGGCGAATCTACTCTCCCTTCTCAGCTCCAACGAGATCTGGTGGTCGACCGGTCGACGGGACAGGCCCGGCAGGTCCCGGTCGTAGGACGACGAGCTCGTCGACGTGGTACCCGTCTCCGTGAACACTCTAGCGGTCCCGTTCGCCGACGCCGATTTCGCCAGGAAGCCCCACCTGCGTCTGGCCTCCTGCTGTGCCCGCGACTTCTCGCTCTCGGATAGGGCCCAGGATGCCCGTTCCGGGCCCGGATACACCTGAAGATCCACCTGCGAGACCTCGGGTCGCCTTCTCACGCGATCCAACGGCGGGGAGGAGCACCACTCGGACGAGCCTTTCGGTTCCTCCTTGGCGGAACGGCCGCCCTCGTCCGAGACGCTCGACTCCGCGACGCTCGAATCCTGCCTCGCCGGCCGAAGCGGGATCTGCTTCCGTCTGATCACCACCGGTGGCGGCAGACGATTCGTCGTCGCCGCTGTCCGGCCTCCTCCCGCCGTCTCCAGCTGACCCTTCACCACCGATCTCAGCGCTATCTGCTCTTCCCCCGTGGACAATCCCGGTGGCTGGGACTTGGACAGCTTTTCCTTGAACAGCTGAATTTTGGCGGAGTTTTAGGTCACCTGTTTGTCACACTTCGTCCCTCCTCCTCCTTCTTCTTCTTCTTCTTCTTCTTCTTCTTCTTCTTCTTCTTCTTGACGATGCTACCTCGTTCGAGGTCGACGAGTTTGCTTTCGATGATCACAGTAGAGAGAATTGATTGTATTGGGTCGCTCGTGCGCGAGATCGAGAGGCTCGGATACAAAAAGTGTACTCCTAGGCTAACGCTTTGACGATTCTGAAAGACTGTTTTGGGGCACGAGGTTGCTCGTCAACGATTCGCCTCGATGTTTCTCGGTTAAGCTCGACCGCTCTCGATCCCTGCCGCTTCTAGTTTAATTCTAGTTTGTGTGATTATTATTCGAACGGACCACGTGGCCACGGGTCGTTCCGGTTTGTGCTCTCGGTGTTTTCGTGCGCGTTTGCGTTGCTATGCGTTCGTATCTCCTCGTTTTAGCCTACTAGAGCGGATAAAAATTCTTGTCTCCGATTTTTTTCCGGTCGACGTCGACGCGTGCGTCTCGACGGGGCTTTCCGCTCTCGCTTGGATCGCTCGCAGTGACGACAAGCGGTGTCGGTCGTATCGCTTCTCGTCTCTTAAAACATCGGTATAAAATGTAAAAGGGTCGTTGACTTAAAACTTAACTCTTAATCGACGGGCCGTGGGGGTTCCACCGGTGGGCCGTCGATGATTAATTAATTAGTAATTAGTAATACGTAATGGATGGAACACGACGACAGTCTCAGTCGGGATTATGTGACTTTCTCAAGTGTCAGTCTCGTTCGCAACTTTCCTTCTGTTTCGCTCTCCGACCTTCTCTATCCTTCGTAGAAGTCTATCCTTCTCCCTTTTCTCGGTCGCAACCGTTCACCTTGCTCCTCTCACTCCGTCGCTCACCCTGTTTCTCCCTCCCCCACTCCACCCCGATTCAGCTTGCTCCCGTCTTTCAGGGAAATATTGCGCAATGCGCAAGCACGATATCGCGGAAAAAAAGACAAAAAGATGGAAAACAACAAAGGGGGAGGGGAGAGAGCCTCTATCCTCGGGTTCTCGGCTGCTCGTCCCTTCCCTTTGTTCCTCGTCTTCCGGTTCCTCGGCCTCGATCGTCTCCCTTTTCCTCCCTTTTGCTCGTTCGCGATGTCCTGCAACCGAGCAGCCAAGGTCCTCTCGCTGTTGCTCCCTCTTTCGGTTCCCGTTGGAGCGCGCGCGAGCTCTCACAGACTCCTCGACGGTCCTATTCGTCGTCGAGACACTCGTCGAGCAACGGGTCCAGAGCGTTCGACGCGTTTGGCACCACGAGCTAATAATACTGAGGGGTCCTCGGCCGATGCGCGAGCTCTCATCGTAACGAGGCGCGAATCCTGTCGTGTGTCGCGCTGTCCGATAGCAAGCGGAGCAAGCTCGTTTACCAAGGCCTAGCGAAACTCCGTCGTCGTCGTCGTTGTCGTCGTTGTCGTCGTCGACGATCGATCTACCTCTCTCTCGCGAGATGCGACGAGACGGGTCCAGACGTAAACCGACCACACGATTTTGCAACTCTCGTCTATGACGGATCAGATCGTCGCGTGACCCTATCACACCACACCGGAACGATCGAGGATCTCGCGCGTCGCGATGACGCGACGTATCCGTGTCGTGCAGCGGCGCGTCACTCGCATTTTCCACTCCTCGCCGCGACACACCAGTCTCCCTCCGCTGCTTGTATCTTACAACCGCCACACTCTCTGCTATCTCGCTCTCTCTCTCCCCGCTCTTCGACTACGTGTGCCGTTAATCTCGCTCGGCGCTGTGTCGTCGACGGACCGACACGACGGACGACGCGGGAACGAGCACGAGCGAGTCCATGTCGAGGGACAAACTTTCGAAGCACTGATCTAACCTCCCGTGGTATAGTTCGCAACAAGGTGATCCCCGATGCACAGGCACGCACGGACGCGTAGGACACACACGCGCGGTGGAACGCGTCTCCGTTGGGACGGGAAGGAACGGTGGTCTGTTTGCGGTCGCCTCGAGTCGCGAGGACGACGCGGCCTCGTTTGTAGGTGGGCAGCCGCTGCGACCGGGTTAGGGGAGGGTCGACGAGCCGATGCAACGGGCGCGTCCACGGCTCCAGCTCGTCTGGACTCCGCTGTCCCGTGCCTGCTTTGTCCTATCCGTGTCCTGTTCCCCTCGTGTGTCGAGGTTTCGGGAGAGCCTCGGAGCGAGCGGCCCAGACCGCTCTCCTCCTCACTTGTGTTCTATCTCTCCTGTGTTGTAGCGTGCGTCCGATATGGTGCGCCGCTCTACCTCTCTCCTTCTCTTTCTCACTGGATCATGTGTCGTCACGAAGCGTCGGTTTCTGATGCGCGGCAACCCGTGTGTGTTCCGTGTACCGTGTGTCGTGTGCCGTGTGCCGTCGTCGCAACCGCGCCGTCAGCGTCGTCGACGACGACCCACCTGTGCTCACGCTTATTGATTCGCGCGCGGCACGCCGCCGCCGCCGCCGCCGCCGCCACCGCCAACGTACCCGAGACCGCGCGCTATGCGCCTGTGCGCACCAACGGAGATTCTGCGCGAGCAACCCGTCGCTACCATTCGGCTGCACATTGTGCAGTCGTTGCGCGCGGCGAGAGAGAGTGCGAGCACTTTTCTCCTCTTTTCTCTTTTCGTCTCCTTTCTCTATTCGCCTTTCTTCCTCTCTCTCATCGCCCGTCTCTGTCCCTTCCTCCTCTCTCAGCGTCTTCTTCTTCTTGTTCTTCCGCGTCTTTCCCTCGGCTCGACTTTTCTCACGATCTGGCCTAGATTTCTTTACCGTTCCGTTCCGGATCTTTTTTCTTCTCCCGCCGGAGAACTTGAGACGCGCGCGCGTCCTCCTCGCGGCCATCCGCGCCCCGCTGACTTTATTTCGCCAGCCCCAGGCGAGCCGGACCCGACCCTTACGTCGGAGAATTTGCGATTGTCCTCCCGTGTTGTAGATACTGGACCCAGTTAATTCCTGGGATTAAATCTGGTGAATTCGATTTTTATTGCTGCCCCGAGACAAAGGTCCCCGATTCGCCAATTTGGAATTGTCATTAGCGACTTTCGCTGGCCGACTTCTGCTACACTTATTCGTATTCGTTCGAACAATAACCGGTTCTCAGGGTCGGATTCTGACCGGTGTTTATCGTTGCTTATCATAGTTTCAAATTGAAAATTTTCCCTACAGGTTAACGAAACACTCGATTGTTTCCTCGCCTAGAGTTGATATCAGGTAGACCCTCTTCTACTGCCCCATTTTCATTGTTGCAGGGACAAAGCGACCTCAAATAATTTCGGGATTGCGATCTCTGAACCCATTGTGCGGCCCCTTGTTGCCATACTATGCAACAAACTTGAGATTTTCTCGGAGAGATGCGAGCGTTCTTGAATATTTTCTTGGATGCCGCAGCCAGTTGATTTCCAGGCAATCCACTGTCCCATTTTTATTGTCGGGGAGACAAAGGGGTTGCAAAAACCTTTTCAGATTTTTACTTTCTACCAAACAGAAGACATTCTCGCTGAAGAACCTGCGAGTCGTCCTCTTTACCTCGGAATATCCAGTTGATTTGCACCGGTCCGTTTTCATTACCAAAAAAGACGAAGCGTTCGAAGACAAGTCTTTCATCCTGTAAGAAGACTCTTTCAGCCTCCAGCCTTTTAAATCTTTTGTGGCCACCGGACGTATTATACAACCAATCGAAGATATTCGCCGAGAAATTCCGAGAGCCCTTTATTCTCTTCTTGTCGCAACGAGCCAAGGAACATCTAGCAGGTCTTCCCCGACAATGCCACTTTCGCTATTATCTCGAGAAAGCGTTGGTCGCATCATCGGTAGAGAGAACCAACCGTGCCATCTCCTCGATCGCCGCAGTGGCAATTTCTAACGAATTGCCGGAATCCTCCTCGGATTCGAAAACTTTTAATGGCCCGGGCAGCTTACAGGCCGATCTTGGTTTCCGGTGGATCTTCCGGCGACCCATTTTCACGGTAACCAAAGATCGAATCTTGCGATCGCGACGTCGAATAACGCGATAACTACGGAATTCTAATTTTCCTTCGCGGTTACTCACACTTTTCCAGTTTCAAGCTCTCCGTCGTACGGAGAGAAGAGCTGCTTGTTTGGTCGAGAGAGTCTGGCCTAGATTCGGTTTTTGTCTGAGCTCGCTGGAAAGAGAGATCGACGCGCGATACTCCGAAAAATCTCGCAACGTCGTCGAAGGATTCCTGAAGGAGTCCTGTATTTCGCGTTCCCGGTGGAAGAATCGTCGACGACGCTCGTTCATCCAAGACGATGCTCCAGGCGGTTGTACTGTCAGCGGAACAAATATAGCGATTCTCATAAAACGGAGCGATAAACAGAAGCGCAGGCTGCTGCACTCGTCGGCAGCCGAGTGTCGACGCAGCTCGCGATTCGCTCGATGTTTGCCGAGCACTAAAACCGCTATCTCTTAATCGTAGTTGCGGCCATTCTCCACCGGTGCGATAGCCATCGCTCCCGGATCGACGCCACCTGCAAACAGCCGACCGAAGCGGTTCTCGATCCTCGAAAATCCCGCTTCACGAATGATCCAGATATTCCGTTTGATAGCGGAGCCTCTCTTTTTGAGAGGAAAAATATTTCTTCGCGCGAAGTGGGACTTTTCGTTCGAAGCGAGATCCCTCCTTATTGTTCGAGCGCGGAACCGATTATCGCGACGGCAGAAACCAGCCGACGGTTTTCAGGCGTTGAGTTTAATCTTCTTTGCTAGCTCCCGCGCTCTCTCTCTTTCTCTCTACGGCGGCCTGCCGACTGCGTTTTTCATTGATGCGCCGCGCCGGATCCACTGAGCCGTCCATTGTATTGCGATCGATCCCTTTAATCGGCACGATGCGCCGTGTAATAGCCACTATTCCGGGAAGTCGATCTTCATCCCCCGTCCCTCGTCGACTCTCTTTCTCTCCTCTCTCATTCAACCGTTCGACAAACGATCCGTCCCGGACACTCGAGAGCAAGCTCCGCATCAACTTATTTCCTCCGCTTTGTTGCAAACCCTGCGAGACGTATGAGAGACTCTTCGTCACGGCTTGGCGTTAATCGACGAAACTTATTAAATAGACAGTTCCTTTCCATGTGGTATATTAACGTCGACTTTTGGCTACGATTTTTTGTACTTCGCACGGTCGTTGCCAATTTATAATCGTGCGAAGTCAATTTCACAACTTCAATATAGAATCAGCAATTTTTTGAAGACCTATTGATATATATGTATGATACAGAAATTAATACTGTTCCGAGAACTGTATATACGTGAAAGATCCCGTATCTGCAGGACCGTTACATTGTATTTCGCGGTACCTTTTATTTCTAATCACAGATAAAGCCGCGGCCCTTTGAGTCCGCATGCCGACATGGGCGACTCGGTTTCAAATGATTCGATGAACTACCGAGCTCAGTCAATTGAAGCCTAGCTTTAGAAGAGGGAGCATCTTATAAATACCGTTTAAAAGATATCTGCCTTTTTATTTCAAAATTACCTCGCTTCCCAAAAACCAACAAGACCTTATAATTGAAAATTCGGAATAAATTCCCTAAAATTTTGCGAACGATAGAGTTCCTGTTACACTCCTAGTCTAAAGTGATGACTTATTAAAATAGCTGCCGGAGATACAGAGATTTCAGTCATTTTCCACCACCTTCCTCCACGAATCTTTTCCATCCAGTGGAGACAGCTGTACTCAACTTTTTTTCGCATCACGTGGACTCGATGACAATTCTCGGAATATTTACTCGTATTCCCCGACGACACGTGGATACGCCCTTTGGCAGAATTAATTAAAACTAGTTTTATTTATAGCAGTCGAGCGCGCGCGCGCGCGAGCGTCGCAGCCCGATATCTAGGCCGAGATAAGTTCGGCGCTAACCACATTGCCAATTACGCGGCTATGAAAATTCCGAGCACTGCCGGCCTTCCGCGGAAGAGTTTGTTGTCGCTGTTGTCCGAATCGATATTCGTACATAGTCGACGACAGCGGACCGGTACACACTCGATAAACGTTAAATATTTGTCGCGAGCAAGCTTTCGGCGAGGTTACAATTATTCCAGAGAAAATGAAAGATCGCGCTGGATCATTTTCCCGAATGGATTCCGCGAGAACGCGATTTACCGTGTCGCCAGGTTTTCATTTAGCGGGGGGGGGGGGGGGTAGGCTCGTAAATCCTGGGCGGAGAGCATAATATAGATGGAATGGCCACCGGTAAACATCACCCTCCTGCCAACAATGGCCCCGATTCCTCTTCGTTTCTTCTCTCGTCCAACTTTCCGACAAACGATACGTGTCCTGGATGCAGCGCCGGTGTCACGTGCCAACTTCCGCTTCCTATCGAGCGGACGGTCTTCTGATATTCAGGCTTTACTTACGCGCCACTGTGATCCCATTATCCCCCTTTACTACCGGTGTTCTTCGTCTCTTTTTTCCCTCTTATCCATCTCTTCTTGCCACGCTTGCTTCGCCAGCGACGTCCATCGCTGTTATTTCTCGCGTGTGCGCTAACGCGACTTCGCAACGCTACGTAAAAACTGTTACACTTTTTCTCCCCCTTTTTCTCGACGCGTTCAATGAATGCCTCGGGAATTTTTCCTCCCCGGAATGGTTTTTCAAATTTTCACCCTCGCGCACCTGCACCGCGGCGATGCAAATGAGGGTGTTGCTCGCGAGTTTAGCCACTTTACCGTCACCAGGCTGCCAGGAAATTGCTAGGGGGATTCCGGATCGCTTCATCGCCTTTAAATCCCCCCCCCACACACACACACACTCATGTTCCCCTCTCTCTGGACCGTTTTTCCACGAGCATTAAGCTATGTCGACACCGAAGCAAAAACATTCGACTTTTTATCGTCACCTTCTTCTTTTTCACCGAATAAAACGAAGAAAAATTGCTACATATTGCTTCCTTGTGGACATAGCTTTACCTCTGCAAGATCGGCTTTTATGAATCAATTAAAACGCTGTCAAAGGGCCCGTCCCTCCCGCGCACTCCACACGGTTTTGTTTCTTTGCTAGGCAGAGTGCACCGCGACCCAATTCTCGCGATCTTCCTAGCGTTAATTAGATAAAAACGAAATAGTTGGGAGAATTCGACTGACCAGATTCTCGCTGATCCCTCGTCAGCCGCTTTTGATGAATTCGTTGGACGAGGATTTCGTTTCCATAGTTCGGGATGGCTCGAAATAGGTCCTAGGTAGGTCAAGAGCTAAATACAACCTGGATCCTAGTAGATTCGGAAATAGGAGACAGTCAGGGTTAGACCGAACCCGTAAGTTAGGTCCTAAATGAGTTCAACTTAGGTACAACCTACATCCAAGCTAAATCTAAATCGAAGTAGACTTTAGACCTAAATACGGTGCAAACTAAAGTCTCAGACCTAGACACGACCTCAAATAGAAGTCTCAATTGCCCATAAGTTAAGTGCCAGTTTGATCAAAGTCGTCCACGGACCAAATACAGGCGACCTTATAAATCAGCTGAACCCAATGCTCGAATAATCCTGCCAGGTTTCAGCGATTTTTCGCCTAAGTATCTCCAAGCTCTCGTCTGCGCGAATCTGCGGTCTCTATCCTCGGTATTATGATATTTGCCAAGCACTCGAGGATTAGATTTCCTCTCTAGCATATTCTCTCTCCGAGTTGCTCGCCGAGGGGACCACGAATGATACGAAATTAGGGAATCTGTTAGTAGTTTATACTAGACAGTGGACTCCGTAACTGCTCCCACCGGGAATAGGATTTCTGAAGTGGCCTCCCCTCGTTTTTCCGTGTCAGCAGATCTCATCGATCACGAGAATCTTCCAGCGAGATGGAGATTCCTCCAGCAGTATTTGCTAACGAGAATTCCGAACATTGTTACTCGGTATTTCCGTTTCTCCACGGTGCGCGGGCATGGTTGGTTGTTCGAGTACCAGCTACCATAGATTTTCATTGCAAATTAGACGCAGTCAATTAAATGAAATCGGCGGGAGCTGCTGGTACGATGGTCCTATCGTTGCCTCGCACCGTTGCCACTGGAACGCATAAATCGCGATCTGGGTCAACCCTGCCAGGGCGAAGGGAATCTAGGAACATCGATGACCCAATTTACTGTCGCTGGAACCGAACAACGATTGTTTCCCAGGAACCAATCCCGAGGAAAAAACATTTTCCGGTCGCGGTTCTCAGAAATCTCGATCATCGATTGCCGCCGCTTCATATTGGAGACTGACTACCAATATATTTTGAAGTCTCGGCATTGTCCCGATATTTGTTTGAATATCGCTGCAATATTCGCATCGCGGCAGACCCATTTAACACGTTGACCGCCACGTCATATACGAGTGACACAATTCTCTTCGTATCTTTAAACATCAATTTTGTTCATAATACAGTTGAACCGATTGAGATAAACTTCAACTCTGTAATTTTGATTACAATCATTAAATTATTATTTTGCTTTTATGAGATTTCTCAGTGAACGTGTTAAGATCGGTATTTGATCGTTCCTTCAACTTAGCAACATATTCTTTTTGTCGGTAAGAATTCGAGGGTTTCGCGGAGAACGGAGAAGGGAGCTCTGAGTCCAAGAGCCTCAAAACCGGCCGTGCAAGCTTTCTAAGTTTTCCCCTTGGTATGTGACAAGCTGAAGCGGTTGTGCACGGCTCGATGCGCCAACGAAAGACCTCGTGCTCGCTGCGGCATGTAACTCAACGAATGCACTCGGCGCGGCGTCGCCGCCACCGAGAATAAGAAACTCTTGTGGAATTCTACCGGCGAGCGTCAAGTGACAAAGTTCGCGCGGAATTAACGAGGTCCCTCTTAACAACGCGCGAAATTTTAATGATATTTGTCTGGGAAATCTGGTCGCGCTTTCCGCTTCACGCCCTGCTAAACGAATAACGTCGAACTCCACGATTCATTCGAACGTGAAATCTTTCCTCCGTCGTTCATAAATTATTCCATCCTTTAATTAATGTACCAATTTAAAAGGTTGCACGAGTGCTCCTGTTTCACGATTAATAGAATTCTTCCAGATGAAAGAATTGTTTCGTTCTATGTATCTCGCTGTATGTATTTATATTTTGTCAAGCCTGATTTGGATTAGCTGAAATAATAGGTCCCAACCAAGGGTCTAAAATATAATAAGTAGAAAGAATAGAGTTTCAAAATTCGATGAAAATAGTGCAGACTCTTAACAGGACTCAAAGTTTATTCTACCGAATATCTGCGGTATGGGAATACGAATCGGACTGAAGAATGATCAGCTATCGGCGGGTAATTTCAGTGAAGTTAGCCAATTAGCGAAGTTAGGAGAACCGGTGATTATCGTTGTAGTGGCTCACCTGCTCGGCACGCGGCTTGTTCTTCTCGTCTTGCTCCTTGGCGAGGTCCTCGACGAGATCGTGCAGGAGCCTGATGTCCTGGGGGCTGGGGGAGTCAACCCTGCCAGCCCCCACGCTCATTGCACTATGGGGCGCCAGTTCACACGAGTCACCAGCTTCGCCCTCGGAATCCGCCTGGCTGTCCTCCTCCCAACGGCCTTTGTCGGACCACTCCTGGTCACTGTCGGTCACCCTTTCGTCGTCATCGCTCATTTAGGGCATTCAGACGGAGTTCGTGTGAATCAGAGCTGCTCCCTCCCGCTTTCCCTCCTCTTCGAGATGCTCCGTTCAACTACTCCGGTGCTTTCACTCTCGACGGTCAAACGTTCTGCACGCAACCTCTCGAAACGGTGGAAGAAGTTTCGAGTATCAGTCTTCCGTTCCTCTTCGTGGTAGATCCGAATGCTTTTTTCTCTTCTCGGACTCTCTTAATTGACTGGGTGTTTCTTTGGAGCAGAAGCGAGAAACGCGATGTAGAGATTCTCGAAATTCTTTTCGGTGATTCCGCGAGCCGCGATTATTGTCGATTTGAGCAATGTACGTGTAGGAAAGTTGGTGCTGCGACTCGACGGAGATCGATCTCCGGTTCGATCGGCGAACAGCTATATCTTCCTGATATCACTGAACAGTTTCCGCGGTCATCGTCGCACTGAAATCCCCCGGAAAAGCCTAGAGACTCGGTTCCAGTCGAGTTCTCTAGGTCGACGCGACGAGAACGGACGCGATCGACGATCGAACGAGCATGCAGACTGTCGAGGACTGTCGATGACTGTCGAGGACTGTCGAGCACCGGTCGAATTTCCCGCGGACGTCGGTCGCTCGGGTCTCGAACACGCGAAGACACGCGCAAACCAGCTCCGATCGGCTCGATTCTGCGCGTGCCGTCCCTGTCCGCGTCCGCGCGTATCGAAGACTATACCGCGAACCTAAGCTGTGAAATAATGTAATGCGCCGCGAACGAGAGGCTTACGTGTGCCACCTGCTACCGCATGGAAGCCTATGGCAGAGCCGGCGATTACCGCTCGGTAGCAAAGCAAGGACGCCAGTCATTGATCAACCGCGTGGCTATGACCTTCGCCGAAAAACAATTTCCAGTGTAGAACTCGAAGCGAGCGCGTTGAATTACTCACGAGCCGTATCGACTCGATCGGCCGACCACGGATAAGATACAGGCTTACTGCCGGTTTTTCGGATGACAGCGGGCAAAAATCCCATTTTCTAAGCTGCACAGATTATTCGGCGGCAATTATTTCCTGACAATGGTTGGCCGTCGCAGAATTTTGGAAAAGCCTTTTGGAAAACTTGATTCCTCGGAAAAAGTGCTTTTGGGAAAACGAGGATCTCGATTTGCCTTTGACGGTGTTTTCCAAATGTGTTGTGAATAAAAAAATGTTTGTAACCTGAAGTAACTGTTTCCAACAATTTCGGAAAATTGTACGTATCATTTTAAGTGGTTGAACTTCGAGGTAATTTGATTTCGAGCGCGGGATTGACATTAACTTTCCAATTGTCTATGAATATTGATTGAGTGTTCCATGAAAAGTCGAGCAAATAGTAGCCGCCGGCCACTCGTCCAGATCGAAATTGATCAATCGATTAGCTCGCTGTCAATCCGTTCGTGTCTCCTCGAGGGGAATAAATGGCACTTCTTTCGCGTCATTGTTACCGAGTATTAATGGAGCCCGGTCGCGTTAGACAATGGCCGATTGTTTAGCGATCGAAAGGGTGGACACCGCGGGTTGTTGACTGAGAAATTTACGTGCCGCGTCGCGCGGCCCCGACAGACGAGACTCGTCGATGGAAAGTCCATTAATCGAGAGAAAGCGCGATTTATTTATTTCCGATAATTTCGAATCATCCGCGCCGCGCGTTGTCGATAAATCGCGTGCGAGCCAGTGTAACGGGGCGGAGCCGAGCCACCGGGAGCGATAAATCTGCCGGGTAACTGATCTACGGGAGAGATCCGATGGAAACAGAAAGAATAAATTTCTCGAGCGACCATAGACGACTTTGATCGAGTGCCGTGATCCGCGACAATCGATTTTTCTGATATTTGCGCCAACCTTATGCGGTTTCATGTCGCGCGCGATAACTCAACCGGTGTATTCCACGGGAATAAAACGTTCCTGCACCTCCGCGATCCTTTTTCCATATTTCTGTCTGGTTGGGAAAATGTACCGTGCGTAAGAATAAACCTTTCACTCGAAACTGGAGAACGAATCGAAGGTGATAAAGCGCACAGATTCGCTCGAGACGGGTAAGAGAAGAAGGCTGATCGAGCGTAGATCGTACCACCGATTAAGAGACTATCAGACACTGGAGCGATCGCGAGTCCAAACGCCGAGCACTGTCAACTTTCCAGCATCGAATGAAGCGACGGTCCAGGTCCTTCGATGAACTGGCCGACGAGACCATCGATTCTTCACTGGGAAAATTGGACACCGTGGCCAACGATCCAGGTGTGGTCCCTTACGTAACAGCTCCAGGAGAGGAGAGTGTCGGGCACTGGCGGCCGAACCGCGCTCGCAGAGAACAAAAGAAAACGAGAAACATTCCCCTCCGCCCACCGTTGCGCGACTGCCATGCCACTCCGGTTACCAAGGTGTCTTCTGGGTCAGAAAATATTTTGGCAGGTGGCCCACGGGATTCGGGATGCAGGCCATTGATTTTGTCCGCGAAACGAAAGTGGACCCTCTCTAGCAGACGCATTTGGCAACCGGCTACGGGTATCCTGCATCCCTTCTGCCTGCATTATACACCCGCTGCCACTTCCCGCACCCTTCCTCTACTTATGCGGAATACTAGCTGGTCCCACGACGCGACGCGGGCAGCCTACTTATCGTTAGCGCCTTCATTAGAACGAAACCACCGGAAACCTTGTCCAGTTACACGATTCCTTCGCTGGCCTACATTCGGCTTGTATTTGGCGAACGTGGGCGCGGCCATTTCCATCGAAAACCCTACCACCGATCGGTTCACTCCGGTACCAACACTTTGTGACGAATCCCGAGCCAAATGATCCATATAGATTCATTTCTCCGAGGGTAGATTCTATAGAACTTCATAGTCGAAGTAAATACAGAGGTCTGACATATGATACATTCGTACCACTGAAATTGTACACCAAAAGAAAGTACAGAGGTCTGATAGATGATAGACTTGCACTACTGAATTTTCAGCTTCAATTTTTCAGGGGAATATTTTATGAAATTGCGTGATAGAAGAACATGGTACTATCGAATCCTTCTAAATTGATGTTTTACAGGGTGGATTTTCCAGTATTTTTCGGAAAAAAAGAAAGGTCTGGTAAACGACAGACTCGTGCTACTAAATCCTTTTAAATTGTTTTTAAAAGGGTGGATTCTCTGGAATTTTGTGATCGAAGGAAACAGGGAGGGCTGATTAATGGCAGACTCGCACCACCGGCCCCTTCTGCATACCCAAGTTCGTTTCTCGAAGGGTAGATTCTCCAGAATGTAGTGGTGCAAGAAAACAAGAGGGTCTGATGTATGATACGATATGATACTACTGAATACTGCAGATTTTGAAAGAGATAATCAGGTGCATGGACTTCGCAGCCTTATCGATTTACGAGGACAGAGGAGAGATAGCACTTCTGTGTCACCCACGTTAAAAATAAGCTATAAATATTGTGCTATTTATCGTAAATAAATTGCATAACCATGCTGCAACAGAAGAAGTGCACATCCCATTAATAATTGTGCACTGAATGGATCTCGAAACAGCACTTCCATGTCATTTAAAATATACATAAACTATAGACTGCTTTTCAATATAAATAAATTATGTGCTCGAATACTGTTCGAGAGAAGAAATTGGACAGACGTATTTCATCGAGGCTCCAGAAAATAACGAAGAAATTAAAAATAATAGCGAAAGGGTGAGCCACGATTCTCTCAGATCCGGTTTACAAGAATTTAGCGCCACTCGAGGAGATTTGCGAGAGGTACCTCCAGAGGAGCGAGGAGGCGAGAGGTGTAAGGTCATTCGTTGTCAAAGGCCAATTACTATACGTGGTCGATACGTTATCGCTCGAGCGAGCATTCCGCACGGTCGCCGACAACTTTATGGTCGGTTATTGATTCCTAATGTCAGCCATAGAGCGTAATGTGCAGCATAGTTCTGCCTCGCACCCTCTTAACTATCTCGATAACCGAGGGGGACGATCTACGAGAAAATTACCGTCGTTTCACCGCTATTCCATCGTCCGTCCGTGATTCAGCGTGGCTATGCGCGACGCAGCTGCGAGGAGCACGTGGGGGGTGAAACAGTTGCTGCACGCGATCCACCGCGAACACTTGTCTGGTTCTCGCCAGGCGAAAAAATTGAGAGACCCAACGAAACAACGAAAACCAAACCGACAAACCTGCCGCTGTTCCTTCGTCGATCTTTTTACCGAAACACGCACGTTCACGTCACTGACTCGATTAGCAAGTTCCCTCCACGGTCCTTTTTCCCTACGGGTCGAACAATCGATCCAGGATCTACTCGCCCCTGACCCGACCTATCCCGACATCCTGTACCCTAGAGGGTCGCCGCGACGAATGGATGCGTCCGTTGATTTCCAGAGCAGCGAGAGACAAGGTGCAACGACCCCTAACCCCTCCTGATCGATCAAGGATCGCATGGTTGGCCGGCTCCTCGATCCTCCTCGCGGCCCGCTCTAGACCGCCCATCCCCTTTTGCTACTACCCCGTCTCGCTCCGAGTCTCCGATAGATCCCTCTTTCTGTTCGAACCGTTCGACCGACGGCCGGCGTGCGTTGCGTGGTCGTTCACCGGATCCACCTTTCCACCGATCCGATTCGCGCCCGCCTCGGCCTTTCGCAGGCTCGTTCACCGCGTTTACATGTGCTCTGCGCTCCTTCGGCGACGACGTGGACGGAGTGGACGGAGTTGCGACGGTGCAACCTGCCGGGCAGGACGGGGGATACTGCGACACTGACGGCAGCGCCTTCTGTCGGCAAGCACACCATGGCCACCCCCACCGACACCAACCCTCTGTCTCCCTCCGTTTTCCACCGTTTTCCTCTTCTTCCTCACTCGATCCCATTCTTGCCCTCCGGCTCACCCGCGCCGCTCTCGACGTGTCTGCCTCTCGTGTTCAAAGGAGATTGGCTATTTTCGCTTTATTTAGGCTGACCAGACTGCCTGGCTCTACGCTACACCCCCACGATGTTCTTTTACCCCAAGATTCCAACGACGGCTATCCCTTTCCATATCGACTCTCGTCGCACCTCGTCAAAGGGTTTTCCCTTCTTCTTCGGCTGATTAGCATTCTTTCGCTTGGAGAATACGTCGGTTCTTTCGGTTCCATGTTCCTTTACCCCGCACTCTTTTTTTTCACTTTGATTTTCTTTGACAGTGCTTTTTTGTTCCTCGTTTAAGGCAAGTACCGCCCTTTGTCCTTTTTCCCCGCACACCGCGACACAGAATACCCGATATACACTTTCCGCTTCGATTTTCTTCCTCGTTCGCCTAACGCTTTTCAACCACCCCCCCCCCCCCCCCAGGATGCATCACTTTCCCCTCACTCTGCCGGCGTGTCGATGGGAAAAGTCGAGATCCCGAGGATAAAAATGGCGAAACTAGTTTCTTCCTGGGAATCGTGTTAAATTCTGCACTTTTCATGATCGAATTAATGACAGTCCAATTTAATTGTCAAATACCCTGCACCGATGTACAAGCGAAACATAAATAATTTTTCATTCCGCTTAATGGACGATGCCACTGAAGCGAAAGGTCTCGGGGCCAACGACCGCCAATCAAGATCGGGAAACACGACGATCGCTGGAAGACAATTGATTCGAAAATTGCAGTACGTCGCAGTTAAGAATAATTGCTGGGGAGTTTCGGCTCTCGTGTTTCGCGGTTCGAAAATTCTGTCGACGGTCCTCCGGGCCGGAAACGGAAGCTTCTGGCGGACAATTGGACGGTAACCGCGGCTGCCGAGGGATTTCCAATGTCAGACAGGATTGTTGCCGGCAACAATAGGCGTGCGTTTAATTCACCGTAATAGTTTCCGTAGCGACATCGTCGTCGTCATCGTCGTCATCGTCGTCGTCGTCGTGTCATCGTCGCAATATTGTTTGAGACGGGGCTGAAAAAACAGGCGCAGTATCGGTTATCGATATCGGCGGCTTCGGGTTCGCCCCGACGTAAATAGCTTTAGCAACGATGATGAGCTTCGCCGATTGAATGCCGGCGCGAGGAAAAGCCTCTCTGCCAGTCTAAATGGAATTCGGACCGGCCTCGTTTTTTTTTTTTTTTTTTACAAAGAAAATGTCGATCGGCACGGCACGGGATTAAAACGAAGTTGCCACGGTTCACGTGACAGCAATTCCGAGGACACATTCTACTGGACAAAAATTCCAGTCTCTCTCACCAGTGGTTTAAAAACCAGACCAAAATTGAAACTTCACCCGTCCCGGCGTTCGTACAGATTCGCTCGACGATGGGAACGTGTCTCGTGTTTCTTCGCGGGAACGAAAGATCCAACCACGAAGACCCGACGAAGTCACTTCTGTGGCTTTGAAGAACTAGACGCGACACGGATCACGTCGGTTATAGAACCCGAGAGTACCGCGTTGAAATTTTAAGAAAGTCTTCTCTTCGTCGTTCATAAATTTTTCTCCCCTCGCGTCGATTCGCGCGTCGAAACTTTCGCAACTACAGGCGACGACGCGAGTATCGATTCCGATGGATCGTGGGCTGGTGTCGTATGCAACAAAACTTTTCCGAATACTCGGTTAGTAAGAAAATCATCGTGTGCTTGTTCGAACGACCGCGAACCGTTTCTCCCGGTGAATCGATATCCGCTTCCAATTGTTGCTCGCGAAGCTCTTCTTCGAAAATCAGCCTTTTGCTCTCGCTCTCTCTCTCTCTCTCGGTCCGCTACCTCCAATGAAAAGTACGCGCGAAACAATGCTTTTTTAACCGGCGCAATTCCTTCGTAGAAGATAGGGAAGCGTAGGACGCGCGAGTTCGGTAAAAATCGTCGTGTTACGGTCGAGTGACGTTCCTAGCGAGTGGAGGAGATCGAAACTCGAAGCTCGAGACGTTCGACCCTCTCTGTTGGGACGGGCGTGTGTCGCAGGCTATATCAAACAAGAAAATTGTTTAAAAGCCGGCGTTCCTAAGCGAGACCGATCGAGGAGCCACTCGATCGAGGCTCACCCTCCACCGTGGAGAAAAACCAACGACGAGGGAGGCCGGCGAGGAACCTACGAGAGGACACTTGATCTTCGACGAGAGACCTTTGCCGCGAGCTTTTGTTCGCCCAGCCTCCGGGAAGAGAGCCGAGAGCGAGCGGCTCTCGTCGACGGCCGAGGGTCATAAATTATCCGGCGTGGTCGACAACTTTTGGGAGGCTGCCACCGAGATATACGTACTATCGATTCCCGATCTCTGTGTGTATTATATTTGCGCGCGACGACGGCTTCGCCGATTCAAAACAAATGGTCCCGGTACGCGCGGTGGCGGACAAAATATTTTTCAGCGACTGCTCCATCGCAACACCATCTTTATTTCAGTATTCAAGCTTGCTTGCTTTCTTACAGGATTTTCTGTAAGGACGAGCCTGGACCGTGGCAGTTTTACAAATTTTCCAATTTCGGAACCTTCTTTTCTCTTTCCGCAGGCTCAAGCACCTCGGTTCGTTTGTTATTCGGCCAGCACGACGCGACGGCTCGAACCGCGTTCGTCGTCCCCGAAATAGATCTTCGGGATTACTGTTGTCTCTAGAGGTTGCGGGGGCGCGAAACTCCTCGCCCCGATATCGGAAAACCGTTTCCACGGAGCTAGGTAAACAATGTAACAACGCGGACCCGTTACAGCGCCGCGAAACACCCGGCGATTCGTAGAAATCCTGCGCTGCAGGAGATTCCCGCCCACTAGACTGCGGCGCAGACCGATCGGCGCCACTCAGGACCGTATTACGACCCGGTGTCACGATAATCCTCGTAATCCTACCTCGAGAGTGTCGGACGCTCGTACGCAGTCACGGCAAAAACATGCAACGCGAAAAATTCCAGTTTCAAGCGCTTCTTTGCAGAAATCTTTGGTACGAGTACCAAACGCCCGACGTATTTCTTGCTGTTCCACTGGATCTGGAACGAGGCATCTGACAATTTTTTGAGTTGCGATTTATCTCCACTACACTGTAGATTTTCCACTGTAGTTCTTTTTCGACTACTATGTTACATCGCACCAACATTAAAAATTCTGAGATTCGTCGAAGTTTTTCGTGGGCGCAGTGGAACAACGTGTAATAAGACAAACGGGTAGCGACGAATATGGTTAATTTTATTTTCGGCCGTCGAATGGATAGTTGAATCGGTACTAAATAACCTGTAGTGTAGCGGAAAGAGATTGCAACGGGAAAAAATTGGCAGATGTCTGCATCGTTCCGGATTCAGTGGAATAACAGGAAATATGTCAGGCACGTCGAATGACCTACATCAAATCCCCTCTTCCCCGAAAGACGATATTTCTCTTCAGAATCCCTGGTCCCTGTTTATATACGCTACACTCTCGACAGCGTCCCAGCAGGTTTTCTATAAATTCAGTAGAATAGCCTAGCATGTATCGGACACTTTACAAACGTCGAACAGTTTGTCCTCCGGACAACGAATTTCCCCCTCAAATAAAAGCTTCTATTTCCGGACAAATATGTCTGGGCAGGCTATACAATCGACAAGATCCTGTGAAGCGAGTAGCATAGCTCGCGATAGGTCAGACGGTAAAACCGAACGATATTAAAATTGCGACTACATCGTAAAGATAACATTCTGTTTTGGGCGCGGCTGGCCGGAAATCAAGATCAAAGATACCGAGTCAAGGTACACAGTTTCCGTGATAAAGGAAATACAAGGTGGCGTCTGCTGGAGAAGCTTATGGTCGCCGTGGGAATACATAAAACCGGTCGGTAAAACGAAACTACAGTAGAATAGGACTCCGCGAAGCGAGTCGTTCATTCTCGAGTCATGGACGATGGAATAATTTACGAGCAGAGCGTTCGAACGTTTTCTACGAGTGAACTTCGGGATGTTGTTCGATATTTAATATTTACGCCCATCGAACGTGAAGAGCTAATCAAATGTCTGCGAGCTTTCGCTCGGCTGCCTCGAGCTGCTTTATTAAAAGCTAAACACGTTTCGCCCCGGGTGCTCGGTTAATCGAAATTGATAAAGTTCAGGAAGAAAACTTAAATCCCTCCTTTGGTCTTCGGTTCGAACGGTAATTGCTTCGGCAGAGATTGCGTTACGAAGCCACCCCCACTCTCCGAGGAACGAAAGAGAAAACGACCAGAAGAATTTCCGATACTTCGACCGGAAAACAGCTTCTCTAACGTTACACTATTAAAAGTTCGACTACCCTCCCGTGAAACCGTTGCATTCTGTCTTCCGAGCTCGAAAGTGGCTCGTCTTTAGCATAAAGATTCTTCGGCAGAGTTCGCTGTGAGCCACCGGATGCGTCGCGAGTAGTATAGTTCTCGAAAAAATACTCGTGTCTACTTTCAGAGGATGAGAAAAGTTTGGCAAGCACTTTTCAAATTCATTTTATAGATTAACTTTTCGGAAGTCGATACTTTGATTGAAAATTAAAAAAATTTTTTTAACTTCGAGGAATATTTTTCAGAATAATCAGAACATTTTTTTCGAGGACTATCGAACGCATCGGAGATGGCGTTTAAGATAACACGTAGACATTTCGAGATTTTTTAGCGTCGTGGCTTACCTGTGCTACTTTCTCGCCCATGTTCGACGCGTGCATGGCCCCCTGGAAGTATTTCGCTGATCCATTGTCCTGCAAGGAGAACTGAAACAGAGTAGAGGAGAGAGATATATCAGCTCGGAAATTGATCGATTCGATGAAACGACGAGAAATGAGAGTGAACTCACTTTGTGTTTGATGGAATCCGGTCCCACCTGGCTGAGCGACGGCGACTTCCGGTCCTTGGACGTCCGCCATTTCTGCAAGTCACTTTCGGACACGACGCCGGGAAAGATTTTCGAATGTTTAGTTGCTAGAAACACAAACGCTCGGGTCAAAGAAGATTTTGCATCGCCGCCGTGTCGCTGGACGGTAACTTTCGTTAACCTAGTTATTTATTACAAGAACTATACGTGTGAAATACAGGCTCGATCAAAGTAACAAAACTATCCAACTCATGTTTCCCAAACAAAACAAATCAAATCGCATCGAACAACGTGATTAACCTGGCGCACTAAACGCGTGGTACGCGAGCTATTAATTCGGTTCTCAGTTCACGAAAAAGCGAGCTCGAGGCGTAAAAGAAAAGAAAATCGATCGGCACGACGGCTAATTAATTAAGAGAACTATTCTTCAACAAACGTAAAAAAGTCCCAGGATTACAACCGTCTGGAGAAACGTGTACGATGGTACAACACCAATTAACAATTACACACGCACTAATCTAATTAAGAGTACAAAATACATATGTGTCTATGGACTCTTGTATGTGTCTGTGTGTGTGTGTGTGTCTGGTGAAGAATCTAAGGTATATATATCGAGTCTAATCGATGTACGGAAAAAGGAACAAAATTCACCAACAAAAGGCTTGATTACTCTGGAAAACTCTGTAACTATTTGTAACAAATATGGTGGCCAATAATCAGAGAGCCTACGGACGTATAGAGTGAACAAAAAGTAGTCAAGAAACCAACCAACGGATCAACCGAGCCTATATCTCCGATCTAGAAGCGTTAAAGTAGTGTGTCGTTAACAAGTTAGTCAATTCGCACTAGGAAGCTGCATACCTGTGAAAGAAAGATCGTTTAAATGTTTTTTGTAAAGACCGTGTAAGTTATTCGTCAACAGATACATAAACAAATGCAGTAACCGCTTAGCGGTTCGACTTGTATGTAGTAGAGATACATTATTTAGAAACTTTTACATCCGTGTACGTATCCAGATACATACATACATACCACAGAAAAAAAACTAATACAAGGAGAGCGTACAATGGGAGAGTCGGTATCTGATGATGATTTGTACAATGATGCTGTTCTGTCTGAGAATCCGACCGAGATCTGAACCGATTCCAGAGATCGACGAGGAACCGAACATCGCGACCGATCTCGTGATCCGAGACGCAAAGTAGAAAACGTGTGTTGCGGTCAGCCGGGCTTGACTCGCGATCAGAAGCGGTTACACAGACAGTAACAGTACTGTCGATTTGTCTTTGAAAATTTGTAAATATTGTTGCGAACAAATAGCAAAATTGTTGTAGATTTTCACGAGGAATGAAACGACTTCCGGTAAGCGGAGTACGAAATGGCTGACCGAGCGATGTTACGGTGCTCGTTTTGTAAATGATACGGTAGAGATATACGCGACAGATGTGAATGCAGATGAAGGCAGAGTTGAGCGAAAGGTAATCCGATTACTAGATTGAGTATTTATACGTTCTTGTTACTTCAAAGAATCCTTTAATTATTAGTGACGTAAAGTAGTTCCTAATCCAATCTTTTTTTAATTCAGCGGTCACAAATGGTCACTGACACGGTGAAGAACAATGGTCACACCACGAACGCGTAATCGGATCACGGTTTGCTCAACGATGGACAAGGAGGAATAGAAAGAAACGGTGGGGTGGGAGAGACGGAGATACAGAGTGACGCGTTCGAAGATCCCGAGAATGAGAGAAGACGAATAGAACGAGAGAAGAGGAGACTGAAGACGAGTAAACAGAGAGTTGTATCATATATAGGTGGTATGGAGGCAGTAAATATTTATATATCAATATTTATATATATATATAGAGTATATAATATATAAAAAAAAAGTCCAAGTAAAAAGAAACAGGCCTATGGAAGCTCAATTGGACAACGATTCGTTATCTTTGGTAAGCTCATGACCAAAAAAAGTAAGCTCGCAAGCGCTTGGTAAGTTGTAAAAGGGGTGCAAACTCGCCGGCGCTCGGTCGGTTAAAAGAGAAAACCAAAGGGGGAGCAGCTGGTTGGCCGCTCCGTTCCTGTTTTACCTTCGGTGAGATTATCGACTGTCGCTGGCCGTCGCTCGAGAGTGACGTGTTCGCTCCCTCGGCCCGCTACTAAAATACGTTTCTATGGTTTGACTTTTTGGAGAGAAACAACAGCTCCGCAACAGCCCGCAACCGCACACCGTTAGGCTACGGTTACGGTTACGGTTGCGGTTAAGGCCTGATCGCACACGAGGATCTCGGACGTATACGCGCGGGTCGGGTATGCCTGGAGACTGGGGAGGTGACCGACGGGGAACGGAGACGAGATCACGTTCCCGAGGCTCCGAGGCTTCCAGGGGTGGTTGCGAACTGGTTCCGAAGGGGCTGCTACGCCGGTAAACTGGCGCCAGCTCGCGTCCCAGCCGCGAAACAACTCTACGCGCGCGCCCCGTTCGATTTTCGAGCTCCCTCTCGTCGACAGATAGCGACGCGACGCGTTTTCGACCCTGCTGTTTCCATTCCGTAGGAGCGGTCGACACCCCTTCATGCGATTCTACGCGAAACCCTGAACCGAAAATGTAGGACAATGCTTCTTCGCTGGACCCTCTGTGTCTGAGAAAATTCGGAATATATGGCCGACATAATTTTTCTACTAAACTTCGAAATCAATGTTCACTACGATCTATCGAGTAATTAAATTTATCAAGATCTACAAACTTTCTCTTTCCTGTTCTTGTATTGTTAAATAAATTGTTTTGTGATTTTAACCAATTTCTGTCTTACCGCATCCAAGTAGGTAGAACAATTTGAAAAAAGTGAAAAGCAACTGCACATTTCGGGGATTTGTACGCGTTTGTTGTACATATTGTTACGAATTATTGATTATAACGGTGGGCTTCGGTAACGATGACCGGGGAGCCAGCGCGTACAGATACGCTAACGATGCAAATGGGTTAATCGATTGCGTTTACGGTACGTGTACTCGTTCAAACAGGATTTGTCAAACCAGTTTTTCTAGAAAATGAAATGACCGATCTTTATTGTACATTTTTGCCAGAGTTTTTCACTCGCTTTCCAAACAGCAACCAAGTGAAACTTCACGTTTGAAAAAGAAGGCCTGGGACGCGAGGTCGTGTAAAGCGGCGAGGCGTTCACCACGATCCATCGATTATCAGGTACGAGAACCGATTCGATCGGCAAGCATTCATCATTATCGATAACCGCGGTGCACGAAAGCATCGGCGAGGGACACGCGGCGGTCGCTATCTGTCAACATTCGCGACACGAAATATCGCATGCGACAGCATTATGCTCCGCGTTGTCGATCGCAATTACGGGGCTGAGGAACACGCGTACGTAGACTAGGTGTCGAGGAGTAGAGGCGGACACGCCGTGAAGGGGAGCGTAGATCTCGAAGGATCGAGACACGGCTGATCCTGGATCCGCCTCGGGAACTAGGCGATCCCGTCTCTCGTCCTCGTTCGATCGCGAAAACGAAAGAGAGTGACCACACCGAGGCAAAATGCAACAACTACATGTAAACACGTAAGTACCGGCCATGAAAAAAAGGAACAGAGAAAAAAAAATAAACAGAGAGATAGAAAACGAAACGAACAAAATCTCGCCGTTCCACAGAAAAAAGCTCGAGCTAATGTACGTAAATAGGCAACCCACAAAATACCGAGAACACGAGAAAACAGAAGATAAAAAGACGAGCGAACGAGCAACACGGTCAATGATCGGCGAGGCTGGCTACTTACAGACGCTGCAGGTCAGGCTGCGACACGGCGTCCTCGATTCCGGTTTCACCGTCTTCCTCGAAATCGCGTCCAGGCTCGCCGCGTGCGAAACGCTCCGAGAAGGACCGCCCTCTGCGCCCCCACCGCCGGGAAAATGGCCGCCCTCCCAAATCCCCGATTTTTGGGAGACCTGAAATCCAAAAGTAATAAATCCACTTTATATCTCGCACGAAAATGTTCAACAACATTTATTCCTATCGTATTTTCGAGAAAATCGCGTTTCAAATCATCCGAGAAGTGGAAAAGGTAGACTATGGTCAGACATGGTGCGGTATCCCTATTCAATGGTTTGTGACCTGAAGACTACTGTTTATTTTAGTTGTCGTTTTTAACAATGATTTTTGGCTAACGTGGGAATTTTTTCTACCGATCGACTTCATGTTTCGCGAGTGTCCCGATGCTTCGGGCCGAAAGGGGAGGTACGTGCACACACAGCGAGCTACCCTTGACTCGGACTTCCGTTTCACGTGACAGCCGCTGGAATATCGTTAGCATCGCGTACACTCCTACGACACAGGATCGATACCGGACGTGTTTTGAAGCGAGTGCACGCGATCAGGCTGAATTTACCGAGGGCTCGAGGGGTGGGACGCGTCCCGCGTTCGGGGTTGAGGGCACGGTTTAAGGCTAAGGCTTGTTGACGGGAGCCCCGGCATTGTTCGACGCGGCGCGCAAGAGACTCGAGACGCTGCCGACAAAGATTCATCGTTAGCCAGTTTCGCGATATTTAAAAAAAAACAA
This sequence comes from Lasioglossum lativentre, assembly GCA_916610255.1. Lineage (NCBI taxonomy): Eukaryota > Metazoa > Arthropoda > Insecta > Hymenoptera > Halictidae > Lasioglossum > Lasioglossum lativentre. Next base: position 33,513,322 of record OU744355.1, on the reverse strand, counting down.
CCAGTTATTTTATCGGCGGCGGTCCATCCGTTTCAAGACCCTTTTCCCCTGCATTTAACGCTTTGACTGTTAACCGTGCAAGGGTAGGTTTAATAACAGCGCCTGCTGCTCGGTGCAACCTCGCCCTTGCACACGCCTCCGTTTCGATTTTTCCATTTCGCTTCTGCTCATAATCTTCAATTTTATCGCCGGCACTTTCCGCGCCCTGTGCGAACGCTTCGATCCCTTTCCCCGCTTATTAACCCATTTGCGTCGTAAGGAAGAATGAAGAATAATGCTCTTATCACCAATCTTTTTCATTATGTTAGATAAGCGGGAGAAGACATTATGAAATTTCTTTTTTATTTCGTAATGATCTCTAATGATGCAAATGGGTTTAAAGACAAAAGTAGAGACTGAAACGTAATAAAGCGGAGATTTTCAGTGGGTTCGGCTGTCCGATAAAAGCGCGAGAGGGTCGAAACGAATTACCAACGCGTTTCGGGATTCCGAAGAAACGACATGAAATTTGGTTCAAGTCGATCGGAGAATCGAAGCTTTTCAAAATCGTCTGGACCGGAGGGAGTAGTAGTCGGAGCTGGATAGACGCGCTGGAAATGGACAATTTCGGATACGTTCCGGTGATTCTATTAGCTGGGCTCGATGCCGCGGCCAGCATCCATTACGCTCGATCATCGAGGTTGCTAGGGTAATTGAAACGGATGGAAGGAGCGGCCGTTACAGCTGGATTAATCCCCGATATCCGGAACGTGTCTGTACTGACTTTAATCGCGTGAATTAACTGCCGTTCGATCCGTCTTAGCGCCGCGACACGTTCCTTCCGTCGCGTCGTGTCGCGTCGCGTCGGATCGAACACACCGCATTCGCTCGGATATCAGACGCGCTTAGGCTTCCTCTCGGTGTCCTTTTATTTCTGGTATAATACTTACGTCGCTGACACCCTCGGGACTGGCGATCGGCGCGGTGGTGCTGGGCTGTGCAACGGTTGCGGTCGCTGCAGACGTTGCACCGATGTTGATCCCAGCTGGCGGGTGCGGGAGAGGCGGCGGGGGCGTGCCAGTCCTCCCAGGACCCCAAGATTCCATCATCGTGGGTGAACCACATGTTAGCGGGCTGGAAAATATAGAAAGTCGGTTTCCATTAGACACGGACCGAGGACGGCCGTGGCCGATCGACCAACGGCAAGCGAAACTGGAACCGCCTCTTCCGATATATCGAGAACTACCCACAACTGCGACCCTCCAAGCCTGATAAGAAAACTATTCTTTCCAATCATTAACCACTAGGCTATTTTTATTCTTGCCGAGACATAATTTTAGCGGGCAGACTTCGAAATTAGACTCTGAAAATAGAATCCAGGACAAGTTCTTATACTGAAATTTTATATTATTTCACGTTTCCCAGTAAGTAGGTACAATGTTTCGAAAAATCCTGAATGAGGGCAGAATTTCTTGAGGAAACTAACATTAAAGAATCAGGCACCGGAGTATACAAACGCGGTCAGAGTTTCTTTAGTCGGCAAAAATACAAATCTGCATGGTTCTCCGCAGACCGACGCGACGCGGCTTGTCACAATAATTCATTCCGAGCGAGAACTGGGTGCTGCAACTTTCATTCGACCGGGGAGAAGAAATCGTGGTTTACGAGACTTTAGAACCTGAAATCGCTGGAATCCAGGAGCGTATAGCCTCGGCGATTCGTCGCACGTACCCTCCGTCGATCGATCGCTGCTCGTAAAAGATCAACATTCATCTCGCGCCGGGTGCGAAATGAAAAAGTCTGCGAGAAATTTCGCAAGATCCCTCGTGTTCGTCGTCTCTTTATTCGATAAACGTTGCAGCAACGACGACAATTTCCGCTTACAGGAGTATACGCGTGCTAGTCGGCGAGGTTAGGAGAGGGGCTAGGCGAGGCGTGTCGTCGATAATCGAAACCGACGGACCGGGCCGGGCTGGCCAGCTTAATCCTGGAAATGGCCGGCAAAAGTGTTCGGGAGCGCGATGAATCGTGGAAATCCTAAGATTATGGCAATGGTCGATACGGAACAGAGGTCAGACTTGGCGAGTGAAGTGTGTCAGTGTTAGGTCAGACTTGCCAATCGATAGAGAAGCTGACGAGCACCGCGTCGCGACGCCGATACACGGAAACGTGGCTGGTGAGCGCGTGCCACACAGCCGCTAAATCGTCACATGTTTTTATCAAACAATGGGAAAAAAAGGCCTGTCGAATCTCTATGCAACAGCCGCCGGTCCGCTTCGGTGCACTTCCGGCACCGTTCCACTGGTTTTTATGCAACCCGATGCAAGTTGAACAAGTCGACGCGATTCTTTCGGTTCGCCTAACCTTTTCTTCGGTGCGGACTTCAGCTGTTTGTTGCAGATGCAGGTGGGATTTCCTGTTTAACCGGTGGCACGTGTGCAAGTTGGACCTGACCAATTTCAACGCGTGCAACATGAACGTGTACAACTTCCACGCGTGCAACTTGGCCGCGTACAGGTTCAACGTAAACAACTTCCAAGCGTGCAACATAGACGTGTACAACTCCAACGCGTGCAACACGGACATATACAACTTCAACGCGTGCAACACGGACGCATACAACTTCAACGCGTGCAACGATGACGCGTACAAGTTCGACGCGCGCTACTTGTCGCGTAGAAAGTCCCGAGCAGGAAATCCCACGTAAACGCGGATTCGGCATTGTTTTGTTAACCTCGAGGGTCTAAAACCACCCCCGCAGTCGGGCTGTGTTTTATGGATCGTAGCTCGAGGAGTTCGCCGGGACGTTTTCGGAGTGCGCGTGAGAAATGGTCCCCGAGATCTGCTTGTTTATCGCGAAATTTCAAACTTCCTTGTTTTTCCGGTGGGACCACCCTCTTCTCCCTCCCTGTGAACCACCCCTTTGCCCGGAGATTTCAATACCCTTACGAACTTCCGGAGACTCGAATGGCCCGCGAACGCGACGCCTCGTAAATTTCGAAAGATCGCCGGACAATTTCCGATATTAGGTGCACGCTCGCGAGCCCGATGACGTACGCGCATCCGAGATCGGGCGCGCGGCGTGGAAAATAGAGGAGAGAAAAAAAAATGCCTGTTCATATAGATCGATAAGCAATTTCTCGCAAGAACGACGAGCGTTTGCCGCAACATTTGCCAGCCAGGCCGCGGACGCTAACGAAAGGCGTCCACGGTAATTGGGCATAAAAAAAACGCTACCCGCTGTGCAGTTGGCTGACACCGACGGGACGCAGCCACTGTCCTGGACAGGCCCCGGATTTGTAATTACGAGCTTGTGGCCAAGATTGAAAAGAGTCGGTGCTTCCGACTGAGAGCAACTGGTTTGTAATCGCTGGATTTTCATGCGCCTGTTCCGCGAACATCGAGACGAGGCAAATAAAATTTATTCTGTTTAGCAGGACAGTTGTCGTAGCAAAAATGCACCGAGGTCCACCGCGTCACTCCACCAAAATTGTAGTTTTGTAAATTAGAAAAATGTACATCTGTAATCAGTTAAGTAAACTGAGAATGATGTCACAATGCCCCGAAGGTCTTTTACGATTCGACTGTTCTGTGTATTGCTCGGCCATTTTCATCTTGAATCCAGAAAAATCCCGCAGACTGCTTAGAGCGTTAAGCTGCTCGAGCGGTGGAATGAATTTGCCGCGGCTCGTTTCGTAGCAATCTTCCCAAAAATACGGCTAGGCTAGTGGAGCGGGCGCTAATCCTGCGGGTCGGCGAGAGGTATGTTCAATTTGCCGGAAATTCCGGCGGCTCGGATGAAATTTCATATCGTTCTGAGCGTTCGCTGCTCGGCTTGCGAAGGGACACACGGGGGAGAAGTTGTATCGGGCGTGTTAGGGTGGCGACAAGTTCACGGCGGTTTCGTTTGGACGGTTTCCAACGGTTCCCGGAGCGCGTAATGAGAATTTCCCTCGCCGTTACGCGACTCGACCGAACACAACTCTCTCTGCCTGGTCGCGATACCGTCATCGACGCGCATATATCAACCAAGGAACAAATCAACCCCATTCTCATGAGCTTTCGCGGCTCGACGAGGTCGCGCCATGCGCCAGTCCGTCTCCGAGCGACCATTTGTATGCATCGAAGCGATGGGAACGGCACGCTCGTAATTTCGTTGGATCAAGTAGCCGTGCGGACGTTCCGCGACAACCGGATTCCATCTACCAGCGCCAGAAGAACCAACCAGGAGAAAAAAAAACACCGAGATTGATCGGAATACTCCCACGCTCGTCCCTGCACCCCTTCGCTCGCTACTCTGGCCTCTTTGTCTTCCTCGCTGTCCGTCTAGCCATCGAATTAGTATTCTTTCCGGGAACAAAGCTACCCAATTGCCTCTCGTTCCTCACCAAAAGAACAATTTCGCTGATTGGATCGCGCCAACGGCTCTCTGCACCTTAAACGATCCGTCGATCACTTTAATAAACTTCCGCGAATTCTCCCCGTGCATCTCGGCTGCTCCTCTGAACACCATAGAACATACTTTGTTAACAATTTCATCGTAATTTACTTTGCAACTATTATTTTTGTATACAATTTTGTTCGAAACGAGGAAAAGATTTTTTCATAGTCTGAAAAATGGTGATCTACGGCTAAAACAAGCCAAGAGAATGTCACCAATTTCGATTCGCATACTCGGCGAAGGGGTTGAAGCGCGGGCTCGCGATCGCTTCGTAACCCGCGGTGAAATTATCGACGTTTACCGCGGTCGGACAGCCCTGACATCGATTCCTCGGCGCGGCGTGTTGACAGAATGATTTCGTAATACAAATAGATCCACATAATGGACTGCCGCTTTTTTTCTTCGCCCCTCCTCTGTCCCCTCGTCGCCGTTTCCCGCTCTCCCTTCGCCGGACTGGCAACTTTACCTTGCGGCGTTGCACGCTATTGCCGGGCTCTGGGTTCAAGGAATTTACATGCCTAAAAACTGGTAAATCGCTGTCGTGCATTTGCATGTGACCACGCTGGTTTAATATGATTCATTGTCGCGTGCGCCCGCGAGAGAGTTCATCTTTTTTGGCAAGCGTGCCGCGACGGACGCGATGCTCGCGAGAATTTCGCGCGGGAAATACGAAATGGAAAAGTTCAATTCGAAATCTATTGCGTTCCCTTCAGGTGGACAGATCGTTTCCAGCTTTTTCTATGTTTTCCTTGGACTATGTTCGATCGCGTGGATCGCGCCGCTTGTTACCGTTAAATATTCATAATCTTAATCAGCGAGCGTTTCGTTAGAAGAATAGCTAATGAATCGCCGTTTTCTCACGCCATTGCGAACGCTCTGTAAAAATACCGCTGTTTCACCGGCCTCGAACACGTCTCGTGTGTCCACTCTCTGAAAATACCGTTCTCTCTCTCTCTCTGAGCAAAGTAAATTCGGTCGATCGCTATTCAGCCGTTCGAACGTTATAATCGCGGAAACGTAATTTCTGCTAGACGAGTAACAATTCCGGTTAACGCGACGCCGATACCGGACATTCATTCATCGTGGCGTTATATGAAATCGATGGCTGGCCTGTTACCGCGACAATTCAGATGCGAGGAGATACGATTTCCCGGTGGGAAATTCTTTTATTTGTCGGGACACCAGCTCGCGCACACGTCGCACACGGCGGCAGCTGCTTGATCATCGAGAGAACTCGTCGATGAAATTACTTTGACCCGGTAAAGTCCCAGCCGCAATTTCTTGTTAATTGCAGCCCGAACGAAATGTAACTCGGCTCTCCTACGGATCGGCTAGTGCGTGCGAGCACGCGAAGGCCTCTCAAAACGACTGCACACTCGGCTCGAAAGGCAACTGGCACGTCCCATTTCGCGTTGTCGTCGTTGTTGTTGTTCCCCGAATTTCGGGCGAATCTGCGATTGAAATTTCTGGGATCGCGATTCCTCGCCCCCGGGAAACTAGCCCGCGAGCTTCCATCGACGATGTATCACCTCTGGAGTACACCGTATATATCTGCAAGACTTTTCACTATTATACCATGTGGTCCATTTAAGTTAGGCCACCTAAATATCTCTTCAGGTTATTCTCACACAAAAACTATTTCTTACGTGCATGGTGTCGATGGATCAATATCTGGCAAGAACATTTTTTCCCAAAGTGAACACTCTGGAAAAAATAACCTTGAGAAGAAAATAATATTTGCAAAGAATTCACCTTGCAATACCATTTATATTGCATTAAAAACATTTGTTATGCCATCAGTCTAGACTGCGAATTTTATGCATTTATGACAAAATTGGGTATGTGCAATTTAAAACAGACGAACAATTAAAAAAATTTAGGTACGTCAATACATTATTTTCAACTCCTTAGAATAATTGAAAAAAGAAAGATCCTTCTATTTTGCTCCTGACTCTTGCAATTTATACAGAAAATTTTTATTTTGCATAAAGATCCACAGTCTAGTCATGACAAATAAAGGAGATATCTAGGTGGACCACCCTGTATGTTTTGTGCTTTAACGTTAATATTTTGATCACGTTTATCCTGAGCAAAGCTTGTGATTTCATCAGAGACGTTGAAGAGGCAAGTTTCAAGGGCCGAAGAGTCGTCGGATTCTGGGGGTTGGAAGGTTTGCAAAATTATCACCGGGAAATGGATAAATTCAGTCGCTTCGAGGGCCTAGGTATCAAAGGGTAGTTTAGGAATATCGGTGTACGCGGGCACGAGTGAATAGCCAGGATTCCGGCAAATGATCGCCGCGGTCTGGCCTCCAATTTACAAGCGGGTTCCGTGGAAGTTCGTGGCGTTCCGATAAATACCGCGATCACCGGGCATCCCTTTGTCACCGTTGTCTCAAGTTGCACGCGGTGCGACGTGCAGAGGGTTGCGTGCACGCGAGTGTGCCTCACCCTGAAATAGTCAGCGCTGCGTCGCCTTGAAACGCGTTGCCTGCCTTCCCGGGCTGTTTCCGGTCTCGCACGCATCCGCTGTCTAGCTATCGATCACCTTCGGACGTGTCATTCATTTTTCCTCCGGCCGCGGCCGTCGCGTCGTCAGCCAGAGAGAGAGCTTTCAACGGTTTTGCACGCTAGTTTCGCGTTCGTGATCGCGTTCATGTTCGTCTTCGGCGTCCGCACGGAGAATATTGGAATTACTCGGTCGAAGGGCGGTGCGATGGCCGACCGCAAGCGGTTTCGCTCCAGGGATCCGTCGCCGCTATTGCATCCCGTTATACGTACACGTATAACTCTCCCAGAAACTCGTACGCGCAACTATGTTAAACATTTCTTCTCGTCTCGACTCGCGAGAGTGAATAGCCTTAACGAACTGATCGATAAGCGACTCTCTCTCATTCTCTCTCTCTCTCTCTCTCTCTCTCTCTCTCTCTGTTTTCCGCGAAAACGCCCGCAGCGATACCGGCAAGTAGAACGATCGAGCACTCTTCGAACCGGCCCCGGAAACCGGCTAACTGTTCGATACCATACGCCCCAAAATATTCTACTCCCGCTTGATCGCCTCCGGGACACCCTTGGAACACCCTTCCACTCGTTTTCAATCGTTGTCGTCGAAAATTGGAAAATTACAAACACTGGAATCGATTTGAAACAAGCTCGAAAGCCCAGCCACGAGTCAAGAGAACTCCGAGCTAAATTTCCATTTATGAAGTCAAGGAAAACCATTTCATTGGCACTCGTGCACTCCGTAGGCCGTCGGACGGGTTCTGAATTATTATCCCGGAAGCTACGGAGTAATTACGACAATTGGTTCCCAAAATTCCCTCTCGACCCAATCTCGGAAGACTGTCCACGCCTCGAGAGCACTCCGAGACGAATCCACGTTCTCGCAATCGAGGAAAAACATTTGACTCGCACTCGAACCACTCCGTCGACTCGCCCACGCGTTTCCAATTACTTCCCTAAGAGCTTTAGAATAACAACGACGACTCCCTAGTTCCAAAATCCTCTTGGGACCAATCTCGGAGGACAGTCCACGACTCGAGAACACTCCAAGCCGTATGCCACTCGTTCGATCGAAGGAAAATGAAATTTCACCGACGACACGCGTCTGCGTCGAGACACTGCCCGTCGAAATTCATTCGCCGGCTAGCAGAAAGACCAGAATTAAGGCTCGGTTTGGTCGAGACTGGTCTGTGGCAGCCGTTCTCTGCTCGACTCGCGTTCGTCTCGATCGTGATTACGGCGAGTTAACGAGCCGGGCGTCGTATATTTCGACGAGCGAGCGTCGCGTGCCAGCAGCGACCGGCTGTGAACGTGTATTAATCGGCCGGTGCTCGGCTCCATTTCCGGTCCAGCGACATCCGGGCTGCCTCGACACGCGGCACTCCACACACTCCGCGTACTCTACACTCTCCAGCGGGTCGCCGATACATCGTTTCCGGTCGCGCGAGCCGGTACCGAGCTAGCATCATGGTCACGCACGGTCTTCGACGCGAGAGATTGAGATCTTCGAGCCCGGAGGAGAAAACTCAGCCTTCATTCAGCCTCCTCCGTGGCCTTTCCTCCGCTCGTTTTTATTCGTGACGGTTCATTCACGGGCCTGTTTTTATTCACGCGAGAGCTCCGCCTCCGCGTCCTCGCCTTCCTCTCTCACTCTTCTCTCTTCTTTCTCTCTGTATTTTCACGATCGCTGAAAGAGACCGCTCTGTGCAAGGCAACCCCTTTTAGAGTTCTGAAAGCAGTTCACGGTGGACGAGGCTTGATACCCTCACGACGACGACGACGATGACGACGTCGACTTGGTTAAATGGATATCGTTGCTGTTGCTCGGCTTAACGTGTTCCAACCGGCCGAGATTCTACGGCTCAAAGGAGCCAGTGCGATCACAGACGATGGAAATACGTGTCTCGTTCCTGTGCACGGTTAATACCATTTCCGCGGGACACGAGCCGAAAATGCCTCTGTCAACCTCTCTTTATTTAACCGCGTTTCACGTGGTAATTATTCTTCCCCGGAGAAAACTCGACGCGCAAAGAAATCACATCCCAGCGACGAATAAGAAAGCTGCGGTAAAATTACTTCGACGCGCGACTCGTCTAATCCTGTTAGCGGCAAGGAGAAACGACCAGCAATGGCCAGACACCTAAGATGAAACTTAACATAATTTCCGGATCCATCTCAAGACATTTGGCGCCCGTCAAATAAATCAGCAAATCTGCTTAGACCGTTTACTTCCTCTAAGAAGTTGCAAGGAACGAGAGATGGGATCGAAAGAAAAGCACGAGAGGCCTCAGTGCGACGGCTAAGGAATTTCGTGTCGCTAACACAAGAGAGCTCGGGGAACCTCGTTTCAGTCAAAGTTCAAACGAACAATGCACCGGGAATGGCGTAAACGTTTACGGAGCGAGGAGAGAGAGAGAGAGAGAGAGAGAGAGAGAGAGAGAGAGAGAGAGAGAGAGAGAGAGAGAGAGAGAGAGAGAGAGAGAGAGAGAGAGAGAGAGAGAGAGAGAGAGAGAGAGAGAGAGAGAGAGAGAGAGAGAGGCAGGCACAACAAGACGCGTTTCTGTTCTTTCCGAGTAGCCTTGTCGCATTCACCTGGCCGTTTCTCAATCCCCGTGCCATTCCCCGTGCGGGTTCTCTCCCCGCGTTGCGTGTTAACGTGCCTCACCTTGAAGTGCGCAGTAAAACCGGGACATTCCTCTTTGTCACCGCAGAGAGCCCAAGAAGTCGCGGCTACCCGGAGAGAGAGAGCTTCACGGATTAATCGGAGACCTGCTTACGAACCAACTTTCCTCGCCCCGAAAGTTTGATGGAACCGCTTTGTCGACCAGGTACAATTAACTTGCCCACCGATTGTTCTCCGCCAACAACGAACCGCACCGCGATTGGCCGTTTTCGCGTCGGCGTCCGACAATCGTCGGATTCCGTCAGAAATTGCAATGGTTCCGGCTTTTCTATTTTGCGGACCAACTCACGGAATAATCAGATTCCGAAGTATCGGCTTAGCGATGGGCGTGATAAAAGTCTTTCTCATGATCTTCAAACAATTCCATGTGTTCCGATATGTATCAAAAGATAAGGAACTTGTAGTCGATCTGTGATACCAGTACGTGCCGAAATGATACCAAGTAGTATTGGTATCACATCTTGGACGAAATTGGTATCGTTACATTCGAAATTCACGTCATCACCGTTTTGAACGTACCAACATAATATTTTCATTCTATCTTTCTTTCTCACGCTTGATATTAGTAAACATAACATTTCATTATATACTTGTCATTCGGTCGACTCGAACCCACTATTGTGATTGTGATAGTATCGATAACAAACCCATCCAAGATGTACTTATAAAGGATCGAGGCTTCTGAGTATCTATCATTAGGGATCGATACTTTTTGATACCCAGAGAATCATACATGCTTGTGATACCATGATTCTTTGTCATAACGAATCTCAAGGCCCATCACTATATCTGCTATCATGTTCGGATCTGACTATTTCTTCTCTCTTATTTTTTATCTATCTTGCTACTGCCACTTCTACATTGATCCTGTAACTGCGATCGACTCTGTACTTCGTCGACAAATGGAGAAATATCGAATACGAACTTATTTATGATTAAGTGTAGTTGTGTACACATTCTTCAGAACGAACAAAGTGGAATTTAGTAGGACTTTTTGTAGAAGCGTGTACCAAAGATATGAGACGATTATTTATCAAAGCAAGCACCTTGCGATGGAAACGATTCTGTACATATTTAAAAAAGTACAGTATAGATGGAGAACGATTAAATTATCGTCAAAGAGCCAAGGCTTCAGCAATTATTCGGAGCCTTTAAAAGTGAATATAAAGTGCACCGAGTTTACGAAACAATGACGTGTGTTGTTTGGTTAGTTCGCGTTTCGTTGAATAAATGGCTTCGATTTCGTGGTGGTTTTCTGGCTGCCGGTAGCGAACGTGTTAACAATCATCTGGGCGATACGGATCTTGATGCGGGCTGGGCTTTCAGCCCCGAAACTCTCTCGATCTCGACAAGTTGTTCGAAATTTGTCACGGCCCTTTTTCCTCCTCCGTCTTAGATCGGTATCTGTGGGCGGTTGGAATTGCCGTCGCGTGTCCCTGACTGGAAAAGTTTTGCTGCGGCTGGCGGCAGCAGCGTGTTGTGTTCGTCAGAATTTCCAAGGTATCCGTCATCGTCGCGCAACTTTCTGATCGCTTAGCCCCCCGTCGTTGCTCGCGTGCCGACACCGTTACCGCTTCACCTTGACGAGAGAGCAAAGAGAAAGAGAAAGAAAGAGAACTTGTACAAGCACCGTCGTCACCGGGAACAACCATGCCACCATGCCCACTGTCTCCGGCAGTTCCTGTCTGCCACCAAGGTCGCAGCCGCGATCGCATTAGTCTCTGTCGTTCCTCGTGCTTCCCGGTTCCGGGGATTGTTTATGTCGCTGGGGATCCTCTCTCGCGTGCGAACCGAGCTCTCGACCATAAACGTCTGCCGCCTGATCCATTCCGGGACTCGTCCTCCTGACGAAGTGCCGCAAGAATAGACAGAGCTACGAGAATTCGGGGGGAATCGAAGGACGAATCTCCCCCTACATATTTTTGTCTCGACGCAGAGAGAAAAATCTGACTTTTGCCTTCCTTGCGAAACAGGTCCCACGCAGGAGAGCTGTAATCTTTCTTCCTCGCTGGGAATATAAAGAAGCTCCCTCGCGGAGAGCAAGAAGAAACATAATTGTTTTTTTCCGCGGAGAGAAAGAAACGGCGGTTCTCTCGCGGAGAAAAAGCAGCCCCCTCGCGAAGAAAGAGGAGCAACTCGCGGAGAAACGAAAGAAAAGAGGTAAACCCTCGCTCGTGGAGAATTGAAAGAACGAACCAGCTGTTTCACGGAGAATTGAAAAAAGACGTTGTCTCTCGCGTGGAGAATCGAGAGAAAAGAATTATCTTAGAGATTTAAAGCGACAAGTTATCTGTCTTGCGGAGAATTGAAAGAACAAACTAGCGATTTTAAGGAGATTTCAGAGAACAAACTAACTGTTTTATTGAGAACTGAGAAAAGAATTATCTCGCTCGTGGAGATTTAAAGCAACAAAGTATCTCGCGGAGAAATAAAAAAAAAGAAACGAGGGATTTTAAGGAGTATTGAAAGAACAAAGTAGCTGTTTATGGAGAACAGAGATAAGAAATATCTCGCTCGCAGAGATTTAAAGCAGCAAAGTATCTCGCGGAGAATTGAAACAATGGAATTAGGCTTCTCCATGGAGATTCGAAGTAACAAAATATCTGTCTAGCGTGGGATCGAATGAATTGAAGCCATCCATCAAGCAGATTCAACGGCAATCTAGAAATAGCTGATAAAAGAAGGAAGTAGCCGTTTCCTCTTCTAACCTCTCTCTTTTATCGCGAATTGCTGTTTACCCGGCACGTGTACCAGCGTGTACCCATTAAGCTCGATTAAGTCGATCAATTGGCTCGCCTCGGGTCAGCGATAATTTTGAATGCTCGCCCCATAGCGTCGACGCGACGCGACGCTACGGTAAAACTGTGAAAACCGAAGGGGGTGCGAAATGCAGTCGTCCCTAGATCGCACGGGGCTATCCGTTTGAATCGAACTCGATTAGATCGACATTCCGCACGGCACGGCGGTGCTTTCGCGCTCTAGCCGGTTAAACGATATACGCGGTTCGCGTATTCCATATTCATTACCGTTACACAATATTCGTACACTCTCCGAAGAATGTGACGATCGAGGAACGACCAATGAAAAATCATTATTTATTCAGTTAACGATCAGCGCACGGGGGGAGGATCAAGATCGGATGTGTGGGACGCGATAATAGAGAGCTCGGTGATCGCGGGAGAGATTGTCGATCCGTTGAAACTGTGTCACCGAGGAACACGACGGATAATCCCGGAGCTTTCCTTGGTTCCTTTCCCGGCGATAGTTGCCCGGAAATATAAGTCGCGTTTGTCTCCGAGATCAAACCGAGAAGCTGCGAGAGGGTCAGCTGCCCTTTATCGGAAATACCGTCGAAAACATATTTTTCCTCGAGTTACCGAGGCAGGTCGCCGCTGATGTAAACTCCGGTTTACAACGCGGACAAATATGACCGATATCCCCTCTCTACGGAACTCTGCGAAACCACGGATGCAAGGGTGTCCATTGAAACGGTGCCGAGATCGCGGTAACTTCCACGGTAACACCAGAAAGACCAACCAATTTTCACCGAAACAGCGATATCGTGTTTAAGCTTCGACACAATTCGACCACGGAGACAAAGAAACTTAGTGGCTGACACATTTAGCAAACACAACGCGGTAGTATCGCCGCGAAATAGGTCAGTAACTGTTCCAGATGGTAGACTGGAGGCATCTCGACCGTCGTTTTCCTTCCAGCGCCAATAATAATTATTGAGAGACCTCGACAACTTAAGGACACCAGCGAGGATTGCTTCCGGAAAGAACTCGCACCGTCCTAGGACCCGAACAAACCCTACTGAGCCCTCTTGCCGACATTCTTCGAAAGAGATTCCGAATTAACGCATCGGTGATATTTAATAGCACGTCGTGAATACGTCTGACCATTTCTAACCGTTTCTACTTGCAGTGCAAGAAAAAGGCGCGCGCGCGCCAGAAACTTCCAAGATCATTTTTCCCCGAAAAGAGAGCCAGCTTTGGATAAATTTTCCGTGTCGAAAAGTTCCGTCGAATGATCGATAGTCGGACACGTCCGAGGAAACGGGGTCGCGCAAGGGAACAGGAAATATTTCGGCGAGTTAAAGCCGACAGATTTATTGATCGGATCCCACCGGTGAAATTAGAAACTACTTCGGCTCCTCGGCGTTGAACTTGGAATGATCAACGGGCCAGCAGCGAGAAGGCCCGCGGAAAGTTTAAGAAGCGTCCGGGAGCGATAAAAGCCGATCGGAAAAGATAACGGTGTTCGAGAGATCGGTTCGCGAGATTGCTGGCTCGACGATAGCAATTGTTGCGATACAATTGCCAAGGCCGGAATCGCTTCGAGCCAGGGATATCCAATCGATCGTCGCGACTACGAAAGCAAGGAAATAAGCCGCGAGCAGCAGCGGCGCAAGAGAAACGAGAAGGACGGTACCCGAAAGCTCTCCTGAATCTTGTCCCGTTCCTCGGTTCCCTTTCAGTCCACGATAACGTTCGATTCGACGGCCATCGATCGCCTCAGCCGTTAATTTTTCAGTCGGCTATCGGGGCTCTCCGCCATTTCAAGAACCGATGGGCTTCGAGGAATCGATTTTTAACCATTTGAAACGTTTCTCGGATCATCTACTAGCCCATGCGACGGCGTTTATTTATTCGTTATTTATTTGATAAGAACGATGTCTATTTTTCAAGGATAATGGGACGAAACACGAGCCATCAACTTAATAAAATAAGCAGATTTTATGGGACAAGAATTTTAGATGTTGTGGTACCATAATTGCCAGCAATCTTTCCGTGTATTCTCGAAATGGACTTCCGAGTTGTTGAATAGATTTACGACGTTTCCGCAGAGGTTACGGTCGAGTGCAAAGGGTTAATAATATCCGATATCTCTTTTTTCGGCTGTTTTATCGCCGTGGTAGAGGGTTGGCATAGTACCTTCGTCCACGGGTTCCTTGATATTTACGGTTCCCGAAAATTCGGGTCACCGTACCCACGAGAATGTTCGAGACGACGTAATCGACCACCGACACGAGGAACGCATAAGTCTCCGGTTCCCCGAGCGATAGAGATCGACACGAAAAGGAATTCGATGACAGGAGCGTGACCCATTCATGCGAGAGATATCGCGCGATTGCTTATCGACGAGGGCTGTTTACGGAACCCTTAATCAATTCCCGGTGCCGAACGGATTCCGCTGTTTGCCCAAGCGACTGCCAATATTTGGTCTCGCGTCTGGTTTCGATCGGACCGGGCCGTGCCGGACCAGGCCACCCGTTCACCCGTGTTTTTCCTATTTTTCGCAAACAGAGAAACCTACACGACCAGCAGCAGCCGCCTATGTACCTTCTGTTTTGGTGAGCCTTCCAGCCCAGATTTATTAGATCGCTGCGCTCTGCATGCGAACCGTGCGTCCGATATCGAATGTCCACCTTTCTATCCGACAATCGATCAAAAATCGAGACAGCGCTAAACAAAAATAATAATAAACGCGTCGACATTTGCCCGTCTAAACATTCATTTCTCCGGCGGTGTATACAGCTTGCCAAGATCAGCCTACGAAGCCCGAGGAATTCAATATTCCGAGTAACGACTGCGATAAATCCGAGTGTCGTCGTCGTCGTTTCTGTTTCCACTAAATGAATCACTTCGATTTCGCGGTATTTCGATGGTCGTTGCCGCGTGACACGGGAAACATAACCGTTCGCACAAGTGGCCCACTTACGACCGATGGACCCTATCCAAATAGCGTCACGCGGATTCCTGAGGTCGCTGATAGATTCCACTTCGCCGAAGGACGATCTTTACGAATGATCTAAACTGGGGATAAGGGGGCTAACATCGAGTCAGACTCGTGACGAAGATTTCGAGCAAGATCAACTATTTCATCGCTGCAATCGTAAAATAAATAATAGCGCAAAGGGGTTGACGAGGTATCGAGACTGGCGTTTCGAGTCCGCGGGGGTCCAGCGTCGGTTTTCGTCGCCTACGCGACCAAGAAACCGTGAACACGCGGCCCCAGGAACAATGCGGTGTATCATTAACGAGCCGAGTGTGCTTAGTTAGGTCAGCTTCGTCAGTTTCTTAATTGGCTTCTGCACAAGACCCGCAGTACGACAAATCAGCCGAGATGGAAACGTGGGACGCGGCCACGGGTCGCACCCGTATCGCGAAAACTCGGAAAAGCCTGTCCGGGACGATCCCTCCTCGAGGGTCTCCGGCGTACTCTTTCTCTCTCTCTCTCTCTCTCCCTAGCTAGCTACTATCTTCTCTAACGTGTATCTGATTTTTGGAGTGGCTCGAACGCTCCGAGAGCAACCAGCAACCTCGGCGAAATATCGTGAACCTTGGCATTCTACTTTTCCGCACGCCACACAACCGCGGACATTATTATAATTAACCCTCGGATGAGGCGAGTAGAATTTTCGTAGACTTCGAGCAGCCAGAATCGTGCTCGGAATCCTGCATGTTGCAAACCCTCGCTGTTTTGTTGCCCGCCCTTGAATCGAGATATAAGACCGCGGGGTAATGATAACGAGGCGAGGGTCGAAATCGCTGGAAAATCTTCTGAAATTTCCTGCTTCCTGCTTCATGCTTCGAATAGCATAATCACGAGGACGAATTCGATTTTCTGCATGCGATGATCGCATGCGGCGGATTTGATAGTTTGCGGAGGAAAGAGGGGGCGAGTTTCGAGAGGCGCGAGGGAAAAGATTGAAGCACTCACCAGTTCTCGGAGGCGTCCTCGTCGAGGATGGTCCCGTCAGCAAGTCGATGAGGTAGGTTGGTCTTGGTTCTTGGTCGATTCCTGACCCTCGGCAGACCGACGACACCGGTCCTGGATAGGCCAGCCCGAAAGGACGCCCTTGCCCTGTCGACTGCTCGAGTCAACGTCATTGAATCTCATTAGTGATTGTTAGTACAAACTGCTGACTGTACACCACGGAAAATATATTGCGGAAGCTCTCATTCTTTCAACCCCTCCCACCTCCCAAGTGCCCCTACGCTTTTACAACACATCTCCGCGAACAACGATCCGCGAGAGAGGAAACTTCTCGCTCGAACAATTACAGATACCGGTACTGCAGCGATGTTCGTCGGACTTTTCTAATTTTCTCTTGAGAAACTCGAGGCGCGGCGCGGCGCGGCGCGACGCGACGTGACGTGGCGTTATTCTGCGGAACTTCAGAGCCTTGTCCCGCGCTATGCAACGCAGGAAAAGTTTCCTTCTCCTGTACGTGTCTCGCTTCTCGCAATATATTTTTCTCGGTGAGCAGGGGACTGGTCGAGCGAGTTACACGCGAGCCAAGTTAGTCGCCGGATTAAACAAACTTCCGGGGCCAGAGACGGGATCGCGCCGAGGACACCGGGAACACCGGGAACACGAGAACTGATCTACACCCCGGAAAACTGTTGCTCTGCGATCACCCTTGCGCGCCCATCCACGAGAGAACTAACGAATCCATCAATTATCCTTAGCTGATTTCCGGATTTTTGCTTCGAGGCACCCAAGATGCATTTTTCGAACTATCTTGCGCTCCGATTTTCAATTATTCAAAATTTCCAGCGCCACAAATTGCAATTATTCAAAATTTCCAGCGTCACAAATTGCAAATATTTAAATTTTCTAGCGCCACAAATTTCAAATATTTAAATTTTCTAGCGCCGCAAATTTCAAATATTTAAATTTTCTGGCGCCACAAATTTCAAATATTTAAATTTTCTAGCGTCGCAAATTGCAAATATTTAAATTTTCTAGCGCTACAAATCACAAATATTCAGCATTTTTAGCGCCACAAGTTTCAAATATTTAAATTCTCTAGTACCAAAAATTACAGATATTTAAATTCTCTAGTCCCAAAAATTTCAGATATTTAAATTCTCTAGTACCAAAAATTTCAGATATGTAAATTTTCTAGCGCCCCAATTTTCAAATATTTAAATTTACTAGCGCCACGAATTTCAAATATTCAGAACTTCGAGCGCCCCAATTTTCAAATATGCAAAATTTCTAGCTTCCATTTACTATTTCATGTAATTGTTACGTTCGCTGACGCATGCGATAAAAAAGGCTCTACCATTCCATTTGCAGTGATTATGTGCTTGCCTATTTTTGCGAAGCGAGAAAGATTTATTCGTTGGTTTCTCGTTTTTGAGCTCTCGATCGATCGCCGATTCCTGGCACAAGACCTCTAGCTTCTATGATCGTGGTTAAAGTTCTTTGATTTTGCGCCAGTGCCGAGTCGTTGAACTTCGAGCGCAAAAATACGGCGGTGCGGATTCTGGGACCCGACTTGACGAAGATAGAACCGTTCTGTTTGAGCGACGCATTGAAAATTTAATCGGAAATACCATTCGGAGGGGGAACAGCCACTGTGAAAGTCTCTCAGTGACGATATGGTTTATTCAATGGCCGGATATTACTCTTTTAACCTTTCTACAGTGCAGAAGAGTATAACGAGATTCGGTTTGTTCGATACGTTCGACTGGAAACATCAATTTTCCGAAGAAAGTATTCGTACCGGGGAGTTTAGATTAAATCGTCGTACTTCTAACTTTTCACCTGTGATATTATCCGTTGCCGTTCGACTCGATAACGTTGTCAGAACTTTTTAATAATTATTTACGGTCGACATAATATTCCCGTACTATTTACAGGTCGAGACACACGAAACCTGTTTGGGTAGCAAACAGTCTATAATATTCGTGGGCGTGATAGGGGTTAATTAACCGTGAATTATAAAGCTTGTCTAGTATACTAAATTTGGTTAGTGAAATTAATTCGGGAGGGTTGAAAGAGTAATCATTGAAACGCAAATGTTTGCGCGAATCCCAAATCTCGTGATTTCATGAAAACTAACGAGCAACGCTAAATCGGAATTATCCAATTGTCGTTAATTCTATGGGACTCGAAAAAACGATAAAAATGTGCGAATAGCGATGAATCAGAATTTTCCGGTTCGTGCGTCTTTGAATGAACAATAACTTCGATTTGGTAGGTTTCTATGGGAAAAGGTGGATTGATAAAACGGTGAAAATTAGCGGGGAAAGTGCACGTGCAGACGGTATCGTTCGGCGACAGCTCGCCGTCGATTTTAATAATCAATTTGGTTCGCCGACGTCGTAGCCATCAGCTGATTCGCCCGCAGGGGCTGAGGGTGGATTATCAGCCGGCATGGCAGGTGGGGGTGTCTATAGCTTCCTATACGGGGGTATAACATTTATTACCAGGTCAGGGTTAACTGTTAGGCGCGCCACACACGTCCACCGACTGTTCTGCGGCGTCATTCTAAAAATAGTTTCGCGAACACTCCAGATATAAAACGCGAGCACGCGGCTCTTCCTCGGTGCGAGGGTGTGTGCGTGTGCACGCGTGTCTTCGACGCTGTTGGACACACGCGAACGGTGAACGACAGCGAAAACGATCGCAAAAGCCATTTGAACGGCACGAACGAGTCTTCGATCGGCGACACCGATTTCCCAGGAACAGTGCGAATCAAACTGCGATTCGAAGGCCGCTCGAAGCTTTCGCCGAAAAGCCAGGGGCTCTGGGCATCAGTCATTCGAGAATTTAAGCAGCGAGCTTTGCGGAAGACAAAGAAAATCGAGGGAGCAGCCGCCACTGGATCAATTACGGCCGCCCAGGGTTCAAAGGAGCCTCTCGATACGAACCAACTTTTCTCATAAGGTCCTGCCATCAGAGGGAAAAATCTGCCAGGCATGTTCCAGCGATCGTTGCTTCTCAGGAGCGTGACTTATAAAAATATTCAGCGCGATTCGTTCGTAGAATAATTCTCCATTTTTCCCCGGTCGTTACGCGAACACATTTTTGGTAAGTGTTCTTGAATCAATGTAGACATCGCCGGGAAGTTTGTTGTACTTTGTCCATTGAACGAGTTACCTCAGCTTTTTAAAAGCAACAGAAGTTTCAAGGTACACAACTGCATTAAGCGCAGTAAAATTTTTTACACATTGTACGATAACTCCAGGCCTTCAATAATAAATTGCCAATAATCCATGTTCGATAGAACCGCCTATTCTTTTCGAACAGTTTCAATACACATGCTAGAATTAATGTAGACATTGTAAACAATTTTACTGTACTTTATAGTACTCGGACCAGCGAATATTTTCTTTTCGTAATGTTTAAACATAGCTCCTTAAATAAACGTAGACCTCGCATGGGAACGTTATTTCAATTTGTCTCGTTCGAGAGAGTACTTGCAGCTTTCGAGAATTGATTATTAGACTGCGGATCTTTATGCGAAATAAAAATGTTACATCGAGCAATTGCGATAGCTTGGAGTAAACTGAAACATTTATTTTCTTTCCCTGATATATCTAATACGATGAAAAATAATATAACAGTATTGCTGAATTCTAAAATTTCAAATCACAGCTACTCATTTCTATGCATAAAATCCGCAGACTATCGATTGTCGAATATCGACGTCGGTTGAAAGCTTATTTCTCCTGTGGAAAGTTTGAATCTAGTATTGCGATCGATGGAAGATATTTGATTGCGTTTCGGACGGCGAGACACGCGACAAGTAATCGTCGGCGCGGCGTTGATTACAGTAAGTAGAATCGGTAAGCAATGGCCAGACGCATCGGCCGAGTGGTATTTTCAGTGGCCTCTGCGCGCGTGTGTGTGCCGAACGAATATTTAATCCATGCAGTGACACGGCCGCGTAAACACGTCCGACAAATGGATCGTCGGAC
Organism: Lasioglossum lativentre; assembly: GCA_916610255.1. Taxonomy (NCBI): domain Eukaryota; kingdom Metazoa; phylum Arthropoda; class Insecta; order Hymenoptera; family Halictidae; genus Lasioglossum; species Lasioglossum lativentre. Next base: position 33,492,997 of record OU744355.1, on the reverse strand, counting down.
GCGTCCATTCATCTATTAAAACGACCGAAGCGGCGTACACACGCGTGTATGCGTCAAATTGATTTAATCCCCAGCTCGGTGAATGTTATTTTTTCCGATTCCAGTATTTTTATTTGATCCAGTGCCAACATGGCTCATCAAAAGCGCAAATTTATCGGTAGTCGGCGCACGCGTGACCTACTCGTCAAAAGTTCCGCCATCGAAAACGTTCGAATCGATTTGCCCGCGAAACCGTATTGGGACCGAGTACGGAAAACATTTTGTGTTTTGCGAGAATCGTACAGGACGATTCAACGAACGTTGTTAAATACGAGTTTTCTCGCTGCGTCTATCGAAACGACGTGTGCAACTCTCGTGAACACAATCTACGTTTCTATGTTGGCCACTGTTCTATTAATGCTACGAGAAAAATTCAACTGTAAGGGTCTAATATCGACACCACGAGAGTCTATGCGATTCTTAACTACGTGTTACAATAGACAGAGACGATTAGACTGAATTTGTACAGTGGGTTTTGTTAACTGGGTAACTGATATACATACATGTACTTAGACAGAACAAGGAACAGAGTACAACAAACAACAACTTAGGTGTAAGTAGACTGTTTGCGTGAAACGTGGACAATACCGACCAAGTACAAACGTGGAGTCTCGAATGTGCGAGCGATAGCGTTTTGTTCTATGTAGGTAATGTGCAATTTTCGATGTTTGCGTGTGTACACGTAGACAGCAACGAATCGAACAGTTAGGGGTGTGACTCTAGCTAATACTTATGTTGGAAATATAGCCACACGTATCTCCGATTATTATCCAGTTATTCGGTAACGAATTCCAAGTACCAGGAACGAGAATAGAGAGACTGGAATTGTAAATGATGGACAGAATTGCAGAAGAGAAGAGTGAAGCTCGATCGCTGAGACAGCCTGTACAACGGAACAGCCCGATACATGCCGGGTGTAGACTTTCCCTGGCAGTGACACGCTCGGAACTCGGAAGGGAGCGCGATCGAAGCTCGTCCGCGCGGAACGTGACACGCGGAAGGACGTGCAAAAGAGTAATTCGAGAATGGCGCAGGATATCGTTGCACGGCTCATTATGCGGACAAATCTGACCCCGATCTCCGATTGTAATAATCTTCGTCACAATGAGAGGCGCGCGGGGAAAAGGGCGAGAAACAACGAGGAAGAGCAAGAGGAGCGAGGATACGTGTGTGTTACATGGCCCAGTTGCCGGCGACGCTGTCTTATACCGATCGGTGCAGCAGAAAATAATGATCCTCCGGCTTAAAAGCCGCAGGAAACTATATGCGAGCGAGGCACGAAACGTCTTGGCCAGGATATCGTGTCGAGCGTCAAGTGTTGAGCGTCCCCCGTCTTCTCGGCCCGAACATCATGGCTCTATGGCGAAAGGGGATTCGGACGGTTTCGGTCAGACGAGAAACCGAAACCGACACTGAACTTCGTTGGCTCGAGACACGGTAACTTTCGTCCTACCGTCACGCTAGTCCAATATTTTGGGCCCATCGAGGCTTAAAATATGTTTCATTTCAACAGAATCACAGTAACCGTAAGACTTTGTTGAAAATTAAATAGTACGTTTAATGATTCTATGAAAGCCGAGCGAAATTGCTATGTTATCGCAATTTAGACAGAAAATTGAAAATTGAACGAGTTCTTTGGAACTCGTTCAAGGAATCGCGTAAAAGTTAATCGCACAGCAAGAGATCAAAGAGTATTTAAAAAGTTATTTATGTCTCGAGCTACTAACGAAGTTTGTATCGAAGTCGGAGCCTGGATCGAGGCTCTCTTTGTTTTTCTCCAAGCAAAGTACAAAGCTTTGAACGATAGACGAAGCAAAAAGTGAAGATAAAGGAGTGCGGGAGGTAAAGATCGTGATTCACCGGTGCGGCGTGCAGTTTTGCGCGTGAAATGCAGCGTTGAGAGATAATCGTTTCGATCTTGTGGAATGCGAAAGAAGCCAGCTGTAAACGAGAAAGGTGTGCACGGCGTTAACGATATCGAGATTCGTCGGTAATTGAAATCTGTCGGGAGAGCGAGAATAGGGTTTATTAGTTCTGGCTCCGAGCGACCGGTAAATATTCATTGCTTCCTGAATATTGCGTCCCGGCCCGAGAGTGTCGCTTAAATCCCGTCGTTAGGTGGTTAATTATTTTAATTAGTTTCGACTCGTTTTATTATGTCAAGGGTGCGCTCCCGAGATTGCACTCGAAGTACACTTGCCGCGGGAAAGAAAGAAAAAAACAACAAATTGCCGGTGTTCCTCCCCCGATATTTGCATCCTTTGTCTAATCTCGTAAATAAGAGCAACCCTTGCCTCGGTGGAGGAGAGACAGAAAAACGGGGGTGAACCACGCACCTCGAAGCACAAAACGAAGCGGCTCTAATTCCCGTCCTCGTGACAATGACCGCGCGAGTCTTGACTTCACGACACTACAGAAGACACACCTCTCCATTAGCAGACAAACTTCTCGCCCCCGAGAGACACGAAATTTATTCTGGTCCGTTCCGAATTTCCCGTTTCAATTTTTCTTTTCTCTGAAATTGCAAAATTTAATCTTTGGAAGGCTCGGTCGAAATTGATCCACGCAACCATCGTCCGAGGGTTGAAATTGCATCTACTGAAATATCGACTAACACGTCGACTGCATTCCAAAAAAATTTAAGCTTCGGTGTCGAGAATAAAATCTGCGGTTCAATCGGATTCGAAGGCCGCGGATCAGGAATTCGGGAGAATAGAATGGCAAATAGGGTAAGTACGATCGAGAGATTAATTCGCAGTGTTGACAGAAAGAAAGAGAGAGAGAGAAAAGAAGAGAAGAGAGAGAGAGAGAGAGAGAGAGAGAGAGAGAGAGAGAGAGAGAGAAAGAGAGTTGGTACCGCGGATTTATTCGTGGACATTTCATTAGTGAGGCGGCACGAAGGATTCAGCGAGTTCCATTCTGCCGGACAAAAAGCGTTCCGGTGGTAATTTTGACAAGCACCTTTCGTGCATCAGTAGCACTGGCAAGGAAGGTCGCAGTATGTTTCAAGCACGCTCCTACAGACACACCCAGCGTTAACACTTAACTACGTGACCTAGTGTCCTCGACGTTGCACAACGAAAGCGAAGCGTGCAGAGAGAAGAGAGAAGAAATAAAAAGCACAGAGAATGCAGAATATGTCTGCGAGAATAAATAGGGCAAACAGAGAGGCGAGAGCTAGCGACGGTATCTTTCCCCTAATGTTCTAGGGTTCCGGCCGTCGACTGTACTCTCGGTGCGCATTCACAGTCGAGACGAGACTAGACTAGACTAGACGAGACAAGGCAAGACAAGACAAGACAAGACAAGACAAGACAAGAAGAGACGAGACAGTGTGTGCAACTAACAATTAGCAATCGGCGCGACGCGATCGAGGAAAACAGAGAAACGCGATCAAAATTGCTGCTTACAGCGTGTGACGAGCCTGTTGTTGGTCTGAGTTGGGGGCGGGATCGCTGGCTGCGGGGGTGGCTGCGAGCTCAGGTCCTCGAAGTTTATGATTTGCAAGCAGACGTCGTCCACTTCGCTCCTGATTAGCGCTATCACCTCGCTGCACAAGAACTTGGTGCCTGGAACAGAAAGTTCGGAGCCCAGTTAGCAAAATTATTCCCCGAACTCGAGTCGAGAGTATCGAGTCTACCGGAAACTCGACGATCGCTTGCTTCGTGTCTGGACGCGGTTCAAAGGGAAGAAAAGAATAATGTCGAAACGAGAGGAAAAGAAAACGCGCTCTTGTCGGTCGCGTAAAACAGCCGCGGAACAGAAATATCCGGGGCCGGTAAATACTCGGAACCGTCGTTTGTCGAACGACTATTAGACCAGAAAACGTTAAACGTCGAACGTTAAACCGACGAACGATAGACTGGCGCGAGGCGATGAAAAAGATCCGAACGACATAAAACCGAGCGCGCGCTCGCTCGCTCCCCCCCCCCCCCCCTCCCCACCCCTCCCCCGCGACTTCTTCCCTATAAAACGCATCTGGATTCGATCCAAATATTTATCCCGACCGGCGTTCACGGTAATGCAACTGTAAACCGAAGATTGTTGCAGAAGCCGCGTAAAATTGCTAAGTGGGGTAACGCGATTGCGCCGCTCCGTTGATCCGAGGATCCGTGGCCGCTCGATCATCGGCGTTATCGCGACGCGTGTCGCAACTCTTGACCCTCGTCCCGACAAACGACACAGTTTCAACGAAACTCCGCCGCGGGAACATTTCCCGATAGAACTTGAACGTATCGAGACAACAAATTTTACCAAAAGAAATGAAAAGCTCCCAGCGCTCGCAGCTCTTTTTAAACAAACAATTCCAAACTTGGCAAACTCGGTGAGAACGCCGGGGAATTTTGAGAATTTTTGTACAGGGGCTGTTGCACGGACCGATTCTACAATTAGTGGATATATTCGTGTAGGTTTTCAGAATATGTATAATCTTTTTCAAGTATAAATATCGACTAGATGTGAAATTGCAATGGTTCAGGCAAGAAATGATCGTTTCGTATGGCTAATAAGGTAAAGGGTTCTTCAAGTCGTATGGCCAAGATTTTTTCAATCACCGACTTAGTTCTATAAATAAAGGACGATGCAGAGAGGTCTACTAAATATGTTTACAAATTATTAAACAGATAGGACAATCGGTTTTCGAAGTACAGCGTCAAACAGTCAAATTACTTTTCTAACACCGACACAGTTCACTCAACACAGAAAGCACACCACTACTACAAGCACACAGTTCCTTCCTCGACGTCCCACGCAATACTGGCAACAAATTATTCTACCCAGCCCCAAAACATTGAAGCGGTTCACACCTCCGTTTACACCGAAAAGAAGAAAGATCAAGATATCGGATACATGACCTACACGATCCGAACCCCACTCGAAACACAAAAAGAGCCCGCTACAAAGAGAACCGCGCGTTCAGGTATAAAATCCGCGAAATTTGAGGTCAGCCCATTAAAACGGGAGGTTAAGGAGGGGGTACATAAATGGCGATTAGGAAATTTCCGAGCGGCACACAGTGAACTGGTTATCCGTTTTTTTTTTTCGTAACCAACATTAAAAGTACCTTCATTATGTGTTTTTGAAACCCTTCTCAAAGTTTAACTTATTCTAAACATTACTTTCGGATTAAATGATGCTTAGAAACTAATTGTACAACGAAAATACGCCTATTAATACATATAAAACATCAATCCAAACCTGTTATTTCATGCTCTGTAATAAATTCTTAGAATGATACTTTGAATTTCTGAAATTTCTCTTCAAAGTGACGTCGCCGCGCGCACAATTATACAAATTCTACCAAAATATCAATCTTCAAAAATTCAATTTTGGTTCGGAAAACCGTGTTTCCAGTTCACTGCGCGCGGCGTGAAGGGAACGCGAGTCTCGCGGCCGCTGTAAAAAGCTACCTCGCGGTGTTTGCGGGCAGCATCAAGGTCACGGAAGCCCGTAGCCACGGGAACACGATTAACAACCACGACTACGACGACTGCGACGACGACGTCGACGAGGGCGAGGGCGAGCCGCGAACGCAACTAATTAGCCGTCGTGGCTCGTGTTTACGAGTCAAGGTACCCTGGACCGTGTCCAAAAGGGCTCGGCGAAAAGAGGAAACTGTGCCTCCGAAGCAAGAAAGGCCACGCCCCCTATTCAACCGAAACAAACCGATCCGAACCGACCATAGACAAAAACGTCCGATTAGCCCGATTCGTACGCGGGCCCGTCTTGCGCAACCGGCTCCGACGGAAAACACGGTGGCACGCGGCCGCGTAATCGACAGCACGGTCTGCCAACAGTGCCACCGGCCACCTGGATCCAAAGATCGACAAACGTCATCGACCAGGAACGTCAGATCCGATTGCGAGCCCATCCCGAACGAAAACAACGCCGAAATTATCCGAGACACGCTTCTGTCTTTCTTTATTTAGCCGCGGTTTACTCTTCGATGAAAGAGGGAATATTTTCAATAGGGAAGCTTGCGAAAGCCTGGACATAGTAGCATAGTGACGACCGATCATTATGTAATCGAGAACCGCAACGGGCAGCTCGTAGCGGAAGGAGAGAAAGTGGTTATTCAACGCGGGGAAAATCAATCGACAGAATTGTGCATAGTTTTTTAACCCCCTGGCCTACAATATCCAGTCGAATTCGCCTGATTTCGAACGCGGTTTAACAAGGTTCGTAGTCTACCGGCTCATTTTTGTATGTACATATACATAATACATTTTATTAATTTCTTTTACACTGTCTTTGTACTCGGGACACAGTTTTCCGAACGGAAATAATTAAGCGAGAACGACGGAAGGGTTAAATAACGATGACGTCTGTGTTAGGAGTGTCTACGCCGTGTTTCCCAATGACTTTCGAGGGCGAAGGGTCTAAAGTATCGCGAGAACGGTCGTCTATCGTCGTGCCAACGTAATTTGTCTGGCCTTCTCTTCGGGGGCAGGAAAGCCGGGTGCTTCCTGTAACGAGCCTGAAGATGTTCATTCAGGAGGGTTGCAGGCTACGATAAAATTGAACGACCGTTCCGCGGTGAAGATCCCACGTTCTTACAGGCCTCGGTCCGTGTCCGCGCAGCGACTAATATGTGCAATACGTGTGTGGTTTCTTCGGCAACGTCACACAGCAAGCTGTCCCTATCGATCCGCCGGCCAACTTTCTTTCTCTGTTTCCCGGTTCCGCGGCGTTCCTCTTTGTCTCGCGGTGGAATTACGCACGCAGACGGGTCACGCACAGCTGGCTTGTTAGGCCCGACTGAAATACGAGGAAGAAAGACATCGAGAACACCAGAGAAACACGGGAAAAGTGAAACAGAGAGAGAGAGAGAGAGAGAGAGAGAGAGAGAGAGAGAGAGAAAGAGAAAGAGAGAGAGAGAGAGAGAGAGAGAGAGAGAGAGAGAGAGAGAGAGAGAGAGAGAGAGAGAGCACACAAGCCCCAAGCGAGCTGCGTTGTGCTTTTCGCGTCTCCCGTTCCCATTTCATTTTTCATGCGACGCGACGACCTTACGCGATCCGCCTTATCAAACTTTCACGTCGTCGAGGATTCCCCGGGACTGGGAGACTATCCCGATCCCACGGGACCTGCTCGACAAGTCGACCCCTCGATCGCTTAAACACGATCGGCCGACTCTCGAGGCGATGATTAATTTCTCGATCCCAGAAGCGGAGCCGATCCGACCCGACACGCTGCTGCAACAACGAAACTTCTTCGGGGACTTCGCTTCCTTCTCCGTCCTCTCTTTCCGCAGACTAATCGTTACACTACCAATAGCCCGGCCAATTCCCTGGACTATGCTGACAATAACGTACCAAGAAACCAAACTCCTCCCGGGAAGACAGAAACGTTAATTTCGCGATCTTTGCTCGCCGAGTTCGAGCGACACAGCTATCGCAACCTTTAACCTTTCCTTTCATTCGCAATTTCTCCCACTGAAATATATAAATCAATTTAACATTAATAGCGTACATTGCCGGCGAGCGGAGAACTGGATTTTTCCAGAGTCGAACATCGATTCTGGTCCAATTGCACTCGAAACTATTTTTACTCCGGAGCCGAGAATTTCATTCAATCGAAAAAGCTTCGACTCGAAACATTGAAATTTAACGTATTAACTCATACTGTACTTAATGTTTAGCAATTTATTGATTGTGACTAATTTAATAACGTTGAAATTGTTTCATACCGAAGTCATTTTTACTGGCGCCTCAATTGCCTTAATTGAAAGACCAGTGCTCGGTTGCTAATAAAGTTTCAATTCCATCAGAGCAACACAGAACCACTAAGAGTTATGATTTCGTTTTCACCGAAAAAATTCAACATTCCCATTGCTCTCGCCGCAATCTAATGCATACACAGCTTTCAAAACGACGCTGTTCCTCAAGCTCGAAAGAACAGGCACAAACCTAATTTCCTCGCGGAACAGTGAACCCCATCGCGGCCATGGGACGCGATGAAGCGTTAATGCACAGGACGTATCACAGGAAACATAGTTTTCCACTTGGTCGTAGCCGGGGCTGCAAGACACGGCTTTACGAGGCTGTTTCGAAAAACGCGCGCGCGCAACGCGTCGTAAAACGCGGATAACGCGGAACCGGGGAAAGAAAAAAGAAGTTCCCGGAGCTGTGAAACGACCTGGGAAAATACAAAGGGAAAGTTTGAACGTTTCCGGATACCGTTCAACGACTGAGCGACTCGAGCAAGTTGGATTAACGGGCGTTCAAAACGAAAAGAAAAAAACAACGAAGAGAAGGGCGCGATAAAAAAGCGCGAACACGGAAGAGAGAAAAAGAGGCGGAGTCGTGGACTGTCTTAATTACGGTCTCAATTACAAGCAACGAAGTAAGCGGAGCCGCGAATGCAAGGACACTTGCTTTGTTCTGACTTCGTTAGGTACGTCTTGCTCGAGATCCGGGCTGTTCGAAGGCCGCGAAGAAAAGGAGCGCGGCGACGAGCTAATGTTAATTAGAATGCCGCGAAAAGATACCGGAAAAATCGAAATCGTCGTTCACCAGCCGCAAAGAACATTTCTTCCTCCACAGGTTTATACAACACGAGTGTTGTAGCCAGAAGGAGGCTTAAAAATATAACCAGTGAATAATGTGTTCAGCCATTCAGTCCTCGTTAACATAATTTTACTTCTCAAGCTAATCGATCCTATCGTTTCCCACAAATCCACAAAATCCGTAATGCATTTATTATCATAGTGTAGAATTTTTAGCGGATTCGCTCGGGCAGGGAGAAGCGTAGTACGTCTGCGATGTTGTCGGTACCGATCCCAGGACTACAATAGCCGACTGAGCAGTGTTTCCATTTCTTTGTGGAGGCCTTGTGCATCGGATCTCGTAATGCTTCCAGCACAATAAGGACGATGCAATAATAATAGAAGCTGCCCAAGAAGAATGTGTACGCGGAGCAAGCAGCCGGCGAGGACCCCGGTGGCACTCTAACTTAATTGAAGCCACCCTCGACCGAGGCGAAGAGAGTAAAACCGGGTGGAAAAAAAAAAGAAAAAGCGTTTCGACGTCGGAGGTGTTCGGGTTCGGGTTCGGAGCTCGAGGCTCTTTCCCGGGTTTGCTTTAGCCTCGTTGATGGAACCCGTGAAAGGGCCCGCGGAACCCGGTACACCGTTCATCGAGATCCAAGATGCAGTTTAGAGGACCCGGGAGGCGTCACCAGCGAGAAGTCGAGTACACTTGCTTTGTTTCGGTCGAGTGGTCCGGTCTCGTTAGGTCCTCGTGGCTTTCAAAACCGACGAGAGGTGCCCCGAGCAAGTGGACATCGTCTACATCGTCTATGCGATGCCTCGTCTACTAAATCAATCTCTCTGCAGCTCCTCGAAAACAGCTTGGAGAATTACCGTAAACTCTCTGTATAACGCGGAGCAAAAATTCCGGTTTGTATCAAATTTATTTTAAATTGATCCGATTTCACCGAAATTCTTATAACGCGCAGCAAAAATTGTGAAAACCGGGACGGGAAACTTGGGGGAAATGAAGGAACAGAGAGAGCGAGGGTAGCTGGGAAACGCGAGAGAGGGTTGAACGCACCCAGGGTCCATTCAGCGCGGCGTTCTTCGCCAGAGAAAGAGAGAAAGTATCGGAGGACGCTCTTTCAACAGGCTGCATCGTCTCGAGGATGCTTTCCTTCGGAGGAAAAAACCAATAATCCATCCGGCTGGGTAAAACACCCGACATCGATTTTTCCGAGGCTGCCAGGTTTTGCCGAGGCGGGTTGCGTCTGCTTCCGACGTCTCCCTGTCCTTTGATAAAGACTGAAGGGTCTGGGCCCTGTCTTCCGAAAGCATTCTTTGCGTTTCGGATAGTTTTCTCGCGTTTTTCTTCGGCGAAGACGGTGCCGAAGCTGTCGAACTTTCGCAGATGGTAGACGTGGGTAAGAAGTGATCTACGCGAAGTGTTTTAGAATTTGGCGAACAAGGACCGAGCCTAATTTTACAAAATGTTATCCTACATTTCCGATCGAGTTTTTCACGTAGAATCATCTGTGCGCCATGTTTTCCTCGTACGTGTCGGAGCACCGTGTATATTCCTAGTTAATTTAGCGATCAGTGATGGCAGTATGGACTGCGGTGTACGTCCGCTTTATGACGAATGTTAGTCTAACGGTTCCGGGGCGTGTAACAGTTCTGTGATGATGACTACGCAGAGATGGGGAGAGAGATGATGGGGAGAGAGAGGAGCGGAGAGGATGCGCGAGAGCGTTACACGAGAGACAGAGTCCAATGGTCCGGGTCTATTTCGAGACGGCGACGGGCAGACACTAATAAACTCGTGTTGATACTTCTAATGTTCTCACGATAGGGTCTACACGTGCAACAATTCTACGCTCCGAGCCGGGTAATGGCTGCGGCATAGTAAGCGGGGAATAGTAAGTAAGTAAGTAAGCGGGCACGCGGCCGAGCCCTGCAATGGAATCGAGCCGCGTCGACGAACTCGCGTCCACGTGCTCTCTCTCACCTGTGCGCCTTATCAAACTTAATTCCGTGAGCTCAAGGCTAGCCGGCGGCGGTTACGATGTACGAGCACATGAGAGGCGTCCACCCAATTATTTAATTAAGCCGCTAAATCGGAAAACCGTGCTCGTGCGGCCCGCTCGAATCGCCTGAAACACGCCTCGACACGCCCCGCCCCCGCCCCGCTGCGCCTCGCCTCGCCTCGCCTCGCCTAGGCTCTGATCATGAGAAAAATCGTGACGCCCCGTTCGACACGTTCGAACAATGTTGCAATCCATCCGACGGAATCACGAAGGTCATCTGGCCATATTTTTAGAAGCTGCTCCGCGCGTCCAGAAGCTTTCCCCCGTCGATACAACGTTTTTCAACGGCTAACGCGAGCTCGGCCAGCCGAAAACAAAAAAAGAACAAAAGGAAGGAAGAAAAATAAGCGGAGAGGAGAAGAGGAGGAGGGCCGGTTAATTCGTCAACGACAATCCGAAGGTGTGAACGCAAAATCGGACCGTGTAAAACCGATGGGCTATCGTGTAACGCGCGGCACACGCTCGCTCGGCCGCGCCGTGACAATCGCGGCCACCTCCCGGACACGATCGAGCGAATCCGTGTCACCGATAGATAGATCGGTCGACGGCTAAAAAAAAATATCAAATAGAAAACACGAACGGTGCTTGAGCAGAGGCGCGGGGAGGGAGAGAAAAAGAGGCGAGAGACTAGGTGTCGATAATACGACGCGGCTCCGCGCGCGCGACCATAGCCAAATGAATTTCTAAAATTGCACCGGCCTACCACCTAGCGGGCACTATAAATAAGCATCCCCTTTGCGGTGCTCCCCTGCGCCGAAAATACACGCAGTCCACTCTAATTCGTGCGACTAATTTACGCGTGGCCCTTCCTGATCCAGCCGCGCCGCATACGATGACCTTGTGCACGATCCACCGAGATCGCTGATAATCGCCATCCCTTCGAAAATCGCTCCTTAAAAATTCCAGTCGACCCTCCAGCCAAATATTTCTTCGTCGTACTCGGTCGACCTCCCTGACGGCACCGGAAGATACTGACCCGATCAATTTCCCATTTTTCTTCTCGGGATTATCATAATTCTAAGGGCGCTTTTGTAAGAAATTGTTGCATAAATTCATTCGTGTTCGTATCACGACGGAACGGTCCCTAATTCTTCACCGGGCCGGCCCTAACTCATTTTGAACACGTCGGTTGTCGTAATCTTTCTTAACAAATTGTAGAGATATTTGTTAAACGCTTCGTCACAAAATTAACGTAGCACGAAGCGTTTGTTGCAATGAATTTTGCGCTGTGGCATACAAACGATGCGCCATGTGCACTCCGCCTACGATTAATCAGAGAAATGAATAGCTACAAGAGAGTACTATTAACAATGTTAATTATCTCGAGGTATAAAACGTCATGTAAGACAATTAGGAAGAAAATTAATTGCAAGAATATCTATGAATATACATATCGCATTTCAAATTGCGTAAAATAAAATTAAGATATTTGCTTTGTTAAAAACCAAAGATATTTGTTTTTTCGTTATTCCTGTGTTTGAAATAAACTTACATGAAATAACAAACAAAAGACAAGTGAGAATCCGCAGTATTGAATAATTAATCGACGCAATAGATTCCATTTATCTTCCTAGGCGACACCGGTGTGAAGCATCAACAAAGTATAAACACCGAAATTGGATTGCGTTTACGTGCGCCACGCCGCCGCCGCCGCCGCCCCGTGCACCAGCGAATCGCTCGAAACCACTTTGATTAACTTCTGCTGCAGCGGCCACCGCAATAGAATTATACATATAGGATCTTCCCTGGCAAGCAGGAAAATGAGCGCTGCTCGGCGAAGAGTCGACTGGCTCCCCCGGGCGGATACATTGAAAGGGGAATTTCATTCGCGGCAAAATGAAAATTCTAGGATCCCACAGGTGCAACGGTAATAGTGCACGGAGGGAAAAGTGTGATAGAAAAAAGAGACAGTGCAGGGGCGGGCGAATAAAAGTAGGAATCGGAAGTATAATCGAGAAATGCCAGGCAATTATCGGTTGATGAGGTCCCGGTACCTGGTGAAACGATTGGTGGATAGTGAGGAGGTCACGATACCGCAGTGGAACGAACAGCCGAGTGGTTAATGGGTTAACGGCTCCCTCCAATTGGTCGATGACGCTGTGCCCTCGTGACGTCACCGAGTGCAATGCCCCTGTGACGTGGCAACGTGTGCTGCAGGCCAAGCACTGCACAGAAATAGCATGCGCTTTCTCTCTCCTCTCTCCCTCTCCGGGTTCGCTCCCTTTTCGAAGTGTGCTTTCGGGCTTGCGAACCACGAAACCTCCTCGGGCCGTCGGTACTTGCCAAAAACGGCGACCACGTGACCGGCCCAGGAAAATGTCAAGCGTCCACGAAATAGGAAGGCAGCGAATCGCCGCAGCGCAGCGGCCGCGCCGCGCCGCGCCGCGCCGGTCCGGTTCACCTGGTTTACTACGGATGACCCTAATTACACGCCGCTCTGATCCTCCGATCGGGATGACGGGACTCGGACAAGCGACCCCGTACGTCTTCTAGCCAAGTCGATCTGAACTCAAGGTTCTTCCACGAACACAGCCCAGGTTCGACGAACTCCCGATCAACGATCTAATTTACCTTTGACGGACCTCGTCGTTCGCCAGAAAGACTGCTCAAAATTCTGCGAACCAATCGCCGAAACTTTAACCGAACAACCTGCTTCGATCGCTTTAGATTCGGCGAACAGCGAGCGTTGTTCTTGGCACAGAGACCGAAGAAGCTATCTTTCTATTAACCCTCGGACGGCTGACCAATTTTACAATTTTATAATTGCTTCGTTTAACAATTTTTTAAAACATATCTTTGGTCGTACTTGTTGTATATTGATATTCTAAAATCGGACGTTTCTCACATGCAACAGACTAATACGATTTCGACCATGACGAAATAAGAGATCCAGCGTGGAAGCGAGAGGTCGAGTGCAGGAAGTCGACGTTGCCCGAGGACAGGGAGGTTCAACGAACCCGAAAAGGCGATCTAATTTCCTTCGAGGAAGCTGGCCTCCGTCTATCTCGGTTTTTCCCGGCAGAAGGCTCGAGCGAGACTACCATTTCCACCAGGCGGAGAGCAGGAACGGCCCGGCCGAATTTAAACTTCCCCGAAGAGATATCGTTCCAGGTACTAAAAGGTCTTATCGGAATTCCCAGTGTCCCTGAGTCAAGGTGGTAGCTCCCTCTCTCTCCTTCTAACAAGTCTGAACCAGTGTCGTCGTGCCGGAAAGTCGGTCGTTCAAGGTTCTCGCAGCAGGCAACGAGGTCTACGATCTCGCCTAGCCTATCGAACACCGAGGTCTATCGTGAAAAGTGGACGTTTCGCCGCAACAATGTCCCTTATCTCCGAGCGATTCTTCCTCGGAACTCGAGGAACCAGGGGAAACCGGGAGCCAGGAGGTTCTATCGAACGAACTGCCGTGAATTCGACCTTCCCGTGGAGAACCGCCAACCCTTTGTCGTGACACGAGAACAGCTCGCTGCTCCCCTGACCTTTCCAATTCCCCTTGTCTCGTTTCTCTTTCTTCGAGAAGCCTCTTCTCGGCTGGGAGGACGTCTTCCTCGCGATTCCTAAAGCAGCCTTTAGAATCCGCGAAACCGCGCATCGATCATCGCTATTCAGGAATATCCGACGAGCTTTTCGAACTATCCCGCCCGGACGGGCTCTATCTGGGCCAGAGGTCCCCTTTTCACGTGTCATAAACGAATGTGACTTTTAATCTGTATAATTTCGAATACACGGGTTCCGTGTACACGTCCAAAATCGTAGGACTCGAATCTGGACCAGAATATTGCTTCGATCGAGCAGACGATCGAGCCGGCCCTGGACAATTCCAGCAGAGCCAGGTGTTAATATTTCAGGCTCGCTTTGATCCACGCTCGCGAAGCAATATCAAACGCTGCTGCGCGCGTTTCGAGAACGCGAGTATACCCGGTCACCGAAAAATTCATAAAACTTCCGCGATGAACCCGGTTGCGCCATCGTGCGGCCGCGGACTAATAGCGGTTCTTAATGAGCGAACTTCGAGGGATAGAGGGCCAAGTAAAATTGACCTACAATCTCATGGGGATCCATTCACGCTGTTCCTCCGGGCACTCCAGGTCGCAGCTCATCGCTTTCTCCCGCATCTTCTCGCGCGAATCGATCCCGCTACAACGAGAAGAGGAAACAGAGCTCTCTTTCCTCTCGTTCCGAGGGAGAAATTCACGCACACCCTCGCACAGCTCAACAGGTAATATCCAACCGCCGGTTCCTTTTAATTTCTCCCGGAGCGCGTATCGGCCTCGCGTACGCGCTCGCGTTTCCCGGCTGTCTTCGCGATATCCGCCGTTGTCGATACCACCGTTTTCACAGCCATTTTCACATTCTCGATCACTACTCTTTCTCGTTGGTTGGGTTAACCCTTTCGCTCCTGAAAGTGTCCGTAATCGCGCCGCCAGGCGAGCTATTGCTGGAATCACTCGATATTCGCAGCGACTATAATACTCACCGATGGGTGCTTTTCTATGGGTGACTATAGATAGTATAAAAAATTTCACATCCGTTTCTGTCGAATTGGAACTGATAGATCTTTCACGGTAACCAACACAATGATATGTAGTTTCGTCTCTAGAATACACAAGCTTGGGATACACCGACTGTCTGATACGTGACAGACATTTCTACTTCGCGTCACTCTCTTCACCAGACAGCGGATCTTTGTGCAACTTCCAAACATTCCACCCGAATTGCAACATACCGGAGTATGAAATAGAAATTTATTTTCTTTGGTAATTTGTATGTTCGACAGATTGAAAACGATATAACAGTGTTTTTAAATTCTTCTAATGTTCTTTTGCCAATAATTTCATCATAATTTTATCATAATTGCATCGAAATCCGCTGTTTACTTTCCGCACTCGATCGAGAATCGAACGATTTGCGTACTATGGGAAAACGATAGGTGGTAAAAGCTCGATCAACGGTGCACTGTGGGTTGTCGATTGCAGATGGCAGCGCGTCCAATCTGCTGGAACGAAAGGGTTAACGGGCTTGGAGAAAGCGACCGCGCCTCGAGACACACTGTAGATCGCGACGATTCGGGCGAAAAACAAGCGACGACGCGACGATGCGAGGAAAACGCGGACGGACAGAGACACTATACTCGGCTCGCCGTCGTCGCGATGACTGCAAGCTCAGAAGCCGACGCAAGCTCGCACCTTAGGCGGTGTCTTAGCGCCGCGGCTGCCCGGCGGAGCTGTCGAAATTGTCGGAGGACAGCAGCCCGGTGGATTATTCCGCGAGACGAGCGCGTTACACTTCGCCGAGCACCGTATAGGTGCTAGAACGGTAGCTAGGGCCTGCATCAATTGTTCTACTTTCGAGAACGATTCGTCGCGACTCGCTCCACTCGCGTGAATCACTGTATAGACCAGCCTGAACTAATTTACCGAGAAAATCGACCAAGAACGACGATATCGTCGTACAAAACTGTTTCAAACATTCTGTGATACTTTAGCGGATCAACTATGCTACCAATGTGTAAAATCCGCGATCCAGTTGGTAGATCGCGGACTACAATGATTGGGGCTTCTTTATCTAACAATTTGCAAAATCGGATTGCTCTATTCGCAACTATGCCACAGGTTCATCGTACCGCTATGTCGCGAGAATAGAAGAAGGGGGAGAGGGCAGGTCCGTTTTGTGATCCCGTGGCCAACAGACGAGGAACAGTCTTCTGTTCAGGGTAGAGAATTTTTGCCCGCTCACGAATACAAATAGGAAAAAGAAGGCGACAAAGAGGCTAACCGGCGAATGAAAGAGATAAAGATAGAGGTAGAAAGAGCGTCGGACAGTGACGTCACTCGAGGACGGTGAGGTGGGCCAATGGTGCAGGAGGGGGAGGTCGAGCGCCTCTCCGTGATGTCATTGACTACGCTCCTCTCACGATATGTGCCGGTATAGTGAGAGAGCACCTGGTGGGGACACGCGAAAACGAGGTACGCGAACCAGAGAAGAGGGAAGGCGGGTATGAAAAGGAACCAGAGGGAGAGAAGGGGGTGGAGAGAACACGGGCGCACGACTATTCTTGGCTGCTTGAAAACACTGTGCGAGCTCTCTCTCTCTCTCTCTCTCTCTCTCTCTCTCTCTCTCTCTCTCTCTCTCTTCTTTTCTCCGTTTCAAGCACACGGTTGCGGGTTCTCTCGCACGGTTGCGTAACTCTACGCGAGAGAGCACTCTCGAGGAGGTGTTCGCGAAATGGCCACAGCTGCTGATGGGGCCGATCAACGCCGATATCGATACCCTGGAAACGGGACCGTTGATTCCCCGCGAGCCGAACCACGCCGGAATTTTTAGACGCCGCGTCACCGCACCGCGGCTTTACGATTTACTCGAGACTTTCTCCGTTTCCCACGAAAACATTCGGTTCCATGCCAAATTGCAGCGATGCTTCAACCTTTCGTGCCCCGACCAGGCTAGCAATGATTAGGAAGCAGTCTGCACGCCGCTAGGGATCCTGTTGCGTTCTCCTGCTATGGTGTTCAAAGAGCTCTGGCAAATGGAAAACAGATCGAAACGTCGTTCAATGGTTAAAACAACTTCGTGCCCTATTGTACGAAACTGCGACCAATATTCTTGCAGAACGACGGAATTGATCGTCGAAAGGACAATGCGACAGAGATAAGCAAACGGTGGCAGGTTCCCCGGAAAAAATGAAGACGCTAACGATACCGATAAGACCGATAAAAGAAGTGCTCGTTGAACCGTAACGGGAGAAGGCGAAGAACGGAGAACGAGACCGATAAGAAAGGGCAACAATTAAAACCCGGAAGCGGCGTAACGCGATCTAGCAGCGAGGAGAGAGCGAGAGAGAGAGCCATTAGCGTTTCACGAGATAAACCCCCGGAAGGTTATTAGCGGGCCGTTAATCCAGCCTCGACATAATTACCCGACGTTATCCGACGCAGTCAGTCATAGTTTGAAACTCGGCACTCCATCGATTAATTTTCCATACTCTCTCTCTCTCTTGGAATCCTTCAGGGTTGCGACGTCGCGTCGCGGCGCGGCTAGCATTGCACGACGGTAGTATGCGGTGCTTCAAGGTCGGCCCTACAGAAACTATAGCTACACGGGGCAATGCGTAGAAACGCAACGGCGGTGTATGACGGGTCGGTTGTTGGCGAGCACGCGAATAAAAGCCTGACATTTCGACCCGATCCCCGGATGGACGTTAATTTCCTGGGGGCCGTCGATGAACCCGGCCCGAGAAGACAGCGCGCCTCGAAACGTCTGCGAAATCGACGAGAGAGCGTCGCTCGAATTCCCCGGATCCCGCTACCCCTGACATTTTGATTGCGATCAAACCCCCGGTGGGGCGGGGTGGGGGGAGGGGGTGGGTGGTTGCACGCTCCCGTGAAAAACAGAACGAAACCGACAAAAAAGGAGCGGAGACACGCGACACCGAATCGACATTTAGCGCGACGAGAGCGATGGAAAAACGAGAGCTCAAAATTAACTGTTTCCCGCAACGCTGTCGGACCGTGGCGGTCAACGGTTTCGCCGCAACCCCCCGATGAGGGTTTCAAAGTGGTCCAGGGTTTAGACCCTCTCTCTCTCTCTCTCTCTTCCTCTCTTCCTCTGTTCCTCCGCGTATGCATGCCCGCTCGCTGGATCGTTGGCTCGTTGGCTGGTTCGTTCGTTTCATCCCACGGCGATCAATTCCTCGGGCGTCCTCCCTCTCGCCGAGGAAAATGAGCGGGAACAATGAGAGCTCGCCTCCGTCAAAGTGGAAAACCGGTGACGTGTAATACGCCCAGGCAGATTCACTGGAAACACTGCTCTCGACCGTGCCAAACCCGGTCGAGGTGGCTGCAGGTGGTCGTGGCTCGGTACTTTTCGCTTTTCAGCTCTCCATCTCGCCGTCTCTCTCCTTCTCTCGCAAAAACCCCGTTGCACCCCGACCCCGGAGCCTTCCTTCTTTCGTTGTCTCCCTTTGTACCCATCACACGTGCACAACCATCCACGTGCCTATCAGCTTGCATTTCCCGATAACTGCCCGATACAACCCCTATCGGTCCGCGAATCGAGCCAATCATGGCGCTGCTCGGTGTCCATCGCCGGATCAGAATCTTCGGAAATGATCGAAGAATACTGCTTCTTAACCCCCCCCCCCCCCCTGCGACTATCTGTTCGATCGAAACGCGAAATGCGATAAGATGAAACGTCGATGAGATCGTTTGCAGATCGTAATACTGATTGTCCCAGCAGGAAGGCGTTCGATACGATCGACGGAAAAGAGGAAAATGGCGTCGTTTATCGTGAAGCTTGCGAATTTGTACGCGGTGTCCCTGTGCGCTCGATTGCGACTCTAAAGTCAGGGGGAACCGGACCAGGGAACTCAGGTGGGCCAAGAGGCCTCGGGCTATGACTATGATAAATTATACAGTAGTGACTATTGATCTCGCCGCGCCTAAGGTCAGACACTACGGCAAAATCGAGTCCGAGCCAACCATCGGCCCGCGAATAAATTCAATTTTCCCGCTCTGAATAACGTAACGGTTCTTACAGACCCTGGAGAGTGACTCGCGACTGGAAAATCACGATCTCCGTTGGAATATGTAAATTCAGGGTTATTGCGTGCCGATAAAGTTGTCCTGCGGAGCTTGGGACCCGGGGAGTTTGCTTGGAAAATCAGGAAATGTCCAGCTCCGGATCGAAAGAACTGAATCATTATTTATTGTACGAACGGCGTTCCCCTTAAACGACGCGTCAATAATTTATAAGCAGCCTGCGAACTTCTATGCTAATTCCCATTCCCATTTTCCTCTTCGTAAAATAAACAACGAGTGAAGAAATTTCTTCGTATCGAATAAAACTGACATTGTACTTTACAAATTTTCGCATAAATACACAAAGATCCGTATTCTAGTTACGGTCGCCTAGAAGAGTTATATTTATTTCACTGGACGAGCAAACTTTTTGTTAAAAACAGTACCGTCCAACTGTAAGAGACAACTTTTTTTATCGAACCATTTACCAGGCTATTTCTGTACTTTCTTTTGTTTATAATCGCAGAAGGCGTTGGCACCATTCGAGGGAAAACTACGAACAATTTCCTCGATAGTTCGGAATTAAGAAAAAACAGAATAGTCTCGGCGCGATATTCAATTCAATGAAACCGAGCCTCTTCTAGGAAATTGATGACGCGAATTATTAACGCGGAAAGTTTCGAAAAGAAACGAAACGAATAGTTGGCCGTGGTATAGCAGCCGCGTACAGGCCGCTAGAAACTAAGTCACCCGTGGAATCGGTTAATAACAATGACAGTAAGTTTGCGGAATTGACGCGAGGAAAGTTTACAGCTGCTCCACGCGTACACGCCGTGCCGCGCCGCTCGGAAAACCCGTTTTCCCTGAATATTCCGCCAATGTTTCGACAGATTCGTCGATATTTTGTCCCGACATTCCCGTCGGTGTATGTTCTACGCAAGGAAATTAACCCTTTGCACTTGACTGACGATGATCTATCTTTCACGGCAGGTACATGACCCCAAAATGATAACTAGACTGCGGATTTTAATGCAAAATAACAATTGTCATACAGGAGCCACATAGACATTCATTTCTTTTCATAATAATGTTAGAGAGTTGAAAACACTAAAATAGTATTTTTAAATTCTTTAAATGTCTTTAGCGTTTTGCATTTGACCTATTCATTTTTGTTATAAATGCATAGAATCCGCAGTCTAATGGTAACAACTGAAGTGATCACGCAACAGATTTTTAATCCCTGATATTATTAATTTACAATGTAAATAGAAAAAATCCTATTTAAATACAACGCAATTATTTCCGTGAATAAAGAAACATCTCCGAGCGCAGAGAGTTACAGTTAAAACCGTTTGTTGCCTACCTTGCTCTCTGTTTTGCTGAATCGAGCCGGATGTTCGAGCGAACGCTCGTCCGTCCTGTGTTCACGGATGTTTACGAGCCTCCATCAACCGAGTGGATAATCGGGCGGAATAAATGTTTCACGACGCGCCCGAAGGAAACGAAGAATCGCGAAAATGGCGGGGAGTCTTCTGAGAGAGCGGTTGGCAGAGGTACAAATCGCTTTGTCTATTCTCGAGGATCCGAGAAACAATGTCCCTAGAAAGCTGAAAGGGCTTGCCAAGACAGGTTCAGACGACACACCGCACCGGATCGGAATTCAGGATGTCCGGTCTCTCTCTCGTTTCGCATGACACTTCGCTCCGCGGAAATCTTGCCAGTTTTCACTCCCTCTCGCTCGCCAAAAATTCAATCGCACGGTTTCGCAAAACGATGCGGAACCGACTCTTCGCGGAAACGCCGTCCAATCGATAATAATCTGTTTCCGCGACCAGAACGGAGCCAGAGAACCTTCTATTTTCGGAGGGTAATCGACGGACTGCGGATTTTTCTATTCTTGGAGATAGAAGACGAAATATTATTAGGCGTACAAATTAATTGTAATTCAATTATTCGCTGTGTCCGTGGAATTTTCGTGGGTGATGGCTGAAATATCCGTAGTCCGTCGATTAGGGTAATAAAGGTGGAGGTGACTGACCGTCTTTCCGGTAGTAGAGGATCTCGAAATGCTTTTCGACGCCGGCGGCGAGGGCGTCGCGGAGGGCTGCGACTGCATGGGGCGATGTCATTGGCCCATGGAGGAACTCGCAGATCGCCGGTCTCTGCATCACTTCCGCCTTCGAGTAGCCCGTCAGACGGCAGAAACTGTCCGAGCAGTATATTATGTGACATAGTCCCTGTTGAGCGTTGGCCACTAAAAAACTTCGATCTGCGAACAGAAACAAACAGCAATTAGTCGCATGTCTACAACCAGAACATCATCTCCCAACATCAACCTTTCAACCAAAGAGCGCCCTTGCGCTCTTATATGGTATTAAACTCGTCGAGGAGCAGCTCGAAGAAACCCGATCTCTAATTATTGTCCAAAGACAAATTCGTCTCGTTGCGAGAAGGGACTCTCTCGCATAAATTGAACAATCTCTAGCTCGCTAGAATGCTGGTAGGTACAGAGGACGCAGTGTGGCCCGAGCTACAGTGAATTTTCATCGGCTCATTAGCGCGCGTGGTTGGCGTGCCTTCCGAGGCACGTCCGAAATTAACTTTTCCTGTCAGACGGCCCGGCAGAAATGGACAAGTCGACGGGAACACCGACGATTCTGGACGCTGTTTATAGATCCTCGATTCCTCAAAATGCAGACAAACGAAGGGACGCGTCGCGCCGCGTGGGCGGTCACCGTCGGAAACCTACAGTCCCCGTGAGAACCAAATTAAATCTCTCTAATGAACGTAAAATTAGCATGGAATTTTCGTTACATTAAAACAGTGGTCGGTAGTGAACGCGTTATAACGAACTGGTTCCAGGAATATTTCGATCGAGAGTGGTAGAAAGCGTTTTATGAAACGGTCATGCAGCCGGGACTTTAGAATAGCCAGGGTCCCTCAGTTTCCCGTTTCAATTGCGACCTTCATCCTAAATCTGGCGCGAGTGTTAGAGTGCACACCATAAAATATTTTGGTAACCGGTCGTTTAGGTTGTCTGCGGCGGGACATGGCGAGTCGCGGTTAATTCGGCTCGTTTCACGCGACGGCGACACATTCGGCCATTTTTTACGACACCGGCTCAAAGGAGCCGCTCAAACGGAACGGCACGCGTGCACGAAAGAGAAATGAACACCTTGACTGGTCGCACAGGCTCCGCTATTTCGGCCGGGACCGATTGTTCCGCCGAAACAATGGGAATTCCGTAACGGAACGGTGTATTCATGCTAGAACAACCCGGCGGCCGCAAATTCATCCATTTCTGATTTTACAATTAGCCAGCCTGTCCGACGCTAATTTTCCGTTTCGATCACCGGTAGACAATCGTTGTAGATCTTCAAGTGCTCGGCATAAATCTGAAAGTGATTCATCGTCAGTTTTCCGGGGGAAAAAGGACAATTCGAATACAAACGACCAAGATGGCGCGCGCGCGCGTCATCGACGACCCATGTTTCGCCGAACGTACTCCTGACAAATGGTCAGAGCGGGAATTATCATTAACGAAAATAAATTTCACATTGCTTCCCACCGACAAGTCTAATTGCGACGCGCCCCCTGCCGGTTCTCGCGGACTAGAATGCTCTCGAAACAACTGCAATATGGCGGGCCGACGCGACGGGACGCGGCGAATTTTACGAGGGTCGTGAAACAAGTAAATTTACCAGGTGTTTTGAACCCTGGTGTTCAACGAACCGCCGGACTCGGAAGCGACGACGAGTACGCGGTTTCAGCGAACGGTAACGTTCAACGTTTAACCTTTTCCTCTCTTTCTTTTCTCGCGCCCGACTAAATATAGCGGGGTTTGACAAGTCACCGAAGGACCTTGGACTCGCGTAAACGCGGTGCGAGTAGAAAGCCGCGAATTTACTATTTATAGTGGGACACTACGTGTTCGTTTGCTCGACACATACCGGGTTCACAGGGTTTATAGGTTTGCAGGGTACCGAAGAGATCGGCTTCGATACTCGTCAAATATTAACCTCGCTATAAACTAGTTCTACTCACCGAAGTACGCAACGTAATATCCTGTACAAACACACTCCTATCGGACGTTGTATGTCCAAC
Organism: Lasioglossum lativentre; assembly: GCA_916610255.1. Lineage (NCBI taxonomy): Eukaryota > Metazoa > Arthropoda > Insecta > Hymenoptera > Halictidae > Lasioglossum > Lasioglossum lativentre. The sequence goes on along the minus strand of OU744355.1, from coordinate 33,469,787 downwards.
TCGTGTAAAGAAATCAAACTTTGTTACCGCACGTTGTCGGGCAACAATGTCACATTGGTTACACGAGGTTGCATAATTTCGAGCGAGAGAAATCCTTGAAAATCCTGTTTACCCCGCGTCGCGGAAAGAAATTGGTCCTGATATTACAGGAAATTGAATTTCGCCAATGCCAAGAAGACTGCGGGTCGATGGGGCTGCCAGGTCCTACAATGTTTTAGTTATTTACGTTAGGTCGAATGAAAGGATCGATGCAACAAACGGTGCATAAGCTTCCGACCGACTAGATCGTTCGCTTTGTATTGCAAAAGCTCTGATGGAATTTGAACGCTTTACCTAGTCGAGAGATTCCATGACAACCTTCTCGATCACGCTCGGTTGCATTAAACAGGGACTGACAAAGAGATAAGGCCCGCGCTGAGCGCCGTAGTTTCGAGTTTCGATGATGGCGCGGCGCTGCTGTTGCGCGGATTCTATTGGAAACACACTTTGCATAGAACACTGCCATGGCGGGAAATTTGAACTCATCGTATAGGACAGTGATCGGCAAACTGCGGCTCTTTGGCTACTCGAGTGCGACTCTTCCACGAACGACGTGTTTAAAAATTATTTTATTTTAATTTAGTAGTATCTAGTTTTATTCAGTATACATTGCCGCTCAAAAATATGTGAACACTTCCTTAATTTTTATAACTACCTGAAAAAAGTTATGATATCTTTAGCAAATTTGATTACCTTGTATGTATTCCAGTTCGTATAGTATTAGAGAACATATTTGAATAATAATTTATCAAATATCTCACCGATAATGATAAAAAATAATTATATCTTCTTTTCATCTACATATCCACCGCGTGCTTTTATGACCGCGTTTACTAGTCGCGGCATCTTGGCTATTAATTTTTTCATTATTTCACTATCAATAAGGTTCCACTCAGATTCTAAGATGTTCCACAAACGTTTTCAGATTTGGGACATCGTTTTCGGATGCAACGAAATATAACGCAGTTTTCCACCCACCGGATAGACTTTTATTCATTTAAGAAAATTGAACTAAATTGTTAATTATAGAATTTAGCAACAAATATTGTTTAATAATAAAAATATACATTATACATATATCATGAACACGGTAAGTGTCCACATACTTTTGAGCGGCAGTGTACCTACATAGTTTTAACCGACTTCAAAAACAGGGTTCTTGTCACACAATTTGGCTCTCAAAAGAAATCTAAATCGTTTTACCACTGATATTTGGCTCTTTTGACTAATGAGTTTGCCGACCACTGGTATAAAGTGTATTTGCTTGTAAAGAGTAATTTATCGTCTTTTTAACTAATAAATTTTAAGTTGCGAATTTATAGCAAAAATACTGAAAAAGTAACATTTACTGTACAGCTAGTATAAATTAAAATTCATAAATCGTATGAACTTTTGTGGCTGACTCAATGATTTGTAAAAGAGTCACCGGAACGAGTAGACGTCATTTTCAGTCCGCGTGACAAGTGTTACACTGTGACAAGGGTGTAACACCGTGGCAGAGGGGTTGGCGTTTACGAAAAGGGGTGGCTCGTCCGAAGGGGCTGGTCGAGAAAAATGCCAGAGTCGAGGGATGTATCGCGAATTTTCAAGTGCGTCGCAAGAGTACCGACGTCGTACCAGAATCCGAGAGACATGTCGGTCCCGGTGCACGTCGAATTGCGCCGCGTTCCTCGCCTGCCATCGATTCACCCTCTCTTGGGTCCCGTCGAATGCCGAAACATTCTGCGAAGTACAATCGCGGTCTAATGAAGGGAAATGGAAAATGCGTAGGAACGCGCGGCCCGTCACCAATTGTTGATCAACATAGCGGGGACGTGCCGGATGAAATCATCGGCGATATTACGTGACCGTTTACACAAACGGTCCACGATTCTGCGCGCAAATCACCGAACAGTACGCGATGACCATTGCCGCAGATTATTTGCTAAAAGATACACGAGGTTGCTATTTACAATTTTCTTCCAGCTCTCCTTTACTGATTCTTATGGTTTTGGACACGATCAGTTCAATATATAATTGTATTGTATTGTTAACATTTAGGCCAGGTAGAAATGTAAAGAATGTTACACGCCTGGCAAACATGCTTTAATATTCCTGGAACGATAGGGGTTGAAAAATGCAGGGCATTTTTCGAAAGGGGCAGCCTCCCCTACAACGAAGCCAACAAAATAACATGAATAATTATTCACTGTGCACTAGCACGAAGAAGATTAATGTGTGTTTCCCCTCGAACTCAAGGGATGATTCAGTGAATCCGAAATAGTCTAGGTTCCAAGTTAAAGTACGTCTCTTTCATCCCCAATCTTTTTATGCGGCAAGATTGAGCAATCTTTTAACTTTCTACCGAAGCTGGATAGAAATTAGCAGATGCTGGCTGGAAGGATCGGGAACAAGAAAAACTTGCAATTAAAGTAATTCCACGGCGCAACTCCTAAGCGAGCGAGGTATCGTCGCTTCGCGTTTTCGACGCTAATTCGATTTACCATATCTCGCAACACCGTAGAAATTGTTCAATTCCATTTCTTTTGTTTGAACGACACCGCTGGATATTTCGAGCCTCGGAAGCATTAAAAACGCCGTTCTCCACCGGCTAGAGGAATAATTTAATCTCCTCCCCGGGGAAGTCATAAATTCTTGGCCCTCATTTTCATCTTCTACCGCCGGAACCCGGTTTCCTTCGTCCCTTTTATTTTCCCAGGCATTACAAACGTTTCCGCCGTCGTTTTCGACGAACGTATTCCCCCGGTTCCGCGTTTCGACGATCGCGGGAATATAATTTAAAACCCCGGATAATTAAGCCACCGCGCGGTGAAACGACCACGCCAAATAAAAACACTCTTTCTGTCCAACAAAAATATTTTACCTCACAAAGAACCCAGATAAACGAAATTGCAAGATTTATGTATACTATTCGATTCATTAGCCCTTCGCTATTAACATTAGGTTTTACGGAGCGCTAAACTTCTAAGTTCTAATCATGAAAAAAAATCGTAGAACCAGGGTTTAATTGAACCATTTGGCAGACGATCTGATATTCGAGGCAAGAGTCAAATGGTCCCATCGGCATTTTTCCGGAGGGTCGGTCATTTAGGGTTGAAAAGAGCGATAACGTCGCGCGTTATTTTTTTTGTTCATTAAGCCGATGTCCAGCACGCGGCGCAACAAGCGTGATCCGATAGTATTTATCGCGAAAGTTTCGCCGCATTTCGTTCCCCTTTTGCTATTCAATATTTTTTCCTCTGCCGCCAGTGTTCTCTGAGAGAGAGAGAGAGAGAGAGAGAGAGAGAGAGAGAGTGAGAGGGAGCTCTAATTCGTTCCCACGCACGGCAGTTTAATTACGTCCGGGCAACTTGCCGTGTAACGGATACATCGAACATTCTCTCCCCTGGATAAAAAAAAGGGGCGCATAGTTTCGACCCCCGTTAAAACACAACCCGAAACAATGTTCATTCTCTAATTCCCACTGATCGATGGTAATTGCCGGCTAACTGGAAACGGTGTGCTGTACACGACAGTGTTGCGTTCACTAGTTTAACCATGATTAATACTCGTTTCCACTATTGCGCCCGCCGCGCCGCTCCGCGCCGCGCCGTAGACGGAATAGCAACGATGCCTCGTTTCCCATCGGTCGCCGGAGATTAATTGCCAGTCATTTTTGCCGCTCACGTCTACCGATCCACGGAAAAATCAATCACCCGAATATCGGCCGATCGAGACCCTGTCTATCCTCGTTCTCGATCCCAGTCGATCCGAAAACTTTTTTAACCCGTCATCCTACTGATATTTATGCCAAGAGTATATTTGCCGCAGCGGTTGCTCCAAACCTAGACTATTTTTCCTGGTGAATAAAAATAAGCAAACAATGATGAGAAATCCGCAGTCTATTTATAAAATACAGTTGATTTATAGTTTCCTATGCTCTTGAGAAATTGCGCAAGCTTTACGAACTTCCACGTGCCTAATTAAGCAGCAATAATTTCCGCTCGTCAACGTTTTACGAACGTAGGTCCCTGGAGTACAAGATCTACGAACAACGGCACACCTTCGATGGGCGACAAAGGGCCATTTTTCCGGCAATTTACCGGGAACAGCGAGCCCTCGAAACCTCGTTTCCCTAATCGCATTCTTGGCGTCGCGTCGCGTCGTGTCGCGCGCCTCCCCTAAATGATTTTCTCGCGGGCTAAACGAAATTTTCGCCGAGTCACGGGGTGCACAGAATTTGGTAAGAGATTCTTCGGTTCGAGTAGAATCGTCCGAGAATCTAGAGACGAAGCATCCCGAGGAATAAATACCAAGATAGATAAGCCGGACAAGAGAAGCTAGGAGCTCGCGGGGATTTCTTTTCAGGAATCCTCGGGCCGAGTTTATCGGCCGAACTAGAAATAGATTTTGCCGAGTTCGCATCGGAGACAGCCTCGACAGCCTCGACAGCCTCGACAGCCTCGCAGGGCTGGGCCCTTTGCCAAGGATGTCACTTAGCCGCGAGAACTACTTTGCTATCCGTGCCGTTCCAGAATACTGACCGCCTAAACTCTTATCTTTCCGAGCCGCTAAACTGCCCGCGACCCCTAATCCCAACCACGCAAAAACATCCTCCATCTTTCAAATTCGTCCCTCCGGGACCACTCTTCATTTTCCAGCGCGAGAAGACGTTCCGGAAAATTCGCTGACTCCCGTCTGCGAAGCTGATCTCTAGTCTGGGTTCATTTCAAGATTGATTCAACACAAGATTGCCAACAAATGCAGCTAATTTTTGTTTACAAAATGTACAGAGGAGCTTCGAGGAATATTTTACAAAAATTTTGCCTGGATTGTCAGGCTAAACCCTTTGCACTCGGAGCTATTTTAACTCGAAAATTAAAAATTTCTTCCGACCTAGAATAATTCCATTCAAAATGATTTTTTCTTCATTTTATGGATATGAAATTGATGTAATACCTCATACAATACTTAAATGTTTAGTAACTTATTAGATTGCACCATATTTAATAATGTAAACAATACTGTGAATAATGGTAGAGCAATTTTTAGCGACTCTGAGTCGCCACTCGAGTGCTAAGGGTTAATACCACTGGATGGTAAAGGTTGGTAGAATTTTTCAATGTTCTCCGCTTTTTATTTTGCGGGGTCGATCGATTTGGCAAACGAGCGGCTCGAATAGTCAACGATGATTGAATAAGTGAGACTAGAGGCCCCGTCGTTTTCCCGAGAAGCGATAGCAGCGAGCTTTATGGGTTTTCCGCGAAGCCGCGCGACAGGAAACGGTGTCCTGTATTATTTTCATCGCGAAGACCGACGCGACGTCCGCGAATGTATTCGGACACTCGGCCCGAATGGATTATAAATACCCGACGGACCGCGGATTACAGCGCATTTTCCGTTTCCCGTGGCCGACAATACGGCAGGATTTAGGGGATCGGTCGCGTCGAGCACCGCTGCCCGCCGCGACGCGTATTAAATTATCCAATCCGGCACTTTTAAATCAATATTTCATATTTACGGCTGACAGACCGACAAGCCCCTTATCTTTCCGGGACAGTAATGCGTCGGACACCTTTAATGTCTTCCGCGTTATAAACGGGCCGAATTTATCGCCGCAAATGAAACGGGGCTTTTTGTACCGGAGCCTGCCCCGCGATTATATGTTTAATTACACGTTTCGATCGTTAATGGATGGTAATGCCCGTGACATTTATTCGAAACTTTTTACCGTCCGTCAAACTGATAACCAAGTACGATATGAACGGTAGTAAACTGCTAACCTAGTGGTAATTAGTTATTGGTCTTATCTTTCATCGGTCTACGTCCAGATTGAAGGGCACTGGAAAGGAGAATTTAGCACGTTGTTTGAGTAAACGACTTGCTCTTGAATTTGTTTTATCGTTCGCAAACACACAATATGAAAAAAAAAAAAAAATAGATTTTCATCCCTCAACCCATTGTTCGAGGGAAACTAGTCGAGCACTGAAACTCAGTGTGAAAAGATCAGCACGAATGGATCAGCAATTTTCGATCACTGTGACTAGGTCACGTTTCGATGGACGTTCGCGGAACCACTGAGCAATCCTTAACGCGTATTGACATCTACAAAAGCGAGGGATCGTAAATAGGATCTGCTCTCTAAAATTAGCACGCCGGTCAGAATCGTCCGGATAATTACGGACAGAGCACCCCTCTTCCTATACCAGTATTATTTCGAACTACAAATCAACAATGTTAAACCCGGAGTGGACAGATCCACGATTTTCCCTGGGAAAATGGGGCGCCAGCTAAATAACGCGAGATCCAAGGATAGTTCGGGACAGCACGTGCCGAGTGACGATAGCGTGGGTGAAATGGTTCTGGGAAAGTCATAGCTTCTTTGGATCAGTGGGGTGGGGAGTGTTTGAGATTTTTGGCGAGGCGGAAGTGTTTCCTAGGAACGTTCAACCGGTAACTTTGTTATTCCCGCGATCGAGAGAAAGAGAGAGAGAGAGAGAGAGAGAGAGAGAGAGAGAGAGAGCGAGAGAGAGAGAGAGCGAGTCTCGATATCAGCGGACTATGTTTCGCGCACCGTGGACTGACGAATCTCGATTTATCTCCGACCGCGGCGTCCTTGAACGATAAACGAGTGAACTGGTCGTCTTACCCCGAAAACCCGAAAATACGATGGAGTCACGCTAGGCTCTGCCGGGGCAGTGTTGTGACAAGCTGGAGCGACCTTGTCGTCGCGTTAAACTTAAATCCGCTCACGCGGTTCGATTTAAACATCCTATACTATATATAAACATAGGACTGGCCCGTGATCCGGCTGTGACCCAGGTCGAAGAGGTTCCCGTCGGAGTGAAAAAAACCCCCTCCCCGGAAAAAGGAAGAATCGAAAGAGAAACGCCTCCGACCTGTCGATAGCCCGTGCCGGGAACGAGGCAACTTGAATTACAATATCGCGCTCTGCTCCGCGCGATTTTCGATCGCTTTTCCAAGCGTTTCGTATTGGAAGGACTGTATATTTTAATGCTCCACTCTCTTTTCCCTTTATCGTTTCTTCTTTTTGGACCTGTCGTTCCAATCGAATAGCAAAATATTTTTTCAACGGAACAACTGGGTTAAAGTCTTTTACATATAACAGCGAGTAAAAGAGGAAAAAACCGTCAGAATGAAAGCGCGCGCTCTCGGCTAACAAGTGGAATGATATTCTACATGGAAAAACGAGTCGAAAGTGTGGAGTGAAGTTTGCACGTGCGATGCTTCGTTTGCGAGATAATCGAGTTCGAAGAAGAGTAGTCGTAATTGCCAGTGGAAACGGTCGGCCATGGTCAGACGCTCCGATTCCAGGTTCGACGAGAGTTCATCCGCGATTATACACAGTGAGGTGAACTGCACCGTATATTCCACCAAATTCGATGTACTATTTACGCGTATTAACTGATCTCTCTATTGCACTGAATAATAATTTACTCTGGTCCGCGTGACGTTTCATATCACTCCTTTATTTGATCCAGTCATAATTCCATGTTTTCTCTCGTTTTGATTTTTAAAGCTGTTCCTGTTGTTTAATATACGATATTGAAGAGCACTTCGAGAGATTCTGATCGATACACAAGTGCGAACAAAAAACAAGTTGGTACAAAAAGCACGCTAGTATTTCATCGTTCCCGCAATTTTTCGAATAAATCCGCGCGGGATCAGGGGCTTCGAAAATCGGTTTGTGAAAATTGTAAATGGCTAAAACGTGTAAGATCGGAGGATTTCGGAGCGTTGGCGTGTAGAGGGTGTCGCGATGACCATTATCGAGGCGGTACCGCTCGGAAAACGTAAAGTGGAGCGGCTGATGGAATTACGGAGCCGCTGGAATCGTGACCGTGGTCGTGAACAGGCGTCGGTAACTTTCCTTCGTTGGTTTCCGTCGACTTAGTCATCTCGTTGCTCCTTTAAACCGTTGTCCACGGGGACTCCGGGCCGAAGTATGCGGCCGGGATATACTTCTGTGCCAAGAACGCACTCTCGCAACGCCGCCGCCGCCTTGTCGTCGAGCAAAATAGAGATTCTACGAAAGAACGTGAATTTTAAGATCCGCGAGAGCTCTCGTGGCTGATCGCATCGGGAATATATTTTCGGTGGCACGACGCGCGACGTGACGGTATTCCGAGCCGTGTCCAAGGCGATCGATCCTATCGGCGACCAGCGGGGATTAATCGAAATCTATTCATACCGCGGAAGATTACCGGTTCCAGCTTAATAAACGATCGCAATCGGTGTCCTGTATCGGAATTCGTTCGAATCGCCTCGGGATCGCTTCGGGATCGCCACATAAATTCCGAGGAAATCCAATCTAATCCCCGTCATGCTGAAAATACAAGCGTAAAGACAAGCCTCTGGAGATTGTTACCTCTTAGGCAGCGCACTACGAACGAAACTTTTCTCCGTCGTCCAGAAAAATTCTATGTGCACCGTGCATTAACCCTAAAAACTACTTTCGTACGTACTTTCGAGCGTGCAAATCGAGGCTACAAAGTGCCATTTTCCTAAAAATTTTACTTTCTATTCCATTCGATTTTTATTCCTACAAAAATTATTATTAGAAAATTTCTTTCGACCCTAGGACCGTAAGACAGTAAAGAAGCATCAAAACGTGGAATTTCCGCAAACAGAAACAAACTTATCAAAAATTCTATCTGCCACGTCAGGAGAAATATAAACTCCACGCCGAAGTGTATTAAAGCTGTTATTTTCCAGGACTTAATTCAATTGCGGCTCTGGAAGAAGAACCGCGTCGGGAGCCAAGGTTGCAGGAGCCTCGATTCGCGAAGAACGCAATATCCACGAGTCGCAATAAAACGCGGCGCGCCTCCGCATAGCTAGAGACCCTCTGGTTCTGGAATAATAGAATGTATAATTGAAGAAAGATTTCCGGGAAAGCCCGCGGTTTATTTTGATCCGGCTCGGATCGCGAATAGTGGCGGATCCGTGGTTCTCGTGGATCCGCGGCCATTATCCGGGCGCGGGGGAATATCTCGTCGGTGGAAAAACAAGCATCGCCGGTGATTCTTACGGAGCTAATCGGCAATAAAGTCTCCGATTCATCTGGTTTCACGACCCCGTTGCGCGAGGCGATGCGTCTTGAACGATTGTTACCATGTGGCGTTGCAAACGGCCCGCGAAAGTGCACGGGACGCGGCGCAACGCGTTGCAACGCTGTGCAACACGGCCCAGAAGGATCTTCAAAGAGCTGTAAATCGACTGGGGAACGTCGGGCCAGTGAAAAATAATAAACCGCGCAGCTGGTGGCTCAAAGAGAGCCTCCTCGACAAGATGCATCGCGGGAATCGCGTGTTTGTCGCGACAATTAGTGCTCCGAGCGCTTCGAAACATAGAGACCACTCTGAAAAAATTCTGCAACCATTCAAACTTAGAATTGACCCACCGCGGTACACAATAATCAAAAACCTTCGTGCAGAAATTGAAGAAATCTGAAGTTTTAGGTATCTGAACAATTATCTAATTCTGGACTGACAAGTAACACTACCCAACTGATACTCACTGATTTCAATGAAATTTAACGTACTTATTAAACACCGAAAAATATTAAATACGTGTTTTTTTTGTTTCGGCTAAAACCGCTTTTTAGGGGTAGAAAGCACCCCTCAACCTCTGGAGATGGAAACGTTTGTGGCTAATTATTTCTTAAAGGATACAGTTTCTGCAAAAAGTGCTAGATCCAGAGTTGTACAGTTCAGAGTGATGCACTTGATGGTGTCCTTGAATCGACCTCAGAGTAGCTCTCGATCTAGCACTTTTTTCAGAAACTGTATCCTTTAAGAAGGTTGAGGGGTGCTTTCGGAGTTTAATAGGTACGTTAAATTTCATTGAAATCAGTGAGTATCAGTTGGGTAGTGTTACTTGCGAGTCAGTTTTTGGACTATGTTCAATTTAGAAATTTTGCTTCAGTCAAAAGTATATGGAATAGTATGAAAAATATTTCTGTGATTTTGAGTCACGTTGGAATTGGAATTTAGAAGGGTTAAGGTTCGCCGAGGAAAGTACGAGTGTAGAGCGACGACGACCGACTTTCGAGGCGACGGAATCCGAGCGACTCGCGTGAAAATCGTTCCAGCGTGGCATCGCGTGTATTTATAACGCTAATTTGAATGGTGCCTAGGCCAGTACTCAATTTCGAAATATATTTCAGCGACACATGTGGTCCACGTTAAATCACGACCACCGCGCGTCTTGGACAACCATTTTGCACCCGACCCGACAACATTCACGTATCCGCTGGAGCTTTTTCGTCGGCTTCGTTTCACGTGCTCGCCGTCACGTCGTTCCAAACAGGTTGTAATTACTTGTATTCGCATCTCTCTACTCGTATTAAAAAATTATGCCGGTCCATTCGATTTGTGTAACTTGATGTGCCTCTAGTTGCCAATTGAGTGTAACGATGAACAGTCAAAAGATAAACAGCCTTCGTACATTCTTTCGTTAAAACATGCAAAAAGATATAATTGAAAGCATCTTTACAATTTCGATGGCAGTAGATTCACCGTTGAAAATCGATTCACGTCGATATCGAGGAACTTCCGCGTAAGTCGAAGCCAACGAGTGAGAAAAGGTGGATCGTTCTTGTTTGCACGGACGATTATTTACAATTTCCAACGTTGATGGGCGAATTAATTTTTGCAGAGGCGGAGGCGCACGCGATCCTCAAAGCGAAACGTTCCAGAATTAATGATCTCTTGCTCCGGCTCTCGCGAGATATCGAGAAAAACAAACAATCGATCCATCCGATGGACGCGGCTCATCGCGTTATAAAAAACCGGCGAATCCGTGGGAGTCCCGCCGGCGATCGATACGCGATAAATCGATCGGACCGGTACCGATTTAACTAGCATTTTTACCAAGACTGCAAAACATTAGAGAAACCGAAGGAAATCGAGTCTGAACAAAATGGAGTAAATCGATCGAAAGTTTGGTAACGATAAATGTTCGTTCTATAATTTTTCCGAGCCACGAATCCATCCAGTTCCTCAGTCTAGCGAGCAAGAATACTTTAAATTGGAATTCGGTGTAGAAAAATTAAATGGGAGGACAAACACTCGGCCGGTATACATAGCAAATCACTTTCCCCGATGATCTCTTATCCCCGTCGCAGCCTCGTTTCCCTTTTTCTCGTTTTTCTTATCCATTCGGAATCGAATTACTCTCCCGCTACGGGGGGCAATTTATCTCATTTCCATTTCATTTAATTTCCCATCGAGATCGGATTAACAGCAGCTGTTAACCGTGGCTCGCCCTTCGAGGCGGCGATCTCATTTCGTCTCTTATTCTTCGTCGGCATTCTCCGAGTCAACGGAACATCGCGCGACAAAGGCGCGCGGTAATAAAGCTCTCGCGAACTTCGCGAAAACTTAGCCGGCGTTCATTGAAACGCGAGACAGCGTTAGCGAACGACTCCTAGAAGCCCGAAACGAACAGGGAAAGAAAGCCCGAGGGAAAAGTTCGCGGAAAATTTCCCGGATGAAAGTATTCGATCAAACGAGACTCGAGCAGCCGTCGTTATATTCATTTTTACATTTCACGTGAAAAGTGTCTCTTAAGGAGAAAACGTAATCCGAAAGACACCGATCTTGATCAAGTGCTCAAAAGTAGTCCAATGTTTCCTCGTGCCGGTTAAATTTTTATACAATTTTTATATGACGGTAGACAGTGCGAATTTCATTTTTTTTTAAGGGATGCTATTTTCCAAAATCATACGAACTCTTTCTATTCAGCAATAGAAATATTCTACAACGAAATAAAATGAGACGGTTATGTATTGAATTTCTTCATCTATTCAGTGGATCATTCGATAATCGAACTACGTATTCATTTTTGCGGAAGGTTACTTTATACAGCGTTCGAAATGATATTTACGCGAGGGTTGCTACTTTCGGCCTCGAAACCACCCCTGTATATTTCGACAGGGTTAAAAATAGTGGCGTATTTCCAAACGAAATAAATAGGCGTGCAGCGTGTGACGCGGCCGATGCAGTCTCTCGATGATCGAGGCTGGGAGACGGTGATCGAGAATCATCGAACGGGAATCGCAGCAGAGACGATCTGTCGTGCGTCAAAGCGTCCGGCGTCCATAAATACGTTTCACTCGCGGCCGGAATCGTCTTTAATATTGGCCGAACGTTTCCTGCCTCGCGACGGGCCTGTATTATTTTTGGCGGTGCTTTCCCAAGTTCTGGTTACGGGATTCGTCGTAGCATCGAGCACTCTGGCCCACCGGTGCTCACCGCCATTATCGATAAACAGAACTTTCCGATGTCTCGGCTCACCGAAATACATATTGCATTCCGGCACGATCGATACGTTTTCGCCGATCGGATTCTGGGGAACTCGATAGCGGGTCGAGTTAACCCTGAAATCGATCGTTATTCTGCCACTTTGCATCTTCTTTCACTCTTTTCCATATATTTCCAGCGATATCTAAATACGAGAAGACTGTGCAATTGATACAGCAACAAATACACAGCGGATTTGTATGCAAAATAAAAATTGTCCAAGTCAGTTATCCGCAGTCTACTGCGAAACAATCGTATCCTTTCGGCTTCACTTTTGCAAAGATCTCAAGTTTTCCTTTCGCAAAAACGTACCGAGGTGAAAGGTATGATTGAAGACGAAGTTACGCGTCGCAGGCACTGCTATTTTTAAGGGAGTGTTTTATAGATCGAAATAAATCATGATCCGGCGGCGCAATGTCAGGCGAATATGCCGGATGCGGTAAAACTTCCCGGTCCAGCTGTGTTTCTTTTTCTTGGGTTCTTTTTATTGCATCGTCGTGTGTCGCGATAGGACGTGTACGCAGTTTTCTCGAACCTTCCAGTATCTACGAACTGTACAAACGTCCTGATTATTGCTAGCAGCCGTCGGTAGAAATCATGTCATTCGAACCACAACCCGATGAATAAATTCACAACCCGTGTACGATTCTGGTGATTCGTGTACCTTGTACGTCAAAGGGGCCGCCGCGGATTAAATCAGGATTATTATTCACAGCTCGCTACAACGAATTAGGAGCCGATCGATCATTCCCGGACAAGCGGTGTTTAGTCTGCGGACTTAATTAGCCTTCTGTCCAGCTGTTCGGCCGAGCATGAACGCCGAAGGGTGTGCATTTCGTTAAAAGTCACTCGAGAAAGGATAAACGTTAGAGAACAGGGAGATCCGACAGCTGGACCGACACTCCGCGATTTCTCGAATGGAGACATTGAAAGTAACGATGTGGACGCAGTAAAAACAATCCTCTCTCACTCTAGAAAGAAGGACAAAGATAACCCCTCGACATTCTAGTCGATGCAAAAACGAAATGCAAGAGACAGAGAGCGCGGGGGGAGGGAGGGAGACGAGTAAAAAGCGGAAGATTCCCCCCACATCGAATTATTCATAATCGTCTCCGCGGCAGGGCCAGCGTGAATAATGCATTCGAAGCCGGAGTAATTATAGCAATCGGTTCGATTGGCAGCCGCCTTGATGAACCCGTCCATTAGCATCTATAGATCTATAGATCTATAATGCCACGCTACCCGCCACCCTCTCCGGACCACCAGGGAGAAAAAACGAACGAACAGCAGGGGAGGAGGGCGAGGGTTCGTGGAGGACCGCGGAGAATTTTAAATATCCATCCTGGCAACAGCCCAAACTTTCTGGACGAATTTATCGCGCGCGCGGCGGCACACGTATTCCTCGTCATTATGTACGCGTACACCTCGCCGCGTAAACGCCGACGAAAGAAACACCGAGAAATAGAGCCGCGAGGAGGAACGGGAAAGATCGGAAACAAGAAGTCTACCATCTTGATTGCGATTTCCGTTATCGGACCGCTAACGCGATAACGTCGGCAAGATCCTCGTGAAAATTAAAAGTACTGCTAATTCTAGAAAGAAACGTGGAATAACGGTGATAGCTTCTCGGAGTCTACCTACGTGGTAACGCATAATCTATCAGCAGCTAGCGCTTTGATACACGCTAGAACTCTCATCAACCCTATCGCAAGTGTTCGAAACTGAATAACAGCGGCGAAGTTCCGCGAAGTTCGACGCAAGCGAAGTCAGCGAGTCTTCCGACGACGATGTTCGTCGGCGGAGCGTAGTAAGGAAATAGCGATGAAACGTAATCGCAATTAGGTTTGAACGCGGTGTTAATTACGCCGAGGCGAGGGGGTGATCGGTGTCAAGGACAGGTGGTCGGTAAAGTTGCTCGGCGTGTTCACGCGTGCACGAGCGAGGCTGGCTCGAAAATGTGACACCAGGAACCTGGCACGGTCTGTCGTTTTCGTGTACGAAGCTATTAAAAGTCGACAATTCGGATCGAGCCGCGAGTCGTGCGGCTCGCAAGGCAAAGAACCCACCCTTCTAACTGGTCACGTTGTTGTTGCTTATAAATTTCTCTTATCTGAGAAACGATTTAATTACAACGAGCTCTCTTTCCGACTTCGCTCCCGAGGACCGGCCGAACTGTTCGAGCGAAAACTGTCGAGCGGAGGCCAAATTGTTGCGTGGCATTTACGAGCGGGGATTTGATGGATTTATGTTTAGGAAACAGGGCGAACAGGGGGAACACAACGCGAAACTCTCTCGAAATTACCAGAAGCGGTGTTTCAAACTGGGACCAAAGAAAATCGGAGCGGAGCGGGGGCGACGCGCCGCACAGCATCGGGGTCCAACTATATCTGAAGTTCCAGTCGATTTCTGGCGCCGGAAGCGCCGTCGAAACTCCACCGTATCAGCCCGCAGCTCGATCATCCGCTTGTCGACATCTCTTTCTCTCGCGACGCCTCCGCGAAACGAGTCGCTCCTCGAGAACGCGGCCCGTAAATCCCTATGGAACCGCTGATTCATCCGCGTACAGAAAATCAATTTCACCGTCGACGTTGTAAATTGTGCACATCCCACGAGAGAGTCTATTGTGCCGCATCGCACCCTCTAGATTTTTTAATTAATCATTGCCTCCCCCCCCCCCCCCCCCCCGGCGCGTCCTGCTGTTCGCTCTAATACACACAGTCGCAGGTTGATTCTTGGTCTATCTGTGTAGGTCTAGATTGTTTCTTCGATCTTGCCGCAAAGGCTACTCTGCGCTAGCTTTTTCTCCGGTAGCCCTTGACAGTACAAGGTTTTCTTTTTTTCTTACCGCCAAAGCAGTTGATCGATGCTTTACTTTTTCCCCTTGGGAATAAATTTCCTTAATAACCGCAGGCTTAATGCCACCGAATCGGGAAAATTCGAAGTACTTACTCTACCGTTTCATTTTCTAGAGACAATCGATTTAGCGAACTAGGGGTTCGAGCCTGCCTCTCTTTAGAAACTGAGAAGTAACATTTCAAATGTCCCGCTTAACCTTTTTCTCCTTGAAGTTCTGAACTTCAATTTTTGTGATCGATATCTAAGCGTTATAGTAGAGACGTAGCGTAAATATGAGCTGTGTGTTTAGTCAGCGAAATCATTACCTATGAACGAGAAAGTTGTCTGGTGGCAAACGGTATGGCAAGGGGTGAGATTGGAACAGGGGTGTAAAACCGGATGGACGATGAAATTACCGAGGGGTAAATCTGGGCGAAGAGCCGAGGTTCGGGGTCGGTGGATTAGATGGCGGATACGACAGGCGGATAGGAACTCTAAGTCCCGTCCCGTCAACGTGACAAAGGTCACCATTTTAGGGTTAAGCGTCTTAACGCGTCGAGAGAGCGAGGCTGGTTCATTTGTTAGTCAGCGAAAGAAATCCCCAGCGTCGTCGTTCTTCGTCATCGGTATCGCGAGATGATGGTTGGTCGATTACCGTACGATTTAGCTGTTTTCAAGGCCCTTGGATGCAATTTGCCGGCATTTGCCTGCGGGATAGATTGCCCTCCAACGTCGTATTCGATTAGGATACAAGAGGACAGCTGAAGAGTATCGAGAAGATGGCCGATGGCTGATGAAGAAGGAGCGGAGGTGGCGGAGGAGTAGGAGGAATCGAAGGAAGTGGAGAAGGAGGAGGAGAAGGAGGAGGCGGTGCCAGCTAAAAAGAAAAAAAGAGAAACGAGGCGGCGAACGGGGTTGGATGTGCCCGCTATAGAGAGGACGTCAGATTAGAAGCCAAGGCTTGACGGACAGCAATGCCACCGGGACAAAAGCCCACCCTGAAGGGGCTGGCATACATATTTTTTATTATATAAATTGGCGCTCCAAAGGTTTCCCAAGAATTTATCGCGTTAATGCCTATTACCGTGCGCCCTTCTGTACGACAGCCCGGTGGCTTTTGTAAACGAGCGATGATACGAGCGACCTCATCCAACTCGTTCCACCTCCATCCTACCCTTTGTGAATCCCCGTCCCGCGAAACACCCGAAGGAAATTGCGAGGGAACGCAATTCCTGCTGAAAATGTCTCGGTCATCCGAAGGCGTTTCGGTACGTCCGTTAAAGATCGTTCTCCTTTCCGGAGTTCAATAGGTCCGAACCTAAGCTAAAAAAAAAAATAGCTATAGACCAAGAAACGTTTTTCTCGAACCGGGATATTGCTTTCCCTTTCCAACTTCGAACACGTAGATTCGACGATTCCCTGTCTTCCGGCGCGATGGCGGAAATATGTTTCACCGGGAATCGCATCTGTTGGCAGCGGCCTGAACCTTTATGCAAACGGGCTCGGCACTCTTTCGAGCACTTAATCCTCGCTTTGGATCGCGTCCCACCGAAAGCGTGCGCGTTCACGACGACAACAACTCGTTGCTGTCAGCTATAATGCTCTATGAACCTGTTCGAGCGAATTCATTGATGAGAACGTCGCACATTCGTCTAGCAAACAAAAATGACGAATCATTAGAAAACGGGTCGGGATTAACGCTAAGAGCATTTGTTATTTGTCGTGTATCCGAGCCAAAGGGAGCAAACGCGTTAACATAGCGAAAACCGAGACGAATAAATGACCGGTCCGAGCAAGAAAAAATCGCTAAAAAATGCGGCCAGTCCGCGAGTCTTGGTTGAAGAGAGTGACGTCATTGTCGGAACGCGAAAAAAATCGGCCGTCGAAAGAATCGGTTGCGTTGCCCCGTTGGTCTGCCCCTGGCCCCCTGCTCGGCCGGTTTCCCGCGGGTTCTGTTCCCCAGCGAGGACTCGAGGCATGCCTCGAGTGATATTGCCAGTGACATGCATTGTCCCATTGTGAAACAGAACTACCCCTTTCCTCCGTTTAACCGAGCCTCTCTCCGCCACCGCGAGGCTTCCCCTCAGCCTCCTCACCCCTCCCCTCGGCTATCCTCCGTCGGAGATGTTTTAAATAATATTGAAAATGGAGTTCTGGCTCGATGCCTGCTCGTCCCATATATACCAGGTGGAGTACTTCTGAAAAACTCTTCGATTATATCGAGAGCCGGCCAGAACGACGATCCTCCGGACCCCCGGCTAACTTTATTTTCATCTTTTTCTCCGCGGGCCGAGAAAACGAAACGAACAGAACGGAGAGAGCAGAGAGATCTCCGCCACTCGACGGGAAAACTTTCATTAAAGTTTTCACGCGACCTCGGGTATTATGAAAATAAGTGAAACGAGGGAAGAAGAGCAGGAAGAGAAGCGATCAGAAAACGAGGGAATCAATTTCGCTTTATTCGATTGGCCGCTCGCTCGCTCGCTCGCGACGCGTCTCCTCCGGTTAACCTGATCGAAGCGGACGCCCGAGAAAAGTGCACGTCGAACCGTGGAATTGATCGTCTCCGGGTTTAATTAAAATTTTCCATCTCGCGGCGCGATCGTGTCCCTTCCGTCTGCGTGTAAACAGCGCGTGATAAATTAATCAGTAGGCCGCCGCGCCGGCCCGTCTGTACACGTGCGCCGCCGTGCAAGCGCTTGCGACCATTTATAATTTTGCGTAAATTGCATCGCTGCGTTGCACTCCTACAACCGTGAACATCTACAATTACCGTGCTCTTGTTTTTACGACGATCAGAAATTCGCGTGTAGAATGCTAATTATTAGCTGCCCTCGCAGCACAATTGCAGTGCCGCCGAATAAATTTAATCCGGACGAACGCGAAATTTTATTTAAGGTTCCATCCCCCGGCTTCGACGGGGAAACTTGTATTAACGCTGGAAACGCGACGCTGTCAAAGCGATCCTCACCGCGAGAGATTCTTTATGTTTTCAATGATCGTGGAACAGGAAATTCAAAGTGGGTCGTCTTAAGATATTCGCTGGTTTGTAGCATTGAAATTTACTTTTTCTTCAACCCTCGGAGTACCCTGCCGAGTCTATTCAAACCACCCAAGTGTCCATTTACCGTGTTTCCTTTAACAACTTAATATTACGACGAACGTCTACTGAAACGTTTTGCTTGCTTTACAATTGTTTGTACATTTTAGTTGACCGTGTAACGATTGTTCCGTTGATCATTTAATTTAATAAAATTGAAGCAAATTATTACAGAAAGAGAGGACAAAATTTCTATTTTTCGATGAAGATCTGCAGACTAATTATTTGTATTCTCTGTTGCGAGCGAAGAACCGTGCAACTGATAAAAGGGAAGAGACGCGTGCAGGTCCACATTGACCCATCCCGGGATGCGAGAGTTAATCTCTAAGCAGTCGGGTGTTCCCGGCACCCCATGAATAAATTTGAATGGCATTACTTTGTTTCAGGAAGCATACTAAATTAGCTGGAACATTTTCTCTCGAGGAAAGCGCAACCGAGGAAAGAAATTGGTGTGCTCCGGCGACCACTCGACTGCTCGAGGATCGAATATCCCCCTAAATTCGATGGCTGAGAAGTACATAGACTCACCGTGTGTATCGAACTTCTTGATGATGGTTTCGATGATCGTTGTCCTGGGCGCCACGTGACCTCGTCTAACAGGCATCTCAGGACTATTCCCAGGTACCTGGGCCGACGAAACGTTTGGCGTTCGAACGTGGGCTCGTTAAGCCTGTGTAATAATTAACGCGTAACACTACAGCACTGAGAAAACACTCGCAGCATGCGTACAAGCACGGTAGAAAAAAGCACAGCACGAGTTGAGCATAATGATCATCGAGGACAGAGAGAGAGAAAGAGAGAGAGAAAGACAGAAAGATAGAAATGTAGAGAAGAGAGAGTGAGATGGGAAGGAAAGGGAGGAAATAGAGAGAAAGAAGCACCGGCTAATAACGGCGACGTGTCCTCGCGATTTTCGTTCTTGAACCCTTTTGTTCTTGCCTATTTATGTGTGTATATGTGTGTGCCTGTGCACGAAAAAGAGAAAGAGATGAAAGGGAGAATAAGATTCGTTGCTGCTCGGACGTCGAACGATGTTCCTTTGCTTTCGGCTTCCTTGCGTACGTACAAAAGGAGGGAGGATAACGAACGAGGAAGTTCCACTGAAACGGTAACGATGCTGTTGGCCCGAATTATTCTTGAGATTCCTCGGAGATTCCTCGAAGAAGCTTCCGGTTTCTGTGTTGGACCGGATTCTACGTCTACCTATATCCTAAATCGTGGATCATCGGCATCTCTCGGTACCGGAGTTTTGCTCGCTCATGCTGTTTCGCGAAACCGATCGATCCAAGGACACGATCCAAGGAAGGTCTCGCGTCCACGAGGCTCCTCTCCGCTTCTGCTTCGAGCTCGAACGTCTGGCCGTCTCAAGCCGCGCGATCCATGCGAGAAAACATCTATTTATAGGCGATATTCTTTCGGTTGTTCGCGGCGCACGTTTCTTCACGAATTCCAGAACGGAGAGAGGTCCTCTTCCTAATACCTCGGACGTGTGGGTTCCGCGCGTTCCGTCTCCGTTGCACGCGCAGATTCGTCGGTCAGCGCTTCCTCGGCGCTGTCTCGCAGCGTGGACCTCCGCGGAGCGTTCCCTTCGGAGAGGCTGATACGGTGCGGAATCGACCTGGTCGGCTCGTAGTCAAGCTTCCCAGCGGCCGGACGACGTCTCGGAGGAGCGGATTCCACGGACATTTCCACACGGGAGCGTCGCCTGCCGGACCGTCAGCGTTTCCGGTCCTTTTCGGTTTGGTCTTCACCGGCGTCGGGACGAGCAGAGACGATCCAGTGTCCCGCGCGAGCCGCTCGCCTGTTTCTCCGCTGCGAAATCCCGACTCGGCAGAAAGTAGAAAATCCCGTGTACCATGGCCGAGATATCGGGCGAACTGAGAGACACGGTGGTGTCAGAGGGCGATCAGGGCAGAAAAAAAAGAGATAGAGAAAGTGAGATAAAGGTAGGAGCGATCTCGAAGAAGGCACGTGGTCCGCGCTCTCGACTATTTCCAGAACCGCGAGCTCGGCTGTCCGAGATTGATCGAACACGACGACGCGCGATGCGAACACGATGCGAACGCGATTGCGAGCACGATGCGAACCCGGTGTCACGTCGGAACGCGCACACCCCCGAATCGAATGTCCTGGTTCACGGGGGTCAGCCAGTCGTGCATCTCACCTCGAGAGCTCTTCTCGAGAGCAGGCCTCAGGGACAGGTATTTTTATACCTCTTCTTCATTCTCCGAGGGACCGACCGAGAGGCGACGACGGCGACGGCGCGCGTCACGAGGCGGCTCTCGCAACCTTCTCCCCTCGATATTTCTCGAAATACTCATCCGGCCCGAGTAACCTGTTGGCGACGGCCACTGACACTGCCCGCCGCGCCGAACAACCACCGTTCTTCCGCGACCTCTACCTCTTGTGATCCTTAGTTCCTTCGTTCCTGCGCGAACTTCCTATCAGCACCGCGAACCTTCCGCACAGGGGTGCACACGCACAGAGTCTCTCTTCTCCTCTCCTCTCCTCTCCTCTCCTCTCCTCCTCTCCTCTCCTCTCGTCTCCTCTCGTCTCCTCTCCTCTTCTCTCACCGCTGTGTCGGAGGGCTTGTCGAAAAAATCGATGAAAAATCGAGCTCCTCCCCTTCTTCCCGTAACGACGTGTCACCGAACCACCGACGAGGATGCGGTGTGCCCGCGTTCCACCTTGCGACTCACGGATCGCTATCGCTCCTGCGTCACTGACCTACTATCGTCCTCGGCGAGGTGCACCACAATCCTCGCGAACCTTCCATTATCCCACGGCTCGGGATCTCGAACCAGAGAACCAGGGAGAGAAACCAACGACCGGCACTACTACTCGCTGACCCAGCCCGTTCCGCTAAACACTGTTGCTTTCCCGCGTGCTGTTGCTGCTCCCACCTTCGAATCGGGTGCGTCTACCGGTGTCCCGAAAAGGGGAGGCGTTCCCAAGCACCCGCGTGCCGGAACCCGGCGGCTCTCTGCCTCTGACCCAGGAGAGAGTACGCGAGAGAGTACGCGAGAGACCGTTCGATTGCGAGACGTGACGAGGCGTCGTGTGTGTTCCCGATCTATCAATGTGTGGCGCGATGGGTTTCCGCTAGTCGCCGTCGTTCGGTCGGAACTGAAAACTACGAGGAGTCGCGACGGGCCGACGTCTCTCTCGGCGACGACGACGACGACGACGACGACGACGACGACGAAAGACGACGCCGGCGACGACGGCACCGTTAGGGGGGTCGGTTGCCAGCCGACGCCTGCGCGTTTCGATCCTCGACTCTCTCCTCTCCGCTTCTCCGCCGCGAACGCCACCCGATTACACCGCCCCATCTTCGCTCTCTCACCCCCTCGCACGGCCCACTGATAATATTGATAAGGTCCCGCGTCTCTTTCCGACACCGGCCGCGCTTCCTCCTCGTCTCGCGCGGATTCCGAATGCGCGCGCGCGCGCGGGCGCACGCGACCGCTGACGAAACTCGCGCGGATAATCAGGATTTTTCGGACCCTAACCCTACCGATCTCCCACGCTGCCTACTTCGCCCTTTAATTATCGCGCCATTTTCCTCACCTTTTCACCGAATGGACCGTACGGTGCATGTTTAAAGAAGTTTATAAATAAAGCAGTGGTTGATTCTAATCAGGAATTGAAACAGTTCAGGAGTTGAATCGGCTCAAGGATTGTAACGAATCGAAACTTTGATTCATCAACTTCGTAGCCTGAATATGATCTAGCGCGCGCGCGACCATGAAAAATATGCGACTGCTTTGTTTATTTCAACGCTTTATTAGAAATCGATAACGCGTATGAATGTTTCATCTTCTTCCGTAATGACTTCGTAAAAAATGTCCGCGTACTTCGCGTAATTTGCAGCTGCGATAATTAGCGATAACAATTACGGAAAAGTCGATACAAGTATCCATTCTGGATACAGGCCGGTTAAAAGGGTTATTCGGTACTGAATTTGTTAATTGAAGCATTCGGAACGAACGTAATCCTCGGCTTAAGTGGATCATCCGATATCGCAAGATTTGAATGCTCGCCGTTTTTACGGAAGGTTCAATCGTGCGAATCGAGCGAATAAAGAACGAATTCTTTGCGGAACAGTAGCTTGTTAGCATTAATTTTAATGAACCTTCAATCAGGCGCAGTTCCCGCACCGTTCTCGCAGAATTTCGCGATCGATCGACGTGTTCATGTGTCAAACTGCGTTTCGGCCAGATTAGTATTAATGTATGAGACCGTAAAAGTCTCGAATTGTTGCTATGCGAACGAGAATGGCCCTTTTTAATAGCGGTTTCCTAATAAAAAACGAGCACGAGATCGCTATCGGTGGACTGCGGATGTTTGTGCAATAAAGTAGCGACTCTTGCACGATCCAACGTTGCTGCTAATAATGTCGTTCATTTAAAAAATACGTTCCATCCGTGGTGATAGAAATTCGCGAGGACAAGTAAATAATTAGCGTTATCGATTCGAAATTTGCGATCGCTGTTAATCGTGGTTCTGGCTGCTCGGATTATTTTTAAACAGAGAAATGATCGTTCTGTCTTCGCGACGCAGGAATAATTAAACGGCGATTGGATAATTTACGGTGGCGGAAACAGGCTGTCGCGCGATTGTTTATTTTATTGAAAGAGAACCGGTCGATGCGTCTCCCGTGCGACGTCCGTTTCCATTTCCAGGCGTCCTCGTCGTCGTCGTTGTTGTTCGGTTTTTGTTGTAGATCTCCCTCGAACGCGAGGTTAATTATACATCGTCTCGAGCCATTGCGGTCTAACAAAGAACGCGGTTACCGTCGTGAATTAGCTGTCGCCAAGGCAGATGTTGTCTTTGTGCACCAGACGATTCGCAAAGTTTTCGACGTTAATCGTCTGATTTATCATAGTCCAAGACCGATAGCAATTTTTGAAAAATAAAATTGTTGTAATCGATCGGAACACTCTTCGACTACTTTCATCAGAATTTTATACGTCCTGAAAACTGCATCGTGGATGCTTCTGTATTTCTATATACACGTAGACCAGACGAATCTCCCAAAATCGATAAAATGCATTCATTACATAATTGCAATTAATGGATGTATAGGTTGGCGAATGTATTAGTACGGGGAATAACATTTTGTTCTATTTCGTTTGCATTATATTCTGTGGAACGATAATTCAATGGTACATTAATTTCAATTTATGAAGGGGTGTGAAGAATATCATCCATCGGTAAGATTGTTTCCAACGTTCAGACATCTTTCATTGGACCACAGACAGACGAATACCTTGTCTTTTGATTGGACTCTTGTACCAAGAGGAAACACATTAACCAGCTGCTGATATAGAGGTGAAACGTTTTTATCGTATGAAGATGCAGTGATCGATCGTAGGTACATAACATTCGAGGAAATTCGCGATACGAAAGAATTCCTTCAGATATTGCATCACAGAAGATCAGATATTGAATTATTAAGATCATTAAAATTAGTACAGAGATTGCATCTTATGAGCTTTTCTGTCTAGGCTTTTTGGGGCTCTAAAGACTGAGGGTCGACGAGGAAATCGGTTGGTTAGGAATGGACGAGGTAAACGGTGTTGAAATAACGCAACGTAGTTATAGTTTCACGCTCGCTGGTCGCACTCTCGTTGGGATACAGATTGCTCACTGTTTCGGGACGCGTTACGTACGGGTCGCGGACACGGTTTCGCCAACGGTGACGAGGTAACGGCGGCACGCTCCCCCCCCCCCCTTTCTTCGGGTTGGCGAGCGAGCGGCAGCGAGACTTGTTTATTAGCGAAATAACAGTAACTGCAGACATATAACACAACACTTATACGCTAACGCGCTTACAACCCACGCTTATTTACTAGTGAAAACGAAAAAGAAAGAACCCCAAAAAAACTAGCCCTCATTTGAACGGGGACCGGCCCGTTACGAGCTCAGCGATCCATGTTACGTCTAAGTTACCGCTTGCTACCGGATAATGCGTGCGCAACGGTGTGAAAAAAAAGTACTCACTTTGGTAATCTAGAAAAAAAAATTAACAAAAATATATTATATCTGTCAGCCTTTCGTTCCGATGGCCGGCCCGTCGCGGTTCGGCGCTCAGTCGATTCTTACATACTACTCTTATAAACTAACTTACATACTAACGCACTTACATACTAACGCAAACGTTCACTCACCTCGTCACTAGACGAGGTCGCGGCACGCACAGTTTTACACTGGTCTTTACACCGGTCGCGGTCGAGGTGTGGAACACTACCGCACGTTTTTACTGTGCCGGTCCTCCGGTGGTGGCCGTGGTCGGGGTGCGGAGCTTGCACATTCGTAACCGCCCGGACTTATCGAATAATAGTGTCCAACGCTCCTCCCCTCCTGGGATCGATATATACGCGCGCTTACTGTGCACTAGGTAGACGGGTACCTCGACGCAGCGTCCTGTTGGTAGCTCGTACCACACGCACACGCACGGGGTGTATTTCCCCGTGTAATGCAACGGGGCCGGCACGTGCGAAACATTGGTGTCCGGCGTCACCGGGTACCCGTTGTTCCCGGGTCGTGTATGGAGGGGGACATCTTCCGTCGTTGCTGGACCGCGGCTCGGTCCCCCCGTTGCCTGGTCGATGGTCGGCGGGCTGGACGGAGTGAGGACCTCGTGGATAGGGGGCAGTGCAGCACTATTGAGGAGCTCGTTTTGCGCTGGTTCGTCGCTTGGTCGGTGTACCAGCTGCCTGTTCGGTGTCGGCGGCGGCCCGCTCTTCGGTTGCGGCCAGGCTGGTCGTGGCGCGTCGCGGGAGAGCTGGTCGGCGTGGCTGGATGACGGTTCCGTCTCGGGTGTCTTTCTGGTCCTCTTGCCGATCTGCTTAAGGATGTTCTGGAGGTACAACGGGAGACAAAAATACAAGAAATTAGAAATCCATCAATATATTGGCAATGAAAGCCATTCATGAGTATATTTTGCATTAAAAAAATAGATTAATTTAAAAAGCTTTCGTTTAATTAGTGCATTTCATGTTATATTTATTTTTTAATCAAATTGTCTTCATATTATAAGAAATTGTAAGTGACTTTTGCGAATAATTGTACCCTCTGATTTGAACTTCAAGATAATAAATTTGTGATATTCAATATATATAATTACGCAATAAAAAGATAAAAATAAATATTTAAATAAATTAAACATACTTCAGAAAGCTATGTTCATGGTTATTATTGAGATGACAACACGATAAAGACGTTTTATAACAGTTTATAATTTTTTGCTCTGTGACTGTTTAGTGAATCCTAATAAATTTTGAACATAATTAATTACATAATTGTTACTATATATAAAAAAACTGGAGTTTCTAGTTGCGTTTTTTCAAGGTTTAAATAGTGTTTGAAGTGTAATTTTATGAATTCCCCATAAGAAGACGTGTTAAAATGTGCAAACTTTAGGTTGCTATAATTCTTAAACGGTGCAGTGAATCGAACCTAAACTTTGGTAATTGCATTAATTTAGTAAGAATTATATCTTGTCAAATTTTCAAAAATTTTGTTGTGTTTTTATATACCTCCAGAATATCGTTAAACGCCGTGTCTGGCACAGATGCTGTCGCCGTCTCCGGCAATGGGTCGCTCCAGTGGATGAGCTGCGGGTTCCCCTTGGGGCGTTTCGCCGGTCGGTCGGCGTCATCCCGGTCCCTCGTTCCCTGCTGTGTGGGTTTTGCACTGCCACTTGTCGTGTCGTTGCACTGTGTCGGTCGAAACAGGCTCACGTCTGGTGCTGGCCCTGTTCTGGATAGCGCATCTGTAGAGCTGGGGAAAATAGTATTTGAAATAGTAAATATTAAATAATTCTATTTATTTTAGAGTATGTGCACAATTTAAAAAATAAAATATTTTATTTGATGCAGTAATTTTTGAAAATAGTATTTGAAAATAGTATTTTATTTGAATAATATTGATAATATTTGTATTATTGCTGAAAATAATTTCTCAGAGTATTATAACAATCCAAAAGTGTTTCAGATTGTTAAAGAAGAAATATTTTATTTTATGGATCAAATTGTTGAAATAGAAATATTTTATTTTCTGAATCAGATGGTTGAAATAGAAATATTTTATTTTGAGGTTCAGACTGTTCAAATAAAATGCTACTTCCTTTAAGCAAAATAGAATCTAACATATTAAATAGTATTTGAAATATCTGTTTCGCCAAATAATGCCCACCTCTGCGCATCTGCCACTTGGTTCATTTTCCCGGGGCGGTACTTAATGTGAAAGTCGTAATGTTGAAGTTCCATTGCCCATGTTGCGAGTCGACCGGTCGGATTTTCCATTTGTTGTAGCCAGCACAGTGCTTGGCGATCGGTGACCACGGTGAAGTGGAAGCCTTCGAGGTACGGCTTCATTTTTTGAATGCCCCATACCACGGCGAGGCACTCCTTCTCGGTCGCGCTGTAATTCTGCTCCGTCGCGCTCAGAATGTGGCTGGAATAGGCGATCACCTGCTCGTCGTCGTCGAGGCCCTGTGTGAGCACAGCTCCCAGTCCGTTGTCGCCGACGTCGGTCTGGAGTGTGAACGGGCATTCGAAGTCCGGGCAGGAAAGTATCGGCGCGGCGACCAGCTTATCCTTGATAGTTTGGAAAGCTCTTTCCTCGGTGACTGTCCACCTCCACTTCGCGTTGTTCCTGGTAAGTCGGGTCAATGGTTCTATTAGTTCGTCGAAATTCGGCACGAACCGCCGGTACCATGAGGCCATGCCATGAAATCGCTGCACTTCTCGTATCGTTTCCGGAGCGGTGATCTGTGTGATCGCGTCGGTGTTCTCTGGGTCGCTCCGTATACCTTGCTGGTCGACAATGTGACCCAAGTAACGCAGGTTGTCGACACAGAAGGAGGATTTGTCTAAATTTAGTTTAAGGCCGGCGCCCCGGAGGCGGCGGAAAGCTTTCTGTAGGTGTTGCCGGTGGCTGCTCGTGGTTCCGCTGACGATGACGATTTCGTTGAGGTAGGCAAATGCGTGTTGTTCGAGCTCCGGGCCGATTATCCGGTCCAGCAGTCGCTGGAATGTTGCTGGGGCCGAGTGTAGGCCGTAGGGCATCACGGTAAATTGAAAGAGCCCTTTCCCTGGTACGGCGAATGCGGTGAGCGGTCGACTGGCGTTCTCTAACGGAATCTGCCAATAGCCATTTTTTAGGTGCAATGTTGTTAAGAACTTCGCTCCTCGTAACTTGTCGAGGGTGGCCTGTATATGGGGCAGCGGATACGCGTCTTTTTCCGACCGTTCATTTAATTTTCGGAAATCCACGCAGAATCTGGGCTTGCCGTCATTCATTTCCACGACGACCACGGGCGAGCTCCACGGACTGCTGGACGGTTCGACGATCCCGTCGTTAAGCATCTTTTCCACCTCTTCATTAACGATGGCCTGCATTGCCGAGTTCCTGAGGCAGTACCGCTGTTTAATCGGCGTCTTGTCGATTAGTTTTATCCGGTGCTGGATAAGCGATGTTCGCCCTGTCACTCCTTCGAAAAGTGCCAATTCGGTGCGGACGAAGTTCTGGAACGGTTCTCGTTCATCCTCCAGTAGATTGCGCAGGCCGAGTTGTTCGCATGGTACGGCGAGGCAATCGTTGGGCCAGGAGGCGACCTCGATGGACGGTTTGAAAACTAACTGAAGGGCGGCGATGGTCTGGATTCCCAGTACTACCGGCGAGTGCAGAACGATAGTTCGATGGTTCCGGCCGAGCGACCGTCTGATCCATCGGCTAAATTGATGAGTTCGATTTCCGTTGTCGGATGAATGCCTTGCTCTCGGGCCCATCCCAACACCTCGCTATTAACACACGACACCTGCAACCCGGTGTCGAGCAACGCGTCGATCTGTCGCCCAAGAATCAGGATTGGTAGCAAAGGTCGCGGCGTATATCGGATGTATGACGATAAATCTATTGCTGGGGCCGGCGAGACCCGTCGACCGTTTCCCGGCGGGTGGCAGTCTCGCGTCAGCGTGCCGTCGCGGCCACATCGCGAGCAAAACTTGCGGTACGCGTTTTGACATTCGTAACGAAGGTGTCCGCGTTGCTTACACCGCCAGCAGTGCGTCTCGGGACTGTATAGGTCGGCGTTCGGCTCCCGGGTTGCGTCGTTAGTCGGAGCGGTGCTCAATTGGGCGAGGCTGGTCTCGATCGGCTCGAAGGTCGATCGGCGTTCGGTGGTTGCGCGGGCCACGACTTCTGCGGCATGTGCGGGGGTGCGGTGGTGCCGTGTTTCTTTCTCATCGGTCCTCTCGATCTGGAGCACCCGTTCGAGCAGGTCCCTGACGTCCTTCAAGTCTTTGAAGTGGATCATCCGACGATAGTCCGGTCGCATGTTTTCATGCAGCATCCGAAGGCGCTCGCCCATCGGTATTTGCGCCTGCCGCATGAGAGTGGTTACCGAGATCATGTACTCCCAGAATTGTTCTCCGAGCTGCTGTAAACGGTCGCGGGCCTCGCGTTCTAGTAGAAATCGAGAGCAGTTTGGTGTGAAGATGGCCAGAAATTCCGTTGTAAATTGTTCCCAATTCTTGATGCCGGCTCGTTCGAACCACGCCAGTGCCTGTCCTCGTAGTAATTCGGGGGCACCTCGGAAAAGTTCGTCGTCGGTTATCCCGTAGGACTTCTGCATCTCGGCGACCCGTTCCAGGAACGTGAACGGGTCTTTCCCATCGGTGACACATCCCGATTTCCGCAACCGATCGATGTTGCGATTTGGGTCGGGTTTTTCGCCTCGCGTCGTCATTTTGTCGGTTGCGGTTGCAGCGTTCGCAATCTTCCTGGTCGTCGTTCCCGGCTCCGTAATAGAGTATAGCTCTTCTGTTTGGCGGCTGATAGAGTCAGCCCAGCGTTGGCGCAGTTCCTCTGCCGTTACGTCTGTTGACAGGTTTGCCTGATGTAGCACGGCGATGAGCTGCTCCTTGGTGAGGCGGGTCCCGGGCATTCAGGCGCGAAAACTTTCTCGGGTTGCTCCGAAACTCGCACACTTTGTCGGACACC
The DNA here is from genome assembly GCA_916610255.1 of Lasioglossum lativentre. NCBI lineage: Eukaryota > Metazoa > Arthropoda > Insecta > Hymenoptera > Halictidae > Lasioglossum > Lasioglossum lativentre. Next base: position 33,440,495 of record OU744355.1, on the reverse strand, counting down.
GTCGTTGGGCACTGGATGGCGCGCGTGTTTCGTGGCGATCGCGCGTCTGCCGCGGCCGCGTGTCACTAGATGGCGTGTACGGAACGTTTCGAGTCGATCGCGATGCACTCGCACTGTTGCGCTCTGGTGTCACTAGATGGCGTGTACGGAACGTTTTGAGGTGATCGCGATGTACTCGTACTCGTACTGTCGCGGTTCGTTGAGGCTAGGTGGCGCGTGTTTCACACTTCATCGACGACAAAATAACCTCAACCATGTGAAACGGCAAGTGTCCCTTATTCCGACGTGTTAAAATTTTCTCCAGGTCCCTGTTCGGGCGCCACGTAACGAGTCCGTTTTGCCGGCCGATCGTTGTAATGATATCTCCTCGTGAATATGCTCGCCGCGCCAGGGTTCGAGGGCTCTCGCGGGTATACAGATTGCTTACTGATTCGGGACGCGTACGTACGAGTTCGCCGACACGGTTTCGCCAAGTGTAAGAGGTAACGGCGGCACGCGGTCGCGAGGATGCCGGATCGCGTCGCGGTGATTCTACTGGACCTGGAGATTGGCGGACGTGTGCCGTGGTATTTTACGGGATTCCGATTTGTGGGGAACCCGAAATCATCGTCACGATAATACGCGGATGCTCGAAATCGTTGTCGCGACGAATTCGGGGTGACGGGATCACGCTTTACGGTCTCGTTGGCGCAACGAGTCGTTTACGCTGGGAATTGAGGAATTCACGAGCCGATGTCGTCGGCACGACGAGCTCGAAGCATGGGGAATCTGAAATTATCGTCAGGATGATTCGAGTAGGACAGGATCGTACCTTGTTGGTATCGTTGGCGCAACGAACCAAGTACGCGGGCGGATGGTCGAAATCGTTGTCGCGACGAATTCGGGGTGACGGGATTACGCTTTACGGTCTCGTTGGCGCAACGAGTCGTTTACGCTGGGGATTGAGGAATTCACGAGCCCTAAGCGTGGGAAAGTTGGCGGATAGGTTTAGAAGACGTTGTCGCAACGGACTTCGGGATCGTATACTGGAACTGGTACTTCCATAGGAAGATGTTCTGAAGGCTCCGGTTTCGTACGCGGCACGCGTAGTCGACGGAGAATAGAACGCGAGCGTTGTCTGTAGCGGTATTTATATCCTGGTGGTGAGGGGCGAGGGGTAGTGGTGCGGCACGGTGTATCGCGGAAGTTCCGGTGACGTCGCGTATCCGTTTTGACCATATTTGACTTCCGTTTGCCGCCAACTATTGTTTCTTGCCGCGAGAGGGCACGGTGCGATCGGTTCGCAGCGCGCCAAGTCGGAGACGCGGTTCGGCATCCTTCGGTTTCGGTCGGTGCGGGTCGGGTTTCGGAACGCGGCCTGTTAGCAAGAGGCTTGTCATACTACAGATCTGTTACATTGGTATTGAAACGTTTCTTTCGAAGTTATTCAACGACATTTATTTGTGACTTTCGAAAATTATCTATAATATACGATTGTAACGTGTAGCGGTCTTGATCGACCAGGAATGGAAAATTGGAATTGGAATGTATGAGAAGTATGAATGCGTGGAATGGATGTAACGAATGGATTTAAACTGGAACGAGTGAAGGAGAATGTATGCAGAAATATCCGGATTTAACAATAATTAATTGTATTTGTCACTGTATTTACAACGGTTGTGAAATTAAGAATAATGTAACTGAATGATGACGGAAAAGATGAAATAAAGATGATTGAAAGTGACTCGTTAAAGATCTCTCGTGCGAGAGAGACTGACTGAAAAGAGAGATGGCTGCCGTTTTGTCTCTTTTATTGGCTCGATCCTTTCTGGAATATTCGTCATGCATCAATATTTCCGTGTGAGCATCGCGGATATTCCAGAAGGATCGATAGCGAGTCCCGACCAATTGCGCGAGCGTTCGCGTGCTCACGCAATTTCCGAGCGCCGGTGATTGGTCGGTTTCTTGGCGGGATCGTGACGCCATTTGGCGGGAGCGCGCTGAGACGTGAAATTGTCATGGTGCTCGGACGCGCCAATCTCAAACACGATATTTATATAAGTAATTATTAATATACGAATATCAATGCACGTGTACACTAGGGTGGACCTTATTTTTCGACCACAAAATTTAAGGCACGCTCCCCCCCCTCAATACTGTTCCATGTCATGAAAAAATGATATATCCAAAGTTTTAGATCAATCGGACGACGGGAAGGCGTGCCTCATCGAACGCGAAGTTTTGAAATAGAAGTAACTGAAAATTCAAGTTAAACATTTTAATATTCGCGTAATATGTTAAGAAGCTGTTCTGCGGAAATCTGTGATAAGGTTGAATTTCTAACTTGATATTACGCAAAGAAAATTTTCAGGAAATAAAGTGCAATTATACTCGTTAATTATTAGGTTTAGGGCTAATGAAGGTCAATATACTTTTTTACTCAGAATTCGACATTCTTCCATATTTTGATATAAAAAATATATAATTCCATTTAAAAAAACAAAGTCGACCTTCAAATCTTCGAAACGCTTCCACCTGTAAAAAAAATAAATATACTACACAATGCACCCCTTCAAACCATGCAACTTCTATATACAAAGCTTTTTCGTGCAACGCATACTTTGGAAGTTATTATAGGTGTGCAAGTTGCGTGGACCACCCTGTATGTAAATGCATCTATTAAAAAATCTACAAATTAAAAATTTCTAAACATTTAGCAATTTCATATTTGTACGAACCTCTGGTATGAACAATTCAAAAAATTAAAAAGATTTTTTAACATATCAACGAATATTCAGATGATCGTTTAATAAGACTATTACGATTGAAAATTCTATACTTTAAATTAAGAAGCAATATGTCTCTGAATTTCGACAGCTCCCAAAAAGCTGAAAAGAAATCGCTCGATGGTTTTTGTATGAACATAATGCGGCAACACGCTGTAAAATCTAGCGTCCTCGGGCACACACCTTTTGTGTTGCAACTTCATGTAGTTCACTAGCTGACCGTTCCATTTCCATAGAGTTCGCTATCGTACCAGAGCATTTTCTACGGAGTCTGTATTTTGGGCATTGCCATAAGATATGATTAATATCTTGTATTGGATTATTAAGGTTTATTAATTATTAAGGCTTATGGATCAGAAAAGATCTAAAACCCTTTAATAAAGAAAAAAGAAAAAAAAATTCTACAGAGTCGGTAATTCAGAATCGTAGACAGAAAAATGCATTGCATGTAATGTCTGTACTTATCTACAGACTTACTTAGACTTATCCTCCGACGAGATACTATCATATTATAGACCAGCCCCTGTGCTATTGAGCGGCGCAAAAAGTGGGCACAGGTGGGCGCGGGGATAAGTGGAACTTACAGTCATCTGAAATACCACATCGCTAAAAGTTCCACTATCGACGAGACACTCGTCGGTGGTTCCGCGCTCTCTACCTAAATAAAACATTTTCTCGTGAACCACGTAAGACTGCGTCAGTGGCGTAGGCAAATAGATTTAGTACCGCGGGTAATAAATACATGTAGAATGCTGACATTACCCATTCTGTAATTGCTTGGAAAATAATTATCTTAAAAATAGTGGATAATATCGAGCTAATAGCTACACATTTATAATTTGTGTTAATATTGTATACTAGAATGTAAGACATGCTAGATGTAAGAACAAATGTACTGAAAGATTTTCAATAAAGATCTTGTAAATTAATATCTATTATTATTTCAAACCTATTCTCTTCCATAACATTTTGAAATGTCACCTTCCCCCAAAACAAAATACATGATTCGAGTTGGTTCATTTCGCTTTTGTATTAACGCGAATTAGGTTACTTTGAGCTACTATATCGTACTGTCACTTTGTATTACAAAAATACGAAATGTATATAGCAAAATCAATTTTGGTTTATTACTCATGTCATTAAAGAAAGTATGTAACAATACTTTTACATACTTTAACTTATATTATGATAATATATTTTAATTTTATGTTTATATTCTCTCGTCTTTCGTTTAAACCCAAATGTTCCTGTCATAAAGTCCGATCCACGACCTTTAATTCGAGCCCTCAAACGTTCGAAAATTCCAATAAGAATGCATAGTACGGATCGTGACGTCACTAGTCACACTGTCTATTGGTATGTTAGTGGGACAGTTCTCGGAACGTGACGTCTCGAAGGGAATTTATGTTACTAAATAGGTACGAACCCGTGTTTTCGAGGCGATGGACCGATCGCCGAGCCTCCCCCCGCATCGGTCCCATTTCGGTGGCAATCGCCCATCGTCGGGAACTCTATTCGGGTCTCTCGCCCCTCTCCACCAATTAAAAATTCGCTAGGTTAGCCACCCCACCGCCGCGTCGCGCCGCGCCGCGCCGTACCTGCGACCCTCGCGGATCCAAGGTTTTGGACGCAGTATCATTCGTATAATGAGAGTGAAAAAATGAACACACGTGAGTTTCTGTGAATGGTCGTGACACTCGCGTCATTTGTTATCGAGACGCAGAAAGCGTACAAGTATACGACGCAATATGGTGACCGTTACGTGGTGAGTACCGTTATCTTGTTTCATCCGCTTGATAGGTATCAAGGATTCTCATTAATTTTAAAATTAATTCTGTATTTAAGTGAATTATGTATTTTTCAACGATTTATATATTTTCTGCAATCGTGTCGTTGCCTTTCGCGATAATTTTCTCTTGGATCACGACAATCGATTTAATTGAAACGAATTTGTTATTTGTGTTTTATCGTGCACCGGAAATCTAGTTTATTTAGTTTTGATTTTACATTGTAGTACTTTGTTGAGGTTTGAATCTCGCGCTTTACGAATGCCGCGTGAAGCATGTCGCGATCGATCGATACGCGATCGATTCTCCCTGCTTGCCGTTATCGGTCGTTCCCGCGATCTTTCACTCGCGTCTAATTTCTGTCACTTGCGTGCGAACGATGGTAAAGTGTTTCTCTTTTCTATTGATTCAGATTTATTGTTTGACGGTTGATCGATTGAGATTAAATGAATTTCTTCTTCCTGTTACAGAGCCAAAGGGAAAACCATCCATCCATCCTTCGAAAGATATGACATCCGCTTCGAGTTGGAGGGAATGTAAGTACTAACATATTCGTTTGTATAACATTCATTCAGTGACAAATTAAAATTTGTCTTTCCTCCCCTGGTAATACTTTAGTATGTATTCAATATTTTTAAGGGAACCTTCGCGGGGGGGGGGGGAGGATCCCAATATTTTTCTTACATGGGAAGTAGTTTTTGTTTATTTTTTTTAATTTGGATACCTGCCTTCTCGCGATAATTTATTCTTGTGTCTCGACGATCAATTGTATTTATATAATTTTTAATTATTTATTTATTTTCCGTTCAAATTAATTTTAATTTTATATTCAACTTGAATTATTTATTTCCTATTAATTAGGATTTAGACTTGGACGATTGGTCGTTTGAAAAATTTATGAGTTTATTCTTGCAGTCACATAGCCTGTGTGAGAATTAGTCTTCAATTATTACTTCACTTTCAATTTATTGAAAAAAGCTATTAATGAAACTCTTTCATTATTTAATTCACGTAACAATAGCTTCTAATATATTTTTTAATCGCAATGAAAGCGTTGTTCACCGGGATTACAAATCCCAATCCTTTCGATCTTTCCCTAAATTTTTTTGCGGTATAATATATTTATAAATATATAATATAAATATATAATAAAACATCAAATAAATATATATATATTTTTTCTGTTTGTTTCATTTTAATGTATTGTACTTTCCGGAAAGTTCTAAACAAATTCTAATTTGTTTGTTTCGAACCAATATTTTAAAGGTAACCGTATCCCGACGAGGATACCTTGTTTCCACGTTTTGTAGAATTCATTCGTGAACGTGTTTAGGAGTTAGGTACATTTTGTACATATTTTTTCAAAATATTTTTATAGCTCTAGTACATTTTGTACATATGTCTTCAAAATATTTGTATAGTTCTGGTACATTTTCTACATTTTATTCTGTTACAGAGCCTTAAGGGTGCAGAAAACTTTGAGGCTGCCTACCTGGATGCCTGTAGCTACCTACCTAAATGACCAATGACGACATCGGTACCCGAGATCGAGGACCAACGTGCCGTACTTCCTTCAAGGGGGAGAGAATGTAAGTACCAAGATATCTTCACAATTAAACTTTATTATCGAACATTTTCTATTCAAAGTATTAATGAAAAATTGTCCATATTACACAAGTTTAATAAATTCTCCATATTAGATTACATTAATAAGTTCCCACCGCTTTTCTATTTTTATTTCGAGAATCCCTTAAATAGACTCTTTATATCCCGATGGAATTGTACGATTCGATTTTTTAATATCTTGTTTCTTTTTTTTCCAGGACTCTAACGCAGCTTTCTCTTCCTCCAACAAGTAGTGAGTGAATAAACAACTGTCCTTTTTATTACTAGATTTCATTAGTAGTTGATTTTGACGAGTACAGTGACCGTTGAAAACGCCAGGCGTTCTCACGGGTGGTAATCTGTTTCCTAGCTAGGTAGGGTCTTTTTGTACGTCGCGTTTTTTTATAAATATAAAAATTTCGATAATTGAATCTCCAAATTGCGAGAAGATAAAAATCTTCCTTAATTTGATACATAATTACTAGAGTTGCTTTTTGTCATCAAGATAATCTGTCGTATTTTTAAATTATTTGAATTGCTCGGAAGCATTAGATACCACGTACAAAAAGATGATTCGCGACGGATAGATTCTTTAGACAAAGCAAATTAACCTATATTACCTTCACGAATACTTTACATTTAGTAGAGTACATTTTCCAATATTTCGACACTTTGCTTTGTCGAAAGGGTCGTCCGAGGGTTTTTAAATATATCCATTATATAATATTCAGAATAAATAAATTAATAAATTAAAATCTTTATTAGAAGCTTTATTAAAATCTTGCATAATCTCTTTTTGTCGACAATAAAATATCATTACCCTTTCCAATAATTAAATATTTCATTAGTAAATTGATATTTTCTGAATTGAAAGTAGAATCATTTTGCAAGAATGCAAGAACATTAGCCCGTACAAAATCTAACGGATTCTTTTAGTTAGGATTTTCAGAATATTAAGATTCCCTGTTCGTTGCTCGAATCCTCTCGCGTGCCCAGGCGCTACTCGGGAGGGTGAGAGCAACGGGTACATGGAATAGTGTTTTAATCATATTTGTGGCGACTGACGATGGTTAGTGTATCGTGCACGACGCATTTTCCACTTGTGTGTGTGTGTGTGTGTGTGTTAGGCAGTGGAATTGCGTCGGCTCTTTTTCACCTAGATTCAGTAGCGCATATTCCTGTTGATCTGTGACATGCTACATGGATCTTCGTGGAATGTGTTCTCAATTTATTAAAAACAATATTTAGAATTACGCGTAATATAATTCAGTTTACCATACAGTTGTTATTTCGATTTATCCCGCAATGATCACTGCCATTGTCAGTCGATTTCAGGAAAACTGGTACGTACCTTAGAGTGTGCTTGCGTGAGATTCGAACGTTAGGGTGACGGAGGCGTCCCGGGACGACCTCCCTAGGTGTTAGGCTGTTGCACCCTGGCGTCTGTGTGAGGACCGTGGAGCGATTGTGTTGGAGAGCTTGTGTCTTTTGCCATTTTTTAAATATAGGGCTAGGTAGGTAGGTAGCTTTCCTTCTTGGTGTGACTGTTCATTCTAAGTAGGTAGGGGCCAGGGCTGGCTACCGTTTTCTCTTTCGGGTAGGCCGCGATTCGCACGGTAGCCAGTAACTGGAAGAGTTGGAAATTTCGTCACGGAGCTAAATCGAACGAGGCATGACGTTCGAATGGATGCTTCGTGCTCGATTCCTTCTGCTCGTGTAGCTTCTCGCGGTCGCGAACGCGAACGCGCGCGGATTAGGGCCTCGAAACGTTGCGCACCTGCTCGATCGCACCAGCGGAACGATCGGCTTCTATCGAAACTTGTCATTCGTCTCGGAAGTTGTCGATCGTTTTCGCTGCGAGCACGTTTAGGATTTCAGTTGCTTGGCGGACCGCCGAAGAAAAAAAGAAGAGGCTATATACCGAAGAGGCCCCGACAAACTGTCGCTCAAGAGGGCAACTACAATGGCCTCGCATCTTCGGATGCGAAGTCATTTCGTTACTATCTATCTTGTCGCACTGTACTCGTCTGTAGATATAGTAGTTGTAGAAGTAGTTAGTTGTACACATGGGCAGGCATCGCCGCCCCAGCGATCAGCCGAGATGGGCACGTCCGCGATTTGCAGAAGCGTTGCGAAAGAAACCACGCGTGTTGCATTAGCCGATTTTGAACAGAGATCAAAGTTAGCGTTGCGGAAATACTCGCGATTCCCTTTCCCATTCCCATTTTGATTGCTGCTTGAAGCAATATTTAAGATCTACCAATTTTATAAAAGTTTGAAATTTTCTTATAGTTATTTTGCAGAAAATATAAAGTAGTCTTTTGGATCCTCTGTTCGTTGAATTAGTGTTGCGCAGCAAAAGAATCGCGTTTGCGTTCGAGTCTTTCGACATTTCAGACGCCCATGCTCCAGCTGCAACGAACCACTGCAAAAGTGGTCGCAGTCGAAACGGCTGCCGGGTGTGGCGCAGTCATACGCGATTTCGATTAGAGTTGCGAGAAAATCAGAACGGGTTGTGAATTAGGGTTGCATTTATGGAAATTGAAATTGAAGTAGAGAATGTCTGGGGCGAGATTAGCGGAGGTTCGGCACCTACTCTTCAAGTAGGGGACCTCGCAGCACGTGACCGCGTGATACCATCTCTGGGTAAAAAAGCCAGCGTTACTAGACCAGTCTATACTCAAAGCGGCCAGCTCGTGGAGTGTATACTCGCGAGTTGAACTAACGTTTTGAGCGAAGGGGCGCATCTGTCCTGGCGTTACGACGTCCAGGCAGGTGGATGGTGTCATTGCGTTTGGATCCGGGGTGGATTCTATGGGCTTGGAAACCCAGTCGCTAGCTATCTCGCTTCGCCTCTGCTTCATTTCGATTAGAGATCCGAGAAAATCACAGCGGGTTGTGAATTAGCGTTGCGACAGTAGAATTTGTTTAGCTACCGTTTTTGACAATGGCAAAGAAAGATAGTGGAGGAACCGGTCCTCTCCACCAGTAGACTTTGCCATTCTTACTGCATGCCGCTAATGAATGAATAGACCGCGAAACACCATATCTGTGCGAGGAATTAGCGTTGCGAGAATTTGTTGTCGCGATTGTCTTGGTGTCGCGAAAAATACGAACGCGTTGTGTTAAGGCGGGATTAAAGTGGATGCGATGCCTGAACGATCGGGGCTACACGCATATTGGAAAACGCACCTAAAAGATGAGATTAAATGTCGCGACCTCGTATTAGAGTAGAGGACTGACATTGCAGAGTCAGTCGCGCACGGAGCATGCGACCATTAAATTCCGGAGATACTTTATTGATATCCAGATGTATCTGGATATTACTTTAGAGTTTTTTTGATACCGTCAAAACGTGGAGCATACGCCCACCGGACCACTACGTAGAGAAGAAACGTATTGGTACGTTCTGAGGCCAGGTTGCCGTAAGCAGTTCGCGCAAAATCACGGTGCACGTTACTACGTTCAATTCCCCGCGGTGTGCCATAACACACGACTTCGTTTGCCGTTCCAGCAATGGAACAAGTGTTTCCGCTGTCGTACGAAAGTACAGTACGCAAAAAGAAGACGTATTAAGTTACGCCACCTGTGGCGGTATGCACGACAATGCCATGGTGATCATTAGCATCTAATGCGATCCATGGTGTTGGTGCGTGACTTACGATGGCGGAAATCGTATCTTCATCTGAACGTAGCGATGTGTGCCTTGGCCATTGGTGGCGTGTGAGCGCTAAATGCAGGGAACATACCACTGCGTTTCATCAGCATGTATTTTTTTTGGACTAACCCCCCACAACGTAATGGTTCGATCGCGTTAGTAAACATACGCGATGCGAATACAACGTATCAAACGCCTCGTCGGCCCGTAAGGTAAAAGACGAGGTATCTTTACGTTGAAAGTGCAGTAGCTTTGTCGACGGAATTTAATCTTTATCGCGCCCTGCAAAACTGGGCTTTGCAATGTCCGAATCTGTAATAATATTCGAGGCCGTGAAGTATGGTATAGTCTTCTTTTCGCGTGTGTGTTTTCCAATATGCGAGTGGTAGAAAATCCCGCCTCTTAGAGTTGCGACAAATGACGTGTCCTCTGCACCCTGCCATGACTGCCCCTGTCATGACTGCCCCTGTCATGACTGAACCCTGTCATGACTGAACCCTGTCATGACTGTCCCTGAATACTAGCAGCCGGGGCAGCTGCCCCTGAATAGTCGCAGCCATTGCTTCCCCCTTAGAATTGCGTAAAAAGAAATTAAAGTGCACGGGAGTTTTCTATATCGTATTTAATAAGTTAGCATCGCTACAAACAATGCACTGCTCGCGTTTGTTTCGAGATATTTATTATTTATTATTTGTAGATTAGCGTTGCGAGAGAATGATTCGGCTTGGCTCCCCATCATAAATTCAAATGGCTGTTATCGCGTTTCCATTTAGAGTTGCGTAAAAAGAAACGAAAGTGCACGGAAATGCACTGCTCGCGTTGTATTGAGATTTTGCATTTTGTAGAGTAGCGTTGCGCAAAAATAGTCCACTCGCGCGTTGTTTGAAGTATTTCGAGTGGACAACTATTCTGCATATTTATCTTTTTTTTAATTTTTTTTTATTTTTTAAAGCAAGATTAAGTCTGTTTCAGGTATTTCGTCCCTTCCGAGTTAATTTGTAAGACAAATAAAATGGCGGTCCAGGATGTTTCTCTGTAGAGTTGCGTATACAAATTAAAGTGCACGGGAGTTTTCCATGTTGTATTTATTTAATTAACATCGCGAATAATAATGCACTGCTCGCGTTTGTTTTTTGAGACGTTCAATGCGCACTTTGTCAATTAGCGTTGCGAGAAAATGGTCCACTCGCGGGTTTGTTTGAAATATACATTGATCGAGTGGACAATGATTTTCTATGTCACTTTTTTAAATTTTGTTTTCACGTACTAATTCGAAAATAAGTTTGTTTCAGATCATTTGCTTACTACAAAATGAAAAAGCGAAGTGGAGGAACTTGACTGCGCACGTCTTCAACTGAACAATTTGTGATTGTTATAGAAATTGTATGGTTTATGTGAATTGCTATCTGTGCATGGTTGCATGTTGTGTCATTTGTAGTTTGTGTTGCATGTTCCTTTTAATTCACTGTATTTTCATTTCAGCAAAATTGGGTTAGCTACCCTCTACACACGTAGGCACACATACGTACATACATATAGGCAAAATATAAAATATTTGTCAGGTACAAAATACACGAGAATTACATAAAAATTCACAATGGGGATATTAAGTACTTGAAAAAATATACAAAATCAAAAATGATGAACTAAAATGAAAATAAATATGCAAAAAGCATATACCATACATGCGCATGCAAGGGGAAAATTAGGTGTTATACTAGGCAGGTTAGAAATTCGGACGGGTAGGCTTGCAATTATGCTCTTCTTGCTATTCGTTTGTACAGTGCTCAAAACTAGAACACTGTCAAATATGTATTAGGAAGAGTATACATATAGTACATATAAACGGATTTTTTTTGTATTTTGTAATTTTGGAATGTTGTAACTTTGCGTCGGGTGGGACGATAAGACCCCGACGGATTCAGACACGGCGGAAAACGCGCGGTTTCCGGCGTGTCTGAATCCATCGGGGTTTAAATAAATACTAAGTGGGTGGGTGAGTCTCCCTCGCAGCAACCTCCACGTGGTGAGACTCGGACAATCGATGTGATTCTCGATTAATAATATTTTCTTTGGCGAAGATCAGTTGCTCTATAAAATATTAAAAATCGACAATCACATCGAGCTAATAGCTGCGAAAATTAAACAATTCTTTGACATGATTTCGAACTTTCTCCTTTAAACATTATGGTTCTATTTTATGGTTAAAAAATGTTGTCGAATCAATATTATTCGAGCTGACTGATTAGATTTTATTCCTTTTTCTACGTGCTCTCGTGTTCCTTTTAAAGCAAAGTGCCTCTATGGCAAAATACCATCCTCTAGCTTTCTGCCGATTATTGCAAATTACTCTTCAACAACGTAAAAATATGAAATTTGGGCTCTGAACGACCCTGGCCAGGACTCTTAGGGAACATAATCGACCGGGTCTGAACTTCTAATTGCAATATTGAGGCGTCAGTTTCTTTTGCCGTAAACCCTTGCATTTCGTATACGTATATGCGGATCTATCGATGTGTGAGTGGTAGGGGTGGTGGTGGTAGTTGGGTGCGCACAGCCCCTTAAGCCACTGGGTCACTCATGTTAGTAAACACTGTCACGTAAACATCGCATCAATACTTTTTTACTTACAATTCGATACTCTATCATATTTTGGTATAAAAAATATAGTATTCTATTTAAAAAAACTGAGTTGACCTTCATATCTCCTTGACGCCTCCACCTATAAAGAAAATTAACACACTACATAGTGTACCCTTCTAAACCATGTAATTTGTATATAAAATTCTTTCGTGCAATTCGCATATTTTGGTAGTTATAACGGTGCACACGTTGGGTGGACCACCCTGTATATAACATTTAAACATACGACATGAACCACTGCATGCACACTCACATTCAGTCATTCACATGGTGAAACATCCTTACATAATATAAATTTAAGTATGTAAAATAAGTATTGCTACATACTTTCTTTAATGACATGAGTAATAAACCAAAATTGATTTTGCTACATTTCGTATTTTTGTGACAGAACGATATTATTCGGGTTAATACAAAAACGAAATGAACCAGCTTGAGACGATCACTTGAAGGTGACATTGCAAAGTGTTATGGAAGAGAATAGGTTTGAAATAATAATGGATATTAATTTACAAGATCTTTATTGAAAATCTTTCAGTACATTTGTTCTTACATCTAGCATGTCTTACATTCTAGTATACAATATTAACACAAATTATAAATGTGTAGCTATTAGCTCGATATTATCCATTATTTGTAAGATAATTATTTTCCAAGCAATTACAGAATGGGTAATGTCAGCATTCTACATTTATTTATTACCTGCGGTACTAAATCTATTTACCTACGCCACTGACGCAGTCTTATGTGGTTCACGAATAAATGTCCTATTTAGGTAGAGAGCGCGGAATCACCAACTGTATCTCGTCGGTGGTGGAACTTTTAGCTATGTGGTATATCAGATCACTGTAAGTTCCACGTTATCCCCGCGCCCGGTCGCGCCCGGTTACTGGTCTCGCTGAATAGCACAGGCAGGGCCGCCGCGTGGGTAAGAGGCGCCCGTGTGCAAGGAGAAATCTGGCGCCCCCCTTTCCCAGGAGCACAATAAATGACCTTTTTTTTTTAATTAATTTCAGTTCAAAAAATTTTTATTTTGATACCTCGGCGCCCCCTGGGCCATGCACCCGTGTGCGGCGCACAACCTGCACAACCGCACGCGGCGGCCCTGAGCACAGGGGCTGGCAGTCTTTAATAGTATCTCGTCGGTGCCGTAAGGCTGGTAGTATCTCGTCGGTGACTTATCCTAAATCTGTGATCTAGTTTTCGAATTCACCGTTCTCAAAACGTAGAGGACGTTAAAATCACTGGCATTTTAAGGTGACGGTACTACAGATTCCTATGGCCACCAAGTCTCATAAGATATCCGGTCTATTTCTATATCTCGTCTGTGTTTGTACTGTCATATACTTCGTCTGTGCCAATGCACAGACTAAGTCTGTGGCCAATGTTACCTCTGTGGTTCGAGTTATCGACCGCAAGAAACGACTGCAGCCATTCACCGAGAGATGCCTCCACGACCTACAATTCTCTCTTCACTAAAACGCCAACACAGCTCAAACAAACACAACAATCCGCCTACAAAATCACACTCGCAAACTATCAGAGAACTTCCTTCCATCCCTTTAAAAATCTAAAAATCCATTTCATACATTTTCGAGTCCACTCTAAATAAAAAAAGAAATACAAACAGTCGAAAGAAAAAACAAAGCACCAAACACAGTTTTACAGTCCTGATGGTCCTTTTTTTGGGAAACTCGCGAAAGCAGAATCGAATGCAGAAATCGGTACCAGGCATAGTCGCCGCGGTAAATTTGATTGCGAGACACGGTCGATTTGAAGCGTAACTTCGAAATTCGAACGAATATATGGGGCGATAGGGAGAGAGAGAAAGAGAGGGACAGGTCCGACGATAGATTGGTTTGTTCGCGCGTCGTTACCGTGCGCACGATGAAACGAACCGATTGTACACGCGATCGATTATCAACGCTCGACGATGGCCGCTTTCCTAACAATCCACCGAATTATCCGACCATACGGGTAATCGCGTTACTTCATCAATTATCCGCCGACGCTGCTCGCAATTAAGGCCGCGAAATACCGACCCGATAATCTTTCGCATCGGCATACGTAATCGGGCGGGGAGAGCGATTCGTCGCCGCGTAACGACCTACAATCCTCCCTCTTCATGGTGACCACCATCCACGAGCAATGTTCGCTATTTTCGTCGGAAAACATGGGGCCCGCAAGGGGGGGGGGGGGCGACCGGCCGCTCGCGCTATTTTCCCCGCGGATATTCGACGCGTGTCCGTCGCGTTTGAATATATCAATTTCGAAGTGGCCGATAGTTTGCCGAATATGCAAATTCCTGTAACGATCAAAGGGGAAATATATGCATATACACCGATTTATATACGTTCCCCCCCCCCCCCGTGCCTTTCGATTTTCGGCCGCGAGCCATTGTACACCGCGAAACTTTTTTTTCACGCTAGTCGCCTCGCGAACAGCCGAAATGTCCAGCTAAACAATCGGTTCTGGGACCGAGGTATGCTGGAAAGTGGTTTGATTCGGTTGGTGGACAGCTGGGTCTGGTTCGCAGGCTTCGAGATCATTTCGAGTTCTGGGATCATTGTGATCGGTAGACTGCGGGTTCTTCGTGCTAAATGAAAACTTTCCTGGTCAATTCTGCAGAACAAAAATTAAATAAAAGTGTATTTTTGTTTGATTGATAATTTGAATAAGTCGAAAATAATGCAATGACAATCTCAAAATTCGTTTAATAATCAGAACAATCGACTGAGATATTTTTGATTTAGAATGTAGTTTGAATACCGAGACAGGTAACACGTGGCTTGTTTAACGACGAACACAGGGAAAAAATGTGCGCGTCTGTCGCAATAAACGGGACAAAAGCGTCTCTGTTGCGCTCGATTCGTGGGTAGTGGACCGTGAAAATCGGAGAGGAAATTTTTCGAGACTACTTGGAGGTATTCGCGACATTGACAATCCTTCTCCGATGCGATATAATATAAACACGGGGAGAGTAGGATTGTCGGCACGCATCACCGGCGACGCGAGAAAGAACGGGTACAAGTGGTAGACGAAGAACAAGAGAGGAGAAGAATATGCGAGCGCGGGACAACGCGGGACAAGGTGGAACACGGTGGGACGAGGTGGGACAAGTGGGACAAGGTGGGACAAGCGGGCAGAAAAGCTCCGTACGGTGTTTGGAATCCGTGCTACGAGCGAAGAGAGGGAGCAGAGGTTGAACGACGTCGAGCAGAGTGGGGCAGAGCGGGGTGCAACGGGGGCGGACAGGAAATCACGCGGGTGGAAGGAAAAGTTTTCGATAAAACGGATGACTCGCTCGTTGGATCCTCCTCGAGGTCGCTACAGTTGGACAGGAGTTGCTCTCAAACCGCGGTGAACGTTAATTCGCTTAACGGGCTCGTTTCTCGTTTTACTCGCACCTGCTACCTCCTACCTGGCTTGCTCGCCTCTTTCCGGCCGTGTTCCCGCGTCCATCAAACCGCTCCCGAGGACGCTCGAGCTCGTGCCACCTTGTTTTATCGGTCCAAGGAATGTTGGCTACAGCATAAACGGCCGACTTTCATGGCGACACGTACTTCGACGCCTTCGAAAAATATTGCGAGGGAACGCGAATGGCCTGCGCGAGTTGTGGAAACTCGACACAAGCCAATTCCACGGTAAACCTGACCCAATTCACGACCATTCAAGCACAGGTCAGATTTAATCCAGCATCCAGAATTCAAAGCTAGATCAAACTGGGTTCGAAGCGATTCGAACTTAAATCACGCTCGATCCGGACGATTTGAAATTGAGACACTTCAAACTTGAACTAGCTGGATTCAGATCGGGACGAACTTTGTGCAAATGCAACACAGACACGAGGTACCAGTCAAGTTACTCTTCAATGAATTCGAACCTAAGGTGTCTCAGCTTGAAGGTATTTCACACTTAATTAGACTGAATTAAACGAGACTCGACCCAACCAAATTTATTGCAAGTTTAATACAGGTCAATTCGAAGCTAACATCTGACACCACTTCGAACTTAAACCAGACTTAATCCAGGCAAATTGAAAGCATCGCAGGCCCGATCCAGTATAAGATAGACCTAATGCAACCCAATTTAAACTTAAACCAGTCGAAACCCGAGCTAATTCAAAATTTAATCTAGGTTCAAGCCTGAGCCAATTCAAATGCGACGCGGGTTCAACCCAGACTTGGCCCAGATCTAACTCGGCGAAGTATTCATCAACTTTCGGACAATGGAAGTTTTGAGAAGTTCGTGGGCGTGCCTAGGTTCGTTCAAACTTCTGCTCATCAATTTCTTCACGTACATTTCAAAGTACTTGTAAGGAACACTTCGATCTACTTTCGAGTCTATCGCACCTTCAGCCGTCGAACCGACACTACCAAATTTTAATCATATCTCCAAAACACTTCGAGACTCGATACCGTCGCGTCGGTATCGCGTAAAACCGTCTCAACGAAAAAAAAAAAAAAAAAAAAAATGGAAAATAACGATCGTTCGTCGTCGTAACAAAATTTCGCAGGATCTTTCCTGGAGAATCCCGGCCGGTATGTATACGGCAGTTTCGAAACAATGTTGCAGCGTACGAAAGGATTCGCATTCGCCAGAACAGCGACCAGTTTCTCATAAAATGGGCAATAAAATAGTTGTCACGCGGCGTCGAATCGAACCGAACCGAACCGTCTCGCAAACAGAGAGTCTTCACCGTTTTTCGCACACACGCAAGCGCTCTGCATACGTACACATACGCGCATTATACCTACGTGCACTTTACAGTGGATGGTCGTTGAAATTCGCCGATTATTTGCCATCGTAACGAACGCCGGGACAGCTGTCGCACTTCCCTCCCGCCACGCGTTTAGAACGCGTCCGAAGGAGGAACTCGATCGGAGTTGCATTTTACCGATCCGCAGCCTCGCTTTGCAATTCCGTGGACGGCCGATGGTCGCTCGGAAGCCCGTTAACGGGCGCTAATCGGGATTCCATGGGAGTACACCCTGCCCACTCTCCCCGCCCCTCTGCCACCTGGCGAACGGGTGTTCTCTTCCTCCTCTTCTTCCTCGGCGCGTCCGACACCGGGGCGGCTTCGCTCTCGTTCCTCTTCCCCTTTCATGTTCAGATCAGGCTATGATACACAGGAATGTCCGGGATGCGGAGAGCGATGGCGTAGGGCTCTCTTGGTTGACTCGGCACGGCCATTATCGTGATTACATTAGGCGCTATTCCAGCGAGTAACGCGGGACGCGCTGCTCCGAGGCTCTCGCTCTCGCTCTCGCTCCCGCTCTCGGTCTCGCTCTTCCTCTTCCTCACCCGGTACTCCGCGCTCTCGCTCGAGCTCCGAAGAGCGGCCGAGCGAGCAAGCGAGTGACCACGAATCATCCGGTTTGCCGAGCGCACAATTCGATGGGGCCGAGTCTAAGAGGGTTGACGGAGATGGCGGAACACGTTCTATGCTATCCGTCGACTTTCCACCCCTCGCCTCGCCCGATTCGACAAACCCCCCACACTTTCCACGAATCTGTCCCGCGAAACGTGCTCTCGAAATTCGCAGATCGTTGGCAGCTCCTCGTTCGGCTCTGCCATTGGTCCCAACTATATATGACGTAGGTGCTCCAACCATTAGCAAATTTAAATTTTCAAGGTCTGAACGAGATCCCTCCGCGACCCCACTATTTATTATAATGCATTCGTTTCACTAATTGTGATAGAAGTCATGCTTGCTGGATCATTTTCGCGAACCGTGGACTTGCTATGACATTTGATTATGCTTGATCAGGACCCCGGGACCATCGCTGGTCACCTGGCCGGTCGTCCGAGGGGAAACGTAGACGGGGGTGCACGTTCTCTAAGAGTTTCCGCCGGTAATAGGTCCCGGTGTCGTTTATACTCCTCCTTTCGAGACTTTATTCCGGCTAGATACTCCCGCGGGATCGCGACGCGGGACTAACGTTTTATAACTCGCCGGCGGGCCGTATAGTCGGGTTACTCGACCCGACGCGACCCGCCAGACGTCTCTGGCTTTTACGTTTTCTTCGCACCACCACCCCTCCCCACCCCGCGATGCAGATGGTGATAGATTAGGGCTGCTTCGCTGCGTTGGCCGTCCCTGGACCGCACCACTGTAGTCATTTTTAATGTCGCTTTCTCATACTGTGTTACGCGAGCTAACCTCCATCCCGTGGTTCTTAATTAGAATAGCGAATTTTTATGCTTGGAGATGGTGGATGGCGCATTAATTGATCATTCCGTGGTCTGGATTGTTCTGGCTGTTTTTTGGGATAGTTGTAAAAATAGAGAGCAGGTTCAGTGATGTCTAGACTGTGGAGTAATAATTGACAATTTTTCACTAATAATTTTAATATAGTGAAAAGAATATATTAATGCTCTTAAAGTCTTCTAATTTTTACACTGTTCTAAATTGCACGTACTCATTTTTGCCATAAATGCATAAAATCCGGAGTCTACTAATAACTAATATTAATAAGTCACAAGCAATGTAATCATATTAGTAAAATTGCCAGGTTAATTAATAAGAAACAGACGCGAAATGCAAGTGTAGTCATTCTCTTAATAATTGGAACGTGTCGAAATAATACGAGAACATTTTCAAAGTTATGCCAGGTTTTCACACTTCTACATTTCTCTTATTCATTTTTGTCACGAATGAAAAAATTCCGCAGTCTAGTAATAAGTTATATGTGTTTCGTGGAACGTTTGAAAAAATTCCAGAGAGATAAAATGTTATAAGGAACGCGTAAAAGTTTGTACTATTCGTGTTATATGGCTTTAAGCGTTCTGGAGGTACTATGCATGCACATGCGCAGTAAAATACAGTTGTTCCAATATTCACATCAGAAATATATTTGTAATTGAACTGTCCATCTTTTGTGAAAAATGTTCTACATCAACTGCGGGAACCTAGTTTCTTTCATTCAAAACTTGAAAATAATGTATCAACTTTCACGTTCCACCTTGATTTCAGTAACGGAAAAAATAATTTCAAAGTCCGCGGAGACATTAAAATTTCACCATTTTTTTAGAACG
Source organism: Lasioglossum lativentre (assembly GCA_916610255.1). NCBI lineage: Eukaryota > Metazoa > Arthropoda > Insecta > Hymenoptera > Halictidae > Lasioglossum > Lasioglossum lativentre. The sequence continues at coordinate 33,420,999 of OU744355.1, read as the reverse complement.
ACGACAGGGAAAAGTATCCATTAGAGGATGCAAAGTATTACCGACAAAAATAAACGCGGGTATCCGAAAGCTGGAGCTTTGGGCTTTAAAATAAGCCCTGGTTGAATGTCGTATGAAATGGTTTAGCAAAACTATGACAATTTCAATGGACACATTTTCTCTTCCAAAATCGGGCAACGGTATCCCAAATCCGAAATTTAAAAAGTGAGCACAATATCCGAGATAAATCTAGAGTAAAATAACCGAAACAAATTTAAAATTAAACGAGACCAAATTTGAAGCGTAGTCACCGAAAGAAATGTAAAGTAAAAAAAAATATCGATGGGGAAAAATTGAGGTTTAGAAATGGCCCGCGCCCTTGCAGTCGGAAATTTTTATTAAGAGTATTCTCGGAGTAGAGGAAAATCTTCTGGGGAGATAAAAGGGGTTACGGAGCTATGGATTAGGGTGTCGAGGAGCGGTATCCATCCTTATGCAGAGGAGATCTATATCCGCATATCCGGGAGGACTCGGGGTCGTCCTTTTTCGAGCGGTTTTTGCGCGGGCTGGCAAGTTGCTTCGCGTAGAAGTCGTCTCGCGTAATTTCATAAGACCGCAATCTACGCGACGAGGTGGAAGGAAAATGGCTGCAATGTTTTCCCTCGCAGTCGACAATGGTACACGGTCTGAGCCCGATCTAGGAACAAGGATGGCATCGCGTCGCGTCGTGTGGAAGTTCATTTCTTATCGTCCCTTCTTTCTCTTCGTCCTCTTTCTGCACTCGTTCTCTCTGCACATTTGAAATTTTCTAATAATAACAATCGTTCGATCGAACGTGTAAATTAATACACAATTCGAGTGGCTTGTTTGGGAAATTACAACCATCAAGGCAGAGTACGGACGTCCATAGAAACGTGGGTTTTGATCAGAACCATGTTTCATCAAGGGTTCTATCTTATTCATCAAGGGGCTCGAATGACACAGGAACCTCGTTAAAATTGATTAAACTGGTTATTGCACCGTAAATTACAATTAACCCATTTGCAACGAATGACGGGCGTTGCCGTTCCCGCGGCTGCTGCCCGTTTGAAAACCACGTGCTGGTGCCAGACATGTATTTAGACTCGTTGCATTGTCTCGATGGAACCGACCCGGCGCGACGGTCGACCTGCACGCGATTATCGTAGTCGAGGATGCAACGGGAGAGGATGAAAGGGAGAGAGTAAGAAAGAGAACCGGATTGAACAAGCAATTTTTTCCAGGTTCCACTTCGGGTACGGATTACGTTATTTTTATAAAAGCTAATGCATAGAATCGATAACCTTATTTCCAGACGGCTGATCTTTTCGTAGTCTGTTTTCGTAGATTATTTCACGAAGATTAAAATATGCGAGAAATCTGTTTTGAAATCCATTAAAGTAAAACAGAGGAATATTATTTCCTGCTAATATTCGCGATTACCCGATGATCTTTTTCGAAGTAGCATTCTAGATGTTAGATTCTATCTTAAATTGCTTAGCAGAATATACTGATAATAACGTCAAAAACGTACATATTCTGCGGATTCGAACAGCGAATAATATATTTTATATTTCCATCCTCATTAGCATCTTTTAACCCTAGCGTAGCGTCACGCGAATTTAACATATTTTTCTTTGATCTTTAACACTGAAGCTTCTATAGAGAGGACCTTTTAAAAACGACGAGATTAAATTTATTCAGATTCTGCGGCGTTTTTATTATAATACGTGCTCGAATAGAGAAATTCATTCAATAATTTCTCATCAAAGCTGCCCTGTAATTTGCATAATTGTTGTACATGCCTGATTTAAAGCAACATTGCTGCATTATTTAAAGGGTCTACAGGAAATGCCAATTTTAAAAAACGTTTTAATTTAATATATTTTCTTTATCACGGTTCATGTTATGTTGCGAATTAATCCTTCGTACTCGAATGGCGATCACGAGGCTCCATTAAATATTACAATAGCATCTTCTCAATAAATTACTTATCTTTGCATCGTGTCGGCTGGTGGTCTCCGCGTTAAAAGACAGACGCTTTGGAGTCTAGAGGGGTGTGGCAAGCCTAAGAGTTTCCCGAGATCTTTGGACGGGAAGTAAATTCGACCATTGAGCGATCCTAGAGGAGCTATCCGTCGAAACTGGCTTCGTTTACCCGTCGAATCGAGAGGCGAAAAAAAAGGAACACGGTCGGCGAAGGAACAGGAATGCTGGGTAGGGTCTAGTAATTTGCGACGTTGCTGCGGCGTTCGACGGCCAGAAACGATTCCGAGCTCTTGGCAACGGATTTAATATTTACACGCAGCGGAACTTCTTCGTAACGGGTCCGTTTACCGCGAGAGTCCTCCCTCTTTCTCTCTCTCTTTTTCATCTCGTTCTCGCAACCCCCTTTGGAGCGCGCCCGTTCATCTCGGTTTCCCGTCGTTGCGTTTGCAGCAATTTTTTGCGTACGCAATTATTATTAACTTTGGTCCAACGAGCATGAAAAATGGCCGAAGAGCCGAAGCAAGCGAGCAGAAGCAGAGAGAAAGAGAGAAAGATAGGGGCTGAGGGAGAGGGGAATAAAGGGTGAGAGAGGGGGATGGAGAGAACACGATGGGAAACTGGAGCGGTCGACGAGGGGGAGCTGCGGCCGCGGGTGAATGCGCGTTGTTGTATACATCCTCGCCGCGTTTCCGTGCTTCGCGTAATTACCGACGAACGAAAGCTTAATCATTGCCGACTCGCCGCGCGGGAAATTACCGACCGCCTCGCGAAAGGATCCGTGCGCGCGATAGCCTGCGAGCTGCGGCAATAACGAGAGAGCATCGGGAGAGGATCGAGAGAGAGCCGATCGGCATCGCGTTTCGACCCCATCCTGCTCCTACGTCTTCTCGTATCCTTCGACACAGTAACCCCGTGAGTTTGCCAAGACAGTGCAAAGGCAGCTTTTGTTACTTCCATTTGTCAAAACTGCTCCTGCTGCTTCGTTTACAGATGGTCGTGCAACGGACAATTTTGCCAAAATCCAATTCGATAATTGCGGGACCCAAGCGGAAAACAGGCATACGCCACCGTTCTATGATTGATATTAGCAGGTAGCGGAATGTGTACTGCACCGCGGGAACGACTTAACGGTACGGAAAATCAAAAATTCATTATGCATATGTACGCGGCACGCGTCCGTTATCCATTGAGCCTCTTAATTGCCACGCGGGGAGATCGTTCCGCTTGTTTCGTTCCGCGTCGAAAACTGTTAGAGCCGGTGCCATATAGCGTTACTCTAGTTAATTAATCAACGCCCCGAATAAACTGCGAAGCTTACGACAGCACACATTTCAATCGAGTAACATAGACAAATACGAAATTGTGATATGTTCGATTAGACACCGCGACAATGATAAGCGTTGAAATTATTAGAAATGCATTTTTACCTGAATCGTGTTTCTTAAAATTGACTCGGAGTTCGTGTCGCATAAAAATCCGCAGTATAATAATTAGCATGGGATTCGGCAGGAGGATTGAAAGTTCGGTAGAGTCGAAAGCGTAGTCAAAGTGACAGAGGGAAAATCCTATAGTCGTGGGAGGAGAGGAAAGAAAAGAGGACCGTAGGATAAGAGTGGTAGGGAGAGAAAGGGAGGAGGAGAAGGAGGAGGAGGAGGAGGAGGAGGAGGAGGAGGAGGAGGAGGATCGGCGAGAGTCTTTGCCGGCGGCACACGGGGCTCAAAGTTGCTGGTAGACACGCGAGGACGCGATCCCATCGATCGTGTGTGCGCGCACGTTGCCTCTATCGTCCCGCTCGCTCCGGGGCGGATGTAAATTACGACGTACGGTGCCCGACTCCGCTCGGCTCTGCTATACGCCATTAAGAAAGAAATCGTCTTGGTCTCGATCTCGATCCAACGGACCCTCGTCCGTTCCTCGTAGATCTCGCGTGCGGTTTCTCGCCTCCGATCGGATCCAAGCGTGAACGGCCCATCGGCGTGACTTTCGTGACGCTTTGGTGGCGTGGCGTCGCGTCGCGTCGCGTCGCGTCGCGAGATCGATCGATTTCCGTCCTTTCTCGCCCATGATGGATCGTCGCCTCTTCCGCCGCGGTAACAACCTTCCCCCCTCCCTCCCCCACGTGTCCCGTCATTCACCGGCAAAGTCCCTCTTCCTCGACCACACCACTACCACCGCCACAACCGCAGTTTCGCGTATCACGTTTTTACAACGAGCTCGCGCGGAAACCGAGTAAAACCGAGACAGAGATAGAGTTCCATTTTGGCGGGTAACGGCGATTTCTCGTCGTTTCGTCGAGCATCGTTTTCGAACCGCGCTCGCCCCGGCTAATCTAACTTTCGAATCCGCTTTGCCGCGCGGTAGAGAGAGGGGTATGTTGCTAGCGATCCGCTCTCGTTGCGACGGCACCGGAAATTCAAGCCGGGAGGCGGCTTATGGTAACGAGTGCGTATCGAGCCAGTTAAACCGTGCACCCGTGTATCGCCTGGGTTAGTCGCGCGCGCGGCGCCTCGAGAATCGATAAGACGCAACGAAAGCTCGAACTCGCGCGGAGCGCGCCCCTTAAACGCTCGACCTGTGCTCCTGCCGATCCTCCTACTCCTCCACCTTTTCCTTCTCTTCCTCTCCACCTCCCCACCACCCTCCATCTACTACCAAACCTGACTGTGCCACGCGAGACCGTATCGAGAGACCGTACGTACGGAATAATCGAGGCCACGCGTGTCGCTTTGTAACCTCGTGCGCCAGCGTTCCCGCGAAATTCGAGGCTATTTTTTAACCGTATCGGCCCCAGGGAAAACTTTAACGACGAACGGAGGCAGGTTGCCCCGTGGGGCACTTTTCTTGGCCCTCGAAATCGGGAGCGAAAGAGTTTAATACGTAATGGAAATTGTTTTATGTATTAGATCGCATTTAAGAATTGCGCGAGCGAAGCTCATTGGCTTCAAACACTTCATTTCGAATTGGACAGAAATGTTTGGTTGTCGAGTACACGGGGTCAAAAGATTAACAGTAACGAAGCATACACGCGTAATCGGAGAAATGTACATCAAACGGAGGACCGAATAGAGTTAACGCGCTGTGCTGGTAGGGGCACTGAGACCGCTCTCTTGTTGCCCCCGGTGCTATAGTGAACGGGACAAGTCGTTTAACCCGCGGCCTGGGTTTGCGAGATATCGTTGTCGACGGGATCGCGAGCGCCTCGGTTTTCTTAAAAGCGTCGCTCGCCGATCAGAAACCGGAAACTCGAGTAGTCCGAGCGTGTCGCGCGTCAATTGAATCGTTGGTCGAACGTGATCGGAAACTCGTAAAGCTCCTTGTCCTTTTTCAAGCGTGCCGCCCCTCGTCTAGCACCACCCCCTTTTTGTCCTTGTACTTCTCGAACTCTGCTTTCCCGTCGATTCGGACTCCGATCGATGACACACGCTTTGCCCTCGTTTCAAACCTTTCCGAAGGGCAGGAGAATCTACCTTTCGCGATGTATATATATATATATATATATATATATATATATATATATATATATATATATATATTGTACCTTGAACAACGCATACCTGCAGCATCTTTTTCGTACTGTAAAGAAATTGATAGCGTAGGTTCCGCACCGTTTCTTTCCATCGAATGACGAAGGAATAAGTTCTATATTGTCGCTCTTTTTGCATATCTTGAGCAATGCAGCGTCTTCTTGAACAAATTGCGAGTTCCACATCGTTTCCTTCGATTGAAAGAGGAACAAAAGTTTTCAGCCATTGATGCGAATGGAACTGGATTCTAAAGCATCGCTCTGTTCTCAAAGAGCAGTTCCTCGATGTAGACGTTGGACGATGCGTTCCCTTTTAACACTTTTCGCCCACTGGAAATCAATTAACATGTTCACACGAACATTCGAAAATTTTTCATAAAATTTCTGCTTCAATTAACGAACGCAGAATATTTCTATTTTGCATAAAGATCCGTGGACTAATGATTAGATTAATTTATTCTGGACGGCTCTATTCTGAACTTTAAAGATAAAAAATAACGCAAACAGTTAAAATTTGATGAAAAATCTTTTTTTGTTTGAAAGACCAATTCATGGCATTAATATTTAACCCTTTCGGTACTGATGCCGGATATATCCGGCATCCATCTGACGACCTGTGTGGGCGAGCGCCGGATATATCCGGCATCCATCTGATGACCTGTGTGGGCGAGCGCCGGATATATCCGGCATATATATATATATATATATATATATATATATATATATATATATAACACGTTAAATTCCGCGTCAGTCATCGATGACTGTCACGGTCCGAATGAAAAGTTTAGTGTCAATCACGCTCGAGATTTCTATGAATGTCGCAAAACATGCTTTCGCGGCTAACCCTGCCGTCCAGGGCAACCACTCTCGCGGAAAACTGCCTCGTCCCACGAATGTATAACCGCGGCCAAGTCCTCCGTACCGAAAGGGTTAAAAATGACTTTGGGCATATGGTCACCGCGACTGCTCTTGACGAAGCGCATTCTGTCAATCCAATTTAGGGTTACTTTTTCGAGCATTGTCGGCCGTATGTCGCGAATGACACGACCAATGTTAGCCTCCAAGTCGTCAATTGTAGCTGATTTATCAGCATAAACCTGCGACCTCACGTAGTCCCTTACGCATGTAAACCAAGATCTGCGCGCAATATTTTCCACGTGGTGGATGGACAGAGGCCCAATTGCTGCGATCGATAACGAATCGATACATTTGGATCCTCTTGCACACTTTCGTATACAGCGGCAATATTTGGCTCAGTACGCACAGTGTGATGACGTGTTGGTGTTGTTGCATCATGCAGAGAGTATGTGGTACGACATCTATCCACAGTTCGATGGATGGCTTGCTCCATGATGGATGACCGTTCCTCAAGCGTGAGTCTATTCATGATGATTTGCCAGACTATACTCAATATAAATATCAACAAGAACAGTAAGAAGGACAGCTTGTATTGACAGTTATTACTATCGAAAGTTCTATCTAAGCTAAAAAAAAACATCTTTTAGACAGTTGCTTATCGATCAGAAGCAAGCAGCGATGCAGTGAAGTTTGAAAATCGCTCGTACGATTGCCCAGAGAGATAGTTAAGCAGATGTAGGCGGCTCGCGTAGAAGGGAAAGGGGCGCTCGACCGAAAAAGGTAGCCAAAGTTGGTGGCGCGAGGAAATAAAAAGTGGCAGTAAAGTTGAAGTTTGAAGACGGTCCAGGGGTCTGGTCGATCCGGTTCGTGGAAGTCGGTGACGAGAATATCGCCGGTCGCGTTTCGAGGGGTGAGAGATTGACGAGGCGAGAATGGTTGCGGCTTGTCCGTGGGCTGTCGTCTCGCGGTGTGGCGGAGCGTCGGTGGTTCCCGTTGAATTGCCTCGGCACCGGAAACGAGAAGGCATCCGTATTCGCCAGTCGCGTCGCGATGTCGCGTGATTTAAACGAAACGGAGCAAAGCGAGGCGAGACCGAGGCAAAAGCGAACCACCGAAAGCGAGAGAGAGAGACAGAGAGAAAGAGAGAAAGACAGAGAGAGAGAGAGAGAGAGAGAGAGAGGGACGGGGAAAACGAAGCGAATGGAAAAGAAGCAAAACGAGAAATAGTGAGAGATGGAGAGAGAAGCTAGCTGGCTTTCGCGATATCGGCTTAGCAGTTACGCGTGCCGCGAAGCCTTTTATTTTTCCGAGTCGTGAATCGAGGCGAGACAAGGCTCGAGAGCTCGACGGTTGCCGCGTCCCAGGCGCCGAACGACCGACCGACCGACGACGACCAGTTATTACGCCGGCAACTTCTTTTCCTTTCCCTCTCGGGAAAGTTGCAATCCGGAAAAATGCTCGAAATTCGGCTCGGCTAGTCGCGTCTCGTCTCGTCTCGTTTCGTCGCCTACACTCTTTCAGTTTCCCATTCGCGAATGAAAAGCGACCACATAAAATATTCATCGTGTGAAGCGCGATCGTGATTTCGACGGACTCTGTCGACGGACTCTGTCGACGCCGCGGCTGCTGCTTTTTTTACTCGTCACCGTTGTTTTGCGACGGTGTCCGCGATGGGAATCGCGAAACGCGAATCTACCGGGGTTGTTAATCTCTGATACCAGTTAATGTCGTCGCCTCGATGCGCCTACCAACTGCATTCTGCGATAGAAGATGATTAAAATGCTACGCATCGAGCCTAACAACTTCCTTTCGAATAGTTGTGTGTCACTCTTTTAGGATTCCGCATGGTCATCGTAAATAATTGTCATCACGATTCTCGATTATTCTAACACGAAGACATAAAACATTCGTATCGTCGAATGGAAAAACTGTGAACAGTGATGCCACGGTTTCGCGTGCCTCGCGCTCTCGCTCGCGAAACTCGAAATTATCTAGTCGTCGAGCGATCCATCCCGGGAACACGGCGCGGCGGAGGCGGCGTCAGCGGCGTCGATCGCTAATCCGTGGATTTCGGTCGACCGGAGCCGTTAGTTACATAATCTTCCGTCGCGTCGTCGATTAAAATTCAAGTTTGCGAGGCGAGGGCTTGCGACCGAACGGAATCGATAAACCGTAGTAGGGGTGTCGTCCCCGGGATCTTCGCGGAACGAGATAGTCGGATAACGGGCGTGTACGGTCGAAATACGGTAAACAGTGACGTTGTTACGCGTCACTTCGGAGATACGGAGTATCCGCTTCGCCGAGCCACGGTAATGACGTCGAACGATGACAACGAGCAGCTAGCTCTCGGCTCGCGACACCCTTCTCTATCTTTCTTGTATCCGCGTTGCTTGTTCCGCTTCTTTTTCTTCTTCTTCTTCTTCTTCTTCTTCTGGGTGCTCTCTCGATCCGTCAGCTCGGTTCGGCCGCGTTTTATCTTTCGTCCCACCCCCGCAGCCTATATCGTCGGGAGCTCGTGTTCGACTGTAGCCCCGTTTAGCTGAATCAACCGTTATTTCTGGATAAACGGACGCGGACGATCGTCTCGTTTCCACTCCGACGCGGCTTTGCATCATCGTCGATCCGTCCCGACGCCGCGCCGACGTCAAACAAAGTACGTACTTGCGTGCTAACGTCGTTTCTGTCCTCCTATTTCTACCATCCGTATGCATATACAGGCGGTTTCATAATTGACGGCACGCATTTCCAATCGGAATAAGCTTTTTCGAAATGGATTATTAAATGATTATTAATATTCCATCGAATATTTGAAGCATCAGACGGGTGACAGGGTACTGGAAGCATCAGAAGATGACAGTATCCTGAAACTTATTCAGTTCGCGATTCGAAGCGTGTGCCATCAATTATGAGACTTACTGTACGAGAGAGCCTCTTGACACTCGCGCGGAAGTTGTACCCGGGACGATCCGCTCGCTATTATTGCTATTTATTGCGTTATTGTGTGGTCGCAGTCATTAGAGACGCTCCGAGAGCAGAACTGTCAGACCGCATGAATAAGGTGAATATCGTGTAAAGCGGATTTAACGAATCGCAGCGCAAAGAATGTTCCATCGACCGAAAAGCTCTACAGCCCCGAAAGACCCTGTGCGCTATATACTGCAGACGATGTTTGCATTGTCGAGTGTTCGATTCGGAACAAGCAAACAATGATAATGTGTGCGAGGCACGTTAATATTGAACGGGTGCAAAAGCGATGGGCTATTGTTGGAATTTAGACAAAGGAGAATGCATTTTTGGGACAATTCGTCTAGGCTCTCCTAATGTCTCCAAAGATTTGCAATGTAAGTAGTATAAGATTAATTATTGGAAACATTGGAGCTCTAAGATATGAGAGTAGTTTGACTTTATATTGGTGCGAGTAGAAAGTTCACGTCCCGAAATAATGGTCGAAATTTTTAATAATTATAATCAACCTAGTTTTATTAATATTTCGTCGGACAACGAACTTTCCGCAGTACAATGTAGAAGAGAACTCATCCGAATATCAATTCTGCTCTATTGTCTGCCAAATGTTACAACTTTTTCACTTTGGTAAAGACTTTCGCGTCCCACACATACCCCCAAATAATAGTTAATCCATCAAAAATGTATGCCATGTGATCATCAATTATTCTTGATGTTGAAAAGCTTCAATTAATTGAACCGAGAAGAGCGAACTTAAGTAGCACGTGGGATGAATAAAAAATGTTCACAAAACGTCATCGAGTATCTATTTCGAAACTGAAGAGGAAGACACCAAATTGCATAGTTCATTATTCAAAATTCTGTGACGAGTATGAGTATTTTTAGTCTGAAGAGGATATCAGTTAAAAAATATGATTCGATATAGAATATTCCGGTATGACTATCCGTCTATTTGCAAATTGGAGACGCAGGAGGAAACCATTTGTATAATAAGATTGAATAAACAGTAACGGGTCACAGGAGAGCATGAGATTCCTGAGAAATTGCTCCGAAGAAATGGGATTCTATGGGGCTCTATGTTCCTGCAACTGGCCCACACAGATCCACAGTCCATCGCTTACCAAGTCTCGGTCCAACGAGAAGCCAGTTTGAAGGAGTGAAATGCCAACAATAGTCAAAGCGGAAGCCAAGAAACGATTGTGTCGCGATCCAAGGAATATGATTCCAGCGGTTTGAAGTTCTCGGCGAGTAGAATCGACGAGTTTCGGGGTAACATTGAGTGATAGAAATCGTCGGGAGGGAACTTAACGATTTGCAGGAGCGTCGCGGAGGAACGAGGACCTCGGGCTTAAGTCGAACGCGTACGCGGGACGATTGCCTCTGGAAAGTTGTCGGGAGAGGTCGGACGCCGTGGATAAAACTCTGAAAGAGTAAACTTCGTCGAGAACGCTTCGCACGGATCGAAAGTTGGCTCTTCGAGCTCGGGCAAGAAGCGTTCGCCGAACCAGAATTCGCTCACACCTCCGCCTCGTCGCCATCCCCCGGCCCAAACCGTCGCGTCGTCTTATTCCGCGTGGCGAACGGAAAGCGCGAAAGGTGTTCGAGCACGACTGCTGCTCGAGAGTCGCTCGTGGCAGGTAAGTCCTGGTCCACCATCGTTTCAAGGCTTCTGCAACGGCCTCTCCTCTTGACTCCGCGACATCAACAAGTGACTAAAGGAGGAGCGAAACGTGTCTCGTTGGGCGCCACGGACCGCGATAACGTTGCTACAGATAAAGAAACTTCTTGTCCGTCGACTCTCGAAACGCTTCTCCGTGTCCAGGACCCTCGTCGATCCCTGGAAAAAAAGTACTTTCCCAAAACTGAACGAAACTCGACGAAATTCGGCGAAAAAGTAAGGCATATACATATTCCGGAACATTCTTTTTCACTGAAATTGGTAGGATAAAAATTATTGTTCACTCATTTAACCCTAGCGTGCGACGGGGAGACACTTGCTCGGCCCTCGTCTAATTAACAGGTTAAAGTTCCCTGTGGAAGCCTTCCTACGGGTTGAATCTGCTTAAGCATGACATTGATTTTATTTCGATATCAAAGCTCTCTTCAGGACATTGACCTCCTTTTGATATCAAAGCACCGCGATATTGATCTTCTTTCGACAGTAAGAACCCTGTGGTACTAATTTTATTTTTCCTGGGACGATATCGATTTCATCTTGATATTAAGACTCCATTAATCAAATTTTTCTGTCGAGTAGAACCGCGGAGATATTAATTTCGGCATCAAAGCAGCATACCGGTCGGTCGCTATCAATTTTATTTAAATACCAGCAAACGGTTGCATACGCGACGCTTCTTTATTTTCCCCGGGGCCACCAATCAGGTTAACCTGAGAACCGGCAACTGGGTCAAAACGAGCCACTCCAATCCTGTTGTTTTACATTCCCTGAAATCATAAAGACGCTTCCCGCCGGAATTGATTAAACATACACACACGGGTCCTGTAATTGTTACTGGCGATTAAAAACAAGTCACTCGAAAACCAAACACAGTGGGGTGAGGGAGAGGGGGGATCATCGCCCTCGTGGTTTCCGGCGAATTCGTTCGCAAAGAGGAGAAACCGGTAGCATTAAACGTACATTACGGTCGAACTTGTCCGGTAGTTGCTAGACAAATCTGCTCCCATGGTATACATTTTCTATATATATATTTGCTCTGGCGGCTTCATCCCCTGAACAAACAATGAAGATACTACGTACCTTCGCCGCGGCGCGTCCGACTCGCGGAAAGAAACGACGACGGAGCAAACGCGCGTGGATTTCGTGCGATCAGACGTTAAATTGGCTACAGTAGCTACGAACCGTATCAAACAGCCTGCATCTCGAACAAATTATTATGTTGTTGCCTATGATCCGATTCTTAAGGAATCGCATGTTTCCCGATTGTATTACAGTACGGTTATTGCCGGTTCGCTGTAATTACCCCAAGGAAAGACATTTCGGGCGAAGCGGGTCATCAATTGGTCACCTAACAAACATTACTCTGCTCGCAGCTTCGACGGGAACGCTTCCATTACAAAGGAATAGGATCTATTTCCTGCGATCGTTTACTGCAAGGAAAACGTGCGGCAGGTCAGAGCTATTAGTTGCAGTATTAAACAAAGGAGACACGTGCACCGCGAAAGACGTAGCAAAGAAACGGCAGCGGCGGCACGGTGGCGCAACGAACGCGGAGATCGTGAGTTAAATCGGTTCGCATTAATCGTGGTCGGAATCGAGGTGGTCGGCTCGGCGTGCGCGACCATAACGGAACTAACCATGGTCGGATAGATGGACGTCGGGATAAGGGAATGGGCGAAAGGGACGCGTTGAAGTTGTAGACGCGTAGGAACGCGAGAAGTCGTTCGGGGGGTTGGTTCGCGTTCTGGCACCCTGAGTAGCGAAGCGCGGGGGTGGTCCGAGTGGATCGAGGCGAACCGAAACAACCGAAAGTTCGAAAGCATTCGGTTCTTCCGTGGCCGTGGAGTTTATCGTAGCGGTCGGTTGGTCGGTCGATCGGTTGGTCGGTCGGTCGGTCGGTCGGTCGGTCGGTTGGTCGCTCGGTCGGTGGGTCGTTTAGCGCGTGCGCGCAGCTGCCTCGGCTCGAGGCACGAGTTCTCTCTTTCCGGGGGAGGGTGCAAGCAGAAACTCGCACGGCACCGTGGCCCAGCCTTCGGCAAATGCATGCCCTGTAAATTGCCTGGCATTTAATTACCATGAGTAGGCAGGCCGTGCACGCTAAAGCCAAGAGCCCTCTCTCGCTTTCCTCTCTCCTTTCCGACCCGCGCGCCACCCGCGCCACTCTCTTTCGTTTTCGCCTCCTCCTTCTGTGTGCCCGCCGCGCCGCGCCGCGCCGCGCCGCTCCTCTTCGCGTTCTCCTCCGCGTATCTCTACCTAGCCCCGACGCTGCGTTCACCTTTTGCAAGCTGCTCTCTATCCTCCGTACAACCGACCCACCGTCGTCATCGTCGTCGTCGTCTACGTAGATATACACATACACACACAATGTTTCTGTCTCGCGATCCACCCTCTTTCTCCGTCTGCCTTAAGCCTCGCAGCGTACAACGCGTGTTACCAAGTACCGCTAAATTAAACACCTGCTTCAGTCAAACGGTACGAACCTCTACTCACCGCCACGACCTACAAACTACACGGCTCGAAGCTCGCCCTTCGCCACCCTCATTCCTTCCACTCTCCTCCTCCTCCTACCCCTCCTCCTCGTGCTACGAACAACCCCGGTTTTCTTCGTCCGGTTTCTAATTGGACGGCGACGGGACGCTTCGCACTTTTTTTTTTGTCCACCTACACTTGCGACAAGCATGATGACACGGACGAAAGGTGTCCGACGGACCGACTCTCCGACTCCCAGCCGGAGCAAAATGGCTTCGCACGGGGGACCAAGGGATTCTGAATATGCTCCATGTAGAGCTCCTGTACTGCTGAACCTACCTGCAACTTCAACGCTGACCTACGGGGTCGTGGCAGAGATCCATTACAATTGAAACATTGAGCAGGGTAGAATCCTGCTCTGGATTTTTAATTCCAGATTTCAGGGTACGATTGCTACCGGTATTTGATCTAATCTAATAGACATGTCAGTAGACCGAGGATCTCTATGAAAAATAAAAATTGACTTATTAATTTATTAATTGACTAAATTGATAATAATTTATCGGAATAGAAGAGGCTCCATCATTTTTAAGAAGCATCCGCGGGCTAATTCTCGCGTGGCCGATGGTTTGGCAGCGTCGAGCGAATAAATTCCGAAGACGGCGCGCATTAACACGGCTCGCATTAGTTATACACGGTCCGTGGACTAGTTCGGTGGTAGCAGTTCGAAATTCTTGGTAATCCCGGGTCGCTTCACCGACTCTGCGAGCAGCGAACGTGTACGCGTTTCTCGGCTCGGCGCGGCGCGGCGCGGCGCGACGCGACGTGGTGCGGTGAAAGTTCAGAGGCACGAAAAAAAACGTTAGCAGTGGCGCAAAGTTGAGGTTCAAGTCGAGGGTTCCCAAGATAGACCGAGAAGGATAATAATATCACGGGAGCGAGAACGAGGAAGAGAAAGAAAGAAGGTTAGCTGGCCGGTCGATTTCCCGGTTCGCATTCTCAACGCGAAGGAATTTAAATCGCTAAAGGATACGGCGATGCGGCGGGAAACGCGACAAAATCGATGAAAATCCTGCTCGGAGGAGCCGTCGAGTGCCCTGGCAGATTGCCATTGTCGCCGGTACAATTCAATCGCAAAGTTAGCTAGCTCCCTGTAGAAATCACATAATGTGCGGTTACCCAACCACTCCTCCTCCCGGTTCGTCCCTCCGTTCCGTCGTACGCCCATGGTTTTCACCCTGTCCGCTCTTCTCTCTCTATCTCTCTCTCTCTCTCTTGCTCGGTCGGCTCTCTTCCTGCATCGTCTCGCCTCGCCACCGTGTCTTATTCTCCCTCTGTCTCCTTCACCCTCGTCCACTTTGCCCTCTCCCCTATCGCATCCCTTACTGGCGTTCTTCTACTCTCTCTCGTTTGCTCTCGCGCACACGACATTCCCGTCGACTACCCCCCTCCCTACCGCGAGCTCGCACAACCCCCGTCGTGTGTCCCACGGCCCACGACATCATTCTGTTCGTTCCAGTAGCTCCGTCTTCAGCCCCCTAGTCGCCCCCTCCCCGCCATAGAAGCGCACCTTCTCTCGGCAGCCGTCCCGCGGGAGCCAACAAATCAAAAACACCCCCAAAGATCCACCCCGTTGGAACTCCTCGAGGCGAGCGCCCGACACCGACTCACCAGTCACCGTTCCGAGGCAAGGTGAGGCCGAGGCGAGATGCTTGCGCGGCGAACTCGAGAAACCGGCTAAATTAAAATGCATCGTGAGACGAGAACGCCGGAGGAAATTACGTCAGTGTCTCTTGAAAACACCGCGAATCAAGGCCAACGGAGATGTCTCCGAAGGGGACGCCACCGCCGCCGCCGCCGCCGACACGAACCCGCAACGACGACCCGCCGCAACCCGCGGATTCCGACGGAATAAATTGAAACGACCGTCCCCCGACAAGAGCTCCGCTGGTGCGGGGACCCTGACCCGATCGGGTTGCGGCAATCCTGATTTGATCAGGTTGATAAAGAACGAACACGATTACAATATGAGCAAGTAAATCGATGAACTCCTTCGAAACAGAACAATTTTCGCGCGTACCACTTTCTCGGCAGCAGCGAATAAAGTATCAAATTGGAAGAAAAGAACAAAGGTTGAAGTGTAACCGTAAGAACAGGTGAAAAGAGCAACTCGGCTTCTTTAACCCAGCAATTTCTGTCGATCGTAGAAAGGTCAAAAAGTCGGATTAACACAATTTCTCCGGGTTTTATTCTCTGGAAATCGATCGTTTCTTTGTCCCAGTGGCGGCGGCGTAGGCGGAGGCGGCGGCGGCACAGGTAATTCGGCGTTTCGTTTCCATGGTAGAGTTCCAGCATCCCATCCGCGGCTAAATCGATGTCGGTCCGAGAGGGACGTTTCACCTTCGTCGCCTGGAATATTGGAGGACGGGAGACGACTTGATATATCCACGGAAACATCGCGTCGCGCGGATTCCGTGCGATTCGATCGTTGCCGCCCACCGAATTTGCTTGAAACACTGTGGAGCGAGAAAATAGACAAAGAGAAGAACGTTTCGCGGACCGTCTCGCCGATAAACGTACGGTCGGAAACAAACCGTTCCGTGGGAACGATGCACGACATTCGCTGGAAAGGTTTGGTCGCCCGTCCTCACGGAGACCGATGGAATTGCGGCCGATTCTGCGGGGTACGGTGGGAAAAGTTGCCTCGGTGTGTTCCGATCGTTCTCGCTTGTTCGCAGTTTTACCGACGGTTTATCCTCGTTCAACGCCGTGTTACCTTTCTTTCTTGGCTCTCGCATCGTAGTCATCGCACTCGGCGCGCGCGAAAAATGAATACGTTCTTTAAAACGAGCGTCCTGCTTACGGTCGGTGGTCGATGGCGAGCGCAGTTTGCCGAGCCCTCGAGAAATACCGGCTCGCAATTTCGCGTAACGAAAAACAAATAGCAGCCATCCATCGAGCTCGCCGCCGCCGCTGCCGTTGGAAGACGCGTGGAACAAGAAAACCGGAGGTAAAAAGGCAAGACGAACGTACCGACGCGACGTACGTGTACGGACACACTTTCTCCCTTACGTAGGCACGTTACGAGGAAACCCCGGCGTGTGCAACGAGAATGAAAAGATAAGAGGGCATCGAATCGGTCGCGTCGCACCCCGATGCGGTACTTGGCACCGGAAAACCGGAAAAACCTAGCGTTATTTGTAGGTCCAAGGCCATAATAGGGTAGCTCGTTGGATTTGTCTTAACGTCAGATATCCTCGGAGAAAAAGTGAATAAGATCCGCATTAACCCTTTCGCTACATTGGACGTGATATCTCTCTTCCACGATGTCGAAGAAACGATGCTATGGACGAGATATCCCGTCACCTTGATTTCGTCGTACAATTCTACGAACGAGATATCTCATGTATCTTTGTTATTGATATGAAGTGTTTTCTTTGTAAATTTGACACAAGTAATCGATTTTTAATACATGTCATCGTTGGTGGATGTGGTGCTTAAACATGATAAATATAAAATACTCCATGTACAACGGGCCCACATAACTCTTAACAGCTCAATATCTCGAAAACTGTGCAATTGATTTTAAAGTTCTTGGTCTTAAATTGCATGGATCTGAAGGACCTTTCTAACTACATAAATGTGAAGTGGCTCCCTTCCCCTTTAAGGGGAGGGGGGGGGGGGGTACCTTTATAATTTTAAATGGAACCCCCTATAAAACGTTACATATTTAGATTCTACAGGAAGAAACAAGTAAATTTTATATGAAACATTTTTTTATCAGATATTTCCATGATAAGATATAACAGTTTGAAGTTTCGACTATAGTACAGGGTGTCACCTAACGTTTGCACCTCAAATATCATTGTTGTTTCTAAAGATACGTAAAATATGGTACGGACAAAGTTGAATGGTACAATGGGGCTGACACGATGCCAAAAAAAATTTTGTTTTTATGTCATTTTTTTAGAGATAGCAAGGTCACCTTGACTTTTTTAAATGGAACCACCCTTTTTTAAACACCTACTATGATAGTCCCTTTCATTAGGAATTCAGTGACTATAATTATTCCAAGGTCATTCAAGGTCACAGACAGAGAAAACGTATAAGATTTACCAGATATTTCTGTAAAAATTGTTTCGTCACATTATGCATTCACCATGCTTTCAAGCATTCCATACAGAATAAACAATAAAAACTTTAATTGTGTAAAATATGAAGTATGTTATATTTATCATCTTTAAGCACTTTACACCAACGATGACATGTCTTAAGAAACGATTATTTGTGTCAAATTTACAAAGAAAACAGTTCATATCAATAATAAAGATACATGAGATATTTTGTTCATAGCATAGTACGACGAAATCATTGTGACGAGATATCTCGTCCACAGCATCGTTTCTTCGACATCGTGGTACCGAGATATCTCGGCCACGGTAGTGAAAGGGATAATGAACGTGAGAAAAAACTATACCACATTAGGTTCCAAATGTTCACTGAACGATGCGTATCCAATTTGTTTCAGGGAGGGATAATTCTGGAAAATGTACTTTTCCCGGTATTTCCAACCAAATGCCGTGTAAAAAGAAGATCTATCCCGCGAGTCCGAATGGAAAAAGATAGTTTTTTACGCCCACGTCTCGCGACGATCGGCTTCTTTCGGTGGAAAAACTTCTGCCGAGGAAAGAAAGGGTGCAGTTCGAGTTTGGTTTGCCTTGGTTTGGTTTGGTTTGGTTTACGGAGCGTTCACGGTAAATATTTCAAAGCGGCGTTTCTACGCGAGCTGGCCTGCGGTAGTTGGCTCACGCTCGTCCGGAAAACAATCGGTTTTCTCTCGAATTTTAAAATCGTAATGCTCTCGCGCGCCCCATCCCTCTGTGTGTGTATGTTTGTGTGTGTGTCGGTGCGCCGCCGACCAACCCGGTGGATCCCTTTCAAATATTAACTGCTAGAACGGTTCGTATCCGCGTCGAATTCCGTCAAACTTTAAACCTAAACTTTTCTATATTCCGCCGATCCGGTTCGAGGGCCCGGACCCGTAAGGATCGATGCGTTTCTCCTTCGAGAACTAAACGATCGGCCGTCGCGCCGCGCCGCGCCGCGACGCCTCGAGCCTGTTCTATAATCACCGTGGAATAATAGCATTATTTGGCTTGTTACTTCGGGGCTTGTTCTTCCAGAGTTATGAATACATCATCGCTCGCCGTATGGCTTATTCAATAACTGAACTCCAAGTTCTTCGACACGCGCGCGCGTGCCGAGACTCTAAGAGCCAAGAGAAATAATTTTCAGATACAGATAAAAATTTTTGTTGAAACGGTTCTACCCGGGTGCATCGTCAGGATTTTTTTTATAGGTACTGGTGCTATTCAGGTTAATTAACTCGGAGGTAATATATCACGTTTGTATTTTTCATTTAGAAGGTAGAACGTAGGATGAATAAATGTAACTGAATAGTGTGCGCGAAACAAAATTTGGGTCACGCGCGCGGCGATCATTCCATGGAGATTAGATGAGATTCTTCCAGATGAGACGGGGCTGTGATGCATCTACCTTGATAGATAGCGCATGAGAAGAGTGCAGATATGCATCGACGGGAATTAGAATAGAGCTTCAATTGAGGATTCTCTGTCACATTTAGTAACGTGTCCGGCACCAAACACAGATTCCTTCGTTATGCGAAACCGTCCAAAAATGCAGTTAATTAATACCTCACAGGTTACTGAATTTTTCCAGAACGGGTTTCTGAATAATGCATTCACGTTGATTGACGTTTGAACACGGAGAGAGATCACAAATGCATTGATTGTAATCAAAGTGAAACTTCGTTTGAAGATCTCTTGCTACACCTCTCCAAAGTAGCACTTATTATTCCAACTTCTTCTCACTTGACCTTGTCCACCTGGGATGACGAATTAATTTGTTATTCGGTCGCTGTCATCACAGAAACTTTTAATTTTCTTATCGATTCGACGAATTATTTCACTTTATTCCGAGACGAATCCCACGATCCCAAAAACATTCCATTTTCCTCCTCACTTACCAATTTTCCAATAGTCTTTTTAAGGGGCTAGATCCCGCACTAGAATTCCCCTAGAATACCCTAGAAATCTGGCCGAAACATGGGTTACGCGGTACCACTTTTCGCCCTTATACGAGCATATTTCTTGCTGAACAAGGGCTCATTCGATAGAGGAAGGTTAAATGAACGGGGCTCAGCCCACGATAGCATCCAGAAAATTCATCCAATGGCATAAAAATGGCTTGGATTACATGGCTGAACATCATCAATTTTGGCTTACTTCTAACACTTATATTACAAAATATATGCATAATTTCATATAACAGAGGGGCAGAGACCCGTTCATTTAACTTTCCTCTATCGAATGAGCCCTTGTCCAGCAAGAAATATGCTCGTATAAGGGCGAAAAGTGGTACCGCGTAACCCATGTTTCGGCCAGATTTCTAGGGTATTCTAGGGGAATTCTAGTGCGGGATCTAGCCTCTTAAAGCTAATAGTTGGGAATTAGTCAATAAATTGTCTACAGGCGACCACGAGTTAGAAACTTCAGTGTACATACAACGGCGTGAAATTGCCTAGAGAAACATCGAGTTTCCTACGAGATGCTAAATTTTCGTATACAATTGAAAAGGGGATTTGGGACCGTTCGGTGGCGGGGGCCAGTTAAAAGGTTATCAAACAAATAAATAAATCGTGGCACGGTGAACTACGAGGGCAGAGAGGAGCAGGCGGTATCTCGCCGAGTAAGAAATTCCCCGGCGAGCCGGCTCGTTTGCGAAATAGATGACAGACGGAAAGTCTCTCGATCCTTTTTGCGAGGCGTCCGCGTCTTGGGGGAACAACAGCGGCGGAAGTTCGATGAGTTGTCGCGCGAAGAAGCGACAGCCGGGGAAAAAGATTCGCGTCGCACGCCGACAGTTGCCGCGTCGTGTCGTTGTGCGACGCGCGACGCGACGGGTCGCGGGACAAACTCGGACGGCAATAAGAGCTGCGAGACGACCCGTGCTACCCGTTACCCGCCTAGGAGGGTCGCGCGACCCGCCGAGACCCTCGACCTGCGAGAACCTTACCCGACGCGACGGTTGCTCTCGTTGGACCCGCGTGCCAATGTATTCGCATGATCGCGAGAGAAAGAGAAAAGGAAGAAACCGAAGAGCATCGATGCTGACTCGTAGCGGATCTTTGTGGAAAATAAACATCGAACACAAGCATTCGAGAGGACCTTAAAATCTGCGACGTTCGACGGGTGATGTCACAACCCCGTTAATCTCAGCGGCGCGAAATAAAATCATTCGGGTGTTTGGGGATCGATCGTGTGCCCGTCGTATTTCACCATTATGGATCGTCACGCGTGACGCGCGGCCGCGAGAGCTTTGATTTATTTTAATAACAGAGCGAAATTCCAATAGAATTTGTACCGTGCGTCGGATGGGCTCGGCTGTTAACCGCGCGACACGCGAATCGATCGAAAATGAAAAATGACCGTCCGCGTTTCTGCAACGCGTTGCTTTTCCGTTCGACCGGGTGCCAGAGACTGGATCGAATTTCGAAAATTCGTGGGAGCTGTGCGAAGAGGATGAAGAGTGGAGAGTGAGAGAGAGAGAGAGAGAGAGAGAGAGAGAGAGAGAGAGAGAGAGAGAGAGAGAGAGAGAGAGAGAGACAAAGATAGAGATAGAGCAGTTAGCAGTAGCAGTAGCAATAGCGATCGTTGCGGGCTCGAGGAATCGAAAGTTCTCCGCGGGTACCAAGTTAAACGGCGATTCCCGGGCGCTCGGGCGCGCGCGCGCTCACTCTGCTGTGCGCTCTGTGTGCGCTGTATCGTTGAGTAGCTTTCGCGCGTTAATGCCCTTTCTAGATAGAAGAGAAGTTTCGGCGTACACTTGGCACGTAGTCGGGCATCAGTAAATTTCCATAGTCGGCGAACTGCCGTCGGAGTGGGGGCACGGGATTGCGTTTTATTACCCTTGTGGTCTGGCACTAGATTATGGCCTCGAAATATAACTATTCGGACAAAACGGGCGCGCCACTCGCAAGCGAGCGCGAGCGAGGCGAACGGAACAGAGTGGACCGGACTCTGGCCCACGTCGGTTTCCAGAATTCGGAGGAATAATCAGCGGCCATGCTCGCAAACAGTCGGAAAATGTTTACCGATATGAAGCGAGCCAGAGCTACGCCGAACCCCGGATCCAGCGCAATAGAGAAATCAAAGCGCGAAACGCTACTAATGGTAAATCGATTCTCATAATCCGGTCGGTCGACGCCGCACGGCAGATTCGTTTAATCTCCCACTCTCCACGAAAACGACTGCTCTTTTCCGTCCGACGAGTAATTTATCTGTTTTCTGGGCAATGTCCCGCGACGCGACGCGATGGCCCGATCCAGCCCGCGGCGCGGCCGGCCCGATCGGCCAGAAATTCTTCAATAAAAATTCTCAATTAAAACAAGTAAACTTTTATTGTGCAAGCAAGTGTGCTACTTGAAAGATAATTTCAATTCCCAATTGTTACTGCACGCCAATATTCCGCCTTTGCTAAACGTTTTCCTCGAAGGTATTCGTAATTGCCTCATCCGATAGTCAGAGGAGACACGTAGGAAGGAACGGGACGGATAGAGTTAACATCCGGATCTCATGCAATATAGATTCCCCGCATGTTCATCGCGCGGCGTCTTTCCAACGAACCACTTTGCCGCATGTTTCATTCGCGGATGGGTGCAGTTTCACCGTTGCACCGTCGCGTCGCGTCGCATCGCGTCGCGTCGCATCGCATCGCGTCGGTCCGGTACACCCGACGAATGGGTATACCGATGACGGGTAGAAACCGGGTACGATGCCACCATACCGCACCGTACACCGTACAAGAAAATGCTGCGAAACTTGCGGCAAAAGTTTCCGCGTTGTCCGCGACATTCGCTATGCGGAGAGCACGGAGAAAAATATTTTTCCATGCGCCTCGTTGACACTTGCCGCGACGAACTAGCTCGAAGCGGGCAAAGAAGAAGAAAAACAAAGTGTCCCGACTTTTACCCACTCCCGTTGGAACTCCGCTGCGTTCCTACCTACGTACCCTAGCCAACCAACCAACCTACATCTACATCTACACCCACACCTTCCTTCCTTCCTTCCTTCCTTCCTTCCTTCCTTCCTTCCGCCCTTCCGTCCTTCCTTCCTATCGCCATTCTTACAGCTTTCCCGCGATACGCGTTGCATTCGGGGTCGCGATCGTTGCATACAAAGTGCTATCGGCGAGGAATTTCCGCTTAAAAAGTCCGCGATAACTGCGACCGTTCTCATCTCCAGCGCTCGTTCCCCCTTGGCCGATCGATTCCGCGTTTAGGGCAAATTCACCTAACGCTGGACACCGCTTCACCCTCAACTAGTTTCGTAGACATTCTTCCGGTCGAAGCGCCCCGGAAAATTGATCTGAAGAATTTCTTCGGTTTTCGGAGACGTTCAAATTTTTTTACATCGGTTAGAACATATAGAAAAATTGGATAATCATTTCTCCAGCGGTAATAATTTGAGCACGTTTCGCTCTTTATTATATTAAATAAATAGTGTGTCAATTTTTAATGGTTCTTAGAATTATTAACACTAAACCTACCACCAGGGACTTCACATCGGTAAAATTTTCATATCGGTATTACACCTATGACTTAATACCGGTATAATCTATATACCGGTATTGGGCCAACAGAGTTATACCGGTAACCGTTACTCATATTGGGTATTATACCAGTAGTTTTCGGTTCTATCATCATAACCTTGTTACGGTATAATACCGGTATTTTGTATACCGATATGAGTCCCTGCCTGAATGTATCCTATAAATTGGGAAAACCGAAAATGTTACCGGTAAATATAGGTAAATATACGGGTAATTTTACATAGCAGTATGACGTCATATCGGTATTTCGGTATTTCGGTTTCTATAAAGGTATAAAGGTACAACCGAAAAATACCGGTATAATATCGGTATTTCGTATACCGGTACGAGTCCCTGCCTACCACTGCCTGTCAGATGACCGGTATTATATTTTTAATTTTACAAAAATTTCTTTATCCAAACATATCTGTGATTGTAAGGATAAACGCCGCGTGTCACAATTTCAAAAAATTTGAGTTTATGCATCAATTGAGATTTAGAGTATAGGATTTACATATTTACCAGAAACAATGTCATGCAAACAAATTCGAAACGCTCAAAAATAATATTGCAATTTAACCGATGTCCTATACAAAGAATTAGTGATCAAAACTGTAAACGGCATTATCTCGAAAGTAAAAGTATGTGACACGCGGCGTTCTTGCTTACAAGCACAGATATGCTGTGGTAAAAATTGTACAAAATCTAAATAAATAGAGCCTTGTCATTTTTGTCAGTTGAAACATTTTTATCGCTTTTATTGCTCGGCAGGTCGAGCGGTAAAAAGTAATCGAGATCGTATCGCAAGTTGAGCTTATCCACAACGTCGTCGATGGTGTATTACAGAGGTAGGGAGATTCCGACCGGGAAAAACGGTGGGAATGTTGAGGGGAACGCGTGACCGCAGAATGGGAAGGCAAATGCGCGGCGGCGCGGCGTGTCGCTGATGAAAATTTAAGACAGTCCCCTAGGCTGTCGTTTTTCCTGTGACTCTCTGTCGAACGGATCGACGAATACGTACGCGGGAATCTCGCGGAGGCCGGGGGTATCCGCGGCCGAACAGGTCAATGGACAAACGAACGACGCTCTCTGTTCTCTGTTCATCGTATCGGTGAACGCGGATGAACGCGAGTGAACGTGGTTGAACGGGTTCCTGCGCCCTCCCGCATGCGTATCGAGGGATTTTCAGCCGCGAAATTTATGGCGTCTAGCTACTCCGGAGGGTCCAACGAGCGGAGCAGAGCGGAGCAGAGCGGAGCAGCCAGCTCGATGGCACCATGGCACGATGGCACACGATGGGGTGGAGGATATAGATTACGTACGGCTCAACTATGGAGCAGTATTTTCTCGTGGGTCGTTCGCGACCGAACGGACGCACGCTGCGACACAGAGGCCAGGATGCTTCCTCGCTTGCCTGGCACAAGAAAGAGAAAAAGCCAAACAACAGACTTTGTATTCCCTGTTGCGACACTTATCTCCTTACGTACTCGCATTTTCCAGCTCTCCAGTTTTCCCTCGTCCTCATCCTCGCCCTCCTTTACGTCCACCTTGCCACCCCTCACGGTCCACCATCTCCATTCATCTTTGCTCCGCTCGTTTCACTCCGTCACGAACCCGAGAATAGCCATGCGAGCGTTATCACTGCGACGTCTTATAACCGGCGATACCAATGTGCGATCGACCATACTACCTGAACTAGCCTAATCTCTATAGCCCTCCTGTTGCCCGAATGTATGTTTACACGGAATCGGCGGTCCTCGTTTTGATGTATCAGTGTCGCCGCGTGTTTCGACCTAGATCCCGTGTATTCGTGACTTCGTCTAGTTCAACGTACAATTCTGTCTCTACGTTCTCGGATCCTAAAAATCTGGGCAGTAGGTCGTGACCCCTTCCATTTCGCCCTAAGCGCATCTTCCATGAAAAAGGAGCACGAGCAGCACTGTACAGTGCAACCACTATCCTCTGGGTAAATTGACTTTCCCAGGATTTCACAAACCCGCAAGGACCACGCTATAACGTGGAACGTCCACTGTTTATGGCAGCGACATCCCACGTCCTCCCAAAGACTCCTATGATCAAAACTGAGACCGATTCAAGCCATTCCCTTTAATCCACTGCTACGTGGATTCAATATTAAGTCACTGGAACAAATTCTGATCCTCTTAAACAATTTACATTTGAACGTGCGTTGCATTCGGTATTATCAGGATGAAAAATCGTTGATTTCCATGGTACTTCAACACTAAACCTACCAAGCACAAAAAGTGATTAAAATGTATTACCTTACAAAAACGACAAGACTGTATTTACTTAGATTGTGTACAATTTTTATTATAGTATGTGCTGGAATAAAGAAATTTATTGAAACAACTCCCATGGAAGTGGCTGTATAATTTTAATAGTTGTAAAAGAAAAAATATGAAACCGTTCATTGCTAGGTTCACTGTTAAAAAGAGTACCAATTTTTTCTTCTCCAGCCTGCAGCATCTTCTCGCAGCTCGTGCGGATGTCTTTGATAAATAATCAGCGGTGTTGGTACAGAAGCGAGTGCGGTAGAATTTGATCCCGTTCGAATTAACGCGATTGGCCCCCGCTGATCGATTTTATCCGTCCGAGATGCGAAAGCGAAACGAGTTCTCCCCGCCCCCCGCCCCCGTCGCACGTCACCGAAACGAGACCACACTTCGCGTAATCGATCGGTCCCCGGGCCGGATCGCCGGCGGATTATTCTTTCGCCCCGAACCTAATTATCCGCGTCGGCTGTCCGGTGAAAAACCGGAGCGAAACACGAGCACCCTCGACTATCTCTCGCGATGACACGCGCCACCGACATCCGGCGCGGCGCGCGCGGTGTTATGCGACGCCGTTTCACTCCCGTGCGACCATGGAGAACAACCGCCGGTTTCGAGAGATCGATACCCAACGCCGACGAAACTTTCCGCTCGTTATTATCCGCCTCGCCAGTCGGGATTAACGCATTATCCCCCGGCCCGATTCTATACCGGACCGTCCTGCGGTCGACCAGACTCCCCGAGACAAAGAATCGAACGCTAGAAATCATCGTTAGCCCCTCGATCCCGATAGATTTGCTCCGCGAACACGCTCAAACGATGTACGTGGCGCTAGACAGGTTTTCAATAAGAGTTACAGCAGGCTTTTCTTTAACACAGAAATTTGCAGAATTTCAAGTGGCCTTTATTTTACGGAATTACATTTACCCTAAGAAATCATCTGGCACTTTTCACTATGGTCCAGAGTCTTTAACCGGAAGCTGTGCTCTTTAAGTAAAGCGTGAAAAATTCTCTGAAGTAAAACTCTGAGAAATTGTAAATATCTTTATTTTATGATGGATCGTGAATATGTGAACTGTGTAATACAAAAGTGGTGTAGTCAATTTTTCGCCTGGTTTCAGACCACATCTTTAAAGTTTTACCTCCGTTCCGTTTTATCCAGCAGTATTATCTTAATCCACAACGTTACCAGCGGCTTGCATTAAAGAGACGCAGCATTCTTTGATACAATTGCATTTCACGGAGCTCTTACTTCACCCCTCGTTACTCGGTAATTAACCTCTTTCGCCAGTACTTTCGTGTTAAATAGCTCACACGTTAAATGCTACGTACAACGGCACATTGAGGATGTTCTTCGTTAACGTAGCTATCGAATTACCATCTGTAACCATCCAATAAAATCAGAATAATTTTGTTAATGAAAAGTCGGAAGCTTTATAAATCAACTTTTAAGTTTGGGTACAGTATTTCCCAGAAGCAGTCGATAAATTTCTGAACCATCGTTTCTTAAGAAAATCATCAAATCCGCTGTTCGAGATTTCAGAAATTATTTACAGTGTGCCAGACACTTTCACAGAATAGGGGAACATCGAGGCAGTGGCGGAACTACAATACCGCAACACCCCGCGTTGCTTAATTGGAGGGGGCTCAAAATTTTTCCATTTATTATCTTGTAATTTTACTAAAATTATCTAAAAAAAACATACTTTTTGCGTTTATTGAATTCTTACAATTCTTCTTCCTAAAAAGCATTAAAAAAATCTCAATCCTATGAAGATATCGAAAGAAAGAAGGGGGCCCAAAATTATATTTTGCGGGGGGGCTGAAAATTTATAGTTCCCCCACTGCGTCGAGGGATTAAACAAGCCGCGTCAAATGACTTCGAGCAACAGAAATACTCGGGATAACAAAGTCAGAATTCGCTCCCACAAGACCATGGACCAAGATCCCGTACCAATCTCCTCAAACTCGGAACCACCCGGTGCCACGATGCTCGCATCCCTAAAAATACGCATATCGGAGATATCAAGCGGAATTTGCGATCGCGGAAGACAATACAGCGGCGAGTATCGTACCGATTCGGATTCGGATCATCGAAAATTCATAGAACCACCGTGTGTAGGGGGGAGGTTTCGGGGGAGGGTGGAACACGGATAAACTGGCGCGGCAGTCGAAACTGCGAATGAGATGTACACGTCGAATCGTGAAAACCGATGTTTCCGTCACGCGCTCGGTATCCTGTCCGACGACTCTTATCTGACTGCTGTTGTCGTCGATCGATTCCGCTCTTATATTATAGAAATCCGCGGGAGCGAAACTTCGGCTGGAAAACGGTGCAAAGGCAGAGAAGGATGAAGAGGAAAGAATACTGGATATGTACATCGTTTGGACGAACCTAATTAATAGAACGACGATTTTTCATCCTTTCCAACTTCAGAAGATTTCAGACACACAAACTTCCAAACATCTTCCATAAATTGTTTAATGCCAGCGGGGTAATAAGTTGTTGTGCAAATCCAACGATTCCCCTATCGTTTCAACAAGAAAATTGAAACGCGGTCGAACAAAATTCTCCGCCAATTTACGCGGAACCCAAACATAGTAAAAATTACAGTTTCCGAGTTTGTTTAAATATAAATGCAATGAAATTGATGAAATATTTAACATGCTGGCAATCTTGTTGTGTACCTTCGATTTTGTTCGGTTAAATTTACAGTTTCACCAACGTTTATTTATACATATTTGCCTGTCACGTCGGTTTCGAAATTGTTCTACATATTGCACGCCTCTACTCGGATAAATTATAAAATACATACTCTATAGAAATAAATTATAAAATCCGCAATCTGCTCCGGGAAATTCGCAGTCCAGCCGTTGCACATAAGAAACCTGGAATCGCAAGTGCACCGAGTGCATTTTCTTACCGCGAACCGCACTGTGAAATCTTCATGAGCCAGCGCGATCCGGTGCTCGATACCCGCGATTACCGATTATTCGGATTACTATCGAAACATACGCGATATAGAGCCAGCGGCGGTGTTTAGTTCGCGGTCGACCGGAAAATTGTCGGTCGCGACCCCGGAATCGAACACACCCGCGGAATTATTATTATTGTTATTATATTCGTCTTTGTTACGCAGATGAATACAGTTATTACAATGGAACGATAATAGTAAACAATGGAAAGAGAGACCGGGCATAGATACAGAGCCCGGCGCTGCTCTGCGGAGCGCGCGTTGTTTTTTAGTTGAGTTATATTCACGGTAATATTCGCCGGTGGGCTTTGAATCTTCGTTAACCCTTTCGCTAATAAAGATGAGTATAGTCATGTCGGACAATCGCTGGGCTCCGACGCACAGTGGTCAAAACGAGCTCGCCTAGCTGGACAAAACCCAAAAAATGATCATTTTCTATTCCACTTTCCGCTACGGTAAATGAAAGGTAAGTGCCGGGTAAGAAAAATCACAGCTATTTTGACTGTTGTTTTTTATTTGGCTACAATAATACTTCACTTATAAATAGTGTAAGTGAAATGCAAAACTGGACCAACTGATTTCACAAGATTTCAATGTTCTGATTGTTATTGGTAACGGAGCTTAGAAGTATGGTTGAACAAACGCAACGAAATTGCACTAGACTCTATTAGATCTTGTACAAAGCCATCGCATTAATTAACAACCACGATTGAGCTTACCGTTAACATTTGAATATTCTGTTCATAATTCATCGTTTATTAACTCTCGAATACACGGGGGGTTCGGCAACACTGAAATCGATAAACAAAATTGTTATCGAACTAAATGAATATAAATAAATTCTTTTTCATTTGCTGCCATTTCACGCAATGAAATAACAACGCGGTGTAACAAAAAGGACGCATATTTATCAATAACCGTGTATACAGAGTTGGAATCGCTCGCGATCCCACATTTGAATTTAATTAAAATGATTCCGAACAGCAGGAATTCTTTATATCCGTTCATCGAAGGGTTAACTCTAAAATAACTCCAATAAAAATCCAATAGTTTGCGTAACATAAAAAAAAAATCGCTCTAAATATACCTGAAACGATCCGACGAAACGTTCGCACTTTTTACCCACAGACTGGCCCTCATATATTTATCTCTGAAAATCGCTATTAAAAATAGGTGCATACAAGATCCCGGGATAAAACTTCACCTACATTTGCTTTACACTCTAGATCAACCAGTTAGGTTTCATTTATAATGAAAATTGTTATGCTATTATTAAAAACAATGTTCGCATTACAAAATTGAAGAAATTGCTAAATAAATTTCAGGTAGAATGGAAGGTACTCTGGCCCAGACGAAATTTCATGGCGTTAAAATAGCTTCGAGTGCAAAGGGTTGAAATTGAGAAATTTACCGAGACGAAGTCGCTAACGAAGGGTACCGCGGGCTTTAAAATGATCGAATAACCGCAGGTACCGTGTAAGCTCGCAGAGGGGTTAAATCCACGAGGGTGGAAAGGGGGGGGGTGAAACATTATCGCGGCGTTGTTTCGCGAGCAGCTGATTTCCCGAAGCTCTCTGGATCGAGGGTGGATCTGTAGGGCGGTGTGGAAACTCGAGGGGGTGGAATCGAGTGGTTCGGCAAGCCTAAGACGTTGTCGATCGTCGTGCTCGTGCCCGTTAGCGTGCAAACCCACTCGAATCGTAGTCGTTTCCATAACGGTCCGAGTATACACCGTGCTGCACCGGCTCGCGCGTAGATAGAGAGATATGGGGTTATATAGAGTGAGGGTGCACGCGGCCGAAGGGGTGCGAACGTTCGTGGCCTCCTCTCGTTCTTTCCACGTGGAGCGAGCGAGAGGGAGATAGAACGGACAGAGGAAGGGGAGAGAACGAAGAGAGGTGCACTCGCACAGGTGTCGAGGGAGCCGTGGCCAGGGTTATAGGTATGGCCAGGTCGAGCCGTTGGTCTTGCTTAATCTGATTACAAGCGGACCGGGTGGGGATCGATATTTTCGCGTGAGTTTTCCAGGCAATCGGCCGCGAGATAGCGCGGCCCGGCATATTTTATACGCGTTCAGGCCGGCCGACCCCATTTACCACCCTGTCCGTTCGTTCGTCCCTAGGTCCCTTCGTTCGTTCGTTGGGTTCACTGCCGGCGTTTTATCAACCGTCGAAACGACGAAACTTGCGGTTCTCGGGCTATGTCGGGCCAGCGCTGGTCGTGTATTTTTTCCGCGCGAGCCTCTCCGCAAGAACCGCCCGATGCAGGAAAGAGAAAGAGAGAGATTTTTTTCCGCCGGTTGTATATCGAGTTGCGTTCAGCAAAAACGGGGCCGGTCGCGCACCGGACAAGGATCGAGAGGATTTAAAACTATCGATCTCTCCACCGGGCCCAGAAGATATTTATGACGGATTAGGCGGGGGAGGGACGCATCGAGAGCGCGTGTCGATACACCCGTACCGTACCGTACCGTACCATACCGTACCGTACCGTACCGTAGACTGCAGCGATTTTACGCGCGCGGATTTAGCGCCGGTGACGCGAATATTTGTTCTCCGGATAATGCGTTTCCGAATTATTCGATGGGATTAAAGCGTGGGTAATTGGGGCTAACGGACGAGTCGAGGCATCGGGTGCAGCCGCCTCGTATTACCAGGATCCATCGTTTGCCAGACACGCCACGCCAAGCCGCGCCAAGCCGCGCCACGCTGAGCCACGCAGAGCCACGTCACGCGTTCCCGTTGTCGTTCAACACCCTGTCTTCTCTCTCTAACTTTGCTCTCCTGTAAACTGCACCGAGTTGCAACGATCCGCGGTTTCTCGGGCTGTTTGAAACGCAGTCTAATCTTTGCATACGGATCGCTGCACTTTATCACTCGAATTTGGGAAGCAAAAAGTAATCACATAATTTCATAATTTTTTGAATTTTCAGGATGGGGATTCCTTATTAATAGACTGCGGATCTTTATGCAAAATAAAAACGTTCTGCATTTATTGTAGGAAGCAGGAATAAAATAAAAATTTATTTCATCCCTTAATAACTTTATTAGATTAAACATAATATTACAATATTCTTAAATTTCAGTAATCTTTTACTGTTTTATATTTGACCCAACGAATTTCTTCAGAAATGCATAAAGATTCGCAGTCTACTTATTAGGAATTGCGAGCATGGGGCAAACCGGAAACGTTCTGAAACATCCGGTCGGTTCCATAGCAATCGTGTCCAACAGCTTTGCCGCCCGCGCGCGCGCGATAGACGAACAATCCTTTCTTTGCCTTCCTTGTGGTTCTTGCCACCGAAGGATTCCGAGGTCTCGGGGCGAGACATCCCCTTACCGTGGATCGCGCTAGACACAGCCAAGTGATGGATGGGTCGGCCGTTGGACGTCGACGTTACCGGAGTTTACGACGACGCGAAATATGTCTGCCATCTTGCACGTGATGCGACCGCCGCTCTCCTTTTTCCCTCTCCTTGCCGCCGCACATTAAACTCTGTCTGCTTTCTCCTCTCGCGAGAAGAAAACTTTTCCTCCCGCGTGTCCCTTCTGCTGTTGTTCATCTCCCGGAAATGAGTCGTTCCGTTTGTCCCATTTCCATGATCGGTCGACCAATCGGCTCGGGATCATCTCTACCTGTTGTTTCAAACAGGTCTTCCAACTCCGGGAAATGGGGAATATGGAATTGGGATGAACTAAAAATTTATGGCATAAATTGTTAACGCGTCCACTACGTCATCATCGTGTGCGGCGTCCAGGATCTCTTGTAACTTGCATGAAACTAGTCAAATTAATTTTATGCACGCTGTTATTTAAAATTCTAGAGCACAGCACCGTGTTCGGGGAGTCCATGGCTTTCGTCTGACGGATTGTTTCAATATTTTATCACGAAAACACGTTGCATTTAATATAACATTTTAACAGTGCAGACAGATAGTGACAGACATAGTAGCAGGGAACAAGTTTAGAAATTCATTATCAAATTCGTTTCACGTTCCCGCCGGGATTTAAAAATGACGACTGGTTCCTGGTCGAGAGGTTTACTTATTTTGGAAAATTCCTATTATTCAGCGGAATAAGTTTTCTTTGAGCGGGAAGAACGTTTAAAGCACACGAACTGTCCGCGCCTAAATACGGACGTACGACCACCGAGCAGCTGATTATAGCGGGTCCACCGGGTCGACAATTATTGTTCCGCAAAAACTGCCCCGAAAAAAAATGTGTCCAGAACATATCCGGGAACGCAGTATTCGTTGGTGGTGTTGGTGAAACGAAAGATCCAGCAAATACGGGGCAAACTCCCTGGGGAGAACGGGTCCTCGCGGCGAGTCCGAGTTAATCGAATACCGTCGAACAAGTCTGGCACACAACGGTGGCACAATAAATCGCGGAGTTAACGGAAATTAAGGGAGAGAGCGAGCTTCTCTCGAGGTTTGCGGCTCTCGCGTTGGCGTCGGCGTCGGCGTCGGCGTCGCGACGCTCTCGAGCACCGGAAAGAACGCGAGCGAGAGAGGGAAAAGAGCGCCTCGCGAGACGAGGAGGCGCGCGCGAATCTGGAATCGAGAATGTCGGTCGAAGAAAAAGAAAGAGACGACTAGTAAGAGTGCAAGGGGTAGGGAAAAATCGATGGGCTCGATCCGATTAACAGCCGGTTCCGTAGACATTCGTGCACGAAGGTGCGAAGCTTCGTGCTGCCCTGGGCCGCACCCTCGCGCGTAAATAAAGACAATCGCGTTGCATCGTTCGCCGAGGGATCGGCGACCTATCCATCGCGATTCCACCACTGGGTCATTTCCATGAAACGGGCGAAATTAAGCCGAGCATTTTCGTACCCCCGAAACCAACGAAAATTTTGGTTCCTGAAACAACCCCCTTGTTAAAGGTACTTGAAGGTTTCACTCTAACAGAGCAGTAATAGCAGAATCAAATTCTACGAGTTCTACGACTCTCTAAAACTGGGGTAGAAATTAATAATGCGTGATTAACAGAGATACGAAAATTTGTTTCAGGTTCCCACGATTCCGAGCCACTGTAGTTCGACTTGAACGGGAAACTTGTTGTTAGGAATTTATTCATCCTTCATGGCCTGTGTCCGATCCCGTACGAGTTCTCCCATGCCGGAACACTTCGTGGAGCAAGTCGGCCAGCACGCGTCGCGATGATTTACGAGATTACGTGGCTGAGCGTGCACCCCCTTCTTCGATAAACCATCGAGCAATGGGAAATAAGAGCACCCTGCCAAGGGGACTCTCATGACGAATAAATATCGAACGAGGTAACACGCTTTGCTGAATTGATAGGCTGCGAATATTTGCCCACAAAGGTTTTACGATGGCTCTCCTGTACCTTTGACGCCGAATTTCCGTTGCCTGATTTCACATTTCCCAAATTCTCCGATTCTTTGATTTCCATATCTGCTCACCCTCCGATTCTGCCATTTTGTAACGTTTCAATCTATGAATTTTCAACTGCTTGAATATTCAAATATTCAAATTCTCGAGTTTTTAAATTTTCAAATATTCAAATATTCAAAATCTTTAAATTTTCAAATATTCAAATATTCCAAATTTCGAATTTTCAAATATTCGAAGTTCTATTGTACGAAGACTATTCTACTAATATTCAAAGTAATTCCACATCACCAGAAAACAGATAACACCCGAGCTTAATCCTATAAACGGCATAAAATCGATAAACTGATGTGAGAAGCAATAAGTTTCTTCGTTTTCCATAATTCGATAATTCGTATATTAAGGGATTAAATTTTCCAATTGGTTTGAAATATCACTGCAGCTTCTATTTGCCATATTCAGAGGGCTTTTGGGAACAGTGATCCTGTAGGTTGCAATAATTTTGTGAACTGGTCAGGTTCTCGCGCAGTAGCATTTACAATAAGTAGAATTGGCCGTTCATGATCAGACGCGCAAGTCTATCAATTTTTGGTTGTATCACTAGATAGGAAACATTCTGTAAGCAAATTGTGTGAATCAACATCCACGTGTTCCGTAACAATTTTTGGGGAACATGAGGGTAAAACTAATATTTATTTAATATATAAAATTTTTCAAGGATCATCCAAAGATTCGGAATTTAATTTCGACATGTTCGGATTAGCAATGCGTCAGGATTGAAACAGAGGGTTTCTAGCTCGCGTTCTCTGCTGCATTCTGCTAGCAATCGTCGCGAATCGGCGCGGCGTCAGAGCGAAGAAAATCGTGCTGTATCCTTTGAAATTGGTTCTCGGTGGTCCCGCGGTTGAAAGCCTAGGGAATTCGGCTGTGTTGAGCTCCGCTGGCTGGCCTGCTCGCGTCTTTCCTCCGCGAATCGGTCTCCCCTTTGTTCGCCGGTATTCGGATCGTTCCTTTCTCGGTAGTTTTCGAGCATTTTTTTCGTCACGCTTTACGGCGCGCTACTTTCACGAGTACTCTCGAGACTTTGCCGTTAACTAAGTGTTCTCCGTCCACTTTTGTCTCCCCTCGTACCCGCTCCGCCATCATCCCTACCCGACCGCCTCGGTCCCTTTACCCGAGGCTTTGCTTCTCGGAAGTTCCGCGACGGTTTTCATTTATCTAACCCGGCCGAGTCTCGCAACAACTCCCTCTCTCTCTCTCGCTCTCTTCTCTCTCTCTCTCTTGCTCGCATAACAGCCGCATGCAACGTTCGCGATCTCGCGGGAGAGATCTCCACCACCACCACCCACCCTCCTGCATCCAATTTACAAGCGGCACTCGAAAATTTCCCCTAATTTCGCGGAACGCGGAGTCCCTACGATTCCGAAGGATCGGAATTCCGCGGGGTCGCAACTTCAGCGTCCTCCAACGCTCTAGTGGTGGTTTCCGGCCGTTGTCTCCGCCGCCGGGGCTATTCGTACCTCTGGAGGCTCGACTAATGCTCGACTAATTGCCAGAATGTAAATAAATATCCCCGGAACGGCCGTGTGATCCAGCTACCTCCGGGGAGTACGTCTATGAGAATATACTGCGTTTGGACATGCATCGCTGTGCTTCGATGCAACGGCCACCGGTGCAACCTAGCTTTCGCTGCGAATATCCTATTCCTAGATTTTTAAATCGCGCATTCTGACAAATTAAAGAATGCAATTTTGTTCTGAATAAACAATACGATGTGATAAAGTATTCCATACATTGTTTAACACTTTCAGTGTCCAGCAGCTCAAATAGCCCCATAAAATCGAAGTAGTTGAACGAAATAAAAATTCAACTTCGAGCAGACTTTTTTCAAACTCCTAAATTCGGACATCTGATCGAGTGATTCGTCCGAATAGAATATTAATTTTACGTAAGATATATTTTTAGAAATGTATTAAAAACGGTGAATTGTTTTGTATTACAGTAATTACGTCGAGTGCAAATATTTTCTAGAACCACCAAGAGAATTATTAAGATGCGGTGAGTGGAAATCGGCGCTTGCGCGTCTCGGAATGCAATCTCGAGGCGCGCGATTCGCAAGCTCTTCAAGCTTGGAAAGTTCCGTCAAGCTGGTCGAGCACGCTCGAAAACCGGGGTTTTTGAACGTTTTCGAGGTGGTACAACGATATCGACGACGAGCGCGCACCGTGACGAGTGCTCGCGCGAGCGATCCTGCGAGCTGCGAACAAACGCTCGGCCGGATCCGGGAATTCCGATTATATAAACGTCCGTCCGTCCGTCGCGTCGCGTCGCGTCGGTCCGTCCGGCTGATTTTCGAGTCCACGCGATGCTGACCGGCTCGTTTTCTCTCTCCCATTCTCCCTGTGTCGACTCTCTCGGAGGCTTCCGCGGATTACACGGAAAATTGCATTCGAATCCTGTTTTTAATACCCTCGTCCCCGTCGACGTTCCTGTCGATTACCTTCACCAGGATCGTCGATTGCTCTATAAATCGTCCACTATGGAAACCATCGAAGCGCGTCGAGCGAATCTCCGCCCGCTTTCCAACGGATTTCGGCGCTATTCGGAGAATAGCACGGCGCGCCCGGTGCCCGCGACGCAACAATTCCCGTTTCGGACCCGCACGGCGATAGCGCTCGCCAACCGCATTGTTCGATTCCCGCGCGCCGATATCGAGCGCGGATTCGCCGGGAAGGAGTCGCGAATTGATCGCGTGCCTTTATCCTGAGCGCTGTCCATGGGTACCTTAAATATTTTCTACCTCCCGGTGATCCGGCCAACGCGTACACTATACAGTAATATTGTACTGTTAAATAGGGTGGTTTTTAAAGCCCGATAGCATTGTAAAGTTAAAAAAATAACACAAACTGTTAAATTTTGAAGAAAAATCTTTTTTTGTTTGAAAGACCAATTCATGGCATTAGTATTTACAAAAGCGCATTCTGTCAGTCCAATTTTGGGTTACTTTTTTGAGCATTGTCGGCCGTATGTCGCGAATGACACGAACAATGTTGGCTACCAAGTTGTCAATTGTTGCTGGTTTATCAGCATAAACCTGTGAATTCACGTAGACCCTTACGCGTGTAAACCAAGATCTTCGCGCAAAATTTTACACGTGGTCTGCGGACAGAGGCCCAATTGCTGCGACCGACGACGAATCGATACATTTGGATCCTCTTGCACACGTTCGTATACAGCAGCAATATTTGCTTGAGTACGTACAGTGTGATGACGTGTCGGTGTTGTTGCATCATGCAGAGAGTATGTGGTACGAAATCTGTCCACAGTTCGATAGATGGCTTGCTCCGATGGACGATTATGTGCACCATAAAAATCACGAAGTCGTCTATAAGTCTCGCGGATCGACAATCGATTTTCATAGTGAATTTCGATCATTCTCGACCGTTCCTCAATCGTGAGTCTATTCATGAAAATTTCCTCAGACTATACTCAACATAAATATCAACAAGAGCGGTCAAAAGGACAGCTTGTATTGACAGTTATTCCTATCGAGAGTTTTATCTCAGCTAAAAAACATACCCTTTATTTAATAAAAATTCTTCTGTGCATCAAAAGTGCATGGGTACACTTCAACAAAGCTTTCTTTCAGCTGAAAGCTCCTTTTCTGTGGTGTGGCTCGACTGTCCACGCTAGGACACTTGAGAAGAACTTGTAACTCTGTTCTGGGAACTTCCTAGCCCGTTTCAACACCTGCTATAGTGTCCTACGTATACGACAGTAGTTCATTCTTCAATGAATTTCATACTGCTATCCAAACAATAACAGAACATCTTCACCCTTTGATGCATCTAGAAAAGATACTCTTCTGCTTGTTATTCTATCGTCATATTGTGCTTCTACCTCAAGAGAAAGCTTGGAATATTTGACGTATATAAGGAACGAAGGGGTGGAAACAACCCTAAGAGTTTTCACCTGAAGTGAACGATCACGATGGCTACCCCAAGCTGAAACACTCTAGCCATTAACAGGCTTTTTGATGACTGTGCTATATCTAAAAGAGGTTCGATAATCCATTCGCCATAAAATCGTAATTGAAATCAGGATTCGCTATTGAAAATTCTATTAGAAACCTTTAACCCTTTAATGATCGACCATTAAACTGTTCGCGGTAAAAATATATAATGAACAACTTCTACTTGCAAGAAAATGATAATTACAACCAATAAAGGCCCAATAGGTCCGACGCAAAGCGTACCAAATATTTACACAAGAACCGCGACACAAAACGAACCGTACCCTCTCTTTAAACAAATCCGCGAGTTCTCTGTTTCTGGAAAATGATCCAGCTCATTATATACTCTAGCGAGCAATGTTTAACATTTCCATCGTGCTTGGGGGCCGACTCATTTGACTCCGGCGGAATGCAGGGGCGGCCACAAATTAGACCGGAAGAGCCGGTGGTCCTCGTCGTCGCGTCGGTTCGACTTGGAAAAAGGATCGTGACTCTGCCAGCGAGAAAACGTTAACGCTGGCGCGAGCGGTTTTCGCCGGTCGGAAACAAAGCCCCGAAAAAAAAGAAAAAAACCACTACCACCACCCCGGGTGGAGAGAAGTGAAAAGGTGGCGACCGAGAGAAAGAGAGCGAAAGGAACGAGGGAACGGAAACGCTCGCCTCGTATTTCGCAGTTGGCGCGAGCTGCGCGCGACGAACGTGCCGAGAATTCCAGGCTCGCGAGAACTCGCGGTTACCCGCGTCCAACTTTTCCCCGACGCGACGCGACGTCTCTCCGTCGCGCGTCGCGTCGTGCCGAGACGACTATGCTTTTTTCCACGGGCGCGACCCGCCGCCGACCCACTCGATCGTGTTAATGAAATTTCGCCACGTTTGGACAACGCGTTCCATCCCCGACTTTTTTTCTCGATAACAATACGTGCTCAACGCCGATACCCTAATCGACCATCCGGAAACGTTTCGGAAACAGTCACGAAACGTACTATTAGGATTTAAGATTAAGGGGCTGTGCGCACCCAACTACCCCCACCACCCTTACCACTCACACATCGATAGATCCGCGCATATACTTATACGAAATGCAAGGGTTTACGGCAAAAGAAACTGACGCCTCAATATTGCAATTAGAAGTTCAGACCCGGTCGATTATGTTTCCTAAGAGTCCTGGCCAGGGTGGTTCAGAGCTCAAATTTCATATTTTTACGTTGTTGAAGAGTAATTTTTGCAATAATCGGCAGCGCTGACTTGTGACAAAAAGTATTCTGCCGATTATTACAAATTACTCTTCAACAACGTAAAAATATGAAATTTGGGCTCTGAACCACCCTGGCCAGGACTCTTAGGAAACATAATCGACCGGGTCTGAACTTCTAATTGCAATATTGAGGCGTCAGTTTCTTTTGCCGTAAACCCTTGCATTTCGTATACGTATATGCGGATCTATCGATGTGTGAGTGGTAAGGGTGGTAGGGGTAGTTGGGTGCGCACAGCCCCTTAAGATCATCCAGCTGGATTCAACCTCGAATTGTTTTATTTAGCATACACATCCGGCTTATTAATTTTGGAACCCGTCCGTCAATCGACGATCGGATATCATTTTAGAACCGTTTCGACAGCGGTGGATTTTATTTATTTATATTTTTAGACCCACTGTCAGTTAACCGAAGCTTCAAGAACGTTCCAGAAGAGTTTTGATAGCGATCATCGAGCCGCGGTGAATTTTATTTATTTATTAGTTTTCGAACCGGGGCTCCGAGAACATTTTGATCGTCGTTTCAAGAATATTTTAGAAGCGCCCGGGGAATGCTGCGGATTTGATTTATTTATTAGTTCCGAACTGGTGTCCGGCAATCGACGTTTTGCGAACGTTTTAAAAGCGTTTTGGGATCGTTTTTATAGGGTTCCGGATTACCGCGCTTCGGCAGAGTACATGCATTTATTTATTATTGTTTTTACGAGCAAGGCGGTCGCGTTTTTCTGGATATATTACGTTGTCGCAAGCTTCCCGTAATGTTGGCTTTATTTATATTTTTAATCTGTGTGCCTATTTTAACTCTTATGGCAACCATACATCTGTTCAGATTCTAAATTAACAATTTTTTTTATCTGTTTCTGGATCAAATTCTTCGAGATCCATAACTTATTGATATTGTTTCAGCGTATTCTTTCGAACACATACATCGAATCAAATGCATTGTTTAAAAATTTAGTAGTCCAGATTTCCTTCTGACACCTGATGCACACAGATTTTGAATGATTTATGTTCAAGATTGAAATTCCCTCCAATTCAAATAAAATATTTTTAGACAAGGGGACAAGAAGGAAAATATTTGGAAAATTCATATGAGGGTTCGAACCCCTCGCTTAACCCTCAGGGGATGAATTTTTAAGAGAGCTTTCTTAGCAAACATGTAGGACTTACCTGGTAGCACCGTTGTAGCGATTCGACAGGCTAGATCAAGGTTTTCTATGATCCAAGAATTCCCATAAGATCAGACCATGGTGAAAACTTCATAAATGATTCGATGCATTCTCAGCGTATGTCATGATAGATGTTACCAAGAGTTAGATATATCAATCAATATAAAACTTGCAGTAGTTTTCGCCAGGAGTTTGATGGCCAAGTCAATTCCGCAGTAAACTCGCGCGTGCTGCGATGAAAGAGCGATGATGGCCATCCTATGGACGCTATGGCTCAATGAAACTACAGACATAGTCGATGAAGATGGTCTGAAAGGTGACAGCGAATTCCAACGACGAATGAACCCGTCGTTCTCAGTTAGAAGGTTAAGTGTCAACTTATCATCGGAGTCGCTGTCGACTTCGCCGCGAGTTCGACGGGATAAGTAAATTCCGCAGTAAATTCGCGTGCGAGGTGCGATGAAAGGGCGAAAAGGGCCATCCGTTTCTCCGGTGTGAAGGCGTCGCGCGATCTCGTAGATGCCGTAGATGGATCCCGTAAAGTTCGACGTCGTTTGCGGGCTCGTCTGGGAAGGGCCGCGCTCAGGCAGGCAGGCAGGCAGGCAGGCAGGCACGTGCTTTCATTCTCGATGCGACGTTAACGATATCTCGTTAAGCCTTGTACTCGATCGAACGATTTTCCCGCAACGGTAAGCATTTTCTTGTCGGGCCGAGCCGAGCCGGGCCGGGCCGGGCCGGGCCGACCCGGCCACCGGGTCCACCTTTTCCACCTTTGAAAATACCTTTTCTGTTATTGCGTTTACCCCGGGCGCCGCCGTCTCGAGCTGGAACTCACCTAACGATCCTCGACAGCCGTTCCCGGCCGTTTCGACGTCGTTTAAAAACCGTTTTGCCCGGCACGCTCTACTCGCCGGAGCTCATGGTAATAGCGGTTCGAAGAACGAGCCGGGCGTACGTAATCGAATATTCGATAGCTCGTTAATTGCTCACCCTCTCCGAGAGAACCCGTGCTCCTGTACTCTCGCTCCGTGCCCTGTACTCGTTGCCTATACTCTGTCGCCTTTGTCGCCGGAGAAAACCCACTTCCCCAAGATCCTCCCGGAGGCACCGACGCTGTCCATTCCGCGTACCGGAAGTGCCCAACAGATCCGCCGAAAGTACCGGAATAGACTCCACCTGTCAACAACCCGAAGTAATTTGTCGATACTAATTTCCCTACTGGATTGTTCTTCCTCCCTAGCATCGGGCCGCGTCGTCGACGAAGATCCCCAGGCCCCCACCACCTCTCGAGCGAGTGATTCGGACGTCATCGATTTCCCGTCTCTGCTTCCGGTTAGCCGTCGAGTCGCGACGCCAACGACGATATCGGACCGAGGAGAGACGCGGCGTCGAATCTGACTGACGGTTTTATTACTATTTATTGTTCCCTCGGCGCGAATCCATTAGCTCCGTACAACACAAACACAGTGACCTAAGGAAAGAAAAATTATCCCCATTCGCGGATTCAGGTCGGGCATAGAAGATGCAATGCATTTTCTAAACCTACGGAGGTGAATTGGTTGTCGTCTTTTACACAAGATCGATTGATCTTCTTCCTCTGCAGTGGTTGCATTTTGATCTTCATTTATTACAGGGTTGTTTCAACTCGAATTGACTATGATCGGTTAGATACTTGTAGAATGAGTCACCTTTGACCCATCATTCACCAGGTTTCACCGGTATACGCGCACATGAACGGCAACAATACACATATTTCTTTCAAGTAGTCTCAACTGTCTTATCTCAGTCAGTCCAAACTACCATCCAGGTTAATTTCGTCCCTGGCATTTGCAATTCTAAATGACGTCTGACCCATTAACCTTTGATTTAACCCTTCAATAGGCTTCCAGAGTGAACTGTAAAAGTGCAACGGATCGTTTAATGTATCTAAGATTAATTCTCGCTGACGACGCGACGTAGGGAACGGAATCAATTTTTCTTGTCGCTGTTAAGAAATAGAAGTTTGCCCTAGATCTTTAAGCATGCATACTTCTCGAGGCTCTAATGATTCGCTAAACCTAACCACGAGACCGCGAGTGCATTTTTAATATACACGAGGCGAAATGTTTAAAAGCAAAAAGTTTTATCTTTACCATATTGAATCTTTTAATCCACTAGAAATATTTTTCCCTTATTTTGTTATCCATGAAATTTTGCAACAAAATTGGAATTTGCATAAATATTCACAATCTACTCACTGTTGCACTATACATCGGCCGATCAGCTGCGAAATCGATTAACTCTGCATAATAAAAAAGTACAAGCAGTACATGAGGTGTACAAATTACAGGTTGTAACTTCGTTCACTAGACAGACTTTATGCATTTATGACAAAAATGGGATGTTGTGATTTGTAACAGTAAAAAAATGATAAGAAATTTATGAGGAAAGAAT
Organism: Lasioglossum lativentre; assembly: GCA_916610255.1. Classification (NCBI taxonomy): domain Eukaryota; kingdom Metazoa; phylum Arthropoda; class Insecta; order Hymenoptera; family Halictidae; genus Lasioglossum; species Lasioglossum lativentre. Next base: position 33,378,367 of record OU744355.1, on the reverse strand, counting down.
TACCACGAAGTAATGCATGCACCCAGTACATTGATCTTTAACCCTGGTTCTATATTGACCCAGAATATCAAAGTCGATATTTAAGAAACCTTAATAATAGAAACCTTAACAAATGTGAATAGTCTGAAACATCATCAAGTATGTAAGAATGGTCCACTGTCCGAGGGTTAAATTATCAACGGAATTTCTTTGAAGCAGAAAGTCCGAAACAAGTCGGACGATTGCTTGGTCCAGGATGAGAGTTACTTCGACAGCGTCAAGTATTAGCGATTTAAGGAATTTCTATAGACGTCGATGGTAGTTGTCCGGATGTTCGAGTAAATTCGTTATTCAGCGGAAAGGTAAATGGGCGAGAGGGGTTGCGCGCTGCTTACACCGGTAACGACTCGTTTCGGCTGGGACCGATTAACTTGGTTGGAAGAAAACCTGTCGTAATTAAGGCTGCGCCGGTGGCTCTCTCGACGGCGGCACCGCTCTTTGAACTGGGTCATCGGATAATCGATATTTTCGGCCCGTCTCGCGAGGTCGAACAATGTTCGACCTTTCCGTATTCGGAAAGGTAGGATGCGGACCTTGTGCCGGAACTGCTCCGTGATCCAAGGTGCTCAGGATTCACGGCGTCCGATTCCGGCTAATTCCCGAGGTCGGTTTTTACGTCACTCTCGCGGTGTGGAGCGGGTGCCGAGCGAGTGCGGAGCGGTTTCGATGCGGATCTCGTGTATGTATAATCGCAGGGTCGCGTGCATGCCTGCGGCTGCAACGCGCTCGAACTTTCCGATAACCTTTGACGCGCGAGGAATGCGACGAATACGGGCTCGATGAATGTTTTTGGTGGCCCGTGAAACCTGTCGCGGTCCCGTGAAACGTTAAACGCGTCCCGGCGCGGCGCGGCGCGGCGCCGCGCCACACCGATCGTCGGAACGACGGAGTCGATCAATACGTCGCCGTCGATCATCCAGACCGCGCGCGCGACCGATTGAAAAAAAAATCCTCCCAGATTGCAACGGGCAAACATCCTGAACCCCTCGCCACCCCAGATATTATTATTATTTATTTACGGAGATCCGCACAATTTTTATATACTGTATATGCATACCCCCCCCCCCCCCCCCCCGGAAAATCTCCGACCGAGAACTCGTTTATTCGTCCCGCGTACTATATTGGTTTATCCGCCCGGGAAAACAAAACGATGTCGTTCACATTCGCTCTCTCAGAGAAACGTTAAACGGCATTCGCAATATTTAATTAGTCAATATTTGGACGCGATCTTTCGCCTCTGGTGGAGTTACAAAGTGAACTTTGACAGAGATACCCGGCTCGCTGCTGGATGCTGATTCGATTTTAATGCGTTCGAGACGCTGCCAGATGACAGAGGATTAACCCTAGACCTCTTCAACGAAAAGGGTGGATAGGAACATCTGAATCTTGTAATATCTTTCATTCGATGGTTTAGAGCTTTTTGATATTCTCCCTAGCTGTCTCCAAGTTCTAGGAAACGAACTGAAAACACATCGCACCTAATAATCTGCTCTTGTATAATCAATTTTGAAATCACTGCGATGTACTGATGCCATCCCCTAATCGAAAAGGAAGCTACTAATCTGGACTAAACGAACGGAACATGAACGTGATTGAAACTGATCGTGAGCCAAAATGAGAATACATCTGCGAAGATCGACGGGGATTGAACGGGATACGTCCTTGCCGATCGCAGTGGGCCAGCAGTATAATTTAATTCGAGGGTCCTAAGGAACGCTGAGGATCCCTGACGCGTGCATGTCGGCTCCCAGCTCTGCGGATCCAAGGATCCGATAAATCTTGCGATTACTCGTCACGCGGAGTCTCGGACGATGGCGTCGCTCGTAAATTAGTCGCCAGGGTATCGAGGTTTGCTTCTATTCGAGTCTCGAACCGTGCCAAGAGAGAGACGTGCTAGACAGGGTGTCCAAGAAAGATGGCTGTGAATTCCACCCAAACACGGTTTACCAGTATATTTTACGGAAAGAGATTGGATGGGCGTTAAGAGGATCGACGCGATAGTTGTTGGACCGCAGGGACCCCTACCACCGCTCTTCCTTCTTCCTTTCGCCCTTCTTTTCGGGATGATCTCGGAAGCTGAGGACCAACGTTCGACTTGCAACATCCGGTCTGGTCCACTCGCAGATCGATCCCTGGGATTCGACGGGCTCACAGCTTAGGGTAATTTGAACCAGTGCACGATCGACAGGGAATAAGGTGCTGTGGGAATTTAATGAAATCGAACGCTAATCGCCGATCCCCTTGGCACTTTCTCTTCGGGCCGCAAATTAACTAACTCCGGTACTCTTGTGGCCGTTTCTGGGTTGTCTAAGCATGACGGTGATATGTCGTACTTGGTGAAGGGCAACGGATTCTGCAGGTCAAATAAATCTGAAAGACTATTGAAATATGGGTACAAGAAACTAGAGACTCTATGTATGTAAAATATAAAATAGACTTTATTAAATTTTATATGTCTGAAAAACGCGTAGTGAGGCACGTCTTTACTCTTCGACAAATACGACGCGAGTGAGGTTCGTTCTGGAAAAAACGGACGACGATCTAAGAAACAATTGAGAGTTGAGGGTCCCAAGACGTGGACAGCATAGATACAATGTATCATTCGAAAGTTCTCGAAAGTAAAGCAATAGAATATTCTACTAAATAATAGTAGATTATTTTTGTCAATTTGTTTCTTAATTAAATTCCAACATACTCTTTCAACATTTTGAGTGTTGCGTCACTTTAAACGCTTTCATCTACATCAAATAAAAATTGCGAGAAGCAAGACAAACCTTTACATCAACTATAAAAATTGATAAATAAACCGGAGACTGGTCTTGAACATCGCCAATTATAACATTGCAAAGGTTTTCAGTCCTCAGCGATTAATAGCAGTAGTGTTGTCATCGTTCTGAAAACCTGCACAGTACTTTGATACATCCCAGACATCCAGTCAGCGAGAGCATAGTTAACATTTTATCCGCTTTATCTCGGTCCCAACTCTTGGTTGCAATCGTGGAGCTCGTGCGAGCCCTTTCATCCTTCGACGTCCTAGCCGGTAAAGTTGCGTTCCCATTCGCTGTTGCCGCTTTGTCGTGTCGCAATTCCGCGACGAGATCGTTGCCGGGGATCACTTTCTGGAATCAGAGTCTAGGTCTGCCTTCCCTTGGATCGTTCTTGCAAAGAGAAACGGAATCGTCGGAACCGATTTCGCTGAAGACGATGGCGGGTATCGGTAAATCGGAGGAGGGTTAAAGTCGGTTGGCGCGGCTTCTAATTGCCGTCGTCCATCTTGTTACTCTTTGGGAAAGGAAAGACGGCGATCGTGCATCTTCCGGTTCCCGTCCGTTTCCCGGCGGAGTCGGATAAATAAATTTCCACGACGCGTCCTCGAAGGATCGCGTGAATTCCACACGATGGAAGGACGACCGAGGGATCAAGGGAGGAATTGCGGGTGTTCGCGGGGGGTGGGGGGAGGAAAGGGTGGGAATAGAGGGAGGAGAAGGCTGTAGATCGATCGGGAGTCCGCGGTGCATCGAGATGGACCTTGATATTGCCGTTTATTTTATGCCAAGGCTGCCGAGCAGCCCGCGCGCTCCTGCAGGGACATTGCGCGAAGTCACGAATGCCGTAATTGAAAATCAATATTTGCGCTCGCTTAGCCCCCGCGAGTTCGTTCGTTCGTTCGTTCGGCCACAGTGAATACGGACCGCGAGACCGCTCCTTTAGCCCGATCGAAATCTCTCGGGCCCGGCTGCTCTCGCGAAATATTTAGCCTCGACGAATCAACCCAAAGGGAGTAGGAATATAGAGAGATAGAGAGAGATAGAGAGAGAGTGAGAGGAGAAGGGTTTCCGTGTCGGTCTGCTATCCGCACGGAAATTCCGTCTTGCCAGTCGCCTCTCGTCGCGTGAATATTTTCGTGTAAACGGACTGCGAATGAAAATTCAATGCCCAGATAGACGCTCCTCGCTGTTGTCGGCCATGGCGAGCTGTGCTACTGCTACTTCTGGATGCTGTGCTGTTGTATACCAACGTCATTTAGTGTCCGAGTTGAACAGTGGTACTCGGCCTCGCGCTCTCCAGGCTGCTGAAACGTCTCGAAATCTTTCGCGAACCAATCATGTTACCATTTTACCATTTTACTTGTCCACGAACTCTTCTAGCTGCAGCACACTCGAACCTCGTTGATCCTTTCGAGTTTGTGTACGTTTACGGGCTACTCAGTCGATCGGTGCTCAACTTCAAATAAATCTCTTTAGTAACCAGGCGGTTATGCTACCGGATGACAAACATTGAATTGAAACAGAGCAATGTATTAAGTAATAAAGGAACTAGTTAGCGGTAGACGGGAATGGTGTGTACGCCGCGCACCGTGGAAGAGAGGAATCGACGATTACTCGTTACAAGCGTCCGTTCGTGAAACTAGCCGCCTCTCTGCAACGCCTCGCATCGCGCGTAATCTTTCCGGAGGCCCGTTCTATCCTCTTTTCGCCGCGAAATTGCGTCACCCATCTTCCTCGGTGTTTGCCCCGCGGATTTGTCGCGCTCGCGACCCCGTTATCCCGCGGGAACGCGCTACATAAATAGACGGTGTTAATATTACATTTCGTTGCAACGGCACAAGTTCACCACCGGCTTATTAATTCACTCGGCGATCGATGCCGGCATTAAAAGTTGCAAGAACGGCCATCCATTTTACAGGACGAGTGCCGATACAATGAGCGGATAGTGTTCGCCGAACTTCGCGAGTTTTCTCTACAGGTTTCGGAACTCTTCTCTTTCGCTGATAATAATTAACTCCACTGCGACTGATCCTTCCGAACGCAATTTTGAAGATATGGTACTGAATCAAAGTTCATTTTATAGGTGAGACTTTGAAGAACAGGATTCTAATTTTTTCGTAATTTTTGAGCGACTCGTTGTGTCTGTAAATCGTCGTTTCAGCAGCATCTTCGATGAAAAATGTGCAGTATTTTTTAAACAAATTGGAACTGTAGAAAGCGATGAGTTAAACCTCTCCTAAAATCGTCCGCGCTACATCCTCCATCATTCCCAATAAAATCCCAGCATGGGTACGGCGTGGAATCACCTGCGGAACATTTCTGGACGAAAAATTCAGGCCTTCGGTGGTCGGGATCGCGGCGATCGAGTCGCGGTTGGTTTCGATCGATCGCGGGGCTGTCAGGTGCGCTCGGCCAGGCCGATAGAGAGAGAGGCTGCTTAACATTTTATAATTCCGGATGCGGCGAGAAACGGAAGAAATTACCGAGGGGGTCGGTGAACGATCGCAGAAGCCCGGCAGGCCACGATCCGCGCGTATCTCGCGCTAGTGAAACTTTTAAGGGTATCGATGATTCTCGTCTACCCTGTTACTTCCCCCGAGAGAGATACGGAAAAAGCCCGAAACTCTACGGAATCTCTCTCGACTGTGGGTGAAATAAATGGCCGCCGATCGGGCGACCAGAGCGCACGAAAAAAATTGTTCGAACGCGCGGGCACCGAACCGGTCTTGTGAGACAGATAGATAGAGTAATGGAGATTTACGTTCACCGGAGACAGACGGACAGAGAGGCGAGGGGCCCCCGGTAGCACGGTGAGAAGATAACGCGAAGACGAGAACCTCTGGACAAAGGGAGACAAAGACGGGGAACATCTCTCTCCCCTGCCCCCTCTCAACCCCCCGGGTGAAGTTAATTAAAGGGGTGGCGACACGGCCCGCGACCGGAATATCGATCAACTCGAAATTCAATTTCAAATTTTCAATTCAATTTCGATCGAAACGGAGGATTTATTAGGTCGTCGCTTTCACGATCTCGGGCTACGCGATTATAATAATTTTAATAAAGCTGCCCTCCGTGGACCGGCGCGCGATGGCGGATGGTTGGTAAACGAGCCGGGAATACCGAGATTCCGCGTCGCTCGGATATCTGCGGGACAATATTAGAGCGACAAAGACGACGTCCTATTTATTAGAAATTGACCGACGTCTCTTATCTATGCCTTTTCAAACGATTTTAACCCCTCCGAACGGATATAAATGACTTTTTATTTTTCAGAAAGTCCGTCGCGAAGAATTTATTCGCGGCTGTATAATAGCGTCGGGAATTTCCCGGTCTGAGGACTCCGGCGCGGCGGCTTCAATCTTTGAATTCTGTTAAAAAAATCAATAAACTTTATCCGAGTGGATAAACACTTTTGTGGGTCACTGTATAACAACGAACTAGTATTCATGATATGGGAATAAAAATGTATGAATAAAAATACTGACGATGGCATAGTGGAATGGCGTCTAAAAGGATCCTCTATACTATTTTTAGATTCAGATATGTTGCACGAGGCTCTCGAATTTAGCGTTGAATTAACACGGTTATTTAAAATGCTAAGGGGTGAAAGAACTGTCCTAAATCTGAAAGTAGCTTAAAAATCTTCTTTCGAATAATCCCGAAAGGAAGGACCCTAGCACCGGAACGGTGATTTATGGCTTCATGAATAAAATTGATACTGCTCTTGAAAAATTCATTAAGAAATCTTTTGCTCGGATTTACTGATTTTTCGGAAATTCCGCTCTGTAATTTAGAATAAAGATTTCGCGAACAGAGCGTACTAAATACAATGATTGCTGTCCGTTTCTTTTGTATCGAAATCAAATTGTGTTTCTCTATTTACCGAGAGAAATCTTCGTGTATGACACCCGAATAAAATTAATATTGAGAAGCACTGAACAACCACCGGTAAAAAATAAAATGTGCGGCTTCCGTGCAGCTAGGTTGAAGATCGTCTGGGCCAAATATAAAACGTCATGTTTTCGCGTATCGCCAGACAAAATATGTCGAATTCTATGCATAATCCTCGACTGGCTCGTCGATGTCGGACGAGACATCGATCCCTAGGATGGCTCGCGACGATCCTGCTCAGCCGAACCGGGTAAAACTGACGCCGATACATATTCAAAGGGTAGTTCGGGCCGGAGCGGCGCGGCGCGGGCCGGTTCGGGACTGGTCTGGCACGCGGCATTAGCATCGATCGCCTTCCGGGACTGTGTCCGCGTCTGCCGACCGTTTATTCGGTCTAGAATTTCCCTCGTAACGAGCTAAGGGGTGCTCTCGTCGGACGAGCCTCGCCTCCTATTGTCCCGTGGCACGAACGACCGTTAATTAATTCTTTTCCGACCGCTGGAAGACGCGGTGAACCGGTAAACCGACGGAACACCCGGCCCCCAGAATAGATCCTGCGGGGAAACGTCCGACGATCGATCTTCCCTGCTCATCTCTTTCGACCCGCACGAATTAAATCGACTCGATTCTTCTGCCTAGTAATTAGCAGACTGTGCGTTTCACACAAAAAGGAGCTGCCCGAACACCGAACGCTAAAAGCCTCCGCAAGAATGCTCAACCCACGCGTGTTCTGCTGAAATTGCTGCTTGGAAGATCCTGGGATTCTGCGTTAACCATTTTCATTATGAAAATTACTAACTGTGTTTCATTTATAGTGCCACATTTTAAAGCAAAAATATAATCAAATGTTTGACCGGTGTCTGAAGAAATAATAAAATGATGAGGGAACTCTTGCTAGGGTTACTAGGACGGGGACGAAGGTGATGGAAGAGTAGACGGCTGTAATGAAATACGATTTATTTACTAAATATGCGAAATATATACATTAGGCCATACACACAAGTACGCGATCGTTTCCGATGAGCGTTCGGCTGTTGACGAGCGAACGACAGAGTTTGTTTTCGTTTCTTTTTTTTTTTGTCGTCCCGTCTCGTCATTCTGGAAATCGACGTCTCGAAGAAGAGTCGTGGCCCGACTCCAGAAACACAGCCCACCGGTCGTTGTCTATGCTACGGAAAGCGCGATTAGTATCGCATCGGCTCGACCTCTCGGATCTTCTCTCTTTCGTTCGTTCGTTCTTTCTCTTTTTCTCTTCTATTCGATAAGGTACGCAGATACGGCAGGTATACGCGCGTCTCAGGTATATACAAGTATACAGACTTGCTCGCACACATACATACAGTTTGCATCGGCGCGCGAGAAACGCACGCGACACGATGCGTTTCCGCGCGGCGGAAGGAAGTCGCGAGGAAGGTGGATACGATCGATTCGGCGATTTTTTAGGGATCTAGACGCTCGTTCTCAATGCGATATTTGAGAATTTATTTCGAGAAAACTATCGGAGCTACTAGCGGATATTTGAAGCAACCGCACAAATTTTTAAAAGGCGTTCCATTGAACATTCTGATGGTTATTAACGGATATGCATGATCCCGTAGGGATAGAGCTGTCCAAGTAACTCTCAATTGGGTGCATTGATATCACTTGTTTTAGTCGCCTGAATAAAACAAACGATGACCTGTTTTGTTCGTTCTGGATGTGGCTATCATTAGATATATGATGAATAATCGAAAAAAATTCATACATTTACACATACACAAGGAAATTGTACCGACAGATTTCCTCTGTCACTGACATGATTTTAGCAACATTCGTAACGAACAAAACAAGATCTCATATATTTTATTCAGTTCACTATAACTGGAATGAAATCGGTGCAAACCGATTGGTCAGTTTCTCCGACAATTTTAAATACATCGACCTATAAAAATTCACGCTGTTACTTTGGAAATGTATAAATATACCTGCACAATTTTAACTTGATAGTGTTCTCGGAATTAATTCACGAATGTCCCAGCGGAAACTGCGCGCATCCCAAACGCCGATTTGATCGGTGACGTCTCGTCGGTTCGTCCGTCAGTCCGGCGGTCGTTGAACGGTCGTTCGGTGGTGGCGACTACGAGCTACGAGAGTGGCGGCGCGAGAAAGTGCAGCGCGTCGTTTTTTTTCGGAAGTACGATTACGGGACAGTGGAAGCTTCGAAGCCGTAAACGGGTTACACGTAACGTTGCGTGTGCTACGCGGGTGCGCGTCATTGCGAGAAACACGGCGGGATATGCGGCGGAACATCAAGACTGTTCGCTCGGGACTGTTGTCGCGACTACGGTGCTGACTCGGTAATTGTCGCTCTCTTGCCCACCGCCTGCTCAAACCACTCAGCATCCCATTTTCGTCTTACGAAACGTTCCCTCGTTGTTAAATTTAAATGTCGCTCCCTTCTTCTGAAACAAAATTCTACGCTTCTGTCTTTTACAGAATGTTTACAACTATCATCTCAGTTCTCACCTTCTCTCTCTCTCTCTCTCTCTCTCTCTATCTCTAACTCCGCAGAGATGGTAAAAAAACTGCCTGAAACACTTAACAAATCCCAGCAGCGACAATTATCGAGGCAAGTCCGTAGTGCGTGAACCTAGTCACAGAATTCTGGGCCTCGGGCGAGCGGTCCGTGTCTCGACCAGGCCCAGAATGCTTCAGCAAATCAATCGAATCTCGCGTATCTTCGTGCCGCTTGAAACGGATTCGTGTCTGGGTCCTTTGGGCCCTGGTGTCGTCTGTAGGCTCGTCGAAAGGGTTTCTCCTCTGGTCCCTGCGACGTTCGACGTTCATCGCGAGGGGGTCCTCTCTCTCTTGTATCTCAATGGTAGAACCTCGTGGACCCGATCGAAAAGGTGCTCCGGTTCCGTTGTTGTAGGCGAGGTAGGCCGCGAGACATGACGGTCTCGAATCGACGATCCGACCCGCTGTCTCGCCGTTCGAGTCTCTAAACCGGCGGCAACAGCCGTAGCAGCAGTGCACTCGCCACCGTCAGGCACATGCAGGAGGTTGCAACGCTCGCGTGACCCTCCACTGCAACAACCAACAGTACACTTAACACGTATGGCCCTGGACTTATCGCTCCACTCGGCCACCCGCGCAAAACCGGACTTTTTTAAATCGAGCATTCGGGATCGGCGACCACTCCCTCCCGGCTTTATTGGTACTCGAGTGTAAACACCAGTCGATCCTCGTCTGTTCTATGCGTAGAAATAATTTTTTTTTTCGTATCAATTTTTCCAAATGACAATTCTTATATTTGATACAGCCATTGAAAGGCCTACGAACAGGTAAATAAAGTGTTAAGAACATACCACAAGTATACACGGTTTTGGACCGGAGCAACGAAAAGTTGTTTCTATCCGTTTTCTAAAAATTGGTTCCAGTTTTCGAGATATTCAATGGATTGATATTTTACAATGTTTGCCAATTAAAAGTGATAAATCAGAAATTAGAAGCGGTTGAACTGAGTCGTTTGTATTGTTTGGGATCCGTTTCACGTAAACTCCAACGGTAGTCGCTCATCATGCCAACATCCCAAAATCTTTGATATTGTCTTTCGACTCTCGCCATATCTTGGTGTAGCCGCTCTCCTTGCTAGTCGCTCGTATCGTCCTAGTTTTCAGGGAAAAAATCCGAGAAAACGTTTCGAATACAATTGAAATGATTTTTCTAGCGACGCCACCGTGTGACAGTCGTACTGACAGCGCAATGCTGCCAACATGCGAGAACTCGATAACCAGAATCAGTCTTGACAAACGGATTGAAGATTCGGATTCAGCGCATCAAATTACGTTAAGAATCGTTCTCATCTGCTCGGGTCCGAAAGTTGATCGAAATTTCTAAACTTGTGTAATCGAACTCGTGATTTGACGAACCAGGACGTTGCCCATAGATGAAAATGATTGTGCATCGGGATCAAAGGTTCGCCTGGTCTATAAAGAGTACGGTCCGAGCGGGGGTGGAGAGAGATCGTCGTTCTCGCGACAATTTGAAGCTTTTCCAGGGTACACATCGAGGAGGAAAGTTCGCGGCTCGTCGCGCCGATAACTTTGCTCTTCGGTCGACGGGGAGCGACGTTCATCCTCGATTCGTACCGCTAGTCGGCCGTGAAAGCGATGTCGGCGTCGCGACGCTCTCCCGCGCGACATAGCCGACGACGAAAGAGGTTGCGAACGTCGATAAGCCGAGATGGGGACGCGGGGGTTCCCGATGGAAAGTTTCTACGTATAGAGGATTCGTTGGAGGGTCTTTCGGGACGATCGAAAAGCCGGAGGACCCGAAACTGGAACGACGAGGAGCGCGGCGCGGCGCGGCGCGCGGCGTCCCGATCGGGAAAACTGACAATTTAGAAAAATCAATTTTCTCTCGTAGATGCACAAACGAGTAATCTCTACGATGACACTCGAGCTGCAGTCAATCACATTAACATTCTAAAACGTAATAATGAAGGTCTTGCTGTCTAACTCATTCTTTTCGTGCTGAAGAAATTTTTGAGGAGATTGGAATTAATCAGAACAAAAAAGACTTCACGATAAAAATGCTTGTTTTCTCTAAGATGACCCGAGGATTCTACGTAATGTAACTCCTGAGTTTTGTGTTCGAACATAGAGCAAACCTTTAGGTATAAGTACCGTCAATTAAAATCCCCATTCAGACTCCATCTCGAGTGTAACCTCGATGAAGAACCGCATTGTTCTTCGAAGGGAACGCGTGAAAACTGAACAGGAGTTTCTCTTTTTTATCAGCCACGGTATAGCCACCGCTGGAGCCGAATATTTCGAGAAAATGTCTCAATCCAGATTTCACTTTGATACGTTCAGGTTTCGAAGTTCTATCGAGAGACGTCTCTAAATTTCAGGATAGGGAGCACGGCGAGGTAGGTCGCTCGCAGGAACGATTCCGGCTAACGAGAAAATCGAGGATCGTTAAGAGTAATTTCGTCCAGACGTTCGACACAGTCTTTCCAACCCCCTTCCATCCCCTAGTTTCTGAATCGTGGCGCGATTCGGGGTGGTCGCTTTCGATCGAACGAAAAGCCGGGAGTAGGTTCCCTTGGAAGAAACGCGACTTTCTCGTGAGTCGAGATCGATCGCGTCGTTTCCAGCGTCGATTTTCTCTGACCGGTTGGCGCACACAGAGTTGCGTGCACAACCAACCCTTTCTCTCTCTCTCATTCTCTCTCTCATTCTCTCTCTCATTCTCTCTCTCTCATTCTCTCTCTCATTCTCTCTCTCTCTCTCGTCGGTTTGGCCCAGCCGTGGCCAAACAATGGCGTCGTTACGCGCGAATCCGGTGGACCGTTTCCACTGGCCGGTGCTCGCGATATTCGTACGACGTGCCGCGGCATACCTAACTAAATAAACGCGGTTCGATCGCGTGTACGCGTGGAAACAGCCCCAAGGTTTCGCAAAAGTACACTGCCGAGCGTTTGGAAGAGTATCCGGGCGGGCCGCGAGCTTCCGAGGCGGGTACGCGCGGATTTCACTCGGCAAATATCCCACACGGCCCCTGAAAAAGGGGATGGCTCTGTTTGCGAAAGATTTTCTCTCGTCGAAATAAAACAAAAATACAGCCGTGACTTTGGAGAAGGGCGTCCGTAATGTATTCGTTAGGGTTTGCGGTGCCCCCCCCCCATCCTCAGCTTGCTAGAACCGCTGAAATTTTAATGGGTAGAAATTCTGGACCACCCCTCTTCGACTCCTCCCCATAAGTTCCTCGACGTGTTTTTAAAACATTTACATTCAGACAGAAAAAAAGAAGGGAGAAGATTGTCTTGGCTCGGGGGATGATGTCTTGTTGCATTTGTGGGGGAGTTTGTACATTTGAAGGTACGTCCACACTGGGACAACGTCGAGCAACTGTTTGTTGCCCTCTTCTCTTTTTACCTAAATAATTGATGTTGCTTCAGTGTGTGGACATAGCTTAAGCTTTATTGGGATTCTGAGGGCAGTTCTACAGCATTCTTCCTTCTTCTCATAAATGGACAGTTTTTAAATTATTTATGTTAAGAAGGAGAAAGAAAAATACCACGTGATTTTCTACGGAGGCAATATAACTCGTTCGTAAGAGTTTTTGATATTCCCTAAGCTTCTGTAGTGCGTTCATCATGGGAGTTGCTGTTGGTAGAAATTCTACTCTGTTTCAGGAATCTCCCTCGTGTGGTTCAGAATGTTTCTGTAAATTTTCCTGCACACTAAAAAGACAAAAAGTGAAGGTCTTCTGGAAGAGCATCATGATATTTCTGGAATTACTCCCTGGGTGTTTTCTGAGCTTTTGAGGTTTGACTATCCTGAGTATTCTAATTTATAAAAATCATATAACACCCCTAGCCATTTCCCAGGAGGATAGAAATATTTTTGAAAAATTTTCTCCCATGATGTAGGAACAAAAAGATCTCTGTTTCAAAAAAAAACAGAAAAGCTACTCCGATGCTTCTGGAACAATATTCAGTGCTTCCGAAGCCTCGAAAGTGGATCCACAATGAAAAATTCCAATTTCGGAAAACCGCGCTCTACTTCCAACCCCGTTCCAGTGATGCACAAGCACTTTTAAAAATTCTCTGCTCCGGACAAAAATGAAAAAAACACTCTGATGTTTCTGATGAATTGTTTCTATAACAATATCAACAGTTTGCTAACCCACCAAGAAACATTCAATTAAACTAAAAAATCCTACACTACTCCCGAGCTCCCTCCACTGAACCTGGGAGCCCTTTTGAAAAATCTCCGCCCGAGAAAAAGAATAAGATCTGACCTCATCGTCGATTCGCAGGGAGGCAAACGAAGAGGGGTCGTCTGGAGGAAACGAATGGAGCGGGTTGGTAGAGAAGGGAACGAAGTGGTCGGGAAATGTAACCGAGAAGTAAATTATTGTTTTAATTTCGATGGATCGCGGTGGCCGGGGGATGGTGGGGCCCGGGTCTGCGGAAAAGAGTCCGCGAGCCCTGAGACTTGAAATGCGGAAAGGAGACGGCCCTTCGCGGTGGAGTGTATAGGTTTCTCCCCTGGTTCTCCACGGACAACGACGAACGGCGAACAGCGAACGGCGATCGTAAAGCATCCTTAATTCGTCGGAGCTCGCGGGGGCGATGCTTAATTTCCTGCGAAAGTGAGTCGTCGCGTTCTCCCGCTCGTTCCGCGGCTCTTTCGCTCCGGGAATAACGAGGTAATCGTTTCTCGTGCCGTCAAGCTCGCGTTAATTAACGCCTCCGTCGTTTTGCCGCGTTTTACCCGCCTAGCTCGCCTAGCAACTCTCCTGGACGAGTAGAGGGCTGTGTGGAGCGAAACGAATAAAAAAAAAAGGAAGAAAGACAGAGAGAGAGAGAGAGAGAGAGAGAGAGAGAGAGAAAAGAAAAGGGAATAAAAACTGTGGTAGAGATGGAAAACGGATGGCACGCAATCGCGCCAAGGCTTACCGAATACCTCCGTGGTGCGCGTCTCGGCGAACGGTGTGTCCGACCTCGTATCCAATTCCACGGTTGCCTCGCATCTTCGAGAGAAACGGATAGAGAGATGCATTAGTCGAGGCTGAATGGTAATGCGGTTTTCAGATGGTGATGGTTGATGATTCGTGATGGTTCATGGGTTGGTTGTTTGGTGGATATTATTGGGAGGGATGGTATTACCTGACGTTTATTTTGTCGGAGATGTGGGCCGACTGCAGCCGAAGCCGTAGGCTGGAGATCACCGCGAACAGGCCGTGCTGCTCGTACACCGTTTCCGAGTCTGGCGATACCTGAAACGAACCATGACCAGCGACGGAACACCTCTTCTCTCACTTTGGCAACGAGTTTCCGCAATGGGGCCACGGTGGGTCAGATCGAAGAAATTAAGCTGTTCATGCCTGGCAAAAAATCAACTTGAGATTTTGAAGTATTCTGTCGGAAGAAATTTCTGAGTTGAAGTAGCAGCTAGTGGTGAAATCTCTAAATAACGCTGATACAGCTTCGAGCAGTTAATTCTTCGATCCACCGTGGAACGACTGGATCGTTGGATCGCGGAAGACGATCGCCGCCTCGGGCAGAACCGCGGATAAAAGGTTAAACGGCCGGCTCAGCCGATGAAACTTGCCGGCGACTTTCTTGCCCGGAGCGGACCGAAACGAGTTTCGGATTATCGTGGTTGTGTATGGAGATTGCCCGGCCCGGCGCTATTTCCGCTATGCGTCTCGAATTGCCGCGCGATTTCTCTCTTCGGCGCCGCGTTCGCGGCGAGATGCAACGATGACGATACCGCGAGAGCATGATTGTACCTGAACGATCGGGAGCGGCACGATGCGGATACGCTCGACGACGCACGGCCGAGAGTGCCGATTCCCGCAGAACGAACGATCCCAATCGCTTGTTCCGCTTCCCGTTTCGATTGGGTATTAAGCTATGCGAGCACGCTAAACCTGCCTCGAGCCGATAGCTCTGCTTCCATCCAGCTCTGCCTCGAGTGTCTTTTACGATACGAGAGCCTGCCACGCGAGCCAACCGTGGCATCTGGATCAGCTACTGCTACTGCTACTGCTGCTGCTGCTGCTGCTACACCATTCAGCTTTATTATGCTACATTCCCGCGGATAGGGAAGAACCGCGATGAACACGATGGCGTCGTTTCTAAAGAGATTACGGGATGAAAATTGACTGATACGACGGCGGTCGAATCGGGTTCCTCTTACGCGGAGTACACTTACAGGCGTTCCAAGTTCTTTTCAAAGGATCCCTTCGCGGTTGAAATGTGTGGGAATCCAAGCATAAACTGGGCACTGGGTTAATCATATTTTCAATCGTATTTTTAGTGCCGGTACTTTCGGGTTCATTGATCTTCGCCCGTTCGGTAAAGCAGCGATTTAATTCAGCAGTTGTGGAACTAGAACGGATTCTGAAACGCTGGGTGTTCGTCTAAGTTCGTATGAGTAGTCTAACGCTGAATCGACTGATTAAACAAGTATGTAGATGGCGACGCACTACGATTTTTAGACCGAGCTGCTCGATGCTCAAAGCCGCTTGATGTTCAAAGCCGTTCGAAGCTGCTTAAAGCCGTTTGATGTCAGTCTAGAATGAATAGAAGCCGCTTAAACACGTTTTCCTTTCTTTACTCATTTTGCTAGGTCGAAATTAATATATCGATGCTATTCAATTCTTTCGATGATTACACCGTATCAAATTGCAGCTAGCCATTTTTTTTGTTAATTGGAAAAATTCGCAGTCTAATAATAAATGATTTTTTCGTAAACGATTTAGACCCATACAGTCTGAGCATATTAATCAACAGTGTAGCAATTCTTCGAGCCTCCTTGGCTCCGGTTGCTCACCACTCAAAGCCGCTTAGAGCCGCTTAACACAGTTCGATGTTCCTCTACGTTCATTATTCATCTAACCTCACACACGATCAAAAACTCTAATATTACCCAACCGAGCACATCGAACATCGGTAACACGTATCTCGAAACATTCTCAACTCGAGCAGCTTGCCGCTTAAAGCCTCTTAAAGCCGCTTAAAGCCGCTCGATGCTCGATCCAGATGACTCCTAGTACAATCCGTTTACAGAAAAGAAACTCGTGGCAGGCTCTATCATATTTCCAAGCAAATCGCAGGTTGCAGCGGAGTACAGCCGAGGGCTCGTTGATTGTGAGCGTGCTTGCATAGCTTCACGCTGTATAATTTAGTACATTATGACTCGTATATGTATAGGTGGTGACCATACTTCCTTGGAGAAAATAATGGGCAGATCAGGAATTGTTTCAAGTTAACTGAAATAAAGAACGTATGATCACCGTATGCATACTGCACACAGAGCTGGGACAATCGATTCGGTGGAAGCGGAAGAGAGGCAGTCGAGTGTGGCAGTGGTGAAGTCGAAGGGCTTCTCGCAGCTCGCGCGAAACTCGCAGACTAATTGAAAGAGAGTCGAAGATTAGCGGGCACTGGGAGGTGTCTAGAACGGAACGGATCTCTGTCGTTGTCGTTGGTCTCTGGAGGCGCGTGGACAGTCGATACAGAGAAAGAGAGAGAGAGAGAGTGAGAGAGAGTGAGAGAGAGAGAAAGAGAGAGAGAGAGTAAGGTTAAAAAGGGATCGCGTCGGGGCGGCCGTCGCGACCGGCAGCGCAGGCGAATCTTTCCTAGACTCGTGACGAGGAACGTTTTCGAAACAATATTGCTCGCGTTAAGTGCCGCGCTAAACTCGCTCAACTCCTAATGGACATCGTCGAGAAGGTTGGCAAGTTTTCCACCGAAGGAAGCGAGCGTAACGCGTGGCTATAGGAGGCGGGGAAAAGCAGCGTGAGTTGGTTGGGGGGTGTTGGAGGAGGACGCGGAACGGATAAGAGGAAACTTTTGCGAGCCGGCGGGCTCGATTCGCTGCGAAGCCCTAAAGGAGCTTCACCGTTCATCGGTGCAGTCTTTAAGACTGTGCACGCTCGCGCGTCCGTCTGTCCTGGTGTCTGCGAGTTCCCGGCGCGGCGCATCAACTGCCTCCACTTTGCGGATTATATTTAAAATACCCTAAGCTAAGTCGAAGAGAACCGGAAGAATCGAAACGTCGCGGTGCGTCGTCGAGTCGAGTCGTGTCGAGTAAAGTCGAGACGAGTCGAGTCGAGTCGATTCGACGAAGTTCTTCGCGGCCGAGCTTCTTCGACGGAAAATTGGATTCCTGTCGCCCCCCTTCGCGCGACGTCGGGTAATTAACAATTAACCGAATTGTACGAGTTTCGTTGCTCGAACGGCGCTTCCCTCCCCTCCCCTCCCCACCACTCTTGTCTCTATCCACGGTGTTCGTTCTTTCTTCGAATAATGCAAACTCGAACAGGCGCGTCTCGCGACGATGGCAGAGGCGGACGCGTTTAGGCTCTCCACCCGCGCCGCGGGTTTCGGTGCCGTTCGTTAATTGGCGCTTTGGCTCATCAAGCATCGCGTCGCCGTTGCCGCTGTCGCCCACTCTGTCGTTGCAGCCGTCGACGACGACGACGACAGCGACGGCGACGACGACGTCTCCTCCCCTGCTTCGGTTAACGATCCTTTCCATCCTGCCATTTACCGGTTCCCACTCACTCTCTCTCGCTCTCTCTCTCTTCGTAGTCTAGTCAGAGCAATTCCCACCCACACCACTGCCACGGCCGACGTAACCTGCGACGATCGCTTCACCCTTTCGGCACTATGTTCTTCTAATTGGGAGCGGAAGTTTCTTTTATCTGCGGCCCGACTCGCTGATCAGTGGTCTTAACTAACTCTTAGTGGTTTGCTATTTCATTTATCTGCACACTTGCAAAGACGTGGGACGAGATGAACGAAATTGTAGCATAAAAATTTGCAAGTTTATGCCTGGGTTTATCTGGACACAGAATTAAAGCACTGTACAACTGGCTCGCTATTAATTTAATATGCTTGCTTAATTCAGTGCAACGAGAAGATTCAGTTTGGACGAACCACGTTTAAAAGTGCGTTTTAAAGAATTAACAACGATGTAGATTGCAGTCCCTCATCGTGGACGCCGAGATCTCAGAGTGTTAAAATTTCAGCTCTTCTGTAATTTCAATCTAACTTCTTAACACTCATTAATGGTCTGCAAAGTTTATGCGTTTACAGCATTTCTGATCTTCCGAAGCTCGCCCGTGGAAAAATGTGTAGAGAACTGCAACAGAATTTCTTATCTGCTCACCAGAGCATTATCAACAGACTGCGGAGATTTAATTCCCTTCTTGAATGACTTCGGGAAGTTCTAGATGAATGTGAATCGTTACAAAACAGAAAATATTAAGATAATTAAAAATTATTTTAAATAAATTTATGAACTGTATATAGTTAACTTTATATTGACAATAGAATATTTTTTAAACTACATAAATTTGTAAAGCCTTGAATTTTATTAATTTTTTTATCATCATCAAAACACTCTGAAAGGGGGTTGCGAGGCAAAGAAATTTTGAATAAAAATCCGTAGCCAACTAATCACCTCCATATTCACAATTAAAATGGTTTCAGAGCGCCGAAAGGGTTCAACACAGAAATCGGCGACGATGTTCTCGTAGAAAATCATTTCGGGAGCGCGATATCGCGAAAAGTGGATAGAGAGAGGCGTGTCAGGTAGATTTTTCGGCTCACCTGTTCCCCATTGATGAACCACGTGAGGTTCGCGGCGGGATGAGACTTGCCGCTGGTGCAATTCAGGTCGAGGACATCGCCGGTAGCGTAAACCTTCTCCTCGCCTGTTATCGTCGGGCCATCTTGCGGAAGAACTGCAACGCAAGAGACGTTTACGCGCGATCGCTTTTAGTTCGGTTCCCTCGGCGCGTATCCGAGCAGGCTTTTTAATAAACGGCTCCTCTCGGAACGCGATTTACGGGAACAGAAAGCGCCGAGGAGAGAGAGAGAGAGAGAGAGAGAGAGAGAGAGAGAGAGAGGGAGGGAGGGAGACAGAGAGAGGTACTCCCTCGTTAACGACACGCCAGTCTGTTGGGAAACGCTTTCCACGACTCTGTCCCGCTTCGAACTCGACACCTCGCGCGATTAAACGTCCCCTCTTAGCCGATTCGGATTATGCTCCTCCTCACGAGATTATTCGCCGTTATCTAGTCACCATAGTGCACTCCGGACGAGTATATCGTCCTGATTCGCTACTCGTTTCCTTCGATCATGCTCTGTCCTAATTTTCCACGCTTTCGTCGAAGTAGTGCGCAAGTGTCCATTTCATGTAGTGTGAAACGAATGTCCCTATTTGTCGAATTAAGTATCTTTTATGATCAGTTTATCCATCTTTTACGAACAGTGTGATTGTGTCACTGTGCTTAAGATTATTATAATTAAAGGATCTTTCAGTAGTCGCACATCCAACTTTTCTACTGTTGTAAATCGTACCAACTAGTTTCCGTGAAAAATGCATAAAAATCAGTTTGTCGATAAAATATGTCCACCGTAATTCGCAGACTTGTCGTTATTTATGGGGTACCGTGACAATTTGCTTTGAAAATAATTTGCGGCGCGAATTATTTGAGGATCGTGCAGCAGCAGAAGGAACGATAACGAAAATAGCCGAGGTGTATGACGTTAACGTAAAGAATGGCGCGAGAATCAGCGTAAATGTCGGCGTAAAACAAAGAATGCGCGGAAATAAATAGCAAACGAAATAATCACAAATTAAAGATTAAAAATGCGGCTAGAATAAACCGGTATAAAGTGGAACGAAAGTAGAAACGCGAGAGAAGGCGCGCGCGGGGTTGTGCAGCGGGGAGAGGTACATGCGGGGTAACAACCGGTGTTATTAAACCGAACCCGAGAGAATGTGACAGAATTAGACGAAGGTAGACTTTATGGCGCATTAAACAGGCATTAAATGAGCGTTAAGTAAGCATTAAACACGAAGTATATTGCCCGGTAAAGTATAATCGCGAAGCACGGGGCGCGAAGAATGTTTTAGCGTGCGTGATCGGACCGCAAACGAAATTATTGCCGATATACCGATGCACTTTTGATTCCCGAACCTCCATATCCCCGCGGAAATGGCACCTCTCATTTCCAGCGGCCGTTTCTATCCGCGATTTCGATACACCGTGACAGCCACCCTGATGCGAATCAAAATTTTTACCAATTTACGCTCATTGTTGCGTCGTCGCCGCGTGAATTTTACGACTAGTCGGATTTTATATATTTATAGGGAAATTGGCTACGCGATATGCGAACCAGTAAAAATAGAAGTATTACTGTAAAACATCGCGTTTTATTATACGGGATTTTCTGGAAATTATTGTGCGAAAAAATCAAATTCTATTCAAATTGACAAACAGCATTTTCCCTCTCGACATTTTTAGCTCCTTGCGAAGATTGACGCAGGAAATTTTTATCTGGCATAAAGAACCGCAAGCTATTCATGGCAAATATAGTATCGCATTACACTCGACTTTTCAATCCTATTAGCAAACAGAACATCAATTTCCGTTTAACTCCTGTTTCTTGAAAACGGTGCAGAAAATGTTTACCTCCCACAAAGATCTGCAGACTACGTATGGAGAGCTTTATTTGGCCGAAAGGTGAGCTGGAGAAATTTGTTAAAGCTTTGCCAAGGGTAGTACTTTGCGGGATTTTAACCGTACAGATGTATGAAATCCGGCCGGCTGAGATTTTCAGCTGTTTTGTGCGGAAGAAAATTTCAAACGGGACATATTTTTTTGTTTCCGGGAAGCTAGGAGACCGAAACTGGAGAGATCGGAAGGAGCTATAGCTTGCAGCGAACCGGACACCGCGCGCACCCCTTTTTCTCCTCACGGGAATAATGCCGAGATTCTTCGCGTTCCCGGACTGTCGTTTAATCCGGAGCTTTCGGTTCCCGACATCGCGATCTCGATAAAAGCTCGTTCTCTCGCGAAGCCTTCGAAGCTGTCGTGATGCTTCGTTTAGAATATTCAACGAAGCCATTCGCGACTGCGATTGGATTGATCCTTCCGAGTCGTTCGCTCGTTCGCTCGCTCGCTCGCTCGCTCGCTCGCTCACACCAGCGAGCGCGAGAGCATGCGAGACCGTGGATACGTAGCACGATTTACAATAGAACGCAGAGACCTTTCTTCCTCTCCAGGCTCCCCTGTCTTTTGCCGTTTTTCCCTCTTTTCTTCTCGGAGTCCAAGCAAACTGCAATTCTCGAGCCATAGTCACTCGGGTCCCTTTATTAGCCCTTGGATCTTCTAATCATCAGCTTTTTAACCCTTTCGCACGATTTCAGTCGATTTGATTTAAAGACAGATCCGTGCTTTTAATTGTAACTCTTGTTGCTAAGATCTAGATCTGTTTCAGACGTTAATCGTAGTCCAATTTAATTCTCTAGCTTCTCAGCTTCGGATTTAATTTATAACGGAGCTTAGAAATTTTTTTCTCCAAATAATAATCCTAAAAGAAATTGTTAGACTATACTGCTCAAAGCGATTTTTACTGTAAAAAAAGATTAATATTAGAAGAGTACTAAATAATCGTGAATGTGGTTTATTTTAAAAAGAGATTGAATCCTTCGCGAGTTATACGAAAAGGGTTCTATTTCCATTTTATCGAAATGTCCCCTCTTCGGAGGGTTAAACAACATGCTCGATTTTCAAACGTGATGGTTCGGCACAACAGTAGAGTTTAACGCTAACTCGCTATTTAGAGTTGCGCGACGCTAATTACTTGAAATTGTACACCATCAATCTCCTCAATAGATCACCGGATTCGATTGGTTCGCTCAATTATTTTAATCGGACTGCTAACGGGGTCAATAAAGTTCACTCATCTATTCATGTATCCTAACAATCACCACGCTAATTTAAATACTCTCCGCGTGGCTCGTCTTACTCTAATTGCGTCCCTTGCTATTTTTATTCTGTTACGTATAATCGATTCCGCTCTTGTTAAACGAATAGATAAAACGCCAGACATGACAGAAATAAATTTCAGGATTTGCAAAATTAATTTCCCTTAATTCATTTCCCCCTCCGTGCTAGCTTGAGAATACACGAAAATCAATATACATATGCTGGATAAATTCCATTTTTGAAAATGGAAAATTGTGGTTAGTTCAGACGAGATAAAAAATGACCTGAACCCTTTGACGGCGGAGCCTGGGTCTATTTTGACCCAGGTCGCGATTAAGACGAAGAACGGATGAGGATTAAATAAAATGAACTTCAATCATACGACATAGTCTCTGGCAAGCCATTAAACCTAAAAAATGTTGCAGGGAAAAAATGATTAAATTCACTCGAAACTAAGTCGAAATCGTCGTTCGAGTCGCTCTCCTTGCAAAGGCCTTAAAGCCATGTCGAATTAGAGTGATCCAGGATTAAAGAAAACGAGCTCCAATCAGAACCGACACAGTTTCCGCGAGCTCGGAGCCATTATCCGAGTGTGAAACCGGCCGGTGGTTCGTTCTTCCGGTTCCGAGGGCGGAAAATCATAGCGCGCGACTTGTTGCGGAGCGTGGCTGGTTCCGCGCAGAGGAAAAAGACTTTGGTGGGTTGTGTTCGAAGGTGGGAACGCGGCCGCGGAAGGATGAAAGGAAGGATAGGGAAAGAAGGACAAGAGGAGGCGAAAGGGAAGAAGGAAAGTGGGGGGCGAGAGTGGTCGGGAAGCGAGCGATGCCCCCGGGTTATTTGCAACGTACAAAATTTTCCACGAGCTCGGTAAAGTAACGGTAATGGCGGGTACCTGGTGGGTTATCGATCGTGCATAGCTCGAGGAACGCGGTCGGACTACGAGAAAAGAAAGACAGAATTTCGTCGCTTTCGATGAGCAGACGCCGCCGCCGCCGATGCTCGGCTCTCCGTTTCGCGACGCTACGGGACATCCATCGTTTCCGCTCGGCTCCAGCAGCGTCGCGACGCTTTTGCAAACTAGTCTTCAAACATTGACATCGATACCGATATATCGATACGGAGTATTATCGGCAATTCGATGTAATATCGCTAAAATACCCTTGTTGTTTGCTCATACTTCATTCATGGCCGACAGAAAATGTAGATCAGCCGTATTTGGAACGATGCCTAGGCTGATTTACAATTCATAGTCGGTTTGTACCGCCAATAACGCTAATTATGTTTCTTCTGTGGGGTATACATACAGTGAAACGCTTAATTCGTCCAGCACACAAAGTCAACTGTACTCTTTAAAGTCCAGTTACGCCGGGAACTTCTTTAAAAGTGGAATTAACCGAGTCACTTTAAGAAGCTCGATGAATTAGTTTACCAGATAAACGAGCTACAAGAAATGTATAAGCTTGGAATATGTGTGACATTTATTGATTCGCGATCGCTTAGTAATTTTCCACAAAATTTTTGCGAACGCCCGAGGCAGTCAAACTGTTAACGATATTATCGATGCATCGTCAAGTACCGGTAAATTATCGATAACTTGTCAATTATTAATAGCGATACCTCAAGTCCGAACGCTTTCGCTCGTCAATTTTCCGCATGCCGTCTCCGCTCGAGAATTTCCTGGATCCCCCCCCCCCCCCCCCAACCCCTTGCCATCGCGTCGCGGTTCGTGTTACGGCTGAGGACTTACGAGGCCGTAACGTTTATCGCGCGTTTCGGCTCGTCTTTACGCGACGCTAAAATTTGACGCGACCTGATCGAACTGTCTCCTCTTTCTTTCTCTTTCTCTACGTTTCACGTTTCGCCTCTCGTCGCGGCTCCTTTTTCGATCCAACGCGGTGGATCAATCGAAATCGTGCCGGAATAAAGGGACCATACAGACCAACGCGACTGTCCACGGCTTTAATATTTATTTATTTTTTTTATTTATTTACCGGCCCTTTGTCTCGACGGATTTACTCTTGTATGGATTTTTAGTTGGAACCAAACCCGCATTGTTAATTAATCCGGGAGCCTGATTGATCGATGCTGTCGCCCTCGGAAATAGTTAACACTAAACCTACCAACCATTAGAAGACTATACAATTAGTTTAAAAAACTGTTATTTCCAAATGTAACTGCTTGTATTTTATTTTCAAACAGGGCACCGTAGTTTCGCAATCTGATACAACGCGAAAAATAAGAGCTGGAGACATCGAATAGTTGCTATTCTAATTCGGGGTTAAAATTGTTCGGAAGAGTCTCGAGCCCGACCACAAACGCGCGATCGCTTTTATATGTACACACTGATTAGTCGCTATTAGCCGTTTAATTGAAGTTACGAACCGTACAGAGAGCAACCATGTACAATTTCGAGTAATGAGTAGCATCGTAGGGTCTCGGACTCTATATTAATGCTAAATTCCTGAGTTATATTGAAACCGTGGTATTTGACCACTGTGCGTTCTGCAGACAAGTGAGGTATCCGATATTTTTCAGGTTATGCGAGCAGAAGAGACGTTTCGGAGCTTTTATCCCGGCTACCATTGGCGGAGCACTCGCTGTCGTAAAATGGCGGAGATAGAAACGCGTCGCTACGAAGGGAACACAGTATAAGTGGCCCATAATTGCAATTAACTTGAAAATCACATAGTAGGTACACGACAATTTGCTTCCTCAAAGCTACTAAAAATTTTTATCACCCTGTAATGGTATCCTGCGGTCTTTCGTGAGCCTGGTACAATTTTCTGAGCCCTTTTGTCCGTGTTAGCAACATAATAATAAAAGTGAAATTTCTTCGACTTCTTTTCAACATTTAGATGTAGCCTCAAACTGTATATAAAACTTGATCGGTAAGATGAAACGCGTTACAGCAACGTTCTGGGTCGAATCGAGTCGATCAGTGGACAAGGGTTAACCAAACCCGCGTTTCCCATTAACAATCGCAACCTCGAGGTTTCTTGGTGTCGGAAGTCGAGCGATCGGGTCTGGGGATCGCGTCGAGACTCGTAAACGAAGAAGGCTTTGCTCAAATTACGGCAGTTCGATGGCCACGATCAAAGGATCATTAATTAGCAGGACAGGACAGGACAGGACGGAACGGAATAGGGCAGACTGGAGAAGGAGACGGTACAGGGGTTCGGGGACGCAAAGAGAAGGAGGAGGAGAAGGAGGACGAGGAGGTCGGGGAAACCAGCATTCCCTCACCTACGACTTCCATGTTGGCCTCACCGCTGACCGAGTTGAAGTTCGGCGCCTCCGCGCTCACCTCGCACTTGTACCGTCCTCTGGTGTGCAGGCTCGCGTTCAGCAGCCGGACCTGCTGGTGGTCTGAACTGCGTTTCTGAAACAGAATCGACCGATCAATTCCCGAAAAACTAATTGCCCACGATCCCGTCCGCCCGCAAACAGTCCCGCGACACAACGCCGCTTTATCTTTCGAAGGGGGTCTCGTGGCCGCGACAGTCGAGATCGATGCCTCGCGTTACTTCGATTCTCACCAGCTGTCTCCTGGACCTTCGAAACTCTTTGACTGGCCTCGATCTGTGACAGCGATTCTCGATTTATCTCATACCTCGAATACGCGCGGACACGGTTTGCTAATTTTATGCTGTTGCTACTTCTGCGCCGAGTACTCGCCTAATGGAAGGGTGGATTGTTACTGGAACTTCACTTCTTCTTGTTAGTTGGCTGAAGCCTTAGGGATCTTTATTGTTTAAGCAGGCGAGAGGTTGTTATACTGATTGCTGTCTTAAAAGGGGATCGTCTGAAGCTATTATGAAATTCGAGCAAAGTCTAAATAATTTCAAACTTGTCATTTTTGCACCTATCAGATTGTAGATCGTGTAATACAAGAACGATATTTTTAGTCGATTATAATCGAAGACAGACTGTTAGACAGGAAGGTAAAAGAAGGAAAGTAGTTCGTGAAAATGAGAATCTGCAGAGGCCCGCGGTCTAATCATTATAGATCGACTATTTCAGTAATCCTAGTTAATGGATCGCGCGCAGACTTCAGCGTGATTTAATAGTAAAAATGTCGATTTTTTGCAATGAACCTATCCAGCCCGGAATAATAAACGAAAAGACACAGGTTGCTCCAATAATGTCAAATCTCTTTTTGCACAGAGTCTCTCTAGCTTACAGTATCCCTATTACAAACATTTCCAAGTGTAGTCGTGTGTCACATTCATTTCTGAACTCACTAAATTAAAAACCAATTAAAAAGATATTTCAATCCACTAAAAGCGACTGAAATACCTACAAGAAATGCCAACAAGCCGGCGAGCTATCAACAGCATGGTCGAACCAAATACCATCGTAAACTGCTGAAATCTTCCGAACCAAAACCGCGATGGCTCCAAAAATGGCTTGAAACCCTCCAGGGAGAATATTAAACGGATTCGTCAGTGAACAGGTGAATCGAGCCGCAACCGGCCTTTAAGAGGAAATCGCCGCAGGAACTGTAGAACAACGAAAGTGTGATCGCGATCGTAGAAGTCGAAGCTCGCTGGGAACGGAGGCCGAGAAAATTGGCTCCGCGATCGTAAAAGTGTCCAGTTAGCTCCGTCTAGGATTCGGCTGTTACACTCTGTTGTCTGTAGAAACCGGTGATCCTGTGTTCGGTTCGCGGATCGCGCAAGAGAAAGACGCGGGTGCGGCGGGTCGTCGCGATAAACCGCTAAGTACACGAATATTGGAGCATTCCGCGTCGCGATAAACATAAAGTCCAACTACCGGCCGCTCGTTTCGGTCGCATCGAACGCGCGTTTCCGCTCGCGGTTACGTCGCTCGTCGGCCGGACGTAAAACGGAAAAGGGAGAACTGCGGTCGCGGAACAGGAACAGGAACGCCGCTGCTGCTGCCATGTTCCGTTGCAGTTGCAGCTCCAGTTGCAGTTTCCGTGTTCGATTCGGAACGGACTAGCAGGCGGCGGTCGCGGCGCATCTTGAGGTTCGCTCGCAAACACGGCCCGGTGACGTTTTATTCGAGTTGACCCACTGTGAGGGGTATTTGACCCGAAAAGCACATTAAATTTTTACATTTAGAAATAGTCAAGGTGATCTTTATTTTCGGCCGAGAACAAGAATTTGTGGAAATTTTTCATATACGGGTTGTTCGACTACAGGTGGGAGAATATATAAGGGGTTCTCCATGACAATATGAGACGAAAATGAAGAATGAAAAATTGCGATTTCTGCTTCGTCTTTTAGTTATTAACAATTAAAAATATCCCTAAAATTCGGCAATCTGACAAACAGAGGTTTACACGTTACGTACGTCAGACGTAAGCGACAGTCGTGTATCAAGTGACAGATATGTAACGTACACCACTGTCGGTCGGGTTGCAGCATTTTAAGCGCATTATTAACTAAAAAACGAAGCCTAAGTCGTAATTCTTTAATTCTTACTTTTCATCTTACATTGTCATCGAGAACCACCCCTTAAATTTTCTCCCACCTGTAGTCGAACAGTCTGTATTCATCCCGAATAACAAAAATTTTACGTCTCGCTCGAAAGTTTTTTAATTGACTTTTTGCCGGGTTTCCGGGCCAAATACCGCAGCGGCCGAAAGATAGGTGCACAAAGAAGAGAAAGAGAGTAGGACCGGCGGGGCTCGGCGGGAAGAAAGAGCATAAAATTGCCGATACCTTTCGATAGCGGTGGGATGCGCGTTGTGCTCCCGCGACTCTGCGACGGGGTCGATTTTATCGTCCCGAATAAATGTTTGACGAATCGAGAGGATGCGAGAGGCGAGCTCTCTCGCCCGTCTGCAGTCCGACGAAAGAGATGGGAGGAGCGGAACGAGACGGTAATGGGAGAGCGAGACGGCTGTACAGAGAAATAGAGAAACACCGTCTCGATGCGATACAGTCAGAGTCTCGTCTCATCCCGTGGATCGATCTGACGGATCGCGCGCGACTCCCAAACCGAAAGTCCGAAGGAAACCGAGAGGTGGAGAGAGAGAGAGAGAGGGGGGGGGGGGGGTGAATCGCGAAACTCGAACATCCTCTTCCAGATAGTAACAGATAGAGGAACGCTCTATTCGAAAAAGGAGTGGGGGAGAGGGGGGAACCAGGACACGACGGTTTCGCCGGGGAACAGAAGCGGTGTACGTCCGTTTCCGATTCACGTTTTGGAAGGCACGAAAGTTCCGTTTTCCTCGGCGCGCTCGTTAATATCGGCCGACGCGTAACGAGCATTACGTGAGCCGAATCGGCTCATCCCTTTGCCCGGTTCTCGAGATCGAGGAGAGCACAGCTATTAATCTGGCTCGGTCCAATGGCTCTCCGATATCGACAAAGAAATTTCTCCGTGGACAAAAGCGAGCGTGTCTTTTCACCCTCTCCGGCACAGCGAGCGCGCGAGCGAGCGGCTCCTGGTCTCCGCTCATTCTCTCTTGTTCTCTCTATTTCTCTCTCTCTCTCTCTCTCACTCACTCTCTCGGATACGCTCTTGTGACACTTATTGGAGTAGCAGGAATTAAGTGGATTTAGCGGGCAGAGTCGTATATTTCTACCTAGCCGGTTCTCGACTTTTAATTTTCTCTCTTGTTCGCCCCTTTTGCTCCGTTACGTAACGCCACTTAATTTTCCTATCTAAAAATTTTTAGTACCCCCTCCCCCGTCCCGATTACAGGATTTCGATTATTTGACAATACATAAAAACTTTTCTGGCTGGCTCGATGTCTGTCGCCGTGTCTCTGGGCCGTCGCTTCGCGGAAACGGTTCGCACACGCTGATTTATTTATCCGACGACCACGGGGGAATCTCCGTCGGAGCGAAAAGTCGGGAAAGCCATGATTATCCGTCAAACAGAGCGCGGAATCGTCGCGCGATCCAGAGAAAGAGAGAGAGAGAGATAGAAAGAGAGATACAGCGCCGGCGTTTTCACCGGACGGAGATCATCCCCCTCGATCTTCCTCGGGAGGGTTAATTCCCCTCTTCCGCTTCGCGGCGAGCTGAAAAAAACTGCGGAATCGACCGTTGTCGTTATCCACTCGAACGGACTCGACGGAAAAGTTCTCCGGCGAAGACTAAACCTCGAACTTTCCTGCCGGACCTGAGCTGACTGGTGCGAGGAGAGAGTTCGCTTCCGGTCGGACTCGCGGCCAAATTCTTTTGCGGAACTTCTGCTCGCACCGTTTGCTGCGCAAGATCCGTCCGCGAAACGTTTCACTTCGAATTTGAAAACTGCGAAAATACTACACTTCTCGTATCTTTATATCGGAAATTATTTTAACAAGTTAAGAATAATATATAACATCATTTGATTCTTCTAGTGCCTCCACAGGTTTTTATAGTCACACCTCGATAACTCGAACCTCTTTAACTCGAAAACCTCTATAAAACGAAAATTTTGTTCATTCCCTTTCGCTGCGCTTTAAAAACCTCTATAAATCGAAATAAAACTTCTTTTAATCGAATTATTTTCCACAAGTTCAAATGCATTGTTTTACCTCTATAACTCGAATTTAGAATAGCCAGACCCTTTACAAGTCGAAGTTTACCTCTATAAGTCAAACTGTTATCATCGCTAACAGGGTGTCCCAAAATTCCTTCAATTCCCTGAAATGGGCGGATCTTGAGGTCATTTGAAGCGACATTTTCCTTTTCCAAAATATCCGCCGCGGCTTTATTTAGGAGTAATTAACGAAAAACACAGACCAATCAGAGCGCGACCTAGATGCGTGTTAGCAAAGATGGTCCGACGCGCCAGCAGAGTGGAAATACGACGAAAGCCGTCCCGGTCCGACCCATCGTGTTATATCGAAAAAAGACTGTACTCTGTATACCCGTGTCAGGACGATTGAAACGTCACGACGCGACGTCCGTAACAACACTGACGGACCACGCGTATCTGACCGTGCATCCCAAATTCGACGAAAGCCGTCCCGACCCATCGTGCTATATCGGAAATTACTGTACACTTTATACCAGTGTTTTTATGGATCAACATGGACTGTTTGCGCGTATCTGCGATTCGGTGACGAAAGTCCTCGTATCAAGGACTTACAGACCCAGACGACAGATGGCGCGCCGGACCATCTTTGCCAACACGCGTCTAGGTCGCGCTCTAATTGGTCCGTGTTTTTCGTTAATAACTCCTAAACAAAACTGCGGCGGACATTTTGGAAAAGGAAAATGTCGCTTCAAATGACGTCAGGGACCTGCACTTTCAGAGAGTTGAAGGCATTTTGGGAAACCCTGTATAACTCGTAGTTATTGCAACTTGTATCGTGTCAGTACTTAATTGATCGATACTGCCTTCGTTTTTCAACTGTTAGAATTCTCTCGAATGCTGAAAAACAATAATCTAGATTATATTTACTATATGTATATATACCCATCTCCAAAAATTGAACTTTTCTTTCTTTAAAACTATTACAACGAGAAAATTATTAACTCTTGTACAAATCCCTTGTAAGTCGAATTTTCGAATGGTAAACCTCTCTTACTCGAAGACTTCGATAAGTCGAAACCTCTATAACTCGACGATTTTAGTTCCTCCCTTGAGATTCCAGTTATCGAGGTTCAACTGTATTTGTACCAATCCATTTTTGTGAAAAGTGCATAAAAGTGGCAGCAGAAAATCTGGACAATTTTGTACGAGCAAAATAGCGAAACCACGTGCTCAACAAAAACTAAATGAATCGTCTGGATACAGAAGTTAACAGCGACGTTGAGTGGAAAAGATTAATTTAATCCTGCATCGAGGGTGGTGTTCGCGGAAGAGGTACGGTCTCGAACTGTTTCGCAATTGCAACTATCGCGCGATACTTAACGAAACTCGGAAAGAATTTACGCGAGAAAGAGAGAGAGAGAGAGAGAGAGAGAGAGAGAGAGAGAGAGAGAGAGAGAGAGAAGGTGAGAAGAGAGCCACGCCTCTCGTTTCCCGAGGAGCGTTCATCGGAACGTGGACGGACGACGTCGCGGAGAACGCAAACTTCTTTGATCAGCAAATCGATTTACGTTCGCCGAGCAAAGTTACGGGAAAACAAGGGAACGAACGGATGGAGGGATGAAGAGGAGCAGGAGGTGGGTGTGTCGGTGGGTCCGCGGAGATACGCGCGAACGAACGCTCGAAATGTTCGCGGAATCGCATTACCCGGCGAAATAACGGGGTAATTTCGTTGAACGGAGGCGAGCGTCCGACGACGTCGTCCGCCGATCCCCGCTGCTCCGTTTCCGCCACGAAGAATGTTCTATGCACTCACGTGTGTGCGCTCGAGAAATATCCTGGACGTTCCGAACATCCTGAACATCCTGTGTGACGCTCGGACGTGGGTCGACAACGGTGCTCGTCAATCGTCGAACGCGAATCCTTCGAATTGCATTGACATTCTATTTTCTCAATTTATTAAGATCATTAAATAAAAATAGCAATTGTCGTGTGTCGTTGAAACAATTTTTATTAAAATCCGCAGTCTAATATAACGATGAATTAAAGATTGTCTTGTCTGGGAGTGTAACCGTTGGTGGCAACAGGAATAAATAATTCGCAGAGCTGTTCAGATTGCTACGACAAGAGGGTCAACATATGTTGGAGAAGAGACCTCAGAAGTGTCATGTAAAAGATCAACTGGCAAGCGTCTTCGCAGATGTAGCCGTTCGAGTGCGAAATCCAATCAAAAATTGCCAAGCGGTCGTGTCTCCTTCGTTTCGCGTCGTAAACGACGCGAAGGAGCGTCTGTGCTTGTCTAATCAACGGATCTCGGTGCTCCAAATAATCTAAAAAGGCTACAACAGCAGAGAGAAGTCAGTTTTCGAGCACAGCTTCTGACAACAGTGAACCATAGAGAAAATCCTTCAGGAGGATTCAGTTTGATTCCGCAGATTAGCTGGCACTTTTAAGCTAGTCAAACGGTGCAAAATTTTAAGGGTAGCGAATCGTGAAGGAAGGTACTACCAGCCTCTTGAGAGAGAAAGAAATTGGAACGAAATATTCGCGGGGCAAAAGTGAAAAGAGTCGCGCGCGCAGAGAACTAAATGGATTATCAGCGTCGCGATTCCATCTATTGCGGGTCTTCCCTCCCTTCCGTTCCTCTCTTTTCTCCTTCTCTCTCTCTCTCTCTCTCTCTCTCTCTCTCGCTCTCTGTGTGTCTCTCTCTCTCTCTCGCAGCGAGAGCAGGGGCGACGTTGAAGCGACAAAGCCGGGGGCGAACCGACACCGGATACTGAATTTCCGCGGAGAGATCGCGAACGGTCGCCTCAGCTCCGTCTTTCCTTATTAACTCGGTAAACGAGTAATCTCGTTGCTTCGGAAGCGAACGCTGCGCCAGGATTCTCAGCGTTCTTCGCAGCGATTCCGTTCGCGTCGGCGAGACGATCCGACCGATTTCCGTCTCCTTAACGCTCCCGAGATACGATCCCCTGCGTCGCGGATCCGATCCTACATCGCGCGGGCCGAATTCTACGATGTGTCTCGTTCGTTTCTTCGAAGAACAAAGAATCGCTAACCTGTGTACAGAGATTTTGCGAGGGGAGTCGGCGCGGTGGACCGCGCGCTCTGCAACTCGCTGCACCGAGTTGCACCGAGAGCAGCCTGTGCATCTTGCCGAAGTAAGCTTTCGCCACGTTCCGGCAGCCTCGCCGGCAACTACGGCAATAAATCGATATAAGCGCGTAAGCCTCTTACCCGCCTAATAACGTGATATTCCGTCTACGAAGAATAATTTTGAGCGACACGGCCCGAACCAAACGGGAAAAACTGCGATTCGAACTCGCTCGACCGCGACCAACGCTGTTTCCTACATCTATTTCGCAGCGGGACCGAAAACTTACTATTTTTACATAGTAATCGCTTCGTATCGGATTTTTTGTGTTAATCGCAAAAAAAAAAAAACAGTATAAACATTTCATTTTTATTTTGGCCATGGACCACAGACTATGAAGAGTAATCGGTAAATAAAAATCCCGATCGCAAGGCAGAAAAATCAGGCTAAACAGTGCGAGAGTCGGTCGGCGAGACGCTTTGGAATTCGTCGATTGGCGTATGCGCACGGTCAAAAGATAACCTGGTTAACGGGTTAAGAGGACTCCTCGGATGTCGTCGCGACGACCCTCGACGCGACGAATACCCGGCTCGCAGGCACAGAGACGGGTACACACAGGAACCAAGGGGGAGCGGGGGTCGAGGATAGGGCAGAGAGGGTAGTAGGATCCTCTCCTCGTCCCGGCAGGAACCACGCCGACGTGTATTCGCGAGGGTAATTGCGCGCGCGTTTCCAGGGCTCCTCGTAATGCACAAAGAAGTCTGTATGCGAGGCGGATATTAAAGTTGGATGCGAGGTAAAAGAATCGAGTAACCGCGCTCTACGTCCGCCCGCGCGCTCTCCTCTCTCTCTCTCTCTCTCTCTCTCTCTCTCTCTCGCTTTCTCTTTCTTATCAGCGGCTCGCGAATGAAATTTCTCTCGATTTCCTCGAGTTTCGTAAGGCACTTGAAAAGCGCGAGTTCCTCCGCCCGTACCCTGCCGATCGATTGCTTTCTTTCTCACAACGGCTCGCTCGGTCGACCGATTAATCCCCGTACGATTTCGTGTCGGTTTGTAGAACCGAAAGCTACTATGTCATCTCTCTTGACGCTCTGTATATGGAACAGTAGAAAGTGAAATCGTTAATCCCCCGCTCTATGTTTTAATTTCGATGTTTGGATACTCGCGTTTTATGCATTAATGAGAGAAACGGGCTGGCGCTATTGGAAGGATTAAAAGAATTTATGAATGTCGTACTATTTTCAGCGTTTTAGATTATTAGGAAAAGAAAACAATTTCCAAGTAGGTACCGTGCCTTGCAATTGATGCGGTGCAATTATTTTGCATGAAAATCTGGCATGAAAATTTTCTAATGATCCGCAGACCGATATAAACGAGACTTTCCCAAGGCCAGTCTTTCCGTGAAAGGGTTCTCAGGAACAGCTTTAATCGGTGGCGTTATAAAACAGTTGTTAGCAGTTGTTAACAGTAATTTTCGGAGAGAGGGTGAAGGCCAGCGGCTGGGAGAGGAGAAGAGGAACGGTCGATGTTCGCGCGAAACGCGGCATTGCGGAGATCAGATACCGTGCTAGGAACAAGGCCGCGACGCCGGTTGCGGGACACAAGAGAGCTTTCGACTCACGTCAACTTTAATGCCCTCGACGGTATAGCTGTGCTTCGTAGGTTCTCCTCTAGGCAAGTATCTGTAGAATTCCTCGTGATCCTTGTACCAGGTGATGGAGTAAAGCTTTTCCGTTCCCAGGTCGTATCTGGAACAAGAGAACAAACGGTACGACCGCTTATTATTACACCTGCGATACCTCC
Organism: Lasioglossum lativentre; assembly: GCA_916610255.1. Lineage (NCBI taxonomy): Eukaryota > Metazoa > Arthropoda > Insecta > Hymenoptera > Halictidae > Lasioglossum > Lasioglossum lativentre. Next base: position 33,344,047 of record OU744355.1, on the reverse strand, counting down.
TTGCGGTGGGTGTGTATGCAGCCTCCGTTTCCGAACACCCGACCGCGACTAGTCTTTTAACACTCCGATGTCCGACGATTCTCACGATTCCAGAGAATCCTACAGAAACATATTAGGTTCGTGCTGACGTTAGTGCCCGATCCCTTCTTGTATTTCAATATGAATTGCTGGTTGTATGTTAACGCGAAATCGGGCTTTTGCACAGACCTAATAGATTCTACGGGTAACAATATACAGGGTGTCTCGTTTCAGTTGAGACTGTAAAAAATCTCGAAGACGTGATTTAAAAAGAACAAATTGACACATGTCCTTTAGTGTTTCGAGTCGAGAGTCAGATGGCACTACTAGTTTTTTTAATGCATGGCCGATTTCAAGGTCATTTTGTCTTTTTTTTTATCATAAACCCATATTTTTTAAGAAAAAAATGTTTCAAACTAAAGTTGTGCATTTTTTTTACGAAGAACATGATTCCGAAATTAAAAAACATGGGTTTATAATAAAAAAAGACAAAATGACCTTGAAATAACCATGAAAACGCCCACGCATTAAAAAACTAGTAGTACCATCTGACTCCCCACTCGAAACACTAATAAGGACATGTGTCTGTTTGTTTTTTCTTAAATCACGAGATTTTTTACAATCTCAACTTAAATGGAACACCCTGTATATGTAGCTTTAGTTGGTCATTCAGTTAGATTTTTTCCGAGCGTATTTTCAAAGGTATTTTATCTGGTTCCATTGATCTTCTCATCACCTAGACAGGCTTCAATTTAAATTGATCATCGACAGTCGAGTGGTTGGATACTGGCTTTCAAGTGTGGGGTAAATGGACCACGGTCATCCGAGAGTTAAATGCAATATTTTTAAACTTTTTCAAACCGTCGATTGCGAAATTACAGAACGTATAGGTGAAACTAATTTTTGACCTGCTTCCGAGATCCATTTTGATTGCGATGCTAGCACTATAATAAATTTGAAGTTTTCAGTGTCGGGGTTCCATTAATTAGATTAATTTGATTTTGCTGAAATTTTTGGAGTCGATATTCGCCACTCAACGTGTTAACAGCATCCGCAATACTGATTGAAGCGGCAAGAACTTTCCCGGTTGTTTAATACACTGCTCTACATCGACCGATTCGATCGCAGTCAATGGATTTACTACCGGAGCAGAGGAACTTGTGAAAAAAAGAAACGACATCAAAGTTCGCCGGCAGATAAAAAGAGGACAGCAAACGAATTCCATTAAACAATACAGCTTTAGTCTGGCACATTTTCTTTCATCCTCAATTCCAGGAATAATATTCTACTATTCTGTTCCTGCAAGGAAACGACAGTGGTCCCCTTTCAATTTAAACGTTCGTCAATTCCTCGTTCCATAGAACAAACAGGTGCATCAAGACTCCAATGAGAAAGACATTAAACGTTCGTTAATCCTTTCGTTCATTGGTGAGTTTCTTCTGGGACAATTCATAAAAATATGACGAATCTAGGCTAATGTAGTCAGTCTTTCATTATTTACATCGTATACGAAAGAATAGGGATTTCGCGGAGCAGCTAGGGCTGCCATTCAGAGTCTCGCGATCTCCAAAGCCAAAATTCTTCTCAAACGATTCAACTACACAATTTTCCCTTTTCTCTTCAATATGTATCTTATTACTTCCATCGTACATGAAAGGTTACAATCTCGGCAAGCAAAAGGAACACACACACACACACACACACACACTCCACTATCCAATCGTAAGGAAGTCGTACGTGACACACGTCGGCGAACTCACTCGTGTAAAATCAAGAAATCGAACGGTAGCTCGGTAGTCCGGGGTCAGAACGGACCCAGTTACGACGGTTTGAAGATTAACGAGGCGTGGCGTTAGCGCGCCAGCAAATTCGAGAAGTCGACAGCGAGAAGTTTCCGCGAGGTTGGATCCGCAGCCGGTATCGTGTTCCGTTGGCGGAGGCGAGAAGAAAATTTAATTGGTAGAAAACGCGTTCTCGCAGCGTGACTCGCAGTTCGAGTGGTTTGTTATCCAAACGATCGTCGTCGTCGTCGCTGTGGAAAGCAGTCGAACGTCGAGGCTGCAGAGAGTTCGCGCGCGAGCGCGAGATCGTTTCCCGTCTCTCAAAATCGACGACTACAACTACGACGTCGACGTCGACGACGGACGACGACGACGACGTTTCGAAGGCACGTTGGCATTTCTCGCAACCCCCGCCGCCCGTTTCTCCGAATTACCCGACGAATTTTCCGTCGGCCGAGTTTCGTCGGCGCGCATTAACGAGATCGTTTCGGCGTGCACGGTCGAAGCTATTACCAGACAGAGGGATAAGCAGAAGGGAGCGGGCGAGTGCGGGGAGCCGATGAAAATCCGAGGAGCTCAACGTTGCACCGCTTGCACCGCTTTTGCACCGCGCGATGCGACGCGATGCAACGCCCGTTTACGGGTGTCGAGCGAGACAGGTACGAGCCCCCGACGATCTCGCTGTATAATCGTAACGCGAGCCTATCCGTGCTCGTTTAATTACTTTACGAATATTAATTGTCTCTCGCGGATTAGTGGGGCCGCGGTCTCGTTCGCGCGGAACCAACTAGCCTGTTGCGCGGCCTCGATTCCATCCAGAACTCCGATCGGAGTTAGTAATCGAGTTAGTAATCGCCGATTAACCGACCTGCAGCTCGATCCGATTTCGTTACAGCACCAGAATCGAGCGTGTTGACGTTCATTCTCTTTCTCTCTCTTTCCCTCTCTCTCTCTCTCTCTCTCTCTCTCTCGCTCTCCGCTTCCTCCCGTTCCGTGTCCTCGCTTTTCCGCTGAATTCCGGGATCGGGGGAAAAAAATAACAGAGGAAAAAAAAAGCTATCGCGGCACACGGTCGGAATCGCAAATCCTCCGGGACGCTTTCGCTCCGAGTTTTTCTAAGAACGAGATCAACGGAGATAGAACTCGATTAGCAAATTGATGGAACTCCGACCTGAACACCCTAACCCACCCCCCCCCCCCCTCCACCGTTCGTTTAGTTACCCTGTTCGTTCGTTCCTGCCGTCGTCGTAAAGCTTCGATCGCGGATGTTGATCAATTACCGTAATTGTACGTAGTTTCCTTCATTGGGAGGTTGTTGTCACGCGACAGAGACCAGTCTCTCTCTCTCTCTTTCCCCCCCCCCCCCTCTCTCTCTCTCTCTCTCGTTCGTTCTTTCGGAGGCGACCGTTCGTGCGGGCCAGCGCAAGCAATCACGTTAAAGCGCATACCGACGAGAACCTGTGCACGCTCATCGCGCGATTCCCAACGGCTACGACGCGAGGAGCCGCGACGGCTCGTTTAGACGCTCGATCGCTTTTTAACTCGCAGGCATGACTCCTCGGACTCGCTTTGCGCGCTTCACGCGATTCTAAATCGAACATCAGTTTCCCGGAAGAAGGCACTCGTGATCCGAAAGATCTACAGGTCGTACGGTCTGCTATCAAAGGTCTGGGCTCGATTCTTCAACTGTTCCCAGTGGCCTGTGCTCCTTGACACTTTGAGTACCGCGTCTAGCAAAAGTATCTAAATGACAATCAACAGTGCTGTTCTGACGCAACGTAATGTGCGACCCACGAAAGTGTCTTCAGAATGAATTGGACACCAAATCCCAAAGACTTCGATCACCCGACTAGAAGAAATAAATCAGTCTAAGAGTCGAATGCTCTTGAGCCCGAAGCGACGGGACTCGTCCGATTTTGTGTGCGACCTACCGGCGCCATAACATTTACAATTTAAGACAGCGTTTGGACAATTTCTACAGATCAGCCCCAATTTTCTCCCGCCATATTTTGCCACCTCCAACACAAATTTCACATCCCTTAACAAGCATCTTTCCGTTCGAGTAGTCAGTCTTCAGCCAGCTCTCACATAAGCTACAACTTTGTACAGTGGTCTTAGCTCAAATATAAGTTATTGTTATTAAGAGGTTATCCAGTCATTTTACCGTTTCATGAAAACAGCTCACCCTTTATTGAATACCTAGCACGGTTTTCAGTTACCAATCCAGGACAGAGGTGAGAAAAGTCAGTGTACCGATTTTTCCATCTACGCGCGTACAAATGCCACATCGTAACGTTGTTCAGCGATGTGTGAGGCGGCATTGTTCAATATGAAGCGTAACTAATACCCCACGGTGTGGCTCAGAGCACAGTTCAGACGAGGTCCAACCGAAGAGTCCGAGGAGTGTTCACCAGTGCAGTGGAGAGGCCATGGAGATTCGAAACAGTGTTCACCACCGAAGAGTTCAGCACGTGTGGCAGTGAATCTTGATGCGCGTTCGAGAGTTCGATCGAACACGTTTCACGAGACGGTAATATCTCGTCGGATGCAAACGGACGAGATCTGTGCGCCGGTGGATCGACAAAAGGTAAGCGGGTGCAGGGCGACGACACATGTGCCGGTTCGACATAGTTCGGTTGGTGCTTGGCTGTTTCAGCCGGTAGCGTAGGATCGTTGCACCATTGCGGAGCGACGTGGTCGCATCGTTGCATCGTTGCATCGTCGCATCGACGTACCCAGGGGGGCACCGGTGGGGGTTGGCTCGATGGCGAGAGGGCACAGAACCGACGTTGCCACCACTGCCACACTGCCACATACCACACACTGCTATACACAGCCAGAGCTCTGCTCCCGTCGCCGTAGCAGCTCCCTAGTTCCCAGCTGCAGCTACTGGAAAAGGGATTGCCGCATTCGAGCGTAGGTGCACAATTTGGAGGGCCGCGTCCTGGGATTGATTTGCATCCACCGGCTCATTTGCCGGGTCGTGTCCTGCGGGAACTACCCCTCCTGTTCCCTTGTTTTCCCCGGTACCACCGCTCCTATACTGCCTTCAACCCCTTTCCTCTTTTCCGCGTGTTCTTTATTCCGCCCTTCTGATGCGAGAACTTGCGTCGGGACCCTTTGCCTTGTAAATGATGACGTCTCGACAGTGTCTATTCGTTTCCTGTGATCAGGCGAAATATTGGTGATCGACGATGTCATTGTTACGAAGACCCCCGTTCTTGCTCCCGTCTGTCCTCGGAAATTTTATGTTTGTGCAGCACATTCCACATGAAATTCCTTAAATTTCTACTGCCAAAAAAAGTACAGACACTGCAAACTGTTCAGGTTGAGGGTGCGTTTATGTTGGAGCTGCGAAGGAAGCTATAACAACGACGATAAAAATTGGTCATCTAGTAAACACTGCTCCGCTCGCTGCGCCAGTGTAAACACTTTTATTATACAGCGATAGAATGTATTGCTAAGCTTCGTCCTCGTCGTCGCGTCGTTCTGATCGTTTATCGCTGCCCCGACGTACCCTCTTACGTTTATATTGTACATTATTCTTGACGCTGTGCATCTATGATGCTACTCTATTATAGACCTGATTAATCTTGCGGAATGGACAATGTGGGAACGGTGTGTCCTTCGATTAGGAGAAGATCGAATGGCAGTAAAGCAGTCTTCAATTTCAACTCTTATATCTAGCCTCTGTCTCAACTACCGTGGACAGTTTTTATCTTGCACAAAGATAATGTCCCTTGGTTAACGTTTGAGAATCCCATTGAACAATTCCTGAAGAAAATAAAAAGCCAGAAGTGAATCATTGATTTTCGTGAGAGCGTAGACCAAGGATAGGCAAAGTGTTAAGTATGAGTAAAGTTCGTCGTCCTTTCAAATGGCCCTTTCACCGCAGAGTCTCGGAGATCATGGCGGCTCGGCGGGTCCCATTGTTCGAGGCTGAACAGTTCCGAATGGCAGGACTACTTTCGGTTTCGCCTTTGAACCTTGATCGACTATGCTCGGGAACACTCTTTCCGTTCGAATCTTGCTGCCAATTTGCCGAAATCTCCATGGTGAAATTAGAGGAGCGAGGGACGGACGGGGCGAGGACGGGGGAGGGTGAGACCAACGAGCCGGAGCTCGCGAAGGACGGTAAACTAATTTGCAATTTATACCCGACTCCGGGAACGGTCTGGTCTCTTTGGCGTCGCTCCGACGTTCGACCGACACCTCTCTCGTCAAAGAACTTCTCGTCCCGCTCCCTCCCCCCTCCATTTTACCCTCCAGTTACCCCTTCGGACGACTCTCTTTCGTTGCGTCGCGACGCCCCACCGCGCCGAGCGCGTCGCGTCGCGTCGCATCGCGTCGCGTCGTTCCGAGACGCGAGACGCCTCCGTCCATCGAAACGATCATCGCCGAGTCAACCTCCTGCATCCGGAATGAACCGGACCGAACGAGAAAACGGAAATCGACGTTTCGACACCGATGTCTTCCACTTCCTCTTCGGCGACGCGTTCGGGGTTGATTAACGCTTTGACAATTATTCCACGCGTCCTGCGAATCCTTAGCTGGAACTTGCTGGCTCGCTTCTCGCAAATTGGAAGTCTTCCGCATCGTTGAGAAAAATCCTAAATTGAAAAGCAGCGTGCGGAGACCAGGTAAATCCTGATTTTGAAAATTGTAGGAAAATATGGGAGGCTTTAATCAGTACGATTCTACTGCAAATGGCAACATGCTATCCACATCGGTATTGAATATATCGCGCCAGCATTAATTACGACGAAATTGTAGCCACATCAATCTCATTCATCCCGTTCCGCGTCCTTGCAAATATTCGTAATCGAAGAGTCACCTAATTAAAAGGTTAAATAATTACAATGATTAAAAAGGAGGAGCAAACTTCCATTCAGCTCTCTCTCTCTCTCTGTCTCTCTCTCTCGCTCTCTCGTTTCCTGCAATTAATAGGGAAATTGTTCATTTATTCCAGGAATATCCGCGCAGTCTACTGATGACAGTATTACAGTGTATTCATAAATTCTTCTGGTTCACTTATCGGATAATTATGGTCGCTTGCCGACATCGTATGTACATATACGAGAGAGAGAGAGTAACTTGTGACACGATACCCGCGAATTCGGTACAAGTTTGATAAATTTAATGAGGTTTTTATTTCGCCGTGAGCCGGCCAGAAGCTCCCAGCGAGTGAATAAATTCCTGCTTATTTCCCAGTCGCTGCAAATTAATCCCTAAAATTCGACGTTTCCGCAAAAATCCGGAATTTACGAGGGAGCTCGCATACGGGGAGGGGGCGGGGGGGTTTACGTGAAATTGTCATGACCCATAAGTGGGTCACGGGTCTCTGACCGTATTAAAAATGAATTCTTCCGGTGGACATATCGAGCGTACCGCGACGGAATCTTCGAGAAGGGATCACCCGTGATAAATCTTGTAGTTCCAGTTTCTGTTTGCAAATCGTCGCTGTTTCGATGTCGTGAAATTTGTATATGGCGCAACGTCTACCGTCGATGTGTTAACGCTTCGTCCACGTCATAAACCGAGGCAAGCTGGTCTACCTTATACACCTCTGCTTCCGTTCTACGTCTACTCTTGTTGGTAGACAGTTTCCCGACTTTCCTCTTGTTCTCTCTCTCTCTCTTTCTCTCTCTCTCTCTCTCTCTCTCTCTCCCCCCCTCTCTCTCTCTCTTTCTCTCTTTCTATTCAATTTTTCCTCTTGCTCGCGCGTTACACGTTTCCAAGAGAAGTTTAAGTTCTGTTAGCGTTTCTGTCTCGTTACACGCATCCGAGGCATCTCGCTTTATCTCGTGGTTGACTTTTACCCGCTGCAAAAGAAACACCTGTCTGTTTCTCGGTACCACGCAGTCTCGCCGATGTGCTAGCAGATAATTCATTTAGCCGAGAAAACCTGGCGAGAGAAATTCTTGCGCGGCAACCATCGGGCGAAATTTCCCGAATGATTACGAGACGATCATGCCACTTCCTGCGCGGTTCTTCGTCCCCGATAGCCTCCTCGTCTCCTGTGTTCGTTTTGTCGCGATTGTATTGCCTCGATTCGACACGTTTTCTTCGGTACACTTAGCAAAATAAAAATTATTATTGCTTCTTTGAATTATTTCAATAGGCTGGAAAACATAGGCTTTTTTAACTATTATAAATTGAACCCTGTCATAGAATCCGCTGTCTAATTACGAGACTATTACTTTCTCTCATTTTCTTCCTCCTCTGTATTCGTTCCATAACAAATGTATCTAAATACACCTTGCCTCAATTCGTCACGTTTTCTTCGCGCATTGTACACACCGCAATAAATACCAACAATAGTATTCGCCGCACATATCGCTTTATCGAGCACCGGCTGAACGTACAGAAACGCCTTTGTTTATTTCCAATAAAAGAATTTGCAAATTTAACTATTCATCTTGCCACCGTATCAATGGAATGAATATCAATGCGACGACCCGAAGGGATACTCGAGAGAGCACCCTCCTGCATTCAAATGCCTCCGCTATGCGCCTCGTGATGTTGTCATCAGGTTATTTAACTCGACGGCTACCCAATTTGCCGGTAGTGTAAATTTCTTTGTCTTTGGAATACTCTTTGTAAAGAATTTATGCGCGTATACAATCGCGCGTAATGTTATCAGTGCTGCAATCAGTGATTACTAGATTGTGGGCTGCGTTCGTCACGGAAATTCAACGGAACCAAATATTGGTTATATTGGTTATATTGTATTTATAACCAAATATTGGTTATAATAATACAGTGTACATTAGGGTGGGCCTTATTTTCGACCAAAAAATTTTGGGCACGCCCCCCCCCCCCCCCCCCTCAATATTGTTCCATGTCATGAAAAAGTGATATATTCAAAGTTTTAGATCAATCGGACGTCGGGAAAGTGTGCCTCATCGAGCGCGAAGTTTTGAAATACAAGTAACTGCGCGCTAAATGTGATGAGTATACTGATATTTCAAGTTAAATATTTTATACCTACAAAAATATCAGAATTCCTCACATGCACTCAAGTACGAGTGTACTTTGTACGAATTAAGATTATTTCACATTAATTAGCCTGTCTAATTTCTGTCCGCCACCTTCACGCTGACAAGTCCGTTTTCGCGAAGCTCATCCGGTTAAAAATATTATGCTCTGATTAAATATAACATATTTATGTCGAACGTTAATTTCTCTACTTTTTAAATTAGTATAAGAATACAAGTAAAAGAATTGGTACTTTCAATAAAATACATAAAATTTAGCATATACATATTTATAAAAATATGATAATTAGTTAATGGTTATATTGAAAATATTACATTTTGGTACTATTATAATCAATATTTTGACACAAGAAGAACATTTAGTCATAATAAAAAGTCTTTTCTTCAAATATTCCCATTCCTACAAAATTTCATGTTTTTCGCAACTTCAACGTCAATGAGGCACGCCTTCCCCTTATCCGATCAATTTCATCTCTTGCAGGAATTATTTTCTTACCCAATAACACAATTTTGGAGGGGGGGAGGGGCGTGAAAAAATCTCGCAAAAAAAATTTCACCAGGTATAGCTAAGGTCCACCCTAGTGTACACGCATTGAAACATTTTTGAAATGAGGTTAACTGAATTTTCGATCGCTGCGTCCGTCTAACAAACAACCGAACAAATAAATAGCAGACAAGGTCGGGGTATAAAAGAGCATACGCGATCGTTTTGGCAGTAGCGTCTAGTTGGTCCGTCGCGTCGTCGCGTCAGCGTCGACGACGGGTCAAATGGAGAGCGACGAGACGCGCGGACGAAGCAAACAGCAGGCTCGCGTTTTCTCAGCCCGAGGAAAGGAAGGGCAGGGCAGGGCAGGGCAGGGAAACGCGAATCGACGAGGGAAACGAACGTACCCGTACGTACGAACGGCAGTGTCGATTGAAAGGTGGGAAAAGACGGCGGGGGATCGGCGGCTGCTCCTCTTTCGACGCGGTGCTCCTCGAGGTATCGAGAAAGTGCACACACTCCAATTTGCCGGCGCTTCGCGCGCTCTTCGACTTCTCGTTTACGACGTTACGTGGCGAGCATACTGCCGCTTTGAGCTCGCGATACGTGGAAATGGAAGGTGGCAGACCGGTTTCCGGTGCTTTCCGTTGGTCTCGCATGGACGGACCATCGTTCGATACACACCCGCTTTCTGTTTCCCCTCGATCACCCGTACATCGTCGTTTTCCTCGGCGCGCGCGTTTCGAACCGATCCGCGGAACCGCTTTTCTTGTTTTATTTTTTCTTTCTCTCTCTCTCTCTCTCTCTCTCTCTCTCTCTCTCTTTCTCTTTCTCGGGGACACGAAGCACCCTCTAGCGCGCGCGTGCTCGCGCTGCCGGTCGACCTTATTTTTCTACGTGAAAAGTCGTTGAGCCAGCGCGCACCACTAATTAGAATGCATATTCCGGCCAGCCGTAATTGTAGGACGCGCGACGTTGCGCCATAATTTCATTACGTTTTAATTAACATGCTCCCACGGCCGGCGACTTAAAGATCCCGCGCCGGAGGATCCTCGAGGCGGTTTTCGAGACCCCACCAACGACGACGTTCGATATATATCTGACCATTTCTCGTCGATACGACGACGACGACGACGGAGCCGACTCGTTTCCTGCCGGAAGACGCTCCGATTCAAAGCGGACACGGACTCGCGCAATTACCGGCCAGACCTAACACACTGATCGATTTTTCGAAAAACTTCCACGGAAATCAGTATCACTTTGTAAATTCGTCCCGATGTTTGTGCAATCCAGCAAAACACTGAACTTGTAGATTTTATGCGTGTACGGGAAAAATGAGAGAAACATGGAAAAATGATTTTGTATATCGCACGAAGAGAAATGTTACGACTCGAGATAATACATATTTGTTGCGGCATCATTTCCTGCAAAAATTCAATTAACATTCACTTCTTTTTTTTTCTATGTCGACCATTCATCGCAAAATTTTTCGAGACCCCCTCTTCGATGGGTAATTTCACCCCCACACGTATCCGCTAATAAAAAAGAATAGCTGTCACATATTTTTACCAAAACCGTAAACGTGGAAAAATGACGGTTGCGGTTGTTTGCAGAATATTTGGCACGCGTATTCTCTATTCCATGTACAAGGCCGCTTGCTATATCGATAACTCCGGCAGGTAGTAAAATTCTGTGAAACCGCGTGTTTTATTAACTTTCTAAAATTTTTATCGAACATGAACGTCTAGGTATCGGTGGATAAAATTGCTGGATGCCGGGTTGTAGAGAGGGAGACCGGGAATCGGTCAATAGCCGAGCGATTTCCGGCGGGTTAATTTGCTGGATCGTCGAAAATGTTCGCGCCGAGTGTCAGAGGGACGTAGCTCCAGGCGACATCCCTTGGACCGAAGGGATCCTAGGGACTTGAACACTGCGATTGTAGGCGGACAGGACCCCCATCAGGAAGGGTTTATCGACGGAATTATCGCGCGTCCGTTCGCTTCCTCGCGGGGACTGTTATTAGAAACTTCGCCCGAATCTATTCTATTAACACGCTTGAAACAATCTGCTAATCGAGCCAACGACCATACAACTCCTTACTTGCGCGTAAACGTCGTGATACCGTGTGCTCGGTAGATTTATTGCTCGACACCGACATAATATTTTTACGACCTCTGAAATCTTTTGAATCTTTGACCACGCATTTTTATCATAAACGCATAAAACGAATAGACGCATAATCGCAGAGCACGCGATTTATTAAAATGATTAAAGAAGAAACAAAGTATCTACCAAGCTGGCCGTCGCAATCGATGCATAAACAGTTCATTTAAAAAGAGAATAGATGCAACTTGGCGTTACAGCATTACCAAGGGATTCCAGCGGAGAATAAGTGGCCAAAGTCGGCGAACAATCATAAATTTTCCTTATTCTATCGCGCTGATTACAGGCTAACTACTTCTCCGGAGAAATATCGCGGGATTTTTTAATAAAGCGGAACAAATGGGACTGAGAGGGTAAATACCCATCAGAGAATTTACTTCCGCGAAACAAAGAGTTGCCGGGGGCAACGCAAAGGGTTCTTCTTGAAGAAACACACAACAACAAAAAAAAAATAAAAAACAAAAGAAGCGCACGAGTAGGAGCAGACAAACGTTTGACGAGGTTTTAGAAAGCAGGGGGCCGAACAATAGCGACAGTTTTTCGCGAATCGATGACGCGCAACGACCACAGCACCCCCGACGCCGTCTTTTCTCGAGGAATTCCGGTTTTTCTTATTCGTGGTTTTTCTCCGGGCTGGCCCGCGAGAGACCCGATAAAGAGCAGCAAACCTGGAGAAAGAGGAGAAGGGGAACGAGAGAAAGAAAACGCGGAGTTCCGAAGAGATCTCGGGGGAGCCCGGGCAGCTCGGCTTCGGAGGATCGAGTTTGGTCCACGGGATGGTCCCGTGAATCGTCTCTTTTCGGCTCCGAGAAAACCCACGTTCCAGAGGAAACTTCGGATTGCGGCCGACGATATCGCCGGTATAAATAAATAAACGGTCTCTCTCCGCTCGAGAGATCCTCGCCCCCGGTCCATCCTGTGTATCATCTCTTATTTTTAATTTTATTTACCGTCGCGGCGTCCGCGAAAACCCGATACGTTATTGGCCGGTGCCTTTACCGATGTCTTTACGAGGGTTCCTCTGCTACGTTTACCGATTCTGTAAATAACTTGTTCGCTTGTAATTTTATTAGAGCCACGACGACGACGAGGACGTCGACGCGATTTGCAACTCGTAGCTAGCGGACCGGAGAAGCTACACCGGATCGATTTCAAAGAAGCGAAAGAGAACTCGCGACGGACAACCTCGCGGAATATCGGCGAAGTGCAGCCGGTTCTCGAGAGCACTCTTACCTGCACTCGAGGAGCGCGTTCTTGCCACGGAAAGTGTACGCCGGCACGTCTAAGCGCTGCAGCTTCAGGCCCGCGACTGAAACAGAAAGAAGAAACATGTTTTCTAGATGTCGTCGAGCTGCTTTCTTAAGATTGTCGAGCACTTCCCGCTAAACCCTCTTTTGCCGGTCGAATCACCGGTTTTTAGATTTCTTTGCGGACAATTGTTCGCGAAAGTTCGCCGGCGACTCTCTGCCGGAAATAATGTTCTCTGTTCGAGCGGACATTGTCCTGAGAATAAATATTTTGCGAATACATTTTGTTTACTGGCGAGCAAAATTAAAGGATCGCTAACCTTTATGAAAAATAAGAATTGTTCGCATCAATTGCAATAGGAAACAGCGGGAGATATCTGTTCGGAAAGGACGAAGAGATTAAACGCAGACATCCTCTAACCTGCAGGTCTTGTCCTCTCACGAGTGAAAATCGTGGCCGAAGGCGGAGGACCGGTTCCGTGTTTCGTTGGAATCGGGCCGGGCCGGGCCGGACGAAAGCCTCTTTCGTTCGGATTCGACCAACGCTTGACCTACTCGGCCAGGTACAATGGAGGCATTAAAAAAACACAACCTTCTCTCTCTCGCTCGCTCTCTCTCTCTCTCTCTCTCTTTGGTCTTCTCGTCTCGGTATATTTCGACGATAAAATCTCGCGACCTTCGGGGATCGAGCCGCTCGAAGAAAAGCTTGAAAAGTCCGTGGGAGGACCAGGCGCGAGTACGATCGAACGATCGAGAGGGGGCGAAAACCGCGAGTGGATGGATCGTGCTAGATGCTCAAACAATGCTCCGCAAACTCCATTGTACCGTCCTTTGTGATCGTTCTCCTTGCCGGCCTCTCCCTTCCTCGTTTCCTACGAAGTCGAAGCGGAGCCGCGCGCGCGCCACGGCCTTCTCTCCATCCCTTCTAGGTCAACGTCGTCGACCAATAACCATGGAAAACGCATCGAGATGCAATTATCCGATTCGAACGTCGCCGTTTAACCTCCCCCGTGTACCCCTGATCCAGAACAGACGCGAACCATTCCGCGGAGAGAAACGTACGATGGCTTTCCGAATCGATCCGGACATGCTTTTGTACCAGCGGCGCGGCGTGGCAGCAGCAGCAGCAGCGCGAGAGCCAATAATTGTCCCGGAATAAAACTATAACTTTTCGTTCGAGAGAGATTCCGGGTAGCGATGTCGCCATTGTTATCTGCCGAATGCCGGTAAGATCGGTCGGTTTTGTGCACGGTTCTTTTGTTAGGACGCGGTTCGATTGGTTCTTTTCACTTCTCGATGAGTCCAGGTGTCTGTCGTTTATTTTAGGCTCTCTTTGAAATGAGAGATGGTTCGACGGTTCTGCTCTTTTTGCCAGCAATCTTTCGTTGCTCGAGATTTATTCTTCGCTGGTTTATTGACTAACTTTTGTCGATCTCATTCGTCGCTTGTTAATTGTTCCAGGATCCAGGATGAACTTAAAAGTTTAGAAGATCCACTTTCAATTTCTTCACTCTTCTCCACTCAGGAATACGGGAACACTAAAAGACACTAAAAGTAAGAATCTGATGGGTCCCGAATTTCGCAAGTCCGATATACCGAACTTCGCGGAGTCGTAAATTCTGCTCGCTTGCTCGCGACGATAATCAGGTGCTTTGACGAGGTTAAACTTAACAACGCCTATTTGAAATGAAATTCGATTCTTGGAAATCAACACTAAAATATATTTTTTAAAACTTAACAATGTATTTACAATGTTTTACGTTTGATTTGACAAGATGTTGCGATGTTCAAGATTTAGTGGTATCGGTTCGAGAGTTAGTTTGAATCTGTTCGATAGTATCGTGTCGCGTATTACGTCGGCTCGGATCATTTTCTATTGGTTGGCTGTAAACTGTATTGGGGTGACTAAATGGTTTCTAATTGGTGGATGGATGATTTGTTTAGGTCGTCGGAGTAGGGATATGCAAGAGTAATCTGTATTTTTGTTAAGAGAAATTAAGTGTGGAGGATATGGGAAACTATAAGTGCTGTTTTGGTTTCAATCGCCCTAACAATGGGTTCGTTGACGTAGGTCTCGAAGTGGTGTCCGATGACAAACAAAACACTTCTAGGACCGTCGCGTCGCGTCGAGTGTCTCGAAATGTCACGTTCGGTCGAATTGTGACCGAACAGAATCCATCCAGAAAAAATTGCCGTGCAGCTCATTCCACTTGGAAGAAATATCCAAATTAATTCCGAACGCCTGCGAAAAATCGAAAGAAAAAGACCGTAAAATCGAGGGGTAAAAACGGACCTAGATCCATCCTGAATGAAGGTGTTTATGAAGCGGTCATAATCGCGAGCACGCGAGGGCTAAACCAACAGCAGGGCGACGCGTGGGTGCAGGGGTAGCTTTTCACCGGTTCGGAATGGTTCGAAAGGGTTCCGCGTGGGAGTTTAATTAAACGCGGGCGATATTTCACGAGCGAGTTCGCCCGGAAGAAGAACGACGACGGCTACTCCGCGGAGGCTGGCCCGGAGCGGGGTTCCTCTGAATCGTAATATACGCTGTCCGTAATGCAGTATTACGCGAACACTCGGCCCCGGCTCGGTGCGCTGTCGGCCCCAAGTTTTCCCTAAATGGTTCTTGCTCTCTCGCTCTGTGCCGCGGGACACACACACACACGCGCGCGCGCGTTTTTTTCGCAGATTCGCTCGCTGGGCCGTGACTTTTAAACGGCCGCGGGGCGAGTCAGAGCGAGGCGGAGCGAGGCGGAGCAACGCGACGGGAGGACGCGTGCCGCGCGTATCGCGGTTCGCGCGAGCGTAATTTCGCCGCGATGACTTTTCCCAACGTTGGAACGCGATCTCGGACGTTTCGCGTACGTGGCCGGCTTGTAAGTTACTCTCCCCAGAAAGAAACGTTCCCCGCGGTTAATCTCTTGCACGGTCGCGCGGCCGCCGCTTAATCCGCCACTCACGGACCAGGATGCATTGTCCTCCTAATTACCCCGGGCCAGGATCTTAATGGACTTGGAAATGCCCGGCGTGTCGGTGCCGGCCGCGCGCCGCGCTGGCTCGAATTACGCAAACGTGCGAGGACTTTTTAATCGAAATCGTAGGCGCCGCGGCTGGAAACCCGTTATCGCATTTTTAATAGCGGGGTTCGAGACACGGCGAAATGTTTCCCCGCGAAACTCGACGCGACTTCTCGTCGTTCCTGCCCGTAAAGATGGCGATCGGAATCGCGGAGGAAAATCGCGAACTGTTCCCGAAGGGGTTGGAAAATCAGATTGAATAGAATTTGATCTGGTGCTTTACGAGCCTTAACGCCGCGCCGCTACAATTTCACGCCTTGCAGATCCCGTAATCTATCAATCGACCGTTAAAAGTCGATGTTTGTCCACGAAGGTAAGTCTGCGACTATCCTCACTGCAATTGCGAGAATCAAACAGAGCTCCCTGCGATCCACTTTGCGAATTTTAACGCGGCTGCAATTCAACTTGACGCCTTGGGAATCCTGTAGTATATCAATCAATTCGTAGTCTGTCGAAAGACGCATCGATCGGGTCCACGGAGGTAAATCTGCGACTGTCCTCGCAGCAATTGGAAAAATGAATCGAAAGATACGCTCTGCGATTGTTTTTACGAATCTTAACGCGGCTGCAATTGAATTTCACGATTTATAGATCCTGCAGTCTGTCGGTTGAGTTTAGTGTCTGTCAGAGGTGGCATCGTTGGGTTCCATGAAGGTGAAATTGCAAAAATGAAATTGCAGATGCTCTGGTTGATTTTGTGAACCTTAACGCGCAGCTGCAATTGAATTTGCAATCATTTTTTTGCTACCTAAATTTATTTGAATCAGTCGAGCCACTCTCGTGGGCCCTGTCCGTCAAACGTCGACAAGACGTCCGGGTTTGTTCGTGAGATTTTGCGTCGCGATTCGTGCACGAAAATGATTTAATTGTTTGGCAGATGGGGAATTGGCCGCAGAGCCGAGGGCCGTCCATTAACGAGGGTTAACTCGATTTTCGGAACGAATCGCGAGTTGCGGTGAATCGATAACTCGCGCTTAGAATTGTCGGATTCGCCGTCTCTCGTTTCGGTGCCGCGTCGCGGCTGAGAGGCGCGAGGCGTCGTCGTCGTCGTCGTCCAGTCGAAAACGCCCCCCCCCCCCTACCGGAACTACGACAATAACGTCGCTTCCGGTGTACGTAGCGGAATCGTCCATTGAATTAGAGCGCCCGCGGCATCGTTAATCGAGATAAGCGAGTTCGAGTCTCGACTACTCGGCTTTTGATCGAACGGTCGTGACGCGGGTCACGAGTGCGCCCTATCGGCGGCCACGACTCGATTTCCCCTCGCTCAGGAATTAATTGCACGCCGCGCCGGTTCGACTTTGAATAGCCACTCCAAGTCTGTTCTCCGGCAAACTCGCCTTCTACCTTCTGCTTTCTGCTTTCTGCTTTCTACTCTCTGCTTTCTGCCTACGGCGGCGCGAGAACTCCTAGTTCTCTCTTCTCTTCTCTTCTCTTCTCTGTCTTCTACCCTCGTGTCGCTTTCCTCGCGGACCCTTCCACCGCAGTCCTCGCTAAACTGCGGATCTTCCCGCAAAGTAAAAATATTCTAGTCAATTGCCAGAAACGGGAGAGCAGCACTCGTAAACTTTTCCAATGTCTTTTAAATTCTGCAAAAATGTTCTAGTCGATTGCCAGAAACAGAGAACCTAAGCAGTACTTATACGTTCCGATTAAAAATACGTTTTTAAATGTATAAATCATAATTCCGATTAAATACCAATTATACAGGGTGTTTCGCTTAAAACAGGCCATCTAAATATCTCCTCTATCTTTAAAAATACAAAAAATAGGTCTGACGGAATTTAAATAGTGTGAAAAGATGGATCAGATGGACCACTCGTTTTTTATCAGTTGTAATTTTTCAATGGTCGAATTTCTGTTACCGTTAAAATTTAATAGCTCAAAATCGGTGATTTCAAGGTCGGGTTATTAAATATGGATGAATGCACAGTAATGTTTGTTATAACATACAACAACAAAAAATGTATGTATATGCGGAAAAAACACGAGTGACCTTGAAAATACCATTAAAAAACTACGATTTATAAAAAACGATTGTTCTAACTGATTCATCTTTTGAAACCATCTACATTACACTAGAAACATTTTTTGTATTTTCAGAAATAGAGATATATTTAGGTGGCTTCTGTTGTACGAAACACCTTGTATATTCGCATACTTATTTTTGTCACAAATCAGCACGGAGTTTATTAATACCTTGATAAATTTCACGCTCATAAACAAGCAAAAGGAAATAGAATAGATCGATTTTATTAAACACTTTTGTGTATACAGGGTGTCCCGAATTTAAATGGCAAAACTTCAGGAGCGTGTAGGGGACCGAAAAACTATGACAAAAAGTCTTTTAGAGATTTGCTCGTTTTTGCTTCGTTTTGAAGAAAATCGCAAAAATTCAATATCTCGTTGTCAGGTGCTCTCTTGTATTGATGTATACACTTGTATTTGTGATTGTTTTGACATTGTTGTGTAAGTTATGACTATGAGATATGTACTTAAACACTTGATGTTATCCTTTACATTCTTTCGTTTGTTTACATTCTTGCTTTCTTCTATGATCCCTTAATCAGTCTTTAGTCAGTTACTCAGATATTTTGGAGTGAATAGTTTCAGCTACAATGCCGCGTACATATTCTAATGTTGAATACGCTGATATAGTTTTCGTGTACGGTTTCTGCAACTTTAATAACGGTGCTACATGTAATGCTTGCATTGCTGCAAGAGGGCAAGATTTTGTAAATGAAACAAATGTAAATAAACAAGTAGAAAAATGAAAACTTGTTTTGTTACTTTTTTTGCGATTTTCTCCAAAACGAAACAAAAACGAGCAAATCTCTAAAAGACTTTTTGTGTTAGTTTTTCGGTCCCCTACACGCTCCTGAAGTTTTGCCATTTAAATTCGGGACACCCTGTATAATCTGCTGTTTCTATTATCATCAGCTGCAATTGTCAGTGTCACTTTACTTTTTTGACGCATGTCAATTTGTCGAACGCTGTTTATACCCGACCAATCGTTAAATTTTCGATGAAAAATTGTCGGCATTTCAACTGTTGTCGAAAAATCGTATAACAATCCTCCAGTCCGCATTGTAAACCGTGAAGCCTCGATACATCGTTCAAACATATTTACACATCATGTAACAGGTGGGGAAACAAGGATACCCCTGTTTTCCGTAAATTTTATTTTAAATATTTCCACGGAGGCGGAAACATTTTCCTCGTGAGTGAAATCGCCAAGGATTCGAAGATTGCCGTCTCCTCTCTACAATGACTGTTTAAACATTGTTGTACGATTTTTTGCCACAGTTTTATTCCGCTTTGAACGAATAGCGCGCCGACTTTGGTATATTCCAAAGGTATATTAGGTGCAGTACAAATTTGTACTTCGAGCGTATTGCGTGAAAATAAATATTGCAACTAAAACGATACATGGCAGAATGTTATCGAATATCACGGGCTACACTTCTATGTTACGAAGATTGACTGAACAAGCTGAAATTGTTTTTAAACATGGAAACAAGGCTTTTCGGTCAGGAAAATTCGGAATGATGGAAAAATTATTTGAGGGTTTCCAAAACAAATTTGCTGTTCGAAACAGTGTTTACTTCTGCTCGAATCGAACGCTGATTTCCCCCGAAGCAATTTTCTTGCCGCAAGATACAACACGGTGCAAGATGCTTAACTTGGATTGGAAAACGAATACATTGAAATGAAATTACGAACGAATGGCTTGATCGTTTCTTGATCTACGCTTCTCCCAAAGCAACACAGACGCGGCAACGAGACGAGAAGGAGAACTCGCTTCGAAATAAAATTACAGATAGATGAATAGTTTCAGTAGCTTCTTCGCTTGGTCTACACTTTCATTTGAAATAAAATAACACATGAATAGTAGAATATTTTTATGACTCGGTCTACGCGTTACCCGAAACCGGAATAAACTAAACGCGAGAACGAGCCGGGGATAGTGAAATCTCGCGTGTGTCGCCGTTCAAGGGCAAAATCCGTGGCCGTCAAAGTTTGTGGATCCGACCGGAGGGTAACGACTGCAAGGTGACCGGCAGTTATGGTCGCGGATCGGTCGGTGGTCCGACGGGTTAGGTTGTTGGCGAGCTGCTTGGAGTCGTCGTTCGCCCATAATGGAAACGTTAATGTCGAGTGACGGTTGCGCGGTCGCGTGAAACTCATCCGAACGCGATAATGCCCGACGGTCGTTACCTTTCCGTGTCTCCGGCCTCCTTTCGAGGAGCGGTTTAATTCGCGATAAGTATGTAAGGGGGAATTTAGTCTGGTGGCGTGACGGCAGATACGAGCTAACTGCCTAGCCGCTCGGACAGCTGCGCCAGGATAAGATAACGACTCCTCGGACGTCCGACTCGGCCCGACCGGGCTCTCTCTTTATTGGCCCGCGGACTCGTTCGATGCTTCCGACGATCGGCCCACCGTTCTTCTTCCTCTCCTTCTTCTCCTACTTTCTACTCATTCTCTTTTTCTACCCATTTGTTTCTCCTTCCTATCCACGCACGTTTCCTCGCGACACAACGTGTGTCGTCACGCCCCGACCCGCCTCGTCCCGCGCGAAATCGATGGAAATTGTTCGCCCGCGGGTCAAACGAACCGGTAAATAGACGAGTGAGCACACGCTCGTCGAACTTTCCGTTCCGTCGAGCAACACGGCGAAACGTCGATGCTCATTTACCGTCGTTAGAATTCATTACCTCCCCATCCCCCTCTCCCGTTTTCTCTCAAACAGGCTCCGGTGTATTTAAATAAAAACGCGCACGGATCTCGCTCGTAATCCTTTGAATTTCAGCGATAACGCCCCCTTTATCGCGCCGACCAATTACTCGGGCTGTCCTCGGCATCGTACGCGTATCGCTGTGTTATTACTGTGCAATTTTTATCGATCCAATTATGTGCGATCTGCAGTGGAAGGCTCGCTGAATCTGGTGTCGAAGATGGTTGATGTTCGCGTCGCTGTAACTTCGTCACAAAAAATCGTAGTACATCGTTGTATAACCTGCCTGCGATTCTTTTTTTTACCATTTTATCGCGAAGCTTGGTAGTTCGTCGGTGTTTCCGGTCGAGTGACATTTTTCTCGCGCGCTGAAACTGCTATCGGTATAAAGTTCAAAGTATCCTCTTAGCGACCAATCAAATTTCGCGCACATGCGATTTTTGGTTACTATTTTATGGCACTTTGAAGCTGCGGGGTTTCTCTGGCGCGAGTAACCTGTGCTCGACGCAACGGTGTGCTCGTCGCGCAGTTGGTTCCGTTAGTTAGATGGAAACAAGGCCGCGGTAGTTGTGAAACGCGCCACGGCTCGGCGTTTCCCGGTGACTGAGTGAGCTGCAGGTACCCTTTTGTCATACGGCAGTTCCCCGTGCAGAAGAACGAGGAGGCGTGCGCGATTCGCGTATCCACGCGCGAGTCCTTTTGTGCGTCTTTAGCGTTCCGTTCGAGCGCGCGGTCCTCTCAAGCTGTGGTTCCCGCAGCGAAGCCTCTCTCCTTTCGGAATCGTAAAGCCGATTTATCCGCGATTCGAGTTAAACAAAATTAATTGGCGCGAGAGAACCAACGAGAACGGAGAGACAGACAGAGAAAGAGAGAGAGAGAGAGAGAGAGAGAGAGAGAGAGAGAGAGAGAGAGAGAAGGAGCGAGATCCAAGAGACCTGATTCTCTCTCATTGAGTCGCGCTTTTCGCCCGGAAAACCCGTCGCCGCGCCGTTGGTCCTTTCGGCTCTCCGCTCCG
Source organism: Lasioglossum lativentre (assembly GCA_916610255.1). Lineage (NCBI taxonomy): Eukaryota > Metazoa > Arthropoda > Insecta > Hymenoptera > Halictidae > Lasioglossum > Lasioglossum lativentre. The sequence continues at coordinate 33,322,526 of OU744355.1, read as the reverse complement.
CGATACCGCTCGAGTTCGAGCGGAAAACTAAACGGCCGAGCTCTCGTCGCCGCGAGAATGGGCGACACACAAAGATGCATCTTCTTCTCCCTCTCTGGTTTAAACGCTTTTTATTCGGCCCCCTCGTCGAGTTGAAAGCGCGTCGTCTTCTAGCTCCCGGGAGCGAACGACTCGCTTTCGGTCAGTTTGTAACGAGCGACGCGATTCCTGAGCCCCGTCGAGCGTGTAATTGCGCGAAACAGACGGCGCGGCGACGAAGACGCAGACGGCAAAAGTGCCCAGGAAAATACGTCAAAGCTTCCGACGAAGCTGCTGTCCTCCTAACGGCTTCTTCTCAACGATTCCAGCAATAGTGCGTCGTTGTTGCACGCTAGATCGATCGGCGCGAAAATGAATTATACCGGGTGCTCCGAGAGACACGCCAGATAGCACACGACGTCTTAATGACGTCAATTTTACGTCCATCTTAGGTCTGAAAGTCTTACGTCCTAAAAAGACGTCTTAAAGACTTTAAGTCTTCTTCAAGAACCTTTTAAAGACGCCGTTTTAACGTCTGAAATAACACTAAATTACTTGAATTTATTGGAGATAGTGTATTGTACAATCACTACAAAACATTTGTATTTTTGCTATTACTTGGAATGACAAAAAAAAAAAATAAAAAACTCACTTTTTTTTAACTTTCTCATCTGAGCATATTTACAAAATTTCATTGAAATCAGCATTGACGTTGTTATGAGTTATAAACAATTAAAGATCCCGAACAACGTAGCTTTTCCACGATTTCCAACACTTTCGACCGATAACTGCAGTTTGTTTTAAAAAATTGGAATTGTTTGGAGTGACAAAAAAAAAGACTGGGTTCAGATTAAAATATGTGAGTTTTTTCTTTTTCTTGTCACTCAAACTAATTGCAATTTTTCAAACAATTTTTTAGCCTTTGTTTATAGAATTTTTTCAGATTTTTAAGTTCGCGGCGTCGTAGTTAATAGAAATAAAGAAAAAGTAAGCTAATCTTGAAATTGTTACGTTTCATTTAGTCTATAAGTCTATTAGGTACTGATAAACCTTAAACATTTCACAGGAAAAATTAAAAAATTGTATCAACTTGATTAGTATTTAAAAAGTATTAACCATGTTTCCAACTGGTTGGGTGTGCGTGTTAGGTGTATTTTTTTTTATCTGTTAAAAGACTTTGGGACAGTATGACGAAGTCGTGTTAGGTTTTTCTGAAAATTTGTACGATTGTCTGGGAGAAAACCTGAAATGACCTTGAATGACCTTCAACATGTTTCTCATTGAGCAAGCTAGATACCTAAACATACAATTCCGTATAAAAAATGAGAACAAAGGTGACCTTGGATTCCCTGCAGCACAATCGCCAAGAGAAGAGTTGCGACCACCATAAAATGTGCCCTCCGAAACACATAGTCAATTTTGTCCGAATCACATTTCGAAACGAACTATAGCGCCGCGAATAAATTGCATGGTAAACTTCAAATGGCGCGGCCTGTATTTAGTAGTAAACCATAGTGTTCTATCTTAGCGAAACAGCGTTCCAGTTTGGATCTGGAAACCGCTCTCTGTTTCACCATTTTATTTCCTTTTGCCTCGACAAGCGGTCGGTAATCAAAGGGTTAATCATAGTTTTCGTTCAGCCATTCGAGCAGAGCTGTGGCGCGGGATTTGTTCGGACGCGGCGTGTCGCGTTTATCAGTCCGGCAGATATCGAGTGGCGATAGAGGTTCGCGAACGAGGACCGTGGGACGGTCGCGAACATGGCGAACGTTTGCGAACGCTTGCAAACCAGTGCGAATCGTTCGAATCGGGCCGGGCTTTGCTCCGCGGGAACGCGTAAAACGACAATAAAGCGGGCTGGGTTTCCACGCCGGAGTAATGGGATCGGAGCGATAAAGAGGGGTCGGCGTGTTATCCTGGAGACGCTGCGCGAGGGCACACACCGGGGACACGAGCCTCGAAATGGCTGGCCGGATGGATAGACGTACCTACCGGACGAACGGCGGAATCTCGAGGACAATTTATTTCAGCGTAATCCTGCCTCTCTCGCGCTCTCTCTCTCTCACTTGCTCATTCGCTTTGCCTCCACCGCGCCGGTTGCCGGAGGTGCGTGCCGGCAGCTTGATCAAGGTGTAAGCGGCTCGAGCACGGAACCACCGTTCTGTAGCCCGCGGCCGGACAATCGAGTCAACGAAATAAAACCGGCCTGCCTTCACCCTCTGTGTTAGTTTCGCACTGTGGCGAAATACACACCGGTTACCCCGAAACCAAGCCCCGTTGACAAATATTGTTGCTCAACGCTGCTGAGAAATTGTAGACTCCTAGTCCGATTACATTAACGCATTCGTTGATGCGTTTAACGTTTCAAAAACGTTCAATCGAACGACCTGAGTAGACCGGGGATTTTAATCGTGACGAAAATCAGTAGTTTCAAAACAGTACGAAGATTGAAAAGATTTAAGAATTTCGATTAATATTGTTGAAATTATTACAGAATCACATTTTTCTCTGACCCCTGTGTCTTATAATCATGTCCCGAATTAGTGATGATCGTAACGTGTTGAAAACGTTCGATCGAACAACCTGACCCAGATAGCATACTAGTCCTACGAACGACTTTCCAACGGCCTCCGAACGTCTTCTGAATGTCTTATGTTAAAAAACTGTACGTCTTAAAGACGTTCATTACACGTCTAAAAAATGTCTTTTAACAGAAAAAAAAGTTGACGTCTGCCGGGCGCGGACCTAGTATAAGCACGTCCACAGTCGAACACCTTAGGCGCTCACCCAACCTGTTGGAAACATGGTTAATACTTTTTAATTACTAATCAAGTTGATATAATTTTTAATTTTTCCTGTGAAATGTTCAAGGTTTATCAGTACCTAATAGACTTATAAACTAAATGAAACGTAACAATTTCAAGATTAGCTTACTTTTTCTTTATTTCTATTAACTACGACGCCGCGGACTTAAAAATCTGAAAAAATTCTATAAACAAAGGCTAAAAAATTGTTTGAAAAATTGCAATTAGTTTGAGTGACAAGAAAAAGAAAAAACTCACATATTTTAATCTGAACCCAGTCTTTTTTTTGTCACTCCAAACAATTGCAATTTTTTAAAACAAACTGCAGTTATCGGCCGAAAGTGTTGGAAATCGTAGAAAAGCTGCGATGTTCGGGATCTTTAATTGTTTATAAGTCATAACAACGTCAATGCTGATTTCAATGATATTTTGTAAATGAGCTGAAATGAGAAAGTTAAAAGAAGTGAGATTAAAAATTTTTTTCTGTCATTCCAAGTAATAGCAAAAATACAAAAGTATTGTAGTGATTGTACAATAAACTAACATCTCCAATAAATTCAAGTAAAATGGACGTAAAATGGACGTCTTTAAGACGTCGTGTGCTATCTGGGGAGTAGACTGGGGATTTTATTCGCGGTGAAAATGAGGAGATTTAAAACAGCATAAAGATTAGAAAGATTTAAGAATAGCAATTTAAAAATGTCATCTTGTGGAAATTATTACAGAATCACTTTTTTCTCTGGCTCCTGTTTCTTACAATCTTGTCCCAGTGATGATCGGAAGTATTAACCAGGATGAAAAGAACGTAGCCGAAGAATGGTTCGGGGCGTGGAGGACCGACAGGCAGTCAAATATGTAGGGAACGAGATTTCGTGGTTTTTATGTGGCCAAGTGGAGGCGGGTTTGCGGACACGCCTGGCGTACGGTGTTGTGTCGTGTGTTCGGCGTGCCCCTCGCTGCGTTGCCAGCGGCGATAAATTCAGTTGGGCGATAAGGGTCCCGATTTTTGTCTTTACGAGCCTCGACGGGCCCCTCCGGCCAAGAGAAACACTGGCTTCCGGGTTATGGCGTGACTGCGTCACCTCGCGCGTGTCCTATCGAGAGAAAGAGAGAGAGAGAAAGAGGAAAAAGACGAGGGGGGGGATCGGGAAAAGAGAACGCCGAAACCGTCCGTGGTGCGTTTCGTGGCCCTCGCGTTTGCCACCGAGGCACATTTCACCCTCGAACGCCTGCTATCCCGGGTTGCAGGGCGTTTGCAGGGCGTTGCAGTCGGTTCCACGAACCCCCGAACGACTCGAGGGCAACCGACAACGATCCTAGACACCGTCACCGGTTTTTTTTTCGCGCGGCTCACCAACGTCGATTCTTCTTTTTCGGAACGAGAGCAAAGAGAGCTTCGCGGAAGAGGCTCCGCTGAATCAGCCGAAACGCACCCCGAAACACGCGGCATTAATATTAATTATAGACGAGCCCCGTCTACGTGCTACACTTTCCGCTGGAACCTCTTGAAACAGCGCGAGGATCGCTTCGCGTCGACGAGACAGATCGGTGCCGATCGCGTCGCGACACTCGAGTCGGCTGGATCAAATATGATGAAGCTCAGAGGGTCGCAAAGTGGCCACCTATGCGATTAATTATACCTGGAACATGAGCGGTGACACGATTTTCTGCCGCGATCGCGGAAAATGCGAGCTTAATTCGCGTCGACATTTTTCTCCAGCCTTTCAACCGAATTTGTTCAAAAAACCATCTTGCTTAATTTAGCCATCTCGTCAACATCAGAGCGTCAGTTCGGAAACTCCATCGATTTCGCTTCGAGCAAACAGCATGCTCGGCAGTGTTTTTTTGGTAAATTCCTTCACGTGTTTGGGAACTCCGGTTAATAAATAGCGATGATTATTAAAGTTGAAAATGGCGTTCGATAAAACGTTGTTCCGCGAGGCGACGGCGGTGGCGGCTGTAGGAAAGGTTGAAAGTCGAGGAGCGTTCTCCCTTGTTTGCGATTCAGAGCGATTTCGGGCGCAGATTCGTGAACGCGCGCGAACACGAGAACGATGAAAATTTCGAGGAGAGTCTGCCTGGCGGATGGGGGTAGGGGCGGGAGAGGGGGGCGGCCGTTCCCCGGGACAAAAAGAACGGATGAACGAGCGGAGAAGCAAAAGAGTATGAGAGGGAGAGCGGACGGGTTACGGCCGCGAGAAAAAAGAAGCGAAAGTTTTCTCGTTGCGTCGGATGAGAAAGGAATCAAAGTTTGGTCGCGTACCTCGAACTCGTTTTCGCCGCGATCTCGAGAATAACGCGCGACGCCGCGCCGCGCCGCGCGCCAGGCTTCGCGACGACGCCTACGGGGAACGTTGCTGACGGGGGTGGAGAGCCACGCCGGACGCAATTAAAATCAATCATTCGATATTTATGGAAGGTGAGCGTGGGGAGGCGGAGCTGATCGTCCAGAGTTCTCCACGGTCCGGCTTTCGCTTCGACGCCAAGCTGTGGCGTGCCGATCCCCGAGGGTTTCTACCTTGCCGCACGGTGTACATGGTGTACACATTGCCCTTCCATTCCCTACGAAACGATAATGGCGTACCTTCGTGCCCATGGGTTCGAACGGCGAAACCAACGAACGGAGCAAACAGGTCTCCGATGCTTGGTTCGACGACAAAAATCGAATTTCGAGGTCTTGTAACTCGCCCAGGTTTAAAGCGATTTCTGTACCACTCCGGGAGCAGTCGATATCATTGTGGAATGGAAACGGAACATTATTATGCGATTATTTCTTAATCCTTGTTTCTCTTTCGTGACAACTACAGTGTGACAGCTAGATCTGTTTGTAATTTTATTGTAAAAAAACACCTACGAAAATGGAAAGTATCCATCTCCTATGGTCCGTTGAAAATAAAAATTATTATTGCAATATGAAAATATCAACTGGATTAGTGATCGACATGATGCTAATTTGTCTATTATCGTAACGTAAATACGTTCCGCATTAATCAATGTTTCCGTTTATTTATTAATCAAGTCCTGAATTACATTCAATCAATTATGCGATGTCCATTATTATTTATGGCAGCGAGTCACAATTGCACCCATAGAATTAGGACACATTTATAGTTGCTATCGAACGGACGTGTTCATGATTCGATTTAGCCTGTTAAAAATATCATCACTATTTTCTACTGCGTTCACATCTCTTTCTCATAAAATCTATAGTAAAACGAAGGCTCGCTCGTACATCTGCAAAATCTACATATCTTTCTAATGAACGCGCAAAATCCGCTTAGTTAGAATTAACGTGACCCGAACAGGATTAAAGCTTGTTCATTCGTTTATCTTTTACAATTACAACAAGTGCTTCTAGTTGACAAGCATGTTCAAGAAAGGTGAAAAAGAACCTGACTAGGTTTTTACAATTCTGCGTTACATGCGACGCACGGTGCGCCGTCTGGCATCGACGAAGGGGAACCGCCGGCGCTGATAGGGGAGCAAAGAAAGGGATTGGGGTGAAAGCAACGGTGGCGCAAACACGGTGACCTTTCTTGTTTATAATCGCACAACCCTCGTTCATTAGGATCGGAACACCTGCCGTGGGGGAATACGTTTCATTGCAACCGCGCATTTGCACTTTGCGCGTTTCGGAGAACCAGCCAGCGAACCTTGTCTCTATTGAGACATCGTGAACGGGTCTCTATTGAATCTGTGTGTAAGCCAGTCGATACTTTGTCGATTCCGATTGTTTATTTGCTTTTAGAAGTTCGGGTAAAGTCGGCGCTGCTGGCCCTGACCGACAGCGAGCGGCCCGACCGTGTTCTCTTATTAGTTTTCTTCGTTTTTCTTTCCTCCACTGTTTCGCGTACACTTTCCGTCCCCTCGCTCCTCTGTGTTAGTTTTTCCAATTTAAAGAGAGAGAGCCTGGTGTAGGAATCATAATGGAGCTAAATATCTTTTCACTGGGATCGTTGAGGGACACTTCTCGCAAATATACATTCGCGCTGCTGCTACTGTTGCTGCCGCCGCTGTTGCTGCGGTCCGGATATAAATCACTTTAATATTGCCGCTTTGTGGATGGCTATTGCAATTGGATTATTGGAGAACTTTTTCCATTAACTCCCGCGGGCCGACGGGAGTTTGACGTCTTTATCGTCAATGCCTCGATTCGTTCGGATACTTATTCATCAATTCGTAGAGATGTGTTTTTTTTTCGAACATTCCCATTTATGCTTTCACCGAATGATTTGTACTTCGTTTGATTGGCGTATTCTGTGCCTCTACGGCCTCGAATGTAAAATATTCGTGCAGCTGCGGGCATAAATATCTTTATTAGCCCTCGAACGGCGGACCTTTTTCCGCAATTGTACGCCGAGTATCATCCGCTGCTTCATTTAATAATTTCTTTTTAACATATTTTTGAAAAGCGTTAAGCTCTTTGAAGAGCGAGTACAAAGGATTGGGTTGGACCCAGGCTCGATTTTGAAAGCTCGAAATAAAATCATTCGCTGAAGCATCGAAGGAAGAATTCGGCGATATGTGCAGAAAACAAATGGCGTCTCGCTTTTCATCGATCAGCCGAGGCTACGTGGAATACTATCCACCGTGCACGGAGCTCTCTCTCTCTCTCTCTCTCTCTCTCTCTCTCTCTCTCTCTCTCTCTCACTGTCAGGGGGTCCCGGAATAAAACGCAATGAAAGCCCTCGACGATTTGACAATCCCTTTTGGAGCTGCGCTTCGCATTCGATTAAGTGTCCCGATACTTACGGGTGGCGCGTCGCGTTGCGCGCGTATAAACTAATTCACTGCTCGGCCGAGCTAGCAATAGCGAATACACGAGGGGTTGTGCGAGTATTGTGGAGTGTGGGGGAGTTAGGGGATGGTCGCGCGCGTTTCCGTCCAGGCAGATACAGAGATAAAGAGAGAAAGGGACAGAGATAGAGGGAGAAAGAGAGTGGACGGGAACAAACGAAAAGAGCACGGTATCGAACGAATTACGGTAGAAGCGTGTTCGTATGGTTCGATCTCCGGTGAACGCGTCCGCGGCGGAATTCGAGATCGGTTTGGCGACGAGCCAGCCTCGGCCCGCCTCGGCCCGCCTCGGCCCGTCCCCCGCACGAATGCGGGGGATACCCTCGCGAGGCTCGGCTCCGCTCCGCTCAGCTCCGCTCAGCTCCGTTCGGCGCGCGAGATCGCGCTCGCTCGTCCGCGACTTCCTATTGTTCGCCGGCGATGCGTCTTTTCAAACTTTAAAGACGTCCGAACACCGGGCCCGGCCGATTTCAACCGGGAAAACTCGTTCCAGCGAAAACGGAGAAATATCGCGGGGGTGAAGCGTGTCTCCGAGGCGAACGGGTTTCTGCCTGGGGGAACCTGGAGAAACAAGGACGTTGCTCTTCGGAATATCCAGATAGCGAGACACGGATAGCGGAGGGACTGGCGTCGGAGATAACGCGGGAAATTCTCTTCTCGACCGTGAAGAAACGCCAGATTTTTCGAGAACAGAGTCAAAGCGAACTACAGTCAAGCCTCGACAACTCGAACCTCTTTAACTCGAAAACCTCTGTAAGACGAAAATTTTGTTCATTCCCTTTCGCTGCGCTTTAAAAACTTATATAAATCGAAATAAAACTTCCTTCAACTCGAATTATTTTCCAAAAGTTCAAATCCATTCTTTTACATCTGTAAGTTGAATTTAGAATCGCCAGACCTTCTACAAGTCGAAGTTTACCTCTATAAGTCATACTGTTATCATCGCTAACTCTGCAGGGTGTCCCAAAATTCCTTCAACTCCCTGAAATGGGCGGTTCCTGAAGTCAATTCAAGCCACATTTTCCTTTTCGAAAATATCCGTAGCGGCTTTGTTTAGGAGTTATTCATGAAAAATACAGACCAATCAGAGCGCGACCTAGACGCGATCTGATCCATCATGTTATATCGGAAGAAGACTGTACTCTGTATACCTGTGTCAGGGCGACTAAAACGTCGCGACGCGACGCGACGCACGGTGGTTCGAAATCAACAAAACGTGGCCAAAATAAATTTTTCAACTACGTTCGAAATGAATGAAAATGCCAATAGCTTCTTAAATGTTCAGACTAAGTTGTAGCATAAATATAAATTGCTAAAAGTCACCCATTATTGTTCGAGAGCAGTTTGAAAACAAGCAAAAATTGAAATCTAAGATAGATTGCATTTCTTCCCGAAAATTGACGTTGCTTGCCTCATCATACTTTTTTATGGGTAATATTTTTAGAAAAACTAACTACATAGCGTTAAAGAGCGTTCATTCACCTATGCGTATGTGTAACTTTTAACAATATATATATACATACATATATATATTTTATCACTTTGAAAATTGTCTCTTCCTAAACAACTACATTGCAGTCTTTTTTTTCTTTAATGACGATTACAAAGTGGAGGTCACGCGAGGTCACGATGAATTTTGCATAGAAGTATTTGCTGAAGCCTCTTTAAGATTGCTACATAAAAATACCTTGCGCAGACTTGCACAATTTCAAGTTACAGCAATAAATAGGCAACGCGCTGGTAAAATTCTCCCTTCCCTACTTTCCCGACTTTTTTCTTTGAATACTACATTTCAAGGAAATACGACAATTTTTTGAGTAACACATCTGCCATATTGAATCCGCCATTTTGTTTTTTGAAATTTTGAAATCAAATTCATAATCAGCAATCCGATGGAATATCAATTTTCAACTAAATTGGAGAATGTCTGGCCACGTTTTGGCGATTTCAAACCACTGTGCGACGTCCGTAAAAACACGGACGGACCACGCTGGAAAGCCGTTCCGACCCATCGTGGTATATCGAAAATTACTGTACACTTTATACCAGTGTTTTTATGAGTGATACGTCACGATGTATGGATCAACACGGATGGTTTGCGCGTATCTGCGATAATGAAAGTCCTCGTATCAAGGACTTATAGTCCCATCCTTGTCAACACGCGTCCAGGTCGCACTCTGATTGGTCCGTGTTTTTCATTAATAATTCCTTAACAAAGCTACTTGGAAAAGGAAAATGTCGCTTCAAATGACCTCAGGAACCGCCCATTTCAAGGAGTTGAAGGAATTTTGAGAAACCCTGTATAACTCGAAGTTATTGCTATATGTTGCGTGTCAGTACTCAATCGATCGATACTGCCTTCGATACAGATCATATTTACTATATGTATATAGTAAATAAAACTCATCTCCAAAAATTGAACTTTTCTTTCTTTAAAACTATTACAACCAGCAAATTATTAACCCTCTGTAAGTCGAATTTTCGTCTGGTACACATCTCTTACTCGAAGACTCCGATAAGTCGAAACCTCTGTAACTCGAAGATTTTAGTTCTTCCGTTGAGATTCGTATTATCGAGGGTCGACTGTATTAGGTTGTTGAGTGTGAAATGTGCACCCTTTGTATCAAGAAGTACTTGTGCAGTCTACAGGTTTTATTATAGTATATAAAATCGAATTCGAGTTTACATCCATCATCCACAAGGATTGCAAATAAAAGAATATTTTCGACGTTTCAATAAGAAGCAGATCTGTGTAGCTGACACAGATCAGCAGTCGCGAGATGAAGAAACACGGAGAAGAGACAGAGGGAGAGAGCAGAGGTCGGGAGAACGATCCCGGCAGAAGAGTTTACATTAGTTGGTAAATCGGGCGAATTGTTATCCGGGTTCCTATCAGCCCCGCTCTCGTGGGAACCCGCCGTCGCTCGTTTTCCCGCGGATATCGCGGCTCGGCGTCGTCGTCGTCGTTGTCGTCGTCTGCGCGGAAAATAGAAATCGAAAGGCCGGAGCAACGCGGCGGTGTCGTCGGTGGCAGTCGGTAGGAGAGAACGAGGAGAATATCAAATTTTCCGGAACGGGTCGTGCTGGCTAAAACGTTGGGCGCAACAGATATCGCACGAACGGCGAAAACGATGATAAAACAATTTTTCGAAAATTCAATGGAGAGCGGGGCTCGACCGCTGGAAGGGGGTGCAAAACCGGTACTGTACAGAGAGAGAGAGGGAGAGAGAGAGAGAGACAGGATCGAGAGCGGGAGAGGTAGCGTGAAATCGCGCATAGTCGTCCCGCCGGGGCAGCCTTAATTCGGCTTAATTCGTCGATAAAACGATTGGTGGCACCGCGTCAAATCGTTAACGCCCGGCCCGGCTCTCTCTCTCTCTCTCTCTCTCTCTCTCCTCTCCTCTCCCCCTCTCGCTCTCTCTCTCGAATCGATTCCTCTCGAAACCTTTTTCCCCTGCTGTCCACGGTCTGGCCAACCGGGGGATCGCTTTCGAGCGATCGCGTCGACCTCAACAGCCGCTCCGTTAAGCTCGTTTCACCCGCCCGGCCGTCCCGCCACCGGCAAATTATCTCGTCGATCGTTTTTCTCGCGCGCGAGACCGGCTGCCCGCGAAAAAAATAAAAAAAACCCCCGGCGGAAGAAGGAAAAGTCTCTCACCTTTCACTCTCTCTCTCTCTCTCGCTCTCTCTCTCTCTCCCTCTCTCCCTCTGTTGTACCATAGCGGTGTCAGGAGTACAGGCGGCCACGGCGTTAATGCCGGGAAATAGAGCTCTCTCCAACGAGCAACAAACTCCCGCTAAAAGCCGCGTTACCATTTTTCTGCTTCACCGTAATTAGAAATAATAACTCGCGTCGCGTCGGCAGCAATGGGATACGGCTTGGAGACGCACTACACTGACCACCAGACGCCGAACAACGCACGGGTAAAACGCGGCTGGTCTTCGTCTCTGCGAATGGACCAACGGTGGATTAACGATTCTTGTAAACATCGCTATCGAGTGCTTTTTTCTCTGAGGGACTTTTGCTGGTTATTATTGAGATATTTTCAACCCAGTCAACAATTTCAATTATTTAACCTCTAAGTGAATTAGCGAACGCGTTAATTTCAATTTCACCAGCAGCATTTCGAAAAATCGAGATCACCTCGTCCAACGACGGAAGAATGGCAATTCGTCCAATTCACCAACATCAAAATGTAAACCGTTCTTCCACGCTCGTTCTCTCTGTTTTATTCTTTTGCGGGTTTCGTATCTTCGTCGGGCGGAACACAAAAACGGAAATAATTCGCCGGACTTATTCTCGCTTTTTGCCCTTTTTCTCGAGACGTTCGAGCTCTCTGTTCCCGGACGGCAAACGTTGGTGTCCCGGGGTAGAGGAGAGACAGCCCGAGACACAAAACCCGACGAATTAATTGGAAATGTGCCGCGTACGGTACGACAGTGTGCACACGTTTTCTCTCTCTCTCTCTCTCTCTCTCTCTCTCTCTCTCTCTCTCTCTCTCTCTCTCTCTCTCCCTCTCTCTCTCTCTCTCGGGCCCGGGAAAATACGACAGGGAGCCGGGCGTCGCGATTTAACGAGTTACGCTACGAATTCGCGGGACGAAATTGCCCCGGTAATATCTCGGGAACCTCGTGTGTCGGCCAAACACGAACACACGACCCCCGAAACCACGAAAAATCGAACCCGGTGTAGCGCGTGTCACCTGTCGAGATTCGGCCGGAGTTATCGCGACGCGATAATTCTCGCCTCGTCGAGAGGCCGTTTCCCTTTATCGCTCGGACGAGCTTGCTCGCGGCGTCGAATCGTTTCTAGATCATCTATACTAATTCTCCGATCATAATTCATCGATCAGGACACGCGGTCGTGTCGCACGGGGCTCGATTTTTCGAAATACTGGAACAGAAACCATTGTAACTTGAACATTTTATTTATTCGCGAACAATAGAATCGAGTACACCTGTTAATCCTCGTGAATAGAGATGTATCGCTCTTGTCGAGTTGGCTGCGGATCTTTATGCGAAATAAAAATTTTCTGTGTCGACTGCCAGAGATGGGAACCCAATGAACATTTAATTTTTTCTAGAATAATTTTAATCTTCATACGTTAATTACCTTGATTTCTCTCCTGTTTTAAATCGCTCCATTTTTATCATGAATGCATGAAATCGGCAGTCTAGTTATCACTTAATAAACCAAATTATATACTGATTTACAACTTCTAAAATAACTGTATAGCTGGACAGGTGAAATATCGTTGGATCTCTGGGCAAAATAAAATGTTCATACTTCGAATCTTGCAGTCGTTCAAAAACTGCGAAATAATTACCGATCAGTTACGTATCGACAACAAGTTTACACAGTGAAACGAGACGAGTATTTCAACCGCAACGAACGAGAATCGGGATAAGAGTCGACGATTAATTGTATCCATCAGGATTCGCGATGATTTCGAGGCAATTTGTTCGCCAAGCGACGGTCGACTTACAGACAGGCGGGTTACGTTGTTTCGGATCGCGAAATTCGAATTGACGAATCGATGGCAGAAAATTCGCGGGTTTCTCCGGTCGCTGGTTTTATCCGGTGGTGTCGGCGTGCCTGTGTTCTCCTTTCCTTTTTTACCTGTCCCACTCGTTCTCTCTCTCTTTCTCTCTTGCGCCAGTTACCTGTATGTACGCGGAAAATTAGAGGATCCGAGCGACGAGGAACTGGCCGGGGAACTCGATTTACATACCTCGACGGGCCTGGATCGCGTCGGATCAAGTTAGCAGGGGCGACGAGTGAACTTAATTAAGCGGGTGCGCGAATCCTGGTTCGCGGCGTACACGTGCCATACACTTCGTTAAATTTTATTCGTCGTAATTGTGGCGCTGCCTCGCTCGCGCATTGCCCTGGCCTCCTGTCGCAATAGCGTCGACTAGCGTCCCTTAGCATCGTCGACTAACGTGTCGCGGTTGCTGACTCGGTTCGGGTCGGGTCGGTTCGGTTCGGTACGGTACCAGTTTCTGTTAGGTTCGGAACCGTGTGTCGAGCGTGTGTCGAGCGTCGCGACGCGCGTTCTCTAGCCAGCCTTCTCTTTAATTACATCCTCCTCGGGGCTTAAGGCCGAGCTCGGCCAACCGACGCGACGCGGCCCTTCAACGGTCCAGCACACCGGAAGTCGACGCTTGCTACCTTTCCAAATCGCTCGTAAACGCGACCGACCGGCACGCCAAGCGCCACGCAACCACAGAAAGATACACCTCTCTCTCACTCTCTCTCTCTCTTTCTCTCTCTTTCTCTCTCTCTCTCCCTCTTGCTCTCGCCAGCGGATCTTTTAACCGTCGCTCCCTCGTTAGTCGAACGTTAATGAGAAATCTCTTCGTTACCCGACATTCGAGCCGCCCGACCGTCGAGCTATTCGTACATGATCTAACGCCGCGACCGTAATACTGGGTGTCCCACGTGTATCCGCCACCGTTTGTCCGATACTCCAATGATTTATCCTGAGTGTACGATTGTTGGAGAATTATCTTCCTTTGGAATGAATTTTGCAATCATTTCTGGCCGTCGAAAATAATGTGATCATTAAATACTTCTAATGTCTTTACAGTTATGCAGCCGAGCTATTCGTTCCTGTCACAAACGCACAAAATCCACGGTTCATTAACATCTCCACCAAAATTGCAATAAATGACGGTTGTCATCAACGCGAGCACAGCAAGCCTCGCTATTACCATCTATGGTCATTACTCGACTGCGATGCGTTTCTGACAAAAACGAATCGATGCGATTTAAAACAGTGGGAATATTAAAACAATTTAATAATGTCAGAATGTTGTCACGAAAGCGACTATTTTATATTACTTTACAAAAATGACGAGAACGCGTCAATTGCTGGAACATAGTGCACTAGATTCCGCTAATTTTTATGTTACTCAAAGATTCGCTAGCAATTGCCAGAGCACCAAAAAGATGTATAATGACGTCCATAAACCGAATATTTGGAAATATCTCGTAGCTCGTGAAACGTGCATCGTATTGCTAAAAATAATAAATCACAATAAAGCCGTACAATCCCGCGGAGCTAAACAAGAGAAAAATGTTGTATAAACACATGTTGTTTACCGCTTTATTAACCGGTTCCCCGGCGTGTACGAGGGTATCGAGATATCATTTTTGTCACTGCTTTTGTCGAGATATCCCGCAACGATGGAGGACACATAACGGAGATTGCTTTTGCTCGTTATATTAAAATGCGAAATTCATTAGCTTCGCGATATTTTTCGTCGTTGATGGAGGGGAATGAAAAAAAAAATGACAAATAAGAGATGCGCCATATCGTTCTGCGTGAATTCTTTTTAGCTTTTGCTTTTGCGCGAAAAGATTGAAAACACGGCGTAATACATAATGTCACATCACGATCTCGTTGGTGTCCCGCAAAAATGCCAGCCGCAGGAAAAAAGTGTCATCGTGGAAAACGTCGCGTGGTTTGCAAGCGAAATGGTCAGCGAAAAGAAACGTGATATTTTTGCTGAGATCGTGACGTGGCATTTTTGTTTGCAACGTTTTAATAACATTGCTTCTGTAAAGTTTCGCGCCGAGAATCTGGAACAGCCTGTACTCGCAAATGTGTCCTCCCACTCGTTTCCTTTCACAGGCCGCGTGCGGAATTTTCTTTATCGCTTCTCGGTTTTAATGATTAAATTATAATTAGCATTATCCGTATAATTCCCTTGGAACGAATTAATGGGCACGTTAGAGAGACACACGATCGGCCATTTTATCGATGCTGCCGCGATCCATTAAACGGGATTAATAAAATATATGTGTTCGACGGTAATTTCTATTTCTTCTTGGTGCGCTCAGTTAAAGCGATCCTTCCTGTTATCCTGCTCAATGAACGTCAAACAACGTCGTGGTGAAATACATTTTGCAATCACAATTTACTTCTTATTCGCCTTTCCGTTGTAACGGTAGAAATAATTAGTGGGCTCTTTGTGTAAATGAGATAAAAATACATTAAACGCCGAGGCAACGCGTTATAAAAATTCACGGATGCCATGGGTATATAAAGTACAGTCTTGTAATAGCTTGTATTTAACTTCATGCTACTTACATCGTGACCTTTTGTTCATCTTCTTTTCATTATGCTCTTTGTGTTGCGGCGCATGCAATACCGACGCATGTTTGCGAATTATTTTTCTCGTGCGTCAAAGGGCGACCGTTAAACAAATGATTAATATTGGAGAATGGAACTATAATCATAATAATAATGACAATAATAATAATAATTACTGGTTTATTATTAACGGACAGGCGGTACCCTTTGGTAAACAGGGGAGTGCATTTGCATAGATTGTTCGCGAAGCGATAGAATCGGCCGAGGGGTCGATTCCACATGGAAAAGTTCGCGGCACGGCGCGCAGCGTGGCTGCCAGAGGGTTTGTAAAATTCATTTGGACGGCTCGGGCTCGTTGTCGAGGAAAATCTGCTTAAAAAAAAAATTGCTCCGATACACGCGCGTCCCGTGATTACAGTAATTAGAATCGGCGGGTAATGAACGGACGCGTTAACCGAGTTCTCTATTCAATTGCACGGGGTCGTGCCCGACGAGACCAACTAGAGATACACCCGGAGACTCTCGTGTCCATTATCCGAAATACAAATGTACACTTCTGGAATCCTTAAAATTGTTCATACGCTTCGTATATCATTCAACAACAATAAATTACAGATGAATTAAATTCCAAACATTTTCCATTTTTGCGAATGAAAGTGAAAGAGAAATTGCCAAACAACAGAGCACTGTGGCATACCAGAATGCAATAGTTGTGGTAACAATGATTTAATAGATTGATTTCAGTCTGTTATAAATGGTAATATTGACAATAACATTGACCGAGTAATAACATCAATGTAAATTATACTCGAGCCGAAATAGCAATTGAAAGTAACAACGTGAACATTAAGTGAACAGTAAAGAACATTACACAATTATTTATGTTGAAATACTTTAGCAGCCAGATCTTAAGAATCGAAAAGAATATTAAAACAAGGTGTCGATTTTTCCCCCATTCAAACCGTCAAAATTGCATACAAAAGCAATGAGCGTTCTCTTATCTGATAATTCATTCCCCAGCCAGTTGTGTGTCTCTGTTAACAGAAATATGCACTGTATTTCAATTCGGTCGAGCCGGCAAAGCGAAGCCTCGCCGAACGAATTCATTCGACCGGCTCCCGAGTTAGTTTTCGAGTAGGAGAGGCCGCCGACCCGAGGGATGGATGGCGCATCCTGTATAATTTGTTACCGAACGAGACATCCCGGAATGGAAATGCTTTTTATCTCGAGAAGGGGGATACGATCGCTCGATAGGAAACTGTGTCACCGTGTCTCCGCGCCGTGTGTTCCCAAGCTAAAACGGTAACCTTCGCGAACGATCGCGCACCGAGCCGTTTCCTTCTCGACCTATCGTTTTTGCGCGACTTCGATCGGCCGGCATCTTCGGGGCTTTTTATAGAGACACAGAAGAATATTCTCGCGACCAGCTACAGCCATCCAACCGCTCCTGAACACCGAAACATGGTCCTGTTTTTCCAGAAAAATGTCTTTTACCATTTATTCGAATGCTAATCGCGGTAAAAAAATGGTGGGCCACTTTTGACCCAAGCGAAGGATATGGTGCGATGCCGAGTTAAAAGCTGAGTTGAAAATGTCGAATAAGATTTTCTTTTAGGAGGTCTGGCTTTCGAGAGAATTGAGTTTGAAGAGTTGGAGGTACAAGTTAAGTAGTTACGGTCGGCCATTGGCCAGACACTGGGATTTTTCAAACGCGATTCTCTCGGAAACGAAGGCTCCTTTCGAAAAATGGTGTTCTACGTTTTCTACTTAGTTTTTCCCGCAGGATGTTCTAGCTATTGTTCCGTAACGACTGTTAGAGTCTGCAGAAGATGCTAACATTGCTATAATGGAATATTACCGACCGAAGTGGAAGTATTTCTCGGTAAACATTTATTACGCGAAAGATGTGGGTCACAGTCGACCCAGGGGCGGCCTGTGGCGGGTTTAAATTGTGCCAGCGTCGATTGTATCGCGATCCGGTGCGGATATTTCGTCCGGGTCAGCCATTGAAAATCACTAACACGCGAACGCGTCCGAAAACGGTGCGGTGGCGATTGCAACGCGAATATTTAATGCAACATCAATTACTCGAATTCGGTCGGTAAATTGGCACTACATCGACTCTCGGTCGCATTCAAAGGCGAGGAAACGGGCGAGAGAGAGAGAGAGAGAGAGAGAAAGCAGCGTTGCACCGGTCGACAGTTCGCTACCGCTAATTGCGTATTTTCAGAACAACGGAGGGTAAAAATAATCGAGGTATCGGTCGCGCTGTACGATGGCAGGGTCGACGATGGTGTTTGCGGGGAAGGGAACGCGATGGTGCATCGAATCGCGCCACACGAGAGTCGATTCCCTTCCGCGAGGCGAAAGGCGCGGACAATTTTTCCGTTTTCCGATTTGTCCGTTCACGCGGAAACGGTTTATTGGCCGGCGACTCGTTCGAATGGAAAGAAACGAGCTGAATTACGGAAGCGATAAAAGGGTAACGGTAGCCCGTTGCAGGAGGGTTTGAACGAGGAGAACGAGGAAGGGAGAGAGATAGAGGCGGCTGGCTCGGCCAGAAATCGAGGATATAAAATATGGTAATGCGACGGATTCTTTTAACGAAAACGGGCATCTCTTTCCACCGTAATTAACGAGTCGAAAGCCTGCGAATAGGTGTCGCGACGCTACCAGCGGAGCCGTGTCGGGGGGCTCAAGCTCGACGGAGATGCACGACTCCCGGACAATTAACGGCAACCGGGAATGAAATCGGTCCGCTCCGCTCGGCTCGGTTCTGCTCGCTTGCTCGCTTGCTCGCTCGCCGTGCCGATGCAATCGTCGCGTTTATACGGAGACGATTCCCGAGCGTATACGCGTATCGATACACTCTCTCGAGCGCGCTGCACACCTGTGTGCACACCGTTTCGTGATCAATGGAAGACGATAATATTATTCTGTAACGACGGTAATAATTTTAAAACCCGCGGCACGATCTCGACGCGCTCTTCAACTATTTTCCTCTTTCTCGGCGAGCTCGTGTCGCTTTGTGCGAACCGCTACTTTATTCGAGTTAGTAAACTTGCTTTGTCTTCGTGGACTCATAGAAAAATGGCCGCACCGCGGAGTCATCCAGAATCGTGTTCGTGTCGTGGTTTACCGAAATTAGACTTCTTCGAGTTTTATATATTTTTAGATCACAGTTTTTGAAATCCGGACTCGTTCCGAATTTCTATCGAGGTTCGCTTCTTTTAATCAAAACTACGAACAGTTTCGGAAACTTTTAGAATAAATTGGCGGCGATGTGCATATACGAAGCATGTATGTATATTCTGTATATTATGTGTCTGTAGTTCTCCGACGCATAAATCGATGGTTTTAAAATATCGCATTGCTCTTATGAAAGTCGTGCATTTAATGGTTAGTACCGTGCATAGCTGCTGTATATCTTGAATATATCACCCTATAAAATTATATTAGTACTAATTAAACTGCAGACTTTTATGCCACTATAGATTTTTCATGGACCACTTCATAAAGATTGCAAACGACCACGAAAATAATGATCGTCGCTCACTTTTTTAAAAATTCTGCAATATCGAGTGAGCACGCGAAATCTAAAGAACAAAAAAAAGAGCATAAAATCTGTGACAATAAAGAGCGTAAGGTTTCTCGTAGCCGTACGGAACACTCAGAGTTTTATTTCGGTAGTTTCATCGAGCGACCAAATATTTTTCCTGTTTGTTAATGGAAGGGATCCGGTATTTTTGGTACGGCGATATAATATACATTCTCTTTGCTGCCTGCAGCGAGAGACTCCGAAAAGGATCTGCCGTTGGCTGTTACGGTGGCGGAAGGGTGCAGGATCGACGGCACGCGACAGAACGAGACAGCGGTCAATCGTTACCAGGAAGAGGAGACGAAGAAGAAGAAGAAGAAGAAACTGCTCGTTCTGCCTTGCTCCGAGCCACTGCGGACGTTTCGTTTCCGGCTCGAGGAAGGTCCAGAGACGGTGGTAGTGGTAACGGCAGTGGCGGTAATGGTAGCAAGGGAATCGATGTTGGAAAGCGCTGAAATCGCACTATGTCGAGTAGCTTTCGAGCAACGCGGACGGGACAGCGGTCGGATTGCCGAGAGAAAGGGAGAGTGTCAGCTACCTAGCCTTCGATTTCGATGACTTTTGGATGTGTTACAAACCCCAACATTTTTCACAAACGTGTCGTATAGAATGAATTTAACCTTAGACGTATATACTATAGACCCGGCATAGGTATAGTATGTGTATAGGAAAGCTGAAAGTCCAGTGAAGCAAAGATGAGTGTAAAATGTGACGTCATAAGATAATTCTTATTATCGATATAATACCGACGCAAATACCGACTGAAAATGTGATCTATTTATATGTAAAACAAACATTCTGTAACCTCTGCATAATATACGAAAGTTGTTAATCTTCAGAATCAAATATCGATTCCTAAAATAGTTATAATTCATTGTAATACCTTAATAAAACATGTAGAATAAACATTTGTATCTCAAATATACTTTATATATTGATTATTCTTTCATTTCAGATGATTCTTTCCGCGTAAGTATTGTCTGGTACTGTGTACATACGGGGCGCCCGCTGACCTCCCTTCATTCCCCATAAGCCAAGTGTAGGCATGGTCTATGGGTTGCTGAGCATAGCTTATACATATTTCAAATCTGTGACGTCACACATTACCTTCATCTTTGCTTCAAGGAAAAGTATCTGTGCCGTGTCTATTGGTTTGTATGGTCTAAGAATTTGACACTCTTCGTATGTCCATAAACAAAATATGTAGCGTACTATTTACAAAGTTGAAGGTGACCTTCATTTCTAAAAGAAATCGTGCGATTGGTGCGATAGAAATAGAAAGAAAGTAAGATAGAGAGGGAGCTGGTTGAGTCAGAAGTAAGTTATTAGCGGTGGATGTATATCGTGCGTGAGCGGCGTCACGGTAAACAGCCGGGAAAAGGGGGCGAGTTGGAAATAATTAGAAGACCGCGAGCATTATTCCCGGCCAGCTGACGGGTACGTCGACGGCCTCGGCTACGACAGACGGGACCGGTCAATTAGGATGCGGCTGGGAAATAATGATCCGTTGCGGAGAGAGAGCATTGCTTCCCGATTTCCAGTCGATCCGCAGCTGACTCTGGTCGACTGTGCATTTGTCAAAGAAGAATACGGCTCGTATCGATGGAAGTGGAAAAGGCGGTGCTGCGCGCGGTATTCTAGAGTAAAAGGACCAAGTAAGAGACTCTAGTGAAAAGACCAAGCGAAGAAGACGACGACGACGAAGAGGAGGAGGATGAGGAGGAGCAGGAAGAAAAAGAGAAAAGTGGAAGAAGCAGGTTGGATATACCGGTGTCGTACGCGCGACAGACGAGCATCGTGAGAGACGAGAGATAGAGATAGCGTGGGAGGGACCGAGGGGAGCGGTGGTAGGGACCAGGAAAAATGATGAGCCAGAAATAATTAGCGGGGTTGCAGAGCGCGGTCGGCCGAACGCAGATGTGCCAAGTCCGTATGAAAAATTAATGACATCCCGTTCTCGGCGTTTCCCTTCTTCGCCCCGGCTGCTTTTACTTCCCCCCCGCTTTCGCAGCCCCGAGTTTATTCCCTCTTCGATTCTTTTTTTCTTTTCCTTCTCTCCCACTCTTTCTCGTTCCCTTCCAGCAGGTAGCGGTGGTCTTTTTTTCGTTCCTTTTTACTTAAGCCCGGTTTCCCTTTATTGCCAACCCTCTTTCGACGATCTCGCGTGTCTCGACGAAATTTAGCCGCGCCACGATCCCCGATAGGCTCTATAATTATCCCGTTTTATCTTCATCAGGTGGGGTGGCTCTGGGGGAGAACGACTCGCGACCGAGCAAGCGATATAACCACCGGGAGGAGAGTGAGCGAGCGAATACACCAGCGAACGAACCACCACCGCCTGTGCTACGAGTGCGTTTTCGATTCGAATCCGGCACACACACGCTCTCCCTATTTATGCCATGCCGGCCGACACTAAAGCAGTTGCGGCCAAGCGCGCGCGATCGCTTCTTTTCGCCGTTTTCTCCTTTTCCCTATCACTTTTCTCGCTCCACGGAAAACGCCACAGCACGTCCGTCCGCCCGTCCGCTCGGCCGCCCGCCTGTTCGTCCATCCACGCCCCTCCTCTACTTCTCTCTATTCGTTCGTTTCTGTCCTTCCGGTAACAGAGCGCACCAGTCGGTTGCGTCCATAAATCCATTCTTCTTTTTAATTTGTCTTCGTTACGCGCGTCAATCATTTCCCGTTTGCTCTGTACCCCGGTCTGTCGTCGTCTCGTCGAGCCCGCGACACCGACACCGTCCCGCCGTGCTTTTCCCCGTCGTTTTTCACGGTTTCCCGGCTTCCCCCCCCCCTTCCGCGCACCGCCATACCGATCGATAAATTGCACACGCAACACCGATTCACCGAGCCCGCTCGTTTCGTAACGAACTTCGTCGAGGAAACGAACGATCGACACACCGTCGAATTGCGCAACGGCCCGACACGGCCCGACCCGGCTCGTCTCGATTTCCCAACGACGGACGACAAAGCGTCTTCGCCTTTTTGTGTCGTTACTATCGCGTCGTTCGCCTAACTACACCGAATAATTCGCTTCGCGGGTAATCATGCCCTCTACCCCACCAACCCTTTCTGCTCTAGTAGCACGGGAGATTGCCCCCCAGGGCAACGCAAATGACGCCGGCGTACTCTCCATCTTCGAAGTTGGACGTCCACGACCGGGCAACGCCATCTGTCTTGCTTTCGATTTCGACGCAGCAACCCCGTGCCCCCGAGGGCAGTCCGTGCCCTTGTCTGACCTAGACTCCCCGGTACCTTGAAAATCTTGCTGACAGAGAAAGCACAGAGTTAGAGGCTCTGCCTTGTCCACAGGGCCAGAGCACTGCCCCAAAGGACAATTTTACCGTACATCTGGAGCTTCCACAATAATCTTTAAAAATATATACTGAAATTTACAGTGGGCACAGCCCAACTGGAGCAGTTGAAAACCAGACGGACACCTTTTGCCCCGGGAGCGCTCCAGGCAAGCTCCCAGGGCAACATTTCGGAGCAGCAGTCGTAAAAAACTGGAAGCCTCTGGCCCCCCGCTTATTCAGCACGAATAGAGGACTGTATATCTTGTTCCATGTACAGAAATGCTCCAAGATTTTATTGCTCTCGATGTCAGCGTAGTCGGACCCTCCCGAGGGCAATTTCCCCTTTAAATCATACATCCTCTAAGAATCTAGCTTCGACGCAGCAACAGTAACTCTATACTTTTTCTCTCTTTTTCTCTCTTTCTCATCCGCATCGGAATATTCCAGTTGCCCGAAGATCTCGTGGCTCCGGGAGCAGCGCGCAATGGCCCCAGGGGCAACGTTCCGATGGAAACGACGCCGGAGACACAAGAAGACACTCTCGATCTCCGGGAATTTGACGTCGACAGGACGCTTCCGGTGGCTTCGCGGGAAAACCGTGCGTGCCCCGAAGGGCAATCCGCAGTATCTCGTCGAGGTTTTGGTCGAAGGTCGAGGGGGGTGAATCGCGCCGTGCTCGGCCGCGGTCCGCGAAAATCAAAATTATAGGTTTCCCACGTCCGAGCGCGCGCGCGGGGCTTCGTTTAACGTTGATGTATGCACGATTGTCGAGCGCGGCCGCAAATGGAGCGACGGACAAATATTTACAGTTAATATTATCCCGTTATAAAAGCGGTGACCGTCCCACGGTTCCCGATCGACGCGACGCGACGCGACGCGACGGGACGCGACGGGCCGCGTTCTAACGCGCGATATTGATAAACGAGAGAGCCGTCGCGCGTCTGCCCGGCATAATACCGATAATTTATGAACGAGACCGGCCGACCGAGTTTCTCTTCTCCTCCCGCAATTAACTCGTCACTTTCCGTCCCCCTTTAGATAGCGCCGCGGAGCGCTCTCTTTGTCGCGAGTGCTCTCTCTCTCTCGCTCTATCTCTCTCTCGCTTGCTTTTCTCGTTCCTCTCGGACGCGCGCGAGCGAGCTTTCCGATATATCCGGTCTAGACGCAGCTTTTACTTATTCACGGTAATCGGCTCTGCCCCGCGAGTCCTCGTCTTACCTTCCCAGTTTATAGTCTGAAATTTTCAGACCGAACAAGACCGTGCCCAGTTTTTCCTCGATCGCGCACGCGATCCACCCGCGCCCCATACCATCCCGCTCTGTACTTAACCGCCGAGAAACATAGGCTCTAAAAATCAAATACACACGGCACCCTAGAAGAAAAACTTCGCCCGGCCACTTGTCTGGTAAATTAAATTTTATTATTTAGCCGTTTACACCCCGCCCTAGATCCGGACCGTTAAACTTTTTTTCTGAGTCATGCTCGAGACCGCTGCCACGCTGCGCTAAATCGAGTTCAATACCGTCGTCGAATCGGACGGTCTTTTATATACGACGTTCGCTAGACGGCCTCGTGGAAGTCGACGAGTGTCGAATCCGATTATCAAATCATTCGAAATGTTACCGGGTGAACTTTTATCACCTCCGAAATCAGATTTAAGTCGCCGCTCTCTCTTTGCTCGTGTGAAATATGAAAAATCGCGAGAGTCCCAGGAAAACTTTTGGAATTTAACGACGCCTCTTCGCTTCGCGAATTAATACGGCGCATAGTGAAAGGCTCGTAGTTCCTATACCAGATCGGTGGAACGTGTAGATCGTGCTGCTGTTGGTCCGTGCAAAAATTCACGAACTTTGTGAACACACTGTGAAGCATATCGAATTCTGATAACACACGGTGTAGCTTGCTCCGCAGTATGAATACCAGCGAATCCGCTGGTATAGCGGTGCGTTTAGACTAAACCAGTCGATGCTCGTTCCGTAACGTAACGAACTATGTTCGCGAATTCGAGCGAATGTTCGTGCGATTTAAATTTAGCATCGATGAAGTTATGTTCGAATTTTTCCGAAGCGAGGGATGAACGATCAGTTGCTTGTTTGCTCTGATCCTCTTCTAGGATCAATTCAATGGATATCTGGTGTGTGTTGCATTTCACGAAATTTACAGGACTAGGAAGAGTCACTGTTTACCTTGTCTCTCTATACCGAATGAAACGAATTCGTACGTCCTATTCCTCGGCAACAGCCAATTTCTATTTTGCATAAAAGTGTTCGGTCTAGTAAGCATTTCTTTGAAATTCCTCCGTTAATGGAATCCAACGTTCCAGAAACCAATGGGAGATCTAAATTCGCCAATGAATGGTCGATTACAGAGAATCGGTGCGTGTTGGTGTCGGTGTCGCGGCTGGACTCGAGATTTTTATTTCCCCATCCGGCAACGATTCCTCGTCGCCGCCGTTTCCCACCGTGCTCGCTTCTTTTTCTCGCTTTTCGCTCTCGCGCCCTGCCGCGCCGCGCCGCGGCATGAGAGAGCCCGCTCGGAGCCCGCGCACCGGAACGTCATAAATTCCGGGCCATCCTACTCCCAGCTCTCTTACCCGCTACCCTCTTCCTGTTCCCTTTCCCCGTTTCCTCCCTTTGCTTCCCCGTTCTCCGTCGCTTCCTCTGCTCGGTGTCCCTTCTCTCCCCTTTCTGGACTCGCCGGTGGTGGCTCCTCTGCGACCGAACGCGGGGGAGGGTCCCACTCTCTTTTTGCGAGCGGTTCGCGTCGGCTCCCCTCGGAAAAGCCGCGATAACGCGGAAGAAACGGCGGAACGTAATTAGAAAGAGTGCCATTTTTAAACCGTTCCGCCGCCGGCCGGTCCTCCCCCGCGTCCCTTTTTCCCGAAACGGTAGTCAGCATTCGCGGTCCTTCTCATGGACGCTCCATCCGCGGCCGGAGAAGATTATTCAGCGCAAGAGAGGTAGAGAGAAAGAGAGAGAGAGAGAGAGGACCGTCAGCGATATCGGAGGGAAGCGGCACAGGGAAATGGCCATTTTCAAATTAGACGAAACGCCGGGAAAAGTCCGTCCGGCGCGGCGCGAGATTTTCGAGAGACCGAAAAACAGAGAGAGAGAGAGGGAGAGAATGCTCTCCCGGTAAATTGGTCGTCGCAACTCTCTGCTCGGGAACGCAATTCCGACGGACGAATGAAAAACGTATCCGGAAAACGTTTCGATCGGAACCGAGGGGGGCGGACGGGGGGCGAGGGCGAGGGCTCGATTCGTGTATGAAATCGACTCACCCGCTTGCCTGAGTAGCATGGCGAACAGCAGCAGCGCGAGATCCATCCTCGGGATCCTCGCGCTAGCTCGCGCGCCGAGACCTCCGAGACCCTTGGAGGTTCCTGTCGCTGTTCCTCGATGTGAAACTGCTTTCAACGGCTGGTTGACTGTTCTCTCCTGGTCCCCTATCCTTCGTCGCACCAGTACCGTCCCGCGGAGCACGTTTATCCTGCGATAAATACGCACGTTTCCACACAATCACTGCGATCCGCTCGTGAACGGCCGCTACCCCGGACGACTGCAACCCTCCCGGCCATTACGCTCGACTTTCGCCAACGCTCCGGGGTCCGCGAAAAATCCGCTCCCACTGTAGTTCTTTCGCGGTATCGCAATTTTTCCGGGGGGAATCGACGGGAAGAGTAATTACGCACCGGGGTTAATCGAATCGCGCGCTGTTGTTCCTCGCGTTCGTAATCTCGTTCTTCTTTTCGGGGAAACGCCGCCGTGGGGGATCGGGATGAACGCGCGCAAAAACGCGAGAGGAGAGGAGAGGGTGATATGGAGGGAGACGTTGCCGTTGATCGTTGCCTGGCAAGTATTACCGGAGCCCCCGTATCTCCGTCGAGTGGGCTCTCTCGGATTGTTCGGGTTTCGCAGCGGCGCGAGACCCCGGAGAAGAACGATTGCCGACCGTTTAAAAACGGCTCCGGGGATTTCCGAAGTTTCCGCGATTTTTGAGTAACGCCGCGTCATCCGATCTGAGCGTCCGATAACGCGATAGTTTGGCACCGGGACAGACCCGCTGCGCTGGGAGGACGGGTAATTCTCAGTCGAATCTCTCGCAGCGATCGCAGCGTCAACGAAAAATAAGATCCGAGGATATCCAGTCGCGGCGGCGCGGCGCGGCGCGTCGTCTCGTTCGGGAGATTCGAGCAGATTCGAGCGACTGGAGAGAGCGAGAGCGAGAATCGGAGAAGTATACACGAGAATGAAAAAGATGGAGTTGGTGCGCGGTTTGTCGATCGGCCCCCTCGATTCTCGAAATTATTTCTCCCGATAATTACCCTCGGGAAATCGACGGCCGGCAGACTACGGGCCGGTTAAACGACAGTCGGGGAAACTTTAAGAGCGTGTGGGCGGAGTGGGGAACACGCCCGGCAAGTTCTCTTTACGATAGCGGGAATCGTCTCGTGGCGAGAGAGAGAACCCGTGTTCGGCTTCCGAGCGTCGCGGAAAAAGAGCCACGGAACCAAAAGAATGAGAAACAGGGGAGAGCGAGAGAGAGAGAGAGAGAGGCTCTCGCTCGTGGGTGGCTACTACAGCAGACACAGAATGAACGAACCGAGGGTGAAAGGAATGCCGCGAGAGAAGAAAAGAGAAAAAGGAAGCCAGCCGGCAGCGTACGGAGGGTACGGCTTTTAAATGCAACTTGTTGCAATCTCGCCCAAAGCTCCGAGCTTCTTCGACTGGGAAACGCGCACGTGTGTCTTTCGCCCCCCACCCCCCGGAGGAACGAGAGAAGCGTGCACACGCGTGGCACGCGTCCACGCGCGCACACGTCGATCGATCATGCTTCTCGATTCTCTCTGTTCGCGAATCTCGCTATATAGATCGCGCCGTCGATGATCCAGGTCGCTGACGCCGGTGGCCAGGCTCGCCAGATCCGCTCGGAAATCGATATTACGCGTTCGCCAAAACTTCGAACCGGAAGAGCGCCGACACCGGACCACCGACCGGACATCGAATTATTTAACCGGAGCAGCTTTCGCGCGGCTAGTAGTCGTCGCCCTTTTTGTTTTTCCTATGTCGTGACACGTGCAACACCGCCGTCGGCCAGCACGCGATCTCTCCTGTCTTTCTTTTTCTGATTCCATTTGGTGGTGTTTCGCTTCCCACGTAGCCAAACCGAGAGAGAGAGAGAGAGAGAGAAATCTACCTTGGCTGCCTTCACGTATGACGCGAATATGTATATTGATTCGAGACTATTCCCTTTCCAATTCAAAGAAGGGCGGACCGTGCCAGACGATTTGTCGACACATTGCCAGAGATGAAATTTCCCGAACCGGTATCCAACTTTGCAACCACTCGTTTTGCAGCCGCTCCACCACACGGTCTCTCCCCCCGAGTTTCCCGGTGTCCCACCGAATTTTCCGAGGATTTTCCCACTTGGCCGAGAAACTCGAGCCTCGATCGCCGAGATTTTATTGCCCTCGTAAAGGCGTACGTCATCGATCATGAGGATTTGCTGCGACCCATCACTGTGTATTATTCAACACGTTATCAACCGGTCTCGTAATTTTTTAAAGTCCGTAGTCCAACGACTTTCTCGTTAATCCTTCAACAGCAGTGGCGATTTCAATCCTAATCCAACGAGCCAACGACCTTTCGGTAACGCAGTCGAGCAACCACGTTTCAGATTATTATGTGAAAGAAGATTTTTAAACTTCCTTTTTGGTACAACACTATTACTGAGAATCCCAATAATTGGCTTCCGGTGGATACAGTGTTAATTGGGGATTTGTTGCACTGGGTTAATCCGATGGCTATGAGAAGATGTTGCAACGATGGTAGGAGATGCATTAAAATAAGATACATTACAGAAAATGTATTGGATTGCGAGATAAATTGCGAGATAATATCGGATACAAGAGAAAAGGTGCACAGATGGCATGAGAAACGTTAGAGTAATAAGATACATTATAAGGAATCTCTTGAATTACAGGGTAAAATCTATTGAATCCATGGAAAAGTATACAGAGATAGCAAGGGAATCGTTGGAATAATAAGACACATTGCTAGGCATCTATTGAATTACAGGGTAAAGTTGAATACCACAGGAAGTATGCAAAGACGGCAAGATATATTAGGTTAGTGCAAAAGTTCGTGCCCGGTTTCGTATTAAAATACAAGGAATGACAACGTTGAATAAGAATTGTTTAAGAATTCCTTGCAATATTCACGTATTCTAAGGTATTAGGTCGGCGCACTATCTCGTATTAAAATACAACAAGGAACCGGACTTCTGCACTGACTATATACATTAGAACAAGTAATACGTTAATACTGCAAGGAATTCTTGAACAACCCTTGTTCAACTGTGACGCGAGAATGTTGAGATGCAGCACTACCGGTTAAAAGCGTGGTACCGCTCGGTGAACATTTGAGAATGAATATATACTCCTTAAATCGCCAGTCCTAAGTAACTATAAACGTCTTCCTCGAATTACTAAAGAGCCAACTATCTCGGTAATTGCTTTCACAAATGTCAAAAGCGATCTCCGCGGTGCGAGTCGATTAAATACAAAATCGGTGACGGTTTGAAATTTCTGCCGATACCGTATCAAAAGACAATTCTCAGTTATTAATGCGAAATATTCTCCGGAAGACTCGATCTCCCTCTGTGCGGAACAAAGTAAAATAGATCCTGGCCCGCGCAGAAATCCCAGAGTAAAATTTCCCAGTATAAATATTCAATATTTCCTCAACGGGTAGGCAAATACTTATGAGTATTCAGTAGCGTGCGCCACCACGGGCAAACCTGCTTGAAAATTTAAACCGATCGCTGCGACACGGAGGATTATGGTCCCGTTCCGAGACGATCTATCAAAGTTGCAAAAGACTGATGCGCGAATCCAGAGTTCCGGTGGAACGACAGGTCGCCGGGGTCTTGACGAAAGGGAAACCGGTCTTCTGGCCAAGGATCCAGGATCAAAAGCAAGTCTGAAGATCAAAAAAAGGTCCACAGCGAAAAATCGGCGGAAGAAGTTTGAGGACTTCCGGGAGACGGAAGAGGATGCGGGATCGTTGTATCCTTACTGGAAGCGGCGATTGGTCGCGGAAGTTGTTCGGAGAGGTGTCAAAAAAATGTTTAAAACTGTTCCCAAGTGTAAGATCCAATGATAAGAACAAGGTCCCAAGATCAAACGAAGATACGAAAGAAAGAAGTTCGAGTTTGGGGGGTCGCAAGTCCGATAGATAAAAACGGTGAAAACGGGCGAAAAATCGGCGGCCGGAGTTGGGGTACGTCCGGGGTTGCTTTGGGATCGTCGATGTATCCGTACTGGAGGCGGCGATTGGTCGCGGACGTTGTTCTCAGCGGTGTAGAACGGCGTCGCGACGTGTCGCGGCGTGTCGCGGCGCTGCCCGGCACGGCACGGCACGGCGAGGAGCGTCTCCGAGTGAAAGTTCGCGTCGCGGATGGCCGATGCCGACTACGAAAGCTCGACGTCGCGCCAGTTTAGCTCCGTGTGCGCCGGTGGGCCGTGCACCTGGGCGCGTGCGCGTTGCGGCCCGGCCAGGTGCAAAACGCACGCGGCCGACACTCGAACTCGAACGAGAGCTGTCTGACAAACCGACCAGTGCACACCGCGCGCGCCGCGCCGAGCCGCGCCGCGCTCCGATAGCCGATCTTCGGCTTTCGACGCTGCTGTTTACGCTCTGCTCCATCGATCCATATCCTCTCTTCGATTCCTCGGAGGATCCCACGCGACAACGTCGATGGATATTTGCCTGTGGTACTTTCCGATTCGCCACTGGAAAGCCAAAGCTATCGTGAGAGATAGCGCGCGGATGCATCGGACTCCAATTTCTTAACCTTAACGATCATTTCGGCGTGATACCACACTGACATCCCAGGAGCAGCTTCTGTTAGTTCCTCTCTCTCTCTCTGTATGATACTGTTTATCGCGTTCACTGGCGCGTCTTAATTCTAAAAATCTTCCACAAAGAATTTAATTAATGAAACCGAATTTTAAAAATGACATATCGGTATCCTCGAATTCTCGGACGACGGAAATTTTTACGATTACATGTCAGCGACTCATTAAAATTTTCTTTTACAGATTGTCGAACACACTTCCTAGAAATCGATGTTAATCCTATTGTTGGACTTAATATAAACAGCTAATCAGTTAAACTGGCTGGTAATAAATTAGATTTTCGGTGATTCATTTATAAATCTAGGTTAACGTGGACCCATGTCACTCTCGAGCATTAATTATGAGATACGGCAGCTATTGTTACATTTATTTATTTTGTCCACTAACTTTAATCAACTGAAAATAATAATGCTTTTAGTAAATGCATAAACTGATTATGTTTTGCGATATCCATTTCGCAGGGGTGAAAAGCGCGAAGATCGAAATTTCATACTTATTATAAGGAAGTACTGGACAGTGTTGAAATGGAGGTTGATAGAATATAACGCTGCAATTGATTCGAGAAGCTTCGTTTAACCCTTTTTGCCACGGTGCTGTAGACCGAACAGAGATTATTGAGCCATGTCCACATTTATTACCGCACCTCGTTACTCGTAATCTCATCGCTGTGGTAACGAGATTCTGTTCGAGACCCATTTTTAATTTTATTTTATCTGTTTACTGCTATCAATTCCAGTAATTTCTCACCGCATTCGTATTATATCAACGCGTTCAATTGACTTTAAATAGTTATATCCACAATTTTTTTGTAAACATTACAGAATGATGTCACGAGGGTGATGACAAACATCCCCCATTTTAATAAAAAGGGGATTTATACAACGACTCATTTTTTCAGCATTGGAAAACCATGTAACGAATTAGGTAGATTAGAGTGGAAAAGGTCGTTCGTGTCCTCTGTCGATGGCTTTAATATATTCACGTTGACGTTAAAATAATGTCGAATTTGATGGCGCTTTAAAACTTGTTGGGTTTCCTATATTCGAACTGGAGTTTGTAGCAGATGAAAGTCAAAAGCTTTCCCGGCAAAACCTGCTTTCGGAGACGAAACTGGCACGCTGTTTTCTCTTCGAGACGCAATTAGAGTTTGATCGTAATAAATCTTCCCCTCCCACAATATATAAAGTCCGTCTAAATTACAACCTACTAACAAAACATTTCGCTCGATGTTACAAGCGAAAACATTGCGAGACAGTTGATTATAAAAGGATCATGTAAATATTCTAGATCGGAAGAAACGTGTTGGTTTCGACGTTAAAATAGCGACAGTTGTCCAGACCAGAGATCGGAAGATTTATAGAACTTTTTAATACGTCCCACGTCAAACATGAACTGGCAGAACTCTGTTAAAAAACGTTCCAATGAGAACAGATGGAGGAAAGTTCCTGAAAGTGAGAGCCTTAGTTTGAATAGAACGTACAAAATACGGAACGAGAAAACGTCCTATATCAAGAACAGATACTTCGTACTATATTAAAAAAGTTCTCGGTCATCTCACTGTTCTAATTCTCAACAGTGACATTCTTAGAAAAAACCTATTGTCACGTTGTCTCCTTTATCTCGATTTTTCCATTCGATCCAGTCTGTGCAATGATCGATCCGTAACATTCCTCGGAGTGTCGGCTATATCGCTGCCTCGCGGAACTTGGACCGCAACGCGACGGTACGGCGACGAGCGAAGCGCGCCGCAAAGGGAGGAATCGGCGAGTCTCGTTTTCGAGCGTAACGGAACGACACCCGGTACAACACCGTGTCCCGCGTAATTATCAATATCCGGCCCCGTTGCCAGCCAGACTCGGCGAACGCGGATCGATACGAAACAATAGTTAATTCCACTCTGATTGTTGTTAGTATTCACGGCCCCGGGAACGCGTCCCATTTCCGTTCGAGCGGCTCGAGTTTTCTCCGAGGGCAAATTGAAAATAGTCGGCGCGCGTTAACGGGATTCTCGATCGATTCGAGCGCGTTCTGCACGTAGAACGAACGTATGTTGTTGTTGTCGGGCCGCGTAATCGAGATCTCGACCGATCAAACGTCCTCTGGAAAGCGTCCTGCGCCGCGACGCACGAGGACCGCGAGGATCGATCGCGGCTAAATCGCGCGCGTTTCGGCCACGACGTTCCGTGGAAAGATAGACAGAGATAAAAGAGAGAGAGAGAGAGAGAGAGAGAGAGAGAGATAGGCGAGAGAGAGAGTGGAGGCAGGTCGACGGACGAAACAATTATTCCATTTTCACCGGGAGCGCGACGCGCGCGCGACTGGATTCGAGGGACGCTTTAGAGGCGATAATAAGCTCGGTCGTTTGTAAACGCGTTCCGCGGGGAAATCTTCGTGAATGGAAAAAAAGGGACGGAAGTAGGAAGCGAAAGCGGAGGAGAAATTAACTTTCCGCTGTTTTCTTTTCCCGGCGATTCGTCGACGTTACAGATCTCCCCGCCCTTTCTCACGATTTTCTCTCTTTCTCCGACTCTCTCACTCTCTCTCTTTTTCCCCCCATCTGTTTCGAGGAAAGAAACGCATTGCCTCGCGTGGCACCACCGTTGCCGGGATGCGGTCGGATCCATCGCCGGCATGAAAACGTAACGGGATAATCGTTTTTCCCGACCCTCTAGGCCTCTCTAGCTCCAGCCGCCGCGCCGTACCGTGCCGTGCCGTGCCGCGCCGCGTCGAGCAGAGCCGAGCCGCCCCCACCTTCTTCATGGGTCACTTTGTTCCGCAAACTGAAACTGACGCGATGGCCAATTTCGTTCGTTACGGTAACGATAATGGTAATCGTTAACCGCGCGCGCTCTCTCCGCGCGCCTCACCGCACCGCAGAGGGACAGGAGCAGAGAGAACGAGAGCCGTGTTCGACGTCGAAAGGGAACCCTCGGCCCCGGCTGGATCAAAGCCGGCCGAGTCTTTTTTCGTTTGTTTCGCGCACGTCCTACTCCCGACGGACGATATCGCTTTTCCCGTCCGATTCGTGGGGCGAAAAAGCAAAACTCGGTCGTCGATGCGGCGCGGCGACGCGACGGAGGAAAAATCGCGGAGGGGGCGGCAGCAAACGGGGTACGCTATGGTAACGGCAGGCTTTATCAGGGACACGCGTCTTCCTGGTTTTCGACAGCGGAGACAGAGCGCGACTACTCCGCGCGGAGCGTTTTCTCGGTGGAGCCGAGCGAGTCCAACCGATTAAAAAGCGGAGGAGTCGGGGATTGGACCGATGCACGTGTTATCGAACCAACAACCTACGGGATAAAATCGTTGCCGTCGCGTCGCGTCGGGACGCGGATGGGACGCGTGGTGTAGGCTTGTGTATACACAACGGGGGGAGGAACCGGAGCGACGCACCCCGGGAAAGCGTTGAAATCTCGTTCCCTTTACGCCGGTTGCGGTGCTCCTTTGAAAACAGTTGCGGTACGAATCCCCCGGTCCATAGGTATAGACGATAAATTCCATTGTGGTTTGCAGCGGATTGAGAAGACAGCGAAATTGTTTTCGCTGGAAAACCACGTGCCCACCCCTTTCCCCCTCCCTCTCGCCATACGACCTTTTCCACGGGCAACCACCCATCCACCCATCCACATACAGAGTCACCCTCTTTTCGGTATCGCGTCGATCCCGACGATTTGCGGTTACGTCATCAAAGACGTTGTACTTTGGTAGCCCGGGCGACCCGAGGACGGACGGCTTCTACGGAATTGGCGCAAATCGATTATCCCGTTCATTAATCGAACCACCGGAGGGCCGATAAACGATCCGCTTCTCCGAGGAAGGGACACCCGCGAGGCGGACCGTTCGGAAATTGCGCCGCTCGAAACACCGTTCCCTCTCGAAATCGTACGTTCTCCTTATTGGCGGTTCGTCCGAATATCGACGCTCATCCGCTCTGTTTCTCTCTCTGTCTCTCTCTCTCTCTCTCTCTCTCTCTCTCTCACCTCCACATTCCCGACCCCCATTCCCTCGTTCACTCGTTCGTTTCCGTTTTCGTCTTCGTTCCCGATGGCTGCCAGCGTCGACGACGGCCCCGGCTCTACCGAAATAAAGTTGCTATTTGCGAACACCTGGACGTCGATATTTAGCAGCCGAGCACCGTGTAACCTCGGTCGAAATAAAATCGTCGATATTGGGAATTTCAGAGAACAGGGCGTATGGATTCGATCAACGATCCTCAGCAGCTATAGATGCGTAAAGATTTTGAGGGAGATCCTAGGGCACAGGGCGAGGGAAATGAAATTGTCGCTGCACCGAGAGTTTTACCGGAAAAGAGCACGCTGCTGTGATTCGTGGCGTGATCAGCCAATTTACTAATTTTCTCACGATTCTTATGGCTTTGCAGAAGGTCCTGATACCACTATACACAGTAGGAAGAATGAAGTTGCCATTCGCAAACAACTGGAGTACCTGGAGTAACTGGAGTTATTTTGCACGAAAATGTCTAATTATTAGACTACGGGTTTTACGAATTTATGGCAAAAATGAGTACGTGCAATTTAGAACAGTGAAAAAATTAGAAGACTTTAAGAGTATTAATATATTATTTTCACTACATTAAAATTATTAGTGAAAAATATAAATTTATATTTAGCTCCTGAGTCTTGCAATTGAAGCACAAACATTTTATTTTGCATGAAGATTCCGGAGTGTATTAATTATTATCAAGAGGGAATAGAGAATAGTATGCAGTATGGTAGACCGAGTGAAGATGAATAAATGTAAACCATTTCCATTTCTTGACCGCGAGGTCGAAATTGAATTTATGTATACTGATTTGAGTTTGGGTCCAGACACGGTAATCCGGGGCGAAAAAATTTTAATTGCGCGGAAATTATTGTCGGATGCGACGGATCGATACGGTCGACCTGGTCCCGCGAAACCAGCTCGAAGAAGACGCGACCAGCTCTGTCACGCGACCGACGGCCCGTGCGGAATTCGTAATTAGCGGACTGCGTTCAGCGTGTAACTGTGCGGTCGCTAAACGAAGCGAGACGCGCTCGACTCGTGGCGAACGCTCGCGCTCCACGCTCGATAATCGACCTCGGTCTTTTAACCTAGCACGCCTCTTCGGGTTTTGGGGGGTCAGTCGATCGTTCGCACCACTGAGAAGGAATCTGGAAGCAGCTCGTGAATAAAACGGTGAGCTGTGAATCCCTGAAAACAGACCACCTCTCCGACGATGGCAAGTACTAATTAATAGACTGGGAATTTTATTTATTATTAAATAATTAATGCGTCAAATACGAAATTGAAAAGACATTAGAAGAATTTAATTTATTTCACTTTTGTTTTGATAGATAGATTTTTATGAATTTTCTGAATTTTGTAGACCGAAGGTACCTATCAAAATATTTAAGTATACTAAGATGAAGCAAGTACATTGTATTACATTTCGTGTTTCACGTATTTTTGCAAGAGTTTTCCAGGCTGTTTGCGAGAGCTACGTTTCAACCCATTCCATTCACCGGCGAATCGATCGGGTAATCAATCTCATTAATTTAATCGACCCCTTCCGAACATTTTTAAAAACGTCCATTATAGGACATCGTTGTGGCGAACTATCGGGACAAGCTCTATGTAACTTTGAGCTAATAATTACTCCTCGCGGACCAATGAATCCGCTCGAAAATGTAGGCGATCCACCACCGGTTCAATCCACCCCTGATGCAGCAGCACAAAATTTATTTCAATCTACTAATTCGATAGGAATCCGCATTAAATAAATTCATCCGGTTGTGCTTTTAAAAAGATCACGACATTTCATCGAGCCGCGATTATACCGAGTTAACAAAGTTTCATTTCGCTGGACATATCGCATCGAAAATCTATTCTTCTATTAGTGGAGAATATTGATCTGTTCTTCGCTCGGAAAATTGGACACCAGAATTATTCCGATATGGACTTCGCTAAATTATTTAACTCTACATTACGAAGCTGTTCAATCTTGTGACGTTAGAAGATATGCCGACTGCTTACCAAATATAACTTTCAGATTTCACGTATTCCGTTTCATTAGAAGGTAAAATATTTTTCTTGGCTAACCAAAAAGTTAATTAAAACATATTCGTGTTACAAACGTAATATACAGGGTGGTCCACGCAACTTGCACACCTATAATAACTTCCAAAGTATGCGTTGCACGAAAAAGTTTTGTATATAGAAGTTGCATGGTCTGAAGGGGTACATTATGTAGTGTATTTATTTTTTTTAGAAAAATATGGAAGAATGTCGAATTTTGAGTAAAAAAGTATTGACCTTCATTAGCCCTAAACCTAATAATTAACGAGTAATTGCACTTTATTGCTGAAAATTTTCTTCTTGTAATTCAAGTTAGAAATTCAACCTTATCACAGATTTCCGCAAGACAGCTTCTTAACATATTACGCGAAGAAAATTTTCAGGAAATAAAGTGCAATTACTCGTTAATTATTAGGTTTAGGGCTAATGAAGGTCAATACTTTTTTACTGAGAATTCGACATTCTTCCATAGTTTTGGTATAAAAAATATAGTATTCCATTTAAAAAAACAAAGTCGACCTTCAAATCTTCGAAACGCTTCCACCTGTAAAAAAAATAAATACACTACATAATGTACCACTTCAGACCATGCAAGTTCTACATATATACAAAACTTTTTCATGCAACGCATACTTTGGAAGTTATTATAGGTGTGCAAGTTGCGTGGACCACCCTGTATATCAGCGAAATAGATGACTGCAAGTAGTAAGAGTCAATGTCTGACACGACGCAGGATCAGAAATAGTTAAACCTGTGGCTGTAAATCGTGCATGCATCGCAACATTGTGCGTACGATTGGTCGGAGTCGAGCTCTAAATACGTCAGTGGAAGCAGATTAATTAGCACGCGATACGCAGGTGACCGGTCGGTCAGGTTTACGACAGCGTGATCGCGATGTGCGTCGGTTCGCGACGTGCGACAACCGCGTCGACCGAGTTTTCGAGAATTTAAAGCTTGTTGGCCGGTCGCGGGAACTTCCGTTGCTTATCCGAATAAATAAGGACGTTCCTCGACCGCAGAGTGTATAGGTGTATCGACCATGGTTCTCGGCCCGCCGCAGCGGCAACCTCTACTACTGGGTTTCTGGGAGTGTCTGGTCTTCTTCTGGTTTCCGTCGCGACGGTGCGGTGGTCCGTCGCGCGCGTCCGTCGTCTCCGCGCCCTGTTGCACCGGCTCTAGGCAGCCTGACCGTCTGAAACGTAACCTGCGGGAACGGAGAGGGAAAAGAAGGCCGGCGGAGGCTCGGGAGGGCGGGAGACCGAACTCGAGGGTGTAGCTTTCACAACCTTTCCCGGCTACGGAGTTAATATTTATCGAGGCTGCCTGTAATTTTCTTGAGAGTTGGCTGTGGACTTCTAACCGACCGCGGCCGAGGGGCCGCGCCGAGGGGAGAGAAAATAATTAAGGTAACTCCGGAGGACCGGTCTCCGTCCCTCTTACTCTCTTTTCCTCTTTCTTTCTTTTCTCGTGTATTCGGCTGAGGGGATCGACTACTTTTCCTCGTTTCGTCTCGCGGCCGTGTTATACTCTCCTGCTGGGCGCGCGTCGAACAGCCTCGCGTCTTTCCTCGTCTCGCCGTCGCGTCGTGTCGTCGCGTCGTCGTTGCGATCCTCGTGCCTCTTATATTGACTTTGCTTCGAACAGTTTTGTTCGGGATCGGGACGAGTAATCGAGAGGCTCGTTCAACAGAATTTTACGACTCCTCGTGCGTTTCGACTTTTCTCCATACACTGCTCCCTCTCTCTCACTCTCTGTCTCTCTCTCTCCCCCTTTCGTTCGGGAAATCTATTCGTATTTGCGGAGGTACGACAGCGAGCGCTGTTCCTACCTTTTTTCCTTACCTCCGTGGAGGAGGAGGAGGAGGAGGAGAACGTACCTTTTCCCGCGAGACGGGTCGCGGACTCGAACAAGATCATTGGCTGGAGGGAGAATCAGTAACGTTTCTCGATAAGAAGATAGAGGAGAGCCGTGCGTTGTCGTAAAACGTACGCGAGCATGAGACACGAGAGTCGATCGTTGTATATTCTCGCGTGGCAGCTCGATCTACCGGTCTCGCGATCGCGTATAGTTAAGAACGCGGCGAACGGGTGACTACATGATCGATGTGGGTAATACGTCGGCTCGGATTGTCCTTGGAGTTCTATGTCTATAGAGTTCAACGCACGCCTACTTGTGGCAAGAAACGCCCATTCCTGGCAGCTCTTTCTATTCTGGGCCGCAGGAGCAACCGAACCACGCCTACTCAGAGGAAACCACGCCTATTCAAAGGAAACTACGTCTAATCCACGCAAATGGGCCACTATAGACAAAATGTGTCATTGCTATATTATACAGTGACAGCGGGACAGACAGAAATAGCCGTGCTACGAATTTGGTGCACGCCTTAAAACGTCTTGGAACACGGTAGAAAATTCGAAGCTTCGCGTCTATCTTCCTGGCCCAATTCCTTCGGGAAAAGCCTTGGATTGGTTGGGGCGTGCGTCATCCAGTTTCTTGAAACAAGGCGTACGCGGGATCGATACTGTTATCGACCGGCTCGTTACCACGGGAAAAATAAAACCGTTTTGGGAGGGCGCGCGCGCGAGTGAGCGAGCTCAGATATTCGACAGCTACGCGACGGCGTATCAACAAGTAAGTCGGCGGCCCGTTCCCTTCCCTAAGGTTCGGTTCCGTTCCGTTCCGTCCCGTTCTCGTCGACTAGCAATATCGGGTCGAAGCGAAGAGAAGAGAAGGGGCGAGGCGCGATACCGTGTCTAGCGAGCCCTCGTTGCTTGACGGTTGATTTACGAGGCGGTCGACGCGACGCTCTGGCCACAATTCACGTTCTGCTCATCTCGATTAATTGGTCCACCCTGTCGCGGAGCTTAATTTATAGACGCGTGCCAATCGTCTGCCACGAGTCGTCAACAAGTGGCCGATTCGCCGGGACCGTTTCAGGAAACGGACGACGACCCGAAGACGAGAGGGAAGAGATCCTCGATCCCGTGGTAATACGGGGGCGGTTTTATCGATCGTCGAATGAACGTCGAAAGAAAATGGAAGCGGGAAGGTTGGAAAGGTGGAGCAAGAATTAACGGGAAAGCGAAGCCGCTGCGAACGGAGGGACCGGTCCGGACGGCTGTTCCTATGGGAGGTCGAAAATGCACTTTTTATCGCGTTACATCTTGTATGCGCCGCGGTATCAGGTCCGCGCATACATATTTCCTAGCACGTTCACTGCACGTAGCCCGCTACACGGCCAGCCAACACCGCGCCGCGCCGCGCCGCGCCGCGCCTGCTCCCTCGATCTCTGATCGTCTGCGACGGCCTCTCGGCTTACCCCAAGCAAGCCCCAGCGAGTACGACTGCTTCTTCCAAGCCTTTTACCCCGAGTATCGAGAAATCAACGAACCGTTTCGCCCACAGACAGAGACACACGGCGTCTGCCAGCTCTCCACGATGTTTTCCCCCAAATTCTCTGCGGACTTTCCGAGAAACGATGCGGATCGCCACGAAAAACCCGCGAACACGCGTTTGGGAAAACCTAACCGGCCGCGATCGACGTGCTAGGTCGTCGAAACCATACTCCGGACAATAATCTTTGCCAAATATTGTTATAGTATCGATACGCATCATTTTTCAACACTGTGCTCTCGACTTTCAATGCATTTCTACGGGCATAAAAGAATCCTCTCCAACGATGAACCTAACGTATTAAAGCGCAAAGATATTACATTACGAGATAATATTACCGTACTCCTACCCCCACGATTTCACATTTAATCCAACGAGACTTGCCACTGGGGCAATAGAAAAGGACATTAACAACGTTCCTATGTTTGTGGCTGGCCCCAATGTCATAGCCTGCCTTCGTATAGTGCTGTTTCTTAAAAACTGTGTCGTGCGCGTTTAAGAAAAAACAAAAGAATGGAAAAAAGTGATATACCCTTATTTTCAGTTTCCATAGGTTTCTGGTTCTGTGTACTTTGGTTTTGTTTGTCCCGAATGTTGTAATAAATCTCTTATTAAATTTCCACACTAAAAAAATAACTAAGAACCACCCTAGTTCCGAGACCCTGTCTAACGGCTAGATAAAATAGCCATCGTCCAATTATCGGCTCTTAAACCACGAATTGCTCGCGCGGATCCGCGGTTGCCTCGAGCGGGTGGGAAATTAGCCGGCGTGTTGGTCACGGTCCATCGACGCTGTATCCGCATTAATCCGTTAGCG
Source organism: Lasioglossum lativentre (assembly GCA_916610255.1). NCBI lineage: Eukaryota > Metazoa > Arthropoda > Insecta > Hymenoptera > Halictidae > Lasioglossum > Lasioglossum lativentre. Next base: position 33,281,732 of record OU744355.1, on the reverse strand, counting down.
GGCACTTTCGTTCTCTCCGGGGTAAGATTTATGGCTGGGCCGTTTTCGACGCGATTAAGTGCCGAGACGTCGCGCGCTTGACTCTCCTCGAGCGTTCCGCAACGTTCGCCTGCTCGCGCGCGCGCGCGCGGCCCTTTTAATGGGTTATACGCGGCTTGTCCCGAGCTGGAGTACTCCGTTGCAGCAGTGGCAGGCAGCGTCGGGTGGCGGCGGCACAGCGTACACTAGGACCAGTACGAGTCTTTAATCAATTATGCAAATGATTTGCGGACTACTACCGCCCGTATCTCTTTCCCCTTCTGCCGGCGGGACGCGCAATCCCGGCTGTCCCTTTCCCTCCGGCCCCGGAGTGAACCTTTCCCTTTGTGGCGTCGTCATACCCGTACAAACCACTCCCTTCCACTGGCTATTTCGACGGCGACCTCTAACACACCAGTCTTTCCGTTTCTTTCGGTCTCAAACTAACTAGCACCGAGAGAGAGGGAGACCGGGAGAAAGAGAGACAGAGAGAGAGAGAGAGAGAGAGAGAGAGAGAGAGAGAAAAGGAGCGAAGGCACGCGGGGCGGGTGCCTCGTTTATTAAAACTTTCGCATTAACTCGCTTTAGACGCGCGTTCGTTTTCTATTTGCGTGGGGCGGCGCGACGGAGCGCTGTACGTGCGCATTATTCCCCTCGGTGGCGAGGAGAACACCCAGCCGAAAACGCGCTTGTCCTCTTTTCAAAACCGGCTCTCGCTCGTCACCGACGATCCCCAAGCCAGTGTTTGCCAGCCGCAGATATCGCTTCGAGTGCAGCACCCAGAGTCTCCCGGCATTCTCTCTCTGTCTGCGGTCCCTGTTCCACTTTGCTCTCGCTCGCCCCCTGCTTTTCTTCTCGTTCCGGCCGTTTCACCCCTCCCTCACCCTGTATACCCTCTGCCCCGCTCTTGTATCACCCTCTCCGATCCTCCTCGGCCCTCTCTCTAACGAGTTATGTTTCGCGCTCTCGTCGCGAAACTTCGGATACGAGATTACCGTGCTGGTCGCCCACTCGAGCACCGTTCCTCGACATTATGGAAAACGCGAGACTAGACGTTTCCCCGCCACGCGAAGCTACACAGAGCCCTCGAGCCTCCTGGAGCATCGGCGCGGCGTTCTCCTTCCGCAGCGTCGGAACGAGATTTAATGCGCGTTCGAGGCTCCTATCGTTATGGTTACCGGAATATATCGACGTCTCCCCGCCGAACGAGATGCGCGTATTTATCTCGACGCGGGCGACAGTGGGAAAGAGCGAGATAAGCAGCGAGATCTCGCGACGACGCGACGCGACGCCGCGCGCCACGCCGCTCGCCTGTAACAATGCCTCTTGATTCCTCCGCCGATGGGAAAACGGTGCAGATATCGAAATATCCGGGCGAAGTGGAGTGCAACGATAACCGGTGACGGAGCGCCGAAAGTCGACGCGAATCCCCCCAAAAAACCCGAAGGAGATTGCACCAGGGTTTGCTAGTGCGTCGACGCAATGTCTGCGTCTTGTAATCATTAGACTGTCGATAATCGTGCGTTCATATCGTTGTAAAGTTATAACATCGATTTTTACGCTTGGCAGACAATATTTTTAATATATACTGTTTCAACGAAAGAATTTTGGTCTCTACACCCTCAGGTTTCTTTGATATGTATAAAAATAGGTTTCAACCCCTGTTCGGGGATTGGTTGAAAATGTACCCGAAACATATGAACACGGATGGAAATTCTGTATGTATCGGGAGCAGAATAGAAAAGCGAGATGAGAGTGGCGTAGATTGACAAAGTTCGTCGTAGTGGATCGATTCGACGTGTGTAGAAGATCGATCTCGAGTTCTTCGGCGTCGAATAGGTTCGAATTTCCTTGAAGCGAGGTGTGCGTCGGTCGCGATATCCGGTTTCGCGTAGGAGGAACAAGCGAGCGAGCGTCGCGAGTCGTAGAGAGCGGGAGAAGATCCGGCAACGAGCGAGAGACACCCCGTGTATATCTCGAGTTCAAACGAGGATCGCATGCACGAAGCGTTTCGTGTCGCGGCGGCGTTGCTCTTCGCACCCCTGGGGACCCGGCTGCAGGACCCGAACGGGAGAGAACGCTCCCGTCGACGTAATTTTTTAAACGTTCAACGATAACGTTCCTCTTCTTGTTTTATGGACGAGGGACGAGGCTGGGCGGTTCGGTGGCGTGCACGAGGATCGTGCTCGCGGCGACGCCTCTCCTCTCCGAACACGTTTTTGCTTGGTCTTTAAGGCTGCCTGCCCCGGAACTACTTCATATTTACGAGAACCGAGACCGTCGCCGTAAAAACTCCGTACTGGGTTCGGCCGGTCTATCCGATACTCGTCATAGCAATAACCTCTCATCCGCTTTCCACACATCCGTTACACCGCACAGTGCGTCAAACCGGTGAACTTTGTGTGAAAATTGTAAACCTAGAAAGCAACGTACACAGAGTTTTATAATTAACAGAGACTCGAATCTAATCCAGCTTTTCGCTTCCTGTGCTCGTCGACCCTCTTCTGCTCTTCTACATCTTGCTGCCTACCTCTCTTGGATCGGTAAATTTAAATATACATTTATCTATTCGTCTTCTTGTACCACGGATTAACCGTACCTCGCTATATTTATCTGCTCCTGTTTAATCCTGACATGTTATCCTTCCAAAACCATTAATGCGAAGTTATTCTATTTCTATGAACCACCCCTCTGTTATAACCCCGCGGTAAAGAGCCCTTCTTCTAGAGGCACCGGCATTTTATTGCGCGCCGGCTTTCAGTGACGCGGGAATTAAATCAATGATCCCCATTTAAGCGCCGCGGCGAAGGGGATTGACATTATCAATGTCGATCAATCAGGGATTTTTCAGAAGATCTGGGTTACTCGAGGCTGCTGAATCTTTCATGGACGGATTAAATAAAGGTTATCGTTCTATCTTTGGCTTGTCTTCTTCTCCGTCGGTTTTGGCAGTTCGATCGCTTGCACATCGAATCGGAGAAACGAGGGACGCGAGCGAGCTTTTGTTTATCGATGCGGGCCGAGCAAAACGATGCAGATGTCTCGGCAGACGTCCGTCTGTATGTTCGATCTTTCTAGCGTGGTTGTTGCTGTATCATGGATGATTCTCGCGGTATTTTCGTCCGTCAGATACGTGCCCGTAAGATCGGACAAATTTTTCCCGCGAGCGGCAAATGTCAGACGAATAGTCTGCGATATAATGTCAAGGGTTGCGAGTGCATTATTCACGGCTGCCTCGAGTCCCGTTCGATTCCCCCTTTTCACCTTTTGCGTTACGTCGAAATCAAAAGTACAATTTATTTTCGTCAGAACGTTCTATTAATAACCACGCTGATATAATCATTGTTCTCCCGCGTTCAACGCAAATCTTCGTCGAGTGGAAAATCTCGATGGTTCCACGGCGCTGCCACACCGGCGAGATAATACTTCAGACGGAGCAGAAACGGTGTGTGCACGAAGCCGCAGCATTGAGCAACTTGGCGAGAGATGACCATAAATCCGCGTGAAAACCGGAAACTCTGTTTGAAGCTGATTGCGAGCTATCCTATTGTTTTGTATCCATTTACGCTCACGCCGAAGCTCTGCCCGCACCTCCTCTTTTATCGGTCCTGAAACCTCTCTTTGTACCCGCGACGATTATTAAGAGACTGCTGAAATTATAAATATATTCCACGTGAAAAAATACCTCGATAGCAATATTTTCTCGCAGAGGGCTTCCTGTGTCGAGAAAAATTGGGTCAAACATTTTTACGAAGCCGAGTGCTATTGAATAGAGCGTCTGATCACGACTGGCCGTTTCTACTGCGCGTATACATCGAGGCACGCCTGTGAATAGACCCTTCTGTTTATGAGTCAATGATTCTACTCATGAAGTGCATGCACGCTGCATGCGTGCTACTGCGTACACAGAAGTTACTGTGTCTGATTACAGCTCACTGTTTCTACTTATAAAGTAATTTTGTATTTCAGAAATTATCGAACATTTTTGGGGACCACAAACGCATAAAGATTGCAAGATGAGTTACCATGAATTGCCGAGGTCGAGAGAACGAAAGTAAAACGAAACTGAAAGTAGGAAGAAGAGGATACTGTACAAGACATTGCGAGTCCGAGATTTTTCGGAGAAGTGAAAGAGGCTGGGGTGGACAGCGAGAACTCACGGGGAATAATCGTTACCGAAGTTTCGGTTCGAGGACGAATCTGGAATTGGCTGACCAAGATCCGTGGGAGCCGCAGCGGAAGTCGGCCGATGAATCGGACCGAAGGAACTTCCCATCGAATTAGAGAAAAGTGTTCTGGTGGCGTCCCGCTTGCACCAGCTACGACAAACTTCCCCGTTAATCTCCTGGAAACCCCTACGGGTCTCGATTTATCGACGATATCCGATACGCGGAGCTTCTTCCTCCGATTTATTCCACCCCCCACCACCACCACCACATTTTCCTTTCCCTCGTCCTCTCTTTCTTCCGCAGCTTCGATCAGCAACGACGATTTCGTTTCTCTCTCTCTCTCTCTGTTTCCCTCCCGTGTTCACGGTGTCTTCGTTTTCCTCTTTTTCGTAATATACTCCGATCAGACGTTTTACAATGAATCCGTTGTTTCGACGTAGGGACTTGTGGGTACAGGCGTCGCCGTCCTTACGCGGAATAATGCCGAGCGGAGCGGAGTGGAGTGGAGCGGAGCAGAGCTGAGCCGAGCGGAACGCGGCACGATGGTGCTGCGGGAGCGAGATAAGATCGATTTTTCGCTGGGGCCGGCGAGAGTCTTGGGCGACTCTCGCGGTGCTTACGCTGTTTTCGAGATCGAGATATTTCGTCTGGTTTGTACCCTACCCGGCCCTTTGTTGCCGGAACGTTGTCGGCTGGCCGGGCGCCCGTGAACAAGACTGAAATTGATCGAGTCGAGCGTGTTCGTTGCCGCGAAAAACCGGTCGGCTGGATTGGGTAAAACCCTGCTCGGAGACCGACTCCGTCACTAGCTCTCTCTCTCTCTCTCCTCTCTCCTCTCTTACTCTCTCGCGCGCTCATTACTTTGAATTATTCGAATAATATTTCCCTGTCTGGCTGTGAAATCAATGCGTCCGCCCGGCCGATGCATAATTCATGGCATAGTATCGGACAGATCGGAGATTAATAGGCCTGATCAGACGCTCTCTAATCGACCGCTTACCGCCTACTTTCGCCTTCCTTTCTTTCCCGTCCTCCTTCCTCCGGATTCTCTCTGTTTCTCTGTCCCCTTTTCCCGGATCCACTTCTTTCGCTGTTCCTGCGACGGCCGCCTCTTTATCTCGTCCCGAAGCTGTCTCACACTTCTCGCCCGTTTTTCCCCGCGAAATCGATAGGTCGCCCCCGGGAGAGGACGGATTCGAATGATTCCGAGAGCAGCCGCGCGGAGATTCAGGATCCTCCATCTCACCGAAGAGGAGAAAGAATCTTTCTTTTTTTTTTTCTTCCACCGCCGGCCTCTTCGACGGACCGAAGAAACGGACGGTCGTTCCTTCCCGTCCCTACATTTGTTTCGACCGCGAACCGATTCGTTCACGTTCAACGTTTACTCTGGGGGACCGCGGGATCGTTATTATTATTGTTGTTACATTCCCCCCCTGAATCTGCTAATAAATGTACTGGACGCATCGCGGTAATCTGACATCAAATACTAGAACAATGTTTGTTCTGTCAGAAAACTATTCAGACAGAATTTTCTTGGCATTGAAAGCTACACTGCCGCTCAAAAGTATGTTGACACTGCCTTAATTCTTATGTAACTACCTGAAAAAAGTTATGATATCTTTAGTGAACTTGATTACCTTGTATGTATTCCAGTTCGTACAGTGTTAGAGAACATATTTAATATAATTTATTAAATATCTCATCGATAATGATAAAAAATAATTACATCTTATTTTCGTCTATACAGGGTGTCCCACGTAACAGTTTTCATGATTTTTCAAGTATGTACTTGCGATAATCTGACAAAAAATATTTTAAACAAAAGCTGATCAGTTTTCGATTGGCTATACATTCCAATGAAAAAAATGTTCGAAAGTTTCGTTTTTACTATTGTCAAGGCAACCTTCATTCTTTTAAATGGCACTTCAAGGTCATCCGAAGGTCGTGGTATACCAGATCGTTGAATTCGTCTTGACGCGGGCTGTAATACTGTTAAGTCAAAAATACAAAGTGCCATTTAAAAAAATGAAGATGACCTTGACAATGCTATAAAAAAATGTTTTTCGAACTTTTTTTCATTGAAATATATAGCCAATCGAAAACTGATCAACTTTTGTTGAAACTATTTTTTGTCAGATTATCGCAAGTATTTAAAAAATCGTGAAAACTGTTATGTGGGACACCCTGTATATCCACCGCGTGCTTTTATGACCGCGTTTAGAAGTGGTGGCATTCTGGTTATTAACTTTTTCATTATTTCACTATCAATAATAATTTCACACAGATTCTAAGATTTCCCACAAATGTTTCTCAGATTTAGGACATCGTTTTCTCACGCAACGAAATATAACACAGTTTTTCACCCACCGGATAGACTTTTATTTATTTAAGAAAATTGAATAACTAAATACATTATACAATACATACAATACATTATATATCACAAATTTCATGAAAACGGTAAGTGTCCACATACTTTTGAGCGGCAGTGTATATTATTATTCTTGTAATTTCTTCAGTATTACAAAATTTGTATGGTTTCGAGGAACTTACTGATCCAATGATTTTATTATTATTATTGCGATGATCCAACGAATCGAAAGATCGTTGTACCAGCAATAAAGAATAGTTAAAGTGTATATGGTGGTCAATAGCAAGCCTATTAGCTGAACAAAAGACATCGAGATAACAAAACTAAGATTTCGCAACTTGTTGAATGGGAGCGAAAGGATTGGAGCTCGTGGATTTAAGAAAGTGGAAATTGTAGTACGTGGGGAAGGTATAAGAAAAGGGGCTTGAAGTTTCGAGCAGTAATGGGATCGGAAAAAATGTCCGATCGACAGGATCTGTAGCGGGAGAAGTCTAAATTGTACGAATACAATAGGATCGAAGAAAATATTGCGGAGCTGATAGACACTGAAATTTAAACGAATTGGGACAAGAAAAATAAAAAAAAAAGAAAAGAAAATGCTGTCAGACGGATACAACCGAAAATCAAAGGGATCGATCACTGTACTAGAGCAAGGCTACAATCGCGTTAATGGGCCAGGATAAAATATCAGAAAAGAATCGACAGGAGAATGAAATCTGCATATATAATGGGATCGAGGGAATATTGTGAGACGGTTAAGGCCAGAGAGCAGCTCGGGGGAGGAAAGGGCTGACTAAAGGTAAAGGGTGGTGGAAGTTTCGAGGTACACCAGGGGAAAAAAGGCGCGTCGGAAGATCGATAGGGCGGGAATTCGAGCGGATCGCTGACGGATCAACGCCGTGGAAAATTGACTCGCCGATAGGTCATCCCGATTCCGGCGACGACTTCAGGACAGGATAGGTATGCGGTGGACGAACAATTTCGTTCGGCGGTGTACGTTATCCGTCCAATTAAGCCGAGGGGGGTCTGCGCGAGCAAGAGAAAGAGAGGTTAGGGGAGGGGAGGTACGAAGAGCGATCGTTAAAATCGTTTCTCGATGAAGGGAACCGAGGGAATCCGTTTTTAAAAGAAATTACGCGCGAAACTCCGGACGTCGGCCGGGCTTATCCGGTGGTGCGGGTCGGCGAAGCTCCGCCTCGCCGCGCGGACTTTAGCCAATAAAACTTTGCCCCGGCATAACACGCGGGAAAGAAACAATTTTGGCCGGCGCCCGCGTAAAGTCCTAATTGGGGCGGGGTCGCACAATCGGGGATAACTTTCGAGTTCGACTTCCGGAAATTAAGCGACGTGACGCTCAAGCATAAACGCGTCGCGCGAGTCACAGGCGCGAGCGAGGCGAGGCGAGGCGAGGCGAGGAGAGGCGGGGAGAAAAAATCGGCCGGGATGAAGTTTAAAAAGGAGCTGCGTGGTAAGAAGACGGAATATCGCGCGTTTGGCTCCAGTTAGCCGAACTTGCGAGGAACGAGTCGAGAATACATTTCCCGCTCCGGCTAGCAAGTAGACGGGAGGACACAATGGGAGAACTTTTATGCCGCAGTATCGCGGCGGGCCAACGATTTCGGGCGCTTCTCTCGTCAGAATTTCCTGGCCGTCGCACCGCCGCGCCGCCGATTCAGAAGAGAACGATCAGAGGAGAGGTTCGCCGTCAACGAGGAAGACGACGACGGTGACCAAAGTAGTCCGGTTTCCCTTCAGCCGCGAGAGAATACGCGCGACCCTCCCGTTAGACAATTCGTGGAACTCTTCTTCCTGGCTTTCTCCTCCCACCGATTCTCATCCCGCCCTTCTTCCTTCGCCCGGGTCTTTCCCGGAGCCGTGAATGTGGAACGCACCAAGAGCCAACGAGGAACTTTCCCCGAGACGTTATCGGTGTTTCCGCGAAGATTCAGCCGCGCTATTCTGGACAGCTTTGAGACGCTGACTCGGCCGGAATTGCCGGCAATTTACCCATTACCAAGAACCGAGTCTCAGCCCCTGCCTCTACCCTCCCCTCTCCACAGATCGCTGCAGAACGCTTAAGAGCGTTAAAAGTGTCGCTAACGGAGAATCGATGACGATTACCGTCCGCGGTTTAAGAACGTGCCGCGAAACGAGATACGCTGTGCTCGCCCGAAATTTTCCAATTGGGAAAACGGATTCGTTGAATAATTACTTGTGTAGCACGAGAGCAACGTGTACACACGGTCGGCCGATCGGTATAGTTTTCCCAGATGTCGGCTATACGTCACGGGCGTGCACGTCGAGAAACGTTGTGCGCGCAACGGTTATATCAATTTTCATCGGGCGCGTCCCGACGTCCCTTCCGTTTCCACGTCCCCTGCCACTCTTTGCTCCGCGAACCGGCAACGACCTTATAAATTGCCATCGCGGCTGCTAACTAACCGTGTAAGCTTGTTCAACGAAGAACGACGTGTTATCGGGGACGCGGCGCGCAACGTCGTTTCCGGCCCGATCGATTCGTTTCTATTCGATTCGCGCGATTTTCCGAAAAAGGGACTGGCCATCGCGTCACTCGCTGTGGCAGCCAGGATTATTCAAATATTTCCAGAGAATCGTGATCTTCTCGCAGAAAACAGTGGACACTTTTAACCCTTTGCAGTCGGAGCTATTTTAACTCGAAAATTAAACATCTCCTCCGCACTAGAATAATTCCATTGTATATGATTTTTTTCATTTTATGGATATGAAATTGATACAATACCTCATACAATACTTAAATGTTTAGTAACTGATTAGATATAACAACATTTAATAATGTAAACAATATTGTGAATAATGGGATAGCAATTTTTAGTGGTGACTCTGAGTGCTAAGGGTTAATAGATCTAGCTAATAGATCAGCAGATAGATTTAATAGAACAGTGTAACTACGTAGGCTGTTGCTGAAATAAAAGTTGATCGTGAACGTGTTAATTCACGTTGGAAATTGTTCTATGTAATTATTGTGCAAAATATTCTATTCTGGTAACTCTCGATAAAGTTGAAGATTCAAGTCAGCCGTATACATTAGTTTGCCTTGTAGGACACCAATTTGGCTCTGTAGAGACCCAGAGCAAGAAAACCACGCCTCTTCAGGGTAACCACGCCTACTTAGGGTAAGCCACGTCCATTTTACACACAGAGACCAAGATAGATAGTCTGCTACACCTATTCTCTGGTGTTAATTGCTCTGAAATATTGCTTCTACAGTTAGTCTAGAACACTTGTTGCTGGAGCCTCATCTCTAAACTCGTCGATAACTATCCAATCTTCATTATCAATTAGAATTACGCTATTCGAATGAAAGAAGAGTAACTACGATTTACAAAGAATCACAATTACATTCGGATAAAATCGCAAAAATAATTATTGACCAACTATGCTCGGTTAGGAGCGACAGCAACGGAGCCACACCTCCCAGACACAAGCCACGCCTACTCTAAATAGAAAGAGGATGATAAACACAGTCTTCCGTCCTGGTTACATCTAAATCGCCGTCTCCAACGTTATCTTCTCCGCAGCACGGTTCCACGGAGCAGAAACGAGGTCAACCGGGGCAATTCTCGTTTCAAGGCTACTTATACCTCGAAATCGAATTGCGCGATGCGAAAAACTCGCGTCTTTAGAAGTCTGCGGGTACCTTGGAAGACATTGTGGCGCATCTGGCTCAAAAATGGAGAAAGCGTGGCGCGGCGCGGCGCGGCGGGACAGAGCCGAGAAAAAGAGCGAAGAAGCGAGTTAAAGAGCGAGCGAGGGGGAGTGAAAGAAAGAAAGAAAGACAGTGGCGCGCGGGGCGGAAAATGTAGACGAGTCGCAACGCGGAGAAAAGTAGCACCGGCAGGAGGCATATAATGGCGAGTATTACGGGCACTTAGTCACTTTTGTGCTTCGGCCGGCATTGTGCCGAGACAAAAGATGGCGAATCCCTGGGAGCGATTCAACTGTCCCGCGCGAGCCAGTCGTCGGCACTCGAATAACTACGAGAGAGGGGCTCGGGGCTAAATTAAGCCGAGCGGGCTGGCGCGTAGTCGCGCGGCAATTCGCGAGCGTTCACCGATACTCGCCCACACCGGCTCCCTTCTGGTTCCCTCTAGCCGCCTGCTCCCTCCCTCCCCGCCCCTGTTTTCGTCGCTGTTACGGTCAGGATACGCTTGCACGTTTACCGGTTGCAAATGCGAGAGCCCTCTCCTCCCCTCCTCCCCCCCCTCCACCGCCGATACGCATTGTGTGCCGTTCCCCTTTGTTATTTTCTTCTGTCGCGAGCTTACGCGGCACGCCGCGCTGCCGCGCCCTTACCTTCCCTTGATTCGGCTCCTTGTCTCCTGCCGAGACGACGACGACACCATGGCTTCTTTTCTTTGCTCCTTTGCTTTTTCATCCCTTCCTCTGCTATTCTCTCCTACGACGCGACGCAGCGAATTCGTTACGCTTCCGGCTACAGACGTTAGTTACCCTGCCTCCGCGACCGGCCGCCGATATTATTCTTCTGTCTCGCCTCCCCCCGATCGTCCTTGCGATCCTCGAACCGGTCCCATTTTTTGTGTTTCAACGTTCCGCGAGAGGATCCAGCGACGACGAATCGTCGAGAGACTGCTCCGCTCACGGCTTTGCTCTAGAAGCGTGTCTTAGATCCCCGACAATTTTCCATCGGAGAACGTCCGAGAGAGGCCCGGGATAGCAGTCGAAGCAAAGTTACAGAGAGAAATAGGCGGAGAACAGTTCGGTAGACCGCTCGTCGTGAGCAAGCGAGCAAGCGAGCGAGCGAGTACCGCCCCGGCTCTTTCATCTCGAACATCAAAAGGCAATTCCCGAAATTATGGAGATTTTTCCGAAGAATTTCGCGAAATCGACGTTATTCCGGGTAGGGTCGCGCCCTCTCGCGTATTCTTTGTCGGGAGGGAAGCGGGTCGGTGGGTTGGGGACGGAGAACAGGGCCGATGAACCAACGGGAACCGCGAAGAGAGAAGAGAGAGAGAGGGTCACGCGTCGATCTTCGAACAAATGAGAGGTTATTTCTGCCGACAGACAGATGTACTGGGTGTCTGCTAACCGAGGGCACCCACGGACCATTGGTTCGCTCTATGGGAAAGTGTAAGTCGCGAAGAAACTGCAAAATTTGTTATTCAATCAATTCTTAATTCACAGAAGACTTCGCTTCACATTCCCAGCACTCGGGTCAACAGTATCAATTTTTTTTACTTCAATTCGTTCAATCCGTCCAAGTTAGGAATTTTCCGAGATATTTCGCAACCTAGAGGGTGCACAACCACAAAACTAAATTGTATATTTCGAGATAAGAAATTTTAGCACGCGAAAATTTTACACCCTAGCTGCACCTTAGCAGACACCCTATATATTCGGCGCCCTGCCCCCAGCCCTCAACTTTGCATTTTCACGTTGAAACCGAGCGGATCGGCGCTGGTTCTCTCAGCTTTTCCTGGAGCGGGAGCTAGGCGTGCTAAAGAGTAAACGAAAAAGACGTGACGCTGACTTTTGCTATCTTGCCTGAATCCACGCGTATTCTTCTTCTCGATCCATCGATACCTCGGACCGCGAGGTAACTCTTATCTTCCGCGTTCCGATAATATTTGGTAACGTTTAATCCCCTTCTATATTCGCCGGCGCGGCGCGGCGTTGCTCGCTCGCTCGTTCGCTTCTAGCCGGTCTAGCGATTTTTCAAATGCACGTACCAAACCCAGTAACTCGTTTTTGACTGGATTCTGAGCTCCGCACCGGCGTCATCGTCGATGGGGAAACTGCGCTCAAAGCGTTTCGAGGAGAACGGAAAATGTGGTAATAGGTACGCCGAACGAGTAGCTGCCAGTCTCGTGAACCAGCCATCCAAGATCTTGACGAACCATTTTGGTCAAGTTTGCCTGGCTCGAGGGTTTCAGCTCGCTTTTTACCCCGATGCGCGGATCCCCGAGCTTTGATTGTTACTAATGCACCGTGAAAACTTCCTTCGACGGCCACGGAACGGCACTGCGCTGGGAAATTGTCGGAAATGCGGAGAACGATCTCAAACTACCAACGATCTCAATTCGCAAAACTTTAACACTAAAAATGGCAACTATGCGTTGCCATATAATAATTACACAATCGAATTTATTTGGATTTTATGCGATTTTTATTATAATGTGTGCTTAATAAAGGTGTACGAGAACCCGGGAAGTCCCGAAACCCCATGCTTGCGACGGGATGGGAAGACGCGTATCGAGTCGGGACGGCACACAGATCGACGCGCTAGCTGTTCATGAGCTAAAAAATCAAAATCCTCATATCGATTTTTAACGGATGTACATTGTTTCTTAAATGTCCATTACACTCGAAAACGATAATATTAATTAAAGTTATTAAAAATTCCTTTTTTTCATAACGATGTCCTGGAAAACCTAGTGAACATTATAAGCACATTTTTTTATATGGATAGTATACGCATCTATATTTACGACGCACTAGGAATTAAAAATTTTTGTTAATAACTTAAAAAAAAAATACTCTGTGAACTGAAGAGATCCGTCAAAGTTTTTCACATTTGACAAGGGATAAGTTGAAAAGTGCACACAAGTGTAAGCTCTAACAAAGTGGAATATTTTCAGCAACACCTCCTCTAAAAGATCCTGCAAAATTCACGTCCGAACTCAAACCAACTTTGAAATTATGATAGTTTAAAGCGTCGCGTGACACGCAATTCCGTAGCGAATCGCGGCGCACTAGACGCATTGACGACCACTCAGCGGCTCTTAAGAGTGGAAAGACCTAACCCAGACCTGTCTTATGAATTTTTTTATATTATACAACCATTGATAAACAATCGAACTTCTTGCTAGCTCAGTTGAATCATTTGTATTTGAGAGAGCATTGCATCAGCATCGCAGCATAGCATCACAGCAATTTTCTCATATTGAAAATCTGTAATTTATCTTTGTTAAATAGAATTATTGTATACATTTTTGTTTGTTAATAGGTACATATAATTATAAGCCGCAAATCCGTATGATTAAGTGATTATAGTAGGTAACTGTCTAAAATATAATACTTATTTTTGTTTAAATATTTGTAATTTTTTAAATAAGACAGTAATAACACGTTTTTGTTATTTCATTAATTGTAATAAAATTCCTCGATTGAAAAATTATGGATTACTCTTGTTTGAAAGCCTGAACAGCCAGTTTTCAATTATTATTCATTATTCACACGATTTTTCAGACATTTCCGATGGTGTGTCGTTTCCAGTAGTCAGTCTTCTACAAATTTCAATATATAAAAAATTTAAAGAATTTTGTTTTTTTAATAAAAAATTCAGGTCACCTTGATTATTTATTTATCACTATATACTTTTTATTTAATAATATTATAGTTGACGCCAAGACGAATCCAACGACCTATTTACTTTGGTCTTTCAGTTTTGAAATAACGCTAAAATAGGCGTGAACAGCTAAATCGTTTTAATATTGTTTTGTAGTCTTTATCTATGCTACAAGAGTCCCCTATAGTATAATTTCGTTTTTCAAGATATCGTGTAGAGAGAAGTCACGCGCACAGTTACCATCGCGTGTGATTTTAAGTGATTTTAACAAATGCCGAACATTTTCGAGAAACCCGAACATTCTTAGGAATCACGAAAGTTACAAGTTCCCGTTCCGATCCCGAAAATCGTTCCCGTTCACGTTCCGACCCGGTCTCGCACACCACTAGTGCTTAAATATAGATTCGTGTATAGTCATTTCCAATGGCAGCTTCTTTATAAATTCAATAATTGTAAAATACAACATCTGCAAACGGTCATTTGACCGGTAATGGTAGGTTTAGTGTTAAGAATTCCCAGGTGCCGCTGCACAGAGTGGTATTTGTGCCAATAACCTGGCCAAAAATTGAAATTATTAATATTTACATATAGAGCTGTGATTGCGTCCCAAAATAGATAGATAAACATGCTGTCTCGTGGGGGACTCTCTATCTGTAGGAACCCAACCAGTCACAGGTGCCAGCACTTAGAACCTAGCACTTGATAAATACGCAGGTCTTTCTTCGGAACATTCCGTTCGAAAGCATCTTTTTGTTGTGATAATTTTTATGTTGGAAATGCATTTACCGATCAACAAGCCTGATTAGAAGCTCTTGGATTTTCATTACTTTTCGTGCATATGCGCCTCATCGCTACAGCATAAAAGTTACGTGTCGTTAAACTTCAGAATATCTAGAATTACTATACCGCGAAAAAGTTTTCACAAGTGTTCACGTTAAAGAAAAATAAAGCTCAAAATATAGCCCTTCTTTTGTTATTTGGTTAATTTTCTTTTCCGTTTGGTCCAGTTTCTGTGTATTCCATCGAGTCTACGACTCGAAAGCAACTGCACGAGCTAATAAGAGTAAGCACAAAGCGACTGTTTGATGAAAAACTGAAAGATTTACAAGAAAAGTTAGTGCCTTAGTTTTACATATGAAAACCCATAAATAAAACTCACAATCACTAGTACGCAGTTAGAAATTACATTTTTATTCATAAACTAACTGTATAACGTAGGAAAAACAAGAAAATATTTTTGGCCAGGTTTTTAGCACAAATACCAGTCTGTGCGCTGTTCGGACACGATTTTCTTTGGAATATTGCTAAAATTAGGGTATCCAGATCAGACATCGGCGTATCGCGTTGATCCCCGGCGTTGCGTCCCAATGATTTCCGAATGGGAATGAAGGAGGTCCGTCGAAACCGTACAGAGAATCCAGGTGGGATGAGTCGCTCGATAAACTGTATCATCCGACGGCACTTGTCGCCCTCCCACCATGCCCCCGATACCTTCGCGCTGGATGCATCAGAGTTATCTTTCGGTCCCGGGGACAAGCTGCATCGAGATCCTCCTGCTCTTTGTTCCTATGGCGGAAACGACGGAGCAGATCGACCGCGTATACGACGGGACATTAGAGGACCGGCGGCGCGGCGCGATAACGTACCGTCTCTCGCGCACCTGGAAAAAGATCGCCGCGGGATACGATATCGTCTCGTAAAAGCCACAGAGACACATATTTTACGTGCGTCCCGTAAAATTATGCGGATACGTCCGCCGTCGGGTCTGTCTACCGGTGCAATGCCGATTCGATATCGCAACATGCTTCACGATCGGATTCCGCTTCGCAGATTCGGTAAACGTCCGCGGGAATGTCCTTTCATCCCCTAACGATTCCCTCGTCGTTTCGTCCAAATGATACCAATCCGAATGATTCTTCTTTCGATCGTTCTAATTAGTCGAAAATAATATACAGTCGGTGTGAAAAGTATTCGTACACCTTTTAAAAACGAATAACTTTTTCAAAATTCGACCCAGCAGCTTGAGTTTTTTTGAGACGTTAGAAGGATTAGTTTACTAGCTAATATGTAAATAATTTTTTTTTTTATTGTTATTGGTCGTAATTGCGAAAGAAAAAGTAAAGGTCACGATTTTTAAATTTTTTATCTGTGCCTGTAGTGAAAATTCATAAGGTGCATTTGGTAGGTATAAGTAAGTTATATACATGTACAAAGTTTCATTGTAATCGGTTGACGCATAAAAAAGCTATGGGCATTGTAACTTGTAAAAATCTTTGAATTTAGGGTTTTCGGATCATTTAAATCGCGGATTCTTACAATTTTTGCTATTTTCAATCATTTATATTTCGTAACAACCTCGATCGATTTCGATGAAACTTTGTACATGTATATAACTTACTTATACCTACCAAATGCACCTTATAAATTTTCACTACAGGCACAGATAAAACATTTAAAAATCGTGACCTTTACTTTTTCTTTCACAATTACGACCAATAACAATAAAATAAAAAAATTATTTACATATTAACTAGTAAACTAATCCTTCTAACGTCTCAAAAAAACTCAAGCTGCTGGGTCGAATTTTGAAAAAGTTATTCGTTTTTAAAAGGTGTACGAATACTTTTCACACTGACTGTATATTATTAAATCCTTTTAATCTTTATTCAATTTTGTACCTTCCCAATTTTAGCATAACTGCATAAAATCCGCGGTCTAATTACAGCAAAGCGCATAATATTCACAGAATCCATGATTTTCTTCTGCTAAATTGTTTTAGTATTTCACAAAGCAGGGACGGTGCATTTAATAAAACATTTTAACAAGAGAGGCAACCAGCGAAATAAAATCTCGTAGAGAACGTTTCAAAGCGATTAGTTGTGGAGTGTTCTGAGGTGGATAAATTTTACTTGATGGGTTTGCGTTGCTTTAAATGTGTGAATAGACCAAACTAGCATAAGAATATCTATCTATTATTAAGAGAATAAACGTATTACTCTCCTTAATAGTCCCGACTAGTTGAGAGCGATGTCTCGATATTCTTAAATTCTTTAATTTTTATTACAACCACCTATTTTTATCACAAATCCGCAGTCTATTGATAACAATTGCCCTCACACTAAATTCTTTTCAGATATCGCTAAACTGCGAAGCAACAGAAACACTTGGTACAAACAAAAAATCAAAAACAATCGTGTGAATCTAGATCGAGTGCCTAGCGCGCACCACAGAGAATCGACGGAGGGAAATCTCGGGCTGGTTGAAAGTCAGCCGAGTGCAAATATTCGCGAAACGAGATTCCTTCGTTAAAAACCCGTGCGGAATAGCTGTATTGGTCCTCGGCTTGTCTCGAGTGATGGATCGGCGCGGCGCGGCGCGGCGCGTCGCGATTTCTCGCGGCGTTGGTATTTCCGGCAGGCTCGATCGGGATTCTGATGTATTCGGGGAATCGTTGGTGTCTCGCAGGAGAGGTTACGATTAACGGACGAGCCGAATTGATTCGGTGGTAACGAGCGAAGAATTCTCGGGTGGCACGGGGGTCGTCGTCGTCGTCGTCGTCGTCGATGTCGGATTTCGCTCGTACCCGATTCGGCGGAGTCTGCGTCGCGCCTCGTTTCCGGCGAGCCTCGTGGGGACGCGATTTGAATAATCGCGATGGCTCTTGAATCGGAAAAAAGTGTCAATCTGCAGCCCCACACCGGTTCGAAGGGGTGTGGGTGCTGGTTGTGGCGCGCGGATCGGAACGAGAACGGAGAAACGAGGAGAAGAACCGCGCGAGAAACAGGAGAGAAACACAAGGACCCCGGGTACCATTAACGACGCGGACGCCGCGTTGGAACGACGACAACCCAGACCGGAGACCGACCAATTACCGTTAATCCTCGTTAATCCGCGTCTCTCCAATCTGCATTCCTTTGTTCTTCGTTCGGGCCGCTTCGCGGGCCGACTATCGCGACAGTTTACGACGGGAATATCTCCGGGTTCTGGGCGGATCAGGTGCGGAGGGGCGGGGGGAGAGGGGGAGAACCGAGACGCAATACCGTGGAGCCCGTCGAGCGTTGGAAACCGGGCCGAGGGCGGAGACGAGCCGGAAACGACGGGATTCCTATTCTCGGCGAATTTTGCGCGACTATTTCGTCTCGATCCCGACCGATACCAGAGACGAGAAACGACGCGACGCGCCCGCTCGTGGAACCGTACGACGTAACGAGCGCCCGGTGGTGGGTACACGTCGAAGACGAGGCTCTCCGCGTTCGACGATCGCGCGCGAGAAAAAATCGTCCCTGTGAACCGTGAAAATAATGACAGAGTCGCGATCGCGTCAGGCATTGTGTACCGGCCGTATTATCCGACGAGAAACGAGCCGGAATTTTGGACAGGGTATCGGCGAAACGAACAAACGGTATCCCGTTGAAGGCCCTCGGATGCGAACGCTGGTTACCGATCGATTTCCTCTTTCTCTATCTCCCTCTCTCTCCCTCTCTCTCTCTCTCTCTCTCTCTCTCGCTTGGGACCGATTAAAACGCGCTCCGGGGGCGAGAGACCGTAGGACTCGCTACGAACCCACAGATCGATCGTTGTTGTTGCTTTGAATACGCTCCGCGACCAAGACGAGGGGAGAACCGGACAAAGCGGCGACGCGCTTAGAAATGTTTGTCTCTTCGCAGGAATCACGCATTGTCCTCCTCACCGATGCATTCCCAGCTGTGTGCAACGCTCGCCTTCGATCAGCTGGACGACGACGAGCATCGAAAGTAGATGATGGTTGCGGTGCGCTGGACCATCCGGTGAAGAGAGGATTCAAAGGGATGGAAACGGTGGAGAGAGACGCGCGTGATCTGGCTTGGAACGGAGCCGAAAGTTACTTTAAAACTATCATGCCGGGTGCGCCATTAGAACAGGTCACTTGGGCATCTTCGGCGGCGTGGACGATTGAAACTAATGCGTCGGACGAAGCTTCGTTTCGGCATTTTTTTTTAGACGAGTAGAATGATAACTTACGATAGTATTTATCATCACTAGACTCCGGATCTTTATGCAAAATAAAAAGTTTCTGCATCAATTGCAAGACACAGGAGCTAAATAGAAATTTATATTTTTCACTAATAATTTTAATATAGTGAAAATAATGTATTAATACTCTCTTAAAGTTTTCTAATTTGTTCACTGTTCTAAATTGCACGTACTCATTTTTCTCATAAATCCATAAAATCCGGAGTCTAATCATCGCATTGTAATTAATCAACACTCGAATCTACAATAAAGACCGATTGATCGATACAATAAAGAACGAGCGAAAACCGAATTTTGTTTATCCGTAGCCGATGTTCGGAATAGAGGGTCTCCAGAACAGTGTCAAGAATCGGGATCGATATTACAAGAGTTTCACATGCCGCGATCGACGCTCCGCAACCGAGGGATCGAGAAAGAAGGATCGCTGGGTCGTCGATCTACGGAGAGAAGAGACGCACGAGCACCGGCGCTACCGGTCGCGCTCCGTTCACATTGTTACCATAATCGGCCTCGGTTGGGCCCATTGTTTGTCATTCAATTTTCCCGCTGGATATTCACCGCGGACAATGCCGGCGGCGCAGTATAAGTCGCGGGAATTACACGAGCGAACAAAGCTCGTAAATATATCTGTTGAATCGTGAAAAACGCGTCGTCGCTTTCGTGCAGCGCAGCGTCGCGTTACGACTTTGCCTCTGCACGCACGCGCGGAAAAGTCTTTTGTAGTTATGGTGTGCTTCTAAGAGAGCATGGGTGCGTCGGAACGAAGCTGAATCTGGGACGAGACGATTAAGTTGACGAGCAACGGCAGCGCATTGAAACAGTGACGTACCGAGCCGAGCTTCCGCTTTAAAAGCGTTGCCGTTCGCGTAATTTGTTCGGGAAAAGTCAAGGACCAGTTAGCTTCTATGGTATTAGGTCGCTCCATATGAAATTCAGCGGAGCTCTAAGCTGATTTTTTCTGGCAATTTAGACACGGATCTTTATCAGAGAAGTGTCGAGAGTAGTTTGCGAATTGAGAGAGACGATTTTTAAATTGCTTTTAAAATGGCCATTTCAGAAAAACAGAATAAATCTACAGAACGGAACAGTGAAACGAAGGATTCGGTCCTCTTAAATAACCGATGAATGGTCGGCGTAGATACAAGAGACCTTGCGAAAGAAAATGCTTTCAATCTGGATCGTGGGAGGAGCGCTTTCGCGGCCGCCAGTTTCGCGAGCGCGAATCGGCGTAGCTCGCCGAAGAGCCGCCCTCGTAAATCAGCGGAATTTCGTGGAAGGCCGTTCCCGGACAATTTTATGATTTAATCCGGTGGATGCGCGAAGGCTGTGGTCGGCGGCAAGCTTCGGGAAAGCGGGAGAGTATACTCGCGATATACCGACTGCACTCGCCGAGATGAATTTCGCGCGGCGCCAAATGGTGACCGCGTGTAAAAATGGTTTGCGGCGCGGCGCGGTGGCCGCCGGGATCGAGCACGACGGGATGCACGAGGCGACGCGACTCGATGCGACGCAGCAGCCGTCCGACGCTCGACCAGCGTGAAATTTCAGGACGCTGACCGACGCGCGTCGCAATTTCTCCGAATTTTCGATCGGCTCGAGAGCGTTATTCGGTTAAACCGATAACGAAACGAGCCCTCGATTACGAGATTGACAGCGCGGCGTCCGTCCAATCGATTCGGAGCGGTGTGCCGGACCCTCGTAATTCCGACGAGTGACGCGGCTCCACTCGCGGCCGTCGATTTTACTTTTTTTTCCATTCATTGCCGGCGATCTGCGTACCCTCGAACGTTCAAGAAGCGTGCGAACTTGGAATAGTATCGGGAAGATTGTCCATGTTCCACTTTCTGCACCGAGTGAGCGTAGTTTATTCTCACCGGGCATAGTTTATCCTGAACGGGCGTGGTTTGCGCTGAGTAGGCGTGGCTTGATGGCCCTCGCCGACATTTCTGTAGCACCGACAGGGCTCCACTGGGTGAAAATCTCACTCTGAGGAATACAATAGCTCTCTACTCTGCCCCATTGAGGATGCTCGGTCCAGTTAACAAGCTCTCTTTACTTTGCCAGTGCTCCACATTACCATTGGAAGCACACTAAGTAACAAGTCTAGAGCAAGGACGAGGGAAGATAATCAGCCCTCCCCACGCGGTAGGCGTGGTCTGAGTCGAGTAGGCGTGGCATAGCAGCTCCGAATTTTGCTGGAGCATAGCCGCAGGACCACGGATGACCCCGGAAAGGCTAAATACCGATCGACGAGTCTACAGATCGGGGTTTCTTCCGTCCCCGAAGATTCTGCGATTGTTTCCGCGATTCGGGATCGTTCGCCGGATCCGTCAGCCTTGACGGCAGATTAAGAATTGTTGCGAAAGGGCATCGTGTCGCATCACATAGGGTATACCCACGGCGTAGACTCGCTCACGAAACGGTGGGATCGGTGTTCGCGTGACCGCCTAGACTCAGCCGAACTAAAGGTTTCTCGTATTTGTAAATCGCAAATCAAATTAAACTCTCAACCGGCACGCCATTCGGGACCCGCGAGTCCGCGCCGCGACCGTATAAAAGGAAAGGGCCGCGTTCGACCGAGTCAAGTGAGTTGCGGAACGTATACACGACCTCTGTACCGCGTCTCACTTCAAACCGTGTGCGCCGGCACCTTTGATCCTTTTGGTCGTGAGAGTTGCTCGCACCGTTCCTCTTTTTCTCCTCTCTCTCTCTCTCACACACACACGCACTCTCCCTTTTCTGTACCCTTTTCCCCGTGACGGTGTGACGATCGATTAACTACACGCGTCTTTCCTTCTGTTCTACAACCACCCTCGTCAAGAGGGACACCAATTGTCGTCGTCGTCGTCGTCGTCGTCGTCGTCGTCGTCGTCGTGCGTTTTCCCTCGAATCCGAACGGGTTCGATTTGTGACGAGCAATCAAGGGCTCCCGTGTAACGAGCGTGTGCACGCGAAAACCGAGTGTCTTCGAGTCGTGTAGGGATGCTGATGCGCAACGACACCCTTCTCAACGGCCCGCTGGCCTTCGTCGGCGAGGAGAGCGGGTGCGTGCTCTTCTTCCTTCTCTACTACACCTTGACCACGGTAACCGTTTCGATCGGACACGAGATCGAAGACTGAAGCTTTTCGCTCTTTTCTTTCACGGCCGTTCAGGTATGTCCCGTCCATGCGAGAGAGGTTCCTGGGATGGAACGTGCCACCGGAACATTCCGATCTAGTCCACCCCCACTGGAGGGGATTCATCGCGCCCGGCAAGTTCTGGCACATGGGCCTGGCGCTCATATACTTCATGATGTTTATTATGTCCATAGTAGGGAACGGATGCGTCATATGGATATTTAGCACGTAAGTGGACGACAGAATGGTTCCTGATATCGGCGTGGCATTGTAGAAAACCTAGTGAAGCACTGAAAGTTTCTTTTAATCTTCGTGGAGTTACGTCAACACACACACGTTTAAATCAAATTCCTCAATGATTAATAAACTGCGGATCTTCAATACAAAATAAAAATGTTGTTTATTGAGTGCAAGAGACAAGAGCCAGTTTTAATTCTGAATTGGATAATTATAATACCTTGAAAATAGTACATCTTCATTCTTTAATTATCTTAATTTATCTCCGGTTATAAATTTCGCCGATCCATTTTCATTAGAATATAAATGGATAGATGAAAATAAAAATGGTGAAAATATTCCAAGAATCTAAAAGTATTGTTTTTTTCATCTTCTTTGACATATTAAAATGATTCAGAAAAGAAACCGCAGTCTACTAATTGGCCGATGCCAAAAATTCAGACCGTCCGTCAGAAATTAGTGATTGTAAATCTTGACGGCAGTGGTGCCCTCCCTCGAGCACAAGCGAAATCCTCCTCCAAGAATCGATCGCGTTAGGGTAGTCTACCGACCAGCGTTAACCCTGAGGACAACCCTCGACTTGCTTCGGGTTTGCTTTCAGATCGAAATCGCTGAGAACCGCTTCGAATATGTTTATAGTCAGCTTGGCGGTGTTCGACTTGTTGATGATGTGCGAGATGCCCATGTTCCTGATCAATTGCTTCCTGGAGCGAATGATCGGATGGGAATTAGGCTGCGACATCTACGCGACCTTTGGCTCCCTATCAGGAATGGGACAGGCGATTACCAACACTGCCATCGCTTTCGATCGATACAGGTTGTTATCATCGATCATCCTTTCTCTTATTCGCTTTACGGTTTATATACTTTAAAGAGGACTTGTTGGGCAAATTTTTCACATGATTATTGTTTAGAACCATTTCCTGCCCGATCGACGGACGGCTGAACTCGAAGCAGGCCGCTGTTCTCGTCGCCTGCACGTGGTTCTGGGCCACGCCGTTCAGCGTGATGCCGTTGCTGAAGGTCTGGGGTCGATATACCACCGGTAACCAAACGATATTCACCCTTTCGCCAACCCCGAAGGCTGGGCCACTAGAGACTCTAATGGCAATGCAGACTCTGGTGGCCTAACCATCGGTTCCATGGTACAATCTGCGATAACTGACCCTCGCTATACGGTGCCCAGGTCCATTGAAATCTAAGCTTCGGTGTTAACGCGACTTTTGGTCTCCGGCAATAGTCGGTAATTTGTTGAGCAGACAAATGGTCCAAAGCTGGACACCGGAAACTTTGAAATGGCATCATTCGACGTTAAACCCACCACCGCCGGTCGAAAGGCAATCGTTGTAATTAGAAAGACCCTTCCATTGGATACTGGATCGAATACGCAGTCGAGTATATGTGTTATTAGACAAATCGTGAAAAATCTAAGCGAATGAAATTTTGGAAAAAATAAAAATTAGGTGAGATCAAAGCAGAGAAATTGAGATTTTGATACATTTGATATATCAGCGAATGAATTCTCAAGTAGGAAATACGGCGAAGTAGAATAGGTCTGCATGGGCCAGGCACCGTTCTAAGAGAAACTATCGAACTTCAAGTAGAATGGTTCATTTCATGATCAATCTCAATTATTTTCAGAGGGATTCCTCACCACCTGCTCGTTCGACTTCCTCTCGGAGGATCAGGACACCAAGGTCTTCGTGTCGAGCATCTTCGTCTGGTCCTACGTGATACCTCTGATCTTTATCGTCTACTTCTACTCCCAGCTGTTGCAGTCTATCCGGAACCACGAGAAGATGCTACGCGAACAGGTCAACTATCTTTCAAATGATCCTTCGATTTTCTTCAATTTCTCGTTTCACCACTTGCCGCTTGTATATTTGTCCAACAGGCTAAGAAGATGAACGTGAAGTCGCTGGTCTCGAACCAGGACAAGGAGAGGAGCGTCGAAATGAGGATCGCCAAGGTCGCGTTCACCATTTTCTTCCTGTTCCTGCTCGCGTGGACGCCTTACGCCACTGTTGCTATGATTGGAGCCTTCGGCAACCGGTAGCCAAAGCGTTCGAACCCTAAACTAAGAACCATAGTCTGGAAATTTATTTTTCAATTATAATTCAATAAATCGTTATTCCTTTCAGGGAATTGCTGACTCCAATATCTACGATGCTACCTGCCGTCTTCGCCAAAACTGTTTCCTGCATTGATCCATGGATCTACGCGATCAATCATCCAAGGTACGGCTAATTTTCTCAGGGGTTTAAAGGGTTGCAGTATTTAAAAATATTCCTGGAGACAGGGATTCGCAGAGGATTCAGAAATTAGAAAGAAGTAGGGTTCTTCGGGACTATCTAGACAGCATAGCAAACGAGTCAAGCTCGCTCAGCATTTCCTGAGCGAGATCACCAAGTAAATTAACCGTGCGTCCAGGTATCGCTTAGAGCTGCAGAAGCGTTGCAAATGGATGGGCATTCACGAGCCGGAGCCCGCGCACGACACCGCCTCCGCTCAAACGGAGAAGCTCAAGTCGGACGACGCGTAGATCGTCGATCCGATCCTGTGGATTCGATCGCGGCGACGCGAGGCTCTCATCGGGGCATGCGTTCGAATCGCAACGAGCCGACCACCATCATCGACACCACCACCGTTGCGATCTCGAGCCAGGCTCTCTGCTTGTTACGGTCGGTCTAGAATCTCTAGATGGAACCGATCGGCTATGCAACCGGACTGCGAACAACACTTCTAGCGACGTGTACGCCGACCCAATCGATTGTACTCTTATTAAAGCGTTATTAAAGCAAATTCAATGGCAAACTTCATCCTGGCTGGTCGACTCCTACTCTCTCTCTCTCTCTCTCGCTCTTACTTAGCTCGCGATGGTTACCGTAAGACGTAGGAAATTCAAACCGCGTCGACGTTGCGCTACTTTACCCGAAACGCGTCTTGTTGTTTAAAATTAAATTCTCTCGCTCTTCTAGCACGTCCCCCTCCACCCCCCCCCCCCCCCCCCCCACGCCTCGTATAAAGAAGGAACGCTCGCGAGAGGTCTCTCTTTCGCTCCACCGTCGGACGCTTGTTATGAAAAATTGACAAGATCTCGTTACGCTCTCATTATTCCGGCCCCTTTTAACGCACCTGGAATTTTCCTTGCCGAGATCCGGGCGAAAGGTGATACTTTGCTCGGGCAAAGCGCGCCATACAGCATCCCTCTTTTTCTTCTTCTTCTTCGTCGTCGTCGTCGTCGTCGTCGTCGTCGTCGTCGTCCTCGTCCTCGTCGTCGTTGTCGTCTTCTTCGTCTTCTTCTTTTTCTCATGCATGAATCTCGAAGCACGTACTGGCAGACGAGCCCGCGACGCTCCGTTTACCACCGGCTCCCAACGAAAATGGAACAACTTTGTGGCACGAGCGATGTATACGCGCGTCTACACGTACTCGATTCGTTTCCGCGTCGGTAACGGAATCGGCACACGGTTTTCCAGCTGGGTTCGACGATTCTGCACTCTTCGCCGGTGCGCTGGATAAACGCGGCCGTCGCTGTGTCTTCTGGTTCGAATTTAGGTTTGATCGGTATAGTCGTATCGTTTCTGTCAGAAATAACATCGTGCACTACTCAACTGTGTGTCTATAATCTACGGATAATGTTCACATTAAATTATCGTGCAATTTCATTATCGAAGATCAAACCATCCACGATGTTGGAGGAACAATCAACGACAGACAAGTCCAGAAATGAATCGTTGGAAATCCGGTGGCACAAGCTCGGAAGATGAGGGAGGAAGACGTCGACCATCAAATTTTGACGATGAAGCTGTTCCAGCGAGCTCACCCCAGCAAGTCCACGATGATTTCGATAAATTGATGGTCGACATCAAAATGTGAATCGCTTCGAAGAAACGTGACATTTTTGCCTATAAAATCGTTCGTTTAGCTGGGGGAATGGGGAGCTGTCACTCGAGTAGATAAAAATTATGCTGTGGAGTAATCCTGCGACCCTCAAAATTTTCTACGACGTTTAACAATATTTTAATCATCGTGGTGTTAGGTCGTATTTTTGTGAAATACGAATCAATTTACAGTAGAACCTCCTCCGATCGAAACAATTAATACTTAACCTTATACAGGGTGGTCCATCTAAATTTAGCCACCTAAATATCTCCTTTATTTGTGATGACTAGACTGCGAATCTTTATTCAAAATAAAAATTGTCTGCGTCGATTGCAAGGAATAGAAACTAAATAGCATGTTATTTCTTTCCTTAATAATTTTAATAGATGAGAAATCATATTATTGCCATCTTCAATTTTCAAAATTTTACTCAATTTTTAACAATTTACTCAATTTTGCTATAAATGCATAAAGATCCGCAGTCTAGTGATGACATAACAAATGTTTTGAATGCAATATAAATGGTATCGCAAGGTGAATTCTTTGCGAATGTTATTTTTTCCGGAGTGTTCACTTTAATTTTCAAAGATCAAGGACATTTGAAGGTCATGTTATTATACATATCTGAATGATTTTTTTCGCTCAGCTACACGATGCAATAAAAAGAAAACGTAGTTATGTATAAAAAAGAACACCGATGACTTTGATAACTCCGAAAAAAATTATCTTTGGAGAAAAAATGTTCTTGCCAGATATTGGTCCATTGACACCATGCGCGTAAGAAATAGTATTTGCATCGCAATAACCTGAAGAGATATTTAAGTGGCCTCACTGAAATGTACCACATGGCACATGAATTATTGCGAACGCGACATTATGGATGTAACTAAAGACAAAAGATCGAGGTATCGGTGTTGGAGCGATATCGGGAGATACGGAGAAAATAAAATGGCGGTGTTAGTAAAGTGGAGGCGCGGCGGTATCTAGAAAGGTGTGGACGCGTTATAGGCGAAAGTAGGCTTTGGTACCGTCGAAGGGAAGATAGCGGATGTGTGGTGGTGTCGGGATCGGTGTCCCGGACCGGATAGCGGTTTTCATCGCGCCAGGATTCCGATTCATCGTGGAAGACAAGGCGATTACGCGACGCGTCGCGCGGAACCGGGTCCGCTCGCTCCGCTCTACACCGCTTCGCGCCGCGTTTCCACGCCGGCGAAAGTTTAGTCCTGGCAACGGCGAAGGACCGTGTACCTGCATGTAGGTAGTGTACTCGCGTGGCGGCCCGGACAGGAGGCGGAGTCAACGGATAGCCCGGCAGTTCAGTTAATATGCAGTTAGTACGTCATTTGTTTCTCGCCGCTGGGAGGGCTTATCGTAATCTCTGGCGTCACGGCTCCCCACGATCTCTCCCGCGTTAGCCAAGCTCGTTCGGTGGCTCGTCCTCGTCGTTTCCTCGCGAGCCGACACAGACTACTATTCTGCGATCCATCCGGCATCGATTCGACCGACCGCAGTATTGTTTCTACCTTTTTTCCCCAGGCTAAACGATGCGAATCCTTGATCCTTGAACAGACTCCATTTTTCCGATGTTCTGTTAAGAAATTCATAGTGCTAGAGATTTGGACATTGCAGCCGTACAGCATGTAATAACCCGAGTCTGCCTACGATTGACGGTGTTTGAAGCTGCTAATGATGATCGCAACACGGTGACACATCCCGAGACTGTCAGGCATCGAAAGACTCGGCTAACTAAAGGCCAGCCTCCGAAGTCAACGCGTCGAAGCCGAAGAGTTTCCGGTTGTTTGACCGGGTTCGAAGGTGCCGATGGCCGAGATACCCTCGCGAGAAGGCAAAAGCAGAAGAGGCTGGCGGTCGCCGAAGAAAGAGGACGCGCGGCAGAGTGGCGGGTACACAGTTCGGCAGCAAGGGCGAGGATTCTGGGCTCGAAGAAATCCTTGATTAGATGTTCCCGTCAAAGGAGCTCCCACCGCTTTGCTCGGGGCTCGAACGAAAGAAAACGCGAGGCTGGCCTGGACGACTACGAAGAGGAGAATGAAGAAGATGAAGAAAAAGAAGAAGAAATAGGAGAACGGAGGAATAGAGTGAGAGGAGGATGGCCCGGCGGGAGAATGTGAACGTCGAGAGACCGAGGGGAGGATCGCGGGGACGAAAAAGAATCGGTTTGGAGAGCGAATTAAAAATTGTTCCAGTCCGCGAACACCGGAGAATCGAGGGAGAAAGGTTGGGGGGCCGAACGAGCCAGCGTTTTAATCGAAGTGGGCTTGGGAGGGATTTCACCTTTTCAAGGATAGAAAGGAACGATCCCGCGCTCGCTCGGTTTAAGATACATCCCATCCTATTTCCCGGGGTCGCGTAGACGAGTACGACGACGACGACGACGACGACGACGACAACGCTGCCGACGACGACGACGACGACGACCAGTTATGGATGTTGAAAATTCAATTACGCGGGATTTATGACTGCCGGCGCTGGGCATATTTATTATCGTGGCATCTTCCTCTCGGCTGAACACGGTGTCCTCTGTTTCCGGCGAGCTGCTCTTTCTCGAAGCTCTCGCGGCGCCGGCAAGCCTTGCGTGCGCAATTCGATCGCGATCGATCCTCTTCGATCCACACCGCCGGACACGGACACGCTTCTCTCGACACAACAGGCAGCTTCCTTCGCGCCGGAAATGTCTCAGACGAGCTTGCAGTCGACCAACAACGAAGACGACGAAGACGACGAAGACGACGAAGAAGACGAAGACGGCGAAGGCGACGCGCTTCGAACACCAGGATTTATCGTTATTACACGCGTTCCCCATTATCCGGGGACCGCTCGAATGTTTTACAGCGGCTCCCGGTGCTCCGCCTATTCGCGGCATCCTTTTTAAAGCTGTCTTAATCCCCGTTAAGCGCCGGGTAATAAACTCCGCGCCGCTCATTAAGAGCGCTCCGGCTTTATGCGCTTTTTGTTCTGAGCGCGGAGGCACGAGATGTATATTAACGCCGGCGATAAATATCATCCTTATCGGCGGCGTTTCGCCACCTTGTTATCGCGTATTGATTTTTCCGGAGACGGGCCAAAAGCATTCCTCCGAGCGGACTCTCTCGACGCACAAGCGAAAAATAGAGTTCTCGCACACGGTGGGTGCGGTTTCTACGTTCAGGTGCGACTCGTTATGGTCGCATGTATCCAGTCGTATGCGCACAATGTTTGCGGATAGACGGCTGCGCTTTGCGCGGATAATAGATTAATTAATCCTGCGTACAGGACCCATAGGCGCACTATGAAAGGTAACTCGCTCGGCTCAAACGACGCCTAAAGCTCCGAGATACGCGTTGCTTTTACTCTGGCTGCCTTCCATCCGATCTTCTCTACTCCTTGCATCAAGAAGCGTGTGCCACTTACGCGGTATTGAACTGAAACTTCTTGTGGCGGGGTATATGCCTATTCGCGTCACGGAAATCGCGACACGAAAATGTGTAACGGAAGTGATGGCGATGTCGAAAGTCGAGTGGCGCGAAAATTTAAACGGTTCGTTTTAAATCTTACATGTATTTTATTTTCAAATTATTTTATACTTTTTAGTCCATTTTAAAAACGTGGTTTTTAAAATAATTTTTTTTTTTTAATTATTATTTATGACAATTTCGCATTCATCACAAGAAAATTTGAAAATGCTGCATCGATAGGATTTTACCGACGCTCGGTAATAGGATCAAACTATAAGGTTAGAAATACATGGTTATGTTATGACAGCACGTGCAACTGCGTTTACATTAATTAAAGTCAATATAATTAATTATATTACAGAGAGAAGAACACTGGACCATAGCATAATTTACATATGTATGATTTTCAAAACCTACCGTGTGTGGAACAGAATAAATATCAAAGTAAAAGAAGAGGTATATATGTATACATATAAATTACAAAATTACATTTAAAAAACATACGCGTGGAGAACCACGCGCGTCAGAAGTGTTGCAGTCTACTAATGTTTAGAAGTAAATTAAGATTGGAAATGGTAAATAATCCTAATGAAGCGACAACAATATCAGGAACAACTCCCGATGCAGTGTTTGCAAGACATTTAGACAAAATTGAATCAATAATATTTATATCATATTTTAGCTATCACAAGCCAATTGTTTCATAATGATAGAATCATAGAAAATCATAGAAAAAATAATGAACGATCAAAATTTGCGACGCAAAGACGGAGAGCGTATGGGAAATGCTATGAACTATGTCTCTTTCTTTCCCATACGCTCTCCTTCTTAGCGGCGCAAATTTTGATCGTTCATTATTTTTTCTATGATTTTATCATTCAAACAATTGGCTTGTGATAGCTAAAATATGATATAAATATTATTGATTAAATTTTGTCTAAATGTCTTGCAAACACTGCATCGAGAGTTGTTCCTGATCTTGTTGTCGCTTCATTAGGATTATTTACCATTTCCAATCTTAACTTACTTCTAAACATTACTAGACTGCAGGAAGTTTCACTTCTGCCGCGCGTGGTTTTTTTTTATTATGTCTTGAGCCATCTGAATCGTGAGTCGTTCTCATGACTATACTGCGGATCTTTTTGCATTTATGAAGAAATTGGTTCCGTGATATATAAAACAGGAAAAGATTAATAAAATTTATGAATATTGTATTGTTATTTGTAATATAACAAAGTCATTAAGGGACGAAATCAATTTTTATTTTATTCCTGTTTCCCACAATAAATGCAAAATATTCGATATAAAGATCCGCCGTCTATTGGTGACAAAAATATTTATAAAAAAACACTTTCGCATTATTTTCAACTGTTTCAAACGATTAAAAAGATAATGAACAGCGATCTCCGAAGACCTAAAGACCTTTTCGATGCGCAAGTCCTGCCTCGTGCGATTTAGACGCGTACCAGTCGTTTAGGAAATCGCGAAATAGGAAATTCCAGCTTTACTCGCTGTCGTCCCGCTGGTAATTGAACTTTCGCGGCGCGCGAGCAGCGAACACGGCTTGGGGTCCGGCGAATCGCGCGGGAGCGAAGTTTCTGAGCGAGGAAAGAAAACGGCGAAACTAATTTCCAAGCTGTTAAGAGCATTAGCAGGCTGGCCGGGGCAGACAGCAGACAGGCGTTAGCGTACGCCCCCGCTGCTCAAGAGAGCGCCGAGTGTCTATCTACCTTGGGAAAATGGGAAGCGGCTTCCATTTGAATTTCGCGTGTGTCCACTTTAGCATCCGTCGAGAAGATAGCTTCTCGATAGATCTATTCGAACAATACCGTAGATCCCGCAACCATCGTTGGATTCAAAAATTAAAAATGCTCCTCATTTTTCTTGGACCAATTGAATTCATCTTGAATCGAAATTCAAGATGTGCGACTGCTGAAGGATATGATCGGAGTGGAGTTCCTTTTTAATAAAACGACAACTCAGTGAAATAAGTCCCTTTAGAACAACTTAAAACTTTATTAAAACGCAATAGAATCTGAACCATGTAAGTATGTCCTGCCGATACCGAATCTTTCATCGAACTAAACTTCGGGGCGACGTACAAACCACGTCCTACCCACTCGCATCGCATGCCGATCGTCATTTTCGATACATTGTATCAGGCAGATACGACATCGCAACAATTCGGAGTTTTTCTTTCACAAATGTTTTACTTTATCAGTGACCAACGTTAGACAGTTCCTATCGTATCCTAATATATTCTATATGATGCTGAAGCCTGGATGAAGATGAAGAGGTTGCTCGAATTCCTTTCCGCTGTTCGCGCAGGTTCACAAGGCACGTATAATAATCTGTAGGATGGTGAACAAGTGGAACTTCACTTTGGGACCTCAGGATAATATTCCCTGTATACAACAGCATCGATTCGTTCAGTAGAAAATCGATTTTTGGTCTCGATAGTTGAGTCTCTTTCTTCGAGTTGTTCTTAGTGCCGAAAGAATCGGGCTAAACGGAGAGAAATAGAGAGAGAGAAAGAGAGAGAAAGAGAGAGAGAGTAAATCGGTTCGGACAATAGTTGGCCGTTGTCGAGGGAAGCTTGGTCAGAGGAGAGCGGAGTGGAGAGTCAGCTGAGAGAGAAACTGCGATGGGGTGGCTGCGAGGAACCCTCTACCCGAGACTGAAATACTAAAGCGAGCTTAAGTGCGTTGCCATAGGGACCAGCTGGAGCCGAGGGGCCGAGAGCAATCGTGGACGGGGTTTTCGCCGCGAGAGAAGTCTGCGCCACGCCGAGCCGAGCAGAGCCGAGCAGAGCTGTGCCACGCCGAGTAGAGCAGAGCAGAGCAGAGCAGAGCAGAGCAGAGCAGACTTCGTCCTTCAGCTTCCGAAACGCGCTAAACCGCCCGGAAGTGTCGGCCCAGCCGAGATTTTCTCGTTCCGCTTCGCGCGATCGTGAAACCGGACCGTCGCCGACTTTTCCGAGCTGAAACCCTCGCGTTTAACCCTTTAGAGAGCGCAGTGTTCTTTTTCTTTCATTTTAGGATTTCCTAGAACATCCTACGAGTCGATTATCTGTATGCATTCCGGGGTGTAACTTTGACGATCTATTTAAAAATGTTGAGAAATTATTAGCAGGTTCTTGTGGAGACTCCTCTCTTGAACCCTGGAGTACATGCTAGACCAGTGGTCGGCAAACTGCGGCTCTTTGGTTACTCGAGTGCGGCTCTTCCGCGTATGACGTGTTTAAAATAAATGTATTTTATTTTAATTGAATAGTATTTTAATACAATTTTCAACCAGTCAGTGTTCTACAAGGTGTCTCAAAATTCCTTCAACTCCCTGAAATGAGCGGTTCCTGAGGTCATTCGAAGCGACAT
Organism: Lasioglossum lativentre; assembly: GCA_916610255.1. NCBI lineage: Eukaryota > Metazoa > Arthropoda > Insecta > Hymenoptera > Halictidae > Lasioglossum > Lasioglossum lativentre. The sequence continues at coordinate 33,248,745 of OU744355.1, read as the reverse complement.
TTTCCTTTTCCAAAATGTCCACCGCGGTTTCGTTTAGCAGTTATTAACGAAAAACACGGACCAATCAGAGCGCGACCTACACGCGTGTTGGCAAATATGGTCCGGCGCGCCAGCAGTGCCGAAATACGATGAATGCCGACCCGATCCATCATGGTATATCGAAAATTACTGTACTGTTTACACTAGTGTTTTTATGACTGATACGTCACGATGCATGCATCAACACGGACGGTTTCCTCGTATCCGTGTTGACGAAAATCGTCGAATCAAGGACTTATATACAGACCCAGACGACTGCTGGCGCACCGGACCATCTTTGTCAACACGCGTGTAGGTCGCGCTCTGAGTGGTCCGTGTTTTTCGTTAATAACTCCTAAACGCACCCAGGCCACGGCGGACATTCTTGAAAAGGAAAATTTTGCTTCGAATGACCTTAGGAACCGTCCATTTCAGGGAGTTGAAGGAATTTTGGGACACCCAGTATACATATCTAAATTCAAATAAAGCGTAATTTAAGATTATCATAAAGTATTATATCTAGTTTTATTCAGTGTACCTAGATTTAACCGACTTCTAAAAACAGTGTTCTTCGTAAAGAAATTTGGCTCTCAAAATAAATCTGAATCGTTCTACTGCCGATATATGGCTCTTTTGACTAATCAGTTTGCCGACCACTGTGCTACAATATGTACCCAAAATAATTAAAAAAAAATTTCATCCACGCCGAACGCGAAAATGAAAGCATCATCGCGTGAAGGGAAGAACGTGTTTCGTTCAACAGGAAGCACACGTGTGGAACCAATCAGACTTCCCCGAGTCTTATTCGAGAGTACTGCCTTCGCAGTCTGTACGCTGTCTTCATCTACGGTGTTCCGTTTCGCGACGAGGTTTCCACGACGGGAACCGTTGCTGGCCGGGCTGCTCTCGCGGCGGTCGCGCGATTTATTATTTGCAGCGCATGCCGTCGCGCATCCGTAACAATACTTCGTAAGTCCGTAATTTGCATCTCGTTGCAGATGTATTTCGTGTCGTTCGTGTATCAGCTAGCTGGCACGGTCGTTAAACGAGTTTCCTCTTTCCTCGTTTCTCCCGTTTCACCGCGTCGCGTCGCGTCGCTCGGGAACGCTGTTACAGCAGCATTCTCTCTCCCCTGTTCTCTCTCTCTCTCTCCTCTGTCGTTCTCCGCCACCCCCTCCCCCGGTTGGTCGAGAATTTCTCTTGGCAGTTGACGCTGCAGCCGGCCGAGTGAAATAAAAATTTGATTATTCCCGACACGATTGGCTCGGCCGTAATTGCGAGGGACGGCGGCTCCGCTGCGGTTGACGGAAGTATTCGACCGCTCGAATAGGCAAACTCACCGTGTCGCGATACTACCGCGCCGCTGCGCTGCTAACTTCTTCTCCGACAGTATTCGCTGCTAACTTCTTCCCCGACTTCTTCTCGCGGGGTCACGCGAGCATCGAAGCGACGGGCGTCAATTTTGACGCGCGTTCTTAACTGTAACGTTGGTATTGTCCTGCTCTACTTTTTGTTTATAGTTTATTAAAAATGCGAAAATACTCGCTACAGTCCAGTGTTTCCCAATCTTTCCCGTGCCATGCCCCCTATGTAACATAATAGATAATTTTTAATATACAAGAATTGAATTGTTCACTGAAGAAACTTAAATGATAGGTGAAACTCTGGACGAGTCCATTTTCGAATTACACCCCGCAACATGTTCCGTGCCGCGTGGGGCGTATACGACCCCCGCTGAACTTTCCGTCCACGCCGCTTGGAATTCTCATTGATAAACGAAGAATTTTAAAAAATTTCTTAATATCATGTATACTGCGTTCATTATAACGTGGGGGGTCCACTTTTCTTGCTAATTACGGTTTTATACTATCGAAAAATTGTAAGACGTATGCCAAAAACAAGTTTATTTAATACTAAAAATGTGGGTCGTATACGCCCCAGGTGGCTTGAACGGAAAGTCTTCAATAAACTGTGCAGCTCGGAACGTGTTAACAATAAAATTTCCCCCTTATGGGGCGTGGGACCCACGTTGGGAAACACTGTGCTACACCCTACACACACCTCAAGATTATTAAAAAGACATTTTACTTGCTGTATGGTTAACTTCGAGCAGACGAAGAGCAGTTTTTCAATTATTTCATTTATTTTTTAATTATTTGAGAGAATAAAGCGTAGCTTAGTGCGTAACAATAATGAAATGTAATTAGATATAACCGACGTCAGTTCGTCGCTCGTGTGACCACAGCCCAAGAAGACGAGAGCTGGTGGTGCTATTCGAATTACCATTTTTAGCTTTCGGAGTGCGGAGAGCGTCTCCGGAACGCGTTAAAAGGCGGCGTCGCGATCCTAACGACTTAACCGGCGGACCGTATTAACGTGTTTCTGGCGCGGGAACCGCCGCGAAACAAAGCCCCAGAACAAAAGACCAAGTTCCAGTTCCGTCGACGGTGCTCTCCTACGAAAAGGCCGAGGCCTCTTTTCTTCCTTCCCCCGCGACGCGACGCAACGGGACCGCACGCCACCGTAATTTCCACAGCTTCGATTGTCTTTTTTTCGGGTGACGAGCTCCCGTCAACGCGTTTCCCTTCTGCGAAACCTCTTGTCGCTGGAGGAACCCTTCCAAAGGCGCGGACACGTGTTCTCGTCTTGTCTTGTTTAGACACTGCGGCCTCTTTCTCGATGCTTGCTGTGTTGATTCCCCTTTGCAATTCTGAGGACGGTAAAAGTAACACTGAATAATGGTAAAACGTGCTCAGAGTTGGCCCACTTTCTGATTTCTAACGGTATCTATCAGCAGTTGGAATGTACCAGTCATCGTCTCCCTGCCCATTCAGATCATAAATATGAAGTTGCAAAATATGAAAGACAACTTTATTTCAATTGTTATACGTAAGACTATTAATCCTACTGTGGCGGCCTAACTTCCTACACGCGCCACAAGAGGGACACGTAGTTGAAAAGAAAGACCTTCCTCGCTAGTATTCAACTCCTCAATGATTTGTATATATACCGTCCTCAAACGCCTTCCAACATCCCAACCGTCTAAGACAGGGCCCGCTAGATAGCCTTACTGATGAGTCCTCTAGCGGGTCTAGGACGAAACGCTCCTTCCTTTTTACCACGTTTTTATTAGCTCGGTTTCTTGTCTGTCTGTACGTCTGTACGTCTGTCTGTCTGTCTGTTCGGTACAAATCTTGCAATTGATTTTAAACTAACTTCCCGATGAGCTAGAGACTTGAAATTTTAAACATAGCTCAGAACTGGATGACAATGCAATATTTAAAAAAAATTTTTTAAAAAAGCCTATGCGTTTAGGATATATAAATTATTATTAATAAATCTAACCGTTATACCCCATCGCACTACCTGTACGTCCCCACTCTACTACGTGTTCCCACTCTGACTCATCCCCACTCTGACTCATCCCCACTCTGACTCATCCCCACTCCACTGACCCGTTTCGCACCGAAGTAGCTCAGTGTGCGTCAGTGTGCGTTCGAGCTCCGTGCGGTGTTTACAAAGTCACTACTTACGTATTATTTGTTTACCAAGCGAAAGAACAGTTACACCGAGATTCTCCGTCGAACCTTTATTGAATAATATTGGTATACACCAATATGGCGGCGCCCATATCTGTCACTTTCTGAAGTGAAACAATGAAAATTACTATAAAATTACTCAACTTTACATGCTCATAACTTTTTAACGAGTGGTTTCCGTGGTCTGGGACTTCGATGTAGGAGTTTTCTCGCCGAAATTAACAACATAAGACATATAATAATTGAAAATTTTTTTGTTTCGAAGAGAAAGTGTACCCTTTTAATCGATAGAAAAATTGCACACACCCAAGACTAAAAAGCTGAAAATAATTATTTAAATAAAAATAAATTTTTAAAAAAATACCACGTTTTTAAAACGGACTAAAAAGTATAAAAAAATTTAAATAAAAATATTTTTGAAAACGGACTAAAAAGTACAAAATAATTTTTCCTAACCACGTACAGGTTCTTAACCCCATTCCCCATACAGATAGTCCTGAAAATTTGTGATTGTGAATTTTTAATATCTATGAAAATACTTGTAAGATTTAAAACGAAAAACGTGGGGCGCAAGATAATAGTAAGGAATGTAGAGTAGAGAGCAGCTGCCGTTGAGAAAACACACACAACAGTTCATGTCATTTGTAATGCAATAAAATTGTTAGTGACTTAGTTGAACAATTCATGCATCAATTATCTATATGTATTGCATGCGACTTTGTTTAGGAGTTATTAACGAAAAACACGGACCCATCAGGCGCGAGCTAGACGCTCGCTGGCACGTTCAGCGCGGCGAGCCGGCAGGCGGTTGGCTGAACATGCCAACGAGCGTTTAGGTCGCGCCTAATTGGTCCGTGTTTTTCGTTAATAACTCCTAAACAAAGCCGCGGACAACATTTTGCAAAAGGAAAATGGCGCTTGAAATGACCTCAGGAACCTCCCATTTCCTGGAATTGAAGACATTTTGAGACACCCTGTATATCAATAAAAATTGATAAGTCGCTTTTGGGTGCAGCGAGTGGTTAAAATGCCTATTAATAGCCCCATTCGATAGCCACAGTGTTAACAAGCCGCGAACTTGGAGGAAACAGTTTCTCGCTCGCCAAAGTCCCCAGTTATCTGATATACATATAACTGTTACAATATGTATAACTGGAGCAGCTACGATATATTACTCTTCCTATATGTATACAGCGTGTCTCCCGCAGCTAAGTGCACAAAAGCCGATTATTTCGAAACTACAGAATGTACAAAAGAGTTTTTAAATGGAAATTAAACGGGCACGGATGAGGGCGAACTTTTTTGGGCGGAAACTTTATTAGAGACTATTAGAGATTAAACTTTATTAGCGACGAAATTAATGGGAGTTTCATTGAATTTTTTTCTCTGGGAGAAATCTTCTACCTGGATGAAGAAATTCTTCCGTCGTTCCGATCTTGATAAAGCTACGTACGAACGCGGAGATTTGCATAAAGATCGACTGTCTATTCATTATTCACTCGTTCGGACTTTCTTTGCGACGGTTACAACTTCTTTCCTAGAAGATGCTTCAATTGTTCTTCACAATTTCCCAAAGAGAGAAGACAATTTCTATCGATTTCTATATTTTCACCGATGGTTAAATATCGATAACAGGGAACTGGAATTTTATTTCAGTCGCAGAGAAATGAATAATGCGCGTGACCGATAGATTTCGCTTCAAATTTTGGTCACGAGTTTGATATTACAGGGGAAGGGATTAGTGAATATATCCAAGGATCAAGTTCTTCAAATAGTCGCCTACTTATTCTTCAAATAGTCGATCCAAGCTTATCAGTCTCAAAATAATTCAATAATGCTTTCAGGAGTTGTTTTCGTTCAATAATACAGGCTGTTCAAACTGAACGAGGCCACCTAAATTCTTGTGACTTGGACAATTTTCATTTTGCTGTCCACAACATTAAAAACAATCTACACTGATTTCGCTTACAGTTCCAATAATAAGCGTACATATTTACTAGATTTCGGTTCCAATTTTCGCCAGGAGTTCGACATTACAGGGCAAGGGGTTAATTCAATAGACCGAAGGATCAAGTTCGGAACGGAACTACATGTTCCACAAACACTCGATCATATAACGTCCGCAGCTTGCCAGTCCCAAAATAACGCAATTCCCTGGGGGGGGGGGGGGGGGGGAGGACTTGGACCAATCGTCCCGAACACCTTGTCGCTTCCTGTTTCTCGGTTCCTTCTCTGTCGCGCCCTTTAAAGAGCCTGGGCGAGGAAACAGAAGGGAACGGAGATGGGAAAAGAGAAGAGAAGGGGAGCAACGGAAGATCGTCGGACGGAAACTAGGCGAGCCCGGCCAGCTGCAATACCGCGATACACAAACTTATTGGCGAAACTCGCAAAACTTCCGCGAGGCTTCCGGAATTTCAAGATGGCGAATATCCGCATAGCGGATTAGCCGGAGAATGCCATTGCGAGGTCGAAAGAGCCGAGAGAGAGAGAGAGGGGGGGGGAGGGGAATTCGCGAGTCGGCGGCGGCGGTGGCTGTCCGATGACTCGCGGGTCGCGTCGAGCACGACGAATTACTGCGAGCAGGTTGCCATTTGTAATTGGCACGACAAAATCTCGGGCCGATTCGTTTCGCGCGGTGCCGCGGCCTCCGATTGTAAATGGCACCGGTTAATTAGGTCGACCATCTGACGATTCGATGCGAGGAAATCCGAGCTCGGTCGCGATAATGGCTCGTATTAATTATAAACGTAGGCACCGGCGTTAATTATTCGAGTAGGAAGCGCGACAGTACGCGGGGCCGCCGCGTTCCTCTCCGCGCGTTCCACGCCTGTGGAAACCGGCATTGTCGGCGAAGGAACAAATAGTTTTTAAGGCCGTGGCCTGGTTCGTCCGTCGAAAACGTTCGCCGTCGTTCTACCCTTCTCTATTCCTCTCTCTCTTCATCCCTCTCTTCCTCTCTCTCTTCCTCTCTCCCAACCCTGTTCTATCTCGCGTCGCGGTACTCGCGAGAAATAGCTCGTGAAATTTTTCGATCCGTCCCACCGCGACCGGTCCGATTAAATTTCCTTTTTTTCCCTACCCCGTCGAAATACTCGAATTCATTTTCACCGACGCCGAACGACGTTCCCTTTTCCACCCTTTGCCGGTCCTGCGTTTCGCCCTTAAAATCATAGATCGCCTAACGAACCGCAAAAACGAATCTAGTCCCATACAGGACAAAAATCAGGATTTACCTGTGCAAGGTACAAGTATCTTTTTTAAATGTTTGGGAATAATTCTGTGGTTGTAAGGAAGAATGTCGTTTAAAGTTTTGATCGCTAATTCTTTGTATAGGACTTCGGTTAAATTGCATTATTTTTTTCAGCCTTTCGAATTTGTTTTCACGACTTTCTGATAAATACGTAAATCCTATTCTCAAAGCGCAATTAATGCACAAATTCAATTTTTTTTAAAATTGTGACATGCGTCGTTTTTCCTTACAACCACAGAATTGGACCGCGGATTTTATGCATTTATGACAGAAATTAATTCGAATTCTCTTTTCCCCCATGAACGCTGAACGAGCTGCGAAACAGGCCCCACCTCTGAGCCAGAAGGACTCGAAGTACAATTTCCGGAAACTGTACGGTCGCGTTTCCAGTGGTTCGCGATTCTTGGCAGTGTTATAGCGACGCTTGTGCCTCGGGGTCACCAAATCCTATACAACACCGTAGCCTAACCGCCACGGAGGGGGGGCACAGGTGTGCGGGGAGTGTGCGACGCGTGCAAGCAAAGAGAAAAGCCCACCGGTATACCACTGCTTTCCTCTTGTAGCGGCTATTATTCCGGCAGCCGCCGAGCCAGCGACGTTCGCATTTCTATGCCACTTTCCCCCACCACCGATTCTCCACCGTATACACTCTTTTGTCGGTTTTTTCTCCCTCTTTTTTTTTTTACATTAGCAAACGGGCAGCTTACAGCGCTCGTTTATCCGCTGTTACGAATAATGAAATCGATTCGCGGAACGATTCACGTTCACGCTCTCGCTGGCGATTTCCGGTCCGGCGAGAGCCGCGTTCGAGAGTCGATTTTATCGAAGAGTCCGCTCGTATCTCGCCGATCGATCCGCGTCTTTCGATCCAGCGAACACCGAGCCGTAATATAGGATTCCATAATATGGGATTAATTTGTATATTTTCGTGCAGTGAAATAAGCTGAAATTTGGTCTACCGGTGAGCTTAAAACACCACGTACAAGGGTAATTCTATTCTAAAATTATTCTGTTTGTAATATTAAAACTGAACTTACCACTATCTGTCAAATTCCCAGTTTCATTTTTTTTATATCACAATTACATGTTACCAAAAATAATCGATAATTTTTAAATAGACGTAAATAAACAGCTCGGTAAATTCCCAACTACAGAATTGACTGTAAACGTTAAAACTCGCGAGATATATGGGATGCTAAAATACGCAAGCTGTTCCGAAACGGTCGCGGGTCGGTGAAAAATGTGCGAAATCGACAGAGGGGATGAACGAGGCTTAATATTTCAGTGGCCACCGAGATTCTGACCATTTCTTACCGTTCTAGTTTCCCGACGATGCGCGACGTCCATTACATCGATGCGAATATCCGCTGACACCTCCGAAATATTCGCGGTGGAAGTCTTCAGTCAGGTACATCTAGCGGGACGTTTACGTTCGCGCTACGTGCAACCATAACCGCCCCTGTTCCCTGGCTCTGCGTATTCGTTCGTATCTAAGACGAATAAAGGGAAGCAAAGTCACGACTTGCTCGAGGCGTTGCGTACCTCTTTACGACCCAGCTCGGAGACAACCTATAAACCAAGACGAAATTGCATAACTTAATTACAACGCCTGTTACAAGATACCGAGCATCCGATTTTACGGATTTTCAACGGCAACTTTTTAACGATCCGCCGCCGGTGGCTCGTTAAATTTAACGTCCCTACGCTACGCAACCGGCCGGACCCGGGGAAAAAAAAGCGAACGGTTTCTAATTTTCGCGTGTTCACGCGATTTTTTATCGACTAACGCGAAGAGCCTGCGCTTTACCCCCACCTCCAGTCTTTAATGGAAATTGAAAAAAATACGTTCCGCAGATTTATGTAGGTTCGCGCGCTATACACGCTGAAAATTCCGGTGAAATCGGTTGATGCAGAAACAAGCACTAGCTGTAATCCGCAATCTAGTTATTAGCTTTGAACGATGCCGAAGGATTGAAGCGATAATTACAATGATAATTTCAGTTTCAGTTACTGCGCGAACTAAATCAATTTTGTTGGAATTTCTGGCTATTGGAATTTGTCAGTGAACGGTGTGAATCGAGGACTTTTCGGGTTTCCGTGCGCGTTAATGCGTTATGGGGAGCAGTTAGGGGAGTCGAGCGTTTCGCGAAATTCGCACAGAGGTTCGCACAGCACGCGTGGACAGAGAAGACGCGTATTCAAGCCGCAGACGTGTTATCGGCAGGGTCCGCCTGGTAAATCCATTTCGACGGCGAACCTTTGAATGTTACGCGACGCGAAGGGATTTCGGGTAACGGCGGGTAGAGACGCTCGGTGGCCCCCCTTCTGGCTCGATCAAGGAGCCCGTTGCATCGACGTCGGGGAACGAACCTCGCTTCGAATCGATAGCCATCGACCGGAAGACGACTGGTGCGCGAGAACGAACGCGGGAAACCCAATGCTCATTGTTTTCCGAATATTAGCGTGGCCGTGTGCTCGTGTGCCCGTCTGAACAGCTCCCAGCCACTCCACCTACGAACCGGAATTCAGACACGTCCAATCAACCCATATTGCAAAACCATTTCGCTCTCTAGACTCTTATTTTCTTTCGCGTACATTCGATTCATCTCTCTCTCTCTCTTCCTCTCTTTGTTTTGGCGGAGTGGTGTGTTCGAGGGTTCAACATATTTCTTCCTTTTCTATCGATTCTTTCCCTGTACTCTGCGAGAGATCTTTTATAGAATTCAGATGATATACAAAATAAAGAATTCATATTTAAGCAACGATCGTATTTGTTAAGGAATTGTGCAAAGATTTGATGTGGGCACAAGAAATTCTAAAAGCATTTTACGAGATTCAAGGAAGTGTCTAAGAATTCTATAAAGCTCCCACAGAATGGTAATAGGATTCCATGTCGATTCGAAGGAATTGCAGTGGAATTCTATATATAGGTCCTAAAGAATTTCAAACAAATTCTATGTAGGTCCTAAGGAATTGCAGTAGAATTCCATATATGTATAGGTTTGGCCAGCTTCGACAATCCGGCAGCTAGGGGGTCGAGTTTCGATGGTCTTCTCTCGGTGTCTTCGAGTCCTCTCCGTTCCTCTTTCGCTGTGTTTCACGGCGTGAAACCGTTCCGCTTCGCGGAATAACCGTGGCGCGAGGTTTTACGCGTCGACCAGTTACCCAGCTATTCACCTTTATTCCTCCGCGGAAACGAGCCACGAAACGACAGTGCCGGCGAACAATTTTTTTACGCGCGACGCGAGCAGGCTGCGCGATCACCTGCTCACCTCCTGTCTGCTCGCGCCTGCCTGTTAAGTTACGGTTCTTACCGGTCCAGAGGAATTGTAGATTCTTTGGGACCCATAAAACGACGCCGAAATATCCCCACGATAAATCTATATGGAATTCTTTTATCGTACCCCGCGACCTACATAGCAGTCTTTTATAATTTTCCTCGAGACCCGCTGTAAAACAATTCTTTGGGACCCATGCGGAATTTATCAGATACGCGCTGAACTTTCCTGCGATTCCTTGCGATCTAAAATGGAATTTTTCTGCAATTTCTTAGGACCTATATGGAATTCTTCTGCAATTCCTCAGGACCTCTATAGAATTCTTCTTCAATTCCTTAGGACCTCTATAGAATTCTTCTTCAATTCCTTAGGACCTCTATAAAATTCTTCTGAACTCTTTGGGACCTATATAGAATTTTTCTTCAATTCCTTAGAACCTCTACGGAATTCTTCTTCAGCTCCTTAGGACCTACGTAGAATTCTTCAACAGCTCTTTAGGACCTACATAGAATTCTTCTTCAATTCCTTAGGATCACCATAGAATGCTTTTTCAATTCCTTAGGACCTCTATAGTATTCTTCCTTAGAAAACAGGACCTTGGTTCCCTCACGGTCAAATATTGCAAAATGTGTAAATTTTCTAGATTTCCACTTGAACAAGGCGAATGCAATATAAAGCGAGAACGAGTGGTTCTATTATTACTAGAAGATTGACGCGGACGATCCGGGATGATTATTTGTCGTCTCCTCTCGAATGGAACGGCGCCCAGCACCTACGTACATGTGTGTCGGGGTGGAGAGAAAGAAAGAAAGAAAGAGAGAGAGAGAGAGAGAGAGAGAGAGAAGGTTGGAAGGGCCGTTCGATCGGCGAACGACTTCTTCGATGGGGTTTTGATTCCGCGAGAATTTTCTTGACCAGCCGCTCGTAGGTGGGACGCGTCGCGACTGCGAGCACCCTCGAGCTTAGGGGTGCGAGGGAGCGAACGAGGCGGCTCGGCGCGTGCGCCCCAAGTGTCACGATCCTTCGAGCTTCTAGTCTCGCGTCAGTCGAACCCCGGCAACGGCAGGGGTAGAACGCGCTCGAGCTACCCTTCGACAACGTGCACGACTCTTCGCGATCTTGGCCATACCTTAGCCCTTCAAATCGACACGGGATCGGAACGGAACACAGTCGCAACCTAGTCACGATCATCAGATATTTAGAAACCTCTGAGGGGACTCAACATTGAAGTCAACGTTGAAGCAAGCCTCGCACCGAGACGGGAGCGACACCCCCGTCGGCATGATCGCCAACGATGCTCCGGGACCGGTAACGGGTCCGTTTGTGATTCGACTGTCAGCGAAGCGGATCCTGTAACCCGAGAAACAGTCCACACGCGATACTCGGTTCGCACCGTGTCGGTGCCATACAGAAAGCCGATTATTTTCCGAGTTGATCGCTCTCTGTGCCAGTACCGGCGCCTGATTGTTCCCTGGTGGTAGTGTGGTCGGTGACCTGGTGGTGGTGGTTGTTGGTGTGCTGGTGTGCGGGTGCTCCGGTGCTTCTTCGAGTAGTGTTAGTGGTGTTAGCGGGCCGACGCCAGAGAGACAGCACGTGAAACACGCGCGGACACACGCACACGCACGAACAACGTACGTACACGTATATGTACACGTACAGACGCAGAACGGCAAAAAGATGCGGTGAGAACACCGGCCGACGCTGGCGTCTCGAGCAAGGCCACGAGGATTTCCCTTGCGACTCGTCCACCACGGTGAGTCCGAGAATTATGCTTGGGTAGTTATGCTATTTCGCGATGAGCCCCCTTGTCGAGGCAAAATCGACCGGTTTTTATTTTACAGCGGTCGAAATTATTGAGATCCTGAAGGAATGGTCTCGGGTAGGGACTGAAATTCATTGTTATAGCAGATGCGATAAAAAGTGTAGCTGATATAATGTGTAGTATATTTTATAGCTTCTGTGAGCCAGTAAATGGCACAGATATAGTTCCTGGGTTTAGAGCTAAAGGTCGTCGCCCACCTAATTGCTTAACAGCTGTACGGCGAATCTGCCTGCATCGATATTTTCATAATATCGAAAGCAGAAAATAGAGAGACGTATCGATGCTATATGTACTGTTGTTGTTAAGTACATGCACGTTTACATACTGTATCGAGTCTGACGAATTGTTACTAAATTGATTACACGTGGTCAGACTATTGGACACGATACGCTTCAATTAATTATTGTTCGATTTCTAAAAATTGTACTCACAGTACTGGAATTAATTGATTCATATCCTACAACATCGATCGTATCGGAAAAAATTGAAGATCGGTCGTTGTCCGTCTATGGTTGACCTTTTCCACTGAAACGACGCGAGTGTATGCTCGCCACGAGCTTTACTGTGTTAAAAGCCCTGGTTCTCGAGAATTATTCCGGAGTAAATCGTTTAAGAATAACCAATTATTCGATCGACAGAACTATATAAGTTAATAAGCTCCATGGAAGGATGGTTTCTAAAAATTGACTCGGACAATTTTGCATAAAAATCTACAGTCTACGGACGATCTCTAAATTTCTTTCTCCTGGCGTAAGGGCGACGACCTCTCGTCATGGGTTTCCTTGCGTTCCACGGCGGGTTTGCATATACCGACTAGAAAACCGCGATCCGCAAAGCACAGGAGGAACGTTGGAAACAGGGATGCAGGATAGCGGAACCGTTTCAGTAGCGAGTTGGAGAACTCTTAATAGCGTTTCGTTGCCTCGGAGGCTTTCGGTATAGAGCGAAGCGACGCGGCTTCCGCGTTTGAACACGATTAATCGCTTTGAAACGCGACTTGGCTTTCCACGGGGTTTCGAAAAAAGGGTTCTGTGTTAAACAGAACTCGTCGGAGCCGGAGCCGGGTCCACCTGGACCGGGAACTAGCTGCTCCGGCCTGGAGAGAGAGAGAGAGAGAGAGACCGCGCGTTGCGTGGATTCCTCTGGTTGTCGATTAACCGGAATCAAACGATGGATATTGGATGTTTGCGCGATTCTACCAGTCCTCCTCCCTCCTGCCGGCTCTCGATAAAACGCACAGGCCGCGATACGCGAAACTCGAACGATCGCACGCAACAAACGATCCCGAGGCGAGATCTGACATTTGCCGCCGATTCGACGACTGGCCCGCGATGCTCTTTTATCGCGCGCGACCCACCCACGAATTGGCTCCAACGGTCTCTGAAGGCTGGAAAGCTCTTTTGCGAGGATTTTTTTTTTCTGTCCCCGCTGCGGCCCCCGTTCGGAGCAATTTGAATGGCCCGAGAGCGGACCTTTTAATTGTGACTCTCCGGGTACCGTTGTATAAGTTAATTTAATAGCGACTGTTTGTGCACGTTCCGCGCGAATTCAGAGACAAGTCTTTCGCAGAATTTCAATTTTACTTGTGGTCCAATTTTATGTTCAAAACATAAATGCATTCTCTACCCGAAAAGTGCACCGAATTAACCTTTTCCGCTAGAACTGCCACTCCGAGGAGAGACAAATTGTCACACTCATATTTCAACCAGTATTTATAATATATTTGCTTTTATTAACCATATATCGATCTTTTGTTATAGTACTACGATAATGAAAATATTTGTTTTTGGGACTTCAAAAATGAATTGACGCAGACCCGTTGCCGCCAATATGTTCGTCCCCAAAGGGAACGCGAAACCAACTTGTTCTGCTAACCTTATAAATGCTTATTAAAGTCTACTTGTTATTTAATCAAGATTTATATTGCTCCGCATCGTATTATTACTGTAATCTTGTTATCGATAATATGGAAAGCACGAAATTCTTTTGTAAATACCGCACGATAATTTTAAACATCAGAGGGATAATTGTACTACATTATGTTAAATGATGGACATTGCAGGATATTCCCGACAATCGCGGTTAATGCATCAAATACGTGGTCTAGATAAACATTATTCATATTGTCAGGGCAAAATTCAAAACTTTTGCGACAGCTCTATAAATTCCAGCAGTTTTGTTTAATCTAAATGAAATCTGGTTTTGTTGCTTCGCATGTTCCTATGGAAATTATAGGCTATTTAATTCGCAGTAATAATAGGGATTAAACAGGCTATAGTGCACGAGTGTGTTTTCAAACGGTTACTTATGCTCGACAAGCGAATGTGATAGCTACAAATGATCCTATTACCTCCAGAAAGAGACTATGAGTTAAAGGATCTATTTGTTAATTCGATCGATTCTTCTGAAGGAACTGTTCTCATTGTCCCTAATATGCATATCGGTTGATTTATTTGACGAATAATTTCTATTCAGAAACGAAACAAGATTTAGGGAACAGCAGAATAAATACTGGAAAATTATTAAGCACTGTACTTGTCATTCGTTGAATCCAATATATCCTAAAATAATTCTCCTCTATTTTATTACGACTTCATCTTCCGTCGTTACTCGTGCAATTTTATGCGATCCCTTCTATTAATACATTATTCTTCCAGGTGCTCTAGGTTAGAATTTTATGAGCGGCTCTGCCAATATTTTCAGTCAATTATTTATGCACAGCAATAAAAAGCAGCGCGCTAGGCGAACTATATTAAAAACATCGGGTGAAGTCGGTGCACGAAAATCCGGAAACGATTCTGGAACTTTCATCGTCGGGTATTTGTGTCGAGCCGGGTGCATCATAATTCTTTTACACAAATTTATGCAACTCTGCCGGTGTCTGCATCTATTTCCAGCCAATTATTTTACAGCGTGCTAAAGGGCAATGCACCATTAAAAATAACAGAGAAAATCCGTGCACGGAAATCGGAAAGCGATTTGAAAGTTTTAGCATCGCATACTTCCGCAACAAGTCCGGCGCATCGTAATTCTATTCTACAATCTTCTGCCGTGTACTCTGCAGCAGCGTTCTCTCTGTGTGCTACTCTGCAAGTACTTCCAGTTAATTATTTTGCACAGTTGCCCTAAAAGGCTGTGCACTGGACAAGTTATTAAAACTAACAGAGCGTGTCTATGCAGGAAAATCGGGAAGTGATTCTGTGCATCATAATTCTATTCTACATATAATATTGTAGAATGCAGTAACGTTTAATATGCATGTCTGCCTGTATCTGCAACAATTCCCAATTATTTTCGCACAGTGATAATTATTTTGCATATGTCATTCATTTACCTACCGGAACCCTATTAATAGGCTTTTTAATGAACTGAACTGTATGTAAAAGAAACTCGATAATTTGTTTCCAAATAATACTCTCGGAGGAAGTCGTTACATTACAAACCCTCCGCCAGTATCCGCAACGCTCCCCAATTATTTTGCACAATGGTAAAGGGCAATGAACCGGGCATAAAAATATCAGAGGAAGTTTCTGCAGGAAAATCGTGGAAACGGTTCGAAAGTTACAGGAATCGCATACTTTCGGAGCGAGGCCGGGTGCATCATAATTCCATTTTGCGATATAATGGGATAGCGGGTAGCGTGGCAGAGGTACACGCTGGTCCACGTTACATTTCGGAGCTTGTCATCGTCGATCGGACCTCGATCGATCACGCGGATATAGAGGTGTACGTATGTAGCTGTAGGCGTCGGGACGCCCTTCGACGTCTCGGTGGTTGGCGTTCGGTCGTTGCACGGGATAAGTAAAGGGCGGCCGTTAATTAGGGACGAGCGTACCGATTGTCTCGCCGCGACGGGACGCCTCCGGCCGCAACGGGCCATTTCCATAAAATCGCCGAAATTAATCCGAAGATTTTCGTGTCGTGAACTGACCAAAAATTATTAATATCGTCTCGACGATAAACATTTTTTGCATTCGTCACGAGACACCGGGGTCAGATAAAAATTTGTTTCTGTTTTTAATGCTAAACCTACCGAGCACTAAAAGCGATTAAAATGTTTTAGCTTATAAAAATGTCGAGGCTCTATTTATTTAGATTTTATGCAATTTTTATATCAATATGTGCTTGGATAAAAAAATTTTATCGAATCAATTTCCATGTAACTAACTTGATAATTTCAATAATTGTCAAATGAAAAATATAAAACCGGTCCTTTGACTGACAGCGGTAGGTTTATTATTAATAATGTTAACAAGCTGAGACCAATACATCGATGTTATTAAATTATAAAAGTACCTGCTGCCAAGACTGTATGGGACCACAGAGAATTTTGTCTCTCGAAGGATGCTATTCTTTTTGTCCGGGGATTTCTAGGGGGTGGACAGCGGCGGGAGATCGATGGGACCCGAGGAAAGGAACGGTGTTACCGATCGGCCGGACGAATCGGCCGAGACGAATCCAATTTCCCGGGGAATATGCTGGTCGGAGGGCGGCTCGGTAATCACCGCGCAGGTTATCCCGCACGAGATTAATGCCGTCGAAGGTCATAGATATCGGATGCGCTAATGCGTTACGCCACGCTCGAAATTTCGGTTCGTTGGCTCGCAGGGAATTCCAGCCGGATAATCGTTTCGAAACAACCGAGCCCTCTAATGAAATATCGCTTCGACCTCTCGGTGCAGCCGCCACGCCGCTCTCTCTCTCTCTATGCACGGTGAAACTTTTCGATCGCGCGGGCGGACACCACGGGACAACGGGAACGCGTTAGAAAGATCGTCGGATTCCGTTCTTCGATTCCAGGCGATCCGAACATTGAGGGAAATGTGTCTCGAACCATCTGCAACCCACCTGCTATCGCATAGTAATCCAGAATTGCGAAGAACCGGTTGAAATTCGTGCTATCCCATTTGCATTAGTGTACAGGTTGTCTCGGATAATTTTCATCTGACCGAGACACGAATTGATGTTGGTCTGCACGATGAAAGAAACAGCGAGCAGTGAGAAACGACACGGCTCAGGGGATGATCTAATACTTTCGGGGAATTTCCTGGCTGGGTGTGATGAAGGGCTGTTGTTGATAAGGGCATTATTTTTCATTGTTGCTTAGGATGCAAATGGGTTAATCTCGTCTCATCGTGCGCCGAGAGTGATTATGCTCGGTGGATCGACTATATCCCTAGCGTGGACCTTGTTGGCCCTGTGGCCTACGACGAACCATGGAGAGACTGCTGGAAACGTTTTACGTCGCCTGAGGGAACTCGACAGAGAGGGCGAGCGTAGAGGGTAGAGGGTAAAGGGTAGAGAGAAGGACAGAGGCGGGTATAGAATTATGGCGGAGGGAGAGACAACGACGTAGAGGTTGCGTAGGCGTGTGCATGCGCGAGCAGGCAAGCAAGCAGAACCGTCGCGTCGCGTCGCGTCGCGTCGTCGTGCCGTAGGTAGCTAGTCGGTAGCAGGCGATTGCAAACAGTTTCAGGAATGCGTGCCGTGTGTTCCGAGCGTGCTGATATGATTTAGGAATGGCTTCCTGTGCGTCCCGGCTCGATCTCGTAGCTCGTGTTTGAGCGCTACGAGCTCGCTTGCCACTGGGCTCTGCGGCCGAGCTGAGCGAAGCAGAGCGATGCAGAGCGATGCAGAGCGAAACGGGATTTGCGTGGTGCGCGCCCTCCGCTAAATGTTTCGCTCCTCCGACATCGCCCCGGCCAAGATTTACCGAGCTTACGTGACCTTTCGGCCGCGAAATTAGGCCGATTCATCATAGGCCGGTTGAATGCTCGCAAGGCGGATAGTTGGCCGACGCCGATCCCCTTCCATTCATTGTCTACCTCGATCGACGATCCACGAGCCGTTCACGCCTCTCGACGCGACGCGTTATGGCATCCACAGGATTCCGTCCATCGATCTCCACCTTCGACCATTCTCTCACCTAGGAAAATGCGGAAATGCATTTATTTAGTAAACGCAACATATGGAGAGGACGCTTAGAACTTTTTCTATTATTTTCTTCGTTAGTTCCCGTATCCGGAGTATAATCTAGATTGAAGAATCTCGTCTAATTCAGATCTCGGTTCGAGGCACGTCCAACTCGGATTTCAATGGTACATAATTATTCCACGATTTTTCTACGATTTTATCAGATTCTCTGACTCGAACAGAGCTTTTTTCCACTCGTAAATCACACGGTTAGGTCCGTGGTAGATCTGGGTTAGATTCGGTGTCAGTAACCTATGATAATCAGTGTATATTACAGTATATATGTCTTATAGATAACGGAATTAAACCCTGCGAGGACATTTTTGACGACTTTATAGCAGTTCGCGGATAGATTCATTTAAATCCCCGCGTATCAATTTTCTTTTTACGTGTAGCTGTTAACCCAGTTCTGTGAAATTAATGGTAATCCTCTGGACCTGATATAAACAGCTAACAATCGGCTGCTATTACAGAACATTACAACTTAAATGCTACCATTTCACCACATCGATGTAACGTTTAGCGATTCAATTTTGTCACATTTTATTGGGTTCACGATTCAACGTGACAACTGTTCGTCGGCCCACGAAACGTAATTTTTACGAGTCAATCTCATCGGGAGTAATTAGATAATCGACTTCGGCGCGGCAGTTTCATTGAACTATCTCGGTCGCGTAGAAGTTCTGACAACGCGTCAGAGACGTTGCGAAGATCCAAGAATTCAGCGACATCGAAGACATTAACCAGCGGATCGATCGGACCGGTGCACGCATCGGCAGCGAGCGGCTAAACGCAGCCAGGGGTGTTCGAATTATAAATATGCAGAGGCCAGCGCGGCGGGACGCGGCGCGGCGTGGCGGCTGGCCCATTTTTCGCAAGCAGGCTCGCGCTAATTACGGTAACATAAACGCGAGTCGAGTCGTATAATTGCGCGCACGGGACGAGTTACAGCGGCACGCTCTCTCTTTCCCTCTATCGGGCCAGTTGCTCGCGCGCGCGTTCGCGCCTCCCGTTCTCGTCGTGAAACTTTTTACCCGACCGGAAGGGATTTTGATCGCTGATGCATTATGCATCGTCGCCGTTGCCGTCGTCGTAGTCGCCGTCGTCGTAGTCGCCGTCGTCGTCGTCGTCGTCGTCGTCGTCGGCGTCCTCTTCCTCAACCTCCTCCTCCGTCGCCTTTTTTTAACCGATTCGGCTGCCGGCCAGCCGGCCAACGAACTCGGCACCGAACTGCGGAATTCCGTCGTACGGAGCCTGCGGAATTCTCTCTCACTCTCTCTCTCTCCCCCTTGTATCTCTCGGCTCTCTTGTCTCTCGTCTCGATTCAGACGACGCTCCGTCGCGCTGATCCTGGAGCTTCCGCAGGCCGGTCCTTCGATCGAACGGGACTTAATCCTCTGGATCGGCAACGATTAATTGGCTCTGTGCACGGCGCAACTGTCCAGTAGAAAGTAGTATTAATAGTGACGTACAAAGGACAGAGGAATCTCTCTGCCACGTTAGAGCACCGTTCCTCCCTTATTTCCGAGTATCCGGGATTTTTGCGAAAATTGTAACTACACGAGCGCTGTTCTCGAATCTCGCTCTATCGATCCATAGGGCAGCTAGTTTTTTAAAATCACCGATTCATAGAAAGTTGGAATTTTGCGGCATTCCGATGAGTTTTCCGAGGTACTCGAGCACGCTGAGATTTAATTAGTTGAATGTGCGATGGTTACGGCGAGTCGCAGTAAAGTTATCTGTCGGTGGATCGTCCAATTATACTTTATCGTATTAGTATCATTAGGAGATCGTGAATTTTTATGCGGATTTCATGTGGATGTAGACTTTCAGCAATTTATTAGACGTTCTATTACATTTCAGAGCGCAGCAAATTCATTAAATTTCACTGAATATTTCACGGTATCTAATTTTCGCGAATGAAAAATAACTCGAACGAACGAAATCCACGATTTAATTGTAACAGAGGATACCGATTGCGAAGAGTATTTTATGAAGGCACGTCGCATTGATCGCACGAGAAGAAGGACACGTACAATGTGAAAAATCACAAAGGATATATATGACTCTACAGGAAAAAGCAAGTACAAAAACGGAGGAATAATATTTTTTCATACGCGGCTGCTGATATAATAAACTTTCGAAGTGACACGCGCGCTATTGAACAGTAGGCTGCCGCGTCTGACCAGTGCGCGCCGTTTCTACTTACTCTGCAGACTCCACGCAATTCCAGCGATCATATAGAATCGATTATCTCGTAAACGGAGGTACGAATCGCGAAAATTCATTCTGCGTTTTCAATCTAGTTTGTCCCTTAGAATTCATCAGCGTTGCGTTATCCATCCACGTATCAGCGACTGGTAAGCAAATAACAATTTAATATACCCCCGGGGCAGAAACGTCGATCTATATCCCTTCTTATTTTACAATTTTCCTTTCACAGCGAACAATTTCGACGGAGGGGAAATAAATAAGCGGACTTAATGCACTGCGGGAACACTGCGGGATCGGTCCGGTCGGCTCGATATCGGTCCGCGCGCGACAACGGTTAAGCGGATAACCACGGTGGCATCGTGTTAATTTTATTATCGATGTTCCTCGCGGAACTTTTACAATGTCGACGGGCGTAATAGTTCCGAGGGTTGTGTTCGGCCGCCCGCGCTCTCGGGATTCTCGTTTCGTTCCTTTGTCACGTGTCCCGTGGATCCGGTCGATGCGATGGCTCGCGCGGATAACTCGTGGAAAATTTCGAAACGGGATTCGCCTCGGGACAGCGAATAAACGGATTGTCGTTCATCGAAACGTCGATGCCGACGAATATCGACGAACGTCGGTCCGTTCTCGGCGAGGGTGACTCGCGCATCCGTCTAGCAGACACAGACGGTCTTTTAACCCTTTAGATCTATCCGTGTCTTTCGCGTACTTTTACATAATCACTCGAATAGCATATTGCGGCGACAACTTCACTTCGCTTTACCGTATCTTGCGTTTATTAATAATTTCTCAGTGAGCAAAAATTTTGTATAAAACTGTCAGGAAAGCAGAGCTCAAGCCCGAACTTCAACAAAATTATCCGGCTGAGATATTTATGAATATTATGTATTAAGCAGAACGACCATGAAATCCAATTTTTACGGTAATAAAATCGAGAGACTTGAAATTCACTGACAGAATAAGATGCTTTGATCCAAATGTTTATTTACAAGCAGATTACGTGCATTTCATGTACTATAACCTAACAGTATTAATTTTGAACATACTTATTCCACTGCTCTTTGGTGCAAAGACCTGGCGAGATAGACGAACACCGGTCTGCTATTTTAGCCAGCCACTGCAGCCGGATTCTGTTTGATCGGAGTTGCGAATCAATGCAGAATTTTAATGGGCGACCGGTATCGAAAGGGTTAACAGGGCAGGATCGTTCTTTGTCGCGTATCTCCGGCAGCTCGGCCACTTTTCCGCGCACTTCCCCTAAACTAGAGAGCACCGACTCGATCCCCTCTCGACTGCCGTTCGCTCTTCGATCCTCCCCCGCTTTATCTTACCGTGAATTTTTCAACGAGGCAAACTCGCCTGCCAGTTCCCGCGATTCTTCTCGAACCGGGTTGCTCGAACGTCGATCACCTTGTCGCGGATCGTACGTTCAAGGATCCGTCTACCATCACGATTATCTTATCCCTCGGCCGAGGGAATCGGTCAGCCGAAATCGTCCCTACCACGCGTAACTCTCGAACGAGATTGTCGAGCAAACTGCCATTTTCGCGTTCGAGCGACAGCCTCACAAATCTGGAACCGATGAGAGATTCTTACATCCAGTTATACAGGGTGCGGCCGAATAAGGTGATTCCTTATGAAAAAATAAGAACAAAATACGGAATAAAATTTTTTCATTTAAGGCTTAGTTTTCGAGAAAATCGAGCTTAAAGATCCGCCGGATTCGCGTGCTCTAATATAGGCAGGAAGTAGAATAGGTCAGTCATGATCAGACGCTTCGGTCGATTCCTATCTAATAGCATACGTATTCGCTGCATTTTCAAGATCGATTTTCTCGAAAGCTAAGCCTTAAATGAAATAATTTTATTCCATATTTTGTTCTTATTTTTTCGTAAGGAGTCACCTCGTGGCCCGCTTGTACATGTTATTCGGCGGCACTTTTGAACGGTGAACTAACATTGGAAATGCAGAGATCAAGTAGAATATTTTTATGAAGCTGCTGTATCTTCACAGTAAAAATACAATCAGGTACACCAATTTCCGCAGAAAATGTAATCGGCTTCGAAACCGGAGACACTTTCGCCGCGTCGAAAGCAGTGCAGAAAAATTCCGCCAAGCGATCTGCAAACTTGGCGAAACTTGGTGGCAACATACAATAGACCCACGGCTAGAATTTCATTTTCACCAGGATCGAGAACTTGATTTTAGTTCACCGGTGGATCCGAAGCAGCTTGCTGGTTTCGTGGACCGGTCCCTCTCGAAACGCGCGTCGACGTTACCGAGAAGCGTCGGGACGCCCGGGTGGATTGCCTCGGAATCGAATCGAGCGTGTCGCGAGAACGGGCCGACGCCTTCGATCGGTTCTAGGAAGCGTCGCGTCGCGGGAGCCGTTGTTCGCAGGGGCAAGAACGAATGCACATTAATATGTATACCCGTCAGTAGATTCGCCGACGATAAGCGACCCCGACAAACGACCGTTTAATGATTGAACGAAGAAACCAGAAGGGACGACGTGTCAGTCTTTTCCCTTTAGTATCGACGTCGAGGCTACCGTCCGAACCGCGCTATAGCACGCGAATATTAACGCTTATGTCGTCGCCGAGGCTCGCTGACAGAACTCCTTCGCCTGGCGAGACGGTCATAAGTAGATTACCGATTGTATGTATTTATAACACACTTGGGCAAGTGCAATGTTTAACAGAGTTTGGGAACATCAACTGACGCGTGTGATAATTCGTACTGTCTCGTGTGTCTGATCATTGGGAGCCGTTTCTACTTGTCGCGAATACTCCACGTACAAGCAGCTGTACAAAACCAATTAAAATAAGAAAATTGTTGAAAAATGATTCAACTGTTTAATGGTTGGAACCGACAACACGGAAGGGACAACGTGTCAGTCTTTCCCCTGATAACTTCGTGAACAAGACAGTCGTAAGTGACACTGCTGCTAACGATTGTGTTTATTCTGACCTGGAGTATATTGACTCCTGTGTTTGACAGTTTGAAAAGGATCTAAAAATTGGTGTACATATTTCTAGGATATTTAGGATCCGTCTAAAAACATTTTTCAATTTTCGTTCCATTGCTCGGATTGCTTTTTAGAGCATGGGAAACGTTTAATTGAAATAGTTAAATTAGTTACAATAATTCGTTTCGCTGTTAATATATGGAGTGGAGTAAATTGCTTTAGAGTATGTCGGATGTTACAGCGTGGAGAGAGTAATCGCTGGTAAATAGTAGGGTTTCTGTGCTTTATTTTATTAAATAAATCACAGGATTTTGTGGGAATTTTAATTTACGCGTTAACGCGCGACTTTGTGTGCAGTGATTAATATTTTTGTTTGCGTATTGAGCGTGGTATATTGGTTTAGGATTTGTCCGATGCAGGACGGTTGAAAGAGCAGTTTCGACAATGAATTACAACTTTTTTTTTTGTGAAAGAAACGATTTCCATTTTGCCATACTTTTGATACGGAAATTTGTTCCAGAAATTAACTTTTCTGGTAGGGCACCGAATATACAGCATATTTATGAATTTCCAATTGTTTTTTTCGTGAAAGAAATTACTTTAATTTCCGGCCGTGTGTTAATAGCTGTTGTACAAAGAATTCATTTTTCTCCTGATGCATGGAGCGCGCGAAATTTATTTAAGTGCCGTCAGACGCGGGTTATTCAAAAGGGCGATCGCAGATAAATCTTGCCTTTTCAGTTTCCGTTCCATTAAACAAATTGCTTCGATTTTGCTGCAAATTTTTACTCCACATATTACATCTGCACATCAGATACGTTTGTCAGCGAGCGACGGTATGGAACCAAAAATCCTTCGCGACGACTTTCTAGCGATTCGAGCCATGGCAAAATTAACGTGTTCCGACGGTTGTTCGACGAGCATCCGGTACAATTTCATTAACGGATTTTCGAAAGGGTTGCGCGTCTGTAAAGGCGTTCTACGTGCTTCTTTTTTCCTTTTATCCTATTTTTTTTTTTTTAAATCGCACGCAGCTCACGGCACAAAAAATCGATGAACGATTCAACGAACGGTGTTAGCGGAACACGCACACTCGCTCGATACAATTATACAGTCCCGGGGCGACGCGGTGGGAGTTTACGTGAAACGGATCGCTGTGTCCGCGAGACCGCTGCGGAACGTTCGAATTCAGCGATTCTGTCAGGCTATTTCGCATATATATACCTAACCTACCTACCGTGCTCACGAAAGTGTTCGAATGCTCGCTATTCAAAGTTCAAACATGGAGCGTATGAATTAAACAGTAAAAATAGGAACGCCGGGCTAAAATTCTGAAAGAAATATTATACGTATAATATCGGACCGATAGCTCATTCGCTGGGGAAAAAGCGTCACTACTTCTATTAACCCTCTCGTAGTAATAGAGGGTCAATTAATCTTCTCTTTTACACGATTTTACCAAGAAAATTAATGAATTGTGAATTCAACGGACCTAGGCGGCCTTTCTTTTTCTTAGACGTCGCCGCAGTAGCAGTCAATTTGTCTTCGCGAAGGACTATCAGGGATTATTAGTCGCACATAATCCCTTGTAGCACAATGGGCCGGATAAAACCAATGAACCGAAAAGAACAAGCATGAAAAGTCCGAGAGAAGGTATATTAAACATATACGGAGTGCAGCCGAATATAACATGTACATGCGGGCACGAGGTTATTCCTTATGAAAAAATAACAATAAAATATAGAATAAAATTTTTTCATTTAAGGTTTAGTTTTCGAGAAAATAGAGCTTGAAAATGCGGCGAATACGTATGCTACTAGATAGGAATCCACTGAGGTGTCTGATCATGACTGATCTATTCTACTTCCTGCCTACATGTACTAGAGCACGCGAACCCGGCGGATCTTTAAACTCGATTTTCTCGAAAACTAAGGCTTAAATGAAAAAGTTTTATTCCATATTTTGTTCTTATTTTTTCATAAGGAATCACCTCGTGACCACGTCTACATGTTATTCGGCCGCACCTTGTATAACACTTTATTTCAGTTTGTTGCAATTCGGGAAGAAAATTTATATTCTGCATAACGATCCGCTGCGTAGTAGTCATTATTTCCCGGTCAGTCAATTGCCACGACGTTCGAACCAGTTCCGAACCTCGGCGCTGTGCATAATTGCACAGGGAGCTAAGCAGGCGGTCTTAAATAAAGTCGACGAACCTGGAAGGAAAGGAGAACGAAAGAAAGAGAGAGAAAGAGAGAGATTGCGAAACATCGTAGATTAAAAAATACGTCGCGGAGAATTGATGACCAGCGATCTCGACGAGAACCTACGCGGCTCTCTTTCCCGGGCTGTTAATGGAGGAAGCAATTTGTCCGCGGGGAAGAATTATTATTAGTCCGTTGAATCGGGGGAACGGCATGGCTTGGCATGGCTCGGCGTGGCATGGCGTGTAGACGCGGGATAAATAAAGATCGGGGAACGCGGGCGGAAAGAAGCGAAGTTCGGTAGAGAAGAGGAGAGGAGTGGAGAGGGGAGGAGAGGGGAGTAGAGTAGTAGTAGGAGAGTGGAGTCGGGGCGCGAAGAGGAAAGATCGACAGAGACACTCGACCCTACTTCGCGTCCTTTCGCGTATCGCGCGGCAGTCAGCCTCGCATTGTTTGAGTTATCACAATGGCGGAACAAAACCTCAACCGGAGGATCGAACTCCACTCGAAAGCCGGGCTCTCCCCCGGCGGCGTCGCCGGCGCCGGCGTCGGCGTCGGCGTGGGTCTTCTCCCACGGCGTGCAAGCAACCCCTCGACCCCGTCCCCTCGAACAAACTCCCTCTTCGAACGGGTCCACGGAACAACGAAACTGCCTCTTGAAGCGCCGCGACGCGCCACCCACTTTCCGCGAGCCGAGCGGAGCCGCGTCGCGCCGCGTCGCGTTCGATCGCGGCCGTCGCGCGCGTACTCGCGGCTGAAACTATCGTTTGTCGAACGACAACAACCTCCTGCCTACCCCCCATCCCGTACCACCCCCGGACTCGCGAACAAAGGAGAAGGGTTCAACGACGAACGCGAGATGAGTTCGTTCGTTCGTCGGTTCGTTGGCTCGTTCCTGTTCGTTGTCCCTCGCACACTCCGAGATGTCGAGGTTCCACTTCCGCGGCTCGAGTCGATTTACTCTATCCGCTCGAGGAACCAGACTTCGAGCGAGCGGAACGAGCATAGCGAGCAGAGCGAGCAGAGCAAGTTCGACTTTGCTCGCGGCGGCCGCGACCCAGTTACGCACGTGGCTCCTTTTCGAAGCCACTCGACCTAGACCGCAAGCTCGCAAGCTCGCGAGACGTTCCGCTCGCCGGAAGCTCAAAACGCCGCGACAACGAGAAACGCCTCAGCGAGAAACGCCCTCGAGGTCGGCTAATGCCGGCCCTGTCCGCAAACTTATCTCCAATTGGCTGGGGAGAATGCAGAAATTCTATTTCACCGGATAGAATTGTCGCTACGCGCGTTTTAATTGGTTCCAGGTACCCTCTACCTCGTTCGATTGAAATTAATGAGATGCAAGGATTGTATTTTCTACTGTAGAATTAGTAAAACTTTTATTTTAAACTCTGCCACTTCTAATAACTTTGTTGTTTATACAGATACAAAAAAATGTTTGCAGAGTTACATAGCGTACAGAAAGTTTATGTTAAATACATATGGAGATATTTAGATAATATCTCGTCGACTGTTAGATTCAAAGAGACTGTTGTAGGAAAATCAAAATCGTTCCAAATTTTGCACGCATAATCTCAACAATTCTATCCTTACAGTAAAACGTTAATTTCAGAAATCGAAGTGAAAAGACGCGCATTTTTACTAATTCGAGCGTTTAACGGCGAGCTTGTTCGAGTTTCCGCGAGGCGCTGTAAATTCGATTGTACGTCGATCGACGAATTCTCTTTTCCGGAAGGAGCTGCGGTCTCTCTTTCTCTTGCGAAGGCCTTTGGTGGGATTAATTGGAAAAGCGGAGCGGGACGAATGGTCGGTTGTAACGAGTCAGAGGGCCGGTGAGGAGCGGAGAGGAGAGGAGAGAGAGAGTGCTCGGGTCCGTGCCACCGAGCGAACGCGGTGAGTAGCTTTTAATTTCAACGTTTTCGCCGTGGCTTCGTCTTGGTTCGCGGCCCGGCGGCGACAGAATTTCTGGGGCTACGATATTTACGGTCGGGGGAGGCGAAGGAAATGTTTGTGGAGTCTCTTTGAGCGCGGTCGAATCCTCTCGAGCGGTCCTCTCGTCACCGCACGGTAATTTCGCCTCTGTCCCCGTGATCCTCGCACAATTATCGGGCGAGGAAAAGTCTCGGGGGACTGAGAGCCGTGTGCGAATAAACCCCTCTACCCCTCCCGGTGTGTCCCCCTCGCCGCAGATCGATCGCTGGAAATTAAATTCCGAAGCCACCCTCTCGGCCCTTCTTCGGGTCCGAGAGCGATTCGGTGGTACGCGAGCATCGTCGTTCGATAAACGCGTTGCTGTTGGTAAACACGGGAAACCTACAAACTGGTTCTCTCCTGCTAGAAACTCCTACGACTATCGTTAGTGTCCACGTATGAATATGTAATAGCTGCAAACACGCCGCGCAGAGGCGCAACGCCCCCCCCCCCCCGCCCGCCGGCTTTTGTACGCCGTTATGCCACGTCGCGCCGCGCTGTTCTCCTCCGACCGAATTGTCCTGCGAGTACGCGCGAGCTTCGACAAGCGTTCCGCTGCGAAACTTTTACGGTCCACCACGGGAAAAAGCTGTTGCTGTCCTCACCCGAGTCGATCCTGCTTCGATCCTCAGAGAACGATCCACGGGACAAGAGCGAAACGAAATGCGAAATATCGGGGTAAAATGAATACATTAGAACTAAAGATGATACCTAGAAAATAGAACTAACTGTTGCAGAATGAACCGATAGTTTCCAACCTTTGCAGACGTGTTCCCATAATTGCGATCGCAGGATACTATCGCAACATACTTCTCTGGATTGGAGATAATTCTTTCCGCAACGAATCCGACGAATCGACGGGACGCGCGACGTCGCGATATTTTCGCCCGGGTAATTCCGCTTGTCATCGGGCCGCGTCGATTCCGATAAATGATGCTCGTTCCCTCCGGTCGACACACGTCCATCCGTTGCTCGTCGTTTTTGCAACGATCGCTCTCCGACCGGCGCGGCGTTCAAGCCCTCGTCGATATCGAACCGCTAGTCGCGTCGTCCGTTTCCGGATTCCCGATTTTCGCGGAACCGCTTCTCCAAGTTTCCAAGGCATTCTCTCATCGGTTCTCCTTGCGTTCCCGGTTTTCTCCGGCTTCCGCGTGTTTAGCCTGGGAAATCGATGCGCGAGAGGACGGTGCTTCGGAGAGTCTGAACGAGCCGGCGATGTATGAAACTTTGAACGGTCACTTCGGTATCGATTCGACTGCGATTCGATTGGCGGGGTTAATCGCGGCACCGACGCGTTTAAAGGGTTTCCCGTGTACCACGAAACTTGCCTCGGGTGCGTGGTACACTGCAACTCGCTTCTGTAATTCGAACCGTTCCAAGGATCCCATGCAACGACACCATTATGCCGAGGACTTCCTGAAACCGAGTCGGAAACGCTGACCCAGCACCAAACGACTGTCTCCGCGAGAAAATTCCACCTTCAAAAATTCAATCGCCCACCGACCGCTACCTTTGAAACGACAGCGCCTCGTCGAGTTGCAACCTAGTTGAATATGCATTACGGTTGCTGCAAAGTAACGACGCTCCCTGGGAAGATCCTTCATCTTTCAGATAATTGCAATGTCCCTTTCATACTGCCTCGTCCTAGAAGAGGTATAACGCCCCGCCCCCGTAGAAATTCGTCGGTTTCAACAAATAAATACGCTGCCACATAAATCCCCGGGAATGCTCGCGTTTTCCGCGCGGCTCGTGGGAAACGCCACGCTCTCTCTCTCTCTCTCTCTCTCTCTCTCTCTCTCCCTCTTTCTTTCTCTCTCTCTATCTCTCGATGGTCCTATTGTATTTAACCGTTCCTTTATTGCTGGAGGAAACGTACTACGACGGAATTTGAAAGGGGAACGCTCGTTGACGGACTTTCAATGTAAAACGTTACACTCGGTCGCGTTTACTTTTAGTCGATGAGATATATTCACCATCGTTTTCAACTTGCGAAACTTCTGCTCGGAGCTTTTGATCATTCGACGTCGAACGACGAGTGGCGAAAACCTCCGTTTTCGAGAATTGAACGAGTGAAAGGACGTATATTACATTTTAGGAAATTTCCCAAAAAATATTGTCGCCTTGAATCAACTTAAAAAGTCGAAAATTGTGCAACGATATTCTCAAATTGTTGTAAATGCTTTTCGGACGGTAAATGACGTTTGTACAGTGGAATCGGCACGCGAAGAACCGCTGCAGCGGGAATTAGTTGCGTTTCGGCGATCCCCGGGTAAGCGTCCGCAGAGCCCGAACGAATTTAGTTCGAGCCTAAGTTGGGAATAATCGATGCCCGGCGGAAGCGAACGTCGGACGATTTCGGAGAACCGCGGCTTTGCGGTATCTCCTCGGCGGAGCCTGAAATCGATGCGATTCCGAGATTACGTTTCCAGCGGGTATTGTACGTAGAAAGCCACTTGGACTTGACTGATAGCGAGCCGAGTTCTCTCGCGGTTTCGGGGCCCGTTCTCTAGCCTCTCCTCTCCTGTTCTCTCTCTCTCTCTCTCTCTCTCTCTCTCTCACACACACACACACTCTCGTCGCGTTTTCACGCTAACACCGCGTACAGTGGATAGGCTAGAGGAACAGAGTTCCTGCTCGGGGCTGGTGGCTGGTTTCCTCCTCAGAAGCCCTGCGCGACTGCTACTCTTGGATCAAAGTTGCCGCGGGGACGAGTTCGACTTTACTACGTGCCGATAGCGTGCTAGTCGACGGGACGACGAACCCACCGTTTCCATCTATTTCGTCTTTCTCTCTCCTCGCTCGCAACCTTGGAATCTGTCCTCGGCCGGGGAAAATGTACCCCACGAGACGTCGCGTTTCTCTTCGGCCCTCCTCTACCCCTTGGCTCACTCTTTTGCTGCTTCTCGCGCGCTATAAAACCGACGCAAAGTAGCTCTGTCGTCTGCAGCCAACGCGCTGGAAGAAACGTTGCCATGGATGCACGGGGCGCGCAAAGAACCCCACGAATATCCCGGTCCGAGGAACCGAAAACACCGGCTACTGGCGCCGATAAGAACGACCTTTGCCGTTTGAACGCTATCGGTTTCCTCCAACAGCTAACGAAGCCTGAGAAAGAAATGTTTGTTTTGATATGCACCTTCGTATAAAGAGCATTCGACAGGCGTGGCTTCTTCTAAACAGGCGTGGCTCGTTCCAAGTAGGCGTGGCATTGCTGCTGATTTCAAACGAGCTAAAAGATCTTACTCTAAAGAAATCAGAGAAGTAGGTGTGGTCTAGGTGGAGTAGGTGTGGTTTCTTTGCCCTCAGCCTTCACTACTCCAAAATATCTTTCTCATACCGATGAGACCTTTAGACCAATCAAACTCTGATCTCTAATTAGGATTCTTCGACTTGTCCCGAGAGCACTCGGGCTTGCCCTCAGGGGCCACACCTCGCAACAGTTTCCTCTAAAGTAAGAAATAAAAGTTCATCTAATCAGATCCCTTTCCGTAGAGTACTTTGAGTGGGCGTGGAGTTTTTGCTGGTGATTTCCCCGGGCCAAGCCGGTGCCCCACGGGGCAATTTCTCCACACACGAGAGATAGCGTGGGGAAAAGGCGTGGCGCTGATAAAACAGCTCGGCCAGGAGCGAGAACACCTCGAACCGTATCCGCTCGTAAATCTGTGGAGCGTTCTCTTCGTCGTCGGAACATTTTTTTCGGGCTGGTCGGTTCCGTCGGGTTTCGCTTCCACCGAGACTAGCTCCGTCGACCGTAGAAAAAGCTCTGGGAACGTCCTGGCTCGTCTTGCTGCCTGGCAACTCCGGAGCAACGTGTACGCGGCCGAACGGTGATCGAATTAGCGAACGTCGTGTCGTCGTCGTCGTCGTCTTCGTCGTCGTTCAACGGGGCCGATTGAAACGCACGAGAATTTTCACCGGGCGTGGCGTCGTCGTCGTAGGCGGCGGGAAAAAAAGAAAACGGTTCGCTGATTCGCATTAAATTCCCGTTGAGACTAACGAACCTGGATCGTCGAGGGGATATAGCCAGGTCGACGCGACACGCTGTTCGAACGAAACACGGGTGCAAACCCGGGGGGGAAGGGGGCGGCTGTTCTATCGCTCGCGATACCGGCCGCGCCGCGCGGAGAGATCCGCGTCTCGTGGAATCGTTTCTCCGTTTCGCTCTTCGACGAGACCAGCGCGGATTAATCTCTCTTCCGGGCGGGAAAGATAGAGCAGAAAAAAAGAAACCGGGGAAAACCGATGCGCGACGATTCCTGTTGTCGCGGCCGAGAGGTTGATTTTACGGGATAACGAGCACAGCCATTGCGGTCTAGGATGTTTTGTTCGTCGGCGGGGAGGGGGGAGGAGGTGGGCAGCGAAGGCCGGCGGAGCCAGAGGCAGGGGGCAAAGTGACTTCGTAAATCACGAGGAAACGGGTTACGCCGCGCTCGGTCATTATACCGAATTTACGCGTCCCGCGCAGACCGCTGTGCGCGAGTTTCGAGAATTACGCGAATCGCGGGGAATTCCGGGCCGCTTATCCCGCCCCCTTCGTCGCAGCTCGCCTTTAATCGAAACAAAAACATTCGTAGCGTTTCTCCAAGCAGATATCGCCAACGAAAAACGTTCTCAGACCGCGCGCGCGCGCGCGCTCGCGTCGACGGAAAACGCTGCGGCTGCTGGGACAACGCGCGTACACACGACCGACGACGCACGCGGGCAGAGATATCGGCAAAGTTTCCCGTTCGCTCGCGATTAATTCGAGCGATTATACGGCGTTAAATTGCAATGCGGCGTATAATGCCCGGCCGTTCTCTCTCTCTCGTCGCGCTATATAACACGTTAAGTCTGGCCAACGAGTTCGCTGGTGCGAACGAACACGTTTGGTACACGTACCAAATGTCACCGAGAACGCCGACGCTGAAATCGCGCAACATTGTACGCCGACGATTCTCGTTTTCCCTCTGTTCTCTCTCCCTCTCCCTCTTTCTCTCTCCGTCGTCCGTGCAAACGGTCAAGTGGAACACCGCGTTAACGCCATTTTCCGACGGCCATGCACCAGTCCCGGCTCTTCCCCTCTCATTTCCGGCAACGAGGAACGTCGCTTCGACCGCGTTACGGAATCGTTCCCGGACGCGTTCCGTCGAAAAATCCTCTTCCACGACACGACCCAACGCAGGACCAGGTGTACAAGCGGTACACTGTCGCCGCAGCCGTTCTCTCGCGTTCACGTTACCGTTATGCGAATACGGAAATGTCTTCCGCGACTGCCGCTATCTAATTATTCCGCACCTGATGCAACGGTCACACGGTTTTCCTGGTAATAGCCAGAGTAAAGTGTGCTTTCCGGAAACGGCGCATCAATCAGCTGCTCCGGTCACCGATTAGGATGGAAACATTTCGAACTCTTCGGGTCCGGTCTATTTCGATCGTTTGGATATAGTTTTCTGATGGCTATTTCCAGTTGGCAGTCGTTTATATTGAATCTAGATGCTGAATGATTGAGTTGCCGTGGATGTATTGCTATAGTGATTCGTTGGACACGATGATTGGCGAGAGGTGTTTACTGGACCTGGTTTCTTTTTTTGTTCAGTTTTAATAGAGATTAGGCTAATTTTCTCTTGTCAATCTTCTCGAGTTGTCAGTCGTTTGTATTGACCTTCGATCATCAGGAATTCATCACCCACGGGTGCGTCGTTCTACGATCGCATTAGAAGAGATAGGTACTCTCCGGACCTAGTGGTTCTCGAGCTTTCTGGGGACCAATTTTCTCTAGCCCGTCTCAAGTTGTCAGTCATTTGTATCAACCCCCGACCATGAGGAATTCATTACCCTTGGGTCTGCTGCTCTAGGTAGCTCAGGAGTCAAAGTGATTGAACCCAGTAAGAGGAACGTCCTGGTTCCCCATTTTGACGCGGCTCTTCAGAAGATAGATTCGTTTCATCAATTTCTTTAAGGTGACCAATGCTGTTACTTATTTGTAACGGGTCTAATAGAGAGATTGGAGTTTCCGCTACACCGTAGACCATAAGTAATTCAGCGCCCATAGGACCGTAGCAAGAGAAACACTTTGGATCCCAGTTTATGGTGAGTCAGAGGCTTCCTCTTTTTCTTTTATTAGAGAAATCTTCAAAAGGAAGTCTCGGGAAGTATATAAGAACATGTGACAGGGCCTTTCCAACTTTCCTGAAGTTGCATTAACTTTCTCAATTTTTCGTGGCTGACATAAATCAAGTCGGCCGCTCAGACTACCGTGCATAATATTCGGACAGTTTTGGATGTTCAGTTCCCACCGAGATTCCAATGCTACCATCAACCCAAAATCTTTAAGATCTTCAAGATTTCTGCGATAGAACTTAGATTTGGTCACCAACGTCATAGAATCCTCGATAACGCCCACTCTCTGATTAAGACACGCCTATCACACCTCTTCGATGAAGCTCTCCGCGACAAGCGCCGCACACCGTTGAAAAACCTGCGGAATATTATTATAGTGCATCATAGTCACCGGCAAGCCTTAGAGAAAAATGTTTTGCATCTGCAGCTGACTAGGATATTGTATAAGTAATGGCCGCGCAAATTTTCTCCGGGGCAATGCGTCGCTATCACGTTTCCTGGCCGACACGCGGTTCCCTTAAGACGAAAATCGAGAGAGAAAAAATTGCGATTTCAGCTTCGCTGTTCGCACACGCACACCGCCTTGCCCGACTAACTTTAGTCGGTCAATCTTTATGCAATTTTCTCTTACGCGATGCAGAGCATACCCCGTACAATAGACCGAGGTGATAAAAGTCCCGAGTTGAAAATTCGTCAAAAAATCGACTGAATATTTGTATTGCATTATTTCGAGGATGAGGGGGTAGCTGATGGAGCAGCGGGGCGAAGAGCTAATGAAAATGTGTAAGCATGGCGGTTTTTGCGGGCCATACTTTCCGTCGGAGAGCCATTTATCCGTGTCCCCGGGTATCGTCGGTGGCGGGTAACGACGCGAATAAAATAATCGCGTCTCGTCGGGTCGCGTGAACACTGATTCGACGGGAGTCGTCGCGAGAATAGATGGCTCGCGGTAGATAGCTCGCGCAAGCCCACCGGCAAGGAAAGATTTGCAACGCGCATCGCATCGCACGCCTCGCAATGCCTTGCATCACGGCACGGCGCGGGGCGGCGCGGCAGGTCCCGGCGAGGCGAGGCGAGGCAAGGCGAGGGTAAGGTCCGCTCCATTACCATCCCCTAAATCACGCTGGTAACGTTTTTGGGACGGTCGTAACTCCGGTGCTCCGATGTTTTTGGCCTCATTAGTAGCCGTCTCTCGGCTTGATGTGGTACACGGAAAAGGCTCTCCAGGCAAAGTGAGACGGAGAGAAGAGAAGCGAAGCGAAGAGAAGCGAAGAGAAGAGAAGAGAAGGGAAGGGAAGAGGCGGCGGCGAGCCGCGCGCGCGGACGAGGAACGAGAGAAGAGAGCTTGCGAAGAGAAGTCGGTGGCTGCCGGGAAAGGGCGAAAGCGAGGGTGAGGCCGAGGGAAACCAAGTGGCAGAGCGACGGAGCAAAGCGAGTTGGAGGAGGAGGTGGAGGATGAGGACGAGGAAGGAGGACGAACGGCTGGGAGAGGCGAGCCGTGGCGGAGGATACCGACAGTGGCTGCGATTAATATTCCTCGGTTCTAGCGTCTCCGTCGCTCGCGCTCCTCTTCCGTATGTACGTTTGCACTTTGAGTCGCAGACAGGGATCCTTTGGCCGCCTTCGAGCCACGGCTGCTGACCCTTTCGGGGCCCGCATTACGCTTCTCCTCCAAGCTCCTCTCTCTCTCTCTCTCTCTCTCTCTCTCTCTCTCTCTCTCTCTCTCTCTCTCTCTCTCTCTCTCTCTCTCTTCGGACAAAGAGGACAAAGGAGCAAGGAGTCTTGGTTGTTGGTTTCGAGGATGATGCCACGCGTTATCCAGTTCCCGATCGAACCGCGTGGCTGCTCTCGGACCTATTCCGCGTGGTAAACACGCGCGCGCGCTGCATCTCGACGAGAAGCTTTTGGTCTCCCACTCTCGGAGCCACGGCCGTTTACGAGATTTATGCGACTGACTGGTCTCGCCCGGCGAGGGAACCTCGTGAATCTTCGAGCCGTCGAGTTACTTCGGACGAGAGCCTCAAAAACGAATAAAGTTTGCGGCCCCGGGTAAAAGGAGGAGCGTTGACGACGACGACGTACCGGAGAAACGACGAGACGGAGCTAGAGGGAGGGAGAGAACGCCGGTGGACGACGACGACGACGAGAGATTAGTGTCTCGTTGGCCGTGGTAGAGACGATTCACCGCTACCTACTTCGAGGGAAATAAAGAGCCGGAGAAGAGAGAGGGAGAGAGAGAGAGCGTTGGCTGAAATTTGTTCGAGCGAGCGGCCGGGCGCCCGGGAAAAGCGACGCGTGACGTTCAAGACGGCTGAAAGACGAGCGGGGAAACGAGCGGCCCGGATCGTCTCGTCGGTGACTTCACGGTATTAAGAGCCCTCA
The DNA here is from genome assembly GCA_916610255.1 of Lasioglossum lativentre. NCBI lineage: Eukaryota > Metazoa > Arthropoda > Insecta > Hymenoptera > Halictidae > Lasioglossum > Lasioglossum lativentre. The sequence goes on along the minus strand of OU744355.1, from coordinate 33,213,027 downwards.
AAGGAAAAGGAACGCTAAAAAATTAGTAACCGGGATTTCGTGCGACCGCTCTCTCTCTCTCTCTCTCTCTCTCTCTCTCTCTCTCTCTCTCTCTCTCTCTCTCTCTCTCTCTCTCTCTCTCTCTCTCTCTACCACTATCTCGCTTTTCGCGGAGAGTAAACCGTGGAAAACGAACACCTACATAGAACCAGTCGAACCGAACCTGTTAAGCATCGCGTCGGACCGAGGGCTTGTGTTAACGCAATGTCTACCGCAGTTTTTGACGCAGCAAACCGCGCCTGGGAACCTCTGTTTCTCTGTCTAGTTTTTGATAAATTGCTCACGATTGGCAACGCTTTCTCTGTAGACAAAATAATTGAAAATTCCTGGTTGAAGTCTTCACGATTCAAGGGGAGTTCATTGCAAGGACTTTGCTGGGTTATTTATAAGGGTTTTCAGAATTTACGGTAATATTTTTTCGGTGTAAATATTCATTCGCCTCGGAGTTATAAAATCGTGAAAGCGACAGCTTCTCGCGAAAATTTATCTGCAGTGCGGCTGAGGGAACCAACAACTTGAAACTTTGCGCGATTGTTAATTGATGGTTTATGGATGCACAGGGATTTTTTCAAATAAAAATCTTCATTCAATTGAGAGATACAGCATTGGAAAGACAGAGGCTAAATAAAAGGTCATTTATACCGTGGTTAAAAAACAACAATATTCCGTAACCGAGAACAAAGAGACCAGTGTATACATTATTTTGAAACATATTGTGGATATTATATGCATCCATGTTTCAAGAATGCACAGTAATTTTTTCGAATAAAAATCTTCATTCATCTCATCGCAATATTATCGTAAAGAGAACCCTCCAACAAAAGCTCGTACAACGTATCGCGAGCAACGTTTAACAATTAAATGCAAATAATCTGTTGCAGATATCGTTCTAAAACATTGCCAGTTTGTTCATTTATGTTTCCAGAACATACAGTAATTTTTGCAAACGAACAATTTACGCAAAAATCAAGACAATGAATTTACCCATAACTTTCGAATCGCTATCAAGCCACCAGCAAATCTATAAGCTAATAGCTTCGCCAGTATCATCGGCAAAACATCATTTGGCCGGCGAGGGCGGTCGCGAAAGCGCACGCGAAAACGCAGTCAGCGTTCGAAGTCGCTGGAAACGCGACAGAATCTCGCGACCTAGATCGCTGGAGTAGGATAGGCAGCTGGTGGTATGTGGTGCAGCGGCGGGCCGAATCGGCACACCCATTTTCCGATAGCTAATTATCGTGGATATGCGAGCGCATCCATTGCGAGCCGGCACGGTATCGCGTACACGCGCGATACGCGCGATTACGAGGCGCGGTTCGATACACGCGTCGCGTCGGCCCGAGATCTCGAAAACGCTGTGTGTAGCAGAGAGAGAGAGAGAGAGAGAGCGAGATAGAGAGAGCAGAGCAGAGCAGAGCCGTGCAGTAGCAGTACTCTGTGTACATCCAGGGTATATCACGAGGAGAAGAGAGGAGGACGCCAGAGAAGGAGGAGGAGGAGGAGAGCGGAGGATGGCGGTAACGATTTCACGCGGCAGCTCTCGGTGCAATCTAATTTGAAAACGGCGTCGCCTTAGGACGCGAATTAACAGATGGATGCGATAAAACGCTCGAGACGTAATTCCGCACCGAGCGAACGCGCGCGCCTTAACCCTCGGAAGCGATTACACCGGTTATGAGTAATTAAAGTCGGCGGAGCGTCGCCGGGGCATTATCCGGCAGGGAATTCACGGGAAATTTCCGATATAATGGTTCGGTGGACCGCGCGCCGCGCGATCATCGCCGAGACGCGAGCGGAAAACTCCTCGTCCCCGTGCTCGTCGCAGCCTCGCTAAAAGAGGAGGAATTACGGCCGACGCTGGTTTCTCTGTCCGCGGGAAAACGGATTCGATCGCGGACCTGCCGTGCCGTGAAATTCGACCCAGAAATTGCGGTGTGTTTGCTCGCGCGAGCACCCGCCGCTGCCGCTTATTTCGAGAAATATAAGGAGCCGAGCGAATTTCACCAGCTGAATCGCTCGCTTCTCCCTCTCTTTCTCTCTCTCTCTCTCTCTCTTTCTCTCTCCCACGCTGCGTTGCGCTTGCCTCTGCTCGCTTCTGCTCGTTTCCGCGACGACTGCTATGTCGACCGTTGTGAGCGACGCTTAAGCCCACGCGTTATCGACGCGCTTGGGAATTGGAGCTGCTAGGACAGCTGCTGCTAAAGTATGCATGAACGGAGACTGTTTTGTATCCGTATACGCGGTATGCGACTATTCCTCGTACACCGTGTTCCACGCTGATCGAACCGCAACACATTGTCGCGCTATAGTCCGTTCGAGCGTGCTCGACGGGCACAACCTCCTCGCGGAGTCCGTCAATCTTGCCGTCACCCCCCTGTCGGGGCTACGTCGGAAACGGAGCCGATCGATCTTCCCTGGAATTATTAGCCTCGGCTCGTCTTTATTTTTCTAACATTTTTGACGCGATCAACGATCTCGATCCAAAGCTTTCACTTGTTCAGCTGCATTATTGTAGACAATCCTCGGCTGCCTCGAATTATCATCAATCCTTGCGTAGACGATTCTGTGTCACATACCGACCAATGTGTTAACACTGAACCTACCGAGCACTAAAAGCGATTCAAATATTTTAGCTTATAAAAACGACGAGACTCCATTCATTTAAATTTTGTGTAATTTTTATCTCAATATGTGCTTGGGTAAATAAATTATCCAATCAATTTCCATATAAGTAACTTCGTAATTTCAATAATTGCTAAATGGAAAATATAAAACTGGTCATTCGCCCGGCAGTGGTAGGTCTAGTGTTAATTGCATTTACATTAATCACAGTACCGATCGTGCATTTTCGTGCAAGGTTATTCCGGTCGAGCGTCATTGAAAAATCTGAAGAATATGAAAATTCCTCGTGTTATCTTACGGGGTGGTTCGTAATTCCTTTCCAGACGTCGTCGCGTCGTGTCGGTCAGAATATAACAAGCTTGAAACATCGTTAGGCGATCTCGTGACTCGCCTCGCACATTGTTGCTTCGTCTTGCGTTTGATTTGCCCATAAAGTACCCAGTGGCATGTTAGTTGCTCATAATTCTCCGAGCAGCATTAAACTAGATATAACCGAGCTTGCTTTAAAGAATCCCATGGCACATCAGACATTATAATTATGAATGCGAATACTTCCGCTAGTCGACAAACTTTTCACTTCTGTCTCTGTCTCTCTCTCTCTCTCTCTCTCTCTCTCTTTCTCTTTCTCCTGAAGCCCTGAGGCGCAGTGTACATTACACTTTGTTCACCTAGGCAACTAGGCTACTTTTTGCCTGGTTACTTGATGTACACCAGAGGCTATTTTATACCTTTCATTACGATGATAATGCACGGCAGACTTTAGTACTCAATATTTAAATGTGACCATTACAAGCAAGTGTTTTATGTAACGTCGCAGACGCTGTTCCAACCCTGCTCCTCGGATCCTCGTCGAGCCAATTAAATTTTATTTTGTAATCTCTTGATCCAATTACGTCCGGCGTTTTACACAACGTGGTCTCAGACGCGAGAAAAGTCTGAGAAAATTCTGATGTAAGACAGGCTAGCGGATCTTGGATTAAATTCAACATAATCCACAACACGTGGTCTGGGTTAGGCGATGGGAATGAGAAACAGGTCCAGGGATTAAAGAGTAAAACAAAAAAGGTGCGAGAACCACAGTGGGAACAACGCACAATTATTTTTCAGAAACGTGCAAAGAACGAACAAGGATCAATTCACCGATGTACAACCGAATAAAGGCTGGTCCACGAAACCAGTGCGATAACATTTACGGGGTAAAATTAAAAGTTATCGCGATTTCAGGTCGGCCCGTCTCCGGAGTGGTTCCTTGTCCCCGACTTCGGGTCGCAGTCCCTGGACTTCGTCTTTCCGACAAGGGGGCTAAGCTTTAATGTACGAGTCGTGTTCAAACCGAAACCTGTTTGGCGTAGTTAGAAGTCGCACGAGGCAACTTTGTCCGATAGCTGGTCTCCAGGGTAGAGTGGCGAGAGGAGAGAGAGAAGAAGAGAGTATAGTAGAGGAGAGTAGGTTCGCGCTTGTACGCGGCCGGCCAGGGATCACCGACCTCTCGATACGATTCTGCGGCGAGTTACACGATCCGGCATAGTAGGTTCCCGTCAAGTATAGTCGCCGTCAAGCATAGTCCGTTCGACTCGCACGCGCAAGACACTCGTTGTAACCGACGTTGCCAAGAAAATTGTGTTCCGCGGCACCGAAGGCGGCGCGGCGGCGACCGCATTCGATAATATTTTTTCGACCGCCCCCGCTCCCATTCTCCACACCAAACCACCCCCGTTCGTTCCTCCGTCGCACGGTGTGCCGGAAATAAGTGGAATTAATTGAAAAATTTTTATGTCGCGAGATAGATCAAAACTAGGACTTTTCCTAAGCTAATGCTAAATGAATATTTATTTGGTTCCAGTACCTTGGAGTTAATGCAGACAATTTTTCTGGTGCATGATTACCAGAGACACGAATTTTGTCCAGCTTTTCCCGATTCCGGACCACTGTGCATCGTCCTCGTTCCCTTCCGTTCTCCGCACACCAGTTACCAGCGAACCCGGCGCGGCGCGGCGCAACGGAGTGACGACACGGCGATGCAACTCCGCGAAAACTCTCCAAGTGGTTTCCTATCCCGGTGCATTGCGATGCGTCGCACACTGCAGACAGCATCGCGAGCAACTCGAACCGGGTCGTGTAAATAATGCACGCCCAGACTCCGGAAGGAGCGGTCCTAATTACCGCGTGTCGAATTTATTCACCCGATTCGGTTTAATTTCTCTTTTCTGATGTTTTACTCGGAAAATATTTTTGCGCCGAGGAAAGTTAGGGGGATGTTGCGGGGTTTGTGTGATCAGAGGTGACCATGTGTTTCGTGCAATTGCCGGGAAGGATGCAGAGAGAGAGAGAGGCTTGAGAAGCCGAGTTTATCGGTGTTGAATGACCCTACGTTTACCCTCGGTGTTTGTCTCGCGTAGACTGCGAGCGTTTGTCACCGGGATAAGTAGTGGCTACTCGAAGGTGTCTCTGTTTCACACCTATCGCGCCTGGGGGGGCTAAATATGTGATTGCAGGTACTTCCAAGTTTTAAAATTCTGTTCAGCTTTTCTTTTATCGGACGATTTTTAATCGAGGTTCTACTTAGAAAAATAATAGTCAACTGGAAATTAAAAATCGATGGGTCCGTTGACGTCCAAGCGACTTCTATAACTAAAAATATGCAACATCAGTGTTCTTTCAAGCTATTAAGAAATTCATGATCCGCAATCTAGAGTTTCCGAATGAATCTCTGAATAGCAAATTCATAGTTATTCGGAGTTCCATTAAACTTTCAATACATGCATGGATAAAATTAAGTTGACTAAACTGCAGGATCGTGGACGTCACATATCTGTGCAATCGGTATCGCGAAGGACTACGAGGCTCTACACTTTATTCTACTCGCGGGAGCTCCGGGACTCGCGTATCTTGAAAATTCGCGGATTCCTAGGAGATTACCGACGCCGTGGCGAAAGCGTCGCGGGTTCGAGTTACATGGAAATGAGGTTTCGGCGGGGCTCGTAGCCGGGGGACCAGGTATCGCGTAATAATCGCATCCGTTTTGGCTCGTTAGCAGGTTGCCGGGATCGGTGACGCCCCATCGGGCTACCAAACGGCGAGGATCGTGCCGAAGCCAGCGCCCGGCTACCTTGTCACCGTCTAACGATTATTAACGATGCTCCCGGCTACGCGTCTCTCCACTTTTACAAGCTGAGTGCGAGCAGAGTGCAAGCAGAGTCGAGCAGCACAGATTGTTGAGGCTTTCGGCTGCGAGCCTCGTCCTTTTAGAATTATTTTCTCAACCTAGCTTCATCGGACGTCGGAAGTCTAGCTATACTTTCGAAATGATGTTAAGAGAAAGTAGCAGCGCGACTGTTTCCTTTTAGAGGTATTCTTTTAGAAAAATTTAATTTTTCTAATGCATCCACGTTTCGAAGACTCATTTTTATTATAAACGAATAAAATCCGCAATCTATTCATCCGGGACCAGAAGACAACCCGCTTTGACATCGGCCTATATAATCTGCGCTCGCTATAAATCGTTTCACTCTATCACAATTTTACAGAGTCAGAACCGCGACGATGTCAAACAAAATCAGCCAACTACGAGCGTGTCACACGTTTCTGCAAACAGAAATAAAATTCTACTTCTCCGATATCGACATTTAACCATTAGCAAGCAAGAGAGAGAGAGAGAGAGAGAGAGAGAGAGAGAGAGAGAGAGAGAGAGAGAGAGAGAGAGAGAGAGAGAGCGAGAAAGAGAGAATCGTGGCATAGTAAAGCGAAGCTCGGTCAAAATGGGAACGCGGATCGACGAGCGAGCGTTTCCACCCCGAAGATATCCACTTTGTCGCGTTGCTCGTCCCGAAGCTCGTACCCGAGGCAGGTAGCAGCGTGCGAGAACCCCAAGAGCGTCGCGGAGAGATCCGCGGCAACGGTTTTAATTAATTTTCATCAAGCCAGCCACCGCGCGACGTCGCGACGGTGGAGCTTTTCCGCGGCGCGACGCGCGACGTTCCGACGTACGTCTACACGCGAGCTGCACCGGCTGCTCTCACTGCACCCGTCCAGAACCCGTGTTAAACTTAGAGAGAAATCGTGGTCGGTCAAAAAAATAATCAATATGTTTCAATATTTTCTTTTATTTTTTTAGTTATAAATGATTGAAAGACCGTTTCTAAAACTGGGGATGACTCTGGCATTTTTTAATATTTCGTTGTGAAAAAAAATTGAGAACAGAGTTCAGAGATACGTTAATATATCACTGTGAAATACCGGAATTATTCACTCGTTAATTATCTTTGAGAAAACTGTATCACGTTTTTAGATAGTCAAGGCGTCCCACCCTCCTTAAAATTGAGGGATTTCAGAGCGAGCGGGAAATTATTGACTCGCGGCCCCCGGTCGAGTCGGCGATATTCCGCTTGGACTGGGATTTCGCCGTTTCCCGTGGTTACCCCATGAGATGCGACGTCACGTTGCATGGCCAAACCTCGCGCACCACGGCGGAATTAGTGGTACGCGTGAGTTACTCGCGAATCCACCCTTTTCCACCCCTAGTCCCTCGACCGTTTCCATCGTTCTTCCTGCCAGCCAGCATTTATTCATCGTCCTCTCGATGGAATCGTCTCGAGGCACCCATGGCTGTTGCTGGCTGTTGCTGGCTGTTGCTGGCTGCTGCTGGCTGCTGTTGGCTGCTGTTGGCTGGCTCTTTCTCCACCCTTCGTCGCTCGAAATGAAACCCGAGTGAAACTATTAAATAATTCCAGAGGATTCGTTAGGAGGGACTTGAAATTATATTTAGCTTATATTCTTGGATCTGTTGCTCACTATTTCGATAATATTCCAAAGATATTGAGAGGAGATCCTCTCGCCGAAGAATATACTCACCTGTCAATCTACCAATGGTAAATAAATAATGAAGAAATAAATTCGACTTGCTCTAGGATTCTATGAATATCAAGCTAATTCGTGCATCCGCTTGTGATGAGAATTCCGTGGAAAATCGCTCTCGCTATCCGATTTATATTGGATTTTGGTTATTGCTGGTTTTTGGGGGGTTGAAACAATTCTCGACGTCGAACATCATTTATTATCGGACTGCAAATACGTGTCCAGAGTAATATATCATGTTTGCTTCAAGGTTCTTCAGTAAATAGAACTTTGAAATCGAAATTTTGTAATTTTAAATAATGTGTTAAAAACGCAGACGGTTCTTTTCGTTGACAATTTCAACACCTATATTTCAAAGGTTAAGTAGAATTAATATCAGGCGTATTTGGATTGTGCATTTATGTACATAGAAACTGCTACAGGCGGCTACTTATAATTATTAGCTTCTAAAATTGGATAGACGACATTCGACTAAATATACATTTGTCACCCACAAACGATAATCTCTATTTTTAGCTTTCGAATATCAACGATAGCCGATTGGTTAAACGTTCAGAGAGATCGGTGTATTTATAAATGCCAGAGCTGTTAATAGCCTCTCGAATAGTTGAAGTGCTCACCCCTAAAATTGAGGCTCGTTTCATCCCCTCATTAAGAACGATGGCCAGTGGCAAAGAGACGAGGGTCAGAATTATATTTATAATTATTGGAGCTCGCAGCTTTTTCCAAGAGATTCAATACTGTTCTCACCCCTAAAATTGAAGTGCGTTTTCACCCCCCTTAGACGAGCAACTGCTAATGAAAAAGAGTTGAGGGTGAGAATTATATTTATAGTTATTAGAGCTCCCAGTGTTCTCCAAAATATTCAATACTGTTCTCACCCCTAAAATTCAAGTGAGTTTTCACCCCCTCAAGACGAGCAACTGCTAATGAAAAAGAGTTGAGGGTGAGGATTATGTTTATAATCATTGCGGCATCCAGTATTCTCCAAGATATTCAACACACTTGTCAACCCTAAAATTAAGGACCTTTTCCAACCCCCTTAGGACTTGCAAGAGCCAATGAAAAAGGGACGACGGTGAGTGAATTATAATTATTAGAGATCCCAGTTTTCTGCAAGATATTTAATACAATTCCCTAACTTCGAGGACTAATTCCAACCCTCGAATACGATTAACAAGAGCGCACTAAAAATTATAATTGTAGCTATTACAATTCGTAGCAATTTCCAAAATATTCGAACCGTGATTTCCATCCCTAAATCCAACATCCATTTCCACTGTTCACTCGATCGAAGACACCACCGTCCAAATATTTACGCGTCGCCTTCTCCCAATATTTTTTGCCAAAACCGGCGTAACCGTTTCGCGATATCGGGACCAGGCCAGGGTGGGAAAAGGTGTGCAGGCGGACAAATCAGGTGGCTCGCAGGTTAGTACATCGCTGATAGAAGGGGAACGAGCGAACCGGAAGTCCTCGAGGAGGGATTTAACGACGACCGCGTTCGGAACACCCGTTAACTCACGGAATAAATGTACGTACGCTAGCAGCCAGCCGATTTGCGCTGCAATTTTATCTTCGGCGCTGTCCGCGCGTTAAAGCTCGCGTGTACGGTTTGTTGCCGGTTGTAGACAGTCGCGTAACGTGTGTGGCAAAGCGGAGGGTTACATTAAAATTTATGCACGCGGCACTGCGTTCGTTCGGCCATGGTCGGCGCCGATATACGTGGAGGAGCATGACGAGGGCGATTCCGTTATTGGAAATATTCCGGTCGTGCCTCCACGTTTCTCCCAGAAAGAGAGAGAAAAAGGGAGAGAAAAGAGGAAGAGGGGAGAGTTTGCTCGGTAGTTCTCTGGTCGCCGGGACGGGAGAAGAAAGCCGCAAGTTCTTAAGCCTCTTTTTAAAGTATCGAAATTACTTCGATCCACCCCTCGTCTCGTGCTCTCTCTCTCTCTCTCTCTCCTCCCCCCTCTCTCTCTCTCTCTCTCGTCGCTCGTTTCGCTGTTCGCGCGCATCGAGTCGCGAGGTACGTCGATGCAAATCGAGTTTCGACAACAGTTCGTTTGGCTACGACGAATTCGAAGCCGCGACAGCTCAAGCGTACGGAAAAGCTTTCAACCGGAATAGACCGTACGTATTCCTAAGGAATTGGCTTTATCGTGCAGCACTCTTCCACCACCTTTCTCTCTCTCTCTCTCCCTCTCTCTCCCTCCCTCTCCCTTCATAAAATAGCCCGACGGATATTGCCGGTAGGGCTAAACCACTCGTTCGCGACTGTTTTATTGTCGGCGCGTTCGCTAGTCGATATCGTCGCGGGATCGGAATTATCTGGATATACGGGTTACGCGGGGGACAAGATAAAATAAGTAAAGTTTGAAAAATGATTGGTACAAATAAACGCGTCGAATACGGCGCTCGATGCTGGCTCGCCGTGATACGTAACGAATGGCTGTACCAATTTACGATTAACGAATATAACGCGGCCGTAAAATGGCTGCCAGGAGTAGTCGCGCGCTCTCGGACGAGCGCGACCCCGCGTTATCGCCGTACTCGTTGCCCTTTTTGCCCATGTATGCTCCCTGTACCCATCTGTATCCACTGTACACACATCTGCATCCACCGCCGTGTGTGTGTGCATACTGTATCCGTATCCGTATCCGTGTGAGTTTTTTTTCCACCGAACGTCGAGTTCCGTCGAAATCCAGTTATCATCGCGCGGAAGCGTTACCCGGTGACCCGTCAAATATCGTCGACGGAACGACGGACAATAACAACAACGACGGGGTCGCTCGATGCCGGGAAGAAGCCCGAAATTAGCGGTCTTTGTTTGGCCCGTCCGGCGCGGTCCGACAGTCCGTCGAAATGTTCCCATTACCCGTGAAACCTTTGCCTCGAGGATCCGCTTTTACGCCATCCATCCGGAAGCGCTTGAAACGGTAATTCGAATTTGCCTCGACGTCGTTGTCGTTCACAAGGGCGCTCGAACAACCGTCGCTCTGTCTCCTCGACGCCGCGCCGCGTCGCGTCGCCGTGCCGGCTGGTTTCGATATTACGAGTAGCTAGTTTAAATTAGCGAAGATCCCGCCGACGCCGCTTTCTCGACGCTTTCTGCGTTTATCGCTCCTGTAATCGATTCCTCGATTCCCATCTACTCGAGTAGAGCAGCGGCAGGAGCGGCTGCTCGTCTGCTTCCGGAAAACATCGATAGCACTGGTGGAGTTTAGGAAAATTGGGACACTCGTTCGGTGACACTCCCTTTTTTCTATACCCTCTAACGCTCTAGACTCTAGAGCGAGCAACAAGTTAATCCATCTGCCCAATTTCGTTTTCTAATCTTGATCTCTGCTAGCAGAATAGGCGTGGCTTTCTATGAATAGGCAGGACATGCCTTGAGTGGGCGGGGTGTGTCTGGAGTAGGCGTGGTTCCGCGACTTTCACTTTTAGCGGAGATGAAATTCCGTTTCATAGAGCAATTTATTCGCGTGTCTGACTTAGGCAGACTGAATCTACTTAAACATCTATATGTGGAGATCACAGTGACTCTCTACCAGTAATCTTGTTTCATCGATGTGTTTGAGTGCTAGTAACCAGTCGGAATGCACTGATGAAGATAAGTTGCCCTACAAGCGTCCAGAATTGCCAATGACGGTTCAGAAAGACATAGAACACTATTTATCTTGCTCTCCCAGTGTAGAGTAAGCGTTTTCCGTCCTGGGGAGGCGTGGTTTGTCCGGGGTAGGCGTGGTTACGTTGCCCTCTACGTTTACCGAGCAGGCTAGTTCCCTACAACCGAATCTACGACTGATTTAGACCGTGTACTCCTCTGAAAAATCTAATTCTGAAGATCAAGCAGACTCTGTACCCTGTATTTTTCTATTTTCATTACAATAGTTAAATTAATTCGATTCTAATCTTCAATGAGGTCTCATTCGTTTAACGTGGGCGTGATTTATTAGTTCTCAATCCAGACAGAGCCATAATTCTACCTTTAAAGACCGCAACAGCTCTTGAATTCAAAATTTTCTCGCTCTACTAGAATAGTTAAGCTCTAATCCTCACCGAGGATTGTAATTGCCCTAATCCCTATCGAGTATATAGATATAAATATGATACAGAAATTAACACTGTTCCGAGAACTATATATATACGTTCCAGATCACGTATCTGCTGAAACGTTACATTGTACTTCGCGGTACCTTTAAGTTTGCAATAAAAGATAGAGCCGCGGCCCTTTGAGTCCGCATGCCGACATGAGCGACTCGGTTTCAAATTTTCAATGAGCTATCGAGCATCATATAAATATCGTACAAAAGATATCTGCCTTTTTATTACAAAATTACTTTGCTTTCCTAAAACCAACAGAGTTGTATCGAGAATTGCCCTCGAGACTGAGAAAGAGATGGAAAACTGGCAAAGTGCTTGTTCGGTCTACGTTTCTACGTAAAGGCGTGGCCTGTTTCGAGTAGGCGTGGCCCCGCAGTCCCCGGGTTCCGTCGAAGCTGGGGCAATGCTTCGGAGAGTCCCGATCCCAAAAGGATGATGTTGCAATCTTCTAATGAAAGAGAGGAGGATCGAAGAGCAACCGAGAGTAGTTGGGTCACTCGGCGGTCCAGCCCGGAAGCCGCCCGGGGGGAAAAATGCGGCGGCACGGTGAATCGCGAATATTTCTTCGGCAACTCCATCGTCTGCCGTACGCCGTGGCCCGATCTCTCACCCGCTATTGTTACGCTCTCCCGAGTTTCCCCGATACTTGGTATTATATTAAATTATGATAGCGCACACGGCTGGGCGCGCCTCTCGTCGGAGAGGCAGAGCCTGGACGAGGCGCGTAATATCGTCGCAGGATCTTCGCAGGAGTTTGCGAGAGAGAGAGAGAGAGAGAGAGAGAGAATGAGAGAGGGTATTAACGGGACCAGTCACACGAACGGCGTCGTTAATTGCACCACGTAGCATGATCGATCCACCCGTGAACGCCCTCCGATAGCGGAATCCTCTTTCGACAACCGCGGCCGAAAGAAATTTAAAGGAGGTCTCGAGGTGTCTTTCGAGTTACACTCGCGGTCTTTCGAGAACCTTCGAAGTTTTAGCGAGCAAACGAGTCAACGACCGGTTTTCTTTCAAACAACCATCTCGACGGAACTCCCATCTTTATCGAGAGTCAAGCAGATATCATCAGTCGGAACTGGAACTCGCGGTTTTCGAAAAATCATGGAGTTTCACGAGGAGGTTTTCTTCGCTCGACGAAAATTGCTCGTGCAAAATCGCGGGCCGGAAACGATCGCTGTCCGGAAGCTTATCCGCCGGCGGATTCCGTCCGTCCATGTTTACGTTATAATTCGAACCGATTATCATACCCCACGGCCGGACAATATTTAGCGCGGTCGGGTCGCAATGTGAAGTGGTGCGGTTTCGTTCGCGTGCTAACCTAAATTCATGAGATGTATTTACGGCCGCATACTCGCGTGCACGTCTCCCAGTCGTTCCACCGACTGCCTCGACGCCCTTCTCTCTTCGAGCGAGAAACCCCGACAATTCGATGCCACCTGCCTACCCTGCCGGTGTCGGTGTCGGTGTCGGTGGCGGAGGCTTTTATAACACCTTTGTCGCTCCCGATCATCGACCGGCTTTCGCGGGGGAGACTCAACACGCGGCACCAAAAAATCAATTCCTTCCATTGTATAATTACCTGGATGCGTCGAGCATAGAGTCCGGAAGTTGCAAAATTAACATATGATTTTATATGACGTCTCATAAATAGACAGCGGATTTTACGCAGTTTCAGTAAAAATGAGTTTAAATAATAGAAATTTCAATAGTAGTCGAGCAAAAAATCTGAAGTCGGTCATTTGTCTGCCAGTAGTAGGTGTAGGGTTAAACGTCCCTTTCGGTCCGGAGGAAAGTTTCCGAGGGCAAAACACAGCGAAAGTTTCGTGGAGTTTCATCAATCTTTCAGAAAAGAAAAAATTCCCGAAAATTCCGTTATCTTTATCGGTTTGCTCGAGTCTTTACTCTCTCTCTCTCCCCTTAAACGAGAGAAACTCGAGTGTAGCAAGAGCCTGGAACCTTTTCGTAAAATATGAAACCTCCTTCTTATCTCTTGTCTGTCATTGTAAACGCAGGTACACTCTCTCCACGCAACAGGTATCCGTCGCTTCCGTCACTGGAAAATTGATCTGGCATCGAAGATTTTTCCGGGAAGACAGGCTTGTCAGAAATTTCGGTTTGTCACTGTGAAACCTTTCCCCTCGAGGACGTACTAGATGTCCTGTTACGTACACTGTAAATTCTGTTAATTCTAAGGGAACCCTGTTGACGGCGTTCAAGCATAAATTCGTTGTCAGGCCAGCCATCTTCCACGGCGTTCGGTAAAAACGCGTTGACGCTTCGGGGCGCGTCGATCTCGTTGAAATCGAACGAAGCAACGCGACGAGCGCGCCATGGGAAATGCAAAGGTTCGGGCCGGGGACTATTAGATTAACTAGGATCGATAGTTCGTTTAAGGCCAGTGGATGCGGCCGTAGGAAGCTCGGGTTCTCGCTGGGAAAGACGCTAAAAATAAAGTCGACCGTGTTCGAAGGGACCAATACCCTTGGAAACAGGCATCGTGCCCGCGCGCTCGCGCGTGTCGGTGGTAGAATCGTTTACGCTTAACGATCGATATCATCGATCGAGGGATACGGTCGATCGTCGGTGTGCCGATGGAATCGGCACGGTTCGAAAGGGACTGGCGTCGAATGCAAAGAACCAATTAGAGTGGAACGGGTAACAGGTAACGGGTAACGGGTAACGGCGTTGATACTCTCCTTTGTAAAAGTGGTACGAGAGCGCGAAACCTGTCCGAACGGAGAGACGAGCAGCAAGAGCCGCGTTCGCGATTCTTTGCGATCCGGGCGTGGAGGCTCTCGTAATAGTCCGCTAATAAGACGCTGCGGGGCAACGGGCACCAGTAGTCGCTATTGAATCGGTTAGGCGAGCTTTCCATGACGGACCAGAGAGAGGCATCCGATGCCACGTAATTAGACGGCGGTCGGATCGCGAGATTGCGCGGTTCCGTGCCGAGAATTTCCCCGGGAATGTATCGCGTCCCGCTTCTCTTGGATCTATGGCGAGGTTGATTCTATTTTCGCGGCCGCTTTGTCTAAAAATTTGACCGGACCCTCCCATCGATAATCTATATTTCGTATATGCGGCGTCCAGTGGCATGTACATGGTTGAAATATGAGGCACCAAGGTTTTCACCGGTACATCAATATTCATACTTTTAAGAACGGTTGTGCATCACTAGTCTGCGGATCTTTATAAAAAACATTCAGAACGTTTGATTGCAAGACAAAGGAGTCAAATCAAAATTTCTTTCTTCCGTTAATTGTCTTATAAACTCATACACTGACGTCGTTATATCATTTTTATATGTCGACTGCTTTAATCTCGTACCGATTTTTGTGTGGTTGCAATGGCGAAACACCGCTAATATCGAACCAGAGGATGCAAATGCATAACCGGAATCGATGGAATTCTATTCTGAGAATTTCTAGATTAAAAAATAAAATGGGGTATTCCTATTCTCTACTTTTCAAAGAGCTATCGAGTCGAACAGGGTCAACGAATGCCGTGCTCCATCGGACAGCAGATAGCTCGACCTTTTACGCTCTCGGGGCGAAGCAAATCCGCCCACCGGAATTAGCCGACAGAAGAGGTAAACGATTCCCAGTTTCCGCGATCTGGAGCAGCCTGTTGGGGCCAATTTATTTAAATAACGATAAATTAAGAGTTGCCCTCGCCGCGCGAACCCCCGGGCAACAATGCGTCCGTACGGACGGAGAGATCTGGAACTGAATCTACCGAGTAACAATGCTCGTGTTTAAGCACTGAGAAAAAGGGGAGGAATGAGATACGGGTGGAACGAGGGAGACGAAGGGGGAAGCGGAAGGATGAACACAAAGGGAAACACGGCGATGAACTTGTGGGAGAGAGGAAGCGCAAGGGTTGCGTTTAAAATGAGGGTCTGGAAGAAAGGCGCTCGACCAGAGCCGCAAACCATCACGAGAAGCACGTAGATCCACTGTGAGTCTGATGCGGATCTAACATGGGCATAATCTGGATCTAACGGGGGCCTCACATCGAAGGATTTGCATGAACTAACCAGCACCTAGTCCAGACTCTGTGTAGACCTAACACTAGACTTAATCCAGGTTTGTAGACTCAATAGTTGAAAGTTAGGAAGTTAGGAAGTTAGGAAGTCGAGTGCGTCTAAGTGTACACTAAGTCTGAAGTGTGGATTAGGTGTGGGATCGGGTTTCCTGATCAGGAAAAGGAGTTATGGAAAGGAGCCCGTCGCAATGTACATCAATGCTGCGTTGCTGATCGAAGACGCGTTCTGGATCCGGGTGATCCGTCTAGGGTGGACGTTTTGGTATCGGCCGGTTGCCGTTAATCCGGCGTTACATCGTCGGCCGGGTTTGCCTTCCAACCGGTAGAATTTCGGGGGAAGGGGTGACAACAGAGAGTGCAGGAGAGTGTGCAGCACCGTCGCGCGTCGCGTCGCGTCGCGTCGGTCCGATATCCCGGTGTCGCGTGCCTACAGGAGGAAACGATACGGTGGCCGGTAGGCCGGCCCGATAGGAGGCTAGCCCCGGTAAGCTTTGAGGCTCTCGAGCCCCCGAGAGCCCCGAGAGCCCCAAGAGGAGTTAAGCCGACGCGAGCGAAACGGCTCTGCTCGGCCCGGCTCGGGACCGCTCGGCACGGCTCGGCTCGGCTCACGGAACGAGGAATAGTGCAGCCGTTGCTTTCGGGGAGGGGGGAAGAGCAGGAGGAGGAGGAGGAGCAACGACGAGCGGCGACGGCGTCGGGGGACGGTCTAATGTTACCGCATCCAGGAGCGCCGCGATTTCTCACCCTTATCTTATCTGGCAGCCGCCGCTTTCCTCTCGGCTCCCTCGTTCCTTCTTCCGATGCCGTTTCACGCGGCACCCTTCTCGGCCCCCATCCCCTAAGCTGCGCGTCCTCCTTCTTCCCGTGTCCACGCGTCCTGCACACCCCCTCTGTGTCCCTTGTCCCTTCCCCCCTGACCCTCCGCGCATACCCCGTCAACCCTTCAACCACGCCAGGACTCTCGTAGAAGCTCTTTACCCTGTCGATTTTCCCCGAGGGCGATCTTCCAACCCCTCCTTCATCCCGAGCCGCCCCCACCCTATCCGAGAGAAAGGCGAACTTAAATTCGCTCAGCGAGCTTTTAATTCCACGGATTGACGCGGAATTTCGAGCGGACGCGCAACGGGCCTGTATATATATATATATATATATATATATATATCTTGCTCTCTGATTTTGCCTCTCCTGTCCCTCGCGTTCGATTCAAGAGAGAATAGGGTTCTCTCTCTCCCCCTGATGTTTGGTTCGAGAGAGAATCGGGCTTTCTCTCTTTCCCCCAGGTCGCTTTTCGTGCGATCGCCTCGGGCGAGCCGAGCGAGCCAAGCAAACGAAGTAAACGGAGCGAACGGGCCGAGCGAAGCTTGAAAATCTGTCCTATCGATCGGCACGGGGTTCGCCGCGACTCGCCGGAATTACGAGTATCGATCGAACGAGACGAATACGACGACGCGACCGTCGGCGTCGCGACGCGACGATCAGGAAACTTCGCGCGTCCGTGCCACCGTTTTCTAGCCCACCTTCCCCTCGTCCCCCTAGCGCTGGGTTCGACCACCGAAGCTGCTTGCCCCCGAGAGCGCCCGCTAAATTGGCCCCCGGGGCAACGCGTCGGGCCAAATGACGTCGGAGTCTCTGGATTTGGAGTAAACGATAGTAAAAGACTGGTCTGAGTTAGTTTGGCACAGTAGAGGACCTGGGTAGGCGTGGTTTCTTTGCCCCGCGATTCTGGAGGAGCCGTGGCAGTGCCCCATAGGGCAATCTATGTCCACGTCTTTTATGAACTCTAAGTTCTCCAGAAACTTAGATCTGAAGGTCAGAGAATGTATTTCTTCTTGTCCGAAAGGCACAGTAGATTATGTCTGTTGATATTTTCCTGTAGATAGGCGTGACTTACTGTGAGTTAGCGTGATTTCCTAGCTGTCAACTGTGGCCAGTACAACGTGCCTCGCAACAAACTGTGTGCATATTTGCCCTGGACTCTTAAATATTCTTTATGAATCTAGCTCTAGAGATCAGCGAATGCTTGCTATCTGGCAGTAGGCGTGTCAAGTAGGCGTGACTGTCTCTAAGTAGGCGTGGTTTTCTTGCCCTACGACTCTTACGAGGCCAGAGCGTTATCATAGAATGTCGTGTCAGTCGTGGTAATATGGTAGGTCGAAGGGAACGTTGGGAAAGGGGGGTTTTCTAGCCTGGAGAAGGCTCGCGAGTCATTTACTCGGACCGAGTATCGTTAATCCGGAAACAACGCCGGGAGCTGGTTCTCCAATGAATCTTTCGGGGTTTTCCCTCGGACGAAACGACCCTTGACCGATGCCCGCGCGGACGAGGCTTACCGGAAATTCGATTAACCGGTCGGACTCTCCTCGCAGGAGACGTCGCGTCGTGGGCGTGCTGCGAGGACGAGAGAGAGAGTCCAGCTGGCCTCAGTCGATGAATCGTATGAAATGCGACCTCTGCTCTTACGTAACTGGAATATCGAATTTAGAACGGCTATACCGTTACGTAACGCACGCGATCCACGAATTCGTTTCGTCGCCGACGAACGTTTTCGCGTGTCGCGTTCCACAACGATCCTCTGCCAACGCCTCACGAAGTAGATCCCAAGCAGATCCTTGCTACCCGACTCTGTCGCGTCGATAGATATTTTGCGTTTTCTCGCAAGAGGATCGTTCGAGAGTACTTTTCGGTAAGAAAAAAAAAGAAAACAGCAGCACGAACGACGAAGATCGAGGTCGAAGAGCGAAGGGTGCAAGAGGCGAAAAGCTGACGGCGAAGATGCGATTGAAGCGAACGATTGGCGGAGCGCCGAATCAATTGGCCGCGAAGCGTTTCGATTCGATCAATTTACTGGACACGACGGCTGTTTCGGACCCTCCTTTCCCTGCTTTTTACCCCGTCCCTCTCTATACATGCCGGCACTCGAGGCAAAACGGCGATTCATCAATTTCAACGTATCACGGACAGCTTTCTGCGCAACCTGGTCGGGCTGTCGATTCGAAAAAAATACTCTCTCGTTAATATCGACGAACCGTCGCGCGCCGCTTCTTCGCCCGAGCCCGGGTACACGGGTTTATGGCCGACAACGGGATCGGACTATCGCGGTTTCGCCGCTGTCGTTCCCGTTCTCAACCAGTCATCAAATTTTATCGAACTGCAAATTACAATTATCGCTGAGACGGCACGAAATCCCCTTCGCGACTGCTGCGAATCCGGTCGAACCTGAAAACATTCTGACCTCCTATATTCCTTTTACTAAAATAGTACATCTCTCTCTCTCGTCACTGTACAGGGTGTATAAAAATTATATTTCACGAATACCATGGATTGATTCTATACCTCTGGATCGGTGGAGATCTTTGAAAAAAATGGATCGCAAAATTGACCTTGACCCTTTCTTTCATGGTCAAAAAATTTTTTATCGCATCGTATAGTATTCATCGGAAGGAACTATAAAGTCTCATAGGAACAATGGTTCTCAAATCAACCGTTCTCCTAAGAAACGACTTCGAAGTTTCGTAAACTAATTTCTTCCATATGTCATATGGAACGATTCTACATGAGATAATAAATTGAAAATTTTTTTTATTTGACGCCTCGTCTTCCAGAAAATTGGCTTTAAAAATCCGTCAAGTTCGCGTGCCTAATATTTTAACAAGTAGAATTAGTAGGTCATGATCAGACGCATCAGACAATTCCTATTCAAGAGCACGCATGTTCGCTGAATTTTTAAACTCTAATTTCTCGAAAACGAGGCGTCAAATAAAAAAAATTTATTCCATATTTTCAATTTATTATCTCATGTAGAATCATTCCCTCCACGCTTATACCATTTTGGGACACCCTGTAGACATATGGAAGAAATTAGTTTACGAAACTTCGAAGTCGTTTCTTAGAAGAAGTGTTGATTTGAGAACCATTGTTCCTATGAGACTTTATAGTTCCTTCCGATGAATACTATACGATGCGATAAAAAATTTTTTGACCATGAAAGAAACGGTCAAGGTCAATTTTGCGATCCATTTTTTTCAAAGATCTCCACCGATCCAGAGGTATAGAATCAATCCATGGTATTCGTGAAATATAATTTTTATACACCGTGTACAGTTACAATTACTTACCGCGCCTGTTTGCGCAGTAATGAAATTACTAGAAGCATCTTCAATTCAGACTTCTCGGACAGGAAGACGAAAGAACGGTTCGAGATGCATCTTACAATTGTACAGACGGTCGGGAGGACCTTTTCCTTCATCCAGGCAATTTACGCGATGCAATTGCAATTACATTCTGTTACTCAAAATCTTTTCCTCTTTTCTCCTTCGCTGTACCTTTGCACATCGATTCGCTAGAAATACCTGGTGCTCAGACATTTGTACCTACAGTATAACTGTTCCGAAAACACAGTGATTTCCATTTTGTTTCACTGTCGTGGACTGTTCAGAAAATTAAGACATTTCTATTCTTGGAGAATTAAATGTGATTTTAATTAATATTCTGGAGAGGACTCTTAATTTAACGTAAACTCTTGACATTCGATTAGCTCTTTGCACTTAACGCTATTTTAATTTTAAAATCAAGATATTCTGCACAATACAACGCTTAAATTTTCAGCAATCTCATTAACTGCGAATAAATTTAGCGACGTGAAAATTATTTTGAACGACGCCGCATCAATTTTTCATGGTGCTTTCGAACGAGAAGTTAAAATAATCGCTTGATATGATCGTAAAAATAGTATTCCCTCTGAGAATAATATGAAGCATTACCGAAGTATCGCGAATAGATTCGCCCGTGCAAAAATCTCGCGAGTATCCCACAGTGGCGCTTCGAGATTTCCATTTGATCGAAAGAAGTCGGGCGTGGCGTGATCCTCAGCTTGTTCCGTTCGGGCCTAGACTGTCTTCCGGCCTCTATCTTCCTCGCAGAAGCGTGACAATGGCAGCGGGTCGCGAATCAGCAGCAGCAGCGGCCTCGCTTCTTAGAAAGGGCCACGGGTAAAGGCGCGCCCGCGTGAAAGCGGGTTTTGTAGACATACACAATTTGTCAAACCGGCTCTCTCTCTCTCTCTCTTTCGTTCTCCCTTGGCGAGGCTCGGCCGGGCTACAATGAACCGTGTATTTTCCCAACGGATTTTCCGCGATGGAATTCGGGCCATCGTTTCCTCCCTCTCCTCCCCCCGAGTTTTCCCCGGTTGGTGACGTCTTACAGTCGGCGCGGACCGCGCTTTGTTTCGACGTGTTCGTGTCTGGCTGCGCACGGTTGCTCGTCGCCGCGTTGTTTGGACGGTTCGTTTGCGGAAGGAAGCGCATTCGAAAATCACGATCGAGGACGTACGTTTTCCTCGTTCATTGTCGTTTGTTCGCGCTTGTCCGTATACCATTGTACGTGAGCGACGGTACACGGGCGCGCGCACACACACACACACGCGCGCGCATACACATTCACCGAGAAGCACACTCCCGGAGAACGGCCTCTCTCCTCCGTTGTGTACACGCGTTTTCCACGTTCCCGAACCCCCGCGTTTCTGTCGTATTTACCTACCCCCCATGCGGACCCCTGCGTCTCCCCGCTTCGTTTACCCTTTTCGTAAATCGTGACTCGTGACTCGTGACTCGTAACTGGCCGATCGTCGTGTGTCACTCCGCTACGATCGATTTTTCCTAGCTTCCTCTTCGAATCCCTCCTCGTACCGCACACATCTCCTATTCTCTCTCTTTCTTCCTCCCCACCCCCCCCCCCCTCTCCTATCGATTCCGACACGCTCGACTACGCTCGAACCTCGATAAGATTGAATCCGAGGCGGCAGCCTTTTTGATTCACCGACGACGCCTGACGAATCGCGACTAATCGCGGGGAACGACGATCCGATGGCTGGGCTCGCTGTGTCGAATCGCCGCGCGAAATAGATCCAACTGATTCTTTCGCGTTCCACGAGATTCTTCTCTCTCTCTCTCTCTTTCTCTCTCGCGCGCGCGCTCACGCGTGTAACAGTCTAGATCTAAGAGGGTTCCGCTCCGGTGACAAGAGCTGCCGAGAAACAACGCCAGGAAAACGCGAAAAACATTTCCCCGGATCGATTTCGCGAAATGGTCGGGACGTGCCTCCGGAGCGGAGCCCTTACAGTCTTGCAAACGGTAACTCGATGTCCCCTCGTGACGGCGATCCTTTTTCCTTAAACCCTTTGCCTTGTCGAGTCACACACCTCTTGAAAATTTAAAAATCTACTAAACATGGTTGTTGTTCGATTGGAGTTTTTTTGAAATTTTTACTCGGAGACGTATTAATCACCTGCTTCTGTCTCCGGCGGCACCTGTTCGCGATTAAACCGATACGGTGAGATCCTTATGCAAATCCTCTTATCGTGAGTCACTGCATAAAACTATGGCGCAAAAATTCTTTTCTCGACTAGAATGCTCCTTGCGATAAGACCAAAATGAAAGGTGCTATTAATTCACGTTGATAGACGTTCTCTTGTACCTCGAATTACGCGGATCTCGCAGCCTCGATGACACACAGCGTGCAATCGTTCCGCGAACCGTGAGAGCCTGTACAACAAACGCGACAGAGAGAGAGAGAGAGGATGATTTATTTATTGACGTTCAGAGCCCGTTTACAAAAACACATTAAAAAGTGAAAGCTCTTCGGCGCTCACGAGGAACGTTGTAATAGTGTGTACAAAACAAGAAATATTCATCGCGATTACCCCGCAGCACGTCTGAACGGCGGCTCGTTGTAAAATAATGATGAGGTGCAGTTTAGTAAAAGGCTCGCAAATTGAAAACGCCGCGGTTCGATTTAATGATCAATTATATTTGAACGTCGATGATGCTGATACCGCGCTGTAAGCAGCGGTGACAGAAAAGTGCGGCGGCGCGTTCTTCTCCGGCGTTATTCCTGTCCGGATACGCGGAAATTTATTTGATAGTAATGAAAAAAAGGCGAACCGGCTACACGAGAGAGGGAGAGTGATTTCGACATCCGGTGCTCCCGGAATAGAGGGAAAGAGGAGCAAAGCTTAGCGCGATGGCGCGGACGTGATCTGAAAGCGAAGCCCCGCTCGGCGAACGTCAGCCGAAATCGGTACGTTTCGTCGCAACGGCGCACCGTCGCTCTAAACCTGGACCTTTCCCTCGCAGCACGAGTGTCTCCATCTTAGACTTTTGACCCCGGGATTTCCTCTCGGCTTAAGGGCCCGAGATCTCTGTCTTTTAAGGGATACTGGTAGTCTGCCGATTCGATTGGGAATTAATGGTAACATACTATACGAAATCATTTACCATTTCGTACATACATAAATTTCGGTGTGGTTGTTTCTTCGCCGAGAAATCCAGCGAAAACAAGTACCGCAACAAAACCATACACAATTTAAATTAATCTAGAGTCTTAAAAGTGAGAAACAGTTGCAGCGAACAATCAACAATGAGATATACGCGTTCAGCGCACAATCCGCACCATCCGGCGAGTTCTCCAAAGATTTCTCGCCGTCCTAAATTCGTATAAACGCGAGCCCCGCTAAAAACGGTGACAAATCCTGGCTCGTAGGTCTTCCTTAGGAGACAAGTAACGCGGAAATTTTTGTCGAACGCCTTCCACCAGCGAAATGTACTTTTAGCGATATGGATTCTAGATGGATGAGCAATAATGTAGGTTTCGCTTTTCCCGGTGTTTTCCCTGGAGACGAACGGGAACGAACCAACGAACCAACGAACGAATGAAACGAACGGGTGGGATCTCGATCGATCGATCGTTCGTTCGCGTGGCAAGACTAGCGTCGGCTGTTCTTTTCGCGGTGCGCGACAGATTACATACGTCCCTATCGGTCTGAAAGTCTCTGAGAGAGAAAGAGAGAGAGAGAGAGAGAGAGAGAGAGAGAGAGAGAGAGAGAGAGAGAGAACGATCGATCGATTCGCGTCTTTGCGGTCGAACGTCGAGGAATGCGAAACGAATCGTGGGTGTTACGGTGGTGGGCCGTGACACCTTTACGTGTCCCGTATTCCTCTTCTCCGTCTGTCTAGCTGCGGCTGGACCCTTAAGGGTAAAGTCCGCCTTTCGAGGACGAGTTCCGGGCGAAGTTTTACGGGCGAAGTTGGAATCTCGGCAGCTAGGAGAGAGAAGCGCGTCTCGCTCCGGGAAGCGGGAAGGAAATGCGGTCGAGAGGGAAAGATTTCGCGGGCGCGGCCCATAACTTTGCTCGTAAATTCGATATTCAAAACAGGAAGTGAACAATGCTCTTATATAGCGGCGCGGAGCGGTGCGGTGCGGGTGCGGGTGCAAAGCTGAACGAAGCGGAACGGAGGAGTGCGAAACAGAGCGAAGCAGAGCGGAGCGCGTCCACTGCTCGAAACTCTGTCCCCAGCGCCCGCGCCCTCCAAAATTCGACGATTAACGATCCACGCCTTCTCTCTCTCTCACTCTCTCTCTCTCTCGCGATGCCGCCGAACCAGCAGCCATCCGCACGATTGCGCGTCTCGCGTTTATTAAACGCGTCCATTGGAAATCGGTTTTTCCGCGTGCCGGCTAAGACCGACGCTTCGACGTAGGGGATGCAGCGCAGATACTATACAGGGAGAACGAGGAACAGGATAGATAGAGAAACGGAAAGAGAGAGAGAGAGAGAGTGAAGCATCCGGCCGATTAATAATTTTCTAGCATCCCTTCTTCCCCTTCGTTTCGCCGGGAATTCTAGGAGGGAAATTGGTGTTCCGATATGCTTTCGCGCAACGGCAATATCGCCCGGACGCAAAGGTTTATCAACGATTTATCGGCCGCGTCGGTGTGCTGTACAACGATCTCGCTGGAACTCGCCTCACCTCGCTTCGCCTCGCAGCGAATTTAATTTCGAATTTCGAGAAATTAAAATTCAGACGATCGAACGCGCCCCACTCTATTTGCATACCGTAGCTATTTATTAGCCGAGGACCGCCCACGTCGCTTCTCTCGATCCCTTGATCTCTCTCTCTTTTTCGACGCCGCGGATGTTAGCCTGTCGATGGTCGGTGAATATATATTTTTTTTTCTCTCGATCGGCCGGAGAGTGCAATTTTCGACGCGGCAATTGGACTTTTAGCTTTTACTTAACGGCCAATATCGTCGCAGATGTATTCGCCGGGGGGCCTCTATAAACGCGGAAACAATGGACGTTCATTATTTACAACCGGGGCTCTGGCTTGAATCCAATTGTCGGCGTTGCGGCAATTTTTTGATCAATGAGATCGGTACACACTCATTTCGGACCGGGCACAGCCGACCGTATATTTGCGAGACAGAGGCTCGACAGAGCCCGCGAATCAACGGCCGACGCGTTTTCCACCATCCCGTGGTACACCCTTCAAAACGTAAACCTTTACAAACCATGATTTTTCGTTAAATCAAATATGGATAGAAAGAATCAGATCTTGTATAAACTTTATAAATATTCATACAATTTTGTCTATCGTTCATCAAAATTTATTTTCGAGTCTCCTAATAGTTCAAGCCTATTATCCTCTTGGGATCAAATAAACAGCGATTTTCTAGTGGTTCTTGGAGTCGCGCGAGTTAAACGGTCCGATTACGTTTCCCTCGATCCGTTTCTCGGACGTCGTCGGGGCGCGTTCGTCTTTGACGTCGCTAATTCGTTTGTCGTTTAAACGCCGATGATAAACGAGCGATTGGCCGAGAGAAAGGCCGGCTACAGGATAGAGAAGTAGGAAAATCGTTTAAGCGAGTCGGGAGATGAGTGGCGTGCCATAGATCGAGAGAACCTGGGTAGAGAGGGTGCAGAGAGAGAGAGAGAGAAAGAGAGAGAGAGAGAGAGAGAGAGAGAGAGAGAGCGAGAGAGAGAGAGCGAGAGAGAAAGAAGTCGAGGGAAGCGCGAGCGTGTGTGTCCACGAGCAAGATTGAGATGCAGACGGAGAAAGCTCGCGAAGAAGAAGAAAGAGAGAACTGACAACTGAAAAGAGACGGAGGAACAAGGGGAAGAGGAGTCGTTCAATTAGAGGACCCGAGCTGGCACGATCGAATGCGAGAATTCAATTTCTTCGGTCTTTCAATCATTTCGAGTGCGCCAGGCTTCTCTCAAGTTTTCTCTTCCTTCCATTCGCTTTTATCTGCCGTCTCTGCCGTTCGATCCCCCGGCCTATCGCTCTCCGCTGTTCGTTATCAACGGGAACAGAGCGCCGCGATCTTTTTCCTTTTCTTTCCTCTCTTAAGCGTTTACTTTCGGCTCTCCGCTCCGCACAGCACCGCACCGCTCCTCGCTGCTCTTCGCCGCTCCGCACCGCTCCGCACCGCTCCGCACCGCTCAGCACCGCTTCGCGCAGGATATCCCTCCCCGGCAGTAGCTTAACGCCACGCCGAAAAATAAATTCAAAGAATCATCCGGCTCCAGGCGTTTTTACGCTAGCGAGCCACGCTGAATTCCGGATTTTCTAAATCCCTGCGACTCTGCCGCGCCCGGTTTTTCCGCGAGCGCTGCTTCCGCTTTTCCCACTGTCTCGCGCGCGCGGGGATGAATATTAGGATCACAGTTTTTCCGGCCTTACCCGGCTAGTACTCTCGCTACACACTCTATCTCGATCGCTCCGGAGCCCGGTGAGCTCGATCCTCGATCCACGAGGGACACTCTCTTCCTCGTGACTCGGAACCCTCGCTGGATTTTCCTCGAGATGAAATCCAGAATTAGCGCTGACACAGTCAAACAATTTCCCCGGGCTGGGAAAAATGTGACTGTTACAGCACTTCGTGATTGCTGATCCGGGAAACCTCGCTCGCGATTGCCACGTCTCGCAAATATACCTGAGCTTGTTCGAAATGTTCATAATGTTTGACGATGTTCGGACGAGACTTCGAACAGAATCCATTAAACAGCGAATCTGGAACAGAAATTGGAACTACAAGTTTGTAACAGTTCAATGATACATCAACTTCCATCGCAGACAAAATAGAAGCGAGTCGAGCCCGTCGAACCCAGTCAAACGCCTACAAACCGCAATTCTACCAGACCTTTTACGCTCGACAACCTGAAAAAGCACACGATGAAACATCGCCCGGTGCACAGACGTCCAAGAACCAGTTCGCCGCAGTGTGACAGCGTTTGAACAGCCCGGGCATCGCGTCGATTGAAGAATCCGCAGCACTCATCCGCGATCCCCTTCCCCGGTTACCGCTCGCTTTCACGCGGTGGCTGTAGAAACGCACGCGAAACTCTACGTTCCGCTTTGATCTGACAAGCTGGCACGTGCACGCACGATACACAGGAGCGCCGTGTTTATAGCGGCGTGTCGAAGCGTGCCACGGCGGAAACAAAACCGCGGTATGAAATTTTAAAACGCGTCTGGCCGCGGAGGTTTTCACTTTTAGTACGTCGAGCGGCGACTAGTAGATGAGTTCGACGAACGTTTTGTTGCGAGACGAGACGAGAGTGAGAGAGAGAACACGATCGGTTTCACGGTTTCCGGGTGCGCGTCGAAGTTGGCGGCTGCTCGCCGGCTGCGCTGACAGTGACGAAGAGACAAGGAAAAGCATCGGGAAGGAGAAACGGGCGTAGAACGAGAGGTAGAAGAAGAAGAAGGGAGGCAGGGAAAAGGATGAGGCGAACGTGTGCGAGTTCTCGTGGGGCGGTTTCGCAGCGCGACGAACAAATCGTACGTAGTTGAGGGTGGTAAGGAACGGTGCGCGCGCGAGGACGAGGAGGGCTGTGGAAAAGGGTGGCGAGCGGGTTCGAGAGGAGGGTGCGCGCACGGAGGAATAGGAAGGGAAAGAGATACGGAGAGGCGAGTGCACACTATTTCCACCGGTAGCCTGCAACCGGCTCATCAATCATCGGAGTTTAGAGTCGGACACGTAATTTCCGGGGCGTGGGATTCGTTCGACGCGCGCGTCCGCTCGACCGAGACTCCGATTGGCTGCTGGCACCTAACTGGGCCATCCGATTGGCTGTTCCACCGCGTCTCTATGATTTATGAGCCCGAGTGCGTTCGTTAATATGCCCGGTGATCGGTTCGAGCGAACGAACCCCGACCAGCTAGCCCGGACCGGACCCGCGCCCGCGCCCGTACCCGTACCCGCACGAGACACACGGCCAGCTCGCTCTCCTCTCCCTTCCCTTTCAACCCTCCTCTCTCTCTCTCCCGAGTGCTGCGAATGCTGCGACGTGAGTTATACTCTGCGATGGCTCGCCCACTGTTCCCTCAATCATAGCTCATTCTCTCCTTTGCTCTCTGATCGCCCGCGAGCCCCACCGTGATCCACGTCAAGATTTAGCGGTCCCGAATCAATATACTCTGTCGCGGCCATATATTTAAGTACCCTGTTTAACCCTAATGTCAATAACCCACCCTGGCCACACTATTGCAATTTCTTCTAAAAACTTCTTTACGTTCACTGCCATCCAACCATGTGGAAAAATACAATTTTATTAGCCAGCCATTAAACTAATTCTGTCTAGTTCATTTTTATGTAGAGAAATTAAGCTCTCGAATTTCTAAAATGACACCGTGGATCGTTCTGTGTCCAACCAGCTCATCGATACACGAAGTACCACAGATCCACAGAAGGTAAGCGAACTGCAAAATCCATTTCGATCCATCGATCGTTAATTCGATGGACCAGATTTCACCGTTCTCTATCGCATTAGCCAGCTCTCGATCCTCTTGCCAGCCTACAATATTCTCCACGGTGACTAACGTTCACCAACGTCCGAATCCAATTCGAGCCGCGATAATCTCTATAAATCTCGTGGGCTCGGTTAAACAGACGACCGACGACTCTTACGAAGGTTCCACGTGTCCCGCGATATCGTCGATTTACGATCGACTGTTGGTTTTGATGCGGACGACTGTATTTCGTCGATTCCCATCCTACTTTTCCGCTGGAATCGATGCATGGAAACGCGATGCTTCTTCGGCGCTGGTACTGTCGCGAGATATTGATAGATCCCCGGTAGTGTCAATTTTAAAAAATGAATCTCCTGGGGAAATTAAGACCAGCTCCGAAACTTTTAACTACATTCATCTTCGAGAAAGTTGTTCTTGTAAGTAACGGTCTCGGAGCGGGACAACTTCAGATAAATGATCATTAGACTGCGCCTCTTCCGCATCGATTGCAAACAATAAGAAACAGATAGAAATTTCTTTCTTTAACAATAAGTTGCCGATAATACATCGTTATTCTTAAATCCTTCGAATCTACTATATTCATCCTTTTCATTAATGCTTAAGCATTAAATCAATCAAAGTATGATCACACCCGATTGCATAACAAAGTAACATGAGCTAAAAATACCCACAATGCACAATTACGGGAACTAGGAATTCTTAAATTAAAAGGAAATGTTTAATGCACGCACTTTTAAGATTGGGAGATTATCGTGAATTGTTCGGCACTATCGATCGTCGTTCCCCATCAGGAGACTTCAGAGATGATTTTCCAGGTCAGTCAAGGTGATTTGTCCGACAGAAGAATTTTCTCGAAAAATTTCCAAACTTCGTACTGTATCTACGATTTGTGTTCTGACGAAGAATTGTTATGTTTCGCTGGTGATTGCGGGACACCCAGTATACTACTGCACGTCATCGGCCGCGTCTCCCCGTGTTTTTCGAGCCTCGATGTCGGAACGTTCGATTAAATATTTAGAATGGAACACGAGGGATTCGGTGTGGATATGGATTTTCGATGAGCGCCGTTTCAGCGCCGTTTCAGCGCCGTTAGAACGAAGCGACGTCGAGGACTAGGACTGCGTCCCTGCAGTTATTTCTATTGCGCACGCAAACCATAAAAGCTCGATCTCTTATCTGCCGGGGATCGAAAATCGTGTCGCAGCGCGACCCAGTTCGGCCCCGGAATGTATTGCGTGTGGGTGGCTCGGATTCGTTGGATGTCTTTCTGGATAACGCTTCGGAACGCGCGGAAAGAATCGGTCTAAATTAGCGTTAGAAATCACGGTTCCTCCGATGATTGCGTTCGATCGACTCGCGTCGGGAATATTCGCTACAAGCTCGCGTAAGCAGAAGCAAATCAAATCTGCTGAAAAATCAAGAGCCGGGATCTGTTCTAGAAACGTCTCTGCATGCGGATAAAACGATATCTCGAGCGCAGTCGACGTAATTCCGGGGAATCGGATAGCCGTGAAAGCGCTAGGAAACTCTTAGCTCGATATATCTGGTTCCAGGGGACGAGAAAAATAGAGGGGCGCCTCGTCGGGACTCGTCCGGAGCTCTGGACCAGAGCCAGGAAATAGCGAAATTGATAAAATTTGCCGAACAGAGCCAGGCGTTCCTCGGCCCGACCCGGCCCGGCCTGTCCCGTTAAGATAGCAGTTCCGCTGGGTCAACAAACCGGCCACACCGACTGGCAAATTGTCACGACCATCGTAAAGATTCACGTTCCTCTTCCTATTCAGCCCCCGGCCGCTTATACCTGCAATTAGGA
This sequence comes from Lasioglossum lativentre, assembly GCA_916610255.1. Lineage (NCBI taxonomy): Eukaryota > Metazoa > Arthropoda > Insecta > Hymenoptera > Halictidae > Lasioglossum > Lasioglossum lativentre. The sequence continues at coordinate 33,182,958 of OU744355.1, read as the reverse complement.
GCCACTACCGCCGCCCAAACTTCCAAATTATCCCGCCAATCGATGCAAATGGCAATACATTTAAGCCTCGCCGGTCGCCCGAACTAGCCCGCCGATTATTCCCCCGGCAAATTGGCAAGTAATTCGCAAAGATCGAACCCATTTATTTTGTATCGACCCACAGTAATTCTACTGATTTTTTAGTGTGCCTAATTTTATAGAAATGTAAGCGCATCTAATTGTACGCATTGTATGTGTGAATAGAATTTTGTGCATCTAATTACAAGTAAAATTCTACATTGTACAATTAACGTATCTAATTAAAATAAAGTCCTGTAACATTCGCAGTTTGAACAACTTTGTTTTACTCGCTGTAATTATTTCACCTTAAGGGTCCGGTGAAAGAGTAAAATGAAATTAGATTGTATAAACTTTATCGCTGCGCACGAACACTTTTGCGAGCCACTGTGTGCGAATCGACTTCGCTTCTGCAACTGAAATATTGTACCGTTTCCACGCTCTTCGTCGTGTAAAATCGTATCAAGTTTTCGTCTGTAACATTGTACGATTCTATGAACTAAATATACCATTTCGAACATTTTCTAGTATCTAATTTCGTATTGAGCGTCTGCGGTGTGATTAAAATCGACTATATCTGGTTCATATCTGCACATGTTCACATCTGTCTATTATTAGTCTTTTTGGTGGCTGTATCCAAAAACAGCTTAACCATTTTCGTTGAATTGTCGGGTACTTGTCTGCGACTGTAAAGGATTGTTAGAGAACTGCTAGCAAGTAAAGTGTAAAAAATTCTGTTGCTCAGCTTTTTAGGTATCGTAAAGCGTTTGATTTCTTTCTGTTTACGTTGCAAGACGTGTCCCTTTAAACTGTGACAGTATAAATGGAGCATAAACGTCTGGTTTATAGTGTGAAGGAAAATTGAGTGAAGCATTATGCTAGGCTCTCGTTTAGCTGTTTCTGAAGGGTGTGTTCAAAGGTGTTCAAGGGAGTTCTTGAAAATTGCTAGAGATTTCTGTTTCCGTGCAATATCGAGTCAACCGGTATCATTGAACGTCGCAGAAAATTTCGTGCATCGGCAGGAGGGTTAAAGAGATTACACAATCGGCAGTAGCCGGGAGTGGCATGTGGGAGCGATAAGCGCGTTTACCTAGCTGGCGGCGATTGTTGGTCGGCGTAAAAAGGGTTCGTTAAGAAGCGTCGGCTGAAAAACAGCGGGAAGAAGGGCTCGAGCACCCGTTTATCCGTGGTTTATACGGTGCTGGCGCGATGAGGAACAGGAAGCCGCGTAAACGCGCGTACACGTAGCTCTTGCACACGTTCCTGCGGCCGCTCTGCTCGGTCTTTTTTTCACGGTATTTCGCCAGTTTCGCCACGGCGCAAACTACCTAATGGCAAAACCTGCCTTGGCAACGAAAAGAAGAGAGAGAGAGAGAGAGAGAGAGAGAGAGAGAGAGAGAGAGGGAAAAAAAGGAGAATCGGCGGGGGGAGAACGCGAGAAAAAAGAGAAGAAAAGGCGAATCGGAACGCCGCGGCGGTGGGCGCGTCGGAAACCCGGGGGAAGGAGGAGGACAGCCCGGGCGTAATAAGCCGGCCCGAAGAAATTATATTTTATGATTGCCGCAGCGTTTAAGCCGCCTACGGCGCAATGCACGCGCGCAATTATTCCATGCATTCTAAGCTGCGATTATGACTGTTGGCTTGCTCGATTGCCGCGCCGCCTCTTGCCTCACCTACGTTCTCCACGCTACGCCCTTTTCTCGCATTCCGCTATCCGCAAATCCGAACTACACATTCGAGCGTTCGTCTCGCGCGCCGCTGCTTTTTGCGAGAGCTTTATCTCTGTAACGCACGCGTACTCGCTATCGGTCTCTCTCTCTCTTTCTCTCTCTCTCTCTCTCTCTCTCACTCTCTACATCCCTCTTTAGAAATATGTATCGCTTCGGACGTGAAACACGCTCTTTGTCTTCCGGAAGCTGCTTCTATCCACCTTCGGTCCAGTTAGAAATGCCTCGTCGGTTTTCATTCTTTCGCAAAATGTCTGCCTGTTTCGAAATTAATTTCGAACACTCCGAAATATCTTTGTAGCAATTACCTGCTGTTCCAATTTCGACGAGAAGAGATTCAACTTGACAGAACTGGCATGGCGGTTTCCGAGATAAAAATGAACGAGTACAGCTTACTTTTTAACCGACCACCACTGCGTTCTATTTTCTTGCAGTCTAGCGCGAACGGTGTTGCAAAATACTGTATTTTAGGAACAAATTCGAAATCGACTAAGCGTTCACTTGAAAGCTCCTCAATTTGGTACGGACTGCATCATACTTCGTTTCGAAGATCCGGGAAGGTTCCGAACAGCCGTGTCGAGGAGGAGATTCCGAGAGAGTACGAGGACAGAAATGATAAAATAGGAGTCACGGACTCGGCAGAGTTAAATACGGAGCTGGCAAACAATCGCATCGCGATTACAGAGGCCGGGCTAGTGCATCGGCTCCACCGAGAAAGGTTTCCGCTCCCTCGGTGAATCCTTTTCTCCCTGCAATCTCGGATCTCGCGCGCGAGAAAGATTCGATCCTTTGTGGCCGATGAACCGGACGGCAAAGTTCTCGTCAACGCGAACCAGCTTCCAAGATTGCCTACGGTGTCGCGTCACCGTACAAAATCGGGATCCTCCTGGACGATATTGCCAACTTCCTACCCTTGGTTTTCTGCATTTTCCCTTCTCCCCTTTCTTTCGTAGCCCCTTGCATTGTCGCTTCGCCGACTTCCCCCGGAAACTGGGATGAGATTCGCCGGCTACCGCTTTTGTCCCCCGCTGTCCCCTTCGTCCCTCGCGTTCCCCTTGCCCCCTATCCCTCCTCGTTCCTCTGTATCGACTGGATTTCGTCTTTTCGCGCGGAACCCTCTACGGAATCGACGGCGCGCATACTGTTTGCCCTAGAGCTGAGCCGCGCGAGCTTCCGCGCTCGAAAACGCGTCATCGAGGAGAGTGGTTTGGAAAATTGCACGTCGAAATGCTGAATTAATGCCCGACGGTGCGTAAATCGACACTGCACGCGATTTCCGGGATCGATTTAGAGGGCACGCGTCCATTAGACCGCCATCCAGCTACGCCCTCAAAAGCAGACGCTCTGTCGCTATTTTTTTTTTCAAACTAACGCTTTGCGTGAATCTATATGTTTCTTTTCATGGCTATTGCTTACGCATCGAGCCGTGGGGAAGAAGTTTTCCAGGAATTCGTCCATTTCTAGTGCAACTATTATCGAAGTGGGCGCTGCCGCAGAATCAATTAATACGTACCGAAAAGGACTAAACGATCTGGAAACCAGAAGATTTGGGCAATTTCAGCTGAAGCGTAAAATGTTCTTCCTCAATTTTGCTGCTCTCGACGGCAAATTTGCAGAGGGTATTTTTGGAACATGCGTCATTCGAGCAACGCGGGAAAAAAACCCCGATGTTCTCCCGTTGTGCACGCCGGACGCGGACAAAGGGCTCGTTGTAATTTCTCGGGGTCCACTTGAAGCGCCCGCATCCATTTTTCGATCCGTGCATCTGTTACGCCTGCCTTGTTGCATAAAGAATGCACGACGGTCCTCGCGTCCCGTCCAAAATCTCGATCCGGCCGGAGCGGCGCGACGCGGCTTGGTGGGCTCTCTCGTTTCGTTCTCAAGGAACACAACGGATATTTATTCCGTCTCGGTATGACTCGCTTTTGCGGGGAGCCTCGGCGCAGCTCGGGGTTCTCGAGAGCACGAGGCTAAATGCAATCCGGGCTATTAAGTGCCTTTGATCGCTGGGTCTTGTAGACCGTGTGTGCGATCCTGCACCGGGGCACTTCGACTCGCTCGGAACGATTCGGCTCCCTCTCTCCTAGTTATATCTAGTTTGACCTCGTTCCGCGATATTTCGCGAAATGTTTCCGTGGCGGGGGAGTTACGGGGGCGGCGCGGTCTCTGACAAAGGTACCGGCGAAATCATGTCGAATGCGATGCATCGATGCGCAACAGACATCCCGCAATATCCCAGTTTTGGACTCGCAGAAAAATTGACTGCTCCGGCCTCCGACAAGGGCTAACGCTCTCAGGCCCGGAGAAAAAAAAAAGCCTCGCATCCTTGTCCCCGGATGTTTCATCTCGCAAGGATCGGAGGCTGTCGAGATTACCACAAAGCCGACAGACTTTTCGGTAAAATATTGTGATACGCCAATGAGAAAAACTTCGCGACCATCCCAGTAGTTCGACTCAACGACTAAGCGAACGTCGCACGGATGGCTCGTCGAAGATCATAGACAGTGGAACGACCCCGCGATAGGTCAGACGTCGCATACTAGTGATATCCGAAGAATGGGACGACGTCGGAAACGAATGGCCCGCGGCGACGAGGAGGACGCGTCGCACGGAAAGTTATTCGCGAGGAGGCGACGTGCTTCCATGATTTTTCGGATCAGCTCTGGATAATTGTTCCGCGGCGGACGAAAACGTTTGCTAATTTTGAGAGACAGGTTCGCGCGTAATTTGTCACAGGTAATACGTACCAGTGTGTAACGCCTCTCGAACGATTCATCATCGCGCGGAAGGTAATGAAAGTTATGGAGTATAATTTGGAATAAGCAAAGATTTATAGTCGGCCGTAAATTCTGCGGTGCGTGCGCGCGACAATATGAATTTTTCGTTACAGTCGTCAAACACACCGAGCGAGACTACGCGTAGCTACGGTGCGGCTGGGACGTGAGCGCGTACGTACACGGACCAGATATGAAAGTGAACTAGATTGAATCTCCTCGATCGGGAAAATTCATTCCGCGAATTGAGTGTCTTGCGATTAATAGAGAGAATTTTCCATAATGATCCGCAGTCCCGCAACATTTTTCATAATTCGTGTACGTGTAATCAGCAAGATTTGGTAATTTAGGCGAAGAGTTTCAGAGGGTTTTTGTGGAGCGTGCGGCCCCGCGAAGCCGATTCGGCGAGCGCAAAACTGACTCTCTCCGGCGCGGTGAATTCGTTGTTTCCACAGGGTGACAAGGCAGCGGAGGTACCGGGCCGGAGCTTATTCGTGCGACCGCATAAATTCCCTGACGTGGAAACCTCCTAATGTTAATTCGAAACAAAAGCACGAGCGTCACCCCTCGCCGTGCCGCACTGTGCTGTGCTGTGCTGTGCTGTGCTGTGCCGTGCCGGGGGTCCTGCGAAAGTCTAGCCAAGACTGAACGCACAGAGACAACGAGAGAACGCCGCACCGCTGCTCGCAGCAAAGCCGGAGGTTCCGGTGGCGCGGCAGGGATGCAGGGAATTCTGGGGCTGTTGCGGAGCCGGGTCGAGCGGATTCGGGCACGGCACTACGGCACACGGTATAGCACGACAACGGAAGCAGGGTTTTGTTCGAGGGATGCGGCAGAGCGAAGGGTGGCCGCCGGAATATCTACCGCAACAAGGCGCACCGTCGGAAAAAGGGAACGACAAAACGCCCAGAAGAAATAAAAGCCGCAGAATCGGCGCATAAAACCGGCCACCGACCACCCCCGCACCCCCGCTTTCGAATACACCGAAACGCGGATACACGACGATTAGATATTTTCTACTGTTACCGACCCGCAATCGTTTCCGTCTTGTCTCACGGAACTACTTCGGTCGTTCGTGGGGTAATTCCACGCAAGATTCTCTCTGGTTACTTTTCCCTTTAATACTGTTCCATACTGTGATTTTTTTCTCGTTACAACCCACTCTCATTTCTGCTCCTCATCGCCATGCAGCACTTTACTCCACAACTTTCCTAAACCTGTAAACATCCCCCGAATATTCGAGGGTCCATCGAACGCTGGAGCAAGCAAGAAAAGGATCGCCCGTAAATCGCAGGCTAGCAACGGACTACCCTTCGCGGCCCTTTACCTACATTCCCCCTAGCAGCTTGTTCCTCGGGGTCCCAGCATCTTGCGAACTTTTTCCATTTCGAGGGGGAGAGAAGAATGGTAAAAATGCGGCTTTGACGGGGCATTGATAAATTCGCGGTGCATCGATCATGGGAACGCGGGACACGATGGGTACACACAATGCGGAGCGATAACTCATTTTCCATTGGCGGATCGATGCGGGCGAAGTCGTCGCCGTCTTGACCGACGACGTCGCACAATGAGACAAAGCCACCCGATCGAAAATCAATGTTCGTAACATTGCAAATTAGTAGAAAAAAGTTGTTGTTATAATACTTCAGAGAGAATATTTACGATATGGTAAACTCCATTTTCTAATATTCGCTTTATTCTACCGCCTGACCATCGCCACAATCACGGGAAAAATCCTATACAGATTTTTGATTGGCATCGAGTCGTTTCGTCCCACTGTGCGTTGCAGATCGCTGCATTGCTGGTCTGGCGTGTCGTGGTCGCGCGTTTAGCGGCTGGTATCCGTCGTCACGTGTCCCGTCGAAAATAAGTATCGTCTATTGATAAATGCGGCCGGAGCATTGCCGGTGAAGCATGCCTGGAGAGCGAGAGAAGGACAGATAGAGCGAGAGGGTGAAAGAGGGGAAATTCCATTGGCCTAGCGTAGATATTTTCCTCGATTCCCGTGTAACACGCGACCGACCGCGTTACAGTGCGCGTACACTACACATCAGGACGCGGCACGAAGCGGAGCGAAGCGGCGCGGCGCGGCGCGGCGCTGGTTTGCCCGCTCGTACACGCTTGCACGGAACGAAGAGATCGCTTTATACCGGTTCGTTCTATACGTGCGCCGTAAAAATGCAAAGCAGGCTTGCACGTCGGCGCATACATCAGCGTACACGTGCACACGAGACACCCGCGCGCGCGGACCCGCCTCGCAGAGACTCGTTCGCGAGAGAGAAGGGTGCCAGGTGGGAAGCAGGGGGTCGTTTACCCTGCGCCGCCACTCCGTTATCAACTCGCCCCGATATTATCGACGAAACGCAATTTTCTCGGGTACGCCACCAATTTGACGTCCCGTTTTACCCTCTACTCCGTTCCTCGTGCATCTTTCTCTTTGATCCGTCGGTGCCCCGGCCCCTCCCTCGCCCCTCCGATCCATTCCTCTTTCACTTTCGTTCGTCTCGTTCCCGCCCACGCCTCTTTCACGCGTTATTTCACAGTCGACGTTTCCCGTCGCTTCCGCCGCAACGGCCGTTTAGTTTTTCACAAAGCTTCTCTCTCCGAGCGATCGAAAAGGAGCTTGTTTCCCTCTCTTCCTCTCTCTACTCTACTCTAATCCGCTTTGCTTGTTTCCACGAAGAGCTTCGTACGAGCGGCCTAACAATCCGCGATTCTCGGCGGCCGGTCGCGAACGCCTTCCAACGACGAGGAGAACAGCCAAACCAAGTGGCTCGTTGTCCTATCGACGACGCGAACGAGCGGTCGGTCAGGTCGCGTTCCGCGCCGAGTTACGACCGCTTTGTTCGGTCCCTGCGGTTACTTCCGAAAGAATTCGATCGTTGGCCCTCTGCGGTCGCGTTTTACGTTCCACTGCGAATAAACTGAGCTTTCTCTCTCGTTCCCACTCGCCACTTTTTCTCTCTCTCTCTCTCTATCTTTCGTTTTCTCGCTCGGACGAATAATATAGTTTGAACCAGCCGCGGAATGGACAGAGAGCAAAGCGACGGGAAACTAATTTCCTCTTTGGCGATCGTGAGCATTCCAGAGAGCCCGGGCCCGTGCCGCGCGCGCGCGCGCGCGAGCGCAAATATTTGTCGTAGTTTGCGAGCCAGCTGGCCAGCGGTCGGAATGCGTGTAAGTTGTCAGGAGTAAAACGAGAAAAAAGAAAATACATAAAAGAAAGAAGTTAGTGCCACGGCTATTTTACGGAGCGGCGGAGGGAAAGGCACCGAGAGACGCCGATACAGAAGGCAAGCTAGCTGGCTGGCAGGCAGGCAGGCAGACGCGGAAAATGAAGGGGTATCGAGGATCCCATAGGAAATCGTCGGGAATGCCAGCCCCTGTTCGAGTCTGAACAGGACGGAACAATGCCGGGTATAATGGGCGAGTTGGTGCACGCAGCAGCCGGGTCTGGAATTTCACTCGCGATACACCGGCACACTTCACCCTCTCTCTTGCTTTCTCCCTACCCGTGTCGGTTGTTCGTCGGGCACAGTGTATCGGAGAGCCTGGGCATCTCCTCCTATAATATGTATTCAACGGCGTGAGAAACGGATCGCTGGTCTCGCTCTCCGCAGGACTGGCCGATGCATCGAACACCCGTTTTCCACGAAATATTAGTCGCAGAATGAAACCGATGGCTCTCAAAGCGTCCGGTAATTGCGCGCCGTTCCGTGTACGCGGCTTTTCACCTATTCACCTGCTACACGAGTTTCGGTTCTCGACGAGGAGACGCTGCCCGTCGTTCGTTATCGCCGACCATCGTTTAGCCGAGTTTCCAGTTGGAAGTCGAGGCGATTACATGCATCAAGCATCACGAGAAGTTGCACGGTTTTTTCGGGAACACGCGGCACCGCAATCGTCGCGGTCATTCGATTTTCACGCCGGTTTGAAAACGCGCTCTTTGTTCGGCACGCGGCCACACAGCCCGCTACTTTCGCCACCGTACTCTCTGCATATCGATCCGACGGTATACACTGTGTTTCCGAAATCCTGCGACTACCGGCTGGAACTACCAGAAAACCTGCGGCTAGAAGTTTCCTCTTACTTTGGAAAATCGAATGTGTGTGCAGTCGAATTTTGTTCCTGTATGTCGAAGAATTTTTACATTTTATTAGGAGCCCAGTTAACCAATTTGACTCTTGCGTTAAACTTTGTCCGTAACTTGTAACAATTTGACAGACTCTTTGCTATTTTTGAAACGGCGGTGCGCACTGCGCGTCGTTCTTCTGTACTCTGCTGTCCTCCGAGGACCTTTTCCGATCTAATCGTATCAAGAATCCTTTAGAACCGGTATAATTAATATTTTTAAACCGGCGGACTGTCACACGAGAAAAGTTCGACTTCCAAGAACAAATTTGCAGACAAAGAATTTTTCCGAATGAAGTTTCCTCTTAGAACATCTTACTTAGGAAAATCGAACGTGTCTGTGTAGTCGAATTTCGTTCCTGTATGTGGAAGAATTTTTTAATTTTATTAGGAGCCCAGTTAACCAATTTGACTCTTGCGTTAAACTTTGTCCATAACTTGTAACAATTTGACAGACTCTTTGCTATTTTTGAAACGGCGGTGCGCCCTGCGCGTCGTTCTTCTGTACCCTGCTGTCCTCCGAGGACCTTTTCCGATCTAATCGTATCAAGAATTCTTTAGAACCGGTATAATTAATATTTTTAAACCGGCGGACTGTCACACGAGAAAAGTTCGACTTTCAAGATCAAATTTGCAGACAAAGAATTTTTCCGAATGAAGTTTACCGGTCAAAGCGAGGACCACGAGCTGCACGCTTCCGCCAGCGGTTTTGTTAGTTTCTTAATCCTTTGACAGCATTCAAGGGACACTATGCAGTTTAACAACCCGTGCGAATTGCTGAAACTCGTTACAAAAATTGAGCTTCTGTTTGAGCTTTTTCGCTGCACGAAAACATGGTGGAAAATTGGGTGTAGCGAATCCGGCTGGTGGAAAAGACTCTCTCGCGATAGCGTGTGCTATAATCAACGTCACGAAGCGTGCTTCGCTTAAGGAACCTCGAACTTTTATTTCGAGAGAGGTAGATCCGCAGTCTAGTTAAGAAACAATTCGAAATGTTAAAGACTAGACACAGTCATCGTTGGTATCTCATCGGAAATGTTGGAGAGCGACTCTAGCATGATTCAGGGTTGAAAGTGCGGCAGTTTGTGGACGCTGCATAGGCTCGGCGTCGCGTCGCGTCGCATCGGTCCGGTTTCCATCGACGCGAGATCGAATCTGAATGACGTTTCGAACACTCGACAAACGGCAATCCGGCGTGCAACGATAAAACAGAGCGAATGGAAAATCGAGTGAAACGGCGAACGGGTATCGTTTTTGTTTGACGAATAGCTCTTTAGTTCGATGGTATCGATCGAGGCGTCGCGTCGTTCAACGGAGAAGAATGTTTGGTAAAGCCGGCATTGGCGCCGAGGATTAACAGAACCGGCGCGACTATCGAACCGGGCAAAGCTGAAACTGTTTACGAGCACCCGAGAGCACCGATGCACACCGCGGATGCACCTCGCGGGATGCACCCACGCGCACGTGGCCCGGCCGTCGCGAGTCGGGGGCCAACGAGCAAAGAACAGAAAGAGAAAAGAATAAAAGGGAAACGCGCAGAGGGAGAGAGCGAGAAAAAAAAAGAGTAAGAGCAACGGGGAAACGCGATACCAGCGCGCTGCGAATCGCCTCGAATAAAAGCGATCGAGACGATAGTACCGATCACGAAATAAAATTTTCGTGAGTCCCGTCTCGTCCCGACGCATATGCTACACCGAGCAGTTTTCGCAGTTCGTACGCTCGCACGCGCGCCCACCCTACCCTTCCATTCCCTTCGAAACTACACACCCTAGACTACCCTACGTTCCTACATTTTATCGACTTTCTTCCGACGTCGGTTCGAGACGCGAACGCGATTCCCTTCTTTCTTTTCTTCCGCATTATTTAGGGACTGTTCCCCGTTTCCACGACACCGTGCCTCGTTCTCGAACGGTCTTCGGCCCCAGCTTCTTCATTGTTAAACATTTCTCGGTTTGGAGATTTGCTGGAAAATGAAAGGCGATTTCGAAATTGGAAGATATTGGCTCCCACCATTCTTCTCTTCATCTTTTCTCGTTCACTGTTGCAAAGTCGCATTATTTGGAGACTGTTTCTTGCTTCGGCACACCGCTCTTCATTCTTAAATATTTTTTGATTCGTAGTCTTGCCGGAGAAGGAAAGACGAATTCGAAATTGAAAGATATTGACTTCTTCCATTCGTCTTTTCATCTTTTTCCTGTTGTAAAGGCACATTATTTGGTGACTGTGTTTGGCCTCGGGACACTGCTCTTTATTGTTAAATAATTTTTAGTTCGAAGATTTCCTGGAGAATGAAAGGCGATTTCGAAATTGTAAAATATTGGCTATTTCCATTCTTCTCTTCTTCGCCTTATTCTTGTTCTCCGTCGCAAGGCTGCATTATTTAGAGACTGTTCTCAGTTCCCAGAACATCGTTCTTCATTCTTGAACGTTTTTCGATTCACAATTTTCCCTAGCAAATGAAAGCCGTATTCGAAATTGTAATATATTGATTCTTTTCCTTCTTCCCTTACTAAAGAACGCATTTATTTATAGTGCATATCCAATTTCCAGAACACCGTTCGTCATTCTCAAACATTTCTCGATTCACAGCTTTACTAACAAATGAAAGACATTTTTCTCAATCGAAGGATATCGGCTGTTTCCATCGTTCATCTTTTTCTTGTTCTCTGGCGCAACGACCCGACGCATTATTTAGAAACTGTTTCCAATTTCCAGAACACCGTTCCTCTCCTTTGAACATCTTTCGATTCATAGTTACGCCAGGAAGCATAAGCTGTTTTCGAAATTCAAATATATTGAGAGATCGAAATTCTATATATATATTTTTTCGATCTCATTCTGTATATATCCACGCACACCACAGCATTATAGACCGAATAATATTTGGATTCACATTGGTCTGCGGAGAAGATCGTCCAGCACTTTGAACGTGCACGGAGTATAGCTTTTTCGTGGGTCGAAAGCAGCGAATAAGCGGTCCGACAGGGAACGCGCTGAAGCGAATTCGATGTTCCTTCTTTGAGTCGAAAAAACTACTGCCAATGTTATTCTACCGTTGGAAGCTGCACCGTTCGGTTCATTCTCTTTTGCCGAACCTTAAACGTTTTCTCTGGAGCGGTATATATATTTCGTTTTTAGCATCTGGAACATCGCGCGAGATTCGTTTCCAAATACACGGAGACCATCGTTAACTTCATTATACCTAAAACGTACGGAAGCTCTTCTGCTCGTACGTTTCTGTGCTTGGAAAACTGAAATTTATATTTTTTAAATATTATATTAATGGTGGATTTATTTGTCCTGTGGGAAAAATGTTCAATCATTTCCTTTTCAATTACAAATCCCGAAAAAGCTTCCAATTGACAATCTACAATTTTTCCAACAGACCTCTAAAATATCAACTCCATGCACGATTATAATGCATTTGTGACTGACAAAATTTCAGAAGTTGCCCGAAACGAAAGACAAAAAATCTCCCGAATAATTCCACGCGTTCACGGTGCATCTAACGTGCAATAATTCGTGCAGAAAATAAAATTCCCGCTTACACAAATTGCATTTGGCAGCAGAATCCGGACGATTTAACGAGTGCGGCGCAGCAATGCATTTCGGGACGCCGTTTTTAATCAAGAAGCGATCGATGGGGGGTTAAAGGATTTCCGGGAGAATTCTTGCGGGCGGGTTTCCGGGTCGCAAGTGGTGTCCGTTCGCAAAAATGATAGCGACGCAAGGTATCGCTGGCATCGCAGCTAGCTTCGTCAGCGGGTCGTATGACACAGTTGATACCCGCAGCTTACACCGGAAAGAACTATACATACATATACCGGTCGTCGCGTCGGCCGTATAAGTTGAATGTCTGCGCTTTTATCCCGCGGACCCCGCCTTATTATACGAGTTTCTGCCGTGAAATCGAATATCCTTTATTTCGTTAGCCGGCACGTCGAATATGGTAAATCATGTTTACCACGGTCGGACCGAACTTCCGTTCGCCAGTAATAATGGCTTGGTTACCGAACTTTGAAATTCGAGCAGCGGAGTGTGAAATATAGAATATCCGGTGAAAGTTTTGCTCGAACTCGATACAACTTTCTCGAGCGGTGTGCGGCTACGGCGCCGGCTACGCGCCGTTCAACGCCGTTTGATCTCGACCATCTCTCTCTTTAGCTGTCTCTCTCTCTCTTGTGAAGTAATCGAAATTACGTACACCTTTTTCACCGTTTCGCGAAGATTCGCGTGCAACCGAGCGCGATAAACCAGCGCCGAATTCTGGAAACTGTTTCGGTGTTCGCCATCGAAAGCGAACGGCTGTCAATCTTTGATTAACGGATCCTTGACTATTGTTATATCAAGTATGCTGTATCTGGTGTTCGTATTAAAAAATTTGGCATTAAAAAAGGCTCCAAATCTCAGGGAACAAAATCGAATGCGTAACAATGGAGGCTTTCCTCTCGGTCCTATAATTTCGCGGAGGGTCTTTTAATTTGGAATAAAAGAAAGATCAGCTTCTCCGTAACGGTAGACGATCCTGTAGATTTGCGGGCGAAGGGAGATGGGTGCGAGGAAGGAGTGGATTCGAAGGGTGTTTGCCCCTTTAATAATTCCGAAAACGGTGACAGCGACAGAACGCGAGGCGCGGAGGGGTAAGTAGGCTGCGAGGAGGCAAGGTGGAACCGAGCAGAATGAAATGCCGGGGCTAAAAAGGAAAAAGGGTGACCTGGCCCGAGGAGAGAGAAGCCTGCCTTTTATTTTTCCTCCGGTGTCGTCGTCTCTTCTTCGAGTGCTGGCTGTGCGCCGAAACAAGACGGAAACTCCGTGTGTTCCGAGCACGATTTCTTCAAGTATCTCACCTCTTTACTATCTCCCGCCTTCTTCGCCCTCATCCTACGTCTCACCGGGACCGAGACGCCGCTTCGTTTACGTTTCTCACCCTTTCCATCCGCCCACACACGACCGGCATAGATATACACATACACGGCTAGATGGACGTAGAGAGAGAGTCCCTCTCTCTTGGTCTCCTTTTTCTTCTTATTCGGCCGATTCCGATGTAGCCGAAACTAATTTCCGGGACAATATCGAGCCAAGAGACGTTTCGGGCTGTTTCGCTGACGTGGTCCCGAAAAGAAGCTTGCTGGATAATTCCTTTTCCTCGCGACGGGTCCCGCTGGCCACCAAAATACGGATAATTCAACTGCGCACGGACACTGGCATTTTATTAACCCTCTGTCCTCCCCCGAACTGCGCGTTTGAAGTATTGTCGTCGAAAGAGGTGGCCGCAATTCTCTTGCTTTTCTTGGAACACGTTATACGGAGACGAAATGGTTTTAGCCTCCGGGAATTAGCTTTTCAGAAAAATTATGACACGGACGTTTGAACGTTGTGATATCACAAGGTCCAACAATTATTTCAATAATTTCGTTCAATCGCAACATTTGCATTTTATTTAGAGTTTCGTCAGAAGATGAAATTAATTAATGAAACGAAGTCTTCGATCGTCCAGTTAGAATATTTATCGAATGAACAAAATTAGCCAACCATGAGTTTCACCCCACGAATAATAGACTCCGTGTTGTCCTCTGTACGTTTCCTTAATTTCTGTAATCCGATAAGAACGATTTTATTAATGGAGCTCGACGCAAGAAGAGCGTGTAAAGAGCAGGTATAATTTCGTACACGCATTAGAAAGATGCGATATGTCCAGTGCCGTCCCTAAACAGCGATCGCGTCGTACCGCGGGGCCCTATTATTTTTCGGCGCAGCGGTCTTTACGGGAATAACGGTCCGGAGCGTGGTCTTTACGAGAAGATTGGTCACGGTGGTGTGTTCCATCGGATCGAGAGCCGGGGCCGGAGATATGAAATCCGTACCAATTCCGGGGAGATTTTCGATTCGTGGCCCCAATAAATGCATTTCGTCTTCGCGCTCGAGCTGGTTTCCGGCTGTGGGTCGCGGGGAGCCCGACCGCGCACACGGACCGTGAAAAGTGGGTTAATGTTCCCGACGTTTTCCCCGGAAAAGAGAATTATTCGAACGAATTGGATAGTCGTGCGGGAGAGCGCTGCCTTCGTCGGTAGAACACGGCGTTTTCTAATTGACAAAGAGGAAGGATAGCCGCCACCGCCGCCCCCGTCCCTCCGTCATCGCGACGACCATCGAGACGGTGAAGAGAGACGCGAAAGAAACGGAGGAGAAAAAGCCAAAAGAGAAGCATAAAAATAAGGAGAGGAGAAAGAGCCGGGAAAAACGGAAAGAGGCGGATGAAGGCGAGGGACGACCAAGTCAGAAGGGGAGAGAGAGGGTGGATTTCATCTTTTCTGCAGCCTCTGCACGAACAACCCTCTGGTATGTCCGGAGGCGTGCCGCGGAGTGTTCCCCTCTCGTTGAGAGTCGTCGGGGAACGAAAGAGGCCGGGGAACGATAGAGGAAAACGCGAAATTGCCGGAAGCCCGCGTATTTAGGGGACACGTGTTTCGGGAAACTCGCAGGTGTAACGCGACCTCGGCCACCATTAATCCGCGCGATCGATACTACGCTTGGATTCTTTAACGCGGCCGCTGTCCCGACGTTTCAAGCCCCACCGCTTCCCCCCCGGAATTCCCCCAGAAAACAATCGGCTTTTTAACACCCGCGGTAAAACCCTCAATCTTATTCCCTGTATTATTTCTATTGGGTTTTCTCGGGTGCTTCGCAACCGGATTTGAGACCACCGACACTTCGCAAACAGTTCTTCCTCATTGTCCCTTGAGGAAGAGGATAAAAATGGACGAAAAGAGCAAGCTTCCAAAACCTGTATTTCATAAACAAATTGAAAACAATGAAAGTGATGATACTTGAACATCGTGCCCCACTTCGATTACCAGAATTTCATAAATCTACCCTAGAGGCCGGAACCAGAGCCCACATAAAATCATCAGAACCAACCGAATAATTGGACCGTGAGCATCGTTAAACCGAACTCGCTTGAAACCGTATCGTTTGACGAAGGTAGCAGTCTGTTCGCGGGTTTCTCTGGAGCGTTAAAAAAAATGGCGAGGAGCATCGTCGAGCGATAAATATCGAGTGCTCGCAACGGCGCGCGGCGCGGCGCGGCGCGGCGTAGCGGCCACCGCTTTCGTCTTGGTCGGCTCCCGCGGGACTCGCTGAAACTTCCGGCATATTCGACAAATTAGTTTCGCCGGCGTAATTTGCTCGATCAAACTTTTCTATTCGAACTTTCTCGCCGTGCCCGGATGATTTTTCTCTTCTCGATTCCGTCTGGCGAAGCAAAGTTTAATCGCAGTTTAAAGTATCGCCGGCGTAAGAGAGAGAGAGAGAGAGAGAGAGAGAGAGAGAGAAAAAAAGAGAGCGAGAGAAGTCCGTTTACGCACAAAGAATCGCGAGCCGATATCTCTCGGGCTTGTTTCGTTTGCCGGTCGTTTTATTGTACCCGTGTGAACACGCTCTCCTCACGCTCGTAGAGGAGAGAAGAATCCACTCGACACGACCGCCGCGTGATCGTAGGGCCATCGATCCTCGGAAGGGCGCAGGATCGACTGTCAAAGGATAGTAGACGCGACGCGTGTTGCTCGCGATTTATTCTACACCGACGAAGAGAAATCGTAGAACGAGAGCTCCGAGTCTCCTCGAATTCGAATCCGATAGTCTCCGGGCACGATTTACGTGCTATCAACACCGGACAGAAAATGTAACATTATTGCGATCACGACTGTCACTAATTAAATCGTTGTACGTTCCTTTAGCCAGCGGAAACCCGGACCCGCTAATCCAACGATAATAGCAAGCTTCTTCTCTCGTAATTATTATCGGTGTTGCAGCACGGTGTTATAGCGCGTGTTTCGAAGCTATCGCGTTCCACGGTAATAAACGACAGGGACGTCGGGAGCTGTTTCTATCGGAGCGGGCTTCAAACTTTTAACAAGACAGCGCGAGATATCGATGCGAAACGCGCGGATCGAATGCGTCGGTTTTCTCGCCGCTGCTGGCGGTGGTGTGCTGCTGCCGAGAACTGCTGCTCGTTTTCGCCGGTGTAAACGCGAGTTCGCCGAGGAATTCTATTTTCCAGGTAATTCGTCCGCAGAGTTTGCGAGCCGCTCCTCTCGAACTGGCCTGCGGTGGCCACTGTCTCCGATGCCTCTGGCATTTCCGGCGCAACGTTCCGCATACACCTGTCCTGTCAACGTTCCCAGCCCTGGGAAATTCTCGTCAACATAGTTCCACGAACTTCCCCCTTGTATTCGCCGGATAATATACGCAATTAAAATCTGTCTTATATCGCTGGAAAATTCTCTCCAAGCTACCGAAGGACCACCGATATTTTTCGGCTAACCAGACATCGGTGTCCTATTCTACTTGTTAATCGCAATTATAGACCTACACTACTGAATTGTGGTCGGACCAGGAATTACCTATGGGAGAGAGGAGAGCGCTCGATATTTGGTCCGAGAAATTTAGTTTAGTGTTGTTTATTTATCTTTGAATAATTCGTGGCCATCTTTTTTAAACGCAAATGTATTTGTTTTATTTTATAACTTTTATACTTTTATTTTATACTTTACTTCGAGTACAAAAGGCAAGGATTGTTATAGCGATTGGCGCTTTTATTTCCATGGTTTATTCGACAGTATTTTCATTAAAACATTTTTACAGAGCTCGAGCAATGGTGTATATTCGGAATAAAACAGTAATAAAATCACTATCAGCTAATGTTAAAAATTGTTTAAAGCAATAGTCGGATAATGAACGCATTGCTGAACGCCTCTCGAATAAAAATTAGTGAATAACTTTTTAACGAGATAGTATTGTGTTATAGTCGCCTTTGCGAGCTTGTCGGGATAATTGACTTCATTTTTCAGGCGGAATATTTTATCTTTCATGCGTTTAAACTCATTTTTACGTTCGATTGCGTAACGCAATTATAAAGGCTGGTGTACACGAGCAATATTATCAGCCAATAAATTTGTTATTGAAAGTCCAATTTGAAAAATTGAGGATTTCCTTATTAGCTGCAGAAGAGAAATTTAATTTCGTCCACGAAGAGTGACGATCACTAACTATTCTTTCTAATTGTTGCTGCTCGAAAAATTTTATATCGAAGATCCTTTCAATTTAGAAAACCGATTCCCTCGGTAGAGAGGCACTATTCAGTCATGAATCTTTGAATACACCAAAGTCTCTGCTACCAATTAAAATCTTGTCAGTATTACCAGTCGATGTAAATCGTATTATTAAAGTTCTCCAGGCTTTTCAGTTTCACAAGAACCAAATGCAGAAGTGTCCTCATTCAAAGACACTGACAATTATTAACAATATTCATTTAAACTGACTCTTTTACCCTTCTACAAATCTTAATTAAGTCCGGTACACTCGACACATTAACGCAGAAATTCATTAACAAATCTGGATAAATGATTCCTTCTCTGAGAAATGGGAGACTGCATACCAAAATTGCATACCAAACTGGAACCTGGACACAATTAGCGCTGGATAAACTGTATAATTAAATTCCGCAAGCCCCGTCTACACTCACCGAAACCAAACAGCAAATCCAGAGAAGCGGTTAGGTTAAGCCAGTGTCGTTCAAAAATAGTCACGCTCCCTGACAAATTTTCTCTCATGAATCTTCGATGAAAGGAGCCGGTATGAATCGAATTAGAGAGTCCATCTGCAATTACATTAGCTTCCGTTCTAAAAACAGGCCGGTCTCCCGAGCGCGAAATCACCGCACCGCACCGGTCGGATTTAAAAACCGATTCAAATTCCGCAAGCGTCCGATAATTTTCACACTTGTGTCTCGCATAACGAAGTAGCCTCGACGGGGTTCGTCCCGTCACGGTAAAGGGTTGGTTGATCCTCTGCCGGGCCGAAACTGTGGAACTGAGCTGACCCTGGACCGAGGGATTACCGCGTTGCATCCCGTTGCCGTGGCTGACAGTCACGTAAGCGAGAGACTTATCGTTTGCTCCATGGAAAATTTATCATAGACGTTCGCGTGGCTTTGCGCCTCTCCCTCTCTCTCTTTCTGTTTCGAGCGAGAGGGTGGGGGCAGAGTCTCTCGACGTTTCTTTATCCCAGGCGTGTACCCGAGCCATTCTTCCTTTCCCGGGGATTCGGCCCGGCTACAAAGCTTTGATCCAGACAGCGCTCTGTCGTCGAAACAGTTGCCTCTCGCAAGAGGTGGCGCTCACATAATCGAGGCTCTCGCAGTTTTCAAGCGGCCGTAAACACGGTTCGCGCGCGCGGGGAATACGCTTCGCTTCGCTTCGGCTCGAGCGATCGAGCCGAGCCGAGCCGAGCAGCAACTATGCAACGAGCCCTCGAGTGCGCTGAAAAGGGAGCGGCTTGCATTCGGAGTCACGCGTTTTTTATTCGCCGAGCACCCGAAAGCGACGCGCTAATGCGTCTCGAGAGTTTTCACGGAGAATGTTCTTTGAGAATCCAACAAGCCCGGATCCCGATCCGTTTCCCGCAACGATACCGGGATACAATGACGGAGAGAACCAGCCCGATAGAACGAACCGTGAGCGAAAAGGACAGGGAGAGAGGAGAGAAAGAGAAGGTCTCTCCCCTCGACGAAGTTGCCTCGAAACAAATATCATGGAAATTACGAAGAAACGCGTCGAACTTGCCGCAACTCGGTAAAGTGTTTAGAGAGTTTCCTGGAAATCTGAAAGTCGAGCCGAAGGGCTGATATCGAACCCGGAGACCTTGCAACGGGACTGATCTTGCCCCAGAATGTAGCCTTCGAAGAGTATAGCGAAGTACAATGCTGGATGAATTAACACTTTGAAGGATGTTTCATCCGATCGAGAGTATTTTTGTTGCATATGACCACTAAAAATGGGTTGGTGCGATTTAAAAAATTGAACAATGAAAATACACGTCTATCAAACCTACCACTGCCCAGTTTTATATTTCTCATTCAGGGCTGGGTAAAATAGTATTTGAAATAAAAAATAAAAATATTATCAGAGATTATTTCCAAAACTATGTTATTTTGAATAATTTGAAATATCTATTTATTTTTGTATTAGTGGAAATACTATTTGAAATATTTATTTAATCTCCCAGGTATATGAGATATGTATTTCAATTATATGTTTCTCAAGACGAACTTAAAATAGTTACTTGAAATAAATATTTCTGCCATTATTAGTGGAATGAAACTACAGCACTACCTTTTACCGAAATAAGCTATGGATATATAACTATGCTTATACATTATAGAGTAAGTAAGTGGTTAAAATCCACAACAGAACCATTTCTGAAAAATCATTTGTGTGTAGCTTCCTTTAATAATCAAAAAAAAATAATATTTCAGATGACTATTGTAAGTAAAATACTATGAAATATTAGTTGAAATAATTAATTTTCATATATCCTTAAAACAATATTATTTCAAATATTTATTCCTAATACATTCTACGAAAACTATTATTTCAAATAATTATTTCTAAAACATCGCATAGCAAATATTACTTCAATTAATAGCTTCTATACATGTGTAATAAATAGATACTTTCAACTATTCTTCTATGTAGTATTAAGACATAAATTAAATGCTGAAATACTACTTTATTTGAATAAGAGTATTGTAATTACTATTTCCAATACTTTTTATTTTAATTGTACCCTGTTCTCATTCCACAATTATTGAAACTACAAAGTTGCTTACGTGCAAATGGATTCGACAAATTTCTGTATTCAAGCACATTTTGTGATAAAAATTGCACAACGTCTAAATAAATAGAGCCTTGTTATTGTCGTAAGTTAAAATATTTTAATTGCTCTTAGTGCTTGGTAGGTTTAGCGTTAAATGCGAAGTCATTGTGGAATTTAGGTTTTGAATTGCGGTCTAGTAATTTTTAGCGGTGGCCAGAGGGGAGAGTGCGAAGTGTTAAATAATTCGAAGGAGATTCGTGGGGATGGGTTGATAGAATATTTACGCGCGGTTCGTTTTTCAACGAGCAGAGGGCGGCTGGTAGGAGAACAATTCTCGAGGAAGGCCGGCCGTCGAAAATAGACTTTTTAATCAGCTTATTTGGCAGCGTTTTCATTTGGTTATATATGGCCGGAGGTTGCCGACGATGCAACCGTTTCAGCCCCCGCAGCTAATGACCGCGCCCGACCGACGGAATTTATCGCTCGTTCTATATTTGCCACGGCGTGCGGCTCGACGGAAAAAACGAAAGGAAAAAAAAAAGGTTTCAAGGTAACCGCGGCTAGGACGGCGTGCTCTCGCCGGTTTTTGGACAGGTTCCAGGCAAAACTATCGCGATTCGCTCGGCGCGGAAAACGTTCTCGCGAGACACCGTCGTTTCAGAGACGGGTCTTTCGGATTCCGCGAGATAGAAACTCGAACGTTGCGGTTTCGTGAGTTTAATGCGATTCTGGTCGAACCGTTGGCTCCGCTGGAAACTTTCTGGCCAACGTCTGGGAAAGAGGAAAAAACGCCGAGGGAACGTGCATTCGAAATATGAGAGAAACGTGTAAATGAGAGAGGAAATGCTACCGAGCCCGAGCGATTAAATTTTTCGACGTTGGACCGTCTTCTAAATTATTTCAGAGAGAGAACTTACTGTTGGATGGGTCGAATAGTAAGGCTAAAGTGTCGGTAAATAGTTTCTCAGAGAAGTTTCTTAGGACGATGGTTGTTCTAGGTATACGGAAAGTTATGATACTAGAGTGGCGGACTGTTGGTACTTTGAGATGATGTTCAGTCTGGTGGTACTTCAGGTTAACCACGGATTTTTCCCGTTAACTAAATTCTGCGTTTGACTTCTTTCAATTGGCCAATGGATTCTTGGAGGCCCAAAGGGTTTAAGGCTCGAGGAGCTTTCAATGTTGTTTGTGAAGGTCACTGCAAGGTCGTTAAGAACAAAAAATTAGGCATCATTCGAAGGTCAAGTGGGGGAAATAAAATCATTATTCAATATATAATATAATACAATATAAAACATCATTTAATAATGCAAAAAGAGCTACAACAACAAGAGTGTTGAGAATGCAAACAAGAAGGGTATTAAGAATGCAAGAGGGTACAATAGCAAGAATCGAGCCCCCCAACAACTATGATCCTACGAATGCAAAGGAGAGCAATTCTAAGGAAGTTCGGAAGCAAAGAACAATTGAACTACCATTAATTCTGTTCGGCACGAAAGGGACAAACAACATCAAAGGCAACATTAACAAGGCAAAAGTAAAGTACCAAGATCCCCCGGAACGCGAAGTACACCAAGATTCTCGGGAATGCAAAGGCCGAAGTACACCGAGATATTCTCGGGAATACAAAGATGAAGTACGGGGAGATTCTTACGAAGCTAAGCCCAGCATTCCTGTAGACGGCGCAGAACCTCAACAAACCGCGCACATCAGAATAAAAATATAAATCCAACGTACTACCTGTTCCATCTCCAGGATCGTAGCGGGGCTCGAAGTTCTCGTTCGATCCGCAAAGGGGATTGCGGGGATGTGTTAATGCGTGTGTAGGTGTGTGCATTAGCTTCACGGGACGCGTGTGTCGGCCTCGCTTAAAATCATCCATTATCTATTCGCGTCGGTCGTACGTCGTCGGCGAGTCCAGAACAAGGTGAAGAACCAGCAGAAAGACTGGTCGAACGCGGTATAATTAATGACAAGAAGAGCCAACATCCGACGTCTAACGATATTAATAGCCCGGAGGTATAAGGGCATAACTTCGTTAGTCGCGCAACGACTTCGAAGACTAATGACGAAACTTTTGTCTGGATCTCTGGCGCGCATAGAGGCGGTTGAGAGCTGCTCTCTCTCCTTTTCTCTCTCTCTCTTTCTCTCTCTCTCTCTCTCTCTCTCTCTGGGACCAGAGAGCCCTGGCCAGGGAAACACAGCGTCCGATTAACCGCCGGGATGTTTGAAGTTGGACACGGGGATTCGAGAGAGGGGAAGAGAGCAAAACAGAGCACAGCAGAGCAGAGCGGAGCAGATTTGCTGGCGATCGTAAAACTGACCGGTCGCGAAAACACCGCGGAACGTTTTCTATTAGCGTCGATATTCGGTGCAACGAATTGTGAAACACGACGGGATCGGCGAGCGCCGGGCGTATGGCAACGGTAGTAGCAGTGCAGTATCGTATCAGATTTATCGAATCGAGAAATTATTACCGGTTACTGTAAAAACGAACAAAAAAAAAAGGAAAAAATAAAACGCGGGCTCGCGCGCGCACACACAAAGAGGGAGGAGAGTCCGGGGGAAAAATAAAAATCAAGAAGGAAAGTACACGGCCAAAGAAACGGGACGAAATGGTCGAGTAGTTGGGTCGTAATACTCGCAGACCCCTCGCGACAATTATTGGAGTAAAGTCGTCAAATGGCTTTCCTTCGCTCGACCGGTCTCGGCGTTCCGACCCTCTCTCGGGAGAGAGAGAGGAGAAAAATCATTTAGCCCCCGGTTCCTGAACACGACGGGGCCGACACGGAGAGGCAGGCAACCCGAGAGTAGTAGTAGTAGTAGTAGCAGTAGTAGTAGTAGTAGTAGTAGGAGTAGTAGTAGACGGAGAAGGACGCCGCGCCATCGGCAGAACGTAATTGGTGGCATCTGTGACCTACTGTTCCGCGAAATTGATTCAAGTCTCGAGCCGGAGAATCGGAGCTAATTGGAACGGGTAACGAATCTGCAGCAGGAAAATCGCTACGATTTTTCTTCTGCGCTGCCGAGCAGTCCGCGCGTACCTGCTCGTCTCGCTCGATTAACGATTTTTCGATCGCGTCCGATTCGTTCCCTGTCTGAGAGCGACGGGATCGAGCCCCGGGCCCGTCTTCCCTCGTTACGTATTCCCTGGAACAGTTTCTGCGCCGCGCCGCGCCGCGCCATCGAGTCGTTGCCCGAAATACGCGGAATTAATCCAGAAATTTTCACCTCAGCGAAAGAAATCATCCGGTCGAGTCGCAAATAATTTTTCTTTCATTTCGTTTTAGCGTACCAATTTCACTTGTCACTGTAACAAGCGACAATCTCGCATTTTAGCACCGTGACTGCCACACCGATTCTCGTAAGTCACAGTATCATAACAGCTTACGTCATAACTAGACAGCGGATTTTCATGCTAAATTTTCTGTACCAACTAGCGAGCTACCGAAACCAAATATAAATTTTTATAATTAAATTCCTTATATCCGTCTGTATCGTTTTTTACGAAGGAGTACCGCTGACAGCGTACAAGAGTTATATCCATGGACAGGGGCCGGTGTTTCAATCAGAATGATCTAGACACGAGTATCGGCGGGTTATTGGGCACTCGAGGGCGATTAAAGTTCAAGTTGGGCGCGGTTTCCGGTAATTTGCAGCCGCGGAAAGTGCGCGTCGTCGATAAAATGGGGAATTGTTCCGCTCACCGCGCCGCGCCGCGTACGCGTTCGCTGTTCTTCCGTTTCCACCTTTTCTCGGCTGTTACTCGCGGTATTACGAGCCGAGCGAGAACGAGATCGAAGAGTCAGGAATGAAACTCTGACTTTCACGGCATAGATAGGGTATAACAGAAAGAGAGAGAGAGGGGAGAGAGGAGAGGGGATGCGCAGATGGGGTGAGCCACCGGAAATAGAAAGAGAAAGAGACGGGGGACTCGGTTCGGGTAGACACCCTTAACGCGGAATGTCGCCTGAATTACGGCTCTCCTTATGGCCGGTCCGCGCGCACCGTTTTCAGACAAACGAGCGTAGCAGAGGCCGCGAGCGCGAATTTCTTTGCGAATTCCGCCGGAATTCCGGTGCCAACCGGCGCCACGGGCCTCGACACCCTCTTCGCCCGCCTAACTCCTACCACTCTTTCGCCATCCCGCGTCGTCTTCGCTAGGTGAAAAGTAGCTGCGAGGAATCCTCGTACTTTTCTGAAATTTCGGTAGATAAGGCGAACATCGGGCGCCGCTGCCATCCTTCCGCCTCGTTAATGCCGCTTACAAGCCCGATTCTCGGCTCCGGACCAACCTGCTCAACTTTTTCTTCAGGAAGCTGCACCGGATATTCTCCGCCCTCTATAATCTCCAATCTGCGGATTTTCGTGCAATATTAAAATCTGAAACAAACATCGATCGCAAAATTTGATCAGCCACTACAAATTCAAATTCAATCCTTAACACATAAAATTGCCCGCGGATTTTTCTGCAATCCCGATCGCCTGGCGTATCTGACCGACTTAATCGGAACGTATCGTTTCGATCGGCGTAACCGCGCCGACGAAGGATAGTATCCGAGATGATAGCGTGGGAGGAAAAGCATCGGCCGAGGAGAGACGGCTGGCTATTAAATATGCCTCGGAAAATTGGATTTGAAATTCTTATTTTTCCGGAGGTTCTGCCTGCTCACCGCATTCTCGGCGAATCTTTCCATTCTTCCGTTCCACATCTCTCACCATTCCTCCAAGTTCCTTTCTGTCCGCCGGACTGACATGTTTCATCGTGGCCAAAGAGAAGATACAGCACCGGCCCCCAGGCTAAATACCTGTGTCAGCATTGTTAAGGTAGCTGTGTAATACGGCTGACCTAATAGTCTTAAATTTTTACGTTATGTACCCGGCGGCTCTGGAGGAACCTTCGCTCTTGGCCCCTCTCCGACACTTTTTCTCCGTTTCATCTTCTCCCGCCCCCTCCTCTTCGAAACCCCTTCAGACAACCCCCGTCTATCCTATGGAAGAGGACCGTAGAACGTTTTAGACGGGAAGCGTCTAATGGAATTCCCCGCGGCTACAAGTAAACGTGCCAACCGCGTTTCTGCAAGCCACCGCTGTCTATCGCGCCGCGCATATCACGCTTTTTCCGCCTCCCCTTTTCCGCGTCGAAGATCGAAAATCGGCCGCGCGGAAACCGAGATCGGACACATTTCCTACCCGTAATTCCAGTGGCTTCTCGCTCTCTCTCTCTCTCTCTCTCTCTCTCTCTCTCTCTCTCTCTCTCTCTCTCGTCTACTCTCGGTCTACTTCTCCCCTCTTTCTTCTTTTCTTTCTCGGTATTCCACGGGTCGAGAGCATCGCTAACGTTTCCCTAACGAAACTCGAAACGAAAAAGTTATCTCGTTACCGTGCCGTAA
Source organism: Lasioglossum lativentre (assembly GCA_916610255.1). Taxonomy (NCBI): domain Eukaryota; kingdom Metazoa; phylum Arthropoda; class Insecta; order Hymenoptera; family Halictidae; genus Lasioglossum; species Lasioglossum lativentre. Next base: position 33,157,221 of record OU744355.1, on the reverse strand, counting down.
TTAATGAGCGTTAGTCGCCTCTGCTTACACCCGTTTCAACGACTCAAAGAACTCGTTAACGAGCCCCGGTTTATTCCCATCGTATTCGGAACCTGGCCTAAGTCGATCCACCCTCCGATCCCGGCCCGCTACTTCTTTACCCCTTGAACTTTATCGCTTCGCCATTTCGACGTACCGGTGACAACAACCAAACAACCACAGCAATGATTATTGTTAGTCGTCGCTGCTGGTCGGTCATGTCCCTCCGATGCATTTGTCACTTATGAATTTCTTTTTTTTCTAATTACTTGTCGATAGTCTACAATTCTTTGAATCTTTTTACTGTTTCAAATTTCTCCCACCGAAGGGTTGAAGCGGGTGGAATCGGATAACGGTTGGGAGGGTCGCGAAATCGGGTACGCGACGAAAACGACTCGTTTAACAAACTAATTGCCGTTCTTCCGGCTCGATACTCGCCCCCCTCTCGGTTTCCTTGGTTCGTTGCAGCGGTGGGTGGCGGGTGTATCTCGTACCCGCCGGGGAAAAAAAACTGTCGGTAGTGCTCGCACGAAAAGACCGATACAGGCGTGGATTCCGCGCGAGGCGGAGACGAGAAAGGAGGAAACGAGAGTGAGAGAGAGAGAGAAACATAGAGAGAGAGAAGGGACTGGGGGCTGGGCGCGGCAGAAATCCATGGAAAACGGGGCAACGACCAGATATCGGATGCCGGAATGAAAGCGGGATGCGGATGCATCGACGGCGCACAGAAAAACGGAGAAGGGGAAAGAGAGCGAAGCCGAAAAAAGAGAGTACGAAGAGAGGGATATACCCGGCTCGAGAATGATTTCGTAGGCCAACGCTGAAATATCCACTGTCTGCTCGTTAGGCGATTACAACCGACGTACCCTGTTTTTTTTTTTTACCTGGGGCGCGCGGCGGAACACAACGGTGCAACGGTGCGCGTAACAGATACGAAAGCCATTCGCGATCGGTTCGAGCGTTGCGGCGAGCATTCGCGTTTTGTATAGAAATGCGGCCGATATGCGGCTAATACGTCACGCGACCGACCGAACGAGCCTGCATCGGACGTTAGTCGAACCCTCGCGAACCATGTCTTGAGGCTCTATGTATTCTGGTTCTCGAGGACTCGTTTTCTTCCTAGTCTTCTTTTTCTAATTTTCTTTCTCGTATTCTCCGATGCTCGCGGAATACGTCGTCTGCTTAAGTGATTTTTCGAAATTGAATGGATCGGAGATGCTGTGCGGCGCGGCGCGGCGCGGTAGCAGCGGTTCTCGAATGCCTCGAGAAGGAGCGACAAACTTTAAACGCGTTTTTCTCGGAACTAAGTTTCCTGACGCTGTCCCACAGTTTCCCCGGTGAACCGATTGCTTTTCCCTTTATACCGCGCTTTCGGAGCATCCATCGCCATCGTCTCCGACCAGAATCCAGTCAATATTTTCGAAACTTTGACTTCCTTCACCCGGAGAAAGTTCGCCGAACCGCGGCGCGGGGGGAAAACTGTTTCCGAAATTCCTGATTTCGAACGACGCGACATTTTTTAAAGGGAGGTCCACGGATTTACGAGAGTGACAGAGGAGACAGTAACCATAAGGATTGAATGAAAACTTGGTACGACTTTATCCTATCATTATTAAAGCTGCCTACTTGGAAAGAAGTCAACGTTCCATTTGAATAGGTTCCCAGGTGAAGGTGCTTCCATTCCCGGATAAAAAAACCGCAAGAGTAAACGTTCCGACTTTTTATCGACAGTTTCAGACAGCCAGAAGACAGATACCAGTGTGTACCAATTATAAGAATGGTAACTTTTGTTATCGCCTCAGAAAAAAAATGTAAAATTCGTCAGACGTTCGCAGAGCGACGTGACAGTAACAGATCTGTACTTGTCCAACTGAATCGGGAGCACGTTAAACGTGTTCATTTATTAATTCGCTATGTATGTTTCAATATCGTGCATCTTTATTCACTGCTCGCGTGAATGTTTCATTAATTCATTTCACTGTCTCCGCGTCACACAGTGACCCGCTACCGAAACTTGTTCCGCCTTATAAAAAACACAGAGAGCGAGAGAGTCGTGGAGTCTTCTTATGTCGTGATTAGTTAAACGTTAAAAATACATTCTTATCTTGCGAACCTTCTTCAAGAGGATTTACTTGTTCATTTATTTGATGGGTGCTGAGGTTACTATTTATTTAAAACCGAGTGCCTCGGTTTAAAACGTTAACGAACGTTCCGATGGATTAAATCTTCCTTTATTATGTACCCAACTATTTTTCCAATAAACGCATAAAATCGGTCTATGAAAGGACCTCCGACACGGTCCGAAGATTCGAATTCAAAACAAAGTGACAATCGGTGAACTGTGACAGCCACGAACCGACTCGTACATCTAGAAAACCAACGAAACAATACTGACAGGAAAAAATCGATTTTTCGTTAAACGAGCAGCTAAATTCCAATTTCCGGCCCCCGAGTGCGTTATTCCGAGCCCACATCGAAACCCACACAGAAACTGTCTCTCCACAAGACGATTCCGCGGCAACGAGGCTCCGATTCTTCCTTTACCTTCCTCATTTCCGCGGAAGTTTGTTCGCCGTCTGGCTTCGTTACCGATTGATTTATTCCGAAATAATATATATATATCGACGAGCCTCCCCTGCACCGTCGCGTTGGTCGGCCGCAAAATCGTGCCAGATATCGAGCGAACTTTTTACGGGCTCGCTTCCAATCGTCGCGGCAAAAGGTTTCGGGCGACTTTAATTTCCGAATTGCTCCGTCGCGTCGCGTCGCGTCGTCGCCCGTCGTTCCGTTGGTTTTTCAGTTTCATTTTATTAGAAATGTAAGTAAAATGTACACTGGTATGTTCTTATAAAACTTTTCCTTATTACGCGGAAGGAAGCTCTTTGCTTAACGAATTATAAGCTGCGACTAACTTTGGGTCCCTCCGAATACGATTTTGAAAGCATTGGTTAATTTTCGCTCGCGAACAATAAGTTCAATGTCCTGGTTACATATCGATAATCCAACATATTTTCTATTCGTTGCCTCATCCTCTTCGAGCAACGATGGTTTCGATACGACGACGTATCGCTCTCTCGCCACCCGCAGTTCCGTTGCTTTTCTTTCCGCCCCCGTAGCGTCTCGTCGACGACGGAGAACGTCAGGAAAGACGACGACGACGACGATAGGGGAGACGGGGGCGACGGCTCGCGGAGAATTGGTTTCTCCGAAAGCAAATCGAGAGAAAAGGCGAGCGAGCAGCGAGAGCAAGCCGAGCGAGGCGGGTCGAACTGCTTTTGCGAGGGAAAGCAGAAAGAAGTTAGCCGACTCGACGAGAAGCCATAATAAAAAAAATTATTTAATAATCTTTATTTGTAGTAATTAATTGAGAATTAATTTAATGCAGCGTAATCCTCGTGAAATTTTGCATAAGAAACGAGTGTAACTTATTCCGTAGCTATGTGCTAGCAAAAGATAGGAGCACAATTAGCACGCGATTACTGGGGATAGATTGTTGACCCATTGGGTCCAATAATTGCGTGTAAACCTCTTCTCCTGGCAGAAGGAGCTAATTCTTATTTGGACCAGCGCGCTCGTCCGACGATTTTCTGTCCGAGTGGACGGACGACGCGACGCGACGCGATGTCGCGGCTATCTCGTCCAGACGCGACGTCGAAAATTTTCAATTGCCGGCGACGCGACGTTTCTTCTCGCGGCCACCATTCTGGATCTCTTTCTTTCGATGTTTCTCTCTGTCGCTCTTTTTCCCTGGCCTTTCAGACTCGTCGAGGCTCGTTCAAAGTTTCCCGTTTAACCGGACCTTCGAACTCGTTCCAACGATTCGGACTAAGCCCGCTCCGTGCTCGCCGGGCTCGAGTCGAACGTTATCGCACCCCTTCAATCCACTTCTCACCACCTCGAGAGAGGGAGTAGTATCTATCGTGGAAAAGTTGAGGCTCCGGCGCGAAACTTCGTAAATTTCAAGCGATCTCGAGAACGCGAGAACCCTTTGAATTTTAATCCCCGCGCGTTCTCTCTCTCGTTTCGTCCGTCGTCGCAGTTTTTTCGCCCTCTCTGCTCCACCACGGTTGGAAAAATGGTTATAGGTTTACGAGAGGGATCCGTCGACGCTCCCGTCGACCAGTTGCTCTCGAAAATCCAGCCCGTATCGCGGTAATACCGGCGCCGCTTCCGCCCTGTTATTCAATTTTTCATTTTACCGACGCGCCGCTCCCCGGCCAGATTTACTCTCGTCATTGTGCCGGTCAATTACCGAATGAAATTCGCATACGAATCGCGCGAGCGCAGCTTCACGAGCTGCGCCGAGGAAACGACGATAGCCGGACTTTTCGCGAAATCGCGAGTTGGCTTTTTGCCCGTTCGGCTTTTACGAGAGCAGGAAAATCGGAAAAAGTCGTCCCCTAATTTTGAGCCAATAATGTACTTTTAATCCCCTGCCTTATAACTAGACCGCGTATTTTATGCATTTATCAGAAAACTGAATCGGTAGAATATACAAATGTAAAGTATATTAATTATTACGGCATTGTTGGATCATTAAAACTATTCAGAGAGAAACTAGATTTTCATTTGATTTCTGCTCTTTACAATTGACTTAGAAAATTTTGCATAAAAATCCGCTGTCTAATTATCACTATATAATTTGCTGCTTTATTTATATTTTCAATCATATTTTTGGAGGTTCTATTTGTAGACCCGTTGATCTTTCTACTGTTCTAAGTGCAGATGCCTTACATTTAATTAAATCGCCAGAAAGTGAAAAATTGATGATTTGATTTAGATTCTGGCCCGTTTAAAAAAGCAATACAACCACTTTTTGTGTCTGGTAGTTCGAATGTTAACTTCTCAATTTTAGTGTCATGAAATAAATTTCCGATGTGATCGCTGAGTGGGCAATTAACGTGTTAATATGTAATTAGACAGATGTTCATTAGGGTATGTTGAATGTCGAAAGCGAACCGTAAAAATACATTTTACATGATCCTCGAGAAATAATTAATTCAATTTCTCATTACCCATTTTCACCTTATCCATCCGTAAAAACGGAAAATTAAAGGAAATGATTCGTGAGATCGTTCTGACAGCGAACCGTCGAAATACATTTAATATAATATTTAAACTGAAATAAATCATCGTGTTCACGTTCTTCGTACGTGCAGTGGAGATTTAAAGCGAACGAATCAAGATACCGTGGAACATCTATTACGTATTGACGGGACTGTATTTTTAAATATTCTATTATTTTTCCTGCTAGAGCAGAGGGTATTACCGTAAAAAAGCACCGGAAGCGTGTTTCCTGAGAAAATACTGCAGAAAAATCACATATCGTGGTTCGGGGGTGGGAAGGGGGTGAATTACACCCTTGGATCGTTTCGTGGATGAACAACAAACGACCGTGCGCGTGTAATTGCACAGTTCCTCGCAATATTTATATTCTCTGTTTATTCGAAATCAACCGGTAATAAAAAAACACCGTTGCACAGATGCTGTAGCAAATTTCGCGTACACGAAAATTCCGCTTGTCGTGAATCTTCGTCACAAAGACACTGAAAATTGTGGATTTTTGCAGCAGCGTGAGTCGACGCGTCGCTGGTTCGCGATGGAATCGTTACTTTGACCGACGACAGATGAACTTGGGATAATAGGTTGCCTCTCTTTCTCTCTCCCTCGGTCTCTCTCCCTCCCACTCTCGGTCTCCCGGCTGGGTTAACTCCGCGGTTGAACGGCGTCCTCGTGTTCCCATCTATCGAGGCAACCCACGAAAAAAGGGGTTGCTTTTTCACCGGCTAGTTTTTCACTGTAACCATCTCTTTCCAAGTTGTTGGTCTGGAAAGAGGTTTTCGAGTGCGGGGGTTAACGAGCAGTACAAACTGAAATACGCGGGGCGCATACACCGCCGAGAGTGCACCGTCTATACGTAACCAGCAACTAGACGGCCACCATCCTCGGTTATTGGTCCATTGATTTTTGCATCGGCTCCGACGATGCCTAGGCTCGTGGAATTGCAAATATCGATACTCGATGACGGTCCTCCCCGGTCCCCTAATCCCCTCTGGGTTCCCACTGGGTTCCACTGAATCCCTGCGGCCCCGTTACCAACAAAACCGATAATCCGCCCTCGGAATCTTGGTGCCTTCGTCTCCGCTTTTGTCTTCTGCCCTGTCCGTCCGTCCGTCCGTCCGTCGCGTCGTTGCGTTTCTTCTTTCACGATCTCCCGTCACGGTTTCGTTCGCGTGTCCCCCTCGACCAGAATGGCCTCTGCGACTATACCCTCTCTCTCTCTCTCTCTCTCTGCTGATCCTCAATGGACTCGGCTACCCCGAAAAGATAGCATTGTTTGCATTCTTGAACGCAACTGTTACCGCGCAGCCAGCCATCCAGCCAAGCTGCTTTGTAGTCGCCCCCTCGTGACCAATAGTCCGTTCGCCTCAGAAATTAATATCGCAGAGAGATCCCGAGATAGTGTTTGATTACATTTGAGTCGTGGACACGCTGGCAACGCTGTTCCAGTTTGATTAATACACCAAGACTCATTTGTGAGCCTGTGAATGTTGACTGTTCGAAAATCGATCGGGTTCTGTCTGGTCCGAGTGTTTGCTTTGCTTGGGTCCAAGAACGATTGGGTTTGCGTTGACTGGTTTATGTTGCTAGCGATTTAAGAACGTCGAGTCTGAAACTTGTTAGGACTGTTACAAGATTCCATCGGTTGGTTCGTAGTTTGCGGCTGTTTGAGAATCGATCGAATTGTTTGAATGCAAGAACCATCAGGTTTATATTGGTTGGAGTACAAGTTCACCGTGCTGGAAGACGTTTAAGTATGTTAGGGATCGAGTTTGAAACTAGTCGGTATTGTTTCGAAATTTCTGGACTTTCTCAATCTATGCCAAGATTCCGAGACTTCTTATAAAATTTGCACGCATCGTCTAGACGTCCAAGAACTCCCCTAGTTCGTGTCCATTTGACCATGTTCGACCCCGCCGACCGGTCCGAGGCTCGCAACAAAAGCATTCTTTCCACGGTAACGATCTAATATTCGCCGATCACTGGCTCGCAAGGATTTAATTAAGGCGTTCCCGGGGTTCCTGGGCATCGATACGAGTGACGGTCGGAAAGTTTCGTCACGGTTTCCGACGAACCGCTAACGAATGTCTACGGAAACGGTGCGGATAAGGAATCGCTCGATCGCAGAAACGCGGATGATTCGGTCTGGCGGAGACTACGATTGGTTTCCGGGGCTCAGCGCCTTCGCCGGAAGTCACGCCAACTGCTACCAGCACGCCACACATTGGCGTAATCCCCTAGAGTTGCTTTAACGAAGCGCGCGCGCGAGGGGTACCGTCTCTATATTCCCTCGAACGATTTCTTTCGAATTACAATATTATATCTCGCTCAGGTGGAACACCATCGTCTTCTTCTTCTTCTTCTTCTTCTTCTTCGTCGTCGTCGTCGTTCTCGTCGTCGATATCGTAGCGGAGAGATCGCGTTCCAATGTGTTTCGCTGCTCTTTCTCATTTTTCGTTTAAAATGCAAAAGCAATTTCAGCGCGACAGAGATTCAATTTCTGAAAGCTTGCGCAAAGTCGGCCTCGCTCGCTCACTCCGGGAGAGAGTTCTTTTCCGGCGCGTTCCTCGGGGCCGAGAGTCTTGTTAGAGAGCCGAAAGATTGGACGTGTCATCGATGAAACGAGGGTCGACTTTGGAGTTGACGGGATTTTCGGTGGCCGGCCACGACAAACAGAGACCCGATCCTTCGTGGCCGCTAATCCATACGACTCTCCTCCTCCTCTCTCTCTCTCTCTCTCTCTATCTCTCTCTCTCCCGACTTCCTTGGACGTGGTCTATCTTCGAGCGGCAGCCTGTCCGCTTCGGAACGGGCTTTGACCCCTAACCTACCCTATCTCTCTCTCTCTCTCTCTCACTCTCTCTCTCTCTCTCTCTATGTATCTCTCTCTCTCTCTCACTCTCTTTCTCTCTCTATGTATCTCTCTGTCTCTCTCAAGCTCTATCTTCGTCTTCTATCTCCGTCTCCGTCCATCGGAGGCTTTGCCCTCCGCAGACGCTCGCGGTCATCCATAAATTCGGATGCCACTACCGACACGATTAATTTACTAGGTTACGAGACCGGCTCCATCGTTTTTCAAACCGTGCATCGGCTCGGAAAACCAATTATTCTTGCCGCTTTTACTTTTATTGGATAAAACTCCGTCGCGCCGCGCCGTGGGGGGAGGAGGGGTAACTCGTCGTCCGTACCGGGATGGAAATGGTGCAAAAGATTCATCCGAAAATGGGAAAAGTAACCGGCGAACTCTTTTTACCAATGTATACGCTTTCCAATGCCGGCGCGCCGCGCCGACGCCATCCGTCTTGTCGTCGGACGGAGAAAGTGCTCGTAGAGAAATGTTAGAGAGAGAAAGAGAGATGGTAGAAGTTTCGCCCCGTCGCCAAAGCGAAAGCATTTCTTTTCTCTCCATCCCTCGGTGCGCGCTTCGCCGACGGTCTCCGAGTTCCAGCTTAGTTAGCGAAACGCAATCTCCTTCATTGTTCCCGGTAATGAGACGAAACGATAAAGTGGCACACTTTGAAAGTTTATCGAGGCTCCGGGGGTGTGCTCTCGACGTCTCTACATTTTTCGTTCCTACGCCCCGGTTGGTTAAACAGAAAACAAACCCTCCCACGGATCCTTCGTCTTTGCCGCTTAACTCATAAAGTCGTAGCCCGTTCTCTCCTCCCTTTCCTCCCCCCCTCTTGCTCTCTGCCTCCACCCCCGCGATTTACTGCTAACTAACGCCGAGACACTCGTACAACCGCTGTCTTCCTCATGCGAGTGATCTCTCCGAGACACTGCAACGCGTTGTTGCAACAACTTCCAGTTAAATCAACCTCTCGCGCGAAAAACGAACTCCATTTGCGCTGAGCAAACGTTAACGACTGGCGTTTTATTTGACAATTATTCGGATTACAAAGCTGCTTCCGTGGGGAATTATTAAATAAATTAAATCTTATTATAAACGCACCGGTCGCTCTCGGTGTTCGGTTCGAACAAGTTGAAAGAAATGTATCCACTCGTGTATCCACCCATTTGTGCCATAAATGTGTAGAATCCGTAGTCCGGTTATTACACATGAAATGGGATTAAATATCGTTGATCTGGTGAAACATTTTTAGCCAAGAATTTTTATATCTTGTAAATGGTGGATAATTCCCTTTGAGGTTCCCTCTTCACACTTTTTATTCAATACAGTCTATTAATAGGATTTCCAATGGCCGTGCTCTATCAAAAGGGAGCTTAAAAATCGTCTTTTAAATTAATAATCCTGAGAGAAATTATGAGAGCTCGCTACTCGAGGTGAATTGCCGGCTCTCGGATGAAATTTCTGTCGATATCGACGCATTTGTTGAAAAATCTTTACAACTCTGTCCACCCTGGATAACTAACCTTTTAATAAATGTATCAATTAATACGTTCGATACCAACCATGACTTTCCCCTTTTTCAATAATCCTGTTCCTATTCACGATCAAATATTTTTGTTAATGAATGAAAACAGTTCAATTATACTCGTTCTTTAAATAATTCGATTTATGCATTTCGAACGAGTAGAAGAATGCAGCAGCATCAATCGCAATACAATAAACAAACAGTGAAAAATCCCGGAAAGAGGCGTGGAAAGCTCTCGAAACAATTGTCCATGTGGCAGTGGGGACATCGATTAAATGATAATCGACTCGAAAAACCCGAGCTTCCGTCGCATCGCGATTAAAAAGCGGATAATGGCCAAATAATAATTTTTTGCCCAGTGGAATTGAATGGAGTGGCAACTCGTTTGAATCCCGCGGCGTTTTTCGTCCCGGTTCATTGTCTCTGGGGGTTCCGTTTGCTAATTAATGTTTCCTCTTTTCCGCGTTCGGTATTTACCGGATCGCGTAACGTGTTTACTTTATTCCTCGTGATCCTTAAGCGCCTTAGCTTCCGTTCGCGAACGTTTTCCGGCGCGGCACACGATAAAGGCGACATTATTATTGCTGGGCGCGTTCGTGGCGATGAAAGGGAGAGAGAAAGAAAGATGAGCAAAAAAAAAAGGGAACGGGGCCGGGTTCTCCGTGAAAGTATTAGAAGCGACCAGAACCGGCAACCAAGCGGGATTTTCTTAAGCGACACGGTTTTTCCGGTGGAAGGTAAACGCCGCGAAATAGGGCCGGATATTTTCCGCGGCATCTTTACGCTCGCCCATCCCCCCATTTTGTACCACCACCACCCACGACCCCTCGTGTCGCGACGCTTCCTCTCGAATGGTTCGACGATAAAGCCGTTCTCCCCCATTAAAAACTTTAACATCCGTGAGCCGACCAGTTCGCCAAGATTGCGCGGGACAGCGGCAGACGCTCCAAGCGAAACGTCGTTCGCACGCTCGTTTCGACTGTTTCCGCAGGCTCGGGAGACTCTAATTAAACTCGAAACTGCGAATCTTGTCTTTACCCCCGGGCATTGTCCGAGAGACCTCGTCGATCGCTGTGTCGCGACCCCGTCTACCGAGAATCCACCACGATCCTCCGTTATTTCTGTTCCGAAACCCTTCCTACAATACCCCGTAAAACGATAGCTCGGCCATATTGTCCTCCGTTTCTGAATGAGCGCGTGCAAAAATTTATATATTTTGCATATCCTGTGCGTCGTAGAACGTGAATCACAAAAGTTACAGAAGAAAACGAAATAAATCGAGAGAACAGGCTACGAACAAATTCTTTTCGCTGCTCCAACTATTAATGGGAGGAAAGCCATCGGATTTCACGCTCTTGCCGAGTGTAACGAAGCAATTTCGACCGGTAGGATCTGAAACCGGGTCCGTGGACCGGAAGCAAGTGTGTGGCAGGTAGTCGTCGGTCCGCTGAATCGACAAAGAGCAAAGGAACGAGATTTCTACGAGATCGAGCGTCTTACGAGCAGGCGACGTCGTTTACGAGAGCTCCGTGCGGAAACGGAACTCGAGTAATCGTGATCGAATCGGCGCATTAGAGCGGGCAGCTCCCGTAATTAAAACCCGACGACTCGGGCAGACGACCACGAGCACGATGATGACGACGACGGCGAAACGATTCTCGCGATTTCGACCGATGAAAATCACGGATGAGCAGCGGCGAATGCAACTCTCTGCTACTAGTGCAGCGCTGCCGCGACCAATCGAACGAAACGAAGCGTTCGCGTAATTGGGGGTCTCGCGTCGCCGATTATCCTCTGTAAAAGGTCGATAAATGTAAATCCTAGCGGCCATTAGCCGTCGATGGTGCCGATATACGTCCTCGAATAATCATAACGTCCGGCAATTAACGCGGCAGACCGTTCCACCGATCCGGATCCGCGAAATATCGACGAGGCCGTATTTGTTTAAATTATATCCTACCGGTGCCTAATCCTGCAACGATTCAGGCCGGTCCTTTTCGAACCCACCGGACCGAAAATGTCGGAAAAAAGCATCCCTCTGGTTTAAAAAAATTTCAAAATTCACTTATCCCCCGGTTTAGTTCCATTCTCGAAGTCTTAGTCGGCGATGGATAATTATAAAATTTTTTGAAACAAGTGAAGCAATGTTTTTGAAATATTTACCATCTGGGAGAGGCTGGGATTAAGGGTCTTTGCTAGATAATTATGATCACAGACTACTCGGCGATTGCTCGTGAAAAAATGAATCGAAAGTGCGGAATAAAGTTTCCCCATACGAGACCTCGTTCTCGGGGCAAATTAGTTTGAAAACTGAGGGAGCGGTTAGCGCGTCTGACCATGGCTGGCCGTTTCCACTGGCGCGGTGCGGCGGCGAGCTCGGCGAGTTTCCAAACTCGTTTTTCCCGAAACGGGAGGAGGCACCTATGGAAAAATTTCATTCTATGTTTTCGACTGGGTTTCTAGCGACGAATCATCCAGCCCCACCCGGTTACCGTTTGATCGCTCGGATACCGGCCTAATAATTTGCGGATTCTAGTCAGCGGTAAACGGACTATAAAAGATCAAGGCACTCCGCCCGGTCGCGGTTCTCTCTTCTTCCCTTTTTCCCGTGGACGGGGAATTTTATTAGGCAGATTTTGCCAGATTTTCCCGTCGCTCTTTTCCTTTCAAAAGGGACCGGCGAGCTGAAGCCTCCTCGCAGACAAGCTTCGGCAGCCAATATCTTGGAGTGCGACTTAGCGTTGATCCCTCCTTTATATCCACTGAATTTAAATAATGGAGGCTGTGCTAATTCGACGCCAGCGGTGGCCAACTAAGCGATAGCCACGGAAAGGTATACGCCTCGGCCAGAAAAATCTCGTCCCTGATTAAGATTTCGTGGAGTAGCGGGTCTCGGGATTAACTAACCGACTTATCCAACAAATAAAGACTCCGCTACGGAGGTGGAGAAGAAGTTTCGCCGTTGTTCGCTTTAACGGGCTCACGGGCCCGACGCGACCCGGCCAGACCCGGCCGTCTGCTCGCGCAAGAAAAATCTATTCTCGTTATCGAAAAGTTTCGAGGCGTCTCGCGAGCTAATTCGCGGCTGTCCCCGTTCATTTTCGCGTAGCACCGTCGCGTAGCGTCGCATCGTCGCACGATCACCGGCGCTGGGGAATAAGAAGCTCGGGGAAACGGTCGGCAAGGTCCGAAACGGATACAGAACAGATGGCGGCCTGATCCAACTGCTGTAACTCGTTATACGTTGCGGTCATACCACCGTGATTACCTGCACGAGCGAACTCGGACTTCCCGCTGAGTTTCCCATTATCGCAGCCGAGCCCGTGTAACCCTGAACTTTAATCGGCAACCTATCGTTCCCAGGCTTTTTATTAACTGCAACTTCCGCCCGCCTCCGCCGTCTCCATTAAAATCACCACGAGAAACGGATTTACAAACATATCGCACCGATCATCCCTAAACTCGGATAAACTTCACGCGATAAACACAACGCGATGCCATTTCGAACATTTTAGGGCCAGAAATTGTTATACCGTATGATGTTAGAGATGTCGTAATAATCTGTTGGTGATTTAGACTTTTTGACATTTTTAAATGCAAATGACGAAGGGGCAGCTGTTTTCCCTCCACCCGTCGAGATTAAATTGGGAGAATTATTTTTTATTAAATTCTGTTTACACAGCGCATTATAAAAGTTCTGAAAATTTTTTCCAGACTTACCGGTAGCGTACTCTTCACTTCGCCGGTCGGGCTAATTAGTGTAAACTTTTCGCTATATCCCGGAATTAATTATGTCGACTTCTGGCAAAGTCGTTTGTTCGCATTATACTTTTAAATTTAATAAGTTCGCTACAGTTGTCGCGATTTTTCAATGCAGGGGAAAACTACGATTAAGCGTGCTCCGAAACTGCTACAGGAACGTCCGAATGATTTAACCATTGCATCTGATACAGCTGTTTCGAACACGGTCCTGAGGAAACTCTAACAACTTCCAACGTGTCCACGTTACGGCGCACATCGAGAGAGAAATATAATAAAATTGTAGGTGATTGAAATTAGTCAATTATCGGATTTTTAGCATTCAAGCCACTGTGCGGAAAATAAAGGTATACATCGAGTGAGAAAAATAATAAAATTGAATTTACACAGTAGCCTCGATTTCACGGTATATATTAGATACATTTTAAGAACAGACTTTCGCATTTCCTCTTGAATAAAGCCGGCGGTATACCGAAAATAAAGCACTCGAATTATCATTGCAAATAATTTCCCTCAGACCCCGAGACTGCATTCGCGAATCCGTAACTTTTCGACGGCAGTGCGGTGATTCGAGGAGAACTCGAGCTCCCGAACAATCGAGCGCAGTGAAATGAATCGCGCGCTAATTCACGATAAGGTAGGGTTTGGGCCACTTTAAAGGGTCAACGGAGATTTCATCGGAATAAAGTGGAAACGCGGCCGACTGCGCTGTAACAATAATATGACGCGACAGGGACAACGTGCGCCGACGACGTTCTCTCGGGCTTTTCCGGCTAACGACTCACTGGCAGCGAGTCAAGAATTAACGTGCACGTACTCGAAGGGTGTTCATTGATTCCCGTTGAAGAAAAGGCTGCGCTTTACGGCGAAGGGGGTGGGGCGAAAGGAAGACTGCCGGGGCAGGAACGAATTTCGTGGCAGTTCGGGGGAAAGTTTCCCTTACGGAATCGAATGGAATCGCGAGGATATCGGGTCGTGGGACGGGAACGTGGACGAGAACGGGGACGGAAAACGGGACGTGGGGTCGAAAACGGAGGAACGTAGAGCTCTCGGGCTGAAGCGGCAAGCAGGGTCGGTTACGACTAGATCTCCCTCGTTACGACGGAAAATGATTATTCACCCTCTTACGCTCCGCCCTGACACCGGTGCTCCGGTACGTGTCTCGTCTGACGTTGAACGAACGTTTCCACTTAAAGACGGGGCCGGCTTTATCGTGCGTCCCGAGTGGAACGTTCCGTCCAGGTCGGATTATCGCTCGATTCCTTAGACCTAATCCCGGCGTCTTCGTCGTTAGCCGGTCGTGAGGAAAATTAAATACGAGCCCGGGAACGGGAACGACGATTCTTGCCATCGCCTCTCCGCTCGAAATACCCGAGGGAGACGAAGACCCTTCGGACAGCTTTCGAACGAACCGGGATTTTCCTGGTAATCCCATTAAAAATTTGGAAATGTTTGCGGCCCCGCTTGTCAGCTGCCGAACGAAAAGGTCAAACGTCGAGGAATAGTCTACCGAGGAGCGCGCCCGCTCGCTCGCGCGTGCGCACGCGACTATCCGCTATAGTTTATTCCGAGTTCGCCCGCGAAGCTCGAGGGGCTCCCGTCTTTATTATTTATTGCGCGACCCTGGCAACGTTCAGACGCCCTCCTGCCAGTCTCTTGTCAGTACTGTGCTCGTTAACCTACTCCGGATCCCCTACTTAGTCTATAAGAATAATAGTAATCGCGATGCGTCGCTGCTGCGAGATTATTGTGATCTGCACAAAAAGATGGAGACAATCGCCGCTTAAAAAGGAAATGTTTTTTTTTAGATGTAAATCGTGTACACGTTATACGTCTCCGAATTTGTTATATGAAATAGAGGTTACTGACCCAAATACTCTGGGGCAGACTGTCCAAAGCCTTTCTGAATCATTAAAACGATGCATGGTGGCAGTCATCGCTTTGCTGGTTCGTAATTCGTTTACAAAATACAGACCACCGAATTGCGCGACTTTGGTTATAATGATACAGAAATAGACTGCACTTGCGAATTCTTATCTCGGAGACTACCTGTCCGTTTGACGTGATCCTTTTTTCATTTCGCTTGGTTCGAAACAAAGCAGCGGATAAAATCAGTTCATCGTCTGGTTCACGAAAATAATTTTCTGCTGGAAGATTGAGAACAGAGTATCGCTGGATGCCGCGCCAGCGAAGGGCTCGACAATTCGGTCGAAGGGCCAGGTGGACGCTCGATACGAGGAGGTTCTATGGACGATGCAACGATGCAACGATGCAACGCCGCCACGCCTCCTAAATGGAATCTTGAAACATCGTTATGTTTTCGACGGCTGATCCTTGAGATAGTTATAGTTGTAGCCATACGTAACAACGTTGTACACTGCACTTTGTGCTAAACTGTAGATAGTTTGCGAAACTTGCATAACGTTTAGGCAAGTATATTGGCGAATTTGGGCAAACTTGCATGAGCCCAAGCTAGTTTGCGTAGTTTCGCCTCGAATCCGGCGTGCCTCGTGCTCTGTCCAAGCGTGCAGAGAACCGATTGAACCCGACGCGACAGAGAGAATAGCGCGGCCGATTGTGTCCTCTGCTCGCTTTTATCGTACAAAAACTATACGTTCGATTCGACGAACGGGAACGATTCTTTGATCGTTCGAGGCGAACGATTGTAACGTTGCCGGTCTAGCGCTGCCGCTCGCCCGGATCGCAAGCGGCGCGACTCCACGCGGCAAACAACTCGTTGATTACGAGGCGTCGAGTGAAAGCGTCTCGTGAAGTGGCAACTGGCGCTGTCACGTTGCAGATACTCTCCGAATTGCTTCGCCAGGCTCGAAACCGTGCGGTGGCAGCCTGACACGTTGGATAACCAACCGGAGAAAGGCCATTTACAGTCCTTCGCAAAATGGGATAGGCCCCCGAACAATTTTATTCGTCCCAGAGAATATACGCCGGACTATGTATAACGTCTAGCATATACCCTACTCATTAAATTGCGGACTTTTGTCGATTTTATCGTTAGATTGAAAACTCAATGTCGACACACGGACACTATCGCTTGTTAATGAATAGCAGGGAGCTAATCAGGACGTAATTTACGTAGTGTAGGTTTTTCTTGAGTGCGCGCACTGAACGACGGGTAAATCAGATCGGCCGAGATTTATTAAACCGTCGCCAATGCTTACGTTCTCCGTAGGCTATAGAACGGATTTCCCACATTTGCATAGCGTCTACCTATCTATTAAGCGAGCTGGGAGTCGTACGATTTATCGAAGGGAGAAAGAGAGAGACAGAAGAAGAGAGAGAGAGGGAGGTGGTGAGGAGAGAATCCGAGGATCTATTTGCGGATACTTCGCGTCGGGAAGGAGCAGGAGGCTCTCTGAAGATGGCGGATGGAAGCGATGGCCGGACTAAAAAAGTAACGAAGTCCAAAATGTTTTTCCCCTGCCGGACCGTCGAGTGCTCAATATCTATGCTAATCCGGTCCACCGCTTCTTCGCCCGCTTCCAGCTACACTCTCCTCCTCCGCGTCACTCGTATCTCTTATCTTTTCTTCCCGTTCTTTCGCCGTAGTTAAGCGGACGCGAGCGACGACGTCCCCGAAAATATGGAGCCGGGACCGTCGCCAGTATTTTTCTAAACGCGCGAAATCGCATAATTTTCGCTTAAGGTCGTGAGTTCGAAAAAGCTACGGCATTAATTCTCCGCGCGGCGTTCCAGCCGCCAGCCGACCGGGCCGTCCGCGTTTCTTCTTGTCCTCGTAATTTTCCAGCGGAACCCGTTGCGGCGATACGTTGCGCATTACTGTTTGCTGTAACAACCCAGTCTTCTTTTCTTCGTAAACGTTTGCTTTTCACCGGCGGATATTATTACTCCGCTTCCGTAAACGTTTATGTATCGGTGAATTACAGACGGTGTATCCCGGGCCACCGATAGATCCTCTCGCCTGGAAGACGAGTTTTTCTTGGCCCGCGTGCGCGAAACGAGGAAATTGAACCCGGGCTTTACTCGCGCGAGCGTTACCGAGCTGTTCGCGCGAGGGCTCGTCGCCGCCCGGAAAAACTTTTGATAACCGGGATGCTCCCTTGAGTATGATCGTGCCCTTAATACCGTGAAGTAGTCCCTATCGCGAATCAATATACGTTTTCATCAATATACGTTAATCTTCAACCATTAAGAATAACTAGTGATCAGGATTTGACAACTTTTTATTTAATTTCGACTATAATGAATTCTTCCCAGATTACGGCATACTAAATTAGTATAACTATTCTATGCACGTCCGATAAATTTTCAAACGTGATTTTCACTGAAACAAATCCTCAAACAATTTTATTCCAATTTAAAGTTTGCTCATAAAATTGGCTCTTGCCGAACGAACCACCTCCTATAAAATCTCAGAGGCCCCGTGGCCTCAGGTTTCGAGTAGATTTCACGGTTTCCCGTCCACCTCGGCCATCGACTACTCACCGGTGCCCGACATGCCGCATTAGTTCTAATCTAATCTTCTATTCACCGTTTCCGTGATCAGCGTCAACAGTACAATGGAAGGCTGATTAAAGCCACGCAGCTCTCGCCGCTATATCGAAAGCCAGAGACCAGTGCGAGCGTTGCTGCAATTATTCGTGCGCTTTTGACTAGGTTGCCGCGGAATCGGAACGCCGCGCCGCGCCGCGCCGCGCCGGAGCGCAAAACGGAAGCGATGGCCCGTCAAAGGGAACTGCGAAAACATGGGAGGAACTATTTTTTTCCACGCTTTCTATCTCTCCTTCGCTCTTTTCCTCTCTTCTTTCTCTATAGCTGTTCGAGTCGTTTCCGTTTTTTCGGTCATTTCTGCAGGACAAGGGATGTACGGTCCTCGGTTCGTACAATTTACGACGTTTGCACAGCAGCAAGACGAGAGATCTCCCGCTGTCTGGCCTGCGCGCAATCCTGTGCAAGTATGCACACCAGCAAAAAACAACTGGAACGTTTCCGCCGGGAACGAGCAGCGATTCGCAAAGACTAATTTTCATCGACAATTACAAACGACCGCGGCCCTCGCATTTCTTCCCTGCAAATTTTCCGAAACCCGTCGAGCCACTCGCCTTTGCAATTTCCCCTGTATCAATGTTCCTGTTGGTTCATCAAAAAATCAAAGACAAAACAGACAGGTTTTTTAATAATCGAAAGGATGAGAAAAATCGTATGGCTAACTCGTGTTAAATGTCTCGAACAGAATTTCTTAACACTAAACCTACCGAGCACTGAAAGCGATCAGAATGTTTTAGCTTATAAAAACGACGAGGCTCTATTTATTTAAATTTTGTGCAATTCTTGCTCAATTCTTATCTCAATATGTGCTTGGATAAAAAAATTTGTCGAATCAATTTCCATGTAAGTAACTTCATAATTTCAATGATTGTAAAATGAAAAATATAAAACCGGTTATTTGATCGGCAGTGGTAGGTTTCGTGTTAAATATGTATGTTATCAATTTCACCATCATCATGTGCTATTGATTTTCTGTAACGAGCTGAATGCGGTCAGGGGCAATACTGTATAATTACGAATAAATTATAATTAACTACAGTTCGATCTTTATTTCACCGGCTATTAATCCAGGCATAAAATGGTCGTACACTTTCTTCTTCCACCGGGAGGCTTCGATTTCCGAAAAAGTTGTAACGGCATCCACCGTGAAACAAATCATAGTGCGAGGGGGTTAATAGCGAGTGCAATTGCCGGTGCTTTCGAGCGTTTCATCCAGCAATCCGCCCCCGCCCCCGTGTCCATGGAGCGGTCGTCGTCCTTCTCGTTCTTCCGCAACGCGGATCGGGGTGGATCATTAGCGCGGATGCCCCGCAAATCATTAATACGATTACCCCGTAGGATAACAGTGCGTGAAACGTATCGCCGTGCTGGATCCTGGCGAGCCTCTGGTATTCGACGGGGAAACATGCGAGCCCGACGAAGGGAATAAACACTAATGAGATTTTTTGGCCGATCGCGCAGCCCTCGCCACGGCCGCATTTAAAACGATGTCAAAAACGTGGCCGCGAGAGGGAGGGAGGGAGAGGGAGGGGAGGAGAGAGAGAGAGAGAGAGAGAGGGAGGGGGGAGAGAGAGAGAGAGAGAGAGAGAGGGAGAGGGGGAGAGAGAGAGAGAGAGAGAGAGAGAGAGAGAGAGAGAGAGAGAGAGAGAGAGAGAGAGAGAGAGAGAGAGAGAGAGAGAGAGAGAGAGAGAGAGAGAGAGAGAGAGAGAGAGAGAGAGAGAGAGAGAGAGAGAGTTCGACCAGGGCTTTGCTTTCGGGGAAACAAATGGATCCCTCTCTCCCGGTGAAGGAGGTTAATCGATAACAAACCTTTCCCTTTGCTCGTTCAATTTAAACGTTTCACGGAAGATGAAAACTCCGATACCAAGAGCATCGCGATTGTCTTTGAGCGGCCCGCGAAACGATTGATACACTTCCCAACGATAAACTGTGTGCGCCCGGCAACGGCGTAGAACACCACGAGAGGCGCTCGATTCTCATCCAACTCGAGAAATTAAACTCTCGGAAATCTGAAAATTCCCGTTGGTTCCCGACAAAGGCGATTGAGCGAACTGAGAAAATTCATAACACCGTATTCAGTGGGAATTGTATGTTCCACTTGAATTATTTACAAGGATGTGGGTAGAGATCTGTGGTATGGAGATCAGTGGAAAGGTCCCGAGATCGTGTAAGGAGAGCCCGGAAATAATTCTACAATGTATACAGTCTACAATGGATTCGGTACTATTGCTCTCTACGAGCACCTACCGTGTGTCTGTTTTTAATAAATGTTCTACTGGTACATCGTTGAACGATCTTCTAATTTTACAGTCTCAAGACTCTTGGTGCGAACAGTTTTTCTGATATTTCATTGCAACGCGCATATTTCGTTAACAAAATGCAGGTGTTCGAGTGCATTTGCGATTCACCGCTGGCGACTATTTTGAGTAAATGCATCGTAAACGGGAATTCACATCGTTGAACCGTTTTCTAATTTTACCGACACGCGGTCTCTAGACCACACCGGCGCGGCTTCGCCGTAGACATCACAATGTCTCGACAACTTCAGTCCGGCATACATATTTCATACGTTAAATGCAAATGTGGGCGTTCGAACGGTTCCATAAGTCACAGGTTGTCACTCGAACGGCCCTAGTTACGAGTGTACAGCCCGCTACCGAACGAATTAAAAGTATATCAATCATCCACGGGCCGCGGTTGAACATGTAGAAACGGATTCGAGAAGCCCATAAGCATAATCGCGTTGTCGATAATTACGTTCCGAGGCGTTCGTTTGTCGTCGGACGTAGTCGTGCGGCGCGAAAAGAATTGCTAATCGATTTCCGACTGTCAGCGATACAATCGAGAGTCCGTGGTAGTTTAACGAACCTCTCAGAATCGTTGATTAACGTGTTCGCTAGCACTACAATTAATTGGACTGTCTTCGAGTGAACAGCAAGATAACGTCACATATGACGGCGAGTTGCGAACGCGCGAATGTAACCGGGTGCTCGGTTGAACAGACTTCGGAGAATCGGTGTTAATTATCGGATCGAGCGCATCGGCGAACGTTGTTTCGGGACACCCGAGGAGTTTTCGCGAAATTTAACGATGCAGTTTACGTACAAGCGGGGATCCCGTTGCCGAAGTAATTCCGCTGGCTGGCGGTCCGATTAACGTTTTAATCCGATTACCAAAGTTTACTCGAACTCCGCGCGCGCAAAAGGATCGCCCCATCCGCGAGAAGAAAACGTCGAGATTCGGTAATACGAGAGAAATTTTCCGTCGAGACGTCTGGATTTCCGCCTTTACCGGCGAGTCTCGGTGTCTCGGCTAATTAATCCGCTAAATTAGTAGGTCGACGGGGAGGAAGACCGAAAGAGAGAGAGAGAGAGAGAAAGGGAAGAGGGTTAGTGTAGTCAGCGGAGCGTGGAGACCGCGAGTACCGAAAAGGCCGTC
This sequence comes from Lasioglossum lativentre, assembly GCA_916610255.1. Lineage (NCBI taxonomy): Eukaryota > Metazoa > Arthropoda > Insecta > Hymenoptera > Halictidae > Lasioglossum > Lasioglossum lativentre. The sequence continues at coordinate 33,136,042 of OU744355.1, read as the reverse complement.
CCCGTTGTCGGTGCACACGGGCTTGTATCAACCAGCCCCGTCGAGACACCGTCGTCGCGTCGCGTCGCGTCGTCCCGAATATCCGCGGCTCTAAGCCAAATCGCCATGAGTCCCGTGTTTTCGAGGCATCGCGATTTAACGCGACGGGTACGTCAGTGGCCGAGAGATTACGCTGCATTACCCGCACACCTCCGTTTCAAAAATAATAACCCACCCTTATTTCACTGCTTCGTTTCGCGACCCGCAAACCCTACGCTCGCGTCGCTTCTATTAACGCTTCCTGTGACGTTGGGACCAGGAGCATTCTGGGTTTAGAAATTAATGTTTGCACTGGTATATGGCGCTGTGGGAAGTTTGGTCACGATCTGCAAAGTGAAACAGGGTTGACAGACCAAGTACTGTCCTCATTTATTTTCAATTTTTCTTTGGTTGAATTAGTTATATACAATTTATGGAATTCAGGTTGCTAGATGGACAGTCAATACGCTTGTCACAAGTGTGCTTATCAATACGCTTAGTCAATACATTGGCTACTGGAAGCATCTCCTTCAACCGGGCCACGGAATCAATATCATTTAGTTAATTAGACTGCAGAGTTAATGCTTATCAGAACGACACTTTCTTAACCTTATTAGATCGTAAAAATTCCTGTATATTTGAGAAAGAAACAATTGCCTGTTGTTCCAATTGCAGCAGCCATCGCACAATTACAGTATAATTATTCTACGCAATCGAGAAAATTAATTTTCCCGTATCTTCCTGTTTATATTCGGTTTTGCTCGAAGCAATTAAGGTAACGTGTACCGATAAAAATTACTGGGTAATATTCTACGAACATGGCAGAGTAATCGAGAAATTTTTGGATCCTCTTAAAAAAGAAAAAAAGTGACCTAAAAATTGTATAAAGTTCGTGAAAATAAAGCTGCAGGCGATGTAGGTCTATCTTAATTACTTAGTTTGAGACAAAATATTGATCTTAAAAATGCTTTGAATTCTTTGCACGCTATAAAATCAATATTTTTAGAAAAATATGAAGAGTTCAATGAAATACAGTATCTAAATATGTGTCAGGTTGTGCAAATAAGAGTTAATTATTAATCCTATCTAAAATATTGTGTGGCCAACAAATAATCGATGTGAAAACGAACGTGTTACACTATAAACTATTGAAACAATTGTATAATTTATCAAACAGCATGTTCGACAGTAAATATTAATGGTTAATTCACAAGGTGCTGCATTTTTAACCCCTTGTACCATAGAGAGAATCTTTAGAACATTCCTCCAATAGGCACTCTTCGTCTACGTTGCCTCCAAACTCTAATTGAACTAGCAAGAGACAAATAACATTAACACCTCGTAAATTCATTGAAAAATCTAGGCCACGAGTCAGAATGGAAAAGTAGTTGGTAAATCAAGCACCAGAATCCGGCGCGGTGTCACGAGGAATTTTTCCTCGCCACAGCTCGTTCGTTTCCTGTTTCAGCAGAGGGAATGTTCAGCTAGTACGGTGGGAGAATGGTTGGCAGGCCGAAAATGCGTAACCGAACGGAACGCACTGGTGTTTCCTGTGTGGGTGGACAGGCTGGCGTTCGTGTTCGAGCTCGCGATTCCGTTTAACGTTCGGCGTGCGCGCATCAAACGTAATAACGTCTTGTAATGGAGTAGAACGTTGTTTCCGTCGTTTCCGGACAGGTTCCCTCGCGAACGGAGCTCGTGCTAGATAGAGCGCGAGGAGAAAATAGAGAGGCAGAGAGAGAGAGAGAGAGAGAGAGAGAGAGAGAGAGAGATAGGACTGGGTAAAATGTCGCTACAATAACCGGATAGAGAGGAGACGGTGCGGCTCTAGGCGGTACACCGAGAGCTTAGGCTTGCCTAACCCCGATTTCGTGGCACTGTGTACGTGTCGTGACGTCACGTGCGTTCAACACCCTCGCGTGGTGGTCATCGATCTACCACCACCACCCCTTACACACCCTCGGACGACGAAGGCGTAATACGAGCCACCGAGCATCCATTCCGAGCGCACCGGAATGGATACGCTACACTCTCGAGCTTCCCTTTCGATCCGTTACAAAAATCTCGACCCGATCCGTTTCGTTTCCGCCGGCCACGTACCCTGCAGTTAGCCTTTCAGAACGATACGTGACAAACATCCCTGAACTACGCGATCCCGAACGCTCCACACAGGAATAGTACCTTCAGCTCTCTCGTCACTACTTTGACAGCCCGCTCTACCGTGCATATCGACCCCTACCGTGCCAAAAGGATCTTTGCAAATCGTTTGCTTCGCGAGAACATCCCTATCGAATATAAAATACTTCTCTTACTCTTCCGTAACCCTCGATTGTTCCTTCTAAAGCAGTGTTTCCAGTGTGGCAATTTGATTGTTAAGGGGAGAAATTCGAAAATGGACTCGTCCAGAGTTTAACCGATCATTTAAGCTTCTTCGGTGAACAATTCAATTTTTGAATATTAAAAATTATGTATATCTTACATAGGTGGCATAAGTTGAGAAACACTGCAGTAAAGGGACTCGATGAAATTGCTTACAAGCTCTCTCAACACGATCTAGAATTTTTTAGAAAAATCCGTAGCTATGGTCGTTAATACTATGAATGAGATAAACCGCCACTTAATTCCAATTATTAAATCCCGGAGTTTAAAAATTTCATGGAGATCCCCAGTCGACTAATGGGCAACAGAAAGGCAAATGCATCCGAGATTAACTAAGTGAACGTCGAGCGAGCTCTACCTACTGATAAAGGCATGAGACAAAAGATTGTACTCTTTACCCCTCTCGGGACAGTTCTCTCGCTTCTCGGAAACGTCTTGCAGTCGCCGAACCGCTCGTTAACAAGAGCCGGCAACAATTGCCGTAATTCGGGAACGGGGGACGGGGCGGGGGGGAACGCAGAGAACGATACATATACACACGGGGAGAGAAAAAAAAGGAAACATTTTACACTCGCGATCCAGAGCCGTGTACCTCGATTCTCTTCGGTGCTTCGCCTGGGAAGAGTACTTCCACTTTCGCGCGAAACTTTCTTCTTTCGTTTCTGTCTCGGAACTTGGTCGAACTCGTGGAACAACGTTACACGAACATCCGGGGGAAAAAGTTCTCCTTCTCCTCTGTTCGGTCCTATATCTCACTCTGTTCCTCCCGCTTTCTCTGTCTCTGTTGTACACTCGATCGCGCGCGTACAGCTACAAATACCGTGCAACGAGAATTGAGATAAACACACGGACGTGTCTGGCCCGGAACTCGCGAGTAACCGCTCTCTCCACCGTTGATTACGGGTATCGGCGCGGTTTTGTTTTCATCCTTCGTTCCGCTGGATGCCGTGTTTCCCAGCGACCCGTTCTCCTATTTTTCGATCTTCCCTCGCGAGAGACACGGACCACGTTTGACCAACAACCCCGGATACCCCCGAAGTCTCCGCAACGAATAAACGAACTCCACCGACCTAGACTCGAGCTTAGGTTACATGTACTACCAATTGCTTGCGGTCGCTTCGAAAATGTATTAGCCGCCGATTCAATTAAAATATTATAATACCATTTCATCCTGTGCCCTAGATCCTTTTACAAGTTTTACACCCTTCGGGTCTTTACACGGCCGTAGCTCGTCTCCTTTTTACGAAACCCTAAAAAGAATTGACGAACGATCTCGCGAGGGATCGATCCCACTTCCCGAAAGCCCGTGTATCCCTGATTTCACTCACTTTCGGCCGGATCGAAGTAAACTTACATTCGTTCCGCGAGCACGTAGCCCAGTTATTTCATCGATGTAAAGAATTCGCCGGGAGTTCGCCGTTGCGGATCCAGCGATCTGGATACTTTACCGATACGAGACGCTGCCATGAATTCTCAAGAAGCTTTCGAACGCATGCACACAACATACACACACGTGCTCGCGCGTGCACACATACACACACACACACGCACGCTCGTAGCTTCCGGAGATCTCGTCTCGAGGCGGTCGGAGATCCCTTTCTAAAAATTAAAAAGGGAAACGTCCGGTCCGGGAGCCACGAGTCTGGACACGAAGGTTCGATTAATCGAGGGGATGCGAGAGCGTGTTTCCCGGTATCGTTCCCCGGGAATCGCGGTCGCTTTTAGGACGGTGAATTCTGATCGCAGCTATGTATGTATGTATGTATGTATGGAACGCGGAGAACTGTGTGTTTTCTTATTTGTAATAACGGAGAGTCTGTGGGAAACTTCGACGGAAGAGGTTCTATCGGTGAAGTTGCAAGATGGTTGGATCGTTCCCGTTGTTCGCCCGTTTAAACACCGTCTAAACGGCATCGGGGAGCATGTGTTCGGAAATTTGGCACCGTTCTTCAACTCGTTGCGAATCCAAACCCTCTGTACGCAACCCGCGAGCATGTGTGTATAGGCAGCCCGAGTAGAACGTTGCGTAATACTAGCGCGACTATACGGGAAACGTTTCACGAATATCGCGGCAATTGCAACACATTGTCTGGAGAAGTTCGCTGCCACGGGTCTTGCGGCTAATTGAATTTTCGTGTTGAATTTCTCTTCAGCCCCGCGGACAATCGATTCCGGCTAAAATAACGAATCCTTTTTCCATCTTGGAGCGCTACCCTCGGTTTCCGGTTTGAGCGATCGCGTGGGCAAGTCGCATGCATTCGGAAACCGACGAGACTTCGGGGGCGATGGAAAGAAAACGTCGAGCTATCGGTGCGGAAAATCACTTGGTTTTTCTGGGGGATCTTTTAAGCCTCGGCTCGGGAAACTTGGTTTGCTGTCCGGACCGAAAGTTGCGGGAATCCGTGTTCTTCGATTAATACAGTGCTCCCTCTTGACTTTCATCTCTAGATAATGTTTTTACTAAGCATTCTCTCACACAAAGAATATGAAAATATCTAAAATGGTGCAGGAATAGAAAGGAAGGTACGCGAATGTAATATGAAAGAAAACTTTATGTCCATTGTTAAGTACGAATATTAATCCTACATTATAAAATGCTAATGTAAAGTATAGGTACTTAGAAATTTTTCAGAATCTTGTGTTCCCCGTCGGATCGACAAGACACTGCCATTTACGCGAATACGTTTTAATAACTGTAAAGCACAAAACATTACGGAACACCGAAATTGTGATAGCGAACGAGAAGAAGTTACTCCGACCACGATCAAAACAGTTCTGCGATTGTCACCTCGGTTTTCTCGTGAATGGTTAGGGTGGATTTAGGTGAGGAAATGTGACGTTTGTTAATTGAACGCGGGTGTGTCGGAAGGACTTTGGGTCGCAAAGTGGGAAACTGTCAAAGAAATTCCTTTTCGTATTGTCTTCGGTCGTCAATGGCGTGATTAATAAGTGTATGACCGCCCGTCGCTTCGGTGGGTCTATCGCACGTGTTGTTCATCTGTCGGGATTGAAGTCGTCGGAGCTCGGTGTTTGTAAAATAATAGGTCAATTCGAAGCGGATCCGTATGCGTTTTTTGCCTGTTAAAACGTCCTCTTCAGGTTTATCGCCAGTAGTACGGCCTTTGTGCACGCAGTAATAATATGAAGAAGCGGTACCCGACGGAACACAGATGATTCTCGAAATATCAATATCTCCTTGGAAATAATTTCTTTTGTTTCAGTCTATTGGTATATGGATACAATAAACCAGACTCTATATAAAATATAATATAGAATTTATTCTATTTAATATAACTGAAGACACATTGTGAGGCGCGTCTTTAATCTTCGACAAAGGCCCGTTGCACACATCCGTTTTTTTAACGTGCGTCGACCATGCGGTACCGGAGATGCGGCCTGAAGTACTATGAGCTGCACATTTGTTTGAACCGTAGTTGCGGCGTCGCACGTCGCTCTTGCGTGCAATATTTGCCGCAGTTCCCCAAAGGAACGCACGGTCAACGCAATCGCATATGCGATCGTCATTACATTACCGCACGTCAATTGATGCACGCGTCCGTTATTCTACCGCAAAATGAACGATATACACGGTGATACATTTTTCGACATAGAACTTTTTATTGAAGAAGTAAAAATGTATCCTGAAATATGGAACATCGCCGTGGAAGAATACCACGACAAGACGAAGAAAAGGAGTGCGTGGATTGAGATTTGTCGTGTTTTTCACGATAATTTCATCCATGTATCTTGTGATGCGATTCTCTCTGTTATTCTATCTAACAGCTCATCAAATGAGTGAACGCTCATTCGAAAATAATTAAAGAATTTTTCAGGATTTTCTCTTAAATCAGCAAAGGATGTAGCGATTCTACCTCGTGTAAATCTCGAATCGATAAAAGGATGCTCCCAATACCGTCTTGTTTGTTTGCAACAATAGTATTTATATACAAAATAGGCAAATACTGTACGCTTCTTTTGGGACACCTCCATCTTCGACAGTAGTAGAAAACGCAGTGAATATCGCAGTCGCCGCACGTTAAACAAACGCAAGTGGGCGCTTTTCAACTAAACCGCAACTCCGGTACCGCACGGTCGACGCACGTTAAAAAAACGGATGTGTGCAGCGGGCCAAAATCGACACGAGTGAGAATCGCTCTGGAAAAAAACGGACGATGATCTAAGAAACAATTGAGAGTTGAGGGTCCTATGACACGGACAGCATAGATACAATGTATCATTCGAAAGTTCTCGAAAGTAAAGCGATAGAATATCATACTAAATAATAGTAGTCTATTTTTGTGAATTTGTTTCTTAAATAAATTCCAACACAGTCGAACAGCCTTCGTCGAATACATTGTATGCTGGGAGAGCAGAGTGTTCGTCCAGAAATCGCATTTAGATCGCGGAACTATTTTGATCGTTGTCGGAATAACTTCTCGTCGGCTGTCACGATTTTGGAAACTGTGTTGTGTAGTGTTTAGTGATTGTGTAGACGTGGTGTGTCTGCGGCAAGTTTGTTTTACAAATGTCCACCGATCCAGAGGTATATATTCACCCCAAGGACGGATGCCCATTACTTTTTATACAGCCTGTACAACGATCCACTGTTTCCAGTTTCGCACAGAATGGCAAGTGAAAATACTGGCTAGCGTAAGTCTCCATTACAGAGCTAATAAATCGAAGACAGGAACGATCGTAACCGGCGCACCGGGAAGACAATTACTTTACGAGCGGGTAAACTGCTCCCGCGATGATTAACAAAGCAGACTAACAAGCGTCGGATGCGGTTGCCTGCAACCGGTTCAAGGTAGAAATCTTTGACTGGATAACGAGACAAAGTGCATACCGAACGAGTCCCGTCTGGTTTGCGTAGGTCGCGCGTCGCGTGAATCGAATACCTCGGGGAGAGAAAGAAAAACGTTCGACCGAGGATGCGCCGATAGAAAAGGAGAAGAAAGGGAGCGAGAGAAAGGGAGGGAAGAACAAGAGGAAAAAGAAAACTAGAAGGGAAACGAGCCAAACAAACTGCCCGGAAGGAGTCTAAAGAACCGTTCGAGATTAAGAATCGACGGCAACTCGTTCGTAATCGCATCTGGGCTTTCGCGATCGATTTACGTCGAATTTCCAGGAAGGTTCCATGGCTTACCCAAAGATTTATCCCGTGGGAAATCAGTTAGTTTCGTTCGTTTGAACGAAACTCGTGGCGATCGAGGAAGCCGAGGCGAGGCGAGGCAGGGTGAGGCAGGGTGAGGCAGGGCGAGGCAGGGGCCTCTCGAACAGCCCCGAATAATCGGTCACCGAACCGTTAAGGTCGATAGCCGATGGTCTACGAAATTTATGTGCACACTTTTCCCCCTCGCAAACCCCCCGAGGGAATGAAACCGGGGGGACCCTCGTTCTCATTCGTCCCCATCCTGCCAGGCATCTTATAAATTCTTATCATTTTAAAGAACGCGGGCGGGCACGCGCGCGCAAGCACGGTCCAGAATCCCCGCGCAGCTCGCAACTCTTTACGGTGCGACGCTCGGTACGGGAATTCTATTATAAAATGGAGGCGAACGGACCACCGCTCATGCATACACTCCACCGCAAAATAATAGCCCGCCCAATACTTTTGTCTATTCCTGAATGCACGCGCAAGAATCTCTACCTTTTGCATACCCTATATTTTGCATGTCCTCTTCTACCGAAACGTACCGAAAATCGCTTTCCCGGAACGTGGATTATAAAAGTTGAACAAGAAGATGCAAGCGAAAGCTAAGGTCTCGGTGGTATTAAATGATAGGCCATATGCTGCTCTACTTCTGAATTTATATTCAAGAATTTCTACATTTTGCATACCCTATATGTTGCATGTCCTATTTTACGTAAATGTACCGAAAATCGAAAATCGAGCGTCAACCACAAAAATGTTATTGGCCTTTTTCTACCTGTTTTTATACTCGGAATTACCCCGCGCCATCCTGATACACCCTTATAAAGCAATATAACACCGCATACCAGTTAAAATAAAAAAATTTCATGTCGTGCAATTTCACACAGAATCGAAACCAGTGCAAATCGATGGCTCGTTCAGTTAAGGTTATGAAAAAGAAACATTACAAAACACTAATAAACTTTCTATTTGTTGTGTAAACGCATTTAGCACGTAGCGTGCATAATTCAGCGGCCGTTCTCGTTACTCTTCGCGACTCGCGTTCCACGGAAGCGATATTCATCGTGTTCCCACATAATGGCACGTGCACAATATATCGAATGGGTTATGATCTTGTCGGGGACTGTACATACAACAAGCCAGCCGAGCCGTCCGCGTGTACCGCGCAAGAAGCAACAGCTCTAATCAAAACCGAAGCGGAACAACAGACTCGGCGTTCGCCCGCGGAAATGATTATGTGGAAGTCCGTGTGTATCGTTGTTTAAATAATTCATCGTTGGCCGTTTACAACGAGGAATTTCATGCGCTCGGCCCGGCCCGGCCCGACGCGGCGCGGCGCAGCGTTACATTATGCAGATATTCCAATATTCGCGTGATACCTCGATACTATCGGGTATCGCGCGAAACAATCTCGGGAATCATCAATACCTTATGAGGCTGGCCGAAATAGAAAAAAAAAAGAAGAAGGGAGAACACATAGGCGAGGTAGAAAGGAGAAAAACAAGGAGAGCCGGCCGCATTGTTTTGTCATAGGGTACGGCCACCGCGCCGCGCCGCGCCGACACATAACATATACATATGTACATGTGTGTATCGCTTAATGTGTGTACGCGCGTGTATCCGATGAGACATGCAACGCTATGTACGCAATCATATCGACCTGCATGCCGAATGCACGCGAACCCCCGGACATGCTCGCACAACAAAATGTTTCTACGCCCGCGTACCGTTACATGCCGCAACAATTTTGCTTTCCCTGTGCCGTGCCGTGCCGCACCGCGCCGCACCGCGCCGCGCCGCGGATGCCTATGATTCCGCTCTTGAGCCACGGTTTTTTCAAATTTCGGGGATGCGGATCGCGTGTGCCGTGCGATCCGCCGGGCATAAAAAATGGGAATTCCATGCACCGGACGGGGGACCAGAGCGAAAACGAGATAGAAGAAGAGGAGCGCGCGCGCGCGAGAGAGAGTGAGAGAGAGGAAAAACAACGGACAAAAAGAGTCCGTCTAAAAGCTCTTCCCCAGTATCGGGCAGGCCGGCGCGCGGCAAAAGTTCGCGAAGTAATCAGAAACATGGAAAGAGACCGCTCGGCGTTACGCTCGCGTTTATGCGAGTTTGAAACTCCGCCCCCGTCGTCGTCCTGCCAGCCGAGCCACCCTTCCGTTGTAACGGCCACGGGAAACGAAAACACATCTCCGGGGCCCGGAGAGTTCTCTCTTAGTTCCCCGGGGCCGGTCTCTTCGTATGAATTATTAGCCTAAGTTGCGCGCGACGTCGACGGCGACGCGACGGTGCGGTGGCGGCCGAGTTATTTTTCATTCATCCCGTATTTTAATTTCAAAGAACGCGAGAGTGTACGCGGGGTCCGTTTGATTTCGGAGAGGTTACCCCGAGAGGAGAGGAGATACGACCGAGAAGCATCCGGAGATGCATCTCATTATAATATTCATAGAAACGAAGCGTCGCGACGGTGCGGCGTGCAACGTCTGCGAGAGCATACCGGGCCGAGAGTACACCGGGAGAAACGGGTATCGAGGCTCTCTCTCTTCTCTTCTCTTCTCTCCTCTCCTCTCATCGCGTTCTCGGCCCTACCCCGAAATTGTTGACAGTAATTAACCGTGCTATGCGAGACTGAAACAGAAGCTGGAAGTCACCAAACTTCGTTCGAGAGTTCGTTAAGGAAGTTACCTGCTTCCGTATGGCAGCGGGATAACCAAACTCACGTAACGACTCTTAACGCGATGGCCGCCGCATAACGAACGCAAAATTCCCGGCTCGAAGAACACGTATCCGACGGTGCTCACAATTTGTCGCACGCGACATCTGACATACGTTCTGCGTCAGGAAACTTGCGATTAGTTGGATACACCGGATCCAACTTACTCCCACGCAAATGGCCGTCTTTAAGCGACGCGTCGAAATCCTGAGATGCGACGATTGCGGACGTCATTGCACAATGTATAAAGTCAGCCATTGTTTGTATCTGATCTAACTATCGTTTGTGCAAGAAGATATTGCCAATAATTTTCGGTCGAGTGTATTTGAATATGAATATCGCCTACAACACTCGTTCCTGCGAAAATTCTGCATTATTAGTGCACCGGTTTATCGTTCGAGCGTTTCACGTCGTCTTAAAATTCTAATATTCTCCCGAACGCCTCGTGAATCTCTTAACACTTTTAGAGGCGGTTCGGCAACTTCGAATACTCCGTGCAATCAACGCAATTTATTTAACGAAATAAAAATTGAACAGCTTACTAAACGCGATACTGATCTCGTGAAACATTTTACGGGTCGCAACGTCGCAACGTTGAATGAATGTCCGCCTTGCGACATTTTCGAGAAAAACACCTGCGGGCAGGTGAATGAATTTAATTTCGCATTGTTGCGTTACACGAGCGATACTGTAACGCGCATTTAACAAGATGCGTGACGGTAGTTTAACGCGTGGCTGGACACGCACTACATTTGATGCGACAAATTCGAATTATACGCACGCGACGGATAAACAATATTAATTTAATTAGTACTGTTTGTTTATTCGATAAACCCCATTATACATATAATTTCTAGTATAATAACGGAGCGCGATGATAGAAGACGCGCCGCCGGAAGAGTTTAAACCGTTTAACAGAGAGACCGGTGACGACAAACGGTTTTCATGAAATATTAACCTGGAATTTCATAAATATGCGGCTGTTTTCCCAATGATTTCCTGAAAGGGACATCGACGCGCCATCTGTCCGTGAACCGGTGCAACGTTTGAACCTGGCGCGGCGAGTTTACCGCTCGCGAGTAACGCGCACGTGTGCCGATGATCCCCGAGAGATGTCGGTGGCGGCCGAGCGAAGGCAACATGGCCGCCCAGTGTTAACACCGCTATGGCGAGTTTCTTGTCAGTTTCTTGAATTGTTGCCTTTTTTATACGATTTACACGAGTTTACCGAGGAGCAGTGCCCAACGAACGAACGAGGTGTAACCCTAATTAACGATGTAACGTCGACGAGCGGTGGTTAACGGTCGAACGAGCCCCGCGAATGCGAGAATTGCGGTAAGTGTTTTGCTCGTGCTCCGTGCGTAATCGTTTGTTCTGCCTTTCCACCGTCGCCCTCCAAACAAGGGGCCAATCAATTTGTTTACATAGCGTACTGAATTAATTGCGCATCGCCGGCAACGTGCAACGAACGTTGTGAACCGTGAGTTTGGTCGAAACACAGCGGCCTATGTCGCACGGGAAACATTCCCGAGAGAAGCATGCGTCGCGTGTTACTCGACCGCGTCAGTGCTATCTAACCTCTCCTACCTAGACACGCTTTTCTTCCGTGTTCGGTGCGGACTGCCTGCCACCGTTGTTTGTCCTTGCCCGTGCCATTTTCAATTATCCCCCCGGGTCCTTCCATCAAATTTCATCCGCATTTCCTCCGAATGATCATTCTGTCAACGTCCACCGACCGACTCCGTCCGAGATTCGACACCACCACACATCGAACCACCGTGTTTTCCTTTCGTTCTTCGCTCGAACTTCTCGCAAGGAAAAGTATCGATTTTCTCGCGGATTCAAAATCGTTCCGTGTTCTGTTCAATTACTTCAACGACACGATGAAAAATGGTCGCGCACCCCGAATTTATCTTCTCCCCCCTTTCACGGACAGCTTGACGAGCCGCTGGTAAACAAAAACTTTCTATTTTACTGGCGACGCCGTTATTTATTCGACGGTGTACGTGGGCGCCAAATATAAATCTATATAGGATATTGAAATTACTTTGGGTACGTGCGTTCCTTTTTTTTGTTTTTTTCGACCGGTGCACCGGGGTAAAACGACTTTCGATATATTATTCCGAAAGATATTTATTTTAGTAACGCCAAATATAAATATAAGGATTATTCAAATTATTCCGAATTTATGGTTCTTTTTGGAGCGATGGAACGAGGCACCGGCAGATGACCGCCACTATATTATAAATATGGAATTATTCAGGCGCTGTATTCCAAGTAGGATTTAAATATAAATATATAGCTCATTAAACATACTCCGATATTATATTGTTTGTCTTTGGAGTGGTGGAAACAGGAAATTACTCCAAATTGTTAGGGATAGATAAGAAGGTGGTAAATAGTACGTTCACTATTTTTTCATATTGATATAATTATTTATTCTATACTATATAAATATAAACTTGTAAATTATTTACATTACTCCAAATTTATGTTTTTCGGTGAGAGAGATAAGGGACTGGTAAACGACTTCCGCAATTTCATCGTAAACATGCAATTATTTATTCTACGTTCTCTAAACGCACGACAATTATAAATTGGTTATTAAAATTATACAAACATTCCGGACACAATAAACCACATGTTACGTTCAATTATCTCAACAATAAATAATTACTCCGCAATCGTAATTCACACATCCGTAAACACAGAATTATTTATTTCCCGTTTTACTAGCGTGCGACAAACGTAAATAGACCATTGAAATAATGCATAAAACAACTCGGCGCATCGGGTGAAGGGTGGAGGGGGTGGGGGTGGGGGTGGTAAACATTTTATGGTAAACATTCAATTATTTATTCTATGCATTGTGCGTATTCTATTCGCGTAACAAACACAAGTACCCGTGGGTTATTAAAATTGCATACAGATTGTAGACGAAATAATTTCGTCGTTTAACGAACCTTGTGCACTCATTACACGATACGTTGCATTATTTTAACGACACAATAAAGCATCGCCGCGAGAACAATTTGTCTTGTACCTGGTGTTTTTTTCTTCTTTGCTGGCGGATAGGCTATTAAATAATAAAAAAGGGCTTACAGAGTTATCCTGCGAGCGTGTAATTATTCATGGCGTTTCGAAGCTTGCGAGATGCACGAGCTGTAATAATGGATGATACGATATTTATAAATTAGCGGAGAAAGTAGTTGTTCGAGTACTTTTCTTCTCGGCTATCCTCGCGCTTTGTTATTTACACGGCTAGTGTTTATCGCGAGCGAAAGTGGTCGGTTAACGGCTTAAGGATTACCATGGTTTGCATGCGAATTGCCGGAATAAAAAGAGCAGCAATTTTGTTTCAAAGTGTTTAATCTTGTTTCATATGTTTGCTTGCAGAACGAGCTTAAAAAGGATCGACACTGAGGGAAAGAGAGAGACACACAGGTGCGTACCAACGCAGCCGTCCCAAGAGGGAATGCTCGAAAACATTCAGACAGAATTCGCAGACAAACGTATGTTTTTATTTCAGTTACAATTTTCCATTCGTTTCTCTCTATACACGCATACATATAGTGACCCGCCAAAATTGTCGAAGGCCCTTTAAATCGGAATAACTTTTTAAAAATTCGACCAAACGATTTGTTCGATGAAATGTTCATCATAGATCTAAAAAATTTTAAATTTTCATTACGGGCTGAAGTAAAAAAGTTGTGAAAAATGACATTTTTATTTATTTTTATTCTGATTGCTAAAAAAAAAAAAGTAAAGTGGCTCGATCGAACTTGAAAAAAGTTATTCCGACTTAATGAGCGTTCGAATACTTTCGTGGGCCATTGTACACACATGTATATTCGGTGACACGCGCTCGCGTTTTTCCGACCGGCCTCGCGCGTTCGCACACACATTTTTTTCATTCGTCCTCCCCGAATAAGATCTGCAAAATTCGGCCGATTGCCTCGTTGCCCTCGTAATTACGCGACCGTAGCGCATTTCGCGTTGTTACGGAATATTTCGAGTACAATACGGCCGAAAGTTTAATGAAATTTCATAAATAGACCGCGGGTTTTGCGCGCGCGCGAGCCCACGCGCGCACACAAAGCACGACAGACGAAAACTCCGCGTCTGTAAACGTGCAAATAAAGTTTAATGAGCTTTTTATTTTGTTTTAAACTTGATGGGACTCTTAATAGAGCAAACAAGTTTCCAGTTGATTCCCCCGGTTTCTGTACATTAGCCCGCGCGCGGGAAGCCGATGTTTGCGGAAACGGTCCGGCCCGTCGTCCGCAGCTAATGAAATTTTTAATTTATTCGCGGATCCGGATAAAACTTCCCGATCGGGGGAATAGCTTTTTGTTCGCGCCGTGCCGCGTCGCGGGGGGAACGCACGAATCCGCGCGAGAACGTGTACACGGTATAATAACCATCGATAAACGTTCGTCACATTGTATTCTTTCCAGCGGATAACGTCGTCAATTGTCGCATAGTAGCGTCATTTACTATGAAACGCATTTTCTCGGTGAACGACGTCTCCACTGTGCGATATTGGACGATATCTCGTACAATAGTTCCATGCCGATGAAGTATTAGCGCGGCCATTGTTTCCTTTTTTTATGCACGCGCTGTTACCGAATATCCACGAGATTCTCTTGTTATTTTCATTTTCACGAGAACACGTTCATTCTATGGTTTTTTAATTTTTCAAACTCTTCATTCTGTGAGGACGAGCGATCACACATTGCAAGTTAATCATCTAAACAAGATCAGCACACATATAATTCTCTAAGGGAGATCCTCGTCCACGAAGAGTTGATATCACTTTCTTTGCACTTAGTGTCGTCTACACATTTTCCCCTATTGTTTCCTTATTTTTTGTAACACACACCTACACGAGTAATTATTCACTGATGATAATTGCGTTTGCGTGTCCAGTGGCTCGAATGTCCGTTTCCCTTACTGCACCAAGATTTAAGCGAGCCGTGCCCACTAATTCCTGAATTAACATTCCCCTCCGTCGTTAAACGCTTCCTACAGTTTTAATTATTTTTAATTTACTCCTCGTACACGTGACTTTTCACGGTATTCATTTAACTTCCCGCACCTGTTACATTTAAGAGTGATACAACCGAGTATTACCAGCGTCCCCGTACCCCTTATTTTCGAGCAGTGCGATTTAATGTACCCAGGTGTAATTAAGTCCATAATTACCTTCGTCAACGACTATATCCGGCGAATCTAGTCCCCACGAAAGCAGCGCCTTATACATAGATTTGCACGTTTCCACGAATAAACTGCTCGATCGGAATGAATTCAACCAGCAATTTCGAAATCTTGCGAGCGAAGGTTGCGAAAGGGTGCATTTTACCGACATGCTTTTCAACCCCTCTGCTTTACCATCGTTCGAAACTGTAGAAAGCAAGGTAAGTCCTTTACCGACCTACTCGAAATGCCTTGCCGACGATTCGCAAACCGTAGTACCGACTGTTCCGTTCCCAACCGTAGATCATAGTCAGTTTTACCGACAGCAATTCGCGTCGCGATCTTCCGCACCATGCACAGATCACGTAAAACCCTAGGGTATTTTCCAGTTTTCCTAGGGTATTTGCATGATATATCATCCGTCGTTATTCCCCAGATTCATACCGACCGTCGAAACCCTAGAAATCCAGATGAGTATCGTTCATCGACAGCACAGGTAATCACAAGCGAACTAAACGTGGAGAATAATCGAAGTAGTCGTAATAATAATAATCAAGCGAATTTGCGGAGTGCATTGTACTCTAACGAGTTATCCGACTCGATAGCGTAGCCGGTCTACGAGTACTTAGCCTGATTAACCTGTTTCAATTGCGAAGCGCGTCAGCGTATAGATGAAATTGACCGTCTGCGCAAATATTTGCAAGTAGATTGCGCGGCCCGCGAATTCGATAGATTAAAAAACAATCGAGCCATTGACCAGAAACCCAGAGAGAGAGAAAGAGAGAGACAGACCGTTCTGCCATCGGCTAATCACATTTCCCGCGGATCGATGGCCTTTTTTTTTTTGTTTTGTTCCCCGCATGAATATGCAGCGCGTCATGACGAGGATGATAATATTTCGAAAACGAGATCTGTCCTTCGCAGGCTTTGTTGTGCAAGGACTTAATGAAATACTTACCCGGAGCCCAATGTTAATACTTTTAACAAGTTGCATAAATAATGTGTCGATATTCTTCCATTGACGTGTCGCGCGAGGATAAGAAACGATGGGGTTTGTGCGACCAGGCAGTAGAATCGGTTTGTAATGATCGGACACGTCGATCGAACGGTTTCGACGGGATCGAAGGGATATATCGGGGCGTTTCTATGAAACAATTTCGTTCCATAGTTTCGACTCACTTTTGCATGAGGAGCCAGCCACGCCGGTGTAACACGATTGCGGGGCGCGCCCTTTGCCGAGCGCCGTATGAAAGGAATCCGGTATATCGAGAACAAGGGGTTGCCAGTGACGTTTGCCAAGCCATGTATGGCTAAAGAGAGAAAACACAGCGGCCCGGTTGGAAAAGCTCGAATCAAAGCCGGCGGGTGGTTTGACTCGTGCTTGAAGCGCGTTCGTTCACACGCGAGCAAACTTCCGATCACGCGCGCGCTCACATATTATTTTTAATCGCTCGATATCGTGTCCAAATGCCCGTACCCGTTACTCGTACCCGCGCAACGCTGGCGGCCTACGACCCGCAGTAATTGGATTACAGTTCTTTTTGCTCCGTTCCCTACATAGACATCCATCCCATTACCCACCCCCGCGACCGTGTCACGCTCGAATTCAGACATCGGTTTCGTTAATTCGGTACCCCCGTTTCCTTTATACCCCCGAAGGAGATGTTTTCGTCCGATCGATAGGCCCTCGACACGCGTCCCGAACCTTTTCCGAGCTGTTCCCCTCGTCCCTCTGACACCGAAACAAAGTTAATTACACAGTGTAACAACTTTCGTGCCACGTGCCGATATGTCTCCATTTTTCTTCCGCAATTCCATACTATTTCGAGAGATCCGAATCTATAAAATCAAATTTTAGTGCCACCAATATTCCGAATTTTCTCAGTTATTGCTTTAGGTAAAACGAGCCCCTATTTTTTCAGCCGCTTAAATAGGTCGGTCGCTTTTAACCGGCAGAGAACGCACTCTGCAAGGAAAATAATGCGTGCGACGGGGTTAATGGATCGCGGTCGTTTTTTTAGGATAATTTCTCGGATCTCCTTAATAGAGAGATACTTGCTCGGCCTGGGTTAGCTCGTGTTCATCTTGTTGCCGGAATTCGTCGGTGGCAAGGCGAGCCCATGGGGCTAAAAAGAATAGCAAAGGGTGAAAAGTAACTGACCGCAAAAGCGACGAGGGGTGGGGCGGGGATGGGTGGTTTTTTTTTTCGTCCATTTCGTTCTGCTCTTTTTGCGGAAAGCCCCATTCGTTCATTAGACTGGAGCCGTCGGCCGAAGCCTGCGCTTCCCTCGGCTTCCCTAACCGCATCCTACGATCTTTTCTTTTCGTTCCATTCGCTCGTCTTCCTCTCGGTTTCCCCAATCCACCACCCCCCTTCCCCCCCCCTACAGTTCTCTGCAACGCGATTCCGATATTTCATATGCAGCGAACTCTCGTCGTGTTGCATCGCGTTTTAATGAAATGCGTCAGGTTTCGCGGTCTCGGGCTACAAAAATGATTAAACCTGTTACGCGAGAACAGAATTAGTTGCGAACATGATCCCGAATCGGGATAGAGTCGCGAATATGTACTCTGAAATTGCTCGGTACGTTCAACAAACCTCTTCGAAATTCTGAGAATATTTTATTACTGTTGAGGCAGCTGAACAATAGATCCAGTTATTATTCTTTTCCCCCGAGGAAATAATGAACTACAAAGAAGTTCCACAATGAATTCTAGAGTAAGGGGTTGAACTACCTTGAGAGAATGTTTTGGTAGAGTCGTATTTATGCAAAATAAAGGATTCTATTTGTCGACCCGCCGCATCGGGCGGCCCCGCCCGTTAACAACCCAGAGACAAGGAACGCCTGTAGAATAAACGAAAGACTGTCGCGGCCGGCGAAGTTAGGGTGGTTTAACGACTTTAATGACCCCGCGATTACGTCGGCCACAGTCACGCCGGTTTAACAGGCGATAAATAAAGCGTAGACACGAGCGCCGACGACAACATGCGACCGCGACCGCGTTCTTTCTCGCGGCCAGATTTCGTCGGTCCTTTGTCTCCGCTGACTGGCCCCATTGTCTCCCGCGGTTCTCGGGACGCTCGGTGCAGCAACGTTGTTATCTTCCAGGAATTAATATACACGAAAGACCCGGGATTATTTCTGGCTGTACACTGCCGGGGTCCGAAAGCTTGCAATCGCCGCCTGCGTTCCCTCTGATGAATTCCTTTCCCCCCTTCTCTTTCTACAAACAAACTGCCATTTTTCTTACGATTAATAATATATATGTATATGCATATTAATAAATGCCCGGGATGTATTCAACTGCGATCGTTGAATAATTCGCAGGAGAACATTTTTCCCAGAGCATTTTAATTGCAGAGCTCGGTGGGAGTATTTCGGAATTAAAATTTCATATTTTTTCCGTGTGTCAGGTTGCCGTCGAAACAAAAATTGTGTAAAATAATTGAGAGGGAACGAGCCAGGTTTTAGATGTAGCCTGGCTAGGTACATAGACGATGGTGCTCTGTTCCTTTTACAGGTGAACAGGGGGGGAACTATTTGTAGTTAATTGGAATTGTTGATTCAACGAGGGTATCTCGGTTTCCATCATCGATCCCGAGTTTTCGGTCGGGGCGCGCGGTGTGTATATTTAATTGCGTAATGTGAAGTACACATAATAGCTAAATAAACGCTCGGTGGAAGGAGATGGGGAATGTAGGGAAAGGAGTTATCGCGGAGCAAAGGATAAAGGGACGGGAGATTCCGTGCCCCGTGATATTTTAGGGAAACGCCGGGAGATCCGAAGTACGTACACTCGCGAATTGCGGTGGAACCTGAACCAAGCCACGGCATAACTACTGCCCGAGGCTGATGCTTCGCCACCGGGTTCGGGTTCCCTGGTTTGCCAAGGGAAATCCCACCCCTTTGCTCCTCCTTCCTACTCCGCTGGCAACCCTCTTACCTCTTAGGGTCTCGTCTCGTTGTCACCGACGTTTGCCTCTCACCTTGCCTTCTCAAGAGAGCTGCTTAAGTTGCTCGTTCTTTCTTGATCCGGAGGCCGGCTCTCTTCTCTCTTTCTCTACTCTCTCCTCTCTGTTCTTGTCCCCTTATAGCTGGCGGTCGTCCCGCGACTTTTCCTTGCTAGGCTCGCGCCACTAATTAATTAAGAACGCTCGAGAGAAACGGGGATTCCGAGACAACCGACGAGATGAAATATTCGACGAAGTTTGCTCATTTTTCATGGGCCCGCGATGCCACGCGGCGACGCCACCCAGCGAGATCGCGTTTTAAAGATGCATGCTCGCACCCTTGATTTTTCAACGGTTTACGAGCACTATTAAAATTGAATACTTCCGTTCTAATTAGCCGCACCGTGGCCGGCACTCGTGTCCTACAGGTGATTGTGCGAGGACAACCCTTATCTTTGTGAGCGTGCATCTCGGGCACTATGCAAGGCATTTGAACGAATCCAATGGCAAATAGTGACTACAAGTTACCTCGATCGTACACATTGTTTCCAAAATTGTAAGTCGCTTCCGAAGACCATGAAAAATTAATTTTCCGAGGGGTTGTCTATGAAAATTAACGCCTCTAGTCCAGTTTGTAATTAAAATCTGATTATCCGAGCACGTACCCATGCACAATTCGTTACAATATAATTAAGAACTGTTGACAGGCAGCTCCGATTGTCCCCAGTGTCTTAAACTCTGATTAGCGACAGAGTGGCGGGTTACGCTTGTCGAATCGCGGGGAAAGAAAGCGGATGGTGTTTGCCGGTGAAACCAGCCGACACACCCGATTTCATTACTGTCACTTAAAGGGTAAGCCGAGCTTAAACCCTGCTCCACGCGATCGTACACTCGCCGCATTAACGTTGAAACGGGTTTCTAGCAGCGAGATCCGAACGATACGAGCGGAAATACATCTTAGTTTGTTCGACGCGTACACCAAAGGCGAGCAAAATTAAACGCGGGGGTTGGGAAGCTCTCTTTCTGTTTCTTTATCGCGGCGAGCCTCGAGGAGGGAGGGTGGGAGAGCCGCGAGGAAAAGAGTGAAAGAGGGAGCGTCGATACGGTCTTCCCCGGGCCGGGAAACTTCTCGGACGAATCGAATGAAATCCAAGTAGTACTCGCGTACCACTTTCCACCGCGCGGAAATCTGTTATTGGGAAACTTTACACGGTACTTGTTGATATAGGACCATGATCAAGGGGCGAATTATTAAGCACTCGTTCCGGGACGAAAGTTGCCGGGGCGAGGACGTTAAGCGAGTCTCCGACCGCCGCCATATATTTCGCTTAATCGATTTCCCACCGTAATAGGGAATAAACGAGATTCGGAACGAATTCGTATTCCGGCTGGCGCGCCAACTTCTCGCAAGGACCCGTTAAACCGTCTCGCGAAACTTGCTCTCCCGCTCGAATCGAAGAATTTGCACGTACGGTCGAGGTACGAATGAGCGAGCGAGCGAGCGCGGTCCTTTGCGAGATATCCTTTCCCTTTCTCCATCTCCGAGTTACCGAATAGGAAAGAAGGTATGTTTCGAGCGATGAGAAGTTCTCAGATTTTATTGCGGCCTGCACGATTTACGCCGGAAAACGTTCCGCGCAAAACGACCATGCTGATCCGCGCGTGCTCTATCGTGTTTCCGCAGCATCGCATCTAATTTACGCGACGCGTCGCGAGTCGCTTCTAGCCGCTATGCGATCGTAAATTAGGGTGCGGATATACTGACCGCGATTTTCGATCGCACCCCCCCCCCCCCACATAAATCCTGAAAACTGCGATTTTTCCCAACAAATTTTTTCGCGCGACAGTTAGTGAATTGATGCTTCTCGACAAATCGGGGGTTGTTGGATCAGTGTTGAATTTTAACTGGAAGTTAGTATGGAAGTGGCCCGATGTTCGAGAGCTCGGTCGAGGAAGTGGGACAGCGGGCTAAAAGTAGTGCGGCGTGTGTCCGGCCAGTAAGATTTCGGGTTAGGAAACCGATCGATCGGTGGCCGGACATTGCGAGCGCTGTCCGCCGAGTGAACAATGGACATTAGCCCTGATTAGGACATGCAACTGACACCGTATACGTAATCTGCTCTGTATTCCTGGAGGGCAGAGTCGGTAGAGAGTCGGTTCATGGTGATCCAAGGACCTGGTTCCATAATGGTATTAGTGCGACGGCAGCGCTCACGGTAGAACGCCCAGAGACCATGCAATCATTGGCACGCGAGAGCGCGCCCTGTTACTGCCCGGCGATAAGGACTACAATCGGCCCCTGCGACCGACCACTCTGTTCCCGATGCTTTCCACTCTCTACCCGGCTCCTCCGTTCGAAATAGTAAACTCGCCTAAAGGATTCTTCCTAGCACGAGCAGCATGGTTCTCTCCGAGGCCAGAAACGACGCCGCGAGAAACCCGCCGCAATCCGAGAAAGAGAACGCTTGCTCGGGCCGACTGGAATTTCACTTACCCCCGAATCGACGGCACACTCCCATGTAATAGGACGTCGGACGAGGGTGCTGAAACACGTACGCCAACCAACTTGATGCGATTTACCGCCGGCAACCCAGCTGACGATCGATTCGATTTTTCGGAGCCGGTTCCTTCCTCCCACGATTTTACATCGCCGCGACGATCCTCTTGCGAAAGCGAGCTTCGCCGAATCGATGCGCTCTTCTTCCTGGAGCTGGTGGGATCATGTCATCGAAAGATCTATAGGTCCTCTAATTTCTGCGATTTCTGTAGATTTTAGTCCTTGTACGAAGGAGCGCCGAGAATAGGGAACGAGATGAAGAACAGAAATAAATAATGTGGGATTGGAAGTTTTGTGACGATAAACCGTATGTCGTTTAAATCTATTTATTAGAAAGTACAACTATACTAAAGATAACTGATCTACGCGACTATTCTACGTTTCTGTCTATTCTGACTATTCTATTCTGTCTTTCCGTAAAACAGTCTTGTACCCTCGACTTCATTCTTCCTCTCTCTCTTACTTATTCACACCCTTAAAACTAAACTGTCGATGGAGACAATCCAGGCACAGGCCTGCATCGTGTCATTTTGTCCCCCGCTCTACCTGACTCAAGAGGCCCTACCATAAACAGAGATCACTTGGGTCCTACGGCGTGCACTCGCAATCCCACAATAATGTAATGACAATTTATTTTTCGCATATAAATCCGCAGACTAGTGATACAATATCCGTGACATCGTGCAACGCAGATCGCACAGAACCACAGCGTCGTTTCCGATGGCTAAAAAGAAGATTCCTATGTTCTGCCGAATCTACGGGATCTTCAGACTTCGCATAGACCTCGCTAAAGATCTCAGTCACCGTAAAAGAAGCAAAATCGTCGAGACAGTCTGCAGAGTCTGTCGAAATCCTATCCAGAGCCGGAAGACGCAACCCAGAGGATGCTCGCGATTCTGGCTCCGTGGTCTGTGACTGGAAGAAACCATACGATAACAAGATTGCGCTAGGATAAACAAGTAAATAACGTGCATTATCCCGGCGAGAAAAATATTTTCGAAACGCGGCGACACACGAGCCCGGGATAGGTAGGTAGGTACGTAGGTAGGTAGGTAGGTAGCTAGTCTAGGAGAAGAACAGCGACGGGGGAAGAAAGGCGAGAGCGAAAACTGGAGCAAACAACTCGGCACCATCTTTAATGCAGGACATCTCGAGAACCGAGGCCGCGCGCGCGAGCGAGTGAGAAAGAGAGAAGCAGGTTTCGTGATACTCTTAGGGAAACCTCTCCGAAGAATTCCAGCGTTTCCTCGCGGCCTCGTAGTAAAGAGCACGAAGTATGGGAGGAAGAAGGTATCCTCCGCGTTGGGACCGGGGGATTTTATTATCAGGGGAAAGAGAGACACGCGCGTGCACGGCGTCTCGCGCCTATAATTGTGCACGAATAAAGGAAGTGCTCCTCTCGAGCCTATCTGAGAAAAAAGGGGAAAGAGGGAAAAAAAGAGGGAGCGAGAGAGAAGAGTCGTCGAGGAGGGTTCTAAGGGATGAGCAGGTTATCGTCGATCCTATAGACTCGTTCGAGAATCTAATTACATAGAAGCCGGGTGCTGTTCGTCGTCCGGGACCTTTGCCGACTTTACGTCGAGCCCCGGGTACACGGTTGCTCTCTGTTTTTCCATTTTACGAGCGACGGAAGTCGTCTTATTCTCAGCGGCTATCGACTATCTCGACGTATACTTCGCCTCGGAACTCGGAACACGCTGCTTCTTCCCTCTTTGATCGAGATAAAAGACTGTAGCGAAGACGGACGCGATTCGCGTGTCGCCTAGCATAGTCGTGCTGCTTTCACTATAGCCGGGGGGCCGTCGCGTCGATCTTGGAAAATGACGCGAAACGGCCGTGGATAGACCGGATAATCCGACAACAGGATTTCTCTCGTCTCTAAATGCTTCGAGCTTGAAAGTTTAATGAAAAGCGTTACCGTACGCGGGGTCCCGGGTCCGTCGAGACGTACCTCCCACCCCTCCTCACCGACTGGTTAAGTCGAAGAGAGAGGGGAGCGAGAGAGGGAATAGCTCTTTAAATCTTATCCGGATTCGAATGTACGATTATCGGACGAACGGGAAGGGTACACGGAATGGGTGGAATTGGATAAAACGTCGTTAATCGTTGAACAAAGCTGGCATTGTCGCGCTAATCAGCAATGGCCGACTTGATCGGAAATAAATTGTCGGGAACGAGAGAGAAAGACAGAGAGAGAGAGAGAGAGAGAGAGGGAGAGAGACGGGCGCGGCATCGCGCGCGCGTTTTCCGCCGAGCACGAACGCCACTTTTCTTTATTGCGCTTTCATACGTGTACTGGGTACGTTTTGGCGCTGCTCCGGCGACTTGAAATTTACCAGGCTGCTTTTTCACCCGTCTCGAGCACACGTTCTCGCGGACGTAAATACGTATGAACGCGTGCGCGGTCCATACGTGCCGCGCCGATAACGCCGCAGATCGGCCTCAACGATCTCCAGTGCACCCGCCCCCGAAATATCCCTCTTGCCCCCATCCCTCCGAATTAATGCCACCAAGGGGGAGAGCCGACTTCTGTTTGCTTTTGTTCGGATAGAGAAACTCCGCGCGCTAACGCTAACGTATGCTCTAATAAGTCCGGCATTGTCTGCGCCCGAAACTATCTTGTGCTCTGTTTGCTGATTTCTTGCTCGCGATAGTCTTGCGTTCATCGACGAGTCGCGGGAATATAGCGAAGCTCTCGGTGGAAGTTGGTACAATGTTTGTTTTCGTTTGTATTTGACGCTGGATGACTGTTCTCGGATGACTCGCTGTAAGTTGGTGCGCAATTGAAAAACACAATTGCACGCGCGATTCAACTGTTCGATAACACCAGTTCGAGGCCCTGTGACCGTGTTTGATCCGTCTTCGGGTGAAGCTCCAGTGTAGCTTCGCATTCCGAGCGTTCTTAACTTTGACAGCTTGCTAACTGTCTGTCAAATGCATCGGAAACATTGACGTACAACTGTGCCGTTTTCAGCCACTTAAGCACGACCAAGTCTAAATATAGCATCTCCAGCCGAACGGAATGATTGTGTTGGAAGGAAGACGTCGGTCTGTCCGCAATTAGTCGACGAGGTAACCGAAAGTAGAACTTGCAGACCCAAAGGCGTCTTCTTCGGCTATTATTGGTCGACGTGGCGAGGCTACGGTGGGGGAACGAAGCGAGGTCCGGGCGCGTTGATTGGCGGCCAGCCGTGAAACTGGTCGGAAAAGCTTGAAGACCGTAGCTAAACTCGGCGCGGGTCGGCTCGGCTCGGCTCGGGCACGGCATAACACGGCACAGCACGGCCGTTGGAGATGGGGATGGATTAAAGGCTCCTCTTTCGAATTTCACGTCAGTCAGCTGTACGCCAAGGTAATCCGGAGCGGTGTGTACTCTCGCGACGCGCGCGTATAAAATAAGGATCCGTCGGCTGTCGGGCTACTTTTCTCGTCCCCCGCTTAATAACGCTTAATAAAGGGCGACCGATGTCACGCGGGGAAATACGCGCGGGCGCGCGCGCGCGCGTCCGTCCACCACCGCGCACGCGTTCACCTGGCCAACGCGGCCCTCCCCCGCGTCTTACTCGCCCTTATTCCTTCCTGCCCGGCTTTTATACGGGCAATGAAACGGATTAAGCCCTTTTACGCTTGTCTCCGCCCCGCCGACCGAGAAACCAGCCTGCGAAACGCTCACCAAGAAAAACGACCGACCAACTTTCGCGTTAAGAGAACACGCAGCTTCCGGCGATCTTCTCGCTGAAATTCCACGGGTATTCTCGGGGCTTCAAAACTGCTTTAAACCGTTGCTACATACATTTCCGTTTCTCGAAATTGTTACACGAGAATTTACAACTATTATCCAAACCTGTACGAATCTCGTGCGCCCGGTTTATGCGAAAGCGCTTGCGAGTACAAATTTTCGAGTACACCGCCGAAAGTGTTAAGAAAGACGTGCGCAAACAGCGCTCGGAGTAAATACGTCGCGAGAATCGATTTTCCCGGTCGGCGAAAACCGCATGGCGTAATTACTTTAATTAATTATGATCATAGCGGGGCGGGACGCGCGGCGCGGCGTCGGCGCCGGAAACGTAACAAGATTGATTCACGCGTAACTGCTCTCCCCCGCGACTTGAAAGTTGCCGAACGCGAGAGAGCCAACTTCTTCTTCTTCTTCTTCTTCCTCTTCCCCGTTCCTTCCTCTTCCTCTTCTTCATCTTCTTCTCGGCTTCTCGCGGCGAATTTAGTCCGCGATTAATTAACGTCGCGCGGTACGAGAGTCGAACGATACCGGGAACCGTGGGACAGGAAAGAACCGAATTTAATTCACGTCATTTGCCTGTCTGGTTAGCGGGCGAAACTCGAAACAGCGATCCCCGATGTTGATCTTCGTGGATCGAAGTAGGGGATCGGTTGATCGCGAGGGTTTTTCCGTTGACGGCAAGCAGTTTCCCTCGTTGCACGGAGGTTTTTACTCGGCCAATCCAGGTTTATCGGATCGGGACAGAGGGCGGCTTATCGATTAATTCGGGGGTTGCACGCGGAAATACGCTTTCACGGCGATGTAATTATCGCTTATTTCGAGGATGCACCGGGGACATATTCTCCAGAAAATTTATTAGGCGACCTTTCCGCGGCATGGCACGGAGAGAACGTATCTATCCGACGACAAACCGAAGTGTTCCGCACACGGCCCTGGCGAACCGCAAGCCGTCGCTTCGGCCAATTATTCCGGGGCCCCCCCTAATAATTTAACCGCGTGTCGTTGCCCTGCCCAGATTCGGCCGTGATAACGCCCCCGCCCCCCGACCATTCCCCCTTGTTCCGTGCGGGGGCGGCAAGCCGATCCCCAGGGACATTTTATGCTAACGTTATGGCTTACTAATAACAACTTACGGACCGCGTTTTAGGAATGCTAATCACCGCCGCCACGAAACCAACAGACACGTAACACATCCTTGCAGACGAGCAAGCCGCAACTCGCACACCACGGTCCCCCCACCCCATTTTTAACATTTCGACCTTTCCGTTTGTACGCAACAAAATTGGACGAAATTAATTGCTACCGTCACACATACAGGCCGTTCAAAATCTCGCAGTACGAACGCGCGAGTTGACTTTTCTTCGTTTGACCCTCGTCGGAATAATAAGCGGTAACTTTGTCGCGAAGCGGACGGTGCCGATCGGCGGCTATATCCCTTTTTAAACGCGTCGGTGGATTAATCAATTTAGCCTGATTGGGGCACGGTAGGAGCCGCGAATATTCCGTCGACATTGGCCGGCTTAGCGATAGTCCTTCAATAAGCGGCCATTCGATTAATCAGTGTCTCTACCGGTCGATAATGCGGCATCGGGGAGATTAAAGTTATCCCCGGAATCGATGATATTCTCCTTGATAGGCGGCCACCGGCCCCTTTTAATGGCCCTGGCGAATTGGTCGAATCGAAGATACGGCGCGACGCATGCGACACCCTTGCCAGAGAACGAACCTCAATCCTCGATCGTCGATCAGTGGATTAGAGTCTAGTTGGCTCGATCCTTTCTCTTGTTTCCTGGCAGCGTGTCTCGAATTTATCTCGACGCACGGGTGGGACCATTTCGCGGCATCCTAAGTAGAATCCGGTGAAATTCCGGACGTCGCGTCGCGTCGCGTCGTCTTGAACCAGTCTTTCGAGGCGTCTTCGTGCGACGCAGCTGCCGGTTTACTCTTGTTCCGTTCCTGGTTTCTCGAGCGAGTGCACACACCTGCCTCGAGTTCGGTAGGGTCCTGGTGCGGCTTTATATTTTGCTCTGTTCACGCGTGACGTCATCGCCGGAATACGTGAGCCGGGTTGCGAACGGGAGGGGCAGGACAACACGTAAAATCGTGGAAAACCGTGGTATCAACGAGCGTAACGAGAACTACCCCGCTAAGCCACCGAGGGATTTCACCCCCGCGAGGAAACATCCACCGCGAGATATCTATATCCCATCGCGAATAAATTTTTCGTCTGGAAACGAACCGGCGCGCGGCGCTGCGGCCTCGGTCTTTTATCCTTCGACCTGCCTCTTCTTCTTTCTCTTACTTTCTCTCGATTTTCGCTCCCTTTCTCTCTCTCTCTCTCTCTCTCCCTCTGGTCCTTGTAGCAACGGTGATCGCGATCGATGCGATAGCGGCGAACTAAATAAAGAGAAATTCATCGTGGGAGAGTCGTGCCCGCGATCCCAGATAAACCTCGCGATCGAACTCTCGACGAGCTCACGAGCCAGAGATAGATCGCATCTTTACCTTAGCTATCGAGATCGCGGGCGGAGGGGATGCCAACGTGCTTCTGATACAACCTGGATGCTGGTACAGGCTCCTCCAAAAACTTGGACCCTCGGAAGTCTGACAATTTTTTGCGAGAATACCAACTGAAAGGCTACCTTCGATATTTTTGCAAAGTTCTTTTCCAGGCTTGGCTGGTTTAACCCCCCAACCCTCTAAATCACCGAGACTAAAAATGTACGTTGCTCCCGCATTCGTTCACACGTTTCGCGAATAATTGAACGTCAAAGTGATTGTAAAAATTGTTACGTGTCGTTCACGCTCCACACAAACGACGCACAGTATATTTACTTATTAGATGTACAAATTAATTCATGGCCATCGCGTGTAATCAATTGTAGCTTTGTTTTAAATTCAAATTTGTTGGTGGATTTATCGATAACCCGTAGGGTGGAGTGAATGTACAGAGATTCGTGGAGATTATTTATGTATTGGCAATAATCCTTCAATGTACCGCAATCAGGATTGTGGTTCATCGTTTTTGGGACGCGCTGTACCGGTTGACGAGCGAGCGCTAACGCCGAAGGAAAACCGGCGGAAATGGATGGGTTTTAATATCCGAGCTTGGCGAAACTAGGAGGAAGTCGGTAGTTGGCTAGAAAATCGCAGACTCGCTAAGCCTAACAGATTGTGGGTTCGAGGCCGGGCCGAGTAAATCATGGCATCCCGTGGCCGTCGGTTCGTAGTTTAAAGCGTGCCGGCTAGGACGCAGCTGCCACGCTACCCTGCCGGATCATCCCAAGGGATTAGCGATACTTCGATAAAGTCCCGGGGTCTCTTCGGCTGCCGTCGTCGAGCAACCTGTGCCACGTACGAGAAACGTGGAAACGTCGACGGGAGAAAGCTCTGAAACAGTGAGAGAGACACAGAGAGATGGAGGAAGAAAGGAGAATGTTCCTTGTCCGTATTCGAATTCGCGGGCACTCTGTCCGGGGAAAAAGACGGCTAACAGAGCTAAACGTTCATCGATCCCCGGGTCTTTCATCGCTGAAAACGATCGTCCGGCTCGTTTGCTTCGTAACTTCTTCAACTGGCACGACTCTCGAAGGGAAAAAGCGGCGTGCAGCTCGACCCGTCGGCGCGTTGCGGAGCAGCGTCGAGTGCATTTCGCCGTGCGTTTTCTCAAACGAAACTAATATTCCGCGGGATAACGAGAGCCCCGCCGGAAAAGGCGAATAGTTTCCCTCCCTGGTCGCCTTAGTTTCCCGATCGCTCGGGATTTTCTTACCCCCACGGTGTACAACTCCGTGCAAAAATGGAATATTTACTCCCGAGACTTCCGACCCCGGAGCCGCGTTCTGTTCATCAGATTTTCGTACGCCTGCATCCGGCTTTCTCCCTCTCTCGGATGCAGCTTATTCGAGCGAAACGCGGGACACGTATTTCTTCCGCGTCGCCACGGCTCCAGCGGAAACGAAAATGGAAACGGATCGATGAGCCTGAACCCGAACCCGAACCCGCGCTCTCCCATAATCTTTCGCGTGTTCGTACGCGACGCGACAACCGCCGGCCGCCCGTCGAGACATTTAGCGACGTTTAGCCAAAAAAGCCAATTCTCTCGCGTATTTATCGAGCTTCCATTGCTTTCTAAATGCCCATCGATCGCCGAGATGGAAATATCAATCCTAGTTCGACTCCTGATGGAAATCTCAAATAGAATTCGCCCAATGATATTCCAGAGTGAACCTACCAAACGGTCGGATTTTCATTTTGCAATTATTGAAGTTGTGAAGCTGATTTCAGAGGAGATTATTCAGATTTCATTATTCAAGATCAGAGTATAATGGACACCGTTGTAGATCTAAATATATTCAGATATACGAGTGTTCGAACTTGTGCCTCCATCTGACAAGTAGATTTGGCCGGTCACGATCAGACACACGCAGAGGAGCGTTTCATTTAAACTGCTGTAACTTCGCGGGGAAAAAATTCGTACACTAATCTATCCAGCCTGATTTTACAGAGTGAAGTCTCCACTTTCACACTGTTTAACTGTTTTGCTTCGGCTAGTGCGATAATTTCGCGTAGGGGGCCTCTCGCGAGCGAGCGCTCCGTCTGCTCGTCAGAGCGCGACATTATCCGGTTTTGCGATCGCGCGGAATTCTGCGCGGATTTAACGGGTCCGATGCCGGGCTCCGAGCAAATTAACGTACGCCGTGCAGATTAAATTCTCCCGAAGTTTGAGAGACGTGTTTCTCCGCGGCAAAAAGGTGTCCCGTTCCATCCCGGGACCGTAGAGTTAGAGTCCGTTTCCGGGAAATGGGAACGGGTGTTCCGGGGGTTGGTCGTCGTTCGGCAAAAACGAATCTCGGCTTCGATCGTTATTTCGGGGAAGCAAAGTCGAAAGAAATGGAAAAGAGGCGCGAAAGAAAACAGGGGTTAGTAACGAACCGAGCCTTGTGCTCTCCCTCTCTCTCTCACTCTCTCTCACTCTCTCGTGCACCAGTCAGGTTTCTCCCGCGCGTGTTATCGATCTCCTTTTTAACCGTTGTGCAGCGTTAGGGTAGTTAGGTAGCGAGTATTCTCTTTTTAACGAGGCCATATTAGGATCCTGGGAATTTCGGAACACAGGCCAGATACTTGCTTCAAAGCTCGCTCGATGTTTGACCTGCAGGCAGGTACGATCAACAGAACCCGCAGTTTACATAGGTGTGTAACATTAGCTGACTCTGAGTAAATATGCATGCTTGCAACACACCTGATTGAGTTACTCTATGCAGTCTCGGGCGCTCGCGTGACGAGTTCCCCACCGACAAAACTACACCGTCGCTAAAAACGCCGGGTCTCGGAGCGATCCGCGATCCTATCGATCGCTTAGCCGACCATCTATCGATTGCTACCTACAACGCTGATTTGTCAGAAAAATCGTAAATAACTCTCTGGGGAAACGTCTTTGCGATCCCGATCTTTCCATGATCAAAAGTCCATAATTCACGGAGCCGAGCGAGACGTATAATTTTCGCTGGCGTATCGCAAAAATGATTAGAATTGATGATGCCGGCGCAATAAAAACAGCAGCTCTGCTTTCAGAACGAGCGGCAATTAAATATCCAAGTACTGTTCCGAACGTGCTATAAAGTTAATATCAGACCGATCTACTGGATATAAAAGCTGTACCCTTCTGGGTATTCTAATAAACACGTTTTGAATATTCGAGCTACTTCCTCTCTGTGCTGAGGTAGGAAAAGGGGCTTAAAAGGAGCTTATATTTTATTGTAATCGTTGTTGTAATGGATGATGTACTTAGGGGTGATAATGTTGTAACGTTACAAGGAAATGTAAGCTCTCTATCGCGCGTGTCACACCACCGTACTTATTGCTTAAGTACAGAATTTTTCGAAAAAAAAAACGAACCTCCCTCGGATGTAACAATTGCTAAATAACGCAGAGTAGCACAACCGTGTGCATATTTCGGTTCGGTCGAAATTTTCTGGTGTACAAAATTGCGACTTTCGGCGCGCAGCTGAAAACCGGGAAGAATCCGACGACCTAGGGCTCCGACTGGCTAACAAGCGGCGAAAACTAATTATCTACATGCTTGTCAACGAGCTTACCTTTTGTCGGATCCTGACAAAGGACGCACGAAGCTCGGGTATGGCATCGTTTTAACGACACCGATGATTTTCTCTGGAGGGAACCGCCGCCGCCTGGCCCCGCGTTTGGATCTACGAGCTCGCGCGCGCGCGCGCGCTGTTTTCCTTGCCGGTTCCCGTTGCACGGTTGGTAAACAGAAGGTCGTTATCAACACTGGGAGCTAAGTCTCGTTAACCATTCCTAACAGGACCGAATAGGGAGCATCGTAGCATTGGATTTGATGCCTTGTTCGAGGAATCTCTATTACCTACGTGACGTCTGGAGACATTTGCTAACCCCGCGCGATACACGCTCCGGATAACAGGCGAACGAGAGCTGCTGCTCTGCAGGGGAGGCTCCGAAGGGCAGACGGAAGGATGTCGGGGCAACGCTGCCAAATGTTTCGCAATGTACACAGAAGCTATGTACGTACCAATCTAGCACGCACATGCACGCCAGGAGCAGCACGGCCCTCTGCCTCTCTCTCCTTCTTGCCACCCGTTCGCCTCTACAACTCCTATATTATTCACGATTCGACGTTTCTCATTATCCTCCGACTATTTTCCTCGAGTGCCTTGGCGAAACCACCCCTTCTCTCACTCTCTCTCTCTCTCTCTCTCTCTCTCTCTCTCTCTCTCTCTCTCTCTCTATCCCTCTCGCCCACTCTACCTTCTGGTTCTTCCTCTTTCCAGCGTATCTAGCCGTCCGCGTTAATCTCCCAAGATTTCGCAACGACGGAACGAACGGATACGACGACGGGGCGAAAACCGTCGGAGATAGAGAGACACGAGAGCGATGCGACGAATAGATCGTAAACGAGACCGGATGCGAACGTTTTCGTCCGCCAGTCAGTTTTAGTCCTCGATACTATAATCAGCTCGAACAAGGCTCCTTCCTCCGCCGATCGATCCCGTTGACGCTCCAACATAAAAAACGACAGCCCTGTTTGGATGTGACCGTCCCGTGAACTTTTGGCCCGCATCGCAAATTCTGTTACACTTTTGATCGCTTATCATAACCACCCGAAGATAACTAAGCGATCTATATCAGTTCTTCTATCAGATGTGTGAGTGTTACAATTTTTGGGCACTGTTAATGGCCGGTTGGGGTTTCTGCAGTATTTAAAAATTTTACTCGCATGATTCGGTATTTCAAGGAAAATGTCCCGAATCTTTCGCAAAATTCTCGTCGAGATATTTCATAAAATCTCGCCCCGTATGCAATGTTGAAACGGAACTATTTAAAAAATTGGGGCACGGAGAGAAAGCTCGATGTCGCGGGAATATTTCGCAGTGCTAATCTGTGTTTTTAACGAAAAACGCCGCATGTCACAATTTCAAAAAACTTGATTTTATGCAATAAATTGAGCTTTAGAGTATGGGATTCCCGTATTTACCAGGAAAAAAGTCGTGAAAACAAATTCGAAAGGCTGAAAAAGATAATGCAATTTAACCGATGTCCCATAAAGCGAATCAGTGATCAAAACTTTAAACGGCAATATCTCGAAAGTAAAAGTATATAACATTACCTATGGCGTTCTTCCTTACAACCACAGATATTCGTTAAGAGAGGGGAACGATAAGAAACTGCGGCTGGCAGTCGATCGTGTTCGTGGAAATTAATTTTAGCCGTATCCCGTCGGATAAAACGGGATGATCGAGAAGCCGCTATCCGGGCCGCGGCCGCTTTCAACGTTTCTATATAAAACCGGCTCTCGGCTGATTCCGTGCGTCGATTCTCGCGTGTCCGCGAACGCGAACGCGAACGCCGACGCAGACGCGCCAGCGTACCCGATATAACGCGGCCGCATAAGCCCGGCTAGTTTATTAGACGGCCCGCTGCGACCTTTATTAGCCTTCTCTATCTCCTTCATAAACGGAGTTACGCGTGTACCGATATATGAATTTGCGCGCGAACGCGCAGCTTTCTCTCCCCCTCTCTCTCTCTCTCTCTCTCTCTCTCTCTCTCTCTCTCTCTCTCTCTCTCTCTCTCTCTTGCTCTAGCCATCCAACCTAACTCGCCCTTGCGCCACCACCGAAGCCCGTCGGCGACATCAAAGTTCCGCGCCCCGTTCACAGCGTGTTTATTCCTCGCGGCCCCGGCCACAGCGGATTCGTTATTAATCTCGTTTATG
The DNA here is from genome assembly GCA_916610255.1 of Lasioglossum lativentre. Lineage (NCBI taxonomy): Eukaryota > Metazoa > Arthropoda > Insecta > Hymenoptera > Halictidae > Lasioglossum > Lasioglossum lativentre. The sequence goes on along the minus strand of OU744355.1, from coordinate 33,102,079 downwards.
CGATGGATCGCGACGTATCTTTGTGCCAAACCCGCGCGGAATTGGCATCGTAACTTTCGAGGAACTCGTCGTAAAACCTCCGCGAGCTTTCCATCGTTCGGCGAACTCGATCGGGACTGATACCCGTAAACCGCGTCCGAGGATTTGGTATCGAAGGATACGCGTTTCTGCAGTTTCAACATACACGCGGATCTCGAAACTTTTTTTTTTCCCGCGAACATAAAAAATTAAAGTCTCCAACGAATGCGGAAAATTTGTGGTAGGATATTCCGTTGCAGTTTTATTGCACTTCGACCGACAAGCGCGCCGTCAGCAGTAGATAACGAGCTCAGAAAAAGAAATTGATAAAATAACCGTAGTCGAGATAAACGTTTTAACGTTCGTGTTACGCGACAGAGTGGTGGAAACGGCTGGCAATGGTCCCTGGGTTCGCGGTGGGACAGCAGTTCCGCGGCGCCGATCGCGATCCACGAGCCGACGCGACGCGACGCGACGGTACGAGCGTATAGGGAATCGGTAAAGGGGAGTTCATCCCTAAGTCATGATGCTTTTATCCGGCGGCCTCGTCACAGTTGCGTACTCCGGGTTATTCCGATGCTCGTCGCTCCATTTCAGCGTGGCAGACTGCGCGACCAGGTACCACTAGAACACTCTTCTTCTTCTTCTTCTTCTTCTTCTTCTTTCCTCCCGTTGTTCCTTGCTCCCTTTACATTCGACTTCCGCGCATGTAACGTCGCGCGTCGGAGCGTATTTGCGCTTGGCGTATTTATATCCGCTTCTGGCGAGTGTGACGCGAGAGCGGACCGGACCTTACGGTGCGAATCCACTAGCGAGTAACTGTTTAAACATACATCCACACTTGCGTTTTACAACTTCTTCCCTTCATACTCGTTTGCAAATATTATAAATGTATACATAAACGATAGCAAGCGAACGAGAGTCGCTAAAAATATGACAAGTTACTCGCTAGTGTGTCCGCAGCCTTACAGTTTGTTCCGGAACCGGGTCAACGGGGGTCGCAAGATCGAAACCGTCCGTCTGTTCGTTCTTATCCTTGCTCGTGATGGGATAGACACTTTTGACGGTTCCGAGAACCTCTCCGTTATTAAATCGATGAATCGCGCGTTTCCGTCATGCTCCCTCCTCGTCGCTGCTCCTCTTTCTTGGTTTGTCCAAAATTCCGAGGCGCAAAGCGTTCCTCGGAGCGACGGAATTGCTCCATCGTTTATTTATGCGCGCATAGGCGCAACGGCGAGCTCCTCACGCGGCAAATATCCTCGCGGAATCGCTCTTGGAATTGCGAGTACCGCGCAACGTGCCGCGCGCCTGGAGGAAACGAGCGGCCAACGAGCCGGGAACTCGTACTTAAAAAATTTAGCCGACCCAGCTTCGGACGTATTTTCTTTGCCGGGAGGGAAACGCTCGACACACCGCGCGGTCATTAATTTCGCGCAGAAATCTCTACCGTGAACGCGCGGCATGTTTTTCCCGAGGCGAGAGAAGAAATCCGAAACTTCGCGAAGAACGTCGCTGCATCGACGTCTGGGACGACAAACGTCCCCGCGGAATCCTACAGCTTCGATAGTCCGTTTAGATTATTCTCTCCCTGCGGTTTTATCGCGCTTTCAGTGAAACGCACGCTACCAGGGAAAGTGATAAGTAGAATTCGAACGTTTATGCAATTTTCAATTTTTCTAGGCAAATTTTAAGAAAGCGGAATCATGTAAAATATTTTTTAGTAGGCTGTGTGTAGTTCTGAAATAAATAAAAATCGTGAAAAATTCTATTTTATTTTTAGAAGCCATAAATGCATAAAGATCCACAGTCTAGCGATAGGCTACCTTTACGCGGCTGTAACTGGGTGAAGGATCTACTTTCACGCTCCTAAATTGTCTTCGTATGATTTTCTTCGAGAATCATCTTCTTTTCTCGATTATTTTCGATTCGAATGTATCTGCAGAAAAATTTTTCAGGTCACTCGGACTGCTACGGATTTGAAGATCCAAGTCTCCTCTTTATAACAAACGCTTGCAGTTTGATCTGCGATCTTTCGTTGCAGTTTTATTGCACTCGCAAGGCGTACTGCCTGGAAAAATTGATAAGACAATCGATGAGAGCTATTGATATAAACGCGGTACGTTTTCTCGCGCTTTTTCTTTTTCTCTCTCCTGTGTTTTCCCGAGTCGAGAAGAGACCCAAACTTTGCGAAAGGCAGCCAGCATCGACGTCTCGGACGAGCGTCTCGGTGGAAATGGAACGGCTTCGATAGTCCGTTTAGATTATTCGTTCGAGAGCGCGAACAACGAGAGCCTAGAAATCCAGCGGGAGCGCAGCCTCGGATAATGGCCCAACGTGGAAGGAAACCGATGCAAGCTGCGGAACCATGTTTTTCTTTTATTCCCGTTACGGCCCGGTGACAGCGCAGCACCAAAATAGCCGCCTCCGGCGATCGCACGATAAACACTAGTCCATTCTCCCCTGTTCTCTTATCTTTCGCTCCATTCCTCGGATTCTGACTCGCGAACAGCGGATCGAACGACTCGCGCGACTTTCTGAGATTGCATCCTGTGTGTTTGAAATACTGGGTCACGATAGACCCTACCACCTCCGGTACGTAATATCATTCTAATATCTTGTACCTAATAGCACGTAAATATTCTTCTAATTGCAACATTAGATTTGCGGGAGGGGGGAGAGGTATTCGTCGTTTCCCTCGAAGAAGACATTAACGAGCGATCGATTCGGCTCGGCTTGGCCGGGTAAAATAACTCGAAAGCGTGACAGAGTGAATTCCGATTGGTTCGAGGGGATGTCGAGGAGGTCTTCGGTTTCGGAGGATGTTCCACGCGGTAGCAGTCGAACAAAGGCGGTGGGATATCGGCCGGGCGATTTTCGTCGATCACGGTGGACGGTTCTAATTACCTTGAGGCGAGGAGAAGCGATATCGTCGGAGCGGTAGCGTGGCGTCTTGGGGGGGTTATCGTTTAATTTCAGCGGAAGAAAACGACGAGGGGCGATAGCGTCGGGGATCGGGAAGAGGCTTCGAGTGGCTTTCGTACACTTAAATTTTCTGGGTGGTAAGACTTTACGGCAACAGGCATCGTAAAATGGATACAAAGAGGCTATATTGCCTCGGTTATGAGGCCGTGGAAGCCCAGCACCGGAGAACGTGAATCTGCATATGGAACGCGCATTAAGTAGTTTCTTCAGCGTTTAATTTAATACCGTGGCCACAATGGACGGGACTACGAGACTGCGAGACGCTCAACGCTCAAACGCCTTCCTTGTATGAACGGAGCTTTACACCTCCCGCAGTTTCACCGTCTATTCGCGTTCGCTCGACGTTACCTCCGCCCACGCATCCTCCTATCTCTCTCACTCTCTCTCTCTCTCTATCTATCCTACCGCCCGAGGAACGCCATGAACCGCTACGACGCGCGATACCTTGATATCACCCGAGATTCTGATTATTCCGAAACGACGTTGATTTCCGCGTTAATACACCGTCACGGCTCGCCCGTGCATGCCACGGGAAGAACCGTTTCGTTTTCGTCGTGTAATGGAAACACACGCCGAACTAACTATCCATCGAACCTAAGAGGGTTCTTACCTGCGACGAGATTCTTCTCTTTACAACGGAACTTCGTTTATCTATACGAGCTGACGCTCGGATTCAAGTGCACGAAGTTTCTAGCTAGTACACCGTACGGTATAGTGAAATGTTCGAAAAGTGTCTAACAAGAAAGTTTCCACATGAGTAATTAATTTTTAGAAAAATACAGGTTGGAAGTTGCTGTAGTAAATACGTCTCTCAATAATTGAACGAGTGGTGTTCGCATGGAAAATTCGATATCGACGGTAATGAAATGGTTGAGTGATACCTGCATTGTTTTTGTTTTCGGCTTTCGTTCTTTTATTTATATGCATTTATACAAACCGAAAAAACAGGGGGTAATTACGAGAAAATGTAAGCAGAGAAAAACGTAGGAAAAAATATTGCTACTGTAATTTCCAACCGTTCTTTTTTTTTTAATACTAATTACTCGTCTGGAAAACGTCGTCCCTTGTTGGCTCTATGTTCTCTGGAACAGAATCTCTAAAAAGGAAAACCATTTTAACGCGTTTCTAATTTCCGCAATAAAATTGATCGATAAAAGTCAAGTGAAAAATTTAGTTAAACTGAATACGATGAGATTTTATATTTAAGAAAAGGAATGGAAAATGTAGATATACATTTGTTCATCCGAGGTTTAGTTCTCGAGAAAATTGAATTTTAATTTTGCACGAACGTCTGTGCATGGCTGACTGTTTCTACTTACTCTGTACATACGCAGCTCGCGCGCTGGGCCACTTCGATCCTTAATTTCTTGAAAACTGACCCTCTTAAGTGAAAAAAAATGTATTCTACGGATGTTATCGTATTGTTTGAATTTTATTAATTTGCCAGAATTGACTTACATTTCCGGCGGAGCGTTTCCGAATCGGTGGATTCGTTGGTCCACGAAACTATGGGTCGAAGACAAGAGAGCCGCTTCCGATGAAATCGAGGCCAAACGGTGGATTCGAATCGATCGAATCCGGCCTGGCGTCCGAGAGCATCCGGTGACGCGCGCGACTGTGCATGGGCTGGTGCAGGGGGCAGGGAGATGAGGCAAGTGCATAAGGAAAGATAAAAGCGGAAACACAGGAGGAACGATGAGTTACACGGGCGTCGACGGCGCGGAGGCCGTCTCGCGCAAACGATTGCGACGCGCCGGGAGAACCGTCGACGTATCCAAGGTGGCACACCGAGACTCGAAGACAGTTCCGCAGAGAGTGAGGGAGAGAGGGTGGGTCGAAGGGACGCGAGACTGGGACAGGAAAAAGGAATGCGAGGTCGACGGGAGAAAAAGAAGACGCAGCTGGCAGACAGAGGGTAGCAGAGAGCAGGCTAGCTTCATTTCTTCGTAACTCGGCGCGACAGTCGAGAGAAAAATTGGTTCTACCCTCGGTCGGGTCAGGAAGGTGCGAAGGATTCGTGCGAGGGGCTGCTCTCTCCCTTCCTCCACTCTGCTCCTCTCCTCTCCTCTCCTCTCCGCTCTGCTCCGCTCTGCTCTACTCTACTCCGCCACGCTCTGTCTGGCATACGAAGGGTCGGGTACACACCCTGTAATATCTTATGATTTAGTGTTGGATGCAACGACGCAGCTTAAACGTCGACGTTATACGCTGCTACGAAGCCGATACCCACTCCGAAATTAAACTTTCGCGGCTGTGCTCTCTCTATCCTTTACTCGAGGCCGTATTTTTTCCACCGTTGGAAATTTGTTCCGCGGCGACGGTCACGAAATTCGGTCCTCTCTCACTTGTTCTTCTTCCTTACTTCCTTCTTAGTCGTCTCCATCGTCTTCGTCTTCATCTTCGTCTTCGTCTTCTTCTCCCAAGCCGTTTCTTCTGTTATCTCGTTAATTTCGTTATCGCGGAGACGTCCTCTACGAGGCGGAAACTTCCCGTCATCCTTCGACCCCGGCCAACGAAGGATGTCCGGGGGACTTTGAGAACGTGACGTGACGCGATATACTGCTGTCGCGAGGCAGCCATTTAAGTTTCTTCGCTGACGAACCTTCGGGCTTACCGAGGCGGAGCTAGGCCCTTCTAAACCGGGACGGAGATTAGCATGTTTTGATACCACTCACGGACTAACCCGTGCCCTGCCAAATTTATGCTGCTCCCGCCATCCGTTCCGATATCCCCCTCTCCGCCTTGCCCCACTACCATACCTCTCCAAAACTGTTCATTCTGCTAGATTTCATGTATTCAAACCAGATTGAAAGAATCTGTCGCTGTACTTGTCATCTTCGACTTATTAAAATTACTAGAAAGAAAGAAGCTACTGATATGCCTACAGTTTCTTGTAATCGATTAAGATATTCGCGGGTAGAAAATTAAGGGCGGCGTTAGCGTACACAGGCAAGAGAACACCCAAGAAAGCAAAGATAGGTAGGGGTAAGTTCAGCAAGAAGCATGGCGGAATACCTTATGGAAATCGCGTCGCCGGGAGGACGATCAATTTCCTGGCGTTGGCGGGAAACGCGCGTGAAACGGTAATTAAATGACGAGTGAAAATCTCTGGTAACCGAAACGGACCGCTCAGTTTTTATCGTGGTTGTCTCGTTTTGATTTCGCGCGGCGGCGATCGATCAGCTTGTCGGGGAATTTATAGCGCGGTAAACGCAAACGAGAATAGATGAGGCCGCAGAGCCAGCGTTTCAGTTTTCATCTGAACGGAACGCCGGAGCCCGTAGCCCTCTTCTCCCCCTCCTCTTTTCCGCAGTTAGCTGTATTACCGTGGGATACATACTGTATCCGTGGCGAAACGACGAAATATAAAAGAATGTATGGGGCCCCGTAAGATCATGGAGAATGAGAAAAAAGAGAGAGTGGACACCACCGAGAGAACACCGTTCGATCGGACAACCAACGATAATCCCGAATCTCGCCAGAAAAGGGGAATGGAAATGCCGAACCCGTGGGTGGAGTTCCGTGATTCCTCTAATATAAGCGACGAGTCCACCGTCGGCAATCAAAAAAGGATCGTATAACCTTCGAAGATCGAGATTCTGGAGAATCATGTTCCCCCTACCAGACTTTAAGTTACGGCTTAGGTACGAAAGGCGGCCCGGCCCGGCCCGGCTCGGCTCGGCTCGGCCCGGCCCGTGTGCTAGACGCTGCGATTGATCGTAGGCTATGAGCAAGCGTGATTTATCTTTCTCGTTTTCCCTCGGCGCTATTCCTTCCTCCCGCACACGTTCGCGCGATCCTGATCGAGAAATTTAACGAAAAAAATCTATCTTCCAGCTATTTATCGGCTGTGAGTAAACGGAAATAAGACGCGAAATAAAGTGGCCCGTTCCTCGCAAGTTTGGAAGCCAGAAGTCTCAATCAGGAACATTTACAAAGAAATTGAACGATGTCCCAAAAATGGAAGACAGAATTATTCGTACAGATTTGAACATGAATTTTCACGCTAATGTATTCAGTGTACCTTGTAGGTTGTGCAAAATGCAACAAAGTTCAAAAAGTACTTGGTGTAACGCGTCTTAACTTTTCAATCCTTATTTCATTAAATTTGACTTTGTGAAATTTTCGAGAATTGGCACTGAAAGTGTTAAGCGAACAGTTTCCAAAAAATGGCATAATAGATAAAGTCGTTGCATCTTTGATACGTTTTATGTGAAAAAAGTTCCGAGAAGAATGTCACCGAAATTCTCGATCGGGACAGCACCGGCGAGAGCCTATCACCTTTTCTCCGTGGCTCCCGTAAAGGCGAGCGTTTCGTCGAGAAAGTTATAAAATCTGAGTTACCGTGCCGCGAACGGCTTTCTTTTCCCCCTACGCAGACACTTCGCCGCCATTTAATTAACCGCGAACCTTAAATCAGGTTCTGGTATTAAAAACTTTGCACCCTCGACGTCCTGGAGACCCGCAGTAATTTCCCGGCCCCCGTTTTCCCCGACCACGTCCCTCGGTTTTCCCTTGGCCAACGTGTCGGAAGAAGTAACGATTGCCGCATCCTCGAAGGGGAAAAGGACGTTATCGATCGGACAGGTAATTCTCGCGCGATCGTTCCGTTCCGTTCCGTTCCTTTCTATCCCCAACCTTTCGGCGTTCTTTCCGCGAATAGTTTCTCGTTCCCTCTTCTTTCGATTCGATTCCGTTCAACGCGTCAACGTTCCGGAATTTCGTGTCCTCCGGGCCGGGCTAATACGTATAAGTTGGCCACCGAGCAACAGGCAGTCGCGACACACATAAATCCCAACGAGCCGGCGAGTGGCACACCTGACTTCCGGCTCGACGCGTCCGCTTTTCAGAACCCGACTAGAGACAGAACGTGGTAGGCACTGATTTTCGGCTCGGTGATAAATCTCGTCGAAGAAGCGCGTTGCCGAACAACAGACCACTTTAATAAGGACTTGCATAAATTCTCGTCCGATTAATCGTTCGTTGACCGTTTTAGGACACTTTTCGTGCAAACCAAATTATTTGTCCAGATATGTAAATGAGAATTTTAGCGTTAACATATCGCATCCCGGCAAGAATAGCGACATAACTAAAAAATTCAGTATTCTCGCAATAACGATTGTAAGAAAATTATTTTCCATCGAAATAGTACTGACACCTTTAGAAAAATATTTTTGGAAGTAAATTCCATTAGGCTATATATAATAATATTACGGATGTCTCCATCAAAGCTGAAGTGACCCTGTTCTTACTATTACAAATATCAACTAGCTAAAAAAGAAAATTGACGTAACAGCCCTCTAGTGGTTCAATTAGGAGTTACAGATATGACGTTTTTGTAGCACGTAGAAGCCAACTAAATGCATCGATCGCTGTTTTCAACTTAAATATCGTTATTTTTTTTTAGTTGTGTCACTGTTTTTGCCGGGGTGCGATATCGAATGCGGCAAATTTGGATGGCATATGAAAAATAGATGGGTGAAGGAAAATTTTTAGTATCATCTTAGTATCATCTCGACCTCTCAATTGCACTTTGGTATTGTGTCGAAATACCTGGCCATGAATTCTCATATCGAGTCCATATTCTCAAGAATCTTTGGAGTTATTTGACTATGTTTAAACTCTCCAGGACACCAGTGACCATTCCATATTGCTTTGGTGCATTATTTTGAAGCACCTCCACATCGACTGTCTAATAGTGATTGGTAATATGCTTGCACACGATGTATTTCCAAGAGCCTGAGTTTGCGAGCACTTGTCTTGTGCTGTTCACTCGGTCAAAGGCCACTTTTACCTCTTTGATACAGCTTCGGTGCACTATTCCGTGATTCCCAGACACCATCTACTGAAAATACTTGCAAACGCGTCTCCACACGACACTCCCGAGACTCCTATTTGGAGACGGTCTGACAATGTTTGAACGTCTCGAGGCAGCATAATTCCCGACAGTCGTTCGAATAATCGAGGCTCGGTCGATAGTGATCGGTTTGCGAATACACTCGGAAAATATTGTCCCCTGTTATCCGTCTAAGAGTTGCGTCGAGGCAATCTATAAAGAGAGCGCGCGGCAGAGAGAGAGAGAGAGAGAGAGAGAGAGAGAGAGAGAGAGAGAGAGGAAAAAGAGATACGCGGGGGGTAGAAGCAAGAAAGGGGAGTGAGGCCGCGAGGGAAAAGGAAGACGAGCCAACAGCGACGAAGAACGTTTTCGCAGATTCTCTCGGCTCCGAAAGTATTGGCCATGGATGATGGGCTGTCTCGCACGGTCCAACGTCAAAACTTTTCAACCATGGGCTCGACAAAGTGTTGACCGATTCGTTGCCGGTCTCGCGGCGGCTCCCTTTGCTCTCCGATGGACCATAGTTTGGCCCGTGGTCGGCTCTCTGTCCCGGTGTAACTTATATTTAATTACTGTCGGTAATATATTAGATTTAAAGAGTTTCCTCGTAAAATATCGCAACATTAAGAAAACCTCGGCGCTTCCACCGCGGCCGCCCGAAGGAAATGATTTAGCTTTCATGAATTCTTTAAGGCCACCGCTCTCCGCCCCGGCACCGGGCAGAAAGTCCTCCGAGTTACAATCGCACCGAGTTACCTTCTTTCTCTCTCTTTGACCGCGCTCTGCCCCCTTTTCTGCTCCTGAGGTCGCGAGAGTGCCGGGGGGGGGGGGCCGGTCGGCTTCTTCTTTCTCATTTTTATCACAGCGCCGCGCCGCGCCGCGCCGGCAGAGGCTCAGGGCGATACTCTCTTAAATTCTCGCGATCGTTGCCGCCCTCGGCGCCGCGCTTTTCTCTCTCCCGGCCCCCTTTCGTCGAGCAATTAATAAAGCTTCTGGAATTTATTGCGATTCTACTCTTCGCTCGCCCGCGAACGCGCTAGTTTTCGGTTTCTTCGCGGCGAGTCCGCGGGACAATGAATCAACTCGTATTCGTTCGAAACGGATTACCGGTTTCTCCGCGGAGAGAAATCGTGTCGAGTGACTCCGCCGTTTTGAAAGCCGCTGAAGAGAGATACGTTGACGATGGGCAGAGGACAAGAGGATCGGTTCGAATGGATTTAAGTTTCTATTGGTCGGTTTCCGCGGCTGATTCTCATCTCTCGATTCTTCTGCCACGACGAGACGGAGGGAGAGACGGGGAAAAAACACAGTCCCTCGCGAGTTCGGTAAATGGCGCACTCTCGCGAGCTGTGTTTTTTCGTCGTTTCGACGAGGTGCTTCGTTGAATTCGTCGGGGAAACGGGATCAACAGCCGGAGTAATCAGCTCTCTTTAACCACGCACGCGACTATAGATCCCCGGCAGAAGAAAACGAAACGAACCGGCTTGGCAGTTGATGAAAGCTTGTTTTCACCGCGAACCTGAACAACCCCGAATGCGCTTATCGTTGCGACGCCGGGCAGAAACGAGCCCTGAATACGAGACGGAAAATGAAAACGTTTAGAAATGTGTGAGGGCGCGCGCGCGCGCGCGCTGAGGGCGGTGTCTTCGTCGAGGCGAACACGAACGATACGTATCCACCGTTCACCGTCGATTGAAAATCGCGCGCGTGTGTCTTCTTGGCGTTCACTGTTCGCGGCAACTCCGCTCCGCTCCGATGCGATTCCTTTTTCAAAACAGTTACGAGTCAGCGGACATAATCGTTCGAGAGGGGCTGCCATCGGGCTGTGGAGGAGGTGGAGGAGCAGGAGGAGAAAGCTTCCGTCCCTCCGCACGATATCTCGACGACGTACGTGCGCGATATCGAACGTCGAATCGGTGGTCATGTGGGTTAAGTGCACCCGTTTGAACGTCTATTCTAGACGCGCGGCCTTTGTAAGTCCGTTTTACAGAAAATCGTACGCTTCACGTGCCCGATGTTTTACAGAAACGTTCCCAGCTGCGTTTCAAGCAATATTCAGAATTTTCGCGAGAATTTTAAACAAAAGTTTGCGAACTTCTGATTAAACTCGCGTAATTGGAAATCGAACAAATTATTCAATTAAATTACAGCATTAACATTGTCTGTACAAAGTTGCATGTCAATCGGTTCGCTAGTATTCGAGATACCGTTCGATGTCTCCGAGGCCATAACGTTGCAATTTACGCAAACTTTTTAATGAAACTCCAGGAGAACCTTCTCGGGAAGATACCGTTACTGGTATCGAGAAAAAAATATCAATTGGAGAAACCGATTTTTCCGTCGATGGGAAACACGCAGGCGAGAGACCTTGTATCGAGAAAACTCGATGAGACGCGGCGGGCAGACGGAAAATGATCTCGTTCCGGTAATTGCTCGGCGCGGTTACGGTTGCGAATTCGTTAGCGAATTTCGAACGGAGAGTAAACGCGAGAAAGCGCGCAATCGGCCGGTCGGTCGGTCGAACCGAGGGGCTTTGACGAAACCAGGTAAAAAAAAGAGAGATAAAGAGAGAGAAAGAGAGAGAGAGAGAGAGAGAGAGAGAGAGAGAGAAGAGTAGAAGAGGAAAAGAGAGAATTTTACAGTTCTAATTCGCCTCTTCCGATAACAATACTTGGCCAGCGCGGTGGATTCCGTCGCGCCGCGCAAGAATTTAATTGCGACGGTTTTTCTTTGTTATTATTCCCGCTTGACGAACACGCTGATGCCGTATAATGAGATCTTCCGTTATACTTTCGCGACGGAGTAAAGCCACCTCGCGCGTCACGTCAAGCGTTATCCTGCCTGTTTTTCTTTCGTATTCCCTATTGTTCGGTCGAACAAAAGGGTGAACCGAGGGGCTGCGCCGCCTCCGGCGCACGCGCTCTCTTCTCGCGACCGAATACATTTCATACGTTTCATACGGTTCACACATTTCGCGCGTTTCCATACACTTCATACACTTCATACACTTCGTATACGGTTCATACGGTTCGCGTACATCTCGCTTGGCTCGCAATTAAATTGTTCTTTTCGGATGAGCGCCGCGCCGTTCGCGATCGCACATTTCGGAGCCCCGGCTCAAGAACCGACGACCGATCGAATTGTTTTCCGACGGATCCTCCTCGCCGTGGAGAATTTTCACGGTAATCCAAATGGTCAGTGTTCGATGAAAAATGCAGAATTGGCGCCCGGGATATCGTTTGATGGAACAATTCCATTAGAGTTTTCGCCTGGGATCGGCTGACAAGGGATGCGGGCTGGGATGGAGATGGAACGAGAGGAAATAAAACGAGGGTCGTGAGAGCCAGGAGCCATGCATGGCAAGAGAGAAACCCGGAGATAGAGAGAGCAGAAGAGAGGCGCGTACGAACATTTTTCGAAAAGAGCTCGGAAAAGCCCCAGTGGCCGGTTGAATCGTGTACACAATGACGTTTCGTAAGGCTGCAAAGGGACTTTCCTTCGAGCCGGAACTTTCCTCCAGTGTGTCCTAGACTCGTTCCGAATTTCCTCCTCCGGCGACGCTTATTCCCACGAATTATTCGTGTCTCGAACACGATATTCCCGGCCTCCCGAATAATCGACGAGCTACCGTTCCATTTTCTTCTCGATTCGCCCGACGAGAATAAACGATGGAAATGGCGTTGCTCGTCTGTCAGCATCCGATCGGAGGAAGATTTGAAATTTTTGACAGGAGAGAATAGTACCTTCGCGCCGACCCCCCGTATCTGTCGACCGATTACAAACTGAAATTCCGCCGTCGAACGTGTGCGCGCGCCCCTTTTAGCCTATAAAATTTGTCTCTGTCCGGGGCGGCATGGCATCGCGCCGCTGTTACGCGTATAATGGGTTAATGACCGGTTGCCGCGCATACGCGAGCACTTATTGTTTATGCTATGAATAGTTTATTCCGTATCGTTGTTCGCCGACGTCCGGCCACTGTGTCGGTCGGCCACGCTTCGACGATGCACAAGCACCATTCGCCAAACCCCTGAAAGCGTTTTGCCCGCAAACGAAAGAACGTAAGTGTCGCGTTGTTGCGCTTTTACGCAAATTACGCACGCCATGAATCGCAGTATAAAGAATGGATAATATGGGACTATTATACGTCAAGTTTTAGATGGAAAACTTGGTAGACAATTTTTATTTTGCCTCATGATCCGCAGTTTATTAATCGCGTCTACAGTCTGCGCCAAGAATGTTCTCTGATCTTGTCCCTTTGAATGCAGAGTTTTAAGACAGAATAAGAAGATCGGTTCCAAAAATCGCAGGAGGTAAAATTAAAACTGGCCACCGGTTTGGTCGACGCGGGGATCATTCGATGGGGAATAGCGGTTTGGCAGACGAGAGCTGTACATCGATTTCCCGCCGGCTGCTCTCCCGCCGTGTATGTGTGTGTGTGTGTGTGTGTGTGTGTGTGTGTATGTGTGTATGTGCACCGGCGAAATGCATAAATAAAGCCGCGTAAAAGCAGGAAACTCGACCGTTGTTTTCCGCTCGCGTGGACCGGGTTAAATGGCGGTAACCGTGCTGTTTTGTAAGTGGCGCTCGGGAAATTTGTCGGAGAACGGAGAAGGGAACTCGCGCGATAAAACTGCTTCGGGAGATACATGCGGCGAAACGAATTAAATTTGCTTCCACCGTTCGGCTGCGCTTTTTCCGATACTCCTCTCTCTCTCTTTGCTTCGGGAGATCTACGTGGACGGACGTAGATCTTTACCGGGGTTCCATCGACTCCTTGGGGCGCTGGCCCGTGACTCTGGATCGCTTTTAGACAGAGCTTCGGTACAGACTGCAAGCCTCGAGCTACGTTTTATAAGGGTTCGCTCGTTTTTAGCGTTATCTACTTCTATATCGGCGCTTTGAGCTTGTAACTGAAACCTAAACGTGGATCATGAGGTAGATCAAAGACTGTACGCTGTGGGAGAGATCTAAATTGTCTGAAGAAGCAGCCATGGAGGGCTAATAATCGTAAGGTTCGATAATAATTAGCTGTACGGATCGATAGTAATGAGAATCAGAAAATATTGCGATTCCTTGCTGTCTTTGGGTGAGGTAGGTGTGGCCTGAGTTGAGGAGGCGTGGCCTGGGGTTAAAAAGGCTTCCTTGGCCCCAATTGAGCCTAGACAGTATACCAGTCTCAGCGATTCTAGTTTGTCACGATTCTCGCTGTCTTCAGAGCCAGTACAGTGCTCCGAAGAGGATAGAGTAGTGAAACCTTGTATTTTAGACGCTTCGAAAGTAAATAGCAGACTATACCAGTCTTGGCGGGTCAAGTTTCTCGTTTTGACCATCCGCCTCTGTTTTCCCGAGTGAAGTGGGCGTGGTCCAGTCGAGTAGGCGTGGCTCCGCAACTCTCACTGCCACCGGAGCTAATATAAAGCTCCGTGGGGCAATCAGTGCTGGTGGTTGGCTCGTCGGCCATATTTTCGGAGGCTCTGAACGTCTCGAGTAGAATGTGCGAGCGTTAGCGGATCGGGTTCGGAGTTTCGTCGAGGTTCGTTGAATCTGTTTGATCGTTCGCGGGCCGGGGATCGAGCGAGAATAGGAGGGGGACAAGCTCGGGAGTTGAATCGGATCCAGATGCTGCATCGGGGGCTGTCGTAGCCGAGAGCTGAATCGCGTAAAGACTGTTCGGGGTTACGAGGGAAGAAGACGCAAAAGAGGAAAGGGTGCGAGAGCTCGCGAAGGGAATTGAGGAGGTAAGAGCTGGCGTCGAAGCGACGACAGAAACCTGTCCGGAAGAGCAAGTTGCTCTCTCGCGTTCCCAGTCGTCGTCGTCGTCGTCGACGTCGTAGTCGTTGTTTGTATTTTCGAGGCTGCAGCGGCGGTTACGAGGGGCCTTCAAAAACTTTTAATTAATACAGATGACAAGTACACAAAGCCTCGGCCGAGCAAAGAATTTCGGAACAAAGGAAAGAGAAGAGTATTGTTGTCGAGTCTTGTTACGAGTGACGCGTCGTGCCGTTTCCCGTTTCGTCTCGACCCGACCCGACCTGACTCGACTCGACTCGTCTCGTCTCGTCTCGTCTCGTCTGGCCGCGTCCCGACGCCCGGCGTCCCGTCATCGTCGAGGGAGGCACAGGGCGAAAGTAGGGATACACGGACCGGCACTCTGCTCTGCTCGGCTCGGCTCGACTCGGATCCGCGCGAGAAAAAGGTCCACAGGTGAAAGGCCGACCGGGGAGCAGAGATAAAAAGCGTAAGTAGAAAGGAAACGAGGAGCAACGCGTGGAAACGCGGCCGAACAAGCTTCCGTGTCAGCATCATCCAGTTCTCTTTACTTCCGCCTCTGTGTTTCGTCCTTTCACGACGACGAAAGGAGACGCCGGCGACAAGGGGAACGACGCTTTCCACCCAGCGTTTGCCCGTTTTACAAGCTAACACGCGCCGACTGTTTCTCGCTTCTCCACGCCCTATCGCGAGTCACCAGTAATCGGTCGCATTGACCCTTGACCGACGTACCGGTCGTTTCGATTAAAATTTGTTTTCGCTGTATAATTTGTAGTAAAAAATGACCATTGATAGAACCAGAAATAAAACTTCCACTAGTTTTGTCCGGAGTACTCGGTCAATTCTCGAGCAATTTGGACCTTCTTGCTTTTACAGATTACCGACTAGATCTTGTTAAATTGCGTCCGAAGGAATTCGCAAACAAGCAATCTATTTTCGAGATTTTTTGACAAGCTCCTGACCACATCGATTCAGCTACCATTCTGCAACAGATCACTTTTCCCCGGAATTGATAGGTGCAACTGAAGCCACCGCTTCACGGTTTACAAAAAAATACTTGGTTTGTTTATTCCCGCGTACCCGGTTCGCCGCTACATGTTCCGCTTTTTTTAACAAAAAAAAAAAAAAAAAATAAATAAATAAAAAATGTTTTGACACGGTATGGTATCATAGGATACCGCAACTACAAATATCGGTGCGCCAAAATTTGTAAGCACAACAAATTGTTTGACACCCGTCTTCCTTACGTAATAAAGAATGTTCGACGAGCACGTTCTTCCTCGATATGGTTCCAGTTTGATCGCAGCCTACGCGCGAAAACTGTGGTAGAATTTCCGCGCTGTAGTTCGGTAATTAATAGGTGTTGATTTATCACCGGTTTAACATTGAATAAATTCCGGATCGACCGAGTGCCCCGTTAAAAAGTCGAAAATATTGTTTCAGCGGAGGCAGATACGAAAGCCGCGAAATCCATTACGCGAGTGTGCGTATGTATCGATTGTGAAGAGCAACGTTTATTCCATCGTCCGGTCGCGGATGGTTCGACAGGATATTTTTGTTCCGACAGCGGAAACATTTTTGCCGATGGAAAAATCCAAAGTCGTGCTCGACGACGACGGACTCCGTGTCGGATGAGGGACGACGTGTTCCGTCGAAACGACGGATACACGAGTCGGGGAACGCCGCGAGTAGTCATCGACGATAAAAAAGATCGGCGTCTTCGCCGTGCCGTGCCGTGCCGTGCCGTGCCGAGCCGCGCCGCGGCGGTTTTGCTCGTGGACGAACGAAAACAGGGGGAGAGGAACTTTTAAGCCGAGAGGAACTTGGAGCGCGACGCCAGATTTTAATTAGTCTTTGCCATGGTCAGGAGCCGTCGCGTCGATGCGCGCGGAAATTTCCGCTCCTCGACTCGGCGGCGAAACTTTAACGACCGACATAATTATACTTAATTGCGTAGTCGGGGAATTTAATAAAACGACATTATCGCTTATCGGGCCGCGGCGTTAACGCTTCCGACGCGACGACGCTCGTCGTATTAACCCTTCCGTCGCGCAAATCTTCGTTCGCCGCGGAATCGAGCACCGTCTGCTCTGTTTTCTTATTTTGCTAATTATTCCGCTTTCATTCAGCCGTGTTCGCTATCGTTTCCCAGGAAGTTTTCATTCTCTTTTTAATCCGACGAGCAATCCTTTCAGTTTATCGTACCGTAGAGTCCGTAATGCTGTGAATTATGGTGTATTTACGTTGACTGAGGCTAAATCTTTGTCGTAACTATTTTATCTCGCTTACGGTGCATTTTCGCAGTATTGAATAGAATTAAGGAATATACGTTGCAACCAATCCACTATAATTAGCGAAGAAAGGAATAAACTTCTATACAACAATTCGCAGACTCTAGCGATTACAGTGTGTAGAAGGTAAAGGGTTGAGGGCAGGATCAGCCATAAAAATGGTGAGTTACCAGGGATCAGAGTCAGCCCCCGCTAGTTTCTAATTAAACGTCCCATCGAAGTCTTCGGTTTCGGCCGCGTCCGGAGTGAAAGACTAGCCCGGGGTTTCGGTACCGATCTGATTAATGTTGCATCGTTCGATCGTTTGCCCCCCGTATCGATCTCCGTCCTCTGGTAAACGGAAAGCCAAATGAACGAGGAAACGACGGGAACGTTGCGCACAGGGGCGAGAGTGTGAGCGGGGGGGTTGGTGAGCCTGGAGTTCGTCTCGTTTGCGGGAGAAATCGTTTACACGTGTGTGCACGTCGGTGCGTCCCGATGTGCCCCCGTTCCTCTCATTATTTGGAATCGCACGCGTACCTACGTGCCATGCCGGCCAGGAAACACCAAGATATCCATTCGTGCCGAATCGAAAGCACTCGGCAACGCGTTATCCCCGTTTTCCGACGGATTTCCCTGTTACACTGACGACCAGAGCACCGTACTCGCAAATGACTATCTTTGACCTGAACCGTATTTAAATGAAATTTCACGAAAATCTCATTGTGTCCGGTAGCCTCTTGAATTTTCAGCGTATAATTGTCAGCGAGAAATTCAGCTCCACGAACAACCTCTACTTGCAAGTTTCCTGGTTTTCATTAAAATAGTCAGATTATAATTTCTAATGAGCATCCAAAGCAGCTGTGAATGTGGATGAGCATCGAAATTGGGCCGGTTCAAAGATTGGAAATTGACTCCGAAGTGTTTCCGGAAACGAATGACCCAAAAGTTGCCCCGTTTCCCAAAATTCTCCGTTGCCCGAAAAGTTGGCTCATTCATCAGACGTAATTTCTACGCTAAAACTTTGTTGCCTGGAGCAGTTTTCTGACCGACAGAGGCGGGAAAGAGAATGCGACGACCGCGATTATTCGACCATCGAGCGATTATTCTCGACGGGGTCGTCGATGATGGGGCTCGTTGCGGCAGATCGGAATTTTGATCGATTCCCGGCTCCTCGGGAGAGCACAGTGAGTTTGCGATCGAGAGAGCGAGAGAGGAGATGCTCTCTCGCGGAGACGTTCGTGATCGATTATGGGTGGCCGAGCCGCGATACGCAATCTCCCGTTATTTCGCTGTGTATGCGTTTAATATTCGATCCGCGAGACTCGGTGGCGGAACGATACGAGGCTGCGAGTTTCGTCTCTCCGACGACGACAACGACGACAACGACTATAGTCTGCGAGGAGAGGAAGCTCCTACGGAACTTAATACTGGCCCGATTTCCTTTCCGCGAACGGTGCGCGATATCGCGATAAAAATTTCCATACGGCGGGATCGCGGCCGGAATTCTCGCGCCGCGCCGCGCCGGTAAAGAGCCGCAACCGTTTCGAAGGGATTTGCCCTTGCTTGGATCACGATCCCGAGTTTCGTCGTTTCGAGGATGATCTAGCCTGCTTTCAGGACTCTCACGCGCGAAAAACATCGGCGTATATTCACCTTTGTCGGGTTCGATCGCGTAACACTCCGAGAGACCGAGGAAGAGGGAACTCGAAGACACCGGCTCCTACGGTTTAATCCGTTTCCGCCCGATTTTCAGCCCCTCTTTTGTTCGTTCCATCTCGGTTTAGCTCGCGACGTCGTCGTCGTCGTCGTCGTCTTCGTTGTCGTTGTCGTCGGTGACGGTGGTGGCGGTTCCTTTGCCACTGACAATTGGATTCGCCGCACTACTCCCGTCGAGTTACAGATTTTTCCTTTCCGCGAAAATTTCCTTAGAGTCCCCTTTGACAGGGGATCCCCCCATCTCGGAGAGTTCTGTTCCCTCCTTGGTTCCCTCTTTGGTCCTGTTCGTTCCCTCGTCCCTGGAATTCGAGCGGAGTGGAGCGGATTGGAGCAACGTCTCTAAGTACCGTGGAAGCAGGTTCGTTACCGGTCGTCGTCCCTGTTTTCTTGCGGTTTAAGAGCGACGCCGGCGAAGATTGCTCCGTGGAGCAGTCTCCTGGCTCCTGGGAGCCGCGGGGACACGCCTATCTGGCCCTGGCCACGCCTAGTGGACGCTGACCGCGCCTAATTGAGTACCCTACAGTTTTGCGATGAATTTGCAAAATTCATCTTTCGTATCGTTTTCTTGAGTTTCTTCAGAAATAATTTAGAGCGCTCTCCAGGGCCAAGAGTAACTGCATCTCGATCCACGAGCAGAATCAGCTCTGGCCGTGATTCGTTTCGAAGATAGAGAGAAAAGCGCTGGATCGTCCGTTTTCCCAGTGATTGATGCGGAAAGGATGTTCAGGAATCATTGATAGCACGCGACGTACGTGATGTCCGTCTTCTTTTTTTCGCCGTCGCCTGGTTTTCTTTTCCGTCGCGTCGCGTCGAGCAGAGTTCGAGTCGCGTCGGATCGATACTCTCGGACCCATACGCGAACCCGGTTGTTCGATCGATACGAGAAAATTTATGTAGGTGGCGATAACCGATGCCCGCGACGAGCCGCAATTACGATTTCGAGCGTAATTGGCGACGGCCGGAAAGACGACGCTGCTCTCCGATTACTAGTTGCCGATTCAATTAGAGGATGTATCAGCCAATTAAATCGGCTTCCGACGAATATAACGACGGCACTCTCTGCCGACGATTCTTTTTTTTTTTCGAGCGGCAATCTTTCCACTCGACCGTCGCGACGTCGCGACGCTTGTCTCGTCTAACTATTCTATCTCTCGTAAAGCTTCTCCTGCGAAAGAGAGTTTCGAGACGCGCGCCGCCGCGAGTCTCTTTGCGAAAGAACGGATTCCGTGCTCGAGTGGGTCTTGATTTTTAACTCGTTCCGTGATCAAGGCCATTAAAGAGGAGGGCGACGGGAGAGGAGGGGCAGACGTCGGAAGGGAGAAAACGTTTCTCGGAGGGATTCGAATCTTTGCCGT
This sequence comes from Lasioglossum lativentre, assembly GCA_916610255.1. Classification (NCBI taxonomy): domain Eukaryota; kingdom Metazoa; phylum Arthropoda; class Insecta; order Hymenoptera; family Halictidae; genus Lasioglossum; species Lasioglossum lativentre. Next base: position 33,082,130 of record OU744355.1, on the reverse strand, counting down.
TCTCATACACTCGTTTCTCGCGTCTACGTGCTCGATTACCGGCAAATTTACTGCGTAATAAAACGCGACCGCCTGAAACGCGTGTTATCGAAAAACCGTGCCGATTTTCTACGCGCTCGTACCATAGAAACTTTGCCCCCTCTCTCTCTCTCTCTCTCTCTCTCTCTCTCTCTCTCTCTCCTCTCGCGTTGATCGCTCCGTGACGAGTCCACGGTTCTTGCTCCTCGATCTGGGAAACGATTTGCAATCGTAAAGGTCGCGAAACGAGTGTAATCCTTCGTCCACTAACCTGGCCGAAACTGTTCTAGTTGGACACAACTGTTTCAAGTACTATGCCGTTTGGATTCGTTTCTCGATGATACTATTTTTACACGATTTTAAGATCGAAGAATTCGTACAGAATTGCTCAATGCGTCGCAACAGAGAAAACGTTTGGAAAATTGTTTTTCATCTCTGTTGGCAGCCAGTTGTTTTTGCGTTATGAACGGGAAGTTGATTTTAGTTAATACAAACCTTTGGAGTGTTTCGGAAACGCAACAAAATTATTCATGAAATGTTTGACCCGTAATTGGAGTCGGTGTGGCGCGCGTTTTCAAACGTCAATAATTACAAAAATATACGTAACGAGAGAGCGTCCCGAGTGCCCGAATTCGAGATGTAACATTAGCACATTGTTTTCGAGGTACTAGATTGTCTGAGAATAGGAGGAATTTCTTTTAGATGAAAACCTAAAATGGATTTTCAGCTGTACCCGGTGCGCGAGCTCGTTACGAGCGGCGAATGAGCCGCATAAAGAGTGGAATTGTGGACACGCAGCGTCGAACGTGGAAGTTTAACGAAAATCGCTCGTCGCTGGTATTATATTTCCGGAACGGAGAAATAGTTAATTAAAACGGCCGTAATTTACCCGGTGAAAGAGCGACGCGCACCGATACACGCTCTCTGGTGCAGCGCGTGTAGCCGGCCGACTGCGCGGCGGTTTTTTCATTTACGTAGAAAGCGCGGCTCATTGCTCGGACCCGAACTCCATTATGATTTAATCACCGGGCTACTCGTGAGTCGGTGCTCGGGGATTCGTATATACGGCGTTCTGTTGCAGTTATCGTTTGTTGCACGTTGCCATTGCCGTTCCCGTTCCCGTTGTTGTTGTTGTTGCGACGACCGTATCGCGGGGACCGGTAGCAAGATAACCAACCCGCAACTCCGTTTAGTAAATCAACACCGAAGTGCATCGATAGCTCGCATCGGAGAGCAAGAGAGAGAGAGAGAGAGAGAGTGAGAGGGGGGGACGGAGGGACATTCACTTTTACCGCGAGTGCGGGGCGCGGTATACATCAACGCGACGATCAACTAATTATCAACGCAACCGAACTCGTGTCAACATTAATCGCGGTCCACGACGGGCTCAATTTACAATTTATAAACATCGGGACCGGCAACGGTAAAGTGGCCGAATTATTTTATCGTCGGGCTGTGTGAGCTGCACGCGTACGCTCGTGCACCCTTCTACTCTGTGCTCGCTGGTTCTGCACGCTCGCGAACGCGCTCAATTTTTAGCGCGGTGTGCGGCGTCCGCCCCCGGAGAGCATCGTTGAAAAATCACCGCCCTCTCTCTCTCTCTCTCTCTCTCTCTCTCTCTCTCTGTCACACCGGCGCTTTTGAATTCCTTTCGGCCTGGCCGGAATTTTCATCCGCCGCGGACGAGAAGAAAGGAACCACGGGAGAAGAGAGGAACACACCGACGAGGCGACGGGAAAAGAGAGGCGAAGAATAGCGGCGCGGGGATACGGATATTTCCGAGCGTAATTTTCCAGTGGACGGCGCCAAGAAATGTTTATTCATAAGTTACTAGAATGCGCGCGATGCGCGATTGTTCCGCGACGTTTTACACGATCGTGCGCGGGACCCGGTGGCCGTCTCGTCCCGCCGGTTTTACTGGCCTTCCCCGTTTTTCCGACGATCCCCCCCACCACCCCACCCCACTCGTCGCGCACCTGCTCCGATCCCGCCAGGAAAACGAGAAACCGTCGCGACAGACCCTTTACCCACCGGCCAATTTTTTTTTATTCTCCTATTTCATTCCCCGAAGTTTAAAGTGCGTGGAATATTATGTTCAAACAATTTTTTGAAGTTCGAACCGCGGGTGTGCTCGAGCGATGGAGAGAGAGAGAGAGAGCGGGAGCTGGCAGATCGAATCGGGGGCAGCGCTCTGTGTGTGAACTTTTTCACAAATTTTTTTTTAAACTACCCATCCAATTTTTGGTCAAATATCGAGGGAATGTTCTGCGCGAGCTGGCGCGCTGTAGGGTTCCCCATTTTTTTTCGCTAGCTCGATTATTTGATTTTTTGGAGGTGGTTGAAATCGACTCATCGGTGGAAATTGTACTTTGCACTATATACCGACACCGGCTCTCTATAGGGATCGGAATTTTTCGAAAACGTTACTGTATTTTATGCCTTTCAATTTATGTACCGAGAGGAATTTTCGATCCTGAACTCTCTAATTACCCAAGAAAACAATCCTAAGCATCGTCTATTCTCTCACGATCTACTTCTAGCTATAGTAGGCGCGCGGATGGAGGAGTGATAAGGAAAGCTCGCACGCTATTAGCCAGTTACTCCACCGTCTCCGCAGCCCCAGACGCGCGTCCTTATCGAGCAACCAACATAAAATGGTGAAGCGGTGCAGCCTTCCCGCGAGCTGACGCGTTCGTAGCCGCGGCATCGGTGGAATATAATGTGTTTTCTACAATCCCGGCCCCTTTGTAGTTTCGAAATACGTTAATCCGGATTATAAATTCGTAATTCCGGTTAAGCGGATCGGAGAGCGTTGTGCTTCGGCAAACCGTGGGGGTAGGGAAAAAACCCCGGGAAATCTATCGTAAACGTTATCGGATGACAGGCTCGGGCGCCAGTATGGCGGGTTATATCGGGCCCGTGTGCTTTTCGGTGCCGATTTTCGCCGATGCCCGGGACAAAGCCTCGCTGCCATCGGCCGCCGCCGCGTATTTCTCGAACGGTCGCTCGTAAAACAGGATACTTGGAGAGTTTAGTTACACAGGACGCAACGAAAGAACAGTATTACGCGGTCGAGTCGACGGGTCGAGAGAGAGAGAGAGAGAGAGAGAGCGAAGAGCAGCGCAAAAGGTCAACGTCGACACCGATATTTCCCTCCGGCGATCGTTTGCCGGACTCGAAACATCTTTTCCTTCCGATCCCCAGTCTCTTTCTCTCTCTCTCTCTCTCTCTCTCTGTTGGAAAAACAACGTTTCATTTGACGACGACGCGACGGGAAGAATAGATTTTATTGAGGGACGAATAAAGAACACCGTAACCGCGCGGGATTCTTAACGCATTCGCTGTCCCGATGTCTATGGTCCACGGCGATTTTAAGTTGAACGAGACCCTATAAGTTTTTTAAGAGCAACGATAGATTGTTTTCTTTTGAAACGATGCTGTGCTTCGGAGTTTAACGGCGGTCGTGCGTTGCGGCGCACTCCTGCGCTGTTATGGTAGAGTTATTTGACTCGAGTATCATGCTAAAAGCGATTCAACACTTTGAGTATCGACCAAAAATCGAAAATTAAATTGCTTCTTAGGATTTGAAAATGAATTTTCGCGCTAGTGTACCCATTATCCCGAATTTTCTTAGAATATGCAAAATGCAAGAAGGTTGGAGGAGTACTTAGTGTAACACGTCTTAACTTTTCAGTCCTCGTTCCAGTAAATAAATGAAATTCATTAAATAAATTCTTGTGGCTTACGTCACTCGACTTTTGCTTTAACCCCGTCGAGATTATTGGTCGAGCTGCTCGATTTTCACGAAGTTAGTATTTGAACAACTATAGCTCAATTATTGCAATATGGCTAGATCAAAGAAGACCCGAAGAACACAGCAGGATTAATGTAACAAGTTGTATTATGTACACAGTCTCTGCTCGAAACAAATACGTCGAGTTACAACAGAGAGAAGTTGAATGCTTTACGATATCTGGATACAGACATGCAGCAATTTTGCCTCGGGAAATAAGAGTTGAATAATTTCAGATCGCCCCGAACAGAATGGAATAATGGGCACGGAAATAAAACTGTCAAGCCATTACGGTTTTTTTTTAAAGGAAAACTGTACTGTACACAGTTCAACAGCACGACTACCGGGAAGTTGCAACAGAAGTTCTCGTTCCGTTAGTTTCGAAGTGGCTTCCTGGCTAATTATACGCATAGTATCACCGAATCAGTCTCACTATGGAGCGTGGAGAACTTCGTCCGAATTGATTATTTAATTTTAGACAGTGCCAAGTGTAATCTGGCAATAAATGCAAATTTGATCTAAAGATAACATTTTTAAACGATATCATACTAAATGCATCCAGGACGAAATACAGTCTAAAAGAAGAGTAACACACTTTTCAACACAGCTTGCGTCCAGAAATAGCGAATATACGAACAGAACCAATCGTTCTGAAAGCCTCAAATCTCTAATTCATGAACATCGTACATAAAATCACCATGACCTATATATCCGGCGAACGGACAAAAGAGTATAAAACGTCGAAGTTGGTTCAATTTTGATCCAAGTGGTATAAATCGTCTTTCTCGACAGAAGCAAAGTCTTTTTAAATCGAACATGGTTATTTCACAAGATTCATGGAACGGAGCACGCAAATTTTTAATAATCCGCAGATTTTATGCACCGGTGACAAAATTAGGCCTAGTGAATTGTGGAACAGTGGAAACATTAGAAGAACCTGCATACACTGTAACACCATTTCTAATTTATAAAAATTAGTCGAAATCAATTTTTTCTATCACTTCTGGTTCAAGCAATTTGATGGAGACATTTTTCCTCTCGCGTACAAATCTACGATCTAACACCTGATCTCGCGTTGCACTTTAAATATAGTTTTTAATTAATAATTCCGACTCTTACTCTTTTGCTCGTCCAGCATAGATAAATGATTCTCGGGACAGTAAAAGCGCAAGAATGTCTTGCCTAGAGAATGGAAAAATTGGCGCGAAAAGAACGGACGCAGGGAGGATCGACGCTGAAACTCGAATTAGCGTACGGGTAATTATTTCGCGCTCGCGCGGCTCTAATCGCGATTCCAGGCTCTAATAGACAGGTTATTGTAACGTTAAACCGTGTCGGACGTCTGGTATCTGGCGCGGTTGGATCTCATCGTCGCGATGGGGTCGGTAATTTCGTTATCTGCGCACTCTTTTTCCGCGTCCTCGTTCGGCAGCGCGGTGTGGCAATCGATGGGGTGAAACGCGCGAGGACGACTGGCGGTGCACATGAAACGAAAAATTACCACTCTTTGCGAACAAATTGCCCGCGACTTAGGCAATGTCCTAATTAAATATCGCTGGCGACAGAACCGCTGTTCTACCGGCCGATAAACAACACGAGAAAAAACAAACCGTATTCCAATTGACTGGTCCGCGTGAAACGAAAATTACCGTTCGACGAATAATTATTTAGCAAACAAAAGACTTCGTCCACCACTATAAAGCTGCGAAATTTAATCAAATAAATAAAATGAATCTAGCACGAATTTTTCGGCACCCAGTTCAGAAATTCGCGCCACGGAGAATAGTAGTAGTGGTAGGCGTACCGTCGAGACGAGGCGAGAAAAGGAAGATTGTTTCGAAGTAGCAACACACGCTTGGCAACTTACCCGGTCGGAAAGAGTGTGTCGGTGCGGTCGGTCGCGGACAGAGAGAAGCGAAGACCCGATTTTCTTGATGTCCGGGGTTGGAAGAAGAAGAAGAAGAAGAAGAAGAAGATGGTAGTCCGGCGTACTCCCAGGGGCCATCGGAGTTCCGTGGTTGGACGGCGTACGGTGTCCGTGGTTCTCGAGGCAGAGCAAAAAGGAATAAAGAAACTGTTTCTCTCTCCGCACACCGCACGGAGAAGAGTCTTGTGGAATCGCGCGTCGTCGGGGAGCGCAAGCGTCGAAGATCGCGGCACGCGTGTAATAATACTCTTCCTCTCTCTCTCGTTTTCTCGCTCTCTCTCTCTCTCTCTCTCTCTCTCTGTGTGTGTGTGCGGGTGCGTGTGCGTGTGCTGAATGATCTCTGTCAGATCTCGCGGATCCTTTTGCGGTAGAGACAGACACCACACCACGGTGCGTTTCGAAAGGTAGCAGCCTCGTGGTCGAGCCACGAGCACCGCCGTCCCTGGGAGTACCACGCGGACAAACATCGAGCTAGAAACTGCGATACGTCGGCCAGAGCACGGCGTCGGCTCACCCCGGACATCCTCCTACGAGGGAGACGCATGCGTCGCGTTTAAACCGACGCCGAAACCACCCTCTCCGCGCCCCTTCTGCAACCCCCTACCCTTTTTCTTTTTGCTGTTCGACTCTTTCACTTTCCCCACTGTGTTTTCGCTCGTCCACGCTTTCTTCTAAAAAAATCCTTCATTCTCAAACCCACCACCTTAAATCCACCTTTCGAAAATTAAAAAAGAGCCATTAAGACACCTGAATAGGTTCCATACTAAATCATCCCCCCGAGCAATCTTAAGCGGCGTCGATCGTAGGTTATTGTTTTGCCTGGTTTTTGCGATCCACGGGCCTCCGTCGGGACTACGACGACAACGACGACGACGACGAAAATCTTTCCCGGCGCAAATTCGTACGCGTTTCGTGGTCGGAACTCGGGCCAGAGGGGATGGAAACGCATGCGCCGCGCCGCGCCGGTAGGCTGCGAGGGGGTATCGTCGCGGGGTATGGGGGTGAGTCAGTCAAGCCGCAGCGCGCGTTCGGAAAACTACCCCTAACGCGATCTCTCGCGTCCTCGCGAGCGATTTCTAATTGAATCGCGAGTACGCGGACGGAGCCGCGCGCGTTGCCCCCTCCGTTTCGGGCACGGTGCATCATCCTTTGTTGTCCCCGCGGTCGCATAATCGGCCGACGAGTGCGCGAGAACCGCCGTGTGTCGCCTAAGCGAACGCGCGAACGAATGGAGAGGGCTCTTCGAGAGTGGTCATACTACTGGTGAAACCGCGAGCGTTTACGGGCACGGAATTCTATGTTTGTGATGGCGGAAGCGGCGGAGGAATTAAATCTGCCTTGAATTTAAAACTGCCCCGGCCTGGAGGCTTCGAGGAAGTGACAGTTAGTCGAGCTAGCAAAAGTAGGGAATTCTGGAAGGGTTGCACGGAGGTAGTTCCTTGCGGAGATGGCTGAAGAATCGAAGGGATAAAATCTGCCAGGAATTTGAAAATTCTAAACTTCCAGATAGCGATTCCGAGCAAGCACAGTGTTCTAGAAAGTATGCCCAAAGATTTCGATGACAGGTGACCCGGAGAACCTGCCAGAAATTTCGAAACCCTAAGCTTATGAAGAGGAATCAAACTAACAAAACCCGAAATTTAACTTGGTGACAGTGATTCGAAATAACCTGAGAGGATTGCGCAGAAATTGAGATGGCAGAGTAACCAACGCGACAGAGCCTCAACAACCGTGAGCTTTAAAGTCTGATCCGTTCTCCAAAGTGTTCGCCGGAAGCTTGTCGAGGGTAGCGTGCTTGGAGGCAGTTTGTCATCGGCGCGGGATCGTCGATGGAAGTAGCGATCGTCCCGGCGATCTCGAGGATCGGGGGAACGAGGGTGGCAACGAACGGGTCGACGAAGTCGGTGGTGAGGTAGAATGAAGAGGAAGACGACGACGACGGTCCTGTTCGAGGCTGGCAGGAGCAGCGAGGCAGGCTCGAGGCTGGCGATGTAACGTCGGCTGCCGGAGGCCGAGTATTTTCCGGAGACAGGGTGGACGCGTTCGCCCCGGAGCCCTGACGAAAAAATATGGGATGGTCGTGGAATCATCGGAAGAAAGAGTCTGGGTAATCGTTTGGTGACTGTCGGGTACACCGGACGAGCTGGGTATGAGCGATTTCGGCGGGTCGCAAGAGGGGAGGCTCGGCGGAAGACGTTTGTTCTGGATCTCGGTGATGCTGTTTGGTTGCGTTGTCGTCGCCGTCGTCGGGGCTGGTTGTTAGCGAAGGATAGAGGAGAACGAAGGAAGAGACGAAGTGCGTGGTTCCCCGGGGAAATCCGTCGAGGGGGTACTTTTTGGGAACGAGGTCGGTGACGTCGTTCGCAAAATCGATCTTCTTTTCGCGATTGCCAGCCAAGACAGAAGAAAGAAGGTGCGGACGAGGAATACGAAGAGGAGCAACATCGGTGGTGGTAGCAAGAGGAAGAGGAGGAGGAAGAAGAAAGAAGAAAGAAGAATGCAGGAAGCAAAGGGATGATGTGAACCGCGCGCGCGGCACACTGCTCTACTCTTTCTCTCTTTCTCTCTCTCTTTTTATCTCTCTCTCTCTCTCTCGACGCTATCTCTCGCGTTCAAGTAGGAGAGTGTGCGGTCGTTAACGATGCTCGCGGAAAACTTGTCGTTTTTATCTTTGACCGTTTCCACACGTAGGATATAGAACGGCGTGCGAGCGGGGCCCCGCCGATGGTAAATGGCGCGTGTCGATAGTTGCGCTCGGTTCTCGCTGAATAAGCGTTTCCATTTCCCTCGCGTGTACGCGTTGTCCGTCACCCATCGGCCGAGCGGAAAGTATTTTTTTACAAGAGCGGACAGTCGAATGTTACCCCGGTGAATCGGCCGCGAGCGACGGAAGATCGTCGCCGATCGTAATATCCATTTTTTCTCGCGCACTGCTCGAGAAATCGATCTCTTCCCCCCGTCCAATTCCCTGGTCCACGGTTCGCGATCTCTGCTACCCTGAAGATCATCGTCCACGACAGTTTCTCCTTTTCGACCGGTGAAAAATTTCGACGTCCAGCCAAGCAAGCGGAGAGTGAAGGTGGTATGTTATGACGAAGGGTGATTTGTATTTTCATAGGTGGAACGCTGCGTCGGTGGTAATTAGTGTGCAGTGATCAGGGGTGACCGAGGGAAGACGGGAAAGAGGGTGGTCAATATGACTCCTATTTTCCTCGTCCTGTTGGTGGCACTCGACCCGATTGTCGCGCAGCATAGTGGTGAGTAATCGACCAGAGAAATCTAATTTACGCGAAAGACTGTGTGTGTTGCGAGCAACCGGACATTCACGAACTGTCTTCGAACCGGTTGAGGACTATTTCCGCGACACTGTGTGACGGACACTATGAACACTATACCGTGGCCATAAATATTCGGCGCCGATCGTCGCTAGAATCGCTCGGACTCCTCTCCGCTCGAACACGAGCGGGGACGAGTGGACTGACGATCGTGTCGGCTGCGTGTTTCGACGACTCGTCTTTTTTGTTCGAATTAGAGCACCATCGGTTTTACCGGGTCGCGACGGTGGGAAAAATGTCGGGGAACATTCAAGGTCTTTAAACGGGGCCGCCGTATATTTTTATTATCGTTGGGAAACTGGCAAGATTCAGAGCTCTGATAGCGCGATCTTAATGCGATCTAAAGTCCGAGAGAAAAAGTTTTTACTGCCTGAAACTGAATTATGCTTCTCTATGACATTTTTCGTGTCGTTTGAAACCGAAGCGGTGTGTGCTTATGGTGCTCTAGCTGAGAGGCGTATCGTGTGCTTGACTAGCATACCGAGTAGATCGTTCGAATCAGTTTTTCTATCGAATCGTTTGAAAGACAAAGAAACAGATTTTTCTACAAATGAGTTACACTGTCGACAAATTTGCACTCGTAGAATTGTTTTACAAATTTAATCGATGTCAAAGAGGTAGATCATCAGTTAAAAAAACAGCTGTTCACACATTTCCCGGGTACAGTTTTCAATCGTTAGTATTCAATTAGTGCATATATTTCCTAGTATCGTGTAGAAATCGGTAATATTCAATTGGTTGACACATTTCGAGCGAAAGTGCACTGCTTTCCGCTGGATTGACTAGCTCAAGTGAATACAAAAGAGAAATGTTTTTCTTTCTGCTTTTCATCAAGCCTGTTAAAAGATTGTCGAGGGAAATACTAGTAACGAGTTAATTCGCGGGATATGTGTCAGAGAAACGATCGTCTCGGCACGCAGCCAGCGTGACGTTAGCCCAAAGCGGTCGATCCTTGCGATCGATACGTTGCGCCGCGTGACACGCACGACACGCGGTGTCGCGTGCACGTTTCGCAGGGGGATAAAGAAAAAGTGAAAGGCGACTGTTTCGCCTGGGTGGTGTTTCAACGGTTCGGAACGACGCGACGCCTTCAAACGAGAGAAAATTCCACGTCGAAACGAAAACGCAGCCTCGAAGCTCCAATCGGCATTGGACCACTTACCGATCGAAGCTGCGAGGCTGACGTTTTCCGACGCGTTTTAGTGCGCGATCGACGGTGATCTAATCCACTTGTGGCTAAAAGCTGCGAACGTGTCGCGTGCTTCGCGTCCGTCGAAATCGTTGGAAAATCGTCCGGGTAAATGATCGCGAATCATCGCGAGTCGTGGCCAGAAGCTGCAGCCCGCGGCGAAGAAGACACTCTGCGAAAGCGAACGATCATCTGCGATGGATCGGGATCCATAGAAACTGACGAACCCGACGACGGACAGACGAGGGGAACGCCTCGTGGGCCTGTCCGTCCGTTCGCAGCGCTCTCAGCGCTTTCAGCGAGTCGCATCTCGCTCGAGTACAGCTCGGTCCTATGCTTTTCCACGGATAGATATACATATACATATATACACGCAGATATATAGTATATCGACGGATAGCCGCGCGTGTTTCGCCTGAATGACGAATCTCGGCCGATCATTGAATGGATTTCAGGGGCGGTAATCGCGGTAATTACGCGAATGCGTCGCTTCGGTGCTCGCTAATTCGACCGAGCTTTGCGAGCCGACTACACGACGATACAACTGCGACCTATTCTACTACATTTTCGGTAATTAATTGTCCGCGATCGACGATACCTTTTTATATGCCAACAGAGCTTCTCTTATCCGGAGACTCGACGTTGTAGATGGTTCTATGGATTGTAGGTCGTGCGTGGGGTCAGGGACTAGCATAGTGCTAGGCATAGTACACGGTTGTGCGAATACAACTTGGTTGGACCTTGTAGAGTCGCTAATTTGCAAGGGAATCGTGTGGATTACTATGTGACTGTTGTAAATGAAGTTTAAGCGTTTCTTGTAATTAGGCTGTGAACTTGACGCGTTGATAAGAGAATTTAATAGATGTATACGATGGTGCGAACATCAGAGAGTTTGAAGATCACTGTTTTATTATTTATTTCCGATTTCATGCAATTTAAGGGAAATTCAATTATTCCCCTTAACGCTAGAACCATCGAGCCCATCAAAATGACGGATTTCAGACGTTTTATTTTACAATTTGTGAAGTTGCAGAAATTTTTTTAAATCCTATGAGAAATATGCATAAATTCAATCCTGTTATTATAAAGGACTATATATGCATACAATATATCTCGACATATATACATATATCTCGTTTAGGGCTCGGTAGTTCTAACGTTAAAAACCGAGTCTGAGTAAACTTCTAGAATTCCGATTGTCGATTCGCGGCAGTCGGTATTTTCCCGGACAGATTCCATAACGTTCAGAGATATATCCGGCGATTGTCGCCGATGCTTCTCTTTAATCCAAGGTCTGAATCGCCGGCAGACGGTATCCATCGGCCCGCGAATGGAAAACTGTCGGTCAAAGGAGCCGGCGCTTCTAAGAAGAAGAAGAAGAAGAAGAAGAAGAAGTAAGGGAAGGTAAGGATAGAGAGGAGACGGTAAAGATGGGAACCGCAAAAAGAATCTCGAAAGGAGGATGAGCTCTGAATCCATAGTTAATGCAGATCCGTCCCGTCTGTGTCGTGGATAGGGAAATAGCCGAGGTCGAGCAAGGAAGATTTCCTCGGAGGTTCGCTCGCTGTCGCGCGTCCTCGAAAAATCATCCTCGAGGGTAGCAAGGGCGAAAGCACGACGGCCGGATGCCGCCGCCGGCTTCCTGTCTATCCATCTATTTATCTTTCTCTTCGCCTCTACCCTTCGAGCACAGCTCGTGCTGCTGATGCTACTGCTACTGCTACTGCTACTGGTGCTGTGCTCGTCCCCCGATTCGTCACTTCCGCGCATCTTTCTGAAAATACAACCTCTGACAATAAGCTTCGCGAACACCGTCCGTGCGAAATTGCTGCCCGAATATCGTTCGAGTTATCTTCGAGGCTCCCCGCTCTTGGGACGATGTTCGACGATGCATCTGTGCTTTTCTGGCGCGGGACGACCTCCATTGTAAGTCTGGTATCACAGATTTTTGGAGAAATTTTTGGAGAAATTTTTGGAGTACGAAGGAAGTTAGGAATTTTCTTTTATAGCGAAATCTACGATCTTTGATGCAATTTTTCAGATACCGGAGTTTCGGGGGAACTCTCACGGACGGAAATAATTGACACGGTTAGATATTATTTTCTCTCGTTGCTAAATACTAATCATTCCATTTTCGGGGTACTATTCTTGGGAAAGTGTGCTTTCCATAAATATGTCACTCTTTCATTCAATTCATAAGTATCAGAGCTAAAGGGAGGTTTTTGGGAACAGATAAAATTATTGACACAGTTGCATTTCTTCTGAGCTAAACCAACGTCAAAGTTTCCAATAGACTGTTCCCAGTTCTGTTTACGTAAAAATTTAAATGCTCACAGTCGTCCCAACCGAAGTACAGTTTATATAGATCGAGTTATTACCCAGCAAATGGTGGATCGAGCAGTGACGCTGCTGGACCTCGTGGGACATTATAAATTCGGATATGGTTATTCACCGTTTTTCAAACCTTTCTCGCCATTGGGACGGTCGAAATCTGCTAAACTCCATAACGAAGCTGTCGCGCGTACCCGGCAAGGACGCGATCCTTTGACCATACAATTCTGTTGGGGTGTACCTTTCCGTGGGGAGGGATGGTCGAGATTCCGCGTGGTTGATCGTGATGGGAACCGCGATAATTTACGTTCCGTCGGGCGCAGCGACGTGTTACGGCCCCCGTAGCCGTCGTTGTTTTTATCGGTAATTGACAGAGTAGACGTAACGGAAAAACGAGCGGACGGCCGCGAAAGGGATGGGAACGGTCAAAGCGCGCGCGGCGTGGTACACGCACGAAAAAGCGACACGGACGCGATAAGCAAAGAGCGCAGCTCTCGTTCGCGCGCGCGCGCGCGCGTTTGCTAACGATACGCGACAGCCTTCCGTGCGTTCTCGTTCCACAGCAGTCGTGCATTCGTGGCTCGCCGATTCTCCGTTCGTCAGTTTTTCAATTCCGTTCCCCATCGGCGTTCCCCGGTAAATTTCGTCCGGACCCCTAATTCCTCGTTAATTGGAAAAACGAAAGGCTGCTCTCTCTTTCTCTCTCTCTCCCCCACTGGACGAGAGGAAGCCGGACCAGCGAAAAGGAGATGTTCGTTAGAACACGATTTCAACTTTCGATTCGCGGGGCCAAGTTTGCGGCTCCGGGCGAAAGCCTACCGCGTCTACGATAAGGCGAACTCGATGAGTTTATCGACGATAAAAAAAAAAGCCAGGCGCGAGGCCAGCGGTTGGGGTCGACGCGATAAAAGAAGAACCGGGTGTGGGGAATTTGAATTCGGTGTCCGGCGATAATAAAACCACGTGTATTTCGTCTCTCGAGCATCTATCTTGCTTCCTGCGTTTCGGGAGGCGGGGCTAACACCGGTAGGCGTGGCATTGTTGCTCTCGCGTTCGACGGAGCGGAGCTGACCTGCGTAAGGCAATTTTAAACGTGTTTCTTGTGCTTATAAGACAATTGTATATCCGACTTTACCGGGTGTGATAAACTGTCTGTTTTAAATCCTGCTAGGAACAGAGTGCAGACAGATGAACATATCAGCGTCGGGAAGGTTTCCGTCAGCGTGATGATCCGCGGAGAAGTTGAAAGATAACAGAATCAGGTCGGCGATGGTCGAAAGAAGAAGAAGAAGAAGAAGAGTTCGCGGTCGCGGTGGTGGTCGTGAGCTTTCGCGGGTCGGCCCAAGTGGCTCGCGGGAAGAAGACGAAGAAGAAGGCCGTGGGGTGATAAAGTAAAAAAGTTACTTGAGCTATTTTATGGGATCCCACGGCGCGTCGGGGGTCCTCCGCGATCCTCGGCCTTCGAGGGGGTGGTAGAGGGAGCGAAAGAAGGTAGTAGCAGCGCAACGTAGCACAGCGTGGTAGGATAGCTTGCATCCTCCGCCGTTTCGTTCTTGCTTCGTGTCCACCCCCGTTGCGGGGCGCAGGCTTTTACGGTATCGAACGAGTGTCGTCGGGATAAGCTCGAGGTTGGCCTAGGCTCTCTCGCAGCAGGTATCACGGCGAACGCTGCCAACCGATGGATACGAAGAGGTAGACGAAGAAGAGACGGTAGACGAATGCCAGAGTAGGAGGCGCACGGTTTATCCAGGAGCGAGAGAGAAGCGGGGGTTGGCTTAGCCGCAACATTCTCGGGTTTACACCCCCGTCGCGAACTTCCCGTGGATCTGGGATTAGCCGTGCTAGGCGACGAAGGTTCGTTCGGGGAGTTAAACTGATTTTCCCGTAGCGTAGCGTCGGGGCGCGTGCACGCGATTTTTTCCTCGACTCCGAGTATTAGTAATTGCTCGACGCGCGCGGCCCCCTTGCTCCGAGAGAGGGGGGAGGAACGACGAGGAAATATCGAGGTTACGATGCTTGCCAGGCGATAATACCACCGCAGACGGCGAGAGAGATCGGTGGCCGAGCCTGGCGATAACTTTCCATCGGCCCCCGAAGACGTTGATATCAAGGCCGTGGTGCGGTACCACCGACGCCTTTTTCTCTTTTTTTCATTGGCGCGCTGTTTCTCTCCTTCTTTCGGCCGAGCGGCAATTTATGGGCGGCCAAAGTGCAGTTCGCTGTTCCCATCCGGCACCGAGTGTCATCTCCCTCGCGCACCGCGCATGCCAGATCGATCTAATTGACGTGTATATTATGGTGGTCCTTAGCTACAGCGATACCAAATTTTGTTCGACACTTTTCTTACCCTCTTAGATTCCGACACTTGGCGAGAAAATTCCAAATGAAACTACAAAATGTTTGACTACGTAATTTCTGTGTAATTCTGAGTAATGTAGTCGGATTCGAAGGTCTATCCTCCGTCACGTGTAAACGTAGTTTCCGGTCGGCCGCAGACTCCTGCGCGCGCGCCCGCGCGCGGCGTGTTAACGCCGAACAGAAACCGCACGACTCGCACGCGAGCGTCTTCGTAGTTGCGGTGAACGCCGACCGACACGGGTCGTAAGTAAGGAAACGGGAACCGCAATTTACCGACTTTAAGACGGGGGTGGCCCACGGTTTGCATACCATTACGATTACCGCTTAACCGAACGATCCGTGTACGGCGCGCCGCGAATTACGAGACGCAACGGCAACGCGGACGGCATCGTCTCCGTTGACGTCGACGTCGGCCATGCCCCGGGACCAAGTTTTGATTTTCCACAAGGTCCGGATATCCTGCGGGGCTCTCTCTCTCTCTCTCTCTCTCACTCTCTCTCTCTCTCTCCCTCCCTCCCTCCCTCCCTCCCTCCCCGTCGTCCCCGATAAAATTAGATTTTCCATGGAACTCGAACGAGAAACGGCTTAAAAGACTTTTTCTCGTAATTTCTGAAGCTGATCTTTAAATTGGATGACGTTTCTGCTAAGCGAAGTAATTAAAGTTGCGAACGTTCCCTCTCTCGCTCGTTCTCCCTTGCTTTCTGGTCCTGTCCCGCTTGGTATCCGGGGCCGAGATCGTTCCACGGGAAGGAGGCACACACTCGAGGGCCGTAGAAGATCGGTTTCCTGGGAATTTCGTTACGAAAATAGGGAAGAGCTCTTCTCCGTTTAATTTCTAGCGAGCCTGGACTCCTTTGGGATCGTCAGGTGTCGAGGGAAGGGGAGCGAGCGAGACTTCCGATGTTCGAGGAGAGAGCGCGGAACCGTTCAATTTTTTTTCGATGCCCTCGAGAAATCGCGAGAGACCGCGGGATCCGACTCGAGATTATTCGATTTCGAACAACCACGAGATTCCAGGCGGTGGGGTCGCCTTACAAAACTGCAATTAGTTCGAGTACGTGACTCGTCGACGTCGTCGTCGCCGTCGTAGTCGTCGTCGTCGGCGGCGTCGTCATCGTCGACGACGTCGTTGGCGCTGGCGTTGACGTCCTAGTTCCCCGACGTGCGCGAAAGGAAGCGTTGGACCGAGTCTCGCGCCGAGGAGCCAAGTTAGCACTTAATTCGCCGAGCTTTCAGTTTACGAAACTCTCGACAACCAGGGGACCGGGTGTGCGCTGCGCGCTTGCTTATGAAAAGAGAGAAAGATGCGCTCTCGGGGACGGTGCGAGCCGAGACGAAACGCTTCACACAGAGCGGAGAGGAGTGGAGAGGAAAGGAGAAGAGGGATCGAGCGCGAGCGCGGCGAGCGTACCAACCGAGTTTCGGGAACTGTGCTCGCTCGGACGGCGAGCTCGTTAAGGGCTTCCTCGCCGCCGTAACGCGGCCGTCTTTCGCGCTGATTGGGGCTCCGGTGACGGCGTCTAATTAATGACGCGTTGATCAGTCCAACCCGCTCGCCTCCGGAAAGACGAGAATACTCGCAGACCCCTCCCACTCGCCTGTGTTTTCCATTATTCTTCTGTCGCGCGCGAAACCTCGGGGACGGTTGGCTAGATCGCCAAGCCACTTTGCGATTTTTTGTCGGGGAAGCACGAAGTCTTTCGCCGTGGAACTTTTGTATAATGTTTCGTGTGTGCTTTAGTTAAGTTCTCAAATTTTTTTGTTCAAACAAGAATGTGACTTTGGCACTTTTTTTTGCCAGGAAACTACAAACTGTTTCACCGTACAGTTTACCGTGTAAAGTTTAGCTTATGCTCTAACGAGATTCTCAAATTTTCAGACCACTGGGAAATCAGAACTGAGCTTGTTATAAGCGATCAAAGTATATTAACTATCGGCTTTTACACCCTCCGCCATTAAACTTTTGTGAACTGTAAAATCGAAAGAAAAAATTGTATCGTCTTAAACCTGTACCTGTAACTATACTCACAGGTGTGCCGAAGATGTGTACGAAGTTCGAGGTTGGTCGATCAAATAGATCCTGCGCTATCGACATAAATTGAAGGACCTGCCGAGGCGGAAAAGTGGCGTCAAGCGTAGAAAAACCACTCGTTTCGATGGAAAACGCGAGTGAACGACCTCGACGGCAGGCAAAGCGTTCCCGGCAGTGTTAGGGTCGAAGGGGACGATGAAAATTAGGCAGGGGCACGCTAACGATCGTGGCACTGGTTGGGGTCCGCGTGTGGGTAAGCGGTTCTCGGACGGGCGATTAAGAGGATCTAATCAATGACAGAGAAAATAACGGGATAAACACCGAAGGGGAGTTCTTTTATCGCCGACAAAGTGGAGGTAGCACCCCCGACGATTTGCAGTAGCGGCACGGGGCGGGGTGGGAAACGCGCGGTTAAACGTCCGCGATAAACTCGCCAAGCGTGGGCGGGAGCGAGCGCGCAAAATCTGGGGCAGAACACGATGAAAATAGAGAGGGAGAGAGAGAGAGAGAGAGAGAAAAGCGCAAAACGTACTCGAGACAACGTAGATGGGCCGTTAAGATACGAACGCGAAGATTTCTGGACGGGAGGGACCGAAAGAGAAGCGAGAAAGGTGGAGGTCAACGCCAGTCGACGCGTAATTTCGCTGGTAATTTTGCGGCCGGTTTCCTCGCGAAACCCGCGGATAAGCCGATTTTACGGGTTCGACAACGGGAAAAGTCCTGACTACCAAAATTCCCACGCTCCTCGTGCAGAAACTTCCGAAACATTTCGGTGAAAAACGCGAGGTACGCGTCTCCGCGAAACACCGAGTGTAGAATATAGTTGATCGTATTTTTTCACTGGAAAAGCAGCAGAAGATATGTTAATTTTCTAAATTGGATGGTGAATGGATGAAGCACTAGGTAGAATTAACCAAGTAATCTTGACTAGATTTTCGGCGGTCCTTGGGTTCTACGGAGGGGAAACTATGATCTCGGTGCTTTTCATCGGAATCTTCGCCGGGCGTCTTTCGAAAGACGGTTTTTCACGCGGGCGTATACAAAGGCGGGCCAGAAACGGATTTATTAATCTCGCGAGCGGTAAGCGAGGCTCCCGTTATCGATCCGTCCGACCGCGAGAAGCTTTCGCGCCGCGCAAAAGAAGCAAAACGCTCGTGGGAGAGAAAGCGTGAGGGAGAGAGAGAGGGAGAGAGAGGAATGGAGGGCAAAACCGTGAGATTTCAAGACAGCGTTCCCCGTTGTTGCACCTGGAAACAGTGTCGATTCCGTTCCTCGGTTTAGCTACAGGCTGGCGCGAGCATGCAACTTTCGGAAGCCCATTCAGCCGGCTCGGTAAACTCACGGCAACGTGAGATCCCGTATCCGATTCGGTAGAGTGTAGAGAGAGAGTGGAACTTTCGGCGCGATTGCAGCGCGCTCGCAATGCTGCAACAACGACAGTCGGCAGACAACTTCGAGAAGCCGACAGTCTCGGGACAAAGGAGGAATCGCGGGACATAGGTACAGCGGAGGAAGAAGAAAGACGGGACGCGTCGAGCCGCGCCGGGGGAGAAAAACTGGCTTGAACAGTAGACGCGACGTAAAATTGAAAATGCAGCTGCCTCGACGCGCCTCGAGGCTTCGGAAGCCCGCCGCACCGTGACAACCGTTGACCTCGCTACCGCGCCGGTACCCTGCGAAACAGGAAAGGTCGCCCGGAAAGAGAGGAGAATGCGGGAACAAATGGTCTGTCGGCGACGGCGATCGAGATTCCGCTCGCTGGAATATAGATCAGGTCTGGCCGAACAGAGCTACTTCGCCCTCGGAGCGCTTCCAGATGCCCCGGGAGCAAACCTTTTTTTAAAAAGAAATGAAAGGTGGGCCAAGAAGGCGTGGCTTTGTTGCTCCTTACTTCGAACGGGGCCCCCGATAGGCAAAGTAGGTGTCACCTGCTGAATAGGCGTGGTTTTAATGCTCTCGACTGACCCAATACAAAATTACCTAGTTTTGGAGACCGCAATGGCCCCCTAATGAAATCCCGAACGGTTCCTAACCCCCACTGAGAATCTATTACAAGACTAGAGCACACCTAATCTAGAAAGACAGCAAACGCTCCTTACGCCAGCAAGACTCTATATTGCCCCCGGGGGCAGCCGCAGCAAATGACACCGGGGAAAGAGACGGAGGACTATTAATCTTGATGTTTCTCCACGCTTCGGAGACTCCGTGGGCGTGGTCTAGCTGCCCCAGAGGGCAATCTCCGCCATAGATTGTTCAAGAGACTTTTCAATAGACGGTGAAGAGCGGGTTGCCTCGCGTGGAAAGCACGCCGTCGCGACGCCGCTGGTTCCAGGCGGAAAGAACTGGCGATTTCGGAGGATTTTCGGCGCAGAAATTGCCAGGATATTATTTGAGCTCGAAGGAAGTATGGTTATTACCGGCGGTTATCGCGAATTACGGCACCACTATGCGAAACGGCGACACACTCTCGCGGCGTCCATACAAATGCATGGTTCCCGGGAGCTTGCGCCACCACCTTGTTCTCTCTCTTGAGCTTTCCTGCTTTCTCTCTCTCTCTCTCTCTCCTGACCTCACCCTTCGCTCCGCGAGCATCTCCGAAACCCATTATAATAGGAATCGATAAGTAACCCTACTGTAATCGTACGCGCGGTTAATGGACCGTTTTAAAGTATACGAGGCGATCCGAGGCAAACTTGCCACGGGATGGACGGCCGTTAATAGGAGCTCTCGCCGGAAACCTTTGAGACAACACTGCAAAGGTCTGAAAGCGGCTTCCGCGCCTTTAAGCCCCTCCCCCCGGAAATTCTCCAAAAATCGATCCTTCCCGTTTTCCAAATTTTTCTATTCCCTCCGGTTTGAATCCTACGATCTCCTTTACGTCCCCGACGATCACCGTAATCGCGCTTCTCCGATTAATTAACCAGTACTCTAAACAACCCATAAACCTTACGACAGCACAAGTTTCAGGTTAGTACACCCTGTCATGAACGGCAACAGCAAAGACGCGCGTGGACTAAATCCGGAAGATAAAGTGGCTCGTTTAGCAAAACGATCAACTCTTTGCGGTCAAAAGCGTTCACTTCCTCTTATTTCACCACATTCCATTCAATTTTCATATGTAACTAACCTATTTAGAGCAGCTCGTATATGTATACTACAGTTGTTCTTGCGTGTCATGTAATCGTGGTGTTATAGACAAATGCAGGACCACAAAGGGTCGTGATAAGGTTTTAGGTACTTCTGGTTGTTCCATTGTGTTTGCGATAGTTAGTACGCGATGAGCATTTCTTCGTATCTCGCTACCGGAGCAAGAACGTCGTCATAAAGCTTCTCCATACAATTGCCTAGAAGGGAAAGAGTATTTATATTATTTCTATATATATTCCCTAATGATTAAATGTCAATAACGGAGAGATGGAAATTGATTTCAGTTTAATACAGATGGATCTGTCTCGACGTTACAGAGGAAGAGATTGAGATGCGTCGGGAAGTGATTTTCAAGAACGCAGCTCCGGGAATTTCGGGGAATCTATTCGGTAAAGGCATTGTCGGGAGGTAGGGGGGATCGATCGATCGCGCATCTTTAAACGCGCATTTAGAGGTGGAACGGTGACGAAACGTTTATCTTGCTCGGCGACAACGTGACTTCGGTCTCTTTATTTCCCGGCACTTCCCCGGGCCGAGGTCCCTACGGGATCGCCCTCCGGAAAATGGCGGACCCTCTCCGCGAAAGGCAGCGATCCATCATAAATTTAATATTCGAAATTTCAGGAATGTTCCGCGCGCTTTGGAGGCCATCCGTTTCGAGCGGCGATATAAATTCGCCCGATAATATACTTCGGGAAGCCGGGTGAGTTAGCCCGCGTTAAAAGCCGAAAAGTTGCTTTCGCGAGAGAGCCCCCGACGTATATATTCGCCGATATTCGACGAAATCGCATTATTTAAGGGAAATTTATTCGCCGTCATACGACTGAACGGTTGTTTCGCGTTTTCTATTTTTCGCCGATTTCACTGGTGCGTGAGTGTTTCGGAAAACCTGTTTTGGAGAACGTCACTCGTCGGGGAGAGAAGCGGCGAAACAATTCGAACCGAGCCAAGAACAAAGCGAGCAATTACGGGGGCCGCCGAGCGTTTAGTAAATCAAAACGTCGCGCGGGGGCGAATGCACGAATTTCCGGCCGCGGATTACCTGTAATTTTCGAAAGCCCGTAGCGGATTCCGCGTCTTCCGGAAGCGTGTAAGTGGCCCGTAAATTCGCTCGCAGTCGATACACCCGACACGACGCACGCTAATTTCCACATACATACAGAATGGAAACCGTGGGGAAGGAGGCAAACAACGATATTATGTCGAGACGCGGCGCGAGCTATTCGTTCTCTCGTGTGTATCGAACATTTAATTATTCGGTCCGGCGTTTGATTGACGGTCCGGGGCTCTGACATTTTATCGGCGAGATCGGGCGACGCGTCATAAACGTAATGTCCATTTATGATTATAATTATCAGTATTATTATTACTGTTGTTATTAATAAGGAATTCCCGGCATGGCAGCGCGCAAAACAATGGAAACACGCGACAGGGAAGATTTCATCCGTGAACACGCCGCGGAAATATTGACAAGTTGCGCTCGCATTCACTGTTCTTCATTTCTTTGTAACACTTAAAAATCCATTAACGTTTTCGCATTCGTGATTGGCACACATATCAACGGTTACGTACACCAATAATTCTATCGGGAAATTCATCCTACGGGCTTGTAATTCGTTTCAAACCAAATCGATGGTCTAATTTCAATTTCTTTGAAATTTAGCAAAGTTCCAAGAAGACGCGTATAGGTAAATACGACGATTCTTCTGATTAGATGGTTTGTCAGGGTGCTCGAGATTATCCAGGCAAATTAAGGCGAGCGCTAACGAAGAGACGCGTGCAATTACCTCCACGAGGCTCTTTCGAGAAATCGAACTTTTCGCGCGGTTTCGGGTGCAATCTTCCTGTAACCGTCGAAAGAATAGGGAATGCGTATCGCGTTGTTCCGGCTTCGTGCCTGCGAAACGGCGGGGGATCATGCATATGCAATGTAATGCATTTACGCCTCTCATTTAATAGCCGCCACGCTATAACGACTCGCGATAACAACTCCTTTGTGAAGTATAGCTGTGGTCGTCTCGGCGTTTTATTCGCCGCGGAGAGCGGATTCGCCAGAAACGGTGGAATTCTCGCGTCCGTCGTGATTTAACGCGACAGAGAAGAAACTAATCGGGCACCAGGCCGATGAGGATTAGGCGACCGCTTGAATATATACCAGGGCGATCCTTATATTTGCCTTTCCATTTTGTCTGCTATTACCTCCCAAATTGTTACATTTGATGAGAAAACGATGGTGTGCCAAATTTGGAAAAACTTGCAAGTGCAAGAAGCCCTCCCTCTCCTGATTCGGGCGCAGTTCGGTAGAATCTTGACTAGTCTCTGCCAGCAGAGACGATTTAACAACCGAGCTTTCTCTCTCTCTCTCTCTCTCTCTTCATTCGTCGAAGAGCAAAATCTCCGCTGGCCACTCGAGAATTGCGTCGGTTCTTCGCCCGGGACGAAGGCGTAAAACTCGTCCGTTTAATTGGGGGAACGTGACGGCGGATAATGACGAGCCGGACGATCGCCTCGGCACAAAAAGAGAGTAAAAAGATTAGAGACCGTTTCCTCTTTCCCCGGGAAAGCCGGTTCCTCGACTTTTTTGTCGATCGCGCTCGAATAATGGGGCCGCACGGTTTCGGTTAACGATCGTCAATCTATATTCCGCGACTTTCCTCCAGGCTAATAACGGCCGGCCTCCTCGAACAGGCGCAAAAAGCCCACGTTCGAAAGCGTTATATTCACGAAACTTTTCCCGATCGCTTAAATCGACGCCGACCCAAGGCGACGCGCCGCGCCGCGCAGCGGACGCGTCGCTTTTCGTTTCTGATGGCCTACGATTCCGTTGGACGATTCATTCGGCGATCTGAATGCCTAAAGAAACGCATTGTTCCAGCCTGCATCGCAATCCGGGACATTGTCGCTCTTTCTTTCTACAAATCACTATTTTCGTCTCTTGTCGCTATCCCATCGCTTCGCAATCGCGTACCGTGCCATAAACAATTTTCCGGGTAATACTTCAAGCTCGTTACTGAATTGACTAGGCTGCAGATTTTTGTATTAACAAAAGTTCCTGCCCGATTTTGTCGACCTGATACATTGCAGAAACTGTCAGAGTCAATTTTAGTAAATCGAAGGTTAATATTGTAGGGATTTTTAGTGGATAGGGATGTTTCTTTCGAAGACGAAAGTAAAAGCAAGAATATTTAATACGACAGAAAATAAAGAAAACGAAATGATATAAAATGAAGTAGCTCGCTCGCTTTCTCCCTCTAAATTCGCTCTCTCTCTCTCTCTCTCTCTCTCTCTCTCTCTCTCTCTAAACTCGTTGCTCGACCTCTCGCACGACTCTTCACGCTCTCACGACTCACAACGCACTGCCCTGCATCTCATTCTCTGAAAATCATCTCTCCGTACACACACTCATTCATACTTTTCCTAAATTTCTTTCCGGTCTCGTATTCGACCTACTCGTTCTCGTCATAAATGCATGAACATCACATGAGAATTTTCAAATCAAGGAGCAGCCATTTATTTTTCCCTCCCATCCATTAGTTCGTGGGTTAACTAATTCTCTGTAAAATCTCAACTTCCGGAATCAAGAGGTTCCCGAGACACGTCGACGAGTTTGCGTTACGCCGCGTTTATGAAGTGCGCAATAATATTTAATCGTCGAGGGTGTGATTCAACGTGGAAAACCGAGTCGAAAACATTGGATAAAATTTTTCCATATCAAGCTTCGTTTTCTAGATAATCGAGTTTGAAAGTTCGTTAAACACGCTCTCGCGTTGGTATATACGCAAGAAGTAGAAACGGCCAGCCATGCACAGACCCGACAGCCGACGTGCCTAGTCGGTAGCATGCGTGTCCGATGAATTTTCCAGGGGCTCGATTTTCACGCGTCGAGTGTGCTGTCCGTGACTCGCTGTTTCAACTTGTGGGTATTGGTGCTCGATTAATTTCCAAAATCGTTTTAAATTTACTTTCGACGAATCCGTTCGCGTGGGTGACAAATAGGAAATGGTAGGACAATAACATAACTTCTTGTAGGGTGTTTACGCGTGCAACGTGACGATGGCGGACACGGTTGCGTTAATCTCGTTTGTACAAACACGATCGATCGAACGAGCGAGATTAGAACGAGCGGGCCTTTCGCGAGCTGCGAAGGAAATCCTAGGGATTCGTCGGATAGCATCCCAATGGGCATTCCGGTTGTCCCGGTTGTAAGCGAGTCGGACGTGGAAATAGGAGAAAGACGAGGAGAACGAAGAGGACGACGAGGACGAGGAGGAAAAGTGGGGCGACAGGGAACGCAGAAGCCGAGTGAAGGGAGAGGAGAAGAGTAGCTTTTACGCGTTTTATCCCTCGTGGCGTGCGTCGCGGAGCCCTCCGCCCATGACAAAC
Organism: Lasioglossum lativentre; assembly: GCA_916610255.1. NCBI lineage: Eukaryota > Metazoa > Arthropoda > Insecta > Hymenoptera > Halictidae > Lasioglossum > Lasioglossum lativentre. The sequence goes on along the minus strand of OU744355.1, from coordinate 33,057,617 downwards.
GATCGTGCCGAACCCTCTCGCGTCTCATCCCTCGCGAGAGGACGTATTCTCTCTGTTGGTGGAACGAATCTGTGACTGTGTGTGTGTGTATCTGTGTGTGAGAGAGTGAGAGGCATCGGTCGCTCAGGCGCAGATTAAAATATAGATTTTATTGTTTTCCGGGTGTGTCGCACGCGCTCACCTACGATTTATACGGTCGTTACTCACCGCGGCTCGTTCCCCCTCGAATCACATATGTATAATAATTCATCCCCGATGCGCGTTTTATGAGATTTTCTATTAGATGCGGCAGGCCGACATCGATGGCAAATTGCACGCGGACCGGCCGACCGCGGCTCGGCCCGGCCCGGCCCGGCCCGTCGCGCGTTGCTGCGATTCAATGCGACGACCGCCACTAATGACAGCGACGCCGTAAATCCTCCCGGAACCCGTTGCCCGTTAAAAACGATGATCTGCCCGGATAGTTATTCCGCTTGTCGATCCGCTACGCGGCCCGGAAAACCGCTGCGAACGCGCTCCCCGTGCAAACCGCTCCTGCTCACCTTCCTTATAACAATCCTCTCTATCTTCATCCTTCTTGGCCCCGAATTATTCTCCTTGGAGCACTCTGGTTCGGTGTCCTCGGTCGTCGAAGCTATTTTCATCGTTAGCTCGTTCTATTCTCAATATTCATAAATTCTTTTAAGACACCTATGGTTTTCATATAAGATGCACTTCGTTATTTCACCGTGTTGAAAAGATTATTATGTTCCAGTGCTGTGTTCATTCCAGACTCGATTACCCAAACAAAATCCAGAATAAAGAACATATGCAATTTCTAGACAGCCTTCTCCAATTGCTAGCCTAGCTTATCTTTTTAAGTAAACCTTGCAACAGCCACGAGCTGTGCACACGTCCCACACTACGTTCTTGCACAGTCTACTAAAAGGGGATTTATTCATACGTTTCATTACAGTTTCAATTCCAGACTGTGCTGGCCAAACAAACGAAGGAACATTTTCTGGTCAGTTTTTCCACTTCTCTTTGTCACGCGAGGCTCCGTCGTATGCAACAGCGTGTCAGGCTTCTGTAACTGTACTGTGGTGGCACAAGCTCGTTCCCAGGATTACACAGCGATAAAATAATAATAATAATACCGTTGCAGGGTTCGATTTAGGTCGGGAACTCGGAAGACGTCGCAGACGTTCGGACATGGCGGTGGTGGTGGTGGTGGTGGTCTTGTTCGGCTTGCACGATCGTATCGGTAACTTAAACATCGCCCGGGAGAAAGTACGTGTCCACGCGCGGTTGGCTAAATCCAATTAACAAGTTCCGCGAGCGGGAAGTAGGTTAGTTTGCATCGAATAGATTCTAGCCTCGATTTTCCAGCCACGGAACGTTTCGTTGGTGAGTTTCGTCGCAGAAAACGTCGACCTACCAGAGGGACCTCTACCTTTCTCTCTCTATCTCTGTGTGTGTGTGTGTGTGTCTTTGTCTCACAATTCTCGTAGTAGTAGTGATCGTCGTTACGCGTTTAGGTGAAACGGAAGGGAAAAGCTTTGACGGAAGGTAGCGAGAGAACGAGGGGAATCGCGACGATAACGATCGGAAGAGAGAGGCGGATCGGGAGCAATCGACGAGAGAGAACAGAGTCGATTCCGTGGGCGACGAGAGCGTGTTTCGAGCCGTCCGAGGCTGTGACGGCGCCCTCGTGTGTATGCAACCGACGGCGCACATTACATAGAATGTAGAATCTAGGCTAACGCAAGGCCGGCAAAGTTTCTTCTCGGCACGCCAGACCACGTACGGATATCGCGTGCCAAAGGTTACATCGACCACGATCCACACACGAGACTCGTTTCTACTCCCACGATCCGTCTCTCCTGTTAGCTCGACGCGCGACGTTTCTCTCTGTTAGGCTACCGGAGAGCGGCGATAAATAATCGCGGCGACGATCGCACGCACGGCGATATCATTCTACTAGATTTTTCATTCCACCGAATTTATGACGGAACCGAGCTGAGCTTACCGGATGATCAACGATAGGAGGATCGGTGAAGCTCGATGCACCAACGGAAGCGTTCGAGGCCGTATAAATGGATAGAAAATTTGCAAATCGAGCACTCTCACGGATACAAGGTCGTGGGTCGATACAATAAAATATTGTTATAATCGCAAGACCTGGCTCTCCTCGGTTACCTGCTTCTTCATCGTTTTCTGAACCTCGTGAGGGGTCCCCGGTGTTACGCCGCGCTGGTGGTCTCTTTACTCGTTTAGCTCTCTCCCTTGCGCCCGCTTGTTCGGCTGGTTCCGGTACGGGCAATCCGACCGACGCTTTATGAGAAAACGTTGAAGAGCTCTTTCGCTACCGGACGTGCCTCGTGGCTGTTATTACAACAGAAACCGCACCCCCGCGCCCACCGCCTCCCCCGACGCGATTAGAAAGGATGGAAGACCCCTTGGAAGCGGCACGAGAAATTACACCAATTTATGCGCTCGTTCGCCGTCTCGAGGAAAAGTCGAGTGGAACGGAGAGAGAGAGAGAGAGAGAGAGAGCGAGAAAGAGAGTGAGTGAGAGAGAGGTTAAGAAACGAGAGAGAATCCAGCTCTTCCTGTACACGGTTGGCAGCTATTGCTTCCTTCGGCAATCTTCCAAAAGCGTCTTTTATACGTCTCGAATCTACTTCTTTCTGTTTCCCGTCGATACAAGCTTCTAATCTCGTTTCAACTTTCCCCCGGAATCGTGTGTTTTCCGTTCTGGGTAGGGCGGCGGCAGCGGCAGCGGCGGTGGCGGCGGAGGGGAGGGGAGTCGGAGGTGCGCGACGAAACCGCACGGGACGACGCGACGGGGAAAAAGAGGGCGGCCCGGTTCGAACCGGGCAAAGTGGATTAGCCGTTTCCCCGGGCAAGTCGAAACGATCGCGTTGCGATTTCCTGCCGTGCGCGGAATTTTGCTGGAACTTTTCGGCAGGCCCCCACAGAGAACCCCACGGTGTGCGCGTTCAGTCCGCAGGACGAAACGCGCGTCCGTCCGAGGGAGACGTAACGAGGATCCGGAAATAGTTACGGATCGGTCTTCCCGGCAATTAACCTAAGAGGATTACGCGCGTGTACCCCCGCGCGTATTCGCACACGCTCGCTGCTCGCTGCTCACTACGCTAGGCGTACTTACGTAGCACGCACCCAACGTAATTCGCGAACCGGCCACTGTGGGCTGAAGGTGGCTTTTCGTACCGAGTTCCGTCGGTTTTAAGCGGATTTTCGTGTTCCTGCCCTCTCGCCGCCTCTCTCGCCAGCTTCAGCTCCTCCGCACACCATCCCACCACCGTTCTGTTCGCCAACTCGATTCGTTCGATGTTTCGCGGACCCCGTAACGCCTTCGCTCGCGGAATATTATTTTCCGCCGACGGTACTTTTCATTTTTAGCTCTCCTCTCTCGATTTTTCTTTCAACCCTCCCATCCATCCCGCTACCATCGCTTTTCTCTCTTCTTGCTTTATTCTTGCTGAATTCCTCGGGGGGGAGCGAAATCGAATCGGAACAGCTGGTCGCGAAAGGCGAAGCGCAGAATGCAGCTGTCGCGTGCTGCTTTGCAAATCTTATCGCCCGGAGACTATCCTGAAAATCTACCCGTAGAACGGACACTTTTCTATACTGTGATCTTCACGAGTTTGTCGTGATTCTTAGTGCCTGACGCAATTATTATTAGCTTTTCATTCGATTTATTTATTTCGGAAATTGTTAACCCCTTGCATTACGATTTATTTTACGGTTGTCGTGATCAGAACTTTTTTCGTTAGTTCACAATTTTGTAGAAGTACCCGACGGGCCCGACGGTGATACGTTTCGCGGGGTTCTCGGCCGTTGAGGGTGTTAGCATCGGCCCGTTACCGCCCGCCAAACGATTCGCGCCGACTCTCATAAAAGAAGGTTCACAGCAAAGAAGCGTCCTCTCTCTCTCTCTCTCTCTCTCTCTGTTCCTGTCCCGCTATCGTGTTGCTCGAACGATCCTTTTCGGGTGCCTATTAAGCGATTCCATTAACGTTGGCTCGTGGAAAGAAGAGAGAGAGTAAGACAGGCCGGAAACGTTCTCGCGAATCCATCCGCGAGACGATCGGCGCGTTCCGGCGTGGGAAAAATTGGCGAAAATGATAATTAGCCCGTGAAAGCCGGCTCGCGGCTGGTAGTCGGTGTAAACTGACGGGAAACAAGAAGTTACCGGAGGCTCCTCCGACACGGAGCGGCGGTCCGTAACGATAACGAGCCCGTATCGGTGATTGTTGCTCGTTGAACGGGGCACTAATTGCCAGCTATTTAAAAACCGGCACGGAAACGTTTTCTCGCGCGGCGACCCGGACTCGCAAATTCACGTGAACGCTGCTCCTCGGTGTATTTTCGTGGACTCGTGGAAACGTGTCCCGTAACGCTTCGACCCGCCTCGCTCTCCAGCACTAGAAAGAAGAAGGGAGGGATGGAGAGAGAGAAAGCTACCCGGTTGTATATCGCCGTTGTTGCCAGTAGCATTTGTAAACTAGCTTTTGATTGCGCTAGGAAATGCCGTGGCGGAGCGGTTGAAAGTTCCGCGCGGCAGTCCTCTCCGCCTCCTTCCGCTTCCTTGCCGTCTGGTTTTTCTTCTCGCTCCTCGCCCGCCCCGGTTCTGCTGGCCCCGTTTTCTTCGGCCCTTCTTCTCCTCCTCTTTCCTCCACCTCCTTCTTCTCGTTCTCCTGCTACTCCTTCTAGACTTGGTTCTTTTTCCTCTCGTCCGAGCGAGCGCCGCCTCCGCGCACGAATTCAACGAAATTCGCCCCCGTGTCTGACCAACGAGAAAATAACCGACGCTACCGTAAGTCTGTTCCGAAATATCCGACGCCCGCCTAGCGCTGCTCGCTGCTCGTTCGTTCGTTCGTTCGTTCGTTCGCTCGCTCGCTCGCTCGCTTGCTTGCCCTCTCTCTGCTCGGTCGCCCTTATTGCTCGCCTTTTCCTCGCCGCGATTGCACACTTTTTTCTCGTTAAAAGCGACGCCGCTATTTCTCTATTTTCGCTATGGTCGCGGGGGCTGAAAGTTTGCTCGTTCCTGTCCGCCCCTCGATCGTTCCCACGGTCTTACGAGCAGCCCGGCCAAAGTACACTTCCGGCCGAAACTTCGCTCTCTCTCTCGATCCTCCTCGTCTCTCGCCGACAAAGGACTCTCGCGATCTCCTCGTCTCTCGAAGTCCCGATCGATTTCTTCGCCGGCGAGTTCGACGAGCATGACGTCTCGATCCTACGCAACGAGCACTCTTTACTCTTCGAGCACTTTAGATTCCTCCCGGCAGACGATCACTGGGGGAAAAAAAAGTAGAATAGTTTGATTTTGAAGCGCCCATCGCGATGGGAGACTATTTAAGTTGGGCGGAGCTTGGCCAGTGACCCTTGGAGCAACATATAGTGTTGGAATATGGGTATACGATAAACCACACTCTTTATAAAATATGAAATAGAATTTATTCTATTTAATATATTTGAAGACACGTTGTGACGCAGGTCTTTACTGTAAGACAAACTCGACACGAGTGAGGATCGCTCTGGAAAAAACAGACGACGATCTAAGAAACAATTAAGAGTTGAGGGTCAGCATAGATACAATATATCATTTGTATAGGCGCTCGAAAGTCAAGCGATCGAATGTGCCTTCTAAATAATGGTAGATTATTTTTGTCAATTTGTTAAACATATAAACATGTTTTTAGGCTTGATTTTGTGTTTCGTGAACGCCTAGGTATCAATCGTCCTTTGATCTTGTGATTCTGATGTTTACAGATTGATTGTTCATCTAGCTCTCTGTATCTAGACTGGGCGTGGTTTGTTCGAAGAAAGCGTGGCTTACACGAGGTAGGCGTGGTTTCTTTGCTCTCGTCTTCTACAGAGCCAAGAATTTGCTCCGCGAGGTAATCTATGACCATGTTCGGTCTAAACGCCTGAACGACAGACTACCAGAATATTTAGAGATTCGATACAGAGGATAGAGTTCACATTCTCTAAAAATTTATCCCCGTGCTATTTTAGATGTCGAAGCCTCGACGTCTATTTCGCTCTCTATTTTGCCGGCTACATGTAAAGTAGACGTGGCATGCCCTAATTAGGCGTGGTTTCGTTGCTCCGGATCTCGATACAGCGTCAGCGGAGCATTTTAGAGCCGAGCAATCTATGTACATCCCTGCCAGTTCTGGATCGTATAGAAGGAGTTCGACTTCAATCCAATCTAATATGAAAATGAAGAGTGACGTTATTGCAGTTTCCTTTCTTATATCTTATTAACGATCGTAGTCCACCAACAGCAATTCTAGGATGCAGCCCTCTACGTCTCCGTCTATCGCGCACAGTTCGTCACTGTCACATTACTAAACCAGGAAATAACTCGAAAACGAAATTCCAGCCGCAATATTGTCGCTCATAATTTTTATCTGGAATCGGTAAAACTCCGGGAAAAATAAGAACCCGTCAAAATCCAACTTGAATCTTTAGTAGACTGCTTCCAGGAAACGCTGAAAAAATTAACAACTATCGTCACAACGTGTTCTATATGGCACCGTTACTGTTAACCAGCAAAGCTGTAGACCTAGAATTTTGTTGTGTTTATTTTCTGCACTATTAAATATTGTTGTGTTTTACTTTCATCATCGAAAGAAACGTCCTTATTCACTAAAAACCCCTACACTATTTTCGACAATCTGGGCCAGAGGACTAGCTTTCATATTTTTCTACCGGCGCGGCGGAGCCCACGGACGATACCTTTGCGTCAACAGCGAAGCTTGGGACGATATGTTTGCGTCAGCGCCGGAACTCCAAACGATAGCAGCTCGCCGTGATTTTCGATTCGCCTTTCGGAATGGCCGCGCGCAATTAACCTTCGCGGTCCGTCGACCTTAGCTGTGCCATTGGCTAGCGTTCAGGTCTCTCTCTCTCTGCGTGGGCAAGCTTTGCTCTCGGAGACGAACGACGCTCGGCACGCTCGTCCGTTTCCCTTTATTCGACGAAACGAGCGTGGGATGCGACCGCGCTCACGCTATTTGGCCGGCGTCCAATCGGATAAAGTCGCGGTCGCCTGGTGTAACGACCATGTGTGTCGCGTCCGGCCGCGTGAAACGCTTATTAACGTTTGCGCCGCGGCGCGGCGCGGCGTTCTTAGCGTCGTTTGCCGCGCCGGGTACTCGTTTGACAACCAGTCACCGACAGGTTCGACGTCGAGATCGTTCTCTATTCCTGGCGGCTTGCTTTTCCTCTGGAGCCTGTCGTCGGTAACGAGGTCGTCGTCGTCGTCGTCGTTGACGGCGTTCGAATTTCGACGGTCGCTGCAGATCCGTGTAACGGGTCGTGCAAGCGTATCGAAAAACGATGCGACGTGTTCCGTGAACGTTCACCGGGAGCTCTCTTCTCTCCCCGGGACACACAACGTCTCTCGTCGTACAACGCTCGAGTTTCGGTTACGGTTACGGTGAATCGCGTCGGCTCTCTTGGAAAAGCATCTCGCTTAGCTCCATGGCAGAAGTTGTTTGCCGAATTCCGGCTACGCGAGATTCGCCGTGACGTCGTGTCGTCGTCGGAGTCGCGAGGTCTGGCGGCGCGGCGCGGCGTCTCGTAGTCGAGGTCTGGCGTCCGACTCTCGCAGGCGCGCAAGAGCCTCTCCTCTCTCGCGTTCTGTTTGCAAAGGCGAACCTTGATGCGGAGGAGTGGTTGGAATTTACTGGGAGGCTCCGGGGTGAGAGAACGTTGCCGCTCGGTAACCACGGCAGACACCCGAGAATGCCTTGAAATACTAGTCTTCTTGTTTCTTGTCACTCGCTAGGCTCTCTCTCTCTCTCTCTCTCTCTCTCTCTCTCTCTCTCTCTTCGTCTATCGTGCTGCTTGCGAGCGTTAGAGAAGCTCTCGTGTTTCGGCGCTCGGTAGGCGTCGGGAAACGTTACCGAGCGATATATCAATTTTAGAGGACGCTTCCGATTTTCCGTGTCGGCCAGACGAACGATTTCCGGTTTCGGAAGCCATCGGTCAACGAAACTGTTGCTTGCGCCCCCGACCCTACTCGGCTTCGTTAACCCTCGTCCGACTCTGACTTTACTTAACTTCGTTTGTCCCTTCTTCGGGGCGAATTGACATTGCCTGAAAGAGAAAGATAAACGATTCTAGCTCTTCTTCCGAAAATAAAGAGTGACGCTTTCGGCCATTTTCTTTTGCGTAAATTCGAGAAGATAGTCTTTCGAGGCCATGTTTAGTCGACTTTGATGTTATGCTCGGTTGGTTCTGTTAATTTTAGAGGTTTACCAAGACTTTACTAATATTCTGCAATCAAGTAGACACCGGACAGTCGTTCCCAATAGTTCGTTATGCCCCGCGGTCTCTGGACGCAGCAGAGCCGGACGATTCCGTGGAATCTTCGGAAGGCGGCTTCCCTAAGAAGCTATTTCGGGTGAAAACGAAGTTCTAGCCGTAGGAAGATCTGGGGCACGGAGGAAGAAGGTAGAAAGCGTTTCTCCGGCAGGTACGCTAATATCCGGTTGCTTTATTCCTCGTCTAGCCTTCGCGTCGTTAGGGACACACAGAAGGAAAAGGGACGACTTAAAGGTGGAAGGCCGAAGTAGAGAAAGAGAGAGCGAGCGAGAGAGAGAGAGCGAGTAGCGAGATTGAGTCGAAGGAACTCGTTCGTCCGTGTGTAATGGAGTTCCAGCGCGTCCTTTCAAGGGGGCGTATTCCGTGGAGCAGTTGCATCAGAATGGCAACGTATGCATCCGAGGGAAAAGAGGCGTTCTATAAATCCGAGAAGGCCGCTCCGACGAGTTTGCGAGGCGGGGCGAGGCAGGACGAGGGCGAGGCAAGAAGGAAGGGTAGTCGTCGACGTCGAAACGACTTTCCATCGTTCTTCCTTAAGTTCCGTCCTCTTCATCGACGCGATCGAGAGCCGCTGCCTCGATCGGAACCGATCCCGATCTTACGCCGCGCGCGCGCGCCGATCCGTACGCGAACCGTCGCCCATAAACTTCCTCGTAAATACACGCATTACGCCGATCTTCCCTGAAGAAAATGAGACGGATAACGCGACGAGCAAGCCGCCCAGCTATCGCGACGAGACAAGGGACGAGGGAAACAACGTTCGCGCGAAAGGACGCGCGGAAAACGAACCGGGAAAAAGCCAGTTTCGGTCCCAGAGAAGAGAGCAGCCCGAGAGCTAGCTGCTCCTGCCAGCTATTCCAGTCTCTCTCTCTCTCTCTCTCTCTCTCTCTCTCGCTCTGTATCGCCCCGGCTTTCCGGAGCCAACAGATTGCTTTTTCGCCGGGGAAACTTGCCGATAGTTCCGACTATTCTTCCCCTCCGAAGTAACTTCGGGATAATCTCGAAACCGCGGCTCGGTCTTGGGGAAACTCCGTGTAATCGGATAAAAACGAAAATCCGAATTAATCCGTCGGGCTCCTGCAGCCCGTAGCCGTACATCCACGCCAAGCACGACCGGTTCGTGGCCGAGTTCAACTTCCACCAGGCCGGAAGTGCCGTCACATATCCGGCTTCTGCGAAGCAAGATCCACGGCACGGCCTGCGCTCTACCGCGCGAATCGCGGCCTCGCGCCTCGTCCTGATTCTTCGACCCCTCGCGACGATTGGCTCCGATTTTACTGCGAACGTAATTGTTCTCCTCGCGGAAGCGTCCGTTGCGCTGGCAAACAAATTCGTAGGAAGAAAAGGCGACAATATCCACAGAGGGATCGGTGATGTTCATGGTTCTGCAAAACGTTCAGACTCTTTTCCAATCTCGTTGGCTGGTCGCAAACAATTTGCTCATTCCCCGATCAATTTAAATCGAAAAATCCGTGGATCGCTTCAAAGCTCCGTCCACCCGCAAGACACTTTTTCTCGTCCCTTTGCGCGCCGAGAATTTTCTGCAGCGTTTCAAGAATTAGGAGACAGCCGAACCGAACGAAGTCGAGCCCCGTCGGTAGCGAGTAGTCGCGATCGATTCTCGGCTCCGGGGAAAACTCATCCTTTCGCTTCGATTCCAGCTGATCGCGTCGCGACCGGCTCTCTCTCTCTCTCTCTTTCTCCGATGCCCCCCACCACCGAAATTTCGATAATTGCTCGCAGACGTCCGCGCGAAAGCTGCGGGCCTTCGATCCTCGATTCCGATCGGTTGTTCTTTTTCGGCCGATCCCGCATCGTCTGTCCGTTTGCGAAAAGAACGAGCTAGACGACGACCGGGGTCGGTCCGTGGAGAGCCATGGAGATCCGTTTGAGTGCCGGGTGATTGCGCTTTTCAAAGTACCAGGCCATCGGGCCGTGCTCGGACGAAATCACTGCGTTCTTGAATTTTGTCAGCGCGTGTCCGTGCCGCTGTCGTCTACAGAAATTGCAGTGAAATTAAATTTAACATAACTGTAAACTTTATATTAGAGCACCGTAATTTTCAATTCGATTTTTGCGAAGGCCCCTAAACAGCGAATGAATTCTCGCGGGGCGGAATTTCCCAATAGAATAGCAGTATCAAATCGAACACCAGAGGCAGGAAGAGGGAAAGAGAGACGATGCAGCGAGAGGTTGCATGCCAGAGCCGAACCAGGGTAGCGGCGAGCGGGGCGAAACCGCGTCGCAATAATGCAGCGCGTTTCACCGTAACAATTATATGGCCGCTGAATCCGCTGGCGTCGCGTTCCGCGCGGAAAATGTACCGTCAAGAATTACCGGAGCGTTTCGCGCGGCAATTAGCCCCCTCGCCGTACCTATTCTACGAATCCGAATGCGAAAGCTGTGTGCTAGTTCGATAAGTCGAAGGAACCAGAGAAAAATCGCAGACCTGGGAGAACGGTTCGCTGCAGTTGAGCAACACAACGGTGCACAAGGTTGGGGAATGGAAACGAAACGAAACGGAACGGAACGGAACGAGGGAGTAGATTGGCAAGCAGGGGACGAGACGAGACGAGACGAGACGAAACGAAACGAAACGGGATAGGACGAGTTTCGGGACGGGTACGGGACGGGTACGATGGCGAGCAGGCAAGCGTACAACACTAAACGACCCTGCTAAACGGTGAACGCGTGCTCGCGCCTCACCCGCCACCGAAGAGGAAGCCGACTGCTTTTGTGGCGTAGAATATTAGTCCATTAATGCCGGGCATTGTGCTCGCCGGCCGAGCTGCGGCCGACAATACGTCAACGCTTTGACTCCGCTACAATACGGCAATAATCGAGCTTCCTCCTTCTCTCCGTCTTTGCGAGCACTCTCGGGGTCGTGGCACACAAACTCGTGGCACTCGTGTACGCACGCGTGCCGAGAGCACAGCACCGAACCGAACCGAACCGAACCGGAGCTCTGAGCAGAGCAGAGCAGAGCAGAAGCAGAGCAGAGTCTCGCTGCCGTGCGTTGCCAGAAGCCGCGATAGTCGAACGCGACCGCAAACCACCCGCTGCGATTGCCGACGCGACGAGACGAGACTCGATTTAGTTTCCTCTCGTTCCGACGACTCTAACTGCATAACGCGCGCATTCCCCTAACCGACGACTCCTTCTCCGCTCCCCGAGACGCTGAAATCTCGGCTTTTTTGGCTCAGGTGATCGCAGCTATTAGAATCCCAGAACCTGCGAATTCCTTTTTTTCTGACGTTCTTATTGTTGGAATTTAACTCTGAAAGAAGTTGTATGAAATAAAATTTTGCGAGTACGTAAAAGAACAAATACAATTCTAGTGGAATATATTCTCGCCAGAGGTGGTTCGAATACATTCTTCGAACGTCAGGTAACAGCAGCAAGTTTGTAACAGCGGAACTCAATACCTTTTACGAAATTCCCGAAAGTTGCCTTATAATTGGAGCGTCAAACTAGGGAGACCTATTAAATGCACCTCCGGAGTCGTGCAGCTTCCCGCGGCCCTGTGCAACTTCAAATTAACGATTGTTTGACCCCATTGTTCCCTTTTTAAGTAGTTTGGACATGTTTGTTTTGAGTTACCCGAGCTTCGAAAATATGATATTTTTTAGGTCTTCGGTGAAAATTATAAATCTGGAACAAGAACTCTCCACGAATTAATTTTTAGAGGCATTGTCGGAGTCGTTGCGTAACTTTCTGTGGCTTTATGCAATTTTAAATTGTCGTTCTCTCAAATCTATTCTTTAATTGTCTCTGATGGTAAATCTTTGTTAAATGCCGGTTGTTTAGTACATTAGTTAATCTGTTTGGTAATTCAGGTAATCCTTTCCGTCTTTAATGCTGCAACGATGCATCGATGGCAGGATGCTGTTTAGGAAAACACCTAATCCACGTGAAAAATTCAATAATTCGTCCGATCGAAATTTCCTTGAAACCGGAAGCCTCGGTTATCATTGGAAACGTCACTCGTGTTTCGATTCGCGTTAATTCCTATTGACTCGTCGCAGGTACGGTTTTTCGATTAAGTTCGAATTCTGCAGCAGAAAATAGACGGCTACGATGGGAACGCGGACCGGAAATCGAGCCGGGATTTCCGTGAACCCAGCATCTATATCTTGAGAACCAATCTATTCGATTCCACCGGTGATTTTAATTTCTGGTAAATCCGCGCAATCGGCGCACTAGTCTATATGCGCGAACAAAACGGGGCAAAAGACGACGAGGAGGAAAAATAAGGAAAGCCGCTAATCCCTGCCTCGTCGTTGTCGCGAGTGGCCTCTCCGTTGGTTTTCCCCACGGCTGTTTACGGTAATAATAACCGCGTGGATTATCCGAGCTTCACCGGTTCCGCGGTATCTCTGTACGAATCGCGGGAGTGTACTTATAGAAGTCGTCCAAGGCTGGGATTGGCCGGGCAGCGATTAAATTCTGCGGCGGCCGCACGAAGCCAGGCAAGGCTCCCGCGTTTAAGGAAAGTTTCACTTAATATCAGCCGGCCAGTGACAGTCGGGGGCTTTCCTCCTTTTTCGCTTCTGTTTGCCCGGCGCTCGAAGCTCTCTTATCTTCTTAATATTTCGGTCTCGAATTAATTCCTTATCTTATTTATTTTTCTGGTCGGATCGGTCCACAATCTTCTTTCTGGAAAGAAGGGTTTAAAGCACTATGCTGCTGGAAAGTGGGCTGGCAGGAGTCATTAGCGGGATCGAATATTAATTTCAATATTATTTATTGAATTTATAAGAACCTGTTCTTCGAATAGGCCTCTTCAGAACCTAACAGATTTCATCGATATTCATCAACTTCGTTATAAACTGGGAGTCTTACCGAGCTAGTAGAAAAACCTAGAATTAGTCAGACTTCGTCAAGAAATTCCTGAATATCGTTTTAATTTATTTCCTTGGCTTGTTTGTTAGAAATATATTATTACTTTCACCGATATTGTGATCAGCTCCACATTTTCTGGTCGAACCATCAAAGGTTGATCGGAAGAGTGCGTTATGAGTTTCCGAGTGTCTTCAGGTACTTACGCACTGCAATAAGTTTCAAATTAATTCCCGTACCTTAGCGTATTTATTTTTCTGGTCGGCTCGGTCCAGGATCTTCTTGCAGGGCCGGCGGTTCGGGAGGGTTGGAAGGACGATGGTGGCGCAGAGAGAGTGGGATGGGATGGCAGGAGTCGATAGCAGCAGGATCGTTGGCAGTGGCCACGGGGGGGGTTGCGCGGAGGGTTAGCGATGGCGACGCCGGTGTAGAAGACGAGGACGCGCGAGAAACCAAGAGAACCAACCGCCCTCATAAATATTCACGATGAAATCTACCCCTCGATAATAACGGGCCCCGAAATATACGCGCGAACCACCGTATCTGATAGGGGAACCGGAGACGGCCGCCGAATCGACGCTCGAAACCTCCAGGGTGTATTAAGCACCGGCACCCAGAACTTTCCGTCTTTCGCGCTGATTCGATTCGAATGCGAACCTCGTAGATTCTATGCCGAGTCGATCTGTCCGTCCGATTATTCGCTAAATTCCTGGAGTTTGGTTCTTCAAAATATTTTCATATGGCCGGAGATTAGACGCGCTTTAATATTCGTGATCGAATCCTCTCTCGTCTTGCTTTTGTTTTTCGTTGCCCTACTGTCTATTATACTCTGAAAATTCTTCATTTCTTTGTACCTTCGCACAAAGCTGTTTGAAATAACATCATTTACGTCGTAAATGCCAAATCCGCAGTCAAGTAATTAATAACTCGCACATTGCTGCATCGAATCCGAGTTTCGGCTTGCTAACCGTCGATATTTGCGTTCCGACGTCTTATCGATACTTGGCTCTCGTTCCGCTCGGATTTCTTTCCCCCCAGTTTCTTTGAGCCTCCCGCCGCTCCGTTTCCCGTTGTTCCGACGAATATCGTGTCTCTTACATTTGGCAGCAACGAGAATAGGAAATTCCTTGCGTATCCAGCCGGGAAATCGGCTGGATATCGTCAAAGTTAAGTCTACAGGAGAAAATCGAGGTTGCTCGGGCAAAAAAACGTAAGAACAGAGAGGGAGCGGGAGGGAGGAAGGAAGCCGTAGGAAGGGCGGGAGAGAAGAGAGAGGATGCCTGCGGCCCGGAGGAACCTCCGAACCCTTCTCTCGGTTCGGTTCTGTTCGGTTCGGTTTCCTGCTGTCGCCTTTGTGCTCGTCATCCTGATTCGATTCCCCCGTTGCGCTCTCGTAGGAAACGGAGCGCGGATAAAAATCGCCTTTGAAGAGATATCGGAGAGAACGGGTGTATCGGTGCGGCTCGGGCTGCGCCCCGACGTTAAGCCGATCGTTCACGGTACTCGAACCAAACCCCGCGTCCGAGGTTACGTTTCGAGATGAAATTCCTCGCGGTAAGAAAATCCTCGAAAACAATGTCGGAACTATCGTTTAACGGTACCCCGCGCGGCAAGATCAGAATGTCTCGAATTATATTTGACCGCGATCGGGGGGCAGGGCCGGAGGGGGGGGGGTGGAACGATCGATAGGTACACGGCTCCGGAAACTATCGTTCCCGAACACACCTGACGTTTATCTCTCGTCCCGATTTCATCTCCACCTTACTATCTCTCTCGTTCTCTGTCATTCCCTCTCTCTCGATCCAGAGGAGGAGCTCTCGTCCGCGTCTTAACGTCCTCTCTCGGTCGTGTTTTCGCGCCGAACGGAACCCACGGACACACAAGAGCCCCGAAGAATTCGTTCCGTGGAAAACTCGAATTTCTCTTACGCCCCGTGCACTCGACGCGGTTCCACCCACGCGATCGCCGGCAGCTCGATCCTGCTCCCGCTCGAAGATTCAACGCGGCCCTCCCGCTCCACTTCCGTCTGGTCACCGCGTCCAAATGAGATTTTCCACTTTCCGAGCAGCCGCCCCGGCTTTTTCGCGCACCGCGTTCTCCCAGAGAAATCTCGGCCGGTACCCGCGCCCGCACCCGCACCCGCACCGGCGCCAGCCACCAGCACCGCCTCCTCCACACGAAACCGCTCGATATTCTATAAATTTTTACGGACTCGCGCCGCGATTCTGCCCATACTCTCCACACCGACCGTACGTACACGCTTTACGTAACTCGCCTATCCTGGCCCCGGTGATCCTTGATCGAGGCGTAATTGCGTCCTGCGAATCCGCTTTCGAATCTTCCATGAAAATCCTGAATAGATAGCCCTCGCAATCCAAGCTCGTCGGCGCTGAAAATTAAAAAAATAATGCTCGCCGTCTTCACAGTGAATATTTACCAGCTGGTATTCCTCTATATTTTGTGTTAATTCAGTAGATAATCGTGTCAATAATATTTACTCGTTCGTTACTATGCCTCACGAATCAGCCAATTCATTTAAAATACTTTGCGGGGCCTGTACGATTCAAATGCAAGGCAGACATTGCTCTGTAAGGCTCTAGCTCGACTGCAATGCACTGCGGAGCCACTAAACCACGCCTACTCGACAAAGGCTCCGCCTATTCCGTGCTAGGCACGCCTATTTCACACGGAAAGAACAATGATTGTATAGTTTTTTTTTGTTGCAAATCTGATCTATTCTGAATGTAACATCATTCTTCATGATATATTTTACCAATATGATAGTTTAACGACGATGATAATAATAATTTGGGGCTGCAGACAGTGCTCTAGTTTCCCAGAGGCCGTAGTTACACGGCGCATCGACGGAAGGCTTCTGTTTTCCTGGGAAAAGAAAGAACGTCGGTTGAACGAAGAGAGTGCGTGCGTGCGTGGGCGTCGGAAGTGCATCCAAATAGCATCCTGCAAATAGGGAACCGTAGTTCCGCTGGCGAATATGGGAACGAACGAGGCGCGAAAAAAACCGTCGACAACGGACCGGATGATTATATAGAAAATGCTCCGAGGTTCGAAATACGTTAGCCCGCGGGCTCTCCGCGCGTTTGTTCCGTTTGTTTCGCGACGATGTAGGTGGAAACGTTGTGCGCGCCGAGGTTTCTCGTTCTATCTAGAAGTCTCTTCTGCCAGCAAGCAAGCAAGCAAGCAACCAAGCAAGCAAGCAACCAACCAACCAACCAACCAAGCAAGCAAGCAAGCAACCAAGCAAGCCCGCTGTTGCAGCAACGTTGGCAAAACTTGCGTGACTTTGTCCGTCGCCAGGTTCTTTCGCGACAAGTTCGCCCGTGCTCGAGACGCTTTTTCAACGAGGACTCATCGACGATCCCACCTCCGACGAACTCTGCCGACGACACGAACGAAAACACGTAACAAACGCGCATCGCGCCCCCTCCTCTCCCGCTACACTCTCTACCCCGTTCTTTCTCTTTCTTTCTACAACTTGCGTCGGCAAACTTTTAGATTTACAGGACGATTTGCGACAACTTCCAAGCCGAGAGGGGGAACTCGAAGAATAACTCGAACCCGCCCGCCCGCCTTGAAAAAACACCACTACCGGATTCTGCTTTGAATGGCCCGCGACAAGTGCTGTCCACATTACCTGTGTTGTTATTATTTTTTACCGAGGCTGATTGCGTTCTCCCGAGAAGAGTCTTGAATCGGGAAATTGAACATTATCGCGTCGCGGGTAAAAATCTGAACAAATTGGTAAACGATCGAGGCGTTGAATGAAATATGAAGAGGTTCGGTGTAAGCTGTTATTAAATCCCAAGAGCGATGTGTGTCGTAGAGCACGATCGGATCGAGCGTTCCGCGTGATTCCCATTTAATTTGGAAGCGGTTGGAAAAACCAGTCGGTGCTGGAACGAGAATAGAATGACTGTCTTTGGTCACAAGTAAGAGAGAGAGAGAGAGAGAGAGAGAGAGAGAGAGAGTAAGAGAGAGAGAGAGGAAGACGATCGTTGTGGTAGTCGTCTGGGAGAATCTGGGAGCTGCTAGCGGGAAAAACATTGGTTGCCGTTGGTAGCGGTGTGGAAGGATCGGCAAAACGCGAAACAGACGGCGACGTCGGTGCTCGCGCGACTCGTTTTCTTGTCGCGACACCTTCGCCAACTCGGTCGCATTACTGGTCGGCTGCAAAACCAGCGACTGTCGGCGCAAATACCGTCGGTATGCATAGTTGTCGTTCTACCGCGGCGCGACGCGGCGGCTGCTTCTCAAGAGATGCGCTCTCGATACCGCGGCTCCCAGTAGTTCGAGTCGACGGTTTTTCCTCCGGCCGTCGAACCTGGACCTGGTCCGATCCGCGGTCGGGTTTCTTGCTCGCAATGCGATACTCGGCTCTCGAAAGAAGAAACGAAAGTCATCCCGTGGGAGAAGGTGTGTTCGGAAACGGTGAGAGGCGAGGAGCGTAATTGAAACGGATTAAATTCTACCGAAACCGTTCGGTCGGCGAGAGCCCGTGTCGTCGTTCGATGAGAGGCCAACGCGAGCCGTGCCGTTGCCAATCGATTATTTTTCCAGCGGATTTTTTTCTTCTGCCCGCCCGATCCTCTGTATCCATGGAACCGTAAATTCCGGCTGCGACGGAAACATTAAATGCCCGATTAACTTAACGGAGGAAATGGAACGAAAAATCGAATGTATTTCACCAAGTCGAAAGCTCCGCGCTCTCACTATCGACCCTGCCTCTATCTTTTTTTCTCTCTGTCTCTCTCTCTGGCTTCTCCATTTACGCGTACAACAGAAGTTGATATCCTTTTACATCGAGATGAAAGAAACCGGGCGAAAAAAGCGACGCGCGAGCACACGTCGAGCACCATTTCCAACGCGTTCGTTACCGCGCGCTGGGTTCCTGGCACTCGAACGGCTAATGATTTCAAGGTGCAGCACACCCGCGAGAAGAAAAACCTCGAAATTCGGCCCCAGAGAGAGTGTTTTGCGCGCTATACGCGATGAGAATCCTGCAGGACGATTCCACCCGGTTCTAAATCTCTGATTCCAGTTGATACCGACACCGCGAAGCTGGTCGCTTCTATTAAACCTTTGACTGTTTATAACTACGTTATAAAAAACCATAGTACAGTCATTCTGGGCTTGTTTCAGACTCCTTAATTTGTTTTTTCAAGCACGTTTCTACATCGCGTGCAACGGTGGAAAAAAGAGAAGATGTCTTCTCCGCTTCCGAACAATTTTCGGCGACGGCGGTGTTTTCATTAAAACTTCAATGAAATGGCGGAAAATAGTCGTACATCAATTTTTCAAAGACTGTTATAAAGGAGAGGACTTTACTGTTCGAGTCCAATACCATCAGAGTACTGGTCGGCACGAATCCAGTGAACATTAAAATTCGATTTTCTCAAGAATTGAGCATAATTAAAAAAAAAAGTTATTCGTTCTTTTTTCCTCATTTTTGCAATGAAAATCAGTGAATGTTTGCGCCACCGTTCCCGGCTAGCCTATTACGTACGGTACGAACACGTAAAATCGCGTTCGCCGCGATTGATATCGCGGTACCGTCGGTAGAAATTCGCGGGAGAAATTCGCATTAGACCGGGGGAACGGTAAAAAGCTCTGATCCGTCGAGGGAATCCGGCGGGTGTCGTGTCGTCTACGTGCCGGTTTACGACCGGTTCCACGACCCCGATACTTCCTGGAAACCCGGCCGCTTCTTCCGGCCGATTTCGGGTTCTGGCTGCGGGGATATCCTAGATTCCCCGTGAAACGTCGTGTCGAGTCAGGTCCTCGAGTCTCGCACGTACCGCGAATAAACAATTTCTTCGATTATCCGTCCTCGTTCCTCCTCGCCTCGCCTCGCTCCTCGTTTCTCGTATCGATCCTGTTCGACGATACACGAGAGAGGAGAGAACACCGAAATCTCGAGCGACGACCGGCACAACCGCGTTTCGCCGCGCGAATATTAATTCACGGGCTGCCCCGGAAGCCAAGCGATGGCTCGCGCCAGACTTTGCAAACAAACGGACGTTATTGGCTTTGCCGGCACGAAGTAACAATAATGGACCAAATAACGATCTCGCCCTCGTTATTGTTATCGATTGTGAACGAGTCTTCGAACATGATCTGCCGTCCCGAAATCGTCGCGAAATGTGATTTCTCTGTGGTTTGGAAAAGCAAGTTCAGCGATTCTTGACGAATCCAGTGATAAATGAAAAACAATATTGCAGAAGCATTGGAAGAATTCAAAAATATTGTCACCCTCTTCTCGACTTACCAATACTATCGAAAGAGGAAATACATTTTGATCTCACATTTATTTCTTTGTTTCGATCTGAATTATATTGTAGAAATACAAAGTTTGTGTCGGGGTTCAGCTAATGCATTATTCAACAATAAAAGAGAAGCGTTGCTGCGAGTCCAGTGATTCTTGCCTTGGATGTTAATCCTGAATATCGTTTGTTTTAATCGTACGTAAAAATACAAAGTTTCAGCCGGGCTTTAACTATAACGAATGGATTACAGAAAAATGTTAAAGAATGGAAGCATTACGGAAGCGTGATCTTAATTAACAAGGTCCTTTGTTTAGATCGTAAAAAGTGCAAAACTTAAGACGAACCGTGTTACAAACAGACGTTAGAGCACAAGAGGTACCAGAGTTGATTTCATACTTCTCTGTTATTTGGATAGTGTATAGTTTAAGCGTTAAAACCACTATGCATGAATGTAGTCCTGCGCAAGAGCCTGGTGCAGTCATACTCTCTTTGAAAACGTGACCTAAATATAATAAACTAAATTAAATTACGTTATGCTTGAAACTAGAATAACAAGTAAATGGGGAACAGCAAGAACAATATGTACAATAATATGTTCTACCTAGGAGAGTTTTCCGCGGCCATTTGAATGAAGCGATGGAGTCGTTGGAGAAAAGTCGTGTCGTAAGTAAATTAATTAACCGAGTGAGAGAACGTGGTGGTAACAGGCTCCGCTAGTTCTCTTAATCTAGAAGTGTGTGTTTCGGGTCTGAATTTGGAAAGATGAGTATCCTTTTACGTGCACAGATACTCTAAAAATTTTCCTTTTGAAGATGATATTAGAATAAATTCCCTATTTCTGTTTCTAAATCTTGCATCATTGCTTTCCAAACTGAAATATCTTTCCGGTTACATTAACATCAATACTGCGAATAACTTATTCAATACATTAAGAATCCGTGTCACCTAAATCGCTCGATCCAGCCGAATTTAACGTTTCTACTGAGTGCTTTCCATTTAATGAAACTAATTTAGTTAATGAAAAGGAAATACAGATGTACAATATTGAGAAATTCAGCCTTCTCGCACCGAATAAATTGACATATGAATTAATTTTCCGAATAAATAATTCTGTCCCCCAATTATGAGAGTTGCGGCACTGGAAGTGTTTAGATCCAAAAAAATTGAACAAGCTTGGGCAGATTTTCCGACGTAGTTCGTTGCTCCGAGTAAACAGCTGACCAGATTGGTCTGACTGGCGATGATGTTGATTCAAGACACTGCTGAATAATACAGATTCGAAGCCGGAAGTTGCGCGGCTGGTCAGGCGAGCGTGTTGCTGCACCGGTTACCCAGATGGAGTCAGAAATCAACGAACAGCCAGTTCGATCACCAGAATCGCGATACGCAACATTCTGGTGCTCCTCTTCGCCAGAGCTAAAATCAAGGAACAAAATTCCTCGACATCTGAGGAGAGAGATACAGTCTGTCGCAGGCTCGCAAAAGTTTATCGCCTCGTAAGGCGAAATTGCTCGTTGTAAAATCGCGCGGGTAGAGAGGAAGGAAGAAGCTTCTCTCTCTCTTTCTCTCTCTCTCTGGTCCGGGGGATCGATGTCGCCGGCTCGTTGCGGGAACGTAGAGGTTGGTTCGGCCCTATCGTCGTAATTAGAATCGCGGTGTGTAGTCGATTCGATTAAAACCGGCAACCCAGCCCGAAGAAGAACGAGGTTGAATAAATCCTGGCTGCGGGCCGATCGATCATCCGTGCAATTCGTTTCTCACCGGTGCGATGTCGCGAAAGTCGTCCCCGAAATTCGACGTCCGATCGCGACAGCCATCCTTCCCGCGCGCGCGGCCGGATATCACGCTCGGACGTCCGTCCCGAATGAGTGGCGCGTGCACCTCTCGAGAGATAGCTCAAGGGATGGCACATACGGCGAACAACACGAGCCAGAAACGGATAGAGAAAAGAGAGGAGAAAGAGGGCAAGGGGACCGATGTTCATTTCATGGGCCGTCAGGTCGTATCAGTTCAATGGCGCACGGTGTGATTTTTCCCAGGGAATTTCGGTCTGTTTAATAGAGATCCTATATCCGATACAGCTCGGTAGCTTCGTTGCCGTCCTCCGTCTTTCGGCTTCGTTTCGCTTCGATCTCCCTCGGTTCCTCGTGTTTCGTCCTTCTTCTTGCCCCTCTTCCGGCCTCTGCCTTCCGACGATCCCGCGCGCCGCGCCGGTGAAACAGGAAAGAGAGAGATAAGGGAAACAGAATTGTTTTTCGACTTGATTGACTTCGACGCTAATAGATATTGCGTATCGTCCATCACGAGCCAGCTCGAGCGCGCGGGTACACCGGTAAACACGGATACCCTGAGACGGGATATCCGACCATCGAACGGGCTCGCCTTTCTTCCGCCGTTACTCCTGGAACGTTCTTCGCTCGATTTAATGAATGGGAGCGAAACGGAGCGGCGAGGACTGTGGAATGACTGTTATCTGCGTCTTCTAGAACCTGTCAAACGCTGATGACTGCAATCTTGTTAATGATGTCTCAATAATCAGGACTTCATCGAACAGCTCGATTCGAATTATGAGCAACAATCTTCATTTTATTAGATGACATTGCCCTGAAAGTTTCTCTTTCCGAAAATCAGGATTTCATAGGAGACTTCTGTAGCCTCCCGGTGCGGTCGGTGACGGATCGACGGGCTTCCGGGAAGGAGTTGTCGGGTAGAATGGAGAAAGTGGCGGCGCAGTTCATTTTCGTTCGCGGCCGGCCGTCCGAAATTTCACCGGGCCGAAAAGTGGTGTCGGCAGCCGGGCCGGATCTCGAGATCTTTTTCAAACGCGAAGACCACTTTGCGAACGGCTCCGGCTCGACTGCAGACGCTCGGACGAGGAAAAGGAGAAGGACGAATAAAGAGAAGGAGGAGGAGTAGAAGACGGGATGGGCGTAGTAGGAGCTCTCGGAATAGACGGCTCGGACGGGCGCTTCCTTCTCGGCTTCGTTCCCCGGTCGTTCGTTGCAACGTTTCGTGAAAATCACGGGGGTGTAACCGGTCCAAGGGGGATCTCCATCCAGGGGGAACTTAGGGGGTCGACTTTCCGAAAAGCGGATTCCCCGCCGGCAACCGACGCAATATCTTCGGCCAGACCGGCATCGGCTACTCTAATCTCTCTCTCTCTCTCTCTCCCCCTCTCCCTCTCCCTCTCTGGGGCCAGGCTGAGAGTGTTCGTCGATCGATCGTTGAGACTTGAAAGCCGTGGCATTCGGTGAACTTGACGCTTGACCCGGCCGCCTCTGCCTCGCTCGGTCGGGCCCTCGTCCCTGCGGAATTGCGCCTCAATTATTTCGTATCCGGTGTTTTGCGGGTATTCGAACCCATTGTCGCGAAACGCCTGATCCAGCGCCGGACCCATTGTTTTCGCGATGAACCCGTGACATCGTTATAATTAACTGGCTCTCGCCCCCGTTGATAGAGCAACCGCGTCCAGCGCACTCGCCGCCTGCCACCGCGATTATTTAGCTACTTTCCCCATGGCAACCGATCGGCGAACACACCCGCCACCAAGTGCGGAAAACCGATGATGGCGAGTCGCACGACAGGTGACAAGATGCCTTGATCGCCACCGGGCTCCAATAACAACGGTTTCTGGATCCGTCCGACGATTTTATGCTGGCCTTTACCTTGCGATTTTATTGCCGCGTTCCTTTTTTAACTTCTCCAGTTAATACCAGGGTCCTTTGCTTAGCTTCTTTGTTTATCATTGATACTTTCAATGCCAGATCAACCTTAAAGACGCTACGAGATGAACGTAATTTATTTAACGAAACAAAAAGTGAAATGTTAATATGTGCGATACTAGATCTTTGGTGATTCTACCCACATTTTCTATACTCGCTGCATTAAGAGAATAATATTGTATGCAAAAAGGAGAATGATTGAACGCAGAAATAAATTCGCCGCCCGTGAACGGCGAGGTAGAGGGAACAGATTTCACGACGGATGGGCATAAAACTGGTCGAAATTAATTCCTACGGTGCAGTATGTTACAGTTAGGTGCTAAGAGGCGATGAATCTGGTCGATCGCGGCTTAAATCAAACAGAACGCGCGTGGCTGCAGGCGAAATTTCGTCGCGAGAGGAAGGGGCGAACGCGGCTGGGTGAAAGAAACGCGCGAATTCCGGCGGAATGGTAGACGTCACGGGTAAGAAATAGCGTGCGGTTAAACCGCCGGGCGTTTCTTCGCGATTGCGAGGGACGGCACCTCGATTCGATCGCGCAATACGAGCAAATTACGCTCGACCAGCCAACGCGAACAGAGACAGGGGTGAAAGAGAAAGAGAAAGAGACTTTACGCCCGGGAATCGAGCGCTCGGCTTGCAATGAACGAGACGGGCAAAAGGGTGGCGGTAACGCGGAACCGAAAAGCCACGGGAATCTCGGTGGTTTTCGCTCTTTTACAGCTCCAGGTTTTTAGTTAGTTTTAATACACCCGATGGAACGAACTGACCCGTCACGCGAACGAATTTCCACCGGCGCGCTCCAACTCTCACTCCCTCTCCGCGCGCGCTGACTACAACTTCACCGATGTCGTTTCCATTCTCCGGTTGCCACCCCCGCTTTCTCCTCCTCGCCCTTCATCCTTTCTGCAAAAGGTACGTTCGAATCTCTTCGCGCCGGGACTTTATAACGAGGGAGAAACGGCACAGAAACTTTATATCGCGCTCTCGAATGTTTCTTTCCGGCAGGATGGCTCGGCCGACAATCATCTTTACGACCTTAATACCTTCCGAACCCTCGGCACCGCGTTTTTACACCCGTAACCCGTTTTCGCGACGTCGAGTCACTGATTTTATGCCCTTTATTGCACAATTATTGGAATTGCGATGATCTCTTAACAGAAAGCGATGCACTTCTATTTCACAGCGTGCGAATAGATTGAATGTTTATAGAATTGTCATTTCCATACAACGAAACCACGCCTGTCGATTTCAGTGGCTTTGGTGGCTGCAACTGAGCTTCAAAATGACTGACGCTGTTATTATGGAAATTCGACAAATTCGGTTAGGGTCACTAGACGTCTCTACGAAAATGCAAGTGACAAAAATTTGTTCGAAGTTATAAACCCCTAGCTAGATAGCTAGCGAACATTGTACGGCCGGTTCTGCGCGCAAGAGCGAGTTCTCGTCACCGGCGAAGACGTTCTGGACAAAGGCGCGGGAAATCTTGGAGGCGCTTGAGAGATATAAAACTAAGCGAACGCGTAAAAACTGTGAAACGAGCCGTAAAACGGCAGGCGCAAGGGGCGGGCGGCGTGCCTGTTCGCGCTTTAGCGAGCGACGTTTACGTCTCATCACAGCGCGAGATTATTAACGTTCGTAGTTATATCCTGCAGAAGATATATATATATATATATATATATATATATACATATATATATAGTGGATCTGGCAGGAGGAAGAACTCCCGCTAGGTCCGGGACAAAAAACCCCTGTTGTTCTTCGATTCCGTTTGTTCGGACGGACACAAAGGCCTCTATCGATGACGTCGACGGTGACGTCGACGACAGGAGACTGAAGAAGAGTATGAGCGGATAGATGGAGGAATCGAGAGAGAGAGAGAGAGAGAGAGAGAGAGAGAGAGAGAGAGAGAGAGAGGGGGGGGGGGGGTTCATAGCCACGAGGCACTCGTCGCTGGAATGCCGGAAGACGGTGTCGTCTAGCCGAGTCGCATTACAATAATTGAATTGCAGAGGACACGCGGGTCTTCTGGTGTTCAAAGAACGCAAGAAAACAAGCAGAGGGGAGTCGCGTTGCGGGGAACGAGATGGCTTCCGGAAAAGGGGCGGGTCCCCGTCACGCGGCTCACTCTGGGGCTAGGGGGTGGAGGTTAAAAGAGGTGAAAGGGGGGCTGCAAGTGGAAAGGGTGCAGCTAGAGAGAGAGAGAGAGAGAGAGAGAGAGAGAGAGAGCGGTTTCGAGCGGAGGGTGGTTCAAGGAGGGGTGTCTGAGAAAATCAATAGACGCGTTCGTACGTCGCGTGCAGTTAAGTGACTAAGAAATTAATATCTCGATGAGGTCGAGCCACGGTCGCCCGAGTCGAGTCCACGGACGTTCGAAAAAAACCGGGAACGCAACCGAGCGAGCACTCCTAACGACCGCGGCGTCGCGACGCCCCGAAACGATGCCTGCCTGCGTCCTCTTCCCCTACTTGGCCCTCTTTCGTTCCGCTTTCACGCTGGAACGGAAACACTGGCTGTATAACAATCATTAAATAGTTGGGGTATTTTCTTCTAATACTACGTACACAATAAGCCAACTTCATGTAGCTCAATTTTTTCAATTTCGTATTTCACGTGTTTTCTAATTATAATTATCGGAATTTCTACTTTTTCAGAGCATCATCGGATACCATCTCCATTACTACGATAATTACTGGACTCCGGTTCTTTATGCGAAATAAAATGTTTGTGCATCAATTGCAAGACTCGGGAGCTAAATATAAATTTATATTTTGCCGTAATAATTTTAATATAGTTAAAATAATATATTAATACTCTTAAAATCTTCTAATTTTTTCACTGTTCTAAATTGCACGTACTCATTTTTGCCATAAATGCGTAAAATCCGGTGTTTAGTAATTACGATATGTACAAATTCCGTGAAATGTTGATAAAATTTCAGTGGTACGTTTGGACAAGTTTGCGAGAAGATCCGAGGATGCAGGGCTCGAACGGGAGACGCGGGTTGAATCGCGGGCCAGATTTTCCGCGGGTCCCGCGGGTGTCTCGCCGACGGCTGGCTCGCTCGCAGGACTTATAATTCTTCTATGACAGCGCGAGGAATAAACCGCGATGCGCGCGCGAGCTCCCCCGGCGACCACAAAACACTCGCGCGGTTGATTGCCAGTAAATTGCCGGCGCGGCGCGTGTCGCTCGAGACTGGGATTCCGAGAGAGCCGGGGGATGCGTTGTCCTCGTTCTCCGGCTGCCACGAGCTAAACCGGAGCCGGTGGAACGAGTCGACCATTGGTCGGACGCCGCTTTTATACCGCGTCAACCTCCGTGTCCAAATCAGCCTCCACCGGGCTCGCAATCGATACAACAAACTTCTTCTAAACTTTCGAAGAACTGTCATTAGCTAGTTCTTAGTATCTGTTAAATCTAGAATTCCCTAACCTCGAGACGTTCGAGTGAATTCCTCAGGGAATTCCTCTCAAAGTCTCACCATTGCACACATATTTTATATTCGAGTACATTACATTTGTAGCGAGATGGTATCTTCGAACGGCGGGAATTCCGCCGAATGTCACGTCGTTAGTATCGACGCGACGATTCGTTATCTGTTAATAATGTTATTGATTTCGTTCTTCACATTTTATAGTATTCGATGTTAATTTATTCTTGTACGACGCGCGAGAAGGAAAAGACGTGTGTGATCTCAGACGGACATTCAGACGGAACAATTGTATTCGTTGTGTTTTTAAATGTTAAACTTTTTCGCGTCTACGGCCGTATTATTCTATCGACGTCTTCATTCTTACATATTTCCTAAATTAGCCAACCGGATAACAATCGTAAATTTGAGACTGTGGTTGTCGCATATATTTGCGACGGTGGTAATATTCTGTGGCAAATTCTCAAGTGGAATAGGGGGAAGTGGTGCTTAAAGGGTAAATAATAAGTTAAGAGGATCGGAAACCGTGTTGTATGTTGGAGGGGATGGTACGGAGATGTCGATTAAAGACCATTCGTCGGGTATTCGAGACGAACTGTATCGTCGGGTACGTTTGCCGATACAAACGGCGACGTCGACGGTGGAAGACGAGTCAGCAGCCGCGTTGCCGTCGTCGTCGCGACGATTGAGACGTCGCGCGCGTACCGTTCGCCGCTCGAAGCAAGGGACGAGGACGGAATAAGAGAACGGGGTGAAACGAGCCTCGTGGACGGTGACTGGCATATTGTCGGGGAACTTTTAATATCTTCCGCGGCGTTTCCGATACGACGACGACGACGACGAAGACGTAGAACGAACTACCGTCCGTCGAAAGGGAACGGCTTGTGCTAGGTCCGTTCTCATCTTTCTTTCTCTGTTTCTCAAACCCGAAGGAGTCTCGCGGGAGTCTCTCCCAGCCGACTATACTTTTCGTCCTCGATTCGTATCTTTCGAGTGGGCCTCCTTGGACCGAGAGAAATCAACAATGCTTCCTTTAGAGAGAAGGAGAGTTTGCCTCTCGACCGCAATATAATATAATCAGAATAATTCGTCCCTTTATCGCACGTCCCCCCACCCTTTTTTCTCTCTCTCTCTCTCTCTCTCTCTCTCGGATAGAAAGGAGAATTCATGCCGGTGTTTGCCATGCGAGATCAATAATGTCTGGCAATGGACCAAAAGAAACGTCGTCCGTGTGTCGGTGACACGGTGGAATAACGGGTGATGTATTTAGACAGTGATTGCGAAACGTGTTGGCATGCAGAACGCCGGGGTGACAGTCGGTATATTAAATATTCTTTATATATAAGGGTTTAATTAAATTTACGGTTTATTCAGACATTTGTTCGCCGGACTTCCTAAGTGACAGGCGAACGGTGAAATTGATAACCTTTTAATCTTGACATATAGCTTCCGGTTGACATAATCTAACAGAAGAATGCCACGGAATCTCTGAATATTATCCTGTGCTCTACGACTTTAACCCTCGTAGCAAAGTGTATGAAATGAATGTAATCTTCGAGTAAATTCCAAGATTGCGAATGGAGCATACATGTGACGGTGGTAGCGAGCGTATTAATAAAATCGGAACCCCGCGTGCGATCGCGTTTTCCTCGGAAAAGAAAACTGCCGGAGGAATCTAATTCGGCTCCGGTCGGAAGGGTTATCGGTTAGAGAAGGGAAAAGGGGAAGAGGGAATCTGCCACGTGCGTCGGTGAATCCCGATCGAATTCCATCGCGGATAGATCCGAGTCACGGTGGTATTCGTTGTCATAAACCCGGCCGGCACGGCCTGGCGTCGGTGTCGCGTCTCTAAAATGCAGGATCGACGTTTCGAAAACTGGCAGTGACGTAAGACGAGCGGTTCGCTCGTCTCCGGTTACATCTCGCCGATATTTCGACGTCTCGGGCCGACGTGCACGTTGTCGACGGGAACGAACGTCGCGTCGCCGCGAGTAGAGTGGAGAAGAGGCAACGGGCATCGACGTTGCGGATCGATCGGGATCGATGTCGTATAGTAGGCGCAAGCTCGATGCACAGGGTATAGTGGCAGCTCGGCTGCCCTGGAGCTACTGCCGAAACGTCTCGCGTCCATCGTCTCTCGAGCCGTTGATGCTACTGCTGTTGCCGTTGCTGCTGCTGCTGCTGCTGCTGCTGCTACGAGAGTACGAGGCTCTCCGGTTTCCCAGCGATTCGAGACACGGAACGATCGCTCAAACGGTTGAGTTCTTCGTGGAGATTCCAACTTCCACCGGATACGGCAAACTCCTTTTAACAGCCGGCAAGTTCCAACCTGGCGTCGAGATGCCTCCGTGAATCCGACGCCAATCCGACGCGCCGACGACGCCACCGACGCCGACACCGGCCGACGCTGAAACGCCGGGGAAACAATTTAAAGCGCAATACCACGCCCCTAACCCCCGAAGCCCGAGTTATACGGCTTCGTTACGTTTTACGATTTACCGGCGCTGATATTACGGTCGCCATCGGCTATTTATTAAAAGCGAGAAGTACCGGCCGCCCGAACGACTGGTATCCCAGCGAGCGCGGCAAGTTTAAGGACACCGACGAGTGCCACCCCCCGCAGAACACACCGCTTCTCTGACAGAATCCACCTCCATCCAGGATTTCTGACGATTTCGACGATCCCCGGTATGAGACCGCGTTTCCAGCTGCTCGCAATCTGGGTCCCCGACTCTCTCGCATTGCCGCTGAACACAATTGGCCCACCGTTGCTCTTTTATGAGCGTGTCGAGTGGATTTCTTTTTCGGGTAAACGGGTTATTCTTCCTCGAACTGCCGCGCGGTTTCTATTAGGACCTTTTTAAAGGACATCGTACGATGCCGGTTTGGTTAATTGCTGACAAGCTTGTGTCAGGCCTAGAATCGTTGCTCGACGGTAGTGGACGCTTGACATTTTTCGCTTTACATTTCACGAGTTGCTTTCTTTTTGGAAAGGTCTTCGAACTCTTTCTACGGTAATTGAAACTTTTTGGAAAATCCATTTATCGTATTTTAGGCAATACATTTTGATTGAATTGAGCGACAGGCTAATTCCAATCTGGTGCATATGCTGTTAAATGACATCTCGACATATTTCTATAAACCAGTGAAATCGATTTCGTTCCATATTTTTAGAAATCTGCTCGATACATTTTAGATCGTAGTCTTTCATCGAATCGAACTGCAGACTGATTGCAATCTGGTGCCAATGCGCTATGAATATTGCATTGCATTTTTTCTTTTTACG
Organism: Lasioglossum lativentre; assembly: GCA_916610255.1. Classification (NCBI taxonomy): domain Eukaryota; kingdom Metazoa; phylum Arthropoda; class Insecta; order Hymenoptera; family Halictidae; genus Lasioglossum; species Lasioglossum lativentre. The sequence continues at coordinate 33,027,710 of OU744355.1, read as the reverse complement.
AACCGTAGTTACCGTAGATGTTTATTTACGAACCAAAAGGAGTATTGAATCTCAGATCATACAATCTTTGCCAAGTAATCGATGTTACAGAAAATAAGGTCCCGAAACCAGCGAGTAACTCCCCTATCCTGTACCGTTCTTCCTTATAAAAAAAATTGGAATTCACAGATGACGATTGCAGCTATAACCTGCGAAATAAATGGAATTTTTCGACTCCGAACCAGCAGATCATTATGCAGATCGCACCTTCCGCAGATTACCCTCGATAAATCAGTACACAATACACAAACCATAATAGTCCCATTCCACATAAAACGAAACGACGTAATAAACGCTGAAAGATCCTCTCGGTCCAGCGGCGAGACGCCAAAGTGAATCGGTTCCGATAAGGTTCGGCCTTTTCAAGCTTATCGCTCGAATAAAGAATAAAATCCGTGCCGATATCGGTGGGCTGTCGCCGAAAACCCGCTCCAGCGCCGCGCCGCTCCGCGCCGTTGGTGTTCGGTGGTCTGAGAGTCGGTCGTCGAGTAGGGGTCGCGTTCGCGGTCGGCTGGAAGAAGGAAGGAAGGAACCGGGGAAAAATCAGATACCTCTCGCATAATTCATCGCGGCGGTGGCTGTGCAGGTGGCCGCCGAGCAAGCCAACCCTTTGCAGTGGGGTGGCGAAGGACGGGGGCAAAGCAGCAGGGACGCGGTCGAGGGTTTCCACGTTAAATTATAAAGTCAAAACCGTGGCGGGCGGAGATGATATAAATGCGACTATTATACCGAGCGAGCGACCGAGAGAGTAAAGAGAGGGGAGTGAACTCGGTCGATTCCCCACCCCACCCCACCCCCGTGGCCACCCCCCATTTCCCATCGTCTGCGACGGGGAACCTTGCGGGGAGCGACCTCATCCGCCGAAAACCTCGAGCCGCATACTCGCGGACGATAAGTGTTTGAAATATTGAAAGCTGAAGCGCAACTGCTTTCTCCCTCTACCTCGCTCTTTCGGATGGTCGCCGTGCCGGTTGGAGGAGGCGCAGAGTGCGCCGGACGGGGCATAATGCCGCCATTTATACGGTCGCTGGCTCGCAGCTACGCTCCGTGAATAAAACACCGAGGAGACCCGTTTCGATCCGCCTCGAACCCCGCGCCGATCCTGACGTTCGACCGAAAGGAAACGTCGCGCTTGATATGCACGCCGAACCCTCCGAAAACGCGTACCGCGATTGATACTCAACCAACGCTCTCTCCTCCCTCTCTTTCTCTCTCTCTCTCTCTATCTTCGTCTGCTGTTACCCTCTCCTCGCTCCTTCCACGCGGACAGAACACCGCAGACCGTCCCCCTTAGGATTTTCGAACATCGATGGACGTACGCTTTGCCATTCCGCTCGCGACCATGCGAAAGCCGACCCGATACGCTCGTAAAGCGCCAAATCGACGGGACTTTCCACCCTCGTAAGCTGTACGCGTCACCGGATGCATCATGGTGGCCCTTGATGTCGTCTTTCGGTTCTGAAGAAGCTAATTTTCTGACGACGTCGAGCCGAATGGAATTGATTTTAAGAAAAATCGCTTGTTGCTCTTGTTTTGTGCAACCGATCCAAACAATTTTACATAAAGATCCGCAAAGGTTGATCTCTAAACACGAATGGTATTTTGTACAGCCTCTAGGAGGAAACTTGTGTAGATAAGGGATAAGCTGGCCATCGGGAACAGGGCCCAGCGGTCCCAGAAAACCGCACCGTAACGCATTATCGAGGAGAGAATGCAAGTCTAGGTTCAGCGAACACAGAGCCTCCGGTGCCCCCGAGCGATATTCTGACGATGCGAATCGTTCCGTGGATTTCTTCGGTCTCATACTCGACGACTGCGATAAACGCACCGGTATGTCGACCGGTGCGGTGGTGTGCACACTGTGTCTGTCGCGGCGCGGCGATTCGGCTCGATTCGCTCCAGATCGAACGAGTCCCGGAAGACGAGGCGAAAAAGCGGACTAACACCGAATACGGGTAACGAGGACTCCCAGATCGCGCCTAACCGCTATCTCTCTATCTCGCTAGTTGTATCCGATTAATTCGTGCACGCTTCTGCTACGACCGGATCGGCTCCCTCGGGACTGTCGAAGCCCGAATCGATACACTGGCTCTCAAAAAGTATCTGGACGATCGCAATTTTGCCGAAACTCACGACGAATATTAATATCACTGAACGGTGTCCATCGTTAACTCTAGATAACTAATCTTTCAAAAGGAGAAAAAAAAATAGAATTTGAGTCGTTGAAGCAAATTCACCAGACGATGTATGCAAAATTTGTTGTCTGTTTGATGCATGTCTGTCATATGTATCATGTAAATATCATCGTGCGATGCTGCTACGAGCTGAAAACCATCAAAGATTGTAAAAATTTCAGTTTATCACGATTTGTAAACCTGTAGTTTACCACTGTTACGTGTTTCGTCCTGCAACTGCGATTTTTAAACGTTTGTAGCTCTACCTCGTATTTAACCAATTTCCAGTGACATATTTTCAGCATGTTTATAGCGGACACAAATCTACAAAACGTATTTGGTTATTGAGAACATATGAATACGGCTTTTACTGCATGAATATGATGAATGCGTACAAACGCATAAAGACATTTTTAATATTAGCCTGTAACATATGTACACGTGTGTAATACATATGTATCTGTCATTAAATACATGCCACTATTTTTTGATCGATTGTGCGATGAATTCGATCCGATCGCAATTTCCTCAAAATCATTTTTGCTGCTCGTCCAGTAAACTAATACATCTAGCTCCAAGAAGAGTCATCCACTCGTTGTATCCGATTTCTAGAAAGATCTGCTGATTTAAAGGGTGCCGGAGGTACAAAGTAGCAAGGTGCCTTGTCGGCATCAAGTATAGTTAAAAGAGCGGCCCGGTCCCCGAAAGCATTCGTATCACTTAGCGCGAGGGGGTTGGACGGTTTCGAATCGAAGGGGCCGGTGGTTCCTCGATCCCGTGGTCCCGCGGGTGAAATCTCGGCGTTCCCGGGACGTCGGTCTCGTCTCGCTAAAGAGTTAATTCACGTTTATATCCCCGGGAGCGAGGCCGTGGATATTATCGGGGCGGGACGACCATATTTTCCCGGTGTCTCTTAAATCCACCGGCGGGGAATCCCGGGGTCCATTAGCCTCGCGTTCCCCCGCGAGGACGTACGCCCCAATAGCAGCAGAGCAGAGCAGAGCAGAGCAGAGCTGAGCAGAGCAGAGTAGAACAGAGCTGAGCAGAACAGCAGAGTAGCAGAGGCCGCTGGTGTACTATACAGAGCCGGAATTCAATTGGAAAGGATCGTTCGTCGCTGGCGAGTTTTTACGGCCGGGGAGCAAATATCGTCGCGAGTCTATTCCCCCGGACGTTTCGGGAACGACGCCGGGTCCCGATTCGAAAGCGAAGGGTTCCCGGACTCTCGTAAAGAAAGTCCGCTCTCTCCCGGAGAGAGAGAAAGAGAGCAGGGAGGGAGTCTTGCTTAGGTCCCGGGTTCCTTTGCCCGGTCCCTCGCGACTGTTCCCAACGCGAGTTTGGAACGCAGCCAGAGTCACCGCACCCCCGGGGATTGCTACGGATCTTTGCAAGCCTGTTCCACCGACCGGCCCGAGGAGAAATGTTGCTATCGCGACACCCTGCGAGCATGCTATTTACGCGCATTTTTAACGGAAACCTCGCCACCCTCTAATTGCCCCCGCGCGACGACACCTTTCATCCGACGAGCTGCGTTTTTTCAGGCGTTCCAGACGATTTTTGCTGACTCGTGGAGGCATTAGAAATTGTTTTAGACGGCTATTCGAGTTTCTAGACAGTCGTGCGAATAAACAGATATAAAGCATTCACGTTGTATCAATGACAGACGAATAAAGAACATTTCACACGTTACTTTTGACGGGTACTGTACGTTCGTCTAATTCCACGCGAAAAAGTGAGTGGAAAATGTAGAATAAAATTTTACCATATCAAGCTTTGTTTGCGAGATAATCGGCTTTGAACATATCAGCTGTGTGTGCACAAGCGTTTACCGAAAGGGAACACTGTGAATATTCAAACTCATTTTTCCCAGGAAACAAAGCCTGGTGTGAACAAAATGTTGTTCTATATTTTCAGCATGTTTGTCCACATAGAATCGTCTCCTGTTTCGTGTATTAAAATTGCCTCTTCTTTTAACAACTTCTACTAGATTTCTGGTACACGGACAGTCCAAAAGACCAAGAAGAGGCCAGCAAACAACATCCCTGTGGCCCTAAGCTCCGTCCACGAATCTCAAAGAACTATACCTCCCGACGAAACTGGGGATTCGCGTGTCCAATTTTCGGAGAACAACGACGTTCTCGTTTGAGATTTCCGACGATCGTTCGATTCGAGAGCCGCGAATCTCGAGATCCTGTGTTCGCGAGTAACTCGCAACGGCGATAACGGAACGAGCCAGTAAAAGAGGACTGGGGTTGCACTCCTCTCGGAAGACTCTTATCCCGTTTACGGAGCGTCGGCCACGGGTAAACGAACGTCGGAACGACGCGGCGACGAAACGAAAGATTCCGCGTCGTAGTTTGCCGGCGGTTTAACGGGAACTTAGGAGGTCGTTTCCTTTGAGAGTGGGCAGAGCGGGCAGAGCGGGAAGAGCGGGCTTGTAGCCGGCTCTCGACGCCGTCCGGTGTAAATTCCCGAACGGAAGCCGTTCCGATGCCGCAACAGTCGAGCATTACTCGCGGAAAAACGGTCCGGGAGCGTACGCGAGGAACTGTGCGGCGCGGTGCGACGCAGCGCGCGCAAACCCGGTTAACTCTGTCTTTTTTTCTATCTCTCTCGTGTTCTTTTTTTTTTTTTTCATCGGTGGAAATTCGTCCCGGTGCGGTCCTGTTTCCTGAGCAATTTCATTAAGCGCGATCGAGGGGGCCACCTGTATTATATAACGTAGCCTCATCGGCAGGATAGCAATCTTACTAATGGGTGCTGGTCGGTCGAGCACACAGGCGAACGCAAACAGGAGCGTTCACGCGTGCACTGGAACGAGAGACGCGGACTACTCGAGAGTGGGAGTGGCGCGAACCAGAGAGAGAGAGAGAGAGAGAGAGAGAGAACGAGAGAGAGCTAGACACGTTTCCGGGCAAAGCTCGCGTGCGGTGACGGCCACGATCCGGTCGCGAACCGGACTGTCGAAAAAGGGGAGCGAGACCGCGATCGCCCTGAAAGCCTACGTCGCGCCCCGACAGCTCTGCTTTTGACCTTACACGCCGCTCGAGGAGCGAGCAACGGCTCGATAAGCGTGAACCCTCCTTTCGATTAGCGCCGACCGTTAATGGGCATCGAGGAACCGTGTCAAAGCCCCGCCACGCCGACGACGATACCTACCCCGAAATTAAACGGGAACCGACCGTGGGCGCGGCGGCTACGATTTTATTCCCACCATGCGATGCTGTCCGTGGGAATCTATTTTTTTTTTTTTTTTTTTTTACCAAGACGATTTTCAAGAAAATGTAATAATTGCGAAGACCACGAATGGAGACCCCGTGGAACTCGAATAAGGTAATGACCGTGCGGGTAGGTTCGCGCGAACCTTGTTTCGTCGAACTATAGTAATCGATTCGACGTGTCTTTTGGAACTTTTCTATTCGGATCGAACAGCTAATTTGCCGGGGTCATTTTCGGGCGTCGACAACCGTGGAGTCGAGCGGAACGTAGAAACGGGGAGAGTCGGGAAGACGGTAACGTTAATACGGAATTTAATAGTTTTCGAGGGGGTTGAAAGCGAGGCTGGAACGCGCGGCGAGGCGGTAGCGCGCAGAGGATGGTGGGTAACGGAGGTGAAAGGTGGCGGAGGTGGCAGCCCGTTCGGTACGCCAAAGGTGGAAACAATCGTCGTATTGTAAGCGTCGCAATCCAGAGTTTCTCGGGGACAATGGCGCACCCTAACACATATCTCGTGTTGCTCGACTGCCCCGTTCCCTCCTCCTTCTCCTGCTTCCTGCTCCTTCCACCGTCCCGGTATATCTCGCTATCAACCGGATGAACAATGAGAACCAAAGAGGACCGTCTCTACTCTACTACTCTTCCCTTCTGTCTGTCTGTCTGCTTGCCTGCCTGCCTGCCGGCCACCCCACTGTCTATCTCACTGTCCGTTTCCTCTCGCTTCGAACTAACTTTTTCGCTTTCGACCGACCCCTCCAAATCGAACGCGCCGAATTTGCTTCCACTTTGACCCGCAGAATTTTCCTCGGAGAAACCGGAGGATATTCTTTTGGAAATGTTACCGGATCTTTTTAACGCTAAACCCACCACTGCTAGTCAAATGTCCGGTTTAATATTTTTCATTTTACAATTATTGAAATTATAAAGTTCCTTGCATGGAAATTGACTCGATACATTTTTATCGAAGCAAATGGTGAAATAAAAATTGCACAAAATCTAAATAATTAAAGCCTTCTCATTTTTATAAGGTAAAGCATTTTAATCGCTTTTAGTGCTCGGTAGGTTTAGTATTAAGTATGTATTCAACGAGTAGTAGGATATTTTTTCTTCCATAAATGGGATATTGGACGCTATGATATTATCTTTGGTTAAAAGGCAAATGCAACTATCACAATTTTCCCTTTAAAACTGTCACTACCGGAAGACAGTGTCAACTCAGAATCGAATTTCCCAGCTTGCAGACAAAAGCAAACATTCACAGTTTCCGAACGTCCTCCGCCATCTGATCTCAAAAATCGCTCGCTTGCAAAAGGAAAACAGTGTAGAGAGAAGATTTCATGAGGTCCAATTTGAATCGCGATCCAAGGGCGCGGAGTGAAATAGGAGAAGGGCGGGATGCGCTTGGTGCAAGCGTGTACGGGTTGGGGGAGGCGTAGCCCAGCATCCAATATCGGGGCGATGTGCAGCGGGACGATTTTTCAAAAAGTTTTCACTGGACGGAGCGCGCGTTTCGACTCGAAAGTTGGTGCAGCCGTGGAACACGAGGGTCGATGGAGAGAGAGAAAGAGGGAGAGAGAGAGAAAGGTAGCCGGATGGACGAAGCTGGAAGAATGCTCGAACGAGGTAGGCTGGAGGCGAATGGCGGCAATACGGTGAGACATAAATCTCCGACGTCGATTCGATTAGACGGACATAATTTACACGCGGCGGTGTAAGGTGCTGGCCTCTCTTTTTCTTTCTTTAGATTTCTCGCTCACTTTCTGCGCGCAATCGTGGGGATTCTGGGTGTCTGAGCGCGTCGGTGTGCCCCGGGGTTCTTTTTTCTTGAATCTGCCGCGTTCCGAGGAAACAATTGCCTATCGGCATAAATCTGACGGCCCCCGGAACGCAGACACGCTGAAACTCCTAGCACTAGAACGAAAAGAGTTTCTTAACCTCTTCTGATATAGAAGAAACACTGTTTCTATTATTTAAACGATCCCCCCACTCTACAGGGTGGAAATTATAAAGCGTTACAGACGAATATCTCTAAAAATATTGATTATACGCTAAAATGTTTGAGATGAAAGTTGTTTAGCACCTGAGGGGGGCATCGTGTGGTGGGACTTTTATTTTTCCCGATGGACACTCAAAGGTGAGGCGAAGGTCTACTTTCTTTTTTTTTAATGGAACGATATATGTTTTTATCCACCATAAAATAGAGCGTTTTAAGATGATTTCAATAATCTATGACTCAAGGTCATTCAAGGTCAGATAAAAATACATATCACTCCATTAAAAAAAAAAAGTTGACCTTCACCCCACCTTGGAGTGTCCACCGAGAAAAATAAAAGTCCCATCACATGATGTCAGTTTCAGTACTGATCAACTTTCATCTGAAACATTTTTTGCAAATAATCAATATTTTTGAGATATTCGTCTGTAACGCTTTATAATTTCCACCCAGTATACAATACAAGTCGTGTTGAAGTCTCATCTATCGTTCTAGTATTAAGGCAACGTGTTAAATTTCCCGGAGAAGACTTCTGCTTAGGGAGGATCTTGTATCTTTATCTGTGGCGGGACATAGTTTATCGATTCCGGATTCGTCGTGGGGAATTCTAGGCCCGTCGTTCCGGTTATTAAGTATCGGCGCGAGGGGAAATGGTCCGTGGAAGATCTCGTGGGCTGGGAGAGCTTGACGAAAAGTTGGTAGGAAGCCGGCTGGCGGCTGGATCCGCCGGCGAAAATTCGAGTGGAAAGTTTGCCGCGGTGTGACAGTGGCGACGCTCGGCACAATAGCTTGTTACGGGACAATGGCCGGAGTGGGGTAAATTCGGCCGAATTTAATTATGAGACGCCTTGGGGTGGCACCGGCACCGAACGAGCGACCGGGCGGCCGTGCTCGTACTCGGAACACCGTGTCGGCTAAAGGAAAGGGACGGTCGACCGGAGCGGCGAGGAGAGGAGAGAGGAGAGAGAAGAGAGGAGAGGAGCAGAGCAGAGCGGCGCGCACCCGTACCCTCGGGAGAAATTGAATACGAGCTAATTTCGCTCGCGATACTGCCACCGATTCTCTCTTTTTTCCTTTTCGTTCTTTCTCCGGTCGGTCTCGCTCCAGCTTGCCGCGTTCGTCCGCACAAACGAATCTCTTTCTTCTATCGTCTCCGTTAATCGCGCTTCGAAAAACCACCCGACAATTATTCCCCCTCGTTTCTCCCTTGTCCCGCGTTTTATCCGATGTCCCGGTGTTCCTGTTCTTTCTACCGGGAACTGCTCCGAACCGTCCAACTTCATCCCACTATACTACTCTCTCTCTCTCTATCTATCTATCTATCTATATCTCTCTCTCTTACTCTCGACTACGTCCTCTTCTTTCGTTCTACTGTTCTCGTTCCACCCCGCCTCCTCTCTTATCGAACCGCTTTCATAAATATTCGATGCCCGACGCCGTCCCTCGCGAGCTACAAAACTTCCGGATGATTTCCCTCGTATCGAGGACTTTGCGCCCTTTATGCCTGGATAAGGCTAACGCAGCCGCGCGTTACGATTCTCCGCGGGATATCCGCGCCGACCGTCCGCCATCGGAAGTCCCCGTCTTCCACGACGATCGAGCCGGCATCGAACAAGGATCCTGCGAAGATTAACCAGAATTTCATGACAAGAGATTCTCCAAATTTTTCTTTTAAAAATCCCGTTGTCCCTGGGAAACGTTAATTTACCCTTTAGAATAATCGATACCAACATTCCCTACAAAAGCCGATACGCTGTTCAGTCTATTTTCATTTTTGGTAGATGCTTTTCCATTGACCTATACTACTTAGCGCAGAATCGCACAATGCAAAACAATATATAAATGTTTGGACAGGACAGTCCGTTGTTCAGGATCTAACAGACTTCACAATTTGCGCCGAAATAGCTGAGCTTCCATTGAACCTTTCCTTCAATAAAGCGATTGTTCATTTCGCTGGAATGGAAACAAGCGTGAATGAAACTTGAATTTTACAATGAAGTTCGGCGCGCACTGTATCGTGCCCACTAACGATCTCTATACTCTCCCACAATATGAGTCGACAATTTATAAACACAGAGCTAAAAACCGTAATACAGTCGTACCTCGATAACTCGAATCTCTAGGGAATAACTAAAATCATCCAGTGATAGAGGTTTCGACTTATCGAAGTCTTCGAGTAAGAGAGTTTTGCCATACGAAAATTCGACTTACAGGGGGTTTGTAGAAGAGTTAATAATTTGTAGATTGTAATAGTTTTAAAGAAAGAAAAGTTCAATTTTTGGAGATGAATTATTTACTGTATACATATAGTAAATATAATCTAGTTTTTTATTTTTCAGCATTCGAGAGAATTCTAACAATTGAAAAAAGAAGGCGGTATCGGTCGATTGATTACTGATACGCGACACATAACAATAACTTCTAGTTATACAGGGTGTCCCAAAATTCCTTCAACTCCCCTAAAATGGACGGATCTTGACGTCATTTGAAGAAACATTTTCCTTTTCCAAAATATCCACCGCGGCTATGTTTAAGAGTTATTTTACGATACTTTATGTTATTTTACGATACGATACCTTATTATACGAGGACGTTCGTTATCACAGATACGGGCAAACCGTCCATGTCGATCCGTACATCGTGACATATCAGTCAAAGAAACACTGGTATAAAGTTTACAGTAATTATCGATATAGCACAATGGTTCAGGACGGCTTTCGTCGTATTTGGGATGCGCGGTCAGATACGCATGGTCGATCCGTGTTGTTACGGACGTCGCGCCGTGACGTTTCAGTCATCCTGACACAACTGTACAGAGTACAGTCTTCTTTCGATGTAACACGATGGGTCGGGTCGAGACGGCTTTCATCGTATTTCGGCTCTGCTGGCGCGGTGGACCATCTTTGCCAACACATGTCTAAGTCGCGCTCTAATTGGTCCTTATTTTTCGTTAACAACTCCTAAACAAAGCTGCGGCGGATATTTTAGAAAAGGAAAATGTCGCTTCAAATGACCTCAAACTCCACCCATTTCAAGGGAGTTGAAGGAATTTTGGCTATTGTACATTCGAGTTCCAGAGGTAGAAGAATGGATTTTAATTTGTGGATAATAATTCGAGATAGAGGAAGTTTCATTTCGATTTATAGAGGTTTTTAAAGCATAGCGAAAGCGAATTACCAACATCTTCGTCTTATAGAGGTTTTCGAGTTATCGAGGTTCGACTGTACTTGTATACATTCCTCAGGATGAAAATTCAGCTACTGTAAAACACTTGCTTTCTAGTACCATGCGATGCATTCCTTCAAAATGTGACGCTATAAATCCTGCAACATTAATGCTATTATACCCTATTACCAAATTGTCCAAAATTGAGTCCCTGGACCTTCGAACCAAAACCGAGCCGAATTCCACGCAAGATATCGTTACAAGTGCGATCCACGTAGCAAGCCCCTCGCCAACCCTCCACTAAAGAGAATGATGGGTAACGTGGATAAATGGATGGAAAAGAAGAGGAAAGGAAGCGTTCTCGGAGCGAGGGGCAGGCACCGAGGCTGACGGGAAAACGTAAGCGAGAGAGCGAGCTAGCTCGCGTCGTAGCTCCGCAAACTCGGCTTCGAGTCGCTCCATTATAGTTGCCGAGTCTGCAGTAATCATGTTAGATATTTTAATAAGAGGGAACAGCAGGGAGAAACTGGATCCCACGTCCCGCGTCTTCTTCTCGGGCGTTCTCCGTTCCTCGGTTCCTCGGTTCCTTGGTTCTCACGAGTTGCGCCCTCCTCTTCCACCTCCTCCTCCTCCTCCTTCTCTTCTGGCCAACCTATACACCGGCGGCGATCCTTCCCGTCTTCCGCTTTCCGCCTTCCGTCTACCATTTACATTTATATCGCGACAACGGTGATCCTGTTACGGTGTCTACGCGTGTACCGCTCGCACCGTAGTCGTACCAGAGATCCTCAGCCGTCGTCGGATAGAAATGGAAATTCGTATTCTTTCGAAATCCTGTTTACTCGACGGGGCGAGCGTCTCGACGAACAAGAGAAATAAGGGAGAGCGAGCAAGAGCCGGGGGAGATAGTGCTAGAGCACGAGAACGAGCGAGAGGGAAACAGGGAACCGTCTCCAGTTTCTCCACGACTCCCTGTCGACGATTAAACTGATTCCCCCGGCCGGTCTTTGTTCCACCCGTTTCCGGCCGGAAAGGGAAACGGTTAGTTTGACGCGGGCTTCCTTGACGGAATTCGGGAACCGAATCCCGCGGAAAAGAATCGTCCACGGTACCCCGGCATCGGCCGAGATTAAAGCGGAGCGCGAACGCGCGAGCAGTTTTCCATTTGTAAGAAAGTAGCACGGTCCCGGCGGAATTCCCGGAGACAGCGGCGCGAGAGCGCGCGGAGCCGAGGGTGTGGGAAAAGCGTCGTCGTTCTTCTCGAGTTCCTCCTCATTGTCCGGAAAAACGGGGACGCGGGTGTTAAAGCGCGCGTTCGATGCTAACGGGAATTTATCATCGTGAATTATGACGTCGATGTTGAGAATACAGAATGAGTAACGTTAATGCCGCCGGACCGTTTCGCTTCCGCTCGTAAATTAAACTAGATCGCGGAAAAAGAAGAAAGCCCGCTCCGGTTCCGGACGAGCACTGTGCGAGGCGCAACGGAGCAGGAGCAGAAGCAGGAGGAGAACGAGGAGGAGGAGGAGGAAGGGAGATTTTAATAATTCCGATATTCACGGGCTACGATAACGAAGTCGATTTTTTAGATTCCTCTTACTCCACCAATTTCCAGTTCAGCCGCTTCTTTCCCCCTCAGCTTCTGTCGGCCAGGCTTAAGGCGAACGGTAATTCTTGTCAAGATTTTTTCCCTGTGTAATTATCCCGAGCGATTCTCCACTCCGATGGCCCCTTAATGAATTTCGAACGCGAGCCTGCCGCTTGCGTTTGCTTATCTGCGGTTCATAGCAATCTCCTATCAATTGGACACTGTTTAGCGCAGTGTTTCCCAACGTGGGGCCCTCGCCCCACACGGAGGCAATTCGAAAATGGACTCGTCCAGAGTTTAACCTATCATTTAAGTTTCTTCAGTGAACAATTCAATTTTTGAATATTAAAAATTATGTATATCTTACGTAGGGAGCATAACAATTTTAGAAAGGCTTAGGTGGGGCATGGCACAAAAAAGGTTGGGAAACAATAGTTTAGGGTTTTCATGAAAAGAACAACTCTCGATTCTTTCCGAAGAGTGGTGATCAGACAAATGTCGAACTCGTTCAAATCTTGAGAATTTTTCTAAGAGATTGTTTTATAAGAGTCACTTTGATTATTTACATACAGTGATGGGCTTTGAGCATGTTCAAGCGGTATCGATTCCTTGTGACAAAGAATCGTGGTATCAGCATGTATGATTCTCTGGGTATCAAAAAGTATCGATCCCTAATGACAGTTGCTCAGAAGCCTCGATCCTTTATAACTACATCTTGGATGGGTTTGTTCTCGATACTATCACAATCCTGTGGGGTCGAGTCGACCGAATGACAAGTATATAATGAAATGTTATGTTTACTAATATCAAGCGTGAGAAAGGAAGATAGAATGAAAATATTATGTTGGTACGTTCAAAACGGTGAAGACGTGAATTGCGAGTGTAACGATACCAATTTCATCCAAGACATGATACCAATACTACTTGGTATGGTTTCGGCACGTACTGGTGTTACAGATTGACTACAAGTTCCGTATCTTTTGATCCATATCGAAACAGCCAAACAAGTACTTAAGTATCGAATTGTTTGAAGATCATGAGAAAGACTTGTATCACGCCCATAACTATTTATATACGCCCAAAAGACGATATTTACATAATTCATAAAATGTAGCTGTTGGGCACAATCGATGCATCAGAAATTAATATTAAAATCCGACGCGATCGATGCGTCCCTCTGAACTTTTCGGATCTTCGGACAATGTAACATGGGAGGGACGATGTCCGAGGCTTGGCCATGGCAAATATCAATATCCGCAAGCTCTTTCCTTGGGGATGCGGGGGTTTGTTGGCGAGAGATCGAAGTTCGATGCGGATTAGCGTAATCCGCGATCGAAAACGTCGGCGCGAGCCCTATTTCAGGATTAACGTGGGCCGGGGGTAGCTCCCGGTGTTTCTGACGCCTGTAATTTAAAGTCCGTAACGCGTTGTCGCGCCGCGTGTCCCCTCGTTTCGTGTCGTTTCGTGTCGTTTCGTGTCGTTTCGCGTCGCGTCACGGAGCGTCCGATCCGCGGGCACACCGGAACGTCCGCATTTCGCGGCGCGCATCGCTGGATAAACGAACGCGACAACCAGATGTATGGTAACAAGAAGCGGGGCCCCGGGTAATCACCGGTCGAAACGTGTTGCGAACCCGGACAGATTAAATATTAGGTCAGCCCCAATGCTTTTTCTCACTGAAAAAGACTGATACGTACTGTATTCTGAGAATCACAGAATTTATTTCGATTTTGTGCGGAAAGGCGCATTTATATTTTCGAGGATTGTAAAATCGATGTTCCAAATGTTTTTTTACAGTGACCAACGTTGCAATAAGAATAAGAATGGACGCGTGGGATGATATGTAATATGTTCGATATGAACTGCACGCGGTTCCTCGCGAGTCACGCTAGGCGTAGAACGGCCGGAAGAGCAACTCCATTCGGCGGCCGTTGCAACAGCGAGACTAATATCGACTCGTTCTATCCGGAAGGAAAGGAAAATTTCCGTCTGTCCCCGGAGACGGTGTTCTCTCTGGCCGAGACACCCGGGAATCGATCCGGCGGATCCGTCGATTTACGAGTTAATTAATGGCTCGACGCTGTTTACGGATCAGAAGTTTCGTCGATTACCGATCGAGTTGCCCCGGCTAATGGAGGAGCGAGACCTTTGCCAGGGCTCTTCTTCTCCGGTCGCGTGATTAATGGTGTCGGACGATACTCCGACGTCGACCGCAGGGATCCCGTCGACTCTTCTTTCGTCGCGATCGTCGCGAAGTCGACTCATGCCTGGACGACACGATGGCCGGTGTTGGGTCATGGAAAATTGTTTCCAGGAGATTTTCCTGGTCTTCACCGAATTACAACGGTGCTAAAAATCAGACAAAACTTTAAAGGGCACCCTATGTGTTCGCTTAGTCCAAAGTCCAGGCAGGACTAGGAGGTTTAGGTCGAGGGTTCTAGGATGATTCGAACCAGCAAGTCTCTTTTTGGGAAAGACTGCACAAGGAAAAAGGAATATGGGGGTTAGTTTGGTAAGGGAGAAATCTCTGGGCGTGGATCGCGAGCGTAAACTCTGCGGGGGCCAAGTATCCCGGGCCACGATACTTGGACGGTAAAAAGCTTATCTCTGGGTGGCGCGACTTGCCTTTGGCTGCGACTCGGCCCCCGGTGATTAATAGCTTTCCGCCATCGAGAATTCGTGGAAGAAGAGGAGGCCCCGGCTCCTGGAGCCGAAGACGTAGTAGAAAGGGAAAGAGAGGGAGAGAGAGAGAGAGAGTGAGAGAGATCGTGAGGCCAAGGGATTACTGTATACGCGAGGTAAACTTTGTTCCCGAAACGGGTTAATTAATCGAGAGGCTGCTGGTTCGGGGAATCGGCGTAACTCGCGCGAGAGATTGACGTCGTATACCTTTCCCGTTGTTGAGCGATTTGAATTTGGGGCTACGGTGACGGAGAACACGACGAATCGTTGTTGTTAATGACATTGGTCCTGGTGATAGTAGCACACTTTAAGTAATCGTTGCATTATGAAAATGGCAAGATTTCAGAGGACGTACTGTCCGTACGCCACAAGAAGTCTCTCGAGACGGTTGAGGGGCAAAGGGGGTCCTCGCCCGTAGCCAATGGTTATCGTTGACGTCACACACTTTAGCCAATAATTCGGCTAGAACCGAAAGTTCGTGTGGAATGACCCAATCGGCCGGTTTGTTGTCGAATTCCTGCCAGGAGACTTCTTGTGGCGTACGATCAGTATGTGTACGTTTGTGTACATAAAATATGTTTTATATTTACGTCGCGTCGCGAGGTTCGTTCAGCGTGTACACGATTCTTCTCGGTTCGCTGGCGGAGCAACGGCGTCTCTCGGCAGCGCAGCTCTGCCTTAGCAGCGCTGCCGGCAACCCTTTCGGGAGTTAGGCGAATCTAGCTGGATAATTCGAGCCGCGATCACGGGGTATCCGTAGTTTTGCAGTTTCGCCGAGCGAAGGAAAACTGAGTCGAATCGATAGAGCGAAATGGAACGAGAGCCCCGACCTGGGAGGTTGGAAAACCGCCTAGGATGCTAAACACAGAAGGAGAGATAGAGAAAGAGAGCGGATAGTGGCGAGAGTAGAGAGAAGGTGGTGCGTCGGGCAACGAGGGTCGGGGGTGAGGTAGAGGCGCGGAATTGGAAGGGTAACTAATGGACGTTTTACGGCGTCAATTATACACCGTCGTAAAATATGAATAATTGCTCGAGATTATGGGCGTGCAAAATTTCTGCGGGCGGGCGTGCGCGCGTCCGCGCGAGTCGTAAACTATATTACGGAGGAGTAAAAGCGCGAAACGCCTAGCCGGCTGCTGGCCGGTGGTATATCGTTGACGACGATTCGACGGGAAAAATGGCTGTTCCGATTGCCGGTGTGTAACTACGGCTAGCCACTTCCATACTCTCCCTCTCTCTCTCTGTCTCTCTCTCCCTCTCTCTCTCTCTGCCTCCCTTTTTTTCGTTCCGGGACATTTCTCCCGCTCGGTAGCCGAGCCGGATAACACGGTCCTCGGAACCGGAAATTCTGGGGATGCGTCGGAACCCGAGGAATTGCCTTGGACCGCGCTCGCGATCGAATTTCGATCCCCATACCGATCGCGTCCGCGAATATTTCGGATTCTGGGATAAGCGGAGAAGACGGGGCGCCGCTTCACGACGCCCGGCGACGTCGACTCGAGTCCGCTTTGCTTATGCTTCGCGTTTCGACGCGGACGTCGCGCGCGACCGGTCAGTTTTCCCCGGGTCTCTCTCGCATAATCCGTCGTAAAGGAGAACACGGCCACTGCGAAATTCCACCCCCCGAGTTTTGCGAAATAGCCCGGGCCACTCTCGTCGAGGGTCGATCGTCGACGGCGCGGCGCCGAGTACTACGAGTCCAACAACGGCACTTGAACGCACACCGCCGATTTTAACAACCGACTGCTCCTGATTTCGCGTAATTTGCATTCAACCCGCGTCCCCGTGCAATTCGCCATATGCGCGCCCACTGTTCTCCAACCCCCTCGCCAACGCGATCGAGCTGTCACCATGCGAAGACTGTCGATCGCGTCATCGCGAACTATGCTGGGACTTTTTATCTTATATTTACACGTTATTTTATAGGTACTGTAATGCGGATTCTCTATGCATTTATGATAAAAATGGCCTACGCACTATTTAAAGCAGTGGTGATATTAAAAAGATTTAAGGGCATCAGTGTATTAGTTTCAACTTAATAAGATAATTAACAGAAGAAAAATTTTTTATTTGCCACCTGTGTCTTGCAAACATGCTTTATTTTGCACAAAGATCCGCAGTCTGAGCATTGAGAACTTATTTGTTTATTGCCGCAAGAGAAATGGTGAATAACTAGTAAAAAAGAATATTCGAACAATTTATCAGGGCACTGGGCCCATTCAAACTAATTTTCCGGAGCAGCAGCCATGATCCGGTGTATCGCAGCGATCTCTGGAGTCGCGGCACGCGGCTACCAAGATGGCAAAGGTCCGCAAACACGGTGGATTCGCAGCGCAAACACCGATGGCTCGGTTACAAACGGTTCGCCGGAGTTCCGAGAGCCCGAGGAGCGAATTAAGTCGAATCGTAAATTCAGCGGGTAATTAGCGGCGACGTTCGACGCGACGCAGAAGTCCGTGGAGCGTTCCTCGAGCGGAACGTCTTCGTCGTCTCTTGGTATACGATGGTGGGCGCGAGGGGGGAGACGCGGGCGGTTTGGTTATGCCAAGGGAGAGGGATGGAAGAGAGTCGACGCGTAATTTAATTGCGCCGCGCCGTTCCGTATCCTGTGTTTGCGACGCCGAAGCGTGCTCGATGTCATTAATATCGACCCGTGGCTCGTTGCTTCTACGTTCCCGTTTACGTACTCCTTAGCACGACGGACGACGCTCGTTACCGCGACGGAGTCGTAAATCGACGGGCCGGTCGCCGGATTTCCTTCCGTCGATCGTCCACCTCTCTCTCTTTCTCTTTCTCTCACACACTCTTGTTCGGTTTCACCACCACCCCGTTCCACGGGAATTCGAACAAAGGCGAACGGATGCGCTCCCCCGAAGAAACTCCTCGCTGCGATGCCGGGAGCCTCGAGTAACCGTGCTCGAAAATCGACTCCGGTCGAAATTCGCGGCAAGACCCCGACAACCCGATGTCTAATTTCGAGCGTTCAATTAAAGGGGTGACGGGGTGGCCCCTTTACCTGTTCCCCGGCTCCTCCACGCTACGGCGAACTTGCGCTTCACGGATCTCTCTCCTTTCTCTCTCTCTCTCTCTCTCTCTGACACACGTTGCCTCGCTGCCTCTCTTCCCGCAAGAAACGCGATTCTATCCCACGTTGCCCGGGCGAAACGCTGTTCTATACCACGGTCCAAAAATGTTTGGTCACTGCAACGGTCGTCTTCGCTCTTACTACAATATAGGTACTCTAGCGCAAACTTGTGGTTTCGTGTTGTTAAGCAGTAAGGAATTTTTAATGAATTTTTTCCTGACGCCATAAAGTACCAAAGTACTTTGCCCTCAAGTACTGAAAGGATTGTTTGTCCTTTAAAAAATCAAGGAACGAAACACCTTTACGGAGGGTTATGCAATAAATTAGTCGACAAGCGATTTTATCCATAAAGCGACGACTTGGCCCGAGATTATTCTTTCAAAGAAAATTGTTAAGCTTCTTCGGATAGATGATAAACTCGAATTGAGGATTCTTTAATAAATTGTTCGATAACGATAGCAGTTTTATCCATAAAGCGTCGACTCGCCTCGACTAACACGATCTAAGAGAACTTTCCTGGAGATTATTATTCGAAAGAAAATGTTATCGAGGTTCTTTTATGTACAGTACAGTCGTTAATAAGCGTATTAATAAACGATACATTCTCTTTTATTCATAATAGTAATGGTTTTCAGCTGAAGCGAAAGTATTATTTTAATAACCTCTGTCTCTCCGGTACGAGTAAACTAGCGCGAAAAAATCATCAACTTAAAGAGACACCGCGCACAATTAAATAAAAATGGTAAAATAACAATCGTAAAACGATAGACGGAGGTGTCTCTTTATTTTCTTTGTTCCTCGACTGTTATCGCTCCTGCGCGGATCTTCGAGTAAATTCATGTTCTTACGAACCAATTGACAGTGGCGTATTCCAATTGTGATTTTCTCGACCACCACGAACGAGCCCGGTCACTTAATGTTTCCTCTGCTCCGTGCGAATCGTTAATAAACCCATTTTCTGGTAGCTAGTGGCTAGCATGGTCGCATAAAGATCCGCGAGCTCGGAGATCGCGATATTTCAGCGAGCGTGGGCGTGTACTGGAACGAAGGCATTGTTCGACGGTCGTGAACCATCGGGAATGCGGTTCGTATTTCAGAGAGAGAGAGAGAGAGGGAGAGAGAGAGGCGCGGAAAGAAGTCGCAGGGCGGTATCGCGCGGTCGTCGTTAATCAAGGAAACGAGTTGGGGGTCGGTTGCGGCCGGAGCCAAAACGAGTTATCAACGATTGGCCGTCGTTAGGCGGTGATCGTCGCCGACGACGGAGGGACCCGAGCCAAGTATCTTTCGACGTTTATCTCGTTTCTCCTCTATTTTGCACCGGGATCGAACGAACCGTTTCCCGGACGTGCTACGTCGTCGTCGTCGTCGTCGTCGTCGTCGTCGTCGTCGAGACGCCACGATCTTGCGCGGCTTTTTATTCGCCAGGGCCGGTTTGAACGGGGCGAGAGTTGTTCGCGCCTCCTTCTGTCCCAGCATTCAACGGTTTTACGAGTTTTTAATGGCGGCCGGATTCAACGGCGACCGTAATCACCGGCAAAGACTGTTGTAGCTCGGCTACCGCCACGCGTTTCACACCGAAATTTCCTTTACTCCTCCGGCAGCCATTCTACCGTCCCGTTTCGGGTCGACCTCGACGTCACGACGACCAGGATAAAGACTACCGCAGACGAGTATTCCACGACCGCAGCATATTTCGTTGACGTTCCCCCTTCCTTCCACCGCCGGTTACGCGTTCTACATGCTCCTCCCCGTTGCCAAAAGGCGATTCATCTCGACACACTCGGAAAGTTGGAATTTGTCATTACTGTTTTAGCACCTTCAGATTCCGCTCTCGGGCGTATCTCGGCTCACCGGGTTTTCTGTTGGAAAAATTAATTTTCTCACTTGGCCGAGCTCCGCGAAAACGAGATTTGTACTGAGAAGGAGTACAGTATTCTTTTAACGTGGACGTCGCGATCTTGTTCTGTTAGCTGCAAAATTGGTTCTGTAATCTTGGGAGACTCGGGAAACAGAGGATTACAGTTTTCATTTAGATAGACGCCACTGTGGTATTCTATTAGATTCAAAATGAGTTTTGTCTGATCATCGCTGTCTTATTCTACTAGCTTGAAATGTGTTTCAGCCACACTTCACTTGCAGAGTACCTGTTATTAATTTTGTGATAATTTAGATCGTGGTGGTAATTACGTGTCGAATTCTTCAAAACGTGGCGCACGGCGCGACACCGTGGAACGTTCGCGTAGCGGATCGGGCCGGTCCGGTCCGGGCCCGGCTCGATGGAGACTGGATCAATCGCGCAGTGGCTCGACAAACCGTGGTTTTATTTTAACGAGCGACCGCAGCCCGCAACAGAGCGATCGGCGGTTTCGACGGTATACGGTGGCTCCGTCGGTGCGTCATTGAACCTCGGGATTACGTCAATCTGCGCTCACAAAGTTCGCCGGGAAAGCGGACGGAGGCGAAAGCGATCGTTCGTGGTGTTGGCAGCTCGTACAAATTGGAAATTAAACGACGACGGCGAGGCGCGAAAAGCAAATTTTCGATACCAACTATTTTCGGTTATCGTCGACATTCGCCGGCAAGAGAGTGAGAAAGAAGCGAACGAAATACACACACACAAACGCGCGCGCGCGCGCGTTTATATATATATGCTCGATCGATGGACGTCGACGACGTAACGATTTTCCCCGGTTGAAATTGGACGGGATCCCAAAGCGAGAAACAATCGAGGCGTTATCCACACCTTCTGCTCGCTAGTCGAATCATCTTCTCTCGCGACTGGATCTGGATCTAGAGATCCAGCGATGAACGCGCGCGCGTTAACTAAACTCGTGTGCACGGTTGCGGCCGAGCGTGTATCGGTTTCCTCGACAGTCGAAGGGTGGGATTATTCACCGTGACAATTTATCCGGGCAAATTGCATCTGGCTCGCGAGAACGAGTCGCTGCATTCGTGACCCGTTTCACGGATTTCTGGCGATCGCTTCGAGTCGAGTCGGGTCTAGTCTAGTCTAGTCTAGTCGTCGCCGTCTACTTTCGCGAACCAGAAACGGAGCACAGGGCCAGCTCTACGAGATTCGATTGGAGTCGATCTCGCGGTGTAAACACGCCGAGAGGAGGGTACACAGAGACGTGTTTGCGATTAAATTCGATCACGATTCCGCTATCTTGGCGAGCGAGGAGGCAGACGACGGCACGAGCACGGTCGATTAATGATCCGGAAAAACGATAATTCGTCTCGAAGGTATCGGGGAAGGACGGTACCCATTCCCCGCCTCGTTCCACCTACGCGACCAAGCCGAAGAGGGCTTACGGCAGTCGCTATTGCAGATCGGATCCCCGAGGACGACCCACCGGATATCCCTTTCTAAGGATTTCGATACCGAATCACCAAAATCGAGATTAATTTACGGGCGTAAACGAGCCCGTAAAATTTAGCTGTTTCCTCGAGACGCGACGGACAGTCTGGAGAGGAACGAAACTGTACCAGCGATTCCCTGGGATGGGCCGGGAGAGAGCAAACGTTTTCTTTGGCGCCCGATGCTGCAAACCGAAATTCCGGGACTAATATATTTTTTGCTGCGAACCCAAGTCGACTGGACGTTTACCGTCAGACTTTTTTTTCCGACCTCGTACGGCGTCGTTCCCGACGTTCACGGTCCGTCGTGCCGTCCAGCTCTAACGAGATTATACCGGACCGTGTACCCGCTGCACGATAAACCAACCGAATCGACACGGACACCTCTTATTATTCCGTGGACGCGGCGCTTCCGGGCTAAACGCTCATTTAAAATAACTTCTGCGACGTTTCAGGAGGTAAAACCACTTTACAGCACGAAAAACATGTGTAATTTTGAGAATTTCTTTTTTTTTTACCGGAAATTTAACGACAGAGATGAGAAATCTATTTACAGGTATCCGTTCTACGGACTTCGATCTGTGAAAATCAATTTTTGTGGTGATTTGCTGAAGCTCCGAAGCGATCATACTTATCCGATTTTACACACAAGGATCGCCAGTGGCGTTTCCATCGGTTCATAGTGAAGTAGCACGATAACTCTGCGATCGGACATTAGGTGAGCGTAACTCGATGCTCTTCCAGTGTGAAATTATAACCGGCTGCTCACGTGACCCTCTCGTATACAGACACGCACACAAGTCAGGGGCGGCGACGATTATCGCGCGTCCCTAATCGATCGTAATACGTAGATAAACGGACGAACGACTCAATTCCCGGAGCGAAACGCGTTAACGGTATACGAGTGCATTTATCGAGGCGGCTCGTTCTCGTCTCGTCAACGACGTTCCGCCTTATCGATCATCTTTACAGTCTGTCGTTCGAACCGCGAGGACTATTCGTTTCGTCTTGTTGTGCTGCGAATTGTTAACAAATTCACCACTTTGCTGTGTAATAGAAACTCATCAGAAATTCATTTTTTAGTCCGGAGATGTAATCCCGTCGCCCAAGTATGGCCGACATGGCAGTGAAAGTGTTAATGAAGACGGCTCTGGAGTTTTTCGTTCCGTCGGATGGTTAATGGCTGACCCGTACTACTGTGTAGGAATTTCTGATATTTTTGAGGCTCGCGTGTTCGCTAACAACGAAGAGCACTTTATTACCGTATTACAGCGTCGGTCCGGGTTAAGGGATGCGTCAATTTGAGGGTTGACAATTTAGTAAGGTGCGGCAGTTTTCCGTTTCCATCAAATCTGTCATGGCTAATGAGGTGGGGAAACTTTTCCACCCTTCCGGGGCGACGGAGCTGTCGGCTTTAATGGATTCGCGTGTCGCTAACAAGGGTCGTCTCCGATTTCAATGAAATTCGGCGGGTCACTGGCCGATGTGTCGTTTGGAGACGTTGGTCAATGACCAACATTCCGTACCTAGAGTCTGACCTACGGATCAGCGTTTTTTTTTCAAAGCGGATCAGTGACCACAGTCATTGCAGCAACGGTCAGGTTCTTAAATATTTTAATCTGCTACTGACTAAAAGAAAAGTGTCCGATTTCTTGGTTTCTGACTAAGAGTGTCTTCTAGGAAGGAGGTGAGTGACCGCGTGCCCCGATCAATGCATCTAAACGGAGTAAAATACTATCGCAAAGACATAAGCTGAATTTCTTTCGTGACACGAACGTTTTCGGATTAATTCCAGCTATCCAAGTGGCCCACGGTGCGGTGCAGTCTGCTTCGACGGATTGCGCGAGCCAAGCTAATTACATTACGACCGACTCGCGATACATCGCGTGAGCGGCGCGGCGCGGCGCGGCGGTCAGACAGAGAGGCCGGTTCTGTTCCCGAGAAAGCGATCGCGGTTCGCCGATAAACCTCCGTTTTCTCGTTGAAGAAATGCGCCGCTGCCGCGGGGTAAACGGTCTTCACGCAATTTGTCGCGTTCCAACCGTTAACGGGGGCAAACGGCGTGGATCTAGACTGCCGGAAGCTTTTGTTTAAGCGTTAGAACGGTTCGCGGAGTTCGCAAGCAGAGTTTTTACGCGGGTCTCTCTCTCGGATTTATCGGCGGGAGGGGATTCCGCGTGTAATTCCAGAACGCGGGCGCCCGAGAGAGCATAGTAGGATGCTTTTCGGGAAGCGAGGAATGCCAGGCGACCTCTTGGCTTGGTCCGCGACCGAGCTCTCTGGCCCGGTATAGTTGCTATCAGATGGTAAGATAATGTAAACTTATGCGAGGCACGCCCGACACCCCGAGCACCGACCTCCCCCGCGCCCACGCGCGACCAAGCACCAAACTTTGCCGGGTTTAAATATATCACCTCTACCATTACGGTTTAACCATATGCTTCTCTGCGACCCGGCCGCCCACCCGCTGTAACCTGCTACCCCACCCGCTCTGTACCCGCTCTGTGCCCGCTCTGTGCCCGTCGTCCCATTCGAGCCCGTACTCGCCCGCTTCTCGTCTCGGCTTCCTTCCAACCTTCCGTTCAACCTGCATCCCTTACCAACCCCGCCTGGATTTAGATACGACCTATCCTCTATCCTCTTTTGCCCTCTGCCTAAAAAGCTTGCGACTAATTGAACCCTTTCGCGCGGCTGCGAGCCATCTGTGCTTTTCGAAGCTAATTCACGTTTCGTCGCCGCTCCGTCGAGAATTCCACGCGAAATTAGACAGGAGACGATCTAACCCCTAGAACTGTTCAAATTCGCAATCAACAATATACAATTAATAGGGATACAAATTTTGTTCAAATTATTGCGATTCTGAAGAACGGTGCTTCGCGGCTCGATATCGTCCGGTGGTTCGATCTCGTTGAGCTTTTTTCTAGTCGCGGCAAGGGCTAAAATTTAAGAAAGCTTTCACCTCAATCGAGTCTCCCGGTTCCATTAAACGCGGAGAGATTACCCGAAGAGTCGAGTCGAGTCGAGCCGAGTCGAGTCGAGTAGAGAGTCCCTTCGGCCAAGAACCGTCGAGGAAGTTGGTGGTAAGCCAAACAGTTTCGCGTTCTTCCTCTTCCTCCGGGGCCGGGGGTCCTCGTAGCCCGGCCTTTGTTCTCCGCAGCCTGCCTCTCTTCCCTTCCATTCGCGTCTCCTGTTATTATAAAATAACCAATTAATTCGAACTCCGTAAGAGGATCACGGGATAATTAATACAATAAAAATATACGCCGCAATAACAATAGAGAAACTTGCCGGGAAATATGCTAAGAGGCTTACCGGAACTTTCGGCCCAGATTCCCGAATCTCCCTTCTTCCGCTATCCTCGTCGTAGCCTTCGGTTCTAACCGTATCGTTTTCGCGATTCGTGGAACGTGTGTCCGTTTGTATCCGCGGGATCGATATGCGGATCGACGTGCACACAAACTTTGTATACGTTTACGTACGCGCGCGTGTGTGTGTGTGTCGCGAGGAACGATCGAACAACGACAGCGCCGAGGGATATACTTTTCCAGCACGCCATTGCGTAATTACGTGGTTCGCCTCGTTAGGTGTATTACTTTCCCCGTAAACCCTTAATCGGATCCGAACGAGCACCGGGCTTGTTTACCGACGAGATCCCTACCTTTGGATTCCACCGATAAACCTTGTCGGCCCGGAGGATCTCGCTCGCTTTAGGGGCTGGCTCCGAGAAATTTCGAAGTTTTCTTCGTGGAAGCCCCGGCCGCTAAACTTAACCCTTTGTTTCGTCCGCGGGGGCGCGATGTCGTGACCTCGAATAAAAGAGCAAGAAATTGTCGGTTGCGAGAGAGAGAGAGAGAGAGAGAGAGAGAGAGAGAGAGAGAGAAAGAGAGCCCGAGTCGAGCCCGAGCCTGAGGAATCGAGCCCGAACCAGCAATAAATGGCAAACGAGGGAGCGAGCCCGCGATCTCCACTCGAGATAAACGAATCGAACCGACCGGGGACACTTCTGCCTTATTATTTTCATGGATACGGTGCTTCGTGGTTAAACGCTCGTTTAAAACTGCCCTCCGACCCTCTAATTTTATAAAATAATATTCGACTTCATTCTCTTTGTACTCTACGATGAAACATTGCAAATGAACACTACATGAAACTGTTGACCTAAAATGGCTCAGATACCTTTGATGCTATCATTTCTGAGGAGTGTACGTGATTCAACAGAGAAAATTCAAAGTCAGAGTAAAATTGAAGTGTCCAATCACTAATGGCCACTATAGTTCTTCTTCGGCAATTTCAATGCTCTAGACACACGAGCCTGTTCTATATTCTGAAAGCGTCATTACTGTATACTGAACGCAGCACACTATATTCCCAAAGTTTGATGGAGGAAGGTAGCAAGCACAGAGAGGACAATTTAAGGAAAGAATCCAGAGTAGAGGTGCAGGTGGGGTTCGCAGGGGTCGCTGTTCGCGTTAGGTCCGAACCCCCTAAATCGTCGCTCACTACCTCCCGAGATATTACCGTGGCGCACGCTGGGAAGGGGTTGCTCGATATAAATTGCATCGTGCGGTCGACGAAGCGCGGTCGAAATTGGGGAAATTAAGTTCACCGAGTATAGAGCTGGCCGGGCTGCAACGCCGCCACTGGTGCACACAAAGAGAGACCGCACTGGCATGTGGTTCCGTGTAACCTCGATGTCGATACACTCTCGGGTCAGCTAGGCCAGCAGCGAGGGGCGGCCCGTGTTTGCCCTCGCGGGCCAACACTCGCTCTCGCTCCATGAGATTTCCTCGAAAACGTCTCCGGGAACGTCTCTGAAATATCTTCCGGAGACCAAAATCGCCTGGAGCTGAGATCGCGTGGCAGTGGACTACGGTTCGTGCATCCTCGATTCCACTTTAGTCTTATTGGCGTTTGACCATTGCAAACTTGAAATGAAAGAGTCTGACTGCTAGAGGTCACTGACCATAGTGTCCCCTAGAGAACAAGTCAGTGATCATGATCTGTGACCAGCGTGATCACTCCTGACAGTACACACAATGGCAAGTAATTCATTTTCTGGAATATGTTGAACTTGAAGAAGGTTCTTTACAATCAATTATGGCGACCATTTGTAAGAGCAACTTAATCTTGATTGTGCACAGCACCAGGTGAAATTAGGCAGCAGATTTCGTTCGTAAAAATCAGGATTAAATCGTTGGACGAATGGTTAATCCGTGAATCGGTGGTTTGACCCCCGACACACGGCTCGATGATAGCCGTGTTCCGGGGCTCGGTCGTGACCCGGTTTCGAAGGAAAGTCAACCGCCCCGTACTCAACACCAGCGACTGCCATCCCGTTCCGTCCCGTCCGCCTGAATGGCGTTCTAACTACCGAACTGTTAGCGGCACGCGCGTCCGCGGCAACGCGTTATGAATCGTTTAATTTCGTTCCATTCTTGACAAGGGCGGCCCTCGATTTTCATACGAATATTCTCCGCGCGCCCTTTCGGCCTGTCGTGCATTCGATTGCGAAATCCCTCGGCGGCCAGACTCGCCGGGAGCATCCTCGATTCTGTTTCGCTTCCGACAAACTCGACGCGAATTTTTTATGCGTTCCACCCTCTCTGCCATTTTCTCTCCTCTTCTCTCTTCTCTCCTCTGCTCTCTGTCCGGGCAAATTAACTGACGTGACACTGCAGAAAATTCCGGTTCGATCGCCGAAAGAAGATCACGTGGTTCCAATTATTCGAGCGAGTAAGAGAGGTAAAAGACGGAGGAGTCAGCGTGCAAAAAGAGAAATTAGGTGGGTGACGGAGCAGGCGAAGAAGGGAGTCCCGCGAGTGACGACCGTGAGCTTAATAAAGGAGAAAGCGGAAGGGTGTGGTTGGCTCCCTCGGTGGAATATGCATGCTAGGCTAAACGTAATTCACCGTCGAGACTCGGGCTCGAGCCACGGGGCTGCCGGCGGTGTACCGGTATGCCGGAGGGGGAAGGGGGGTGGGGGTGGGTGGAAGAGGAAGCAAAGGTGAGAGAAGAGAGAGACGAGATCGCGTCTCGATATCGTAGAAACGGTGCGACGCGACGATCCGAATAAACCGCTCGGGAAGGGGAGGAAGACAGCCGAGGAAAAGAGGGAATTCGTGGCATCCTGACGGCGCGGCGCGGCGGGCGCGGACGCCTCTCTCGCCGCGCCGCGCCGCGTCGTGGCGTGGCGTGGCGTGGCGTGGCGTGGCGTGGCGTCCCGACGGGAATAGAAACGATGGCAATGCCGTGGGGTACGGCTAGTTGGAAGAATCGGGCATAATTTCTTGGTGACAGGGTGGTGTCGGCTTTTCAACCCTTATAATATCTTCAACGCCCTCGCCGCAGTCTCTGCCTGCCGGCTTTTTCCATCGTCCTCTCTGTCTTTCTTCTCTGTCTACCAGCGTTCTCTCCGTCTTTCCGTCTCTCGGTTTCACCCTCGGCGCGCCTTTGCTCCCGGGAATACATTTCCATGCATTTTCCTGGGCGGCTTCTCCTGGTCTTCCACTCGCCTCCTTCCGCCCCCTGCCCCGATTTCCATCCTCGGTTTCTCGCGCGCGCGTCAACGCTCCCCACTCTCGCTATTTCTCTCTCGAGCCCCCTCTGATCTTTCTCACGCTTTAATTACCAACTTTTCCGTGTTTCCCAGGAATTCGCGTTCGCGCGCGAGCGCGCGCGCTCGACCACCACCGACGACGACACTGCTTTCCTACCGTAGGCTTCTTTATCCCCTGTTTTTCTTCGGACTCTCGCCCAACCCGCGGTCCCCAGGGGCGCATCCCTGTTGGCTTTCGGAGACCGTGCAGAAACTTCCCGACCGCCGGCAAATATACAAGCACCGACGCGACGCGACGCCCAGCGCAGCGCCCGCCTCCGACCTCGAAACAATTTCGCTCCGTTAGCGATAATGTCCTTTGCTTCCGCGTTTTTCGCTCACACGCGCGGAATCTGCTCTTCCGGACACCGTGGGACTGCGAGAAAAGTGCCCTTTGGGATTCCGGGGCGGATTCTCTTTCTTTCTAATACCGAGTCCACTGCATTTGTATGTTCGTACAGTTGTAGTGGTACTGTGGCGATTTTTCGGTCGACAATCTCGAACAGGGTTTCTATGCGATGCTACATAAAAATATGCAACACTTCGACGAGCAGAACTTTGATGCAGACAATTTTTATTTCCGATCACCAGACGGTACGGTTCTCCCCAACGAAGAATGCAGCTCGATAGGAGCATCGATTGGAATCGTTGATAATAGAGCTGATTTCCAGGATTCACTTTACGAAGGCGAGAATCGCAGAGGATAGCCAACAAGGCAGAATCCGAGAGCCAGCAACCGCGTTTACCACGGTATCCCAGAGACACGCAAGGAAGGCAGCAGAACGGGGAAAAAGCGTTGCCTCGCGAGCAGAGCGATTAAAACTTTTCTCCCGGCTCGAAGATTTGCTCGTCGGGTCGCGGAAGTCGCTATCCTTTTCTCTGTGCCCTACGCCGGTTCGTTTGGCCCTTTCTTCGCGTTTTAACAGCCCGCTCCCGCTATTTCCGTGTTCCGATTGCTTCTTGCCGCCTCGTGCCTTTTCTCGCGCAGCTTGGCCTAACTAATTCCTACCACCCTGCACGTTCTCCCAAAGCAGTTTACCTTTTACCTACCGTACGTCACTGTAGTGACTTCTCGCCGAGTCCTTCCTTTGAAACAGGTTCACCGCTATGACAGCTATCTTATTGTTTCCGTAGTGGAAGTCGTGTGCTCGCGTAATCGATTTGAAATGCTCTTTAAGTGCCACGTCCTCCAGAAATGACATTATGAGTATGAAACTATTTCACCCGTCGTCGTTTCGGTGGGTTTCGCGTAAAGGTTCGCGGCAGCGAAAGGGTTAAAAAGGGCGTGCGTGTTAGTCGTAGCACAGAAGGCTAGCGTTCCTCGAGCGAGTCGCTGGCTAATTCCCAAAGAGATTATCGAAGACGCATCACCGCGATTCCGCGGCCGAATACAAATTGGTCCCATGGAGCCGGGGGCTCGATGTTGCACGTATGAAAGGTGTGGGCGGAAGAGACAGAGAGCGAGAGAGAGAGAGAGGCGTGCATGCGTGGGACGTCCCGGTTTCCGTGTACGTACTTCGGCGTTGTGTATGCGATGCAGGGGAACGCGCGCGCGGTACAGGTGTGACGGGTCGGGTCGGGCCGGGCCGGGCGAGGAAATTGCAGGCTTCCCGGTCCCCCAGGTGCTCTTCGTCATCATAAAGCTTACGCCACTGGCATTGTACTTGTATTAAAGCCAGCCTCGAACACGACCCTCCGACTCGCCCTTCCCCGACAGCCTCCTCTCCTCGTCGGTTGCTGGTAGTGGCCCGCCGTTGCTCTGTTTCCACCGTGTTCCGTTCGTTCCGCTCGTTCCGTCCAGCGCACCGGCCTGCCAGAGACCAACCCCGACCTCTACACGTATGTACATACTCGCGAAACACGTACAGTTCCGACAACGCGGTGTATGCGCACGTATGTGAATGTATATATGTATGTATCGCGTCGACCATTTCCTCGAGACCGCAGCCAACCGTAGCCCGCGCCAGTGCCTGGCCACCGCGACCAGTCGCCGGCTATTTAATAATCGGTATTTATGGGAAAAACTTGCCAGACGCTCCCCCCGCGCTCGCGCGTGCACGCTCGACGACGACGACGATGCGCGCTACCGTTGTCGCCCTCGAAATCTACGAGCACGACCTACCCGAGTATCCCGCTGTATACCCGCGCGGCAATAACTTCAGATCCGCGCGCGTTTTTCGATTCGTCGCCAGCCGGTGGCCGGTGGTCTCTAGCGATTTTCCGATTGAAATTTAACCGCTCGAATATTAAGTTCATAAATTTCGATACCGGCGACTCTTAACGCCGGCGAACGGACGCTGTTGTTGTTTAGCTCCGATTTCCAGCGTTTCGTTAATCTTACGCAGCTGTGCGCGCTGATGGGTCGGTAGCATGGTCCGCGCTTGGTCAGACTGACCGGAACCGTTCAAAAAATGGTTTCAATAAGCTCGAGTACGTAAGCCCCGCCTTCTCTCCACAAAGAAAGAGTGGAATAGTCTTCCGTGACCCTCTGTGACAAGCTTGTAAGACCAAGTCCCATTGATCATTACGGTTTCGATATTATCAGCGCTGCCCTCGGGGCAAGAGCGCAGTGCTCCCAGGGCAAAGAGCACCTGTTCCCCATCGACTCTTGATCGATTAGCACACTGACGAAGTAGTTGAGTATGCAAATCACATCCAGCGATTGGCCAGCTATGATTGATCTAGCTTCGCGATGATTGCCTCCCGTCTCCGATGAACGATTTGATCTATGATTATCTCTCGTCTGCCGATGAACGATTCCGCTCGGTAATGTCTGTCTTCTACGTGGCGGGGTAGAAAGTCACGGCGTAGACACGGCCGGGCATAATTATTTTCGAAGGATTAGTCTAGGTAATGCGGCGAAACACTTGGGAACGAGATAAGCTTCGTTGGGTTTCCAAGGAAAATAAAGGCTGATCCTAACGGGAGGGTGGCTTACACCGGGCAAAAACAACTCGCCAGCGGGACGAGCCTCGAAAGTCCAAGAATTGTCCTTTGGGTTTCCCTCGAGCTCGAAAGTACAAAGTCTCGATTCTCTTCGAAAACTGTTCTCGTTCCGGAGAACAAAAAACCGGTGGGGTAAACGCGGTTGACGTGGTAAGAGAGAAATGTTTTGGGTGGAGTATATTCGGTGCGGACGCGTTATCGAGCGCGAAGAGGAAATACGAAACATAATAACAGAGCGGCCGCGTCTACCCGGTCGTCGTCTACCAATATAAACTTCTCGTTCCCGTCTGTCCGTTCGGACTGAATTACCTGACCCTGTCCCGGAGGAGTCTACGCCCTGGCGTCCAACAACAAAGTTTGCACGGGCAAGCGAAGCTTAATTAAAAGCTACGATGACACTCGAGGGCCACTCCGCTCCTAAGGGTCGGCGATTCGTTTCCCTTGGTATCGAGAACGCGGCGCAAACTCCTAATCGTTCGCCGTTTACCTTCGCGGGAAGAGTTCTTCATCTTTCCCATTGTTACCCGCGAGGGTGATCCGAAGAGCGACCGACTTCATTGGTCAACCGGTTTTCCTTCCACTTAACGCGTCGAGCGAGTCATATATCGATGACACTATTATTTGATCAAATTAATTTTCATGCGGTGTCGGTAGATGAAGGGTTAATACGACACCATTGATATTCAGTGAACTTTATTGCACGTGTTCATACAATTCGACAGGAATTTTATAGCGCCAATAAAACAAGGGAGAAAAATCGAGAATGGGGGTGGTGGTTAGACAAGGGCGGGGATTAATTGCGAGCGAGGGTGGCGAAGAGGGAGAACGCAAACACGCGTGGCCCCTAGCGAGGGGAAGTAAGTCATCGACGTGCTATTACAACGGGCCGTTGCGAATAGGTCAAGCCGGGGGCACACGATTTAATTTGCCCCCCGCCGTTTCAAAGAGTTGAATCTCGAACAAAAAAGAAAATGACGACGGTGTACACGCCTCAGGCAAGACAGGGTCCCGGCGCTTAACCCCGGCCACTGCTCAGTATCCGGTTCGGTCGCCAAGAAGAGAACGACGGATCTTTTTTTCGACGACAAGGGGCCTCGTTTGAAAAATGCGAGTCTCGCGTGGTGTACGCGTGTTCCGAGGAACGCCTACCGACATACCCACTCCCCCTAACTCTCTCCCTCTCTCTCTCTCTCTCTCTCTGCCCTCGAGAACCGCTTCCTAACCCTCACGGCAATCCCCGAGACTCGATTCGAATCAAACGCCTGACGGAAGTTGCCGGGAACCCGAAGAACGGCGGGCACGCGAATTATTAAGCTAATAGTCCCGCGAGTGTGTGGCCTCTTCCTCGAAACCTGCCCCCCAAAACGAACACACGCGAAGCAAACGCGACTACTTCGAACGTTATCTTCATTATTACCTTCGCCTTTCACCCCTAATTAATTTAGGTTTTGTATACGAGTCATCCGAGACGAATATGAAATTCTGCGTAAAGATGTATATTGACCTTCATTCATATGAATTTTACGAACTGTTCGAAATCTACCAAAGAATTTCAACCAGTATTATTCTACATCTACATTTTCTGTGGATCCATTAAAAATTCTTAGTGCTCTTCCTATAGCATGTAGTATTATCCAAACATTTTCTCCGGTCAGATATTTTTCGTTCTAAACCCCGAGTCCAGTTTACGGGGAATCTAGATAACCCATTGTTGTTTTTCGTCGAGCCCGGTGTATCCTGTCAGCTAGGTTTTCCCGTTCGTGTCTTATCGAACTCTGGGATCGTCTCTCCCAGAAGGATCCTCTCCCTCTCTCTCCCTCTCCGTCTCTATATTCATGTAACCTGTACGTTTTTTCTGTTTATCCGAAAAAGCTTTTGGAATCTAGCCGATCTGGGGTAAATCGAGGGGATCGGTGTTGGTCGCGGGTCGCATCATCCGCTGGAGCCAGAGAACGGGACGCTGCGCTCGGTCTCGCGAGTTTCAAGTAAATTGTTCGAGAGGCCGGGGTTGCGTTCGAATTTCCAGCGAAAGCTTTACGACTATTTCACCGTGGGGGCTCGTTCGTACCGAATTGACCGTATAACTACCGACGATCGTTCTTGGAACGTAACACACGCGCATCGTATAAATAGACCCTGGCGAAGAACGCGCGGAAACTCGAGGCTGATAACTGCGAGCCGCATCGGGCTCGCGCATACAGAGAGAAAAGGATAGACAGGAATAGCGAGAGAGAGAGGAAGAGGCAACAACAACCCCTTCGATGGTATCGACGCTCGAAAATCACGCTCTTTACCGACAGTAATTTTCGTCGATCGCGTTCATCGCGCGCTTCAACGACCGCGACCATACTTTCGCCGCGAATTTACGCGAGCCCCGACGAGCTCCCGTAAAATTTCGGCCCGCTAGACCATTGGCGTACACTTTCGGTCGGAGCCCGAGAGCATCTCGCAAGCTTCCTGAAACTGAGAAACTGTGGTCGGGAACTGTGCTCCTCCACATACATAAGACTAACCGCTGAAAGAGGAAGCAGAATGTTCGCACCTGTGAGAAACAAAGCTATCCCACAGGTGAGAATGTGTACAGAGCAGAAAGGATGGGGAAGAGGAAGGAGGTCAGAAGGGGTGGATACGGTTAGTACTTGACGGGGAATACCAATTATTGCGTTTGACCTGGCCGGTATCCGGCCGGACCAATACTCCGGGACAAATTGTCAATTTATGCTTTCTCGTTATTACGGTGTCCTGATCATAGCGCGAGCCAACCGAAATGCACCGCGCGCGAGCGTTTCATCGTCATAGGGCGCTGCGGTTCGCGTTACGAAACGGAGAACGCGGCTCCCCGCAGAAAAGTCTCTCTGAACTGCGAATCGTGTTCCAAATTGTTTGTTCGAGGCTCCGACCCCTACAATTATAAAAGATTTATCTTCGATTTAGGAGAATTTTGGACCACTAAATACCAACAGACTGTCGACAGAGGACGCAAGAAAATGGGGAAGCGCGTTGATGATGCAGAGAATCAAATGCCTGATAATTGCAGAGGCAGTCTGACAGCGGGAGGTCCCGTGTCGGCATAAACATTCACTCCCGCAGTTTCCCCGTGAAAAGAGGCAATCCGCGAAAATCCGCGCGCGCGTTCTCGGTGAAAACCGCGGATCGCGACAGAGGCGCGTAGAAAAGCGAAGCGGCGTGGTTTGGCGCGTAGAGCCATAAAAATAAAGCGTAAAATCACCTGCTGACTCGATTGCGCCTGCCGCGGCTCCGTGGAGGAAGAAAGGTAGAATATTGCGGAGTGTGCGATTTAAATCATAAAACTCAAGTAAAAATCCGGAACAGTTTTTGCAGGTGCAGTTGCACGCGCGATAAAGAGAGCAGCGAAGTTAAAGGAGAAGAGAGGAAGCGATCTCTTTCCTTTTTCGATCTCTCCCGCCGCCACGCCGCGCCGCACCGCGGATTTCTTTTTCCCCCGATTCAGCTCGTTTAGCCCTCTTCCTCCCCGGCGCTTATGTTTCTCTTTGGCCGTGCAGCCCGAACATTACCAGCCCCGTAGAATGGGCCGAGAAAATCGTAAAAGGGAATTACTCGAACGATCCCGGGCCGATCTCCGTATGCCGGGAAACCGGCGCGGCGCGGCGCGGCGGCTGCCCGAATCCGTATACTTGTCCGTATGCGCCATATATTTCGTCGGACGAGTCCCCGCGATTTTCCGATAATCCTTTCCACACCGCCGCAAAACGCGCTGCGACGATCGAACCGCGCGCCACTCTCCACGATTTTACATCGCGACAAAACACCCAATCCACCTCGACAAAATTTCCCTGAACCTCCCGGAATCTTTTAACACGGTCTGCTGGCAAGCTTCCAACAACCCCTTTGAAATCGGCGATCGGATGTTCAGAATTTCTTAACACTTTCGCTAACGACATCAGAATTGCTGCCTATCTTCATTCTGGAAATAGTTTATCGAACGTACAGGGTGTATAAAAATTAATGGTCGTCCGTTTAAGGGGTTTAAAATCTACATCTCTGGATCGGTGGACATTTGTAAAAGAAACGTGCCACAAAATTGTTCCTACCAAAGAAAATTGTTGTTAAAGTTTGTTTTTACATCAACACCTTCTAATCATCGAGAAGAGAAGAAGGAACCATATGTCGCAAACAAATTGTTATTGAGATATAAGCTGTTAAAGTGTTTGCAAAATTTGATTGTGTGGAATTATACATATAATGTCCTTTATCCTTTATTAGATTGGTTAGGATTGACAAATTAACCCAACTATATTGCGTTGCTCTGAAAACAATGATTTTTATTTTATTATTTTACATCTTTTATTTACACTATATACAGTTTACAACATCATTACTTGAAAACAAAGAAACGACATTTATTGTTACTATCTAAGATGTAAATTCCTCCTTTACAATGCTCGCTGTAAATCCATCTAATCTTATTCTCCTTTCTCCCTCTATCGGGTAAGACCGTCACTACTTTACCTACGGCTAAATCCAAGTCTAAAGAAATATATTTTCTTCACATACATATAGACAAAAGCCTACTACTACAGTCCACCTGACCGTGTCGATGAGAGAGAACATAATCGTGTGCGTGCCTTGAGACAAACGAAATTTAAAGGGACACTCGTTGCTATGCCCGTATCAAGTCATTGTCTCCCTGCCTATTCAGATCACAAATTTGGAGTTGCAAATATGAAAGAAAACTTTGTTTCCATTGTTGAATAGGTCTTAATAACTGCGAAGCACAAAACATGTGGCAACATGCTTTCCGCAATCAGACAGCGAACGAGAAGAAGTTACTCGGACTATGATCGAAACAGTTCTGCGATTGTCACCTCGGTTTTTTCGTGAATGGTTAGGATGGATTTAGGTGGAGAAATGTAGCGTTTGTTAATTGGATGCGGGTGTATCGGAAGGACTTTGGTATTGTGTTCGGTCGTCAATGGCGTGATTTATAAGTGTATGACCGCCCGTAGCTTCGGTGGGTCTATCGCACGTGTTGTCCATCTGTCGGGGTTGAAATCGTCGGAGCATAGTGGTTGTAAAATAATCGGTCAATTCGGAGTCCATGCGTATGCGTTTCTTTCCTGCTAGAACGTCCTTTTCCGGTATACCGGAACACGGATGATTCTCAAAACATCAATATCTTCTCGGAAACGATTTCCTTTGTTTCCGCGCGGAAATCGCATTAAGATCGCAGAACTATTTTGATCGTTGTCGGAGTAACTTCTCGTTCGCTGTAACGATTTCGGAAACTGTGTTGTGTAGTGTTTAATGATTGTGTAGACGCGGTGTGTATTCTGCTGCGAAAAGAGGCTTCGGAAGACAGACACATTCATTCGGACGCTCCTCAGACAATTTATAAGATATCTTGGTGCTTCATATCGGAAATTTTCTATGTATTCTGTTCTACGATCCAACGTGGTCGTCCTAATTAATGCATCATAATACCAGTGTATTTCTCAGCGAGTTTCTAAGATATTTTGGCTTTTCTCATCAAGGAGGTATTCCTACGTAAATTCATAAACACTATAGTTTCATAATAAACGTGTTTCCTTCGGAGCTTGTACATTCGCCCTTCTGAAAAGCGGAGTCCATATCCATCGACAAACTCCTTCGGCGTCGATTATTTTCTCTTTATCCCGCGGCACGAAGTCTCACGACTGCACGGCGCGGCGCGGTGCGGCGCGGCGTGGCGCGCGGTCGGTGCAAGCCTCCGTGCATCGTTGCGTTTCCCCTTCGACGGTGGTCTCGTGGATCGCCCAAGCCCACCAGGCTATATAATGGACCCGGTGAAACCCTGTAGCACGAAGTTGCGCCGGAAGTTCCCGGATGTTCAGCCGCGAGAAGCACTCGCGGTGCATCGATCCGCTTCTCGCCTCTGCCTCCTGCTCTGCTCGTTATCGGAAAGTTCTCGCGGTGGCCCCGATTATTTATCGAACGAAAAAATTCTTATTTTTAGTCGCGAAAGTTCGGATTCAGAGTTAAAGCTCCGTGAACGCAAAGTACAGGGAGAGAGAAAGAGAAAAAGAGAGAGATAGAGAGAGAGAGAGAGAGAGAGAGAGAGCGGACGGTAACTGCGAGATACGAGAAAGACAGAGGAAAGGGTCAAAGGGTGCTGCGACTACACAGGAGTTCGAAAGTCCATACTCTGATCGAGTATCGCCGTAAAAGCGAGTGAGAGCTCCCACGCCGGTTTTGTACACGTGAAAATCGTAGGATCTCTAGCGGTCGCGTGGTCTCAAAGGCACAGAAAGTAAAACGGCTTTCTTTTATCGAGCACCGTTTTAATCCCCGGGACACCGTCGGGATCGCCGAGCCGGGCCGCGCCGCGCCGCGCCGCGCCACTGCGTGCTGGAGGCGCCCACGCTTTTCGAGAGGTTCCTCAGGGGGAAAAAGAATAAACGCGTTCGCGGCACGTCATTAATTGTCTCCGACTTTTGAGAGGGAGAAGGAGAAGGAGGAGAGAGAATTCGTGTCGATCGGTCGGCGTGAGAGAGCGAGGTTCGAGTATCCTCGCCAGACGTGGAACGAAAGGTTATTCACGGCGAGATCGCGCGACGGAACAGGAAGCGATAATATTTCATTCGCGGGACTAGAATATCATTTTTCAATAGCGCAGCTTAGTCGGGAGTTATATCGACCGGCTATATCTTCAGACCGTTGCCTTTCGTTTTTCCTCCATTTCTCATTCCGTCTGCTTTTTTCTCTCCTCTTATCCACACACTCTCTCGCTCTCTTTGCCTCTCTACGCCATCTTTCTCCGCGACCTTCCCCACCGATCTCTCCTGCTTTTTGTTGTCGAGTTTGTCCGGTTGGACCGCGCGTGGCTTTGTACACCGTGGCGAGACAGTTATGGCCGTGGTGGGAATGTTCGGTCTAGACCTTCGCAGAAACAAAACCGGTCGCAAATTCGTTCGGAATAACCGGAATCTCGCGCTATAATTTTCGTGAAAATATCGATGCGGTTTAACAGTCAAGAGAGACCAAACCTTTTGAATTCGATGAAGTTCGATCGAGTTTCCTCGCGACTGTTGGCGCCGCAGCCTGTGCGAAATTTTCTTTCTACGATGACCATTACTTTCCGGCCACCCCGTACGTGAGCAAAACCGGGCCGAAACGAACGTCGGCGGAGAGGACGTGCTTGTCGCGCGCGGTAAATTCTCGATGCAAATGAGGCGGGCTGATACGCGCGATATATAAATCCGAAAAACCCGGCCGGATATTTATGTCTATTATCTGAAGACCCTCCGAAAACGCTTTAGCCCGGACTCCCCTGGTGGGTCTGGGTTCCACTTTCGGGTTGCCGGGCGCGTTACGCTCGTGATCGGCATCGGAATCGTCGTGTTTCCTCGAAAAAGCGGTCGTTATCGGGTTTCCGGACACACTCTCCGACAGAACGGTTCCTCCCCGAATCGAGTTATAACAGGATATCAGGAATTAATCGCGACCGTGGGTACGTTCTTCGGGAGATCGTTATCCTGCGGATCGTGGAAACTTGGGGAAAAGAGATGGAGAACCGGTCCTCTTTCTCGAAATTGTACCAGGAACCAAATCGATCGGTCGTTCTCCAGCGAAGGGGCGCGTTGCTCGATTGTTTCGTCGAGGCGAACCGAACCGAACCGATCGAACTCCGTTAGGTTCCCGATCGAACGGTTCGCTCGCCTCGTGGTAACCGAGCTCTAATTAGTATAGCGCGAGCGCGGAGCTCAGCTAGTCGCTTTAATCGCATGCTTCCTATCACCCGAAACGAGTTTCTCGAAGGGCGATCACGCGAAGTCTCGAGGTCTTTAACGCGTCGTGAGTGTTAACGGCTGGCTGACCGAATCGCGGACTGAAATTACGGACTCTCTCGTTACAACGGGATCGCGAGCGCGAGAGAGCCTTGTTTCGAGTTACTCGGAAAGCTTCCTGCCCGGTGGAAACAACCCACCCACTGCACTGGAGCGGCGGCGGTCGCGTTTCTTTACGCGAACGACGACACGCGACGTCGACGCTCATTAAACGCAAGAGAACAAAAAAAATCATAAAAATAGGAGAGCTTACAAAGACACACGTACAGACGACGTACACACTGTGGACAGAGAGAGGGGGGGGGTCGTGATA
Source organism: Lasioglossum lativentre (assembly GCA_916610255.1). Taxonomy (NCBI): domain Eukaryota; kingdom Metazoa; phylum Arthropoda; class Insecta; order Hymenoptera; family Halictidae; genus Lasioglossum; species Lasioglossum lativentre. Next base: position 32,988,752 of record OU744355.1, on the reverse strand, counting down.
ATTCGATTTCGAGCAGCCGGGCGGGGTCGTAGTCGAAACGCTCGACTACTCGCCTATCTTATCTCGTTACGATAAACGAAACGGGGGAAGAGGGCGTGGGCGCGGCTCGAACGCGCGGAAAATTCGCAGGCCCGCGTTATCGGTGGGAATGCGTTCGACCAGGCACACACCACCACCACCGCACGGGAGCCGTTTTTCGCGATAGCAAAAAACTACGATCGACCCCGCGGACTACGGTCGCATAAAGGTACGTTAATTAACGCGGCTCGTCCGCCCGGTGAAATACGTTCGATGACGTGGCATTGGCAGGTCGGATACGGGTCGGCAAAAGAATCGAAACGTTTAACGGTCGCCAGTTTCGAGTCGGCCGATCGAGCTCGGGGCCGGTCGAACATCGCGTAGGCCAGGGAGCTAGCAGCCACTCTCGGTCGATCCTCCCTCTCTCTCTCTCTCTCTCTCTCTCTCTCTCTCTCTCTCTCTCTCTCTCTCTCTCTCTCTCTCTCTCTCTCTCCTTTCATTCTCTCTCCGGGTCGCCCCTCTGTTCTCCTGTGCCACGTTCGGCCGGCTATCGAGCCACGTAGCGGCGGTGTTCTCGTGGTGGTCGCGCGAGGTACTTCGTGCGAAGGAGTGGTTTTCAACCCCTTCCGCCCCTTCTTCCTTCTACCGATCCTCGACAGCTCGAACGAGCCTTGGCCGAGAGCCAGCGTATTCATTCCAGAAACTAGCCCCCCGATCTAAGGGGCCAATTATTTAATCAATTCCGCCCTCTTAGCGGTCCGGTATAGAGCAGATAGGCTATTCGGGGCTACGGAACTGCCGACGACGACAGCGGCGGTGTCGACTATTGAAATCACGATCCCTTACCCGAACCTCTTCCCCTTTACCCTCTCGCTCCCTTTTCCCAGCTCATTGGCTCACTCGCGAGGGAGCGAGCGAGCAAGCGAGCGACCGATCAGACCAGACCAGGACCCCCAAAGACCCGGCGCGGCGCGGCTCGGCGGTCACGCTCCCAAAAGTGCGCCCATTGTTTTCACAATGCCAGCGCATCGGTCTTCGAGACTCTCCGCCCACCAACTTTAACCCTACGCTGCCACGGACGCGAGCATTCCCACTGTGAATCTTGCCTTGCCGCGATCTTCTGCCAAGTCTTGCCAAACCCTGGCTCCTGATAAGCTACGGCTATCGGTCTCTGCGCTGCGCTTTAGCATGTATGGTACACTCACTCGCAATAATATTCGATCACATTCTTGTGCGATACTCGAGAATTCCACTGGTAAAGTTGATTCCAATATTTCACTTAGACTATTTTTTTCTACCCTCAACGAACACTCTAAAATTTAAAAAAAAATACTACAGGCACAAGCAACGTGTACCAACTACCTCCACTTCGATTCGCTGAAATACCTCAAACACCTTGAACATCAAACTCGCGATCTGCTAACAAAGTCGGAGAAGCTTGATCCCGTATCTTCCAAAGAGGATCACAGCACCGAATCGCTTCAAAACAGTCTCGAAGCCGATGGCATTGTCACCCCCGCGAGCATAAATATCGAAAATAGTATCGATTGGCCGTGCGCATCGTGCTGCTGCCCTCCCCCCTTCAAAACTGCGGAACGATATCAATTTATTTATTTATCTGCCGGCGGCGGTCTATCGGAACGATGGCGGAAAATATGCGAGAAGAATAGTCTATCATAAAGCATCGGTGGCATCGAGAGGGAATGGGAATAAAGGTGAACGTCAGTCGTAGAATCGGCGAGACAGGGACCTTCGGCGATACTCGCGGATCGATACTCGTTCGAACGTTACGCGGCGTTTTATCGTCTAGGTGGCTGGAATCGGTCCGAAGTAGTTTTCCAAATAATAACGCAGACGGCAGAAGGGAGTCGGAGACGAGAAGAGAAGGAGAAGGAGGAGGAGTGATAGAAAAGGTGGAGAAGGTAGAGAGAGAGGAGGAAAGAGAACGGGGAGGTTTAAGAGCAATTGCATCGGAGCCGGGAGCGCCGCAAAGTCACGAATTTGTGCAGGCTGCCTCGTGTTTCCGGCGTCCACGCCAATGCCGTAGATCACGATCCCCCATGAGAAACCCATCCTCTTGACCGCGTCCACCCGCAGCCAAACCGTTCGGAGCGGCCGGACAGCCGGACGTTAAACGTGATTTCGGGCTCGCGCCCGCGATTCCACGAAATTAATCCGGTTCGGGGCTATCGATTCCCTTTCCTTTCCTCGTCCGGCCATTTATTTTCCATCGGGATCGCGCCGAGCCGCGGCAAAATTTAATCGAAATCGTTGGTTCTCGCGACGCGGAACCGCTTGCCCACGGTACACACACCGTTTTCTGCCTGCTACTCGCGTGTCATCCTCTCGGCCCGTCGCGTCCCCGTCGCGTCCCCGTCGCGGTTCAGCTCGGCCTGCCCAGCGTATACTCTCTCCGTCCCTCTCGTGGACGGCTGTAAAGATTGAAAATACCACGACCGGGCCGATAATAAAAATTACAAGCGGGTCTCGTTCACCCGCACGCCAGCTAGCCCGATCGATCCCGCTGCGCGCTCTGCCCTCGCCGAACTTTTATTTACGCTTCGCTCGAGAGCGCCGTTAATTATTGCCGCGAATGCCCCGACGAATCGTAACGTAGCCGCCGTTGCCAGTTTCCCCGTGAATTATTCCGTGTCGTTCGAAAACATGACCGGACCCCGGAACCCGAGCGGAACGCTCTCGATCCTTTTTCACCGCCTCGATTATACACGCGTCCGGCAGTTAGCCCACGCTTGTTCCCGCGATCACCCGCTCCGCTCTCGCTTCTACGAATTCTCCGCCGCGCTCTCCACTTAACCGTCCGTTAATCTTTAATCGCCGATACACTCTCCGGCCTCTCCACTGATTTCCCGCTACCGACGATCTCGCCATGCCCGCGGAAAATAATAATTTTACGGCATTATTGCGCGGGACTCAATCATTAACGCTTGCAGAGAGTTTAAACTCCGGAAAAAATGGGAGCACCGACGCTACGGTCAGATTCAACGCGCTCAACAACGGTGCATTATCTCCGCGTGCAGAAAAATTTGACCAGTATACGCCGTGCTGTTGTTCCCCTGGGGGAAATTCGAGTCGTGAGTTTTTAATTAGGCGCGCTAGCGAGTTTGGATTTAAAAGCGTTCGAGGATCGCGTAATAATTTTACTTGATCTTGGTCACGATCGGGGTCACTGACCGCGAATAACGACGACGGTCATCGAAAGATCACGGTGATCGATGGTCACTGACCACGGGTGACACGGATCGAACGCCAGCACAAAACTGAAAATTAACTGCGGGAGGTGTCTACTCGGATTCCAGCGATCGCTAAACAATTTCCGAGGGTTCGATTTTTCGAGACGCGAGAGTTCGCAGATGATGCGCTTTGTCGTGTCGCACTTTATCGCCGAAAACGCATCGATCATTCGCAGACGCGCCTTACAGAATGCCGCGGAAGCTTTTTTGAACGTTGGGAAGAGACGTTACGTACGGACAGTGGCAATAAATTACGAGGACGCGATGCAACGGGGACTAAACGAGCCTCGATATTTCACTGTATTATACAACGGAGGAGTGGAGAAGAGTTCGAGCGCGGCTCTTAAAGAGGTTGTGACGGTTCACGGTATAAATCAGAGTTTAAATGCGGCGATTCACGGAGATACAGCGTTCCACCTTTGGCGAGAAAGGATTTCCCTCTTGGCAGGGTGAGAAAGAGCGAGAGAGGAGTCGACGTATTCAGCGTTGCTTCATAGCAAACGCAGCGAGGAGCTGAACAAAAACCGGGTAGGAGAAGGAGGGGAAGAGTGGCAGACGAAGTGGGCCATTTCTATAAAATGGGTGGAATCGTTGTCGTGAAATAAGTTGGAATTAGATCTGTATTCGGAACTTTATACTCGATCATGCTACTCTGACCCGAGCACAGACTTTATTAACGTTACATGTGATTTGTTGAATAAACAATTAGCGTAATAACAATGAATTTCTATGGGGGATAGTTTCCCATCCTACCAAGCGAGTAATTCCAGAATCAACTTCCACGACCCCTAAAAAATCTTGAGACTCCTCTGTGCATGATCGACAATTAATTTAGAACACGAGTCGCATTTAGGAGTCGGACCAGAGGCAACGTAAAAGTGGACGAAGAGTCGTGCGGTGTCAAATTCGATGCAGTGGTGCGTCGCGTCGGTGGGTGGTCCCGATGAAAAATAAATGGGGACTCGGAGAGGGCGTACGTACGGTCGTCGAATCGGTGGAATCGCCCGGCACGGCGAAAGTAGCTCGAGCCACACGCTCGAGCACTCGCGCTCGCAACCGTGATCGCGATACGAATCTCTCTCTTTGGCACGCTCCTCGTGGTCGGTATATAGGTCAGCTATGTTACGTGCGGATCGTCGACCGCGATGTCGACGTGCTTTCGCGGTAATGGCGGCGATACCGTGGTCCGTTTAAATATCTGCTCGCCGGTACTTCCTCTCGCGTCTTCTTCCTCTTCGACACGGTCGTAGGAATTCCGAATCGGTCGCGGCAGATTCCAGGCTTTCAGCGTCGTCCCAGGCTGTTGTTCCCTGGCTTGTCGGCGGTCTACCCACTCGTCTCGATTATGTGCGACACGGTCACTGACCGCCGCCGCGCCGCTTCTCCTCTGCGGGGCGATAGAGTGCTCTAAACGCTCCACATTCGTTCCACTCTCGTCATATTATTTACACGTCGCAATATTTCTCCTTGGGAAATTCATATCGAACATTCGTTCATACCTTATACTTTTTTCGTAACTTGTATCTTGAATAATATTTACTTATCGTACAAATTTATAGCGAGGCTAGGGATTGTGGCATGCGTTTGACAACAGGAGTATAATCCACGGCCGTGAAACGTAGAACACCGCGTTGCCCGTCGTGGAGCCTTTAAATCGACAGGCTCGGGGACAGGCAAAGCCGATGGCCGTCGAGGGCAGGGGATTTTTCAGAGGCGGGAAGATGCATGGGCGGCTGTTCGCGAAGAAAAATGTCGAGGGCGCGCGGCCTCGATCCGAGAGTTATCGAGGAGCTGCCCTATCTCGGCCGAAGAAAAAAAATCGGTGAAACATTCAACTAATAGGTCGACGTCAGGGGAGAAAGATCGGGACGGTTAAGGGGGTTGTGTGTTCCCGCTCGCTTGTTCGTTCGCGTTGTCTCTCTCTCTCTCTCTCTTTCTTCGTGTCGCGCGCGCGTGTGCTCTGAGAGAGCGCTGGCACGAACTCGGAGATAGAGCAGGAAATCCGATACCCCCGGCTTGCGTTATTATACGCCGAGTTACGGCAAGATTGTTCCGCGAAGTTCATTTACATCCGACGACGACGGCGCAGCGGTGCGTCGAGACGCTCGAGAGAGAAAGAGAGAGTATTGTATCGACGTCGCATCGACGCAGCCGTTAACGAACCACGAGAACGTAGACTATCCTCGCGAGCGATTCCGTGGCTCTTACTGTGGCCTCTGGGCGACCTTCGGGGCACCGAGGCCACGCCTACTTAGAATAGGACACGTCTACTTAGAATAGGACACGCCTACTTAGAATGGGACACGCCTACTTTGTTACGTCTCGCCAGGGGAGAAATCGTATCTTCTTATTTATTACCACGTTTTTATTATTTTTCTCTGGTGATACGAAGGGAGTCTCTGGTATGAGAAGCTCGTTGGCTATGAAATTGTATGGTTTTATATATTCTGTGGACTAACTAAGATCACATTCTGTGTACTTTGCGACGATGTTTGTTAAACCAATTTCACCGAACGTCTTCGATAAAACCGAGCCGGGAGAAGACTATAATTAATATATACCGTGGATTAAGAGCGCTAAACAAGCATGGACCGTAGTACTCGAGCGAAATCGAGTTTCGGATGGCCACGAGGCGTTCCGCGCGACGCCACACGACTCGACTCAATCAGCTTCTTTCAGGAAACATCAGCGACTCGCAGTACATCACATACATGACAAGTAAGTACGAGGCGTGGTGCGACCACGACCGCGTTTAGGCGATCCGACGCGTCTGCGACGGAATTTATCGAAGGCCGGTGTAACCAAGGAAAAGAGAGAAAAGGCAAAGAGGGGTATATAGCGCGAAGAGGATGTGGAGGGTAAAAAGAAACGTCGTCGTCGTCGTCTCGACGTCGGCCGTCTCGAGGAGTTTCTTTTCCGGGCGGAGATCTATGTTTCCGTGCGTTTCGAGAGGCTCGTTAGGCTGTCCCGGGTGGAAGAAACCGCCGTAAATCGGCCTCCGCATTTCGAGAGGGGGTGCTCGATTTCGCCTGGATGACCGACCCCCTCGCACCCCTCGGATCTAAATTTCAAATCTGCTAATGTGTATTTTTGCGCGGTGGGGTCCGCGAGCCTCTTATCGGTGGTCGTCGAGGGAGAGCGAGCGAGAGAAATAACGCTTTGAATTTCAGATTTGCCGCGGCGCAACTCGTGTCGACGGTGGCACACGACGAGAGAGAGGGAGAGCAACTTTTGAAAAGCTTTCTCCCTCCTCCTCCATCCAACGTTTGCTGCGCTTATGCGCTGTCATTTGTTTCCCACACCCCTGTGTTCTTCCGTGTACCGGCCGCCGCCGATCTACGATATCTAGCGCATTTTATTTATGGCGGCACGGGTTACGTATCGGAATTGATTCCGTGATTTATTCCTGGACCATTCCTCGCCCGCGGACGGTCGATACCCGGCCAAGTGCCACCCGACGCCGACGACTACGAATCGAATTTCCATCGGCCTGTTTTTCCCTCAAAAACACCGCCGCGCCGGTCTCGCTCGCAACGTGTCCCCCGCCGCAGCGAGACGAAGGAGCTGCGCGAAAACGGCCCTGTGATTCGTCGAACCTTATGTCAATACTCGGATACAACGGTAGCTAATTCGTTTTGAAAATATTTTTCTCATGTATCCTAAACGTATAACGTCGAAACAGACGTTCAAAAAGCAAGGACTTTTTCTGGCCAAGCATTCGTATGCTTTCCGTGTGGAGCGACGCGTGTAACGCGAGAGCCCGTGTCCAGGGAAGGGCTCGAAAGGGCTGATGATCGCGGATAGGCAGGTCCCGTGGAATTGCGCGGCTCCGGTTCGATACGTATGCAAAGCGACCGCGTTTAACCAACTTCTCGCGGAGAATTTCCATTAGTCGAGAAAGTCCAAGCGGTTTCCGGGGACAATGGCGAGGATGCGCGCCGGTTTCGGTGAACCGGGTAACGCACGACCGACTGCTTCGCAGAGGCAGGCGCACACCCTACTAGAGCGGGTAGGAGTGCGGAGATCGAGTCGTCGAACGATTTCGAATCAACGCGTCTGGTAGGGCGGATAATTCAATTTGAATATGCATGCGTACCGCCGGCAGCGGCCCCGAAAATCCGTGAGACGCGCACCCCGTTAAATCCGCGATTATTCGCGCGCCTGTTCGCTACCTTTCCCCGATACGCACCACTGTACACCGACACCGCCACCGCCACACGCCTAGTTCCTCGCGGCAACCAACACCATCCCTTCCTACGGAGCGGATTTTACCGACTCCTCTCCCTCTCGTATATACACACTTCAATTAAACCTCGGCCGATGAGCCACCATCTTCCAGTGTTCCCATAATACTTTTCAACCCTTCGAGGACGACGGCCGGTCAGTTTCTGTATGATGGAAATTGATGTTGGGGATGTTAATATAATCTGTTCGGGAATCCGTCCCCGCGCGTCACGGTTGCGTCAAATCGAAGTCAACCGTTGTTAGCAAACGAACGTCCCTCGCCCCCCTCGTTTCTCAACCTCGTGCACACTGGCGCGAAGGTGAGAAACGGTGAGTCAAGTTAGTTCGAATTGACCCTCCGATACATCGGTATAAAACAGTATTCGAACCACCGCCTTATTTTCGATCTCGCTAAACCATCGGTCTACTAGTTCGCGACCATATAAACAATTATACGTCGCGATTCCGTTATCCATAAAACCGCTGATAACCAGTAAAATAAACGTGATAATTGACCAAACTGTTCAGTGTCAGTCTACTACACGCCGATGACTCGAATTACTTCTCTTTTCCACACACCCATAATTCAGCCTCCTCCGTGATTCCAAAATCCGCTAACCAGCATCCGAAACGTAATCTGTTGGAATTTAGACTATTTGATATTATACATACAGGGTGGGGCAATAACTATGTCCAGTTTGAATATTGCCGTTATTTGTAATAATATGAAAAAATATTATATAGAAAACTTACACGGTATAGGGGGGGACATATTGTCACACAAACATTTTCTGCGTGGGTGGAGGCATAGAGGAGATTTCAAGGTCATCTTTATTTTTTTAAATGGAATGCTATGTTTTTTTATGACGATGTGATAGCCAGTGTTGAGACGAATTCAGCGAGTTATCATTGAAGGTCATGCAAGGTCAAATATGGTAGTAAAGTAAACTTTATTACATTACGGGAGATACTCGAATTGATGACTGTTTGCGTCAATGCAAAGTTGCAATCTTCGTATCCCTGCATCACGTGCATGTCTTATCGTTTCTACGTTGATACGAAGATTGCCACTTTGCATTGACGCAAACGGTCATCAATTCGAGCAGCTCCTGTAAGGTAATAAAGTTTACTTTACTACCATATTTGACCTTGTATGACCTTCAATGATAACTCGCTGAATTCGTCTCAACACTGGCTATCACATCGTGATATAAAAAACATAGCATTCCATTTAAAAAAATAGAGATGACCTTGAAATCTCCTCTATGCCTCCACCCACGCAGAAAATGTTTGTGTCACAATATGTCCTACTCTATGCCGTGTAAGTTTTCTATATAACATTTTTTCATATTATTACAAATAACGGCAATATCCAAACTGGACATAGTTATTGCCCCACCCTGTATAACTATGGTGACACGCCCAGAAACCTTTTTTTTTGGTGCAACGCATAATTTAGAAGATAGATATGTCACAAAATGCAATCAGCTACCCACAATCTGTAAATTCACCAGTTCCTCCATATCTCTACAAACTCTGCTACTACAAACGAAGCTCGCATTCTATGTAATACCAAAAAGCGGATGAAGTGCGTGGGCCAGACAGCTCAGTCCCGCCACTGGCATGGCAAACATTGTCCCCAGTCAAGGTACACGTCGGTCCAATCTAAGAAACGATCCCGAGGTCGAGAGGGTGGTGTCCTTTAGCCGGTACGCAGATTGAATCGGAAGGGGTCGTGGCACCGTAGAGAAACGCTCTGGCACTGGCGAAGGGGGTTAGTGGTGGTGGGGTACGGTTTGGGTTAGGTGAACAGGGCCGTCTGAGTGGCCATTTGGCATTCGGTCGTAAGAAACGGGACCGTACGAGCGGTCTCGCGCGTGGGTGTCGATAAATTGCGGCGTGTAGCGTAGGTCAGAGAGGCGGAGTTCAGGGGTTCGCGCGCCTATCTCTCGCTCTTAAGAGGGTCTCCACGGGTCTATAACGAGGAAGCGAGAGAGAAAGAGAGAGGACGAGGCAGGAGGGGTTTGGGGTGGGTCGTGCCGGGTAACGCCGGCGGGTCTGCGCTAAATTTATGCAAATGCATGCCGGCAATATTCTAAATAAGTAGCTTCACCCGTGGCCCCGTACGTCTCGCGGCCGATATCTCGACTGGAGTCTCTCTATCTCTCCCGACGCGCGGCGGCCGAGTAAATTCAACTCGTGGAACGGTACGCTCGCTCACTCGCGCCGCGCCGCGCCGCGCCGCGCCGTCTGCTCCCGACGACTACGAAACTACAACGTTTCAACGACTTTCGTGGCGAGGATCCAAAGAGGCCCGGGCCATTGAACGTCGTCGACGCTGCGCCGCGTCGCCGCCATGTCACGGCCGCGTAAATATGTTCCTGGGAAACCGACGCGAAAAACCAGAGGGTCCCCGTACGCCTCTTTGAAATTTTAACCCGCCGCGAGTAGGTACGTAGGTACTGTAGGGTACGTACCTGCGACCAAGAGACGCATTCGACCGTCCGGGGAGAGAGAGCACTCTCTCCTATCTTGTTTTCGCTCCGAGCCGGATAAGTCCGGTCGAACGGTGCCGCTGCCGCGCTCGTAACTGGCTTTTAACGCTAATAGTACTCTCAGACCCATTTAAAGAGCTTTTACGTAACGGAGAAGAACGCAGGAGAGTTTAGTGCGTTCCGTGCTTGCTCTCCCGCGATCTTTTCACTTCCCGAACTCCAACCACCCAACCACCCCCTCCCCGCCAGTGCTTCGCAAATTAAATCCACCGAATTTATTTTTACGTTTCCATCGACCTCTCTCTCGCGTTTTACGAGATCCACGACAGCGCTTTACATTCCCTTTACCCCGAGGAATATTTTTCTGCGTTCGGTCACGATGCATTCCGATCTGTCTCGCGATGCTGTAGGTCGCGTCAGCGTTTCGGTACTGGGTGCCGTGGTACAATTACCACTTCCAAGTGGTTGAGAAAATTTTTGGTACCTCCGAAGGAACAAAAATTCAACAAAATATTTGCGATGCATAAAGTACATTTATTGATTAGAAGCCATGGATTTGCATCTGAAAAGCCCGGTCGTGGAGAAAACTCGGGAGCGTTTTCAGAGGTGAAAACGCGAGATTAGAAAAGGGTTCCATGGAACAGGGTAACGGGTGACGGAGGTACGGGCGTCGGTGACGAAGACGCCGACGCCAGGTGACACGCCACCCTAATCAGCACTCGGGGTCTTAACGCGGTTAATTGCGCTTCAATTAGCCGCTCTTACCCGGGGCGCGGGCGAGGGCGCGCGCGCGCGCGCGACTTTCTTGCTCGCCGCTCGCGAGGAACTTTCGCAATCGTCGGCCACGCCGTGCAATTAGCCGGCGAGTCCTCCCGTGCATTAAGACGACCCGTAAAAACCGCACGGAGATGTACGGCTGGAAAATTACGCGAAGATAAAGTCCAAGTTATACCGTCGTTAGAGAGTGACGGGTTCCGCGGGACTTTCTTCCCGCAACCTCTCCGCAACCTCGAATGCTTTCGTGGTACAAATTATTACCCGACGATTATCGCGCCCTTAAGCGAGTACCCGGGTCCAGAACTTTCTCAAGGAATTTGATTTTTTTTTTTAAACTATGTATGCTTTGAAACCGTGCCTGTGATAGGATTTATTTCAATTCCGTGCAAATTACGGAGGTATGACTCTTGTTCTGAAAAGGTTCCTCCTGTTTAATTCGATATGAGAAAAGTAGCTGAATGATCTGCATTTTTTTCTTTCTTTTATTATAGAAAATCTCATAAAGACGTTTCTGTCACGTTCGAAGAGGGGCGACGTCTGTATTAATTATTGCACTGCCCTCTTATTTTTTTAATCGATCTCCACGATACTACTGTACAGCCTCTTCACGGGAATCTATCTTGGCAAAAATTCGGCGAAAAATAGCTGGCCCGTGTAATCGACGTTACGAGAACCCGTGACGGCTCGAAATACTTGACCCCGTCCTTTTCGATCCGCGAGTCGACGAACGAGCATGCCCGACCGGGTCCGACGAGATTTTGATATGGGTCAGCGCCGGTGAATGGTGTCGCTCGCGATTGCCGTGATTTCGGCGGTCGCGCGACGCGCGTGTAAGTGTGTATGTGTCCTAAAAGGATTCCCGATGCGTCAAACGCGAAAACAATAACCGGTTACCTGGAGCAGGTGACGTAGGGCACACGAGACTACTTTTGGGACGGCGCCTACTCGCTCGCATGCTCTCGCTCTCCCTCGCGTGGTTAATCCGAAAATCGATGAGTGCTTTCCCGAATTCGCGGTCCGGTCTATAGGCCGAGGCGCGTTCCGCGGCGAATATGAAATTTCAAGATTTCAATTCCGGATTGCGGGCCGCGTTTAATTGAATTCCGGGATTTTTAACGCGACCGTTTGACGAGCGGGCTCTCGCGGCCTTCCGACCGCGAATCGACGCTCCGCGAATAATTGCAATCTACTCCCCCTTTGGAATTGAAGCGTCCATTACGCCCGCGACTTTGCGTCTGACCGTTGTCGTTCTGCTGCGCTCGCTCCATTCTCCGCGATGAACTCACCGGCAGGTGATACGACTGCGGATCTTTATGCACAGTAAAAGATAATAATAGTAAATAAGAATTTATATCGTTCTAAAATCATTTTAGTCCTATTAAAATAATACTTCGTTCAAATGTTTTCACCGCTTTTGGTCGCATTTGCATAAAATCCGCAATCTATAATAATGTATATTAGTAACGGAGATATTACAGCGAATTCAGCCAGTTTCTTTAAATAGATCACGCCTGCAAATCTTTCAGTATCTCGTAATACGATGAAACGTGACGGTAAATAAGTGAATGATCTTCGTCCTGTAGGACCATTCAGCGAAACATTATTTATACTTAGCACATGCATTATTCGAACAGTTTTCCAGGATCTGGGACAAGCACTCTGCAATTCGGGTCAGTGGAGGCTATATTCTCCAACGAATTCATGGATATAAAATGATTAATAAGAGTAACAATTCCATTATCGTAGTTTCACTTGCAAGCAAACACCGAACCAGAGAATATTCTCGATCGGCTTTTATCGGCGCTCGGATCGACGCTTCTTCCATCGGGGCTCGAACATAAACCTAACGCAAAAACCGACAGGCAGCGGGTTAAACGGAGAGCGAAAAACCATTTCCCGGTGGCATGGCGGGGCGACGCGGCGCGAGAGTAACGCGAGAGTAACGCGACGCGGGTAGCACGGGGAGCGAGAGAGCTCGTGGCGTTTTATTCGGTTCTCGGTTTTCAACGTTTCGCGAGCAGATTTCGTAAGGAGAGCAGCAGCGGCATTCGGCATTGATTCGAAACGCTCTCCGATCGATCTCTCTCCGACTCGGGGCGTTTCGTGTCCGCATCGAAATTCGATTCGCGCGACGTGCATCGGCCACTGGGAGAATGCGGAGCCGCGACTTTGAAATTCCTGAACCGCGACGCCTCGTTCTACACATCCCACGAGAGCGCGCGCGCGCGCACGGCGCGGACTCGTAGGCTCGCGAGAACCGCATCCATGCGGTCGCATCGCCGGACGAATGCCCGGCGCACGCCGATCGCGTTCGATGCCACTTTTATCGGCGGAGAATTTCCGATTTCTATCCGGGTAACGCGGATCCGTGACTTTCGAACGCCGTCGTTAAACCGCTCCGGTTTAAAGCGATCGGCCGATTCCGCGATGCTAACAAAAATCTTTAACGTTCTTCGAAATTCAACTACGCTGATAGAGACAGGTTTACTTGACCGAGTCTGTTTCGTGTGGACTCTATCGGTTTTATCCACCCATCTGAAAAGATAAAAAGAAGAAGGGAGAGAGAGAGAGAGAGAGAGAGAGAGAGTGGACGCGATTCTAGCGAGAGTCGCATACGCAACGGCCGTGGCAAGCAATAATACTTAAACGCCAATAACGGTCCTCCGGCATATAAATTCAATTTCACGGTTCGCCGAGGAACGGTGGAAAATTTTCATTATTAAATCCGAGCGGCCGCGACCGACCGCCCGGATTCTATTCTCCATTGTTGGCGCATTGTGCTCGAACGAACCGGGCATAATACGTACCCGCGAATCGAGCCGGGGACGCGTGACTTCGCTGTTCGATCGCTGATACTGCCGCTCCACGCTGATCGCCAAAGACCAATCGGCTACGAAAAGATTGCGACGCGCCTCGATCATTAATATTTGATTCGTCGCGGATTTGTATTCAAGCCGTCATTCTATAAAAAGTGAATCGAGAACGAAGGAATAAAACTGTTTCGTAGCGAGCTTCTTCCCTGAGATAATTCGCTTTGAAAGATTCACACCCGAGGCAGCGAGTAGAAACGGGCTGATCATTGCTAGTCGTTTCTACTTCGTTCAGAGATCCACGCCTGCTTGATCGTTAGACTGCAGATTTTTATGCGAAATAAAAATTGTCCACATCGGTTGCAGGAAACGGAAATTTAATCATTTTAATAGATGAAAAACAACATGTTGACATTTTAAAATCTGTTTAATTGTCCTATAATTTTAAATTTCGCTAGGATAACAACAAATGAAATTTCACTGATCTTTCCATGTAGATTCACTGTTTCCCTGTTTGCACGGTAACATGACACGTTGTGTGCGTTGTTTTGTATGACCGTCGACCAGTTATCAAGCCCCATGCAATCAATGTAATTAGTTTAATGAAACCGAAACTGAATCGTTACCTTTTTACCCGTGCCAGACGCGATATATCCCAATGAAGCCGTATTCAAATGTAAATCCCGATCGATAATTTGCTCCGAAATCTGTAATCCATCTAATCCACATACAACGAAACCTTAACTTACAAAACGCTCGTCAAACATTCCCTGTATAATCTTCAAAAATTTATTTTTACATGTAGAATCACCAGGTTGTACTTCGATTTCCACTCCAGCCTGTATATTTCCTTTCGGTATACACGTGTTCCGAAGCGTCCGACACGTTTGAAACACCGTGAGACTGTCCCTCGTCGATACCAGCATCGAGGATACCATCTGCTAGACAGTTTCACCGAACAATTCCTCGAGGAAACTTAAGACGACACTCTTTTCCCTTCTCTGTCCCTCCTATTCGGTCCCCAGCCGTCACAAGCTCGTTTTCGGATATCGCTCGGGGAGTCTCCCGAGGGAGAGCGCGAAAAGCATCAGCGTGTCGGTCGGATGGAACCGATTTTCGATGCGCTAAAACGCGAATAAGGTCCGCGCAATTATTTACGATAAACCAGCGCTCGCGTAATGTACACTCGACGCGGATGCAGCCGTGCCATCCCCGATTCGCCTCCGCGACCGCAGCCGTTGCCAGCTTCCATCCACTCTCTCTCACTTTTCCACCTCTCCTCTCCCCGCATCTCCGCGCCACCGAACGTCATCGTTCGTCGATGGGAATCCATCGCGCGTACATAAACCCCCCGTGTTTACAATCGATGCCCCGGCAAAATGGCATCGACGCCGAACTCTCTCCGTCCCTCTCTTTCTATACGGCAGCCAGTTTGCACCTGTAGTCGCGGTTTCAGCCTGTACCCGCATCCACTTCGAACGCGCTCGACGTCCAGCAATACGAACTAGTCACGTTCGCGGCCTCGGAAATTTCCAAACGCTTTCGCGCCGCACGCCAACCGGCCCTCTTTCCAATTCCATCGTCGTCCTGGATCGTTCCAGCGATTGTTCCCTGTTTGCTTTTCTGAAAAAATGTGTCCGCGCTGCGACGCGACGCGACGAATCCGTCGATCGTCCTTATCGCTCGATAAAGGGATCAAGGAGCTGCGAGGGTAACGCATCTCCGGAAAAATGATTCTCGAATGCTGTATTCGTGCATATCTCCGCAAAAAATATTGCGTACGATGTCGATCTCTGTTTTTTTCGGAAATATAAATCAATTAAATACTTTATAGAATTCAATTCTGTTGCATATCAGTTTCATTTTGTGAAATTGATATAAATATTTGTTCAGCTTCTGTTGTCTGCCAATTGAAGCAAGAAAAATTTAATTTGCCGCAAAAGATCCGCAGTCGAGGTAATAATTGTTTTTGGGAAGAGCGTTTTAATAGTCGCACACGACGACAGCTACAAAAATTGTGACTCGATAGACTAGCTCGATCTAGAAGTCGAAAAGTTCGACACCGCGCCGGGAAGTTTCTGGTCGAGGGAGCCGCGCCTTGATCGGTGAAACCGCTAGAATGGGCTTTGGGGAATATATTCGAAAAATCCATGGGCAGAGCGTGGCTCTGGTGGCGCAGCCCGGATCCGGGCGAGCTCGATTAATGCACCTGTTACGAACTATTTCGATATGATAATCGTCGCGTGCGCGGCCCGCCACAATGCGACCCGGCCGGATAGCAATAATCTCGAACGAGCGATTCGATCAAAAATTATCGACGGTTCGCCGATGGAATAATATTTACCTTAAATTGCGTTCCGAACAGGTCCCCGCCGCCGCGCCCGCCAGTTTTCGTGCGTGGCCGATAGATTAGCGCTTTTCGCGATCGCGCTCGCGCTCGGAATTTTCGAGTCGTACAACGGGGTGCCGGCCCCGGTTCCTGCCCTTTCGATATCAACCCCTGTCCAACCCCCGCACCCTTTACCACCGATGTCGCGTGCTGTAATCTTCTATTTTGCGATAGACACGTTCATTTCGACGTTCGATCCCATCGAGGTATCGATCCGGTGGTTTTTACTCCTGGACAACCGAAAAGAGGACTCCGAAGCTCGATCTCGTTCCGCTCGATCTCCTTGTGTCCCTCGGAACTCTCTACTCCCTCTCTCTCTCTGGTCGCACGATAAAATTTGTTTTCGATTCGATGGTCGGCGGCAGTCGGAAAACCGGGCGAAAAACCGAGAACCGCCCCCCGCCCCCCGTCCCCCTCAACGAATCGATGGTCCATGGAAGAGTAGCCATAAACGATCCGTACGATCGCAAAGTTTCGAGACCAATTTAGTGCTTGGCCGGTAGTCGCGCTCCAGATAGCACGCCCCTTGGCCCGCGCCTTCTGTTTTCGCCGAATTGCCGACCGCCACGTCGAACCAACTACGACAAAGGAACCAACCGGCGTTCGTACATCTTCGAGCCGGGACGCCTCTTTATTCGAACGCGAAACCGGGTCCAGCTGGTCTCCGCTTCTCTTCGAAAACTATTCGGCGTTAACCCGGTTGCTTCGTTAGCCTGTGTATGCGAGCTATTTTCCTGGTCAGCGCGGTCGCGCAACCTCTAGAGAATGTTTGGAAACAGTTCACTAAGAATTCTGCGCTGATTCTGAAGGATAACTCCATTGCTATTCAACATGTTTTCCAAAAAATTCTTATTTTGAATCTGTTCGGACGCAACGTAATACGAGACACACGAAAATGTCTCTACAATGAATTCGGCATCAAATCCTAAGATTTCGACCACCCGACTAGAGGAAATAAATCAGTCGAAGAGTCGAAGGCGCTTGAGCTCGAAGCGACGGGACTCGTCCATTTTTTGTGAGACTTTCCGGCGCCATAACACTTACACTTTAAGACAACGTCTGGACCATTTTCTAAAGCTCAATTTTCCCCCACATTGTTTTACCATCTCCACCTCGAATTTCACATCCTGTAACAAGTATCTCTGCGTTTGAATCCTCAGTCTTCAGCCAGCTCTCACATCAGCTACAACTTTTGTTCAGTTGATTTAGCTAAATATCAGTTATCTTTAGTAACACGTCAACCAAATCATTTTACCATTCCTTCAAAACACTTCACACTTTACTAACTACCTAGCACGGTTTTAAGTAACCAAGCCAGGAGCGATAGATGCGAGGAAAGTCAATGTACTGACTTTTCCATCTACGCACGTACAGAATCGATATACATACTCTGGTGAGGAATATTCAGTGCAATTTTGTAAATATTTCTAGAACGTTAAAAATTTTTTAGAAAAACGCAGTAATAAGGGTTGTATTATCTTGGTATCGTGAATAATCGTGAAATAAACAATCTAAAACCGGCGGGTGGTAGATTTCATGTAAATAGAAGAACGTTTGTCCATTGTGCCGGTATAAATTTGAAATCTAGCAAAGTTGCGAGGCAGCTCGTATCCGGGGAAAGTTCGGTGGAAGCGATGGATCCCGGGCAGGGCCTCCGGCTCGTCTCGGCGTCGTTGAAAAATGATTTTCACGGTTGGAAGGGTATCGGCCCTCCTTTTCCGAGAGGCGTTTCGGAGAAGCATCCGGTGGCTCGTGCGGAATTTTCTCCTGGCGAGAGAGATGCATCTACTACGGGGGTGGCTGGACGT
Source organism: Lasioglossum lativentre (assembly GCA_916610255.1). Lineage (NCBI taxonomy): Eukaryota > Metazoa > Arthropoda > Insecta > Hymenoptera > Halictidae > Lasioglossum > Lasioglossum lativentre. Next base: position 32,970,980 of record OU744355.1, on the reverse strand, counting down.
ACGCGTTTATTTAGAACGGTAGCTGGCTACAAGCGCGGCCGCATCAGAAGCACCTGCCGCGCCACGGCTGCCCAATGATAATTTATGATCGAATATTAAAGGGCTGGCCGATAAACAGCCGCGGGGCTCGAAACCCGCCTCTAAATCCTGGCTCGGGGGCTTTTCTTGCCGCCGCGCAGTACCCCGCGAAATCCACCGGCCCGGGTTACCCGTAATTGGAGCTGGCAATATTTCCACTCTGGCCAAAGGATATTGCGAAATGTATCGTCGGATACATGTCCTGCAATCGCCGGGACTAGACCTGAACGACACTGTTCTATGCGATCCCTCGATCCGTCGGTGATTCTTGTGTGCCGATCGTCGATACGATCTCTGCCTAGGTCGGTTCTGACAGAAAAATGGTTTAGAAGCACTTTGGGAGTTCGTTTAATATCGAAATAATACGAATTGTACCAAGTTATATTTTTATGTTAGAATTGATTGTTTAAATATTCCACGCAAGTGGCTTTAATAATTCCTTTTCTGTGCATATAAGATTAAATTAAGTACGTAGAGTAATGGTAATATCTTGAGATAAATAACTTTGAGGGTCGGCCCGACTCGCGTGCATTTCTATTTCCTCGAAGTAGAATAAGCAGGCCATGGTCAGACACGTTATCTCGCTTCAAATCAACGAACGGCCTCTTTTGCGGCTACACCACGGCTCCCAAACCACTATGTGAGCAATATACAATACTTTAGTATTATATTAACAATCGGTCAACAATGTTTACGTTCTCGTTATAATTATTATAAAAATAAACGGGTGAACATTTCAGTAAAGACTTTCAAGTTCATCGGTATAGGTTTCCCGGTGTTCCGCTGAGCGTTAAATAATCGCGCCTTTGTGCGCGTTACGCAATAAATATCAGCTTTGCTCACTCGGCGGCCGTTCTGACAAGCTTATTAGCGCGTAACGAAGACGCAATGATATTGGCGGGCGGTGGTGTTTGCGGGCATTGTTTGCCCGCAGCGCGCGACTGGGGCTCGATTCGACTGGTTTAAAGGCGTGCCCTGAAATTTTCAGAAGTATCGACCTTCTGCTTCATACATTTTCCTATTCACGAGAGTTTCGAGAATAACTGAGGCGTAGATCGTGGTAGATGTTGGAATTTCCTGAAATAGTCGAGTTAAATATTTTTAAAGGGGCATAGATTAACGTCCGTCAAAATGACGGATTTCAGACTGTTTCTTTTACGATTCGTGCACTCGTCGAAATATTTTCTCGATGTATACTTCTTTATTCAACTACGCGTTACCATAAAAATCCTATTGAATAAATTCAATTTGATCGTTACCGATCCTTTCTACTGACTGTACACTTTGATCTTCTCGTGTCTGCTCATCCCCGGCCGTACCTACTTTATCTTAGAATTACATAAGGCTTGTCTGATCATCGCCGGCTGTTTCCACTGTCTTGAAACGATGATCCGATCCCACCTCTTGGCATTCGACGACGAAAATCTGCAGTGGTTCGGTGCAGCGCGGCGCGTACGAATTAATAGAGCGTTATTTTTTAGGGGATCGAGGGCGTCGGTTCGATTCCGTGATACGCGGCGGGCGTAATTTTATTCAAATCTCATGCAGATTGCTCCGTTATCGGCTACTTTTTCAATTACGTCGCGGCAGGTTATAAAGCGTAATAGAGAGGAGGCAGCGCGTGGCGCGGCGCGGCACGGGCTTGGGCTCGACGTGGCTCCGGCCACGCCACACCCGGAAACTTTTTCTCCGCGTGGCCGCCACCGCCTGCCAAACCCGGTCTAAACTTTAAGCGTGAGATACGGCCGGCCCCATTCCGCGGCGAGCCTCGCGCGATCCTTCGTCGTTATGTTTCCAGCGGCCGGGCCGTGGCGAGAACGTCCGATTTTTATCCCGATTTTCGGTCCTCTGTGGCTCGTAACGCCAATCCGCGGCGACCCCCGGCTGACTAATGAACGCGCCGCAGGATCCCCTAGGCTCTTCTCATCCCCCACAGTCGAGGAGACAACGTTTTCCCAGGGTCCTCGCATTTTCTCCTCGGCTCTGGAAACTGGACCGCCATTCGTTACGCGCGAGCGCGAGCGGCGACCGGCGACTTCGCGCTTCGCGATCTAATTTTCGCCAGGCGTTTAATCTTTCCGCGTGGCCCCACCCCTTTTATTTAACCCCGAGGAGGACATTCTCCTTTCGTTTTAACGCCAGACCTCGCTGAAAAACAAAATACGATAGGGTGTGGGGTGGAGACGACGCCCTGGCACGCGCCCGAAATTTCTTCGGGAAACGAGAAACTCGTCGTTTCTCTCGCCGCCTCGGGATATTAAACGCGCGAAACCCGACGATTTACCGGGACTTCTGGCGTTCCTTGCATTCGCCTCGAACCGTTCCGGGTTAGCATGATTCGATGGAAACAACGATTGAAGTCTTGCGGAGATGATGCGAGTGCGGCGTTCGATGGGAAAGTAAAGTTGAAGAGTGTAATTCTTGTCCGGGAGCCTAAGTTACTTGTATAGCGCGATTCATGCAATACTTGCTGAAGCCCTGCGTCTGGTTAGCATTACAAATACGAGCATCCCCTCTCGCCAGCGCGAGAGCGCAGCGCTGCAAAAGATAAAATTCCTTCGATTTCATTGTCGTCGGTCTCTCGATAGCACTTGCGCATAAAAATAGCAAAGACTCGACTAAAAACTTTGTTGCAATTAGCAGAGGCTATTAAGCACACCTCGGCAAAACGAAATCGAGTGTTACGATAGCATCAGCGAGAGCCGGCACGACAATAATTTCACCGTAGCGAATGGTGGGTGTCGAGCAAAGCTGCGACATACATAAGTAGTATGTCGACAGGCATAGTTCGACAAGGGGGGGGGGGGTCACGCTATGCGACCGATTCGAGCGGGGCTGTCGCTTTTCCGGCGATAGGGAATCTCGTTTATCGAGTTTACAGGATCGTATCGAATCGACGGATAGAATTTTTCCGATTTTTCGTTCTACATTTTGAAACCCGGCCACGCTTTTTTTCCACCCTCGATTCGATGTCGTTCCGCTTCGATATGTTCGAACACGATTCTACCATCTCTCTTTTCCTTGGTCCGGCCGGGAATACCGTCAGGTGGTTCTCGTAATTTGTTTATACCGATGTGACGGACAGAGTAGTGAGCTGAGTAAGAGAGAGAATTTGTTTCAGGGAGACGTTCCACATATATATATATATATATATATATATATGCTCGTGGAATCTCTCCAGTTTATTAGCTCTCGGGCTCGGAGGAGGAACGGTGGCCCGGAGGAGAGGCCCGAAGGGACGACTCGACTCTAATCAAAGGTTTCCCTTGATCTTGTGCTCGCAGGTCCACCGACGATCGTGGTGAGGCCGCAATCGCTGCAGGTGAAGGCGGGAGGGCCCGCGAGTTTCTACTGCACGGCGGAGGGAACGCCGACGCCCCAGATCCACTGGAGGAAGAACGGAAAGAAACTTTCACGTAAGTTTTCGCCTTTCATCCTTTCCTCTTCTTGCCGTCGCGTCGCGTCGCGTCGCGTCTGTCCGCTTTCGAAACTTTCCACGCCCGGTCCCGGCGGATCTACGTCCCGTATATCCGTCCCGAAGAGCACCGGGCGCGACGGAGAACGATAAACCCCGGTCTAAAATCACGATTATTATTTTGCCTCGGTACGCGACTATTTCAATGACACTTTCGTAGAATGTAAAGCTACAGAAGACAACCTTTCACGCTAAGGACAAAAGTCGTTTTGCGTGTCGCCGTCGTCGTCGCTATCGATCCTAGAGCTCCCTTCTTTCGAACTAAATTTCGCGCTCGCTCGAGCTGGAAGGAAACGGTGCGCCGGCTGGCACCAGAAGTACGAGCGAGCGGCTCGTCCGGGCCGAACAGTTTCGGAAACTGGCCGGATCGTCGCGTTCTAGATAGAGAGAGAGCGAGAGAGAGATGGAGAGAGAAGGAGAGAGACTCGGCTCTCCCCGTAGCAGACGTCGCAATTCTCTCGAGAGAGATTCGATTATCTCGGCCGTCTCTTCCCTCGAGCGTAAACTGAGCGTCGCGTGTTTGTTCGCCGCTGTTGGTCTCGCTCGATTCGCTAAATCGATATCCGGTTCCTGGCCGACTCGTACGTCCATCCGTCCGCTCGAGGATGAAATCTTGCGCGTGAATTCGAACGCGATCGGGCACAGCCTTCGACCGGAAATCTCTCTCTCTCGCGCGCGCTCTTGGCTTTCGTCACGCTATAACAACCGAATATCGCGCTTAGCCGCGGGTTTCCTAAAGTTTACATCTAGAATCGCAAGCATCATCTAAATCAGTCTAAATCACAAAAAAAAGATTAACGCAGAATTAAGATTTTCGTTACTTGTTTCGGAAACAAGTCCTGATGTCCTCAATTTATTCTCACGGAGTTGATTATGTTGGAATTTATTTAAGAAACAAATTGACAAAAATAATCTACTATTATTTAGTAGGATATTCTTATTAGTGATGATCATCGGCGGTGCGCGGTACCGACAATTGTCGCAAACAAAGAATCGGCGCAGGTGATCTTCAGGAGCGTACTTAAACTAACTTAAATCGAAGCTTAATCCTAAACAATATAAAATGGAATTATTCTAGGTCGGAAGAAATGTTTAATGTTCGAGTTCAAATAGCTCCGACTGCAAAGGGTTAAAGAACCCCGCACTGATCATATGGAAAATCTATCCCGGTAAAATCAGTTGGATTTTTCATATGTTGTAGCTTTCTATATGATTTGACTATTCGGTAGCTCGATTTTGTCACGTTTGACTGATTATAACTCGATAACTGTCCATTATTGAGCTTTGTGCCCATTACATCTTTTGTTCAGTAGATCATAAACTACAACATATGAAAAAACCAAATGATTTTACCGGGATAGATTTTCCATATGATTAGTGCGGGGTTCTTTGTGCTTATTAGCCCAAATAGTGGAATCAGAAAAAAATCGCACGACCGGTTGCATCGAGTTGCTGCCATTCGGATAAAGATTTTGAAACTACGCGACGTAGGCCCGGTTTTGGACGTGTTAATCGAGTCGACGGCGGACCGCGAGCCGCTGGAAATCCGGCAGAGGAATTTATTCGTGGGGATGGGAACGCGCTGGGAACGGCCCGATTAACCGTTGAAAACCGTAGCCACCGCGAAAAATCGCCATCCTGCCCGGTTAACGTCGAAGCGGCGCGCTTTTGTCCGGCAACCGGCGATTGTCACCGATCGCGAACAACCGGTTCGTCGCGTCGAAATTCGCTAATCCGCCGTGAGAGAAACAACGGCGCGTGACAAAGTCGATCGAGCGTGTTCCACGCTTACGCCCACGAATCCCGGCTGAATCCGGTTCGTTTCGCACCTCTTTATAAAATACCGGCCTTTATCAGCGACTGCTAGACATCGAGCATTTAGATAACGGGATCGCGACACCTTCGCTAGATCAAGACTTCCGTGACCGCGTTTCGCCGTGACATCGTTTCGATCGATATTTCTCGTTTTATCGCGGTGGGAGAGCGCGGAATCGTGATTCAGAATTTTGATTTAATGGATAGAGATGGTTCCTGAGTCAATTGGGAACCGAGAGCTGACAGTAATATCGAATAGTAACCGCTTGCCCTGTAATATCGAGTTCGATTCGTGTTGAAGACTTTTCGCAGAATCCATTAGATACGTATTAATTTCTTTCGATTCGAAATTTTTCTATTTTCGGTACTCATGTGTTAGAGAAGATATAAATATACGAGAGGCACACCGAAAAAATCCTGCGGAATTATAGTGAAATTTCAATTTATTAATAATATTATAATTGTTAAAAAAATAATTAAGTTGGGAGAAACATTGTATTTTTAATAATTTTAAGAATTCCTGAAAAATTTTTTAATCATTCTAAAGATGAATGTTCTAGTAGCAGTCTCGAAGGAAAGCTCGCGTCGCGGAATATGTAGCTCGGGCGTGATCGTTTCGTGGAATCGACGAGGCCGCGTGTTCGCACGGGCTCCAAGAACGTCCATCCGATGATTTTACGAGCGCGTGCCAACGGGCCTAACTCTTTCATGTTTATTCCACAGCGTCGCAGAACCGGTACGAAGTGCGGACCTATGAAAACGGAGTAGCTTTATTGCGGATCGAGCCTGTCAAAGCAAATCGCGACAACACCCAGTACGAGTGTCTCGCCGAGAATGGAGTCGGAGATGCCGTGTCAGCCGAGGCGCAGCTCAAAGTCTACGAAGGTGAGTGTCGTCTCTTCCGTATCTGTTCTATGCGTTTCCAGGTTCGATCGGTGCGGCGAGACTCTCGTGGATACCGACACGGACGGTTATTAACGTAATCCACGCGAGGGACGGGCTTGGTAGAAAGTTAATATTTAACGAAGGCTCGCCGAAGTGGCAACAGCTGCCGCCCCCCAGAGCTAACTCGATCGGAGAATTTTGAGCTGCCGGGACGGTTTCGGTCGAACGCTTTCTCCCCGGTCTACTTCCGTTGACGAACGAATCCGTCTGCGACGACGAGGACGACGACGACGACGTCGACGGTAGTGGACGCGCTTGGCACGCGGCAAAAAAGAAAACGATCCAAGTTTCCCGGCGACCCGCGAACGACGCGGCCAAGATAACGAGCTAAATTTCGTTGAAATTAAACGAAGTCTTTCTTCTTCCGTATTCCGGTCCGGGCGGCGGGTTCTCTTTTTCTCTTTCTATTTATACGGAAGAGCGAACAGCTTAATGGCGCCCAGTTCGGCGACCAGGCGGAAGGCGACGTAATAGAAAAAAAGAGAAGGAGGCGGGCTCGCGCGCGGGCCCGTGCGCCGCGCCGCTACAGAAAGATGGAGAGAGAGAGAAAAAGAGGGAGCTTACCCTTTTCCGGGAAGAATCTCTTAAACTTTCGCGAAACGCCTTAATTGGCTCGGCCAGCTTTTTAATTCGATTCCAACTCTGCTCGCCGGATATTTTTGCTCGCAATTTCTCGTATTCTTCCTGCTTCTGCTGCTGCTGGTGCTGCTGCTGCACGCCCCAGAGAAGGAAAAAAAAACGAGAGAAGGGTGGAGAGAGTGCGAGAAGGTGCCGCGGCGAGGAGTCGTTCCCGAGAAGCTTCTCGTTTTCGCGCTTCGTTCTCCTCGTCTCACTCTGTCTTTCGCCTTTTTTCCGTCTGTTTGTCTCGCTTTTATTCCCCGGTCGTTCTCATTTAACCCTCTTCGGGGAAACACCGCGCGCGCGGCGATTCACCCCCGCACCGAAATCCACCGAAATTCACCGTTCGAGCCCTCTTTTTTTCCACTCTGCCGGGCTATTTCGTGTCAATGCCGTTGCCATCCGGCGCCATTCGATCCCTCGTAAATCACGTATATTCGTTGGACTCTCTGAAATTCGTAGGTGATTTCGATTTATTTGTTACGAAGCTGATTCGACGCCGGGTGGCCGTCTTCCCGCAGGTTAGAACCTTCTGCAACCTCTCAAAATTTCGAAGAAACCACTCTTCCAGGTACAGAGTAAGAGGGTTCCGCATCAATTATTTCGACGTCGGAGCTGAGCATCAAGATGGAAATCGTTTGGCGAAAATACCATTAGGGAGATGAATTTCGAAGTCAATCCGCCGTTATAATAATGTCTCTGAAAAACCTGCTCGGCTCGGTACAAATTATTAATTGAATGTGCACTCTCGTCAAGGTATTGGCGGATAGGGAATTTCTCTTTTCTGAATGCATAAATCAATTTACTAAACCGTATAGTACTGTTTCATCAATTCAAAAGTTGACGAATGAACCAATCCGCAATATCACTCATTACATGGGGAGAGGCGTGGCTTATCCTGAGGAGGCGTGGCGTCGTTGCCCTCCACTCTCAACGGAGGGCGATTTTTGCGTTTCCCTGGTTTAGATTCAGGAAAATAAAAGAAAAGAAGGGGTGAAAATAAAAATCTAGAGGATGAGAACCATGTAAAAATGAGTAAAACAGCAGCGAAGAGGTTCGAAGTCGACTGTTCCGGTACCAGTAGGATCGACTTCTCGTTTCCAGCGGAAGAGTCGAAAAGTCGAGAGCCGATGAAAAGGGCCGAAGCCTTAGAAGGGTGGAGCAGCGGGTCGGTCGGGCAAATGGAGCCGGTCGCGTAATGGGCCACAAGCCCCCGAGTATTTCGGCATCCACTCGACCATTGACCGTACGCGCTTCGCTATCGAACGCATCGGCACGATAAATGCCTGGTAGCCGGTATTAAAGCCGCATTCGGCTAATGCGATTAATCGAAGCATGTAATGATGCAATGATGAAACAACGTAACATCGTTGAACGCGGTTAAAATTACACGGCCGGAGCCGGATGAGAGCGCGCGGGGGATCGATAATCGGTTGCCGGAGAGCAAGCAAACGGGGGTCCGTCCTGACGGAGCCAGCTCTCTTCTCCTACGTCGACGTGGAGGAGAGAGCGAGAGCGAGAGTCCGAGTCGTCGCGCTTACGTCGGACCCTCGTCAGCGAGTTCAGCCCCCGAGCGTGTTTCCGATCGTCTCGCGTCCCGCGTCTCGAGTCTCAATTTTGTTAAAAATTCAACGTTCGGGGCGGTTGCCCGAATTCGCCGAGTCATTGACCGGGGCTCTCTTACTAGCTACCCGCCCGAGCCGACGCTACCCGATATCCTGAACCGTTTCGGAACGTTCTCCTACCAGAAACCAAGCTCCGTTAAGAAATATCGCTGCCGCGGCCCTACGATCGCAATTATGCGAATATCTACCCAGTTTCTTGATCCGTTCCAAGACACTCGAACCGCCATACCGAGCTAAACAAATCAAATCGACTCGCGGAACGAACCAGGGTTGAGCAGAATTTCGTATTTTCCACAGTCATTCGGAATTTACTTTGTGGACACGCATTATATCTTGCAACGGCGCGTTGCGGCGGTCGCGGGAGCCAAGTTTTCGCGATCCAGGGAACTCGCGATCGGATTATGCACGGTCCGCACCGCTTCTTAATGCCCGGTACGTGCCTCGCAAACCCGGCCAGCTCTCCGATACGTTCGACGCTTCGGGAATCGTTACTCCCGGTCGGAAATTCTCTCCTGCTCGCTCCTGCTCGCTCCTACTCGCTCCTGCTCGCTCCTGCGGCCGTTCGAACAGTCGCCCGGCACTATTTTCGCGCGTCGTATCGTAAAACTTTACGCCAGAAAACAAGGTATAACCGCGAACGCTAAAGATTTCCTCGAACGACTCGAGATAGCATCGAATGGCTGGCCGGTACGCCCGTGCCCGAGCACCGACGAGATCAGATAACGATACCGACGACTCGTTGGAATACTAATTCCCCTGTTCGCGAGGACACTTGCCGCCCTGTTCGCTAATAGAAAGAATAATCGCTCTGGATGCCTCTTACCGTTCCTCGCCTGCTGACAGTACGACGTATAGTAGTATACTATTTCGGTGCTTAGTCAAAGCTCCAGCGGATACTTCACTGGCCTAATCTATAATATAGCGTGGACCGGCTAGGTTGCTATTGTGAGATCCAGTAAATCTTTAAGGCGGTCCAGACAAGTGTAAAACTGTTATAAAATTCGATCAAACGCTTCGGAGAACCCGAGTCATGCTCCCAAACTGTTCTCTCGAAATTACAATCTACCAGGATATTTTAAAAAGACTTGTTCCGCGAAAGTTTGCAGAAAAAGGCCGCGTGGTATTCGTTATCTTGTGATCAGCGTATGCACCGTGCACAAAGGGTACAATTTTCGCGAATTCTTCGGCCACGTACGAGCCAGGTGAGCGTTCGGCGATCAGCTTAGGAGTTTACGACCGCCGTTAGACGCGACGCACGGTTCTCCCGAGCGTTTCTACCGATCCGAAACACGGTATTTCCATTCGCGACAGCTAATAATCGAGTTTCGAGAAATTGCCGGCCGAGAATAATTTATAACCGGCTGTTCCAATTATACGCGGGGGTGCTTCCGCGCCGAGACGCGCCGCGCCGGTTGCTCGCTAGCCAAAAGAAAATGCATCGCCCGCGTTCGTCGGAAATCTCATTTATCCCTCGATCTTACGGAACGAGATCCCGTCTTTGACGGGCGCGCGTCATAAAGCGAGGTTGATCGTTTCGCTCGACGTTACGAATGAATTTTCCATTGGATATTTCGCGTTCGGAAAGCGTGAAGCAGGAAAGAGAGTCAGACAGAGAGAGAGAGAGTGAGAGAGTAAGGTAGCGAAGCGAAGCTGGTGTATCGTTTTGTCAGATGCAGGAGAGGGGGAGCACGATGGCGGTCTCCATAAAGGGCATATAGTCGTCCCTCCCGTCCTCCGAGCATTAGCCTAATTTCGAGTCCCGCAGGCAGCCGGAAATTAAATTTGCACGAGAGCTAAGTGGCATCTTCGGTTCCCGTAGTCGCGCGCGCTCCACGGGTAGTATCTACTTCGAGTTACCCCAGCCCCGAAACGGTGAAAACTTTGTCCCTATGTCGGTCTCGCCCTCTCTCTCTCTCTCACTCTCGTCTCTGAAATTCCCACGATATAATTCTTTCAAGCCGGATGCCCCGACGAAACCTGCGGGATCGGTACCCAACCTGCCGAGCAAATCAACGAGACGACAAAAAACCGGTCCGTTCGTATCGTTCATTATTGAAAAACTTAGCGGTCGCTCCCCAGACTTGGAACGAGAACAGAGGGAGGGGGAGGGGGTTGGCGTCTCTCAAATCCCATCTTTATTTCGGCTCCTTAAACTCGACTAAAACTCGACTCATTAAGAGAACAAGACTGGGATCCCCTGGTTGCCGATCTACCCCCGACGAATGCTTAATTAACGATCCGTCGCTGGGTAGACGCTCAAAAGCTGGTGGTTTCCACTCCTCTCCTCTCTTCTCTCTCCCTTTCTGTTCACTGATTTTTTGCTCCGATCGTCCCCGAGAAAAATATCGCAGCAAACAGCTGGTTTCCGTTTCCTTGAACCGAGTCACGAATCTCCCCAGACGAGAAACTTCCATCTCGAACCCGGAGACTCGATCGAAAGCTTACCGCGACGATACCACGGACACTGAATTTCTGCGCGAAACGGCAAATGGATTTATTGTGTGCCATGCTCTCACGGAATCGCTTAATTTTATAACGTGTTGCAGCACCGCGCCGCGCTGCCAGGCTTCCGGGCTGGCTTGACTAGCCACCGCAATACTCTGCGTCCACATAATAATTGTAACGAGCGGCTCGGCTGGCTGCGCGCGTGCCGCGCCGGCTTCTCTCGCCCTCTCGTTGCGGAATTATTGCACGAACGCTGAACTTTCGATGGGTTTTTCTATAAAAGCGCATAGACCGTTTTGTTTCCCTCGGAATTCGTTCACTTAATCAATTACGGGGCCCGCGTTGTTGCTCTCGATAACCGTTCGCGCAAACGCTTTTTTCCCACGATGCTTTTCAGATTTCCCGCTGCGCGCAGCTTCGCGATCGTAAACAAGCTCGAACGGGCCCGGTTAATGTCCAGTTTCGTTTTGTTTAACACATTTTTAGTGCCACTTCAATGGGAAATTGAAGACAGATTTATTCGTTCGGGTTTACAAGTGATTTTCCACGCTGAACCGGAGTGCTCTTTAATATCGTATCTCAATTCGCATTGATTCTACTCTCATTATCTCTCTTCGGAAAGAACTACAGACACGATATTAATCTGCGAAAAGCTAGAAAATCATTGCAGACTGGAGACATCTTCGACTCCATCTTCGACTTCATCTTCGCGTGCATCTTCAACTTCATCTTCGCAAACGTACCTCGCCCGCTTCTATCTCTTTGATCTCTTCCATCCGGTAATGGCATTAATCATTTTAAACATTAATACCAGAATAAAACGCAAGATCTTACGTCTCAGAATATCTGGCTGGAACATCAACGATCCCGAAGCAATATTCAAAGAATATCCAGCATCTCGATGAAAGAATGGTTCAATCGTAACGCTGTTTCTCGCAGAGATGGATTTCTGGTCCTCGCCAGAGAATCGATTTAAAACGCTTCGAGCCCTAATGAATGATCGTCCGGTTTGTTCCGTCGCGGATCCGCGCGAAGAGAAAGAAATCGTTTGAATAGTGGCGGGGGGAGCCGTCGACGAAGCAGAGCCCGGAGGCGCGGAACGGTCAATATTTGCTCCTTTCGATGGAAAGAATCAACAGCGTTTTCCGCTCCGAGCAAGAGACTCTTTTTCGTCCTGAGGGCGTTCTCCCTTGGCGACGACCAGCTTCCACTGGTTGCTTCAACCGACATTGTTCCCGGCGTCCTTAAGTAGCGCCGCGGCCGGAAACAATTCCCCACGATAGTCCTCAGACTGTGCAAAAACCACCAATTCCTAGACTTTCGCACACTTCATCCGAAAAATCGATCTCGACGAGACTCGCTTCACCTCGATGGCAGTACCGCACGATTCTGCAGAGAGATACCTGATTTGTTCGATTTTTCCATTTCGGTTGCTTTTCGAAAAATTATTCGAGACAGTCTAATACTTGGTTACACCTAGAGTGTATTTTATTGTCTTCATTCCCGACTTTAGAGGATCAGGCTGTTAACGCGCGGGCGAATTTATGGTTGGGAATAAAAGCGCACTAAACTGAAATGATTAGAAAGTTGGCGAAGACAGTGAAATTAGAGGGCGTGAATTTCCTCGGGAACCGGTAACGATCGGATCCCCGGTGCGGTGGCAGGTCCTGGCTCTAGACGTCCGAAATCCCGCGGAAGGGAAGATGAAGAATGGATAAAAAGAGGGAGGTGGGAGGAACGGGATTAACGGAACGCCAGGTGGAAGAAGCATCGACGAGCCCGCGGGAGGAGGTCTTCGCGGTCTATATATCCGGCTGAGGTGGAGGCCGCGATTAAAAGCTGATCCGGGATGAAAAAGCGGAGCTGAAAGTTTCGTAACGCGAAAGAGAACAGAGAGAGAGTTTAAGACGAGAGTTAACTTTTTGGCCGAAGCGACGTGGAAGGAGCCAGCTGGCCTGTTCTCGGTCTCCGTCGGGCCGGGTGTATCGATGCGGGGGGGATTTCATTCGGCCCCGAAAAACCGGTCCCTTAATTACCAATTAATTGGCACATAAATTAGCCGCGAATTTTCGCCGCGACTCGACGTGTCGCACCGCAACTCCGTCGTATGTCTTCTCTCCGCCACCATCATTCCCCCCAGCCCGTCGCGATTTGTTCGTCGGGGTTTTTTTCCTCCTCGACGTGGCTCGTCGCCGCAACACAGAGATAAGAACCCCGCCAACTATTTCAGCAATCTAACTTTCCCGCTGCCGTTACAGCCTCGGGCCTGGGGAACATCCTCTCGATCCTCTACCACCATCTCGATTTTCTGTCTCCTCTTTTCCCCAGTTCTCCGCCGACCATCCCCTCTCTGTCTTCCATGGCGATTACCCAGCGAAAGCCGACGTTGATACCCACTTCGTCCTCTCGGATCCGTGGAAAGCGACCCACCGATGAAAGCCAGCCACGGAGTTGCGTCGAAGACGATCGCGGAGACGCCCGACGTCCCCCCTCCGATATCTCGGGGCAACCTGTAGCTTCGAAACTCGCGCGAAAGAATCCCCGAATCACCGAACATCCTTCGACAACCGTCGGGACACGTTTTCGGGAAACGGAGAGCTCGCCCCGGCTCGTCAATTCCTGGTTTTACTACTTCGTCGAATATGTAACGTCTCGAGTCTACGCCGACGTCTACCTGGAACGACAGAAAACAAGAAAAATGTTTGTCCATAAATACCACCGGCCATCGCATATCGAAGAACGTCAGCATTCCAAGTCAAACGAGAAACATCAAAAATCGCCGTCTCACACGAGCATAACAGGGATCGTTAGGGACCATCCGGGCGACCCCACGTCAGCCTAAGCACCGCAGGTTAAGTGTTAATAGAGCGAGGATGAATGAAATCCGGGAACTGTCGCGAGCGTGAATGCCGGGGGCCTTGGGACCAGCGTTTCTGGCCATTATGTAGCGGTACAAAGGCTAGAGTTGATGTACAAGTGACACCGGGGCTCTGTGTGTTAGAAAAACGAGTGAAAGAGCGAGAGAGTGTGGGAGAGGGGGAGGATAGGGTGTCACGGAGCGAACAAATCGATCCTTTTCAGGGTTATCGCGGAATAATGCGGCGTTCAACAATGGCCACGCTCTCGGGCCAGTTCGGGCGAAGAGAGCGACGAGAGATGACCGTCTCTAGCAACAGAGAAGGAGAGAATTTCTCTCGAGCCTTTTCAGAGAGCAACACGCGCCCGTCCCACGTCGAAGTCGATGATATTCGGCCCGCGCGCCTCGATTCTCTCCATTCAAGGTACTAACCATTCTACGCCGCCGCCGCACCCCTTGCCGCGGAGAACCATTTTCTGCAACCACCGCGGACTGGTTTTACGATTTCATGCTCCATTTCGGCCGATTCGCGTCGATCTCTTCGATTCTTCCCTCTCTTTCGCACTTTCGGGACGCGCGGTTGCTGGGAACTTCGTGAATTTTTCCACGCCTCCGCACGGTATCGGCCTCTAGCCATTACCTCGGCGTTTGCGACAGACGCTATCCAGTTTCATGGCAGAAACCATCGTTCTACGACGAAGACGTGACGCGCGTGTCCGCTCGAAAGAGTTCTCCGCTCCCGAAAACGGGCTGCTCCACGAACACAACCTTAATCGGAGGACCTGGGAAACCTCTCTGCACTTGCATCCAGCAGTATGATCTACCTAGTCGACTGAACCGACTAGATTGAAACATCTTGTCTTCTAATCTTTTAACCTTGAGGAACATGTTTACTCAGAGGGACATTATTACTCACACGAGATGATGATTAAACGTGTACTGAACCACGAAGACTACGAATATGCGACGACTAAACGATTGACAGCTACCGACTATCACCTGTTTTACAGTTCTTGTGTCGACTAATTGTCACGCCTTTGCTTATTCGACTCGACTTTTCGACCATTCCCTCGGCGCCGCTTGCTCGCCTTATCTTATATGGCCCGGCTCCTTTGTTTGATCGGCCGGTTTAAAGGTGGCTTACCCTAGGTGCGCATCATCCTCGCGTTTTTCCCATAGACTTATAGAGATAGACTGCGCGGCCCGTACGAAGCGTTGAAGTCTACAATTGCGGCAGGATGTATTTCTATCTCACTCGCACACCGATAGTTGGTGGGGGCTCAGGCGAAATGCGCATGAGGGGAAATGTAATGAATGTAATACCATTTTTAAAATAAAATATATACTTTCACTTAATAACGCTCGTGGCACGTGTTTTTTCCTGTAAGCACAGAGCAGCATAGAGTCTATATAAATAGAAGCAAGTAGGGGAAGCAGAATCTCTCCCTACCAACTCGTCAATTAGAAAGAGAGCGCACCACGACCAACTACTGCTCTCCCTCTCTCACTCTTCATATCCCTCGCCGCCATTGTGGGCTTCAACGCTTTGTACAGGCCGCGCAGTCTATCTCTATAAGTCTATGGTTTTTCCGCGAGATCGGCAAAACATTCCACTTCTTGTTTGGTGTTTTTGCCGCACGCATAGCTGGCTCTTGCGACATCGCGCGAAGGTGATATGCGGAGCAACGCCCGCTACAATCAACATGTCCTGGCTCTCGCGTCTCCCCGCAGCTCGACATTCTTCCCAAACACACACGCGCACATTCATCCATCTCGCATCTTTTAATTGCATTAAGTACGCTTTCCAGTTAAAATAACTGTGTACAGACAGCTAAAACATAAATCCCGAAGCGTAAGATCAAAGGATGAATAATCTCGTCGTTACAGACTTCAGGTAGAAACTGCGATAGCTCCCGGGTGGAATCGCGAGTTTCCGAAGAAGCTGGGTATTACAGGAGATAAAGAATATCATGCCGGCCACTTCAGTTTTCGTTTCGCGATCGCCTGGCCATTTAATTAAGACAGCCCCGGGGCGAACGGGGTAAATGATAACGCGCGCGTGCGCGCTCGCGACAGACGTAATTTCCGAAATTCGTATTCGCGTGGACACGCGCGAGCGCGCAAGGGCGAGCCGGTTGGCCCTGGTCCCTTTGAATATTAAATGGGCATTAAATGGACACCTTCTGTCTTTTGCCAGGGTTTTTCGTGCCGCTTTCGATTCCAAAAGGGTCCTTAAACGCAAGGTTAAGTTGTCGAGAGTCGAAGATTAAAGTGCCTCCGAACCGTGACTCGGCTAAGAGCCTTCGCCAGGGGAATTCTAATGATCGTCGCGTCGGGTCCCTCTCCGGTTTCTTTTTCCCTCTCGCCTCCTCTCGCCTAAAGTCTCTCACTCTCCTCCTCTTCCTCCTCCTCCTCCTCCTTCTCCTTCTACTCCTGTCTGCCGTTTCCGTCTCCTGCGCAATTTTCACGATACGAGAAGCACGTAAAAACGCCGGTTTCGTCCGGCGGCAAACCGATCGGATCTCGGCGCCCGACGTTAAACCCGCGAACTTTCTCGCCCCGACTACTCCTCCAGAAAACTTTGATCCCCCGTCGGCGTCTACGTTGTTCGACCCCCGGCCCCGGTGTGCTTTGCTTCTTTCTTCCTCCTCGGTTGTGTCGGCGCGACACGTTTTTCGAAACCGCGGGGCACGGACGAGGATCGCGCCACTGTGCCGCGCCGCGTCGCGCCGCGCCGTGCCGTGCCGGATCTATCCGGGAAGCGAGGAATCGGAACACGGGGAAACTTTGCGGAAATTGGGCCGATAAAGGCGCCCGGGGAGGAACGACGCGGAGAAATCGGCGCGCGAAACTTTGTTTCCGGAAGAGGCAATCCGTCTTCGCTGCCGGCGAACACCCGGCAAACCTCTGCACCGTTGTTGCTGCTACCGGAAATCGAAATAAACAGACTTTCCGAACGTTCGAATCTGCATGTTCCAGAAAATGTCCTAGTGTTCAAGCGTAGTTGAAGATCTTCCGACCCTTCCTATTATTTTCACATCAAACTGTAAGCCAGGTAGTTGAGTTGTCATAAAACAATACCATTTGCCTTGCACATTTTAAGAAAAAGTAGTGATGGGACGCAACGTAATATAAGACAAACGAAAGTGTCTGTACAGTGAGTTCTCACAAAATCCTAAGACTTCGACCACCCGACTAGAGGTAATAAATTAGTCGGAGGGTCGAAGGCTCTTGAGATTCTAAGCGACGGGACTCGTGCAGTCTCTGTGCGACTTTCCGGCGCCATAACACGTATACATCAAAATAACGTCTGGACCATTTTCCTAAAGCTCACCCCCAATTTTCCCCCACTTTGTTTTACCATCTCCGCCAGGAATTTCACATCTTGTCACAAGTTTCTCTGCGTTTTCATCTTTAGTCTTCAGCCAGCTCTCATATAAGCTACAACGTTTTGTACAGTCGTTTTAGTTAAATACAAGTTATTGTTATTTACGCGTTAAACTAATCGGTGCACTATTCCTTTAAAACACCTCACCTTTTACGAACTACCTAGCACGGTTTTAAGTAACCAAGCAAGGAGTGATAGATGTGAGGAAAGTTAACATACCGACTTTTCCATCTGCGCACGTACAAGTAGCATCAAAACAAGCATAGCAGCAATTTCTCCGAGAAGCCGTCACTCCTCGTCTGAATTTAGTGTTTTATAGATCCTAGGTCCGCATCTGACAGCCAAATTCGTTTTGTTCAACCATGCTTTGTTCGAGTCACGCGCTTTTCTGATTTATTGCTGGCTATGCCTCTCACCCGGGTCACGCGGATTTCCCGCGAGGATCACCCGCAGGTAAAATCTGTACCTGCGAGTTAAAGTTAATGAGGGGTGGTCACTTGCCCTTACCATTGCATGTTTCTTTAATTTAACCAATTCGCTCAGACGGCCGCTTCCCTCACCAATTTCGAAAAAATGCCAATCGACGAATCCGCATGGCTCATAGTGAAGTCACGCCCTTTCCGAACTTTGATTTTTGCTCATGCTCACCATCATCGTCACTTCGTCTCCAGTCTCTCAATCGAAATATCAACTTTGAACATTCAATCACATCATTTCGTTTCCATTTTCATACAATTCCGTCATTTTCTTCAAAGTGTAAATAATTGTTAAATAAATTTAGAGTTGTCGCTTATATACTTATTCAGGTTATTTATAATTAAACACTCTTTAAATATATTTGAACGTAAACTGAATATAATACTTTAGTAAATAAACTATTGCAAACGAACAATATAAATATATATATATATACATATAATATGACTTGCTTATAATTACGACTCGCTAAACCACGTGCACTCTTGACACCGTTCTCTACGCATCTGCTCTAACAAGAGCCGCTCGTTTCAAACCATCTCAAACCGCTCGCTCGTAACAACCTAACATCTACTCACTCGTACCAACCAAACATTTATTCATCCATTCATACCAACACTCAAGAATTGTTCATTCACTCAACAAGAGTTATTTGTTAAATCGTGTTTATAATTCAAAAATAACATCCTTACCACCCGATCAGGTCGTAGGGCATCGGTTCGAATCGCGTTGTCGGAACAGCTGATTTGAGGATTTACTACCCTCAGAGACGTCATTCCGGTCGACGACGTCTCAACGCGGTGCGAACGAACACCTAGTCCTTTGCCATGAAGAATATCGGCCGTTGGCTGTTGCGAATCTCGAAACAAGCAGCCAATCGCCGGTTCGCGTTCTGCTGAAAAACAGTCGCCGTTGATTGGCCGGCCCCCAGCGTGCTTCTCCCTTCAGTCGCCAGATACGTCTAGCCATCGAGAGGGCCGAGATAAATATGAAATTCCCTCGACAAAAGATCGTGGATCCGTGTGGGCGGATAAAAGAGGCCAGACCGGAGACACACCGCGCCGCACCACGACGGCTGGCTCTGCATTCTCGTACGTGGAAAGCGATCCCAATCGAGCGGAAAATCCAGTTTTCCCGGGAATTAAGCCCGGAAGAACGGGTAAGAATGGAAGGAAGGAAGGAAGGTTGCAGCTCGGCCTCTCTGCCCCGAGAGGACGACGATCTCCCATCTCGTTGATGGTGACGTTGAAACGACCGGAAACTGGCACGGAAAATGTTTCGCGGACGCTAATCGTCGACGCGGGACGAAACGAGATACATTGTTACGAAAACGAGACGCCGCTGCCTGGCTGCTGCCACGCCACGCTACGTCCTATGAAAAGCCTGTCGAAAATTTTACTGGCTGAATGCGATCGTTAACTGATATTTTTGTATGTCCGCGCGTATCGTTTAACTAGGAACATGCGTGCGATCGTTACCTGATATTTTTATGTGGAGGCTCGAATCGACGCCGAACCGGACCGACATTTTCGGCATCGTTAGGCGGGCTGCGAAACGATAGACAATGGCGCATTGTCTTCTCGAGAGAGCGGCGTGACAGTGCGCTGGAAAATCTGGTTCCGGGAAGATCGGTCTGAATTTTCGCTTTTTAACAAAGTCATCGGACCCTCCCGAGCTTCGATAAGAATTCACTAGTCGATGGTTAATTTAGAAAGGATGCTCTAATTTGCCTCTACGAGCTACATTTTCAATCGAATGATCAGAAAGAGTGACGGAGAATTGTCTATTTTGAGGTTTCCGTTCAAAGTAGGCGTGGCTTCGCTGGTCTTTGCTCTCTACTCAGCTTGGCCAGTGCTCTACAGAGCAATCTCTCTGCTCCTCGCCTGCTATACACCTTACTACAGATGCTTTTTGATGAAATATTGTTCACCGTAGTTCATTACCAAGTTTCTCTCTGCTTACAAAACCGTCTAAACTAACGCCGAAACGGGTTCACTACCGAATGACCAGCTGCTCTCCGCCGTGAACCAAACATTACGTTTACTAATTCACGCGGGCGTATTCTACGGGAAAACGCGAACACGGTTTTCTCTGTGACACCGGCATTGGCGAAATGTCGGCTTTGCGCGACCCTCGCCGCAAACATAATTCGGCCGTGGCGAGATCGGTTAATCGATTATATCGAGACGAAATTTCGACGGGTTCGGGCTGGCGCGGGCGGGTTCGCCGTGTACCGTTTCTAATTTCCAGGCCCTCTATATTTCTGGCCAGCGAATTTGTCGACAGGATTCATTCGAATCGTGGAAATCAGGGAGAGACGGACGACCGGACGAGTCTAGCCGTCGCTGTGGCGTGTCGTGAGCGGTAATCCCGAAATTAATTAAATCGGATCCTCCTCGTGAAACTGGCCGTTCTCGGGGTGCATGTTCAAATAACGAGTTTCGACGCGAAAGAATCCAGATGGTGACAAACTTCAGCGCCGCACGGCGCCGCGGAAATTTCTAGCGGCGCCGATTTGTCCGAGCGATAATGAGCGATTTAAAAACATCGAGCGAGAAAAGAGAGAGAGAGAGAGAAAGGAAGAAGAACAAACGGGTACGCGCGCGCGACCCGGTCGGGTACCGCTCGAACGAGCTCGAGACAATTCCATTAAAAACGAGTGGGTCGCCGGGAGGAAGGGAGTTGGAATGGAAGGCCGCGAGATTGCGGCAGACGACGGTAAAAAGACGAGCGAAATTCGAGCGGGACTAATTCGTCGGCCGCGTGTTTCGCCGTGCCCGCCAACTCGATTTGCCTCGTAGATTGAATCACGCCGAACGAAAGGAACGAATATACTATTTTCGTTAACGAATACTGATTTCTTTAGAGGGATTCGTCAAGAAAAGATCTACCCCTCCATTTCCTCTTCCGCGGTCCATCTCCGGACCGGCGGCATCGGCGTCGGCTTCCCTCCTTACTATCTCCTCTCACTCCCTTGCGGCGCGTTTCCTCTCGAATTCGTTCCTACGACCCTACGGAAGTACCTATCGAGCAATTTCTTTTTCTCTCTCTCTCTCTCTTACCCCATCTAAGCCAGGGGGTAAGGGTCGAAATTGTTTCTTCTCTCCTACAATTACGAGCAACGGTACTCGAGTTTTTCCCCTTTCTTCGGCTTCGACGAAAAAAAAGAAGAAGAAAAAACAACGCGAAAAGAGAAGAAGGAAGAAGTTACAAGGGTGCGGCCTTTGTAGATACTCGTTAAAGAACTTTCCTCCCGTCCCCGCAGGCCCCGGACAAATAAACCTGGATACTCCACGGAGATAACGATCCCGCATACCAATTGAAATTTATGAATCGCGGGACCCATCGGCGTGTGTCGCGGCTTCGCGATTTTCAAACTAATTCGAGGCGCCAATGGCAGATAAACTACGCAAAAATACATTTTAGAGGTCTTTCGGAGCTTCGTTGATACTATGGTGTTCACCTACGTTCGCTTGTCAGACGATTTACCGGGCGTCGAATTTTCTTCATTCGCGATTTCGGCTTTTCCCAGTTCCCGCTCTGTAGCAAAGACACCGAGCCGGTCGTTTTTCCGCGTATTTTTTCGTCGCCTGCAGTGTCGAGTTCCAAGGCTACGGCTTTTAAACGCCGGCGCGGGCTTAAGCGTGGGCTGGGAGACCCATGGAACGAGTAAAACCGCGAAAATAAAAAACGACGAGGTTTTCAGCTTCTCGAAAGTTTGTCTTTTTCTGTTGGAAGCGCAGTGTCGCGACGACAACGAGAACGATGACGACGACGCCGCGCCGTGCCGGTAGTCGGTCGTCGTCTCTGTCGGCGTCGTCAGCGTCGCACGAAAAAGTCGGACGGACAATTCTATATTCTTCGACGAGTCCCCGGGGACGGAAAAGGTTTCTGTCTGGCTTCTTCGTAAGAGAATAAGACCGTACCGGGGGCCGGAAAAGGGGACAACGGTTTCCATTTGTAGAAACTTTTCCGTCTACTTAATGCAATATATCTCTTTGTCCGAGCGGATATTGGCCCGGCTCGCCGACGAACAAACACAATTCCTAATTTATACGTACACAGGGAACGAGCGAAAGAGAAAGAGAGAGAGAGAGAGAGAGAGAGAGAGAGAGAGAGAGAGAGAGAGAGAGAAAGGAAGACGGAGAGAGTGGTCGTCCGTGGCCAGCTCGATAAACGTCTAGATAAATTACGGAAGACGATCGCAGCGCAAACCGAATCGCGAGTGGACACGTTTCGTCGACGTATTTCGAGAGCGTTCCGACGCTCTCTCTCTCTCTTTCTCTCTCTCACTCGACGAGCCCGAGCGACAACGCTAATAATTTATATGACGGCGGCCCTTTGATGCAACTGACACGCGTGATATAATAAAGATCAGCGAGCGTGCACGAATTAAAATAACGCAACGGGAATATAAATCCAAATGAAAGACAGGCTAATGACATTTAATTATCGGATATAAAAGCGAGTTCTGGGAATACTTACTGTAATAAATCTGCTATGGAAATGAACGGCGCAAAAACAATGCCCGGAGGCAGAGACGACCTCGTGGACCGGCACAGAGACCACAGGAAAACGGAATATCGTTCGGCTTTCTCCTCTTCGCAATGGAATCGTAATTTACACCTTGACGAGCCTAAGGTTTGTTCATTAAGTCTCATTCCTCCTCATGTATTATTGAAATAATACTTCGTTTCTAGCTAATGAAATTTATTTGGAAGACTTACACCGAGCTGAAATTTATAGTGGCGCGACTCTTTTTTCACGGGAACTGTAACGGTTGAAATATTTCGAATTTTCCCGTGAATATAGTGTTTTTTGAAGCAAGTAATGAGTTTGAAGCGATGATCGATGACAATGGTTGCGGCGCGCGATTGCCGCGCGCGGCAGAATGGAAGCCGAGCGCTGAAAGGGACAATGTGAAAAAAGGGATTAGCGGGAAGAAAGGGCGGTAATGTTCTGAACTGTGATGATTGGGATCCGCGGGCCGCGTAACAGATAGAGAACAGGAAGAGCGAGAAAAAAGGGGAGTAAAAGGGGGGAGGGGGAAACGGTTCGACGCGTATCCGCGGATAGACGACGACGACGACGACGACGCCGGAAGCTGGGAACGGCCGAACCCCGTCCGGGATCCGGCGAAATTTGCCGGCTTGTTAGCGGAATAAAAAGCGAGGCCGGTGATTTTCGGTGTTTTCGTTGTTCCATTCCTTTCTGCGGGTGTTCCGGACCGCCTCCCCAACTCGTCTCTCCCACTCTCTCTTTCTCTCTCTCTCGCTCTCTCTCTCTCTCTCTCTCTCTGTTCGTCACCGGTCCGCGACGCTGCGAGCGTTTCTCGGAACACCGAGCTAAATCCTGAGTACCGGTCGGGTACACGTAGCTGTGCAAACGTGATTACGGCCCCTACGACGACTGAAAATCGCCGGGAATGAAAGGACGAACGACGAAGCGAGCAAAGCACCCCCCATGGAGGGGGAGGGGAGGAATACTCTCTCTTTCTCTCCCCGGTGCAGGGGCGGAACGGCCACGGAAAACGTTCGTAATTTAAATCAAAGGTAAAGCGCGCCGTCGGAAGCGGTTGCACAGCCGGCGGACGTTGCAGTGGGTAATAACGGCTATCAGTCAGTGAAATGACGCTCATCATATTTTCATTAGAATAATGGTCGAACGATGAAAGGGGGCAGAACCGCAGCAGCCAGCGGAACGGGAGGACGCGGTGAGAAACGAGGACAGATAGCGAAAAGGGACGAAAACCGGAGAGAAACCCCGGTTCAAGGTGAGACCGTGGATTCGAGGGGGAAAAAACGGATCTACACCGATGATACCCGGCAAATACGGAACATTTCTATTTCTCTGAGCTTCCGATAAGCTTTCGCCTGGCAAGGAAGCCGTCCAAACCTGCCCTGAAGTGGCTCGTTACGTCTCAGACTTGCCGCGTTACCCAAGAGCTACCTTTAATTTCACGCCGTAACGACGTTCCAACTCTCTCTCTTTCTCTCTCTCTCTCTCTCTCTCTCTCTCTCTCTCTCTCTCTCTCTCTCTCTCTCTCTCTCTCTCACGCTCTTCTCGTCGTTTTCCCGTGCGTCGACGATACCCTCGATACGAAAATTGGGAAAAGAAAATTCACCCGTGTTCCATGATTTGCACGCGCACGCGAGGCTCTCTCTCTCTCTCTCTCTCTCTCTCTCTCCATCTTCTAGATTTTCTAGCTAGCGTGAGCCGAGGTAATCGAATCGCGAAACGCTCCTGGAGAACGCTGGGAATTTCGGAGCGGATAACGAGCGCGGTCTTTCACCCATTTTTTTCTTGAATTTGTACATTAGAACAGGGTCTAGAGAAATATTTAACACGGTTATTGTCACGCAGCATACAGGAGAGTTACGTGAAATCAGGCCTGTTTATTTTAGCAATTGTTTGGAATTTTCTTAGGTTGGAAGTAGTTAATTGAAATTGTGTCACAATGATGATTAGAAAATAAAAATTGATTTAATATGAAAAATGTGCTGTCCAAACAGGCGCCTCTAGGCAGAGGGCCGTCGAACAGTAAAGTTCGCGGGTTGCGGTGTTTCGGGGGCTGTCTCACCGAATCGACGAAAGAGGCTGAAAGGTTTTTGTCGATGTCAAGGCTGTGAAGACGAGGAAGCGTGGATGCGCTCGGACCCGGTTGAAGTCCGAGATAGTCAGGAACGGTAGAGGAGAGGAGAAGAGAGAAGAGAAGAGAGAGAGAGAGAGAGAGAGAGCGAGAGAGAGAGAGGCTTCTCGAGTTTCCAGCGGGCTCGAAGATTTAAGGGTAGCTCCGTGGCACCGTGTGGCCGCGAGTATAATTCGTCAGGCTGAAGGATGAGCCCTATCTCGCCTAGGGTCAGCCGAGGGGACTCCGATGGCGGTCAGGCTACTTAATATGACCGATAGGAGCCCCGGCAAGCTATCAAAGTATACCGGGGAGAGAGAACGCGGCTGCGAGAGCTGCGAGAGTGCCCTGGGCCGCCATCCTGCTACCCCCGGCTGCTGGCTCAGCCATATTAGTTATCGTTTCGAGGCGACACGGGTCCGAGCCCGGCTATTGGTCGACTGGCTCGTCTCGGCTATCGCGGGGAATCAACTTCGACCCCGGGACCAGCTCGAAATCGGTTCTCCCGAGAGGAGTCTATTGAATTTTTACGACCTCGTTCTCGCGTCGAATCTGCCCGCACGCTCTCTTGCCCGGCAAGACCGCGATCATCCCGCCACGATCGAGCATACCCCGGAAAGATTAAAATAAATCCCGGCCACCACTGCGCCCACCTCTACCCAGCCATCAAATTTCGGATCGTTCCCCGCCGAACTTCGCGAAAATCGCACTTCCGGAAAAAGTTTCATCCGTATCCTCGGCCCCGGCGGCCATCGTAAATCAGAGTTCATCCGTTTACTCGTACGCGCGATCGCCGATTCCCCTTAATTTAGGGGCTTCTCCGAGAATTTTGGGAATCGGCCGATCACTGTTTGGGGTCCGAATGGGATAGAAAGACTGATCCCGTTTTAAGTTTCGTTGTGCGAATCCAGTTTCTTTGCACAATTTTGCACGTAACAGTTTACAAAAGTGCAAATATATGTAATTTTGTGCGACAAGGAAGATATAGTAATAGCCGAGTTGACAATTGTCGTACAAGCGGTTCAGGATTAGTGGTGTTTTTCGCAGAACGAGGGGGTTGTTCTGAAATTCCTTGCCGCCAGGACGGGACAGGGTGTGTTTATATGTGTGTGCGGGGATGGGTCGCGTGGAGTGATTCGAAATGCGCGGCGCCGTCACGACGGCATCTTATTTACCGTGCAAATCCGATGTAGTCGACCAAAGATCCCGGATTGCCGGAGAAATCCCGGGAAACCCTTCGAGGGGCGTCAGTTGTGGCGCACACGCGCGCGCCCGTTTCACCGGCCATCTTCATGTTTATATGCAGCGGGGAGAGTGGACCGGATTGCCAGCGAGAGAAGAGTAATAAATAGTTGTTGCTCGACACGAGTGCTCGCATTCTGCCCCAGGATTTCGCGACAAAGCCGTCGTTGAATACGTTTCGCCTCCTTCTATTTGCATGATTGTTTTGCTGGCCGTCGTTTCTTCGACTCCGGCGCTCGCCCTTATCGAACTGCCGTTGAAACAACTTTTTTTCCGGGTCCGGATCCCCCTTCTCTTTCCGTACTCTGTACTGTGCTCTCGCTGTCGTAAAGCTGAAATATTTTTCTAGCGCAGATTTTTCCGTATGCAATGAAACCCGTGCGGTTACACAAGAGAGAGAGATCGATGCAAAGATATTGCCCGTTCGTCGGAAATGTAATGCGGCCCCCGAGCAAATGCGCTCGACCCAGAAAAACGCGCGGCACCGCCGCCGTCGCTGCCGCTGCCGCTGCCGCCGCCGCTCCCGGATGCCGAAGAGAGCCTCGACGAAATCGAGAAGATGGAAAGTAGACTCGAGACGGAGCGAGGCGGAGGAGATTAGTTTCGAATAACCGTGAAAGCGAGCTCGAGTGCCTTTACTTCCTGAAAACTTCCGACCTTTCCTTTATTCCCAGCCCTCTCGCGCGCGGATCCTGCCAACCGAAAGGAACCTTCGCCCCCGCGGATTCGCGGATTTGCGGACCGCGTTTTCCGCGACCGCACACTCCAATCCGAAAGACGAGGTTCGAACCAATCTCGCCGAGGGCCAATAAGTCGGCGGCTACATTCCTTCCTTGGAAAAAGAATGCCCGGCCAATAAGAACACTCCGTTTTATTAGCCGCATCGACTCTCGTTCTGCTAATACCTTCTAAATCAACCGCTAAGCATTGAAGCTCGCAAGCCGGATGTCTCTGACGATTTCATAGCCTCCGTGGTCGTCCTCTGGCGATCACCTCTTGTCCATACAAATCGAAACAGTTCTTTGCGATTTATTCGCTGGAAATAATCCTCTGTCCATAAATATTGTAGGAGTTTCAAAAAAACTTTGTTATACGACGTTGTTTGTCATACCGTACAATACTATTGGCTGACGCAATCAAACTGAGACATATTAAGAGTGATCTTCCGTGCAGCCAGTCATAAACAAGCGACGACGTGGAAGCAGAAATTAGAGTAATAAGTTATTATATGTATATTTTGTTAGAAGGATTACTCGTCGACTTTTATCGCGTTTAATTTATGGGGACTGAATATCTGGCCGTTCCCCCGTCTTATTACAGACTGCGTTAAAGATTCCATTATGCTCGAGTGGAATTAACAATCTTCTGTATGCTATAAAAGCATAAAATCCACAGTCTGGAAATTATAGTAGCCCCTCTATAGAAGCACAGTTCCAACATTCCCCGAGGAGCTCTTATCGCAATAGGTATGCAGTTTTCGAGCACGGTGCATACGGAGAAAACGTTAAACGCTGCTAAGTAGACTGCGAATGTCTTTATGCAAATTCTCATTTTGCAAAATAGTCGGTGAAAAATTTTATTGCTTCGCCGGGCTGTATGAGAAGTTCGTTAAGTCGAAAAAAAGAAATGGGAGATTCTACTAATCTCGAATGAAGCTTCTTATTCCGGCAGTCTAGTAACTAATTAACTCGGAGTTAAACCCGCTCGAAACCTTAATAAGAAGCTCGCTAGAGTTTCATTCTAGATTCCTTCGTCGTGAAAGCGTATTAATTACTCCCGCGAAGGTGGCGAATTAATAATTCATAAAGTAAACGTGTAATTGCATGAGGTTCTCGCAGTGGGCGAGTCAGAGAGCGAGAGAGAGAGCACGAGAGCATGTACTCTAAAAATTATCAATAAACGTTTAATCTCGATCGTTGCCGAATGAAAAATTTATTACACGGGCGCCCCTCCTCGGTGTTCTACTATTTTACGTTCCCGAATTGCAAAAGTTTATAAATTATCAGCCAGAAATGAGTTATAAATTTTCCATGGTAATCATGGCTATCGCTCTTCCACCCGGCGGTAATCTCGTACGAAGCGTTCCGAAGATGAATACGCCTGTCTCTTTTTCACCGCAGCAATTTCGCATTTCTGTCTTTGCCCAAAACCTCCACTATCGTCCTATTATCCTACTAAGATTTCGCCATTTATGGTATCAGGGCTTATATCATTGCTGTTTTAAACGTTTATTATCTGCAAAAATTGTCCACAATTAAACTGACACATGCATATAGCCAGAAGTCTGTACTATCTTCCTCAATAGTAGAACTGCATTAATCAATCCTAGCAATGTTAAGAACAATTAAGTGTCGTCCGATTGTGTAGCGCGTCCGACGTCTGATGGCAAAATTTGTTAATAACAAATTAATTTCCAACAAATTCCAGACCAAACTGTTACACAACAGTTGGCAGGGGTCCAAGCTAGTTTCTCCAACTGCAAAGTCTCGTTAATTATTCTCCTAAAGATAGTAAATTACCCCAGAACCGAAGTCTGTCAAATTGTGTCAGCTCACCGTAACGCAGTGCTCGGTAAAAATTATTAATAACTCTTTAATTAGACGTTAAATCTGTTCGAAACTGTTCTCGAGAAAGTTGTCAGCGATCCCGGGGTACCTGCATTCTTCGCATACAAAAGTGCATGAATTAAGCCTTCCGAAGTTAATGCATTTATAATTCACGTAGTCGGAAAGTAATCGTTTTACGTTGTCGCGGTACAAGCACGGTGGATAATTCTTAACAACTGTTTAAACTCCGGGGAAAACCTAATCTAAAGTGCGTCGCGAAAGTTTGCCGAAGCCTCTCGATTTTATATTCTCCGAGCACAAATGTTTACAACTTATTAGCGGAAAATGTGTTATTCATGAGTTAGTTCTCTGTTGCTCGTTTCGAGTTGTCAAAATAGGTTACGATTCAATCATGACGTTCCTCTCTATATCTCTCTTCGTTTGCTGTCTCGAGCAAGACGTTCCCGAGATGAATGTGTCTGTCCTACTTACACTTATAGGATTCCGTATGTTTATCCTCGTCTAATACCACCACTATCGTCGTGTTATCCTACTAAGATTCTGCCGCTGCGTTGCAGGTATCAGGCATTCGTCAAGCATAGTTTTCAAAGTAGGTGGCACGATTATCTCTATCCTCATCGCACAGTTCCGCTCCTTGCCTTACTTATTGTAAACATTAGACGGATTCGCAACATGTCCAACAGTCGTTAACAACTAATCAATTCCCAACAAATTCTTTACCGTGCACGCTTAATTACCTGTTGTACTTTACAGAAATGGTGTCTTGCTAGAGCCCTATCCGATCCATAGAGATTGTTAAACATCATTAATTACCGTACAGTGAAAAAGTCGCGATTGACAGGAATGTTATCTGTTGAGAGTGGCGTTCAGAGTGCGTGGTCTGCCCGTAAATCATTAATAACTTGTTAATTCGGGATGAAACCACTTCGAATCTATTACAGGAATACCGGCGGTGGTTCCGAGGTGCATTCTTTAATCATGAAAGTGCATAATTTCTGCCCGGTGGAGGGCGGGATATTAATGATTGATGGCGCCGGTGTCAAACTATTTTCGGTAATCGCGACGGGAAAGGGTTTCGAAAATTGCTAATAACTATTTAATGTCGCGTAAAATCAGATTAAAACTGTAATGAGAAAGTTGCTGGCAGTCTACTGCACACGTCGCGATCGCAAATGTTTGTAGATTAACGTCGCTGGTCGAGTTATTAATAAATTTTCTAATGTGTTTACTGCGCGCCGAGAGAGACAGAGAAATATTAGAGAAGGATTGTCCTCTCTCTCTCGCACCCATGCGATTTCGTATATCTGTCCTTGTCGGAGACCTCTTTGCTCATCGTGCATCGCGCGTACGTACCAGGGAATTAGAAGTCCGGCCGAAAAGTTGCTGGCACGAACAATTTGCACTCTATCGTTCTCGCACGGTATAGTTGTCTTCCTCTTACTCGTGTGAAAGATAGCGAAAATTAGCTCACAAACCCGCCGCATAGCAAGCACTGTCACTCGCGTTTCCGAAGCCGCGGCCAAAATCAAAGCTTATTTAAAGCGTTATCCTTTCAATTATGCAGTGAAACGATTATTCTGTTCATACAGAAGACTTTGTACTATGCAAATGGACTGCTCAGATTTGACGAGTGTTGTCAAATGTTTAATTCGTTCGCTATACTGGGTTTTACAAATTTTTCATTTTCATTTCAATGACTTTTTAAGCAGCAGACACACTTAGTAATGCAATTTAATCGAATCTCTATAGACTTTTAAACGGGAATGGATAAGACTTCGGATTCCATTACATAGTACCCGAAAGAAAGGAACCTCTTCTATGACCAGAAAATGAAAGTGCATCCACGAAAAGTGTACAGTCCGTACGGAGTATTAAACAAACTTCGCGGTATACAACAAACAGAATATACTTCCGGTACTATAAATATCAAGCTCATTTCCCTCACATTATTAAAACCAAAAAGTCACCCCTCTCCAGCCTGGTGGTAGGAGAAGAGGAGATGAGACAATGGGACCGTTTCCCCACGGAGCGTTGGCACTCCGTCGTCTGTGGGTGCTCGACTCCCTCGTTTAAGGGTTTTCCTAACTGGACCCTTAATCTAAATCACAGCCAGGGTTAACCGCGTGTCCCCGCCCCTCTATCTCTTTCTCTCTCTTTCTCTCTCTCTTTTGCATGCACACTCAGCCATTCTAAATTGGTTAATTATAATCCGAAAAGAAGAGGAAGAAGAAGGGGAGGAGGAGGAGGGGGGCGGAGTCGGCGGTCGTGAAACAGAGGGGGTTAGCCGAGTTTGGACGTTCCAGCGACGTTAATTGGAGGGGTCTATGATCTCTAATTGGCTCTCGTTCCTTTCCGGGCCGCGGTCTTCCAGGCTTCTTCCCTCCGCCTGTTCCCTTTGTCCGACGGGCAATCGGTCGATCGAGTCGACGCAGGAAAAAGGACAGCAGTGTGTCGGGAACGAAAAAGGGAATAAAACGGTGTGGCGACGCGAGGAAGGAAACGAGAGAAGATCGTCGGTCGGGCATGGGGGAAAACATGGTCGACACGCGCGTGCGACACACAGGAAAACACAGAGCGACGAGGGTTGAATGGGCATTCGCTTCACGAAGAGAGGGTGTAGTTGGGTCGCAGTCCGCGGTGCTGAATGCTACACGCCGGCCGCACAATGCCCGGGCCAGTGGCATCCTACAATACCGTTTGGAACGGCGGCGGCCGCGCGATAAATTCCTGCAACTTTTATCGAATAGGAGGGCTAACAGGCCGAGGGAATATTGTGAAAGTTCCGTCCGTACTCGCCAGTTGCGGCCGACTGGCCTCTGAAACCGAGAACTCGTGCTTCCTCCGCAACCAAAAACTCTCTCCCTCTCCCCCACCCTTCATTTCCAATCTCTCTTTCTCCTCTCTACCCTCTGCTCTTTCCCCGCGACCACTTTGTTCCGATTCCGACGGATCTTCTCCGACGGCGGACTTTCTTTTCGGGGAGCATCGGTCGCTTATCCTCGCCGAGATCGTTCGTCGAACTTTCCGAAAATAGTCGGACCCGAAATAAATTTATTTTCCGTTCGAGAGGGTGCTGTTTTGCTCCCAGATCGCAAATTTGCTCTCAAATTAGCCCAACTTGAATTAGAACGTCTGAAAATGTTGATCGGATTCCCGGTAAACACTTGATCCGATTCCCGGAAAACACTTGATGAAGATTGCCGGCAAGCTTTCGTGGAAATGACGATATCAATCAAAAACATACTGGTAATATTTGTACGGAATAAACAAATTATATCGGATTATGAATTATAGAAATTACATACGGTAATGAATTTATGGATCGAAGCGTTAATAACAAATGTTTAAATTATGTCCTCTGGGACAGATGGAAAGGCCAGATTTATCGCAGGTTCGTTTCACCACTCTTCGCAAAGCAGACGGACATACTGAACATGTTTTTCAATCCTGAGGAAATTCGATTCATCAAACGCTTCGCTCGCGTACAGGGAAACGTTTCGTTGATCCGGTGCAACTTCAGGAATATACGAGGACAGTATTTATCCGACTGCTGTACTTAATCTATCGACAGCTCGCTTTATATATTTTCCATAAAGATCCGCCGTCGAGTAATAAATAAGCCTAAGTGAAACCTGGTGAATAGAAAAGCGACGGTACATCGTCTGGAGGAGTTCGAGGAGCGAGAAGGATACCGGGTGGCCGAGAAGTAGAAAATCACGAGAGATAGATCAGGCGTAAATAAGGCCAAGGGAGCGAACGGGGGCGGAAACGTTCTCGAAAACCGTTCGTAGCCCGCATCTTTCGGATGCGGGTAGTTCTCCGGCAATTATACTAATGGAGATTGGGCGGTTGTCGGAGGAGGATCCCGCGGAGGAGTAGAGCGCAGCCGACCCCTGTGGGGGCCGAAGACGAGAGCACAGCGCCGTTCAAGGAAGCAGAAGAAGCAGAAGAAGAAGAAGATGAAGGGGAAGAAGGTAGAGAGAAGATCACGGAAGAAAGCCGGCAGCTCTCTTCCAAGGAGAAGGATGAAGTAAGTAGGAAAGGGAGTGGTAACAGGGAAAACGAACGGAACGGTTGAAAGAGCAAAGAAGGAAGGGGTTTGTATGTCGAGTGAAAAGTGAGCAGCATTTGAAGAGGAAACCTTCTGGTTATCCGGAGAGAAAGGCAGGGATAGCTGGAACGTAGAGACGGTCGGTTGGACGGACGGTCGGACGGTCGGGACGGACCGACGGACCGACGGACGCAGATGGTAGTGGGTTCCGCTGTCGAAAATAAGAAGAGTAGTAATGAATGAGCCCGTAGCTGAAGAGCGAGGAGAACGACCAGGGAGCAGAAGGGTGGAAGGAAGAGAGCGCCGGGCTCGAGTATATAAGAAGAGCCCGGAACGGAGTTCTAAGAGTCGTACGGAACACCGAGAGCCAATGGAAGCTGCCGAAAAGTGCTTTATACGCGAACTGCATTCAAATGAAAAAGTATATACGCTGCCAGAGCGAGCCGCGCTGCTAGCTGGGCTGCTACACTGCCAGCAATATCGCTGTCTACCGACACGCCGCCACCGCCGCGCCGTGCCGTGCCGTGCCGCGCCGCCTGCTACTGCTTCACCTACTATACACCGTCGTCGTTGCTCTCGTACTCTCGCCCCAGCATGGTGCGTCGCGCTTTGATCTCTCGGCTACTCCTCTCGCGATCCAAGAATGCAAGAAACAGAGTCCCCGGCATTATCCTTTGAATAATATCGGGCGCCGTTGAATGGGACGTCCGTTTCCGTGCACGTGCAAGACGACGCGACGGCGGCGGATCGTTTAGCCGTTCCGGGTACCAGATCGCTTCTGTTCGCTCCTCAAAAGTGCCCCGCTCTCCGGATTTTGTCAATGGCCGCCATCACTCTTCGCGGAAGCTGTATTAAATTGAATCTTCCACTGTCGCGTAGCTTATTTCGAACTATCTGGCGCGTGGATCTACTATTCGTCAGTGAATAAACTGGAAAAGGGCCTAGCAGGATAAGAATGGTCCAGCGGCCCACGCCACAATTTTTATTAATATTGTATGGAAAACAATGGTTTTAAGTTGAAAGATAATCCCCCAAAATTTTAAATCGCTAACCCTTCATTTAAGGATAATATGAGGGTAAATACCCTAAAGTGTATCATTCTTTTCTCGGTTATTAATTAAGATATTCAGATGGAAGAAAAACGGAAACAGGCGAACTTACCTCCTTCATATCATATATTTTGTTCACAATTGTGTTCAAATTATTAAGGGTAGAAAAAAATCATTTCATTTTTTAGGGGTGGAAAAAATTCAAGCACAATGTTCTATTACCTATCTAATATATACCAAAGTTTCAAGATGATCGGATCGGGGGAACATAGCTAAGTATTGAAAAACAAATGAAATTACGCCATTATTATATAGATTTATTTAATCTTCGTCACTATTTTCCACAATACATAACAGGTACTGTATGAGTTACATAAAATATCTTCGTTAATATCTCTGATGGTTTTATAAATAATAAATAATTGTAGCGACATGTGAACAGCAACCCACTGTTCTGTTTCCATTAGCACAGTCACATGTATATCGTTTAATAGCGGTATAACTAATCGAATAAGGTATATATTCAATGTAGCATTGATAACATTTGCGATTAATATGCCTCGAGTGAACTTTCACCCTTTTAATATTATTAATTTCCTTTAAATATTCAATATTTAAAATGTTATCATCTGTATCTAGAAAGATTTGAAAATCTTATTTACAGGTAACTACATGCTTTAACATTATTATTTACCCGTATTGTATAAGTATAATATTACCACATGTAAAACTATATACTACTTATGTAATATTATGTGCAGGTACCTATCAATTAACACAGGCAGTATGCTATCTCGCGGAAAATTATGAGGGATGATAATATTTTAAATATTGAATATTTAAAGGAAATTAATAATATTATAAGAGTGAAAGTTCACTCGAGGCATATTAATCGCAAATGTTATCAATGCTACATTGAATATATGTATACCTCATTCGATTAGTTATACCGCTATTAAACGATATACATGTGACTGTGCTAATGAAAACAGAACAGTGGGTTGCTGTTCACATGTCGCTACAATTATTTATTATTTATAAAACCATCAGAGATATTAACGACGATATTTTATGTAACTCAGACAGTACCTGTTATTGTGGAAAATAGTGACGAAGATTAAATAAATCTATATTATAATGGCGTCATTTCCCCCGATCCGATCATCTTGAAACTTTGATATATATTAGATAGGTAATAGAAGATTGTGCTTGAATTTTTTCCACCCCTAAAAAATTAAATGATTTTTTTCTATACTTAGTAATTTGAATACAATTGTGAACAAAATATATGATATGAAGGAGTAAGTTCGCGTGTTTCCGTTTTTCTTCCATCTGAATATCTTAATTAATAATCGAGAAAAGAATGATACACTTTAGGGTATTTACCCTCATATTATCTTTAAATGAAGGGTTAGCGACTTAAAATTTTGGGGGATTATCTTTCAACCTAAAACGATTGTTTTCCACACAATACCAATAAAAATTGTGGCCGGGGCCGCTGGACCATTCTTATCCTGCTAGACCCTTTACGCGTACATCATTCCAAACATGACAAACGACTGTCGACTTGTTTGTCGTGCCGCCAACTTATCGAGCGATAATCGAGCGTACATAGCATCGCGTTTTAACGAGCGCGTTAAATAGTCGATTAGGGAGGAAGCACTCGGCTGGCATTTTTCGGCGCGAACAGAAAAGAGAGAGGAAAGGTGATTCCGGATCGGATTTTTGCGAAGGTTCGTGGCAGAGCGAAACGGTTAAAAATACCGGTGCAAAGCGAGGGGTTTGGGGAGGAGGGGACCGGTGGACGGTGGTGTGAGAGACTGACGGTGACCGTCGACGGCTCGATACGACGACCCCGGCTCGCCGGACGAATTAATTTATCTCCGTCCGGTCGGTGTCCGACGCGACGGACGAAACAGCGAGCAGGAGGAGCGGGTCCGGGCTTTCGACGGGCAACACGGCCCGACCACGGTCCGTTCAACTATTAAGCGAGGTTACCATCGATCGCATAATAGGAGACGTCCGCGAGTTTGATCGGTCCTATCCGTGCCAAATTTCTGTAATCGGTGCAAATGATTGCACAGCCGCCGCCGCCACCAAACGTCGACGTCGACGTCGACGCCGCCGTCTCTCGTCTAACGGCGTTCTCGCCGATGGACACCGCGGTAGTTAGGTACGGTTGCCGGCGAACGTCGCGATACCCCCGGCCACAATTCGAGTAAATATTTGAACGCTAATTGAACTATTCGGCAACGGCGTGTGTAACGCGTAGCCCCGACTGCTAAACAGTTACACTCGATTGTGGTAAATCATAATGGAAACGTCGTTACCCGCGTGTGCCCGGCCGGATCGCGTTTTCATGCCGTTCCCATTGTTCCCGAAATATTAACACGACGGTTTAATGAAGGCCGCGATCCAGAGAGAGAGAGAGAGAGAGAGCCAGCGGGTCCTCTGACCGGGGTCGTGGCCTATCCACAACGCGAAATTCGGACGAACGAGCGCGCGCTTTTGCGGTTGGAACCTGCTCCGCTTCGTTCTGCTCGGCTCCGCTCTGCTCTGCTCTGCTGTGCTCTGCTGTGCTTTGCTGTGCTCTGCTCTGCCTATGCGACCTGCAAAACGCATCCATGTAACCCGGCCTGAACTGCTGGCCGGCTCGATCGCCAGGGAGTAGTCGACGTACGCTTTCCCGTCCGGTATTCCCCCGCGATTAAAACTTTCCGTACTCCGCGTTTAAACGAACCCGCCCCTCGACCCGGACCTGCCCGCAGAAACCCGCGCGCGCGGTGAAATACTTGTTTCCGGTAATCTTGCGTGGAATGCCGCACGCGGCCCCGCGCTACCCGCCGGTTCTACTCGACACGAGTATTCGCGAAAATAGTCGAATACACGGAGTAATCTTCGGTTCCCTGTCGAAATTGATCCGATACCTTGCGATTCTGGAACAGAGAGAGGGAGAGAGACGTGAATTCTATACGAGGAATTTGCACCGGCAGTGATAGCGGTCGACCACTGGTCGGACGCTCGAGGATGCCGTACGAAATGTATTTGTGTCACTGCCGTACTTCATTGGTTGAGAACGTTGAAGTTTGATTTTTCTGTATGTACAGACAGGGCGGGGCAATAACTATTAGCACCTCAGATATCTTCGAAACTATCAGTTTCACAGAAATATTTGCTGAAATAAAATTGCACAGTACGAATGGGGCCATCCGGTGGCGATAATAGTTTTTTTGCAGGTGGAGGTACTTCGGACATTTTAAAGTCACCTCCATTTTTTTTAAATGTATCGGTATGTTTTTGCTTCCGTATCATTACAGAGGATCTTAAAACGAGTTCAACGATCTATTACATAAGGTCATTGAAAGTAGAGAAAGGCGATAATACTTACGGTTATTGCCCCACCCTGTATACCAGAGAATGAGACAGTAAGACAATGGACAACTTGGACGAATGATAGAATTGTTTTTCGGACGAATCGCGGAGATCGGCACGGCGCGGCGACGGCATTGGGAGGAAATTTTCCGTTCGGATAGTAAGTGGATTAGGGGAGTTGGATTTGCGCGGGGCATTGCGATTGGATGTATAGATAGACGTCGGGACGACAGCTTCTCGTCGTCGTCTGCGGCGTGGATAGCGGTGCCGGAGGGCAGGATGCCCGTCTGAAACGTAGATGGAACGCAGTTGGTTCGAGAGGGCCGTTCGACCCGGTGGCACAGGACGGGTCGCGTGTAAATCCTTTACGCGTGTATGCGTACGCGCTAATGAGCCGGAACAAGCTACATGGCGTAGCTCCGACGTTGGACAGAGCGTGTTTGCGCGCTAAGCCCGTCCGCTCCGCTGGGACAACCTCCACCGTCCCTCTGCCCCCGGTCTATACGTCAATCGAACGTACAAACTGTCCTGCGTCGCGATCGACCGATCTGCTCTGCTCTGCTCTGCTCGTCCGCGGTAAATATCGGCCGCCGAACGAATTTCCCCTGGCAAAACCTGCTCTTATCCTCGAGCCAAGATCAAATCATTTCCGTTAATCATTCTCCTCTCCGTGCCTGGCCAACCTTCGACCAACGTCATCGCCGAGAGAAGACGCTACCGACCGGCTAGTAATCAATTCACGAAGCAACTTCTATAGCACATCGAACAATAAACTTCGTCCCGCACACTCACGGTCTCGCGCAAGTTCAACTTAAGAAAGTCGGGCGCTAATGTATTAATAAAGTTTGCGTATGTTGCACGTTGTAGCAAAATGTAGGCAAACTATCGGGGATTTACATTCTACATTATTCGCGGCGCCGCGCCGAGGACATTAACCCTTGGATGGCCTAGTTTGACCTAGGTGGGCAAACGGTCGGAATTCCAGTTTTCTAGCTAGGTATTCGGAATTGTCTGCTGTGTTGGTATTACGTTCAATGCTGTGCAAAAACTTTCGTACATGAGCTGATATACACTTATCTGTAACGACCATAAACTGCGGGGATTTTCTCGTGCAGCTTCGTACCGAGAATCTACGAATTAGCACGGATTTGTCTTACTACCAACTAATGCTTTTACTTCGCTTACCAGGAGAGAGAGTATTTATGACAAATATCAAACAATTTACGTACAAAATAATTGGCGGTCCTCGCGTCGAGGAAAGGATCGACGACGATCCAGGAGAAACAGGGACGAAATCATTGGGAAATCGTCCGGGGGTAGAATGACGTGGGGTGGGTTTTGTGTCAGCGGTATATATTTTCTAATTGCTCGTTGTAGCGTTTGCTCGCGGCACGATCGAGTCGATCGGAAATTAATTAACCGCGCTCACGGTCGATCGACCTGGGATTCCAGGAACCGGAAGAACCGCGTTCGCTCTCGCAAGAGTCGCGCCGCCAGTTAACAGTTTCCCTGCCGCCTCGTTTCCTGGCGTTGCTCCACGGCAAGCTGGAGCGGCGGATTAACAGTTAATTGGTGGACGAGGTAGAAGGAGGAGGAGGAGGAAGAGCATCAGGAGGAATAGGAGAAGGAGAAGGAGTAGGGGAGAGGAAGAGGTTGAACGCGTCTCGAGCAGACGCGGCGAGCATCTCCGAGGAACCGCGTTCGATTTCCCGCGGAATCAATTAGTCGCATCCGAGCGGATATTGCGAGGATGTTTCCGATCCGGTGGCTGCGGATGCGGCTCGCGTCGTGTCGCGTCGTGTCGCGTCGCATCGCGTCGCGCTCTGGCTCGCGCCGATGGCAGCAGCAACACCAGCAGCATAGCTCGCTCGTTGCTCGCGCGTTTCCTGCGTTTCTCTCCCGCCTCTCGACCGACCGCTCTTTACGAGGCGCAATTACGCGGAACGTAATTAAAATTAGTTGGGGAGTTTTAATGGTCGCGCGCGACCGAAATCGATAATGCAATCGAGACCGGAGCGACGCGCGACGATTAAATGAAACTGCCGCGGCGGAAAGTAAAATCAAAAACAATCGGGAGTCGAGGGCGTTGAGGCCGCTAGTCGGCCTGGAATTGGGACACAAAGAGAATCACGCCGGTGTAGAATGGGGGCGGTGTTTCCTGACGATGCAACGCGATGCGATGCGATGCGATGCGATGCGATGCGATGCGATGCGATGCGATGCGATGCGATGCGATGGGATGCGATCCGCCGAGCCGCGCCGCCGCGATGCACACGCCTACCCGGTGATTTATAACGCAAGACTCGCGCGAATCTCGGCCGCGCGCCGCTGGCTCCGACGGAGTCTCCTCCTTTGTGCAAGTAATAATATCCGTCGCAATTAAATTCGCCTCGGCGATATAATACAGACATCGTGGAATCGGTGATAAAGTGCACTACCTCAGACACACTCCCGCTATATACTCCTTCTATTCGTTCTCCTCCTTGGCCAGCAGTTCGCCAACGGCACCGAAGCCCGAGGATTACACATCGGTACAAACTCTGGGTACTATTCCATCGAAAAGCACGATTCATTAATAATGCCCTTCGTAGACGGAGAAGGAGCCGGGCGAAGGAGGAATTATTCCCGAGTCTGCGGTGACCGAACGATATTTGCTCGTTGTTGCTCGCGTTCTCCGGCGATATAACAAGCCACCGGCCATTGTTAATATATGTTCAACACCGGATTCTTCCGGTCACCGAAACTAACCGATTCGCGACAAACCGAGACGACCGAATTTATTTAAATAATACAGGCTGCGCCAAAATTCGTGCTACCGAGCAGTTAAATCCCGATTCGGCATCCGCGCGCGCGTGTCGCGTTCGAAAGCGGCGGGCGCGATCCCGTTGTTATTCCGCGTCGAGACGAAGATAATGGCCGGGTTTCCGGGTTCCGGGGCCGGATCGTAAATAATAGAAAGGTTGGCGGAACAAATCCAGGCGTAAGCCGCGCGGCGCCGCGCCGCGTCGTGAGGTCTTTCGGGCCGAGCGTGTCAAGAGCCGGGAAGGCGAGCAAAAGCGGCGCGCCGGGTGGACGGGGTCGAGAGACCCTCGAAGGTAATCGGTAAGCAGCGAAGGTGTGCCGTGAAAACAGAGAGTCTCTCGAAGGGAACACACCTTCTTCCGATGGTGCCGGGGGTCCATAAGTCCTCGGTTACAGGTAGAAAGAGAAAGATAGATAGATAGGAGAGAGTACCGGTAGCCCGACGCTGTGTACAGCGGTGTGTATATACGAGGCACGCTCTTATATTTTATGCAGCAGTTTATAGAGATATATCGGCCGTCTAGGGCGACGGCATAAGTCAAAACCTACTTTACCTAATGGCCTCCTGGCGACCTCCCCGCCTACACCTATCTACCCTTCCACGGCCACTAAAGTAAAGGCCGCTCGTGGAAGCTCGCAACCCGGCGAGAATCTACCCCCTCGCCGACACCGACACCGACACCGGTTCTCCATCTCTCTTTCTTTCCCTCTCTCTCTCTCTCTCTCTCTCGCTCGCTCGCAGCCTTCTCGTCGCCGTCTCAGCCCGCTGCTATTCCTCCCGCGCGAGAACCCTTCCACGCGTGTGTACTCCATCAAAATTGCATTTCCAATTGCAAGCTTCCGCGCTGCCGCTCGGGATACGTCCCCCTTTCTCCGTACCCCCGGATTTTTCTACATCTCGTTTACATATCCTCCGAAGATACTTACGCGGCCCCTGTATCGCGTATCTTCCGGCACCTTCCACCCCTTTCTTCCCTTCTCTGATAATTTCCGTAGCGATTTCTCCTCCGTTTCCGGCTGCGAACGTTCCAGAGTTCAGAAAAGTTCTCTATCCTTTCGGGTGTGTTCGGTCCTTATTTCGCCATGAATATAAGTAGTAGTAGCAGTTACAAGAGGGTGGACGGGCTCCTTTTATCGCGCTCTTTCGTTTTAACGAGGAGGGATTAATTTGTTACAGCATTATCGCCGGAGAAATCTGCTCCCAGCGCCCGGTGCTACACTATCCGACAGCGAACGCGCGAAATTAATTAACCCTCGTCTGTCCACCGTGTCAATTTCCCCAGTTTTTCCTCGCTCCTTGAAAGACCGTGCTTTCCCCGTCACTTTATTATCTGCGAACAATAGAAATTACCTTGTTTGAATTTTATCTCGCGTCATTTCGCCCCTGTGTACCCGCTGAGCTGTTTACAGATTTACCGACTAAACCCTTCTACCGGAATGACGAATCGAGGTCGTTGAGATTAAACTGTGACGGATTGTGGATTTTTAATAATGTTCCGAGTCGGTCGTGAGAAAGGGGCATCCTATGGAAATGCGGATCTTCGTTTCATCTTTCTACCAAAGCGAAAATAGTGCAACGGCGGTATTCCTAGAATGAGACCAAACAGAGAATCAATTTTATGGCCAGACATTGGGCCTGTAAATAAATTGCAGTGCAAAGGGTTAATCTCGGTAAGGGCGCGCAGATAAAAACGAGGATCAGGGGCAGGGGTTGTTACTTTTAAATAACGTTTCCACTATATTGTCAGATATAGTCGCGTAGCATTTACCTCCTCGGACTTTTAAGAGGGAAATATAGTGGCCGGGCGATACGGGAGGAAGGTGTTCGGCCATTAAGCACTTCGCTGACAATGTCGGACATTATTTTTACGAAAGCTCGGATGGTACAGCGGGAGAACGGGGTAACACGATCCGCCGAACGCTATTAAGGTTTCGAATGACCGTGGCCTCCGTCGCGTCGACGATATCCGGGCCACTCGAGCGACGTACGTTAACGAGAAGGCTCGATTCGTTCTCTCCGTGGCGCATACCGACCCTTTATTTATCGTTCGCGACCGGTTCGGAAAGTTTGAGACAGACTGGCAAAGAGCCCTGGCACCCCTGCTGTTGTTACCGTGCAACGTTTACACCCCGTTGCTCCACGATTTTATATCCTCTCGATCGAACGAACACGCCTACGATTTCCTTTCGCTTTTAAATCGACGCACGGCGAGCCAAATCGCGACAAGCTCAAGAAGATTCGTGGCTCTGTTGTTTATACCTTTTATACGTTTTACACTCGTTTAGAGACTTATGCGAAGCGAGAATATTGTCTAAGTAAATAATTGCTCGGTTTTCGGTGGCTAATTTAAACTTTTACCGAACAATTATCCCGAGAGCGAGATGTTTCTGTAACACAGTCACGGAGGGTCATTCA
Organism: Lasioglossum lativentre; assembly: GCA_916610255.1. Classification (NCBI taxonomy): domain Eukaryota; kingdom Metazoa; phylum Arthropoda; class Insecta; order Hymenoptera; family Halictidae; genus Lasioglossum; species Lasioglossum lativentre. Next base: position 32,929,130 of record OU744355.1, on the reverse strand, counting down.
ACATTTGTTTCCTACGGAAATATTTGAACATTTCTTTCAAAACTTCCAGTATGCGTCTCTGCACAATTGAAGCAACTAGACAAACTTTTTTTCGGTGGAAAAAATACGTATAGCCTGTTTCATTGAATTGAATCACCGTGCGATGCTACAGAGTCTCTGAACGCGATCTTCGCAGACGACTGAGATTCGCGGAAACGGTATTACGTGGGTTCGCGATGCGACAGTGTCTGCGTACACGCACTTACATATATCCCAAGCGGTCGGCAAACGCGCAGAGTATATTTACGCCGGTACGTAAACGGAAAGAGAAAAGCCGACGGGAACGAGACCGCGACGAACGAAGATAGAACGCGGCGCGGCGCTGCGCTGACACACGGGGCTAACTTCGCGAAACAACGTGCCCGTGGAACCAAACACAGTACCCCCCCCCCCCGTACCTTCCCCCGCGCGCGCGCTAGCGCCACGTTCGCCTGTCTCTCTGTCCGTCTATCTGTCTGTCTGCGCGGATCACGCGCGTACACTCCGCATAATTGCACCACCGCGATTAATAATTAGATGTGCAATTGGGCGTCAACGGAAATTTCGTATGCGCGCGGTGATTCGATATATCGAGCCCGCCAGCCGCGACGCGACGTACCTAGTCGAGACGAGAACGAGTATCGATCTCGTTGGGACAGCTCGAAGAAAACGCGGGTAATCGACCCCTCGAACCCCGTTAAACGGGTTCGAACTGAACTTCATGGAAATCGGAGAAACAGCAGTAACGGGAATCGTTCGATCGATCGATGGAGAACTTTCGGAAAGTAGCACTTCCTTCGGGCCGTTTAGGTCCTTTCAAACACGATCAAACAGTTGCGAACTGGATTCTTGGACAGCTGCTGTTATTGTGCTGTTGATGTCGCGTAAGTATTGTTAGAGTTTCCAAGCAGCTGAACATTTCCACTACTTCCATGAGCAAATTGCTATTCGTGATTACGCTGTTGATGTTTAGAAATTCGCTCAGCTCTCAAATAGATAGCATACAGGCTCTCGCAAACCACTTGCCGGGAACAAATAGCTGTTTGCTACACTCTTTGAAGTTTGCGCAGATTAAGCGAAAGTGATCGAGCCGCGATCATGCATCGACGCGAGCATCACTTCAGCGGTAATTTATAGCATAATACGAGATACCTCTTTAGTCACGATGGAAATCAGGGTAGTTCGGGCGATTCGCAGGCAAACAATCGATCCACGATCCGCCCCCCCCCCCCTCCCTCCCCGCGGAGCATTAATTTTCATTTGCGATTCGATATGCGCGAGGGAGATATCCAACGGGTGGCCGGGTAGACGGGCGGAGAAGTGAAATTTTTTGGCGATTAGCCAGGCTGCCGGGGCAATTAGAAGACTCGTTATTCCTGGAGATAAATGGGTCGGATAAAGGGTCGAAACGGTGGCGGGTGCGGCCATAAGCGCCGAGAGCGCGCGCGGCTGGGGGCTCTATCGTCAGATTTACCTCCATCTTGCGCCTCCGCGGAGTTTAACCGATTTAGTCTTGAATAATTTACTAATCTGATTAGTAGCGTCGGATGAAAATTACAGATAGCTCCAGAGTTTCGCATCGGTTCATCTAATTACCCCTAGGACCGTGCGCCGTTCTCCGCATCCTCTCCGCTCTACTCCGCGCGTCGGCTGTCTGGTTCGTTGCGCGGCTTCGGTTAGGAGAGTTCGGTGAAATTCGCCGGCGCGGCGGTGGAGCGATCCCGATTCGAAAATTATACGCGGGCAAAGTATTCTCTGGAAGGTAGGCGAGACTCTTCTTCCGAGGCTGATTCTTCCGCCGGGAGATTAAAGACTCCGACTTCCTGTTGGAGCTAAGAACGCGCGACGAAAGAGTCGAGGGAGGATCGCAGTTAGGGGTGGGATCAAGTTCAGAATATACTCGCGAATTCAAGTAAATTTCAATCAGCAAAAGTTTCGTTTCACGGATTTCGATCGCTACTCAAAAACAAAATAGTTTCATCTAGTATACTGGCTATGTAAACATTTTGTACAAGCTGGTCTCGAACTCTATAATAAGTACCTATACGTTCGAAAACGTACTTGTAAGTTGTATCTGTGATATAGTTGATCCCATCTCTAGTCGCAGTCGTTGCTCTCTTTCGAAGACGAGAGAAACGGCCAGAGGAGAACTCGAGGAGCGTATCGCGTCTCGTGTTCGTCGCGGCCGCTTCCGACGAGACGAGACAGGACGGGACGCGACGCGACGCGAGCGAACTTTCCAACAAAGGTGTCGTGTTTCAATTTTGATAAAGTCCTCGCTACCTGTCCCTGGAGGGTGTCGCGCGCGCGACGCTTTCGAAATTTTCTCGGATCGCGCGTCCTGACCCGTCTCCCCTTCCGTGTTCAGCGCGTGTGCTGATATTCAACGCGACGACGACGACGACGACGACGCCTACGACGCCGGAGCGTGTGCTGTTCGCGTTCGCCCGAAGAACGGGGAAACCTCGGGAGCATTGTTGTCGCTCGCTCGCGAGTCTCCGGTCGGGCAACAGAGCCACGAAGTCGTTTCCGTTGGTCCGTGTGTGCCTGCCTGCGGAACAGAGCGAGCGAACTGTAGTCGGCTCTCTCTGCCCGCCCCCTCGGGCTCGTTTTCTTTTCTGCCCCCCTCGCCGCGCGTGTCTCCTCTCGTTTCACCATTTGTCCTCGCTCGCTGTTATTTTTCCTGCCGCTGTTGGAGCTGCTCGTTCCCCCTATCTCTGGACAATGCCCGCGTCGTATCGCGTCCCGTCCTTTTTTCGGACGAGTCGACTCGCTGCTGCTGCTTCTGCTGCTGCTGCTCTCGGTATCGCTACAGCCACGCCGTTTCCGCTCGGATTTCGTACAAGTTCAGCTTTCGAGCGCTCACCCTCGATACCCGAGGAAAACCTCCACAGCCTAAACATCTCGTCTAGCTTCAGCGTCTGCGGCGCGAAAACCAGTTACTTTTGCGAGTCCAACCATGAAAACCGAATCATCCTCTTTTGGTCTAGTTGTACAACATTTCTCCTTTGAGAGCACTGTTCTGGCTCTCCTCCGAAGCCCGGAGCAGCGAGGCCACGCCCGCTTGGAACAAACCACGCCTACTCGGCAGAGGGTCAAGATAGAATGTATTTTTGTCTCTGAAAATTTCTTGCGGGAGCAAAGAAACCTCGCCTTCCTAGAACAGGCCACGCCTACTTTGCCCCGAGATTTGCCTCTACGAGCAAAACAGAGCAAAGACGCTTGTTGCTCGGGTCTTTTGTGCAAGGAACAAAACGAGCAGCGAGTGAAATTGTGACGATTGGGCAGCGAGCTTGATTCCCAGGAAAACGAACATGTCCAGAGTCGTAACGCGGTGGTTCTGGACGAGAACGTCGCCGCATTTAAATGGTGGTCCGGGAACAAACGAGAATGTTGCGCGACGGAAACGGCGTTTCCGTATGCTGGCCAGGGTAACCGTAGAACGGAGCGAGCGGTGGCGTAACAAGTTACACGATTGCGGAAGTGGCTACGCGAGGTTCTTCCGCGCAGCGTGAAACTACGTGCTCGTGGAACTTGAGAATTTTATGTATGGCGTTTCGTCGTCGAAGTATGCCAACTCCATCCGTCCCTTTTCCAAAGAAATAGTTCCATCTTCCAGTAAACTTTCCCCTTGGTCCAATGGACTTTGGCTCCCACTCCGCCCCCCGCATATCCCCTTCGTCGGCGGGGTCTATTCTCGCGAGGAAGCACTAGTCGAGCGTGTCCTCTCCTGGATCTCTCTCCCTTATCTCGCTCACTCTCTTTCTTGGTTTTTTCTTCGTCGCGGCTGTCCGCTATTCGTGAAAGAAAGTTCGTCGTCGGGGAAACTCCACCGAATATTTTCCTTGCTTACACGCGATCATCGGCTCGCATCTTCCATCTTATAGCACACTAATACGACGTCGATAGAAAAGTTTCGCTGCTCGCCGCCCACCTCCTCCCCGCCCCTTTCCCCCGTTTCTTCCACTCCCGCAAGTAGAATAGGGAATGTATTTCGCCGGGCGGGCGGGGGATTCCTCTTTCCGAGCGGAGCGTGTGTCCCGGGACGAAGATCGATCTTCCGCGGCGTCGCATCATTTTAATTCATTACCGTTACCGGTGCCTAACGTCCTCCGTCCTCCGTCCCCTTCCCCGGGCTCGCTTTGAAAAATGCTCGAGCGTACTACGGAAAATTGCATTATAAATAATTTCATATGTACCCGTGTGTTCGTCTTCTCCTATTTGCGCGGAATGATCGAGCGGCACGCGTGTCTAACCTGTTGGAATAAAACGAATTGATACCGGGATAAATGTAACGCGCAAACATCCGCCGGCACCGTTAATTGTCTCGCGAAGAGAGTAAACGCAGGAGAATTCGTTTTCCACCGGTGTTGTTTGTTATTCGAATAACAAAGTAATTATTATTATCTGTAAATCGAAGCTCTCCGGTGCTCGTTGATCTCATCATCTGGAAAATACGCAGATTCCGAGGGAACGCCCGGTTCTCTCCCGTCATCGCCGCGCCGCGCCGAGCCGCGCCGAGCCGCGCCGGTGTATGCCTTCGTGCTGCTCGTTAAAAAGTTCTCCCCATCCGATGTTCGCGCGAATCCAAAGATCGAATCGACGAGCGATCGATTTTTATCCACGCGAATCGTTGAAACTTCCACTCTCTTTCTCTCTCTCTCAACAAATCGAACGATGTGTCGGAGAGCGTTAAGCCGATCCCGGTATAATAAGTTTATTTGGGATTGCCGGAATGTGTCGGCAGCGTCGGAGTATCGATCCGGATCGCCGTCACGCGGTTGGTCGGTTTTGCGTGTTAAAATCGAATCGTTCGTAAAGTATGTCGACGCGCGCGGCGCAGTGTCCCTCTTTTCAAGAACGAGAGCATTGTCGATAGTTATAATCCCCGGAATCTTTGTCCCTGGGATCGGGCGTGTTTTCCGCCGTGTTTCCCTTGTCCGGTGTTCTCGAACCGTTCGGTAATCCCGCCGCTCTGTTTTCTATGTGAAGAACAGTTCCGGGGTAAAGCCGGATACCGCGTAAAAAGATTAGCCTCCCATACGAGAGAGACAGAACCTGATAGTGGCTCTCGCTGGTGCGGTGGCAGCCTCTCCAAGAAAATGCAATTACGAATTAAAGTCGTGTCCCGGAATCCCTGTTGCACCGTTGCTCCGCCATCTCGTAATTATCGAGAAAAATGGACCGTGGAGTCGCGAGTCTTTATCGAATGATTCCCTCATCGACGCCTGAAGGACTTTCGATTCGAATCACGATCGCTCAAAAAACAATTGTCCAGCAAAAAGGACAAGCGATGTCGACGATGCTTCATGGATTTCATTGACTACCGTTTTGTTCGAGAACAGAGATAATCGTTGCTCTTTGCTGTGGGAGTAGGCGTGGTTTGTTCTGAATAGGCGTGGTCTTCTCTTGGAGTAGGTGTGGTTTTTCTTAGGAGCAGACATGGTTTTCGTTGAGTAGAAATGCTTGGAGCTGAATAGGCGTGGTTTTAAATGAATAGTCGTGAGTTTAACTCGGTTTCTCCTGGAAGTAGATGTGGCTTGAGTTGGCGCCCCAATGGGCGTGGCATCTATGCCCGTGCTACCAAAAAATCCGGAATACTGCTCCATAGAGCAATCTCATCGCGGGATCGACCACGTTCCAAGGTTCCAGCGTCCACGGCAAGGCGATCGGCAAAAATTATCCCCGGGGAGCGGTGTTCCGTGGTAACGGGGGATCGCCTCGATAGAAATTCAATTGCTGGTCGGGATCACCGCGGGCAACGATACAACGATTCGAAGAGAATCACGGGCAGGACTTATTTTTTCCTTGGAGCTTCTCGGTCCAGCCTCGCCCACCCCACCCCTCCCCCTCCTCCCGGTTCCCCGGTAACCGTCCCCTTTATTCTCGAACAACCGGCGTAGAAATGGTGGTATTATCTGTTTCACTCGGCGCTCCGAGAGACAGGGGGACGAAAGGAAAAGGCGGCAGCGGAAGAGAAAGGAGCCAACTATCCTCGTTGTCGTTGCTCCTGAATCGTATCTCTCCGATATCGGGCTTGTATCGTAATTCAGTTTCCCGCTCAGAAGCCTCCAGATATTATTTTCGATATCTCGACGCGGCCGCGGAGCGCCGGAATAAATAGAAACGAGGGAATGAAGGAAGGAAGAAAGGAAGGAAGGAAGGAAGGAAGGAAGGAAGCAAAGAAGGGAAACAGGACAGACCAGCGCCTTGCTGCTCGTCTTCGAATCTATCGTCCGAACGAGCGTTTCTTTCTGGAGCTATTCCAGGAGTCGAGCGGTCTCGCCTCGCCTCGCCTCGCCTCGCCACGCCTCGCGCTCGGCCGTCCACCTTGATTTTCCTCGCTTTTCTTCTTCGCAGCCTCTCCTCTCCTCGGAGGACTCTTAACGTCCCGAGGACGAGGGACCCGGCTGGAAAGTTTCAGCTCCCGGGTTAGCTCCGGGACTCCCTTTCGGTTTCGTGGCCGAGCTCCACCCCCTCCGGGCAAAAGGAAAAACATCGGGAGAAGAGGCATGATTTATTATGGGGGCCGAGAATCAAGACGTATCGCGCGCGCGTCGCTTAATACCTTCGCTTCGGATCGAAGGATACAGCGATCCCGTGTCGCGATAGCATCATCGCCGAGGTGGTTTTGGAAGCGAATCTGGTGCGATTAAAATCGAAAGCTTGGCTCGCGCGTTCCTCTGTCACGCGTGTACCCGTCGAATAAAAGGTAAATCACTAGGACGCACTCTGTGTCGAGACGGAACGGAACGGAACGGAACGGAGAGAACGGGGAAATAGGTTTCACGGGGCCATTTCCCCTGGCCTCGATTCCCGTTGATCCGAATTATACAAAATACTGGTGTAATTTCATTATCCGACGGGCAACGATGCATTGCAATGCAATCAAAGGATGAAGAGTTTCGGCTGTAACGGTTCTGAGCGCGCGCGCGCGCGCGCGCGTACTCATAAATCTTTCATCGATTATACCGCGGTATTATGGTGTATTAATAATTTATAATACTCGAACTGCAATGTAACTTTATTCCCATGAAATTTGCATAATTTTTTTCCTACTTTCCGGCGAAGCGCGCGTCCGACCGCGAATAATTAACGTGGAAATGCACCCGTCGCCCCGAAACAAACCGTCGAAATTAATCCCGTGGCGAGCCGTGAGCGTGAACAGTCTCTCGTTCGCGAAACCCTCAAAATAGCCATCAGTAACGCTTTTGGCCCTGCGAGGCACCCGTGTTACCCTGGGAGCAGTGGAACGAGCTCCGAAAACCGATACGACTATTTACCTTGAATTATTTTTACAGCCGTTCGCCTTGCTCTCTTTCTTTCTAGAATGCTCCGAGTGGGCGGAGCTTCTTTGTTCTTTGTCTAGACTAAGCCGGGACAGTTTCTTTATACCGAGTGATTTTAATAGAACGCTACCAATCGTGCTTTATTTCTCTTTAGTGTGGCCTAAGTGGGCGTGGCGTCGTTCTTATAGATCTGCAGGTAGCGAAGACAGTATTCTATGCAGAGAAAAGTGTACTTCCATCCAATCCAACCTTCCAGTTACCAGAAAATCCAGCTTCGAAGATCACAGAGAGTATTTTTCGCGATCTAGCCCTTTGTGGACGTAATAGGCGTGTTCCGGGCATAAAGGGCGTGGCTTTGCAGCTCTCGGGCTCGGTGCAGCGAGTTTCAGTGCACCGCAGGAGAACACGTTTGCCGAAACCCGGTCTGAAACGTCGTTGCACGGACACAGAAGCCCGGCTCGTGCGAATTTCAGACGCGTGACAGTTTTTTGACACCCGAGGCGGTACGCTTCTGTCCGTCTCGCACGGAACGGGCGCTGGTTTGCTCCGGTTTCAAAGCGGAAGGAGCGATCCCGAGCGATCCCGGAACGGACCGGGGTGTATATTCGCAGAGGGTCTCGCATGAACTTTATTGCGCGCGGCAGCAAATTCAATTCGGAGCGTTAATATTTGTTCACGCGATACAGAATGTTTGAATCGGAGGGGAATAAAAAAAAATAAAGGGAGGTGTTTGCATCGTGGTAACGAACGTTGTTATAATACGGAGGAGCGAGTGAATCAGAACGGAGGGCGGCGGCGTTTGCGCGCCGGTCCGATCCGGTCGCGCGCACCGCGTAGAGCTCGGCGCATCGATATACATTTTGTATTTAATCTCTCGGTAATTTCCTTAAACAAACACGCGGTAACGACTCGCGGATCCGCTCAAATTATTTTGCACGCACTGCCGCGCGATTAAAAATTGCATTTCGCTACCCCCGACGTTATTATCCCGGGGGCCGCCGACGCTGCCGATCCCATTATTGTAATGGAAAAATCATTCTCGACGGCAGGTGCGCGCCGCGGGCGAAACGCTCTCTCGCGGCTCTAGCGTTCTTTTGTTCGCAAAATAGTCCGATGCAACCTCGGCGTACCACGCTCTTCGGAGCGTAATAATTATACCGGTTTGTAAACTTATTAACGAATATCCTCTCGTCGACGCTGCCGCTCCGATAGATATACATATATATACACATATACATATATCTCTCTATATACCCCCTTCCCTTAGGATCATTTTTCGCGGTATTTCCAGTCTAGAGACGCTGCTATCGATTATCTATAACTTATCGATAGCTCACCTATCTGCACAAGATATTCGTCGATTCTATTTAAACACTTGCAAGCCGGATGCTTTTCAGTATTCCACATATAGTCTAATATTATATTCGGTATACCAATGCTGTAACAAATTGTGAAAATTGATCTTTCGAACTGTCGCATAAAAATGCACAGGGACATCTTGAATCCAGCAATAAACTCGAATTATTATCACTGTTGTTTCCCCGTTAGTTCCGACATTTTCATTCGCGTTTCAGTCAATTTCACTGGCGTCCCACCGAAAACACTGTCGAGATTTCCACACGGAAATCCGATTTAGCGCCTTTGCGTTTGACTTTGGGGGCGTTCTCACGGGCTGTCCGCGGAGACGCAACCGCCGCCGCCACCGCCGCGACGCTTCCCGGACGCATTGTTCCGATTGTTCGGCACACGGCGGGGTGTGTGTTGCATCGATATCGGACCATTTAATGGCCGGACGTCTGCTCGATCCGAACGGCGGCCGAAGTAATCCCACGGGACGAGCTCGATTCCGCTCGGAACTCTATCTCCTCCCCGCGTTTCAAACAGCTCGGCGGAAGGCACCGTTCCGCCGAGCTCCGAGAGAAATTTCCGATTATAAAGGCTATTACCGCGGTTGGTAATAGCGAGCAAAACGAAATGAGCCGAAGCCACCCCCCCCCCCCCCGTATCTAGAAGTAAAAACGCGACGCTCTCGTCGACCATGGGAGATCGAAATCCGACGGCGAGAGGAAGCGGGACATCAGCTACGTCCACCATCGTTTGTCTTCCCCTTCCTTGTTCTGTAGCCGCTCTTGCTTGGCACAGGCACTGTGCCCTTTTTCCCTTGAACTGTAAGCGACATCTGAAGTATGTTTGACATGGTTAATACGTTTGGCTAGATGTCTCCATCTTGTATGCACCGATCGTACAGACACACGGTAAAAAATCTGTCTGGAACGTACGTGTGTAGTCGTTGAATTCGAGGTATCGCATCGTCGCGAAACCGGGCCATAAAGATTGCGACGCGGTCGCGTTCACGAATAGATCGATGACGGGGCTGGCTTTAGCCCGTCGATAAATTGAAAACTATCGCGGCGTACACGCTATCCGGAGCACTTGCGAGCCGTCGTTAACGACGCCGTGGCTCGAGAAGCCCATCCCGGGGACCTTGTGTACATGTATAGCGTATGTACCAACACGCGAAAATGCTGGCCGTAGCCGAGCGTCGAGCATTACCTCTCCCCGTTAAAAAAACGTTTGTCCGTAGGTCCAATTAACTACGGTCAGATTTATCTTGACTAATGCGCGACACCGGCTCGGTGGTTTTGGGCGGCCTGGATATATTCCCCGCGTAGTTTTATGACACGACTCTCCGGGCTCCGCGACGCGAATTATTTATGATTACAAGTTCGCCGTGTCTCTCTCTCTTCTCTCTCTCTCTCTCTCTCTCTCTCTCTCTCTCTCTCTCGTTATGTTTCCGTTTCGCGCGGCCTAGCCGGAGGAAAAACAGCGGCGACCACCGAGAAAAGAAACGGATTAAATGATTTTCTCGGTTATTCGTCCCGGCGCCGCGGCGTATAGATCCCGGGTATAATTAAAATCCGATACAATTATTAATTAGGAAGTCTCTCCGGCGCGGAGGGGGTGCAAGGTAGAGGCAGGAAAGTAGCACGGTCGTAAAGAGTGCCGGTGGAGCGGAAGTTGTTCTCGAGTTTAGCGACCCCGACCGGCGCGGCGCGGCGCTGCACCGAAAAGAGAGAAAGTATTAGTTAGTTCGGTGTTCGAGCGAGCGCCGCGGGGCCCGCGCGTTATAAAATGATCCCGCGTACCCGCGACTGTCTCCTTTGTTCCGTATCCGCCGGCGAACAGGCGGAACTTCGTTCCAGTTGCGTGTGCGTTCGACCGCGGAACAGTTTCCAACCGCCGACAGCGCCGAAAGAACAATCGCTTGGACGTTTCGCTCTCGGGGGGCGGGGGGTGGGGGAGGGCGGGAAGACGTCACTGCCGAAGAAGACAGCTTCTACTCTCCTCCGTCACTCCCGCTGGATTCCCCTGCCGCGAATGCGATTCGAAAGCGCTTACCCGCGCAATTATACGGTCCGAGCGTCGAACAAGACTGCGAGAGTTCGAACCAGGTCCGCAGGACAAACTAACGAGAGAACAATTGTTTCGCGCTGCGAATCCGACCGCGCGGACCACCCAGAAAACTTTTTGATCTTACGTTATTACGGCCCCGACGCGCCGCCTCTATTTTAACCTAATATCGAGAGTCGCCCCCGCCAAACCGAGCCCAAACGAAAAACTTTTCCCGTTACGCTCCTCCGCCGCCCTCGAAACCTTAATACCCCGCTCGCTATTCTTTGTTAATAGCAACGAAACCCGACCTGGGACCTGCGTGTCCTGCAGTCGCTGCAATCTGTGTGTTTACGATGGCTGTTTTCTGCACGGCGTTTTAGAACTGTTAAACTTAGTAAAGTCGAACCTCGATAACTCGAATCTCAAGTGAAAAACTAAAATCTTCGAGTAAGAGAGGTTTACCATACGAAAATGCGACTTACAGGTGGTTTGTACAATAGTTAATAATTTGCTGATTGTTATAGTTTTAAAAAAATGAAAGTTCAATTTTTGGAGATGAGTTATTTGCTATGTATGTATACAGGCTGTCCCACGTAACAGGTTTCACCTGTGGTAATGACCTCAATATCCACCCATTTTAGGGAGTTGAAGGAATTTTGGGACACCCTGTAGAGTTAGCGATGATAAAAATTTGACGTATAGGTAAACTTCGACTTGTAGAAGGTCTGGCTATTCTAAATTCGAGTTACAGAGGTAAAAGAATGGATTTCAACTTGTGGAAAATAATTCGAGTTAAAGGAAGATTTATTTCGATTTATAGAGGTTTTTAAAGCGCAGCGGAAGGGAATGAACAAAATTTTCGTCTTATATAGGTTCGAGTTATCGAGATTTGACTGTAATATTGATTCGTTCGAAACGTTGTGGTATACATATAGTGGCACTGCCGAAGTAACGAGAAGTAAAGAGAAAGAATTTTCTCGAGGGTGAGAAAGGCCTGTTGTGTTTGCTGGAGCGAGCGCTGCAATTCCGAGCGCATCGATCAAGTCGTTCGAAGATTTGATTGCGCCGACCGGAATGTTTGGCAAATGCGCGGAGGAGCTGCATCTTTGGAGGAATCCTCGTCTGGCTGTGTTCGGCGTCAGGTCGAAACAAAGCGGCGCAGAAAATCTGCGGTAATGGAGCAACGGCGGGCGAACACGGCGACGATACGTAATTCAGATGTGTGCTTAATTAAAAGTAATCCATTACCGTGGAATCGGTTGGCAGGAAGCGTTTCGGGGTGACGCGGTGTGTGTTCCTCCACGGAAGCCTCCAAGGAGAACTTCTATTACGACCGCGCTGCGCAACCAAACGGCTCCGTACATACACAATAAATACATATACAAATACATATATAATATGTATATAGACGGCGCGATACCGAATGAGGCGCGTTACTCATCCAAGAATTCCGGTGGCGGATTCGATGCGCCCGAGTTCCTCCCCTCGGCTTCTGTTTGCGTAAACGTGTAAACGAGTTTGTCGTTCGGCGAACGCGCGATTCAATTTTACGATTCTCCGTACACCGTGGAGGGGGGGTGGGGGGTTCGTTGTATTTGTCCCGAGCAGGGGGCCCCCCTCGGGTTTATCGTCGGATAATCGAGTCCGCGGCGCGCAATGGGTGTCGACGGTGAAAACGGGACCGCCTCCTCGCAGAAATTTCGGCCCGGCGAACCATTTACACGCTCGATAATAACGGGAAACTAATTAACGCGGCCAGGGGCCTAACAGCGAATTAACGTATTAAGCAACAACGGAAACGAATTCGACGCGTTTTAAGCCGATCCGATCGATACGATTACGATTTTAGTCGAATTAACTCGACTCTGCGTTGTGTAAAGCCATACGCCCCATCCCATCGTGCAGCCTGCTCCAAAAATCCCGGCAGCCCTGAAAAATTTATCAGCTTTCGTTTAGAAAAATCCCTAACAATCTTCTTTCAACATTGGTCAATAGTTTTTGCGGTTTTTAGTTTTTAAGTATACAAATGACTGGCTTAACGATTTTTATTTTTGAAGTACCGATAGTAGAAAGATTCATGTAGAAATGTATGTAATTAATAATACGCTAGAAGAAGACAGGATGATATTGAAGATGATTATGAAGATTAATTTATTAAAGTCTGTCTTTTAATCTTGGAGGATACCGCAAAACTATTTTACCGATCCAATATGAAAGGAATAAATAGGTTATCTTGCCCGTCTTGTCTTGAGAATCTTTCGATTAATGTTTCAGTGGTAACGACAATTGTAGTTGTGAATCCAACTAATCGCCTACATTACGATATTGTAATTTAGCAGTCACCCCCGAAAAATGTAACGCATTAGTGAAGTTCTCGAATGAATTCGTAACTATATATAAGTAGTTGCAATTAAGAAATCGTGCGCACATTTCCGAGCGGCACTGTGCGTTCTCAGGGTGAAAATTCGCTTGTTTCCTCTGTTACCGTGTAGTCTTTTATACAACTGTTTCCGACGGGCGTATTAGGGTTGCGAGATCGGTGAATAGGTCGTCGCGACGCGGGGAGCGCGCGGCCGCGGCCGGTTCAGAGGTGCTCGAAGATAAGTAAAAATCTTTTGTTATGCGAACGGTCCCCTAAGTGTATAATCGTCCTGGGGAATTTAGTGAAGCTGGATCGCCTATTTCGAGGTGAGTGGGCCGGCGCGGGTTCCGGCAGCGCAACCGTTACGATATTACAAGCCTCTCGGCGAGTTCTCGCGATTTCGTGACGGTTATTTGGCCACGTAATCTGCGAAAGTGCCGACGTCGCGGAATTTTCCGAGAGGGACAGAACCGCGGTGCGGAACAAAGAAAAGAGCCACGAACGAACAGTCAAGCTCTTTCTCTCCCTCAGGAGTGGAAACGAGGAGAAAGAGGATGAGGAAGAGGAAGAGGGCTGGAGGAGGACTCTTGCGCGCGCGGCCGAACGCGGCAAGAGAATGTTGGAAGGAGGCAGGAAACGATGGTAACGGTAATTATTTTCCTTTCTCGGCCCGTAACTGCTGAACCCCGCCTAGCACCACTCGTGCCGCTCGAGGACTGTGCTTTTCGCGGATTAATTAAATCGTTCGCGGAACGTTCGCCGAACAAATAACCGTTGCCCCGGGAGAGAGGAACGAACCCGCGAACCGAAACGAAACGAAACGAAACAGCAAAACAACGAACAGAAAAATAGAAGAGCAAATTGAAAATAAATTCGAGCAAGGAGAAACTTTCGAGGCGAGAGAAAGAGAGTTCTTCTCCTACTGGCTCGTTTCGCAAGCCGCTGGCTGCTGCTGGCTTGCCGCTGGCTGCGCCGACTATGGGTTCCCGAACGATAAACTACTCGATGAAACCTCGGGACTAACCCCGGCAACGAAAGAAACTCGACGAATCGCGATACGATTTTCGTCTACCGCCGCGCCGCCACCGCGCCGCGCGGAACCAACGGATCCCTTCAGTTTTTATTGGCTCCCGAGGTATATATAACCAACGGAACCCGTAAATTGCTATTACCGCTTCTCCCCGGGTTATAGATAGCCGACGCGATCGTTCCTCCACGAAGCGCATTATCGACGACCAACCAGCCAACCTCGTACAAACACCAAATTCATATCTCTGTTAAGTATACACAAACACGCCGCCGGTAATGCTAGATTCCTTCCACCAGATTCATCGACTTCCAAATCGAATTCGAAATTGACCCCACTTCTGCCTCATGGGTCTATTCAGACCCGATTAGGCACTAACACTACTGGTTAATATTTTCGCTTTTAGCGACTGGGTTTAATCTGTCGCTAGATGGGACTTGATCACGCTAATGGTCGAAGGGTCATTCAACATTTTTTTTTTTTGCCATGAAAATATTTGACCAATTCCGTTGGAATTTTTAGTGCATCTCGTTGAACTGTTGAAGTAACTGCACAAACTTTTTTTTTAATGGAAAAAAACATACGTATTGGCGAAATGAAAGTAAAATATTTGTCCGGCGCGTCGCGTCGCGTTGGTGTGCAGCGTTGCGAAGTTCGGCGATCATTGCAAATTAAAAGTACAAACTAATTTTTGGCTGGTAGTACTTTTTCTGAAATTTATCGTTGTTGTTGGTTAGGTATAACGCTTCTAGCAATGGGCAACAATGTTCTGATCGAAAATACATCTGGAAAAATTGCTGAAGAATTGGTACCGAACCTTCGTTAGTCATCTGTGGACTGCGAATTTTATGCATTTGTGACAAATATCCTATGCCAGACCTGAACGTTGCCTGTTCATGTGAAACTAAAAATGGAGAACGATACTACTTCCCCAGTAGTATTATCACTGTCCGTTTGATTCTCACCAGCGAATCGCAACACCAGGGATTAAAGCGACTGGCAGCAGCGCATCAGAAACCACAGCTGAAAAAATTAATAATCTGGGATCTGAGGATAGGTGAACATCAGTGGCTAATGAAATCGTTAAAAACGCGGGCGGATTAAGAGAGTAGCGTGTGCGCGCGGAAACGAAGGAGAAACTCACCCCGACCGAGACAGAGAGAGAGAGAGAGAGAGAGAAGGGGCGGGCTCCAAACCAGAGTAATTAAACCGAGAGCATTAATGAAAATCCACGAAACGCCGGCGGCGCGGCTTGGCTGATTTTTTGCCGGTAACAACGCATTACTTAATTGGTCCTGCGGCTGGGATCCGATCGAGGCGGCGAAAGGCGGACAGGTTCGCCTAATCCATGTTCGACTTGCTCGCGAGAAGAGACGTTCGCGCGTAGGATAGGGGGAGGGGTGTCGTTCGTAGTAGGAGAAATGGGAGATGGTCCTGGTTGCGTCACGGTCAAATTACATTAATGCCCGTGAAACGGCAAACTTGCCCGGTCCCGGAATAGCGATCGGAGATCCTCGGGATAACGCCGGCAACGAGGCGAGCGTCTCGCCGAGAGAGCAGCCCAGCGGCGCACGATGGAATGTGCATGGCCGCCGCGAACGTGGCTAGGACACGTACGGCAAATGACTATGCGCGTGCGTTTCTGAGAAATCGCTAATGGAGATTGTACCTCTATCCAGTAACTCCTCGGTGAAATCCCCCTGGGACGTAACTGCTCGCGTAAGATTCCTATTTCCCGGGGAAGAGAGCTGCACACCGCGCGCGGTTGCTTGCAGTCGAGAGGCGGCTGGCTTGGTGCTGGTGCTGGTGCTGGTGCTAGGGCTAGGCGGCGAGCGAGACGGAACGGGAAAACGGGACACGGGACATCGTCCGCAGTCGCCCGCTCGCCCGCGCCATAGTAATTCGGGAACGCGCGCCCCTAAATAAAAGCGGTCGCGCGTATCGCGTAACCGTACGTAATTCCGAACCTCTGGGCCAGTTTAGATAACGAAAAATCGATAAAGTGTTCGCACCGACGCCGCCGCAACCATCCGACCCCCTCCAGCCCACCGCCACCGATTATTACCCTGTTGTCCGCGCGCTCATCCGGCCCTCTAGCCACGCTCGCGTGGCCCCTCGACCAATTAGAAATTTTCAAAGCGCGTTCATTAGGATGTCTCCCGGAGTCCCGTGATCCTCGCATTGTCCGACGACGGACCGCCGCGCCGCGCCGCGCCGCGCCGCTAGCTCTGAAACGCTCTGAAACATTCTGCAACGCTCCGAAACCACAGTTCCCACCTACCTCGACGTCAATCTCGGTGCACCACCACTGGTTGTCATCATCCATCGAGATCCAATCGGAAAATTTAGGGGAATAGAATTTCGGTTTTTTTTCCGACTCGGTGCGGCGTGTCTCCGCGGAGGGCGTAGCTCGACGCGAGTTTATTCCCCCCGCGCGTCGAATGCGACGTCCCAAATGCGCGTTCGAGCCTCGAGAGGTATTCCGTGCATCCGCATCCCTTACGTGCACTTTCCTCGTTCGTGTACACGGCGCGACGCGACGCGTCCCGGCGCTACCATGGCAAAGACTATATGCTCGTCGCGACGTCCTTGCGGGCTCTGTATCAAACTCTTCGAGTAGCTGCGCCAAGGTGGAACGCCGCCTAATGCACTTCCTGCGACGAGGCTGCTCTTTCGCAGAAGGGTTACAAGGCTCTAAGCCCCGAGGATCGACTCGATTCCGACGAGAGCCGAGCGACACGATTCCCGAAACCGAAACTCGGAGATAGTCTCTCTGATTATCCGACTGGATGGCTCCAATTTTAATCCGTTCTCGTACGATAATCGTTGTAGGTGGTTCCTTTAGCCCTGTCGAATCTCGACGCTGATCTCAAAAGTAATATAATACTTGGAATTTTCTTTGCGAGAGACAAGATAAACTTACAGAGAAAAACGATGGTCTCTTATTTTACATTATTAAGGACTCGTGCACTATCATCGTGCGAAAGCTCATTAAAATCAAAAGCTTGTTCGACCTGACTGCGACGAGGATCGATTCGAGGCCGGAGACTCGATCGTTCGACGACGGAAAGGATTCATCGTGAGGGACCCGGGGAACCAGATGGAAAACTTCTCGGTGAAATGTAATTTCGGTGGTCGGCGACGATAAGATCGCGAAGAAACGCGAGCATTTATCACGCGGACGCGATACCATCTGAAAGCCGACGGTCCCGGGGTTCTCCGCGAAAGCAAACGAATCCTAGAGGGGTTAATGCGTTGCCAGCTCGAACCTGGAAGATTTTCGACCGAATCTTCCGAGTTTCGCTGCTTCTCTTTTTTCTCTCTCTCTCTCTCTCTCTCTCTCTCTCTCCCTCTTATCGGCCCGGTAGAGCGTAAGAACGCGATTCCTTTCCATCGATGGTCGTTTACGGATTCGTATCAATCTCCAAACCGTGCTCCGAATGGTCGAGGAGCAGTCTTCTCTCTACTTCTTTCCGGGCCCTCGTGTTTCTCCTAACAGGCTAACCTTCGCCCAGCTGGATTAGAGAGAAAGACCGCGGGAAATCTGAGTCGTAGATCGGAATCTCGGAGAAGTTCTCCGAGTGGAAGAAAAAGAATCGGCCGAGTTCCGAAATTGCAAAAACCGTCTTGGATTCTTCCGTTGGGTGGACTACGATTTTGGCTCTAGCGGAGACTGCCCTGTGGGGCATTTCTCTGGCCCCGGACGTTTTACAGAGGGCAAGAAAGATTAAGGTTCTCTTCGCTTCCTATTCTTCTATTCTCATGGTTCTCGCAGGGTTAAGAACAAGAGCATGTTTGGACTAATCTCGAATTATTTCAAAGAGAAGAATATGGGCCATTATGGTGTTCAGGCTTCGTGGAAACTCGAGGATAATTGAGCTACGTTTACTTAGGACATTTTATAAAGAATAAGATAGATAATCTTCTTTTGTAATCTCTTTTTCTTGCTTTGACGTCATTTGCTTTGAAGCGTCGCCTCCTGGGGCAATCCGTAAAGTGTATAAGAGAGGAAGCTTGTTGTCTGCATTCATCGGTGAATTTCCATTTGATCGTCATTGGGAACTAGAATGTGACTATTCCGATGAAATGAGGGAAGAATCCAACTTGGAGGTACTTAGGGGATGCTAGGTTCAGGGCTGCTAATGGCACAGATCGCCTGTGGAGAACCAGCTCCGGACAGTTATGAGACAGACAATCCTCTTACTTTGATGTCATTTGCCTGGGAGCGTCGCTCTTGGGAGCAATCTAGATCGCTTCTAAGACGACGAAAGCTTGCGTCGGCTAATCGAGATGCATTCGTTGAATCGTTGGAAACTGAAATAAAGTGTTCCAACAAAAAGGTACTAATTGGTGCTAGATTTTTAGAGGATAGAAAATCACGAACGACAAAACCGCATCTACATAAGTATCGTTCGTAAGGGGTTGCAAGTCCCAGGAGCAGGTCGTCCGGTTCCTGGCGATCAAGCTAGCGAAGCTGTCGACGATTCTTGAAATTCATAGAACGCTAACGCACGTAGAGTGCTGTCACCGGTTCCGCAGAATGGATGACACGAGGTCGCGTTCGTGGTGAAGAATTCCGATGCGCGCGGGACTGCGATCGCGGGCTGGGAAAGATTTGTTGGCATCGGCGGCGCGGCGCCGATACTCGCGATTCCTCCTCTCTCTCACACGCTTTCTCTCTCTCTCTCTCTCTCTCTCTTTCTCTCTGGCAGGCGACTCAGCTGGCGCTGGAAAGCCCCATCGATCGCCGCTCGTATATCTCCCGCTATATTTTACGTCGCCGTTTCGAGACGTTCGTCGTTTGTCACGAAGTCGTTGAATCGGCTCGGACGCTGTTCTCGGATGGATCGAGATCTACGAGAGGATTACCACAGCGGGGGGGGGGGGGGGCAGCACAGTACTACTACGCGCAACGGTTTCGTAGAGGTCTAATATCCCCGCGAGAGCTGCACGCGGGATCCAGTTCATCCGGGCCGAGTCACAGGGCCCAGGGAAGAATGCCAATAATAATGATTAACGGGGCAACGGTGCGAGTCCGAGCTACCCTGGCGTTTCAGCGATGAAGAGGGAGAGGAGAGGGCATCGAGCGACGATGACTCGACCGGTCTGTCGGTCTGTCTGGCTGTCTGCCTGCCTGCCTGCCTGCCTGCCTGCCTGCCTCCCTGCCTACCTGCCTGCATGCCTGCCTGGCTCGCAACCTGTCCAAGGGTATCTCGCCCCGCGTGGCTGTGTTCCCCTGTGTACGCGGTAGCGTCCACGAGTCCGGTTGTTCGGCTTTTGAGCGTGTTTGTGCAAACGTAGCAAATGCGGCCGCGAGTGTCGGAGAGTGTCCGACCACGCATACACCGATAGGAAGACGCGCGAATGCTTGCTGCTGTTACCGGTGTGTATGCCAGTGTGTACAGTTCTATCCCCTGGATGTTTGCGTGTGTCCCGAATCGCGAAGCGGTGTGTCCGGCTACCGTTTGCTCCCTCATGTGTGTACGTGTCTGTCTGTGTATGAGCGTGCGCGTGCGTGCGCGTGTGTGTGTTGTTCACGTGTGTGTTCACGTGCGCGCCGCCTGGCCACGGACGGCTAGGTAGTCGAGGTCTTGGATCGATCGGCCATTCGTATGGTAATGTAAGCAACTACCGGACCGAGCTGCTTGCCAGAGCCCGAAGACCCTGTCCGCTAACCAGCGTTGCTACGATGTCGAAGAGGAAAGGGAGGCAATCCGGGACGCGGCGCTCGTTGTCCGCTCGTGGGCGAGGCGAGGGAGAGGAGTGAAACCGTGGCGAAGAGAAGAACAGAGGTAGAGGAGAACACAGAGAGGTAGATAGAGAAAGAGAGATCCTCGGTCCGACGGCATCTACGGTTCGTCGGCTGCCACCAACGGGGATACCAATGAGGGAGTCAGGAAACGAAACGATATGATCTATAGAGGTTGCCTGTCGAGATGATTCCAGCCCCGGGACGGGGCAAATCGAATCGGATCGCATCGGATCGGGTTGAGCGGCACGCGTTACGCTTAAACGTTCTCCGAGGGTCCGTCGAGCGTGCACCCTCTCTCCCAGGGAAAACTCACGCGCATCTCGTCCCTGGTACCTGCAACTACTCTCTCCTATCCCTCCTCCTCGTCTCTCTATCATTCTCCGACTCCGGTGATATCGATCCCCGCGTATCATAACGCTAGATTCGTTTACGACCCAAAGTTTGGGAGAAACTCGAAAGGGGTAGCGCGATGGCTAGGATGAGGGAGAGAGAGTGCGTTATGACGGAAGCCACAAGACGGCACGAGTGGATTCAAGCCCGCGGAGCACATTGGCTGCCACGGCCCACCAATATCTTGGAGTCTTGGTCGCAAAGTGGCCGACCGAGCGAGTCTCGAAACGCGATCGTTCCGAGCGAGCACCGTGGGAAGCAACCAACGCTGGAATCAAGTTATCGCGGCAAAGTGCACGGTAACGCAGTTATCCTTCACAAAGCGCCCCGCCCCCCCTCCTGTCCCGCACTTGATCGACCACTGTTCTCTCGCTACCTCTCTCTCTCTCTCTCTCTCTCTTTCTCTGTCTTCCTCGGTGCCCCGTAACGACCACCCTTTCCCCCAATCGGATAATTTGCGCGGATACCGCCGGTTGATCGACCAGGCCGCAAATCGATCCTCTCTCGTTCGATCGAAAATATTTACAAGTCGCCCGTCCTCTTCGTCGCACCAGAACTATGTGTCATAGTGGACGTCTCATTAGCTAATAGTCCTGGGGAATTATCGAATAAATCATTGTCCGCAAATGGATCTTGACGAGTCTGCCAATTTCCGAATTAACTCAGTTATTTTCGCAAGCCGCACATAAATGGATTTTTCAGGGAAAATTGTTTAAAAATGTAGTGAGATAATTTTAGAGTTTCTTTGTAGATTTACCTCCTCGTGCAGCTTCAACTTCGTGAAATTGTACCGAACAGAGACGGATAGAAATAATTGTGTTAATTCACACGAACTTAATAATGTCCTCGTGTGTGAATATTAAGCTCTTTATGAAATTAAAATTAAATACATGGGTACGCAACACAGTGTTTCTGATGGGATTGTGAACTGTATCATTGTATCGTTACTTTTTAACCGCTATTCTTATTCCG
Source organism: Lasioglossum lativentre (assembly GCA_916610255.1). NCBI lineage: Eukaryota > Metazoa > Arthropoda > Insecta > Hymenoptera > Halictidae > Lasioglossum > Lasioglossum lativentre. The sequence goes on along the minus strand of OU744355.1, from coordinate 32,907,927 downwards.
GACGCTCGAAAACTATTCAAATAACACGCGAGCTGGGGATCTCTGTTGAATTCGTTGGAGTACCCTGCCGGTAGCAACATGAAAGCTACTCAATCACACATTATTCTCGAAAATTATTTAACGACACGAGAATCATCAGATTTATTATTTCAGGCAGCTTACTTCAGATCGATGCTTGAAACGAATCGGAGAAAATCGTTATTCCGACGCTAAATGAAAAAGGAATCGTACTAGCCGCCGAAAATCTGGGCTCAAAACGAAAACATATCTTTGTACAAGGGATTCGGGACGATCCGGATTGCTGGTCGGAAGAAAACGGGGTTGGAATCCCGAGGTAACTCGGGAACTGGTTACTCCAGCAATTTTCCAGCGCGGAGCTGTCCTACGTGTTTGCGTCATTAGTCTAAAACCGGCGGTAAAATTCGAGCGTGGCTGGCATCGCCGGTGACACGTCTCTCGTAGGAAGAGCCTCGCAACCAGTCAGCCAGTCATTCAGCCGCGAAGCCAGCCGGGTATAATTCCTCTCGTCGCCATCCAGAACGGTTGTTGTCGTGCTTCTCGGCGGATCTGCGGCGACGCCTGCCGTCGTCGGCGTCGGCGTCCTCCTCGTCCTCGTCTTCGTCCTCGTCCTCGTCCTCGTCCTCGTCCTCGTCCTCGTCGTTCGATGTCCTCTTTCGTCCTAGCAGCTCGCGCCTCGATAATTAATTTTACGTATCCCGTTTACAAGCGGCCGAAGCGGCTGGGTAATCCGATTTCCCGGCAGAGTTCCCCGAGATTGTTCGCGAAAATTCTACCTCGCCGCCCTCGCATCTTCCACCGAAATCTTATTTTACGCCGCAGAACGCGACTGGTCCAATAACACTGCAAAAATCACCGCGATGCCTCGACTTGTGCGGAAAAGATCTGCGAAACGTCGCTAAAAAATTCATCCCCAGTACCAATAATGAATTTCGCAAATTCGTTCTACTGACGCTACGGCGTTCTCAAAAATCGTCTTCGGCCCGGAAGCTCGCGAAACTTCTCGAGGGCAATTAAGAGTGACCGGACACAGCCGCGGACGAATGTAATTAATGTGCCTCGTCGCGAATCTTGATAGGAAAGTTGCTAAGTGACAAAGTTTTCGGCGAGCGCGGGCTAGAAATATGCGCGTACTTTTCGCGCCCTCGCTCGTCTGCTATTCCGGGGGCTCGGTGGTTAATTACCAGATTTTCTAATCTCGGCTGTTGATCGGTCGGAATTTTTAATGCGTCTCAAAAATAATAGTGATTTAGTACGAGGGCGCGCGCGCGAGAGAGAGAGAGAGAGAGAGGGAGGGTGAGAGAGAGAGAAGAGCGGGCCACACCGCCGGGTCGATAACTGGCTTTTTTCGGCACGCGAGAACGTTTTCGAGCCATGAATCGAGTCCGGCTAAATTAAGAACTCGCCGGGGTCATGAATCTTTCATTAAACCGCACCGGGCTCGAGAGCCCGAACACGTTAATCGAAATATCTTGTTTGCCGCGCGGACGGCCACCTATCGTCCGTTCTTTCGTTTCGATTGTCCGACTGCCACCGGAAATCAAGAACGAATTGCGTTCCCGCCTCGCCGACAACTAAACGAACTATTGCGCTGACCGATCTCTTGAAAGACAGCTAACTGTTTACGGCAACAGGATTTCGAACCTCTTTTTCCAAAAAATATTTTTCTCCCTTGTCAAAGTAACGTGGACAAAAATCAATGCCGTGGAAACACGATCCGGCGTAAATATTGACTGGTGAATAGAATTTATTCGTCCCGTATTGCATTATTATTGGCAATCGTTCCCGCCCAGAGAGAACGCTATTGTATCCGCACAGTATTTCTATCCGAAGTTGATCTGATAAACTAATCTGTATTCGCACAATTCCGGATTACATTTCCACGGTGCACGGTCCTTGATTTTCCCACGGAACTTCGGACCTTCGACTACAAGCCTCGACAAAAAACCTTGACGAGCATTTAGTTATGTAGTTGCAAAAAATCCACCGATGCCGCTACGTTTTAACAGGCGCGAAAGTTTTATCACACGCGGCTGACGCGCGACATCTTTCCTTTCTCGAGGCTTACGAATGCGTTCGGGAGAAGCATTTTTCATATCCTAATTTTTTACGTGGAACCGGTGCCAAGTGGCGAAAGCGAAAATAACAGGAGCAAGGGAATCGCGTATTTAGAACGCTTGAGAGTCGGGCCCGTGCGTTCCGTTCCGTTTCTGGAGATCGAGTTTCGAAATGATACGTCCAATTACGGGGCACAGCGATCACGCGACACGGAAAATCCCGTGGAAATTCGGAAAATTGGCGACATTTCGGTGTTTCAGCGTTTTCGGCGGACGTAGCTGTCGTTTCGTTTGGTTGCCGGGAAATCATATCCGAGCGACGACTCCCTTCCGAATCGATAGCGCTCGTCTCTCTCTCTCTCGGTTTCCGAGGCTCGGCGACGTCTTGCGTTTCCCGATAACCCCTTTATAGGACTCGGCTTCCGTCTGACGTGGAAAAGCCGATACGCATCCGGTGCCCCGTTCGCGTGCGAGCATCCGTCAACCGTCTCCGCTCCTCTGCTTAGCGTTTCGTTCAGCTCCAGATAACTCTTTGTGCACTAGAATTATTTCGTGTGCTCCCCTGTAAAACAAGAATGAACTGTGAACCAGAATTCTTCCTAATATACCTTTTGATGGATTTCATGTCTGTATTTTCTCTGTAAAACAAGATTATGTACCGTAGAGCTAAACGTAACAGTCAAACGGTCGAGATAATGTGTTTAACGAAAATATGTTTGGGAATAATCATTCTTCTGCTGTCTCATTGCCAGTGACGGTGTTCGTCCGCATTTATTATACTTTATGGCTGCCCTGCCAGCACAGAACCATAAAGGGGATCTTCTTATGAGTTTGGATATCCGCCAGGTGCGCGAGCCCTGGTATTTATAAGAAGTAGAAGCGGTCGGTCATGATCAGACGCGTCAGCCAATTCCTCTCTAATAGCATTCGTTGATGTTTCAATCAGAATTTCAGAGCCACGGCTGCGTGAAATTATTATTGACAATCGCATCCAATGGAATCCTTGCTCAGGAAAGCGCGTACACTTAGATTTACCGGGATCTGCAAAACTTTACGCCCGTCTAACTTGTCGTTGAGTTACTGTACTACTTTGGAATTGCATAAATAGCAAAACTTTGAATAACAAAAATTTTCGGCCGTCTGACTTGTCGTTCAGTTGCACTACTGAATTTTTCGTGCTACCTCTTCCGCTATCATATTCGCCTAATACAAAATCCAATTTTCGAGATTTTCGAAAATTTTCGGCTTTCTACTAGGAGAATATGACAGAAAAAGAAGTGGCACCAAATTTTCCTGCCACCTCTTTTACTATGATATTCTCCTGATACAAAGCTTAATTTTTTACCTAATTTGAAAAATTTTTCTCTATCCAAAATTTTCGAAGATGTTAATTTAATTTTTCTATCGAATATTCACGAAAAGAATTAGAATTTTTAACGTGTGTTCCGGTGAGATGAGAAGAAGGTCCCTGGGAGGAATACGGTGACGTAGGTACGAATGCGCAGGCGATTGGATCAGAGTGGCATGGGGCGCCTCGCTCCACACGCATTTTCGTCTCTAATCGAAATATTGGCTAGAGCGTTCACAGATACTATGTAGCGTGTGACGTCAAACGTAAACATTGGGACTACGGGAGCGTCAGAGGTGCGGATAGTCGGACCTAATCTTCTCATCTCACCACGAAACATATACAATATAAAACAAGATAGAATCTTAGACAATATAGAATATTCAGTTCTTGCTAATACGCCTAAATCCGCGAACTATCGGTAACATGGTGCGCGACACCGAAATTATACGATGGATCATAGAGCCCCTCGAAGCCTAGATAGAAAAGGCCCATGAGATGCAATGTTTGTACTGATCTTAAGTCTGTGAAGACGTTGACTAACTGTTTCGACCGGTAATACAGGTGATATACGCCGGTAACTTTTTTATTATTGCTGCAGAGCCGGAGGATCGCGAGGTAAACGAAAAAGCGTGACTGTAATTTAGCGTCGTAAAACGCGAGAACGCGAAAGGTGAAGAGGTGAGGCGAAGTCGGGTGTGGGTTTGTGTTGGGGGGGGGTTTGGAAAGAAATCTCCTTGGACGGAATAAATCGCTGGATTTTCAGATTTATCGGGCCGATCGCTCTTATAACAGGAGGAAGTAGTAAACACCGTTTATGGACAGCCGCTATTCAAGCAGCCAATATAACGCATCGCGGCCTCTCTTCGGAGGGATATAATCTAAAATTCGTTCGTGGCACAATTTCAACATCGGACCGCGATCGATATTAAAGTCCATTAAACCGGTAACCCGCGCTAACGGGTTTCAGTCGCCGTGTCCGACCCGTACGCGGGGCTGTTCCACTCGACGGCCACGCTCGAGCGAAGGTATTAAGTAGTAATCTCCAGGCATGATCGGGCTGCGTTCTGCCGGCCGATAAAAGCGACTAGAAAAAACGATTTAAGGGCGAAAGGGGGACGTCGCGCCACTTTCCACCATTACCGTGCACGCCGGACCTTCGTCGACCAAACTTAATACACGTTTGTCGCGTCCGAACTAAGCTCAAAGGGATTACCGAGCCCCCCACGCTCTCGATTTCTCCATACCTTCTACCACATTAATGAATAACAGGACAATCGGAAATGATCATGCATACCTTTCCTCCATCGTTAATTCCACCACCGACATCTTCATGCGAAATAAAAACTTCCATCGAAATATTTAAAAAAAAAAATGGAAAGTTTTTTCTTGCCTCTTGAACATTTTTAATCTTTAATTTCATCTACTCAATTTCGCTATAAATACATGAAATTTTCACTCTACCGATGCGATCTTGTAAAAGGGTTTTCCAAATCATACGTCTTTTTAATGTGACCGTTGATTTTTTAATGCAGCCGATGCAGTTTGTCAGTCTTTATTAAAGGCTGCTAAGCCACTTACCGCCAGAAACCATTAACTCAGGAGCTATTTTAATTTGAATATCGCCTAGTGTTCCCTAATTACGTTAAAATATCTCCTGAATTATAATGGCTTTTAGCCGTAAGTGGCTTAGTACTCTTTTTTTTGTGAGGAGTAGAGCAGTGCATCGATTACCGGCGCGGTCTGAATATAAATATGCGAGCCGATTTAAAAACACATTGTTCTCTTGGCACACTGACATTCATTACCGAAGAGACGATCAATTTAATCTCGTACGCTACTCATCCTGGAACAGCCTTAATAAAACTGCTATTTTAAAATGTGCCTGCTCGTATTTCCCTTTGAAATCGGTCACGATCTTTCGCGACCATCTAATACTTTTAAGAAGCTCGCAAGTAGGGTTGACGCTTTCAGTCTGTTTCGCGATCACAAAGTGCCACGAGGAATTTGTAGCAAAGAATCCAAGCCGGGCGTAGAATCGTCGGTCGAAAGCTGGGGCGCATTTCTCAGAGTGAAATTTCGAGATGCGGTGCATTTGCGCGGTAACAACGTTCTACCTCCGAGCAGCAGCTGAAGTATTTTTATTGGTCGAGACGCGTCTCTTCGATCGGTCGATCGAGAAAAAGGAGAAAAACCGATGGACCTCCCGCGCGCAGGTCCTCGAGAGGTCCGCGGGCACATTTTATCAGAAGCCGGCGGTAGAACTGCGAGACAAAACGCGCGGAAAGTACTTTCGACGGACGCGGGGATAGAGAATGAGAGAACGCGTTCCGGCGGAGTTTGATAAATTTGAAAATTCCCGAAAGAGCGGGGAAGGGAGAGGAGGTGCGCGCTGAAGGGTTTGAACGAAGCCAGGCGAAGCGGAGCGGTAATGCTTTTCAATCTTCGTAGCCGGACAGGAGCGGGCTAGCAGGCGGGTTCGCTCGCTCGCTCGCGCAGTTTTACCGGAGTGTCGGGCAAGCGGAGGCATTAAGTAGTAATTTCCAGGCATGAGCGGACGGCAAGTTGGAGCACTCGGCCGGCCCCGGGTTAGAAGAGAGCGCAAAAAGCGAATTAAAAGAGAGGGGCCGCTGGCCGGCTGCCGTGGTCAGTGGTTCCGCCAATCGCTTTCAAAGGATCGCCGTTTCGCGCGGCCACGAACGATCGTTACCGCCGTTAAAACGGAATCGACGGCGATTCGCTTTTAACCCGGTCGTGAGAGAGAGAGAGAGAGAGAGAGAGAGAGAGAGAGAGAGAGAGAGAGAGAGAGAGAGAGAGAGAGAGAGAGAGAGTTGGACGTTTCCAGCCATCGTGTCGTGGCGGTGGCGGCGGCGGCGGCGGCTGGAGAGAGACCGTGTGACAGTGAATAATTCGCCGGTTCCGGTGGACGTTTCGTATCCAGCGGAACGCGATAATAATAAAATACCCGGTCGACGTTGAGCAGCTAGCTTGCTCGCACTGGAAACCTGCCGATTCCGGCTTCTCCAGTTAGATTCGAACCTACTTGTGATATACTTGATCCGATCTCTAATCGTGGATCCTTTTCGGATTTAGGCGACGTTCTCAAGATCGATAACTCTGAAACTGTTAGTTTATTAACTTCCCGATTCATAGGGAAGTTACTGTAATTTCGACTGTAATGAATCGCGTGGATGTTGTTCGATTTCGTTGAAAGGAGCGCGGTAACGGGGGCAAGGAGCCGATGAATATCGATCGAAGCGCGTTAGGAAACCGATCGGCGCGGCGCGGCGCGGCGGGCCGCCTCCGTTGCTTTGCTTTTAACGAAGGAACAAATCACCCGACCGGCCTGGAATTTCTCCATTGTCGGCACGGGAGCGAGCTCCGGCTCCGTACGGCTCGGCTCGGCTCGGCTCGGAACGGTACGGCACGGCACGGCGCGGCGGCGATGCCCTTTTCACGGTCTTTCGGCTCGCTCCACTTTTTCTCCCGCCTCTTTTTTCCCCCGGTTCTATCTCTCCCTCGACCGTACTCCACCTCCTCCGGGTCCTTACAGCGGCACAAAAGCCTTCGAAAAATATGTCAGGTCGAACAAAACGAGGCAGCGCGCCGCGCCGGCTAGAGGAGCCAGACTATGCGAGCTTGCAACGCACCAACGGCAAGAACTACCCGGGGAAAGATGAAATCCTCCGCCGGCCATTTTCTACGATCCGTGAGGACGGACATCCGGGTGTAGGAAGTACAAATAAACATCCTTTCCTCCTCCCTTACGGACCGTCGTCTCGTACCAACTACAACCCACCGTCAAGTAGTTTCGACGTTACTCGTTTTCTTCCAGCCTTCACGACTGGTTGCCCACAACCTACAGGCTTATGTGCTTCCCTTTTCTCTTCGGTCTCACCGACTCTCTCGTCCCTTTTTCAATCTCGTAAACCGTGTCCTTCCCTCTACCTCCTCCTTCTTCTTCTTCTTCTTCTTCTTCTTCTTCTTCTTCTTCCACCGCACGCTCCTCTGTCTTTTATACGTTCTACTCGTCGTCCGAAAAACCTTCTCTGTCCTTACCAGCTCGTTAAGGATACGCGCCTTCGGGAGCTGCGGATTGTATCGAATCGAGGGTGAAATTGCTAGAGCTCACCCTACCGTTTCCACCCCCACCCCCCTCATCTCGCCTCCTCCACCCTCTGGATTCGAGAGCACACGGGATCTCTCTGTTCAATGTCGCGCTCCTTTGTCCCTTTGTCGGCCAATAAAAACACACAGCCGTTGGCGATCTTTTCCGTCGATTTTACCCGTGGGTTCCATCGAGCCAAATATTTGTCCGCGCCAAAGGAATGTTGCGTTACGCAACGGAAACAACGGAGCACGCTGTAAAAACAATCGAAAAATGTCCGGTGACGCGAGATCGAACAAACACATCTCTCGCCCCGTTGTTCGCCTATCGACGCCCCCACCCCCCCCGCCCCCCACGTAGTTCCTCCAACCACCCCCTGCAAAATAGCCTGCTCGATACACGGCCGCGCTTTAATTCGAGGTGAGTTTTCTCTAAGCTTTGGTCGGTATACAGCCACGGGAAAGCAGCGACAGCACGATTTTCATGAATAATAAAAAGGACGAAGTGCTCGAGAGCTGACTCTCGTTGCTCTCTCTCCTCCTCCTGCTCCTCCTCCCGCTCACCCCCCCCCCCCCTCCCCCATCGCAGAGAACCACCCACGCCTCTCCTGCACCGAGAGCACCGAACCAACCCCACGATCTATCTATCGCTTCCCTGAGAGGGAACAATGTTTTTTCATTCTCCTCAAAATATGCTAGCCTCAGGCTCTCGAGGTCGCCCCAGCCCCGCCAGGATTCCCTACTGTATGTACAAGAGGAAGCGATTTTTCAAGATCCACAAATTTTTTTCTATTCGGCGGCCCGCCATGCTTCGGCTCGGGAAAATCAAGACGTCCATCGAAAATTACAGCGATGCTCGACAATCCAAGCTGATTTCATTCATTTAAGACTCTGGGTCAAAATAGACCCGGAGGGTTAACCATCGAATACAGAAATGCAATTAATTCTGGGCAATTATGAACGACTAATCGTTGCAGATAGAAATCGTACTGCAAAGAATTCAGAATGGATTAGATAGAAAATTTCACTGAAGAGTGAACGTGTCGATTTGATCGAACAGTGGTCGAGTATTCAATCGGTTGGCTTAAAATTGATTCTACAGGAAAAAATTGATCGGAAACGAGGAATACAATTTTTGTATACAATAGATCCTCTCCTGAGATAATCGGCTTTTGATGTTTGCTTGGAGCGCACGCTACTGAATAGGAATAGACCAGCGTGTCTGATCACCGCTCACCTTTTCTACTTCCTTCAAAGACCAGTCGCCGGGCGTCGAACGAATATTCAGAATTGATTATCCGTGAAAAGAAGCGCGTCGGATGACAAACGTTTCCTCTGTGTCTCCCCATCTATTTATTCGCGCAGAATAATCTTATGCATTTATATCGTCTTTGATCTCCTAGAATTCAGATTTGAAATTTAATAAAATTTCCATCATCTTTCATAAGTCGGAGCAATGTATTTGAAAGCGTAGTCTCGTCGAGCGATATCGATAAATAAAACTGATTCTAACCTCGAAGATCGGATAGGTATCTCGGAGGGTTATGAACTCGTTACTGGCCCCTGAGTAGAACGAGGATTTCTACGAGCAGACGGAAGTAGAATAGGAACGGGGGGAGTCGTAATCGCGGCGCAAGCAGCCCCGGGAATCCTGTACTCATCTAGCCCCGCTAATAGTTTCTCAATCGATTCTGCCGATCGAAAATGAAGGGGGTGGTCGTTAAAGAAGTTCCCAAGTATCCTCGGTGGCCCGGGACTTTTTCCTGGTCGACGAATACCCGCGGAAGTTGCAGCAACGTCTGCGAACTATTGCTTCATAACCCCCGAAAAGCCCCTCGGAGCGGAGACGAGCTTATTACGCCCGAGTCTTAACGAGCCCTGATTGACCGCAACGAGGAAGAAGACGTCTCTGCGGGTCGTCCCCGGTTCTTTCTGCACGTAATACCCGCGGTTTCCTCCGGCGTAACAACGTTCACGGCCATCACCGTTGGGACTGACGACCCGTTTCCCGCACGAACCCAACGCGAGCCTGTTCCTAAACTCGCGAAAATTGTCTTCCGCAAAATCGGTTTCCTCGTGTCCTGTTACCGGGACGAATCGATGCAGCCAATTAACGCGGCACCGAACATTGAACCATTTTTCCTGTAATATTCTATCAGAGCCTTATCAGTCTCGAATCAACTCAATCCCTGAGATTTGCTCGGAGAGCGTGTGAATTTACTCTAGATCGAGTGGTGGACTGGTATTGTTGACTGAAAAACCGAGAGTCGTCGAAAACGTTAAATAACGGCCGAAGTCGAGCTCGTCTCGGTTCGTTGGACCGTCGCGTCGCGTCGCGTCGCGTCGCGTCGCGTCGTGCTGATTCCCAAGCGTGCCGGCGAGTGTTTAACGCGATACGAGCCGTTCGCGAATGTTTTAAAGGTATTCAGACGGTCCGCTTTATCCGCTGCGCATTCCGCGTTTTCTCCGGATACTTTTTTCTCTCCGTTCAATCTCTTCCTACCTTGGCGGTGTTCGCTCTCTCTTTTCTCCCCTCGGCGCCTTTTTCCGCGTTTTCTGTTGCTTACGCCACTCCCTTGGCCTCCCATTCGCTGACGCGTCTCAGACATTAGCTGGCATTCTCTGGCACATCCCCTTCTTTCGCCGTCTCATCCCCTTTTCCTCTCCGTACCCGGCAAGCCGAAGCCCTGAACAAGCTTTTGTTGAGCTTTTGATGGAGAGATTCCGCGCTTTGCCACGCTTGTCTGGAGGCTTCCTTCTTCCTGCACTTTTTTCTTTCCTGTTCCGCGGCACCGCCGGCGACGTTCTGGCCCCAATTTCTCACGATCGAAAGCCTCGCTACAGGCTATTCGGCAACTTTTCCATATTAAAGAAAACCGGCGGGGAGGAAGGGAGAGGGGACCAACCGGGTTTGCCAAGAGCCATTACCCACGTCGGAACAACGCGAAACTCGCCACCACGCGAGCATCCACACTGTGATTTTCTATAAAATAGATGGAATTCGTTCGAAAATTTTCATGTCATGGAATAAGTTCGAACTATTAGTGTAATAATGTATAGTCGACGGATGCGTGAATTTTGTCCAGCTTTTTGCGATTCTGGTGCGTCGACGAGCAACGTTCGAGTTGCTCTCTCTATCGCGAGAGTGGGCTCCGGAATATTCGAGGGATACGCGCGAATAATCATCGATCCGAGCAAAACGAGCCGGTCTTGAAAAGAACTCGTGGCCCGACCCTATTTGGAGGATCATTCTCTCTCTCTCTCTGTCTCTCTCTCTATCTATCTATCTATCTGTCTCGCAACCGTACCTACTAGCAGGCGCGGCGGATACACGGTGTAACCCGCATTACCCTGTCTATCGACGGGAAAAGTTTCGTCCTTGGGATCTCGAACGGCTCCGGGATCTCCGAGCCGCGAGCAATTCCAGCCGGTGCCGGTAGAGCCCTGCATTCACCGGAAATTTTTGCTTCCTTTAAATGAAACGCTCGAAAACGGTCGAATGTGCAGTGGGTCGTCCCGCGGATAGAACGAGAGGGAAAATAAAACCATTCCCCGGGCTGCTGGCTACTTATGAATTACTTAAGAATACGGAGCGTGGGCTGAATCGACGTATTTACGGGGGCTCGCTTCTTCCGCGGGCGAATTTTTCTGAAAGCCTCTCCCCGGCCCAACGACCCGGCTAGGCTCGCCGAAAGTGGCTACATTCTTTCGTTCCTGCCGGTTCCTACACGGAGGAGTTCGAGGGACCGGCCAACGACGGAAACTTTCTCGAGAAAGAGAGGATTCCGTTGGATCGCGCGAACACTATAGTATTCAAAGCGCCCCCGAAATCGTGCGCCGATCTCTCTGATCTTTCCATCCGTGAATCACGGACCGGTTAAAAATGCACGTCCCTACGCCCGATTGATACGCGCGATTTCGGAACGCTCTGCACGAGTTGCTACAGCAGATTCTTTGAGAAAGAAACACGTATCACGTTGATCGGGATGTGCATTTATTTTCATACGTAAATAATTATACGGAAAGGAGAAGGACAAAACTTTTTAGCCGACGCAATAAAAGAGAAATGTTTTTCTTTTAAATCTAATTTGGAAACCCGTTGGGTACGCACACGGTATCGAATTCCTATTCGATTGGCTCGCGTGTCTGTGCATAACTTACCATTTCTACTTCCAACCTCGATTTTAGAAACTCTGACCTGGATCGGAGCTTGTTCCATAGGTGAATATTGCGTTATAATTTTTTGTTGATATATATCTGTTGATATCTATCGAATTATTTATTTAAACAATATGTACTATAATTTATTGAATCGTTAGTACTGCTTTAACAATGCTGTCCTTAACAAACAATAATGCTACCCTTAACCAAACAATACTATTCACGCTCCACACTTCATACAACCTCACCGGCACACCGTTCACACGCAAGAGACCGCGATTCATTCGTTTCCCGCTTTCTAATCATGCCGCACACTGATACCAACCTTATTTAGCACGCTCAAACCTTTTACCACACTCATACCAACATTCAACCTTCTCTCTCTCTCTCACTCGTACCAACTGCCTCACTATAATTATTACCAACATTTTTGATATTAGAAAATCCCAAATACAGCTTCCAACAATTACAGTCGATTGTGAAGAAAATAGCTTGCTCCTAAATGCTTGCTCCTACAACTTGAAATCGATGATAGTCTCCATTTTGACAGACACAACGAATCGCAAAAATGCCCTGGAGGGCTCTCGATCGTCCCGATACGGAATTCGTTGTATATAGATGCCTGACCGATACTTGAAGCGATTCCACATCAAAGCAAATGTCCAGACGATCGGTGACCCAGACTTTTTAATCGACTGGCTCGCTCATTGAAAAGCCGATACGCACCGGTTGGCGCACTCGTGCTGACCCAATTGTAGACACCTCGTTAAACGTACGCGCGACTGCGAGAAGGTAGAGAGGTGGGTGTGTGCGCCGTTTTGCCGCGGAGTCGAATAATTTAAGAGGCGGCCAAGAACGCCGCGCACGGGTGCCGCGAATATAATCAGAGCAGGGGACCTGTTTTCTTTTTCTTTTTTTTTTTTTAATATTCCCTGCTTTACGACCACTGTATATCAGACCGGGTCGCGGGAGAGAGTTACGCTTCTATTTGCGGCAGTTAAATATCCGCGCGACCGATTCGAGCTGCAGCGACTTAATAACCGACTGGCAATGAGAACGCGAGAGAGGAAGGGACAGAGAGAGATAGAGTAGAATGGAAATTCGTTCGGCGAAATGGCCTCGGTAATTGCCATCCTGGCAGTTTTCCCTTGATCGGCGAGAGCAGACGGTTCCTCGGGGAAAGCGATCGGAAAGCGGGATCGTAAGAAGGCAAAGTTCCTCAATTCTGGGCCGTTCGTTCGGCGCTTAACTCGCCGAGAAATGCCGGATGTCCATTAGTCGGTGAACCTGTTTCAATCCCGATCATCGAAACCGAACTCTCTCCGGTCGAACATCGTCGCACTCCGAGCGAAGTAGGCGAAGCACGTCGCATCGGTACGCACACTCGCGACTTCCGTCGTTCCAACGACTCGCGCAATTCCATCGTACCGTGCACACCGACGAGATCCCACCACCACCACCAAACCATATCATATTTTCTCTAATGCATCGGATTAATTAGCTAATGGACCAACGAATATTTGATATCGTGCTTTCGATATTTACATTTATTTCGTAAGCGTCCAGCGTTCGTGCGCGAATTCGCGATATCATTAATATGCGTCGCCAATCAGTTTGTAATTTGAATCCAATTTGTGGTGTAACTCAAATTTGCTTGCCACCGCCGCGTCAGTACGACCCGACAGAAATTTCTCCTGGCGGACAGTGACGCGAGTCACGATTTCGAAAAAAAAACAAATCCATCGACAATATTGATTCGCTGTATTGCTGCTACGATTCGCCCGATACGCCTCTGTGCTGCGCTGGAATGTTAAGGCGCGATTTTCCGCGTACGTCCAGAATCGGTAAATTCGCAATTAAAATAGTTAAATCTTCTGGTAAATCTTCTCGTCACAAATCCATCAAATTCTAATTATGTTAACATTTGTCAGATGTCATGGTCGAAATGAATCGAAACTTGTTACCTTCACTGTTATTAGAAGATGATGAAGAGGATAAGGAAAGTTGTTTAACAGTTTTCGAGCGAAGGGAAAGGGAGGAAATGGAAGATCGCTTGCACAGGGAATCGAGGCAACTATTGCAAGATTCGATCGAGGAGGGACTCGCGCCGATATCGGTTACACAGTAATTGATTCGGGTCGTTCGACGACCGCGTATCCAGACACATCAATGATTTACCAGCACCTCCGAGACGATAGATATCGCGCTCGCCACTGGCAAATTGCTCAGGGCAGATAGGCGACGCGCGATACCGACCGCCATCCGATCGCTGCTACAGTCGTTTCGCCTTACAATGGAATTATTGCCTTGCGGAATTATTGCATAGTGCTCCCATGGGCCGACGGGAACCGCTATTGCCGAATCAGGGACACTAGCAAGTCGAAACCGCAGTGTTTCACTCTTCGTTTTTACCGTTCGAATTCAATAGCTTGCTGCGCAAACCATATCCAGGAGATTGTTGAATTCGTGCAGCAAACAATCTTTGTGAAAGTTTATTAGAACCATCTTCCTCTGCCTATTCAAAGAATCGTTTGTACGAGTCAAATATTTTCGCGAAAACTACACCGCGGCAAAGTGTTTCGTTTAAAGAACCAGTCTTCTTCCGCCACAGCTTATTAAAAATTAAAGCGGCAGCGTTATCGGACCACGCGTAACAATTAGCTTTGGCGCAACGAAATCCGCGTTTGAGACCAGCGGAAAGTGTCGTCCCACTCGCACAAACTGTTTGCTCCTTCGAGCGTTGTCGTGCTATCGCGATTTTTCCACGCGTAATCAAAGCTCGGATTCTTTCGGTCGCGGCCCGCCATTGAATCATCGAATATCAGCGTACCAGGTTTTGCACTTTAATCATCGATGTTCCGCGCAAGCCCTCCATTTACTTTGCCATCGATAACGCGGATTCCCCGTCACTTTCGCTTTTTCCCGGGCCGGGAAATGTGTTTCCGAAAATCCGAGCTGCCTCTGCCAGACGCGTTTATAAATGGCGCGAGTCACCGCTACGAGCGTGTATCCGTCGGCCGAAATGTTTGACGCTCGAATTTCGTCCCGGTTAGGACCAGCCAGATTCCACCTACCCCTCTCCCTCTCTCTCTCTCTCTCCCTTTATCTCCCTCTATGCTGCCGGTTTCGAGAGAATTCGGAAAAAAATCGTTATTCCGCTATCGGACGCGCAAAGAATTTCGCGTCGAACTCGTTGTCCGCGTCGTTTATTCGCTCGCTTTGCCGACAACCCGACAATCCGTTTCAACCGGGTGTTTCTTCGCGTTGTTTTCGTCCGGTTCGGCTATGGGAAGCTCGAAGCTCTCGCGGCCAGAAACCCCGAAAGAAAACGTCGAAACGCAAACACCGGTATTACCGACTCCGCGGGGCTTGTTTGCAAATCGTTACCGGGCCACCCTTTGGGCCATTTTCGTAGGATTTCCTCGGTCTCCGGGAACTTACCGAGTAGGTTGCGGCGAGCCGAGTGTAAGAACCGGCGAGCAACCATCTGAAAAGGTTCTCGCAGGGTCTCCAGGGCAAATAAAGGGACCGCCACGCCGCGCCGCGCCGAGTCGGGCCGAGCAGGGGCCGATGTGTACGGCCGCGCGCGTCCATCTCGCAAGCTCACGCGAGAAAACGCCGCGGGAAAATAGACCTCGTATCTTTATGCATTTATAACGTTCCTCGAATATACAAGGAAACACGAAACCACCGTTAAAAATTACCATGCCGAAATTCCAAACAATTTTTATATTATTAAATTTATATTTCGCGATAAAAATTTAAAACACCGCGCGCCACTACAACGGCAAAAGCGCCCGATTGCATATGCATTAGGTGAATAAAATCGTGCGCGATGAGAATGTTCTAGCGAAACTAGAAAATACAAGGAAACATTTATGGACACGTGCACCCGAAGGCGCCGGTCAAAATTAGCATGCCGTAATTCGAAACAATTTTTGTATCACTAAATTCGTGTGTGATGGTAAAAAATTTAAGTGTGATATGATTAAAACCGCTCGATTGCATATGCATAAGATGAATAAAATCGCGTGCAATGGAAATGTTCCACGTCGGATAAAACGTCTGGGTTCTGGCGCTAAAATAGCTTCGAGTGCATACGATGCGCACAAAAATGAATGGAACTTTTATGTGAGTTCTGACGAAAATACATGTAATACGCTCCTTGGAATTGGTCGACAAAGACAATTAATAGGATCTTTGAATAATTTGTGACATACGTGCGACGATTGTACGTGAAAAACTAAGTCGAAAATGTGTAATGGAATTTTTTCATACGAGGCTTCAGTGTCGAGAAAAATAAGCTTAAAGAATCGCGTGTTGTCTGACCATAGCGCGCCTTTTCTACTTACAGACGCTCGGAATCTTCGGATGCATTATTCTCGAGGGCAGAGCCTCGTATCAGAAAATTGTATTCTCCATTTTCGGTGTAGTTTTTCAAGTAGAATGCGTAGGTGGCTTTAGAAATATCGTTCATGAACGGGACAAGGGGAATAATAGTGAAACACTGGGCCGTGTTCGCGGCTCGTTTCCTTTCCGGCCACGTACCGTAGTGTCTAAGCGCGTGATGCATTTAGCGCCGGTGACCCTGCGCTTGATAATGCATTCGGATCCGTTCGCTCGCGTGTACCACGGGCGGAATGGAAACGCTCGCGACGCGTACGAGGCGCATTTATTTTTACGCCGCCGCGTGGATGGTATGGGACGGGAAGAAAAGTGTGCCGATCGCGATGCAGCGTGATGAGAGTAATGGCCGTTTCAATTTAAAACGATCGCTCCGGCCGGCATAATACCGTGGCGCTTGGCGTTCGTTCTCTCTCTCTCTCTCTCTCCCTCCCTCTCTCTCTCTCTTTCTGGTAAAACTGAACGAGAGGGGGTGTGGTGTAGCGACCTCCTCGAAGCCACTGCGAAATAATTAATTGATGGAAATGCTCGGTACGGGAATATCGCATTCCTGAAAAGCGAACGCGATTGAAACCGGGAGGGGAAAAAAAAGCAGCATCGGTAAACTTTGAGTTTCCGATCAGCCAAGCTTCGTTTTCCCTTTATTCCCTCCACCTACTTTTTCTCTCTCGGTCTCTCTCTCTCTCTCTGTCTCTCTGTTACACTCTGTTTCTCTTGTCGGCGTTACGCCGCGCGCCCCCGATATCAATTCTCCGCTGATAAATCTCCGGCGGCACTTTATATTCACGATATTGTAATCGGATGAATAAATACAAGCGCTGGCTGTAAGTCGTTCCATCAAACATGCATAAAGGCACGACTTCGATTCAATTGATAAGAACTAAGAGGTAAAGAGTGCTATCGACTCCCGGTCGAAATGAAAAGCTTCAACAGGCTCGCGCACTTAATTTCCTCATCGTTACCAAGCATACCTCCTCTTGCTACTTTCTACCCCTCTCCTCCGCTCCTCTCCCGTCCTCGCTCTCTCTCTCTCTCTCTCTCTCTCCTCTTCTCCTCTATCCGTCGATCGTGTCGTCTCGCTATCTCTGTCCCCGTGTTTTTCTTTTATCGACCCGGCCTGAAACCCGTCGAGCGAGTACTAGCCGCGAGTCCCGGTTTCGTTTCTTCTGGACAAGCGTAATGCGTGCAGAATTAATTACGAGATCAAAAGACGATTTAGGGTGGCTTTCTCCGCGCCGCCGCCGTCCTCCTCCGCCTTCCGTCTCTCATTCGAGACGAGTTTGGTCTTTAGAGCCTAATCCCCTAGAGCCGGTACTCGAAACCGAGCCACTTGATGCAAGGCCTCGTTAAGATGAGTCGACTTGAATCGTTCCTGAAGGGGTAGCTTGAATATTACGAGACCCTCTCCGCTCGCTATTACACCACCTGCTGCTGGCTCTTCCTCTGCCTCTGCCTCTGCTTCTACTTCTACTTCCGTTGCCGTGCCCGTTATTCTAACTTCGAGCGTCCGCGTTAACCTCGTTTCACGACTTTCGAAAATCATGGCCGGGATCCAGTCACCGATCGCGATCCTCGTGTTTCCCAAACCGTAAGAACACTCGTAACCCTGTCCAAGGTGTCAACGAGGTCCACAACGATTATATAGTGTAACGTCATCGAGTACCATAGAAAATTTTGGTTATTGACATAAGGATTAATTATATTTGCTCGTGACGGCGATGTAACGTTTGCTTTCCCAGAATTGCAAGGGAAAATTATGTAACTAATAATGTTATGCGGTGATACGTCAGAAATTATATTTGTTATTATTCAGGCAACACGTCGGTGTAACAAATGTGGACATAGCTGTGCGAACGGCGCGGCGCATCGCGGTGCAGCATCGTAGCGGAGTTGCGAATGGTGGGGCAAGTTCCTCGGTTACCGATCTGTTAATTAAAACTCCGATAAAGTTGAAAAAAACACCGGAGAAAGTTTGACGAGCGGCTGAAGACACGAGTTTAATTATTTTCCCGCGGATACAGCAAAAATTCGACTTCCACATTGACGATACCGGTGCTCTCTCGCGCGCTCGCAGAAACTTCAGCTAGAAGCAGAAATTGCCGGGTTGGGCGAGAGCGAACCGGGCGAAGGGAAGCAACTTTTCTTTCGGTCTTTTAGAACTTTAATTGCTCGATTCTACGGGCCTGTTCTCTCCTCTCCGGTTTTCTCTGCTCGCGGAAAATTCGCCCATCCATCTATCCATTAGGTATGGCAACGGTTCTCGCGGAGTCCGTCAAAGGAAAAAGGCGTCTAGCAGACAGGCGAGCCAGAGCTAAAGCCTGAGCCAGAGCCAACCAGCGAGCAGAGCAGCCAGTTCCTGGCGCTAGTTCTCGCGCGCGCGAACGAGAACCGCCTCTCTCCGAGAGCCCCGCCGGATTTAATTTTCCGATTTCGCCCCGTCGCTTATTTCGCCGGTTTCGTTTTGGAGCCCGATTTACTCGTCCCTCGGCCGAAGGGGCGCTTTTCCCGCAAACTCAGCCAATCTCCCCCGTAGATCGATTTCTCTCGAAATGACGTAAGACGCGCGGGCCGGTGTACCGGTCGTATGTGCTCGCATACCTGCACATTCCCGTCTAGCCTGCACGTACGAATATATATATATATATATATATATATATATATATATATATATACATATATATGTGCTTCCGTGAAGAGCAATAGAGAGAAAGAGAGAGAGCGAAACTCGCTGCATCGTCGGTCGCGCCATACGCCTGAATTATGAAGCCGCGTTTGCACGGGACTTTTACGGGGAATTTTAACCAGTGTAGTTTATTGGCTCGTTCCTTATTGAGGCGTCTCTCGCGCGCCAACGACAGGAATGAATTAATTCCCGCTTCCGCACCGTCAGCCGGCCACAAATTTCGCGGCGACCTCTCTCCCTTATCCTTGCTGCCGCGCGATCATCGTCCACCGCGAAACCTTTTAATGCCCGCTCAGCTGGAAACCCGGAGAATTTCGCAGAGTGGCGGAATGCCGGTGAAAAATGCGAGTTTAATTCGTCCCTTACGTACCCCCCTTCTCTCTCTATATCTCTATCTCTCTCTTTCTCCCTTTTCCTCAAAGCTTTTATGGCCACGGAGTGTCTCGTGAAGGAGTTCAAGTAAACGCCAGGGGTCGCGTCCCATCAACGCGAAAGAAAAAACCGTAGGAGACGCCTCGGCGCGGCGTTTCGTATCGAACGTAATTACGGTTGCGGCACCCCCTGCTGCCATTCTCGATGTAGAGAAACATCGGTTGCGAACCGCAAGCCAGCCGCTGCCGTGCCAATACTTCGTAAATTGAACTACCGTTCGCCTCCGGCCCGAGAAGAGCGTCGGGACGGCAAACTCCCCGGTTCCCGACGTCTTCCACGCAAATTTTCGCCGAGCTTCCCTTCCTCTTGCCACCTTCGATCCTGCATGCTGCGGATTCAAAGTTTTCCAGCCGCCGAACAGGTCTGCTTTTATTATTTATGGGGAATAATTTTTGTACGAGATATACTGTTTTCGGGAGCCACGTTTCTGGTCCTCTTGGATAAATACATTGTACATAATATCACGATGAAAACCTCCAACTTTCCGAGCGTTTCTCTTGGTTACTGTTCGAGATACTCGAGTGAATCAAAATGGAAATTGTAGGCACACTTCTGCCGTGTTTTGTGTATTTTTTCGAAATTTTACATCAGCCATTGCGGGACGAAAAAAATGTTGAGGAGCTTCACCTCCCGGTTCCTGAATATACAATGTTGGAAATTTTATTTCTCGGACGCTACATTCGTACAAATAAAATATCATATTGTAGATGCAAATTAGCTACAGTTGATGTATTTTTTTCAAAATTTCCGCTGACTGGTAGAGACCCAGCCGCGAGGGTCAGCCGAGTTTCCTTTTCCGCGGTGCATTTAAAAGGAGAGTCCCCCTGCCCTAAGCTCGGTCGTTTCACGAAAAGTCTCTTAGGTGGCCGGGCGGAGCCAATGAATTTTCAAGGAAGAAGCGTCGCCCGGGAAAAGAGCAGAGTGGAAAGGCGCGGCGTGTGGCATCGTCGGAAAAATCAATCCCCGGTTCGCTTTTGTTTGTCTCGTTTCGGCGAGCGCGGCTGCCGCGCGAATGTATCGTGATCTTCGCGAGACGACGCTGGCATTATTAAGCAACAGGTGATCGCTTCGCCTCGTTTCGGCTGGCAGACATGTATTTTTCCTAGACAGGGAAGCCCGCGCGAGTTCTCGCGGGCTTGTCGGGCTTGATGAGAAGCCGAGAGCATCGAGCTCGTCGTTGTCCCCATCGAGATAAATGCAAAACGATTCCGAAGCTGTCGATCCATCGACGAGCTCCTGAAGCTTTCCAAAGTCGGACACGGAGCGCCCCGAATTCTGGGAAATATTCGAGGAAATCCCCTCGACTCGGCCGTAATACGAGAATAATGATCGTTCCCCTACCGAGCCGAAATTTCAAGATCGCCGGGCGCACAAATATCGCTTAGAGGACCGTCGGAAAAAATAATAATACGTCCGCCGGCTGTCCGCAGCTGCATCTACATTTTGATGGGAAAACGTGACTGGCGGGACGCGAGCGAATATTCGACGGCAAACAAGAAAGCGAAACGGAACCCCGTGGT
Organism: Lasioglossum lativentre; assembly: GCA_916610255.1. NCBI lineage: Eukaryota > Metazoa > Arthropoda > Insecta > Hymenoptera > Halictidae > Lasioglossum > Lasioglossum lativentre. Next base: position 32,887,197 of record OU744355.1, on the reverse strand, counting down.
GTCGGGGGAGGGGAGAGAAGCGCGGAGAACCGGGTGAAACGGGTGAAAACGAAAAACCGATCGGCGGACGACGACCTAATTAGAAAATTCTCTTCCCCGTGAAATCGATTAAGAGTTTGCGGCCAGGCGAAAGTTGGATCGTTCGTGGCGTAGATATATTTCACGGTGAAATATTCGCGGCAAGTTCGCCCGGGAAACAAGAAAGGTTTATGCGGCAGCTCGCGGGAGCTTATCCTCGAGGAACTTATCGAGGCGAAAGCGGCTACGAGAAAGAGAGACGGAAACAGAGAGAGAGCGCGCGGCGCTGTTCGTTCGTTCGTTGGCTTCGCGACAGCCTCGAAAGATGTTTCCGCGCGATGAAAATCTTTCCAGAAGCTTTCCAGAGAAAACACCGTTCCCGTGACAAGCACGCACTCTGATAAATCGCAATTTTCTCTTGCCGGTGGTGGCATCGTGCCCGGACAAAGCCTTCTTACCTTTCCTTCGTGGCCAGAAAAAGAGCAGCGTAACACGAAACAGAGGAGAGAGAGAGAGAGAGAGAGAGAGAGAGAGAGAGAGAGAGAGAGAGAGAGAGAACAGCTCGAGAGGAGGAACCTTTCGTCGGGGCCATTCTGCCAATTTCCTTCGGAGTCTGTTCACCTTAACCGAGCTCTCCTGTCTCACTCTCTTTCTACCTCTGGTCGCCGTACTAGTCACTCGTTTTTTCCTTTGGCTCTCTCTCTCTCTCTCTCTCTCTCTCTCTCGCGAGCTCTTTCTCGACGGGCCACCGACCAGGCGGCTGGGTTTCAACTTCCAATCCCTATGGAGACGCGAACAGTCGAGCCGAGGCCGTCCGCCACTCGGCCGTACCGAAACACTTGAAAAGTTTCATTCAGAAAAGACGCCCGGTCGAAACGAGGGGCAGTACTCTCGCTCCAGAAAAGGACAGAGAGCTCCGCCTCAGAATTTTAGGGAGCAAAGCCGAGCCAGACTCGAACCCGCGATCTCGAGATCCCGGGGAATGATCAGCCATAAATATGAAGCCCTCCAACGAAAAACCCTGAACTTTACGAGGAGTTTTCTTGATTACTGTTCGACGTATTCGAATGAATCCAAGTGCAAACTGTGGGCACACTCTAACTTTAACTTTCAGATTTTTTTTCGAAATTTTAACTCATTCATCGAGGGTAGCAAAAATCGTTAAGGAAAGCACTCGTTTTCTATCCGTTTCAGTGGATATATGGAAGTTGAAACGAACGAGATCAATCTCGAAGGTATTCGAATAGAACAAAAAAAGTAAATATCATGTCCACTAATTTTTTCAAAATTTTTTCTCATTCATTAGGGGTACAGAAAAATATTCTAAGTAGCTTCAAATCTCTCTCTCTCTCTCTTCATAGAAGAAAAATAGTGTGGTGAAAACCCTTATTTCCATAAGGATCTTTCTCGAGCACCGTGCGGTGTATTCAAATGAATGAAAATCTGACAGTAGAAGGTGTACGTCAAATTTACCTCTGGTATTTTCTTCAAAATTTTCGCTCACCCGTTATGGACAGAGTCAATCTACCTCCCAGACTTTAATTTTCTCTAAATTAGAGACAAGAGCAGAGTCTCGTCATCGCAGCATTTTCCCAAAAAGGCAAACGTACGCGCGACAGAATTCGCAGTGGAAGGATCTATAACAGGGGAAACAAAAATGGTAGAGAGCCGCGAGAGCGAGCAAACGAGGGTAGAGGGATCGATAATTCGTGTTAGGTGTGGGGGGTTGCGAATTGCGGGTGCATCGACGTAAAACGGTTAAGCGTCACTGCTTCGAGACGTGACTGAGAGACAGAAGAAAGTCTGCGGTAGGCGGTAGATGGGTAGAGGAACGAGTCTCCCGATGTAATCGCATCCTCGTTATCGTGTTCTTCGCGACGTCGTCGTCGGTCCATAGCCGGCAGTCGGCGCTGTCGTTTTCGTCGTTTGTTCGTTGAGAAATCGTCGTGGAGTCGTTTGGGAGTCGGGTCGATCGAGACGGTGGGAAACTAGTGGAGAACTATCCAAGAAGCAGGAAAAGCGACGAGGGAGCACAAATTCCGGCGAGATCGTGGGATCGGCCGCAAACATACCGAAATCTCAAGAAAACCGCGAGACGCGACCGGCGAGGGCGATCGTCGAAGAGAGAAGCGATCCGGGAATCGAGAGGATTCGCGCGTTGTCTGACCATGGCGCGGCTTTTCTACTTACAGACGCTCGGAATCTTCGGATACGTTGATCTCGCGAACAGAGCCTCGTACCAGAAAATTATGTTCTGCATTTTCGGTTCAGTTTTACAAGTAGAATGCGTAGCTAAAAATTTGTTCGTTGAGAAATCGTCATGGAGTTGTTTATGTTGATCGAGACGAAACTAGTGGAGAATCAAGAAGCAGGGAAGGCGACGAGGAGGACAAATTCCGACGAGATCGTGTAATCGGCCGCAGACACGCCGAAATCTCGAGAAACGCGGAGCGGCGAGACGCGTCTCGCGCGCGGCAAGGACGATTGTCGAGGTAAAGAGAGAAACGATCCGGGAATCGACAGGGACAATGGGTTTACGGAGGAGAGATGGTAGATTCCTGGACGCCGCCGGTTGTATTGTCGGCGGTGGCGGTTGGTAAAAGCGGCCGGCGAGGGAAGGAATTGTTTGTCGCGAGCCGTGAGCTAGGAGGAGCCCGAGAGGAGCGAAGAGGAGAGGAGAGGACCCGAGGGACGGGAGGGAAGAGGTCTGTGGGCGATTTCTATTGTCGCCGGTGAACGCTCACGGTCGCCGATATAATTGGCGCCGCCCTGCCGGATAACTCGAACGATAACGAGGACAAAAGAAGCCACGCCGTAGAAGAAAACAATGGAAGAAGACCCGCTGCTGAAAGTACGGCCGGGGCCGGCGAAGAACGACGAGCGAGTTCTTCGGGGCGCGATGACACGCTGCAGCTCAGCTCAGCTCGGCTCCGCGCGGCTCCGCTTCCGTGCCGGGTTCCGAAGCTGAATCTGACAGAATTCAACGGGTTCGTTCGTCGCTTTCCCCGTTCCGACGATGAACCGGGCGCAACGGAGCAACCTTTCGGCGGAAACGCCAGCGATTTCCCCGCGTTAATTGTGCTCGTTAACGAGGGCAGAAGGAAAAATCGGAAAGACGACGCGACGAGACGCGCTGCCCGAGCTTCCTCAATTGCCGGCAAAACCCAGGCCCCATTGTCGCCCGACGAAAAACGATCTTATCTCCTCGCGATCCTTCGCTCATCCTCTATTTCGCTCGGTTTTTCGCTCTCTTTCGCGCAAGCCGATTCAAACGACGCTGCTATTCATTCGACCAGAGTCTCGTTGCAGCCCTGAATAATTTGTAAAACGTGGAAGATGACGCTCGACGTTCGCTGAAATGCAACAAGCTATCCGGCGCAAGAAAGCGGAAACATCGTTTTGCGCGTGTTTAAAGTTACGCGGAGATTTATGGCTGTTACTGCCTCTCCTCGAAGGATCGTCATCCTCTTTCTCACTCTTCCTGGGGGGAGGGGCGGTCGGACTTTTAAGAATTTATGTGGGTCAACATTTTGCGGCGCTCGTCCGAGTTCGAGCAGGAAGCGAGGACGGTCCTTTTTTCAATTTTTATAGGTCACTGATATCGTTTTAATTGAAGCGGATTCTTCTTTTTTTCCCGACCTTTCCTTCTCTGTTTTTCCGTCTCCGTTCCTCTGTCTCCGACTCATTGTTCGTGCCAGAAACGACGAAGTCGTCGTCGGTGACGGTTCGAACGAGCCCCGATAAAAATCATGAGGGAGGACCGGTTGCGTAGACCACTCGAAGCCCCGTTTATTCGAAAAGTTCGCCGTTGCTCTCGATCCTCGCTGACACGCGATGGATACCGGGGGCCGCCGCTATCCAACAGGTTCTTCCTACCCCTCGGCTCGGCTCGGCTCGGCTCGAAACGTATTTACAAGCGAGACGACCAGATCAAACTTGGGCGAAAGTCGTACTCGGGAGGCGGAGAGCCAAGTTCCGAGACCGAGTTCCGGTTTCTCTTTTAATTGACGAGATTATAAAAGAACGATTTACGGAAAACCACCGCGCCGCGCCATGCCGTCTCCCGTCTCCCAGCCGGCCACCACCGTCGATGGTAATTGCAGTTTGATCGTCGGTCTTCGGATAACTTTCACCCAGTTCGCGAGCCCTTGTAATCATTTGCCGACGGAATGGTACGGAACGGGGAAAGTCCGATCCGAATTTCTCCACAGAATCACAGGGGACCTCGCAGAACAGAGAGAGATACACGAGAACCGTGTCTTCAGTCGGTTTCGAGAGATTCCTCGGATGTACTCTCTCACTCTCTCTCAGTCACTACCGTCGTGACTACTCTCGCAATTATCGTGGCCATCGAAGATTCCAACGACGACGCGACGGTACTACTCTACCGGCGTCCCTACGAAAATGGAACGTCTCTTTAATTAATCCCATGTGACACAATTATCGGCAGATTTAATTATCGAAAAAAAGAGGAAAAATTGTCGAGGAGTTAGCTTGCGGCGCAGCACAAGCCCCATTGAAACAGAACCAGGACCGCCGCGAAGTTGTCGGAAACTTCGAGTGCGGCATCCTCCAACTTAAATTTAACTACGAGCTCACCCTAAGGATTAACGCAGTATCGTTGTAATTACGGCGAAGAACAAGGGCAACTCGCCCCCTCAAAACAACTCGAATTAATCCTTCTTTCGTCGCGCGTGACGCGTCCCGAGATTGTCGTTTGGTATCTCGTTTTTCTGTCCACAATACTCTTGTAGTCTTAACATGATTAAAGGTCCATTAAAATTTACCATTCGCACACTTGGGTGAACTTTAGGGTCGTCGGTAGCCACTCGTCGGGTACATTGAAATTTAGGGTTATTTCATTTCTAACTGGACCATCTTGAAAATCGTAATGCTACTAATATTATTAGCGGTTAAGAGAATGGATGAAGAAAATTTTGATTTTGCGTAAAGATCCGTAATGATTAATTACGAGTGCGAATATCGATGAGGAGAAGCAAGATTCCACGGTAGAAATTTTCGATTATGTTTCGGTGGGCGAGTGGCTTTGGCGCACGTGAAAAAGAAGATAAATCGATCGGCTTCTTGCCGTAGCGTCCGAGAATAGAAATTTCGAGGTATAGAGCGTCGCGGGTATTTCTCCCGTCCGTGGGGGTCCCCTCCCGCGTCCCCCATAAACCGTTTTACGAACTTTTTCCGGTATATTGAATTCTGATTCCATTCTCGAGCACTCGGACACCGGTATATCCGGTCGCATCTACCGGCATCAGTGGACCGTCTTCCCGGACGAGCGAGCCTCTGTTTCTCGTCCGGGGAGATGGGGAACGGGAATGGGATATCCTCGCCAGTTCCAATGGCTTTTCCTAACTTTCGATCCCACGGGACTGACCGCGGTATGTCTGCCCAAGGTACCCGTGCCCGATTCTATGCGGACCACGCGCCGTCCCGCTTACTTTCGAACCTGGTCCGATCCGGCCCGATCGGTCTCTCGTATTCTACACCGCGTCGGACCTATAATCGACGAATCGAGACTTCGATTTCCATGCGACCGGAGAATACCGCCAACGGGTCATTTCCATAAAATTCTTGGAATTAATCCACACACTTTGTTCCGTTTCTCAGGAAGTACTGTAGAGTTTTTCCCAGACGAGTGAAAGGCGGAATGAGTCAGAGCGGATGTTGTAAATCAATGAATGGATGAGGACGGATGCCTGCAGCATGGTTTGGGAAAACTTTGGGTGCAAATGAAGAAGAGCGTTTGGGACAGAGTGGGCGGTTTCAAGTGATCTGGGTTTATGGCCTAGGTTTCGGGGAACGCGGCGTAGCTAAAGGTAATGAGTGAGTGAGTGAGTGAACGAGTGAGTGACTGAGTGAAAGAGAGATAGAAGATAAAGAGGAAAAAGGCAACGAGGGTGGAGACATTGGAAAAACACGACAGTCTGAAAGTACCCTTGCGAGAGTCAACGACGAGCTTTCAGCGCGCGAGTACCGAGCAAAGTTTAATTGTAACTTAATAAACTGTTTTCGTTATTGTTAATGTTATTAATTGAGAGAGTTTCTTTTCTACCACGGTAACACGTGGGATTTTGATAAATTAATCCTACAGTGCCGTCATAAACAATTTCCAGATTCGCAGTGTCATTGTAAAAGGGAAACTTTCCTTTATGAGATTACATTGAGATGCACGTGGAAAACAATTTTATGAACCTCGTGGAGTCGTTTGAATGTCCAAAATGTAAAAAAAATTGAGGATGACTAATGGAACCCGGCGATTTTCTTTCTGTTACAGGAGATAAACTGCCCAGCGGATTCCCGTTGATATCCCAATCGCCGTCGGCCAAGGCGGTCGAAATCGGACACAATACCGTCCTCCTTTGCGCCGCCGTCGGATCACCGCCACCCATTATTTCCTGGGTCAAAAACAAGCTGCCCATCGACCCGACCAACTCCCGCTACACGGTCCTCGACAACGGTGAGTATTTAAATCAGCTCTACCACCCTCTCTACCTACAGCTCTAGCCGTGTTAAACCGGTGGTTACATCCTCCGCACTCGGAATTGCACGGCGCTTTAATTTGCCGAAAATAACTCCCGGTTTTCCAGCGAAATTTCCAGCAGAAATTCCCCATTCTTATTCGGCCGCCGTTATTTCTGCCGATCGTCCATAGTTAAACTGGATTTTGCGAGAATATTATTATAAGTCTGACGGAAAACGTCTCGATCGATCGTCGCACCGATCTCAACACCCGTCGCTGGTCTCAAAAACGGCAAAAGCAGCAAGCCCGCCGTAAATCCATGCTAACTTTGTCTACAAGGCGCTCCCTCTCTCGCTGTTCTAATTATCCTGCTGTTCGTGGTGTTCCTCGAGGGTGTGCTTCGCAGCCCCGAAGACCGAAGAGTCGCGAATAAGCCTGTAAATCATCGTGAGATAAAGTCTATTAACGAAGATTAAAGGCGCGGGTGTTGAGAGAGAGCCCCGGGTTCAAGTGGATACGGGAGGCTGCGTAAAGGTCGAGGGGAAGAAAAATATGGATGGCGTATAGATCGAAGATGTTCGGTAGAGTGGGTCGGGTGCACGAGAGAGAGAGAGACAGAGAGCAGGTAACAATGGGGTGAAGCCCGGTGGCGCGTGTCATATCTCGTCGAGTGCCAGAGTGCGTAAGTCACTGTCAACTCGCGGTAGCGTTGATCGAGTGGTCACGCGATATGGGAACATCCAGCACATTCATCTCGTTTGCCGAGAGCGCGCACCTGCTCTGCTCTGCTCGCGAAGTATGGTTCGTGTCTGCTGGCGAAACGGGATCGATATCATCGACGTTTTCCACCGAAAAATCCTCGAAAGATCCGATGACTTCGGATGACGGTGGTAGAATTCGCGGCCGTGCGATATACACCGTCTGACCTCGCGCCGACTTATACTACTTGCTAGTCTCTTCGCGCGCGATTCATGCTATTTTCAGGGCTCATGAGTACCCTTGAGCGAATGTGACACATTTTTCATGGGTTCTACGAGCGACTTCAAATGAAGCTAAAAAATTGGGACAACCTGTTAGGCGAGTCTTCTGTCATGGTTGAGGTCGGGGAGCATCGAGCATGATCGTCGGGTCTGTTCGAAGACCGGACAAAAGGAGAACGGAAGGACGCGAGCCGGGTTTCCCGCGGCGAATTCTTGCGGTGGGTTTCGCGTTTAATCCGCGGGACGCCGAGCGAAATGTCGTCGACAGATCCGGACGTTAATGAGGGGCCGCGATTCGCGAAATATAATTCGCGATAACGGGGCAAACGAACGAGCGCGCGCACGGCCCCGCGGTTTTCTATATAGAACGCGAAGTTGTTTCGCTAACGCACGATGTAACCTATTATCATTATTTTTCCGTGGCGGCTAGCTGCGATACACGTGCGCGCACGCATGTATACACGGACATGAACACGAACACGTACGCGCATCGACGAGAGAGACGAGGGAGGGTGACGTTCACACAAATACACGAGCGTCGAGCAGGCGTGTGTGGAACGTTCACTTTGTTTTTATCGCAATGGCGGTATCATTATCGAGCGGCACGTCACGTAATACCGGCGTGCACTTGCCCGACTATCTTTACGGCGGCCGGCGCAGTTTGCCTCGACGTGAAAAGTGTACATTAGATGCAGGAAAGCCGGCTGCATACACGCCGGTATCGTTCGCCTGTATCGCGCGCCCGGTTACGTGTACGTGCATGCGTTATGCATACATCCCGGGGCCCGCGTATTCCGAGTACAGACTTCGCCATAAAATTCGTTACGACCGGAGCACTCACCGCGACGCGTAGCGTCGCGACACCGCTCCGCCGCCCTCGACACAGTCGCGCACGACATTGAAACACGAGCCTCTCGCGATTAACCCTTTCGATACTGACTTCTACGCTCGCCCGTCAAAATTCTGCATTGATTCGCTGCCTCGCCTTTGTAGAAGCGTATCGGTAGCAGCGAAACTCGACAAAACTTTTTGCATGTTTGGAAATTTATTATTCCGAGTCGACGCGTTGCACCTGTTCCACGCGACGTCAGGCAATGCTTCTTCGTATCACGATAGAGCCATCACCGTGTTTTAATGACTCTTTCACCTGTCGTCGTTTAAGGCCTTCGGTTTCTAGCCTGTTTCCTTATGTGCTCCGCCGTCTGACTAATGCCGATTAATTCTACTTCCGTCTGACCAACGCAACTACACCGATCACCGTCTCAATCATTATGCTTCCTTGGAAATGTATTGAATCGCGACACAAATTCGTTATCTTCGATCTATCGCGACAGCGGTATATTTCTGAGGTAAACGACAGAATCACAAATTTTCAGATTTTTCCGAATGGCCTGAAATTGTTGAACCGAAACCCGTGTGCTCGAGCAACGGGTTCCCCAGGCTCCTGGTTCCTCGGAGTTGCATATACGCGCGTCTCGGAGTACCCGGTGCACCGGAGACCGCCACGTGTGCCCGACTATAGCGCACGTTCGTCGATCTTACGACTCTCGGAACTGCTGGCGCATGCATCGCACGTATAAACGGGGATATCGCGTGCGTGCTCGTGTCCCCGGGTCGTGTCCACGTGCACGCGGCCGCCGGAGCCGCGTTCGCGGCCATCTTATCGGAGATTCTCGCGCCGGGGACCTTGCCAAAACCAACAGCACCCTCGCCTTTACCCTATTGGAACGGAAATTTGATCGGATACGACCTGGCCTGACCAGAGGACTCCATCCGAGAAATAGTAAAATGTTTTCACAGTCGACGCGCCGGAAATTCCCCGATGCGGTACGCAGATGCTATCGAACACCGGAAAAAACCTCCTGGGATTGAAATTTGAACGCCCGCTTAAAGAACTACTGCTGCATTAAGCAAAACAAACTACTTGCATGTCTTGCTATTCATTTTATGGATGTCCAACTGTAGTTTTTAATTTGTTACGGTCTGGACAAGGTTAGTGTGAGGAAACTTCTAACACTTCGTTTTTAACCCCGTTCTTCACCGTCGTTCGCAAGCTTATTTTTACTGGCGTCGTCCGCATAGTGGCGTCGTCTGCATACTGGATGGTCTAAGTTCGTGCACGTTTTCTTTTTTTAGGAATTTGTGTTTTAATAGGTTTTAAAAAAATTCTTGAATATTCCGGCATGTTCCCGGAACATCGTCCACAGTAATTTTTACGGGCCACTTGTTACCGATTTTTAATGAAATATTGCACGGTATTCCATATTCTGTATGTTTACCGCAATCTATTCTCTCTTATCCGAACCCCCAGTCGTATTATTCGCAGTACTATTATCTTATTCGTCTTTGAAAGTTTTTTAATAGTTACGCATTTGACTTCTCGTAATCAATTTCGAAATATTCCTCACAGTCAGCACACGAGGCACGTTGTCCCAGAGGGGGTTAAGCATGAAATAATGCCTGTATAAAATTCTTTTCCGTGCTGTGGTTGCATAGGTGGTTGTTTTTTGCCAGTTTCGGACGCAGTGTGCGTGGTTTCTGCGTCGCAGCGGATGCGTCTGCGTGGAATCGTGACCGAGGTGGTACGCGTCGGGTTGGAAGTTGCGAGGGAGATGGAGGGAGAATACGGGAGTAAGGGCGGGTAGGATGACAAGCTCGATGCGGAAAGCATTCCCCTCTAGTCGCATCAGTCACTCGCTCTCGCTCCCTTAACGTTATTCGCGTGTCTTCGCGGCAGCGGCGGCGGCGGCGTTGGAGAAACCCCCCTCGTGCCCCCGTCAATACCGTTAGAAGGCGTACGCCGCCGCCACCATACGGTGCCGCCTCGCTACGTATATCCCATAAAATATACGGCTTAATGTATCGCAAAAAGTACACGACGAGGGCAATGTACTTCGCCGCGTGTATCCGCGTACTAACTTCCCGCGGAAAGAAAATGGATGGCACGGGGAAACGATGCGCGGCCCGAAGAGGCGGTAGGGGTAAGGGGGACGACGGGAAACCCGGCGAGAAGAAGGGAGAGACAAAGTGTTGCAGGAGTCGCGCGCGCAAGGATGGTAACGCGTTTAACGACTAAAAGTCGTAAGGCAGAGCTCGACCGTTAACGAAGCCGACCGCCCCACGGTTTTTGCCGCGGAGCGTTCCTCGCGAAAAACCGGCCCCACGTTTGCGCGCGACTCGCTCATTCTAATTCCCGCTGTAGAAAAAAAAAAAAGGTTATGTCTGCCCGGACGAGAAATTATTTGTTCACACTGTACAGCCTAGTTTCGGGACCTGTTTTCAAGCTGGGCATCCAGAGTTTCTTCGCTATGCTGCTTTCTTGCCGGGCTGATCTGTTCGGAAAATAAAGGAGAAAATTGTAGAATACCATTGTTAATTATTAAACTGCGGATTTAATGGATTATTATTATAGCAGACGCTGTTAAGCCTGCGTCTCGCAGCTTCCGAAATTACGGCGAATATTCCGCTGTTATCAATCACGGTCTATCGATACTGCTTGGTCGACCTAATAAATTCGCGAGTACGGCGGCCCGCCATTGTCGGCGCGGTGCGTTAGGTTCGAGGGTTGAAATTTTCATGGGGCCGACGTCTACGGGTATTGTTACAAGTCCGCGGTAGTCATTGTTTGCGTTCATTCGTGAAAGTAGGTGCGCGCGGCCCGGGCAATTCACGCGGAGCAATAGAGGGGATGTGCTGTAGCCGGTTATCGCGTCGCGGTGCTCGAAACTGTGTTAAAGCGTCCGGGTATCGTTAAATTCCGCGGAATCCCATCATCCGTGGTCGATGGCGAAGGTCCTCCGTGAAAAGTTCCGCGCGTTGGTGGCCGGGTATCGTCGCGGCGGGGCAGCGGCATCAAAAATCAACGAAAAGCGGAAGTAAAAGCCCGCCACTGTCGTTTCCCGGGGGTGGGGAATGTAATTCCGAAATTCTTTGCGGCGCCGACGGACAAAAGGCCACGGTGAGCAGGAAAGAGAGAAAAAAGAGGGTGAGAGAGAGAGAGAGAGAGAGGCGGTGTTACGCGGCCGGACAATGCGGTCGCGAATCTCCATTTCCGTTTATCGCGCAAACGAGACAAATTAATTAAAGTTAGACACAGGCCGGGCACGGGGTCTCGGTGCGAGCGGACAGCGTGACGCTGGTCCGCCGTATTAAAATAACGGCCGCTTTGCCCCGGTGTCGAGCACTTTACGATAATTGAAGAGAATTAAACTGCCGCGGATTCCCCGGCACGCGAAATAAACCAATTTAACGTTTCATTAGTCCTCCGGGCGGGCGTTTACGAGAAGACAGCGCGGCGACCGACAACCACCTATCGAGCGTCTGGTTTTCCGTCGCGCGTTCCCGTTCCTGTTCCCGTTCCCGTTCTCGTTCGCGTTTTCTGCGAAGAGGGAAAGGCGGCAACATCAACAACCAGCCGAAAACCGACACAAAGGACGCGACTCGTGTAATTACGTGGTAAACCGAGCCGAGCCACGGTGGAGGCTCGACGCATCGAGAATCATTAAATTATATTTCGCGCTTCTCGCTCGTAAAGCCACAGACTAACGGGAAACGACGAGCAACGGCGAGGAGAAAACCGAGGGGGCGACGAAGACGACGACGGGGAAAGGCGGATAAAGTAAAAGCGCGGGGGGGCAGTTAACGCTTCGTCAACACTCATAAAATTCCCAGCATTAAAGCTGCGAGGCTTGATGAGCAGGGCTGGGAAGTTCGAAACAAGCCCGGAGGTACTACCCACCGGTGCTTAACACCTGCCCTGGGATTCTCGGTGTTCGCTCGCCAGCTCTCTCCTTCTTCCGGGGCCGGCCTCTTATCGCCCGTTTTCTTCGAGGCCCGCCAGCTCGCTCGTTTCCCGTTCTTAATTCCGGCATAATATCGCCGATCGTTTCGAAACTTCTGTAATTGTCCGTAACGATAACGCAGGGGTGCATAGAACAAGAGAGAGAGAGAGAGAGAGAGAGCGCACGAGAGAAAGATTGGCGCAGAAAATCGTTGGTAATAACCGACGGGGCAACAGGGATCGCGAAACGCGTTATTTACGACGCCTCCGTCGGTTCTTTGCCCGTGCCCCCGTCTCTCGATAATCGTGTACGACACCGTGCCCCTAATTCGCCACCGTAAACTCGCGTTACGTCCTGCCGAGAGAAGTCCTCCCGCCTTTCTCGGGGGCAGGGGGATGGTTTTACGCCTCGCTCCCGACATTCGTAAAATATCCTCGGGGCCGAAGTTTCGCTAGTCGCGAGCTCACGCGGGGGAGGGGAGGGGGGGGGGGAGAAGAAGGGCAAAGTTCGAAACAAGCCCGAGGTGAAACGAGCACGTCTTAACACCTGTGCGCTGAAATTCCCGGCGTCCGTCCGGTCTTCCTAGCTCCGCGCTCGTTCCTTTGCCCGACACGTTACGCGGCTATAGAGACCCACGATCTCCTTTTCCGCCGTGTTTTCCACCCGAGAACCGCCTCCACCCCGCAACCCTCCCCATCGCCCTTCTTCTAACCCCTACAACCTCCGGAACCTCCCCTCCGGCCATTAGACCACCCTTCACCCACGGGGGTTGACTTATGACGCCGCCGGCTCCGCACCAAGGGGGATTGAGTAAGTTACCTTCCTACCCCTGCGCTTATATTCCTGCCTTTTCCCGCGACCAGACCGAGCAGAATGCTCCGGGAACCGAGATGAGCCATAGGATGGATACTACCGCCCGATTAGATCGACTATTCTACCTAATTTTGCGCCATTAACTTTCGGACAGCGAACCATTGTTACAACGGTCAGTCGCAATAATATTCGGAATTGTTCCGAAACAAATATTTATCTCTTTTGATTTTACATAGATTTTCTAAGCGTTTTCATGCGGATAAATTCAGTCACGTGCGCTCATAATGGTGACATTGTGTTTATGATTAGTTGACTCTTTGTCCTTCCGTATCGTAACATGAATCAACTGAATATACAAATACGACACTTACATATGCAACGCATCGATTTCCATGTCATAACGCGAAGTGACATAAATACATCATCAGCAGCCGAATAGTAAATGTACGAATTACTCATCAGTTAATTACGACACTTGCGACACTTTTCAAAAATCTACGCGTACACTGACCTTATTATGCGGCTGTACCGGATGTAGAAATCCCCCATTGTATTTACAATTCGAACGCTAGAATTGAATGCGACGAAGCCGTCACTGGTGAATGGTGTTGTCGCAAAAATTGATTTACACTCGAGGGAAATTTTCAATTTCGATGATGCTGCGCGACTCGAGGAACCGGGGAAGCTCTCCCGCAGCAACGTGTGCATACATACAATTAACGGCTCGTTTCATTGCCGGCGAATAGGAACGACAAGACGGTGTGTGGGAACGTCAACGGGTAATTCGATTTCCTTTCTGGTAGAACGCATTCGCGAACCGACACGACTGCTTCGAATCCTCGCGAAAGACGTTTCATACCCGCATAATCTTCCCGTCTCCCGTCATTCTCTCTTATATAGCAGCGAACCGGGACGCATCTGACGTTAATGCGACCCAACACCAGCACGCGCGCGCGCTCTTTCTGCAACCCCTCGACAAGCCGAAACGTAAACGTTCGTCCTCGTCGAAAATTTCCGACGTTTTTTCAACGAACACCGAGTAGTCGTGACGAATCCACTCGACGATCGATAGGGAACGCGAGGAAGACTATGAGAAATCGATTTATCGACTTGTTAAATTCCTGGAATATTTTCACTGTTTCGAACTCGATCTCTTGTTGTCATAAATGCACACAATACGCGAACAATACTCTTTGTTTTAATACTCGAGAGAAGCACAAGGTAGTTCTGCCAGCAAAAATAAATACAAAGAGGAAAACAAAGTTTGCTGGTCGGGGGCTCGGCTTTCGAGAAAATCGAGTTTGAAAATTCGTCGAGCGGCATCTATAAGAAGTAGAAACGGCGAGCCGCGCGCAGACACATTAGCCGACTCCTATCCAATAGCAGGAGTGGAAACTAAGCCTTGGGAATTTCGTCGGACACGCGTCGTATCGAATGAGAGTCTTCTACCGTGTCTGTGCATGGCTCGCCGTTTCTACTTGCAGCTGCTAATGCACGCGTGCTCGAGGAATATGTTCGTGCTCGAGTTATCTCGGAGACTAACCTGGCGAGATAGAAAAATGTTACTTCGAAGTTTCTCTGTCGTTTTTATGTAAGGAATCATCCGTGGAACATTCGGAAGGTCGAATTTCGATGGGACGAAAGAAATAATCGGTCGATGGTCCGTCATTCGCGAAATCACTTATCGAATAAAACAAACGGAACGGTTAGAATATTTCCATACGGGATCGCGTTTTCGAGCACCGAAACGGAAGGACCGCGGTAGCCGAGTGGTCGACAGGAAAGCCCGCGGATCCAACGTAAACATATTTTCCGTTTGTATTTTGACTGAATCGAACGAGCGCTCGCGCACCGTTGGAAAAGCACAGTACACGAACCGCTGCCCAATTCTCCTCCCTTTGCCTCTTTCGTTCCACTCGAGTCGAGCTCTCTCGCGCGTAATTATAATTGACTTTTGTGCCCCCGGTCGATAACTCGACGCGGGCCCGGCCCCGACCCCGGCCCCGTGTATTAATTATGAAAACGATTGAACCGGCTCACGGAAGAACGAAACAAATTTTCCCTTTCGCTCCTCTCCTCCCTATTTTCCCCGTCCCGTCCCGGCCCGGCCGTTACGACGATGTACCCTACGCTGGCAAGAGCGGAAAAAGGAACGAGGAGTGGAAAAAGCTCGGGCAGCAAGCGACGGCGGCTGCAGCCTCGGGGTAAACATATTTTCTGTTTGCATTCTATCTCAATCGAATCGAGCGAACGATGCGCGCTCCGTCTTTCGAAGTCATCGCCCACATCGGTTTCTATCTGTATTCCCTTCCTACCGTATCTCGGCGCAGTGGGAAACGAACGGCAGGGGAAATAGGCGATAGTGAATAAAGTACGAGTCGTTGCACACTGTGCGTGTACGTTTCGCGTACGTTTACCACTCGTAATATTAAATATAAGGAAAGATATTTCAATATCGACGGGGTAAACACACAAATAGTTTCGACGCTTCTTCCACCGACGCGGCGCGAGCGCGCGCGCGCGCTTCTTGCCTTTGCTCTCTTCCCTCTTTCTCTACGTCGCGTCGCCGTGCATTCCCAAGCTCGATATCTTTGTACATATTTATGCCGAGACGTCTGCGTCGTCCTCCCTGCGAGAAGGGACTCGACGAGAAACGTTTCCTCCTACGCCCACTGACAGCTGAAACGTGCCCTGCCGCTGTCTCCCCCCAACAGAAAGAAACGCTACCCCGTTTATTCTCACAGCGACGAAGCCGATTCCCCAAACGCCAGAAATTCACCGCAGATATTTGCCAACCGTCGCGCGGACCGTTACCGACCCGATTGGCGTGTCGAAACGGCGCTCAATAATAATAGTAAGCCGCTGAGCACACATCCCCTCCAACACTGTGTGAGCGCGGTGCGAAGCGAATAAAACACGGATTTAGTGGTAACACCAGATATTAGATATAGTATCTTTGAAACTGTGTTTTCGCACGATCATTGCGATAATCTTCCTTATAACAGATGTATTAGACTCCATGAACACCAATTCACGCCCAATAATAATTAAAGCATACGGCTGCAATTAACGTGCAGCTGTCCAATTTTGTTTCATGGATGTTCGACCTTAAGTGACCTCGCTAGCTTTGACACATCTTCCAGACCTATATCGCAGACTTTTACCAGTGTAACACAGTCGCGTTAGCAAGCCCGAGTTTGTACCGACGCCGAAGAGGCTCGCGTGCGACGATCGTTGGTCTGAATTCATAAAGAACCTTCTAATCACCTCGCCCCGGCGTCGTTTCGCATCGGGTATCTAATTGCCTTTGTTGGCGAGGCGTGTGTGTATGTGTAGGTAACGGACCCCGCGTTTTCTGCTTTCATTACCGATACTTCGAGAGAAGAGAGAGAGAGAGAGAGAGAGAGAGAGAGAGAGAGAGAAGCGCATTAAATGCACGCGTTACATTGCGAACTTTCGGACGCGTTTTGTCGCGACGTTCGCGGTTCTCCCCGAAGCTTTAAGCGTTGTACACCGTGTCTGGTTGTAACGAGAACGCGACCGATCGGCGAACGCGAGCTGAATAATCAAACGATGGTAGAATGAGTAGAGCCGATCCTCCGGTTTCGGTATCGGGCCGTTAGAACCCGCAAGGAAAAGGATGAGCAACGGTTTCCGGCGCTCGGGCTGTTCACGGCAATCCGAGTTTTTCATAGCCACGCTAACAACGGGCACGTGACTGGATGGGATAACAATATGACCACGCGTTCCTTCCTGGTCAGCTTACTGGAAATTGTAGATGAGGCTCGATTATGTATTCCGATCGTACGTGATATCAAACCACCTCGGCTTCTCGCTCGTGATGGAGTGTTTTCTGCCCTCGACCCCTTGCCGCCCCTCCACCTGCGTTCTCTCTCTCTCTCTCTCTCTCTCTCTCTCTCTCTCGTCGTCGCAGTCACGTTCACAACGAAACCCTATAAATCCATAGGGTCGCCGGACTAGTAGGAAAATATTTAAGGGGAACACTCGAGCAACCGGTCGGGGAAATCGATTTACTTTTCGTTGCGCGAATCAGTGCTGCTGTATCAAGAATATCATATACATAAGACATTTCTATAATGAAAATCGCGGTGGAACAAGTTTGACGCATTTTGCATCGATCAAGTAAATATTTTATTGTTTCGACACAAGCCAGTCTGTGATGTCGGAGAGCTCGCCGCTGCTCGTGGAACCGCTCCCGACGAGGTCGGCCATTAATTATCCGCATTAATTATCGTGGCGGCGCGTTCGACTAAAAAGTCTAGCCTGCGATCGACGGAAAACAAACCAACCCCCGTCGATCGTCGGTGTTTACTTTGCGAGCTTAGGGGGCGGCAAAGCTGAAGTCGGAAGTCGAGAAACCGTGGCGCGGAGAGGCCGTTGTCGTCGGGGTGTGGGGGACGGGGGCGGGGATCCGACGGGGGTTGAATTATACCGAAGGAGTGACGTCTACGGAGATAATCACACGCCTCGTAACAGCCAGTTCATCATCGTGGGGTATCGTGCTAAGGGGCTTGATGCATCATGGAAATCGCGCACGAACCGGCCAGGTCAAACTGAAAGTGGAATAGACGGCGTTTGTAACAGGGCTTTGAAACGGACTCGCCGCCCCCGCACACTCTTCGCCTCGACCCTCTCTGTCTTTCTCTCGGATAGGTAGCTTCCACGCCACTTCACCAGCCGAGCGCGTTCCTCGACCCGCTACCAACTCAATTAGCGATAGAAAAACGAAGCGAAAGAACAACCGGGGGACCGTCGGCGTAACACCGTTCTCGCATTGTTCGGTTTTCGCCCTGCGATTTGACGAATCAATATCGACCGTCTTCGGCGTTGTTCGTTTTATTTGCTTGGTGCATACGAAAATGTCCGACTTTAGAATACAAATGTAACGAAGCCTTTTTTTTTTTAAGTGACAATAGATTTATTATGACGATAATATGATCATTTAGAAATAGAGACGGAATATAATAATACCTTGACAAGTATAAGGAGTCGAGAGAAATTTCTGGAGCCGTGTTCGATATGAAACGATCGAATATCGAACGATCGCTGTTCGATATGAAAGAAATATTAAGCCCTTATACCGGCAATTTTCAGGATGTCATAATTTCGACCAGTTTCATAGATACTCGAGACGCGAAACCGTCTTCATGCTCTGGTTTCCGCGCTCTCAAAGTTTCATCGACCGATCGTGCACTCGAGGAAAGAACCGTGGCGCGGTTTCCAGAAATATCGTTCGCTGGAACGATCGAATTAAAATGCATAATTCACCGGCGGCGGGGGCGACGGCGCGCTGCGGCTGTGGGTTCTTTTCCCTTTGACGCGGCTCCGCTCAAAGTTAACCGTAAAACTTGTTAACGAACGGGGGTCTCGATGCGATGGCTCGACCGAGATATTCATCGGGTATCGTAAGTGTGATATATTTTTTTTTTTTCAAGAATCTGTTTCTCCCTTTGTTGCAGGAGCGTTGCAAATCACCGATGCCAACGCGAGCGACCAAGCGAAGTACGAGTGCGTGGCCACCAACTCCGTCGGCACCGAGTCTTCCAAGGTTGTCCAGCTCTACGTGAAAGGTAGCGAGAGTCGACCGAAACATCAGGAACAATAGATTGTTATTCAACAACAATGCCCCACCGGATTCTTATCCCCGTCGCGGAGGCTTTAACAAATTCATTACCGGGCGCTCTCGCGAGTCCGACGCTGGCAACACGGTCCGGCAAAGTCGGTCGTTTTCCAGCTTGTAATTAAAATTAATGCAACGTAATTAAACAGACCGGACAGAGGGCACAAAGGATTCGCGCGCTCCGTGGAATCGCATCGCAAACGTTACACCGGGGACGCGACATTTCTTGCGGTAACTCTGGTAACTCGAAATTTGAATACGCATTACGCGATCGAAGCGTTCTTGTTCCGGACGCGTTGTTCGAGAGGGCTGTGTCGGGAGGCACGGATTTTCAAGAAAATGATCGGTAACGTGAAACGTTCGTACAGGTTTTGCACTCGAAATTCACCAGATCGTGTCCACCGTTTTACATCGAACTGTCTATGCAGTTTTAGTATTAATCGGCAGAATAAACGAGAAGGACCCTGTTCTGCGCAGTTCGCCGTGTGTCACCGACCTTCTCAAAACTTCCGGCACCGATCAGCGAGGTGATGTTGGGCGCCTCATTGAATCTGACCTGCGTGGCGGTCGGTTCCCCGATGCCTTACGTCAAATGGAAGAAAGACCCAGCTACCGATCTAACGCCGGACGACAATCTACCTGTCGGCAGGAACGTGCTGATGCTCACCGACATCCAAGAGTCGGCGAACTACACCTGCACCGCAGCCAGTGACCTCGGGGTGATAGAAGCCACCTCGATTGTGAAAGTTCAATGTTCGTATCGAGATGGATCGGAGAGAGCCCTCCGCGTAAATCCGCAGAGATCGCATTAGCGGGCGCACGGGGCTACGTAACGTGGAACGATCAATCACGGTCGTCGCGTTCCACGGAACGGAACGGAACGGAACGGGACGGGACGGGACGGGACGGGACGGAACGGAACGGGACGGAACCGTGGCCTGTGCTGTTTCGATGACTAATCAATCGGCTTATGGCCGTCGCGCAGACACACACCGTGGACAATGCATTTTGCCCGCAGTTCCTTGCCCCGTTCGTTCGCGCCGGAAAACACGATACGCTGCTGCGAAACCCTTGCCCTGCGATTTCGTTTCGATATTCTTGATCCTTAACATATGTACTATCGGCGATCATTCCATAATTTTTAAAAGTTCGTGGCTAAAGAATTTTTTTTAATGGATCCATACACCGCAACCTAATATGTGGGAGAGAATTTGTATAAGAAACAGCATGACGAATAGCTACGTGGTCCGAGGGCAAGGGTTAATCGAAAGAAAGGGGAACGGGGTTTTACCATGCTGGTGAAATTTCAGCCCTGCCGAGCGCGCCGGAGAACGTGCAGGTCTCGGACATCACGGCCACCTCCGTGAAGCTCACCTGGTCGTACAAAGGTTCGGACGAGTTGCAGTACTACGTAATCCAGCACAAGCCGAAGCAGGTGAACCAGGCGTTCGCCGAGATATCGGGCATCACGACCATGTACTACAACGTCCGAGCTCTGAGCCCTTACACGGAGTACGAGCTGTACGTGATAGCCGTCAACGTCATTGGGCGTGGTCCCCCGAGTGCCCCGGTGACCGTCACCACTGGCGAGACAAGTCAGTATTACTTTTTTTTCCCCAGCGAACGTTCGCTTCTCTAGCCTCTCATTATACCATCGATGCGTTAACACCTCGCCACGAGATCCGCGAACGTTTCCTGGATGGCGATTACCAAAAACAATTTATGCAACCGAATTAATGCAATTCCTCCGAAATCATTCGAGGATTCGACATCGGCGAGACGTTCGCGCCTCGAAACATCTTGCCACGTCATCCCAGACGATGGATTCGTTCGAGCCCAGGATTCACCGGGTGTTTCGAGCGAGCCCGTCGGCTGTTTGCCATCGTTCACACATCTGTCGCAAAATACAGAGTACTCGGTGTCCCAATATTCATGGTAGCGCGCGATTCCTCGCGAAAAACCGAGCGGAAAATCATAATTTTCTCCGTAACCAACAGAGAATCTTGTCTTGTCGATCTTCGCACTCGGTTTCCCCGAAAGAATGAAAAAGAAACGAAGGCTAGCTCGACAAAGTTCCATCGCGAAGCGTATTTTCGGCTCGGTTTTCCCCGCGCGGGATTAGACACTGCCTATGATTATCGGTTCGCCCAGCACAGAAAACCAAACAGAGTAGCTCTCGGAACGAGATGAAAGGAGGAAAAGCAGCGCAACGGACGATTGTTTTTGTCTCTGTCTTCCTCCTTGTCCGCGATCCGGGAGAGGAAGATAGCTGATGATAACGCGGCGAGCGCGTAAGATTTTTGCACGTAGATAATGTTTTTTGCACCACGAAAGGAAGAACAAGTTTTGACACGTGTTTTTGAGGGAAATCTCTACCTTTTTTTACATGCTGTCCGCCGTGGACGCACGATTTGATTCATGTAAGTGACAAAGACATTTTTTTTTCCACCTGCCCACAGAAATAATCCCACCCACCACCGCCCACCAAACCCATCCACCCACACACTCTGTCTTTCTATCTATCTGTCTACTTCTCACTCTGTGTTGCACTCTGTGTTAGTGTTTTTTGTCGGAGCGTATTCGGCGCGGTCGCGTCGCGGAGATTCGACGTCTCGTTTTCGGCTCTGCATTTTTCCGTCTCTGTCTCAAACCCCCTGGCCGTGTCCGATATACCCACCCCGCCCCCCGAAACCAACGTCTCCCCGTCTCTTTTTTTCGGAAAAGAGAAAACCCAATATACGCGGGGAGACAGCACGCGAAATTGCACCTTTCCTCGATATACTATATATATACTTATATACATATATATATATATGTATATGTATATATATATATCTTATATATAACTAACTCTGTTACAAGGCGATGTCGACGCTATTCTTTATGCTACGCGAAATGTGAAACGAACAAATCACTTGGTTCGAGGGGATACGTACAGTCACTGGCATTAATTTTCGAACACTCTTAAACAGATGATAACTTTCTTTTTAGAAATTAGGACAATTAGTTTACTATATGACGTGGGAACATAATTGCAATTTTTCCAATGTTTCTTTTCCACGTCACGTAGTGAACTAATTCTAACTTCTCAAAAAAATCCAAGTCGTGTTGTGCGATATTGAACAAGTTATCGTTTTTTTTTTAAGTGTCCGAATATTAATGCCAGTGACTGTACGTGTACCCAACCAAGTTAGTTGTACTTTTGACATATCGCGTAGCATAAGAAATAGAGGACATATCGAGTTGTAAAAGAGTTGGCGGAACACCTTGTATATAGATAGTGTAGCGCACTCTCTTCACACCTCGTGGAAATACGAACGGTACCGGCCGCAGAGACCGCAGGCCACACACCGATATTCGTATTTTCACCGCGCATAATACACCGTTTTTGATCGACTGATGTAAACCATTGAAGAATAATCGTTCATCCTTTTTTTCCGATAGCGGAATCGACAAATGGAGGTGCCAGTAAGTTCAACCACATACTAAGAGTGTTGTAGCAATGTATACTCATCTTTCGTTACTAGCCTCTCTCCGTTTTGTACTTAGATTTACCGTTTGTCTCACCTGTTCTTTTGTTATTATTTTTTAATTTCTCGTCGTAGAACATAATCGTAATTCATTTGATATCACTTGGTAGGAGCACGCGCACCCACATACACGATCACGCGTGCTGTGGGATCATCCTCCGAGGAACATTTGGAATTTAGACAATAACAAAGGGGTTTATACGACTTCGATCATGTTTCTTGAAATTATGGGATCTCTCTGGTTTCAGGATACAATTACAAGACAATGTATGGGTATTTTTGCGAAGAAAAGTATCGAGTATTGTAACTCCAAACCGGCCGCGCTCATTAACTCTCGTAACGCGACACTGGATCCGTTCTGATGCAAGTATAAAGCGTTGAAATATGAAGCATACGAAAACGCAAACTACTCGAAAATGAAAAATTAATGGTCTCGATAGGGTTAGATAAACTTTACTTGGAATAATTACACGAACAAAGCTAAAACTGTGCGGTAATTAAAAAATTCTCCAAAATTTCGAATCACCCGGTTTTTCACAGCACGGACCCCAATTTTCGTGAGCAATATTAATGTGTTGAAAACACGTTTTCAAGACTGATTGAAAGAAAGTACGGAAGGATGGATCAGTAAAAATGGGAGTCAATTTAGAGATCGTTAAAGGGTCCTTTGGAAGGGAGTATCCTGCGGCACCGGGTACGATACGAGTACCTACACTCATACACTCACACACGTACCCACACACACACACACACACACACACACACACACGTATGTGTTCGTAGCTAATCGACTGCAATGCGATATACACACCAGTACTTTGGTCTTCCACTTTCACTAAATTACACCGTAGCCGCGAGACACCACCGGACATCGTAGAGACAAATGCGATTTAGTTTTCCGTTCTCCTTCTTCGTACCTGGGACGCGTGTTTTTGGTTCTTATGGTGTTCTTTCCTGGGGGTTTACTGTTCTGTCCCGTGACTAACTAGAGTGGCTTGCCCTGTCCGAGCGCATTCCCGCAAATATCCGACGGTATTTCTTCGTTCTAGCACCCGGTACTGCGCCACGGAAGGTCCAGGTCCGACCATTAAGCTCCACCACGATGCTTATACAATGGGACGAGCCGGAGACACCCAACGGTCAAGTCACGGTCAGTTCTTAGCGCATAAACGCTCAAATATTTATCACTTTGCGTTAAACTATTAGCCGCTCTCTGCGAACCACGGTGTCATTCATTTCACGACTTTCTACGATCTCACATAATCAGATAATGTAATTTCTGTTTTAATCATTTTAACAAGTCGAAAATCCATTTTTGTCATAAGTGATAATCATCGGTCTAGTTGTTACACATCGTTTTTAAATCGACCATCGCGGTCTGATGGCTACAGGGTTACAAGGTTTACTACACGACGGACTCGGATCAACAAATGGCGTCCTGGGCGTACCAGATGGTCGACAGTAATCAGCTGACCACCGTTGCTGATTTAAAGCCGCACATAATCTACACGTTCCGCGTGCAGGCGTTGACCAGCGTCGGACCTGGCCCGCTCAGCTCGCCCGTGCAAATAAAAACGCAGCAAGGGGTGCCCAGTCAACCGGAAATGTTGACGGCGGTAGATATCGGGGAGGACAAGATCACGCTCAAATGGAGTAAACCGGTTCATTGTGCGGAGAATATCCTCAACTATGAACTGTACTGGAACGATACCTACGCGAAGGTAAGTCCCCGCTCCCTGTCTCAAATCATCTGATCGCCCCTCGTGTTTCTTCCACTCGGATTTCTACCCCTTCTTCTGCTCCCCGATTTTGTTAGCTTTCACCGGTTTTACACAATTTTTCCTTATCCCCCAATTTTTGTATCTTTCACTCGGTTTTCTACCTTCTCTTCTTCTCCCTCAATTTCGGTATTTTCCACTCGGTTTTCTACCACCTCCTTTTCTCCCCTATTTTACTATCATTTCACTCGGCTCTGCACAGTTTTTTCTTCTGCCCCAATTTTTGTATCTTCCACACGGTTTTCTATCCTCTCTTCTACCCCTTCTCCCTCTTTCCCATTTCCCTCGTTTCCCCGTCTCCCATTCAATGCTAATCGATGCAGTCCTCTATATTATTATATGAATCGTTACAATCCCCTATATTGCTATGTAAATCGTCACAGTTCTCCATATTACTGCCCATTTCATTGTTACTCCACTCCCTCGACTTATTTTCAATCTTCCCACCCCTGTTTCCACGACCTCTTCTCCAACTCTCTAACACGATCATTTTTACACCCCTTTAGCCTGCTCAGTCAGACAATGACTTGTGGCAGAGTGCTGGGCAACAGGTGGGAGAGCGTTTTAATAATTGAAAAACGAAGCTGAAATTTACTTTTTAAATGTTTCCATTTGATAACGTTGACAGTCCTCATTAACGATCATCAATAGAGGAAAAAAGGAACGGTTTCAATTTATTTTATACCGTATTCATCAGTTGTCACCGTTTATTTCGGAACTGGAGCAATCCGAGCCTCGATCTACCAATAAAAATAACAGAATTCGGACAAATTCCTTGCGCAGTGTATATAAATTGTTCTACGCATAATTCGTTATCAAAACCATCTCACAAAATAATTGCAAACGAAAATAAAGGTTTTTTTCACCTGTTGCCGTGTACGCTGTCGAAAATAGACTGCGCTATCAAATTCAGTCAATGTCCCACCGCTTCCCGCCAGTAACACTGTTGACGCAGCAGCGAATCCAGTGCCGTAAAATATCCGAATTTTTGGGTTTTGATAACCGGTGCGTTCGTTGGGTTCAGGAGAAGCATCATCGACGAATAGGGGTGATGGAGAACTACACGCTGGCGGGTCTGTATCCGAACACGCTGTACTACGTGTGGCTAGCTGCGAGAAGCCAAACCGGCGAAGGGGCGACGACGGTTCCGTATCCGGTTCGCACGAAACCGTACGGTAAGCAGAAAACAGCAAAGACCCAGCTGAAAAAGTGGAAAGAGACGGGAGTGAGTTCACGCAGCGAGGAGTGCCGAACAGAGGTCGGTTCGCGGCCGGCCGACGGTGGCGGTCCGCCTCGGATCATTCCGCGATCCTACGTGATCGAGTGAAACTCGAGGCGTGCTCGTCTCGTCGGCCGGAATTCGCGAATCCACCTGGCACAGCAGGTAGGAGATGCTGTAGCGCTAGACGCTCCCGCAAAAGTAGCGTAAGCTATGATACCGCCGCGAACACCTTCAGAAGAACCAGATTGTTCAGAGTCTCTTCTCGATCGAGGTTTATCATCTGATACCGTCTCATTGAAACCGCAGGGATTGTGGGTTTGAAATTGCGCGATTGGGGGATAACTCCAGAAGAGAAAGACGGAAGATAGAGAGTATCGTTGACAGAAAAAACCGTGAAGTGTGGGAGAGTGAGAATGATTGCATGCGTTGCAAATAAGAAAGCCGTTTTGGATGCCACTTTATATATATATCTATATATATATACGTACATATCATACATATAAATTGCACTAAGCACTGCATCGATATATGTGTGCATTTTGGGCACCTCTTTTCATTCTGGATAACGTATGGTTTACACGTCCGTTCTTCGATTATTTATTCTTTTTTTTTTCATTTTTTTCAACAATTACGTTGTTCCGTTTCCATATATATATATATTATACGAAGCGACGGCAATGGCCGGTTGGCTCGCGCCAGACGCGCGCGAGTCAATCGGTCTCGCCTCTCTCTCTCTCTGTTGGACGGATATGTATGTTTCATTTCTCTAATCACGTGATTTTTCGACTGTTCAAGGATCGACTCGTTAAACGGTTCTTCCTTGATTGATCTTTATACCTTCTCTCTGGAACCTTGACCAATCGCCACCACGTAACGTTTTCTGTTCGATCCCCACGCGTCAGTCGCCGCTCGAACGTGGCCCGGCCATGAAGCTCGCCCGGGCCTTTCGAATCGAAACTCGTTGATCCTGTTGAAATTTATGCTGATTTCACTGACTTCAACTGCCTTCACCTTGGAGAATCCACCAAAATCGTGCTCGATTTTATAAAACCCAGAATGAGAAACAAGTTCAATTTATCACCAGGAAAATTCCTTATAGTAATCATTAGACTGCGGATCTTATAAAATTAAAATTAGCCAGCATTATTCTTCTCTTAATAATTTTGACGGATTGTAAATAATGTAAACGTAACATGAAATCCATTTGATGTTTCTTCTATTTTGTGTTTCGCCATGAACGCATAAAATCCGCATTCTACTTATGTACGCGTAAGAATTAAATTAACGAGCAAAGATCTATGGGATCGATAGATATTGAGGCGAGTTTCCAGGATGAAATTCGCGGGGCCCAGGGGCCTCAGACACGAGCACCGATCGCTCGGCGACCGACGTTCGATTTTCCCGCCCTCGTTTTCGTTTTTGTTTCTCCCACCCCCTATAACTGAGTGTTATACAGTCCCCGGGGCTCCGCCTAACAATGTAAGCGGACAAGCGAACAGCCCGACCTCCATATTGGTAACATGGGAACCCCCGCCTGCCGATCAATCGAACGGGAGGATCGCGTACTACAAGCTGCAAGTCGTCGAGAGCGGACGCTCCGACTCGGAGGCGAGGGTTATCAAACTGAATAACACGCGATTCGAGTTGGACGAACTGAAAAAATGGACCGAGTACCGGATTTGGGTATTGGCCGGGACCAGCGTAGGTGATGGACCCCCGAGTTATCCTATCTCGGTCAGAACTCACGAGGACGGTATGTATCACTGACGTTCATTTCACGATCCTTCTACGTTTACGTCCGGCTGTCGAAGAGTGGCGCGCGATCCCTCGAGCATATACATATATCTAGATCATCGAATACAATCTCTCTCTTTCTCGCGATCGTTTAACAATTTTGATAAATTTTTGTTCAAGTAGAATTAATGTAGAGCGAAAGCCTCGACTTCAAGCGCCACGCTTCGTATACAGAGACAACTCTTGCGAAGGCGACGTTAATCACGAAAGTTCGTCGCGCAAGAGCCAAAAATATAAAAGCCCGCCAAAAATCAGTCCGAAGATGATCGCGCGATTTTCCAGCGCGGGTTACGACCACCGCGCCCGTTAGATTGTTCATTCTCGCGGCCCGGCTGCCAACCTAACTCTCGATCGGCCGTCTGCTACGAAATTCCTACGTACACCCACCGTGTATTAAATGTCTTTTCGATTTCAGATTCCGCTAACGTCTCTCTATCTCTACGATAATACCCCTGTCTCTTCCCTCAACTGACACTCAATACTCTCTGATCCCGAAACAACTCTTTTACGAGTTTTTCGTTTTCCTATTTTCTTTTCCACTGGTTTTTCGTTACACTGTATTTCATCGATAATACATTATGTTTTTCTCTTTTTTCTATCTATCTCACTCTATCTATCTATCTATCTATCTATCTATCTCATTCTTTCTCTCCTGTGTTTCCGTTTACATTGCATTGTTATCGCTGTACTCTGTATTTAAACGATTTCTTTCATTTTTCACTCGTAATTATGTATTTGTAACGTATTGTACAGAAAAATATATTATTAAATAGCGTTCTCCCTCTCAGGCCACTGTAACTTTTTCAGTTGAACGCTTTCGAGAAACGAACTATCGAGTCTCACACCCTCCGTTGCGCGACAACCGGAGTAAAAAAAAGGAAGAAAAAAAGACATAAATGATGATTGAGAAAACGTAGCCGAGAGATAATGTGATTCGCGAGCCTTTTTTTCGATCGCCACACCGCGGTGGATATTGATTTTTGCCGCGCGAACGCAACTTTTGAACGCGCGCAACTATTTTTCCGTGTCTCTCCTTCAACGCTCTCTTTGGTCCACCATCAAGCTCTCCTTTATAAGCTTCTCTGGCAACCCCGACGACGAATCCCGATGATTTTTGATACGGGACACGCGGACACCCCTCGCGGACGAGACCCGCGGAACCATGTGTTGGCCGTACATTTTTTGGCTGGCGAGATTTTATATTTTTGGAATTTTTGCTACAACGAATCTCCACGCATTTCTCTATGCACCCAGATGACGACCCGGATTACTTTCCCTACGCCCCCAAAAATTAGTGTGTTTACCCCCGCCCCCTGCCCCAGAAGAATTTTTTCCAGGTGCACGCAGCCACGGATTTTTACAGAAGCTGATAACCAATTTTTGAACTCAGCTGATTTAATTATAACATTTGCCCCCTCTCGAGCATAACAATAGAAAAAGAACCGGAACAAAAAAAAAAGATAGATCCGAAAAGAGATCGTTTTCTAACTAATTTTTACAGGGCCTAATCGCAACACTCTCCCCCAAAGTCCGTTGCCGTTGGTTTTTTGACACCCCCCGGATTTATAAAAATATCATCCCCAACTATATATTCGAACTTGGATACCCATTTTAACACGCTTTAACTAATACTCTAATTATACTCACTCACGTGTTTTTGTCTTTCCTTAAAGCATTTGCAGGAGGATGATCCAGGTTTTGAACAACTAGTTTTTAAGATTTATTCGCACTAACGTATTATATCGACTGTCTAATGATATGTACTCATTCACACTCAATGTTCTTTCTGGTGGTTACCGTGGTTACGTCTGTAAAGATGTTTCGTTTCTCTCTTTTAGTTCGTTGACTCACTCTTGCCACGTGTAATGAAGATAGAGAAAAAACCAAGCTGACCGTCCCGACCTGCATTTCGCATCATTATTACCGCCGCGCGTTGCCGATTTCCTCTGGAAAATAAAAAATCAAACGAATACTGCGCTGAATAAGAGATCGCAACTTTGATCCGGTTGCAAAAAAAAAGAAAAAAAAATGAACATTCACAAAAGCAGAACAACGTTTATCGGTCGGAAATAATGACTGCGAAACGAGGACGGCAGCTTGCCAATAAAACGCTTACGTATATATATAAAAACTATAGCGTATGTATCACACACAAAGAATATATATAAAACGCACTTTTTTCACTATAAACATATAAACATATATATATGTGTATATATATATATATGTACTTATACGATATACACCATGTACGCGTCACCATGTACTTGGTGTGTATGTATATTTATACATATATATCTCTACATATCTCTGATATATAAGGCTCTTCTGTCTTTAGTTAAGATTTAGTTCTACCTATTGTTTGCACATGTTTAGAGCATGCCTTCGTTTGTTTAATCGATTCCTCGATCTCACCAAAAGAACTCGATCCCGATTAATTAATCATCATCATATCTCGAGAAGCCCCGACACCCATCTCACTTCCTAGCCTCCGATACCGTTGACACACCTGTCCCTTGAAAAAAAAGAAAAAGAAAACAACCAAAAGAAAAGATCACAAAGAAACGTCGAGCTACGTCGAGTCTGCCTAACCGGCTCCCGAAACTATTATACATAACAAGTATACATATATAACAAATGTCCAGGGTTACCCGATGAATGGCATGCCGATGCATGACGAAATTTTGCTTTTCGTTTCGACTCCCGATCCTAGGATCCTGTTCCCCGATATGTATTCGGTACCGACTACCCTGCATGGTGTCACAGTTTTTTCAAAAACAACCCCCCCCCCCCCCTCTGCAACCCACCGTGCACCAAACCGGCCACTCAACCCTAATCGGTTTAACATGGGGCGTACACGATGAAACAGAGCGAATCACCCTCCACGCGAAAAAAAGTTCTCGCAACAACGATACGGAATCGAACGTGTATACTCTTCCTATTTCTTTCTCTCTTTCTCTCCCTCTTGTTCTCTTTCGGTGGTCCGTAGACGCGTCGCGTCGTACGACGAGCACGGGCGAGCGTGTTTCTGGTGTGCGTCGTCGTCGACGTCGACGTCGTCGTTTTAGTGGGACGCGCGTGGGTGGAGAAAACGAGTAGAGTCTAGAAGAGGAGACAGCGCGGGCGAAAACGGCAGCTCTTTTGTCTTGGGGGAAAAATAATCGAAGACCTTGGTCGGACGCGGAATCGGAATCATTTGTTGCGAGAGGAGCATTGTGGAGGCGTCATTGTCGCGGAAAAAGTCGTACGAACGCGTCTCTAACGACGTTCCCCTCGAACCTTTTGCACTCGGCACCAATGCACCGGTACGCCCAGGGATCCTCTTTCGTTTCACCGAGCAACCTGTACCACCCTCCCCTACCGATTCGCCGACAACACCCCCAGCCTACCCCCCGCATCCACACCGAACTACCCCCAACAGTTTTCCTCCCGCGCATTGTCCCGTTTACGGACCGACCGATCCACAGCCGTCCACCCTCTAAGAGCAGACTCGGCAAAGCGAGGCGAAACGATAAAAAGCACTGCTGAAAGCACCCTGCCGTGTAAGCTCGCACATTGTCAAGCACAAAAGTTCACCGTCGTGTCTCTATATACGTATATACTCGTTCGTTAATGTTATTGTCGCCGCTAGTACACCACCACTATTATACATTATAATACGATCGTTTTTCTTGAACGTATACTTATCGATCTCTATATTCTCTATCTATCACTCTATCTCACTCTCTCTACATATGTTATATATTTATATATATATTATATTTATATTTGCACACGTGATCGTTCTCATCAGTCTCGGTATAAATGTGTGCACGGGTCACCGGTGACAAAAGGTATAGATATAATATACGTCGCTGTATTACTGTCGTTTTTTTTTTCTTTCTACTAACGTTTTCGGTTCTCGTCTTTTTTTCTTTTCTTCTCTCTCTCTCTCTCTCTCTCTATCTCGTTCAGTTCTTGATTAATACTATCACTCTATTATACGGGCACCGTTGTTTTTCGATTCGCACTCACCAACGCACGCATGGTAAAGTCTCTCGCACACACGCGTGGCGCGCACGATCAAAGAGTAGGAGTAGGAGGTGGAGGAGGACGAGGACGAGTACTTACGCACCTACGCACCTGTGTCACTTACACACACACTCGGGCAGACGCACGCCTTTCGCCGTATGTGCACCGAGTCGCTTGATTGATCAAACATTCTTCAAAACGGAATAACTTTCTCCGAATTGGTCCAGACAAATTGGAACTTTTCGAGAAGCTGAAAGTACTAATTTACTGAATGAAGCGTAAAAAAGAATTGCATTTACTCGAAATCGCAAAGAAAATGTTAGAAAGTACCTTTGTACAGTTTCTGTATCCGAGTATCCTGTAGTAGAAAATTTTAGAAATAGTCAGTCCTAAATATGCTGCAAATGTCATCAAAATCGTTTAACATGCAAGACAGATTTTACAAATTTCCACTACAGGCCCAGATAAAATAGTAGTACAATGTTGCTTGCACATGCTTTTTCGCAATTCCAATCAAATGCAATTTTTCCCATCTTCTAGGGAAGTATTTCTTCCAGCTCCTCGAGGAATCCCAGATAATCTGGCCCACTGTTAAATGAGTTGCTCCGATTTCGAGGATGGTTAATCGATTAAGGGAATCGACGTACATATTCATATACGTCCCCCCTCTCTCTATCTCGTAGAACGTATTCCATCACCATCACTGTTGAACCGAACGCACCTCTTGAAAAGCACCCTTCGCTTCGAATAAACAGCCGGCAGCCTAACAGCACACGCGTGCACGCATGCACGTAGGTCGTGTGCGTGGGTGAGAATGTTTGTGTGCGAGCGCGCGTATTTACGAACCCGAGCCCCGTGCCAGCGTGCGTACGCACGCCTCGATATTTACTCGCTCCGAGTACCGAATCTATACTGGGTGTCCCATCCAACGTCAATGTTGTTCGATACCCCTCTCGTTTTCAAACTGGCGCGAGAAAACGTTGGGGGAATGTGGAATTTCATTCGGGGATGCAATTATTATGGAAAGCGAACGATTTTTTCGAGGTTACACTTTTCGACTCTTCGAGGTTATCAATAGTCTGTTCATGTAGCAAGATCAGGCTTGGTTTGATTATCTGTTGTAACGGGGTGATTTTGATGAAAGACCATTGAAGGGATGAAAATAGTCTTTAAAGTTGAGGGTTGAACATACATGTCTAATAGAAACTAGAGGGGGTAGAAGAGTAAAATTTATTTTGACACCCTGTGTAATCGACTGGCTTGAAGTCTCAAAGAGTCCAACCTCCAAGAAGATATCTATTAGGTCAGTGCAAAACTCTGACCTAACAGCTTGCCGCGATATTTACCACCTCGAATCAAATCGCAATTTGCTCCCACTTTTTGTCGTATCGTTAACAATGAGGGTAGAAGGCACTGAAGACAGATGGAGCACCTGGTGTATCAAGGAGTAAATTCCTGGTACACGCGACTAACTATCAATTGTCGTGCGAGACGCGGTCTGCACGTATATCGTGCCGATCCAACAACGCTGAGAACCACCCCCGACCCGAGTGTCGATCGTTGTGGAACCTGATTCGCACCTTCTCGAGGTGATCTCGAGAAACAGCGAGCCGAGATCGCGGGCATTCGGAATTCGACTCGTCGAGATCACGGCGAATTGGTGCGTGGGTGAATGCGTGAGCGAGTGCGTAAAGGAGTACGGTTTGAGAGCGAACGACGACGCGTCGCGGGAACGCGGGAACGCGAGAACACGCGGAAATAGGAGGCGGATTCGAATTCGGGAACTTTGACGACTTCGGGACGGCTTTGAGAGCTCGCAAAATTTTTCTAAACCCCGGCCCTCTTATCCCCAAACTCTGAACTCCCGAACTGCGACTTTTCACAAATTTTGCGACTGTTTTAAAAACCACGAACCGTCCCGGAGGTGTTAAACGCCGCGATGATCGCCTAATCGCGACCGCGAGGGCTGGGTAAGGGATTGGGCATCGCGTACTATCGCGGTGTACTTGGAAACATTTGAATACCAATATCCATACGATTTTCTTCATTGTCTTCATCCATGTACTCGACGGCCACGAGTCCCTCGTGGCAGAGAACAGGTGTTTCGATGAAGCGCAGAATCGTCGGTCGGTGCGTTTCGCTTATATATCGAAGCTTGGACAATCGAAGAAGGCTTTTATGCGTCTCTTTGATACGTTCCAGCTGAGAAGGGAGGCTCTTTCGTTGTCCTATGTGAGCGAAACCATCGATACCGGAAGACGTTCTCCGCTCGGATCCGAGCACCGACAGAATCATTAATGCGGTATTTTCGTCAACATTCTCTTGTTTATTTTTTTCTGGTTTTACTTTGACACTCACCAAGCTCGTTGGAATGATACCACCATATATACCAGCCCTTCTTCTCTATATTGTCTATATACGTGCACCTTCTTCGTTCTCTGCATGCAAGACACCGAACCTATTTACTCCAATATTCTGCCTCTGTAAGTTACATCGTACCTTTGATATTATTGAATTACTATTTTACTCGATATGTATGATATAATACGTTCTTTTACATATATATACATATACATGCCACGTATTATATTACATACTATATTATATACGTATTACCTCTTTTGTTTCGTGTGTTGATACTTTTATATATATATCTATATTATTATATCTCTGTATATTATATATATATTATTATTATTATTATTATTCTCCTAGGTATCTAGAAAGAGTATATTACACTTGTATGTGTATGTATTTTATTTTACGTTTGTACTGGAATCTTTAACGACCTGCGGTGAAACTCGTAACTCGTTTTTACGTAGCTTGTAACGTCAGAATATCGACGATTGCGATCATTAACGAACCTCTGAGCTCTACCAGCCCCCCACACCCTGTTTCTTTTCTATCGATCACGTTGAATCGCCGTTTCCGATTTCCTCGCGAACGCATGCAACCACTCCCCTCCTCGCAACCCTCTACAAACCTCTGAAAGCTTCCTCCTCCTCCACCCACGCTTCTGGATTCCTTTAGCTCGACCCCGGCAACCGCACCGACGGAGAACCAACAAATGAAAAACCAATCCAGGAATCCGATTGTTTCGCGTACCGCGCCGCGCCGCGCCGCGACGCGCGACGGCCACTTTCTCTCTCTTTTTTTCTCTCTTTCACTCGCGATACTACATAAATCCCGGCCACCGATTTAAACGACACGCTTTATTCCGCTGCCGCATCAACGTGCGTTATTTTGCGAAGAATTTTGTGATTTTTGCGTGGGTGAATGCACAGGTGGATGCTGCTGGCGAGAAACAAAAGGGAGCAGAAAGAGCGACGGAAATATTTTTTGCCGCGGCCGGGCCCGAAAAATCCGGCTCTCTGCCCTTCTCACTCTATCTATCTTTCTATCTATCTTTCTCCTATGAACTTCTCTATCGACAAATCTGTACCAATACATATTTTTGCATCGAGCTAACGTTTTTTGCGGGTGACTTTTTGGAGCTGCGAGAAAACGATGAAGAAAAAACAGAAAAGAAGAAGAGAGAACAATTTTTCCCCCGACGACTACATACTTCCACCTTTTACCGACTTATATCCCCCCATCTTCTATTCGTGAATTTTTTACGCGCAAGTACGAGGCGCATCCGCGTGTTTTTTTCTTTCACTGCTGACCATCCGTACAAAAAAAAAAAAACGAAGAAGAAAACGACACACGTAGCCAACAGAAGAAGATCCTCTCGGTTGATACGTCCCGAAACCCACCCCCTCGTGTCCGAAGCTCTTCCCCTCTTCTTACGACTTATGGTTTCTCCTACCCAGCTTTCTTTTCAGTAGACATTTTATCATAGGTCTTCCCTCTCGTCGCCCCGTGCCGCAAGGGAAAGGGCGAGCGTGCAAACGCGTGCAAAAGTTAGCCTGTCTATCTTTTCTCGAAGTGTGTTCCTCGCGAGGGGAAAGCGAAAAATACTGAAAAAAACGAGGACGTCTTTTCTCTCGACGGCATGGGGCGCGTGGACATGAGCCTTTAGTTATTTCATATTTGGAGTAGTGATTGCGCATGCCAAAGATTAAAAAAAAAAAAAAAAAAAAGATATTCTCACATCTCCCGCCTCTCTGCGACCAACTGCAACCGAGGACCAAGCGATATTTTTCTATTTAACGATCGATTCGAAAGTGAATTTTGCCCGCCGACTATTTTCTCGGCAGAGCGATAAAAAAATATTACGGAAACAGTGCTGAAAAGGGACACGATTGGGAATCGAGCGCGTGGGAGGGAGGAAAAGGACGAACGAGCGAGTGCGCGTGTGACTGTATTTTTCACGAGCCGAGAGAGCAGCAGCACTGTACAGAGATTTTCATGTATATTGTATGTATATATATATTTTTTTTGTCTGACGTACAAGTCTCGAAGTACATAAAAGATCTACCAAAAAGAAAACGAAAAAGAAACGAGATAAAAGAAATGATCTGAATAATGATATCTATAAAAAGAGATAGGCCCACACACGTTTTTTCACGTTGATAAATAAGCAGTAGTATGCTACCCACTGATATGCCTAAACATACTAAATATTTTATATAATTCTACTCAATATTACGTGCGAATTTGACACGAATTTTTACGAGTTTTTTTTCCCACTTTTTTGGCGACTTTTGGGGCGCTGCAGAAAAAAGTGAGTATCCCTTAGCTCGTCTCGAGTTGTGCCATGAATTTTACTTCCTGTTTAATCGTTTTCTCTATATATATTTAATACATATATATGACATATATATATATAGTTTTTTCACCTTTTTTCCGTCTCTTTCGCATATATAATCGTTTTTTACGTTTTTTGTCAACCGTTTTCTAAGAGACAATTTTGAGAGAGATCTGTGTCGACGTAATTTTTTTCATCCGTCACTTTTTGTTGTTGCTGCGGTCGGCTAGCAGAAACGATCGGAACAAGAACCACGTTTTCCTTTTTGCGGGCGCGGGCACGCCGAAATTTTGTTTTTTGCGCTGCGTAGCGAGAACCTGTGGGTGTTGTGTAGAATTGATCCGTATTCAAATCGATTGCCTTGATCATTGCGCGAGAGTGGCTCGAACGGAGACCTCTCTCTCTCCCGACCAAAAAAAAAAAACATTTGACAATATAGCTCATTATCCATCTATATATTATATTGTCTATTTATTATATCTTCACCGCGAATACAAAAAGATCGATCGTTTGGCTTTTCTTTGTCGTATCTTCCTGTTGCTACGCAATCTTTCCGTTTGCCCGACAAAGTAGAGAATTGCAGTTTTATTGTGTCTCGTACGAAGCTAGGTAACATAGACGACGCTAAAGTTTTTCCGTTCTTTCTTTTTGTTTTTTTTTTTTTGTACTCTCTCCTGCCAACTGGTTTTCGTTCCTCTTTTTCTGTGTGATGCCGACAACATTTCCGGCGCCGGATACTGGACCGTCCATGAGAACACGCGCCATTTATCGCCAATCAGAATCTGCGTGAAACGCGTGTCGCTTTGACAACACCCGGCAAACAACGAGAGAACGAAAACACACAAAAAAAAATACATATGCGGCAGGAAGAAAGATTAAAAAAATCACCGCAGCACGCCGGGGCTTCGAAAACTCGTTGAAGAGAATGAAAAAAAACAAAACCGAGTAAAAAAAAAACATAGAGAAAATAAAGGTAACGGGAGTCGATGGGACGATGTTCCCGACAAATTATCCGAAGCTGCTTGTCGATGTGGGTAACTGTAAATACACGAAGGATACGTTTTGTTACCCTTGCACGTTTATCGAAAAAACACGAATGCACGATTCTGTTGGCACAGTTTTCATTCCGCACCCAGCACCAATGATCGTAGATCGCTGATATATATATACAATCTATATATTATATATATACATATATATATATATATATACATATAGAGATGCATACATATATCTATCTACCTATCTATCTATATATATATATATATTTTTACATATGTATAAAATTGCTTCGTATCGACATGGACTCTCCAATATTGCCGTAGCATTATCGTCCAACGTAACCGCGCGCTTTGCATCTCGATGACGTATTTATGCGGGCATTCATACATTCGCGGTTCTCAAACCGAATGCAGAATAAAAACATGCATTATTGGTATTCAAATGGAGGATTATCGTGCCGTAGGGACGTAGAGCATGAGGTACTACGTACCTCGTAATATTGTTTGTACGTCGTTTTGTCCGCGTGTGACTGGTGGCATGTACATATTCACCGTTACTTTTTCTTTATTTATTTCCGTTTTCCATGCTCCGCCGTTTACGTATCAACCTATTTATTCTCCATGCCCCGTTCTCGCAACGACATTCTGTTCGTTTCAACGTCCATGCCTCCCCGTTACGTTTCTTCTTGCGTCTGATTTTTAATTGATCCCCCGGTAACACAGCTTTATTTTTTCGTTCGTCCCGAACAAACGAACGAACGAACGAACGAACGAACGAACGAACGAACGAACGACCGAACGACAAGACCGTTCATCGACGACGAATTACACCTCTTTCCACTTGTCCAAACTATGTTTTCTTTCTGTTTCTCGAACCCGTAACCGTTCTTACTTTTCAGACAGACCGAATGGACAACCTGCCCGTGTGTACTATATTCTCAGTTTGTTGTGTTCCGCGCTCCTTTTCATCAGTTTTATTTTCCAGGTTTTGCTCCCCGAGCCCCCACCCCAATTTTGTTTGATCCCCCCCGTTCGTTCACGTATGACTGCGACCACCTATATGTGTACGTGGGCGTGTGACTGCGAGTGTGTAAGAGTAGTTAGGCCGCGAAGGGCCCCCGGTTAATTGCGCGTTGCGTTACAGTGCCGGGAAATCCTCAAGACGTGAAAGTCACGCCGATCAACTCGACCGCGATACACGTCCAATGGCAACCGCCGAAATCGAAAGAACAGAACGGAGTGATACGGGGTTATCATATACACGTTCAGGAAGTGCGAGAAGAGGTCAGTCGGCAACGCTAATCCACCAGTCCCACCGGAAAGTACTGTCAACTAACTTGCTTAAAATTGCTCTGTAGAGCTGTGATCTCGGCTCTTCGAGTTCGAGAGCGCTGAAGCCACGCCCAAGCGATAAAGGCCACGCCCAAGCGATAGTGGCCACGCCTACTCTGCAACTTGGGCGCTACCTAGAATCATCTAAAATTACCCAGAGCAAAATTACGTAATGAAATAACAAACGACAGAACTTTCCGGTGGACCTAAGATAACTCGAGAGAGCGTTCGTTGGTCTAATCGCGGTTGTGTTCGCAGGGGAAGGATCTCCTGAACGAGCCTATACGATGCGACGCAGGAGAAATGGTGCTCGAAGTAAATATCACCGGTTTGCAACCGGACACAAGGTATACAGTTCAAGTGGCTGCTCTGACAAGAAAAGGGGATGGCGATCGTTCGGCGCCGGTCCACGTCCGGACACCTGGTGGTGTGCCAAACAGGCCCCAGGTCAACGTAAAGTACGTCCCGAATCGTAGTCGAGGAATTGTTGTTGTTGTGGTTGTTGTTGTTGTTGTTGTTGTTGTTATTCGCGGTAACTACATTTGGGAATTGTTGTGTTCTCGCAGAGTTCTGACCAGAAGCCCGGCCGTGGTCGAGCTTGAATGGGCGGAGCCTACCGAGACCTATGGCAACCTGTTGGGGTATAGGATAAGGTACGGGGTCAAGAACCAGACGCTGAAGACGGAGACAATCGACGGCACTGTGAATCGCACCTACAAAATCAACGATCTCGGTAAGATGCCATGTTGAGCGTTGTTATTATTAATAGTAGTTTGATCAAGCGACTGAACCTAACTCTAATCGGCAGAGGAGCAAGGAGTGGACTACGAGTTCCGAGTTGCTGGGCAAAACGACATCGGTTTCGGCCAGGAGACCGTGCGATACTGGTTCAGCCCAGAAGGAGAGCCTAAGGGTGCGCCGACGAATCTGTCCTACTTCTTCCAAACCCCGGACACGGTGTGCGTGACGTGGGACATGCCGTTGCGACAGGATCGAAACGGTCAGATAATAGGTTACGACGTGCAATTTAACAAGAAGAACGACCATTCGACGGCGGTCAACAGGACGACGAGCAAGACGCGGGCGGTGTTCACGAACCTGGAGGAGAACACGGAATACGTGTTTCACGTGAGGGCGCGCACGTCGAAGGGCAGCGGCCCGTATTCGGAGAAGATCACTATCGTCACAGAGAAGGACGTTAGCCGAGCGCCGATGTCCGTAAAAGCGGTGGCGACGACCGAGACGAGCGTGGAGGTTTGGTGGGACGCGGTGCCGAACCGGAGCAAGATCGTGGGCTACCAGATTTTCTACACGACGACAGCCGTGGAGGACCTGGACGAGTGGAAGCACAAGCTCGTGGGCCTGACGGAGTCCGCGGAGCTGGTCAACCTGGAGAGGTTAACTCAGTACGCGATCACGGTGGCGGCCACGTACAAAACCGGCTTGGGTAGGCTTAGCGAGAAGGTGACGGTCATGGTGAAGCCTGAGGACGTGCCGCTGAACCTGATGGCCCCGGATTCCTCCACCCACTCCATGACTCTGTCCTGGACACCCCCTATAAGACTGAACCCAATGAACTACAAGGTCTCCTTCGACGCCGTGAAGGATTTCGTTGACTCGCAAGGCATCACTCAGACACAAATTGTACCTCGCAGAGAGATCCGATTGGACCCGAGCATCACCAGCACCACCATCAACGACCTGCAGCCTTTCACCAGCTATAATGTTAACGTCAGCGCTATTCCTCGTGATGGACAGTACAGGCCGCCTGCTAAGATCAAGGTGACCACACAGATGGCTGCGCCGAAGCCCATGGTCAAGCCCGATTTCTATGGCGTGGAGCACGGCGAAGAGATACACGTGATCCTACCGCAAGCCTCCGAAGAGTACGGACCCCTCTCCCACTATTATCTGATTGTCGTGCCCGAGGACAAGACGACCGACGATAAACAACCCGATGAGCTCACGGAGGACATGATCACTGTTAAGGGCGCCAAACAGGAAAAAGAGAACGCACCCTACATTGCGGCCAAGTTTCCTCACAGGGACATCCCGTACACGTTCCACTTGGGTAGGGGAGACATCTACAACGGTTACGAGAATCGGAAGCTGGAGAAGAACAAGCGGTACCGGATCTTCGTCAGGGCCGTCGTCGATACGCCCAGGAAGGTGAGCCTGGAACCTACACGAATTGTTGTATTTTTATTAATGTTATTATTGTTGCGTTAAAATTGGAAATAAAATTGACGTGGAAATTTATCTTGCAGCACCTGTACACCTCATCGCCATTTTCGGGTTACCTGTCACTTGACATGAGGGAAGTGCCCCCAGGAGAACCACCTCGGCGACCTAATCCAAACACCCCCGTTGATGGAAACCCTGAAGTGTCGGTGAAGACGAGCGGCCAGGAGCCTGGAATGGTGTGGGTGGTTGGTCCCATAATCGCGGCACTGATGGTCAGCGTATTTCTCGTTCTTCTGTTTGTCATTAAGAAGTAAGTACTGCAGAGTTTATCAAAACAACCTCCAGTTAAAAAAGACGGTCGCTTTCCACAAATAGATTAACAATTTTTCCTGTTTTTCCAGACGAAGACAGCCGTGCAAAGCGCCGGATCAAGCTGCAGTGACTCGTCCGCTTATGGCAGCGGACATCAGCTCGAACCACGCGCCCTCCGATCCCGTGGAAATGCGTCGACTGCTGTTCAAGACGCCGGCGATGTCATCGCACCCGCCGATTGACATCAACGACCTGGGCAACCACATCGAATCCTTGAAAGCGAACGACAATCTGAAATTCAGCCAAGAGTACGAGTCGATCGAGCCGGGACAACAGTTCACCTGGGACCACTCGAACATGGAGGTGAACGTGTCGAAGAACCGGTACGCGAACGTGATCGCGTACGATCATTCTCGCGTGATCCTACAGACGATCGACGGTGTAGGCGGCACGGATTACATAAACGCGAACTATTGCGACGGCTATCGGAAGCAGAACGCGTACGTGGCCACACAGGGACCGTTGCAGGAGACGTTCGGGGACTTTTGGCGGATGTGTTGGGAGCTACGGTCCTGTACCATCGTGATGATGACGAAGCTCGAGGAGAGGACCAGGATAAAGTGCGACCAGTACTGGCCGAGCAGAGGACCGGAGACTTACGGCTTAATGACGGTGACAATCACCGACGTGCAGGAGCTAGCCACCTATTGTATCCGATCGTTCCAAGTGTCGAGAGCCGGCTACTCCGAGAGACGAGAAATAAAACAGTTACAGTTTACCGCCTGGCCCGATCACGGTGTACCCGAGCACCCAGCACCCTTCTTGCAGTTCCTGCGTCGCGTGAAATCCATGAATCCTCCGGACAGCGGCCCGTTGATCGTCCACTGCAGCGCCGGCGTCGGTAGAACTGGTTGCTTTATCGTGATCGACTCGATGCTCGAGAGGATCAAGCACGAGAAAATGATCGACATCTACGGGCACGTGACCTGTCTCCGGGCGCAGAGGAACTACATGGTGCAGACCGAGGACCAGTACATCTTCATACACGACGCCCTCTACGAGGCAGTGATCTGCGGCAACACCGAAGTGCCTGCCAGGAACCTGCACTCCCACATCCAGAAGCTGATGCAACCGGAGATCGACAACATCACCGGCATGGAGCTCGAGTTCAAAAAACTGTCGAACATCAAGGTCGACTCGTCGAGGTTTATCTCGGCGAACCTGCCATGCAACAAGCACAAGAACCGATTGGTGCACATACTGCCATACGAGTGCACCAGGGTCTGTCTGCAGCCGCAGCGTAACATCGAGGGCTCGGATTACATAAACGCAAGCCTGATCGACGGCTATCGCTATCGTGGAGCCTACATCGCCACGCAGGGTCCGTTGTGTGACACCACCGACGATTTCTGGCGAATGCTTTGGGAACATAACTCGACGATCGTGGTCATGCTGACGAAGCTGAAGGAGATGGGCAGGGAGAAGTGTCATCAGTACTGGCCGTCCGACAGGTCGATCAGATACCAGTGCTTCGTTGTCGATCCCATCGCCGAGTACAACATGCCACAGTATATCCTGCGAGAGTTCAAAGTGACGGACGCTAGAGACGGTGCGAGTCGCACCGTCAGACAGTTCCAGTTCATCGACTGGCCCGAGCAAGGTGTTCCCAAGTCTGGAGACGGGTTCATCGACTTCATAGGACAGGTGCATAAAACGAAGGAGCAGTTCGGACAGGATGGACCCATCACGGTGCACTGCAGCGCCGGAGTCGGACGAACGGGGGTCTTCATCACGCTCAGCATCGTCCTGGAACGTATGCAGTACGAGGGGGTCGTTGATATCTTCCAGACTGTCAGAATACTGCGGACGCAGCGTCCGGCGATGGTTCAGACCGAGGTGCGTTGTGTTTTAATTCAATATGTATTTTGACATTTTTGTAATTGGGAGTGAGGCTGTTCGTTCAGGTATTCTGAGGGGAATTTGTTCAACAATCTTATTCATCACTTTAAACCTCCGACGGCGGACTATTCTTACAACTGTATAGTTGTAAGGTTAATTTATTAATTTTTCAACATGTGTTTCTATGTCTTTGCAGGATCAGTATCAGTTCTGCTACCGTGCCAGTTTGGAATACTTAGGTTCGTTCGACCACTACGCCAACTGACAACCCGATTCCCGCGATGACAATGAACCGTCGAGAGTGCGAAGGGATCGACAGAGGAACGACAGAGACGTGGGTGAGCGAGCGAAGATACGACGCGTCTAGTACAATGAAGTACTCGAGAAGTACGTAAACAAAAAGAAAAAGCGAGATAAAGAAAAAACGAGGGAGTGTAGTCTATACAAAATATGATTCCGGGGCATAACGTACGATACTCCTACCTTCCAAGGACAAATACAGTAGAGAAATGAAAAGGATAAAAAAATTATAAGGCGATAACTTACTATCTTCTTGGGCAACTAAACCGTAGGCAGCCAAGTATCTTTAGTCAATGGTGTTTACAGAAGTCCCGTGATAGCATGCGAAGGACTTTCTTCGATTTGTTTCCGGAACGGCATTTTGATCAGGTGCCGAGCCCACAAACCTTTTTGTCCAGAGCCGAGTCCCGGCTCGAGTAGCGAAGGGACAAAGACTGCCGTGTAGAAAAAAAAGATGTGCGGCTCGTAAAAACGTAGAAAGAGAAAAAAAATAAACAATCATATCCGTAGAAGTATTCTTTCCCCCGAGGTTTCCGTTTTTTAACCGATCACGAGAAGCGCGAACACTCGACGTGGTGATGCGAAGAGGAGGAGTGGGAGGAGGAGGAAGAGGAACCGAAGGAGAAAAGAAA
Organism: Lasioglossum lativentre; assembly: GCA_916610255.1. Lineage (NCBI taxonomy): Eukaryota > Metazoa > Arthropoda > Insecta > Hymenoptera > Halictidae > Lasioglossum > Lasioglossum lativentre. The sequence continues at coordinate 32,843,804 of OU744355.1, read as the reverse complement.
ACCAACGCGAGAGAGAAAGAGCAACTTCTTCGCTAAGAAACATATCCGTAACGAGCCGCCTCGCGACCGCTCGACCCTTTTTGCCGAGCGGCTCGGGAAACTTATGGTTGCTCGATCGAGCCAAAGTCTGACGAGGATCGTCGCGCGCCGCGATCGTCCGCCACGCGATCGTGCTCCGTGACAGCTTCGCACGATCACGAGAAACACATCAAAAAAGTTCAAACTTTCCTATTATACGTTGGAATACACAAAGTGCTTCCATTTCTCGGCGCGGGAAAACAAAGAATCGAGCAGCAGCAAGCAGCAGACCGTGGCACGTTCGTGTAAAAAAAGAAATAGAAAAGAACGAAAAATGTACTTATTATCGAAGCGACGAGAAAGGCTGAATTCGGGACAGAAATAGAAGAAGAGAGGAAAACCGCCAGCGATCTCCGTGGACGAGTATCGAGAAACCAGAATGAGAACTATAAGCAAATTTCCGCTCACTGACAAGAAAATTACCGTACTGCCAAATCGACAATTATTCATGCTGAGCCCATTACGCACGATAGGGATCTTCTCATTACCTACTGTAATTTTAAGTAGATCGTAAGCGGATTGTTTTAAGAATAGGGTTAATAAGCGACGCCATTAGAAGAAGAGGATACGAGAGATAAACGCAGAGAGAGAAATGAAAGAAAAAAGAAGAAGAGAAACTAAACTAAAAGAAGCAACAATACGAGAACTCGCGCGGTTTGAATGATGGAAGAGTGAAAGGAAACGGTGCCTATATTCAATTAAAATGCACAAACGTGTTTTTGTGCTGGTTTCTATGAGAACTAATTTAAACTAGAAGCACTGTATGTCGGGTTTTGCGTACTGTTCCCCCGAGCCCTCGACACCCTCGTGTACAAAGTTCCACCAGTAGGCTTCTACCTCGACGACTTTTACAATTTTCCCCGGGACCGGTTCGAAACAGAACCGCGTTCTCTCCGCAACTTCGATCATTCCTGGCTCGGTTCACGCGACTAAACTTTTCGCTTGCTCTCTTTCTCTCTCTCTCTCTCTCTCCCTCCTTCTCATACACATTCTCTTGCGCGCCGCCAGAGATTAAATAAACTTGTTTCGTTTCGTCCGTAGTTTAACGATTTAAGAGAGAACCGCCGCCAGAGCCCTTAGGAATCAACGAATCTCGTAATTAAGTCTCGTCATTCCACGCGCCAGCACAGATTTCGATTTAAAGAAAAGCCGAACGAACCGCGCCGTAAAATCGCGCGCCGAGGAGAATATCGATCGATCCATCAGCCGCATCCTTTTTGATAACGATAGAAAACTTTCGACGTGTATTCATTGTACAATTGTAATTCGAAGGGTTACAAAACGGTTCGTAGTCTATGAAGACAATAAGCATATGTGCTCGTTTGTATATCTACTGTATCTCGAGGAATCTTCATCGTATTGTTCGGTATAGAGGCGTTCCTGTCGCTGTTTGATAGGGTGGAACGTGAAATTCTATTTACTAAAGTATGTAAGTATATAATACGATTACGAATGTACGCTCTATCTCTCCCCCTCTGACTCTCTATCTTTCTCATTCTCTCCATTGAGAAAAGGATCCCTTTGTCGTTGTTTCGCGGCGTTCGTTCGTTCGGCTTCGTACACAGCACCGAGAACAAAACACTGTCGGCATTAACTTTTTCTGACACTCGATCTTTCGATTCTTCGCCGGTGAATCGAGCAACGTTGAAACATTCTTTTCGTTCGATATAGTGGTTCGAGGGTAAGGAATTGTGACTAAGTGTACATAAATGCACCGTCTGTCATTAGCAACATTATATAAATATATAAATATAAATAAATGAATGAATAAATGAATATATAAATAAATGAATAAATATATATAAATAAGATGATCGAATAATATATATGTATATATATATATATATATCTATTTATATATAGATATATATTATAAATATCGCAAATGAAGAGAGTACGCATTGAAGAGAGAAATAAAAGAAGAAAGCATGATAGAAAAAGCCGTGGATATTTTCCAGACTATTCGGGATTGAAACAAGTTTTATCCGATAAAGCACGTTGTTATCAATATATGTATATTTCGGCGATTTCGTTTGAACGCTTTTTATTTCCACGCATATTTTCTTATATATATATAAGGTCCATTGACTTTTCTATGAGTTTTATATTTTAACGAGCCTCTATACGTACACGGATATAGTTTTTACACGAGATTTATATCGACGACTCTGTACGTAACATGCGGCCGAGCGTTTTCAGAATGTGCATTTATCATTGCCTCGTCATCCTCGATCGTTTTGTTTCACGTTGTTAAAGACTGAGGGCCATAGTGTCTAATCCATTGCCACACACGCATTCTCCGTACTTGCAAAAGTACTTAAATGGCTCGAGCATCGTTCGAATGATAAATTTACTTAAAAACTACCATTCTGTCTCTCGTTGTCTGTTCGAAACATCGTCGCACGCGTTGCATAGATCTCCGTTGCGTTGTGCATCGATCTGGACGTTACGTTTTTCGACTCGTTTCTCGCAAAATCGATCCCCGCGAACCCTCCTCGGCGATCCGAGCCGAGACCAAATTACCGCACGTTTCGTTCAGTGTTACCATTCGGACACCGTTTTACTTTTTCCCGTGGGTTTGCGTTATCTTAGCGATATCGTGCTTCTATCAGAATTCGAATTCGATGTATACTTGTATTGTATTGGCAATGAAGATGGACGAAACGGACCGTGAACGCAAATCAAACGCAGTGACTACGAATCTCTCTCTCTTCTACGGAGAGAACATGTGCTATTATCGAAGAGTACAATTGGTATAGAAACCTAACCAGGAGACAACTCGAATACATTTTTTTAAGATATCGATAAATATTGTTATACGTCGTTCGAAGTCACACATTCACACACCCACGCACCCACACACATATATACACACACAGACAAACAAACAAACACACAGAGACACCGTAAATGTTTTACTATACGGGGACTTTCTTTAGTCGTTGACAAAGGCTGATGAACAAATTCAACATTCACCGGATGAAAATGAACATTCCTCCAAAAAACAAAAAACAAGATAATAAGCGACGAAGTCTTTTTGCTCTAGAACCGCATTCTTTGCCCAAATAGAATTTTTGCCCTTTTTCGGCAGGTAGCTAAAACTTCGATCATTCGATTTTGAATCGTGTACCTTTTAACACGCTGACGAAACAAAAAAGAAAGAAGAAAAATCGAAATCGTTACACTCCGTACGAGGTGCGGTACATTGCCAACAGTGGTCGACAAACTTCGTGTATTAAAGTTCCAGACTATAAAAAAAAAATGATGAAAAGAATGAAAGAAAGAAAACTACAATACGTTCGCGCGAAACGAAATTAAACGATTGTATAAAATATATTACTAGTTATAAGTTGGTAGCGTTAAATTGTATTCGATGAATTTACTAATACGAAGAAGTCCACGATATTCGTATATTTATAAGAGTACCGATCGTAACGTGAGATTACGTTTTTTTGTATCATTCCGAGACCTTTTTGTGTATGTTGTACCTTAGCTGCGTGTCTATTGTTAATGTTTATAATTTTTTTATATCCCAAAAAAAAACTGTATAGCAATACGTGGTTTGTTGTATTCTTCTTCTTAAACAGACGGAAAATGAAAATAACGGGAAAATAATTAATAATAATGATAAAAAAAAAGGCAATGCAACTCGAGCGTTTCTCGGAGCAGCAACTCTATTATAAACTGTGACAAATTGCAATCGGCCGCCAATGCTCCGGCGCAATATTTACGTCGAGGTTGTTTACCGTGCGTGTGGTAAGCACGAGTTCATCGACTCGATGACCCCCGTGAGCGATCACGGCTGTCGATGACCGGGGAGAGAAAAAGGTGAATGAAAAAAAGACAAAGAAATAAGTCGAATCTAAATATCGTTGAAAGAATGGGAAATTATTTTGTGATACTTTCTTGCCAGAAAGAATACAACAGGCTAAAGTGAATATGATAAATGTAATGTTACTAATTAACACCTATGCAAATTAAATATTGTGTAATAGGAAGTCTGTTGACAAGGAGAAAATAACGTGTACATTATGTATTGCCTTGCGGCATCAATAAACTAATAACTAACGTAACCCCCACCACTCTCTTAATTCTATCCTAAATAACTCTGCAGATTTTTATGCTGCTTTACGTTATAGAAGGTTGCGAACTTTTTCTTTAGAAACTCAAGTACTCAAGGATTCGATCAAGGATCAAGGATCAAGGATAAAAATTCAACGCATAAAATCGGCAGGCTGAATAGTCCTTGTTGAGAAAACAAACGCCAATATTCAAGGTAGCTCGTTTATTATATTATTTCGTGGCGACTTAATCTATTGGACAATTACCGTATAGTTATGTACAAACTTTTATCTCTAATGCAGAAAATCACGTGTTTCTCACTGCCTGGTATGGCAACGTTTCTTTTAAATAGTAGTTGGTTCATTTGGATTGGTCGTTGGAGGACTTCTAGTCATCATCGACGCAACCTGCGATTAAAATCATAATTATCCTATGCCCATTAATTGCTGGTATGTAAAATATTAATTGAGATCATTTTCCAAGGAGTGCTTTGGAAAAGGCTTAGGAGACAGGGTGGGACTTTAATACGGTTCAAATCGATTTACGAACGTTTTGTATGACTTGTTTCCTCAGAAAGTCGCTGGTCACCGCGGATATGTTGCGGTCGTTGCCCATTTTACATTTCACGTAGCCGTAAAGATTCGCGCCATTCAGTGCGATCGCAATGCACACGAGCAGCAGCCACTTAAATTTCAAACCGAACAAGGCTACCAAGAAAAATATCGACCACAACAACGGACAAAGTATCAACGCCAGCCAAAAGATACGCGCTTCCGTTGCGTTAATGCGATTCTGTTGAACACCCTGAAAAACAGGGTACATAGTAGACCTTGTAGTTTACAGCCAGTACTTAAAGGATAGTCTCGATAGCATTTTGCATACGATGACGCAACTCTGCATTCCTGCTAAATTACAAATGCTTTGGACAGGCACAAGTTACGAACATAAAATGTGAAAACCTGTAGTCCTTGAACTCAATAAGGTTTTATGTAATTATTCTTTGAGAATGAAAATGCCTTGGGATTAATGGGTCATTAGCTGATGAAGTTCTGAAGCTATTACGCAATAGTAGGACCAACCTTTTTAGATTCAAACACCCAATGACTCTTTCCATTATCATCCACATAATTCCACCACCTGAGGCCTACCATTAGCCTGCCAGTGATATTTTTGACCGTCCAAAAGTCCATTGACAACAGCAATATAACCGTTACGAAGCTAGCTATGAAACTACTAGAGAACCACCCGCACAACATGTAAACTACAATCGCTGAGATTCTGAAGGCTAAGTGAAACAGGGTGACATATGGATGTCTAGAACAATTCAATGCATTATCAGTATATAAAACCTAAGCTATAAGTAGTCTTACGCATCTATATTATAAACTATATACTTCAATTTGTTGGTGTTTTGGTCAGCCTCGTCCTCCTCCCCGAATGCAATTGTATCGTCGTCCATTAGTAAAGGGACCTAATAATAAAACGATGGAAATGTTTGAGGAATATTGAGAAACACGGCTCTGGAGCTCCTTGTATCCAACTTAACTATTAGACCTAGAGTCTATGTTCCTAGAGTACAGTCTAAGTAAACAGAGAAAAGATAACCAAACTTATAACCAAAAAGAGTAACGATGGTTCGACATGAAACAAGAAAATTAACAGCTAACGAATGATCTTGTCTACGAATATATCTAAATAGAGAACGCTTGCAATATATTTAAGAATCGAGTATTATTTAAATTGCATATGTATATATATATATACGTACGGAAACTCACGAACAAACGTCAATAACAACTCTTCCGACACGTCAACGAAAGAACATCGACTTCTTGCGGGTTTAATCGACAACGTCGTTATTACGCTCTTATACAAACCGATACGGTGAAGCAAAAACGATGGAGTTAACAAAAACTTGGCGTCAATGTATTAGAAAACGAGTACATATATTGAAATGTACCGTGCACCTACCGATACAGACGCCATGTTGGCACGCTGACGGGATGGCAACAGACGTCATCTCTTCTACATCGATGATGGTCGAAACAGTTTGTCCTCCCCACTCTTCCACCTGAAGTATCGAATGATATATCAATTAGTCGCGATCAATACTGTGCGTTAATAATTATTGATTCTACTTGCTTCGATATTATTCCGTAATATGAAATAATTTTGTAGACGAGAGAAATTTATCTGGTATGTCATCAATAGACTGCGGATTTGATGCATTTATAACAAACATTGGTACGTTAAATTTAAAACAGTGAACATACTTAAAAAATTTAAGAACATCAACGTATTAGTTTCATTTTAATAAAATAATTAAAAGTAGAAGTATCTTTTTATTTGGTTTCTGCGTGTCTTGGAATCGACGCAGACATTTTCTATTTTGCATGGAGATCCGCACTCTGATCATCAATTTTGTTAGAATTAATTAACATCAATAACGCCAAGTGGCAAATAATGAAGTGAATGAGTAATTAGCAACGCGAACGTAAAGATTCCAATACAGGTGGACTTACAGACGAGATAAGAGAATTGTCCAATCAGCCAATATGTATTCACGTGATCCATATTTTTGGAATATTAGCGCACACTGATTGTCACTGCCGTTTCGCTGGCAAGAGTACCAGCAGAATCAAGGATAGCAATAATGTGTACGAAGACATTAAAAATTCAATCGAACGTTCGTCAATTATCAAGCTACAGTTCGATGATTTCCTATCGAAGGAAAAGTAACATAAAATCTTTGAATAAGATGTCGCGCGGATGGAGCTCGCTTCTGATTGGTCGATCCTTGTACGCACCCTGTTGGTCAGTGGTGCAAACTGCGCTGCGCGAAAGAGCATCGGCAGGCCGGGTGCAATTAATCCCATTCGGCCGAGAAGAGTGAGAGAAACGATAGCGTGAGTCAAAGATAATTTGCCTGTTAAGTTGATCTGGTGTCGCGCAAGTATTCCGGCCACACGATTGATCGTGATGTAGTAATTTTGAACAAGAACATGCCACGAGGATCATGTGTGTTGGTAGCGATAAAACGGCAGCGCCGTTGCGCGTGCTGGCCGCCAGGCTTGTGATAGTGATAGAACGGTGAAGGTAGTGTTGGTTGGTGTTGGTCGCGATGATGGTGGTGGTGGTTCAGATAAGTACGGGGGATTGAGTGCACAGCAAGTAGATTTTCTGTCCCACGGAACAGTTTATCGCGAACTGTTCACGTTACGAAGGATGCGTTGTAGAGCCTGAAGTGTCAGAGGACTCGAAGACCGGTACAATGTTGAAAGGTTATTCGCGGATCACTCAGGCGCTGCTGGGAACCTTATTTACGTGGGCTCTCACCGCAGCGGGTGCCGCACTCGTCATCGTGATTAGAGGGAAACAGGTATACCATCTTTTTTCCATTCATTTATGCGATAAAATATCTGCTAAACAATCGTCCACGCTGCTATTGATAGTCTAACGATGGGACACGAAACACCTGATTCTAACCTCCTTCGAGAAGCATTCTAACCTTACCCGGTTTTATCGTTGATCGCCGTCCTTTTGAAAAATTTATTTATCACCCGCGCGTCGTCGATTTTTTTCACCTGTTCACGGTGTACGTACTCAGCATTGCTATCGAGATATTCGTTCAAAAATTCGATCTCCTTGGAATCTATAAATAAAATCTTGAGAAGCACGACCCTGAAGAAAGTTGACCATTGACCATGACATTTATCCTTTTTATTCGTCTAGAGTCTAGAAGGTTTCCATCTATGTATTATAAAGGTTTCGTAGTTGGTCTCCAATTGGCTTGAGAACGTTCTGAAATACATTGCCACGCGTAAAAATTGCAACCTAACAATACGAGTACGTAATTGTGAAAGGTAAATAAGCTGCAATGTTGAAGCTGCACTTATCGCACAGCTGTTTCAATAAGATTTCCCTCAGACACACCGTTTTGCATCGACTACGTGTTCGAATTATATCATACGTTTTTTCTTTTGTGTTTGATGTTCTATTGTATGCAGAGTATCTCACTCGTTCGACGAACGCGCAGAGATAAATTGAAACTGTAATCGCGTCCCGAAATAATGTAATTCAGACGATATATCACGATTTCATTGTTATCAGACACCGAATATTTTCTTCTGCTCTTAACGAAAGGACACCAACACTTTTGAAAGTTCTGTTTGATAAGATTATATGGGACTTAATATGTCTGTGAACGGATACTTCCGTTTGTCGTTTCGAAATGAGTTCCTCATTTACGATGCAAAGAGCACCACCGTTCTAAATGAGACCGAAGAAATTAGATCAATTTTTTCGATGTTAGAATTGGGTCGTTCGCGCTCCAGAGTCCCGCGAATTTCAAATTTCGAGATGATCGATAATCGAATATGTGCAACTTTGTACATTTATTCTAAACCAAAATTATAATAGTTGGCCTGTGAATTTTATATATTTGTAATAAGACTGGATAAATGAATTGCAAAATTGTAAAAACGATAGAATTGTTTTAATTGTTAAACCTGTCGATGTTTATGTCGAGGATACTTCTTTTTAAAAGTGGCAATTTCGGGATCTTCATGCAATTTTCGATTTTATAGTTGATTTTCCAACAATTTTTTTCGCTGATTAAATGATTCCTTGTAGGAAGTCTAAACTAATAATGATATTATATTTGAGTAATATGAATACTTTCTTGTATTTCATAAATTTTTAGATGAATGATAAGTATCGTTAATGAATTTTTAAACAACAAAAATATAAAATTCTCAAAAGTCCAGAAAATCTTATGATTCGATTACGATTTAGTTCAATTTTACAGTAAGAGCACGACAGTCTGCTAATAGTGTTTTATGTTGAATTGGCTGGAGCCGCTGACGAAGTAAAAGGAGTTTTATTTCGCTTCGGCGTCTGCTATAACAGCGCGAATTTGTGCAGAGCTTGGGTCACGATTTAATTGCAGTGGAGCGTGGAGGATTTTTTGAGGAGGAATGGAGAAATCGAAGTAAAGCGTGGAGGATTTGAGTCGGAATGGAGAAATAGGGTGTAAACGGATCTGTTTCAGCGCAAACTGTTGGACATCAGCCTTGGATTTGCGGCAGGCGTGATGATAGCGGCGAGTTACTGGTCGTTATTGGCACCTGCTATCGAAATGGCGTCAAAGAGCAAAATTTACGGGGAGGACGGCCAATATGCGTTCGTACCGGTCGGAGTTGGATTTCTCGTAGGGGCGGCATTCGTATACGGGACGGACTTGTTGATATCCTCCTTCGGCATTCAGTCCCCTAATGTGCTTTTAGCTATGCAGTCAGTCGGTACGAAACAAAGACGCAAGAACATTGCAAAACTAAAGAGTGACGAGGATTTAAACGATTATGATCCGTATAGCAACATACAGATTTCCAATGGAAAAGTATATACTCGAATTGAGTCGACCACCATCTATGGTATCTCATTTTCTACTTGTAACATCCAATTCTCTCTGTAGGCTTGGAAAATGGGATCAGTTCACGACACACACACACGTGTATATTACCGTCTATATGTAAATGTCACACCCCTCTTCGCTTTTTTTCATGTATAGCAAACGTTTAGCTGGAACCCGGGAATAAGCAGTACAAAAGGCAAAAAAAGAGAACCTAAACGAAAAGAACAAAATAATTACGACTGTACTAACCTTCTGTTTTTTATTATATATTTGATCTGCTTGTTCTTGGGGTGTGCACACTGTCCTTAGTTGCGTGTCTAATTTCTGTTTGTGTTCTTTGTATGATAATTAACCTGTTCACCGGGGACTTCGCTCTCGTGTATCTCTCGCGTACGTAATTCCACGTTTACTTGCACTATGATATTTAGAATGTTGTCTCTCCGCCGTTTTAGCCGCGGCGCAGTAAATCACGCGGTTATAGATTGAAATGGCAATTGAGAGAATTCGTCCGGTTAACAAGTGGAAATGTTTATGTTATGTTAGCTGCTTCGCACGTTTCAAGTTGGTAGCATATGCATGATAGTGTTCGTGCAAAAGTCCGTGGAACTTACAAAACACAGACATGGGAAAGCACAAATCACTCTGACTCGCTCTTTCTTTCTTTCGCAAAAAAATATACACTACACTTGTGACACTCGTAATTAATTATGTATCGGGCACCGGAGCACCACAAATCTCGAACGCTCCTACAACAGCCGGGTGTAGACGTAATTAACGTTAGATACCATTAAGAAAAGGCAATTACATATTTTGGTTTGTGTTTGAAAAGAGTTCCACAACTCTGCGAAACTGATCTTATTAATCCTGCCTGCGGATATCTAACGGGCAAAAGACGTGTGAAAGAGATTACCGGGTTTCGAATACTATACCTAAAGCTTCACCTGTGCTTTTTATGGAAGGTGAAAACTAACGAGGCAGATAGATCGCCTTGGGTTTTGGGAACAATGGGTTTTGCCATTCGTTCGACTGATATCCGAACGATACAGGAGCAAGATCTCGATGGCTAACATTCGCATCAACGTCCCCGTTTCAGGTTTCAACGAGCAAAACACCCGTAGACGACAAATCGCGCATATAAGCGCGTCAGCGGATCAAGAGGAACTTGAGGCAGTTTACGAGTACTCTGACAACGAACAGAAAAACAATCAGTGGAGGAGGATATTACTGCTGGTCGTTGCAATTACCGTAGGTATCGCTCGGTGGAATTCAGGGCAAGATTATACAGGGTGATCGGCAATTGATAGTGCAATCGAAAAAGTGGCTGATTCTGCGTAAAAAATAAGTCGAAAATGTAGCGAATTGAGTATCCTATAATGCAATTTAGTTTAAACAAAAACATTACAATTTATATAGACATCACAGAAGATTTTGAATTTTGTATTAGCAGTATGAATAATGTTTAACTAGACTACGCATTTTATGCGGTAAGAGCTTCTGAGATTCTCGAGTATACTCCAACGTCCGTCATTTAACATAATGTAATATAATTATTCCCATGATGTAGGAATCGTCTAACGCGTCTGTTCTACTTACTTCTTACAAATGATAAGCACGCGAACGCTTCGTATGAAAACATTTTATTCTATATTTTGGACTTATTCTTTGTGTAGAATCTCCCCCTTTCCGGTTGTGTCATCAGTTACCGATCACACTATGAAATAAATAATAATTTTTCCTTTGCGTTCACTTTCGTCGTTTGTTTAGGTGCATAATATACCGGAAGGACTCGCAGTTGGAGTTGGCTTCGCTGCGGTCGGAAGCAGTTCATCAGCAACTTTTGAAAATGCGAGGTAAGATATTCTCGAATTACTTAAGTTGCGCACGATAAAGCGTTCAAGCTGATAAGAAATATCAAATGATTACCTCATACTCGGAAATGTATTCTGCGAAAGTTAGTACTCGACGATTGCCGGCGATACTAATACTTTTTCTAGCTACCGATACCGCGATTTCATAAATATCTGTTTTTCTTCTCTATGGCTTTCCATTCGGAAAAATAATATTTATCAAGCGTCATTTCCACTCGCATTTCGTATTGATCGCACTGCGACTACGTTCCATCGGCGTTTCGATCAAACTTTCATGCGTACATAATGAAATTGCTTACTTATTGTCAGATCAATTGTGTTTATTCAATTCGTTGAGAGAGCCAGAGAGGTCAAATGCGATGGTAGCGGGGTAACGAATTTTAGTTATCATTAAGCGGTTAAAACGATCGCTTGGATAACTACGAGAATGCCGTTCTGACGTTTTTGCATTCCTCCCGCGTTCGTTAATTCCTGAAATTAGCTCGATCAAGGATTCGATGTCGATTTGAATACCTCGTTGCGTGCAATAGAACAGTAAAAACGTTGTCTCGCCGCATTTTTCGAGCGCAATATAAAAAGAACAAATTATCTCGCTGATAGCCGACGGTGTAATCAGTAATTTTATTTATAAATATTTACAGTGCTCTATCGGTGTTAGAGCTGCAATCTACCAGCCATATTTCGTTTCGAGACACTAACCACAATAATAATTGATTTTTAAGTATGACAGATATGTGTGGAATATTTTTAATAATTTTTGACTCTGAAGGGTTTGAGGAGCAACCCTTAATTTCCGATGTATGTACATATTCTTTCACATTTTCTCAGGGACTGATCGTTCAAAGCAATTTAACACACACGATAACAATTTTTTAAAAATACTGCTTAACAATATTAGGGGTTGGAGAAGCTTTCTAGGATCAATCCCTAATTGCCCAAGCGGTTCTCGTGTATATAAATGTTGTTTCTTTATATTATCTTGTCCTGTCATTGAACACATTTAGCACACAATTGTAGACGAAGATAAGACAGTTTTAATATCATTTCACTTTGGGGGGCGGGCCTAAGAAAACAACCCCTTAGTCTTTCTAAAAATCAATCCATAATTCCCTGAATGGTTCCTACCACACCAAATTGTTTATTGTCTTGGAGAGGAATCATTTTAACGAAGGCATCAAAAGAAATGACAGCATAAAAATGTTATTTTAAATAAATATGAATGACCCATGGTCGGTTCAAGAGACTATCTTGATTGAGGGTAATTTCTAAGGAAGTGAACTGACTGCAATCCAGTTGCACAGAGTTAAGAACCGTGCAGACATTGCATGCAATGCACTTTTCTGTATACGATTCTGAATTACCGACTCTGTAGAAAATACTCTAGTACGATAGCGGACTCTATCGAAATGGAACGGTCAGCTAGCGAACTACATGAGGTTGCAACATAAAAGGTATGTGTCCGAGGAAGCCAGATTTTAAAGCGTTGTTAGCTTTAAGCTCCCATTCAAAAAAAAATCTGTGTATACGTATATACTCTTCCTAATACACATTTGACAGTGATCTACTTTGAACTACTGTACTACAAACGAATAGCAAGAAGAGCCTAATTATAAGCCTACCCGTCCGAATTCTTAACCTGCCTAGTATAAAAGCTAATTTTTCCCTTATACTATACGCATGTATATGCTTTTTGCATGTTTTCTTTCATTCTGTTTCATCTTTTGTGCTTTTTTATGTAATCCCCATATATTTTCTACCTGAAAAGTTTTTTTATATTTTGGCTATACAGTATTTCATCGATAAATGTCCAAACCACGGGTCCGGCCAGGGACAATTGTGCGCGAGAGAAACTATTCTTTGACTTGTGCCGAACGTAGAAATAGAATGGGAACCTCGAGGAGCCTCGGTCGCCGAGAAATGTAAACAAGATAAGGGTCGGGTATATCGGTGTGAGACCACTACTAATCCGATGACTTTCACCAACATATTCCTGGCATTTTTCTAATGAAAATGATACCAAATATGATATAATTTCGATTATATTTACGTGTGTAATGGACGACCCCGCGTAACTTCTCATTGAAATTATATGAACGACAATTAATGTAAATATGATGCGAATTATATCGTGTTTAGTATCATTTTAATCAGAAAAATGTCACAAATATATTGGTGAAAGTCTCATACAAAAATAAGTAATAATAAAGAAGTTTTATATTGGGATTACATTGTGAGGACACCGCGGGCCTTTGAACTGTGCCGGCGACTGCGACTCTCCGTGTCTCTTTCTTTCCCATACGCTGTGTTTCCTTGCGCACGAGCCTCCTACCGTCCATTACACACGTAAATATCATCGGAATTATATCATATTTGGTATCATTTTCATTAGAAAAATGCCAGGAATATGTTGGTGAAAGTTCCATAAAAAAATAATGAAAAATAAAGAAGTTTTGTCATCGGATTAGTAGTGGTCTCCTGGTCTCACACCGATATACCCGATCCGTATCTTGTTTACATTTCTCGGCGGCATCGGCCTCTCGAGTTTTATGGCCCCTCACGGGGTATACCCCGCAGGAGTGGGGATAGTTCAGGGACAATTATGTGCGAGAAGTTTGGGACATTTATCGATGAAATACTGTATTATGTGCTTAACTATGTAGGGGGTGGCTAACTCAAATTTGCTGAAATGAAAATACAGTGAATTAAATAGAACATGCAACACATACGACAGACAACACAACATGTAACCATGCACAGATAACAATTTACATAAACAATACAATTTCTAAGACAATCACAAACTATTAAGTTGAAGGCGTATAAATTATTCAAGTTCCCTCTTGAAGTCAAGTTATTCCTCTTCGTTGTTTTAATTTTCTAATAAGCAAATGATCTGAAACAGACTTAATCTTGGGTTAACACATAAAAAGAGAATAAAAAAAGATTATCCAGAATGTGTCAGAATTTTTCCAGAATTTTTAACTGTCAAGAAATGGGGAAAATGGGCCAAAAACTGGTTTTTCGATTTTCCTCAATAACTATCCTTACAGAGGAGATATGGGGCTGTAACTTGGCAGATCGGGGTCTTTTTGGGTAGGCTATCGAATAGCCAAAGCTCGATTAAAAACTTGTCTGGGGCGAATTTCACCACCAAACCCGGCTATAGCCTTTTTGCGGAAATCAGTAGTATAAGTCAACGACAAGTCAAGATTCTACTGCGATACTGCTATACCTTGCTTGTGTTGCGGCAGCTAATGTATAAACCTGCTAGCATCATTTGTCGCAACTGCTCGAGACACGATTTGTATAATCAGTGTCGCCAGACCGCGGAAATTGAGGGGAATACCAGTGACACTCTGTCTCTCTAATTACCGAATATCACGGTTCCCATCCGCAAGTGAGCCTCTGAGGGACCTGTGATCGGAGAAATACCAATTTTAAACCAGAAATATCAATTTTTGGAAGAGGAACTTGTGGAAGTTCAGAAGCAAATTTTAATGAGAAATCGAGAAATAAAAACGACGATGATGAAGATGCGATGAGATGCAACTATAACTAGCCCCGTACACGAGTGAAATGAAAGCAAATTTCAATTAGAAATATAGAAATAAAAAGTGTTGTGCTTATTGAATGGACAGGTATGTATTCCGAAACAGAAACTGTGTGTTTGAATGAATAATGCAAAGGACATGCAGAATGTGAGCTAAGGGTATACGAAGAAAGCATAAGGCGGATTACCCTCACCAAAAATAAAAAGAAAATGGCCAATCTTAAGATTGTAGACCAGTATTGAAGGACGCTTGGTCAACTATCACCTGGTTAAAAGTGGGCAAGGGAAGCTCTAGATGACCGTTGGTCCTACTGATCCCGGAGACCGTTAGCTCCTGCCAGTATCCGTGGCCCGACGTGTCCTCACCAAGAGCGATGGCTAAGAGACGTGTTCAAACAATACCCCATTACTCCGTCAACCACCTGCCACCTGAGGTGGACAAGGGTGGGATTACAAGGGAGAGGATTTTACACTTAACAGTGTTACACGATGGACACTGTCTCTCAATCACCCACTCTCAATGTATCTACTCCGAATACCGGTACCAACCGGTCTGGTACATACAAGCAAGGCCCGACACAGCAGAAGGCTGTGTCGGAGTTTAAAAAAAAAACGGTCCGAGCAAAGTGAAGTTACGGCAATAATTACTCGACACATTTACAGCGACGATATACAATCTTAATAATTAACGCACGCACGCAAACCGAGCAATTATTGTGGCAAGAAAACTAAATTCCACAAGAGAGAAGTATCAACGAGAAGGCTTTGATTCACAAAGAAGAAACATGAACCAAAGCAGAAGGCTCTGGTGCGGGGGTGAAGCTAAGACAATAATTGCTCGGCAAATATAACCAACTTAAAAATACAGTCTTCGTGGTTGTGTGGTTCGACGTTAAAGATGGTCGGCTGTTGTATTCTAGATTAAACAGACTAATAATAGTTAGACACAATACATAACCCCGCACACGAGTGCGGATACCACAAACTCACGGGAGCAAAACTAAATCCTGCTCACGAGAGCAAAACTAACAACAGCTCACGAGAGCCAACCTAACACTAGCTCACGACAGCCAAGCTAACTCCGCACACGAGTGCTGCCTACAGGCGTTCCGGATGCCCCGGGGACGCAACACCCCTTACTCACTCGCGGTTTCCCTATACGGGAGTGAGCCCCTGAGCACGATCGAATTCCAAATCGTATATGAGAAGCAATAAACGACGATGTTCGTTAAATTAACACTTGATGGAGAGAATTGGTGAAGGTGGGCTATGGATAAACAACAAAAGCATTGTAGAACCCCTGGCCCACCGTGTGCTGTAAAGCGGATAACCCTCACAAATAATAAATAAAATTGGTGAAACTTACCATTGTTGAAAGTGGGCCGGACCTACCGACTAAAGGAGTATTTACACCGGTTCCGGAGGCACCGGGTCCGGGATTTTGCACGTTTTCGTAATGTATACCGAATCCGGGGGCCCGGAAGGCTACTTGCGAGGGTTCGAGACGCTCGGAACAAAGGCACAGAACTGTCAACGCGCTCTCGAAAGGCCATCTGGAAATGGTCAGGCGTTCAAGCTAAATAGCCCGGCCGGGCCATTAGGAAGTATGGCCACGAACCTTTCTTCGCTCAGCCGGACGGTTCTTGTAAGAATGCTAGATACAAAACCAGGGTAGCCAAACTTTCCCCGGATCCGCGGTCCGACCGTGTTTTCGGACGCGTGAGCACTTTACTGGACTTCCCCCCGCCCACTCATGCGCACATGGGAGGGAGAGAAGCTTCCTCCGGCCAAGCTAACTTGGGACTGAGCGACGGTTCTCGCCGAGCCCCCCTTCTTCGGGACCGCCCGATGGGCGAGTGGTTCTCCAGGGGACCTCCACCGGTAGGTCCCTCCCGGCGACCTCATCCGCCCCCGTGGGTTTCGCCTTCTCCCCTAACTTTCCGTCCCTCTGGCGGAACATGGGGCAGGCCCGCGTGCCGGAACGATATTCGCCTGGCCTTCCTAAATCCCTACATAAGGGGCACTTTGGTGTCTGCGTACAGGACGTCACCCTGTGCCCCTCGTCTTCGCACCGGTACTAGCGGCCGCTCCGGTCCGCCTCCTCGTAGTGCGGATATTTCGCCCATATATGCCCTCTCCGGAGGCACCTGAAGCACTGGAGCGACTGCTGCTCCAGAACCTCTACCCTGGCCGACGACCACTTGTTGGTCAGTCGGCCTGTCCCTGCCACATTTCTCGCCCCCGCGCCGCCAGGGGGAGCTGAAATCAATCCGTCCCACCCCCTGCTGATTGCGGTACGCCTGTCGGATAACCCCGACCTTAACTGTCGACATATCGCACGACTCCACGCCTACGAGAGCGGCCTGGACCAGACTCCACCCCGGTCACGGACTGGTCCAGTCCCCGGAGACGGAGGTCCGCCCTCTTCGTGGGCCGGTACTCGATATTTGCATCCAGCAAGCACCGTCCCCAGCCGGCGCGCTAATGCCTGGGCCTTTTCGGGAGCATCCTTCCCCCGGACCTTAAGCATTAACGCGCCGGTTTGCGTCGCCACAAACCCCAGCCCCTCGATGCCCAGCTCCTCTAGGGAGATCTGTGCCCTAGCCCGATGCACAGCATCGGCGTAGGTGGCCCCAGCGCCAACTTTTCTCGTGATTACCACGGCAGCCGTATCGAGGTCCCTCCTTCGCGGGCTTACGGGGGCTTCTTCCCCTTGCCGGATGGTCCTGGCTTCGCCGTCGGGGCGGGACAACTGTGGGCCGACGCGACCCCTTCCCTGTCACTGTGGCCCATTCCGTGGTCCCGAACACGGGAACCTCCCTTCCCTTACTAGGACTTAGCTGAGGTTTTTTAGCCTCTGCCTCCTCTTGGAGGTCACCTTCTTCCCGTTCGTCGGGGAATCAGCCGCCGCTGCTTGTGCGGTCGCCGTCTCCGCCTCCGCAAGGGGGAGGATCGCTCACATGATCCTCTCGTCGATGAGGCGCCCTACCTGGGCGAGTATGCCCTCATCGACGTTTGCCCCCTCCCCGTTCCTCGGCGTCGGGGGTGCTGGATCGGACTCCAAGTCCCATCTTCGCCAGCTTGTTCGTCAGCGGACTATCAAGCCGGTTCTTCAAGTCGTCCTGCTCTACTTGAAGCCTCCTCGCCCGGACCATATAGGCCGCAAGTTTCTCCTTCAGGCACTCCTCTTCCTGCCCCGGCGTGGCGGTTGCGCCCCCTGCCCGCACGATCGGCCAATTCATGCACAATGGCGGGCCCCACATTTCCCCGAGACTTTTACTCCTCGCAGCACCCCTTGCTCCGTTAGCACACACCGAAGTGTATCCCAGGATCCACCGCGTGGAGGTGGAGCAAGAGGATTTAGATGTGTGACATCCCTCAAATAGGGAGAACGGCTCGACAGTGGATCAGAGTCACCACTGTAGAGGTCACACACCCTCGGATCCCCGGAGCCCGACCGCTCCTGCCGGAATCCCCGGCCCGTCTGACTGACTAACTGAGCGCAGTGAGCCAGCTGGCCGAGCCGAGGCGGAACGTGCGCAGTGATGCGCTACTCTCCCCACCGCATCTAATTTCGGTTGATTTCGATCGCCGTGATAGTAATTATTGATAAATTTATTATTTCTGGCTGTTTAATGTTTACAACAATTCCTTTTTCTAATGATGTCGGCAAGCACTCCCTTAACTATCTGACCACCTAATTTTTTTACAGTATAGTCTTGATCTATCTCTATTTTTCAACATATTTCTGTTCCCACAGATCGATTCTTGGAACAATTATATATAAAAGCAAGTGTAAGGAAATAATGCTCGTTTATGAAATATTTTTAAATTACAAATTGAGGTATCTCATGTGAAATTTGAAGTAGGAATTCTTGATTTTCCTAAAATTATGCTTTAATACTTTCTTACGTACAATATTTCTAGGAATTTTTTGTTTATGATATTAGTTTTGCTTTTAATATTTTAATCCTTAAGAACCAACACCAAAACATTGTCTGAAATATCCGTTCGGCGGAGAATGTAACATTTTATGATAATCGATATGGTTCCGCGATGCCTTCTCAGTTCTCACCGACGAGAATCTCCACAGTGGCCTTCTGCACCGACGAGATGCCGTCGGTGGCCTTCTGTTTCTTACTCCAGCCACAATATATCCTAGAGGGCGTAAGAAAACACCGAATTATTCGAGTGACACGATCTCCCGTAAGGATGACAGTCTCTAACAGTATCTCGTCGGTGATATTAGTTCCACAATATCTGTTCCAACCGATACGGTAGAATGTGACACAGAGATGGTAAGGGGCCTCTAGAGTGCCGCGGACGTAAGACAGAAAAATACATTGGGTGATTGGTTTACTCCTATACCTCGTCTGTGATTGGGTGATTGTCTTTTGAAGTCTACTCCTATACCTCATCTGTGCCCCGAAGCCTAGACAGAAAATCCCATAAGATGTCTGTACTGATTTCAAGTCTGTGCCAATTGCGAATTCGTTTCGAGCGCTATGCCGTCCGCGAGATGGCAGCAGGTGACGTTATGGGAAGTCGGGAGCCCACCGCGTGATAGGAGGTCCCCATGAATGAGTTCTATGGTGGTCGGTCGCGAGTGCCAGCCGCAGGCGAAGTTTATTGGCAGCGGTGGGCGCCCGAGGCGAGGGGGAAGGGCACGTGTGGCCCTGGAATTCATCGAGCCCTAGGCGCCGCGCATTCCATTCCAGCTTCCCGCTTTCCCCGCTTCGTCTCGTCCTCCTGGACTTCTACCAAACTCGCTCTCCTTACAGCCTTACCGCCTTACGCCTTTGACTCCGAAACACGAACGGCGAATGTCCGTCGATGACGTACACACAGCACGATCGATATTTATTTCCATTTCTGCGAGATCACGACCACTGAAACTTATTCGCAGAGGAAACTATCAACGATAATCGCTCGCCCTCCCCCCGTATTTTCTCGTACTCCCCCTGGAGCATCCACTCTCGTCCCGTCTGTACCCCAAACTCTTATAGATTACTGTGTTTCGAACCGTATGAAATTCTGTAAACGGGAAAAATTGCACAATGATTGGAAGAGTTCGTCGACTAGTTCTTAACAGAAGCAGGACTAGTTCGCTAGCTAGCAAATGAACGTAAAAATATTGTGCTTAAAATGGGAAGTACGTTTCGGATCGAGTTATTCTCTGTCTTCTCGAAGTAGTAGCGCGGCTCGCGAGCCTCGCAAATTCGAATCGCACGTTGAACGGGAATAATAGATGGCAGTCGGTCGCCGATTAGACAAACGATTCGACCGCGGTAGATTTCCCTTCGGAAGGGGCCGCGTAAGGCCTGAATTCCAAAGCATTCAAACGACGGTGTCGGACGTCACACAGCTCTCAAGATGGTCGGTGTCGGTGCCGCCCATTAACAATCCGTGGAATGAATGGACCGTGTCGGCGTTTTCTTTTCTGCCGCGTGATAATTAAGAAATAGAGGCTTGGATTTCTCCATCGGAACGGTTTCCGGCGTTGTTGGCTTTCGAGTGTGAAACGCAGTTTAACCGTGAATCGCCGAGTCCGTTCTTGAAAACAACGGAGGGATATTTTCGTTTATTCTCGTATACATATACTCGATACGATAAACCGGAGAGAGCGTTTCTACCATTATCAGCTAAGTTTCCCGGTTATGAATGAATCGTCGGTTCGCTCCGAAAGATGACCCCGACCGATACCATGGAGTCGTGCGTTGCGTATCGCCACGCAGTCGTTCGTGCTGTGCGTACATACGTCGTTATCGATGCGCGTGCTCTTTCTGAACGGGCCAGAAAGAACGGGCTTCGCGGTAAAAATATTTCATTCAGCGAGCCTCGGGGCTCCGTAGCCGACTCTCGCCAAAGCAACGAAAATCACCTGAGGAATTCTCCCAACAATTAGCCGGGAACGGTTACCGCTGCTGGAATCCGGGCGAAAGCGAATGGAGTACTCGTTGCCTCCGAATATACAAACTTTATCTCGTCTCGCAGAACTTAATACTCCGGCCCTTTGCGTCCGAGAACTTCTTCCAGTTTATCTTTCGACGAGTCTAATATATCTAATTTACCTGTAGAACAAGATTACGAACCGCGGAGCTAAGTGTAAGAGTCAAACGGAGGGAAACATGCTGTGTTTAATGAAGATTTGTTTAGTGTCGCTTCAGCGGAGGATTAAGAAGTTTTCACTAGCTCACCATGGTCAATTTGGAATTCAGAAATGGCGATGGCTGAAACTTGAATCTCTCGACTTTGCGATATTCAGTGCCGGTAATTGTCCTTTCACGAATTTAGAGTTTGTTTCAATGATCAACGAAGGTACGAACAGTTACAGCAAGACAATACAATTTGGCCAAGAGTATGCTACTAAGATTGCAAAGGCAATACTAAGGTTACAGAGATAACTAGTCATCGAGTCCCCTTCGGTTAGCGGTCGCCGATTAATTGCGAAGCCCTCGAGAGCTCTTCCGAGCGAATCGACTGAATTTCAAGAATCAATAGTTGACAGTTCCGCCGAGAATACCATAGCGAACACCTAATTGGGTGGCTCTGTTTCTCCGGGTACTCGTCGCCGTTTCCGAATCGCGAACCAGTAGGGAAGATATTACCGTAAAGATCGATCTTTCCACCCGAGTAATGCGACCAGTTTCGAGGAACGAGCCGCCCGACGTGCGTCTCGTCGTTCAGAAAATCTCCCAGCCTTCAGCATTTATCGACCCAGCATGCCCTTTTGTAGCCCAACTCGTTCGTAACGAGCGGCATTCCATTCTCACGATGATTGCGATTAAGATCGCGTTCGCCTTCATGCACATTTTCAGAACTAACGAAACAACGGCGTTTCCCGTTTCGAAAAAAGCTTGTGCCGTTCAATCCTTCGATCATTTCGACTGCAAAATCGTTGCTCGAAGGACCCTGGAAATTTTTCTTACGAGCAAGCGTTTGTAAGAATGAGTTACAGAGGACGAGAAAAATTGTTTGTTCGCTGTCCTATATGTATCTGTGGTACAGTTTTTTTTTTTAAACAATTCGTTCATCTACGTCTACTTGTATATTTACGACCTGTGTTATTTCATTCTCACCCAGAAGATGAATACTTGATTTTCAAAAGGTTGAATTTAATGTGTAACAAGGTGAATTTGATCGGTGTAAGGTTCGATTTAGAGTACAAACCCTGTAACGGGTGAAATCGAGCATTTGCACTGTTTCGCGAAACGGCTCGCATAGTTCGCGAGCGACGAGGAGGCCGTGGTTTCTGTAAACGGTGCCGAGAACAGAAACCTCGAGAAGGAGATCGTTGGCACCGGCGTGTCCCGGTCAAGGAAAACGTCGTCGAGGCTCCGTCATGGAAATGAATTTTTACGTAACGCACCTCGGGCGTCGGCACTCCTGCTCTCGCCGATCGCTTTGCACCGGTGCGACGCGACGCGGCGCGGCGCGTACGAGCCTGCCCTTTCCTCGGAAAGGTAATTCATTCTCGAGAGAGACGGAGGTAGAACAATCCACGAGTTCCGGTCGGGGCCCCGGCGAAAGAATCATGAATGAAACGTTTCGCAGGCTGTGCAACAAGCAGCGCAGAGCTTAGCTCGTGCGCCGCGCCAGTGTTGCCCGTTTCACTCGTCGGAGCGCGCACGCGGCTGACAAAGAAGGGACAAGAAATAGAGTAAAGGAAAAAGAGAAAAAGTACGTCGGTTCTCTCGTAGGTAGGTAGGCACGATGGAAAGGTGGGCAGCCGATAGGAACGACGATATTTGCACTCGTAAAACGCTCAAGGAGATCTGGTACTGAGTCACCCTTCGAGCTATGCGGATTTTTCGCGGAATCTGGGTCCGTCGTTTCCCTTTTTCTCCGCGTTTCCTCTGCTTTCTTTTCCCCCGACTTCGAAAGTTGCCGGTTTGGACGTTCCCGAACGAGAAAATAGCTGTTCGGTGTCTACGTACCGTTGTCATCCTTCGCGGTCGTTTCGCGTGCCACTGCGATCGCTCGAATCGATCGTTATGATTCGCAGAAACGCGCGTGTATTCGTTCGCGAGCTTCGGGAATCGATGTCGAAATTGGTAAACGAAGAAGAGACGTCGCCGCGATGTACGGCAATGTATTTGTTCAATCCGTTTGATTAAAATTTAGATAGCTGAAAGGTAGAATTGTGACGAAATCGCGGAAGGAGGCAGGTCATTCAGCTTTTCCGTTACTCTTAAATTATTGTAATCTTTCTACTGTTTTAAATTGCGCTTAGTCATTTTTATTATAAATGCATAAAATCCGCAGTCTATTAACTCGAGTTTTTTCCTGGTAGAATTAAATTTTGGTATATTACTTATTTGCTAGAATGAGGAACTGTCTTTATGAAACTACCTTCAATACATACGAATGAATTCCACCTATTTTATAGAAACGGTCCACTGTGCGGCGACCGTATCGCTCGCTATAGCCGGAATTCCTGCGGGCAATTCGCGGAGGCACCGAAACGGTGCGCTCGGTTTCGCGGAATCGAGATTCGCGTCGATAATCAGCGTCGCTCGGTGCGCGCGCGATCAAGCTCAGGGTGCGAACCGTCCGATTTGCTTAGGCGATCTTGCTCCTTTTTTCTAACGCGACGGTTAGGCAAACGAAGGAAACGTCGAGGCGAGACGAGAGACAAGACAAGACAAGACAAGACGAGACGAAACGAGACGTGAAACAAGGAGAACGAGACTCGGAGGCGAACCGGTGAGAGGCTGAAAGAGGAGGAACGAGGGTGAGAGCGATAGCGTGCGTAAAAACAGAGGAACTACGGAGTGCCGGGTTGGCGTGGCACGTAGATGAGGTGGTGCTATGTTAAACATGGCGCCGGACAAAGCTGCCGACGAAACCACCTCATTTCAGTGCTATCCTCCTGCCTGTCTTATTATATACCGACCCAGCAGTGCTCACCGCACCGCGGCCCCTCTCTGTCCCCTTGTCTGTACTCTTCCCCTTTTGCCCTCCCCGCTCCCAACCCTCCTTCCCCACCTTTTACCCTTTCTCTCGGGCTCTATCTCTCCGCCGTCCTTTTTCGACTTGGGGTTCGGACTACGGCCGCCTGCCTTCCTTCTCTTTTCGTTCACCTTCGAAAGGTTCTAGCGCCGTCTACCGACTATAAGCGTCTCCGGGACCAGCCACGCGATAGTTCCTAACTCGCTTAACCCCTTGCCCCGTCGTCTCCTTTACACCTATGGCGATTAGAACGTCTTTGTCGCCTGTGATTTCCTGAAAAAAGGAGATTCCTATGCCCAGGTCTCCTCTAACCACCGAAGCGAATGCTTACGAATTCCTGTTCCTCGCGCAGAAAAATCTTCGCATCTCCTTTGGAAGGTACCATCGGAGCTACAGTAAACATTGATCTGATTTGTACTAATTCAGAGTTTCCTATAACGCGGCAGGAATTAATCTCATTAACGCAGTCGAGGACTCAATATGGATAACAGAGGAATAGAATTCCAATTCCGTTTAAAATCTTTACCCCGAGTCTGATATTACAATGCAAGGGGTCCGCGCCGAATATTGGCTCACTTCTCGCAATGAATTCCCGGCCCCGATGAATATTTTTCCAGGATAATCGAAATCCGGCTCTCCGGACTCGAATCGCCAGCACGGTCGATCGTCCATGGCTGGTTAACCACGCGTCGAGTAACGCTCGGACTACCACCTCGTTCTCTTCGAGGATCTCTCGAAGGATCTCTTTGGTCGCGTCTCGTGGCTTCGTTTCGAGGCGAATACGCTACGGTGAAACGCGGCGCGGCTTCGTTCCCTTAATCGTTGCACTTTGTACCCGGTGCTTATCACACGCGGAAAGCCAGTTCTGACGTGTGTTAATAACGACGGAAGTCGGTTACGATATAGTACTTCCCGCTTAGCCTCTCCGTGCATAGTATTATAAGTGCACGTGCGCCGCGGTGGCCACGCTAGTCGCAACTCGGAACCTCCTCCTCCTCCTCCTCCTCCTCCTCCTCCTCCTCCTTCTCCTCCTCCTCCTCCTACACCTCGCACATGCACCGAGCTCTGCCTTCCGTTTGGCGACGGATTTTGCGCCTCGCAACCGGCACTTTGGACGATCCTGTAGCTCTAGCTTGCTGGACGATTGGAAATTCTATTGGAAACGGTGACGGAATGCTGGTAATGATAATTGTAGGCGTGGCATGCCCAAGTAGGCGTGGCATAGCAGCTCTACAGCGAAAATTTGCAATTATACACTTGTTTATGGAATGCGGATTCCATTTATTTAGACTTTAGCGAATTTTTGGGTCTCGGTAGCGGGTTTTAATCCTGCTGATCGCAGGTTGCACACTCGGCTAGGATCCTGCTATTTGGAGTAGTAGCTTTATTCCACCCGGCAGGCTCTCTTCGCGGCTCCGCGCGTAATCATTCAGGCACAGCCGTTCACGAGAGAAAGATTCTGAGAACCGGACTCGCGAGACATTCTCTAGGCGAAGCGACACGCCGATACTTTTCTCGTCTCGTGTTTCGCGTTCCATCTGCTCGTTTTGTCGGGGCTGTGCACCGCCGCTTCCTGGTTTCCCTCGGAAGCAGAGAACCGGGTGGTGTACTACGACGTGGCGGGTTTGTTTCTCTATCCTGGCGGGCTACCCACCCGCCTTCAGGGTCGGTCGGTCCTGGGTACAAGCTGGTGAAATTTTCGGCGAACGATGGATAGATGAGAACGACGACGACGACGACGAGAGGAGAAGAACGAACGGTTTCCACACGGCCCAGAGCCAGGCCAGAGAGACGGGTTCGCTTGTCTCTGTTATCATCGCGGAATTCTCCCGCTCGTGTTCTCTGTCTCCTCTAGTCGGCGGGATTCGTTTCTCTTTCTCTGGCATCGGACGATGCACCGGCGCGCACGGTGCAGCGACTTCGCAATGCTTGGAATGCGCCGGCATTACGCATGCGCGCCGCGTACCTTACTCGGAACAGACGAACACAGCCGGATCCGTTATGTCCCTCGACGACGACCTCAGGATCATCCCCGGCAAACTATTCGACAAACTAGCGACTCTTTGCAAATCAATGGTGTATCGGTCAGAGAGAAAAGACCGATGCCGGTGGCCGGTGGGCCCCGGTAGCAGCAGGAGAGCCGGGGTACTCTCTCTGCTACCCGCTCTGCTACCCGCTCGCCTACCCGTTTTCTTCCTTGTCCGCGTCGAAGCGAAGTTCCTCCTCGCCTCTGCTCGGCTCGGCTCGGCTCGAGACTCTCAGCTCTTCGAGCTCTCCTCTCGGCTCGCCGCGGTGGACACCTGCTTTCGGAATCTCGCTCCCGCGAACGTGTCCTCGATTCACCGAGCCTTCTTACCGCGGAATGCGTCGCAATTAATGACGAGATCAAGCTCAATATGCATCCGAGGCGAGTATCGATCCGAGCCGATGCGCGATACCGAGCCGAGACGCACATGCAATGTTCCAACTACGTCCTCCGCGGCTCCGATTCTGCATAGAAACGCATACCGCCGTCTTGCAAAATCGTGTCGCGTCGGTTTTGGACACGCCGTTCCCGATATACTTAGCCGGACCGCCTAATTGCGAGCCTAACCCGATCGCCGGTGTCTCTAACGGTCTCCGCGACGCGACGGAAACGTTGTTCTTTCGAACGACTCCACCTGCTCGAAACCCTTGCTCGCGCCGCGATTGTCTTTGCTTACGAGGACGCGTTTCGTTTCCTGAAGATGGGAACTTGTTACGTTGCATGTGCATCCGCACGGAAATTTTATTTGGCGAGGATCGCGACTCGGCCGACTGAAAGCCGCTGGGTTTGATCGAGCGGTACTTTCGGCAGTATTTCAATTAGTATCGGAGTTGGACCACTCGGAGTTCAGTTATTACTGGAATGCGGATCTTTGCAAAATCCAGCAGTCGTAATTTCAAAAGAATGAAAATTACATATTGATATCCTCCAACTCTTCTAATATATCAAATTTCACTCACTAATATTGTCATAAATGCATAAAATCTACTTATCTATCTTATCGTCGAATTGTTCACAACGGGTCCGACTCGATGTTGTAGGGCAAGGGGACAATGACGCAAGGAGCCGAACGTTGGAGGCATTTCGATTACGGAGCGTATTTAGGAGATTTGACATTAGAGAGGCGCGCGAGCGCAACGATGCCGGAGATAATGGAGAGAAGAGTAGCGGGGTTGATCTTGGTCTTATGATTTTATGGTGTTAGGCCGTGGCTGGTGGCCTCGGGACTCGGAGCCGAGAAGAGCCGGAGAGCTCGCCTTGGCGTTGGTGGAATGCGGGACGGGCAAATCGCGGTCGGCCCGCTTGCGCCTCGTTCCCATGCATTCCTTACTCCCTCTCTCGTTTCTCCTCACTCTCTTATCTCTGCACCCCCTCCTTCGCTTCTCTCTCTTGTTCTCTTTTCTCTTTTCCCCTCAAACCCTTCCTCACTCTTGCCATTTATCTCGCTCGCTCCTCGGCTTTTCTCACACAGACCCGGCACGGCTACGTGTACGCTTGTCTCTCGTCGCGCATCTCTCTTTTTAACGAACCGTGTGTATACGGAACGCGTGTTCGGAGCGTACACGTTCGTGTAAGGACACACACCTAACAGCCGGAGCTCCGTCTCCTATACCGTCTATCTCTATCTGTATCTTTCAGGTTCACCAATCGCGTGGCCGGTCCCACCGAGAGATTCTTCGTGTTTCCTTCAGGACCATTCCTCCTCGTCCTTTTGCTTCTCTTCCTCCTCCTTGATTTCCTCCTACTCTTCGGCCGATATACTTCCTTTAGAAGTCGACCCGACACACCGAGAAGAAGTCCTCGTTATGGTATCTCGACCGATCGAATTTTGCTGCTAGGCTGCCGCGCTCCTCGCTGGTTCCGCCAACCTCGAAATCGATAGAGTTCAGCCTAGCGGATGCGCGGATACCCTAACTGGTGGATACCTTCTCGCATTGTCCTGCTCGCTAACAAACGCTGGCCGATCACCCACTGGTTCTCTACTTTGCCACGTTCATCACTTTGCAATCGAGAATAACGACGAAGTAGAAAACGTTCGTTGGTCAATCGGACAGTAAGGAAACGCTGAAACTTTCGTTATCAGAGCACAGACCTTCTACAGAGACGCTTCTCCTTTGCATTTGCACATTCGGTAAACAAAGACCACTTTACCGCCATCGTCGTTTTCTTCAGCAAGTTAGTTAGCGAGTTAGGGTTTTCCCTCGAGGAAATCGAAGAAAAGTAAAATCGAGGATTCGGGAGAGGACTTCGATCGTCGCGCGTCGTCGGAGGACAGTCGACGATCCTCGGGTATTTGTACGGAGGATCCCGGGGAAAGTAATTTACGATCCTTCGGGTCGGTTGCACGGCCACGAGCGCGAGGATAGGTGTTGCCACGTAAGGACAACCGCGGCCTTATGGAATGCAAAATGGCGACCGCGGTGCGTTCAACGAAGCCACCCGGGGACGCCATGTTGGTGCACAGACCGGCCGAAGTGTGCTGTTACGTTCGATAGCCCGTTAAGTTGAACTGTTGTATACCGACGTGTCATGTGGCATCGAAGTTTGACATTGACGGGCGGCCTACTGTTTTCTGTTCGGAAATCTTTCGCAAGCCGGTAATTTCACCCTTGACTCTTGCGTCTTCTTCATCCTCGAACTGTGACTTCACTTAGACTCTTAGAAATTCTAATCGGTACTATCCTAGTTACAAGCCTGGGAGAAAGCGGCCAAATTTGAACCCGAGTTGGACTTAATAGCTTGGCATTAATAGCACTGTACATATATTTCTTTTTAAAGATATTCTATAGCTAAACCATTAACCATTGACTGCCACGCGTGTTTTATGCGTGTCGCACAAGCTAGATCTATTGTATTCGCTGAAGCGACCGGCGTTATTAATAGCAATGATTAGTTACCGATAATGAAGCTCTTGCACTATATTCTAGTTAATTCTCCATTAATGCATACCATCAACGCGTTTTTGTCCGAATTTTGTAGTGTTTGTACATTTTTCATTAGCGAAGGACTAGTTGGCGGTGTAGAAGAGAAGGAAAGCATTCGGCGCGGCCGATACCTCAGTTTCGTCAACAAAGCGAATTTTTATGGTGCCCGTGGTCTCCGGGGACCACCATGCTAGGCCGCGTCCGCGTGATCGAATACGCGTGTATAACGGTGTGACCGTGATACGAGTTCGACTACGGGAACCAAAACACACGCGTGCTACTTTTTTTATGGGTACCAACCAGTTTGGTAAGATCTCTTTCTTCCGCTGCTGGCCCGGAGAGAAATCTTCGATTTTCGGCTCGAGACTGCGCGACGCCCTCGCGCGGAATTCCTAGACCTATCTGGTTTACAAGCTAACCTTTGAGACAAGCGAGCCGAACCTACAGAAGTCGAACAACATGCTTCAAGGTCGTTGAAATAGATGGGAGAATATACTGTTTGTACCATTTCCCTTCTTCTGAGTTTGCAAAGTCTGGAGGAAGAGGACTGTGCCGAGTCGTTTCTACGATAAATGCTTTCTAATCTGGAGGAGAGCGGCATGGTAGAAAGAGGAAAGGAAGATAACGGCTAATGGATTTTTCAAACATCGCTTTGGCACACGCGCGTCAATCGAGATAATCATTCTCTAAACTGTTAATTTTATTATCAACGCGCCTAGGAAATGGCGAGCCACCGCTGCCGGGTCTGTTCCACATCGATTCTCGCGAGCATTCCGTTTCGTAGAAAGGGGAATGACAGTATGGTGGATTCGTGTCCCTTGGAGATGGACCTCTTCGAACACTCGCGGAGGATCCTGCGTCTCGAGCACTCGATACTTTCTCCTGGACTCCGGGCGTCCAGAAGCGAATATTCTCGACTTCCCTCGATTCCTCCCATTCAGGGAGGAAGGTCCCCTCAGACATCAGATAATTATTTATTTGTAGGTGTTTCGAAATTTAGTCATCGACTCATCAAAGTTGCATCACCTGATGCCTGATCAGTCTCCGAGATGTTCCGATATCTATTCAAGAATCTGTAATCTATTTCCTATTTTATCCCCTAACATGTAGCTAGAGGCAATCCTCCTGTCTCCCAAAGTCGTAACATCCAAAAAACCAGATAGTAGATAGGTACTACCAGGTGGTGAACGTGTTGCTAAGGCAAAGAGAAGTCCCAAGTCCACCGAAATCGAGAGAGAACCTTGAAGAGACGTTCGAGAGAGCGTGCTCGCGATCGGAAGCGAGGAGGCAGCTCCTGGTCGTCAGCCTGGCTGTCTGGTAGCACGGCAGACGACTGGAGTTAGCGACCCTGACCGTGGAAATCAGAAGAAGAACTCGGAAAGGAAAAGAAACCGGCCGGCAGGATCGTCGGCTGGACAGGAGGTAGCAACACCACTGTAGCATCAGCAGCAAGAGCAGAAGCAGCAGCATCAGCATCAGAAAAGAAGAGAGGACCAGAAGCAAGGAGAATCAAGGGAGAAGGACGCGGCGCGCGCTCTCGGTCGGTCGAAAGAAAGAAAAGTAAGAAGGTGAAGAGCCCAGGGTGTGGAGGAAGGGGACGAGATCATTCTCGGAACTCGGGTGACCTCCCCTGGCGCAACTGGCGAACAGCCGGACCCGACGGGTTAACTGTACAACCACTTATGTACCTCGATGCTATAGGAATGCGACGACGATGCCGTCCCATGAAATAACGCACTACACGCTCCGCTCCACGCCGCTCCGCTCCGCGCCGAGCTGCGCGCCGAGCCGAGCGGAGCCGCGGCCGTGGCGCGGGGCACATGACATACCATGTGCTCTCTTCGGAGGGCCTATACGAGAGAGAACGCGACCTATACCGGTGATCCTCGGTCGGAAGAGAGGAGAGGGCCCACGGATCGCGTCATTCATTCACCTGCTCGGGGCCACCTCGCCACAACGCCGTTCCCTTGCTGCCAGCCCGGGCCCCGCTGATCTATTGTTCCTTGGAAATTCTAACCGTTCGTCGATCGACGATCCTCCGCGTAACATCGCGGAACACCTCGCTTAATGTCTTCAACGTCGAGATCCAACCTTTTTCTGCTTCCTCGTCGACCCCTACTCCTTCTTCTCGCTCTTTATCCACCACCGGGTACGAGCTCGCGAGCACGAGCATCTACCTTCCGAGTATACTCAACTTTTTCGCCCGACGACGTGTTACTTTTTCCGAGCCCTTCTTCCTCTTCTACACGTCTCGCCTCTCGGATCTCTCCTCTCCTCTCCTCTCCTCTCCTCCCCTCTCCTCTCCTCTCCTCCGTTCCCCGGTATCTGTTGAATTAAATTCCGTCTATGCGACTCTCCGTGAATCCTTCTGGCTCGCGCGACGAAAGCTAGGTCGTCCGAGACCTTAGTTACCGCATTCCTGCCGCCTGAACCGATCGTTTTTCCCTCGTCCCCCGGAGTTTACCTGGTATCCGATCGTGTACAGCCATTCATTCGGACGGGTCTGTCTTCGCCGGCAGATCTCGGTACCGTTTTCCCTGCTGGTTACGGTGTGCCAGCTATCGATCGTTTGTCGGTCGATTTGCGATCTTCTGGCCCGGGAAGACCATCGGGAAATTCCGTACGTCGCGCTTGCCTCTCTTTATTGTCACCGGTGACGTTTTACACGGAAGTACTACCGACTACCAGACTTCGACGATCTCTTGCAGGAAGATAGACCGGAGAAATCCAGAGACTCCCCCCCCCCCCGTGTAAAATTAACACTAACCGTACCACGAAGTAACCAGGTTTAAAATTATTGAAATTGCAAAGATGCTTCGATAGAAAATAATCGAATAAATTTTCTCGGGGGTGCATTCAGCATCGGATCCATTTTTGCCTGTGATCTCTAGGCAAGATCTCCCGTAGGAGAGAGAGAGTCCGAAAGATCGAGAAGAGCGGCGAGTGAAGTCCGAGGGCCGCGATTTAAAAGTCTCGAAAGGGGCCGGTGCAATATGTGTCTTGTCTGCAGTCGAGTGTTACGTGTACGTACACGATCGTGTTGGTTCATTCACCTGCTGCGTGGCTCGCTCTCCTGCGTTCCCTCCCCGCTCTCCTCACGGCTTCTTTCGTTCAGTCTGTCTGGGCTCCCTTCATTATGCTCCGGCGTATTAATCCTTGAACCGTGGATCACGATCGGCCGATCGGCCGACCAAGTCCCGTGGAAAACCGTATAGCCAGTGGACACGGATCGGACAGGACAGGGAACGGCCGTCGCATTTCCATTGGAAAAGACGAACCGCCGCGCGCGATCGATGGGATTTTTACGCGTCCAGGACGAGCCGCCGCGCTCATGAATTAAAATGCCCCGGCAATAAATTGTTCACGGTCCGAGCTGGCTCCGCCATTAACCCTAGAAAGACCGAGCCGAGGGGCCGTTATGTGAAACACCGGGGCCCTCCTCTAACTCGCCGCAGGAAAATCTCGAAAGAACGCTGTCTCACCTTTCGCAAAAAATTTGATAAAATTATCTACGGATCCCTACTACCGAATCACCGAATTTCGTCTAACAAAGACATTATTAAAACTATATAGAGTTTTTCGCCAGTATTTTCGCGAAGATACTGAAGCGGTTCAGGATAGAGTGGCGAGTCGGATCGGTCGTCTAGGAAG
Source organism: Lasioglossum lativentre (assembly GCA_916610255.1). Classification (NCBI taxonomy): domain Eukaryota; kingdom Metazoa; phylum Arthropoda; class Insecta; order Hymenoptera; family Halictidae; genus Lasioglossum; species Lasioglossum lativentre. Next base: position 32,811,280 of record OU744355.1, on the reverse strand, counting down.
CCCCACGGCTCGGGCAGCTCGCGGCAGATGGAAAAATCTCGAGAATGTCGAAGCCGTCAACCAGTTTCATGAACTCACCGCGACCGCGACCGGGGAGTAGAACCGTGCAACTTGGCTCGCGCGGACTCACCTTGGTTTTATTCTTATTCTTATCGGTCCGCGGGCTGGTCTAGCCTGGATAGGCCGGTGGTCGTTTTCAAGTGGTCGCGTCTCGGCTAACTGTAAAATTAAGGTAACGCTTGAACACGGCCGGTACTCCGCTTTTGTTGCAGAAACCTTGCGATCGGCATCGGCATCCAGAATTTCCCGGAGGGACTGGCGGTGTCTTTGCCGCTTCAGGCCGCCGGAATTAGCACCCTGAAGAGCTTCTGGTACGGCCAACTCTCGGGGATGGTGGAGCCTCTCGCCGGCGTCCTTGGCGCAGCCGGAGTCTCGCTCGCTGAACCTGCACTGCCTTATGCACTTGCCTTCGCGGCCGGTGCAATGATCTACGTGGTGATCGACGACATTATCCCGGAAGCTAATTCGGAGTACGTACAATCTTTATGCAACTCCAAAAAATTTTATGCATCAACGACAAGGTACTGTAATCAAATTCCTACTTCTGGTTCCTTGTTTCCGGTCCGTTCCTTCCTCATCGGCGCGAATTTTGATCGGTTTCGCGAACTCGTTGGCTGTCAAAGTCCACGAGTAGGTAGTACATCTATCGTTGGCGGTATACATATACATGCCGACGTATTCGGGACCGATTACGGTACAATGGCGCGTGACGGCGTAGCGAGCGAGTGTAGTTAGCGCGCGGCGTCGGTAAAACGGACGTGGCGAATTTCTTTCCCAGGGCCCGACGGTGTCTAGCTGAACGCGCATTGTCATTATAATTGGCTTCTTTTGTATTTCGTGCGATCTAACCGCCCTGCCCGGATACTCGTGTGTACCCGTGTACCGTACGCAACAGCGCGACGCTCCTGAGATAGTAGACCGAGGCCCGCTCCCTCGGGAACCCTCCAGAGGCCCCCGGAAAACACAAAAGTGAAAATGGGATCCCCCCTGCACCGGCAAACCGTTGCTCGACCTCCAAGAGACCGCGCGCCGAGCTTCTTCTTTCGCTCTTTCTAGCCCAGGTCTTGTTTCTTCCTTCCTTCCTTCCTTCCTTCCTTCCTTCCTTTCTTTCTTTCTTTCTTTCATTCGTTGCTTGCGGCAGCCGTGCGAGATCTTTTCCAAAAGAGAGCGACAGAGACAGTCCGATCGAGGGAAGAAACTATACAATACCAACGTTCGCTTTGCTTTCTGGTTTAGCGGGCCGGCGACCAAGTTTCTTCGGGGAAAGGCAAATGCGGAGATCCACTCGCGCGGATAACTTCGAGAGCCTGGCCAAGCTGGCTGTCAGTTAGCCCGAACGCCTAGAGGGGTGTTAAACCCTCGTTGTTCTGAATGGTCCGACCGTTTTTCAGAAATTTCGCTTCCTAAATCTACGGCGTTAGTCCTTAGTCCAGCGATGGACAAAGAGATTCGGAAGGCAATCTTGTCCTCCAGGTGTTTTATCATGACACCGGAGGTCCTTTGATCGTTCATCGATCTCTGAACAGGATCGTAGTCGTTTTTAAATGTTTTCGCGAGGTTCTGTTCCTCGTTGAATAATTTGCCTCTACGATTATTTTTTTATGTGTATGATGATTACGGATTTTATGCATTTATGACATTCGACGAATTTCTGACTATCGCTGCAATTATTTCTGACTTCGTAAAATGTGTAGAAAATGGATACATTTCTATTGAATTCCTGGTTCTGACAATCGACGATTTCCACGCCCCGCATTCGAAACCGAGCTCTATCGTTGAGAGAGATGCGAAGGGACAAGGACGAGAGAAAGTTTGCGAGATCCGGGAATCGTCTAGTTTTCGTAACGACCGTCCGCGAAAGTCGTGGGGCCGGTTGGTCTCCGAGGGGAAGAGAGTGGTGTTGCCGGTGTTTCGGAATCAAATTTTTCCCCGGTGGTCGTCGGCTAGTTTCGGAGGCCTTTGGATTCTTAGAACCGAGGTCGGTCATTTGCATGGCTCTGTGCTCGGTGAAAAGGAATGCCTGCTCGCCGGCGCGGAGGCTCGTGGTATTCCAGTTAAAAGCGATCGCCTACTTTCCTTCGGGTAGACGGGCGATGATCATAGTCCGACGAAGGGGACGAGTTTGCTTTGGCTTCCGTTCGCGAGATAAGTCGTGTACCCTGTCGATCGGATAATTCGCGGGTACACACAGAGAGAAAGAGGCCGAGAAATTGGTTCGACGAAATCGTTTTCCAATTTCTCCGTGGGCGTCGAGACTGATCGCGACAAATCGAAGACGATGAGAAGAGATCGTGAGCGCGCGCGACGAGACACGGGGTAAATGGCTAATAAAAATACAAATTTCTGCGCCATACCGAAAGCAGGTATTTACCGCGCGGATATGATTGATGTGGTAGAACGCCCACCGAAACACAACAGCGCATTTCACCGGCCGTTAAAATTGATGGCCGTGTATAATTTACGAAATCAACAAGCCGTGACGTGCAATACCGGGTACCCCGCCGGACCGCGTATGTGTTCGCCATGTAGATGATACGTACGTGTGTGCTTGATCCATACTTGCGCCGCGAAACCCCCTTTATTTCGCGCCGTGCCGATGCTCCTCTCCTTCCCGAACATTGTTCACCGCACGATCCCGAACCGACTGCCGATCCGAACTTTTCCGATGCTCCCTTTCCTCCGGCTTGCTCTCTCGTCGCTTCCTGCTTCGGCAATTGTATAACACTGGACGAAATTATAGAGGGAAGCTACCGAATTTCGACTAAAATGCTACTTAAGTCAGAACACTGTTAAATCACAATTGATTCCACTAAGTAGTTAACGCTGCAAGTATTTTTCTTCGCCGTACGGCGATGGATCATTTAATGATGGATAATTAATTTATCAAGCCCCATTCAATTTAGAATAACTTTTTTAAAGTTGTACCAAACGACTTGAGACTTTTTGAGAAGTTAGGTAGGATGCTGTGTAACAGAAACACAATCAGAAGTCCTCACTACTACCATTATCCGAGTGTCTTACATCCTCTAACATACTAATCGTCTGCACCTCTTCCTCGACCCACGTTGTCTCCAACAAACGCATGTTTGCCTTCGTTGTTAGCTACTCCTCCCCGAATGAAAACGTTTATGTTGCTTTCTGATTGCAGTGGGAATGGCAAGCTGGCCAGCTGGGCAGCGATCGTTGGTTTCTTGGTAATGATGTCCCTAGACGTGGGATTAGGCTAGATCCCCGTGTGATCTAGATACCCGCAAAGCTCGTCAATCAGAGAATTCCTAAATCGTTCTTGCGGCGCGTCGTGTGTGCTCTCGCGATTTGAATCTCGATCACCAGGATCCGTCGATTCCATATATCCGATCGAGTTGTTGCGACGTGAAAAAACGAGATATAGATCGTCGCGTGATCCCGCGTCATCGAACTATCGAAACGTGTCTTCCATGAATCTAGACTTCGTTGATCCGGCCGCGCAGGAGTCAATTAGATCAACGAGACGACGACCTTCGGCGACGTTATAGACGTTCAGCATCTGCGTCGCAGGCATCGATCGGACATTGGAATCGGTTCTCTCTCAGGGAACGATTGGTTGGCCGCGATTTTCCGCGCGAAAACCGTCGAGGTCGATGCATCATCGTTGCAGTTTGCAGTTTGCAGCACATGCGCCGCGCGCATCGATAGTCACCGCCGCCGTTAGAGTATTGCAATTCCCGTGCAGCGTCGAGATAATCGCGAGGTAATTGCGCGCCCTCTTCGTCGATTTCACCGGGAATCGATAATCGATCATTCCTTGAATATAGATATACAGTGAAGCCTTGATCTAAGAAAACGGATACCGTAGGATCTACGTAGTGCGCTTTCGGCCGCACGGTCCGTGTTTACATGTGCTGTCCTTTTCTACGTTCTTGAATGTGGGCACGGACCCGATGGTTTTTCTTAGATCAAGGTTTACCGTATGTATGAACAGAAATAAAAAAGACAAAATAAACGAAATAATAGATAACTATAAGCGACGCGTCACAGCACCCACTCCCGGCTGTCGAACAGCGAAATTCAATCGTCACGATTCCTGAAAAATTGATTCTCCTCGAGACTTGCATACACACACACACACACACACAAACACTCACACAGTATTTAGCGCCGAGAATAGTGGCGCTCGTTGAGCTCGTCGAGTCCAATTATTTGCATTTCAACGCGAGTCCGTTGTTACGATTTTCCCGGAGAAGATCGTCGAGCGCGATTCCTCGTATACTTTTCTAAAACGTAGTTCCTCGGTATTGGCCGATCCGAGAATCTCGATGTTGCACGCTATCGCTTCAAGCGTAGAACCGGGTAAGTGCACGCATATGTTTATTACGTTACACACACCTTTCGAATGTTTGCCCTCTCGATCGAGATCGATACCACTCGGTATCGGTGCACGAACGCGCGTTCCACGCGACGCAACTGCGATCTTACACTGTTCATTTCTTTTCAACCTCGCAAGGGGTCTTCATTTACTTACACTTTACTTGCCGGCAGATACTTAACCGTCTTCCAAAAGAGACTAATCGTCGAGGCTGCTTTGGTGGATCAATCGGTAAAAAATGCTTAGATACGAAAAGTTAGTAAAATAATTCGAATAGAACGCGTCTTGCACCAGAAAGCCACGAAAGAATAATTACTGCTAACTGCTTAACACGTTCGCCGTCAGCAGATACATGACGTCCGCAATCTGCCAGTTTATTCAAAGATAGTTAAACTAATTTTTCTTCGTCGTAACATTTTTGTGCCGCAAAAGAAGCACGATCGCTAGGCAATTTTCGGCAATTTTCGGCAATTTTCGGCATTTTTGCGGAGGCTATGGCACTCGAACGGATCGAGCAGCATCCAAATTGCACGGCGGAAAGAATAACGAGCATTGCACCGGCCAGTAGACGGCCAAGCACTCATTTGTCAACCGGACAATGTGAAACCCGCACGCTCCTGTGTCCTCGTGAAACTGCCCTCTAAAATGCATAGACTGTATTTTCGTACATGATCGATTTCTACGCGAAGGAGTCGCGCGTCGAAACGCGCGAGAACGATGGAAAAACGCGACGGTATCGAGGAAGCAGCAGCCTAAAGATAAAAGATCGAGAACAAGAATCCCGGTGTTCAGAAAACGTTTTGTAGGAACGATTTTTATTCGTGGCCATTGCTTCGGCGATATCGTATTAGGGGCGTCGTTGTTGTTCGGGATCCAAGGAAATTCTTCCTTTGGTTTATATTAAACCAGCGTATATGCAATATGCAACACCATGTTTCCTTAACTAAGATCGTTTCACACATTGCGAAACCTTTCTCTGCTAGAAAGACACTTTACCGTTTTGTTTGTATGAAGCGCAATAAAAAAATGAAAAGAGTACGGCACATGACCGTCCTACGGAAACCGAGAAGAATTCCTTGACTGTTCCTCGCCCAGATATATCCGGTCCATGGAACGTTGCGAAATGCGTTTCGCGAACTTGCTATATGAAATAATGGACTCATTTGGAAAAATTCCCTGTGAGTAGACTTCAGATTTTTATGCCTTTATAAAATATTTTCGGTAAATTTATCGGTCATTCAATAGTAAAAATATTCAAAAAAATTCACCAATACTGTTACGTTATTTTCAACTTGTTGACATTATTAAAAAAAAAAATACAGGTCTATTTAAATCTTGTCTTCTGCAGTTGAAGCATCGTACATACACATGGATCCCCTTACGCTTCTCTGAAACATGAAACTGTCTGCGAAGAAAGTAGGATGAGATAAAAAATGATAGTTCAATGGGTCGAGAAAGACCCAGGGAGCGTACCAAAAATTGCTCGACTAGTATTAGGAAAGAAATAAGGGAGAAAGAGCGAGATCAAATTGGAAAGCACCTATAAACTCGAGAAAATCGATCGTTTTGATTGAATGGCGTTTGGAACGAGTATTAAATCGACTAAAGTAACTGCGATATGGATGCACCGGGTGTGAGGATGGTAAAAGGAGACTAGGAGAACGTAGCAGGACTGTGCGCGAGTAGGGTCGGTAAACGAGGGGAGGCGAGGGACAAGGAGAGATCAAATAGACAAAGCAGTACTTATAGAGCAGAGAAAATTGATCTGTTCGATCGATCGACGAGGATATCGAATGGAAGAAAAAGTAAACGTCGATGCGCACCGGGCGTAGGGGTGTTGGGTCGGTAGTCGGCCAAGTTTTCCATAAGGTAAGATTCGGTGCACCGAGTGTGCAGTATCGGCGCAACCGACGACGCAACCCCTCGTCTCGCGTCTCGCGGCGAAGTTGCATAACCCAAAGAGAGTCGAGGCATGAATGGAGCCGAGCGAGAAGGACGGCTGCACCTCTCGGTTTCCCGGTGCAACGAGTCGACCCGAATCTGGTGGGGATGCGAGAGACGCATCGGTATCCGGGGCCGGGACAGAGACGGAGAACGCCGGAATGAACGGACGACAAGGAAAGGACGAGAGGGACGGAGGAAGAAAGAGAACGAATCATACACCGTACAGAAATGACGCAGTGCTCGACAGAATGCAACGAGCGAGCGTGCAACGGGTGCAACGAGGAGCGCACTCGCTGCAGCTCCGGTACGGGAGAGGAGAGAGGAGAGAGGAGAGGCTGGCGAACATTCCTGTGGAAGAGAGACCGGGAGAGTTTCCTTCCTCGCCGTGTCGGACGAACGGGGACGGGAACTATCTGCTGTCGTGCGGATAGAGGAAGACGGTGCATCGAACCGGAGAGCACCACCGCTGAAAAATACAAATATCCCTCTCGAGCCGAAAAATTGCTGGACAGACACCGGAGAGAGAAGGTCTAGGCGATGCGGACGCGATCGAAACTGTTCGCCGGATCGAAAGTGTTGTCCGACAGTGGTAAAAGGTGACGAGACGGGGTCCTGAAGGGTGGGAGAGGGTGCCTAAGGGCGGCAGGTGAGAGACTCGACTCATTGTCAGACGGGAAGCACGACGGGTCCTGTGACAGCGAGTGTCTATCCTCGGCCGTACAAGAGAAAATGAAACTTTTAATGCGAAATGAAAATGCATCAATTGCAAGACAAGAAGACATTTCATTGTTTTCTTAATAATTTCAAGAAGTTGAAAATGGTACGTCGATATTCTTGAATTATTCTAATTTTCTTCCGTTTTAAACGATACCTGCCCACTTTTGTCATAAACGCATAAAATCGCATAAAAAAGAAATTTATTCCGACTTGAAGGAAATCGATAACAGTTTACCATCGATCGCGAATAGTACAGTAATCTAATATCTCTACGGAATCAAAAAATCGGATAAACATCAAGAAGTAGCGGCACCAGTGCGACCGAGAGGGTCCAGCGGATCGAAAGTGTTGTCCAACAATGCTAAAAGGTGAGGATGGGGATCGAGAAGGCGGGAGAGAGGATGGCAGAGGGTGGCAGATGAGACAGAAGGAAAGAGAGAAAAAATATGAAGCGAGAGATAGACGTGGAAACAGACGAAAAGTACTATGGTCGCGAGCGCGAGCGGTGCGGTAATCGGTCTGCTAAAGTTAAGGGGATGGTCACGTGGTGTGTTGGTCGTCGTTGTGCGCACGTTCGGTCGAGTGAAAGAGGAAGGGGGTTCGGGGGGCAGCGGGAGGAGGACGAGGGGCAAGGGGGTGACGCGTTGCATCGGAAAGCCGGAGGTGCACCCGTCAGCAGTCTTACGATGCACTTTGCCCTGCGCGTCTCCGATGCGGTGGCGCACGTGCGACGCGATACGACACGACACGACACGACACGACACGACACGACACGACACGGCACGACACGACACGACATGACACGACACGACACAACGAAAACCAACGCAAACCGACACGACGAGACGACGCCAAACGACACCGAGTTTCGTCGCGACGCGCGATCCAGACCACGGAGAACCACGATACAATAGCTCGTCCACGATAGTGTTTCCGACACGAGAGGGAGAAAAAGAGAGATAGAGAGAGAGAGGGAAATTCGCTTCCGGTTTCTGTGGTTTGCGCACACCGATCCGGAATCGGAACCGTTCGTCGCTCCGCCGTATCAGCCTTTTTTCCTGTACCTAGATAACGTTGCGCTTCTTTTCCCTATTCGAAACGCGTCTGGATTTTCGCAGTTTCCTATCTGTTTGTAAAACGTCGTCGCCTGTTCTCTCGTGTCGTTTCTTGGCTGGTTTCGAAACGTGCGGTGCATCGTTTGCGCGCTGTTACGTAACAGTCGCAGCATCGTGTGCCTGTTAGGATCCCGTTTAGACCGAGTTCCCTTCCGGTCGTGCGTTTCCCACTGACGTTCCGCATTGTTTCCTTGCTCCGTTTTCATTTGCTCCTTCGGCCACGTGTCGGAAACGGCGCTGACTACGAACGTCTCGAAAGATCGTTAGAACCGACGTTAGAGCGACCACGCGACCATACCACGATGCCTTTAAATTTGCAAATCCTACTTCTCTCGGGAGAAAAGCATTTTTCTTTGCCACGATTTACTTCGCCGCGGTCGACCTTTCCACTCCCGGCTATGTCCTCCCACCATTCCCCACGTGCCAACGAACTTTCGACGAAAAGTAATCGCCGACCTCCAACTATAGTGTGCCGGAAGTCGTAGGAAGACGTCAATTTCTACGGCGTTATCTCTTGCAACGAACCTTTGCCAAATATATGGATAGAGCGTGGTGACAGGTGCACCGTTTCCCGTCGAATATCGCCGAACGATCCGCCACCACGCTCGCTAGAAAGTTTTTCGAGGAAGGCGTTCTCAGGATGGGAAACCAAGGATATCCAGGAGCACATCCTTCGCCGGAAGTCTCTGAGTGAGTATCATTGTCCTCGTTACCTTCTAACTCTTTGCACTCGACTGCCCCTTTCGAGAGAACGCGACAATACCGCTGTCAATTCTGATACTTCCAAGATCCAAATTCCTCAGCAATTGGTTCCTCAAATATTAGGTCAGTGCAGAAGTTTGATTTCGTACTACGATACAACAAATAATAAGAAATTTCAAATTTCCCGCTGAAAATCGCGACGATCAGCCACTTGTTTTCGTTATCGAAGAGGAAATAGCAATTGTCAGTGCTCCTTCTCGTACACGGACGTCCGGAAACGGATTTTGGAAATCCGTATCTCGCAGATGATCTCCCACGGGTCTGTTCGATACGGGATTCCACAGTTTTGAAATTGGGAAAGAGATTTCGCTAGATCGCAACCGATCGGAGACTATGGTGTAGAGCGTACGGCGAACCTTCGCGTTAAGTGGGTTAATGAATAATCGTTCCGTGCAACGACAAAGTCCCCCTCCACACGGGAGCCGGGGACATTTGGCAGTGGCACATAGGCGCGTTTCAGCTGTAGGTGTACGCCAACAAAAGCGTGTGGGTTTATATATAGAAATAGCAGCGACGGAACAGCACCGGAAGCGAAGGAGTTCCGCCCAAGCCTGAAGGGTCACCGCACTTTGAAAACCGAGATCCAAGACTGCACGTATTACGTTCACTTGCCGGAATTCTATCGGGTCACCCCTCCCGTCGATTTTCCACATTTCGAGTCCGAAATTTTCATACTTGCGTTTCCTTTTAATCATTCTCTTCGAATCTTGTTTGGAGCTTCCAAACTTTGTTGAACGGCACATGTTTTCTGTATGTGTCGCGAATATTTTGACGGCTTGAAAATTTACTATTTAGAACATAACTCTCGCACGGAGGATCCTCGCGATTCTTTTTTTTCATTTGGTTGGTTACCGTTGTAATATTCTTCCCCGAAGTCAGCCACCGAATCGAGCGTGTCTCGAACGACGGGAAACGCCGCGAAGGAGGATGTCGAAGAGTATCCGAAGTAATCCACTGGCGGAAACAAGGCAGCCGTTCCGGGGGCAAGTTTTAAGGTCTCCACGGCGCGCGAAGCGTTTCCCTCGTTAACGCGGCCGAAGAACGTTTCCTCCGCTAAACGCGTGACTTTATGAATGAAACCACTACCCGTCGCAGGCAGTTTGTACACGATGCCAGTAGTACTCGCGTTTACTCGCTCGTTCCACGTAGGAAGGAAGTCGCGGGCGAGTTAGTATTGTCCGTTGCAGCAGCGGCGAGCGCCGACCGCGACTGGTCAATTACCCAGTCAATAGTTGCCCGGCAGGATGCCGCATTCAAGGAAGTAACTACGTCTGCAGGCCATCTACAGGGTGCTTTTAATCGCGTCGATGTCTAATGTATTATTCATCGTTTAATTAGATACCTTCGAATTCCCGTAACGAGCTCGCTGCCGTCGCGAAAATCTTCGAACGAACGAACGAACCGGCGTTCTTTCGCGCGTGCGAATTTTTCCCTCGGTCGACAAACTAAGCTGTCGCGTTTATTAGACCATTTTTCTTTTAAACTGCTCCGAAATTTTGGCGGCGATTATCTCGGTCGAATACGCGGAGCAAGATCTACGCCTTCCGAAAGGTTCATTAAGGCCCAGCGACGTCACTCCGCGATGTTCTCCTGTCTGAGAAATATTTGATCGCGCGAGGGGGTGTGCGAGGGTTCGTCGAGACGAGAAGCGTTCCAAGTGGCTTGAAACAGTGTCGCGATGGGCCGCGTCCGATCGAATTCTAGGCCGACGACTGGCGAATCTATTTCTAAACTCGTTTCTATTTTCTATTTGCATGCGCCAGCGTCGTCACGACAATTTTATACGTCTGCGATATTTCGAGGAGTCGGCGTTACCCTGTCGCTTCTACCAGCCCGCGCTCGAAATTCATCGATTCGGTATTATTTCGACACCGATCGAACCTGTGCTGCGATCTCGTGTCTGCAATTGTCTCTGCTTTACATCTTCTTTCCGTTTTTATTCCTGGACGGTGAATGACGTCAATGAACACGGTAGGAAATACGTCATCGATGGGAAATAGCACCCAATACTCCGTAACGACGCGTTAAATACCGAGAAAGTGAACTGGAGTGGGAATTTCGTCTACAAAATAAGAATTGTCTCCGTTAATTGCAAGACATAGGGATCGAATCCTCGTTTCTCGCGGATCTGCGGGGCTCGACGATTCCGCAGGGAGTCGACGACAACAAAGAATCGACCGGAAGATCCGGAGGCTCCCGCTTCCGCTGGAAGCTGGCCCGTGATCGAGCAATTACCAGCGTAGCGCGCGGACCGGCGATTAAGCATGCGGTATTGCTATTCTCTGGGCTCGTGCGTTACTAAACCGATATATAGGTGCATTCGCTATTTATCTCGCGCACGTACCGATTCCGATCGATTCGTCACCGGAATCCTCGTTGCGTAATTCTCCAACGATTCTTTGACGATTCTTCTTCTTCTTCTTCTTCGTCTTCTTCTCCTTCGTTCGACGACAAAACGCGCTTCATCCTCGACGGGGACGCGCGTGTGCTCGCTAGGAAAACACACACACGGCATCGTTTCGAAAACGCCTCGTTCATAATGCATGAGATCTTTATGGGCTGCGTATAAAACTAAATTCACCTCGACATTGACTTTACGCAAATCGCAGCCGCATTTCGTTGACCCAGCACGCCGTAACGTTGTTTCGCGACGATCGCAGGCCTAAAGCCGCGTTCTGATGCGTACGGGTTGTACATCCTCCCTGGGAATCTTCTTTCCACATGCTAGATAACGAATTTTCAGCCTTGGATTCGTGGAAACTTTGGACATACCGATTTTAGATACAAAGTTGAAACCAAACATAAAAAAGAAAGTTAAGAAAATGGTATCTCAGGAAAGATCACAAAAATGATTTTTTTGACGGAAAGATGCGGTTTGGTTGCGTGGATCGCGAGACAGCTGAGGCTGTTGCTTGGCGTCGAGCAGGGCGTTCTATCGAATGGATTTTTACTGCATGCGCGCTAGGCGTGACGCTCGTCGGCTAGAGCAGCCAAATAGAGGCAAAGTCTAAGACAAGGAACAAGGGAGTCAGCCATTTCATGACACGGCTGAGCCGTCTCGTCTCGCTGCCATTAGAGCGCGCCACGTTCAGGAGTTTTGATGAAAAATCCTACGCCACGGTTTTATAGTCGCGGAGCCGCCGTGCTAGTCTCGTCGAAGTAGTCGCTACCGAGCGGTTGCGAATCGGAGGAACCCGGAGCAGGGAACTCCACGATACTAGCACAACATGTGCTGGCACGTTGGATAAAAAAATCTTAATTTTCTCTGAAAAATTTTCCTGGATCGTCAGAGGGTCATCAATCCTGCGAGCCGCCGTTGCCGCCATCGATGATCGGATCATCTCCATCCTCGAGAGTGAGTTTCCAGTCGCATGTTCGATCCACTTACGCTCGATAATGCCCCATCTTTTCAGCCCGTAATTTCCGTGTTTTCCGACCTCGTGGCTTCCCCTTCCATTCGGCCCGGTCGCGCACGCTTCACGATGTCGCGAAGGTGGTAGACAGATGAAAAGAGAAGCCGACGGTAGGAGAAGGGCGGATCGAACAGAGACAGCCGGATTCGGCCAGTGAGTAAAGAAAGAGGGAAGGCGGGGAAGCGAGGGAGAGGGAGATGACATGTTACGCGCGGGGTAGAGAAAGAAAGAAAAACGATCGAGCCGGTATTGGAGCGAGACAGTCTAGAAAGAAGGGAGCCACGGGACGACGGAACGGGGGGTGGGAGGCCGGAGAGGACTGGGAAGGGGGAGAAAGAGAGAGATAGAACAGGGAATCCACGAGCGATCGGCTGCCCTACTCAGTCCTCCTCCGTCTGCCAGTCGGTCATCTACGGTTGTAAGTTTGACAGCTCGCGAGCCCTTACGTCATTCGATTCCGCGATACGACGGGCTCCTTCCGCGAGAGTCGACAGTGTGTCCCCTTACAGTGTGCCTCTCGTCGTAGTCAGTGGATCGTCGTAGTCGCTCAACCATCGACCCGATTCGATTCGATTCGATTCGTTTCGTTTCGTTTCGTTTCGTTTCGAAATTCGCTCGTCCATCGATCAAGTCCTCGCCTGTTCAATTGAGTGTCGTTCGAATCTCGCGAGTCTGCTCGGGAACCACTTGGGAACACGAGAGGAAAAAGGTACGTGCTGAATGATAGCTTCCAGAGAGACTGCTACGCGACGACATACTCGCAAATGTGCGACGTTACTGTCGCCAGAGCAAAGGTAACCGTCAGCGAGTAAGCGAGAACGCGTCGCACGATAAACATAAACTTGGCTCGCTCGGTATGCCGTCGTTGAAACGAGGCGGCTCGTTTCACCGAGTCGATGCTGCGTAAACAATATATTACGAAACGGTCGTCTACTTCTCGATAACAACGGAACGCGCACCGGACTCATCCGCGTTTTGGATTTCCCGCGCTCGCCCCGCATTGGTCGCGCGAAACCATGACCCCGAGTCGCACGATTTTCGCGATCGAAATCGCTCTGGATCCACCGGATTCCTACGGGGACACGCGAGATCCCAAAACGAACGAGATCGACGCAAAATCTGTTCGATCTCTCTAATTGTGGGAACTATTTAACACTGAACCACCACTGGTCTCATATTTTTTACTTTACTGTTATTGGGGCTACGTAAAGACGTTATAAAGGCGCTTCCGTGGGAAATGATTCAGGACGTCTCTTTGTTCGGGCACGTATTGTCGCGAGGACGGAAATCAAAAACACAGAATCTAACGACGATACGTGTCAGTCAGTTGTATTATTTGGTATATTCGGCATCAAAAACGAATCTTACGACCCGGTAACACTTGCGACCAAGTGTTAGCAGAGAAATAATGGCAGTTTTTTTTCGAACTTTTTCTCGCAGATTTCGTTCAAGTCCAAAGATGCAATTGCGTCCGCGCGCCGATCGTGGCATCGATTAGCGTTAATGAAGTTTGAGTGACGCATACGTGTGCGCATCATCGATGATTAAAGCGTCAATCTCTAACGCGGTGCTGGTCGCGAGGAAAAGCCAGGATACTATTTCGCGCGTCGGTGAACAAACTATAGTATATTCACCCTGGGATCTGCTCAGAAGATTTTCGTCGATGCCTGCATGAACTCGATTGTTGGATCGCGGAAAATGGAAACCGCGGAGTGATGCGAGCACAGTTGCATTCGCACGGTATAGTGCACGTGCGCGGCCGTGCACGCGCCTTGGTTCCGCGCGCGAGCGCTTACCCGTTTGATCTCGGCAAATGGCGCAAGTATGTCCGCGTATTATTAAATAGATAACGACCATAAATTCGGACAAGTTACATAAAGGCGCAAAAGTGCGCGTTAAGGTCCGACCGTGTTCTATTTATGTAGCGGCGGCGACCGGCGATCTAGAATTCTTCTTCCGTGGTTCTCAATCTCGATCCGCGGCCTCTGATCGCGCGGGATCGGCTCGCCTCGAATAGCACGGCGGAGAATGCGAATTCCCCGGCATCCGTGGGATTCTCTATGTCCTTTGTACTTTCCCGAAATAGTCGGCGGATATTCGCTCGGTCCGCGATGGAAGTGAATTTTCAACGAGACGACGCGACTCGACTCGCCTCGCGTTTGAATATCGCGTCGAACGAGCGAGCTAGCGCGATAAACTGTCGAGCATCGCTGGGCCGAGGAAGTCATCGAAACCGCTGTTTCCGTTTATCGTCGCCCGTATGTCTATTTGCCTTTTATCAATTCCAGAAGCGATAATTCCTCTTCCAAATTGCGAGACCGTATGGAACAGAGCCGGCTGAACGCGCGAGCGTGTACGAACGAAACCGTTCTCTCTCTCCAGTAGGTTTTTTTCCATCCGATACAGCAACACTCGCGGGTTCACAGGGTGTCGAATTTTTTTCTTCGACTCGAACGCAGACCTCTAGAGTCGCGCAGTAGATAGGTCCGCTTATGATCAGACGAGCTGCGCAGGGAGCCTCGCGCGCGAGATGATCAAGGATCGAGAATTTCAATGCGAGAACCTCTGCTTCCATTTTAACGAGCTTTTGCACGACGCTAGCACACGGCTGCGTAAAGATAACTGTAAAATATTAGCCGTGGGTAGTTAGTAGTTGAATAAATATGAACAATTAAAGATACATAGTTTCTCGTGCACTGTGCATTGATGCTGTCACAGAAATTGCGGTGGCGAGTCCTGGGGTCGATTTAATAATGTTTTTCGTAGATATTATATTGCCATTTTATTTGTTATTTTATTGCCACGCATTTGATGCAAAATATAAATGAATCGTACTACATCACGTATGACGTTAGCACAATAAAATTGCCCAGAAAGAAAAGGGATTAAATGGAAATTGATCCTGGGACTTCCATTTAAACAATCTATAATCGCAATCTTTGCTATTTCGATAAATATTAAGCTATGTCTACACTGGAGCAACATCGAGCAGCATTTTGTCGTCTTCTCTTCTTTTATTCGGTGAAAAGACACCCATGGGGTAGTTTCCTTGTCAATGACCATTCGGTCCGCGACGATTCCGCCGCGGCATAGAAATTTTTCCGTGGCGCCGCGTCGCAACATTGGCGCGTTTCCAAACGAGCCAGAGCTCTCCTAGCTTCGTCTATTTTCGTTGATACCGATCTTTGTCGGAAGACAGCGGCTGCACTTGCCGTCGGCGTTTCTGTCGGCGGAAAATCGTTTCCAATTACTCGTTCCTTTTCGGAGCACGCAGCGCCACGGGGAAACGTTGCCCGTTACGGGGGCGGAGGGAAACAGGCTCGAAAGAGGGCCAGCAGACACCGTCTGCCCGGTAACCCGACCGAATTCCTCTCTGTAATTTACACACACGTGACTCAAATGTCATCTGTAGACTGCCGGACTGCGAAATAGAGATTCTCCGAGTCGGCCCGTAGAAACAGAAATTGAAACTGCGATATTGTCGTGCTTCGCTTATTCGTTTTTATCGTAAAGTGGACAAAATGTATAATGCGGTATCGGTCCAAGAGGCGGATGCTCCTCGGGGCCGTTTCTCGTCGGCTGCGCTTTCGGCTGTTCGCGTTTCCCGTTCGTTCGTTCGTTTCTTCATCGGTTCTATCGCTCGGCGAACGCACCGACGCGACGTGACGCGTCTCGCTCTGTAACACGTCGCATGCAACAGGTATCTGGCCTGACGTCACGGCTGCAGGTCGAAGAAAGAAGGAGCGATGCAGCCGCAGTGGGAAAGAGAAAAAAGAGAGACGATGCAGTCGGCAGCGGGGGTGGGAGCGCAACGATGGTAGTGGTGGCAGTATCTGTCGGAATCATGCATACACACGAATGCAACGCGGTCGCGCATGACTTTGGTTGTGCAGCTAGTTCCTCCCTCTCTCTCTAGCTTTTTATCTTTCGGTTTTTCTTTCTTTCAGACAGAACCGAGCAGCGTTGTGTCACCGCAACGCCCTATTATGCGACTGTTGTTTAACGCGCTCGCGGAAATATGCGTCGAAAACGGACGATGCAGTTCTGCATAGCCCTTCCGACCAGCCCTTAAACGTCGTGTACTCACCGTCGAAAGTGCACTGTTCTTCTCGAGGAATCGAAGCTGAGCCCCAGTGCAACGCCACGTTGAAACGATTTCGCGATTCGTTGTGAATCATGGCTTGTGCAGCGAAAATCTACTAGGCGAGTCTATTTTTACGAGCGAGCGAACGGTCATCGTTAAAAACGCATCCGGTGGGGGAATTCCAACGACTCGGAAGTAATCAGGAAACTGACTGCGGTCGTCGAAATCGTTTTCCTAGCTGACAAAACACATTTTCAGCGATGAAAGTAAACAAAATTGAGATGGTTTTAAATGCTGTTAAAGAACAACCTTTGTGCCTAGTAATCATAACGAGCATTTAAAACGAGAATAATAGGGTAGATTATGGGCGTTTTTCACAGGATGTGGAGACAAAGCTCACGTGGCCTGCCATGTGATTCCGAACCACAAGGTGAAGCCGTGCAGTCAAAGTTTGACACACCTCAATGTTTTAGGAAACGTTTACCAAATAAATTGCAGTACGAAATGTTTTTCAAGTTCGCTAAACAAAACTGTGTCAATTATATCGAACTTTACGTGGCACTCAAAGTGTTAACTAACTAGGAAGCCCATTTTGACCACTCATTTCGTAGTCCACGGAGATGATCTATCTGCTGGTTGGTCGAGTTCGGTTTGCGACTCGAATTCGGCAGGCGAAATAGCGAGGAACAGAGGGTTAAGGTAGGGGAAAGAGTACCTGCTAGGTGTAACGGGGTGCCGGTAGAGGCGACCGCTGCCACTATGGGAATTCTAATTAGAGATAATGACGTCATTAAGGTCTGAGCCACGACGAGACGAGACGGTCTGCTGCGCTTACTGTACATGCTCTATTCCGAGTGCAGGTGTACTGGTGCGCCGTTTCTCACACACACGGGTAGAACGAGTTTTGTTCGCTTCTGCGTGCTCTATCGTTCTCGATGCACACGCTCCTCGCCCGTGCGGACGCACTCGCAAACTTTAGGCGAGAAGGAACTCGCAAACGCACGGAGTACAGAGAGAATCAGCGGCGTGTTGCGCGCGCGCTCTCCCGGGAGAGCGCTGCGCGCTGCAAGGCGTATCGCGCGCAGTAGAATAGACGAGTTTACGCGAAGGAAATTGCGAGAGCCGAGCGCGCGGGGCCTCGGGGCTCGTTTTATCGGCGAGAGAACGGCGTCCCGGCCTATCATCGAATGCGTGACATTAATTTCAATGTTATTGAAGCATACACGGCGTCGTATCGCCACGTCGTCTTCATTCATTCCCTCCCGGGCCTCCCACCGTCGTAAATTGTTCCTTATCCGCGACGACGCTCTGGCACCGGGCGCGTTCGCTCTAGGTTTCGTGAATAAGAATATTAGTCGAGCGATACCGTCGAGATTTATGTATGATTCCTCTTCTTTTGCTCGTTTTTGTTTTTTTTTCGGTACAGAGTCCAACGTGATAGCGCTCGCGAACACGAAGAAACTACGCCGATCTTTGGAATCCCTAAATCAGGCACAGACCGCTGCTTCCTCATAATCAGGACAGCCTTCTGTCCTCGTCAATATACTGACCTCGCAAGATCGAGAGCCCCTTCTACTACGCTACCGTTGCCCTCTGGGGCAATTTACACCACCCTCGACAATCAGCTTTCGACCAGAAGTGGCACGAAGTGGTACGGAGTCGACGAGAAGTATCCAATTCTCTTGCACTCGATGCGATAAATGAAAAACTTGTGCCAACGTTAACTTGATCCAATATGACGTCAATACGCAAGAAATAATTAGGACATTCCTCCACTATCTACTGAAAAAAACGATGAAGAAAACGCTGCTTAGGAAAAACCATTCGACCTAAGAAACGAACGATGTTATTCTATCGCGTTCCTCTTTGGTACAATTAATATACCATTAGAGCGATGTAGACGTCGTATTCGAGATCGATACAAACGGAAATTCCATTTCCCTGTAACTGGACTGCATCTTTATGCAAAGTAAATGTGTTCAGCATCAGAGACGGGAACTAGATCAAAATTTCGTTCTTCCTTCAATCAGCTTAATAATTGTTTCGACTGTTTTTTTAATCGAACCTTGTGTCTCTTTTCCGACAACATTTGCCCCCTGGGGCAACCGAGAGCGCTCCCGACTCCGCGGGAGGACGATGGACTGTTTCGCGGTTCGCTTACGATTCTATTTACGACAACGGCGCCAGTGGTGCGATTTTCCGAATTCCCGGCGTTCCACGGCCGAGAAATTATGCGAGAAATCCGCCGCGGGCGCGAGAAGAAGAATCCATTCGCGTGGCGGCGTGGGTTTTCAGGAAAGCGGCGCATTCCAGCCGATGACCCATCCGTCTCTCCTCTTTGTGCCGCGATCGTTCAGCTCTCCGCGGTTCTTCTCGTCTTCCCGTCGTCTCGCTGTTGCGTTGCTCCTCCGGCAACGTCACGCGACAACTATGCGCGGTCCCGATTGCAAAATCTCCCAGGACTGTCTTCGGGACGGATCGGGAATCAAAACAGTTCCTTTTGGATCTTTGCTAACCCTAAGATTACGATTTTGTTCCGGCAAGCTCTGTACACTTACAATTGTCAAGACCTTTCTAGCTTCTAAATCTCACTCCGACAGGACTAATCCGCGACACCAATGGATATTTCGCGACAAATGTTTCGCCAGCGGTGTCTAGCCATCGTCGTCTGGTTCTACCGAAAGATTAAGATTTCTCGAACGAACAACTCGGCGAAGCTGTGCGGACGAACGCCACGCCGGAGTTCGTATGGGATTCGTGGCGAGTCGCTGCTAAACAGGACCTTATATGGCGCAAATATCCCCGTGGCTCCTCGGCCCGTGGCATTCCTTAACCTCCTTCCCGAGCGAGATATTTCATCGGCGACTCGGGAGTTCTCTCGTTTCCTTCGTACGTCCACCCTATCCGTTCTCCGTTCGTGGGAATCGTTCGGGAAGCTGTCGCTCTGCTCGGGGAGCATCGGTTTAACCCCCTGTCGCATGAATTTTTCCACAATCGCGATGATTAGATTCTCGTTACCAATCCACCGAAACCAAAAGAAAATGCAACAAATGCAGCAAATTTTGATTTCGCATAAAGATCCGCAACCTATTAGGCCATTCAAAGAACGATGAATGAACGAGGAGGAAACAAGGCGAAAATTATCAGGATAGTTGGGTACTTGATACGTGTTTTGCGGGTTTTCCTAGTTTCCTACGAGTTTTCCAGTGGTCCTGTTCTGGCAATATAGTGTCAAGCTTCAGTTCAAGACTAATCCTTTATATTACCTACTTCGATAAATGTACAAGTACAACTTTCGCTAGACTATTCGACAGACTATTAGATAAACTCGAGATGTTGAATGATATTGTTGAACAGTATGAGATGTTAACACCGAAGCGGAAGAGCATGGTCCGCGTTCGACACGGTTTGAGCACCGCTGGCATGCCTAGACGCCGCTGTTGCTCTGCTCGGCACCGCTGTCGCTGTTGGTTGGCTCTTTAAACTTTAAAAGCCAACGCGCTCGCCGCTGCCCGCGAAACTATTGACGATCGGACAGGGCCGTCGATCCAGAGGATCCCCACCATCGTCATCGAGCTCTGTAGCTCCTTTCGAATTTTCTCCCCTCCTGTGTTCCTCTCGGCGCTCTGAACTCTTTCGTTCTCTTGTGTCGGACAAGCGGCGTCTGCTCGATCCGATCCGATCCGATTCGATCGGATCTAATCCGCCGCTCTGGATCGCGATCGAACGACGACGACAACTTCCTTTCTCCGCGAGCTGTTTCCCCTCCCCCGCATCCTCTTTCTCTGTTCGATGAAAGAGAGGCCCACGAAAAATCGCTCGTCCTCGTGTGCACGGGAACCTACGCCTTGCAACCAACCGCACGGTTATGCAAAACAATTATCAAGGAATGCGGTCAGCTGTTCCGAGACGCGCGCGGGTTGACGTCATGCGGTTAACGCGTGCGCGAATTCTTGCAGGCTCCCACGCACGTGCGTCCCCGCCACACACGCGACCCGCGAAACCGTGCACCCTCTTACTTTCTCTCCTTCTTTCTTTTTTATTTTTCTCCGAGGTCCCCTCTGTCGAATCTCTCGCGTCCATTTCCCACACCCCGTTTCCCGAGGCCGTCGTCTAATTAGAGAAACGCGGCGACGTCTGCCGCGCGCGGCCACTTCCGTTTTCCGCTTGCGTAACCCGCTCAACGAGACACGCCTCGTCCTTGAAAGTTTTACACGTGCCGGGATCGCATCGACGACGACGACGACGACGACGATGTCGGCGTCGGCAGCGGCGGAGGCGGCTGCGAACTCGTTCGGTGTAAACAGATCGTCAAACAGCCCTTCACGGTTTATCTACCGCAATCGATTTATTCTCCGTCACGATCGACGATCGATAGCATAATTGTCACAGAATGTATCCTCGACTGCGACAAACCCGAAAAGATCGGACGCTGCACTCCGCCCCAGCCACTCGAGAGAGGGCCGATCATTAATTGCTACACAAACACCCGTATCGCCAGCTCGTGCTGTATTGTACAAATATTTCCTCATCACACAAAGCACTGGCAGCGCCCAGGCGCCTACTATCCTTATCGAGCCCACCTCCCACCGCATCCCGTCCCGCCTAAGCGGACTTTAATTACACCGATAATCGAACCTATTCCACCCGCGGTCTTTGTTAATTAATGCCCCGTCCGGCGGACGCGTTCGTCGCGGTTTGCCGTTGCTGCCGACCAAGAAACCTCGCAAGAAGCGCTCAATCTTTTTTCGATCCACTTTCTATTTTTTTCAGTCTACCGTAAAACTATGATGACTTATATTTTCGGGAAAAAATTTCTCCGCTAATGAGCAGAGCTAACTAGGAAGCACTTGAACCTCGGTTCCAAAAGTTCGCCAACCAAATATACAAAGAACGCCCACCGGACAGCGTCCTGTGGGAACCAGAATTGTCCAATCTGTGTGAATCTCTGTCGCCAGTCTTTGTCCGAAACGGCGACGGCCAGCGAGCCGGTCGGGTCTTTAAAAAATTAGCAAAGATAGGTCCGCGCGTGGGTTCGTTCAACTTTGGCTGTCTCGAGCGAGCACACGCGGGAATATTTCTCGGCTGCCCCTCTCCTTTCGTACATCCCTCTTTCTTTCCTCTAGTTCTCCTTCCGTCTCCTTCCATTCACATATATAGAGAGAACGTTCCGCCCAAGCGACTCGCTATTCCCACCTCCTTTTTTTCTCTCCTATTTTTCCAGGCGCTCGTTATCCACGAGAGATGCCCGAGGCTAGCCTAACGATCGCGTTCGAGCGGTCGGTTCGAGGTACACGCGGAAGTTCTTACAGATTTCGCGCAATTTCATCAAAAGGTTACCAGTCCACGCGTGTACCTTTTATTCCGTCTCACCGCGAAACCTGTGATTTCTCTGTCTTTCGCCGTTTCTAGAACTGCTAAGGGTTATCGTCGTAGTCGTCGCCGCGACAATGGAAACTTCCTAGAAGATTGTTATTACCTTCTTCGTCGCGACGGTCGCTGCGTATCGCCGCTGTTTAGATAGCACGAGGTTGAGGAACGCGGTGTTCCCACAGGTAGACGCCCATGCGTCGCCGTGCGAACGATCGCTTAATTGCGCCGGAGTGCGCCGGATTGCCTGATAAAGGGGTCAAAAATGCAGCCGCACCCTCCTAAACCTAGTTCCAACCCCGTATCTCCATCTAAAGCTTAACCCTTTGCTCTGAAATTTATTTACGAGCAATAACTCTCTACGAAATTCAATACTCCCGAGTTTTACAGAATCGTGATTAATACGGACGTTCATCCAAAAATTGAGGAAATTTTTTCGGATTTTTCAATGGAGAATCTCCAAGATCGGGAATCATCCGCATCGCGTAGATGGTCTCGACCGGCGCGATAAGGGGATAATTCGAATACCGGCGGTCAATTAGCAATCAAGATTCACGAATAGATGGATTCGGCGATCGATGGGACGGCGGTTCGGGCTGAACGCGTGTAGCTCGATAGCCGTGTACGCGAGTAGCGTGTTTGTTCCCTCGTAATCGGCTCTCGGATCGGCCAATCAACGTGGTCCTATTGCTTGGACCAGCACCGAGCGTCGGGGACGTATCTAAACGCGATACAGCTATAGTGTGTGACGCGAGGCAGCGTGGGAACTCCTTCGAGGCTCAGGGGTTCTCAGCAGCGAGCCGTCGAACCGGAAACGCAACTCCTACTGTCGTTTTCCGGGTCGCGATCCTTGGAAACAGTGGGCCAAACTTCGGGGGAACGAATCTGTTTC
The DNA here is from genome assembly GCA_916610255.1 of Lasioglossum lativentre. Lineage (NCBI taxonomy): Eukaryota > Metazoa > Arthropoda > Insecta > Hymenoptera > Halictidae > Lasioglossum > Lasioglossum lativentre. The sequence goes on along the minus strand of OU744355.1, from coordinate 32,788,578 downwards.
TGGTAGCGTCGGTAGAAGAGTAGCTGGGGAAGGGTCTGCGAAGGGGTGAGGGAAGGTTCCGGAGGCTTAGGACCCGAAAACAGAGAAAGAGGATAGGGCGGTAGCCGACCGGACGTGCTTGCGTCTTCGTCTCCTCCGGTTGGTGCTTTATTTGGCGAGTTTTTGCCGTGTTTTACGAGCGCTTTAACGGCGCTTTTTATTGCTGGGTCACTTCACAATACGCCATCACTGTGGGCTTTTTACAGACATCCTTTATCTAAGCGGCAGTATCGAGTGTGTGGGTACTTTGCATATGGGCCGTTATATAATGGCCGTGTACACGCGTACAGGCTCTTCCCAATCGCGCGTCCGATGCACCGGCGCGCTGCACTCGCCCGATGCGCTCGCTCGCTCGCTCGCTCGTTCTATGCCAGTCCCGCTTCCGTCGTTCTTTTTTCGTTTCTTTTGTCGGCCGGCATTGCGGACTGCGATGCGGCGAAACCAGCCCGCGGTCGCTCCGCATTAATCGATCTCCCGGAGTATTTTCGCTCCGTCCGCTTTTGCACCGGCCGGAAACGCAATGTGAACCGTTCGAGTGCCAAACGACGCGATCGTCGCGTTCACACGTGGCGAGAAAACCTGCCACGGCGCCTTACCAACTTCCCCGTTCAGTTATGAAACATCACGCTCGTAAATGGGCTCAAATCTGCCAACAGTTTCGCTTTTTCGTTACAGGGATATTGGTCGCACAACTTTCTGCGCAACGTCTCGTTACGGAGATTGCGAATAAAATGACTAAACGTGGAGGCTGTCATTCGTTGCGTTTAAATCGAAGTACAATTCTACTGCAGAATAGAAATTTTCTAAAAACCGAAGAGAACAATTTGCACGATGAACAAAGAGCCGAGTAACGAGAAAGGTGAACGACCTGAAAATTTGCACAGGTGACTCGGTAAGGCACGGTGGCTTTCAGCGTTAAGCACAGTGGCCGCGTTGTTTAACATGGTATTCGCGCAATCGTTCGATGGTTCGAGACCGATGCTATTTATTTATGCGGTTGCAGAGCGCCAGCACGAGCGAATAAGCGAACGAGCAAGCGTGTGCGCGCGAGCGCGAGCACAGCCCGGAGTGCTTGTGACTCTGTCGGTGTGCGTATCTCTGCGTACCACGTCCTGTGCATAGATCGTTCCCTCTTTCTCTCGCCATTCAGAGACTCGCCATGAATGAACCGCAGACTCTTCGTTCTCTCCGTAGTAAATACTTTTTCCCACACGTTTACCGCAACAATGGCCACCGTTCAAGGTTCGAGGGTAAACGCGAGCGTCGACAACTTATCTGTCCACCTTTGTTCGATCTCTTTTCACGCGGTTTTTTCTCGGCTGGGTGTTTTTCGGTTTCGCTTTTTTCCCATAGATCCGAACGAAAAATCGTGACTGCGTACATGTATATATATAGTACGTAGCCGGTGTAAGGTTAGTATATCCTTTCTCTCACTGCGCACGCAGGCAGATCGAGAGCGCGAGCGCGCGAGTATACGAGCGTGTACACCGAGCTCGCTCGTTCACGGTTTAAGGAGGGTTAACGAACTCCGGTTTCCTCGATAGCGTAACATTCGTGGGTAAATGCTTGACGAGTGCTCGCTGAAACGTTAACTAGACGCCCAATCCTCCCGGTTATCGCCCACAAAGGATAACGGTGTGTCCCGTTGCCAGGAACGTGCGAAAATCGCGACCGATACCGCGTGTCGTATCGATTCTCTACCCTCTCTACCAAATTATCCACCGACAATCGACTCTCGCCTAATCGAGAGATTAGCCTTCTCCCCCTCGGTTCTAAAGCCTTACTGAATTGGGACAACGAGCCGTCTCGTCGCAGTGGAGAATTCGAAAATAAAAAAGCAAAGAGCCCACCGACCGACCGACCGACCGACCGGATGATCTCTGCCAGCGTCTTTTTTGGCCGTATTGTAACTGGGTCACGCACTCGTCTCGTCGGATCCTTCGGTGCGGCACATGCGTGCTCCGTTTCCGCTCCTGACGTCACTTCCCCTCTCCTGCTGCGTGCCAGACAGTTACATAGAACCGCCACGTTGCTTACAAGATAGAGCCCCACACACCGCACCGGGGCCCACGCTTTTCGTCCAATAATTGTCTTCCATGGTGTTTCCCTTGAATTGGAAACGCGGTTGGGAAAATTAACGGTGCGATGGGAAACAACAAGACTTAGGAAATGTTCTGTGTTAGGTCTAAGCTTTAACAATTTTAATAAGCTGAAACTGATGTTCTGAAATTCTTTGATCTGTCTACCGCGTTAAATTGCACATACTTGTTTTTATCGTAATCGAAATTTTTCGATTCTGCGTAAAATCTGCATTGCCAGTCTGCTGTGCGATGGTTAACAAAGTAAAAAAACGTTCAGTAGTCGGTCGACGATATTTTGTCAACCGGACAACGTGAAAACGGCATTATATTCACCGCCTTATTTTAACGTCCGTGGTTCCGATATCGGGCCGAGCGCAAATAACTGATAAAAGGTTTGCGTCATAGCGCCACCTGCGCCAGCAACCAATAAGCGCGGTTGTTGCGTAAACCGCTGTAGCGTGTACATACGTGCGTTCGCAGGAAATCGTAGTCGGCTCGCGTGTCCACGCGGCGTGCGAAGAAAACCGCGGAACGTGGAACATGGAACGCGGAACGCGCAACAGGTCTTTACAGATTCTGCGAGGCGGAGCCCACACCTGACGACACTCCATATTGGCTAGAAACATATAGATGTCCATAGACAGCCTCTTTCTTTCTCCAATGTCCAGAAGCTCCGCGGCTCATTCCGATTTCGTAATCCCGCGACTTCTGGTATCGGTATCCGATTCCGCCGGACAGTGTCCCCTGTCCCCTGGCCCCTTCGCGCTACTCTTCCCCCCTCCCGCGTTCCTCGGCTGAATGGAGGCGTCAGAGTTCTTATCGGCAGTCGGAGGGCGCGTTTACGTCAGAGCTGACCGCACCGGGAATAGTTTGGTCCGCTGTTAACGAGCGACGATATCGCGACGGGGCTGACCAATCGTTGTTCCGTCGAGGTGCCGTTTCCTCGTATCGCCGTTATCGCTCGCACGCTCGCACGCTCGCATACTCGCATGTACTCGACGGGAGCGAGCGAGCGCGAGCGATTGTCGCGCGTCCTTTCGCGTCTCTTTAAACCCATGCGCTGGCCTCGTGCTCCCATCGAGTTTTCCGGTGGCTCCCGGGGAACCACCGGACGTATTACGACACCCGAGAAACTCGAGACGCACGTTTCGAAAATCGACACGCAGCAGAACTATCTCGCTCTTTTTCTCTCTGTCGCCGGAATTTCACGGACCGATTCGAGAGCGGATCGAGGCCCACTATCGCAATCGGGCACGGTACGTGTCCGCCCACTCGTCTCCGACACACGCGCATCATCCTCCCTTTTCCTCTCCTGGTCATCCGCTCGACGCATTCTAATTCGCTGGATCCGGGAGATCGAATCGTGATTCTCGTCCGAGAGAAAAATTTATCCTCTTGTAAAATCAAAAAAGTGTTGTTGTCGCAGAAAAGCTGGTGGATCGACTACCACAGTGTTGAATGAGTCTGACTCTCGATACTTAACATTGCCATTTTCGTCTCCTGATTTTTGTCTTATTGTTAGACGATCAGCCGGCTTACAAAACGCTGCGAATTTCCGTTCCCTTCAGGTTCAGCCACCTCAGGAAGGTGGTGGACGGGCCACCATTAGATCCAGCGGTTTAATCGCGCCGGTTTCGAGCTTCCGGTCGGCTCTCGGCGCTGCTCCGTTTTGCTCCGCTTTGCTCCGATGCGCTCTGGACCCGCGCGTTTCGGCTTTCGCGTGCCCCGGACCGCGTGGGAGACAGAAAGAGAGCCGGTTCAGTAATGAATGGATTAAACAACGTGACGTCACAGGATGGATTATATAAACGGTGTGGTGCGCGTGACATCGGACGTAGGAAGGAAGTTCGCTTCCTTTCGTACCTAGAAGGTATTCGTCCGGCCGTGCGTTGGTACGATGCGTGCATGCGTATGCATAGTCGGCCGCGCGTATACGCAAACGATTTCGTAGCCGAGAGGGGTCGTTCATTTAAAAGCGGACAAGCTCGGTTAGAATCCCAATGACGACGAGACACGGACAGTGTGCCGCCCCTTTTAAAGCTTCCCTACGTCGACTCGCCCATCCAGCACTCTCTTTCTACCTCTCTTCTCCTCTCCTCTCCTCTCCTCTCCTCTCGGTTCTCTTCTCGTCTCTCCTCTCACCGGGCCACATCGTCGAATCAATTTTTACCTGAGAACGCTTTGATCGCTTGTGCACGCGCGCTACAGCGGTGCTCTTCTACTCTTTTTGTTGCAGATCGGGCTCGAGCAGCGTCGCGCAGCTTCATCGACCGGACACACGGCGTCTCTAGCCGCCAGGACTAGACGGCAGTTTCGATTTTTCCGCGCGAATACATGCGACACTGCCTAGAGAAGAGGTATGCCTTCACGGACCAGCTGCTGCGGCCAGCAAGCCATCGGAATTCGCTTTTTAGAAAAGAGCAGCTCGATCTTGTAATGTACACTCTGTACCGAGAAACCTTTATAGCGTTTTACCTGGTGGGCTTCCGGTTTTCTTTAAATACAAAAATGACTAATATAATTGCAATTTCCACCGACATCAAGTCGAAAAATAATTCAATTATTGCAGTAACGAAAAAATTTTTATTTTTTCCTTAGAAGTAAAGATTTTGAAACGAAACTTCCCAACACGCATTAAGCTCGTGTTTCTCGGAAACGAAAGCCTGCCAGGCGTAGCGCGGTTAGGAAGTTGGCAAATGTCGAGTGTGTATACAGCAGTACGTAGACGCTGTTTTCCGAAAAGCGATGTCCGATACCGCGCGGTCTGCCCGTAAGCCCCTGGCGCGGTATATTTTCGAATCACTCAGCATCTATTTGACCGATGCAGTGGAAACAGAGTGTCGTGGTCAGACGCGACACGCACTGGACGACCCAGTTCTCGCGGAGCTTGTACGGAAAGATCGGAGAGCACGTGTTTACGGTCTCTTATGCTCTCCGGGTCTCTCTATCCCACCCTGATCCTCCGGCCGAGGTCCTCTCGCGCGGTTATTAGCGTGTAGTCTGGGAGCCGTCTGCGGGTCGACGTCCGAGGATCAGAAATAGAAGCGCCGCGACGCTTGTTACATTCCGTCACCTACGATCCGCTGACCATCCCCGTGCGGATCCCAGCTACCTAGCCAGCCAGCCAGCCAGCCAGCTCGCTAAGCTACCAGCTTGCTCGCTCTTTCGCTCACCTAGCTCTTATTCTCGGTGACCGATCCGTCGCGTCGTTTCCGAGACGCTCGTGCACGCGTGCTGGATTTAAAACGGTCCCGCGCGTGTAGTTTTAGCCCGCCGAGAGACGGGTTACCGCACCGATCTTCTTCCGGCCTAGACGATCGTCGATTGGAACGCGCACGCGCATGAGTCTTTCTCACCGGGACCCGTTTTCCTCGAACCTTGCTTGAAATTCCGGGCCCGTTTCTCGTGCGACGAGCGAGGTTTACCAACTGTAGTCGCGGATCAGTGACGCTCCCGGGGAGATCGGTTTTTCCGAAACATCGACGGGGATTACCGCGAGGCTGGTTAACGGTCACCCTCTTAACTCGAAGGGCAGGTGCGGTAGTCCGGTTCACAAGGGAAAAGGGCGGCGGGCAGCTGCTCGTCTTAGAGACGGTTCTGTCCCGAAGCCAGAGAGGGGAACGAAGACGAGGAGAGAGACCGTGGAGGGAAGGGATGCGGTTCGCTGGCAAGGTAAACGATATAATGGGGACGTAACAGTGGGTCCTTTTCAGAGGCAGATGTCCTGGCCGAGACACGTGCCCATCCCGAGCCCCCTTTTTCGGGCTCCCGGTCCTCCTTTCTTCGACGCGATTAGACCGAGCACACTGCTGCTGTTGGAACGCGAGCTGAAAACTCCTGCGAAAGGGGCTCCTGTAGACCTCGCGTTCCACCTTCCGTCTTTTCTTCCTTCCTTCCTCGCTCGCTCTCTTTTTCTTCTCTGCTCCCGTTCCTTCCTTTTTTCTCTCACCTGGTTGGGGAGGAGGGGGGGGGGGGGTGGGGGGGGGAAACCAGCTGCTGCTCTCGTTGTAGCAAGGATCGCACCGGTGCGGTGCAGCCACGACTGTGAAACCGTCTATTGTGCCATCGCGGAAACTTGTCTAACCTTAGGACATATCCAAGTTCTCGCGAGATCCGTTCGAGACACCGTCTCCTCGTCCAGAGGAACGACCAGCCACTCTGTTGGCAACGGAATCGAAAGTTTGCGGAGCCGGTTTTCTGCTCTCTCGGTCGCCGCGAGTTCGATGGATCGAAGATAGAAGACGCGCGAAGCCAGCCCAGGCAAATTCCTTCAAACGGTCGACGCGCGCACGGTTGAAAGGTGCATTCAGGATTTCGTGGAAGCAGCCGGCTGGCTCTCCGACTCCTCGCCGCTACCCAGAGCTCGCTTGTTCGCAAGTCCGACCGATCTCGTTGTCCGAGAGTCGCCGTGTGACTTTTTGGAACGGTTTGCTCTCACGCCGAGTGACTACGCCTCTACAGGAACGGATTAGCGCATACTGGCTCCGGAAAGTATCTTTACTATAATTACCTATAATTTTTCAATTCCGAACGATCGGAGTAGTCTTGTTTTACCTCAGGTAAGAGACGAATTTTACAAAGTTAATTGAACGAATGTCTGGAAGAAAAACGTTTGCTTTTCAGAAAAAGTGAGTTCGAAGCGAGTACGAAGTTATCCACGATTAAATATTGAACACTATATTATTGATCTCCTCTACTGGCGTCACAGTCAAGACGAGGAGTGCACCGCTTTATTATTGCTCGGTGTACGTCTGTCGATCGACGGCCGGCTCGTAAAAACAGAACGGTAGCTGCTGCTGCTATTATTGCTCGGCAAATCCGTGCCAAGGTCTCGCTTTCCGTTTTATTCTCGGATCTAGACACACCGCCACGTGGTGCTCTCCATGATTTTGCCGGGTTTTCGAGAATTTCCCGACTAAACCTGATCCAGAATCGATCTGGAGGAGAAACACTCCTCTAACTCTCGAGCGAACGAGCGACGTTTCTCCACGTTTGAGAACCGCTGCGACCGCTTCGATTCTTCTGCAACTTCGTTCGACCCGGACGCAGTGACCCGTGCCAACGATGATCGATCTTCGCGATCGAAGTACCGTCCGATCCGACAGTCGAACAGTCTGCAATCCTCTTCTGCAAGTCTGTTGCACCCGAAGACGTGTCTTGTTTTTCTGGTTCGGTTCTTCTATCGGTCGATGGAGAAACTATTTGCCTTTCAACGAAGAAGAAACCCAGCGCGAGAAAATGTCCGTTCGATATCGAACTGTTCTGATCATCATTGACTCGCAAAACCGCGGGGACTCACTCTCTAGACCACGGTCAACAGATTCTCTCGTTGCGAGAACAACGCGAGAGGCCATCGATGGCGTTTCTTTCGCGATTTCTCTCGCCGATTATCTTAGTCGCTCGGTCGGGGAAAAACAATTCGCGATTTATGATTCAAGGCGACGAGGACAAGTCGCCCGCGAAAACAAGTGCCACGCGCCTCGTCTAAACCTATGAATCGAACCTAATCCATTATGAAGCGGTCCCTCTCTCTGGTGGATCGTAACACGTCGGGATTGACAATGACATAACGCACACCACCGCCGAACGCGCTCCATTATTCATCGGGATTATCGATGAATTATCATATTATAATGGCGGATCCGTAGCCTTGAAACGATGACAACGCGTCTACGCGCTACCTTGAACGCCGGAAACGTGTCCCTTAACCCCATTCGCCACCATAGACGAGAAATTTCTGTCGGTTTCAAAAATTTTCAGACCAGTCGATTTTGACCAAATTTTTGTATAATTTAGAAAACTGTCTTTCTTGTACTGGGAACGTGCATTTCGTATACGTTAAAAAATTGTTTTAAGCGTGCGAGTGTGTTGTTCGCGGAGGTTGCAGCGAGAAGCGCAACGGGGATCGCGAAAATAATTGAGATCCGCGTGTCGGTCACCGTGAAGGGACAACAACGATCCGACAGAGGGACTCCACGGAGGATATCCTACCAACCGCAGCGAGCCCTCCGCTTCTCGGCATTCCTCTGGAACGCACGCGTTTGGTATTCCGCGCGGCGTTCGCACGATGATACTCGTGGCGTACTTCTACGACACTCGAGGAGACCGATTGACGGCGAGTAGTCGCTCGTCGCGAGCCTTCTTCGAGCGATCGTGACGGAATGCGTTCCCGCGGGTAAAGCCGCGGTTATACTGGATGCGATTTTCGATCGCATGCGACAAACTGGTCGTCTCGCTTCGCCCATTGCGCCTGCAATTGCGTTCGCACCTATCCACACCACGATAACTTCCGCAATCGTTTAAATATTTTCACGAAATTTTCTTCCAAATACGAGATAAATATTGAAATGTTGAGATTTATGATGCTCCGAGTACTCTTCCAACCTTATTGAATTTATCTAACCAAATTGACTACACTCGCTTTATACTACATTCAAAATTCAATTGTAAATCTAAACAAGTAATTCCGTCCACCATTTCTGGGAAATGCGGGGCACTCAAAGTGTTGAGAAGAGTTTCCGAAATCTTCTTTGTAATGGCAATGTGAAAAGACATTATTCGGAAATTTCTATCGCTACTGAAAAATTGACCGAAGCAGTGACTCATAGGTTCTGAAACAGCATTCAATGATCGTCGGTAAGTAATGTGCTAGTAGTAGTCTGGTCGCTGGGCTGTCTCCCACGGCAGGGCCGCGCGTCGACCGCATTCCACTCGCAGACCCTTTCCACCGCCACCGGTGCTGGGTGATCGACCCTAATCGCCAAATTCGATCTCGATTTATCGTCGCGCCGCTTTCACGCTCGAGCTTCGCGCGTTCTAGAAAAAGAAACTGTGCCCCTCCAACCTATCCTCAAAAAATCCACGGTCTTCCAAATAATTATCGAAAATGTCCAATACACATTCGATCTGGCAGCGCATAGAACTTGAAAAAACAATTTTCCATTGTGTCCGAAATACACAGAGGTGGACAGCTTTCATATTTTTGTAGCTGGCCATCTCCGTCGCAGACGAGAAACGGTGTCGGTAGCGGTGGCAGTCGGCGTGGTGTAAGAGCCGAAGATCGGTTGAAAGACGGCGACAATAGCGGCGGTGATAGTATTATTAGTAGTAGCAGTATAGTGGTAGAAGAGGCACGAAGAGAGCCGGGCAAGGTGGTAGTAGGTAGTAGGTGGTGAAGCCGGTAGGTGGAACACGACGGTGATTCGGTGAGCAGCGGATCGACTGCCTAGAGATACCGGAGGGAAAAGAAGGGGAGGAAGAAGAAAAGAACGAGAAGGCGGAGGAGGAGGCTGGTCAGGAGGTGAGGAGGCAAGAGTAAAGTCGGAGACTGGACTCGTACCTGCATTCCATTCCCACTGGCCGCGTAGGTCCTTGTATAGGTGGTCGTCCTCCTCCTCTTCCTCCTCCTCCTCCTCCTCCTCCTCCTCCTCCTCCTCCTCCTTCTCTTCCTTCTCTTTAGCTGCTTCTCCTTCTCCAGGGGAGTTCTCGCCGGTCGTTCCCTCTTCTTCTTCTTCATCTTCTTCTTCTTCTTCTTCTTCTCCTTGTTCAACGGGTCTGTACAGGCTGTACGTCTTCGTCTGGCCGCATCGGGTCCCGGTTACGCGATGAAGACGTCCGCGTCCCTGCGCGTGTTCCGCGAAACTTTACCAAATCTACCACGAAATCGCACGCGCGCCCCTTCTCTCCACCCTCTCTTACCCTTGATTCTCTTGGTCCTCCGTCCCCTTTGGGTTTCTCTTCTCATTGGCGCGATCGAAACTCACCGGCGAATTTTCAGTTTATCTTTATTCCATCCGGAGCGAGAGAGAGTGAGTGAGTGAGAGAGAGAGAGAGAGAGAGAGAGAGAGAGAAAGAGAACGAGCGTGTTCGACTCCCGTCGATCAGATCGCCCCTTTTACTTAATTCGACAAAAATTATAGCGTCCCACGGACTGGGCCCGGGCCGGTCCTACTTTTTCGCAAACCCGCTCTCTTCTCCGATTGGCTGGCGCTGCTCGAACGCGGCAGTTCGACGGTAGACCAGAGAGAGAGCCGTTTTGACTTTGTCTTCTCTAACGCTCTGCCCTCTCTCTCTCTCCTCTCGCGTTCCTCTCCTTGGTCCCCAACCGGATCGAAACTTCCCGAGGAGCGAAGATCGAGGATTCTTCTTCGGCCGAAGGAGGTCGCGTCGAATAGAAACAACCGCAAGGATCCGATCTAGCGCCTGTTATTTTCGCGGCGCCTGGACCGAACCGAACCGGACCGGACCCGATCATGGTTGCCAGCCGGACAAGCGTTTGAACCGTCCATACCGTTCCGCCATCGTCGCGCCGGACAAATATAAACCTCGTCGAGTTATTCCAGAGTCGCGATCCTCTTAATTAGAGCAATTAGCCGGTCCAAGAATAGAAGGATGACGCGCTGGCAAACGCGGGATCGCGCCAGCTCAGCTCGCGCGAACGCGGCAAGCCTCGGGTGATTCATTTTGCTCGAGTGCACGCGCGATTTCGCGTTTATCAGAGCATTAGCCGTAAGCTTTGGCTACTGAACTTTCTACGGGAAAGTTTCGGTGACCGGGACCATCGAATCGGTAGTTTCACCGGGCAACGCGTGGCTGTAGCCCGTTTTTCTCTACGTTTCCGCCAGAGCTGTGCCAGAACTCGAAAATATCGGGTCGGGACGGGACGGGTTCCCCGCAAATTTCGGGATTCCCAAATGTATTGGGGTAGCCGAGATTTTCTGGTCTTCGCACACCTCTAATTTCCACTCGCTCAGACGCGAACGGGTACGCAGTTCTCGGCGAGCTTTTGACGAGGTTTGACGAACTTGAAAGAGGTTGCGCGACGATATGCCCCTGTTGCTTCTAAACGCGGCTCCGAACCGGCGATGCGAGCGAAGCCGCTCGAGCTAGTCGTTCGTAGAAAGTTCAGCAACCTCTGGCAGCGTTTCGTTTCTTTGGTTCGGTGGCCCTCTTTCCCTGTCGCGGCTTTCGATAGTCGCACAGCAAGCACTCGGTCTCGCGCACGGTCGCGCCGCTTTTTCGATATCGATTACAAGTCTTTAATCCAGCCACCGTGGGAAGTCGCGCTGGCTTCTTGTTACGAGCCGTTGCATCAGCTCCTAGGACCACCAATAGCGGCCGGGATACGCGGACGTTATGAAAGATTCTTTTTTTTTTCCTTACCGAGCAAGCCGGAAAGCGCGTAGCTCGATTCGGTAGCTAGGAACGCTCGAATGGCTTCTCGCTGGGAACGTGTCGCGAATTCCGTCTTCGCATTCGAATGCGTTCCTTCGTGCCATAACCGTTCGCTAGATGTCCGGAGACACCTGAGATACCTTGTAGACACTTATTCATTTATCGAACTTCCGATTCTTCAATCGTTTCTTTTCTGAATTACGTTGACCTTGTATATTGGCGCTTGGACTCTGTTGCAAGAGTTCAGTTTTAATAGTTATTTTATGTTCAATTACCTCGTTCTACTGAAATGACCAGTCATATGACCGAGGAATACGGTGGATATAAATTTTCCTTCTCTTCTAAGAAATTACGGACAAAGAAGTACTGATCATTGCGATCGTAGAATAAATGGTAGTACAAGGAACTGATATAAGTGTTCGGCGGATCGTGCATTCTTGAATAGTTTACCGGAAGCCTATTAATAGGCTTTTCAATCATTGTGCTGTACCAAATGAAAACTTCTTCGAGTCCTCCAGTCATGAGCCCTAGACTTCCCAAAAATTATGGAATAATCGCCGGTAGATAATGCGTTAAAATGGAAAAGTTGGACCGAAGGGTTCAAGGTTCTTCAGACCCATCTACCCCGTTTCTCAGAAAATCAGCTTGTCGCGAATTTTTCCAAGCAGAATGAGCAGAGTCGAACGATTCGGTGAGCGGTTGCTTGGTGGTCGTAGGTCCGGTTGGGTGGCCTATTTTCGCATAGTTCGCGGCGGGTCACGAACCAGGAAAAAAGAAAAGAAGTGTCGTCGGCTGGCCGCGCCGCGTCTCGTGACACTTTTCGAAGTTACGGTTCTTTCGGTCGGTGTGCGTAGTTATTCACGGCGCAACTTCTTCCTCCGGTGTCTCACTCTCTTTTTGCCACAGCTTTGCTCCGTCTCGCTCTCCCTCCTACCCGGTAATATTTTTCTCCTCGGTCTCCTCTCTCCGTTCAACGGTGTCTCGCTCGCGCACACGCTCGCTCAATTACTCACTCTGTCGGTATGCCGAGAGAGAAGCGAATTCCAAGAGTGGCAGCCTTGTCAAGGTGTTCCTCGCGATCGGTCTTGCATGGAAAAGATCCGTCTTTGCTGCGCGCGGCCCGATTGCTCGTAATCGGCTGCGCTCGATCGTCGTCGGTCAGACGAAGAGGATCGAGAATCGCGATCGGTCGGACGAAGAGAGTGGCAGCTTGAATCGCGATGCAGTGGTCGTCGTCGTCGTCGTCGTCATCGGCGGTGGCGGTGGCGGCGGCGCCAACCGTGACACGAGCTCCTCCAGCAAATTATATAATCGATCCTGTTAATATTTTTTCGGCTGTGACGCGATTGCGTCATCGTCTCTCCCATTCTCTGCTGTGCTCGACGTCATCGTTATTGTCGCGTTCCGAAGACACGGTTCCCGGTCACGGAGGCGGGATGATGGAATTTAAAAAGTTCATGACGAGACACGGACGAGCGCGCACGCGTTTCGAAACAGTTCCTCCCGCGAGGGCCGAACCGATCCGTGCCGCGAAACAATCCGAGCAGCACCGGGCCGAGTCGGGGCGACAAGACGAAAATAATATCGTGAATCACGAGCAAGCTCACTCCGCTGACGAGACCTAGATAATCCCCGAAACTCTCTTTTTGACCGAGACTTCCCGTATCGAGAGCCTCTAAAAACGGTTTTGTACACGCAGTCCCGATGGAACGCGCTCACCATAGACGCGTGTTCGCCTTCTCCATCCACACATCTACGCGTCCGCGCACGCGAGATTCTCTGGAGGGGTCTGTCACGCGTACAAATAGCTGACCTCGCTTCGTCGCCTCTATCAATGGCTCGACGCTGGTCTGAATGACTTTTACGCCTCTTCCTCTTACTACGCCGAGGAGTGCTGTGGCCGGTGCCCGGCTTCCTCCGATCCAATTTTCCTTTCCCTCGAGCCGGGGAACCGTGGGACGACCGCCTTTTATCCGAGGATGAAATTCCGGAAAGGAACCTCCTTCTACCTCGCGCGTTCTAAACTTTGCCCTTTAACCACGCGCAACAGGTACCCGGAGTCTAGAGGAGAACGTTTCTACAGTTAATTGACATTGATTTATCATTCAAATGACTGTTTACAGGTCCCTGCCACGATGCAGATCCCTGCAGTATCGGCCAAATAAATCCCTAGATCTCTTCTTAGCGTGCGTCGGCAATGGAGAGCTCGCGTTACTGTCCGTCGACAGCGTACCGACTATCGCTATACTACCTGCCGCTGGTAAAAGTAACTATAAACGGTCGGTATGTCAGTGAGCTGGCGCTACAGTCGATCTTTCAACTCGTGTTCGATCGTTCGATAGCGTTTGAGTAATTGCGCGCGATTAATTCGAAACCCTTCGGTTTCCGAGATAAGAGATACCGCAAGAATCCGTCTTCTTTTCCACGGAACAAGCTGACGACGCTCTAACGATCTGCGCTCGTTAATATTTACGATCGGGCCGGCCGGAGAGCGACCGCGTTAATTAGATAAAACTAGCGGTTTAATTCTCGGAAGGATTCACGATACGCGTAATCGGCGCATGGATCCGTTCGCCGTGTTTCGTGTCGTTACGATATCGTCGAGCGTAGACGTGCTTGGTCCCTGGTTGACATCGTCGACGGGAGAAGGACAGTAGTCGCGATTGAAGCGAGATCCATGGATCACTCGAACTCGATCCGGAATACTCGAACGGGCGGGCGGCGGCTGTGAGTCTCCGCGAAGGCTCGTTGAGAGTCAAGAAATTCCACGGAATCGCAACGGGGTCGCCGCGGGGTCGCGTGGTATCTTTATCGGTGGTTCGTGTAACCGTCAGCGCGTTATCGTAGCCGGTTGATAGCGCACGTGCAAAATAGTGTAGGTCGATCGATGCTCACGTTCCGACGTTGGCCGACGCGACGCGGCGCGACGCGGAACGTACCCGCGAAAGGATCGGGTACGCGATCGAGAACTTGAACACGGGTCCCCCTGGATCCTCGGCGTCGATCTCGGCCTCGTTCTTAATGATCCGCGGTATCGCGTGGCTCGTATCGCCGTCGCGGAAAAATCTACGAGCGTTCTTTAATTAGCGAGAACCGAGCAATCCTGAAAAGACGTTGCCGCGGATCTTCGATGGTCAGGCTTGACCGTGAGCCGGTTCTAGCCTTCATGAAACTCCTCGGAGCGGACGATGAAAACCTCCCAAGTCGATCGGCCGCGCCGCCGGAGGATCGATGATCGTTTAAATATCACCGATCATCGTTCCTCGCATTCCTACGGGTCACGATGATCCGACACGCGGATCAACGCGGCGCTCTCTCCGGAGATAAAACGGGACCGGAATTTCAGGCCAGATCCGAGGATTTTGCGATGAACACGATGTTCCCACCTGGAGCTCCACCAAGAGGTGGACGATGCATTCGTTAACCTAACCAGCACCGTCTGATTGCAGCCCGAGTCCGCTCGTGCCGGCGGCGATCCGACGTCCGGGTTAGCCCGGCTAAGACGAAACTGGTTTTCACAATGATTTGACAGATGGATATGATTCTGAGATCATTGTGAAAGCTGATTTTGTTTGCGAATCATCGGGAGGATTCGGAACGCGTTGGGCGGACACCAGAGGAAGAAGGGATAGAACAATTTTCACAGAAAACTCTTTTCTTCTTCCAATGTGGAACGGGCGTGGTCTGCGCCGAGTAGGCGTGGCTTCGCAGCTCCAGACTTCAACGGCTGGAGCAGTGCTCCACGGGGCCATCTCTGTCCAGTTCTGCTGCTGCAATTGTAAGTATCATGGTCTAATGAAAAAATGAAAAAAGGTGGTCCCGCAACATCCTTTCCCACAATTTCCGTGGCCAATTTCACCGTTCCGATATAATTGTCGGCTAATAAATAAATACTCTCACAAAGGGGTCTCTGTATCTTAATCGTGGCTAGCCGCCGCGCCGCACGCGCCACGAAATTTATGGCTCGAAGCGGGGAAAAAACGACGAAAGCCGTTTGAAAAGAGTCTCGAGGATGGTTCCCGCAGGAAAAAAGGAATCGGCGATCGTTTCGAGCGATAAACCCGTGTTCGCGGAAACGCCGCGATCGCACAGTTACGTAAGGAGCGGGGCACAATCGCGAGCGTTGTCGGGGAAAATCGGGGAAAAATGGAGCGCGGTCGAGCTTTCTCCGCGGATTCTGGGGGCCGGTGTCGATTCGGTATCTGGAGCGCGAACGAGCGATGCGGTTTTTTGCCGGAATTTCCGGTTGTGATTTATCAAACAGGAAAGATCGTATCGTCGACGGACGAGGCAACGAGCGGCAAGAAACTGCCTTCGCGGAGCAGCCTCTCGAGAGAAAGACGAAGAGCTAGAGGAGGATCGTGCTAGAAGATGAAGAGAAGAGGAGGAGAGGAAGATGGCTCGCGCGAGTGTTCCAAGCCGAGCGATCTCTCGCGCGCAAAGAAGCCAAGATGCGTCGCTGTACGCGCAGCTATCCACGCTCGAGCGCTATCAAGTGTCAAACGAACCGAACGTAAGAAAAACCAAACGGTCTGCTGCGAGCCGTGCAGCCACGAAACTTTGAGGGAACGCAGCCGGACAACCGAGAAACTCTAGATGCTATCCGTGACCGTCTGCGAGAGCGGACTCGATAGCCTACTCGAGCATGGATACCAACCACCAGCGCCACTTTCGGGCCCTCTTCCCGAGCGTCACGAGACTGACAGCTCGAGGAAACGCCGACAAGTGTCCTCGAACAGAACCTTCGTCCTTTACCTACCCCTTCACCCCTGAGACTCCAAACGTGATCCTGGCTAGGATACCGATACTTTAGGAGACCCAAATTCTCGTAAATCTGATGTCGTTACACTTGTACAATATTTACATAGTCACAGAAGCGTTTAGTGTTTCCAGTTAAGCAATGGGATGCTGCAAAGAGACTTTCCAAGTCAACTGTAAGATTAATGAATGTAATAATCATCGCAGAGTACTGGCTGAGGGTCAAAGCTACCTTTTTGGGATCTAGATCTCGCGATAATTTCGGATCCAAAAGCGGTAAGTGAAAAGCATAGGTGCTTTGAAGGTTTCGTGTGATTAATTTGCTTCGTTTTGCAGATCGATAGCGAATCGCAGCAAACTGGAGTATATTGGTGGCAAAAGCGTGTCTGGCTACGGTGCGGAAAGAAGGAGGAACTCGAGCGAACTTGGCCTAGTTTATTTGTTTCCGTTTCGGAGGCGGGAGCTCGTAAAAGTGCGCAGCAAATTTCGACTCGAATTTCGAGCCGATAGAGATCGTTGGTCAACGTTAACGCGAACGTAGCTCGTTGAGAACGTTCCACGCAGAAGATTTATTCCTCTCTCGGCGTTATTTTGACAGGGTCGCGAGGAAATTTATCGAGAAGGGCCCAACGGGTGATGGGGACGGGGTGCAACCATGTTTTGAGCTATTAGACGAAACAAGTCGTTCGTCTTTTACGAGCGGGTCGCGTTGACCCGAACCGCGTGCCACTGGACCACGGTGTATGCTCGATCGTAAATCCGATCGATGTTCCTCGAGGCTCGAGAAACTGTGAAACATTAAATTTCTCTCGGAAATTGCCTCGGGAAAAGCGCCGGCCGTACAACAGCCATGCGAGTCGCTCGTAAAGCGTGGGGATTTCACGCTGAAAAAGAAGTAATCAACGGGCGCCAAGAACTATGAAAATAGGTCACATAACCAACATCCCTCGAATCGAGTTTCCATCGTTATCGGGGCCCGAACGCGCCCTCGTATCGTCACGTCACGAGCGAAAGTGGGACCTTTACGAGCGGGAATGTTAAGCGACCTCGTAAAACCGTCCGAGGGCCGCGATTTTCTGGGAAACTCGTAAATTCTCCCGGGCCACTTGTACTCCCCCATTTCCCTGCCATGGCAACTCTTCTCGATTACCACGACAGCCGCTCCACAGAAATTAGACCCTCGACGTTCACGCTCCCCTTTCTCATTGTCACTCCGCAACCACTTGTGGAACGGGCCGATATACCGGTAAATTATTACATCGGCGCGGCGCCGCGCTGTCAGTGTCCACGCACTACGATATATACGTCTTTATTTTGGAACCGGGCTCCTCCACTGTTTGTTTGCGCTCGGAGACTTTTCTTAGATCGTTCGGCAGCAACTCGAATCCATTTAGGTACTTATTACTTGCGGTAGCAAGTGATGGACTCCTTGTTGTATTTTAATACGAAATATTTTACTCTAAGAACCTGTTATGAAGTATTAGTCGCGAAGACAGCAATGCATAATCATATACGCGTCCACAGCGCGATTCAATCATCTTGAAATTGCGTATACAAACGCACGTGCGAACATCCTCGGGGAATTAACGAATTGGAGCGATGCGAACCGGGTTTCGTGGAATAAAGGGGTTGGAGTGTTCAAAGGGATGATTAGGCTTGTCGAGGGTCGATCGGCGGCCGGTGCGGTCGGTGCGGTCGGTGCAGCGAAAGAATGATTTCTTTGGTGGCGGCTGGTGCACGTGCACGACGCGCTCTGGGCACACGCTGCCCGATCCTCCTCTCGGTCTCGTTCTTTCGTGGCGCGCGGATGTGCGCACCATCGCACACGCGATTCGCTCAACTTGTCGGAGAGCCGCGAGGTCCGGCCGTGTTCTCACTCTCTCTTGTTTCTCCTGCGTGGCGATCTCTGGCCCTTTTCCTGCTCTCGCGAGCCGAGGGCAGCGTGGTCGAGCTTTTATCGGGACCGAATCGCCGCTGGCCACATGTGTACCGAGCAAAAAGTCCCCGCCTCGAGCCTTCTCTCGTTCGTCGATCTCTCGGTCGAGGCGAGCGCGGGTGGCCAACCGACCAGGAGATTTACGAGGATTCGGTCGTCACTGCGGTATTCGCGATCCAAACGCGGAAGAGGGGACCTATTCGACTCGCTACCGAGATCCCGAACCCTTCGGGCCCTACGCGATACTCAAGCCCTTCCTGCTAAACTTAAACCAATCCACCACCGAGCAGAAAAGTTGGTTAAGGGAAAAATTTAAAGTAAGAGAAAAGTTCCTCATGCTCCTAATGACCATTCGTATCCAGAACACACTTGCCTAATCGAGATCCAGATCGATGCCTGTCACTCCGAGGACCCGAAAGTTTCCTCTCGGTATCGGGTTGCAAGAAGAATCTCGTTCGATATCGGCGCGAGATGACGTTCGGCAACGCCGCTGTCAGACGTCGCGTCGTGCTCTTGCATCATGACCCCGAAAGACCCCTCGGTTCGTTGGCAAGACAATACGAGCGGCCGATAACTCGAAAGAAACAGAAAAAAAAAACTGACCAACAAAAGATAAATCAAAGATCCTACTCCCGCCGGCGGGAGAAGCTCGATGATTTCGCGTGGCCCAATTTTGTCGATTATTTTCGCCGATCCGTCGAACCACGTCGATCACAGTGCCGCGTCGATCGTTCCCCGGCTCGCAGACGCTATCCAGTTGCAAATTACAATAATAGCCGAGGACATTGCAATCGGAGCCGCAATTAGTCTCAGTCGGCGGTGCAGAGCAGAGAGCAGAGCAGAGCAGAGCAGAGTGAGGGACCGGTTTATTGTGGTCCAGAGTTTATCGTGGTGATTTTTCAACGCGACTTCCGATAGAGACGCGCCGCAAGAGGCCCTTTCCGTTCGTTGGTCTCGCGAAATTGTATTGGATCACCAACCATCAAGGGCTGTCACATTTTCTACAATGGATCAATTGTTTTTGGATCTCTGGACACCAGGACATGCGCATCCGCGTTATTCGATCATTTTTCGACGTGCATGGATTAGTACTTAATAATTTTGCAGAGAATAAGAAACTTCATGAACTGATTCATAAACAAATATACGGTTCCATTAAAAAAAATCAACAGCTGTTTCTCGGTCTCTTTCGACTCGGTCTTTTGCATCGAATGGTATTTTAATCGGTAGGTAACGGGCGAGGGTGCTCCTGCTTGACAGCAACGGCACCGGTCGCCTGGAGTGCGCTTGAGAAGTCGCAGAAGGCCTCTGGCATCCTGCTCCCTCGACCTCTCTACCCTCTTTCCTCGATCCTCTGGCTCGTTTTCCCCTTTTGTGGCCGTGTGTCGATCCTTCGTCACCGTAACGGATCCCTCTCGACCATAGGAAAAAATGTTGGCGCGTGGAATTCTACTCCGACCTCCTGCCGCGATGGCCCTGATACTTTTATCCTTGTAATTGACGTTTTTCGGGCCTGTTTCGTGTTCTGCGACCCACCTCGCTACAAATTACCCGTTGAACTCCGGGTGATCCGGGGAAACGCAGGAAACGCTTTGTGTCCCGTGGCAAATCTAGTAGAAACACGTTTCAAAGAGAAATCTTGCACATTGTATAACACTACAAGCTTTTACGTGTTGATAAGGGAATTGAAAAAAGGAAGAAATTTATATTTGGCTCTAGTGTCGTGCAATCGGTACAAACATTTATTACTCGGCATAAAGATCCGCAGTCTAGTAAATAAGAATGGTCCGCAGTCCGAGGTATAATAGCCGTTCAGCCACAGCGTTTTCCACGGTAATAATAACGGGGGGTTCCCGTCCCGTGCTTATCGCGCGAAGGGTTTACTACGCCGATACAGATGCGTCGAGGAAATCGAAAGATAGAGCAGTATCGTTCGCGAAAGTCGAACAGAGAGGCTCTTCCCTGAACGAAGAAAAGAACGACGACGCACGGGGTCGTCTTTCAGACGGCGGCGTCTCCCGTCGTATCTACGATCGGCGTTGCACGACGTCGGCGCAAATTCAAGACGAAAAACGTACAAACAGAAGGATTCTTTCCGAGAAGAAGAAGCTACCGGCGGGCCTCGTATCGCGGATCACTCTCTGCCAAATGCCAATTATCTTTACCCGCCGCTGGCAATTAAGTCCCGAGGTCGAGGGAAAAGTATCGGCGAGCACAGGCCGACTCAATTTCGCCGAAAGGGGAAACAGCCCTGAGCCCTGACACTCGGAACGATTCTATCGGATTTTTATGCGAACGGATCCCGACCGACGCCGAGGATCACCGCTCGACAACATCGCGCGCCATCATTTTCTACGAGCTTTGTGAACTTTATAAAAAAAAGAGCAATTAACAGGCACGCACGAGCCTCGGCTCCGAACGCTCGGCATTTTTGCATATGAAAAACCATCCTTGTATGGTAATCGATGCGTTCGTTGTTCTCAGTGCAACGTGCGATTCTCGATTCTCGTGAAAATGCGAGTTGCCGACTGTCGCAATTTGTTGAAAAGTCCGTCGTCCTGTCTGATCATTCCCGTGCCCGTTCTACTTGATAAATTATCGAGAAGCGCCCCGTTCGATCGATTTTCTCCAGTTTATGTAACTGTATATTCGATAAAAAGTAAATTCAATAAAATTTTTATTGGATATTTCCAAGTGGGAATAATTTAAATAAAGTTCGAAGAAGCGCGGACCTACCTCCGTCAATTCCTTCGAATTTACCTATCTCGATCGGCGACAGTTTATCGATACGTAGCTCAGGCTAGGCGCACGGCACGTTTATCGATATCAGTCGCATAATTACCATGGTAACGCGACGATAAACCGCTACTCGTGTTTGACTTGTTATTGAACGTCGGGTATGGGGTTCCTGGACGGGTCCTGCTTGTCTATGGGTATGCAGACTCGGTGAAATTCACACGTGGCCATCTCCGTGATGTGTACTGTCCGATTAGATTTCTCGACGCTTCTTTCCCCTTGCGCCCCATCGATTTTCCTCGTAGAGCAATTCGCCTGACATTAAATGCGATCGATCATGTGTTACTTGAACTGTTTGTAGCTCTTACAAAACTCGAATTCTTTGAAAAATAAAAATACAGAAATAATACTCGCACCTTCCTCTTTCATTCATCATTTTTATTTTTTCACGTCTCTTCCTTTTATCTAACTTCAGAATACAAGTTTGCAAAACTAGTGACAGAAGAATTCATCGTGTTGACTGTTTATGTCATCATTGGATTCAATTTAACAATTTTATTTGTCCTGCTGACGCTACTAGTTTAGTATAGACACAGGTCAATATTAATGTATGTAATCTTATCGATTAAAATGTTTTTTAAATAGGAAAAATAATATAAGGGTCTACGGTCATGTTTAGCCTTGGGAAATATTTTGCGAATAGTTTATTGGCGTATCAGTTTTCCAACCGAATTAATAAAGCGCCGAGCAGATAATCCGCGACGATCCAGCTCGGGGAACGAGTTATAGAGAACTTTTAAATGTGCTAATTGCTCCGCTAATTAGGGTTACGATTACGTGAACGCGATAAGCGACCCGATCACTCTGTTATCTGTCGCGCGTTTAGGGTTCGATCCTTTCTGACCGACGGGACCGGACTCGCGTTGAAGATTTCAACGAAATCTACTAAATTATGCACGCTACTCCTGTCAAACTGACATAAAATTCTATAAAAGAATTTTCTGCAAACATTACGTTTTATGTTATACAAAATATCCATTACGTTTTATGTTATGCTATGTTTTGGTATATAAAATTGTACGATAAAGGCGATAATAAATAATAATAAATAATATACCAGACGCAGAATCGTATTCGAGCAACCATCGAGCGGATTCGATCGGCTCGAAGGCGAGATAAATGAAAATACAAGGGACTCTCGGTGAACGAACTCGGATAATTTTATTCCCGCGATCTCGAGCGCGATCGAAGGGTTCCTCGGCGATTAGGGTGATGTATCTCGAGCGGAGCCCACGTGGCTCGAGATTCCGATGAATGGATAGCAAGGAAAATATAACGCCATCCGATAATATTACAATCGGGACAGCTGTAAGGGAGTTTACAACTCTTTGTGCGCGAGGCATCTATGCGCTGAATGCCCGAACTGTCGAAATTTATCGATCCTATCTGCCCCGCCCCCCTCCGACCAAATATTGACAGGGCAACACGACCCCGATTTCCGAGCGTTTTCCCGAAAGAGGAGAGCAGACAAAAAAATACCGATGAGGGAAACCGATCGGTGACACACGATCGTTTCCTCCTGTCGCGTGGATCTTCGTCCGAGGATTATTTATGGATTCCAAGATTAATCTCGAGCGGAGGACAGGCGATTAGGGGGACGCGCGGCGGCGAGGGAATTAATTATATCGCGAGCCTCGCGATAATTTATTACTGAATATGCCTCTTTGTCCCGTGAATTCGTATCCGGTCCCGGCTCTCTTTCTGATTTCGAAATTTTCGTCGTCGGTTCGCGGAAGGATCTCGGAAATCGGCCGCCGATAAAAGGTGCGCGTCGGGACGCGCCGGCAGATAAAGATGATAGAGCCTCCTCCTTCTCAATGGTATCTATTGTGGGAGAATGATTGTCTCTCCGGGAGCGTGCCGTTTCACGGAACTCGTCGAACCTTCGGGGTCGAAAGGGCTCGCCGCCGGAGTTCGTTGGATTTATACGGACACGCTTTATTATAATTGTGCTCTATAACTAGACCGTGGATTTTACAGGAAAAACGAGTCGGTGGAATTTAAAACGATAAAGATATTCCAGGAAATGTCTTTCGTTTCGATATTTATTTTTTCTCATTAATGCTTTGAATAGAGATTTCAATACGTATTCCAGGAGTTCTCCCGATCTCGTTCGGTTCGATACGTTTCCCGGTGAGTGACTCGTCGCCAACTCTTTCCGGAGATCGTTCCCCGACGGTCTTTATCGAAATCTTGACTGACAACGAGCCGCGAGTCGAGAAAAAAAAAGCCGAGGCAGCTGGAACGATACGTCCGCGCGACGGAAAGCCTGTCTCTCGTCAACCTTTTCCGTTTCTTCTCGGTGTGCTCGACGAGACCGGGGCAGAAAAAATTCACTGTCGTTCGACGATGAAAATATGGCTCGTCGATGACGGCACCGTGTTATTTCTGTCCGGAACTCGCTCGCGTAATTTTCATCCGGCCACGGCGCGGCGGCGGTTCGGCCACTCGGCGCGCACTACTCGCGCGCGAAACCTTCGAGCTGGAAGTAAACACGGAGACGTCGACGATCCGCTCGCGAAATCGCCGCGTTTACACATCGAACGATCGATACGGACCCCCGGCTAACTATCCAAATTGTTTATCGAAGATCGGCCGGGTGCATTTCTGGCGAGCGAGCCGGGACGTTGAAAAATCCGCGAGTCGCAATAACAATCCGCACACACGTGGACAACGAGAGGACTGCGACTCCGATTTTAACGAGCTTTTGTACGATGCTAGCTTACATATCCCTGATGGTAAATATAAAATATTACCTTTGATTATTTCTTATTTATAAAGATGTCCACGATTTCTCCCTGATCAGCTACAAAAATTTTCTCCCAACTGTTCCCGCGCACTTTGCCTTTAATTGTTTATACCTTTGGAACTGCCGAGTAACCGCGGCTAATACTTCATACACGTCGTTACGGACCTGTACGGTATCGTGGAACAAGAGCTCGTTAAAATCAAAGTGGGACAGTCGGGGGTCCTTGCGAGAGTGCCCCGGGGGGACCCTCTCTTCGGCTTTTTAATCTCGAGACGCGGATAAGTGGCATAAAAGTCGCGACGTATTCCCACGTCCCTCGTCGGACGGATTTCGATAAGCCTGTTTGCTCTTGGAAACCTAGAACAGTCCACTCGCGCGCGGTCCTCCTATTTTACGTCGCTACGTGGAATCGCTCAAATATTTAACGCGTCTCTTTTCTCCCCTTATTCGCCCCGTTTTTTATTATGCAACCGGAAACGCGCGAATTTCTCGCTTGGGAAGAACGCGCAACGTTTGGATTAGGGTAAGGAGAATTGTAAGGAAGATTACGACACACGATGTTCAATGTTTCTGAAAATGCTGTCTTTATTCCTAGAAATTAGAATACATCGCCGTGCTTACATAAATTAGCCATCGACAAGCTCGCGGGAGCAACGTCCCGCGGCGATCCTCTAACGCTTAGGGCTCTTTATAGGCGGTACAATAAATATTCTAAGTACAAAAGCACGGCTGTCAGCGTAGTAACGAAATAGAGTGTTAATATCTGTGAGAGTTACTGACCTATGTGCTTCGATGGCTGGCTGGCCGTCGTTCGACCGTTCGATACTGAAGAGTTTCTCCTCTTGGCTCGATTTAAACGGGCGATATCCATCGATCGTTCCCCAGACGTTAGATCCGCGTAAACGTCGGGCACGCGAGTTTCGCGACCGGGTCCGATCGAGTTTCGCAGGTTTATTTGAAGAACGTGCCCCATACACTTTGGGTACACGCGGCGCGCGCAACAAACCGCCGCGCCGCACCGGGTTTATAGTTCGTGCGTTATGTATTTATTATATTTGGATCGCAGACGAGGGCACCGTATCGAGCGGTCTGTTTGTTTAGCCTGAAATTCTGCGCTTTGGAATGGCCGGCTGTCATGGAATGATGTCATGGAGCAAGATCGTGCCTCCGGCTTGCCGTGCACACGCGCGAGCCACCGCCGGACTTCTTTCGACTCGGTTGTCGAGACCTCGGGAACCACACGCTCTTTTCGATTTTTATGGACCAACAGAGGAAAACAAAAAAAAGAAGGAAGAAGTTAATATTTAATCTCGCGCGTTTACGAAAGAGCGGGAGTTTCAACGGGCGCTGGCTCGCGCGTTTCGATCTCGCGATTGCTTAAACGTAAACTCCTAACGCTGTAAATTAACCGCTAAACTGTCTCGCATATTTGGCTATTGTGTCGACGACGCGTCGAATATTGTCGAACCGCCGAAACGATTCGAGAAGACACTAATCTAGAAAGATTGATTAACCAAATCGCTCCGTCCCCGAACGAACGGTGGAGAGAGTTCGATCTCGATGTTTCAACGATGCGATGCTCACACGAGCATTTGTCACCTCTACATGTAGTGCGACCAGGTCTCGATGCCAGGTACGTAGTGTTTGTACTGCGGATAGGACGTAGACACGTGCGGATGGTTCATCTGGCCGCCCGCGTGCGAATAATGCGCATTGTGCGAGGAGGAGATGTACTGCATCGGGGGCAATGGCGGCTGCAGCTCGTGGTACCTGACGATTTCCTGGGACCTGTCCTCCCAGGAGGTCTCGGGGATCGTCTGCTCCGAGCAGTGACGCTTGTTGGACCTTTCCACCTCGTCATCGTATCTGCAATCAGACAGAGAACCTCTTGCTACCTGTGTCCGCGAGAAATCGAGCTGCGGAAACTCAAAAAACCGATGCAATGTTGCTAATCGTTCGTACTCTGAGAAATCTACCACTTCTCCACTACATTTGGGTAAAAAAAAGGCAATCAAACTCGATATAACAAATATATTTCATTGACTGTGCCGATTACTACACGAGACTACATCTTCAGGTATTTTTGGAAGGTGTTGACAAACATGAGTAGATCGAATACAAAATAATAAATACATTTAAAGAATTTAAACATACTGGTTCATTATTTTCGACTCACTAAAATTGTAATGAAAAATTCTGTGTCTTACAATTAATACAGACTATTTTAATTTTGCACGAATATCCGCAGTCTTAGTAATGGTGCTAGTCGTGGTTATGGGAGGGACAGTCATCCAACAATGGCTTACCTATTGAACACCCATTGTGACGAGGTGGTAGTCGGCGGGGGTAGGTGCACGGGAGGCACCTGCGGTCGTAGGTATTGGTCCAGCTCGTTGCTTTCGACCTCGTACTCCTGAAGATTTAAAGGTAGGTTCAAGCCGACACCCCCTAGGGATCCCAGCCCGTTTAATTCTCCATCCACAACCTCGATATATCGATAATCAACGTTCGTAGACTGCTGCTGATGCGGAGACTCGCTTGTCGAGCTGATCACGAGATCCTGATGGTACATGCCGTTCTGCTGCGGCTGATTGCCCTGCTCGAAAGAATGGACCATTTGCTTGAAAATCCGTATTCGAATTTTTTCATCAAAGTGCACAAGAATCGCGCACTGGTTCCGGAATGGCAAAATTGATATTGTATAGTGATCGTTGTTTGCGTTCATTTACCTGATTGATGTAATGTTGACCTCGAGGGGTGGTTGGCGGGGTGGGTGGCGACAATCCTTGGTTGGGACTGGTCGGTGGTGATGAACTAACTCTACTCTGAGGGGAATTTGGACCTTGAGCGCCTCTGGGACTCATGTCCTCCTGCTTCAAGGACCTGGACACGTGGAACGCGACGTTGTTCTGGTTCCTCGAGGGGGATCCATCCCTACCTGCTGGCCCATTCTGCTTCCTTCGACGGGGTTGGTATTTGTAATCAGGGTGTTCACGCTTGTGGATCACGCGGAGACGGTCTGCTTCCTCGATGAACGGTTTCTTGTCGTTTTCGGAGAGCCGTCTGCAACGCGATCAATATATTCTCGTTAATTACGCTCTTCGATATGCATTCTGGTTTCTTTTGAAAATAAATAAGCGCTAGCCAGGATAAAGTACATTCTTCTTGCATCAGAATTTGGAAGACTTCGAGTAGAATCTACTAAATATTACTATGTATTTCTTAAAAAAAAAAAATTGAAGCTTCCCGAGTGATTTTAAAATGCACGGTAAATCGTCGACTGTATACAGAATAAAAGTTTCATGGCGTCTCCATTAAGGCCAGGGTGTCTCTTCATGGTTAATTATCCTGATACATATAGCGCGCAACAACGGTTCACACGCGGGATCCTCTCGGTTCGCGTATCCGGCATCAGAAGAGGCTGGAACGAGAGCGTTTCTATCATCCGCGCGATACACTCGACGAGTCGAAATGGGAGGTCTGGTTAGTGTTTCTGGCTACGAGGAGTCTTAAGGACGCAGTCCCACACCAACACGTTCGTGTTCGTTCTCTTCTCGATCATGGCCACCGAGCTCCATCGCGACTCGAAACTCGCGACTCGAAACTTGCGACTCGACCGCACTTGTGTTAGTCTTTAATTCCTCGTGTTTATGTTCCCACTGGGCTCGTAAAGCCTCGGGGGCCCGATAAGCTTTTCCGGTGCCGGAGATCTCGGCGATTCCAACAAATAATTCCACCGCGGGTCCCCGGTGTTTCGCTCAACGTTATCATCGCGCGTCGTTTCCGGCGCAAACGAAACGATGATGAGCGGTTCCTGATGATCGCCACCTGTTTTCCAAGCCACCAGTCGATCCCACTTTGCTTCACCGAAAGGGTCCACGAGGTCAAGAGAGAACGCATCGAATCGGTGCCGCGCGGCCAAAGAAGTTTAAATCCCACGAGGGGAACGTTGTTGGAGAGGTGCTCTCGAACCCCGACATGTAACGCGCGAGATGTTTTGTCACTGGGAACGGGGGAGAGAGCGACAGAGAGACCATCTGGTCAATGGACTTTGCCTCGAGGTTTTTTCGTACGGCAAGGCGGGATCCGACACGATAGCGGGTTGTGTCGCTGCCTTTTTCCTTGCCAGATGCAACACAGGGTCGGCCAATTTAGATCCCGTGTCCTGGATTCGATAGCGTGCTATATGTCTTGGCGGACTTCGAGGAAGGTTGGGAGTGGATAGATGAGTCAGATGCCAAGGTACATCACCTGGCATGTGCGAATGATAGCGCCGGTGGCAGGTGAGCAAATGGGTGAAATGACGCGAACGTCTTCCAAGATTATCTAAGAGAGCGAGGATTGCGATTTACCGTGGACAAAAAAAAAGGAAAGTGTCTGTAACAGATGCGTAGACTTTGGATTTTACGCATTTACAGACAATTTTTATTTTTCATTCTAGAGGCTCGCGTTGGGCGTCTTTTTATGGCAGAGACGTCGCTATTGTGCACTGGAACCGGTACGTGACTTTTTGTAATTTGGCGAAGGCATTGGGCCTGTCACCGCCACTTAGTTTTACGACACTGCCATTCAGACCTGGGCACCTTCGATGCAGTGCCTTGCCATAAAACACTTAAAATTGTACAATTCGTGTCTCTTTGGTTCAACGCGGCTGAGTCCTCGAGGCTACAGCGCGTATTGTTTCCAGATGTGAGGAAAAACCCAAGGTTGGACCTAACCCATGCCTCTACCCATTTTGTAGTCTTCCTAGCGGGAAACCTATTGTATAAATTAACCAAATCAATTTTTGCTCTACAGCTGTCGACAAGGAACCAAGATCGGAGAAGACGGAAAGCACCGCGTTGCAAAATGGCGGAGGGCGAGTACGGCGAAGGTAGCCCGTAGGTGTCTCGAGGATTGCTCGAAGCCGCCAGGGTAGATCGGGACACGTTGCTTCCGTCAGATAAGATGCATTTACCTGTTCGTTACGGGCGTTATTTGCGCGTGGTCTCCGAGGCACGGGCTTGGCGACGGGTCGGGGAGAGAGGCAGGTTCGGAAAAATTCACCTGACGGGGACAAGGCGTTTATTGTGATCCTTGGGGTCTCTTTATCTGTGGCAGGAACCGGCAGGCAGCTGCCAGCACGCGCCAAGGATGAACCGGGGGATACCTATCTGTTTTCGTTTTGTCGACAAACATCGAGTCTAATATCCGAACCGCGATACCTTCCGAGCCGGAAGAAAAAGGCAAAGACATATTTCCGACGCCTACACCTGGCTCCTTGGCTCCTCGCTTACTATCGATGCCGATAGCACGAGCCCTTCCTCGTTCGCAAATAATCCACGGCGAACCTAATCGAGCCCTCTAACGAAGTAATCTTTGCGACTTTGCCATTGAACGTATCAGAGTCACCGTAAGCCCGAAATTTTACTGCTAAATCACTCGAGTGATGCTAAACTTTTTACATTTTTTTTTATTTAAACATTTCAAATCCCAACTGAGATCTATTTCTGCTGCACTAACAATAAGTAAGATAAAGTACAGTATAAGCCAGAGTTGGGCAAAATTTTCATCTAAATAAAAATTTCGAACCATCGAATAATGATTAAAATTTTTTATTCTTTATCCGAAATTTTTATTTAGATGAAAATTTTGCCCAACGCTGGTATACACATATTCATACATACATAGCCTACATGAAATCAAATTAAATTCGTAGCTTACAGTTTTACTTTTTACATTTGGAATCAATTTTTTCTAACTACTGGGGTCTTGCAAATAATGGGGAAAGGCTCTCATATTAGATTTTATGATCTTTTACCGAGGTTCAGCTTGCTCAACCTTGCCATCGATTTACTTAGAAAGTTCTCTGAGCAGCGTGAATTCCTCGCGGAATTCAACATTGTTCTCATTAGCAAAGATGACTGGTAACAACGCCACCGAATCGAGACCGTAGAAATTCAGTGGAAGCTGCGACGGGTCCTCGAGGACACGATTCCCGGCAGTGGGGAAAGACCGACGAGTTATCCGAGAAGAAAGGTTGCCTTCGGTAGCCAGTGTTAATTGGTGCTGGGGTCTATTTCGGAAGGCGCTAAATAATTACTTTTTAGAGGCCGAAATTTAGGGACTGCGCCGGGACCTTCCACCAGCGTGCCTCGGACAAGCGTGTTCCGAGCGTGAAATCATCAGCTACAAACGTTTTACACGCTTGCCAATGGTGAACCTATAAAATCTTTGTTAACCCTTTCGCATCATCGGTGCGCATACACTTACTGTGTTCTTGATCGTTATCGCTAAACTGCGAATTTTATGCATTTGCGATCAGAACGCAAATTAATGCGTTCGCAGTCGGCGTCGGCCAGCATCGGAAACAATTTTGTTCAAAGCGGGGAACCGCGACGTTAAGGGGGGCAGGAAGAGCCGGCGGGACGTTCGTTCGATCGTCGATCGGGATCGCGATTCAAGTATTGTAAAATGATTCACCGCGGGGGTCCTTGTCGGCATATCCTGTGATCCTCGCGGACCCACTGGGGCAGCTCGTTAGCCTCGACCAGGAAACAGAGTATCCTGCTCGAGCGGTACGAGGCTTGCGACTTTCACGGGCAGGAATCGATCGTTGCGTCGATTTCCCTCCGATCGATCGATCGACCCATCGATCGAAGCAGTCACGCGTCGCTGGGTCAACGTGGCGCCGAGACTTCCGGTTTCTCGTGTAAAAAATTCAGAGACCGAGAGAAAAAGATTCGGTGTCGACGACCAGCAGACAGCATGCGGGTTCGGATAGATGTCACGCAGAGGATCCACCACGTGCAGACTCGGCGCCACGTGGCAGCAATCCTCGAAAACAGTTACAATGTTTTGTAGTTTCGTATTTTAAAAAATTCGATGTTAACCTTTTGCACTCGAAGCTCTGTTCTAGACATTTTTTGATCACGAATGTTTCCATTGAATTACTATTTTCTAGTTTCGGTTCCATTAATTCGATTATTTGGACTATATGGGATTTATTAGAGTTGATATTCGGCACTTAACTGTTAAAAATTGTTTTCAAGATGTTTACGCTCGACTAACGTAGTCCCCTCGCGGAAAAAATCTTGGCCGCGAATTCGCGTGCAAAAATAGGTCCGGCGTGCAACAAGTGGTCGCGTGGATCGGGCTCCGCGTTGATTATGGTTGGCCATGGCGCGGCGGGTTTCTTGGTCGTGTGCATCACGCCGCGAAGAAAGAAGACGAGATTGAACGCGTTCATGGCTCGCTGCCAGCCGGCAGGCCAGCGCCTGTGAGAATCGGATTTATCTGATCGCAGGGACCGCGACACGTGGTGTCGATTAATTTTATCGGGACACTGCTTCGAGACACGCAGAATCCTCATCGGTATGTTTTTCTCAGCGCAGATCGCCGCAATTACCACGCCGATTAACGAACGCGTTCGAATCCGCGAGAAACACTCACCGCCAAAGTTTCCCAAGCGACTTGGAGAGTTCTGCGTTATGGAGGTGAGGATATCGATCGGCGAGGATCCGCCTGGCAGCCTGGGCCCACACCATGAACGCGTTCATGGGCCTCTTCACGTGGGCCGCCCTTTTGTCGCCGGAACCCCTGCAATTCGAGGACATTATCTTCATTGGAAACGGTTACCTTCTTTACATCTATGTGACAGAAATATTCCCGAGGCATACGTTTACAAGTAGACATTGTTATACTATCGTTGATCAGACTGTGGATTTTTGTGCATAATCAACATTGTCTGCATCACTTACAAGAGAGGGATTTATTTCTTCTTTTAATAATTTGAATAGATTGTAAATAATATACCAGCAATACTATTTTGTGTTTCACCTGCTCATTTTTGCCATAAACGCATCGAATCCGTAGTCTACCGATGACACACGACTGTTTCAGAATTAACTAGCTGAAAAATGACTCCAACTCTGTCTAATTAAAGCTGCGCTGCCACGAAAAGTTCTTTACTGTTTCGTTGAAAGTATAGTACCGATTTTCGGAGGAATACGCTTGGTGAGGATCGCAGAAGCGTCGGGGACCGGCTATTTCTCGAAAACCGAGTGCTGACCGTCGGGTGACTTGCAGAAGAAAATAACCGGAGGCTGCTGTCTTCTGACAGACGTAGCAGCATCGCATCGTTCAGTTGCATCGTTCCGCGCCGAGTTTTGTAACCGGCGCAGCTACCCCCGGGTCATCCGGGCGAGCCGCCACGGCACGCTTAAAACCGGCCTTAAAATAACACTGCCGCTGCCAACCGGTGACGAGCAGGAATGGACGTATCCCTTTCTTTCCTAGAAGATGACTTCATAAAACGGTTGCCCTCTGTCTCGGACGGAATCGACGTGACTGACGTGATTGCGAGTACCTACTTCTTCCTCGCGCTGTTTTCTTTCTGGAGCCAGAGGCCTCGAGGACCCTGCGGCCGAGAGACTAGGAACTGTCGAATTATCCTCGCACGAGAAAATACATCCTAACCATAGATTGCCATATGGCGAATCAAAATTACAATCCTAATTCCAATTAGAATTAAACCACGCCCATTCGTCGCAAAGACAGAACAAACCGAAGACTAACCTCTGCAGAGCTTGCACGACTGTATCGTTCGAGTATCGACGATAATTTCTACCAAAGAGTTGCTTCCAAGGGCGATTCCCAGCGTTCCCAGGACAACTGCAGTTTGTTGTCCAGGACCCCGAGACGAGATTTCCCGGATGCAGTTTCGAAAGCGCGCGAGAGATGCGAGCGCCGCGGATAAAAAGCCAGCCAAGGATTCGAAAACAGGCTCGTATATATTTCGGCCTCTTTGAAATAAGAGGGGCGTTAAATCCGTGTGTAAACCCCGAGGAGCCGTTGGGTAATTAGCGCGGGCCCACTAACAAGGGTTTTCACGGCAGTCGCGAGACGAGAGCTGTACGAGAGCGGTTTACCTGGATACGCAAAAAAAAAAGTCGTCGATGCTTTACACCTCGTTTACGCCACGGTGTACTACCGGAGGACGCGTAGGCGTGGCACTGTCAAATGATGCACCAGCTGCACACAGCCTCTCCCTCTCGCTTTCTCTCTTGTTCTATTGGCTTGCGAAAGAGGATGTTGCAAGAACCGCGTGAACGCGTCAGAAAAGTCTGCGAGACGAGGATGCGCGGCGCTGCGCGGCAGAATTGAATCGACGCGAGACCGCTTTTCTTGGAAAATTATTATTGGAATTATTCGAGAGAGAGAAGGTATTTTCTATGTATTTGGTTTCTATTAGTTGCGATCGGCGAAGAAAATTTTTATTTTGCATAAAGATCTGCAGTCTAGTTGGTTCTGGCCAGTTATGCAGTTCCGACTAATTTTTCGCGCTGTATTTTAGGGCCGCTTCGGAGACAGATTTCGTATATTAATAGCAGCTCGCGTATAAGTGAATTATCATTTTCCATGGAAATCACTTGCAACCCATCACCGTTTGGATCGGCGATAAATCGGGGGCGAAAGTCGAGGAATTACCCTACGTAAACACAGGAAATGCCTGCCGGGGGTAAGTTCTCATAGGTTCCATGGGAATTAAAACTAGTCGATTTTATCGGGTCCTATCGCCAGGAATAAACATCGTACCCTTTAGCTACCCCGAGATAACCCCGTGTAATTGAGGGTTAGCGCGATAAGCCGGCATAGCGATACACTCGACGGTGTTCCGAGTCGTGGGGGCTAGGGAAATTTTCCGTGGAACCGGCGAACACCTTGTCCACGGGTCTCCCTTACGGTCCCCGACACGAAAATTCAGAACACGAAACCGATAGAGAGCGAGAGCGAGAGCGAGAGCGAGAGCGAGAGCGAGAGCGAGAGCGAGAGCGAGAGCGCGAGAGTGAGAAACGATTTCGTTTCTGCGCCATCGAGCGGGTTGCGTCATTTTCCTCGGAGCCGTTTCGATTTTATCGAATCGGAACGATCGTCGGTATGGCGCAACGAGACGGCTATTAATTCGTCCCCTTCTTCGATACGCGAGCAGAGGAGAAAAATAAAATCGCGTTCCTCGTATCGCTCATCCTTTTCGATCTCCTACGTTTCCCACGAGCCGCAAAACAGAGAGGAGAAGAGAGAAGGGAGAAGCGGCGAGATCGAGCATTAATTAGCTAATTTGCGTTAATTGGCAGCCGAGGACATTTTTCCAGCAGACGTTTCCCAAGCCGAGGAAACGAGTGCGTCATAATTAAGTTAGCGTTACGTATTTTTCAAGCCGCGCCACCTCCCCGACGGTTTCTTCTCTGACTTTTTCCTCGTTTTTCCCCTTCTTTCCCGAGACGAGAACCTCCGCCGTGCCTAAAACGCTTAGCGGTAACCCCGTCGCGTTAATACCTGCTAACACACGACTCGCGGTGATTAAAATGTGTCTTGGGGCTGCAACCTGTTTGCGCAAACACGTAGGGACGATCGCCGTTCTAACCGGAAGTCGGCTGGCTCGGACGTCGCGGGCCTGTTTGCGCGATTCTCCATGATGCCATTAATCCTTATAATTAGACAGCAGATCCTTATGCAAAATCAAAATTTTCTACCCGAGTTGCAACAAACTAGAGTGAAATAGAAATTTATTTTCCTTCCCAATATGCTTAATAGATTGAAACTAACATAACAGTACTTTTAAACTCTCCTAATCTGGTTTAAATTGCAGCTACTCATTCTGATGCGTATAATCATTTTCTACGTGATTCGATAGAATTGTAGGCCTCGCAGTCTCAGCACATATGTACATTTTGTCTCACATGCAAACCTACGATGTCTGTCAGAATGTGACAGGAAAGGTGACATTAACCCTAAGACAACATTAGTGTGAGATGGATACATGGAAGTATGCGTGTGAGAGAGAAAGGACAAGCGGCGAAAACAACTAGATGTTTAGGCATAGCGGGCATTGCCCCGCACATCACCTGTGCGTGGCGTCTTGCGGGTCCGCGGAACGATAGGCAAAACAGCACATGAGTAGTGCGATGTTTTGCCGATCGTTCAAGAAAAACGAGAGGACAAATCGCGCGTAGGGCAAGCGGTCGTTGGCCCGAGGATTGGACAAAGGAACCGCACCACATAAAACAGGGCAAGCGGGCAGCGCGCGTCAGAATTTGAAAAATCATAGTCGAGTCGACTCGAAAGTCGTTATATAGCCTAGGCGAGAAAGTTTGGAGAATAGATTATAGTCGTGTTATATCGTTCGTGGTCGTGTCGTATTTAGAGTTAATTATTATATTATATCAGAATTGTACGTCCGTTGTAAACGAATAACGTTCACAACGGACGCTGTGTATATAACAATCCGAGTTTATTCCCACATAATTGTTCAAAAAATTTTTAGGACAAATTGCTGGGTATTGTCGCAAGGATCAAAGATGGCGATATTAAACGGGAAAACTCACTTGGGAGCAACGGGGACCATGTTCCAGTCGTATCCCTGAAGAGCCTTGGTGACAGCGGCGTTGATTTTCTCGCCGCCATTAGCGCCGACCGCGGTGACCACGACCGCTTTCCCATTATTGTTCACATTAGCATTGTTGTTATTGTTGTTGTTGTTGTTGTTGCCATTGGTGGCAACAGCGACGGTACTCGTGGTGATCGATCCCGATGCTTCTCCCATGACGTCGTTCATCTTTCAACGATCGGATTCGACGATCAGGAAACTCGACGGTGGCGAATGAAATATGGATTGTTCAACGATTCCACCCGGTTTATCTCGCGCTCGGAATGTTCATCGTTCGGTGGAACGCAACGGTTCGACTAATCGTAATTACAGTTTTATCATGGCAAACGTCACTTCCGTTTCGCGCGAAACACGCGTTTACCGAGACTATGATTATTGTTTCCCTTCTTCTTTTCGCGCGATCCCCTGTGCCACTGTCCGCGCGCGTATCGGCTCGCACGTTGGTCACGTTTAATTAATTTCGCACTCGATTACGGAGAGCGAGCAACTCGAACGGGAGCGCATGTCGGGTCCGTCGGGAACGCGGCTCGCCGTCTATCTTCCTCTCGAGCTCCGCTTTTTCTCGGACAAACCGCGATGCCACGGCAATTCTAATCTGCTTTTCTTTGTGCACCGCGCAACCTTTTTGCTCTCTTTCCCGTTGCCAACCGTTATCTGCCCGTTCTCTGCACCACGTCCGTCGGTCCAGACCGGCCCGATCGAGACCGAACGGATTCTCCGATTCCTCTGGAAGCCTTGGAATATTTCGATCCAACGGGTATACTAGATCTCGTCGATCACAAATCCTCGCGTCTCCGTGTTCTCCGACGATTTGCGTGACGTTCAGCTGCGAAACCGTCGGCCACGGATCTTCATTCTCTGCGAAGGAACACCGTCGACGAACACACAGACTGTTCACGGAACTCACTGAATCACCGACGCGGTTTTCAGAGCAAGTGTCAATGCAGAGATCGACGAATACGAGGGGCTGATCGAAACCACACGTAGAATCGATCCCGAATAATGACAACAGCGTCGAAGTCTCTGCTCGGCGCAATGGATCACTTCCGATTGAAAGAACGTCGCAGGCTCGCGAGTGACATTGTTTTCTCAGGCGAAGGAGAGCGACGGAGAGAAACCGGTGCCGGACGAGGATGATTTCTAGTTGCTGGCGCGATCGGCGCTCGAGTGAGGTGGTTGCATCGCCTCGGGGCAGTTTCCACCGATTCCCTCCGACGGCGGCTGCTAGTTGGGGGCGGGGCAACGCTCAAGAGCGGTAACACTTGTTGCTTCGCGATCGTGCCCACCGATGATGCCACCAACTGCCTCGACACGAGGGGAAAGGGACAACGGAGGAGAGAACCTACTACGCTGCCTCCACCGGGGACTTTCGACTGCCTCTCCGTATCAGAAACCCACGAAAAGATGTCTGAAACTACGCAGAATAATGCAGGACTTTCGCCGAGCTTGATCATTGTTGAACCGAGCTCATTCGCGGACCTTTCCAGTCATTTTTTGATGTTCTGAAAATATTGTCCTCGCAGAACTAGATCAGACCTTTTGTTTTCTATAGATATCACTAACTCATATATTTGCATCTTCAGGAATGAGATGCACAGTCCCGATGCAACCAATATGTCTACATTGGTCCTCAAGGGGTAAAATTATTTTAGGACCTTTCTGTTGCCATTCTTCGCACAGCTTTTCCTACATAACATTAAATTATCAACGGAGCTGATCATAGCTCTAACCTATTCAACCAGCTATTCCTTCTTAAAGTAATTATTGGACTGTGAATTTTTATGCATCCATGAAGAAAATTGTGGAATATAAAATAGTAAAAGATTTAATGAAATGCTTCTCACAATCGATGTAAAATATTTTTGTTTTGCAGAAAGATCCACAGTCTGATAATGGTGTACCAAAATATATAATATATTTATTATTATAAATCACATTATACTTCCGACTTTGCGTGCAGACGTTTATCGTGGTTTGTTTTTGGAAACGCCTGGAGTGCTCAAATTTAGTTTGAAGCTACTATAAATCATACGTACCATTTACTCGAAGAGAGTCTCACTGTAGCGTGTTCTATCTCTAAAATTCGCATCCTTCCCGGAGTACGTTCTTTTCCAAATGGCAAAATGCCAAGAAATCGAGTAAATTTTCGATTCCGACCGCCTCTCCTCTCTCGATCCCTTCTGCGGCTATCAGAGCCCCTCCAGGAGTCCCTCCCCCGTATCATTTATTTCGGAGTCGTTTCTCCTCGCCACGACAAGAGAGTTTCCATGGCTACGATATCCTCCGGGAGTAGGACCAATCGGGTTTCTCCTCGCTCCACCTATCTCTCCTCTCCTTTCTCTGCCACAGCTCTGTCCCCGTTTCTCCTGGTCGTTCGCTCTTCGTCGTTCCAACGAAGGGACGCCGATTGGCCGGTCGGTCGTTGGCAATTACAACGTCATCAAGGAGGAGCGTGCAATTTTCCTGGCGATGCACCAAAGCGCCGAGCTGTCGATGGTCGCAGTGCAACCGTTGCACTCGTCCACGGGATACCGAGTCGTTCTGTGCTCTTCAAGGTGGACGATAATTTTCGAAATCGAGTTTCAGGTGAAACAATTATGAAACAGGCAAAACCCTGTACTATCCTTCTATTATTTAAATAATCATACTATTTGCTAGAAAGCTCAAGAATCTGTTGCCTTCACATTCCACATTCGTCCTCAAAGGGCTAATATTTTAGCATCCTCTTGTAAACAATCGATCTCCAATGCAACAAATGAAGTGATCGCAGCTTACCGAAGTCACCCACGTTTAAATTGTCACTCTATCGATGTTTTGTCTACAGTATACTCGTGGAGGGTGGAAGGTGGCGTAAGCAAGGCAATATTAGCCGAATTCGGGTCTAGAGTAGCCGTAGCTGGAACCTTATGGCATCGTATGTGGAGATGATCGAGCTTACGCGGTACGCGATGACATTATGCCGGCTCGATGACAGTGCAGAATGTTCCGTAGCCCGTGTCACCGTTGGGGGTCCGTCGAGTTGCGGTGCTCGCCACCCGGGGGGCTACATGTGTCGGGCACCCAGTCGGCTGGCTCCCCTGGTCCCCTCCTCGACGATCCTTTCAAGTGTCCGACAGAGCACGGTCCCCGGACCCCCAGGAATTACTTGAAATCATTATTCGATGATCCGCCACGGTGCCGATCTGTCCGGAACGTTTCCACACATTGTCGTTCCTTCTCCATCAAACTTTATTTTCGTGTTAGGTGTCTCCGTAACGCATCCCCAGTTGCACACTTGGTCGAGTCTCGGCCCCAACCCCCGGATATTACAGTGGAACCCCGTATAAATGGAGCCGGTCCGTCTAATATGTTTCTACGCGTTGTCGATCGCGATCGTGTTCTCGACAGAACTTTATTTTTCCGTTAGGTGTCTCCGTGACGTGTCCGCAGCTGCACACTTGCCCAGGGGGTGGAGTAAGGAACGCGAGAAACGTTTTCGGACGTCGGTTAACCCTGAACGCGCGCAACAAGAAGAATCCTTGTTCCGCGTTTGTTTGGCTTCGCTCGAAACGGACACGAGATACGGCAGTGTCCTTTTTCAGGGAAACGCGCGCCACGCGTTTCCCGAACGTCCCTGAAACGCGTTCTCCTTCGCGCGCGGTGTATACCGGGAACGAGCCGGAGCGGAGCCCACATATTGGCGCCACGTG
This sequence comes from Lasioglossum lativentre, assembly GCA_916610255.1. NCBI lineage: Eukaryota > Metazoa > Arthropoda > Insecta > Hymenoptera > Halictidae > Lasioglossum > Lasioglossum lativentre. Next base: position 32,749,928 of record OU744355.1, on the reverse strand, counting down.
CGCGGTCCCGGGATGTTTATCCCAGGAAGAGCAAAATTCCGGCTTGGTGAAATCAATATTATTGTTCGCGGTCGGCTAAATTTGTGATCGCTGGCTGGGTAATGGCGTTGCAGCGGGGGAAAAACGAGATCGGCGAGCGTAAGCGACCCGAGGAACGATCGATGCAACAGTGTTCGCTGATGGGACAAGCACCACGAGAACCGAATATCACAGAGACGTCAGAACACGCGCCCACGCGCTCGCTGTTTTATTTTCGCACACGGCAAACGATTCGCGCACGAGACAGAGCGGGTTAAATAGAAGCGGGCGAGAACCCGAAAACGTCGGGTCGGGACGGGTTCTTGAAAATTTTGGAATTACCAAATGTATCGGGATACTTAATAATTTTTGGGATTATTCTCGAGCAAATTACGGTTCGCGAATGTATTTTCGAATATTCTCGGGAATCCGGAAATTTTCACCCGCCGCGTCTCGACCTTTTCGCGATTCTCGCACACCTCTCGGCTGAACTGTTTAAATTAACGCGAACGAGGAACTCCTCGGATCACGGTTGCCTCTGCGATGAGCTCGTCGACACACCGGGATAAAAACGTAGCGATCCTAGTAATCCGTCCAAGTGTCTCGAGCGTTTCCGAGAGAGGCAGAACGAGCGGTGCGCTCGCGCGCGAGTGAGCGTTTTACGCTCGCGATCGCGCGGCGAGTTAATCCCGTGGAGAGTGCGAGAGCGAGATGCGTCCCCCTTTGATCTCGCACAAAAGCCGCCACACGGCATTGACCGTGGTTTATATACGCTCATGTATGGGCCACTGTCTTTGCTAGCTCGCTCATTCATTAAATTCGTTGTATAATTAGGCTCGGCAGAAAGGACGGCGCTGTCAACCAGCGGGATCCGTGCGCAGCCCTCCGACACTCGCCCTTGGATTTATGCTCCCAACGCGGTTCTTATTGCGCTATTTCTCCGGTGTGCACCAACTTTCCTTCTCCTCCTCCTCCTCCTCCTGCTCGCTTCTTTCACTCGCGCGATGTCGTCGAACGAGCGAAATCGTGTGCCGAGACTGTCGAAGCTAATTATAAAGCGGCCGGGAACGAGGATCGTACGCGTCACGGTCACTAGAGACACACGGTCCTTTGGTTTTTCGATTCCTTCACGCCCCCAACTTTGATAGCGCAATCTAATCGCGCTCGCTGTTTGCTAGGATCAAATATATTCGTTACGAGGAGCCGCCCGCGACGAGGACTATCTCAATTAATAGATTCCGGGGGTTGGACGATCCCACGCAATTGCTGGAACTCGTCGGGCCCCGCAAAATGCAATTAATGTGCACGCAAGTCGCATTTGCAACCAGGATTTAATAATTGTTGATACTGAAAATGGTCTGCATCGATTGCAACAAACGGGAGCCAAATAAAAATGTTTTCTCTCTTCTTGAAAATGTTAAAACGCTAAAAATAATATATCGATATTCTGAAATTCTTTTAATATTTCTACTATCTTGAATTTGACTTGCTCAATTTTGTCATAAACGCATAAAATCCGCAGTCTATCGATCGCAATGCGATGCCAGCAATCGAGACCGTCCCAATCAACAGATTTCTCGGAGTGAATGCTGCTTCTACGAAATAAGTTGAAATCATCTTTTAGACGATATGCTAGTTGCTAGAATAGCTAGAACATGTCGGACTCTGTTTAGAAGTCGTTGAACGTCGCAGTCACCGCCAAGAACAGGAAGAACGAGTAGCAAACGTCGACTTAGGCAGGATCACGAGGTAAGGACGCGAGGGAACAGTCGTCGTCCGAACAGAAAAGGAAGAAGATCCTAGGTGGCTCCCCACCAGGGACAGAGGTGGTCCACGGAACCGCCTCCGCGATCTGCCATCCAACGTTTGGAGCGTGTGCCAGACGTGTGCTCGCCGTTTCTGCCGCTTTCGTGGACCAACCTGTGTGCTTGGTCCCCAACGAACCTCCACAGCGACACCGGGATCCGCGTCCGTGTCTCTCTCTCTTCTCTAGTTAGTCAGTCAGTCAGTCAGCCATCGGAGTCTCCTTGATCCGCGCACGCCGCGTCTTCTCTCCTCCGAACGGTGCCTCAGGGGATCCTCTTTCTCTTTCTCTCGTCGAGCCTCGCTCGTGGATTTAATTGTTCGCCAGTCGTCGAATCGAAAGGTGCGCGCCAGTTACTCCGCCATCATTCGGCAGCCGAGTTCTAAACCATCCCACCGAGTTACTACATTCGGATTCCAGATCTTAAACCAGGGACAGAAGATAATCATCGATAGACACCGGATCCGAATAAGAAATTTTCGCAATTCTCCACCAGTGCGCGAAATTCCAAACGATCCAGTGAATTGCTTCGTGGAGGTTTTAACCTATCTCGATCCGGGACGGAAGATAGTCATCGATACACTGCCGGATCTCCAAGCGAAATAAGAACTTCCTGCGTCCTCCGGCAGTCTCAAATTTCCAAATGATTCAGTGAGTGACGCCATTGTGATTCGAGGCGATTTCAAATCGGGACAGAAGCTAGTCATCGATAGACCGTGGATCTCTGAGCAAAATAGGTACTTTCTGCATCGATTGCGACAGTAGCTAAACGCAAAGAACAAAACGTAATAGAGTCCTCAGGATCTACAGCCGAGAGGATCCACAATACGAGGGAAGTTGGTTGCGACGCCGATATACCTTAGATCTTTCTAATGCTGTCACTGTTTTAAAAACGCGCGGTATCCTGGTCTTCAGGATCTACGGCTAAGATAAGAGGATTTGCGATTGTAAGAGGATAGTGACGGAAGTCGATGCGACGCCGATATATCGGTTTCATTCCGAGACAGGACGAGGGTCGAGCCATCGATAAATTACGCGGCGAGATAACCCCCGGAACTAATTGTCGACCCCGTCCGTTCTGATACTTTACGATGCCCGCTTCGAGATCCACGTGAAGAAGAGTATCCGCGATAATAAGAACCCGGCCGATAAACTCGGAGCCGTTTCGCCGAAATTCGTGAGGATCGGGGCGGCTGTTTTGTTGCATCGTTCGAACGGATATCTCTGGGAGTTTGACAACGGGGAACTCGTTGTCCGCGTCGCGAATGCGGAGAACGATAGATAAGTGATTAACGAGAGAGGATTCGAAGAGATGGAGACGCACCACGATAACGTGTCGTCGGCGACAGAGACCAAGGCAGGACCGTCGAGCGGAGAACCGTGCGGAAGCTCGTTGGACGACGTCGTTGGCAAACTCCTGCAAGGTTCGCTATCAAACGATTCTTCAAGCCCATTGTTTCGCTTCCCTCTTTTTCTCTTATCTCCGATTGGATATATTGTGAAGCTTTTTGCTTTTTCACGACTTTATTGCGAAATTATTGATGCAGGTTACGCAGGTTCTTATGTTTTAACCCTCGTGTCGATAACCAAAATTTTCTAGAATATTCGGTGGTGTACTTTGTAGTTTCAAATCATTTTTATGCCTCAAATGTAAATTAATCTGTGGTCGTCCAAGAACAGAAATATCTACAATAATTTTGCTACTTGTCTACAAAAATGTTAAAACATGGATAACGGGTTATTGACATAAGGATTAAGTTGGGGAATTGATAAAACGTAAATATTGTCTGTTTTTCGAAAACGTTCTGTCACCATGCAGTGTCTTTATTTTGATTCAATATTTATTCTTGTAAACGGTGCCATCGATACATTAAATAGAAAAGGCAAAATGTGGCCATGTTGCATACATCAGGTTGGTTTAATTAAATTGCACTTAGATACATAAAAAATGTACAGCATTTCTATGATTGAAAAAATTGCTAAAAATTAGGATACATATGTTCTTGTTGTTTTCATAAATTAACGTAAAGTAGTCGCATTTAGTGCTCCGTAATCCTAGTATTAAAGTCCATAGGCAAGTTCTGGGTGGAATTCGTGGTACGTCGGGATATTTCAAGCTTATGGGGATCGATCGAGCGAAACGTGGATCGCGGTGCACGGCTCATGAGCATTGGGGGCCGTATTTTTCGGCTGTCGCGGTCTCGTTGGTCGCGGGGCTGCAGGGCGGGTGTCTTCATCGGGTCGTTTAGAGAGGACACTTTAATTGGCGCTGAAAGCCGGCTTCGGTGGGCTGCGCGTTCTCAGATTTATCCTCGCGATACCGAGGGGCACGGATGGAAGGAAACGCGGCATAGAATGATGAAGGAGGAAGAGGAGGACATCGCGGGGAAAGAGGAGACGCGGAGACCGCGGAAAGACGATTCCGAGGAAGATTCGAGCGAGCGGCAGGTGCTGCGAGCAGAGCGAGACCGCTGAACGTTTGCCACCGACGCTAATTATGCTAGTACGAATTTAAATCCGAGACATCGGCTGGGGAGGGCACCTAGCGAAACACGACAGAAGGTGGAGCCAAGAGGGCAACGGGATCTGGGCGTTATTTAAGATTACGCGGACGTTATTTGAGATACAGCCCGAGATGGAGATCCTCGGATCGCGAGATCGCCGCTGTTTTAATTCGTCGACAATCGTGTCCGCGAGGAATTCGCGCGGGGATCGTCGATCGATCGATGGAAAGATGGGTAGGAGGCGATACAGATCGATGTAGGCACGTGGCGAAACCCGCTCATCGACCACGAAAGGTGTCGATGCGTTGAACGGGTGCCCCCTCGTTAACGAGACGGACGGGCCCGTGGCAACGGACGGTTTTGTAAAGGAGTTAATGTAGCAAGAGTCGACGACAGGTCGGCATTGACGAGCGGGATGCCGAGACACACCGGTTCATTCAACGGGCCACAACCCCTTATTGTGTGCCGCGGTCCCGATCTTCCCTGAGCAGCCATTCACGTACGGGAAAAGTATCCAAGTCCTCGGACCACTCGATCCCATCTCGGTAGATTAATCAATTCGTCGTTAGCACGCGCCCGTCCATCGTTCGGAGCGAGCGGTTGGCTTAAATCGAGCGAATTCGCGGCCAATTTCCACTTCGGATGCTCTCCTATGGACTATAGACAAATTTTACCAAAATTAATACGTACCATCGTTTCTGAACAAAAGTACAACGTTTCTAGACCGAAAATGATATGGATTTAGCAAGTCTGATGCGACGAAACATATGTTATCTACACTACCACAATCAAATGACTGGTTTTTCATTTTACAATTATTGTAATTAAATAGAGTGCTAAAGAAATTTGTAACCCAGACCTTCTAATGCCGCTGTGTACTAGCTAAGATGACGGTGAACAACAGACTGGATGCTTGGAGAGCAAAGGATTGAGATCACTTTTACCGAGACAGTCGAGAAGGGAGGAATCGACACCAGGTTTCGCAGGACGTTTTTGCGCGTTCCGTTTCGGGTTGTACCGCGAATCACGCCACGGTTCGGCTACTTTTCGCGCGAAACTTTTTCTATTCCCGTCGCTTTTTAGGGTGCGAGCCCTTCCGCGTTTCCACGGAAAATATTCTGGTCGGTTGTATCGGCGAGGACCTCCAGCGGACGTGAAAGAAGCCGACAGAGGGGCCGCGTCGTTGAACCGTGTCCCTATGGTAATTAGCTACTACCGAAATCCACCGGGTCCTCGTTCGGCGTATAAGCTCCTTGGTGACATTTCGACCCACGTGCACCCCGGGTCCTTCCCTCTTTCTTAACGATCGCCGATGCGACAATTGGAAGCAGAAGAACTACGCACACTTCGGAACGATCTACGGTCTCTTCCTCGTTTCTCTTTCTCTTCCTCGATTTTTTGTACTCATCCTCGGAATACCCGACGACTTCACCGAGCGACGCACATAAAATAGATTTATAATGCTGGATTCGTTTTAAGGAGAGGCGACTATATTACCCGGCGTCACCGCGAACTAATTTCCCACGACGAAACACGTTGTTTCTGGACCAGTTTTTACTTCCAAGCACGCGAAATATTCGAAGAAAGGAAGCTGCGAGGTGATCATTTCAAACATGCTATTGTTCTTCTGAATTCCAATTGTCTCCATTAACACAGGGCCGGATTAAGCCCCGTAGCAGAACTAGCAAATGCTACGGGCCCCGCGCGTTGAGCAAAAAATGTTTAACTTGTAAAATTTTGTTACATTTGGCCAAAAATCAACTTTTAGATATCGACTTCTACTGATCGGATTCTTGTTTCTAAATGTCCATATGTCTCAAAAATAAAATATTAATGAAATTGAATAAAAAGTTTTAGAGAAAACAAATCTCAAAGTCGAGCATTTTAGAAATGATGTTTTTTGGTCAGATTGTGCCCCACGGGCGCTTCGTCGAAGAGGCGCCGATACATGAACGTGCATGAGCGCCCGACGATGCCAGGAGGCACAGATATTTTTTGCTATAACAGAAAAAAAAGGTCATTCATTGTGTCTGTGTAATTGTGGGGCCCCGTCATAACATTTGCTACGGGCCCCGCGCTAGCTTAATCCGGCACTGCATTAATAATAAATCTACCAAGCACTAAATGCGATTAAAATGTTCTACCTAATAAAAATGGCGAGGCTGTATTCACTTTCAATTAGATTTTGGATGGAAGCTGTGCCGCGAACAACGTCAGAACGATGAATGGAGACGAGAGACTTTCTCGAATAGAAAACTTTCGCGACCCAAATAATCTCTCTCGAAGCGGAGGTCTGTTTAGTGGGACGGAGAGGAAGTTGGTAATAATAATTAGTCTCTCGATGCTCGTCTACGATCCGTCGATAAAGACCACCGTGCTCGAGGAACTCTCCTCCAGTTGCGACTCGTAGATCGCGAAGAAGAAGCCGAAGAAGGAGATAAACGCGCGCCCCGCTCGCTGCATTATCCTTCTCGAACGGTCACCGAAGGATACAGGTGTCGTTTTATCTCCCGTTCCTTTACAATTCCGCGGGAAGATAGGTCGACTGACTTCCGGTAAACGTAACCCAGGTTTCCAAGTTTCTTTTCGTAGCCTAGTCAACGTGGAATCGATGCAAGCAGTCTGGGATAAGGTGTTAAAACAATCTTTTGCACTAAACTGCACACATTGACGTATAATTTTTTTGACGCTCGTAATCTTGTAGTCTACATGAAACTAGTCAAATTAATTTTAGGCACTATTTAAAATTATAGAATAAACTAGCTACTCGTGGTGTGCATACGGCACTCCCTCACAGCCACGCCCTCCGGGCGGGTTGCCCTGACGGGCGAAATAATCGTCTTTGGTCACTAATGACGTCACAACTTTTGAACGAATTGAGTTTTCCGAATTCTGCTAAAATTATGATTTTTGAAGTTTGCCCGAATTTTCCGACTTTCCTTTGTAATTGTCTCGAATTTTTTTTCCTCAAAATTTTTCCAGGACCATAACGAACAAAAAAAAAAAGAGTTACGTATATCCATAGTTCGAATCGTGAGTTATGGTCTCGAGTTCATACAAAAATCCCATTGAAAAAAACACTTTCATTTTTTTCCCGAATTTCCCATTTTTCCGGGCAACTTTTCCAATTTTCCTTTCTCTAAAAACATTATTCGAACTATTACGAACATTTTTTTTTTTAAATTAGCCAAGTCGATCCAGCCGTTCTCAAGTGATGCGCTTACCAACGAACAGCATTTAATTTTTATTTATGTATAGATAGATAATTCTGTCGCTCGAGTGACAGGGCAGCCAACGTGTTAATATGGCACAGTCCTTAAGAATTGTACTCTGTCGGTATGTAATGCGTCGATTTCTGGGCAGAGGAACTATCGAACGATTTATTTCACAGGCTACGACTGGACGCTGCTTCCGGTAACGTCTCGCGCAGGAGGTCGAAGGAGCGCTCACGTGAAGCGTCCCATGAACGCGTTTATGGTCTGGGCGCAGGCAGCTAGACGCAGGCTGGCCGATCAGCACCCGCAGTTGCACAACGCGGAGTTGTCGAAGAGCCTAGGCAAACTGTGGAGGTAGTATTTTATTGTCATAGTTGCTAGTATAGATTCAATTACGGATTATGGGAGTATTGACAACGTGCGTTCCGGCAGAATTCTAAGCGACGGGGAGAAGCAGCCATTCGTGGAGGAGGCTGAGAGGCTGAGGAACGCGCACAAGAAACAGCACCCGCATTACAAGGTGATTATATTCTTCGTCCACGAGAGATTAAGATGATCGAAGAACAAAGATATACTATTTTCAACGTTGTTAAAATTATTTTTAATTAAATGTGTGTCTGGTTCCCATCTCTTGCAATTGATGCAGAACATTTTTATTTTGAGATCCGCCGTCTGCTTTGTAGTCAAGATTGTTCTTAACGATTGCAGTACCAGCCGCGTCGGAGGAAACCGAAACCGGAGGAGCAGATGGGCATCGTGATGCACCATCGAGGTCCGTTGTCTTCTCCAGGCACTTCGATGGACTCCACCAGCTCGTCCGACTGCACGTACCCGCGCCTGTACCCGGACACTGGCCTGAAGACGTACGACAGACCGACCTACCACGAGACCAAGGCCACCTACGACCTGTCCAGGTCATCCTGGCCCGGCGATCCGACCAAATACACCGTCGACCACGAGAGCAAACCGTACGAGCCGAACACGAAATGCTACGAGGCCGTCAAGTACCACGAGGTGGCCACCGCCAAGTACCACGAGCCGGTGCCCAAGTACTCCGAGCTGCAGCCGAAGCCCTACGATCTACCCAAGTACCCCGAGACACTCAAGTACCCCGCAGACGTCACTAACCCGAGCAAATCGTACGCGTGCGTGCACAGTCAGTATTACTCCGCGCCCGAGGGGTACGCGATGCACGAGGAGAACGACTACCAAACCCAGCCCGTCTCCAGCCACTCGTTTTACCCGTACATCTCTGCGTCCATGACCCAGCCACCCTATTACATGGGCCCCCGGTAGATCCTGGAACATCCTCCGAGGACACGGGTTTGTTAAAATAACGCGTATCCGATCGAAACCGCGTCAGTGTTGATTCTGGTGAGCTGTTACTGGTATTGAGGATTTTTTTGCGGGAATGTAATGAAAGAAATGAAAAATTTATTTACAGATCTTTGTTATACAGACTTTAAAGGGTGAACAAAAATTTCAGTAAGATTCTATTTCCTCTACAATAGAACAACACGTCCGAAAAAAAATTTTCCCTCACTTTAGTTGTCATATGTATAGAACAGAGTTACGAAAATAGGAATTCGCATAAAGATTCGGAACAAGATATTTTGGTTTACTTCAGAAAACTGTATATAGTGCTAAGGGGTTAACGCAGCCAGAACGAAATACTGTCCTTTAAAGAGTAACCGCGTCGCTCGGAACGCTTTATTTAAACAATGTCCCCCACCCATCCAAGTGCCAAGGATGTTGAGAGGTGATCGTGGAAAAAGTGTGGGGTCTTGGATAGATTCGTTAGATCGCTTCATGTTTCTTTCTGTTCTTTGCTATTTATTATCTGACGTAACTCTTTGCAAATAAATAAATCAAGAAATAAATATTTAAATATACTCGCTTCATTCCAACGGTCCACGAGGAATATCTACACGGTGTATTGTACATTCTATCGCGCGCGTCGGTCGTCTTTCTCCGAACTGTGCTCGTGATCGTTGAATGCGCGCCGCAGAAGAGGATAGAAAAGAAAAAAAAAAAGATTGAACTAAAACGAATTATGCGCAATCACGGAGCTAAATGATCGGACTTGACAGCGACGCGTCCACACGCAAACAAACGATTAATGATCTATATCGAGCCATGGGCTGAATTGGACGCGGTGCAGTCGTATCTAAGGCGTGCAACATCGATCTAACGGGAACAGACGAATTGTCCCGCGTCCTTGATTCTATCGATTAACAGTCACGGTCTATCACAGCGGCTAGCTCCTTGATTTGATCCCTGTTCGCGTGCATGAAGGCTTTCGCGATCCAGATCATATCGGCCAGGACCTCGTCGCTCTTCTCATCCATGGCGATGTCCTGCGAGAGTTGCGGGTTGAATCTATAATATGGTACTCCGATCATTGAACACCAGTTCCTGGCTCGATCTACGACCCTGCCGTCGCTAGCCGTCGCCTGGTCTACCAGTAGTTCGACGAGGGTTGAGATTCCCATGGCGAATTTCGCGGTGCCCCATAGGGATTCTGGTCGAAAGACGTCGATTCCATGCAGCGGGCTAGTAGGGATCAGCCCTGTTCCAAGGGACACGACCAACGACAGAGGAATATCTTGCCGACCCATCGCCCTCAGAGCAACATTGTACTCGTTGATCTCGGTGATCGCATCCAAGGTCGGATTATTCGCGATCAAACCACCATCCAGGAATTTGCAAAACTCCCGGAAGTAAGATGGCGCGGCGCCGGTGGCTCTTGCCGCGTGCCATATCAGCTGCTCGTTCGGTGGCTTGGCCGTGATGGCCGTGGAACTCCCTTGAACATTCAGAAGCGCGCTCGGCGAGTCGTAATTCCGGAACAGATGAAGTTCGACGGGTCTCTTCTCGGCTAGAACCCCGGTGATCATCACCTTCGGACCCTTGATGTCCGACATGACCGTGGCCTCTCCCAGACAATCCTTCAACACCTTCTCCAGGGCCTCGCTGTTATAGGGTCGACTGCCGACAAAGGCTTCTTCCTTGATCCGGAAGTACAGAGCCTGGCACTCGCGCAAGGTCTTGCCGATAGCTAAGCCTAGAGCCAAGATGCCTCCCGTCGAGGTGCCGGCGAGCCAGTCGAAACAGTTCATGATGGGTTTCTGAAGGACCGACTCGATCTCCAGAAGGGTCTGGACGAGAATCAGTCCGCGGATCCCACCGCCGTCTAGGCAGAGCAGTCGGCCGCCTTCGATACGACTGTTGTCCTTCGAGGACATCTTGTCCATGCCGTTACTATGTAGCATCTGATCCAGGACCGTTCTCGGGATCGCCGAGGGCGGCTGCGCCGGCGCCAGGCCGTTGAAGTTTTCGTTGTACTTGCAGCCCAGGCTACAGTTTACCATTTCCGGCAGGCACCGCTCGGCACCAACTGCGTCCAGGAGATACAGAATCTTCGGACCCTCGTTGCTCTCCGCGTTGACTCGGTGTCTCGGTGTTTCTGACTTCCAGTTTCTCGCGTCGATGTCCGCTCCAAACCCGATCAACATCTGGACGATCGCCTGCGTGCCCTCGGAGACCGCAAGGTGCAGCGGCGTGTTGCCTTCCTTGTCGGGGATGTTCACAGACGCCATGTGACTCAGCAGGGCCACCACGCAAGACAGCCGCTTTCTCATCGCCATTATGTGCAGCGCGGTCCTACCGTCGAAATTCAGAGCATCGATGTCGCAATGCGTTTCGATCAGGGCGTTGATCACCTCTCTGCTTTGGGACCAGTGGAGTGGCGTGCCGCCGAACTTCATATCCTCGGCGTGGAGGACGTTAGGCTTGCTGTGCAGCAGGTCGCCCACGTATCCTGGACTGGAAGGTTGCCCGTCGGACGCCGGAATGTTCACGTCCGCGCCGAGCAGCAGCAAAGCTTTTACGCATTCGGGTTTGTTGTTCAAACAGGCGACGTGCATCGGCGTGTGACCGTTGCTGTTACGAGAGTTCAGACTGGCAGGAAGATGTCCACCGAGGGCTAAGATTATTTCTTTGGTAGAGGTGGCCGCAAAGTGATAGACGGTGTTGGCATTGTGGTCCAGGTGCTCTAAAGAACTCTTAGCTTCTATCAGCATCTGAACCGTACGCAGATTGTTGGTCTGCACTGCTACCTGCAATGGAGACACTCCAGTTTCGATGTCTCCACTGTTTAATTGGCTGTTCACTACGGCGTGAGAAAACGCATTGTACAGAGCAAAGTGGGCTGCTAGATGCGCCAGGGTCCAGGTAGGGTGTTCCGCCACTGTGTCGCATAGCTTTTGAATCTTGTTCACGGTGCATAGCTGTAGGAGAAACAGTAATAATTGGTGGTAAGTATGTTTCTAGCAAAATCACTCTTTCGGCATGCATAAGGAGTTAGTTACCTCTCGGCAAATCTGGGCTATCACCGGAACCTTGTCTTTGTATATAATGAAATGCTGTTCCGCTTCTTCTCTGTTCTCCGACCGATACAGACTGAAAGTATCATTTTGATCAGATATAAAGCTGTGCGAATTTATTGGTTAAATGATAATAAAAATAGTGAAAATACCTGTATGCTTGATGCAACGTTTCTGTGCAAGGTCTGTGAAGTACGATATCATATTTTTCGTTCTTGCCCTCCGCACTGTAAAGCATGATGGCATCCTCGCGACATAGAATTTGTCGGTTGCTGTATTGTTCTGATTTTACTTCTTGCACTAGATTCGGTTGTACGTCTGAATTCATAATGTTCCAGAACACAGTGCTGGCAATTGATCCTAGCCAAGCCATGGCTGCTGCTACGTTTCAGGTTATCCACTGGGATGACAGGAACAGATTTCACTGAGCTTTACCGTATGACTATGTTATATAAAGTTTGATGAATCATTTCTCGGAAAAAGTTGCTCGAACGTGTTGTCTTCGACGCAGAAAGTATATTAAAAGGAGAGTTCGTTACAACAACCTCGGATAAAAGTCGACGAAGCAGTGTCACAGTCATAATAAACAAACACCCTAAGACAGTGGTGACAAAAGACTTTTCGAGCGTTAGGCGTCTTCTTATTGTATACAGATAACTGTGTATGCTTGAACAATTACTCGATGATCTCACTCTCCAAATCACGCATTCATAGTGTGTTAATAATTACAGATGCAAGGTACAATTTTATATGCATTTTCATAAATGAGAGCGCTAGTGAGGCATGCGCAGATAATGTGTGCCGTTTAGGTAGTCAGATCGCATAAGAATTGTAGCAAGAATTATTTGTGCGTCGACGCATGTCCATTTCGGAGGTAGTGCCATCCGTGGTAAAGTGCTGAAACTGGTAAACAAATCATTGCTAATCGGTTAGTTTCTTATTGGGTGACAGTGGCGCCATCTATGGTGGCGGGATTGTGAACTAATTTCCCTATCTTCCCAATGTGTATGACAAGGACGTAGATAGTGTGCGACAAGGACAGAAACGACCTCGCTCGTGCCACCTCCTTTTTCGCGGCGCTTCGAATCTCCTGGTAAGTATTAGGCATACAGAGAAGCAAGGAGGTATCCGACAAGGACAGACTTATGCAATTTACGTAGTGCAACAAGAACAGACATTAACCGCTCTCACTCATCTATTAAATCAATCGATAATTCATTAATTAATCCATTCTCAGCAACAATTTATAAACTTTAGCGATTGGGGAATACGAGGCGGACCTTCTGCTACTTTCACGTATAGTTTTTGATTGGATTTTGATAGTAGTTAAATAGTTATTAACAATTATCCGGATCACTGTCTAGAAATTAACTTCAAAATATTGACACCATCTTACAAATAAATTATTTTCTGACACTTTAGACATAATTTGTGAAGATTTAGGATCGAAGAAGCTAGAATGGACTTCTAGCAACAACCCAGTAGCAATTTTGTATAGATCAGGTTCGTGTTTAATTAGTAATTATCAATTTTTGCTGAGGGTACTTGTTTCTCCGGTGCTTGTAATGTGTTAGACAAGGAGACGTATAGTGTGCAACAAGGACAGACACATACGACATGCCACCAACTCATAAATCATTAATTCTTCAGTAATTAGGCATCAGACCTTTACAAAATCAGATTGAGAATATAGTGAAGACATCATTATAGATTCTTTTAATGGAAGCATTCACAAATGATGTCTCTGGAGTCGGAAGATTAATTATTTATGGAGAATGTTTGAAATAATTTGAGGTTATGTCAGGCTAAGAGTTCGAAGAATCATTAATAACTATTTAACTATAAACTAATTGTAAATCATAATGTACTGTGCCGGTTGCTGCATGTTCATTGTACATTCTGCAATCATAAACTGTTATTATATTAATAACGAGAAGCCAGTTATTAATGAATTTTCTAACAGTTTTATGTAATCAGGAGTAAGTATCAGGGGATCAGCAGCGCTTTGAAAGTAGGTGGCACAATCGTGACTCGCTCCGTCCTTGTCGCACGCTCATCCTCTCCTTGTCATACACACTACGGGGATTGGTAACTTAAACAAACCTCCCAGAAATCGTTAATAACTAACTACTTAGACACAAAATCAATTCCTAAATGCAATAGGAACATTCGTTAAAGTTCAGGCTATTTTCTCTGACTGTAAATGTCAATAATTGATCGCTTAAATTACATAAAAATATTAAAAATGGAAAGTAGTACCCCTGGCAGGAATAATTGTTGCCTCGTTGTTTATAATTATTAATGGCTTCGCAAGTTTTATTAATGGTGCTTTACAATTGGACAAGTAAGAATGGAGCCTTGGTAACATTCTAGCAACAATTTTGTTAAAATCTTATCTGTGGTTTATTTTGTGTAGAATATTCGTTTACAGTTTACCTCACGTATCCAATGTGTAAGACAAAGAGAACTAGATTGTGCGACAAGGACAGATATAGCTCCTTGGGAGTGGGATCTGTTCCATGCTAAACTGGTTATGACAAAAGTAGTGGCACCGACGAGATACTGTTAAAGACTGCCAGCCTTATGTGACATCGCGTCGTCAAACAAATTTTGATATATTGTCGCCGGAGTAAGAAACAGAAAGCCACCGACGGCATCTCGTCGGTGTAGAAGACCACTGAGGAGATTCTTCTCGGTGAAAAGGTGAATCATCACGGAACCATATCGGTTATCATGAAATGTTACATTCTCCGACGAACGTATTCAAATATTTCAGACAATATTTTGGGGTTGATTTCTAAAATATTAAAATCAAAACTAATATCAAGGACAAAAAATTCCAAGAAATATTGTACGTAACACTTCAAATTTCATATGAGATACCTCAATTTTTAATATAAAAATATTTCATAAACGAGCATTATTTCCTTCACTTGTTTTTATACATAATTGTTCCAAAAATCGATCTGTGGGTACAGAAGTATGTTGAAAAACAGAGTAAGACTTTACTGTAAAAAATTACATGGAAAAAATGTCACGGGAGTGCTTGTCGACATCGGTGGTAAAAGGAATTATTGTAAATATTAACCAGTTCGAAATAATAAATTTATCAGTGTATTGTGTTCAATAAATTAATGCGTGCGATTGTTCATGGTTTAAAAATTATTCTGTGCCTCGAGTTTTATTACCTACTTTTACTAAAAAACTAGATAGCAAGGTGGTCAAGGGAGTGCTTGTCGACATCGTTGGCAAAAGGAATTGTTATAAACATTAAACAGCCAGAAATAATACATTTATCAATAATTACTATCACGGCGATCGAAATCAATCGATATTAGTTGGAGTGGGGACAGTTTCACATCACCGCGCAGCGCAGGTGCGCCTGAACGCGGCGCGAACTCTGTTAGTCAGACGGGCCAGTGATTCCGGCAGGAGCGGTGGGGCTCCGCGACCAGGAGGATCTGCGGAGGACTGGCGGAGGACCGGCGGAGGACCGGCGGAGGACCGGCGGAGGATCGGCGGAGGACCAGGGACAAACCTGCGGAGGACCAAGGACAGACCTGGGAGTGACTGACCAGAGGCTAACCAGAGGCTAACAAGTGGTTTACTAGCGATTTACCTGTGATATACCAGTGCGATATACCAGTGTGATATACCAGTGCGATTTACCAGTGCACTTTACCAATGCGCTTTACCAATGCGATTTACCAGTGCAATGGGATTTATCAGTGCGGTTTATCAGTGCGGTCTATCAGTGCGGTTTAACAGTGCGGTTTAACAGTGCGGTTTAACAGTGGGATTTATCAGTGCGATTTAAACAGTGCGATTTAAACAGTGCGATTTAACAGAGCGATTTAACAGTGCGATTTAAACAGTGCGGTTTATCAGTGCGGTTTATCAGTGCGGTTTATCAGTGCGGTTTATCAATGCGGTTTAACAGTGCGGTTTAACAGTGGGATTTATCAGTGCGATTTAACAGTGGGACTTATCAGTGCGATTTAAACAGTGCGATTTAAACAGTGCGATTTAAACAGAGCGATTTAACAGTGCGATTTAACACTGTGATTTATCAGTGCGGTTTATCAGAGCGGTTTATCAGTGCGGTTTATCAGTGCGGTTTATCAGTGCGGTTTAACAGTGCGGTTTAACAGTGCGGTTTAACAGTGCGGTTTAACAGTGCGATTTACCAGTGTTATTTACCACCGGGCTGACAACCTGGCTGACAACTTGGCTGACCAGTCACTGACCAGAGGCTGACCACTAGTCATCCAGCTGACACAATTTCAACAATGGTAAGTTAAACAATTTTCTTTTTAATTGTGAGGGTTGTCCGCTTTATAGCACAGGGTGGGCCAAGGGTTCTACAATGCTTTTGTTGATTACCCTTGGCCCTCCTACAACAATGTTCTGCGTCAACTGTTAATTCAACGTACACCGTCGTTTATTATTTCTGATATAGTAAATGAAATTTCCGTCGGAACTTTCAGTCTTCTCAAAATGCATATTTCTGATTTAAAATTGGTATTCCTCCGATCGGATGTCCCTCAGGGGCTCACTCACGGATAGGGAAACCGTGAGTGAGTACGGGGTGTCGCGTCCCCGGGGCAACCCGAAGCGCTTGTAGGCCGTACTCGTGTACGGGGTTCATATTTTCATCTCGTCCCATTTTGATCATCGTTGTTTGTATTTCTAACGTCGAAGAAGAGGACACATCAAACGAAGAGGACACATCGAACGAAGAGGACACACCATCGAAGACTGCGGCGTATTTTTAAGTTAATTATATTTGCTGAGCAATTATTGTCTTAGCTTCACCCCCGAATCACAGCCTTCTGCTGTGTCGGACCTTGCTTGTATGTACCAGACCAGTTGGTAGCGGTATTCGGCGTTGATACATCGAGAGTGGGTGGTTGAGAGGCAGTGTTCATCGTGTTACACTGTTAAGTGAAAAATCCTCTCTTCTGTAATTCTACCCGAGTTCACCTCAACGATTGTTCGTTGCCTGGTGGCAGGTGGTTGCTAGAGTAAATGGGATATCGTTTGAACACGTCTCTTGGCCATCGCTCTTGGTGAGGACACGTCGGGTATCGTTGCTGGCTGGTGTTTGGCTGCAAGCATTGTACGCGTCGCGTCACCCGCGAACAGAGCTCTCTGTTCTGGTTCGCTCTTGTTTCTCTCTTTGAAAGAATCAGAGCCTTCTGCTCTGATTCGCCTTTGGCCTCCCGTGGATTGGAGACTTCTTCTCCGATTCACACCTTTTGCTCCGCAATAATTACTCGACATACTGCGTTAATACAAGATCGTCGTTGTTAGGAAAGGGAGCCAGAAGGAATATTGAATTCGTTCCGACTCCCTTTCCGGGTCTCTTGCGCAGCAACCTCCTCGTGGTGAGACCTGGGCAATCGGTATTATCCTCTATTTGTAAGAACTTCTAGTATCTTACAAATAGTGGATAATATCGAGCTAATAGCTGCACACTTAGAATTTCCGATAACATTATGTAGTAGAATTTAAGACTTGCTAAATGTAAAAACTTGTGTATTTAATTCAATTGTGTGTGAATTTACTATTAGCTACCTCGGGGTGGGTCAAGGGTACTTCAATGATTCCTCTTTCCCCTTGGCCCAACCTTCAACAATTTTCTCCGTCAACTGCTAATTCAACGAACACCGTCGTTTATTATTTCTCATATGTTAATTGAAATTTCCCTCAGGGGCTCACTCACGGATAGGGAAACCGTGAGTGAGTACGGGGTGTCGCGACCCCGGGGCTACCCGAAGCGCCTATAGGCCGCACTCGTGTGCGGGGTTAGTTTGGCTCTCGTGAGCTGGTTAGATTCGCACTCGTTTGCGACATATGCAGGCCGTATTCGTGTACGGGGTTTATAGTCTATAGTTGCATCTCATCGCATTTTGCGTCATCGTCGTCGTCTGTATTTCTCGTTTTAAATTGGTATTCCTCGGGTCGGAGGTCCCTCAGGGGCTCACTCACGGTTGGGGCCGTGAGTGAGTACGGGGTCTCGCGTCCCCAGGGCTCCCAAAGCGCTTATAGGCCGCACTCGTGTGTGGGGTTAGTAGTTAGTATGGCTCTCGTGAGCTGGTGTTAGGTTGGCTCTCGTGAGCTGGTTAGATTTGCACTTGTGTGCGAGGTATGTAGGCCGTACTCGTGTACGGGGTTTATAGTTGCATCTCATCGCATTTTGCGTCATCGTCGTCGTCTGTATTTCTCGTTTTAAATTGGTATTCCTCCGGTCGAAGCTCCCTCAGGGGCTCACTCACGGGTAGAGAGACCGTGAGTGTGTACGGGGTGTCGCGTCCCTGGGGTCCCGATGCGCTTGTTGCCCGCAACTCGGGTTCGGGGTTAGCTTGGCTCTTGTGAGCTGGGTTAGCCTTGAACTCGTAGGTGCGGGAATTTGTTTTATTTATTGTGTCTAATAATTATTTTAGTTTGTTTCAGCTTTTAGGTTTCCATCAAGGACGAGGACATCAAGGACCAGGACCAGGACATCGAGGAAGACCGCCGCGTAGTTTTTTTTAAATATAGTTCGATTTGCCGAGCAATTATTTTCTTAGCGTCACCCCCGAACCAGAGCCTTCTGCTCTGGTTCATGTTTTGTTCTTTGCGAATCAAGGCCTTCTGCTTTGATTCTTCCCCCGTTTTGCGATTTAGATTTTTTGCCTCCTTAATTGCTCGGCTCGCGTGCGTGCGTGCGTTAGTTATTAATGCGTTATTTATCGTCGTTGAAAATATGTCAAGTAATTATTGCCGTAACTTCACTTTGCTCGCCTCGTTTTTTTTCCTTCGACACAGCCTTCTGCTGTGTCGAACCTTGCTTGTATGTACCTGACCAGTTGGTACCGGCATTCGACGTAGATCCATTGAGAGTATGTGGTTGAGAGATAGTGTTCATTTCTGTATTCCACACTCTCTTTCGGTAATCCCACCCACGTTCACCGAAGGTGGCAGGTGGTTGCTTGAGAAGTGGGATACGGTTTGAACACGTCTCTTGGCCATTGCTCTTGGTGAGGACACGTCGGGTATCGTTACTGATTGGAGTTGGGCTGCAAGCATTGTACGCGTCGCGTCACCCTCGAACGAGAGCCCTCTGCTCTGGTTCGCACTTGATTCTCTCTTTGAAAGAATCAGGGCCTTCTGCTCTGATTCGCCTTAAGTCCCCCGTGGATCGGAGACTTCTTCTCCGATTCACACCTTTTGCTCCGCAATAATTACTCGAGATACTGCGTTAATATAAGTTCGCCGTCGTTAGGAAAGGGAGCCAGAAGGAATATTGAATTCGTTCCGACTCCCTTTCCGGGTCTCTTGTGCAGCAACCTCCTCGTGGTGAGACCTGGGCAATTGGTATTATCCTCTATTTGTAAGAACTTCTAGTATCTTACAAATAGTGGATAATATCGAGCTAATAGCTGCACATTTAGAATTTCCTATAACATTGTATTGTAGAATTTGTGCTTTGCTAAATATAAAAACTTGTGTATTGAAAGATTTTCAATAAAGATCTTGAAAATCAATAACAATGACTATTTCAAATATATTCCCTTCCATAACATTTTGCAATATCACCTTCCCTCAAAACAAAATATATTATTCAAACTGTTTCATTTGATTTTAGAATTAACGCGAATAAGATTACTTCGAGCTACTATTGTTCTGTCACTTTTCACAAGTGCTCCTATAGAAAGTACCACCGGTCTAGTTTTATTGAATATTAGCGGGACTAAATCCATTTACCTACGCTACTGACGCAGTCTTACGTAGTTTTTTGAGCAACCGTTCTATTTAGGTAGAGAGCGCGGAACCACCGACGAGCATCACGTCGGTTGTGGAACTTTTAGTGACGTGGTATTTCAGATCACTGTAAGTTCCACTTATCCCCGCGCCCACCTGTGCCCACTTTTGGCGCCGCTCAATAGCACAGGGGCTGGCAGTCTCGTCGGTGGTAGTGGCACCGACGAGATACTATTAAAGACCGCCAGCCCCTGTGCTATTCAGCGAGACCAGTAACCGGGCGCGACCGGGCGCGGGGATAACGTGGAACTTACAGTGATCTGAAATACCACACCGCTAAAAGTTCCACAACCGACGAGTATCTTCCACGCTCTCTACCTAAATAGAACAATTTTTTGTGAACCACGTAAGACTGCGGCAGTGACGTAGGTAAACAGATTTAGTACCGCGGATAATTTATATTATGATAATATATTTTAATTTTATGTTTATATTCTCTCGACTTTCGTTTAAACCCAAATGTTCCTATCATAAAGTGCGATCCACCACCCTGAAACGTTCGAAAATTCCAATAAGAATGCATAGTACGGATCGTGACGTCACTAGTCACACTGTCTATTGGTATGTTAGTGGGACAGTTCTCGGAACGTGACGTCTCGAAGGGAATTTATGTTCCTAGGTATGAATCCGATGGACCGATCGCCGAGCCTCCCCCCGCATCGGTCCCATTTCTCTCCACCAATTAAAAATTCGCTAGATTAGCCTTCCCACCGCCGCGCCGCGCCGTACCTGCGACTCTCGCGGACCCAAGGTTTTGGACGCAGTATCATTCGTATAATGAGGGTGAAAAGATGAACACGCGTGAGTTTTTGTGAGTGATCGTGACATTCGCGTCGTTTGTTATCGAGACGCAGAAAGCGTACAAGTGAACGACGCAATACGGTGACCGTTACGTGGTGAGTACCGTTGTCTTGTTTCATCCGCTTGATAGGTATCAAGATTATTTATTTGGATTCTCATTATTTTTAAAATTAATTCTGTATTTAAGTGAATTATGTATTTTTCAACGATTTATATATTTTCTGCAATCGTGTCATTGCCTTTCGCGATAATTTTCTCTTGGATCACGACAATCGATTTAATTTAAACGAATTTGTTATTTGTGTTCTATCGTGCAACAGAAATCTAGTTTATTTAGTTTTGATTTTACATTGTAGTACTTTGTTGAGGTTTGAATCTCGCGCTTTACGAATGCCGCGTGAAGCATGTCGCGATCGATCGATACGCGATCGATTCTCCCTGCTTGCCGTTATCGGTCGTTCCTGCGATCTTTCTCTCACGTCTAATTTCTGTCACTTGCGTGCGAACGATGGTAAAGTGTTTCTCTTTTCTACTGATTCAGATTTATTGTTTGACGGTTGATCGATTGAATTTAAATAAATTTGTTCTTCCTGTTACAGAGCCAAAGGGAAAACCATCCATCAATCCATCCATCCTTCAAAAGATATCACATCCGCTTCGAGGTGGAGAAAATGTAAGTACTAACATATTTATTTGTATAACATTCATTCAGTCACAAATTAAAATAGTAAGATGTCGTTGTGCCCCTTCTCTCTCTTTCCTCCCCTGGTATTTCATGAAATCTTTTATGGCACAATAAAAACGATTCTCGGAGAAATACTTTAATATGTATTCAATATTTTTAAGGGAACCTTCGGGGGGGGGGGGAGGTTCCCAATATTTTTCTTACATGGGAAGTAGTTTTTGTTTTTTTTTTTTTTACATTTGGATACCTGCCTTCTCGCGATAATTTATTCTTGTGTCTCGACGATCAATTGTATTTATATTTTTAATTATTTATTTATTTTCCGTTCAAATTAATTTTAATTTTATATTCAACTTGAATTATTTATTTCCTATTAATTAGGATTTAGACTTGGACGATTGGTCGTTTGAAAAATTATTGAGTTTATTCTTTCAGTCACATAGCCTGTGTGAGAAGGATCCATCGATTCAACGATGATATCGATAGCCGAGATCGATATAGTCGAGTTTGAGACGCAACGAGTTGTACTTTCTTCAAGCAGCAGAGAACGTGAGTACCAATATATCTTCCCAATTAAACTTTGTTATTTAACATCTTTTTTCAAATTAATAAGGAAAAATTAATAGTCTTCAATTATTACTTCACTTTCAATTTATTGAAAAAAGCTATTAATGAAACTCCTTCATTATTTAATGCACGTAACAATAGCTTCTAATATATTTTTTCATCGCAATGAAAGCATTGTTCACCAGGATTACAAATCGTCAATCCTTTCGATCTTTCCCTAAATTTTTTTGCGGTATAATATGTATAAATATATAATATAATGATGAATGGTTCAAGATTCAGCTCTCTAAGTGCAGCCGTTCTCGGTTGATGCCATTTTCCCCATTTGGCCTAAGTCCACAAAATTACTATGATCACTAATTTCGTCACAACTTTTGAACGAATCGACTTTTTGGAATGAAATTTGTGGGAGAACCTTCCCGCAGAATTTCCGCGTCGAATGGTTTAATTTCCAGCTTTTTTCGTTTCGCCTCGTCGCCGGTTATTCGAGCTGGCAAAAATTATTCGAAGATTTTTTCAACGGCTTCGAATAAAAGATGAAAAAATTATTCAAAGTTCGAATTAATCCGCTTAGAATAAAACAAATTATCTTTATTTGTTGAATAAAATTATTTATTCGATACTCGTTGAATAAAGATGCCTTATAATTCGAACCTTCGAATAACGAGTAAAGTTAAAATATGTTTTATTCGAATCGTTATTTAAATAATTTTTTTCTAAATAATACCCAACTCTGATCTATTTCAATAAAAATTTTCCCATCTCTGCTTCTACAGTTATATATTATATTAATTCCTACACGTTATTCTATCTCGAACTGTTTATTATTCGGAATAAATGTTATTCAACATATTTCTGTTCCCACAGATCGATTTTTGGAACAATTATGTATAAAAACAAGTGAAGGAAATAATGCTCGTTTATGAAATATTTTTATATTAAAAATTGAGGTATCTCGTATGAAATTTGAAGATATTTCTTGGAATTTTTTGTCCTCGATATTAATTTTGATTTCAATAGTTTAGAAATCAACGCCAAAATATTGTCTGAAATATTTGAATACGTTCGTCGGAGAATGTAACATTTCATGATAACCGATATGGTTCCTTGATGATTCACCGACAAGAATCTCCTCAGTGGGCTTCTACACTCTACACCGACGAGATGCCGTCGGTGGCTTTCTATTTCTTACTCCGACGACAATATATCCTAGAGGGCGTAAGAGAACGGCAAAATTTGTTTGACGACGCGAGGTCACATAAGGCTGGCAGTCTTTAACAGTATCTCGTCGGTGCCAACGCGTCGCGACGAGAATCTCCTCAGTGGTCTACTACATCGACGAAATGCCGTCGGTGGCCTTCTGTTTCTCACTCCAGTCAGAATCTATCCTAGAGGGCGTAAGAGAACACCGAAATATTTGCGTCTCACCAACTCCCGTAAGGCTGGTAGCACCGACGAGATACTGTTAAAGACTGCCAGCCTTATGGGACATCGCGTCGTCAAACAAATTTTTGTAGGAAATTGGTAGTTCGTTACTGTGGACCAATGACGAAGCTTCCCGCTTTCCCGACTATATTTGATTTTTAAATTCGTGTTAGGAGGAATAAAATGACTCGCGATTATAACACCAACAATAACAATAACTTTATTCAACAACAACCTCGTGTGAGGCAAAGGAGATGTAGCAATTAAAACAACAAAGTGAAATAACAAAGTGTCTCGACAGCGAGCTCGAGTTTTGCTAACGGTTGATGCACGAGTGAGCATCTTTTCAAAGGCGTCTCCTCTCCCAGGCGTGGGAGCAGGGAGACGAACCTCGAACGTGCGCTCTCCCTAGGCGCGGCCTAGGGGAATGGCGCACTAACGACAAACTCCCTACATTTTGACGTTCTCTTACGCCCTCTAGGATATATTGTCGCCGGAGTAAGAAACAGAAAGCCACCGACGACATCTCGTCGGTGTAGAAGACCACTGAGGAGATTCTTCTCGGTGAAAAGGTGAATCATCACGGAACCATATCGGTTATCATGAAATGTTACATTCTCCGACGAACGTATTCAAATATTTCAGACAATCATTTTCAGATATTTCAGATATCAAAACTAATATCAAGGTCAAAAAATTCCAAGAAATATTGTACGTAACACTTCAAATTTCATATGAGATACCTCAATTTTTAATATAAAAATATTTCATAAACGATGAGCATTATTTCCTTCACTTGTTTTTATACATAATTGTTCCAAAAATCGATCTGTGGGAACAGAAGTATGTTGAAAAACAGAGTAAGACTTTACTGTAAAAAATTACATGGAAAAAATGTCAAGGGAGTGCTTGTCGACATCGGTGGTAAAAGGAATTATTGTAAATATTAACCAGTTCGAAATAATAAATTTATCAGTGTATTGTGTTCAATAAATTAATGCGTGCGAATGTTCATGGTTTAAAAATTATTCTGTGCCTCGAGTTTTATTACCTACTTTTACTAAAAAACTAGATAGCAAGGTGGTCAAGGGAGTGCTTGTCGACATCGTTGGCAAAAGGAATTGTTATAAACATTAAACAGCCAGAAATAATACATTTATCAATAATTACTATCACGGCGATCGAAATCAATCGATATTAGTTGGAGTGGGGACAGTTTCACATCACCGCGCAGCGCAGGTGCGCCTGAACTCGGCGCGCACTCTGTTAGTCAGACGGGCCAGTGATTGCGGCAGGAGCGGTGGGGCTCCGCGACCAGGAGGATCTGCGGAGGACCGGCGGAGGACCTGCGGAGGACCGGCGGAGGACCGGCGGAGGACCGGCGGAGGACCGGCGGAGGACCAGGGACAGACCTGCGAGTGACTGACCAGAGGCTAACCAGAGGCTAACAAGTGGTTTACTAGCGATTTACCTGTGATATACCAGTGCGATATACCAGTGTGATATACCAGTGCGATTTACCAGTGCACTTTACCAATGCGCTTTACCAATGCGATTTACCAGTGCGATTTACCAGTGCGATTGAACAGTGCGATTGAACAGTGGGATTTATCAGTGCGATTTAACAGTGGGATTTATCAGTGGGATTTATCAGTGTGATTTAAACAGTGCGAATTAACAGAGTGATTTAACAGTGCGATTTAACACTGTGATTTATCCGTGCGGTTTATCAGAGCGGTTTAACAGTGCGGTTTAACAGTGCGGTTTAACAGTGCGGTTTAACAGTGGGATTTATCAGTGCGATTTAAACAGTGCGATTTAACAGAGCGATTTAACAGTGCGATTTAAACAGTGCGGTTTATCAGTGCGGTTTATCAGTGCGGTTTAACAGTGCGGTTTAACAGTGCGGTTTAACAGTGCGGTTTAACAGTGCGGTTTAACAGTGCGGTTTAACAGTGCGGTTTAACAGTGCGATTTACCAGTGTGATTTACCACCGGGCTGACAACCTGGCTGACAACTTGGCTGACCAGTCACTGACCAGAGGCTGACCACTAGTCATCCAGCTGACACAATTTCAACAATGGTAAGTTAAACAATTTTCTTTTTAATTGTGAGGGTTGTCCGCTTTATAGCACAGGGTGGGCCAAGGGTTCTACAATGCTTTTGTTGATTACCCTTGGCCCTCCTACAACAATGTTCTGCGTCAACTGTTAATTCAACGTACACCGTCGTTTATTATTTCTGATATAGTAAATGAAATTTCCGTCGGAACTTTCAGTCTTCTCAAAATGCATATTTCTGATTTAAAATTGGTATTCCTCCGATCGGATGTCCCTCAGGGGCTCACTCACGGATAGGGAAACCGTGAGTGAGTACGGGGTGTCGCGTCCCCGGGGCAACCCGAAGCGCTTGTAGGCCGTACTCGTGTACGGGGTTCATATTTTCATCTCGTCCCATTTTGATCATCGTTGTTTCTATTTCTAACGTCGAAGAAGAGGACACATCAAACGAAGAGGACACATCGAACGAAGAGGACACACCATCGAAGACTGCGGCGTATTTTTAAGTTAATTATATTTGCTGAGCAATTATTGTCTTAGTTTCACCCCCGAACCAGAGCCTTCTGCTCTGGTTCATGTTTCTTCTTTGCAAATCAAAGCATTCTGCTTTGATACTTCCCTCTTGTGCGACTTAGTTTACTTGTCGGCAATAATTGCTCGATCTGCGTGCGTGCGTTAATTATTAAGATTGTATATCCTCGTTTGTAAATATGTCGAGTAATTATTGCCGTAACTTCACTTTGCTCGGCTCGTTTTTTTGACTCCGACACAGCCTTCTGCTGTGTCGGACCTTGCTTGTATGTACCAGACCAGTTGGTAGCGGTATTCGGCGTTGATACATCGAGAGTGGGTGGCTGAGAGGCAGTGTTCATCGTGTTACACTGTTAAGTGAAAAATCCTCTCTTCTGTAATCCCACCCGAGTTCACCTCAACGATTGTTCGTTGCCTGGTGGCAGGTGGTTGCTAGAGTAAATGGGATATCGTTTGAACACGTCTCTTGGCCATCGCTCTTGGTGAGGACACGTCGGGTATCGTTGCTGGCTGGTGTTTGGCTGCAAGCATTGTACGCGTCGCGTCACCCGCGAACAGAGCTCTCTGTTCTGGTTCGCTCTTGTTTCTCTCTTTGAAAGAATCAGAGCAGAAGGCTCTGATTCGCCTTTGGCCTCCCGTGGATCGGAGACTTCTTCTCCGATTCACACCTATTTTGCTCCGCAATAATTACTCGACATACTGCGTTAATATAAGATCGTTGTTGTTAGGAAAGGGAGCCAGAAGGAATATTGAATTCGTTCCGACTCCCTTTCCGGGTCTCTTGCGCAGCAACCTCCTCGTGGTGAGACCTGGGCAATCGGTATTATCCTCTATTTGTAAGAACTTCTAGTATCTTACAAAGAGTGGATAATATCGAGCTAATAGCTGCACATTTAGAATTTCCGATAACATTGTATAGTAGAATTTAAGACTTGCTAAATGTAAAAACTTGGGTATTTAATTGAATTGTGTGTGAATTTACTATTAGCTAGCTCGAGGTGGGTGAAGGGTACTTCAATGATTCCTTTTTTTAGTCTTGGCCCAACCTTCAACAATTTAACTCCGTCAATTGCTAATTCAACGAACACCGTCGTTTATTATTTCTCATATGTTAATTGAAATTTCCCTCAGGGGCTCACTCACGGATAGGGAAACCGTGAGTGAGTACGGGGTGTCGCGACCCCGGGGCTACCCGAAGCGCCTATAGGCCGCACTCGTGTGCGGGGTTAGTTTGGCTCTCGTGAGCTGGTTAGATTCGCACTCGTTTGCGATATATGCAGGCCGTACTCGTGTACGGGTTTTATAGTTTATAGTTGCATCTCATCGCATTTTGCCTCATCGTCGTCGTCAGTATTTCTCGTTTTAAATTGGTATTCCTCCGGTCGGAGGACCCTCAGGGGCTCACTCACGGACTGTCTCTCTGTCCGTGAGTGAGTACGGGGTGTCGCGTCCCTGGGGCCCCGATGCGCTTGTTGCCCGCAACTCGGGTTCGGGGTTAGCTTGGCTCTTGTGAGCTGGTGGGTTAGCCTTGAACTCGTAGGTGCGGGAATTTGTTTTATTTATTGTGTCTAATAATTATTTTAGTTTGTTTCAGCTTTTAGGTTTCCATCAAGGACGAGGACATCAAGGACCAGGACCAGGACATCGAGGAAGACCGCCGCGTAGTTTTTTTTTAAATATAGTTCGATTTGCCGAGCAATTATTTTCTTAGCGTCACCCCCGAACCAGAGCCTTCTGCTCTGGTTCATATTTTGTTCTTTGCGAATCAAGGCCTTCTGCTTTGATTCTTCCCTCGTTTTCCGATTTAGATTTTTTGCCCCCATAATTGCTCGGCTCGCGTGCGTGCGTGCGTGCGTTAGTTATTAATGCGTTATTTTCAACGACGATAAATATGTCGAGTAATTATTGCCGTAACTTAACTTTCCTCGCCTCGTTTTTTTTCCTTCGACACAGCCTTCTGCTGTGTCGGACCTTGCTTGTATGTACCTGACCAGTTGGTACCGGTATTCGACGAAGATCCATTGAGAGTATGTGGTTGAGAGATAGTGTTCATTTCTGTATTCCACACTCTCTTTCGGTAATTCCACCCACGTTCACCGAAGGTGGCAGGTGGTTGCTTGAGAAGTGGGATACGGTTTGAACACGTCTCTTGGCCATTGCTCTTGGTGAGGACACGTCGGGTATCGTTACTGATTGGAGTTGGGCTGCAAGCATTGTACGCGTCGCGTCACCCCCGAACCAGAGCCTTCTGCTCTGGTTCGCACTTGATTCTCTCTTTGAAAGAATCAGGGCCTTCTGCTCTGATTCGCCTTAAGTCCCCCGTGGATCGGAGACTTCTTCTCCGATTCACACCTTTTGCTCCGCAATAATTACTCGACTTTTTGCGTTAATATAAGTTCCTCGTAGTTAGGAAAGGGAGCCAGAAGGAATATTGAATTCGTTCCGACTCCCTTTCCGGGTCTCTTGCGCAGCAACCTCCTCGTGGTGAGACCTGGGCAATCGGTATTATCCTCTATTTGTAAGAACTTCTAGTATCTTACAAATAGTGGATAATATCGAGCTAATAGCTGCACACTTAGAATTTCCGATAACATTATATAGTAGAATTTAAGACTTGCTAAATGTAAAAACTTGTGTATTTAATTCAATTGTGTGTGAATTTACTATTAGCTACCTCGGGGTGGGTCAAGGGTACTTCAATGATTCCTTTCTTTCCCCTTGGCCTAACCTTCAACAATTTTCTCCGTCAACTGCTAATTCAACGAACACCGTCGTTTATTATTTCTCATATGTTAATTGAAATTTCCCACAGGGGCTCACTCACGGATAGGGAAACCGTGAGTGAATACGGGGTGTCGCGACCCCGGGGCTACCCGAAGCGCCTATAGGCCGCACTCGTGTGCGGGGTTAGTTTGGCTCTCGTGAGCTGGTTAGATTCGCACTCGTTTGCGACATATGCAGGCCGTATTCGTGTACGGGGTTTATAGTTTATAGTTGCATCTCATCGCATTTTGCGTCATCGTCGTCGTCTGTATTTCTCGTTTTAAATTGGTATTCCTCCGGTCAGAGCTCCCTCAGGGGCTCACTCACGGGTAGAGAGACCGTGAGTGAGTACGGGGTGTCGCGTCCCTGGGGTCCCGATGCGCTTGTTGCCCGCAACTCGTGTTCGGGGTTAGCTTGGCTTTTGTGAGCTGGTGGGTTAGCCTTGCACTCGTAGGTGCGGGAATTTGTTGTATTTATTGTGTCTAATTATTAGTTTAGTTTGTTTCAGCTTTTAGGTTTCCATCAAGGACGAGGACATCAAGGACCAGGACCAGGACATCGAGGAAGACCGCCGCGTATTTTTTTTTAAAATATAGTTCGATTTGCCGAGCAATTATTTTCTTAGCGTCACCCCCGAACCAGAGCCTTCTGCTCTGGTTCATGTTTTATTCTTTGCGAATCAGGGCCTTCTGCTTTGATTCTTCCCTCGTGTTGCGATTTAGATTTTTTGCCACAATAATTGCTCGGCTCGCGTGCGTGCGTGCGTTAGTTATTAATGCGTTATTTATCGTCGTTGAAAATATGTCGAGTAATTATTGCCGTAAGTTCACTTTCCTCGCCTCGTCTTTTTCCTTCGACACAGCCTTCTGCTGTGTCGAACCTTGCTTGTATGTACCTGACCAGTCGGTACCGGTATTCGACGAAGATCCATTGAGAGTATGTGGTTGAGAGATAGTGTTCATTTCTGTATTCCACACTCTCTTTCGGTAATTCCACCCACGTTCACCGAAGGTGGCAGGTGGTTGCTTGAGAAGTGGGATACGATTTGAACACGTCTCTTGGCCATTGCTCTTGGTGAGGACACGTCGGGTATCGTTACTGATTGGAGTTGGGCTGCAAGCATTGTACGCGTTGCGTCACCCCCGAACCAGAGCCTTCTGCTCTGGTTCGCACTTGATTCTCTCTTTGAAAGAATCAGGGCCTTCTGCTCTGATTCGCCTTAAGTCCCCCGTGGATCGGAGACTTCTTCTCCGATTCACACCTTTTGCTCCGCAAAAATTACTCGACTTTTTGCGTTAATATAAGTTCCTCGTAGTTAGGAAAGGGAGCCAGAAGGAATATTGAATTCGTTCCGACTCCCTTTCCGGGTCTCTTGCGCAGCAACCTCCTCGTGGTGAGACCTGGGCAATCGGTATTATCCTCTATTTGTAAGAACTTCTAGTATCTTACAACTAGTATCTTACTTTTCGCAAGTGCTCCTATACAAAGTACCACCGGTCTAGTTTTATTGAATATTTGCGGGACTAAATCCATTTACCTAGTTTTTTGAGCAAATGTTCTATTTAGGTAGAGAGCGCGGAATCACCGACGAGTATCCCGTCGGTGGTGGAACTTTTAGCTATGTGGTATATCAGATCACTGTAAGTTCCACGTTATCCCCGCGCCCGGTCGCGCCCGGTTACTGGTCTCGCTGAATAGCACAGGGGCTGGCGGTCTTTAATAGTAACTCGTCGGTGCTGGTAGTCTTTAATAGTATCTCGTCGGTGCCGCCAGCACCGGCGAGCGTCGGCACCGACGAGATACTCGTCGGTGCTCTGGTTTTTTGAACAGTCGGTATTTCAGAACGTGAGATACGAAGTCCCATA
Organism: Lasioglossum lativentre; assembly: GCA_916610255.1. NCBI lineage: Eukaryota > Metazoa > Arthropoda > Insecta > Hymenoptera > Halictidae > Lasioglossum > Lasioglossum lativentre. The sequence goes on along the minus strand of OU744355.1, from coordinate 32,719,498 downwards.
AGATGATAGGTCTATATATTCTATATCTCGTCGGTGATTGTAATTTAGTAGTTTTTTGAAGTTATTTTCATAATGTACGATTTGCACATTTGAATTACGAATATGAAATGTGTTGATAGGGCTTTCGCTTCTGGTATTTTATTAAATGGCTGGATTTTTCGATGCGGCTACTCGGGTTTCATTTAGCGAGGAAGCAATATTTCCTGATGCTCTTTGCGTTGAAATGTTCTCTGAATTATTGCGGTGGCCCGTACAGAGCCCTTTTTTGCAAAAAGTGTAAAGAAAAAAATATCTTCTATAAAAAAGGAAGCTATATTGTTATCTAGATTATCTAGATTATCTACTATCTAGATTATCTATTATCTAGATTATCTATTATCTAGATTATCTAGATTAAATGTCCCTGACGTATAAATGTCCCTGGCGTATCGTCGTGTATCGTCGTGTATCGTCGTGTATCGTGTATCGTGTATCGTGTATCGTCGTGTATCGTCGTGTATCGTGTATCGTGTGTCGTGTATCGTCGTGTATCGTGTATCGTGTATCGTGTATCGTCGTGTATCGTCGTGTATCGTCGTGTATCGTCGTGTATCGTGTATCGTCGTGTATCGTCGTGTATCGTCGTGTATCGTCGTGTATCGTCGTGTATCGTCGTGTATCGTCGTGTATCGTCGTATATCGTGTATCGTGTATCGTGTAACGTCGTGTATCGTGTATCGTGTATCGTGTATCGTCGTGTATCGTCGTGTATCGTCGTGTATCGTTGTGTATCGTGTATCGTCGTGTATCTTCGTGTATCGTCGTGTATCGTGTATCGTGTGTCGTGTATCGTGTATCGTCGTGTATCGTCGTGTGTCGTGTATCGTGTATCGTCGTGTATCGTCGTGTATCGTGTATCGTGTATCGTGTATCGTGTATCGTCGTGTATCGTCGTGTATCGTCGTGTATCGTCGTGTATCGTGTATCGTGTGTCGTGTAGCGTCGTGTATCGTGTATCGTGTATCGTCGTGTATCGTCGTGTATCGTCGTGTATCGTCGTGTATCGTCGTGTATCGTCGTGTATCGTCGTGTATCGTGTATCGTCGTGTATCGTCGTGTATCGTCGTGTATCGTGTATCGTTGTGTATCGTGTATCGACGTGTATCGTCGTGTATCGTCGTGTATCGTGTATCGTCGTGTATCGTGTATCGTGTATCGTGTATCGTAGTGTATCGTGTATCGTGTATCGTCGTGTATCGTGTATCGTGTATCGTGTATCGTGTATCGTGTATCGTCGTGTATCGTCGTGTATCGTCGTGTATCGTCGTGTATCGTAGTGTATCGTGTATCGTCGTATATCGTATATCGTGTATCGTGTATCGTGTAACGTCGTGTATCGTCGTGTATCGTCGTGTATCGTTGTGTATCGTGTATCGTGTGTCGTGTATCGTCGTGTATCGTGTATCGTGTATCGTCGTGTATCGTCGTGTATCGTGTATCGTGTGTCGTGTATCGTGTATCGACGTGTATCGTGTATCGTGTGTCGTGTATCGTGTATCGACGTGTATCGTCGTGTATCGTCGTGTATCGTGTATCGTCGTGTATCGTCGTGTATCGTGTATCGTGTATCGTGTATCGTGTATCGTAGTGTATCGTGTATCGTGTATCGTCGTGTATCGTAGTGTATCGTGTATCGTGTATCGTGTATCGTAGTGTATCGTCGTGTATCGTCGTGTATCGTCGTGTATCGTGTATCGTCGTGTATCGTCGTGTATCGTGTATCGTGTATCGTAGTGTATCGTGTATCGTGTATCGTGTATCGTCGTGTATCGTCGTGTATCGTCGTATATCGTGTATCGTGTATCGTGTAACGTCGTGTATCGTGTATCGTGTATCGTCGTGTATCGTCGTGTATCGTCGTGTATCGTTGTGTATCGTGTGTCGTGTATCGTCGTGTATCGTGTATCGTGTATCGTGTATCGTCGTGTATCGTCGTGTATCGTCGTGTATCGTCGTGTATCGTGTATCGTCGTGTATCGTAGTGTATCGTCGTATATCGTGTATCGTGTATCGTGTATCGTGTATCGTGTATCGTCGTGTATCGTCGTGTATCGTCGTGTATCGTCGTGTATGGTTGTGTATCGTGTATCGTGTGTCGTGTATCGTCGTGTATCGTGTATCGTCGTGTATCGTGTATCGTGTATCGTGTATCGTCGTGTATCGTGTATCGTGTGTCGTGTATCGTGTATCGTCGTGTATCGTCGTGTATCGTCGTGTATCGTGTATCGTCGTGTATCGTCGTGTATCGTGTATCGTGTATCGTGTATCGTCGTGTATCGTCGTGTATCGTCCTATATCGTGTATCGTGTATCGTGTATCGTGTAACGTCGTGTATCGTGTATCGTCGTGTATCGTAGTGTATCGTGTATCGTCGTATATCGTATATCGTGTATCGTGTATCGTGTAACGTCGTGTATCGTCGTGTATCGTGTATCGTCGTGTATCGTGTATCGTGTGTCGTGTATCGTGTATCGTGTATCGTAGTGTATCGTGTATCGTGTATCGTGTATCGTGTATCGTCGTGTATCGTCGTGTATCGTGTATCGTGTGTCGTGTATCGTCGTGTATCGTGTATCGTGTATCGTGTATCGTCGTGTATCGTCGTGTATCGTCGTGTATCGTCGTGTATCGTGTATCGTCGTGTATCGTCGTGTATCGTGTATCGTGTATCGTAGTGTATCGTGTATCGTGTATCGTGTATCGTCGTGTATCGTCGTGTATCGTCGTGTATCGTCGTATATCGTGTATCGTGTATCGTGTATCGTGTATCGTGTATCGTCGTGTATCGTCGTGTATCGTCGTGTATGGTTGTGTATCGTGTATCGTGTGTCGTGTATCGTCGTGTATCGTGTATCGTCGTGTATCGTGTATCGTGTATCGTCGTGTATCGTCGTGTATCGTCGTATATCGTGTATCGTGTATCGTGTAACGTCGTGTATCGTGTATCGTGTATCGTCGTGTATCGTCGTGTATCGTCGTGTATCGTTGTGTATCGTGTGTCGTGTATCGTCGTGTATCGTGTATCGTGTATCGTGTATCGTCGTGTATCGTCGTGTATCGTCGTGTATCGTCGTGTATCGTGTATCGTCGTGTATCGTCGTGTATCGTGTATCGTGTATCGTCGTGTATCGTCGTGTATCGTCGTGTATCGTTGTGTATCGTGTGTCGTGTATCGTCGTGTATCGTGTATCGTGTATCGTGTATCGTCGTGTATCGTCGTGTATCGTCGTGTATCGTCGTGTATCGTGTATCGTCGTGTATCGTCGTGTATCGTGTATCGTGTATCGTGTATCGTAGTGTATCGTGTATCGTGTATCGTGTATCGTCGTGTATCGTCGTGTATCGTCGTGTATCGTCGTATATCGTGTATCGTGTATCGTGTATCGTGTATCGTGTATCGTCGTGTATCGTCGTGTATCGTCGTGTATCGTCGTGTATCGTCGTGTATCGTCGTGTATCGTGTATCGTCGTGTATCGTCGTGTATCGTGTATCGTGTATCGTGTATCGTCGTGTATCGTGTATCGTGTATCGTGTATCGTCGTGTATCGTCGTGTATCGTCGTGTATCGTCGTATATCGTGTATCGTGTATCGTGTATCGTGTATCGTGTATCGTCGTGTATCGTCGTGTATCGTCGTGTATCGTCGTGTATGGTTGTGTATCGTGTATCGTGTGTCGTGTATCGTCGTGTATCGTGTATCGTCGTGTATCGTGTATCGTGTATCGTGTATCGTGTATCGTCGTGTATCTTCGTGTATCGTCGTGTATCGTGTATCGTGTGTCGTGTATCGTGTATCGTGTATCGTAGTGTATCGTGTATCGTCGTGTATCGTCGTGTATCGTCGTGTATCGTCGTGTATCGTCGTATATCGTGTATCGTGTATCGTGTATCGTGTATCGTGTATCGTCGTGTATCGTCGTGTATCGTCGTGTATCGTCGTGTATCGTCGTGTATCGTCGTGTATCGTGTATCGTCGTGTATCGTCGTGTATCGTGTATCGTGTATCGTGTATCGTAGTGTATCGTGTATCGTGTATCGTGTATCGTCGTGTATCGTCGTGTATCGTCGTGTATCGTCGTATATCGTGTATCGTGTATCGTGTATCGTGTATCGTGTATCGTCGTGTATCGTCGTGTATCGTCGTGTATCGTCGTGTATGGTTGTGTATCGTGTATCGTGTGTCGTGTATCGTCGTGTATCGTGTATCGTCGTGTATCGTGTATCGTGTATCGTGTATCGTGTATCGTCGTGTATCTTCGTGTATCGTCGTGTATCGTGTATCGTGTGTCGTGTATCGTGTATCGTGTATCGTAGTGTATCGTGTTTCGTGTATCGTCGATAGATCAGGGACATTTATAGATCAGGTAATCTAGATAATAGATAATCTAGATAATAGATAATCAAGATATTCTAGATGATCTAGATAATAGATAATTGTGTGTGTGTGTGTGTTCCATTTTGCAGTATCACCTTCCCTCAAAACAAAATCTATTATTCAAGCTGGTTCTTGAATTAACGCGAATAAGATTACTTCGAACTACTATTGTTCTGTCACTTTTCGCAAGTGCTCCTATACAAAGTACCACCGGTCTAGTTTTATACCGGTCTAGTATATATACCTATCAAACAGCACAAATCCTCCCCCATCCTTCCCCAGTCATCCTCATTCCCCGAACCCGAACCCGAACCCGAACCCGAGCCCGAGCCCGAACCCGAACCCGAACCCGAGCCCGAGCCCGAGCCCGAACCCGAACCCGAACCCGAGCCCGAGTCCGAACCCGAACCCGAGCCCGAGCCCGAGCCCGAACCCGAACCCGAGCCCGAACCCGAGCCCGAACCCGAACCCGAACCCGAACCCGAACCCGAGCCCGAACCCGAACCCGAGCCCGAGCCCGAACCCGAACCCGAGCCCGAGCCCGAACCCGAGCCCGAGCCCGAGCCCGAACCCGAACCCGAACCCGAACCCGAACCCGAGCCCGAGCCCGAGCCCGAACCCAAACCCGAACCCGAGCCCGAGCCCGAGCCCGAGCCCGAACCCGAGCCCGAGCCCGAACCCGTACCCGAGCACGAGCCCGAACCCGAGCCCGAGCCCGAACCCGAACCCGAACCCGAGCCCGAACCCGAACCCGAACCCGAGCCCGAGCCCGAACCCGAACCCGAACCCGAGCCCGAGCCCGAACCCGAACCCGAACCCGAACCCGAACCCTGAACGGCTCGGGTTCGGGTTCGGGCTCGGGCTCGGGTTCGGGTTCGGGTTCGGGTTCGGGCTCGGGTTCGGGTTCGGGTTCGGGCTCGGGCTCGGGCTCGGGTTCGGGCTCGGGTTCGGGCTCGGGTTCGGGCTCGTGCTCGGGTACGGGTTCGGGCTCGGGCTCGGGTTCGGGCTCGGGCTCGGGCTCGGGCTCGGGCTCGGGTTCGGGTTCGGGTTCGGGTTCGGGCTCGGGCTCGGGTTCGGGTTCGGGCTCGGGCTCGGGTTCGGGCTCGGGCTCGGGCTCGGGCTCGGGTTCGGGCTCGGGTTCGGGCTCGGGTTCGGGCTCGGGTTCGGGCTCGTGCTCGGGTACGGGTTCGGGCTCGGGCTCGGGTTCGGGCTCGGGCTCGGGCTCGGGCTCGGGTTCGGGTTTGGGTTCGGGCTCGGGCTCGGGCTCGGGTTCGGGTTCGGGTTCGGGTTCGGGCTCGGGCTCGGGTTCGGGTTCGGGCTCGGGCTCGGGTTCGGGCTCGGGCTCGGGTTCGGGTTCGGGCTCGGGCTCGGGTTCGGGTTCGGGCTCGGGTTCGGGTTCGGGTTCGGGCTCGGGCTCGGGCTCGGGTTCGGGCTCGGGCTCGGGTTCGGGTTCGGGCTCGGGTTCGGGCTCGGGTTCGGGTTCGGGTTCGGGTTCGGGCTCGGGCTCGGGCTCGGGTTCGGGCTCGGGTTCGGGTTCGGGGAATGAGGATGACTGGGGAAGGATGGGGGACGATTTGGCTGTTTGATAGGTATATATACTAGACCGGTATAAAACTAGACCTATACTTTGTATAGGAGAACTTGCGAAAAGTGACAGAACAAGTAGTTCGAAGTAATCTTATTCGCGTTAATTCAAGAACCAGCTTGAATAATAGATTTTTCACACACACACACACACACACACACACACACACACACACACACACACACACACACACACACACACACACACACACACACACACACACACACACACACACACACACACACACACACACACACACACACACACACACACACACACACACACACACACACACACACACACACACACACACACACACACACACACACACACACACACACACACACACACACACACACACACACACACACACACACACACACACACACACACACACACACACACACACACACACACACACACACACACACACACACACACACACACACACACACACACACACACACACACACACACACACACACACACACACACACACACACACACACACACACACACACACACACACACACACACACACACACACACACACACACACACACACACACACACACACACACACACACACACACACACACACACACACACACACACACACACACACACACACACACACACACACACACACACACACACACACACACACACACACACACACACACACACACACACACACACACACACACACACACACACACACACACACACACACACACACACACACACACACACACACACACACACACACACACACACACACACACACACACACACACACACACACACACACACACACACACACACACACACACACACACACACACACACACACACACACACACACACACACACACACACACACACACACACACACACACACACACACACACACACACACACACACACACACACACACACACACACACACACACACACACACACACACACACACACACACACACACACACACACACACACACACACACACACACACACACAGATCTATAAATGTCCCTGATACACGAAGATACACGACACACGATACACGATACACGACGATACACGACGATACACGACGATACACGATACACGATACACGATACACGATACACGATACACGATACACGACGATACACGATACTAGACGATACACGATACACGACGATACACGACGATACACGATACACGACACAAGATACACGATACACGACGATACACGAAGATACACGACGATACACGACACACGATACACGATGATACACGATACACGATACACGATACACGACGATACACGACGATACACGACGATACACGACGATACACGACGCTACACGACGATACACGATACACGATACACGATACACGACGATACACGACGATACACGATACACGATACACGATACACGATACACGATACACGACGATACACGATACACGATACACGACGATACACGACGATACACGACGATACACGACGATACACGATACACGATACACGATACACGATACACGATACACGATACACGACGATACACGATACTAGACGATACACGATACACGACGATACACGACGATACACGATACACGACACAAGATACACGATACACGACGATACACGAAGATACACGACGATACACGACACACGATACACGATGATACACGATACACGATACACGATACACGACGATACACGACGATACACGACGATACACGACGATACACGACGCTACACGACGATACACGATACACGATACACGATACACGACGATACACGACGATACACGATACACGATACACGATACACGATACACGATACACGACGATACACGATACACGATACACGACGATACACGACGATACACGACGATACACGACGATACACGATACACGATACACTACGATACACGATACACGACACAAGATACACGATACACGACGATACACGAAGATACACGACGATACACGACACACGATACACGATGATACACGATACACGATACACGATACACGACGATACACGACGATACACGACGATACACGACGATACACGACGCTACACGACGATACACGATACACGATACACGATACACGACGATACACGACGATACACGATACACGATACACGATACACGATACACGATACACGACGATACACGATACACGATACACGACGATACACGACGATACACGACGATACACGACGATACACGATACACGATACACTACGATACACGATACACGATACACGACGATACACGATACACGACGATACACAACGATACACGACGATACACGATACACGACACACGATACACGATACACGACGATACACGACGATACACGATACACGATACACGATACACGACGATACACGACGATACACGATACACGATACACGATACACGATACACGATACACGACGATACACGATACACGACACACGACGATACACGACGATACACGACGATACACGACGATACACGACGATACACGACGATACACGATACACTACGATACACGATACACGATACACGATACACGACGATACACGATACACGACGATACACGACGATACACGACGATACACGACGATACACGATACACGATACACGATACACGACGATACACGACGATACACGATACACGATACACGATACACGATACACGATACACGACGATACACGATACACGATACACGATACACGACGATACACGAAGATACACGATATACGATACACGATACACGACGATACACGATACACGACGATACACGACGATACACGACGATACACGATACACGATACACTACGATACACGATACACGATACACGATACACGACGATACACGATACACGACGATACACAACGATACACGACGATACACGATACACGACACACGATACACGATACACGACGATACACGAAGATACACGACGATACACGACACACGATACACGACGATACACGACACACGATACACGATACACGACGATACACGACGATACACGATACACGATACACGATACACGATACACGACGATACACGACGATACACGATACACGACACACGACGATACACGACGATACACGACGATACACGACGATACACGACGATACACGATACACGATACACTACGATACACGATACACGATACACGACGATACACGATACACGACGATACACGACGATACACGACGATACACGATACACGACACACGATACACGATACACGACGATACACGAAGATACACGACGATACACGACACACGATACACGACGATACACGACACACGATACACGATACACGACGATACACGACGATACACGACGATACACGATACACGATACACGATACACGATACACGATACACGACGATACACGACGATACACGATACACGACACACGACGATACACGACGATACACGACGATACACGATACACGATACACGATACACGATACACGATACACGACGATACACGATACACGATACACGATACACGACGATACACGACGATACACGACGATACACGACGATACACGACGATACACGATACACGATACACTACGATACACGATACACGATACACGATACACGACGATACACGATACACGACGATACACAACGATACACGACGATACACGATACACGACACACGATACACGATACACGACGATACACGAAGATACACGACGATACACGACACACGATACACGATACACGACGATACACGACGATACACGATACACGATACACGATACACGATACACGACGATACACGACGATACACGATACACGACACACGACGATACACGACGATACACGACGATACACGACGATACACGACGATACACGACGATACACGATACACGACACACGACGATACACGACGATACACGACGATACACGACGATACACGACGATACACGACGATACACGATACACGATACACTACGATACACGATATACGATACACGAAGATACACGACGATACACGACGATACACGACGATACACGATACACGACACACGACGATACACGACGATACACGACGATACACGACGATACACAACGATACACGACGATACACGATACACGACACACGATACACGATACACGACGATACACGAAGATACACGACGATACACGACACACGATACACGACGATACACGACACACGATACACGATACACGACGATACACGACGATACACGATACACGATACACGATACACGATACACGACGATACACGACGATACACGATACACGACACACGACGATACACGACGATACACGACGATACACGACGATACACGACGATACACAATACACGATACACTACGATACACGATACACGATACACGACGATACACGATACACGACGATACACGACGATACACGACGATACACGATACACGACACACGATACACGATACACGACGATACACGAAGATACACGACGATACACGACACACGATACACGACGATACACGACACACGATACACGATACACGACGATACACGACGATACACGACGATACACGATACACGATACACGATACACGATACACGATACACGACGATACACGACGATACACGATACACGACACACGACGATACACGACGATACACGACGATACACGACGATACACGATACACGACACACGATACACGATACACGACGATACACGAAGATACACGACGATACACGATACACGACGATACACGACGATACACGACGATACACGATACACGATACACGATACACGACGTTACACGATACACGATACACGATATACGACGATACACGACGATACACAACGATACACGACGATACACGACGATACACGACGATACACGACGATACACGACGATACACGACGATACACGATACACGATACACTACGATACACGATACACGATACACTACGATACACGATACACGATACACGATACACGACGATACACGACGATACACGACGATACACGATACACGATACACGATACACGACGATACACGACTCACGATACACGATACACGACGATACACGACGATACACGACGATACACGACGATACACGACACACGACGATACGACAGGGACATTTATACGTCAGGGACATTTAATCTAGATAATCTAGATAATAGATAATCTAGATAATAGATAATCTAGATAGTAGATAATCTAGATAATCTAGATAATAGATAATCTAGATAACAATATAGCTTCCTTTTTTATAGAAGATATTTTTTTCTGTACACTTTTTGCAAAAAAGGGCTCTGTACGGGACACCGCAATAATTCAGAGAACATTTCAACGCAAAGAGCATCAGGAAATATTGCTTCCTCGCTAAATGAAACCCGAGTAGCCGCATCGAAAAATCCAGCCATTTAATAAAATACCAGAAGCGAAAGCCCTATCAACACATTTCATATTCGTAATTCAAATGTGCAAATCGTACATTATGAAAATAACTTCATTCATATTAAAGACTACCAGCACCGACGAGTTACTATTAAAGACCGCCAGCCCCTGTGCTATTCAGCGAGACCAGTAACCGGGCGCGACCGGGCGCGGGGATAACGTGGAACTTACAGTGATCTGATATACCACATAGCTAAAAGTTCCACCACCGACGAGATACTCGTCGGTGATTCCGCGCTCTCTACCTAAATAGAACATTTGCTCAAAAAACTAGGTAAATGGATTTAGTCCCGCAAATATTCAATAAAACTAGACCGGTGGTACTTTGTATAGGAGCACTTGCGAAAAGTAAGATACTAGTTGTAAGATACTAGAAGTTCTTACAAATAGAGGATAATACCGATTGCCCAGGTCTCACCACGAGGAGGTTGCTGCGCAAGAGACCCGGAAAGGGAGTCGGAACGAATTCAATATTCCTTCTGGCTCCCTTTCCTAACTACGAGGAACTTATATTAACGCAAAAAGTCGAGTAATTATTGCGGAGCAAAAGGTGTGAATCGGAGAAGAAGTCTCCGATCCACGGGGGACTTAAGGCGAATCAGAGCAGAAGGCCCTGATTCTTTCAAAGAGAGAATCAAGTGCGAACCAGAGCAGAAGGCTCTGGTTCGGGGGTGACGCGACGCGTACAATGCTTGCAGCCCAACTCCAATCAGTAACGATACCCGACGTGTCCTCACCAAGAGCAATGGCCAAGAGACGTGTTCAAATCGTATCCCACTTCTCAAGCAACCACCTGCCACCTTCGGTGAACGTGGGTGGAATTACCGAAAGAGAGTGTGGAATACAGAAATGAACACTATCTCTCAACCACATACTCTCAATGGATCTTCGTCGAATACCGGTACCAACTGGTCAGGTACATACAAGCAAGGTCCGACACAGCAGAAGGCTGTGTCGAAGGAAAAAAAACGAGGCGAGGAAAGTTAAGTTACGGCAATAATTACTCGACATATTTATCGTCGTTGAAAATAACACATTAATAACTAACGCACGCACGCACGCACGCGAGCCGAGCAATTATGGAGGCAAAAAATCTAAATCGGAAAACGAGGGAAGAATCAAAGCAGAAGGCCTTGATTCGCAAAGAACAAAACATGAACCAGAGCAGAAGGCTCTGGTTCGGGGGTGACGCTAAGAAAATAATTGCTCGGCAAATCGAACTATATTTAAAAAAAAACTACGCGGCGGTCTTCCTCGATGTCCTGGTCCTGGTCCTGGTCCTTGATGTCCTCGTCCTTGATGGAAACCTAAAAGCTGAAACAAACTAAAATAATTATTAGACACAATAAATGAAACAAATTCCCGCACCTACGAGTTCAAGGCTAACCCACCAGCGCACAAGAGCCAAGCTAACCCCGAACCCGAGTTGCGGGCAACAAGCGCATCGGGGCCCCAGGGACGCGACACCCCGTACTCACTCACGGACAGAGAGACAGTCCGTGAGTGAGCCCCTGAGGGTCCTCTGACCGGAGGAATACCAATTTAAAACGAGAAATACTGACGACGACGATGAGGCAAAATGCGATGAGATGCAACTATAAACTATAAAACCCGTACACGAGTACGGCCTGCATATATCGCAAACGAGTGCGAATCTAACCAGCTCACGAGAGCCAAACTAACCCCGCACACGTGTGCGGCCTATAGGCGCTTCGGGTAGCCCCGGGGTCGCGACACCCCGTACTCACTCACGGTTTCCCTATCCGTGAGTGAGCCCCTGAGGGAAATTTCAATTAACATATGAGAAATAATAAACGACGGTGTTCGTTGAATTAGCAATTGACGGAGTTAAATTGTTGAAGGTTGGGCCAAGACTAAAGAAAGGAATCATTGAAGTACCCTTCACCCACCTCGAGCTAGCTAATAGTAAATTCACACACAATTCAATTAAATACCCAAGTTTTTACATTTAGCAAGTCTTAAATTCTACTATACAATGTTATCGGAAATTCTAAATGTGCAGCTATTAGCTCGATATTATCCACTATTTGTAAGATACCAGAAGTTCTGACAAATAGAGGATAATACCGATTGCCCAGGTCTCACCACGAGGAGGTTGCTGCACAAGAGACCCGGAAAGGGAGTCAGAACGAATACAATATTCCTTCTGGCTTCCTTTCCTAACAACGACGAACTTATATTAACGCAGTATGTCGAGTAATTATTGCGGAGCAAAAGGTGTGAATCGGAGAAGAAGTCTCCGATCCACGGGGGACAAAAGGCGAATCAGGCAGAAGGCTCTGATTCTTTCGAAGAGAGAAACAAAAGCGAACCAGAGCAGAGGGCTCTGGTTCAAGGGTGATGACGCGACGCGTACAATGCTTGCAGCCCAACTCCAGCCAGCAACGATACCCGGACGTGTCCTCACCAAGAGCGATGGCCAAGAGACGTGTTCAAACGATATCCCATTTACTCCTAAAACCACCTGCCACCAGACAACGAAACGTTGAGGTGGCTCGGGTGGTATTACGAAAGAGAGGATTTTTCACTTAACAGTGTAACACGATGAACACTGTCTCTCAACCACCCACTCTCAATGTATCTACGCCGAATACCGGTACCAACTGGTCTGGTACATACAAGCAAGGTCCGACACAGCAGAAGGCTGTGTCGAAGTCAAACAAACGAGCCGAGCAAAGAGAAGTTACGGCAATAATTACTCGACATATTTACAACGACGATAGACAATCTTAATAATTAACGCACGCACGCAAATCGAGCAATTATGTCGGCAAATAAACTAAGTCGCACAAGAGAGAAAAATCAAAGCAGAAGGCTTTGATTCGCAAGGAAGAAACATGAACCAGAACAGAAGGCTCTGGTTCGGGGGTGACACTAAGACAATAATTGCTCAGCAAATATAATTAACTAAAAATACGCTGTAGTCTTCATAGGTGTGTCCTCTTCATTCGATGTATCCTCTTCGTTCGATGTATCCTCTTCGTTCGATGTATCCTCTTCGTTCGATGTATCCTCTTCGTTCGATGTATTCTCTTCGTTCGATGTATCCTTTTCGTTAGATGTGTCCTCTTCGTCGACGTTAGAAATAAAAACGACGATGATGAAACTATGAGCCCCGTACTCGAGTACAGCCTACATAGGTAGCTCGCATACGAGTGCAAATCTAACCAGCTCTCGAGAGCCAAACTAACCCCCCCTACCAAGAGGAACTTGTGAAACTTCAGAACCAAATTTCAATTCGAAATCGAGAAACGAAGATTCGATGAGAAGCAACTATGAACTCCGTACACGAGTTCGAATCTAACCAGCTCACGAGAGCCAACCTAACGCCAGCTCACGAGAGCCAAACTAACCCCGCACACGAGTGCGGCCTATAGGCGCTTCGGGTAGCCCCGGGGACGCGAGACCCCGTACTCACTCACGGGCTCCCTATCCGTGAGTGAGCCCCTGAGGGACATTTCAATTAAGATATGAGAAATAATAAACGACGGTTTTCGTTGATTTAACATTTGATGGAGAGAATTGTTGAAGGTGGGCAAAGGGAGACCAAAGAAAGCTTTAAAGTACCTTTGACCCACCTCGAGATAGCTTATAGTAAATTCACATACAATTCAATTAAATACACAAATTGTTATACTTAGCATGTCTTACATTCTAGTATACAATATAAACGGAAATTCTAAGTGTGCAGCTATTAGCTCGATATTATCCTCTATTTGTAAGATACCAGAAGTTCTGACAAATAGAGGATAATACCGATTGCCCAGGTCTCACCACGAGGAGGTTGCTGCACAAGAGACCCGGAAAGGGAGTCAGAACGAATACAATATTCCTTCTGGCTTCCTTTCCTAACAACGACGAACTAATATTAACGCAGTATGTCGAGTAATTATTGCGGAGCAAAAGGTGTGAATCGGAGAAGAAGTCTCCGATCCACGGGGGACAAAAGGCGAATCAGGCAGAAGGCTCTGATTCTTTCGAAGAGAGAAACAAAAGCGAACCAGAGCAGAGGGCTCTGGTTCAAGGGTAACGCGACGCGTACAATGCTTGCAGCCCAACTCCAGCCAGCAACGATACCCGGACGTGTCCTCACCAAGAGCGATAGCAGAGAGACGTGTTCAAACGATATCCCATTTACTCCTAAAACCACCTGCCACCAGACAACGAAACGTTGAGGTGGCTCGGGTGGTATTACAAAAGAGAGGATTTTTCACTTAACAGTGTAACACGATGAACACTGTCTCTCAACCACCCACTCTCAATGTATCTACGCCGAATACCGGTACCAACTGGTCTGGTACATACAAGCAAGGTCCGACACAGCAGAGGGCTGTGTCAGAGTCAAAAAATCGAGCCGAGCAAAGTGAAGTTACGGCAATAATTACTCGACATATTTACAACGACGATAGACAATCTTAACAATTAACGCACGCACGCAAGCCAAGCAAATATTGTCAGCAAATAAACTAAATCGCAATAAAGGGAAGAATCAGAGCAGAAGGCTTTGATTCGCAAAGAAGAAACATGAACCAGAGCAGAAGGCTCTGGATAGGGGTGACGCTAAGACAATAATTGCTCAGCAAATATAATTAACTTAAAAATACGCCGCAGTCTTCGTTGGTGTGTTCTCTTCATTCGATGTATCCTCTTCGTTCGATGTATGTTCTTCGATCGATGTATCCTGTTCGTTCGATGTATGTTCTTCGATCGATGTATCCTCTTCGTTCGATGTATGTTCTTCTATCGATGTATCCTCTTCGTTCGATGTATGTTCTTCGATCGATGTATCCTCTTCGTTCGATGTATGTTCGTCGACGTTAGAAATAAAAATGACGATGATTAAGATGCGACGGGATGAAACTATGAACCCCGTACACGAGTACGGCCTACATACCTCGCACACGAGTGCAAATCTAACCAGCTCTCAAGAGCCAAATTAACCCCGCATACCAAGAGGAACTTGTGAAACTTCAGAACCAAATTTCAATTAGAAATCGAGAAACGAAGATTCGATGAGAAGCAACTATGAACTCCGTACACGAGTTCGAATCTAGCCAGCTCACGAGAGCCCAAGTAACCCCGCACATGAGTGCGGCCTATAGGCGCTTCGGGTAGCCCCGGGGACGCGAGACCCCGTACTCACTCACGGCCTCCCTATCCGTGAGTGAGCCCCTGAGGGACATTTCAATTAAGATATGAGAAATAATAAACGACGGTGTTCGTTGAATTGACAGTTACGGAGAAAATTGTTGAAGGTGGGCCAAGGGTAATCAACAGAAGCATGTTAGAACCCTTGGCCCACCCTATGCTGTAAAGCACATAACACTCGCAAATAAAAATAAAATTGTTGAGACTTACCATTGTTGAAAGTGGTGCAGGTGGAGTAGACTAGTCAGCAAGGCGAATAAACACTTGGCAGCCTCTGGTTAGTCACTGGTCAGCCAGGTGGTCAGTCACTGGTAAATCACGGGTCAGCCAGGTGGTCAGTCACTCGTAAATCACTCGTATATCCATCGTAAATCACTCGTAAAACACTCGTAATTCACATGTAATTCACATGTAATTCACTTGTAATTCACTTGTAATTCACTTGTAAGTCAATTGTAATCCACTTGTAATCCACTTGGAATTCACTTGGAATTCACTTGGAATTCACTTGTAATTCACTTGTAATTCACTTGTAATTCACTTGTAATTCACTTGTAATTCACTTGTAATTCACTTGTAATTCACTTGGAATTCACTTGGAATTCACTTGGAATTCACTTGGAATTCACTTGGAATTCACTCGGAATTCACTTGTAATTCACTTGGAATTCACTTGGAAATCAAGCACTGGTAAATCTCTGATCAGTCACTGGTCACTCCCAGGGCGGTCTCTGGTCAGGCTCTGGTCCTCCCCAGGTCCTCTCCTGGTCCCGGCGCCCGAGCGCTCCTGCCGGAATCCCTGGCCCGTCTGACTGACTGAGCGCGCTCGCCGAGTTCAGGCGCGCGCACCTTTGTAGCGATGCGCAACTCCCCCCGCTCCATCTAATATCGATCGATTTCGATCGTCGTGATAGTAATTATTGATAAATTTATTATTTCTGTCTGTTTAATGTTTATAACAATTCCATTTGCCAACGATGTCGACAAGCACCCTCTTGACCACCTTGCCCTTTAATTTTTTAGTACAAGTAGGTAATAGAACTCGAGGTACAGAATAACTTTTAAACCATGAGCATTCGTACGTATTAATTTATTCAACACAATACACTGACAAATTTATTATTTCGAACTGGTTAATATTTACAATTATTCCTTTTACCAACGATGTCGACAAGCACTCCCTTCACATTTTTTCCATGTAATTTTTTACAGTAAAGTCTTGATCTAACTCTTGATCTTACTCTGTTTTTCAATATACTTCTGTTCCCACAGATCGATTTTTGGAACAATTATGTATAAAAACAAGTGAAGGAAATAATGCTCGTTTATGAAATATTTTTATATTAAAAATTGAGGTATCTCATATGAAATTTGAAGTGTTACGTACAATATTTCTTGGAATTTTTTGTCCTTGATATTAGTTTTGATTTTAATATTTTAGAAATCAACCCCAAAATATTGTCTGAAATATTTGAATACGTTCGTCGGAGAATGTAACATTTCATGATAACCGATATGGTTCCGTGATGATTCACCTTTTCACCGAGAAGAATCTCCTCAGTGGTCTTCTACACCGACGAGATGTCGTCGGTGGCTTTCTGTTTCTTACTCTGGCGGCAATATATCCTAGAGGGCGTAAGAGAACGTCAAAATTTGTTTGACGACGCGATGTCCCATAAGGCTGACAGTCTTTAACAGTATCTCGTCGGTGGTAGTGGCACTGTCGACCCCGGGCGTAAGCACTATCGTCTTCCTCTCTGATACATATAAACATCACAGACTTAAGATGTGTAGACATGTAAATACATAATAAGTCTTACAAAACTAACTGTTGTTATGTCATAACAAGGTAACTGACAGATCGTGTGGGATAACATGTCGGATAACTGGCGGTTACCTTCTGAACCTGACATGTAGTTAATAGTTCCGCCGTTCATGCATAGATGGCGCAACGAGGGAGTTATATCTGTCCTTCTCGCACTATCCAGTTCTCCTTGCCTTACACTTTACACATTAGTTAGATATATGAGGTAACTTGTAAGCAAATATTCTACACAAAAATTCTTAATAACTACTATACCACAGATAAAGTTTGAACAAAATTCTTGCTAGATCCATTCTCACTTCTCCAATTGCGAAGCCATCAGGGCCAAATGCTACGGGCCCCGCGCTTCTGGGGGCCCCGCACCATGAGCAAAAAATGTTTAGCTTGTAAAATTTTGTAACGTTTGGCCAAAAATCAACTTTTAGATATCGACTTTTAGTGAACGGATTCTTGTTTCTAAATGTCCATATATCTAAAATATAAAATGAGAAATGGATTATAGAATTAGAAATGATGTTTTTCGAGCAGATTGTGCTCCACGGGCGCTTCATCGAAGAGGCGCCAATACATTAACGTGCAAGGGCGTCCGACGATGCCAGGGGCACAGATATTTTTTGCTATAACAATAAAAAAAAGGTCATTCATTGTGTCTGTGTAAGCGTGGGGTCCCGTCATAACATTTGCTACGGGCTCCGCGCTGGCTTAATCCGGCACTGAAAGCCATTATTCATGCTAGGGTACTGCTTTCTATTTTTAATATTTCCTGTAATTTAGGCTATCAATTACTGATATTTACAGCCAGAGGAAATAGCCTGAACTGTAACGAATGTTCCTATTGCATTTACGAATTGATTTTGTGTCAAATGAATTAATTATTAACGATTTCTGGGAGGCTTGTTTAATTTACCAATCCCCGTAGTGTGTATGACAAGGAGAGGATGAGCGTGCGACAAGGACGGAGCGAGTCACGATTGTGCCACCTACTTTCAAAGCGCTGCTGATCCCCTGATACTTACTCCTGATAACATGAAACTGTCAGAAAATTCATTAATAACTCGCTTCCCGTTATTAATATAATAACAATTTATGATTGAAGAATGTACAATGAACATGCAGCAACTTTCACAGTACATTATGATTTACAATTAGTTTATAGTTAAATAGTTATTAATGATTCTTCGAACGCTTAGCCTGACATAACCTCAAATTATTTCAAACATTCTCCATAAATAATTAATCTTCCGACTCCAGAGACATCATTTGTGAACGCTTTCAATAAAAGAATCTATAATGATGTCTTCACTATATTCTCAATCTGATTGTGTAAAGGTCTGATGCCTAATTACTGAAGAATTAATGATTTATGAGTTGGTGGCATGTCGTATGTGTCTGTCCTTGTTGCACACTATACGTCTCCTTGTCTTACACATTACAAGCACCGGAGAAACAAGTACCCTCAGCAAAAATTGATAATTACTAATTAAACACGAACCTGATCTATACAAAATTGCTACTGGGTTGTTGCTAGAAGTCCATTCTAGCTTCTTCGTTCCTAAATCTTCACAAATTATGTCTAAAGTGTCAGAAAATAATTTATTTGTAAGATGGTGTCAATATTTTGAAGTTAATTTCTAGACAGTGATCCGGATAATTGTTAATAACTATTTAACTACTATCAAAATCCAATCAAAAACTATACGTGAAAGTAGCAGAAGGTCCGCCTCGTATTCCCCAATCGCTAAAGTTTATAAATTGTTGCTGAGAATGGATTAATTAATGAATTATCGATTGATTTAATAGATGAGTGAGAGCGGTTAATGTCTGTTCTTGTTGCACTACGTAAATTGCATAAGTCTGTCCTTGTCGGATACCTCCTTGCTTCTCTGTATGCCTAATACTTACCAGGAGATTCGAAGCGCCGCGAAAAAGGAGGTGGCACGAGCGAGGTCATTTCTGTCCTTGAAATTAGTTCACAATCCCGCCACCATAGATGGCGCCACTGCCGCGCCACTGTTTCTATATCTATCCTTGCCGTACAATCGACCCTACTTTGTCTTACACATTAGGAGCATTGGAGAAACAAGTACCCCTTGCAAAAATTGTTAATCATTAATTAAATACGGGCCTGATCTTTACAAA
The DNA here is from genome assembly GCA_916610255.1 of Lasioglossum lativentre. Classification (NCBI taxonomy): domain Eukaryota; kingdom Metazoa; phylum Arthropoda; class Insecta; order Hymenoptera; family Halictidae; genus Lasioglossum; species Lasioglossum lativentre. The sequence goes on along the minus strand of OU744355.1, from coordinate 32,698,918 downwards.
ATTGTTACAGGATTGTTGCTAGAGGCTGGGTAGTGGATGCTAGAGTTTGCCAGCTATTCTAACTTCCTCGACACTGTAAAAACTACTTGTAATTAAATCAAAGAATTCGTTATGGATGCTGTAGCTTAGTGGCTTAAGGGGGATGGTGTAAGAATGAGAACAATTTTAATATTACATCGTATAAGGTATATTATTTATTATATCTTATTTACATTCAACATCGTCTTGACAACACCATAGGAAAAATGTTTTTAGACACATTCCAAAATTTGTCGACATTAACTCTCTTATTGCATCTGTTGCGCTTTGTCGCATTGTCTTTTCTTTTATTATTTTTTTTTGTTTTCGCACATACTTTTCTTACAATGAATCGAGGACACACGGTGGCGATTTCGCTGAACCAATCTGCTTGTGAAAACTCAGTTCGACGAGTATACATAAATTATGATGCGTGTACGTGTGATAGTTATGAATGCGAGCTATTTATAATATATACGGGACGGTACCTGTGTGCTTTGTCTTCTCGCGAATTCTCGATATTATAACAGTTTTCGTTTACTTTTACATTTTTCGTTTCTCTTGTTTTTACTTTTAATCCCATAAAACTTCTTTCTTTCGTATGCTTTTCGTTTGTTTTCGAAGCAGGTACATTGATAAAGTTCGCTGTAAAAAGACCGGTGTGGTTGGCAATAGAAAGAAACGGAAACGAAAAGAAAAACATAATCGGAGGGAGAATGAAACGACGCGCCACGTAGGTCGCTCACCGAGAAGAAAAAAAGAGACAAATGAAAATCGCTTAACTAATCGATAAAGAACGTGGCTGCTCGGAGACTCGATGAATCGTATTTCTATGATGCTGTGTGTGGCTGCTCCGGTTTCTGTTTCCACGGTTTCACGATTTTTCTGTTTTGTTCTTTACAACGGGACACCGAGCTTCTCGAAAAACCTCCGCGGTAAGGAAATAACTGCGTGTTCTCTCGATCTTTCTTGCTTCCCTTCTTTCTTTCTTTCCTTCTCTCGTCCCCTTTCGCACGATTTTAGCAAAGGTAAATAGATAAACCTACGACAATTCGAACGTTCGCTTTAATTTAGTCAGATCTCTAAACAATAAATAAGGCTTTCTTTGCTTTTAATAAATAGTAGTACAGAAACAGTGTTAACCGAGTAAAAAGGTATTAAGTAAAAACAAAATAAAGAGAGGGGTGGGGGTGGGGCTGGGGGTGGCTGGCGTTGGTTTTTCAGATTTCGTTTCGGGCAAAAGAGCGACCGATTGTTAGACGAGAATACTGCAACTAACAGTAATGATAATAATGAAACAAAACAACAAAAGGAAGTGGGGGTTGGTTAGACAAGCGAACCAATGGGAGACAGAGAACAACGGTGGCGGAGGGCCGACGTTGACGAGGGAGTAAACGCTGAAAAGCTCGTTCGCGCAACGACCGAGAAGAATTTTGATTTACGTTATTGGATACATCTCTAATTTTCTATCGCTCTTCCTTCTCTAATCTCGGATTCCCGTCTCTCGAAAATCAAAAGTAAATACACCGACACGAAGTACGATCAAAAGCTTTGAAAGTGTAGGGCGGCCGGCAGTAAAACAGGTGGAGGGACGAATAACAAGAAGAAGTAGTAGTAGAAGAAGAAGAAGAAGAAGAAGAGGAAGAAGATGAAAAGGATATGATGGGAAATTAGAGAGGCAATTAGTATAGATTGGGACGGGAGAAGAAGGACATGGCGGGGGTGGGTTCTCGGGATTCGAGACTCGAAAGACTTAAAAAGTGAAAAATCGAAAAGGTCTCTCACTAATAAGATATCCTTTACGCTCTAACTAATTATCATCTGCTCGTTTTCGTGCCTACGATCGTGTGTAATATCGATAGAGATCTATGAAATCTAAATATTAAATCCGCTGAAACTATCGACATTCTCAAAACTTCAGGTCGCACTCGCAGGTTTCGTCGCTAGACACAAATAGTTACAGCTTGAAAGAGTTCTTGAAAACCTTTTCCGTTGGTTTGGCGGGCGTTTGCTGGCGGGCGTTTCCCCCCGGCCGAGCAAAACGAAAGCTACACGCGCGCCCCTTTTTCGCTTTTATCGTTTTCGTTTGATTCGGCCGTCGACGGGTTCGTTTCGCTTTCGGACGCGGTTCTACTCGTTCAGGGGCTGGGAATATGTGCCATACGTCGTAGCGACGCGTATCGCGTTGCTCGCGGCGTCCACCCTCTCTCGCACGCTGTACACCTCACCCTCTCGTGAACGTTTTCTCCATTTTCATTTTAATACGAACATTTAGGAAGATAGCGCTATCGATAATTAATATCTTTCTGAAATTTGTTAACATTCTCTATATAAAAATCTGCATTTGCGTGTATTCGCTTATTGCTTCTTAAATCGTCGCCGTCTCTTCTCTCTCTCTCTCTCTCTCTCTCTCTCTCTCTCTCTCTCTCTGTCTCGCGCGCTCTCTATCTCTCTCTTTCTCTCTCTCTTTCGTTTACTGATCCGGCAGCTTCTCCGGGTTCCTCCTCGTTCCTCTTATTCAATACGGAGCGCTCGCGGTCGCCGCGTGGCCTTTGTCGCAACCGTTTTCCGCACGGCCGCGCGACCATCTCGAGCCTCCAGAACCGTCCATCGAATTATCCGAACGCGAACGGAACGACTTCGAGTACGAATCTTCTAATCGAGGAGCCTCGACGCCGATCGATCGATATCCAAACGGAATACCACAGTCGATCGCATTCGTTTTTCTGTTTCCGTTCCGTTTAGCCGTTTGCGCGCTTTGTAGGCCGAAACGTCAGGTTCTATCGGGGATCGATCGGGGCCTCGGACCCCGCCAACTATATTTCTATATCGTAATTCGTTAAATTAAGAATAAAAATTGTCCGTGGCCCGGCGGACTTGCTCGGAAGGCTCTTCGATCGCTCTGCCGCTCGAGCTCCCGACGAAGCGTCGCTCGTCCTTCGACACGGGTGTCTCCGGAGGCCTAATTGGGACCAGGGAGCGCAGTCTTTAAAATCAGCGAACGCGGCTCCTCCAACGAGCCTACAGACCATCCGTCGCAGACGAGACGCGCCTCGAAACGATTCATCGCCGCGATCGTCCGAAAGGAGATCTATCAATCGCCGAAACAGGTCTCGTCCCTCGCTGGCTTTTCTCGATACGCCTTGATATGTTCACGTTGCCGAGGGACGCGCTCGACGATTTTCCTTCGCGCCTTTTTCTCCCCCTTCAATCCCGATAAAATCGCGCGTACACAAAAGACACTCTTTCGAATTTGCTCTCTGTCTCTTTCCTCACGACGCGACTCGAGGCTTGATTCATTGGCACATGTGTTTCGTTTCTCTCGCTCGCTCGCTCACCCGCTCTCCTCGGACAGGTACACGCGCGCGGCTCGCGTACAATAAACTTAACCACGGTAAAACGCAAAAGCGATCGTATTAGGCTCTTTGTTACTTCATCGTCGTTTTCGCGCACTGATTCGCCGCTGTCAATGTATAAAGGATCAAAGATTCGTTGCACGGGACGCAAAACGCTGCGTTAGGCTCTCGGTCATGCCCTCTAATTCCCCGACTTATCTAAGGGGACCCTCCGTTCGCGGACGTTAGTAGCGTTTCTAGCGAGCAAGCTGCGGCAAACTTCGCGGCTGTCCTTCTTTTATACATCGATCTATTCGCTCTTCGTAAATTGCCATATAAATAAATAGTACGATTCGCAGCGACGCGTAGTCGCCAACAATTGCAACGTGTTCACCGTTCGTTATTTGTCACCGAATAATCTCAAGAAGCTGCTCATTCGAAGAAGCTGCGATAAACGAGCAAAACGACGACGAAAGCGGAGCATAGATTGTATCCTGTCATAATGAAAGTGTTTACTTTCTATTGTTATCGTCGCTGTTTATTATTGATTCGCAATCTTATCGGTGGTGGATACAAAGAAATGAGAAGACATGTTCCACTATAAATACAGTAAAGAAAGATAGCTTCTATCGCCGCTCTAAGAACTTCTATCGCAGCTCCATCGTTAACCTAATATAAGCTCCGGTGAACACATTGCGTTGTTTGACAAGCAGACTCTTTAAGAAATTATACAAATTAACGTTTCTAGCCCTTTCGCTGTTATCAGCGAGAAATATCTCGTCCATAGCAGCGAAGGGATTAATTAAAAACTAGAGCTTCAACTCGGAACAGAATCCCACGGTCGCTCGAGGGATCGTCAATCAACTGTTCCCACTTGTTCCATCAGTTTGCCGCAACGTTTCGCAGGATTTCGCGAAAGAGTCGGAGGATGAAAGCGCGGCGCGTGGACAGAATATTATGCCGTCGGTTCGCTGGATGGTCTGCGTTGGATTGTTGGATTGCCGGTTCGTGGCTCGATTGCCGTCCGACGCGAACGAGAACACCGCGTGGAACTTGGATCGGATCGCGTATCACGGAACGAGGTTGAGTAAAGAACATATAAAACAGAAAGGAAGTTCGTCGCCGAGAGCTAACACTTTACGGACCGGTCCCGAGTATACTCGCGTTTCGAAACCTGAAATCTTTCTGGCAGCGTTCGAGGTATTGGTGGTCTCATTGTCAGTTCAGACCTAAGACCGTGAGAATACAAGACTTCTTATCTTATGCGGGTTGGTTTCGGCTGAGAATCGTCAGTCGACAAAGTGTTAGCTCGCCGCGCTAGTCTCGGCTGCGTCGGTGCGTGAGCAAAGATTCAGTGCGTCGGTCTCGACGGTGAGCAGTCGGCTGTTTCTCCTCGATCGATCTCGCGCTCGATCCGTCCTCTGCGGTTGGCTGTTTCCGATCGCGTCGAGCGGAATGTCGCGAGTGCGTGTAAACGATTTTTTTACGGCAGTGATTAGACGGCGGCAGTGATTAGACGGGCGGCAGTTCCGGTGTCCTGTCTCGCTAAGGAGGATCGATCAGTTCTCCGGGACACCGTAGCTAGGAAGAGGAGGGAGAAAGTAGCCGCGGCCGACTCGGATTCGTTAGGCCGTCGCGCTCTGCGTACATACATATACATTATCTACGGATTGATCCCGTCACGGGGTGGCGTCGCGATTCCGATCGAGATCGGCGGATCAATGGGGAGTCAGAGACGTCATCTGCTGTCTCTCCGTTCGCTGACGAGTTCTTTAGGGGGGACTGACGGACACACCCAACGGCGTGCCCTCTCTTTCTGTCTTTTTCACGGGCTCTATCTCTGACGGCCGGTGGAATGTGTTTGTTCAAAGAGTTCCTCGGTTCCTCGCGGTACTCGCGGGCGCTGCTCTCCTCGAGAACGCCTGTCGTCCTGACTAGGATGATGATGTCGCCGCACGGACCGTCGTCCCACGATGAAACCTCGAGGAGAGGCGATCGTCGACGACGCCCGGCTTCGTCGATCCTCGAGGACCGACGCGACGTTTGCGGGTCGTTTTGCGGGTTGTTTTGCGGGTCGTTTTCGAGCGGCCGCGCGGTTACACGAGGAAACCCTGCGAGGTGGCGGACATCTGCGCCCGCAGCGCTGTCACGCTGTTCATGATCTTCTTCTGGTGGCCCACCAGCGTCACGCCCAACGCCGTCAGCTCCTGCACGGTAACGCGGGCCGCCGCCTCCAGCGTCGTCACGCCGGACCTCTCGAAGCTGTCCGCGTACCGGGACATCTTGATCGAGGCCAGCCACTCGCTGACCGAGGTCAGCTGCGTCAAGTCCACCGCGTCCGGCGCCAGTGGATTGGTGCTCCTGTCGAGAATACAGCGTTAGATTTCTTTAAGACATTCGTCAGGAGGATTAGAGATTCTTCGGGGTGGGTGGTTGGAGGGCACTGTGGAGGGACGCTACGCGAATCAAAAACCTGGAAACTCGTACCGGGGGTCTACAGTCCGTTGGTTGGGTTGCTAAGGACAGGTGGCGAAAGAACGCAGGCTGACTCTTACATTCGTCGCTGATCTGACAATGAGAAGATTATCGAAAGAGCTGTAGAATCATTGAATAGATTCTGTTTCGAACGTTCGCCTTCGTTCTTTCGCGCTTCGCCATCCAAGTAAAGTAGACAAGTTGGTTCTTGGAGGACGTATAACCCGAACATTCTGTCCTGGATCGGTACCACCAGGCAGAGCTGGATACCGAGATAGTATATAGTATATATGTACAAAGGGTTACCCATTAGAACATACAACAGTGTCGATCGATCTGCTAGCGGGAAGGCCGACGATCGTCTTAAGAAACACCGTGGATCGGCGGCGCGTAGCCGTTCCGCAAGCAGAAATCGAGTTCTGGATAAACTAGGTTACTGGTTAGGGGATCGAAGAAGCGTGAGTCGAGTTTCGAGAGTCTGCTACTGACTTCTAGAAGTTTTTACTCGGTACTGGTGTCGTTCACTCGATTGACTTTTACGGGTACACTGTATAAAATGGATCTTAAAAGGGAACAGACCGAACCTAGCCACGACGATTCCGAGGAAATTTATGCGAGCTATGGGTCCTGTGGAAATATTCGACCCGTATCTTTCTTAGCGGGTTAGGGGGGTGAGGACAGTCCTTAAAATTGCGGATGAAAAGCACATTTGTGCGAATATGTCTCGAGGAATAAATAGTACAGAAAAGAGAACTGTTTTTCAATTGCGTGGTTTTAGATCACAAATCCAATCATCGTCAAGGGAGGAATTTTCAAAGAATTATCTACATGGAAAATACATTTAAATTGTGACCCAAAACCTTAAAAAAATCAAATCTCTTCTACACCCTTCGGTTTCTGAGATACTCTAGAAAATGCACTCTTCATCCCCAAGTTTAAGGGTTGCTCTCACCCCCTCGGTAAGAATGACCGCTGATAGAAGCATATGGGCGCAATATTCTGTGACACAAATTTCATCGAAATTATGGTGTCAGGATGCGGCATGTTCCCCACTTTATCTAAGAGGGGTTTGGGGTTTGGGAGTTGGGGTCGGGGTTGCTCGTTAAAGTATCTTTATGTACACTTGGATCGTGACTCGGCAAGTTTCCGCGACCGCGCCCGGGTTCTTGGTTCCGAACCCCGTTTGTCGACCGACGAAACACGATGAACACTATGAAAAAGGTGGATGAACGTCGGCCGATCGGTGCCAAGAAGGCCGCGGGCTAGGTCGCGGAAGCACGAGCCCCAAACTCCGTGGATCGTTGCACACGGCGATGCTGCTGGCACACGAGAGATCGATGGTGATGAGAGTGTGAGACTCGCTAATGGCGGTAACGAGAGTACTAAAGAATGACGGTGTGATCACGGTTCCCGGTTATACATAGAAAGTACTCGGATATATATATATATGGTATATATACTTATTAGCTGGACGTACGGTAGTAAACGTAGAGATACGTGAATATGGATAATGGTGCGTACGAAGCAAGCAGTGCGATACGAACTAAGAGGGTTACAAGCAGAGCAAATGCTGTCTACGTGGCAGCAATACTCGTGGGTGAATCCAACGCGGCACGGAGACCGACGAGCCATTAGATGGGCGAACATTTTACAGAAAACTGTGTCTCAAATAATCTTATATTTGAGCTACAGTCTGCAATAGAGCTAAAAGTCCCGGCTTTGAAATCTTCATTCGCAATCAATTGACTGTCAATAAAGATTGAATTTACCGAAGAGACGACAAAGATCTCGAAGGGATTTTTCACTCTAGTGTATTATTGTATCACATTTGAAGCGGAGTAGATTGGAAGTTCGTTAATTCAGCCCATCTGGGCGAGAAGGAATGGCTGGTCGGTCCTCGTCCGCGCATCGTTGTTTACTTGTTTGGTCGACTGAAAGCTGTTCTTGATTTTTTACCTTTTCCTCAAATGCACGTTGGAGGATGTCGACGAGGCGGGTGGGGGTGGGGGTGGAGCACCCCTTTCCCTGATTCTGACAATTGTTAGCATTTGTTAGTGCGATGGAGGTCACACACTGAGGTGTGTGTGCTTGCGTGTGTTTCTGTGTGTATCGTGTGTTACCGCGCGCGCGCTCGTGTCCCACTGTATGAATTTCTCTGTTTGCGGGCAGTGTGTACTGTCTGTGTGTGTGTGTGTGTAAGATGCTGGCGCGTGTAACGTGTCCTTTGGCTCGTGTTATGCGGTTTTACCTTCGCGAATTTCTCTCGAGCGCGTGCTTGTGCGAAGCTCCTATCGTCGCGATTGTCCACGTGTATTTTATTATCTGAGGTAATTAGCGCGCGTCTAAAACGTCGATTCGATTCGATTCGATTCGATTCGATTCGATTCGATTCTCGCGACCGAACACGCTTCTAAGCTGATTGTCCGTCTCTCTCTCGGGTTAATTATCTCTGTCTTTTCCCTATCGGTTTGCCCGACTGTCAGTGGATCGATCGGAACAAAAAATCGTTGGAGAACCATTGCGTCTCGAATGAGCGCTGCGCGAAACTAGGCAGCCTCCCTCTCTCCCTCCCTCCCACCCTTTCATCCCCCGTGCAAACCTCTTCGATCGATCATTTTTCCTGCAATGGTGTTGCGCAACGTATAATACACGTGTACCACTACTGTTTACGATCGACTTTCCGAAGTTCTCTTTTCCTAAAAGGTAAGTGTACGCAACGCGCTTGATGGCCGCGTCGCGGTTGTATATCATCGATTAGCTAGCTCGGCGTGGAAACACGACCTGGGCTTGTCTCTCCTGTTCAACGGTGTGTCTCTCGGCACGATTTTCCGACGTTTCCGCTTGGTTCAAGTAAAAAAATACTATTCTAATCTAGTCTCGAACGGTCGCTCGCACGATTAAATGCTAATAAGTCTTTGCAGTTTTGTTTGTTCGTTTGTTTTGTTTGCTTTCTTCCTCTTTTTTTGCCGTAAAGTCGATGACGTCAATAAATACTATATATATATATATTTATATATATATATATGTGTGTGTGTACATACATATAGCCTTTCTTCTCTCTTTTTTGTTCTTCATTAATATATATATATATATATATATATATATATATATAGATTTATGTATTTACGTATACGCGTGCGAGATGTATACTTAGATTTATATATATAATATATATATATATATATGTATTACGTATATTATCAAGAATTAGAAAAACATCTGAAAGACTATGACTGCATTCTCGCGTACAACACGTTCCGCGGATAAAATCCTCTCTCTCTCTCTCTCTCTCTCTCTCTCTTTACTCGCTCCTAAAGCTCCGACATATCATATCCCTTCTCCTCCGGCCACCTATATTGCTATTCGTTGGTTCGATTCGTCCTCTATAAATTCTCGTTAACGCTACGAAAAAACTGGAGGGTACATATACATATATACGCGTGATGTATTTATATATATACTCTCTTAAAATTTTCCATATAAATCCCTCTAACTAGAACCATAAATACTCTCTACACGACGTCCACACGTGCCAGCTAGAAACCGATCAAATCTACGCCCGAACATCGCGATAAAAAACACTTTTGTCGCCGATCCGACGAGCGAATCTAATATAGAATCGTGTAATTGTAATACATAGGCTCCGTGTCTCGTCCGCGGATCTAATTAATTGGATCTATAATAACCGGCTGACAAATCGAGAACAAACATTTTATCCATCTACGACGGCTAATCCGCTATCTAACATTTCTCTTAACACGCGCGTTCTAAATACGTCAAAATTGAGTCATTCGAGCGCGTCCTAAACACTTTTATCCCTAATACGCGCGAAATCGCTAATAATCGCTCGCGGAAAAACGTCCTATGTGCTATCCCCGTGACTTCCCGGTGTTTTCCCAGAACGCTACAGCTCGCGAACAATCCTTTTTCGTCGCGGCTCGTTCCGGGGATGGACGAAAGCCGCGCGACAGGGAAAAAAAAAACACAGATTCGAACCTGTTGATCCAAACTCGGCGCGCGGAAAGAAGAAGTTCGATCCCTCGGCTCGTGGGAAACTGACAGTTCCCTCAAGGTCCTCGTTACCGTTTTTTTTTTTTTTTTTCGAAGAAAAGAGAACGTTCCCGAAGCTCTAGCCGGTCGAAAATCGTCGCGCGGCTTTGATCCTGGAATAAGATCTCGCGCGAGAGGAAAGTCGAGCGACGAAGACACTTTGTACTCCTGGTTGCTAGCTCAAGGGGCTCCTTCGGCTCTTTCCCAACCGAGTCGCGTTTTCACTTCGACGCTGCTACTTTTGCATTCGAGAACAGTCCGGGCGTTTCTCTCTTTTTCCGAAGCTCCGAGACGGTCGCTGCTCTTTGCCCGATCCCCGATAAAGCGATCAGAATATCGTTCTTCCTATCGCTTTCTTTTCGTCTGCAGTTATTCTTGATCCTCCTTGGATCTGTCCTTGTCGTTTATCGATACCTTTGTTCCGAGTATTATAAGGAAGTGTGAATCGTGTGGGTGAACAGCTACGTAAATGATTGTGTTAACAGTATACGTAAATGAACGTGGTCGAATCGAATCAAACTGGATTCTAATAAGAAATCTCTATACGGTGCTTACAATGAACTGGCAGTCTTCGTGGATGCAATGTTTTTGTTAAATGAAATATACTCGTTGCGAAACAGTCTGCGTTACAACTTTGATGCTGATAGCAAACATATTAGACGGCAGTCTTTAATCTCACAACACGCAGACCAGTCATTTGGTGCGGCTAGCGTAAAACGATAGTCCTTGCAGGCTGATAACTAGACAGCGGATCTTTATGCAAAATAGATATGTATCGTACAAATTGCACCAAACACGAGCGAAATGGAATTTTAAAATATATTGACGCTAAATCCTTTTCAATCTCGCGTACTCGCGTTCGACATAAATGCAAAAAAATCCGCAGTCTACGGACAACCAAGCCCAGAGCAAGACCGTGAACCAATGGAAGCATAGAGACGAATTGGTAGTAGCAGCGTCGAGTTAGAGTATAATATTTGGCAAAACCGTGTCGATTGAAACGGCGAGTGTTAGAGGGTCGTTTGGTCGTTCGACTTTTCCAGACGCGGATGGCTGCGAATAGACGGGCCTTGCCGGGCCTAACCGAAATGCGTGAACGGGACCCAATTTGGGTAGGTAAGCGGTGGCTGCTGTGGCAGTGCGTGTGTCGTTGCGTGTGTGTGATAGTGTAAGCTACGGCCGGCTCCTGGTGGCATTACTGGAACGGCAATCGTCGACTGGGCTTGATGGGCCTGATGGCCGACTACGTCTACGAACTGGCCGGTGGCCGCGGCTGGCATCACAGCGGCCGCTGCCGCGACCTGTGCGGCAGCCGCGTGGCTTGTGACATAGTATGGATTGTGTGCAGGTGGCCTCACGCTGTTGTTGTTGTTGTAGTAGGTTGTTGTCGGAGAGTTGTAGATTGGTGGTAGATGGTAGTTGTCGCAGTTGCGTTCGGTTGCAGTTCGTAGTCGGGTACCAAAGACACCACAAAACCAAAACCACAAAGAATTAGCCCAGAAAAAAAGGGACGTCGTCGGTGGGAGAAACTGAAATATCGTTTTTGTTCTATCGGAAAGAAAGGAAGGACGGTGTACGAGGAGAGAAAGAGAAAGAGAGAGAGAGGGGGGGGGGAGAGAGAGAGAGAACGGAGGCTGTTGCTCGAACGGACCGATTCGAGTCGAACGATTTCAGAGCAAAGAGCCGTGGAATCGATCCTGGAGAACCGGATGGAGCGGAGAGAAGGAACGCGAGAACGTGGCCCGTTCCGTTCGACCGAAAACGCTTTCACTCGACGCTTCGGCGACGAAATGGTCCACGGGGCTGCGTGTGAAATCCAACGATAATCGATTGGTCCCGAGCCGAAAGGGTCCCGTTGCGAGATCGTTTTTCTCGGGGTTCGAGAGAAAACGTCCTGTCCCGCGTGTCTCTGGTTCTCTTTGTTTCGGTTCGAGTGGCCCCTCGTCGTCTCGCGCGGTCCTCTCAGCAACGGGAACCGGCAACCGGCGCGACACAGACGTCTCTCTCGTATTCCTTATTAACGATCGGTCGACGATAAAGCGGAGCAAGACGTCGTCCGACTCTCTCTCGAGTATCGTTTGATCTCGCCTTTGTTCGCCCTTTTTTTCGCGGTGGTTCCGCGGTGGAAATAAGTGGCGGCGCGGATGGGCCGAGTTGGGGGAAGGGAGAGGGAGGGAGGGACCACCGAGGGATGGAGAAGGACGCGACGTGACGCGACGGAGGGCGTCTGAGGAGGGGTAAAGGGGATCGAGGATTACAGAAACGATAAGCGCTAAAGCGATAAAAGCTCTCTGAAAGCCACCGCAGTGCGATGAGCACTTTTTTCGTCGTTCTCTTGAAACGCGAACGGCAAAAATTATCCCGTAAGAATGATTCGCGCCAAAGACTTTCGTCCATAAATTAATTTTTCCTCCCGGCTGAAGTAGCACGGACAACAGAGACGGAAGTGTTGCGGTTTCGACAACAGCAGATCTTCGCGTTTTACTCTTTTCGTTTTTCTGTCTTTGTTTGTTTTCGTTCGTTTTTTTCCAGCGCGCGCGCGTTCCAAGTTATCAGGTTGTTGCATATGAAACGTCCGATTTTTGACAGTATCGTTTAACAAGCACAGCTGTTTTCCGTTTGACACCAGCAGATCTACTCTTTTTCTTTTTTTTTCGTTCGTTTCTCAGCACGCGCGCGTTTCAAAGGAAGTTAGAAGCCGTTCCAAAAAAAAAGCGCAGAGTCGTGCGCGCACGCATAAGCCACTTGTTATCAGCGTCGCGGAACTTTCTCGCGGCCGAGCAGTATTTCCGCGATTCAACGTGATCGCGCGCGTCCACCGAGAGAGAGATTCGCCGTACTAAACGTGTGCTGCAAACAAGAATAATCCAACAGAAACGTTCCAGCTGCTTGGATACACGGCAAAAGCGAGTTCGTCCCCGGTATCGGATAGAATTTCGATGCGAAGAGAACGGGAAGCGAGGAAGCGGAGGCGCTCTGCCAAAAAATCAATTTTGACGACTTTTCGTGCTACGGGAAACCGTACCAAAAAACTGGAGAAAGAACTGAGTCCAGAAAGAAAGCGGAAGATAAGAATTCCAAAAAACAAAAAAGAGAAAAAAACATACAAGTAGCGTTAAACGAAGAAACCAATCGAAAGTAACGAGTAAAACAGCTTGTTTGCGTAAAAAAAAAAAGAAAAAAAAACTCCATATATGATTATCGTGAAAAAGGTGCGAACGAACAGAATCACAGTCCAGTAGATTTCGATTCACAGATTATTATATGCCCGGTTCCAGTAATGCCAATCAGGTCGAGGTGCGTTCCACGACGCCTCGAGCGCGTCGCGTGCAGACGAAAAAATCTGTCTCTGTCGGTATAGGTTTGGTAGGCGCGCGCACACACACAGGTTTAATTCATAAAATGACATTATCCTGGACGGTCATTGAACAGGCGTACATATATACACGTCGTTTCGATGGCGTGACATCCTATTATACGAATGAGCAACAACATATCGCAAAAGCCCAGATCTAAAAAAACAGCGTATACGTGGAGAGCGCAGAGCGGTGTTCGCAAGTATTCAGCGTAGAGAAAAACGGAAAAAACCTTTGGCTGTCGAGAGAAATTAATTTATGGACACGAAGTGTGAATACGCGTGGCATGCGGCATGATATCGTGTTAAGAGAGAGATGATGGACGAACGATTCGATGGGGGTAGTAGTATTGTACGTATAGGCGGGTGGCGCGCGTTCGAGGATGTACTCCGCCTATGTTCGAGCCGCGATAATTTCGTTGTTCGCCCCGGGAGCGGAGGAGAGGAAAACGCGAGAGCAAAACCACCAGCGCGGAGCGGAGAAATCGATCCGCGTTGCTCGCGGCGCGGCCATCGAATCGTTCGCGCGATGAACAGGCAAAACGAACTTGTTGTTCACGGTCGCGTTAGTAGACGACGTAGTGGTCGCGCGACCTAGAAAAGCTTCGCAATGGACGCGAGTTAGTACAACATAAGATTGCGCGGGTCGCCGCGATTCCAAAAAGACAACGACGACAACTCGCAGATTCTCAGCGGCGCGGCGCGCGAGAAGAAGTGGAGACTCGGTTGCGCGTGCTCGCGATTGTCAAACAGTTCGCCAACAGAGCGGCCCGGAAAGGACAGGAGAACGTTTACCTGTTCTGGGCGATTTTCCTGAGCGTCTCCGGGCTCCGTATCAGCTTGTCCAAGGTCTGGGTCAGGTTGGCGAAGGTCGGGCGATGGGTTCGTTCCTTCTGCCAGCAGTCGAGCATCAGCTGGTAGATCGCCTCCGGACAGTCCATCGGCGCTGGAAGCCTGTAGCCTTTCTCGATCGACTTGATCACGTCCTGATTCGACCAGTTCCAGTACGGCCTCTCCCCGTACGACATCACCTCCCAACACACGATGCCCATGCTCCACACGTCCGACGCGCTCGTGAACTTCCGGAACGCTATCGCCTCGGGAGCTGTCCATCGCACCGGAATCTTTCCACCCTTTTGCGGCAAACACACACGGGCTTTCGTGATCATTCAATTTCACGGTGAGGGCAAATAGGTATTAGAGTTATCAAGAGCAAGATGCCTTCGTTCCTCTTTAAGGGCCATCCGAGCCTAAGGGCAGGCTCTGCATCCCCTAAAATGCTAGGGAATAGACTCTGAATTGCCATGACTGGTCTAGGCTCTGTATTCGCTAATAATCCAGTTCCGAGTTCCGAATTTGTCTGTTTTCATTGAAATAGAGAAACTCTGACATTCAATAAGGATCTATAGAGTGATCGTTAACAAATCTAGACCAAGCATGGCACATGACAAATACTCTTTTCCCTGTGTCCTGTGTTTGCTTCTAACGATACCACTTTCTAAGAGACAGAAGAGACTCCTTGCTCTCAACAGAGCAATATAGCACGCTCAAGAGAATCGTAGACAGACGTAGATGGATGTTCAGCTCACCCTGGTCGTGTAGGCTCCCTCCGTAGCGCTCTCGATCTCCCTGCTCAGTCCAAAGTCCGCGATCTTGCACACGAGTGCGGCGTTCACGAGGACGTTCCTCGCAGCGAGGTCCCGGTGCACGTAGTTCATCTCCGCGAGGTACTGCATACCGCTGGCGATGCCGCGTAGCATGCCGACCAGCTGCAGCACCTGGAACTTGCCGTCGTTCGCGCGCAGGAAGGTGTCCAGGCTGCCGTTCTCCATGAACTCGGTGATGATCATCACCGGATTGCTCTTGGTCACGACACCTTGAAGGAATATCACGTTCGGATGCTCGAACTGGCCCATGATCGAGGCCTCGGTGAGGAAGTCGTTCCTAGCTTTGTCCGCGGAACCTGGCTTCAGGGTCTTGATGGCAACGTCGATCTCCGTTCGACCGTCCGGCGGCAGTTTCAGCTTTCCTCGGCATACGTCGCCGAATTCACCGCCACCTGTTATCGGACGGAACAGTAGGAAGTGGATCAGTGAGCGTGAATTCTGGGGAGGATGTGACATCGGTTGTGATGCTCGGTTAAATTTACATCGGTCGAGGAGCCAGCAGTTTCTTTCTTTACAATGGAATTAATTCTCTATCTATCCTGATGGAGGTAGCTTCGCCGAGCTCCGGGCAGTGAAGCCAGATCAAGATTTTTCTCCTACTCTACCCGACGAGTGAATTGCGCAGATAGGATAGATTTGACTCGTTTAAATTTAACCGAGCACCGTTGCTGTAGTGGGTATAGAGGACTCCGGTACCTATGATGGCTTCTATCGTGATGTATCCCGCGTCGATCTCGCGAGCGAATTCTCTGACAGCCTGGTTCGGGTCCTCGTAGGTATGAGGATCGACGTAACTCCTCGCGCTCGCACCACCGGCGCCTCCAGCACCTGCGGCAGCGACCCCCACTGCAGGTGTGAACAGCGGCGTGGTCACTGCAACGTCACCAAAACAGAGTTCATTATATTAACACGAGGGCCGGTGTGTTAAATTTTGACGGAATCTCGGAGCGTTACAGGGCAACACTCGCTCCGTGCCTGACAAAGAACCGTATCATCCCGTGAAAACACTCACACACCCTTCCTCTTAAAAACAAAAACAAAAAAGTATTGTGAAAACAAAACGAGACTCGTTACGCTCCAGAATCGAAGTGAATCAAACTGTTACATATCAATTGCATTGTAAAAGGTGCGAATACACATGGGCAAGTAACTTGTGAAATTTTGTGCGACAGAGACACTCGTGACGCGTGTAAACGCCTCTGTGATAGCCAGCAAGCTGAGATGCGGACGCATGGTTATTACGTCACGTGAAATCATGTGCTATCACGTTACATACAGAGGAAGTAATAATACATACGTATATTCGGAAATATGTTGGCTCAGGCCACGTGAAAACGAGTAATTTCACGTGATATTCTTAATGCGTCGACTGCCGGACGCTTCTGGAAGTTCGTCCTCGGAAAAAATGTCGCGAGTTACTTCCTAGTGTATAGGCACCTTAGGAAAAGAGCGCAAGTCGAAGATGTATCTATCTAGAGCCGTCCAAGTCTCGTCGTTGGTACGTAACTTCAGTTTTACTATATGAACCGCGTCGACGGGCACCATCGATCGTGTTCTCCGTCGTCGGTACGAACAAACGCAAACATAACACAAAAACGCAACAACGAAAAAAAGGTCGGCAACAGGGCCGAGTTACGTTCTATAGGCTGCTGCGCTATATATACGATCGTAAAACAAATTGTGAAACGAGAAACTAAAAAAAAAAAAAATTGAAAAAAAATTCGAAAAAAAGAGGTCTCGCGCGCATAACCAATTCTCATGCCAGAGCAGAAATTCTCGCATGCCTAATACGCCAAACGATCTCAATCAACGATGCATCGGATTGAATGACGTTAGTCGCGGCGCACCGAGTGCAGAGGATGCTCCGGTTCGAATCGAATTACTCGGTCGGTCCGCCGTTAATTCACGTGTCCGCGGCATGGATCTGCGACCCAGCTGAACGCTCGCGTTACGCTCTCTCCGCGGGAGACCGATTAATTCGAGTTCCACCGGAACATCCAGCATTTCCCGCGTGTCAACGCTCGGAACGTTTCACGGAACGTCGATCGTCCGGTCCGAAAGATCGGTTTCCGGCTGGGAAAAAGAGTACAGGAGAGGGTAGGAATACGAGATAGGGTAGAAATACGAAATACCAAGATTCTGTATACACAATATTGATACTTTTAAGAATGACTGTACGATTCACAATATTTATATTCACGCAGCGGAATTCCATATAAAATTCCTTTAATTTCCACGTTCGATTTTTCCACTTATATCTGTTCTGAGAATTTCTGGGTTAAGAAATAAAATGGGTATCTCATATTCCTACCCTGTCCTCTATATGTATGTGAGAGAGAGAGAAAAATAGAAAGATATAGAGAAAAGAGAGGGATCAGACACACGATGCAGAACGACGAACAGCGAACGAGAGAGTAGGAATCGAGCATGCTATCGTGCTTCTGTGGCGACTACGGTGTAACGTCTAGAGACGATCGTTTCGTTAAAAGAGGGAGAGAGAATAAAAAAGAGCGAGTCGGCTTACAGAAAAGTGACAGAAACAGAGTGTACAAGCGGAGGACGTATTTTTTCGGACGACAAACTTGTGTAGGTGTGTCGCGGGTAAGAGTCTAGATATATCGCGGCTCCTTCGTCGGTTTCGTGTGTTTTAGCTGTGGGACTGAGAGTGTGAGGACTTACGCGAGGACTTGCTCTTGTTGTTGGTGTGGGTTGTCACAATCGGTGAACTGTCCATTTTGCAGTGCACTGTGAACAACACAACAACCAACACACTAATTGACAAAACAGCAAACAAAAAGAAGCGATGGGTGTTTTTTTTTTTTTTTGTTTTTCGAGAGAGATGATGTGATCGAGAATGAGTCGCGAAGCTGAACAACACAGATGGAGAACGAACGCAAAGCGGAGACGAGCGGAACGGAAAAGGTGCGCGCGAGCGGTATCACACGAGCGAAACGCGAGCTCGTCTTCACCGAGACTCGATGGAACTGCCGGAGAGTTCGATCTGGTTTGCTCGAAATGTTTGCGCACGCTTTTCTGTCCCCGTCTGCCGCGATGATCGTTCCCGCGCGCGCTATACGCGTGTGTAGGATATGAAATAAAAAAAAACAAACAAACAACAAAAGAACAAAGAACGATAGAACAACACACTTGAAGTGAAACGAGTGCAATGGCAAGTGACAACACGCTAAGAACAGTAGGCATGCAGAACGGTAAAGACACAGAGTATACGCGTCGCAACGTAGGCAAGCACGCGAAACGCGAGCACGCACGGCTCTCTCTCCTTCTCTCTGCTCGCCTCTGTTCCCGAGGCGGGGTTGCATTCTGTATTCGCGAGACCAAAGGAAAACGCGCATTCCGTTCGACGATGGACGGGGTACATAGAAGCGAGAGAGCAGGAAGCGAAAAAGAGTGCTGTGCGTGCCCGAGCTTTCAGAATCCGGAACGCGAGCTGACAAAGATGCATGTACAAAGGGGGTGCAAGAAGTAACTACGTAAAACCGAGTTCCTAGAAAATAAAACTTGAGGTGTTGGAGAAGACTTACTGTAGGTCACAACTAGTCCTGTAGTAGCAGGCGATTGTGTACATTGTTTCATTGGGTTTTTTCATGGATTTGTTCATGGAGGCAGGTTCGATAGATTAGGGGAATCGCACATGAAAAGAAAGAATCGAAAGAATTCGGTTAGAATAATGACAGTACGGCCGCAGACCGGAATCGGTGGAGTGAATTTTCCTGACAATAAAAAGCACGTCTCTCATTACTTTCTGTTTTATTTTCTTTTTTGCTTTTTCTTTTTATGTTTACTTTTTTATGTTCCTTGCGTTGGTAATGCCCACGCGAGTGTTACTGTGTGTCGTGTATGTTATTCGTACTTCGACAACTTTCTTTTCGCATATCTTTCCGTCGGTTTTCTTTTTTTTCTTCGAACGAACAAAACAAGGCGAACCACTTTTCAGCAATCTTTCTTTCATTTTTTTTGTTTCCAAAGAGAGAAAAAAATTCTCTAACTAGCAGTGGGTGTTCGGCGACAAGACATTTACCGGTTTACTGGGGTTACTGTATACACATGAGTCGGTGAGAGGGGTTTTGCGGGGGCTGGGGGCTAGGGTTCGATACTTGCTTGGGTCTAACGGGGTTCTGGTGGTTCCAACAATATTAGTCACAAGACACGAGGGCGCAGTGAAACAACTATGAAAGTGACAGGGGGTAGTAGCGATAATAAATTTATGAAGGAAAAGAGAGTGTCTGTCCGGCCTGTTGGCATCGGACGAACGTACCTTCGCCGTTCCTGTACTCCAGGGTATCGCAGTCGCTCGGCTGTTTCTTGTTGCACTCGTCCGAGGCCCTGCTGCAGCGAAATCATTACATCGCATCAATGCTATCGAAACAATCCCGGTGGGACATACGAAATTTATTCGCCGGTCGTACCTTCTCAGTATCAGAACTGTCATGATGATGATGATCACCAGCAGAACCACCACGGCCACGATCGCGCCCGCTATGATCCTCACCTGCATGTTGTCGTCCTCCCCAACGTAATCTGTAACGAGGAAAACACACATTCGAGACTGATTCCTCTTTTGGACTCGCATCGGTGCAAAAACCGGGTAAGTCCAGATAATTATAGCTTAATTATTTTTAAGCGACGGTGAGCAGTGTAAACGTTCGAGATCTCGTGTCTATGCTTGCCCGAATAAATTACAGAAATAATTACCTAGACCCATCGCATGTGGCGTCTTCTTGAACACCACAGGCGTGTACTCGCCCCATCCGCGGGTCGTCTTCGCTCGCACCTGGATCGCATAATCCGTGGATGGTTTCAGGCCCTTGAACGTCGAGGACAGGTCCGATGTTTGGACGACAGTGGCGTTGGTAGCGTCGTCGTAGCGTGGATAACACCTCGCTGAACAAAAACGAACAGGAATCGGTCAGACTACACCAATCAGAATCGTTCAAGAAAGATCGATCGACGAGACTGACCTTCGTATCGCTCGACCAGGTCGCTGTCTGCGCCTATCTCGGTAACGGGAGCGTCCCAGCTGATGCTCAGTTCGGAGTTCTTGACGCTGGTGATGCGAACGTTGCTCACCAAGCTGGGAACGCTGGCCTCGGTGGTCACGGTGATGTCCACGTACTCGGATTTACCTGCTAGCGCCGACACGCCGTTCTCGGCGAACACTTGGAACCGATAGGTGGTCACCGCGTTTAGGCCCGTGATCGTGATCTTCGTGTCGTTGAAGACCTCCTGCTTAAGAGAGAAAAATCATTAAATCCTCTGCCAGTTCCCCAGAAATAAAACTATCGTTGGAAGGTTGGCAAAGTTTGCGGTTGGTTCGAAACATTAACTTACGGTGCTGGGAATGTATTTGACGCCCATGCTGCAGGCATCGCAGACCACCCTGTAGGTGGTGTCGGTCCTACCTCCCAGGATATGTGGCGCGTTCCAGGAGAGGATGACGGTGGACTGGTCGACGAAGTTCACCGTCAGGTTCTGCGGCGCGGAGGGTGGTTCTGCAAAGAGGATCGATTAAAACCGATTAGGACCGTTGGATGGAAGGAGTTGAGCTTTGCGGGGGGACACTCACGCGTGCACGGCATGTTCTTGGGGTCCTTCTCCGCTCTGAAGTATCCAGCGTTGCACCGACACTCGGTGAACCCGGATTCGGAGGATTTGCTATGCGCCGGGCATAGTTCGCAGCTGTGGGATCCCGCTTCGAACTTGAATTTCCCGGCGGGGCACTTGGTGCACTCCTGTTTCTCGACGTCGGCGTGGTAGCCGGGCTTGCAGTGGCATCCTCCGCTGGGCAGGTACCATTTTCCGTCGCCCTTGCAGAGGAAGGTGGGCTGCTCGATCACCACAGCGTTGTCGACGCAGGTGCCGATCGTCTGTTCGATCAGAGCGACCTCGCGACCGGTAGGCGTCGCTGGGAAATGCGCGAAGTTCACCGAGATCTCCGGGCAGCTGATATAGTAGACCTTGATCGCCAAGATCGAGATGCAAGCGCCCTGGTCCCGGAACGCGAAGTACACGCCCTTCTTCGTCACCGGGATCGACTTCACCTCCGTGTTGATCACCACCTCAGCGTTCGTGTTGAACCTGCCCTCGCCGGCGGCGATGCGTCCTGCGAACCAAACAGACACAGCGTTTTTTTCTTCTTCTCGTCTTTCGCAGCTTTTCGTCGTCTTATTCTACTAGCGCGCGCCTTTTGTCGTCCGTGTCTCGTTCGACTCGCGCAGCACGGATACAACGAAGGTTGTAAATCTCTGATACTAGTTAACGTCCGCGCGCGCTTCTTAACTACGGTTTACGGTGGAAGGGTGATTAAAGCGAAGCTGTACCGTCGCAAATGGTATGTATAGGAGCCGAGTGTAACAACTTCAGCGTAGATTGTTTCCGAATGCTGATATTGACGGGGTATAAATGTACTCCACAGTCACGAATGGACGAGCGATCGCCTCTTGTTCTACGCGTGATCAAGACTAAAGTTTACATCAGTTCTGGATCCAGCGATTTATATTCCAGTGGTGTCCTGTTTACGGTACCGTACAAGGTTGCGACGCGAAAGTAGGGATTTGCAGGAAGCGAGGGTGGTGGACGACGATGGTGTCTTACCGATCAACTTGTAGCTCTCGGGCTCCCAGGGCGGCGGCTCCTTGGTGGCTGCGTCGAACTCGTAGTAGAGCAGGCTGAATGTTTCCTTGCAGCTGCGCGCGGTTCCGGGGAACATCGAGCAGTCACGGATCGTGAATTTGACTTCTACGTACATGCGGTTCGCCGGGCCCCTCTCGATGAACGGCGTCCACAGCCAATTGTTCACGTTGTTGTACGCCACGTCGCAGACAACGTAGCTCCGCCAATTGATGTCCTTGTCGAAGTTCGTGAACGACTCTTCCACCCACTGCAATCAAGCCGGAACACACGGGACGATCTTAATTTCGTGCGATAGCCAGTCGTTAACGGGGCCACGGGCCCTCGAACCTATGTTCGCGCTCGCGCTCGCGCTTGCCCGCCCGCGCGCGCGCGCGCCTCTGACTCCGAATCAGTCGCGATAAGATAAACGGAGTTTAAATAACGCGGTCGGGAGCCAAGGGCCAAGGCTCGTGCTTCGGGGGCGGGGTGGGGGATCCCTTTTCCGCGACCCTAGAGCACCGGCGTTCTCCGGCGCTGTTTGCGTTCGGATTACGCGAGATTCCACCGCGTCAGCATCTACGAAATCAGCTTTTCTCGAACCCCTCGTGAGTCGCGAGTCCCCTCCCCCCTCCTGCCGCCTCAACCTCCTCCTACGTTCTCCGACTAGTTCTTCCGCTCCACGCTTCAAGGTCTTCCTATTGATTTCAGATACCCCCGGCCCCTCCTATCCACCGATGATATTTACAGAAACAACGAAGACGGATTTACCGTACCCGGATTTCGAACTTCCAAGGAACTACGGGTCGAACAGTCGCCCGGAAAGTGGACTCGGTAATTATTTACGAACAGGGTCAGCCCTCCATCCATTTCGATTTGTTAGACGGCGACGATCGTAGAGAGCCTTGACCATTTCCTTCGAGGTCACGACCGAGTGAAATATTTTTCGAAATTTTCAGAATGTTGAGAATGTTCACCTCGACAGGAAGCTTCCAGGTCATTGAGATTTGTGGGGACTAGCTCTTTGTAAATAATTAGCCGCGATAGATAAATGGGGGAGGGGGCATGGTCCATGTCCGATCCGAGGAACCACTTGTACGTCGACGTTGGACGCGGTATCCTCCCTCGGCAAATGACGAGGCGGAGAGGCCAGGTCGTCGACTTGCGACAAACAGACCGCAAGGAATTACCGGCGCGCGTTACCATTAGTTTTATTGCCCCCCTCGGCTCGAGCTCTGGCTCAGAGGCTCGAGCTCTCGGGTTCGGGCTCGTCCCGAGAGAGACCGCAAAAAGTTCCGACCGTGCAAGAAGGACCCGTTGTCGTCGTCTTCGTCGTCATCGTCGTCGTCGTCGTCGTCGTCGTTGTCGTCGTCGAGGTCCTCGTGGGCCGTCGACAGCCTTCTCCCGCGGTCCTCGTCCTCTATTCTCTTTCTCTCTTTCGGGGCCTGCGTAGGTAAGAACGCGCAAAAACCTGGTAGATCGGAGAAGAGCAGGCTCTTTGCCCAGAGGATTTTCTTGCGAACGTGTTTCCGGCAGGGAGGCCGCAATAAATTCAACCGTACGGTTACTCGGTAGCACAAAGAGATTATTACGGG
This sequence comes from Lasioglossum lativentre, assembly GCA_916610255.1. Lineage (NCBI taxonomy): Eukaryota > Metazoa > Arthropoda > Insecta > Hymenoptera > Halictidae > Lasioglossum > Lasioglossum lativentre. Next base: position 32,675,796 of record OU744355.1, on the reverse strand, counting down.
GAAAGATGACGAGGCGGCCGGGGCTAGAAAAAGTGAGAGAGCGAGCTCGTCAACGGGGACCGAGAAAAATCGAGGCAAATAAAGAGGGACGTTAATTACCGTGCTTGGGCGCTAGTCGATCGCGATTATCGACGAATCGTGGCAGAGTTTAGGGGTCTCTCCGCCGCGCCGCGGAGACGGAAGGCGCGCGGTAATATCGTACCCCGTGCAGAGACTATTAGAGGAACGAAGAAAAGTCCTGGAGATGTTATTTCGACGCCTCTGCCGGAGCTTTATCGCCTGGGAAATTGCGTTAGGACGGTAAATTCCACCCCCGTCCATTTCTCTTTCCCTCGGTGTCTCCACAGCTCCCTCTCGCTTTCTATCCCACCTCTTTCCATCTCCTGTCGCCTCCTCGCCGTGCTTTTACGTCATTCTTTCACGAGAGCCTCCGGAGCTGCCGCGAAGCGAAAAAAGACAGAGTACGCGCGTCGTTAACGCCGCGGAATTTAATTGGATCCCGCCGAGACGTCCTCTTTTAACGTACCGCGTCAATTTTTCGGCGAGCCGGATTTCCCAGCGGCGCGACCCTCCCGTGAAATTACTTATTAGTGGCGGAAAATAAAGAAAAAGAGGGTAGGAGAGAGAAGGGAGAGACAGACGGATCCTGGAACACGGCCACGGGAATCGATCCATGGTTGCAGCGGCGAGTTCGTTAGCGATGCTCCGCGATATTTCTCGTAATTCCACCAGAAAGTGTGATTTCCTATACTCGATCTCGTATGCTCTTACAATTAGTAACACCAAACGTTTGTGCTCATCGTCCGTTCGCTTCCTTTGCAGAAAAATCTCCTCATCCTCCACTCTTCTTCTTCTAACGTCAGCGAAAGTAAGATGTTTCTACCTGAACCTTTTTCTACGATTAATACATCTTCCAGCAGTCGTCACAGATGGTAGGAACCATGATTGCATACCTCCCCAATGAAAATTAGACATAGAGTCGTCACTCGAGTGCCAAGGATCGAATTAATTGTACACCTGTCGTTATATCAACTAATAAATCAAAACACGTTGCTCAGAAGTGTACAACTTTTTTGCGACAATATATCTCTTCGTGTTTTGCTTCGCGGATACGTTTCATTTAAGAGAATGTTGTAAGGGTTAAAGACTGTTATTGAGACGAACCCTGCTCGCGAGCTCGTTAATTAAACTATTATCGGTGCACCCGTACATCCTCCGTACGCATGCGATTTGCACAGGAAAACGCATGTATAATAAATCCCGCCATTTTTAAAATCGTCGTCCATATTCTGACGCGTGTTCCTGTTTCCTTGTAGCGGTCGGAAGCCGTATCGAACGGTCGAGTTTCTCTTGCTCTTTCCGTATCCGCTGGAGATTTGAAATGAAATTAATTACACCGGTTAACGTGTTTCGCGCCTCGGGTTCGTTAGCGTGCCGCATGCGAGATTAGCAGGAGAGAGCGCGGGCGGGCGCGAGGCAATTTCGCTTTTTATCGCGTGAAACAGCAAATTCGCCGGACTTCGGGGCGCGATGTTTCCCAATTAGCCCGACGATCGATCGGATCGACGCTACCCGACCCCGACGCGACGCGCCGCGACGCGACGCGGGGACGGGACCGAGGGTGGACGTGGCCCGATGAAACGCGAATCCGCGGCTGGGAGCCCGCGAATCCATTAGCGGGACCAGTCGATTCGAGGAATCGAGGAATTTCCCGCATTCGAAATCGGCCGAGAGATAATAGAACGCGCGGCGCGGCTCGGCGCGGCGGCTAACGTTGCGCCCGGGGAATGATCGCGATGGAAGTAAATCGAGAGGCAAAAGCGCGTCGCGAATTCGGCCGGAACACCCGGGGAAAAAATATTTCCGCTCGGCGTCGCGTTTAATTGCTTCGCGTGTAATGGCCGCGCGATATCCGCACCCCCCCCCCCCCTTGTCGTCCCCCACGCAAAAGCAGCAACGGCAGCCACCAGGCCCTCGACCCTCGTCGTCCTCGACAAAACTACGGGGAAAAATATCGTTCTTCCGCGTCGATCGTCGATTATTAATTCGCTCGGAAATTATGTCGAGCACGAACGCGCGCGCCCCCTCTTCGGTCTTCACGGGTTTTTTTTCAATCGGCTCCCGCGAATTGACTCCTCGCCGACCGCCGACGCGAGAATATATCCGCTCTGGAAAATCCGCGATCTCGCCGTCGTCGCCGCGCGCGTTTCAACCTCGCGGCACCATTCCGCGAACAGAATATGCGAGGAAAAAATAAAAAAATAAAAGAGCGAGAGAGAGAAAGAGAGCCAGATCGGAAGAGAGAATGCCCGGAGGAACGTTGACCCGGACAAAAGAATCCTCGACGTATAGAAAAAGCAACGTTCCGCGCGGTTATCCGCCATCCGCCGATGCATTCCGCGGTTTTGTTCCCCGAGAAACGATGAAATTCAGTCCGCGGCAATAAAGTGTAACGCGTTACACGAACCAGGCATTAAGCTATCGATTTGTCGGGAACATGAGCATCCCCGCAGCCGCAGCCCCGCTAGACGAGTCCCGCCGAGGCGAGGCCCGGAGAGCGAATAGCCGTTTTCTATTTCCTCGCGGATCAACTGCGTCAGTAAATAGATATAAACCGCCGCGCCGCGCCGCCGGTTTCGAAATAAAGCCAATAAGCTTCGCGGCGGCGGTGGCGGCGGCGGCGGCTGTGAACGATCCATCCACTCGTCTTGCTAGTCGATGAACGAGGATGTCCGAAAGAAACACGCCAAGCAGCAGAACCTCTCGACGTCTCTCTCGCATCCTTCGTTTATGGTTGTACTGGGTGACCCGCGATGATGCAACCGGAAAGCGATCTTTTTCCCGGAAAAATAAGTCGAAAGGCCGGGATCAAAATTATGGAGTGGTTCTTCCAAGTCTACGACTCACTGTTTAGCATAAATATTCTAAGAAAATGGAAAACATAGCTGCGTCTGCCCTGTTAGGCACTGTTACGATTCTATTAGAAGCAAAGTATTTATGAAGTTTCTTGCAAGTCTGTCTATGACTCACTGTTTCCATTTCTTCGAATATTTGTGCCAGACGTAGCCACGTTTCGCTCTGAGGAGCACTGCACTGGCTCCGTTGAAAGTAGGAGCAAAGACACCACGCCCACTCAGAGTATAAGCCACGCCTACGCTATAGAGAAAGAGCAAAGTAGATAGCCTTTTATCACTGTTGCTGTCAAACTGGTATGGTTTAGGGCCACCCTGTGGCTCTCGAGGGTCGGTTTAGAGAACTCCAAAAGCAAAGAGCGCCGTAACACGGCTAAACTTCTCTCGGGGATTATTTTTTCACGGAGCCACCCAGTATAGTCCGGGAGAGGAAATGGTCTCTCTTTCTTCCTCGCTCCGTAGCGGTAATATTGCCACCATAATCGCAATTCCGATGGTGTAGCCACGGTCTATGAGGGTGGGGGAGCGTTCGTGGGAAGACTTAGGGGGTTGCGCGGGGTAGACGAACTTTCAGTCTAGCGGAGGGTTCGCGGATCTTAATATATATTGAGCTCTCGTGCCCGACCACCCCTCGGCCTTGGGGTTAGCTGCAACTCAGGGGGATAGAGAGAAAGAGAAAGAGAAAGAGAGAGAGAGAGAGAGAGAGAGAGAGAGAGAGAGAGCCGCGTACACCACTACCTTGTTCCTGGAGGTACGCGCATCACGTTCCGCCGTCCGTTTCACGGCAGCCACCTCGGGCAACTGGCTCGCGAGGGTACGCGATTGGCGGAATCGCGAAAGTTAAATTAACTCCGGGGGCAAGTTGCGCGACCGTGGCGAAGAGAAGAGGCACCGGGAGAGGATTCGATCGAGCGGCTTCGACTCGGCCAAATGCTTTTTTTGCGGCCACCTCACCGAGACGCCACGGACCCCGACGAGAGCAGCCACTTTGCAGTCGATATTACTCTACGGGCGCGATCATCGTTATACGGCCGCGCCGGTGTTTACCCGGGACGATCGTTGAATCGCGTAATTCAGCTTTTCTTATCTGCGCATCCGGTGCCCGTGACCCCGGCTCGCATCATCGGAGGATCGTTAATCGGTAATCGTAACGAGCGATATTCCTTCCGAGCCACCGAGAGAACACGTTTCACCGATCGCGTCGTCTCACTCGACGATCCGGGGGAGGGGGGAGAGAGAGCTTCTGCTGCGTACTCCTCCTCGTATTCCACGAACACTTAGTTAGACTTGGACCGACTGATCTTCTTCGTAATCTGCGAGTCGATATATATCTGCGTTCTAGACGTTATCCTCCGGTAGCTAACGGATCGGTATATTCACTCTTTCCTGTTGGAGCACTCGATAACATTAAGATTAATTTTCAGAAATTGAGTGTTCTAGGTGACTAGTGTCTATGGCCAAATGGGAGGCGAAAGACTTCGCAACGATTCATAGACTGTTCGGACGCGACAAGACCGAGCGGGTCGATAAAGTTCCACGAAGCAGCCGGTGTATCCGGCGGATTAACTCCGAAATATTAGATGGCGAAAGAAACAGAGGGACGGGACGATTCGTTTCGTTTCGTTTCGTTTCGAAAGGAAAGCCGTAGAGGTTCGTCCCGCGCGAACGAAGGCAGCAGGGAGCGAACCAAAGGGAAGGGAGAACAAGTGCACATATGTGTGTCCGCGCACGAGACCCGGCACCCTTCGGACAATATAAGGGTGGTTACGGAGGGCGCCGATCGCGCAAACTTGATGTAGCTGGTTTATTTGGCACCCCCGAGCCGATACAGCGACGCCCCCGATGGGGAAAAGTCTCTGGAAGTACCATTTAAGGAGCATTTCCACGGGTCTCGGGCGTTAACCGAGATTTTTCTTCTTAGCCGGAAGGGGGAGAAAAACGGCGAATGGGAGGAAATGCCGTGGCGAAGGGAGAGGAAGAAAAAGCTCGCGCGATCGTCACAGAATTTATTTCGGGATTATTCGCCGGGGGAACGCGCCTCTCGCAGATAGGACAAATCGTTCTTCTTCCCGGGATCGAAGTCCCGCGAAGCAATTCCCGAACCAGTCAGATTTATGATCGGGAGATCGACTCCCGACGGCAGTCGTCTACGCGAAGATTCGATTACCTTCGACCCCCTGTATCGATACTCCGAGCTAAGAAAATTCACAGGTAATCGCTGCGCTAGTGGAAACCTATCGGATGCCTATTGTCGCACGATTTTCGAACCTAATCGGATTCGATGTTATAGTGCAAAGGGGTTAATAACCATCGTCATTTCCACGCACGATAGCTTAGTTATTTATGGTTAATCTACTCTTCCTGCCATTCGATCGGCAATTTAATCTTTCCGACTGATCAGTGCGCGATCCTCGTATTAAATGGTTCGTTGGAACGGCTTTTTGAGGAGACAGCGCAGACTTGGGTTGGATCGCCTCCAGTCTATGGGACGTCGGGCTCATCGATAGCCAGCCAGGCGTAACGAGCCTAAGCGTCGTAATATTTCGAGTTAGGTGGACGAGGCGCGTCGACAGTGTCGCGTGTCTGAAGGGCTGAACGCGCCAATGACCGTCGCCCCTGACGAGACGGCACGTCACGGCGTAACGAGGAGGGCTGCACCGGCGAGCCAGCCACGTGGGGCTGAAAACTCGACCATACCAGACCGTGGCCACTGTGTCTATCTTGCCTACGTTCCGACGAACCCTTAAAGCTACGTCCAGACGTTGCGAGGCACCGGTGAAACTGCCTGAATCGCGCTACACTAAACGTTTCTTCAACACTTGCTTGGCGAGACATCGCGACGGCGTGCGACACAATTGGATTCGTTGTTAAAGGTGTCACTTGAATACCAGGAATGCAAGCAAGACATAATAGACCTAACTACAATCGCTTGGAATTATTGAACCGATTGTGCGAACACCAAAACTATGAGTTCCTACGGCATATCCACTGCTCCATCAAACTAAGAAAAATAAATCCTGTAAATAATTCGCAGTGCAAGGGATATAGTGGTCGTCGCAGTACACGTGACCAGACATGGAGCTCCGTCTGGCCGCAACCGGAAGTCTGAAACGGTACCGGGGGTCCGTGTTCGCAGCCTGGAATCCTCGAATTCTTAGCTGGTCCGTGTCTCCGGGGCTGGATCGGGCTTTTGCTGGCCCGTCGATTCTCGAAAACCCAGGGACCCTGGTTCGGGAACGCAATTTACTCCGACGTCGGGAAACGGGGAGGCAAGACAGTCAGACAGACGGACAGACAGGTCGAGCCAATAAAAGGAGGCGTTCGCGGCGCGAGCAAGAAGAAGAAGAAGAAGAGCCCAGAGACTCGCGAAGAAGATCCAGCGGTGCAGCGAGTTGCGTTGAGTTCGGGAGTGTGAATGGAGTCTGGTCCAAAGATACACCGAGCGATATCCCGGTGCTATTTCGAGTCGGGCCGGCGAGTGTCGGCGCGTAAGGGGCGTAGCCGGGCAATGATCGTCGAGCAGACGGGCCGGCACGTCGGTTATGGGCTCCGCTCGTTGCAACGAGGAGAAACGATCGACTCTCGTGGGGTGGAATTGCGAGTCGCGAGGCCATCGTGGTGATCGTCCTGCATACTCGATGTAATTTTTCTCTTCCTGCTCGGTGCACCCTCGCCCGATGCCAATTGGGGGGTGCCCGGCCACCGGAACCGATCTTATGCTAATTCCAAAGGGAGAAAATCCTCTCTCGTTGTTCATCTATCCTTTTCACCGTCTCTTTCGGACGCGTGGAAAACGCGGGCTTTATAAAATCGTCGGGAATTAGCCGGGCCAAAGGGGGTTGACTTTAATATCGAAGGACTTGCTCGGCCCGGGACCCTCCACGCACGCCCCTGGACCTGTCAGCTTGACGTATCGCAGTCGCAGGAATCCATTATATAGTCAATTACTCGTCGTGACAGGGAACGTGCTCGCGGACGAGGCATCTGACGGCCTCCGATGCACACTCTCTCTCTCTCTCTCTCTCGCGGTGTGCATCGATATCCGGCCAGCGAACCTCGCGTCCCGTGAAATTTCGAGAACGAACTTAGAGACTCCGTTCACTTTTTGCTGTCTCCGACCTCGCGCTCTGCCTGTTTAGCTAACTGCTTGATTTATTAAACGTCCCCTAAGCTGCTCAATTTACGCGCCGTGTTCGCTTCGAGGGATATGGGTTTTCCATGAACCGCCCCAAAATGATGTCCCCCTTTCAGTTTTCAACGAGCTACCAAGGGGGAAGTCAATTTTCCTCAACTTCGGAGATTCATTCGTTCGGAAGTCACGCGAACTCATTCGTCAACGGCCAATGGACTCTTTCGAGGTCAGCTTCACCCTATGTTTTAATTAAACGTCGCACGCTGACTAATTCCTTATCGGTGCCTTTGAATCATTTGCGCAGGAAGCATTTTAATTTGTAAAATTATGACATTCCTTGCAACCCAGAACATTTTCATTCAATCGTTTCAATGATTTCGTCAAAGCATCTCGGACTAACGAGAAAACGATTAACAAAAGCTACAGGCAGAAGTTTCAATAAAAATATCGCCCGGGGGAATTGGATTTCGCAGTGAACGTCGGGAACCGATTGGAACGGGGTCCGTAGAGTGCAGTATTCGAACTGCAGCGAAAAGTGCATCGGCGACGAAGGTTCTGGGTTTCCCGCGGGACTCGGCCGCGCGCCGGGTCCAGGCATTTCGGCGATTCGCTAAAGTTAGACGCTCCGGGAGGAGAGCGGACGCTGTTCTCGACAGAGCGTTCGAATCTTTGGGAAGGTTCGAGGAATTTCGATAGGCGGTCGGGAGAAGCGAGGCTAGACGGCCGAGATTGCCGGAGCGGAGGCAAAGGGCAACGAGTCCGGCTGCGTTAATTAAAATTCGCGAGTCGGTCCCGTGGCTCCCCAATAAACCGGCGAAAATATTGCGCGAGAGGAGAAGGAGAGAGAGAGAGAGAGAGAGAGAATGAGAGAGGAGAAGGAGTCGGCGCAACGGCGGTTGGAAGAGCACGAGAGAAGCTGAGCGGAGAGAGTTGCAGTTTCTGCGACGTGGTTGGCTTTGGTTGCACGGCAGGTTGCACGCAGCGAGCCGGAACCCTCGATCGAACCTCGTTAACTATTTGAACTGGTTAACGTCGTCTCCTGCACACGCGGTCGCCCCGCTAGACGCGATATTTGGATAATAATCGAGTCCTCGGCGGCGGTACACGAGCCGTATAATGGCCGTCCAGATGGTACGCGGCGAAACGATCTTCACCTGCCGGCAAACGGCTTTCCTACGACCATTGTTCGAGAGAGCTGCTTGTGCTCCCTCTCCTCGTTCTCTCGCTCGCCGACGCGACCTTTGACGCCCCGAGTTATTTCACCGGGATTGCCTTTCGATTCGGCGAAATATCAGCCGAGCTCGCGCTCTCGCTTTCCAGTGAGACAACGCCGCGCCGCGCCGTTTCCTTTAGCCCGGCCGAGCCGAGCAGACATCCGCGTAGGATAGAGGTGCGCGAGAACCCGATAATGTCGGGATCTAGACGGAGTTCTCGAATATATGTATGTATCGGGATTCTCGAGAACATTTGAGAATCCCGACATGTACGAGAACCCGACTCGTCCCGATCTTCCGGGTACTCGACATTTACGGGTGCTCGCACACCTCTAGCGACGGATGATCACGGTGGATCGGTATCGTCTATCCAGGAGCAGTCGCGCGGCTGTGCTCGGCTCTCGGGATTATTAAATTAAAAATACAATTTCCCGGGCAGCCGAGCCAGGCCCCTTCCAATATTTTTCCAAGGGCTTAGCCTCGACGAACAATGCCGTCTCGACTCGGAAAGATATCGCGTCGGCTAGATATAACCTGCGAGAGAAAGAAAAGAGGGAAGAAACAAAAAAACGTTACCAGAGACCGCCCAGAGAGGGGGAGGTACAGGCGGGGGAAAGAAAAGCCGAGGAAGTTGCGAAAAGGTCGAGTTCGAGCGGAGACGAGCCCTGGCGAGGCGAGAGGGAGGACCATCCCTTTTCCTAGTCCCGGAGAAATTGAGTTTCCGAGTTCGCTTTTCCCCGGGGGTGGTGGTCCGTGGCTCGTTCGACTCGACTCGACTCGACTCGACTCGACCCGACCCGACTCGGCTCGGCTCGGCTCGGCTCGACGCGACGCTGCCACCACCTTTATCGTTGTAATGAAACTGTGTTTATGATAATCCAACAATGGAACAATGTGGGTAACGACCGAGGGGTACGCTAGCCAGGCCACAATGGCCCGCGGTTATGCGCTCTCTCACCTAGGAAGAAAGCCGAACCGAGAGGCGATGAGAGAAGGCTGGACGAGCCGCTGCCAGAAGAGGGGTCTTGTCTCTTCCGTTGCTTGGTACGGGTTTCGGCTCCCGAATCTTAATTAGGAATTTCACAAGGGCTCGAGGAACAGCTACCCCGCGCCTCCACGGTCCACGCTCCCGAGGAAACGGAAGAGGGCACCGTCCAGAAAAAACGAGAAAAAAAAATAATGTCGTCTCGGCACCCCTGTCCGATCGCTGCGTAGATAAGCTCTTTGGAGATAGCGCGATCACGGCGGGGAAACGAGAAAGGGGTTCCTCGTGCCGCTCCTTTTTCTCCTCTCGCTCCCTGCGACGTTCTCTACTGTGCTCAAGGAACAGAAGGGGACTTGTTCACCGGCTCTATAAAAGAGTCGAGAAAGATTGCTCCGGGTACGTTGTAAAATTAAATACTTTTCGTCAAGATAAAGCGGGAATGGCCTTCGCGCTCGGGTCACCGGAACTCGGTTTATCGACGACGCTTTTTTCTGCATTTCATACTGTAACCGAATTCTTTTTAACCCCTTGTGCTAAGAAATCTTCTCGTCGCTGTCTCAGTCTGTGTATTACAAGGGGTTGAATAATTCTCAAGATACAGAAGAAGAGAGAGTTCTCCTATGGGGTTACAGGAGGAACTGGATGCATCGATAATGGGAATCTTTCGGCAGGAAGTTCGACGGGTATCGAGGAAATTTTGAGGCAGCCTAATTCGTTGCGGGGCAAAGATCCGGGAGGATCTTAATTGTGCAGGCTACTCTGCGAATTAGAAGAGGCACTGTTCGTACCCGGTGGCTTCCGGCCGCTACTTTATGTTATGGAATCCTCGGCCACCGTTATACTCCCGCAGCAGTTTCCCCGGGGAGCCGCAATTTCCGTCGTTTCGCGCGGACCCGAAAGTTCCCCCGGCAACTTTTCGAGCAGATTAATTCGGGAATTTATCATCTTCGGGATGGCAGAGCCGGCGGTGGGCCCGGTGGCCGCTGACCGTGGCCGAAACCGTTCGTCCCGAAAGAAATAAAAGTTTCGCGAAACAAAAGGCTCGAACTTTTTTCGAGTTCGCCACGGGAATAGCCGGCAACCACCGTTCCCGATCCCCCTTCTTTCCTTTCTCGCTCTGGTCCAGTGTTTTTCTTTCCGGTCGCATAGTGGCCCTGTTTATGGCCCCTTGACCACCAAATATCCCGACGAATCTCTCGAGGGTGAAAACCAACGACTTCTCGGCCGCGCGAGAAAGTTTGCGCGAGGATCTCGACGAAAATCCCGATCCCCGCCCCCCTCTCACGAGGGATCTATCTCTCCGCAGCGGGCAATCCCTCTTGTCACCGCTTCCCGCCTCTCTGTCCCCCGTATGCTCCGAAATATCTAGCTCCGAGCCTTGGATATATGTGAAGGAGAACTTATTTTAACCGAAAGCTTCGGTTTATCTAAAAATTGAGCTTGCGTTCCATTCGAGAATGGAAAAACCAGAAACTGACAATAAATAGGAAATCAATGAAAAACGTTTTGATACGTCGCTTTCGAAAGCGGCAAAGATGCCAAATTAGTATCGTGAACAGCAAACTGACGCATTCCTGACATCCTCTATCTGTCTGTTACAGATTGCCCGACCGAAACCGCAGCATTTCGAAAATCCTGTCGGCGCGACACGCCCGTGGCAGAGATTTCAGCGGCGGGGACGGGTCGCGCGCGCGAGAGAAGGAGGAGGAAACGCGAGGATCCCAGCACTCGACGACTCGTGTCAATAAACAGAGTCTGTTCTAACGACGCGGTCGGGATGACAGATATATATATATATAAATACATATGTGTGCGTGCGTGTGTATATACCTTGGATCCGGAGGTGAGCGTGAAAGAGAAGGAGAAGTGGTCCGCGCGAAGGTGGGACAAGAAGAACGAACGACGAAGACGAAGAAAAAGACGAGAGGGCGGAGAGAGAAGAAGAGCGAGGAAGAAAAGGAGGAAAGAATGGGACGAGGAGGGCCGAGAGAGAACGGAGACGCAGGCAACGGCCTGCAGAAGCCCCGAAGGCCGTTCACATGAATACCAGTCTTTCCATTAGTACTCGAATGGAGGAGCCCTGGCCGATGCATGATCGATACTCGTAGATCCAATCTCGCTCGGGCCTCGTCCAATCGCGATCGAGGACCACCGCGAGATACAATGTAAGCGAACCTACGCGCTCAGCCCGCTGCCGTTTCTTTCGCGTGCGCGCGTGTCTTGCGAGCGGGCCGATATCGTCGCGAACACCGACCCTCTGGGAGCATTAAAGGTCGACCTTTTCACGACATGACCCGAAGCAAATCCTCCCAACCGGCTCTCTTCGGCGGCATTGCGAATTTGGAGCGTTCGCGATTTCTAACTCCCGGGAAATAACTTCGAAAAAACGTTATCGCGTTAATTGTCTTTACCGTGTGTTCGGACGCCACCCCGTAAAATTCCATCTCCGAAAGCCCCGGTAAAGTTTTCCGCGACAAAGATCATCTATCTTGCGTTGTATGTACAAAGTAGGCGTGGCGCGTCCAAGGTGGGCGTGGTATATTTGCTCCCGAGTTGTCCGGAGCCGGAACAGCGGCCAGCGCAGCGGTAGAATAAAAACGATAGAATTCTAACGATGATTGTCACCGAGCGAGATGAGACACGAACGAGAGCATAGGTGAGGAGGAGTGGGCAATTACGGAGGGGCGAAAGCAGGCCACCGTTTCCTCGAAATACCAACTGGACAGTAGTTTCTACTCTAGCCGGGCGGATTCTCTCTCGTTGCCGGTTCCGCTCTACCCACTTTCCATCCACCACCGCCGCCTCCTCCTCCGGGAGGCACGGAATATTAATGTCCCTCATATTTTATAGAACCACTCGGAGGGCAACGGTGCCTCCCTCCCTATCCGCCTGTTCCTCCCTTTCTGGCTCTATCTCGGTGTGCGTGCCGTCCTACTCCTCCTCCTCCTCCTCCTTCTCCTCCTCCTACTCCCCCGCTTATAAAGGACTAAAAATATATGTACGTAGGGTGTGCGCGAGCACGGTAGATCCTTATCCGCGGGGACAATGACAAAACGAGCAAAGGTCGAAATACCTAGAGAAGTTAATTCGGTTGTCGGTTCGCGGCACCTCTCTTCCTTCTCTGTCCTCCCGCTGCCACGTTCACAAGCGCTCGTCGTAGTCGTCGTCGGTTCCAACCCCGGCCTTATCAACCTCGACTTTTTATTTTTCACCCGATTTCTCTAACCCGGACTGGGTCTCTCTTCTCTCGCCCCGGCGCGCCGTATCCCGTAGATAATTTTAACGAGCACCACATTTTTCTCTGGGAAATGACCCCTTCGCGGATTAGAAGGAGCTGCTCTTCAGAAGAAGAGAGCGGGAGACACGACGATCGTTTGCGGAGGGTACTTTCGAGCTCTTTTAGCGACCACCGACTTCCCCGTCTCCTCTCTGCGACGTAGCCGTCCTCGTCCTATTCTTCTTCCTACTCCTTCTTTCGTTCGGACTCGAAACAACGCGTTTGTCTCCCGGACGAACCTACGGGAATACTCTCCCGAACGCGCAGATAAATCACTCTCTCTTTCTCTCGGGAGAGCGAGAAAGCAATTTATTACCGGACCGATACGCGCCCGCTCCACTCCGAATCGTAGAATTCATTTCTTTCCGCTTCGATGCCGGATCTATTAATACCTTGGAAAAGTCTAGAGTAGGCCATGTGTATCTTGACTATACTTCCCTTACAGGAGAACCGGGACACATTTAGGGCTGCGATAAACAGAGAAAGTGGACAGGCGAAAAGACGTTAAGACTGGATGTTGCCTCGGCAGACAGCGTCGTATTTTCGAACAATAAAGTCCAGAATTGTAGCAACTAATCGCTCTAACATCCCAAAAGAGCCCTAGTCGTTCGGCCCAATTAAAAAAAAAAATGTTTGATCACTTTTCGCAATTTTCCAACTTAAATATGGCCCATTATTTTTTATTCTTCCTTACGATGCGAACAGGTTAATCTCTACCATTTTCGCGTGTTCCTAGCTGATTCTCTGACAGTAAAAACTGGCGAGAGGTACGAGTCGCTGCGGCGCGGCAAGGCCGATTTTTTATTCGTCTCCGCGCGATTCCATCGCATCGGCGCGCGCTAATGTTTCCGATGAAATTTTCCGGGGGTGCACTTTAACGGGCTTCTACACGCTTCGTGTCTATCGCGTCGACACCGTCTGCTCGTTCCGAGCGCAATAAAATCGCGAGATATTATACGCGACCACGCGGACCAGCGATAACGAACGGGGCGCCCCTTTCGGTCGGTAGCATCGAATTACGACACGAACTAGGCCCTTTTATCACGGACATCTAGACGCCTGGCTTCGAGCCCCGATCGCTCGTAAAGATCACCGGCGATCCAGCCGGGAAACCTAGCCGAATTCTTGCTCAATCGTTTGATCGAATCTGTTTCTTACTCGGTACACATCGTTCCGTCCCAGCCGCAGTTGTCGCGATCCTGATAACTATCCTTGTCTACTTTCCTGAAAATTGGGACATCTCTGGGGCGTTCGATGCAAAGATGGTGCAAGTCGAAACATTTAACCAACGTCCCTCGATATCTTTTTCGGCTGCTCCTACAGTTAATAAGGGTCGACACAGCGAGCATACTGGAATATTAATAAAGCAAACTATCATAGCGAATAGCGATTCCTCGATTCCAATTTTTCACCCTCGGATAGGGGTTTCGATGATCCCCGTGAAAGGTCGCGTGGAATACCGATGATGGTGGCCACGTGACATCCCCGTAGATCAAGGGGGATGTCCGTTCTTTCCCGTGGACGCGGCGATTCCGCGTGCGGCGTTGATTGCGTTCCCGGTGGCTTCTCGGACACGCACCCTCGTTTGGTTGTCGTCGGGGCGAGAACACGCCGAGGTTTCCCAAATTGACTTTCGCCCCTGCTGTCAGCCGTAGAAGCAAGCGTTTCTGAGACTTTGGTATGCGCGAGCCGATCCGAGGAAAAGCTCCGGGACGAGAAGCGTTCCTTATTCCGGGGCAACAATAGCTGCGAGATGAATCATCGATCCTCATGGAACCGCCGGTACGTGCGGTGCGCGTCGAGTTTAAGGTGTGTTTGTGCAACGGCAGCGATAGTTGGCAGGGTTCTTTCTCGTGGTGGCGCGAGGTCCTTTGAGGGGGTTGAGCCGTACCGCGGGTGCCAATCGAACCCAGCCATCCAGCCATCCAGCCATCCAGCCAGCCCAGTAGGTTCGACCCTTCGACAAATTGGCAATCCTCCCTCTCACTCTTTCTGTGACGGGAAACGACGCCGCCTCGAGTGTCCTCGATCGTCCTGCCGCGCGAGGATCGTTTCTTTTGTGCTCGCTGCGTGCCGCTTCGAAATTTCCCAAGACCGGTTTATCGATCATCGACGGGGCGCGCTCGAGAGATTGGCGGCGAGACGCGGTGAAACTCGACGGTGCGGCGCGGCGCGGCGCGGCGCGGCACGGCGGCTGAGGCTGAGGCTGCGGAGGGAGTACCAGCCACAGCCGCAGCCGCAGCCGAAGCCGCACGCGCGCGCCCGCGATATTCACGGGCCGACGTGTTCTCGAGGGCTGCGCGTTTTCCCGTCCGACGAAAATTTGATTATCCCTAGCGTAGCTGGCGGCGAGAGCAAGCCGGCCCCCGAATTCAATTCCGACCTCGGAGTCGCTAGTTTTTCTCGTCGCGCCCGAACGTCGGAACTTTTTCGGAGGGTCCGCACTCTGCTTCCGTGCTCTCCCACGTGACCTCACGGTTGATTTAACCGTTCTCTTCTCTACCGCCGGTGTATCCATTTATCCCTTGCCACCCTTGCTTCCCTTTTTCTTCGTCGAATCGAGAAAATCATGGCGAACCGGCGGCAAAAGAGAGAAAGAGAGAGAGAGAGAGAGAGAGAGAGAGAGAGAGAGAGAGAGAGAGAATCGTGCGTCGGTATTGCATTCGTGACGCGCTCCTCTCCGTCTCTTCTTCGTTCGATCCCCTTGTCTACGTTCATCTTTCTTTCGCCCGTCTTCCCCATGGGCAACGTGGTCACGTCCCAGTCGCTATGGAAACCCGGCCGAATCGAGATGGAAACTCACCCTCTCTCCTCGCGCTATCCCTCTCGATTTTACCCCGTCACGTATTCGACTCTATCTCCACTACTCCGAGGCTCCGTCTTTCTTTAATCCACGCCGCGCTGCCTGGCTCCGTCTTCCACCGGCTGCTGTCCTTCCCTTCTGGTTCTGATCTCTTCTCACCCTCTCCCTTCCAGTCGCCTGGTCTCGTTAGTTTAACCCACGCGCACCGAATCGTAATGGGAAACGTACAGATGCATTAGGAGAGGCTTTGCCATCCTAGATACCCCCGATGCCAGCCCGGCTGCTACCTTCAAAGCTATTGCCGCTCGCTCTGTTCGCTCTGTTCGCTCTGGTCGCTCTGCTCGCTCGCTCGATCCCACCTCCCCTCCCGCCCGTTCTTCCAATTCCCGGCACCCTATGCCACCCCCTCGTCCGCTCACCTACCCCTACCGTTGCCTTTGTCGCCTCGTACACCTTGCCGAACAATGCGTGCCTCGACAACGCTTCCGTTCCGGCTCGTTTCGACGAGCTTCCTGCTAAATTCGTCACCGGTTGTCTCGCCATTACCAAAACCATTTTTGCCAACGACCAATTCGACAGACGTAGAATGTCCACGATTTCACCCGAGTCCCATATGTGGGTCACTATATTCTAAAACGCTGAACTAGACGAATTGTTTTATAATTTTAGCGCGTTCGTTTGTCACCGAATCTACATAGTAGCGACTAGAATAAAATGTCTTTTCAATATTTAGTGTTCGGGACTGGTTTAGCCTTACAGACCTCGCAGAAGTAAATCTCTGTTCTAATTAACAACAAGTAGAAGCAACCGTTTCGAGTCTCGCGAAGAACCTACTGAAGCCTGCTTGTTATTGCACTCGAAAAGCCATTATCCGTCTTTACGGAGCTTAGATGTCCAGGATGGGACGCGTTAAGGCGTCTCGCGTGCCAGGAATATCGGAGCCAGGTGAAGCGACATCGACTGCCTCTCTTTCCCTCGGCTGCTCTCGAAATTAAATCTCGATCCCATCTATTCCGTGATGCACATAAAATTCGTGGTTCCAGAGAACATCAGAGGGGCCGCGTAGTGACCGCTTGCTTAACTTTCCATACGCATTCGACCTATCCCACCCGTCGCAGCGAGAGGACCCAGCAATTTAATGCAGCCTCGAGTATCGTTCCACTCGAGGAATACAAAACGCGAGGGAAGATACGGACTCTCGAACCACAGCGGAATCAGCGTGTTCTCCGAACAGTTGGACGACTAGCAGTTTACTTGTAAGCTGTTTTCCTTTAACATTGCTCCTCCCCTCTCTCTCTCTCTCTCTCTCTCTCTCTCTCTCTCTCTCTCTCTCTCTCTCTCTTTTCATCCGAGACTCCGAAATGGTAGCTTATCGTTCCAACCATCGAATCGCCAGCACGGATTAATGCATCCAGAAACACACCGGGATGTGACCGGATTGTGCGAACAGCGTTAAGCGAATGAACTTGTTTAATTATCATTCAACGAGGCTTCTAGTTTCGGCCGGATATACATAAAGTTTTTTTACCCGATCGATCGTTTCATTAAACTATCCAACGGACCAACGATCTCGAGCGATCCGATGTGGGGAAATTGTATAACGATCCTATAAGGAAATCGGTAGTCTTTCCGAGACCTGTGATAATTGCTACTGAAAACCTCGACGAGTAAAACTGATCCGAGTCGTGAAATACCTCGGATGAATTTACGATTGTCTGTAGGTTGCTTTAAATCCGAATACAACTATAGGGTTATCTCGCTGGTTCTCGCTCGTATCGGTATTATTGACCAACCCTAGGTGTAGATGTGGTTTCGAGTGTGAAACTCTAAATCATGTCCTTTGGCAGTGTAATCTCTACTCGATACTCAACGGTAATTGTTATTGAAAAATCTCTTCAAGTTAAGATTTCAGCTGCCTTTGGACGTTCCAATGTTTCTGGCTGGCCTCAATGTCGTAGCCAGCCTTCATATATTGTCATTTTTAAAAAACTGTAATCTGCGCGTTTAAGAAAAAACAAGTAGAGAAAAACAACTGATATACCCTCATTTTTGTTTGTATAGATTTCTTGTTCTGTATATTTTGTTTTGTTCCTAAAGTTGTAGGGTTGAGAGAAAAATAGCATGGGTAGGTAGAAATCGGTCGAACGAGTATTAGGGTGGCAAATGATCGCGGCGCGTGCGGCTGCGGCGTCTACGATAAAGGAATTAGGAGGACCTTGCCAACAGCTTGGCGAGCGGTCGCAGGAATGGCAACTAGACGGTATTCGTTTTTCCCGGGCGTAGTTCCACCGAGTGGTCCGCGAAACGATAATCGTTCCCGTATCTTTCGCAGTCCTGACGCCTTGCCCGCATCTCCGGCCAGGCTAAGCCGTTGAAGGGTTAATCTGTGAAGCGCGAGCTCGAATCTGATCAAAGTCGTCGGTCGGACTCGTTACGGGCCGCGATCCTATTAATTCGCTGTGAAACCCGCGAGATCCGGAGCAGAGAGAAGAAGAGGCGATGCGACTCTGAGCCTGCGGAAAGGAAAACGGAGGAACGAGAAAGTTCAGAAGGTTGAATTTATGCTGGCGGTGGCTCGAGGTGGACCCATCCGGGGCGTTTGTATGCTTTGTACTCGTCGGGATGTCCTCTTTTTCTTTGTCCCCCGGTCGCGGGGGCGGGAGAGTGGGATGGAAGACGGAGGATTTTTAGTATTCGCGGTGGTTGTCGTTTTTATGATTTTAATTCCTGGAAATTACTCTCGGGCTCGGTCTGGCGAAAGGGTTCGCCCGGCCTCTCTGCCTCTGCCTCTCCCGCTCTGCCCCTCTCTCTTCTTCTCCCGAGAGAGCAGCAGTTTGATATTCCGCCGCCGAAGGGAACTTTGTAACGAAAGCGGAGAAACGTCGACGGTAAATGCACCGGGCTTGCTTTCTGGATATGTCGTGTATCGAATACGTGCGGCGACACGACGCGACACGACGCGACGTGACGCGACGCGACGCGACGGACGGATGAATTTCAAAGGGACCCGGTTGGCGCGCGGCATGTACCCATTGCGCTTGAAAACGGGAGCG
The DNA here is from genome assembly GCA_916610255.1 of Lasioglossum lativentre. Lineage (NCBI taxonomy): Eukaryota > Metazoa > Arthropoda > Insecta > Hymenoptera > Halictidae > Lasioglossum > Lasioglossum lativentre. The sequence continues at coordinate 32,657,420 of OU744355.1, read as the reverse complement.
AGAGGCGCTTGTGTCCGCCGCTCGCACCGATTCGGCGGAGAAACATTTATTTGGAAGATCGTGGGCGTGGGGAACAGAGGTGGATACCCGGGGATGTGCCCCCCGGAGAACACGGCGGATCGGTGTTTGCGCAAACACGCCGGGGCCCGCAGCGCGGAAGCCTCAAGAGTTTGACGCAGGCTTTGATTAATCCTCGCGAAAGGGGCAACACGCTCGTCGCCCTGAGATTGACACGCGCCTCCGACAAGCTTTGCTGCACGCGCGTCCCTTCCGACGATCTCCCACGGAACCGTTTTGTTGCTCAGCCGCCGTGATGCACGCGCGGACACGGATTTCCCGGCAGCACCGCACTCTGGACCATCGGAAGGAGCTGCCAGGCCACGCCTACCGAGAACAATCTACCGTGGATGGGCATTATCTATTATTTTCCTGATTTGCTATTTTGCTGTGGACATTTGACTATTTTGGCGAACGGAGGAAATACGAGGACCCGCGAAATTTGGGCCAGTTAACGACAAATATTGCCACGTACAGCACGAAGGTGGCACCGAGGAGTTCAGGAGCAACAAAACTACACCCGCACAGACCACGTCTAGTCTGTAAAGGAAAAGACGAAGACGGATCATCTGGTATCTTTATTTCTGATTTGCCCAGAGCCTTTCGCACCGAGGAAACGATGGGTTACGGTAGAGAGACGTTTGTTTCGCGATGGCGGCGTCGCCTCGGCAGGCCAATGGATTTATTCTCGATCCGGCGACACGCGGAAGAAGATGGGAGCCGATGATACAGAACGGGGAAACACTGATTTTGAATAGGCAGCGGTGCGCGCGGGCTGGCGTTAGAACGCGAGGGAACGACGATCTATTATGCTCCGGCCGACAATTACTCGCGAGATCGGGGAGCCGGGGCTGTAACGGTACCTGTGAAATTCCGCGAAAGAAAGGCTCGCGCGAAGAATCGTCATCGACGCGTTAAATCGGCAACAGACTTTTGCCAGTCGCGTTTGCCGGCTCGGCGCGGCGTGCGCATGCATGAGAGAAAGATCACGCGCGTATGTCACTGTACGGGTGTATAGGTACCGTAGATAGGAACGGCGTATAAAAGACGACTGGGAAAATCGACGACGAGCTCGTGGCTCGTTGGTCGCATTCGGCCGAGAGACCGAGCCCGATCTCTTCTCGGTGCTCGAAGACGCGAGAGACCGGGCACGGTGTGTGCGCGCGCGGATCGTAATCCCTTGCCTCGTTGTATACGATGTACGCCTCGCAGTATATTTCACTGAATCCTCCCGGTGGAAGGTCTTTTAGAGACCCTTTTGCGCTTTCATTGCCAACCTCGGCCCGCGAGACGATTGATGCAGAAAACTGCATCAACCGCCAACGAACCGTAGCCTTTTTCTCTCTCTTAATTAACGCATCCGCGGCGCGCGCACTTTACGCCGATCCCGAATCCGGACGAAAAACGAAACGTTGTTATTTTAATAACGACCGCACAGGCGCAGAACAACCGCGACCACACCGGCGCGGCGCGGCGCGGCGGCGTCGCGCCAACTTTCGGCTAATTAGACGCGCCGCTAATAACGCCGGCGTTATCCGCCGTAAATACGTCGAAACGGTTGCCGATAAACGCCACACAAATTTTTTCCGGTCTGCACACCGACCGTCCCGCTAGTTTCTAATTGTCGGCCGACGGCGTGCATCACCTAAATCATCCCTCGAATAAATTCCCTCTAGTCCTAGATCCTGTCAGGGCGATGGTCCTGCTATTTTGACTTGTTTTTTGTGTAAAATGGGCGTGGCCTGACCCGAGGAGGCGTGGCTTAGGTGCTCCTAGGTAGAACGGAGCCGTAGCAGTGCTTCACGGGGGTTAAGTTGCCTGAACCGATGACTAAAGATAGACTAACTATCCCCGAATAATTGAATGTTTCTTTCGGACGTCAACGCCTACCGTTGGACCTACTAAGAGCAGATGTTGGAGATGATTAGCGAGCCTCTATTATCCAAACTGTCCCCCGATAGGTTCGAGCAAGGAGAGTTCTAGCTTTGAAAGTACGTTGGATTCGTCGTATGTCGCCCGGATTAATTTCACTGTCGGCGAAGCTTCGTCACGATCGCACGACACTTAAAACTGTGTCAAAGATGTTCGCCGCCGCGGTCGGGCCGGGTCGGGCCGGGGTCGACGACTCGCGTATCCCCGCCTCTCAATAATCATCGTTGACAGTGTATGTATCGGGGGACGATCGGCGAACGATCGAGCTCCATCCATCACAAAATCCTTTAGGCCCCCATCGTCAAAGGGAAAGCGACGCTCGCGGTGCACACGTGACGCGCGGAACTCGACGAGCCGTAGAAAGAAGAATAGCGAAGCAAAGAGAGAAGGAGAAGGGGAGAGAAGCGGGGAGGAGCACGTGTCGCGATGTAAATTCGTTGCGGCGAGTGGTCGTGATTTAAAAATTAAATCTTAATCGAGTGGAATTCGGCCCACACGCTCCGCAAAGAGGATAATCTTGGAGCGAGCGAGCAGAACGCACACACTGTCCAACGGAGTAATAAACGGACGCGCGCGTGGATTAGTCTGGATAGGCCGTACATCGTGGCGGTTCGTTCTCTTTCTTCTTCTTCTTCTTCTTCTTCTCCCCCTTCTTCGTTTTCTTCTTCTTCTTCTTGTACTTCCTACCATCACCGCGCCCCCCTTCTACGTCTTCCTGACTCTCGACCGGCTGAAATATCTCAGCCAGTTAAAACGCTATCAGTTCTAATAAACGATCATTCGTCTGTTTCGTCCTCTCCCTGGTGTATCGTTAAATCCCGAACAACAGGCTCGAGGTGAGGACACGGGGGAACTGGCAGCCAACAGCGGGGAAACAGAGAGGGAGCGAACAGAAAGCCGAAGGGGAAACGAGAAGCGAGACACGAGGAACCCTGACATCGTCTTCTTTTTTAACCTGCACCGTCACGCGGTACACGAAAGGGATCGACACCACTGATCCAGATGTCGAGATCGACCGAGATACGTTAGGGGCCGCGATGACGATGCCCCGATTCGATGTCACTTTCAATAAAAGATAACGCGACGGGTGCAAGCCGCCGCGCGAGTAACGAGCCTCGAATCCCTCCGCTCCAAATTTCTTCCGACGAACGTCCCCGCGAACAGAACCGACGTCGGCCTGCACTTTGCGCCCCTCCCAGAACCATCATCCTCCTACGACGCAGCCAAACAGCCTCTCTGTTCAACGTACACACCTTGGAAAATCGCCTCAAATATATTTCTGCTCGATTCAATAGTTTCCTCTATAAATATAATACATTTAGTAATTACCGATGATATTAGCAGTGTTATGCTGGTATATACATATTTCACTACTCGTCCCTGCAACGGATGATTTCATCTTTTTTATGTATATCTTCGCGCTCGTCCCCAATTCCAGTTGGCAAGCACTACTGGCTCCAAATGTATCATTATTAATAATCATACCTCGCGCAATAAATTTCTAAGCTAGAATCGGCACGATGCACAGACGTCGTTCTTGAGGGGTTAAAATTAATTTTCTAAAGCCTATGCAAATTTTCTATGGAACCGATAGATGACCCCACCGTCGCGTCGTCCGTGTACATTTAGATGCATCGGGGGTGCATATTGAGATGAACGGAGCGCGCGGGTTGCAGTCAGGGGCGCCTTTCCGGTGGGTCCTCTAGAGGGGGGCCAAGGCTCCGGGGAGGATTCAAAAAATTAACGACACCGGGAGAAGTCGTAAAGTTCCGAAAATCCTCCGATGGAAAAAAAGAAGGGTCGAGAGAGATAGAGAGAGAGAGAGAGAGGGAGAGAGGAGGCTGGAGGAGAAACGAGGCGCGGGTGGAAGAGAGGCGTACACAGCGTGATTAATCCCGTGGAAACGGGCCGACGCTCGTGTGACCGATGGCGTGTCCCGGAGTAATCCACCTCTATTCTCTCATTCGGCTCCGGGGATTAATTCCCGGGGATTAGCATTAATTTCGTTCCATCCGAGGTCAGTCGGGTGTCTCCAGCCGGGAACGCGCGTTTCCTGGGGGTGCTCGACGAAAGCGAAAACGGAATTCTGACGACGATTTCCTGTCGGCCGCGAGAAATTTGACCTCCGATTGCGCATTCAAGTGCTGGATAACGATTCTACATGCTGCGTGACCTGTTTAGTGGTTTCAACTGGAGGAAATCGGCCAAAATCATTTTTTTTAAAAAGAGCTTTTCGGAAGGCAAGTATATGGAATTAACGAAAGCTCCATTTATGGACTCCCTTGACGGAAGTACGAGCATCTCTCGAGCAGATCTCGATTCGATACGGACAATATATTCTTCTCAACGTCCGTCCGATGAGGAAGTGGTTGGTCAAATCCTCTTTCGCCGGACACGCGAGTACGTATAAACACATCTGTGGGATCGTTAATGAGCCGGAGTTTCGTCTTGGAACTTGTGGATTATGTTCTTGACGCTGATTTATCCAATAAGAGGGGGAAAAATCGATTTTGTCGAGCCGGTTGGTTGAGCGATCGAGCGAGTCGTTGAACCTTTATTCTTCGCCGCGAACTAATTACCGCTCGGGAGTTTTCACGGCTCGGGGCTTATTCGGTAGAGGGGAGGGGGGGGGAGAGAGAGGAAATTTACGGCCCGCTGCAAATTCCACGAATTTACGATGCTCCGAGCGCGAAACGATGAGACGAAGGAGGATGGACGCCGGCCAGCGATTAAACGGGGAAAGTTAACGAGCGGAACGCGCTCTCTCGCTGCCGGTAGAGCCCTTCTTCCCTGTTGACGGACAGTCGACGAAGCCCTTTTCGAGGGAAAAGCCGGCGAATTATATCGGCGGTGGTCGACGCGCGCGAGAGACCGCGAGAGAGGCCCCCGTGTTTCTCCTCTTTCTTAGCCGTGCGACGAGAGACCGGTACACGCTCGGCTAGTCACGAGGGACAGGATGAAATAAAGGACCGACGATGCAGATCACGCGACAACGATCCAATCCTGACCGAAGACGATCGAACGATCGTACATCTATCGAGTGTCTCGATAAAACGTCTCGGCTCATCGGCTCCGAGGAAGCCGGCGAGACCTGCGGGAACGACGAGGACGGAACAGACAGGATCCTCGTCCTTGCCTGTCCGCCGTGGAATCTTCGCGTTCGACGCTTTCGTGTCCATTAACCCTCCTCGTGGTACTCTGCGGCGCCACCGTCGTTGCGTCGATCGAAAATTATTGAAACCCGGCTGGAACTTGCATCGGTGTTTCCTTGAAATCTATGACGATCATACGGAATAGTTCGAAACGCGTAAGCTCCGTAATGATACCATCTCTTTCTCTATTTTAAGTCGGCGTGTCTTAGCTTTATTTTGTTTAGAATTGCTAGTCAGTTTAGGACTTTAGAATCAAGGTAGCAGGCAGTCTCCAGAACTTCTATACATATAACAAGTGTAATAGTGCAAGTTTGAACAATTACGAAGCATCTATACTCGATGATGGATAAACGTCGACGGAAAAGGACGACGACTGTTGCACGAGTAGCGGATCCTGCAGAAGGTGCACGAGTCGGTATCGGTCCGCGAAAGCCTGGAGAAAGGAGAAAAAGACGAGCGCCGCCGAGTAGGAGGAGGTAGAGAGGGAGCGAGTTGCCTGTACCTGCCGCCGCGGAAGGCCTTAACGACGCAATCACCGGATAGCTCCGTCGTGATAAAAATCCCTGGGCGAAACGACGCCGGGCCACAAATCAGCAAACAGATGCGTAAGCGCGACTCCTGGGTCAGGCCTGGTTACGAGCATCGATCCAGCTCCGGTAACGACCGCGCTCGTCGACGATTTGGGACGAGCTTCGCGTCCCAGGACACGCTCGTAATTGCGTATAACCCATCCACGACGCAACTCTGCTGCCACGAGAAAACGGGAGACGAACAGGAGAGACGGAGACCACCTCTCTCCTTTGCTCGCTCCCCCCCTCCGCCAGCTTTCTTCCACGATTCGCCTTCTTTTCCTTTTAATCGTGTTACTTGGTAGTTTTGCTGTCGCATAATCGTATTTGTACGAAGCCCCGAGCGCTGAGCCAGCCTTTAATCACCCCGGCGTTTGCATTAAAAGCAGGGAAACACGATGTTTACCCACGTCTCTAATTATCTCGCGTCTTTCCAGGAATCGTGTTCTATTCGCCGCGCGAAACAGCCTCGTCCGGCCTCGTTCTTTCTTTTTTCTTCGTGGCTCTCTCCTCTTTTTCCCTCCTACACGTTCTCAGGCCCGCGAGACGCGGATCACGAACGCGCCCCGGTCTCTCTTGGTCTGTGTACGATCATTTCGCGGACCGACGCGATAACGTAGACGCGTGCCAGTTTCACGCTCGCGGATCGCTTGCGAAACTTCCTCTCTCGAGCCTCGATCCCGCGATTCCGTTCGCTCCGAGATCTCTCTGTACCCCGAGTTTCCTGACCCCTTTCGAGAGATCGTACGCGAGAAACGCCTCGCGCAACCAGCACTACGATTTTTATCGCGCGAACGCTTCGCCCCGGAATCGTTCCCAAGCAGAACAGTTTGTGCTAATATCGTACCGGCAAGAATTAATTTAAATTTTCATATACATATCCACCTCTATTCTACTTCATATTCAGCAATCGGTCGCGAAGACACGCGCGAGCACGAGCCCCGTAATTCGAAGAGGTCACGAGGGAATGCGGATCGACGAAATGGCGAAGGTGGAAGAGGGGCCAGGAGCGGGCTTATCGATCGGAGCCCGCGATTTCTTTCCGTTCCGCGAGGCCCCGATGAGAAATCTGTAATCGATACTTTCGGTTCGACGTTCCCCTCGCGCTGCGCTGGTTCGCGACGTGTCTCGCGTATATGGGAAGCGTGGCGTTCGGGATTTTGCGCAGGGTGGTCCGGCGCCGCGAGGGGCCCCGTCGACATTTTACGAGCCGAAAACATATGTACGTTCCGCAATTCGAGAACTCGGCGGGCCGCGCGAGGCCCCGGGTTTTACCGTTTCCTGGACACGGAGAGAGGCTCGGGCTCTCGATTAATTCCGCCGAGCGCCGATAACTCGCTCGCTTAATTTCACCCGGGATTCCAAGCCGTTCCGTTTTTCTGGACGAGAGAGCGAGCGAGAGAGAGAGAGAGAGAGAGAGAGAGAGAGAGAGAGAGAGAGAGAGAGAAGGCCCTCCGCAGCGGCGGCGGTGGCGTACGATTACCCGGGATTTTGCATAATGCGTCCGTACCGTACGATAAAGAAAACGGAGGACAGCCGGATCGCTGAGAGTCCGAGAAGCGGGAGAGGAGGGCACAGGGAGGAACGGGCTGACTCACGCGTACCTGGAAGAAACGGAAACTCGATTACGGTACCGAGAACCCGATCGGTCGCTATTGGCGAATGGCGCGCGTGGTGTTTATCCTCGCTCGACCGATAAAGCCAGCCTCGAAGAAAGGGGGGGCCAAACGAGACGGGACGAGCAAACGAGACGTCGCGGAGACAAGTGCTTCTCGAATTTCCGTCTCAGGGAACGCCGATAAATCGGCGTCCGCCGCGCCGGATGGAAAAAAATCCCTCGAACGTACGCACGTGTTCTGGTAATCGTCGCGAGCCACGATAATTTCGTGGCCCGCGGATCTCGTTGGCTCGTTCTCGATAACGAGCTACACCGAAACGATCGATCTCTCTCGCCCGTGACCCACCAATCGGCTCGTTTTTCCCTCCGAGAGTCCTCGAGAGGGCGACGCGGGGTGAGATGTTTTACGTAAGCAAACGGGGAAAATAAATCATCCACTTATCGGGCTAATAAATATTTAGCTAATAGCCAGCTAGTTATTCTAGACACACCCCCCTTCAAGAAGGTAACCCGATATTTATTATTCCCGCCTGGCGCCCCGAAATGTTCACAGCTGTACGATTATCGTGGCTCCACCCGGTACAAGTCCCCGGCAGAAAGACACACGCGCCCGTCTCCACCCTCCTACTTATGTAGTCTTTTTATGAGCCGAGGGTAATTACTTAGGCTGCCCGGGCTATCTCCATAAAATCGACCTACGACCGATATCAATTTTCCGCTGTGGCGATACGCGATAGAAAGAACGGATAGAGAAAGAACGTTCGCTCTCTCCGTATACGGTGGTTCCAGGCCGTTCCCTAGCTAGCGTGAAAAGTCTACGATCTCTCCGTTGGCGGCTCGTCACGCCGCCGCGCCGGGTAATTAATCCGGCACGACATCGCCCTATCGATCCCGCCCGTGAAAGACACTGCCCTTCGAGCGACCGTTTCCATGCGGGAGGTGTTGAAAAATCTGACGATGGGAACGAGCCGCGCTTTCCGAGCAACCAGTCGGACGTCAATAAAACTCCCCTCGTAAATCGAAATCTTTTGCTTGGAAAAGAATCCCGGCACCAAAGCCGTTTCGAACGGTCTAACGAGCCTTTTATTTATGTATTTTCTGACTACGACTCTATTCCTCAACGTTTAGAGCCTCGGTCGACAGGAAATCGTGAGAAGACTCCGAAACGCAAATCTTAATTACCTCGAGGAATTCGAGTGTTCAACGAAACTACCCTCCTCGAGAATGTTACAAAATTCGTTTGTAAATCTATATAAAATAATGCTGTTCTCCTATTTCTGGGGCAATCAAAGTGTCGGTGCTTTTCAACTTAAAAGCAAGCAGCACCATTGATGCTTAGCAGATCTCGTTCAAGATTCTCGTCACGAGTTTGCCCCGGTACTCTTTAGCAAGGGGCTGAGCGTCCAAGTTAGTCGAAGGTTTGGTAGCCGACCGAAGCCGCGGGTCGAATATGACCCAGAGCCTGTAGACGAGACTGGGGGCTGACTCACAGGTTCGAAAATTCGCGAGAGAGGTTGGCGAACGAGCTACCGGTATGCAAAGCGTGAGCGAGCGAGCGAGCAAAGTGTTTGAAAGAGTGAGCGAGGAAGATGCTTGTCGTCGGAGCAAAGTGTTTTCTCGCGGTCTCGTCGCATCGGCTCGCATTCCGGGAAGACGATCCTTGACGAGCGAGAGCCCCCGAAGACGCGGTTACCCGAGTCACATATCACCACGTGACGTCCTCAGAATTTCGCATCCGAGGAGCGCATTTAGATGCAGATACGCCCGCAGACGCGGTTAAAAAGACCAGAGCCTCCGAGAGTTGCGACGGGCGACGAAGACGAAGACGAAGACGAAGTCGAAGACGAAGACGAAGACGATGGGTAAGGGGACGAGGACAGGGAGGAGGACGAGGACGAGCCTCTCCGAAGAGGGTGGCGAGGGTGAAAGGGAAAAAGAGAAAACGAGTCGACGAGTCGTTCCGGCCGCGCGGTGCGAGAGAACCGAGAGGTTGAAGAGGACGAGGAGGATGAAGATGAAGGAAACGCGAGATGAAACGGTCAGATAGTAGGCTCGAGTGCCACGTGCGAGAACGAAGCAGACCTTTTCGCCGGAGCTGCGGACACGATCACTGCCGTTTCATCGGCTCCGAGATGAACTTCTCCAGGACCGACACCACCGGTGGACACGGTGGATCGGCCAGTGATACAGAGGATCCTCTTTCGGAAGCCAAATTTCTGTCGGACTTTTCTCTTTTTCACACTCGGCCGGCTCGAGAGCTCGGTTATCGCTCGAGTACCGTTACCCTCGTAGCTAGTTCTCGTTTTCTGGACACTCCTCTCTTTCTCATTCTCTTTCTCTTTCTCTTCTTCGGTGTCGAGCAAAGTCGAACCAAATATGCCTTTGCAGACAACACTCTCGTGTCCGGAACACGTGGACACGGCTCCGTCCGATGGCAATCGACGACTCTTTGTGTTACACTCGTTCCAGGGATCGGATCCTCGAGTACACGAGGCCGAAACTAGGACGAAAAGCTTGTAGTCGGGCCAGTCGATGCATACGAATGTCCTTCTGCTCGTTCCCGAGACGGGAAATGATTTAAATATCCCGTCGGACGGGTCAATCTCGGGCCGACCCGTTCCATCGAGCACCGGGTCCGTCGAGATAAATCGCTTCGCGTACCCGTTTCTGACTATTACCGTCACGTTTCCTCGGTGTTCGACGCGGTGGATCGGGTGTCTTCGGGTGTCCTCTTCTCTCGTCTATACGGTCAAGAGCGTATCGGGCCCGACCGGCGCGGGGCGCATACCGTCGATAATTTACGCTTAACGAGGCATCGAGCATAAAGTACACGGCGAACGGTACGACGACCGGTGTTTCCCAAAATTGTCCCGTCATTGTTTATTGGACTTTCTAAACGTTCGTCGGCCCTCACCTACGCGCGACGGTTACACGACACCGGGAAACGAGTCTTGCCGGGAGAGCCAACGATAAATTTATTCCACAGGGAAGAGATCGGGAGAGATCTCGCATCGGGGATCGACGGTTCTCGAGGTTCGATCTCTTCTGAATGAAATTCCAGAAAATTACCGTTGAACCCGGCCCGGTTGGGAAATGTCTCCCCCTCTCCCCACCCCCGCCCCTCTCTCTCTTCGCGCGCATCCACTCGAAGCGGTGTATAACATCGAGTGGAAGAAACCTACGCGCGACGAGCCTGCTAATAACCGAGGCAGGGAGCAAGAGATTCCCTTGGTCGTCGAAGATGGAAATGAGGCGAACGTGGAGGGCCGGGAAGGACACCACGGTACGTCCGTCTCTCGATCGAGTGACTCGGAAACTCGAGCATTCTCAATTAATTCAAGCGCGACTCTCTCCCTCCATTCTTCTTGCATTCGTTTTGCTTTTTCTTCCTGCTGTTTTGCTTAAAGTCCTCGCGACCCCTGTCCCGGTGTCCCGGTTCTGGTTTCTGGACCAGAGACGACTACGAACGGGATTAGTGGCACAGAGCGAGTCGAACTTCCATAGTCAGAGTCTGGTACCTTCGAGATCCCTTTATACACGAGTTTCCAGGACCAACGAGAAACCAACTAGCTCGAGATCGCACATCTCCTAAAGAATTGTACCATAAACGCTGGTATCAGTGAACAATCAAGATTTAATCATTCCTAAATGAAATGTAACATATAAATCTTCAAAATGTGGGAAAACATTTTTTGACTTTTCTCCAGGATTTCGGCGAATCATCAAAGGGCGCGTCTCGATTCGCCGCGCACGCCCAACCCTTTTCCCCCGTCAGACTGTTCAAATACTCCGAGCTAATTGTGTTTGGGCTGTTTGTTCTGACGCTGTTCGCCCTACGGTTCTGTATATTAATAACCCCCACGCCTTACCAGCACTCATTGCGCGGGAACTTTAGCCCACGATCGGGGAACCAAAGTGATTAGAACTGCCTAAGAATACCGGCAAACACTGAGCCAACCCTTCTCAACCCTTCTGCCCTTCGCGCCGATTTCATTAACCCTCCGAAGGTCCTGGGTTTTTGGGACTGTAAAGTCAATGGGTCGATCTTTCGCGAGTCGAGTCGAGTCGAGTCGAGTCTCTACATCGATTTCATTTGAGCTTGACACAGACAACTGTCGGCACAGCTGTGCCTCGTGGCGATTTATCTACTTATCTCCCTGCCGTATTGATTTTTTTACAACTGGGTCAATGTAGCCGAAGAACCGGGATGATCAAAACCGTGTAACTGCGATTCTATTTTACAAAGCCTAAATGAAATTTTGGGATAATTCACCAGACATTCTGCGAGATAAACAAATGATGGTAGCGAACGTGTTAAGAAGTAAAGTTGGTTGAACACAACGCGTGATATTCTCAAGCTTCTCAGAGACTTCCAATTTCCTCTGATTGCAATTCTATAGGAAACGATTGAAGACCGGCTTGATCCGTCCGTCTCATCGATCACAATTTTTCTCCAATCTCAGAGACTCTGTCCAATTTCTCAGAAGATCGCGTCACCGAAAGAAAGTGCACCGACGCATCGGCGCTAAAAGGACAGGTGGTTGTGGTCCGGTGAAAAAATTTGTCCGTGGAGCGTGTGGGGATGTGGCTTAATCTCGCGAAAGGGGAGACGCTCGATCGGCTGCGGGAGAGATACGCAGGAGCGTCGTTAATCCCCGTCCGAGAAAACTGATTAGGCCGACTTAGGAGCCTCTTTCCCGAAAGGCTCTCTTTCTCCCTCCCTCCCCCCGATCTATCTCGCATTCCGTTCGCGCGCGACTCCCCTCGGAAAAACCATCGTTGGAAGCGGATCAAGGAGCTGCTGGCCGACTTTAAGAGGATTCCCGTCCTTCGCGGGATTTTTCCTCGACCCGAGAAAACGGAGAGGAGACGTCTCGAGACGACGGATTCCTGCAGAAGATGGAACGCGGGTGCGGAGGTTAATTCCACGCTTGCTGAGAGAACTCTCGTCCTGCAGACGATCCAGTCGCAGGATCCTCCTTTAGATCGATACAGAGGCTAAGGATCTCCAAATCCGCTTGTACGTATAACTTTACTAGAAAATTTCAGGCAAGCTATTACTAGTTAGAAAAACGTGCGAAGCGTTCGACTAGGAAAAATATTGAGGAAGAATGTTGGTACTATTGAGACCGGAAAGTAATATTTATACCAATGAGAATATACCAAAGGAGTTCCATCGAAGAACGTTGTTGGCCAAGGTTTATTGAACATCTTTTAGCGGATGCAAGGCGCAGATGATCCGCTTTACAAGTATCCGCTCGAAGAGCATTTAAGATTCACAGTGAATTATACTATTAAAATAATCTAAGCCATTCTAAAACATAACTCGGAACATCACGGAGCGATGGAATCCGAGGGGAGATGGTGGAATCCCCGTGTGTTCTCTCTCGGTTAATCGCGGACACAAGAAATCGGCGGATAATCGCGAATAATAATACGTTTGGCGATTAAGCTCGCTTGTAGACCACCTTGTAAATAATGAAAGGAGTCGGTCACGGGAAATCGTTCGAGAGAATGGCCGTTAATTATTTACGGAGTCCGCTCACAAGTTCGAGCTTCCAATCGCGATGACGTTCGGCCCGAGTCATCCGGCTCGAGCGCGATGAGCTAAGACCTTGAGGAATTCGAGGGGTAGCCTGTCTTTATCGCCGACACCGGCCGGATCGATTACTTTCTGTTTCCGAACGATGATCAACGGACGGGACACACCGATTCATCGAATCGATGCTGGCCCCGTTATCGTTGCGTCCTAACAAAGCTAGTCACATATCCCCAATTGCCTGTTCCGAAACGACTCAGATTTTCAAGTACGGTATCCCTTCAGTTTATTTGCCACTTGGTCATCGATGACTAGAAGACAGATCTATATGGAAAATTAAAAATTGTCTACATCAAGTGCAAGAACCAAGTAGAAAGAGAACCCCGCACTAATCTTATGGAAAATCTATCCCGGTAAAATCAGTTGGATTTTTCATATGTTGTAATGATGTTCATATCTACTGAACAAAAGATGTAATGGACACAAAGCTCAATAATGGACAGTTATGGAGTTATGAAATCTCTGCTGTGACACGCAAAGATTTTCTGTTCACAAACCTTTTCAAGGTCATTCAAAATTCAAAAATAATGACACCACCTAACAGCTTTGTGAAACCCTACTATTTTTGTTTCAAACATTTTTCCAAAAAATAAATAATTCCCGAGATTTGAGTATTCGGCAGCTCGAATTTGTCATGTTTGACCGATTATAACTCGATAACTGTCCATTATTCAGCTTTGCGCCCATTACATCTTTTGTTCGGTAGATCATAAGCTACAACATATGAAAAATCCAACTGATTTTACCGGGATAGATTTTCCATATGATTAGTGCGGTGTTCTTTTCTTTTTGTTGTAGTAACTTGAATGACCAAGAAATCATGCATCATTATTCTAAAATAATGGTTGCTTCCGTCTAAGTGACTGTACATAAACGTCCTCAATATTATTACTTAGTGGGAACCTATCAGCTTAAGAATCTTCTTTCAAAGGTAATCCCGAAAGAATGAAGGAAAGGAATGATTGGACCACATTCCTGAGGGTGACTGGGTCCACGACCGAAATTGCCACCGCTGTTGAATAATTTCGTAAGAAATCCTTAGCCGTGAATCACAAAGTTTCTATTAATTATCCACAGGTGAGTAATGCGTTAATATATGGGACGAATCACAGCCTGTGCCATCGCCGAAGGTTCTAGCGGTAGGTGTCCGTCGGAGGAACCGAAGACTGGGTCCAGGGGGTGATGCAGGGGCCGAAAAGTTCTCGGGTCAACTCCGTTCGGGAGCCGCAAACTGTGCACAGGTCCTTGAGACAACACGCGCCCGAGCGAAACCACGAGCACATATTTGGACGTTCCACTTCCGCTTCTCGTGCCGAGCGCGCGAGTAGATATAGACAGAGGAGGTGCGAAGTGAACTCGAGTACTCGAGGACGAGAGCAGAGACCTGACCCCCCCCCCCTCGTTCTTCTCCCCTCGTTTCGTTTCACGTGAAAAAAAAATCAGGCTCCCGTGCACGCCGGGTACACGGTGTAACACCGGCCCCCTTTTCCATCGAATGGAAACGGAGGACATTTAGCAGCTAGAAAAATCAACAGCAGCCTCAAAGAACCTTTTCAAACGGAGCGTTACGCTGTCCGATTAGCGGCACCGCACTAACGATCCAAAAGCCAACCGGGAGGAGTGGGGAGGAGAGAGTAGGAGGCCGATATTCTTTCGGTCGATCGTCCAATTTCACTCTTTTTTTCTTCGAATCGAAGCAACGAGGTCGATCGACCGGCCGTAGGCACCTGTGCAGGTGAACCGGCCTAGATTGACCCCTTCGAGGATGCGCGTGTACTCGTTCGATTCTTTACTCTACTTGTATTAATTACAGGGAAGTGGGTAATTTTTGTAATTTTCATAAGAATTGAAACTTTTCGAGAAGAGGAACCGCTGAGGGAGCATTGTTCGATGTTTTATCATGGTTTCTAAGCGCAACGGTTTAGATTCCGGTTGGAATCGCGCGACAGAGCCAGAACTCTGATCTCCGTCATCGATTATCGACGGTCGCCGAGCGCGATCGTAAAATCTCTAACGCGTTTCATGCAGGTAAGTGGACGAGTCACGAGTATCGGTCGGGAAGGTGGCCGGTGGTGAAGGTTCGAGGCTCCTCGAACGGTCCCAGTCGACGCGTAAAGCGGTTCAGACAGTTTATCAGCGTGCATCGTGTGCCGAAGCCGAGAGATATCCGAGGTTCGACACCCACGTAGGGTCGCAGGAGGAGTCGTCGGGTTCGGAGTGAAATTTTCAGCGGCGCTGGTACACACGCGCACGCACACGCGCACGCACGTACGAACGGGACCCGTATTATACATGCGCGCAGGAAACTATACGTCCTACGACGTTTAAATAAACGCATCCTCTCTCTCGCTCTGTTCGCTCCTCTCCTCCCTATCCGGCGGCCGTCTCTCTAATTTGTCCGTTCAAACAAAAAGCAATTTGTTACCCAGCGGACTGACTCTTGGTCCGGCGGTGCGCGAGACGAGAGAGGAATCGAGTGGCGAGAGGAAGATGGAGGGAGCGAAAGAGCAGGAACGCGCGCGCATTCGAGGGAGAAACGAGACGAAGAGGAAGCGAGAGGTGGTGGCCGGTCGGTGGTGAAGGAGGTGGTGGTGGCAGTGGAGGAGGAGGAGGAGGAGGTAGTGGCTGATTTAAACCTGTCTGGCGGCCCGCTGCGCGCTTAACAACTGAAAAACAAACATGGCGCCGAGAGAGCGCACCGGCCAGCGGGAGCCCACGTATGCCGCGCGCACCGAGACCATAAAGTGCTTCTGGTACCCCCGGAACCCGCTGTTCTCGCTCTACCGGGTCCATTTTGTCCCCTTCGGACACCACTCGGGCCCCCAGACAACGAGATTTTTCCCACCACCCGAAAAGGTGTCGGCGACTCTTGCCATTTCGCTTTTTCTCTCTCTCACTCTCTCTCTCTCTCTCCCTCTCTCTTTCTCTCTCTCGGAGCTCTTTGCGTTCGGACCGCTCCGAGACCACCTTGAATTCCCCGCACGAGCGCGCACAAGGCTACTTCCGACGCGATCGGTGAATCTCGCGCAATCCTCTTTACCGGGATCCCCAGACGATATCGGGCGCATAGCTCTATAGCATCTAACGCAGTATCGAGTCGATTGCGATACTTACCCCTGGGGTGCTCGCATCCGCCCCGTACGGATACCTCGTCCACTCGAGCTTCTCCTCCTGTGTCGTGTCCAACAGAACAACTGCAACAAAAGACAAAGCGAAGTTAGATGGGAACCGTTTCTCGCGAGATATAAACGTTTTACTCGCGCGCACGAGGGTCGCTCGACCTGCCTGCGGGCCGCTATTGACCCATATCGGACTTCTTATAGCACCGGATGAACCATCCGATGCAATCGCGTCAAATTAATAATAAGCGAACTACATATATGTGGAAACCAGGAAAATTCACTTTTTTTTAGTAAAACTGTAATCGTTACAAGATTTAGAGATTTCTATGATGAAGAAGGAAGCGATTGATTGCATCCCTTCGTGGGGCGGGTCGCGGGTGACCCGAAGCGGGCCGCGGTAGATCCAACCGGAAAGGATAGTAATAGTATAAAAAGTCGACGGTAGGACGAATGCGGAGGCATGCAGTCGATCGTCGGTCAAGGTGATCTTCCGGTGCGTGGAAATCCTCTTTTCGACGGTGTATCGAGACGGCCGGTGCGGCGTTGGAGCGCCGGCAAAGATTTTACCGTAAAAAGTCAACGTTCCGAGAGGGGGATGAGGGAAACGACTCCCTCTCAAAATGGCGGATCCTCGAGACCGTGCTAAAACACCTTGCTTCTCGGCGGCTCTCGTTCTCGTCCTATACGAGAAGGGTGAGAAAGCCCCCGGCGGCAGAGGGGGCGTACGGGGACGGACGTAGGGGAAAGAGGGAGAAAGATGGCGGAGGGGAAACCGGGGCGAAAGAGGGAAAGTGGGAGAAGAAGGGTCGGTCGCGCGTATCGTTGCACACGCAGCACAGCCGGCAGGTTGTGCGTCGTGTCCTGCGACACGTTTGTAGTGGTGGTCGTATCGACCGGCTCTCGGCTGCTGCTGCTACTCTCTCTCTCTCTCTCTCTCTCTCTCTCTCTCTCTCTCTCTCTCTCTCTCTCTCTCTCTCTCTCTCTCTCTCTCTCTCTCTCTCTCTCTCTCTCTCTCTCTCTCTCTCTCTCTCTCTCTCTCTCTCTCTCTCTCTCTCTCTCTCTCTCTCTCTCTCTCTCTCTCTCTCTCTCTCTCTCTCTCTCTCTCTCTCTCTCTCTCTCTCTCTCTCTCTCTCTCTCCGATCCACGGCTTTCACCCCGTTTCGGAATAGCTGGCCCTCTCGGTCCTTCCCACCCGCTATCTATCTTCTCCTCTCGTTCCCTCCAGCTCGGCCGCTCAGCCCTGGCTCCTCGTCCCTCTTTATCGTCCCTCCTTGTTCCACGGTGTTCACCACCGCCGTACCGCGCTATCGGTCCAACCCTCTTCAGATTCTCTCTCCGTCTGACTTGTGGGCTTTTCTCCGTTACTCTCCCGCGACTTCAATGACCTCTCTGCTTTTCTACGCATCGGTCTTCCTTCGTTTCGCGCGACGGTCTCCCTCGGGCTCTTTTCATCCCTTTCTGTTTTTCTCGATTACACCGGCGCTGCATCCTCGTCGCACGGTGTTCAGCAGTGCCACGCAGCTATCAGCCGCGCCGCCCCCAACTGGCACGAGCTTCATCGTCGTCGTCGTCGTCGTCGTCGTCTTCGTCGTCTTCGTCACCGTCGCCGTCGTCACCGCCGTCACTGTCGTCACCGTCGTCGTCGTCGTCGTCGATCCCTCCCCAGACTCCGGGTCCTTGAATTCCTAGACCAAAGTACCACCCCCGCCGCCGCGCCGGATGGAATCTCAAAGGTGAAAACTGCGCGCTGCAAAATCCATCCGACCCCCGTCGCCGTTCGCCACCAACACCAACCCCGCACACGCTCGCTCTGCCAGCAGCCCCTCGATCCTCCCTACCCCACCCCGCGTGTCGACTCTTTGCCATCGTCACTACCCCTATCTACTACCACCGACTGCTTCGACGAGCCACGCAGAATCCCAGGGGCTCTCACGCGTACCGCGATTATCCGACCTCATCGAGACACCGTCGAAACACGGGGGGTGCCGGCGAAAATAATTGTCCCGCCGCCGCCACCTGCCTACGCTCCACGTTTCTTTCTTTCTCTCTCCCTCTCTCTTGGACCCCTTCGAATTTTCGACGCGAATCCTTCTGCGGCAATTACGCCGCCGCGGAAAAATTATTTCCGATCGCTTTGGCCCTTCCACCCTGACCAGGATTATTTCCCGAGATGATGCTTTTCTAATCCGTGGCTTAGAGTCGGTCAAAGCTATGTACAAACGTTGCGAGATAGCCTTGTGACTCGCCTCATCTAGCGACTTCTATCTTTATTCGTCTATCCTGAAGATTATGTTGCGCGGTCGGATTGTGTCGATTGTTCGCTGGATGATAAGATCGGCTAACTCCGAGGCTAAGCTCTTCGCGACCGCGAGGAGCGATGGAAAGAATGTTGCGGCTTCGGGTGTTTCGTAATGGACGTATAGGTATTCGTGAATTCTCGCGAATAGACCCTCGACCCCACTCCACTCGAGCCGGTCCTACTCTAAGTCGTCTCATTGTGTGTAATGGGCTTTGCAGCCCGCCGGCCTAATTCGAGCACCCTCGAGAAGTACTCCTCGGGATATATCCAAGAACGCCGCGCCGCGCCGCGCCGCGCCGCACCGCCGAATTCGCCAAGTAAGATCCAAGTTTCTCTCGCCACCTCGGCTTCGATAAACTTCCGGAATGGTAAAGCTCCCAGATTGACCCGCTATCCCGGACCGTCGGAGAGGATTTCCGCGAGGGAACAGAATCCTTCCGCTCTGCTGGGAAGGAAACAATCGGGTATTCGGGGGACTGCCTCTTCGGCGATGGAACGTTGCCGATAATTAGCCGGAGGTATCGGTGAAATCGAGTCTCGGAGAGCTGTTCGAATGGAAAATCCAGCCGGTGGTGGATGGCGGATTGGTCGCGAGAACGCGTCTCCGCGTTCCAAAGAAAAGAGAAAGTGCAGAGAGGGACTACTAGCTAGACGCGCGCGCTCGGTGATGCATCGAGGCGCATCGTGCGTGCGTCACGTATGTGTGTTATGGCATCGTGGCCCGACACGTGTCACGAAAGTTATCCATGTACTGTGACAAGAATAATACCCGCCGCTTTATTATCTTTTTTCCTACTCGACGAAGGAACACGGAGGTCCGACCAACCCTGATCGCGCGATCAACGACGACAGGCCCGACATGGTCATACATATGTTAATGTATCGATGCTACGCGCTTCCTAGATGCAAATACATACATACTGCGAGCTAGCAGGTAAACACGGAGGAAATATCGTTGGGCGTTGACGCGGGCTGCGATTAGGCCCAAATTAACATTAATTCTTTGCATTAATGACTTACCAATTTGCATCGGGAATAATACAATTAATAATTAAGGCTATACATATAAGGTCAATTAAATAGTCATAACAGAGGTACGCAGTTCGAAGGTTAAAGAACTGTTAAATGAAATTGAAAGTGGGTACCCGGTCATTGACCCAAGTGTTAAGCGAAAATACGATTTCATTGAAAAGTTTGAATTTGACCTTGGCATGACTCTACAAGGTCATAGTAAAGTCAAACAATTATCAGCACGACGCGACGGTACTATACAGGTCTCGAGACGCTTCTTTGCATTTCGAATGCTCGGGGGAATGATCGCGTGTGTACGTTTAAATCGGATAGCCTGTGTACGCCATCGGAGAGCGAAGTTACTCAACGACGACGAGTCGGAGAGAAGAGAAGAGTTAGACACCGGAAACCGAAAGGAAAGTCCATCGGTGTCTCGGGGACAAATTGATATCGTGAGACGGCTTGCGACTTCCGGGACGCAGCAGCGAGGAGAAGCGAGGAGAAGCGAGGAGCATTTTTCCGAGCGGTTGTATAGGTGCGGGTGGATCGACGAGGCGTGTAGAGCGACGTGCTGTTCGCGCGGTTCATTGGCTGACACATTGGCCCGAGGAACGGCGAAGAGATTGCCGGTATCGGCGAGCAAAAGGGACGAGTCCTGGGGTCAGCGTCGAATTACTATTCCCAAAGGGTGTTCACTGGGAAGCGGAAACGAGGGAACCGGCTCGTTCACGAAACAGCGGGATGGTCGTGAAAATGACGATACGTCTCCCCGACACCCGATGTTTCTTCTTCCTCGATGCTCTCGCTGCTCTCGCTGCTCCTTAGGCTGCTACCCTGTTCGATATCCCTCTCGCCACGGTTCCACGGTGTTCCATGCTGTTCCACGCACTCTCGCGGCTACGTAGGAGCGCGCACGTGTGAGTAACCGGTGTACGACGCGGTCCCGTGAGACGTACCAAATTTAAATTTCAAATTTGGAGCGTGTCGCTGGGTGTGACGGTATGCATAGCGTTGCCTGCCGGCTCTAACTCACTCCACCGATCCTCCCGATGCTGCCTCTTCTCCCTTTCCTCCGCCCGCATTCGACTCCCCAGCTCTCTCGCTCTCCTATCCTCTCTCGCTCGCCATATATCCGTCCATCTCCCAGCCTCTCCCCCTACTCCATTTATCTGTCTACCTATCTTCCTTCCTGGCTCTTCCTCACCGGGATCGGAAGGAAGGACCGCGAGCAGGAGAGAGATCCTCGATTTTTCATATTATTCAAATGAGAGGCGCGGCGTAACCCGACATCGACATGCGACCGAAAAAATCGCGGAAAGTCTACAGGATCTACGATCGAGTCCGTAGAAAATCATCGGCTGGAGCAATATCCCCGAAACCGTCGCATCGCGTCGTGTCGTGTCGCGTTGCCTCGAGGAGCCCGCGATACCACGATGTAGAGAATGTCATCAGACTGTGTACGAGGGATCGGCGCAGATTGTCTCCTCTGTCTCTGACAACGTTTGCCCTCGGGAGCGATGTATCTCGGAGGCCAGAGTTCGACTGTTTTAACCCGTTCCTCGCGCGATCGTGGTTCCCATTCAGAATGTGGAAAATGTGTAAAGCGTGGTTACAATTTCTAATGGCTAAAACCTGAGAACCCGGGAATCGTCGTCGACTTCGGAGGAAAATCGGTTGATTGCTCCGGGGCAATTCAAAGCGGTCCCATGGCATCGGTGCTCCAGGAGATCGCTGTTCGCCGGCGCAGCGTATTGGAGGGCTTATCGGTGAAGAAGTCCGAGCCGATTTCCAATTATTCTTGCGCAAGAGAGGCCCGGTGCTTTCTCCTGGATGCAGTAGTCGGTCGCATCGCGTCGCGTCGTCTCGTCTCGTCTCTCGATTCCGGGCCCGGGCAAGCACAATGGTTCTCCTCTAATCGGAGATGATCGCGGCACGCACACGCGGTTGTACCACCGACGCGACAGCCCGAAAGAAACGAGAATGCCCGGTTCGACGATAAATCAATAGCCGAGGTCGCCGAAGGAGATGGATGAGTGACGTAACGAGCCTGTTCTTACTGTACGCTTGTAGGAGAGGTCGGCTCTCTCGCGCGCGCATATATCCCGAGCGACACGATTGAATCGCGCGAGCAGGCGAGGCGAGCTCGAGCGAGCTCAGGCGAGGCGAGCAGAAGCGAGGCGAGCAGAAGCGAGGCGAGCAGAGGCGAGCAGAGGCGCGCAGACCAGCCGGGGGAACCTGTTGCCCGATCCGAGAGACGAGCGGCTACTCGAAGGCGATTAAGATTACGATTTCGCCTCCTGCGCGGCGAGCGCACACGCACACCTGCGCGCCGCTTGCCTCCAAGGATCGAGAGACGATCGTTGGGCCGGACTCGATCTTTCTCGATCTATAATACCCCGTCCCCGTATTCCTCGGCGACCGGCTGCCATTCACCGAGAACGATCGCGCGGCCGACGAGATTTTTAAATATCACGATTTACGGTGTTTCGTTCCAAGGGATGGGAACCGAAACACTGGAAGGATCGGGCCAAATTCCGAACGGAACGGGCCAATAATCTTCAGCCGAGGGATTTCAAGGAGGAAGAGAATCCGCTCGACAAGGGGGGAAGGGGGAACGATTCCATTGGGCTCGCCGGAAATCATTCGCGGATCGATGAGGGAGGAGGAAGAAGAGTCAAACGGACGACTCGCGACAGCTCCTATATCATTCGAGGAAGAGAGGAGAGAAAGAAGAAGGGGTGGTCGGCCAGTGAGACCACCTACGATCGTGGAGTGCGCGGCCAGCGAATATCCAACGGTGTACGTTTCTCGACTTTATTTCGGCTCTAAAAATGCCGAGTCGAGGATCGTCCTGACACGAGTGTCGCGCGGCTCGTCTTTTTCCCGACTCAACTCTCGAGCCCTCCACGCGAAACGTCGAACCTCTTTTCCCTTTGCAGCGAGCTCGAGCGCGAGCGCGAGCGCGCGCGACGCCTCCGTGCCTTTGGCTTAACGGCCTTCCAATTTGTCAGGATCCCTCTTCCCGCTTTTGCCTTTCTTTCTTTCCCTCTCCCCACCCCTGTGCCCGTCGACCTCCGCGGAGGAGAGAGCTCTGTTCTCCTCTTTCCGCTTCTCCTCTTCGTTCTGGTCGAGAGGGCTCTCCTCTTGCTCGCTCTCCTCCGGATCGGACATATCCTATCGCACCTCGAACCGTTCGCCAGGGTGTCGTTGACCTATCGGGCGCGCTTCGACCGCCGCCAAGGCCCGATCCTCTCTCGGTCCTACACCGTCGAAAATTCGTGCATCGACGAATTCTCGCCCGTCGGACAGCACAGGGATTCTAACCCGACGCCTAACCCTAACCCAAACCCGGTTAACCAAGGAAGGTTACTGTAACCCGTTGTAACCCATGCTAACCTCGAGGAAACGATTCTCAAATCCTAGAAAAAGCGGGTTACCATTAAATACTATTAGTGCGGGTTACAGAGTTTCATGGGTTTACAAAGAACCGAAACCGATTACGGTTACGATCCCTGTTTTAAAGCTCTCCGATTACAGCCCGCTCTTACCGGGTTAACTGGGTTATAGTTGGGCATCTAGTAACCGGTTACCGAAGCTACGCCGCGCCGGTTACAGCGGGTTATCGAGAACCGAATCCGATTCGGGTTTGGTTGTTGATGCCGACTCTCTTAATTGTCGGCGCTCGTCTAGGAAAAAGAGTGAGAGGGGTGGAAGAAAGAGAAGGGAGGAGTGGTGGCACGCGGCCCTCTCGACTCTCCTCGCTCCTAATGATGGCTCTCGAGATCTTTTTAATTATGCTCCCGATCAAAGATCTGCCCCTGGTATCGGTCGCATCTCGAGCGAAACCATCATCCCTCTTCTCGTCTCTCGCCTCGTGCTCACGGTTCCGGGCTATCGATCCCAGATAAATCAGCCAGGAACGTCTTGATCGCGAATGTTCGGGCCGGAGAAAGGATTCCCGAGGAGGATTTTCGGGGGCACCGTGGGAGGAATCGACCGAATCACCCCGAGGTCCCATCGAAAGCGGAGAAAACGCGCGAACGAGGGGCCCGGGAGGAACGCGACGGCGACGGCGACGGCGGCGCGGCGGCCGCGCGACGGCACGAGGGGAGGGACGAGGAAAAAATATGAGGTGCTCGGAAACTTAACCCCAGTCCCCGTTCGCTGCGGGATCCCGTGGGCACCACCGTGGCCACGATCTTTGGGTCCAACTGGGCGGCACAGGGAGCCTAAGGGAACAGCCGGAACAGAGTGGAACAGAGAGAAACAGCGCGAGAAGAGGGAAGAGGGTGGACGAAGTTTCTGAACGCGGCTCTCGGCCCACGCCGCACGATGGGCCAGCACGCAGCCATCGCTGGAATTACCATTTACATAGCGTTATTATGTTTGTGCATAATGTATGTACACATGTTAAATCAATTATTTAAACAATATAAGGGGCCCGATGGTAGGGGGCGGGAGGTGCGGGAGGTGCGGGCGAGCCCAAGAGAGATACAAACGAGAGAGAGTGGGGAAAAAGGAGTCTGTATACTGCGTGTCCACGAGATGTTAGATTACCTGGTTTGCCTGATTCTTTCTTTCTACCTCCGCGTGCTCTCTCTCTCTCTCTCTCACTCTCTCTCTCTCGCCCCCTCTACATCTCTCACCGGTTCTCGCGAGGCTCTTTGCATATGGATCTTGAATTTCAATTGTGCTTTTCAAGTGCAGCTCCCTGGCCCCTCTCCCTTTTGTTTCCCCCGTGCGTCTCGGTCGAACTGCCTTCACCCTCACCTTTATTCCCACCACCATCGCCGCGCGCCCTGCCCTCGTCTCGCCTCGCCTCGCCTCGTTTCGCTTCACCTCGCCTTGCCTCACCTCGCCTTCTTTCCCTTTCGATCCGGCTTTCCTCCACGCGACAGAGACGCACGAGCGACAGACAACGCGATGAGCAGTACGAAACGCGAGTACGAAAGCACCCGGCACCCAAGAATAAAGAGCACCCAACGCGGAAGGGAGAGACGGTGCCGCGGCGATGGAGGCAGGGGTGTCCGGTTTCAGCCCAACTATGTTACCGTATCCTACTTGAATAGCGTTTAGTCAGGGACCATGAAATAGACTGCTGCTCGCGTAACCCTTCCTGCTTGCTGGCTTGCTGCGCGATCGCGCCGCGCCGCATTCGAACCCCAAGTAACCCGGTGAGATTCTGTGGGACAGGTAGGGGCAGGAATCAGGAACAGGCCATAACGCTGGGAAAGAGCACGGCAGACTCCCGTTCACAGGATAAAGGGTCTCTGGTTTAACACGTTCGCTACCAGCGAGTGCCACAAAATCGTTAAAACGATAATGAAATGTTAATTCGGCTCCTGTTTTGTACAATTTAGGTATACACACAATTTTTATTCTGCCTACTCAGCAGTTTCGTCAATTTGTAATGAACGAATGCAACAGTCAGTATTCAGTATACAGTGTAATCGCAACAATTCGGTCAATAATTGCGTGCGGCCTATCGAGAATGACCCGCTGATCTTGCTCTCGAGTGGGCGCGTATCGAGCGTGATCTGCCCCGTGGGGCAATTTGGAGCGTCCTCGTTGCGAGACTCCGGTAGAAGGTGAAAACTCGCGGCGACGCGACATCGATCATTCGCTGGACCGGAGCCAAATCATCCGAATACTTATTTGTTCCCGTGCACAGGGGCCGTGATGTACGTTCCGCCGGTCGGATAAATAAAACTGTTTCGTGACGCGCTCGTGTGAGAGAGTGAGTGAGAGAGAGAGAGGAGAGAGAGAGAGACGTGGCTCTTCGGGCCTCGGCTCGTAAATTCGCTGGGCGGCGTTTAGCGCGACTATCCGGCGACGATGCTCTCGGCTGACTTTTAATTTATCCCACGCCACCATCCGGCCTCTGGAAGCGTCCTCGTCGTCCTCATCGTCGTCGTCGTCGTCGTGGTCGTCTTTTCTGGGCGTTCGCGCGAGCCGCGCGTCACCGTAGCCCGCATTAGCATCTAAATCACCCGGCGCGAGAGACGTTTCGGGAAAGAATCGGTCGCGACGAAACAACGGCAATCAAATTCATTAGCTTAAAGAGGCCGTTCGGATGGGCAGACCGGGATAGAGGGGGAAGCAGGGGACTTTCGCGGGTCGACCCAAAACCCGACTCCACCGGTTCGCGAAACGAGCTGCCTTCGTTCGATCCTCTTCCACCAGCGGTAATTTGCGACGTCTACCTGGACCGACGAGACGCGACGTCGCGTCGGACCCCAAAAATATCCGGGAACGTTTTTCCTTTTGTCTTTCCTCGAACGTTTTCGCGGCCCCTCATCATCGCGGCATTAGCATAGAGATTAGCGTGTTCAGGCAGCAATAATCAAATTAATCGGCCCGAAACAATCCGACGGTCGTTATCAACTCGAGACAAAAGTGCTCGGGCGTCTACCCTTTCGCTTAATTCGTTCTCTATTATATGTATACGTGTAAAAGAACGTCTCATCGAATTTCATGTCATAAATAAATAATTTTGCATTTTTTAAATATGTCCTCCTTGCAGGTCTCCCATTCCACTCTCCGAACACACTAGGCATATTCGAGAAGAACGAAATTGAACGTCATTCGCATAATTGTAATCGCAGCGAGCGCGGAGCACCGATATCCGTTAACGGAACCCGCTTTCCGGATACGCCCCTGTATATCTATATTTTTTCATTCGATCGGTGTCTTCCCGGCTCGTCAACCGGCTATAAATTCCTCGTTATACCCTCGACGGTGTTTCAACGGGTTTTTTTTCCACCCGAGTCGGTACATGGATTCGTCGAAGCGATCGCGATGGAAATCGCTGGAAAATTGATAGACCGGCGTCGCTCCGCTCGCGGAAACCTTTATTGGAAATTTATGCGGACCAGTAATTCTACTATCGTCGATACTGTTAGGTATTCGAGGATCGTTGCGCCGCTCGGAAGCACCGAGTCCGATATCGTTCCGCGGATTATACGGGACACGGCCGCGGCCGTGCGCGCGCGAGTTAATTAATAAAATGAGAGAGGGACGCGCCGCAGAAAAAACTATTCCGTGTCGCGGTGGCCGGTGTGCCGGCAGAGCCAAGAGAAACAAGAGTGAGTGAGAGAGAGTGAGAGAGAGTGAGAGAGAGAGAGAGAGAGAGAGAGAGAAAGAGAGGAAGAGAGGCCAAAGCTTGTTGTCGTTGTCGGGTTCCCGGCAATCTGCGCTCGGCCATCGATGTGCGAGCAAGCGTGTGCCCGTTTTCTCGAGTCCATTTGTCGGCCACCTGTCCGATCGGCAATTTATGCCGCACGGTAATTTCACATACCGAGAATATTAGACATCGACACGTTCCTCGCTACCATGCGCGACCGAGGCTGGCGACTCGCGATCGCACACGCCGTTGCAACGTGCTCGATCTTGCGCTCGAACGCTTGCTGCGTGCAACTCTCTCAGAAACGAGAGGGAGACGGAGAGAGAGAGAGAGAGAGAGAGAGAGAGAGAGAGAGAGAAAGAGGAGAACATATACCGTCTTACGCGCGGCGGCGAGGACACACACAGAAATCCGTGTGTCCCGTAGCGGCTGTTGTGCGCTCATGTTCGTTGCACACCAATCTTCTTCTCTCTTTCTTTCGTTCTCTCCGTGTTCGGTGTATACACACGCCATACACCCTGCGCGACCGCGATTTATCTCGACCGGTTAATGCGTTCCGAGAATCTATTACCGGCCTCCCAATATTATAATTATTTTATTAGCGGGTCACTGATTATTCTCCTTTTTACGACCGCCCGTAGCGATTACGATTATTTTCCCTCCCCTGCTACTATCTTCCACTCCATTTTTTCCTCCGTTCTCCGTGCGATGAATCAAAAGTGTCCTTTCTACCATCGCCGTCATCGCCGCAAGAGGAATTTCTGTGTAATCGAACTCGAGACAGCGAGCGTTTTGATCGCGCCCGCGGTAGACAGCTAATCGAGCCTTTATCGTTTCGGTATTAAACGTAATGGTTCCGGCGAAGCTTCTGACTCACTGGCTCGCATCGCGTTCGGGGATAACGGTGGCCGGAGGACAAATCGTTTCTGGAAATGCTCGCGGAAGCGCGATCGAGTCGCCGAAATTCCGTCGGACGACGGCTGTGCTCGAGAGGATCGATCCCGTGAGGTCGAAGGCTTCTCGATTCCTTCGAGGAGTCGTTAATCATCGCGACGAGGGCGACGAACGACGACCGGAGAGTTCATTAGCAAAGACTTCGTAGGAAATATTTGCGGGTTCGCCCGGTCCTTACTTCCTTCCTTCCTTCCTACTCCCTTTTCTCTCTGCACTTCTCCCCTTGGTTCCTCTTCCAGCTGGCAGGAATCTTTTAATTCCGAGCGACGAGAAGCGGGGAGATGGGCCATATTCCCGCGCGTGTTGTTAAGCCGGAGATTTTACGACACGATCCGAAATAACGAGAAACCTGAGTCATCCGCGCGCGCATAACTTATCTCGTTTCGTTTCACGTTCGAGTTTACCATTCAGGGCTCCATTTGCGTGACCCCAGCGGACCGCGAGCGATCTTCTCTCCTTCTCGATCTGTGACGGTCGTTCTCGCGCCGCCAGTGGAAAAGTCACGATCGTAATCCCGTGGAGGGAGCGTCGCGCGCCCTAGATATCTCGACCATATCGCGGCGCCTTAATTCAATCGCCTTTCTCCCGGGCCGGAGCTCTCGTTTTTTTACCCCTCCCCGCGGCCTAGACGGCCGAATTGAAAATAATTACCGCGGACAGAAACGGCCGGAACAAGATGAATCGAGCTGTACCGCCGAGCCGAGCCGCGCCGCGCCGCGTCGCACAGGCATCGACCCAGCTCTGCTGTCACGATCTCACGAGGATTACGAACATTTGCAATTTGCTATTCGCGAATTACGGCGCGGGGGACCACCGGCCTGCGGAAGGTGGAGCCAAGCGCGAGGAGCAAGAGGTGGAGCGGAGATCGCTCGTTGGCCCTGTTCGCTCTCGGGTATTATCATAATTGAAAAATATAATCCGCGCGATGCTATCGTTTCGCCGCGGTATGTATGCGTGAATCCTCGCTCCTATTACTCCGACGCTCCCCGAATCACCTTTTTTCCAATCAAACGAGCGAGAGGTTTTACGAACACGCTACTAACTTCACACGATTACATCGTTTGCTGGAATCATTGCCCCGTGGGGCACTGCTTCGGGCTCTATCCAAGCCTGGAGCCGCGAAACCACGCCTACTTTTCATCGAGCAACTAAGGAGCACTCCTTCATCATTGTAGAGCATGGAGGATCGAAGGAAAAAATGATTGTAGTCCTAGATTTTTAAGGATATAGGCTCTCGAAAGAGCAAGATAAAGATCCGCGGTCAGTCGTGTGCGGAGCTTGAGATGCAGAGGGAAAAAATTATCGTGGTCTTTGGAGCTAGATTTTTTAGGATATGTGCTCTAGGAAGAGCAAGATGGGCAGTCTTCTATCGCAAGATTGAAGCCACCCCACTTTTTCTCTGACGGTATTTGCCCCCAGGGTAATCTAAACCGCCCCTAAGGCAAAGAGCATACTATAGGGCAAAGAGCATATCATTTATCCCTTTCCACTCGAAGCTCCTTTATCGCTCAAACTAAAATTTCGACCATCGCTGATCCTTTTCTCCAACGTTAGGAATTTTTAAAAGGTAACAAGGGATCGTTGGAAACGCAAACAAAGCGGAGCAGGTGAGAGAAGGTTTCACGAAGGTTTCACGAAGGTTTCACGAAGGTTTCACGAAGGTGCAGACTCAGCGATCGCCGTGGAAATTCGCTGCGGAATAAGGCGAGTATCGAGCGTCATCGTCGTCGTCGTTGTCGTCGTCGGCTACCTAAACGCGGGTCCATTATGCTACCTTGGAAACACATAGACGCGCACCTGCGCTCGACGTCGCTGCAGCCACGGTATCAAACTCGTTCCGAAGCGCTCGCGAGGCCTTCGCAAAGCCAGATCTGGGCATTCCATTTGTTCCCGAACCTTGTACAAGCTTATTACGTTCGCGCGCTATCTCTAATGTCTGATTTCCTGGGAAACTCGCTAATTTTCCCCCGGCAAGGCGGCGCGGCGCGACAACACTCTCTGCACAACGGCGCTCACGGTTTCTTTGTTCTTTACGCGCGGAGCATTATCGGCGTACGCTCCCGGGGAATCATTAGATCTCCGAGAGAACGGTTACCGCAATCGAGGGGCGATACGCATATATACCGTGTCTGCGAAATCGAAACGAGTGAAGGATTATCCTAGAGTCATTTGTGCAGCCATTTTCGTATGAGGATTAAATGTATCAGAAATTTCATGTGATACCTGTAGATAAGATAATGTTTAAGCTAAGAATAAGAATCTTATCAAATAGATTATTGCGAACACCGCGGGAGCCAAGGTCAAGCGACGGTAATACCGAGTGTGTTTCTCCGTGAACCGATTGCCTTCGGTTTACAGCAGATCTTTGTCATAAAGACGACAAAAGTGTTGGATTTTTGTGGAGAAAATGGGCGTCGCGGCGCGCAGAGTGCGCCAGGAGGCACTCCGGGCAGCGGGCGCGCGAATATGAGCTTGAACGCGAACGAAAAGCGAAACTAACGGTAGTTGGCTGGTCGTAAAAGCCACCAGCACAGGGCTAATAGACCTATCCTGGCCAGGTTACGGGACGAGAGGAAGAAAGAGCCGGAGGAAGAGCGCGAACGATGGACGAGGACCAGGGCAGAGGTGGCAAGAAGCGAAAGAAAGGAACGCTTTATCTCGGAAAAGGGAAAATTTAGGGATCCCTTTTACCACTTCTCTCTTTCTCTCTCTCTCTCTCTCTCTCTCTCTCTCTCTCTCTCTCTCTCTCTCTCTCTCTCTCTCTCTCTCGTTCTCTCTCTCTCTCTCTCTCTCTCTTCACCGCGCCGCCGCCTATATTCCTCTCGACGGCAGTCTGCCATATTATCACCGGCCTCGAACTACCTGTATTATTAATGGTCGCCTCCGGGTACAATGGGACGAAAAACAGCCTTGGGTTATCTCGCCTCGTAAAATTCTATTGGCTGTGACGTATACCGGGAAACACACTGGCTCTGTGGCTGCTGCACTCCTCTGGTTTCTTCCACTATTTTCTT
This sequence comes from Lasioglossum lativentre, assembly GCA_916610255.1. Lineage (NCBI taxonomy): Eukaryota > Metazoa > Arthropoda > Insecta > Hymenoptera > Halictidae > Lasioglossum > Lasioglossum lativentre. The sequence continues at coordinate 32,626,970 of OU744355.1, read as the reverse complement.
ATCTGCCCGTTTCTCCCTTTTCTTCGACGGTGTTCCTCTTCGCGGCGAACGTTGCCGGTCGCCAACGGAAAGTCTTCCGCGGCTCTTTAAACCACGTTTCCATGTAGCGTCCGACAAGCGAAAGTGGCAGCAGGGACATTCTCGATATCCAAGGCCGCGGAGCTCCCCGATCGGGATCGTCGCGAAACCACCGGGAGACGTCCGGGAGACCGATAACGCGGCCCCGAAATGACGCGATACGTCCTCGGAGGTGCCTTATCCGCGCGGACATCGCGAAACGATAAACGATGATTCCCCGGATTCGGGGAACGGTGAATCGACACAGGAAAAGGGGCGATGCTCGATCGCTCGATGAGATAACAGAGCTATCGATGCAGCGGGATCGGAGAACGGAAAACCGAGCACAGTGGAACAGAGCAAGAGAGAAAGAGAGAGAGAAAGAGCGAGAACCGGAGAAGATAGCGGGGCTACATAAACTCGCATGAGCGATCCGATCAGAAATCGTATATTATAGGGCAATAAAATCACTGTCGGGGAAAGCTTCCCAGATTTCCCAATTAGGTTCGAAATCTTTGGTCGACGAGTCTGACAACCACGCGCGCAATGCGTTAGTGCGTCGTTCAATTAGAACTTCGAACATAGTATCGCAAGTGAGAGAACGAATCCGGTGAAACCGCGGGTTTCGGGTGGGTTGAAGAATATTTGGAAGTGTAAGGAAGCAGACGAGACGGGTCTCGTTCATTTATCGCGGGCGAGAGAGTCGCGGCAGAGGCAGAGAGGCAGGTAGAGAAAGAAATCCCTTCTTCTCGGTGGATGTCGCGCTCTCGCGGATGCGGCTGCCGGATGACGGAGGGAAGTCACAAATTTTTTCATTAATATGCAGCGAGACACCCTCCTAACTCCCTTGCTCGGGAAAGGTAATGTAGTAGTAGCAGCAGGGGTAAAAAGGGAGAAAATGCAGTCTGGTGGCGCGCTGGGTTCTCTCTTTTTCGTTCCCTCTCTGGTGTCTGCGCGCGGTCCTTCCCTCCGCGTGTGTTCTCTCGCGTCCGTGAGCCGCCAGGGCACGGGGCGTGGGTGTAAGAGAGAAATAATGGTCTGCTAGGAAATGTAACCAGCCGACGCTCACGCCCTCGTCGCGACGCCTCGAGAGACTTTACGGGCGGCGGCGCGGCGGAGGGATCGAAGAAAAGCGGGCGAGAGACAAAACTGGATAAAAGGGGTTCGGGGGGTTGGACGAAGGGACGGGAAAACGGGGGTGCGAACCGGGCAAAGAATACCTAACGCGAAACGTTGTACCGATATCTGCTCGGATAGACGCCACGCCACGCCACGCCGCGCCGCACTGCTTCGCGTTCGGGGAACGTTTCTCCTTGCCGCGTCCCCGTTATTTCCCTGCGAATCGGAGGTGTCCGTCCGGTGAAATATTTCCTGCACCTTGGGCTTCCGTGGAAATTAAATTCCGCGGGAATTCGACTACCTGAGGAATACGGTAAACGATATTAAAAACTCCGCCCGCGCCGCACCGCTCCGGACCGCTCCGCACCGCACCGCTCCGCACTGGCTGAGCTCTCTCGGAGCTGTTTCGCCGGGCGCGAGTAGAAACCGAGGAGAGCAGACATCGATCTCCCCCGGCGGGAAAATCGACGGTGATCCTCTATCCCGACGTCTCAGACCGTCTCGGGACCAGAGCCAAGGAAAGTTCTTCTCGCGGAGCAAGGATCGCGCGAATTCTGGCGATCGTAGCGTAGAAGAGCGGAGAAGAGCGGAGAGAAGACGAGAGGAGAGGAGAGCTCGAGAAAGCGAGAAACACGTAATACGGGCTCTCCTCTTTCGATGCTCGTCGCTGGGCTCTCGTACTTGGAGCCCCGCTATTCGAGAGGCGTTTTACTCGTCGGCATACCTAACCTCTCTATATATCTCTATACCCGTCTCCTCCTTTCCTTATCCAGCCCGGCCGGCCGGCACCGCTCTCTCCGTTACTCTTGCTCGAGATTTTTCTCGGCGATTAAAATTTATGCTCACTCGTGTTCCCGGTGCGTGCATATCGCGTTTCGTCTCGCGCGATGCTCGTTTTGCGCCGGGTTACGCACACGCCCAGCATCGCGCGGCTCTTTTTCTCCGCGTTACATGCCCGAGCCTAACAGAGTGCCTGACTACTCTCTACCCGCCTGCCAGCCAGCCAGCCAGCCAGAGAGAGAGAGAGAGAAAGAGAGAGAGAAGTGTAGCTGAAATCGCGGCGATATCCCGCGAATAGATCTTCCCTGACCTCCGACGTCCAACAGGAAACGGAATCACTCGGTGCTCCCACGGAGCGACGAGACGACGCGACGTCGCCGATGTCCGCGATCCCATGACCGATTTTTCCGAGAGAAGCTCGGGCTCAACGTAAGGAGCTTGCGTTATCGACGCTCGGGAAACCACAGAAGCTAAGCTTCGACCCCGAAAATCGCTGGGAGCTTCTTACGGGCTCCAGAAATTGCCATACTTTGTTACAGACGACTTCAGAAGATATGGCTCATATCTTAACGGTTGTTCGGGGAACATTGGACATTTAGATTTTGATATGTTCTAAATCTATTTTAAATAACATGGTGCACAATGTTAATTTCATATTCCTTGTGTTAAATTGAAATCGATTTATTACAGAAGCATGTGTTTCGATTCCGCAAATTCGTCTACGGAAGTTCGTCGAGACGGTTCCCCGATTGTTTCGACGCCGGTTCACCGAAAAAGCAACCATCCAGGGTAGTAGCCCGCGTCTGGGACGAGTGGTTTCTGCCCAACCGGTCTAGCAATAAAGGGTAAACCGTAGAGCCGTGGAGCAATAGCTGGGGGAGAATGCCGGGATTTCCCGGGATCGGTCGGACGATCTGACAGACGCCGATTTTTTTTCGACGTTCCCGGAACCCAAAGGATCCCATTTGTCGACCGCGGATCGAGTCGCCCGCAGTACGATCCGGAGTCTGTCTCTCGGGGCAAAGGGACCGCCGCGCCGCGCCGATGACGACTCCCTTTTGTAGATTGCACGGATTGCGGCGGGAGCTGATGGCTATTGCCCCGAAACCAAATAAGATTGGCATTAAAAAGCGAAGGACGCGGTTATGTCGGATCCGGCCGGGTCGTTTCCACCCGGCGGAAATATTGATTTTTAATCGGGCCAGTTATACCGCACCTTTGTGACCCGGTGGCGAGAGGCGAGAAACGAATATTGCACCACGTCGACGGCCGAGGCGGGGCATATCGAAAAATTTAAATCGAGCCGAACCGGACGACAAGCGAACGGGGAATAATATCGGGACGCGGGAACTCGTACGAGTTCGAAACTGCGAAACGCGTCAGAAAAAAGCCTGCAACGAACAGAGACACAACATAGAGAGAGAGAGAGAGAGAGAGAGAGAGAGAGAGAGAGAGAGAGAGAGAGAGAGAGAGAGAGAGAGAGCCGCGAATGAAATACAATCGGTCCCCTTTGGGATTAAGGTAACTGTACCTTGGTACCGGCGCGGTACCGCTTCGAAAATTCCTGGCGGCCGAGTCGACTCGGCTCGGTTCTCGGCTGCCGAGTCGATCGAGAGAGGATCGCGGCTGTGAAGAGGATAAACGAACAGTCGGCGGTTTCCTCGCGGAGAATAGTCTCGATCGGAAGGCGGGCGGCGGGATCGGTCGGAATTCTCTCCTCGTCCCGTTCTCTCTGGCTCGGCGGCGCGGCGCGGCGCGGCGAGTGTCGCCGTCTCGTTTGCTCGCGCGGCGAGAGCCATACTTCTCTCGGGCTCGGTCAATGAGAGAGTAGCCTACATTCGTTCGTGTGATCTTTTGCTCGCGCGAACGCAGGCTCGCACGCACTCACAACCAACCAGCCAGCTAGCCAGCCAGCCAGCCAGCCAGCCAGCCAACCAGCCAGCCAGCCAGCCAGCTAGTCAGCCAGCCAGGCAGCCAGGTAAGCAAGCAGACAAGAGAGGCACGCACACACCTGGCCGTTGGAGGAACCGAGCGGTGTTGGTCGATCGTCGGTGGTGCACGCTCGGTCCGCGAGCATGGACGCGGGATCGCGCACCCGTAGGCGCGTACAAAAGGACACGAACTCACGAACGGGCACACGTACGGCGTTCTCTGCCGTGAGAAGAGACAGCGGAGCGCACGCAAACACGTCGCGGCGAGCGAGCCGCGCGCGGCAGCACGCACCAGAGGGCCCGTGTGCTTGCTCCGTCTTGCTTTCTCTTTCCGGCGTTCCTACTGCCTGCCTGGCTGGCTGGCTGGCTGGCTGGCTGGATGGCTGGCTGGCTGGATGGCTGGTTGCTTGGCTGGCTGGTCGACCGGCCGGCTAGGTCTTCGTCGCTCAACCGGCAGGGGGCAAGTTTCAGTCCGTCCTTGTCAGCTCGATAGGATGCTGCCAGGCTTCGTACGACCGGGGCCTGGACCTGGAGTAGTAGGCTGTACAGGTATGCACGCGGTGGGCTGGCCGGGCATTCCTGCGGCGTTGCCGCGTCTCTTACTCACCGTGGCCCCGTGGACTAAGAATAAGAGTGAGAAACGAGGAGATATAGCCAGCAGGGACGAAGCGAGAGAACCACCGACACCCGGGGCCGAGGGGAATGCCAGAGAAAGAGGGAACCCGACAGGAGGAACGAGTGTGGAACCGAGCAGCCGAGAGGCTCGAACCCACCGCAGCCTCCGAACGAGTCTTTCTGCCTTTTCGTGGAGGCAATCGAGTTTGCTCGGGAGAGGAAAGCCTGCCTGCCTCCCTGGCATCGCTCTCTCGACCTGCTCCCGAGACTTCTCCCGTACTGCTTCTCTCTGCTCCTGCTACGGCTCCCGCTCTTACCGGATCGTCGCTTCTCCACGGACCCCTGACCGCGACGCGTTTCCTTCGATTTCCTTCTTCTCTCGTCCTCGGCGGTTCTCTTCTCCTTCCGATCGGCTTTGGGAAACGTCTTATCTTTGCAGATACAGGAGAGGAATTGGCAGGTTCCGCGATCGCGAGAAATTGACGTGCGTAAACGAGATTCGCCGGACTTCTGTTCCCATTTGCTCTACACACAGGCGGGAGGCACTTGGTCGCGCGGAATCGCATTAGACGATCCGCCAGTTTCGCCGGGGGTTTCGCCACGGTCCACGGTTAAAGGGAATTCGTGGAAAGGAGGGATTCGAGAGGGTGGAGGCGCGGCGCAGGGTAATCGAGCCCTAAGCGAGTCCACGTACCGAACGAACCGTGCCGGTTCGAATAGTAGCCTGCTCGCCGCTCCAGAAAGTAATCGAGTTTCGAGCGGCGTGTTATTGCGTTCGAACCCTTCGAGGAGAGGAGAGGAGAGGAGAGTAGAGTGGGAGAGAGGGAGAGAGAGAGAGAGAGAGAGAGAGAGAGAGACCCTGTTCGATGCGAAGGAGCCAAAGACACATATCCAGCAGGCGCGGCTCTGCTCGGCGCGCGTCCTCCTGTCCGCTGGTAGAAATTGATTTTGCGCATCGAACCGATTCGGGGTCCAAAGGGAACTCTCTACCTCTTCTATCCCTCCACCTTCCCACTCCCCCCGCCACCTCCTCGTTCCCATTGGTCGGCTTTAAATTTTCAAACGTCCGAGTCGGAAGCGAGGATCGGGTCCGGGTTAGAAAACTGTTGGCTCGACAAATTCGCCTCGGCCGCGGAGAGTTTATCGTCGAGGAGGATCGGTGTTTACGAGTCCACCGGCAGATACGGTAATACGAGTAGTACCCTCTCACTCTCCCTCGCTGGTCGGGATCCGGTCGAAGAATGAAATTCAGAGATATAACGGGAGAAGTCGAGGAGAGCGAGGCATGAGCCGAGATATCCAATAGGCGAGGGTAACGAGGAGCTCGGGTTTCGTGCAGGTCGAAGGAAACCGAGTTAGCCGTCTCTATTGCGCAGACACGGTCCACCGGGAACGCGTATCCTTGGGAAGTTCCATTAAACGCGTTACGTACAGAGGAAACTCCCGGGGGTGTGCATCGTGCAGGAACTTGCCGGCAGATTATTCACCAGCCAAGCAGTCTGAGAGGGGAAGGGACTAAGATGAAGTAAGCGAGAGGCGACTATAATCCGGCGAAAAAAATCCTTAAACTATCTCGAGATAAGTGCGAAGCCGTTTCTCGGAGCGGGGGACGGCTTCCGGACGGGTTGGATTGCCGTTAAAATTTGATGAAATCGCTTCGCTCGGTTTTTCGAAATGGTAACGGTGTCCGTGATGAGAATCTACGGGTAGAACGCGAGAGCGCCCTTGCTTCGGCCGCCGCGCCGCGCCGCGCCGCGCCGGTCTATATCGGGTCGCGCAACCACCGGGAGGAACACCGTTCATCTAGAAATCGGCTCACGTAGAGTAAACAGGCCCTGCTGAGTTTGCCGGTCAATTTCGGCTCCGTATACCCCCACCTAGCAGCCGACCCTAGCCTCTCCTTTCTTTTCCTTTCCTCTCCTTTCCTTTCCGTCCGGAGAACGCGCGTCGAAATGATCCCCTTTTAATGCCGCGGCACTAACTACCGGCACACCTCGAACGATCCCGCAATTCGGAAGATTGGCCCACATTACGAAATTATCGTTATTCCACCGGCCCGGAGAGGGATGAAGGGGTTGGCGGAGACGGACGGACCCCTCTATCCCGGACCCCGAGGCGCCAGGGATCTTCTTTTCGGCATAAATATGGAAAACGTTCCGAGTAGCTCGTCCGAGAAGACGATCACCGTAGGAACTTGGGGTTTAAAGCCAACCACGGGAGAGAGAGAGCCCCATTCTTCCCGTCGCTCGAATAAATCTCCGGCTCTCCTCTTGCGGTTATAGACCATGACACATCCGTCGTCCACGCGGTCCGATCGTTAAAAAGCGATCACGGAGACAACCTGTCCCGTGGAAGGAGCCCCGGCTGCTGAATCGACGATGCTAAAAAATCAGTGTACCGCCGTAAGTACGAGCCCTTTGGTCCCCTATCGGCGCGCGTTCGCGAGCCGAACGATATCTCTCTATGTATTCTTTCTCCGTCCGTCTCGTTCGCCGTGAAACGATCGAAGAAGAGCGAGACAGAGACAGAGAGAGATAGAGAGAGAGAGAGACTTCGGAGTCAACTCCCTCGGAGCCAGCCACCGCCAAGAGAAATTCTCTCCAGGCGAGTTTTCTCGGGACGAGTAAATATTCGACAGAGTACAGATCGAGTTCTCGGCAAATATCGCCGCACTAGGCTACGAGAATACCGATTAAGTCGCGTACGTTCGAGGGTTCTATATAGTCTTGGCTAACATCGACCGAGTTTCCCTCGGCGGAGCTTGATTCCTTGCATCTTCGATGGAGTAGGGAGCACGCCGACCCTGCATATCGATGCATATCGATTCCTCCGCGCGAGCGAGCGAGTCCGCAAACACACGGAAACCCCGGGCTAATCTCAACGATACACAGCAATATCTCGGGATCATTGCGTTAGCAGCCGGGGGATAATCGCGTTTCTAAAACGCGCAACCGATTCGGTACCGAGGCCGAGGCCAATTCCGATCAAACAAGCAACAACCGTCCCCGAGAGCAATATTTAACGATCGTCGCGCGGTGCTAACTTCGAGATTCGAGTCGCCGAACCCTCGACACGCCGCGCCGCACCGCGCCGCGCCGCTCCGCGTCGTTTCAATAAAATAGCCGTGTCGTGAAACAAGTTGAAATTAGGTCCGCTCGTGAGCCCCAACTCGATTGAGATACGCTGCACCGGGCACGATAACGTTGTATTTGATCGCATCTGTTAAATAAACTGCGCACACTCGATACTCTCTCGGAAAAACATATCGGGCGTCAACGAAATACAAGAAACATTAGATGAATTTAGTGTGAAATTATTTACAACCTATTCGAATTATTGGGAGAAGGATTCAATGTTTATATAGACTGATGTAGTGATTTTTTCCCCTGTAAGGTTCTAGCAATTCCAGAATCGAAGTCCACGACCTTTAAGACCGTCAGAGCGTACGATCGATAACGTATGATTAACTATGAATTTTGCCCAGCCTTTTACGACTCTGGCCCACTGCGTGCAGCCGTGCCGAACGGTAAAACCGTTCACACAACGCTAATTAAGTTATTTACGGCGGATCCAGCGGTATCGAGTAAATCTATCGGGCTCGTCTCGGATCAGCTGGAAAAAATAGGGGACGTATCTCGGAAGCGTAGGAACTAGTTCTCTCGGCGAGGCTAGCAATTACGTCGCCCGCGGAACAACTGGAAACGCTGCTGCGCGCAGAGAGCCAGTCTATCCTGAGAGACTTTCCAAGCGGAATAGTCCGGAGGTACGTCTGGTTGCGCGCGTACGACTTAATCGATGCATCTGGCTAAGTATACAGAAGGAAGTTGCAATCGCATCGGTGTATCGTGTCCCGAGGTGTCGTCCGGGACTATCATCTCGGTTGATGATCCCTGGATAGAGAGCGTGGCGCAACCTGTACAGCTCGATTCAACGCGAGCACCGTCGGCTATCCTCTCGATCTACCGGAAGTGTCTCGCCAACGTCTATAATTGGCGCGGCGAGAGCACAGTGGTCTTGCTGGGACTGCGTCGAACCTGGCCCTCTTCGATTTCAACGAAATATGTCCGGATGACGGATCCGTATCTACAGTAATTATAGGCGCAGACTCGTCCAGCTAAATTTTATTGAAATCAGGGGGGTCATGTCCGAGGCGAAGCTTGATAAGTTCGAAAGAAAACACGAGATTGCACGGCACTGCCGTGTACATAGTTTGCCCTGTGGAGCGTTGTTCTTGCTCCGTGGAAGCGTCGAGGGCAACTAAGCCACGCCCACCGAAGGCAAGCCACGCCTATTCTCCACAGGAAAAATAAGTAGACGCGCTTTCGCTAATGTCATGGGACTCAGCGCTCGTTTATGACGGTGTTCTAGGATAAACAGCGATTGGACGAAAAGCGAGCCAAGTTTCGGCGGGCCGATTTTGAATGAAGCTGTAGGGTGAAAGAAGAGGATGGTGGGGTTACCTTGTTCGGCGTGGGTCCCTCGCGGGCAGATCAGCAACAGCAACAACGGCAGAAGGTGGGCAGCGGAAGCAGCAGCCGCGGCGCAGGTGGCTAGAAGGCCTGCTACGCCCGCCATATTGAAGGGGGCCATTCTTATCGCAGCCCCACCGTGGGGCCGCCGGTCCTCTCACGATCTGTGCGAGGCTGCAGCACCGGCAGCGTCGTCACTCTCTCCTCCTCATGCCTCCTCCACGGTTCGTCTGCTCTTTCCGCACGTCACGCGACGACGACGACGCGCAACCACCCTCGTCGCTTCCCGACTCCTCCAGCTTCAACGCTACCACCGCCTCCTCCTCCTTCTGCCACGTCCTCTTCCTCCTGCTCCTGCTCCAGGTCGCGAGACCCTTCCGGAAGCGCCGGAGACCCAACGGCGGTTTTCTTGCCCCCTAGAATAGTTGCCTGGCTCTCTGTTTTTCTCTCCTCGACAGCAAGCCTGGCCAATCCTCTATCTCTTGCTTGTCGCTTTACGAGTCCTCGGGTCTAGGCAGGGTGGAGGAGACGGATCGCAGAGGACGGAGAACACACTCTGTTTTTATCCTCCGGTCGTAGAAAACGGTCCTGTTTACCGGTCGACCTTATGCCATTTAACATCGATTAGGCCGACGTTTCGCCCACGGAAAAAAGAAGGTTCGTTGTCTGTCAAGGACGAGTGATTAGGCTCTGGGTTCTCTTCGTTTTGCATCGACTCTCGGGGGAGGGAGGCCGACGCGTCGCTGTAACCGGAAACAGTCGGGCGACGACGATGCACGCACACACAAGCCTGTCGGAAACAAGTTCGATTTTTCCCCCGACGTTTCACCTACAAAGGGTTGCTGCTTCTCCCTTAATGACGAGCCGAGATTCGTCGCATTTCCTCCCTCTCACTTTCTCGTTCTCCCTTTTCACTCTTTCAACAGGGGGGTGCCGCTGCTACTGCCGTTGCCTCCCGCGCCTCCGTCGAAGCCTGAATTTCTCGCAGACGCGCGACTCCACCGGCTGCCTCGTCTGAAAGAAACAAAGATGAACCGCATTAATTAAAATCCGCGAAATATCCTTCCCCATTCGATGGTTCCCACACCGTTTCGACACCCCACCCAGCAGCCCACGCGCGGCTTGCCAGCCGAATAGACCGGCGACTCGCTATTTCCATCCCTTTTCGCGTGCCCGCGCGCGCGCGCGCGCGGATTACCGACCCGCCTCTAATGACATCCCTAAATGGAAACAACGGCGAGGTCGTTTTTTGGCTCGTGTTTCGCGACTCGATCGGTAGACACGCTCGAACCAACCGAAAACCAGCAGTGGTTTCGTCTTTCTGTGTGTGTGTTTGTATGTGTATGTTCACCAATCCAAACCCCCTCTGCGCGAGAACCAACCCGCGTACACGCGACCCTTTGTCTCGAACTTTGGACGCATTAAATGGTCCGAGCTCGCGCGCGCGCGCGCGCGCTCTCTCGCGGTTCGCCGAAACTTCCGGGATTTATGAAGCGTGCCCGGCGAACGGCTACCGCGATTCCCCACTTTTTCCCGCACACAATACGAGCCGGAAAACAGGCGGGGGGGGGGGGGAAAGGAGTTGCGAGCGCGCAAGAACGCTACCGTGGAGAACCTACTTCGTGCGGCTATTTATTTATATCCGCGGGAAAGGAGTTTGCTCTTTGCTCACCCCGTTCTTTACTGGGGTTGGTTTCTCTCTCTCTCTCTCTCTCTCTCTGCGAATTTCTGTACGCGGAAGATAAGGGCGCGCAGCTGTTTACGAATGAAAGCCGGCAAATATAAATATAACCGGCGGCGAACAAGGTTTCATAATTCCGGGGCTCTGAATACCGCGCGGGTTCCATCGTCGAGGAACTTTCGCTCGCGAAGGTTAAGAAGGACACGGGCGCTGCTCTCGCGGGTCTACGGCCCGCTCGGCCAGCGGTTCCGATCAAGTTAAACCGGCAGCCGAACGGGAAACTTTGAAGACGCCTTTGCGCGGCTTTTGCCGAGTGGTTTACTTTCATCGGGCCGCTGCGAACCAAGACTCTACTCTCTCTTTCTCTTTCTTTCTTTCTCCACGCCACCCTCGCCTCGGTCCGCGGCGAATAAACTCGAATAAACTCGTGCCCCTCGTGCCGGGACCTCGTACACCGAGATTCATCGAGTGGAAACGAGCTTCTTTTGTGGCGAGAACGCGAACGATCGTTCTCGTCCACCCTACCTCCCCCTCCTGTAACGGCCCGAAGCACAATCGAACGTTTTCGTCGCGCCGCGCCGCGCCGCGCCGCGCCGAGCCGAGTCGAGCCGAGCGCGGTTCATGAAAATCAACCGGCGAATATTGGCTCGGACCTCGCTCGACTGGCTGCTGCTCGGCCGTTAACCACCGCCGCGATCCACGACCGTTTGGCACCTGTACTGTTAAACCCGATGACTCGGCAGGCATCATTGTTTCTCCGGATATTCCTCGGAGCGTGCCAAATGACGCGCTGCGAGGCAGATGGACGGCCCATGCCGGCCCGCTCCGCTCCGCACTCTGCGTGCTCGCCGATCGTAAACGGACGAGAGGGTCTCTCTCCGCGTCTTCGCTCCACCGGTTCTTTCGGTCTTTCAACGCTGCCGATCGCTTCCGCGCGTCACTCGATGCGTATCGATCATTCCGGCAGCTCGCCCTTTCAGGATCCTTGCCGATGGTTAACCCTCGCCCACCGGACTGGGTCCGGCATGACCCTAAACGAAACGGTTGCGCATGTTTTCTGGCCCTTGTTATCGCTTGAGGTTGATTTGTACTACTGTCCCTTTTATGCAATGTAGTGCCAAGCAAAGTAATCAGAAGCTCCACTGATTACTTGAAGAACTCGTTTCAATAATTTGATTAAATTGATAATAATACAACAGTATTTTTGTATTTTCTAAATGTCGGTACTGTTTTGTGTTTGGCCTACCAATTTTTGTGATAAATACATAAAACCAGCAGTCAAATAATCAATGATGTCACGATGGTCGATTTAATGTTGCAACTCGAATCAACAGGGTCGAAGTATATTCCTAAAAGTACAAATAATCAAACGATTACAACGCACGCGGTTAATAATCCTACTGCCGGAAAGTTTAATAAACTGCCCGAGCCGTACGAGAAGAGAACAATGGCTTCCGCAGGGACGACAGGATTACGTTGTTCGCCTTTCTCCCGGTCGGACGTTGATTATTTCGGTGTAAGGCAGAAATCGAGAGTGTGGTAGGAAAATTTTACACGCTGGTGTAGGTGGAGGAGCGAAGGAAAGAGTGCGCGGAAACAAAAGCGCGGCGCGGATACGTTGCCGAGACTAATTCCAAGTTCAAGGTCGACTCGTATCACACACGAGGCATGCATCTAAGCTCGGCGAGATAGTCGCTCGACCAGTCATCTAGCCCGAGTCCAACAGGGGGAAATGCTGAAAGCGAGAAGAAAGGGAGGAGCAAGAGAGACCGAACGAAACTTTGGGGATCGTTGGCGCGGTGGAGGGGATGCTAGGTGGTGGGGTGGGACGAGGAGCAAGGGGTTTTAGGATCAATAGAAGAACAGATGGGTAGGGAAGGGAAGAGATAGAGGGCTTCGTGTACGAGAGGTGAAGGGTTCGAAGACGAGGAGGGGAAGGCCGGGCAGAGGGCTGAAGGAAGCACGAAATTCTAGAGTACCAAAATATAGTAGAGTGGAAAGGTGGATCGAGGGAGAAAGGGGTGGAAGGCGCGCTTTAGGAGTTCTTCTAAAGCGGGCAAAGACCTTCCTCTCCTTCCCTCGCGTTCTCCTGCTCTAGCCAGACCAGCCAAGATGCATCCGCGAAATTGCAGACTTCAGTGAAATGCTGCCGGTCGGCGTGCAGCGCCTCCTAGGTCTATGGTGCTTGCCTTCTTCCGTTGCCATTGCTCACGAGTGGTCTCGTAAAAAATTTAAGATGTCCTCCTCCCCCTCTACCCCCACCCACCCCTTCCGCCCGCCGCCGAGCTTCTTCGTCTCCCTCCAGCCACCCCCGAAACCGTTCTCTCTCTCTCTCTTCTCCTCCGCTTTCTCATCCTCCAGTGACTCGACCGGTCTAGAAATCCGTAGTGCCTCTTTTCACCGGGCCTCTCTCTTTCAACTTTTTGACAAGACCCGGTAGCAATTGCCGAAAACAGCCTCGCGTCTCGAGAGAGAGAAAAAGAGACGACGAGAAGAGAGCTCGAGGAGCCTGACAGGGGGTGGGTCCCACCCCCTGGGTATCTAGCCTCCTTTGATAAGCCACGATTTCCCATTTTTTCCCTCATTTTTCACCGTCACCGCCCCTCCCCCCCCCCCCCATCCCCCTTTCGCCCACCTACCGGTTACGTTTGCTTCCTTCGGAGCAGATGTAAACACGATGAGGATCGTCTGGAAGCGGGTCGCCCACTCAGAAGGTGGTTGGCCACCTTCTTCAGCGTGCAAAGGCCTCGTTCTTTTTCCATTCTCTTCCGGCGTAGACTTTCTTTTCCAAGTACCTGCTTACGATGGATCCCGCCAAATTGCAGATTTCGGCAACCGTAGGAGCGGGCCGAAGCGACTGCGAGGAGAGGACCGGCCTCGAGAGGCTCGTGAAAATTTTAAGCCGTCTCTAATAGTACTCGAACAGGTGCAACCGAGGCTACACACCATTCGCCACCGCCGCTGCCTCTAACGAGCACTACTTCTTCTTTCCGTCCACGGGGCGAGAGCATTATAAAACGTCCTTTGAACCTTGCCAGGCTCGAGCGCGCGGCCGAGATATAACTCCGATATTTAAAATTTTAATACAACCCGAAAACCTCGTCTCGTTCGTTCCTCGTTCCGTGCCACGAGAACATTTCAGGCCGGCAACCGTTCGCTCCACGAGAGAGAGTGAGAGCGCGCCATGCTACCAGCGCGGTGCTCCGTCGTAAAATACAACGCGAATATTTTAACATTTCGATCCCGATCGTAAATCAGGCGGCGGGTTTGTTTTCGTTTTCCTTCGAGAAAATTAAATTCTCCCCACCACAGGACCAGGGCTCGCTCGTTTCTCACCATCCGCGACGATCCTCCTCGGAGAACGCCGACACGTGGAAAACTCACCCCTTTTCACCCTCACCCCCACCCCCCTTTTTACCCCGTGTTCCGTCCGTGACGGTGTGCCCGTTGGTTCGCCGCGACATTACGGATTCTCTCGATGCGTCCCCAGCTTTTTCCTCCGTACGAGCTTTCCTCTTCTTCTTCTTCTTCTTCTTCTTCTTCTTTCGTTTCTCGCCTCGCGCCATTGCCTTCCGTGACCGCCTCGGGACAAATTCTATTTCCGGTTGAATTTAAGACCCTCCGGAATATACGGATTTATTTCACGGCTGCGCTCCGCTCTGCTCCGCTCTGCTCCGCTTGCTCGCTAGAAAACGAGAGGGACGAACCCGACAGAGAAAAAACCAGCCAAAGCAGGAGAACAGGGGTGTGGGTGGGTGGAAGCGTGGCAGAGGGGTGGAGGTTTTTACTCCGGATCCGAGGAGGCTCGTAAACGTAACAAAGGGAAGACGTACACTCCGGAGACGAGGAAGAAAAAATATATAGAGCGAGACTGGGGAGGTGGGTAGAGGGCCGGGCAGAGAGCTGCTGCCGAGGGGACCGGGGCCGGAAAGTTCCCCGAAATTATTATACCTCGGACGATCGCCACTCTCGACGAGGACGCTCACTTTTATTTTCCCGAAACTCTCCGGGCGCCGCACCGCGTCGCGTCGCGTCGCTTCTCGTCCCAGCCCCGTACTTTTCTCCGCTCGAATCCCTTTCTTTGTCTATCGGGGCTCGATGTCGCGAAACACGGACCGCAAAAGACGTCTGCGGGACAAATTCCCTTTCCGATGAACCCGAGGCGATCGTCAACGGAAGCGGAATAACCACCGAGAACCGAACAAACTGATACACTGTGGAGTATTTGTACCTAAAAGCTGACCAAAATACGGTTCGAAAAACGTTGTCCAAATTGTAAAATTGATGCTTTCTTAGACAGGTGAATTTACAGAAAACGATACTCCAATGTCATTTCATTCATTTTTACTCGAGCTCTGTTTCGAGACAAGAGCGATTTCTAAAAATCCTAAAAAATAAACAAGGTTCTTTGTCATTTTTATAGCGCTACTGACACGATAATCTCGGACGTGAAATGACTCACAAAAGACATCCGCGGGACAAGTTACGTTTCCGATGAATTCAAGCTCACCACGACGGAAGCGCAATAACCATGGAGAACGAGGGAATCCGTGCTCGGATTTACGAGGCGAATTAACCGGAGCCCTGTTTTCAAATATAAAAACGATACGCGCGCGAGTTCGTAATACTCGCAAAAAATAAACACACAGTTTTAAACTATTTTTACCGCCTCTCGTAATAAAGTCGAGACCACTGTCGCGATAATCCCGCATGTCAAATGCTCTTCGTCGGGTTAAAAAACGCGGCTAGAATTTTCCCAGAAATAATGTCTGCCGACCCCGTCGCGTCGCGTCGTGTTCCGGCAGGCTTGGCGGATTTAAAAAACAGCCCTTTGAATTTCGAACGTTCTCCCGCCCTTTCGCTTCTGAGCTCGCCAAGGAGAGGAGCGAGTTGGAGAGGACGCGAGAATAATAGAATTTTTTTCGACGTCTCGACGCGAGTGTACCCCGCGATACGCGCCCCGCCGCTCCGTGCCGCGTCTGTTTTTCACATAAACGCGCGACGCTTCTAATTAAAAACAATAACGTCGAGACCGCGCGGCGTCGCGCATCGGTATTTTCGTTTCCCCCGCGATAACAGGTCCGCACCCCCGACCCTGGCAATCGAACGTTACGAAAACACGCGTATACGTGTATGTGTCTGTACACAGGAGGGAGGGGAACGATAGCTAGGCGACCGGCTCTCGATGGCTCTCGAAAACACGGCCTTTCAACCTCGTTCGACTGTCGTTTCGATTAACGAAGCCCGTAAATCACTCGCGCGTCGCCTACAATATTTGTAACGTTTATCCTGTTTACGCGGTGCACGCGTGTCCAGCTCTCCGGGATCCGGCTAGCCGGTTGATCCCGGAACAAACATTTGCACGGCCGGTGTCCTAAAATAAGCGGACACACGCCCAGTGTACTCGAGAGAGAGAGAGAGAGAGAGAGAGAGAGAGAGAGAGAGCACGTGATACCTCTCCAACAAAAATAAATCAAAACTCTCTCGAATGATATTTTTTCCGACGGCGCAACGGGGCTCGATCCAATTCCACGGGTTTCGTGTGTCTCGCAGGATAGCGGGTCGCGTTTTATAGCGTCCGGTGTACGGCCGCGAGTTACGATGTTGTTTCAGGGCGCGGAGCACAATTCCTAATGGCTCGCTTCCTCCCAATCGACGATCGAGACCCGCGAAATCGCGACCGGCCACTAACTCGCACAGGATGGACCAATAACATATCCGGTACACATTGCACCAGCGCTGTGAAAACGGAATGATCGAATAGATTTTTCTCCCGGCAGTCATCCTCATTTTCGCGCAAGGAACACCTGTAATCCTACTTCAGTTGCAATTAAGGAAACTTAGGGAGCAGACGATAAAAGTGATCCTCCAAAGGGACGAAGCCGACTCTGCTTGAAAACAATTGTTATCTGTCCACCGTGTACGTGCTAGAAGATTGCCTAAATCATACCAAGTCGCTGAAATACTGTTTTCTATTGACACGGGGCAGCGTAGGGTGTTCGACAAGCAAAGAATCCGAGCGCAAGCCGAACAATGGGCGATTTTTGGCGGGCACGCGGAAAGGAACGGCGCATAACAATGACATAACGTGTCCCCGACGCTTTCTATCTGGGCAAGAAGGAGCGAAAATTCTTCCCATGAAACGCAGCCGTGACGTTTTATTCGCGCAATAATTCCGCGTTATCCGAGGTCGCGGCGCGCAGCACCTTTCCTCTCTTCGGAGCAGTGGTAGTCTGGAAGTAGAGGCTCGCTATCGATGCAGAGAACCGCGGCGATGTCGCAACCAACCAACCGAGCGAGCGAGCGAGCGAGCGCGCGCGCGCGCGCCCGTTTCCAAGCGAGTGAAAGTAAGTCGCGGCGGGCTCCGGTCCGCGCCGCGAGCCTCGGAGAGACCCGAAGGATCGATCCCCGCCTTCGAGCTTAATTAAGAACGTACGAGTCATTAGAGTCGGCCGAGCGTTATATCGAGACCGCGCGCGATAATTATAAGTTCGAACTCTGTACGCAAATCGCGGTAAGCGTAAACGAATAATTAACCACTCGGTATCTCTTTTGTCTCGCTTTCACTGGACCGGGCTCGGGCGACGCAAACGAACGTAAACGAACGTAATCGAACGCAGGCATCGCGCCCTTTCACGCGGGAAATTGGCGCTCGATTTCCGGTTCCCTTACCTACAGCCCGTTTTCGATTTTCTGGCCGTCGATTACGAGAGCATCGCGCTAATGATCGGTGTGCGAGAACGGAATGAAGCTGTAACACACCGCTCCGCTCCACGCAAGGGAAGCGAACGTTTAGCAACCCGCGCCGAGAGCAAAACAACCAAACCAGATATCCACGTTCCTCTATAATCACCGACTCGCTTCCGCAATAACGGCCCCGGTCTCTAAACGTATTTTTCTCGCGCCTCGCAGAAGGCCCTCCCCCCTTCGATCCAACGCCTCGAAATCGCTACACCCCCGACAAGCCGCGGGACAGCTTTCATAAGAAATAGCTAAAGTTCCCCACTCGCTTCCGGGTATAAGCTGTGGCCGCGAGGAACGCTTCTGGTTTCTAAACTTGTAGAAATATCGAGCACTGTTTGCGATACTTTAGAAAAATCGCAAGGGTTGGTACGCGTGGCTCGCAATAGAAACGAGCGCTCTCTGTAACATTGTGATTGGTGAAAATCTACATTTTCAGCAGGACCTTTAAAAAAACGGATTTCATTTACATTTAGGGCATCGAGCATGGGAACTACAACGAAAGCATGGCTCTCAGAGGATTTTCGTGGCCCGGGCAATTTTCTAAAAACCGTGGTAAGTGTCTCGGTATTTATGGGCAATGGTGCAGCCGGGGGTAAAAGGTAAAAAACGAGCTCGGGGAAGAAAGAAAGCGAAATTCCAGGCTTGCTATCGGGTATTGTCCGGTGCGCGAGTCGCGGGTCCGATGATAAAGCTAATGGCATCCTTCTCCGCCCCCGTCAAGTCCATCAGTGATCAGTCACGCGATCCCGAGGAGCCTCGTGGCTCCTGGCCGTCCCGTTCGGTTCGGTCCTGTTCGTTTTCTGTGCTCGGTAGCGAGAGCAGAGAGGAATCGAGTGGAGAAGAGAGTAGAGGATCGAGAGAAGAGAGAGAGAGAGAGAGAGAGAAAGGGAGTGCGGTGCGCGCGTTCGCTCTTGTGCTCGGTGCAACGGAACAAGCCGTTATCGGGTTTTCGCCACTGCGCCAGGTGACCGAACGACGCGACGTGGAAAAAGAAGAGAGCAGCGTCCCGAAGAAGGAAGAGAGCGAAAGGAGCAGGAGAAGAAGGAGGGGAAGAACGAAAGAAACAGCAGAAGAAGGGAGAAGAGAGCGAGCAGAAGGAAGAGCGTACCGCTGCAGGTGATAGGCTAATGGTAATCCGCGTTCCTCTCCTTATCCGGCAGCGGTGACAAACGTCTTGTACGGCCGATCGCATGCGTCAAAATAGTTCGACCATTAGTGGTCTCCGGCGTGGTTTCTCCGGGTATCGGGGATCCTCGCGCTGCCGGAAAACGAAGGAAAGAGGGGAAAATAGGGAAGAGGGAGCGTGGGACTGGCTTGTTGTAGCGGGGCCGCCTCGTAATTTATACGGCTCTAATCTGGACGATAAGCTGCTCGTCGTTCGCGCCTCGGGGCTACGTTAAATGCCAGGAACGCGTTTTTCCGTTCCGAGTCGGGTCGAACGCGTAGAGAGGGAGAGCGGGAGAAGAAAGTACGAGTGCGTGGGTGATATACTCGTGTCTTTTGCGGCAATAACGTTCCTCCGGCCTCGAGAGTCTCGCGTGCCTCGTAACTTTCGGCGCGAGGCCTAGTAGCCCTATATTTCACGGAGGGTTGCTGCCCAAAACTTCCTCGGTCCTCTCCCCCATCCCCATCCCCATCCCCTCCGGTTCGAGAACCGCGCCCCAACCCCCGCGCTATTCCTACGAGAAATTCTCGTTTCTTTCGGGCGCGGGCGTGGGCACACGCTCCGGCTCGAGAGAAGGCCATATGGCTCTCGTTTCCTCCCGGCCGAGTTATCTTCTTCCTCGGTCTTTTTCTCGCCCGCGGCATCCACCTCGCGGATCTTCTTTTGCTCTATATTTGGAACCGAGGCGGATAACTTCCTCGAATACCGCGCTGGCCCTCCGACGGACCACCCTGAGCAGTTCGCAGCACGTCGTTACCGCTGTTTATTGCCGGTCGGATGTTTTTTTAACGACTAACATTAATAATGCGCGGTCCGGCGCCCGGCTAACCCCTCGCCCACCACCTCCGAGCCTCGTTCCCCCGTCCCCCGTACCACCGTTCGCCGGGAGATCGAATTTTAATCCTCTTAGAATCTTAAACGGCCCGCGCCCCCGTCCGCGCGCGCGCGCGTGCTCGCGCGATTCGAATTTATAACAGTGTAATAACTTACGAAGCTTACCGCGTATCTTTCCTCGGCTCGTTTCCTACCCCGTCATCGAGATGCAAATCGAGCCGATCAATTTTTCTTACTCGGACCACGAGACGATCAAGGCCGCCTACCACTGCGCTATTTCCGCCGTCGCGTCGCGTCGCGTCGCGTCGATCGCACCCATTAACCCTTCTATTGTGCCCCGCTAATTGCTGCATTTACGTCGCCTCCGCGGAACCGCGGCCCGAGTAATTGCAAAGTTTGTCAATCTCAGCGTTGCAATTCGTGGACATAAGGCTCGGATAAGATCTAGTTAACCCTTGTTCTCTACGACGTTCAATCGCATTGTTGTACCTACTAGACCGGCTGCTGCAAGTTTCGCCGCATTTTTGCAACACAACAAAATAGAAATCTCGTATTATCTTTGTCATCTAAGACTGGGAAGTAATATATAATTATAGAAGCAAAGAATAATAAGATTAAGTTGTAGCAGGGATTGTAAATAATAATAATTAGTAGAAATCTGTACAAAGACAAACTGAAAATAGGTGCTGACAAAGGGGATTAAAAATGCCCTCGAACCGAGTCGATCCGCCACTAAAAGACATATTGTACCAAAATTTCAATAATACATTAGTCTGCAAGCAGAACGTCAACTAAAAAATCTATAACGTGTATCTCGAAGATGTATCTACGTGTCGAATGATTTCTCGCAACGTTCGCATGCAAATAAGTAGGGGAAAATGGACCAAGAGAATCGATCTTCCGATTTTTCCCTGTATACCTGGAGACGTAACGATTCAAGCTTGGTTCAATCAAGGTTCTATTCGGTTCAGGAGTCTTCTTGACCCCCTTATCTATCCTTTGTCGAGGCCAGTAATTTCGCGGAAGCTCGCCGGATCAGACCGCCATAGTTCCGGGCGCGGGCGACACGTTGCGAAAATTGAATTCCGCCCGTGAGATTCCGAGACTTTGTAATCCGACGTCTCGTCGATAAAGCGGGGCCATCCCAGGCTTTTTAATTACCGAGAATATTAATGTTTAAAGTTAAATTGCGTCTAACGAAGGACGAGGGGAGTAGAACAGTGTTTCAGGGGTCGTCTCCTTGTCTCTACCCCTTGAGTCGGCGACAACGACGACGACGACGACCTGGATGACGACGCGTACGCTTACTTTATCCAATAAATACAGGCAAACGAAAGTTCTCGACTGGAAAGTTTGAAGCTTTTGTCGGTCTCGTCTCTCTCTCCAGGCAGGAGTTCCTCGAAACGAAATTATTTCTCAAAGGACCCCGTTTACTGTTTTCCAACCCCCCTCTTGAGCATTATCAGGCTTGTCTGGCGTAATGGTCGGGGCACAATGCGTATCCTCTCCAAATTATTTCTTCTTCCCGTGGAAACGATCAAATTTGTCGCCCACATCCCCCCTCCGCCCCCCGTCTTCCTTTCTTTTGTCGCTGAAAACTGCTGGAACACGAGCTCGCGGCAGGAAACGATTCGTCGTGGAATTCTAGTCGTCGCTTCCGGATTATCTTTCTCCCTCTCTTCGTCGCTCTTTTGCTCTCTTTCTCACTCGCTCTCCAGCCACCCTGTTTCTTTTTTCAGTTGCTGGCGGCGGAAGGCTCGTGCGTGGATATACGCTCGACTCCCACGACCGCCGCGCCGCGCCGCCCCGTTTCGCCCCGCATTTTTGCGCAGATCAGACAACCGACCGGGGCGGCGCGGCGCGGCGCGGCGCGGCGTTCCGACGTTAGGGTAGCATCATCCCGTGACATATGGAGGGTCCCTGAACGTCGTGTTTTCCCCGGGATCCCTCGGGGATTCGGGATGTATCTCGCTGACCGACCAGATACACAACTTTGCTCCCGTTCCCTACGACAAGGGCTCGACCTCCACTCCGCCAGACTGGCCGGATATATTCTTCCCCGATGTTTTTTTCCCTCTCAAAGAAAAAGATCGTCGACGGACCTAGGCAACGCCGCGGCCCAGACGAGAGAGAGAATTATGAAAAGACCGGAGGGATTTGTCCGAGGGAGAATCGGGGATCGTCCGGATAATCTCTGTTTCCTTAAACTCGAGCGACGAACGTCTGGACCCGGGGACAAGGCCGCGGAGATCCCGCTCGAAAATTCCACCGGCACCGAGCGAAAACCGGAATATTTCCCGGTTGTGCCGGATGAATTTTCCGCGCGATAAATCCCCGCCATTGACAAAGGGACCGGACCAGTTCGAATCGTTGAATTTTAATACGGCCTCCGGCGGTGTACGGCCGATGCAAATTCTCGCTCGGTAGTCCGGTTGCCCGATAAAAATTCATTTCGAATACCACCGAAATCCCCGATCCGAGTTGCGGACCCGGTCGCGGTGGCTGCCATCGGCTCGGTCGAATATGCACCGCGAAATTGCACCAAGCCCGCGAGAAACAAAAGACCGGGCATCGGTTAATGACGGTGGCCCAGCGATTTTTCCCGGAGATAAACGACTGACAATTGGAAACTGGCTGTCTTGATCCGTTTCCTGTGCCGCGACCTTTCCACTGTATGTAAAAATCTAGCCTCGCCGATCATTTCTGACTAAATTGAACGAACGATACTTCTATCGATTTTATTATTGCAAAAATTGTTCCTGAGATTCGTCGTTCAACTGCAGAGAGTTAAATCGATACTCGCTGTATTTATAGACTTCGGGAAGTGAAACGTTTAGAAATTCAATTATTGAAGGAAGTCTTCAGATCGGCAATCGACGGATGAATCTTTTAAAAAGTTTCGTTCCCGAGCATCTGCGCTCGACTTCGCCGGAGAGCATCAACGTCGCGGGTCAAGGGTTTTTTCAGAGATGCATTCGAATGCAGTTTCAGATTTATCTGTACGGGGAGCAACAGACGGCGCGCGTTTTGGTCGATGATTCGTACCGATTCCCTTTCCCTTTCTGCGGCCGGAGAGAAAAAAATATATACGGGCTGGCCAATCTCCTCGATGAGTGCAACGAGATCGCGGGGATGACGTTTCCCGCAAACGACACCCAAGTGTCCACGGAACGGAACAGAACAGAATGGAACGGTGGAGGGAACGCGGAGATTGGTGAGTCGTAAAGGGGGTCCC
Organism: Lasioglossum lativentre; assembly: GCA_916610255.1. NCBI lineage: Eukaryota > Metazoa > Arthropoda > Insecta > Hymenoptera > Halictidae > Lasioglossum > Lasioglossum lativentre. Next base: position 32,604,340 of record OU744355.1, on the reverse strand, counting down.
ACGGACGATCGGTGCGTCAGGCTGATCCCAGAGGAAGCAAAGGCAGCATGGGGTTTCCGCCCGCAGCCCCATACCCGGCCGGGCTCGGCCACCGATCCACAATGGGGGAATCGTTCCATTAACGAGCCACCGTTCATTAGCCGTGCACTCGCTCCGACGATGCTCGCGTCGAGGTCAAGTTGGCCTGGCGATTCTCTAGGTGGCTCAGCACCTGACGTCCTCTCCGAGATTCTGATTCGTGTTCCCTGAATTCTCGGAGGTGAACCTTTCCGACCGCTAGCTACCCCCAATTTCGATGATTTTGGGATACGTTATAGAAATTGATTTTTTTCACAACTTTTTAGTTTCCGAGGTGTTCACGAGAAACTATTGGTATTGCTACCGTGAACATCGCTACTATTTCAATTGCTCTAACACGCTTCAAAGTGCACTTTGAATTATTTTGAGCACATTTTTGATTCTCGTATAAAATACTAACATGATGTCGAAATTGGCATATTCTCTTGCAACTCCAGCGATCAGAAATTCCGTCGAAACTCGGACTCCGACGGCCCGACGTGTTCACCGGGTCGGCTGGTAGGAAAAACCGCAGACACCGACTGTCTTCTGAATTTCTGCGTTTCACCGGCGCATTCTTCGAACGACCGTGAAAGCTAACGACACGCGTTTCCGGCGTCGAAGGAACGAAACGAGAGAGGGGTGGGGGCACCTACGCGAGAGAGCGAGTGGCGCAGAGCGTCGAACGGGGTTCGTTCGCGTGCAACCAGTTTCTGCGAGCTCGGCTCCGGCTCGGTTCTTGGCTCTTGGCTTGGCAATTCCCTCGGAAAGGAGACGACCGAGAACTTGCCGCGAGCTTCGGTGACAACATTATTGCCGGCTGGCATTGGGAGAGTCCAGAAGCGAGCGAGCGAGCGAGCGAGCGAGCACAGAGAGTCCCATTTTGATGGACACCGTAGCTCGTCGCGACTAACGACGTTGCCAACTCTGCTGGTCGACCTTCGCCAAGAAGGCGTTCGCTCGGAACTGATATTCCTCCTTTTTTACCGTCCATCTGGAATCGCCGGCGATCCGGATAGCCATCTCTCTGTCGTCGGGAACGATCGTTCGATCGAGGGACCGACTTCCGGTGTGTCTGCGCGATCGTGCCCGCCGCAGAGCGGTATGCTCGCCTCTCGAGGATCAATGAACCCGCTCGCGACCGCGATTCCAGCGCGCCGCGCCGCGCCGCGCCGCGCGAACCGTGGAAAATTGAGAGAAGAACCGGAGAGAAAGAAAGAAAGAAAGAAAGAGATGGGAAACACAGCCGAGGAAAAGGAAAAGAACAAGAGAGAAAAAACCACCGCGAGCTGGAACTCTTGGCAGACGAGTTTTCTCGCGACACCACGCAACGCTGGATGTTTCTGGGTCGAGTATTATGAGAATACAGGCAAGACTTCGTCAGGCCGAAGGACAAAAGCCGCTCGGTCTCTGTGGTGGCAGAGCGGTGCAGAGCGGTGGAGAGCGGTGGTGCGCGCGAACAGATGATTAATCCTCCGGGAATGAGAAAGAGGGACGAACGACGACGAGGCTCTCCTCCGCTCACGAGAATACACGTCCGCGGAGCGCGATCGTAGTGGGATCTCGCGTGCCGGTGGCTTTCGAAGGCCTTTCTGTTTTCAATTAAACCAGCCGAGGACCAGCCGCGACCAGTTATCCGGCTATCCGGGGCTATCCGGGGCTATCCAGCTTGGCCAGCCGGCGCGCGCTCGCTGCGGAAGACTTTCACCTCGGCTAGATAAGACTCCGTTAGAGGCAGGATCGCGGCGTCGATCGCGACCAGATGGAGCCGAACTTTCACTCGTCATCGATTCGCTTCTTCCCCCCCGAGGAAGACAACAACGACAACGAATCACGAAGAAGAAGAAGAAGAAGACGTCAAAAGACTTAGGCTGCCGCCGAGCCGAGCCGACTCGACCCGACCCGACTCGTATCTGGACTCTCTCGGAGTAATGGGTTCTTTTATTGCGCCCGCACCGAACACGGCTACTCGGGCTCCGCCGAGGAACATTGCCGGCTAACAATCGTTATTCGAGTCGAGTCCACACCGATTACCACGCAAACTGCATACCTTTTTGTATGCCGGGACACAGAGCAACGGAGAAGCCAGCCCGCGCGCTGAAATACGCCTTGATATATACCCCGGACGTAGATATAATTTTCTCCGTTGTATTCGGGGGCACGTAATTTCATCGCGGCCGTTTCCGCGTATATTCGTCCGGATCTAACTATAGCATCGCGGCACGTTATGTCATTTTCTCGAAAAACACGCCGACAGCGAGGACCTGGACGGGGGCACGGGGCATACGTGCCCGGAATTACGATCCTTCCATCATCGTAGAGATGCCGGACCGTCTTCGTCTTCGTCTTCGTCTTCGTCGTCTTGGTCGTCGTCGTCGTCGCGACGTTCGCGGGAGCACGCGCACGACCCCCTCTCGTTCCCCTTAACCCCTGCGTTCCTTCTCGTTCCCCATTCGGTGAACCGTATGGCTCGAGACGACGCCACCTGCCAGCCCCGCAGCTCCTAGTTTATATTTAGTTTCCCGAGTTTGGAAAACTCTTAATGGATTCTTAATGACCTGGAAGCGGGTCCGCGCTCGCGCGATGGATGCACTCGAAGACGAGGAGCAGACGCGCCGGGAGTGGAGAGCAACAGCTGATACAGCGGCACGCAGCCTGTAGACAACGCACAGCTCGGCCCGACAAACTGGCCAACATATGATTTTGAAATGTTTGTCTAACACGAAACATTTTTCTACCAAGTATATTACGATTCCGAATGATTGCACTATGCCGCCTATAGCGCAAAAACGAATCAAATTTTTGGACATGTTTCCGACCGAAATACACCACTCTGTGCAACGTATGCGGTAGTTTCAGCGCTTCTGCTGTCTTTACCGCTGCCTCGACCGAAGCTGTTGCGTCCTCTTCTGGTTCTGTGTGCGCGTTCGTCGCACGACTGATGACGATGGCGATTACCGGCTCGTCAGGGACGAAGGGCGACGGTTCCGAGCGCTTCACGCTCGATTTCGAACGACCGTGCGAGTCCCAGGACACGCAGAACGCGGCGCGGCGAATTCCGCCTTAATCTTCGGAGCGGAGCGCGTTTTTCCTCGCCGGTGAACGGTCCGTTTCGCGCGCGCAGAAACAAGAACGGCAATTGGCCCGGTCCGCGGGGTAAAAAAAAAAACGATTAACGAGAGAGATGTTCCTCCCCCACTTTTTCCCGGAGAGAGGCGAGAGAGAGAGAGAGTGCAACTCTATTCCGAAGCCAGAAAAACTCGGTATTAATTCTAATGGGGCGATATTTTATCGGGATAAAGCTGTCATTCGACGCGGAGGACATTCGTTATAATCTCGGGGGGCCGGAAGAGAGATTACCGTCTACTTTGCGCGCGCGTACCCAGAGATCTCAACCCTTCAACCACCATATCCCGGGCGGTTCTTCGGCCCCGAACGATCCCACTTAAGACGATAATGAAGATCGACGGAATTCCCACGTAATCCTTTTCTCGTCGCCTCGGATGAGAAATGCCCGCTCTCTTTTGCCTCGTCTTGCGTCGAACAGAGCAGCTATCGTAATAAATTTTTCACGACGAATTTCGAGCGAATCGAGGAGGCTATCGTGCCCCCCTCGACTCGCTCTATTCGTCTCTCCCGTGCAATTTAAAAGGTCTACGCGAGCTTCGAAAGCATTTTTCCGGGGTAAAACGATTGGAGGGTGAAAGAGAAAGAGAGAGGGAGTGAGAGGGGGAGAGAGAGAGAACGTGAAAACGAGGGGAACACGCGAGTATCTCGGTTCCAAGGGAGAGCAGAGGAGGTTTTCCCGAGTTTATCGAGGCGTCTGATTCCTTTTTTTTTCCCTCGATTGGCATCGATTTGCCTCTCCCAACCGTATATAGGCGACCATCGGTTGTACGGTGTTCGCGAACGATAAAAAAGGGAGCAGGAAAATTGGAGGAGAGAGAGAGAGAGAGAGAGCGTGTGCGGTTATAACCGCGCAACTCAGCCGCTTAAATAATGTCGAGCGACCAACGAGGCGTAATTCACGTCGGATGAGCTATCGGCTCCGATATTTCCCTCGTCGAGGAGCCGAAAAAAAGGACGAGGAACCACCCCGGACCGAAAGGGTGCAACCGGGGGGGTTGCGAAACCGGGTGGCAGGGATAGCGGAGGAGGCAGGGGTGGGCGAATCCGTGGAGGATCGATCACGCAATTATCGGAAATGCAGCGATCGTTGGCTGGCGCTCTTCGGCAACCAGCCGGAACGCATCGACGAGCCTCGTCGCGTCTGGGAAAAGCAACCGGCGCGGCGGATTACTCGCGGACGACTTGCTCGCTTGCTCGCTTTGCTCGTGGATTTCGGGCGCGCGTCCTTAAAATCCAGGAATCGCGTGGACACGTAACGCGGCCGAGTACACCGCCTCGTCGGCCCTCGGGAATAATGCGAACCCGCGAGTTATAATTTACAAGTCGCGAAACGAGGTCGCGACCGTCTCGAGTCCGGTTCAACAACTCGCTCGAGCGAGCCGTAGCCGACACGCTCGATAACCGATGCTTTCCTTCCAAAACCGTTTCTTCACCCCTTACAACATTCCACCCAAATATACAGGGTGGTACAGTACATATTAACACTTGATTATCTGCACTGTTTTCGAAAATATGAAAAACTTTTATCAATCAAAGCTTTTCAGCTATAAAGACGACTACAATAAGTGGTTAAAGCAAAAGCATGGTGACCGGTGAATGTATGCAAGAACCGAAATTTATTCGACCGAATCTTATTGATCGTGGGGCGGTTAAGCAAAGTCTTCAATCGTAGAAATTTGTTGACTAAGAACTTTATTTTAACGGGACCGAGGCCGTCGGAACTGAATTGAATTTGATCGGCGCTCTCTCACGGGCCACTGCAGTTATTTGAACAGTTTTCAAGTGTCCGGGATAGAAACAGCGGTTGAAAAGTAACGATAACGTAATTGAGGCCTTGAAGGGTTACCGCGAGAGCCGATCCCCCGGAGAAGCTGAATTCGAGAGACCGCGGGATTTCCAATCATTTCCAACGGTGAATGTCTTTTTACTTCGTTTCCAGCGTTCCGCGAGACTGATTGGGAACGATCGAAACACCCGGGCCGGCGCCGCGGTATTTAAATAATCAACGCCTGCCGAGACTGGGGGATTAAGACGGCGAGAGAATCTTGGCCGAGAGAATTGGAAGATCTTCGAGGCGGAATGGGCGAGAGAGAGAGAGAGCTCCGATCTTTAGGTAAATTGCGGCCGGAATGGTCGCCGACGCCTAAGACACCCGTCCGGCGCGGGTTCTCGAGGAAGAACCCTTAAATTCAATGAATGCGGCTTTCGAGGGATGAAAATAACGAGGCGAGGAAAGTCGTCGGTAACCCGAGACAATCGGCAATAAGCGTTTCTATGCAAAAGCAGCAGAGCCGTGCCGCGCCGCGCCGCGCCGCGCCGCCTCGAGTCGCGTCGCGTCTGTGTATGCGCGAACGAAAAGCTTAAGAAGTGGTAACCGCGCGCGGCGGGGAACAACGCTGATGAAAAAGTCACCTATGCTTTCGGTTAACTGGGACAGTAAAATACGCCATTCAACGCCGCGCCGGCGAACAGGACGGGGGGAGAGAACGGAGCAGACGAGAACGCGTAGTAACGAGTTCCTCCACGCTGCACGAGACTGGAATACGGTTTCGGTTGTTTTAGGGAAGAGAGCAACAACCTACGCTTCGTCGAGGTCCAAATGCTTCTGCTCGGCCCGTGCTCGTTTCCATGTTAATTGCGTGCGTTCTTTTAAAATTCGGCAACTCTGGTTGCAGATCTGAGGATTTTTCGTAAATCAGCAGCATCTAGATGGATTCGGGGAGTGGAGGGTAGGAAATCGAACGGTCGGAAATCCATAATCCGAGATGGACGGAAGCAGCGGCAACCATGCTGCGGGAGCATCGCGAGAAGGCCTCGAGGACGAAGGACGTAACGCGGCGAGCGAGTCCATCGAGTCTGCACGCTCCGTTTCTCCGAGGAGCCGGCCGTAGAACGAAGGACCGAGAGAGCATGTCACGCCAATTACGAGGGACGCCGATGGAGGAAGAAGGAGAGGCGGAGAAGGGGGGAGGAGGAGGAAGAGGAGGAGGTCCGCACCGCGCAAGAAAGAAAGAAGTTTCGAGGGATAGAGGAGGTCGGGTTGTGGGGGAGAGAGTGAGAGGAGGCCTCGGATACTCAGGTACACCTAAGTCGGTTCGAGCGAGAAGAGAAAGACGAGCAAAAGAGAAGGAAATGGAGGCTGCGGAGAGACGGAGAAGCTCGAGAGTGCTGTTCCGAGAGATGCTGGAACGCTGAGCTTCACCGAGACGCTCCGCGCCGGGCCACGGAACCGAGCGGGAAAGAGAATACACGGCCGAGAGCAAGAAAGGTGGAAGGCGGAGAAGGTGGAAGGAGGGAAGGAGGGAGGATAAAGAAGAAAGGTGGGCCGAGGAGGGTCGGAGGACGAGGAAACGAAAAAAGGAACGATCGAGCTGCTCCCGACTCAGCGGCTCTCATATTTAATGATATACTCCAGCGTGCCAGAGTCCCGCTAATGCACGGACACTACAATATGCCAGCCCCTTTTCTCTCCTTCCACGACCGATGGCTTTTCTCTTCGCGCTCTCCTCTCGTTTTCTGCCGACACCGGCCGATAATGCGTCGCTGAGAGTCGTGTGTGCTCTCTTCTGCTCAGGCTCTGTTCAGGCTTTGCTCAGGCTCTGCTCGCGCCAAGCCGAGGAGAGAACTCTTCGTAATTCGGCGCGCACCGCGAACCAGACCGATCGAGCAAGTCTGTCGTGGATCTCGATCGAGGAACGCTCGTGTCGTACGGAGACATCGACGACCGGACAGAATAGATCGGCGCCCGGAAAATCTCTCGCGCGTTTTACTAGTTCGCGGTTACCAGCGCGCGTTTCAAATTGAGTATTCATATTGCAGACCGCGATAAAGTATTCAGTGTAATTCGACTGCGGATCTTTAGGCATTTATGGCGTGCGCGCGAATACGTGAAATACGGGACACGATGCGTCCGCTACTGAAAATTAATGGAGCTTTTTACTTTATTTCTGCCTCGGGCGATCCCGTAGATTTTGTAGGTCGAGTTACAGTAACCCGAAGCGCAAAATATGCAAGATAATTGAGGAGAGTAGCGTGGTTAACCCGGATGGCACGGTTTTCGCGATTACCGAGCACAGTGTGCACAAGGTAGAGGGAGAGGAGAAGGAGGGACCGACCCCACGAGGTCCTCGATAATTATTAATTGTTGTCCTGGTAGCAAGGAATCGGAGGAATTAACGGTACCGCGTTGATCGTGGCGGCGGTGGCTGTATGGGTTCGAAAGGAGGATCGGATACAGGCTACGGAGGAAATTAAATACAGCGGCGCGAGCTTTTTTCGGTGAGGATTTCGCGTGGTACGGTCACGCCGTGGCGGTGGCTTACGACAAGTAGAAGAAGGTGCGAGAGAAGACCTTTCGAGTCGCCTTTTTTACAACGAGCCCGTTTCGTCCCCCCTTTCCTTCCCTTTTTCGGTTCCAGCGCGTAATGGGGCCTCCACGAATGAATGATCTCGACAATGAAAGCCACTCCGGGCGATAATTAATCGAGCTCTGGGAATAGTAGCCGCCGAACGAGCCCGAGAGACCGAGAGACCGAGCCTGCTGCTGGCGAGAGATGTTCGAATTTTTAATTACTGGAAAAATAAACCGGGTGCCCTTTCTCTCGAAGGAGAGTTCTCGCGCGCGCTCTCTCCTCCCTCGGTTCCTTCTCTAGCGTCTCTCCCCAATTAAGGACTGTGTATGCCGCTCGACGTTGTACGCTCTCGCGCGTGATGCCGGAAACTATGACAAATCGGCCCTTTTAAAATTCCTACGAGACACCCGAAGTAGCGGACTCGTAAAGGACCAAACTCGTTTTCATTTCGTCGGCTTGCGTTCCACCGGGAAACGGTCGGACTCTCGCCCCCGGGACCGAGTGCGAGAGAATCAGAATATAAATTGAGACGCTCCTCTTCTTTTTTACCGAGAACCACGGAAAGAGAGACTCTAGGAGAGGGGGAGGGGGAAGTACATTTCCAAGGACCGAGGCATTGTAGCAACGACCGATGTTTGCGGATAAATTAAAAATGCGCGCGGCTCGTCGGCGTCCGCGAGGAACGCGTCTCGAAGTCTCGCGACGCTCGGCCCCCCGGGCCTTGTAAAATATTTAGCGGTCGAAACCCTAGAACAAAAAGTCGCTAAATCGCAAATATTTGCGGCGAAGAGATTCTCCGTGTTTTCGGCCGTGCGCCGGACACCGTCGCCGGCGGTAATGGATTCTGCCGGCCTCCGCAACAGACCAAACAAAAATCAACCAACGAAAGCCTCGCGCGACGATGCGACGATCCGCCGATGATTAAACGAACGGTCGAAAATATCAGTCGCCTCCTTGTTCTCCGTTTTCCCTTTTACATCACTCGCAGCACGATTGATTAATTCTTCTGCAATTTAGGGACCGAAAAGGTGGCGAATTTTTAGGGTCGCTCTTTCCAACGTGTCGCGAGGAGAGGGCTCGACAGTTTCCGAGAATGATCGAAACGAGGATCGCAGGTCGACCGGAACCGGGTTGCGACGAAGAACGCGGGTGCCGTGTTCCTTGATTATTTGGAGGCTCGGTGGCAGCGCGGTTTAAGGAAGAAGCAAAGCGGCGAAAAAGGAAAGTAATTGTAACGCGTCGCGCTACACGAGAGTGCACTTTGGGGTTGGTCGAGGGGATGGAATTTCGAAAATAGACCGGGTCGCCGGGGAGTGATCGCGCGTATACGTGGTCTGAATTGCCTCTGGTCACAAATACATGCAACCGACGCGACGCGACGCGAGCGACGGCGAACGAACAGAAGAGGGACGTTGGACGAGTGCACAGAGAGCGCGCAACGCTCTCGCAGCACCGCCAGCAGCAGCAGCAGCAGCCGGCGAGCTGAGGCTCCCAGGAGCGCTGTAAAAGTGACTTTTAACGCGTATCTGGAAAACAGCTGGCGGTACGTGGTCCACGCGCACGGAGAGATCACCGAGAACCCCGAGATCCCGAGAGCACAAAAGCGACCGGGGAACAGGAGAAAAACTTTCCGGTCGAACGAGCAGAAAATTCGAAACGATGGGACCCACCCGACCGGGAGGAGCACGGTGCCGCGAAACTGGTTTCTTTCCTCGGCTATCTGGCTTTCTCGTGACTCGACAACTTTGAAACGCGACGTCCTTTCTGTGTTTTTCACCGGGCAGTCGCCATTTAGACGACGACGCCCGACGGGGTGTTTGCGCGATCTAGCTTGGCGCATACATACTCGCTCTCTTCGAACTCGTTCCTAATCAAATCATGTCCCCTAAATCACTGGCAAACGCCACGGTTCCATTTCGAACGTGGATCGTAGAGTTTTCCGATCGTCATTTTCAGGAAAGGCAAGTTGTCTCGAACAAGTCCGCTATGGGAAAGAGGATAAAGAATTTCTCCGAGAAGCAGTTGCAAGTCCCGGAGGACCGTGAATCGGTGGCCAGCCACGTACCGAGCAAATTGAACAATTTCGTGGAGCTAGATGGGACAAACGCGACGGGTTCGAAGCAGCAGCTGGTCTCTGGACGTCCTCGTCGTCGAGGAAAGGTTAAAGTTCTGTCTGTTAGAGCTCGTCGCGGCACGGCTGCAGGAAAGACGGAAAACGAAGAGACAGTGTATCGGCTTGATCGTTTTCGCTTCCACGAAATCTCCTCTTTCTTTCATTAGACCGAGAGTGAAAGTGAAGACGAAACTGGTCGGAAAGGCCGCGAGCGTACAACGGTTGGTCGTCTCTCTGTCGGTCGCTCGGCATGGTCGGCTCGCTCGCGCGTATAACGTCGAAGTCGTAACTCGTAGCTCGTCGTTCCGTCGCGTTACGGCTTCACCGGCGCGCGCGGTTCGCTCGGGCTGCAGTTTTTACGACTTCACCGAGACTTTTACGAGGCCCGTACCCTCCTCGATTTTTCAGCTCACGCGCACCACCCGCCGTTTGTTTTCGTTGCGGAGCGGAGACACGGTAAAGAGCGAGAGCAAAACGCCCCGAAATCTCGAAACGTCCGTGGTACATCCGTGTATCCGTGGCGATCGAGGTGGGCGTTTTATTTTATTCATTCGCGCCACAGCCCTTTTATTTCGAATCGAAGAGAGGGAATGTCCGTGCGCAGGACGCCGACTCGTGCTCGTGCTCGTTTACGACGAGAGCTCTAATAATAGATGCCGGAATTATACTGGTGCCGGGCTGACATAAAAAGGACTTATACGCCGCCGTACCGTAATTGGCGCCATAAATTCATTATGAATAGTTACAGATTATTCCGAAGGATGCCGACGATCTTATTTTAAGAGGATTAAACCGGGGAAATCTCCGTGCCGCGTTGTAAATATTGAGCGCCGCCTCGCGGACCGCTCGCGCGCGCGTTTGGCGAAAGGATATATCACCGGTTAAAATAGCCGCAAAAAAAGACGCCGGATAAACGGTTCGCGGAGCTTTTCCTCGGGATTTTCTATGAAACGGGCTATCCTCTACCTTCGCCTCCATCCCTGTATCTCTCTTTCTCTCTTTCTCTCTGTGCCGTTTGAACCAACCCCCTCGACGCGCTCGGAAGTTCGCGAGAGCGCGCGCTACGCGCGGAAAAGAGAGAGAGAGAGAGAGAGAGAGAGAACGCGCGAGTGCCGAGAGCCAGAGAGTAGCATGCTCGTTAATGTGAATGGCGTTTACATTGGGAACTTGCTTGCAGGTTTATTTATTTAAACGACAAACCCACTCACCCCTGCCGGCCCGATTCTCCAGCGACAATGGGGGAACCGAAGCGAAATGTTTGGAGAATTTCCGGGGCAATCTAGTATATACGCGCGGCGCGCGCGGACACGCGTGAAATAATATTTGCATGTTTGTTGGTTTATCCGGCGACATTAGGGCAATGGGGTGTCTCGGTAGGCGCCGGTTACATAAATATCGTGAATAACCGTGGACCAGTTTCACCGCAGAAAAATATCACCCCGGTGGGAACCGGTTTCATTATTTATTCAGCCAGGGGTATCTCGCCGTTTACGTATAATTCAATAATTCCTCGACAAACAATCCCCCGCGAAACACCGACGCTGCTCGCCCCATTTTCGCGAATCGTCCCGTGTGCTCGAGCTGACGGCCTTTTAGTTGAACGATCGGTTTGTTTCCCGAACACAAACGGCTCGATCGATTGTCGACACATTTATTAAAATATAGAGCTGTTGTATAGAAGTGTTCCGCGAAACAGTAATCTCCTGTCTGTCGAACGCTATCCCTGAACGGAGATATTAAAAATTCTGGATGATCATTCCGACGCATAGCATAATATTCAGAGAACTTGTAACATTTCTGTGACAATATCCTTCTTCGTATGTTACAAGAGGAAAATTCCAATTTGCAAAAAGATCCGTCTGGTAACAACGCTACCGTGGTAGCTCGCCTATCTAGACTCGAGTAACTACATAGAGCTCTTTTTGCCGGGTATAAAGTATAACGAACCAATTACCCCTCGATCAAATTTCAGAAAATCCTCCATAATTTGAGCCAGCAAGAAACAGAATGGTTCGACGATCGCTGAGCGCTTTCTCAAAAATAGCGTTGCACTCGAGCAGCGACCGTTTCGCATAATGTATGCACACCCCTTAACAGGACAAACATTTTTGCCGCGGAGAGTGTCTCGCGCGAGGCAGTTTATCGAGTGCTTTCGCGGTCACGGTATACTTTTTACCGGCGAGCTCGTTAGGTGTCGGACGGGACACGTTTACAGAGTTCGACAGCAGGAACGGTCGAGGAGGATCGTCGACGTGGTTCGGCATTTCGCATAACTCCTCGGGAGCCCGGGGGGTGGCGGCGGAGGTAGGTCGATCCTCGTAAAGGCGGAATTATGCGATTCCCCATATGCGATTGCCTGTTTGCAGCTGGATGCGCGGATGTTTAATCGAGCGTGAAAGACGCGTGTTTCTTGCGTTACTGTTTATCGGTGTAAAAAGTGTGAAATCAAAGTTACTTTTGCTGAGAGAGAGAAGACGAAGAAATAGTTTTAGGTGTTTTTGCAAGAGGATACGGTAAATTGAGGATACGCGTGGACGCGTGCGAGTCGGACGCGTGCGACCGGCGCGTAGAAAATCGCGAATAGGAAATCGCAGCTTGAGAAGAACTGGAAAAGCTGCGAAGAGGCAGAAGCTCGACGAACGACGAGCAACGAGGACGACGACGACGACGACGACGATGACGCCTCGCTCCTCTCTCTTCGCATTATCGCGTCCAGGGCGTCGTGGAATCGCGGTCGCCTCGGGACAGGAAGAGGGTTCGTAGACACGTAACTACGGGGACACCGGCTACAATGGCGCGCTACTTTACATACGAAATTACAGTGCAACGCGTGACACGTATATTTCTCTATGCACGACATTGTCATTACGTTTATTAGGTTCCGCTCGTTTTGCCGGGCACGGTACGCGTACAAATTATTACTTCGCACTCGGCACCGACAACCGGCCGAGCCCCGTATCCTCTTGGACATTGTAAGAAGTAGGTCCGTGTTAAAGATCTTTTTGCTAAACCGCGATAGCTATTAACTCCTCTATCTCCCCACCCTCTATCTCTTTCTCTTTCGCCAACGTACTCTCTACTCTCTAGTCGATCGGCCGTTTCATTGCGCTCTATCGGGACCGCTGACGTCCAATGAGTCGCGTGTCTAATTGGAAATCGACAAAAATCCCGACTCGTCTCGCGGCAGCCATATGTTCTTCTCGTTTCCCTGTCGAGGATAATTAGTACCCTCGCACGGAGAGATAATCGACGCGCGAACACGTCTCGACGGACAACCGTTCCGCCGCGAGATCATGCTTCGCGGACTCCTGGCGTTCTGTAGGATCCGACACAGATCTCGCCGCGGCGGGCCAGGATGTGGAAATCGCTTTTAGAATGACATCGGGTAAAGTAGACCTCTATGGTTGCGAAACTGTGATGATAGTCCTCGGAACACAGATTTCAGTGTGCGACTAAAAAGTGGAAGCCTTAGATAAATCCAAATGTCCACTTTTTAGCAACACTGTACCATTTTATGAAACAACCTGTAGAACCAAAGGACTCTATCGAGACCCGGCGCGGCGCGGCGCGGCGTGTCCTAGCCGGTCCAATTATCGTCGATGGAGACGATCGTTGGTTTTAACGGCAGTTTCCCCGTCTGGTCAATGATCGTGGAGTAAAAGGTCGCGTCGGCGGAGGTCGGGATCCACAGGGTCCCGAAGATTGAGAAATCAGGAGCGTGGATCGGTGCGTGTGTGCATCGTGCGTGAGCGCTGGTCCCCGTCCGCTCCTCGGACCCCGTGTTCCCTGTTGCCTTCTGGTTCTTCTTCTCGTTCCACCGGCAGGATATATATACAGAGGGCACGTCTACCTTACTATCGGGCGGCTACATTAGCCTTTGTAGATAGCGCTAAGTGCCCCTGGATATTTCCAGGCCTGCCAATGCCAGCGGATCAACCGGATATCAGCGGAGTGGTACGTGCAAGCGGTTCCTCGTCACGAGCCGACCGGTAATAACCGCTGCCTCCTCAAGGAGACAACTTCTTTTTCGAGAAGGGGTGTCGCGTTACTCGGACACGAATCGTGTCACCGACATCGTCGTCGGCCCGGGACTCCGAGAAATTCCATTTAAAGATCGCCCGCGCGCTATCCTCTCGGACCCCCCTGCCCCCACTCTGGTCCTCGAGAACGTCCAGGGAACGTAATCGGAGCGGTCGCGTGGAAATCTCGCTCGTTCGTGGACGGAATTTCATTCGCGGGTCGAGAAACGAGCAAGACCCCGACCCGTTCCCTCGAGCTTCTTCCACGATCCGCTGGCAGAGGTTCAACACGCGAAATGGGCAACGATTTTTTCCCCTTTCACAGTATCCACTCAGAATTCGAGAAATTCCATTGAAGACGCCCCACTCGATTCACACGTTCTCCACATAGCACGCACTGATACCGGGGATCTGATAATAGTTTCAAACTTGATCAGACATACCCCAACTATTCGCGTAGTTTCGAACCAATCCTCGGCTTCATAATAGTCTGCATTGTATTCTTCCAATTCATATAGAATTATAGGTTCGCAAATTACGAAATGATTCAACAAAGTCTGCGAGCAATCGTAGCGTATTACTGAAAACGATGCACTTTCCCGTCGATTACTTTCGAGAATCGAAGATACCGCGAAACGATAAAAAAGAGTCTGAATCATCGACAGACAATGGCAACATTCGCGCATCATCAGCGTAAAAGAATCGGGCGTGGTCCCCGAAGGGTTTCACCTTGCCTAAGCATTCTCTTATGTTTGTAGGAATTGTCCGCAGGACCCGTTCGATGGGATAATTTACAAGGTGTAAATCACAGCCGAGTATTCCGATTTTTATAGCCGTCGATCCGTCCGTCGTCTTTTACGCCTGTCCACGAATTCCCAGGCGAATCGCCAATGATACTGTAAAAAGGAGCGTAAATCACGCTTAACGAAGCGACGTCCCTTGCCTACGATGCAAAACCTAACCGCTGGATAATTATAAACAAATAGGCAAGCCGGGGGACCGTTAGTCGACGGAGACACCGCCGTCAGCACTGTATACCTACTGTTGGACAAATTCAGAGACGCGTGCTGCGCTCGAGCAAACAGAAAAACCTCGGCAAAACGCAAATCCAAAGGGTGCACCCTTTCAGGGAAAAGGAGAGACGAGTTTCTGCTTTGCTCCTCCTACTAGCGTAATGTGCCGTTTGATTCCTTCGGCGACTAATTTAGCAGACAAGTTGGCGCTAACTGTGCTTCTTCCGATCGATTGGGAAAAATGCACTTGTTGCAATTTTACCCGACTCTTGGCATCGTGTATCCGGAAGTAAATTGGTTCAACCCTTTGCCCTGGACTGTACCAATTGTTCTTTCCGATGGGACATTAAAAATTATGATTTCGTAAAAATCTGTTCTGATTTCCCACAATGGTTGCCAATGAAGTCGCAGAATTAAAGATATGAAAAAAGCTATTTTAACTTGTTAGGAGGATTTACCTCGGATTTCGAATAGAAAGCGTGAAGGAATTGTTCCCCCGAATCGCAGCCGTTGTTTCAACCAAATCAGGCGCGGCACAAAATGGAGTAATTTGAGTTGCGTGATTGTTGCGGCAACTGTGAGCCGGTACGTGCCATACGGGCCGGTTGTGCGCGACAATTGTGCTGACTTTGCGGCGAGCGATAAGTGTGTGATCAATAAATTTCAGATAATGATATGAGAAGATTATTCCGTTTGCCGGGGCTTGCGCGGCAGCGGTTCGGGGTCCGCTCCTCGCTTCATAAATTCGAAATAAACGATCGACGTAGGGCGTAGGGGCCGCCCCCCGTTTATCGAGAGTTCGCTGTTTGTTTTAATGAGTAGTACATGGTTCCCAAACTTTCTTCGCGTTATGCCCCGTATAAATAGCACGGGGAGGCGAGAGCGAGCGAGCGAGCGAGCGAGCTACCGTTGCGGCGTATAAATACGCTCGCATCGCTATATTTCCTTTCATCTTTTCTTCGGCCATCGTCGGAGAGCTCGGAATCATTAACCTTTCGAGAGTCTCGCTCGCTCGCTCGCGGATGGGTATCGCAATCATCGGAGCCCCGCTCGACCTTATCAGCTCCTCGACTTCGCTCGTCGAGAAAGAAAGAGAAGGAGCGAGCGAGTGGGAGCGGAAAAGAACGAAGCTGAGAGAGAGAAAGAGAGAGAGGAGGTCTCGGAACACAGTCCGTAGGAGCCTGCCCCGGTAATAGACCTTTTTAAATCGTCTTCTTTTCGAGCATTGACTTAACCCACTTCCCTCGGAACGCGCGCGCGCGCGCGGGGGCGGTGATGTCGAGGGACGAACAAAAAAAGCCGAGGAGAAGAGAAAGAAAAATGACGAGGGGGAAAATACCGGGGACAAAGACGGAACGGAAACGGAATATGGGATTGATCCCGCTGAATCCAATTGCGCCTTACGAGCCTCCTCCTCCTCCTCCTCCTCCGCGCATCCCTTATCTCTCGCGACGTTGATAATGAATATAGATAAGAGCCACCGGCTGCCCTGTAATAGCGTTTTTCGGTATTATTAATACGCTATCTGCTCTCCGTGCCGGATAAAGGAAAAAACAAGAATTGAATCATCGCTTCTAAGAACAGTGAAATGAGCATCGCCGATAACGATCGCAGCTCGACAGCCTTGCCTCCGTGCCTGTACACGTGCACACAACCCCTCCACGACCATTGGGACATCCAATGGTTCTATAAACGGATTGTGTTTCATCTTTCTCGCGTAGCAGGCTTTCGCGTTGGAAAATCAGCTTGTTAATGCTTCATTGTGTTCCAATCTCTTACGCATGGCCATTTGCTTGCATGAAACACAATTTTCAATTTACTTTCAGTTTATCCGTAATGTTCTTTAAGTATGCTGCAGACAAATTAGTCTGTCATTTGTTTACTACGCATTCGTAAAGGTGTGTCCACGCTGAACCAGCATCGAATAAAAGAAGAAGCGAGGACCGACAAAAGGTTGTGCGATGCTGCCTCAGTGTGGACATAGCTTAACGCTAGTGCTCGGGGGTGTACACGGACACGGGGGCGTGTATCGAATTAAACGAGGAATGGAGGCAAGGCAAAAGAGAGAGAAAGAGAGAGAGAGAAAGAGAACGAGGGTGCGAGATGAAAGAGGGAAATGGATCGGTGGAAACTTTGTGCGCGTAAAACGCGTGGACAATGGGATCAGCCCAGCGTTTCGAAATCGTGCGGACAAATTGACCTGCGGAGGCAGGAGGATCCTCGCGCGGGCGCGCGCCCCTCTCCCATTTTTCGCTCGGCTTTTACACGAACGGACGGCTTTGAATTCTCGTCGTCGCTCGGCCAGGGGTGGCGTCGATTGGAGAAAATCGTCCGAGGGACCCCAGGTGTCCCGCGGCACCGTTCACACGCGCAAACGTGCCACAAAAGTGAACGAGACCGAACAAAAGGCCCGTGAAGGAAAAGCCAACCTCTGTGCGCGCCGCTCCGAAAAACACCTAAGCGCGGGCACGCTCTCGTAACGCCGCCGGGAAATCGGTTCTCGCAACGCCGCGCCGGAGCCGATTCAGGAATTTCCGCGCGGTAAACGAACGTCATGACAAAAGCGCAACCGGCTCGGTTATTTGCACCGGGGCCGTCCGTTTCTCACACCTCGCCGACGACCAAACGATCGCCCGCTCGTTCCCCGTTAAACACCGTGAAATTTCGGTGAAATTGACCGATTGGCCCGATCCTCCCCATGGTTGAAAGACGGTTGCACCGACGGTTTGCTCCGAGGATTTTTGAAATCCGGCACCAGGCTACAATTTTATGCATTTATAAAATCATTTGAAGAATTTCTAAAATACTGTGGCACTGGTAACTTTCGGTACGTATAAAGTTTCAAGGGACTTTTCAAGCAAGACCCGCTCGGTCCTGCGAGCACTATCCGCGTAAAACATTGTCTCGGATTTCTTTCGAAAAATCGGCCACTATTTTTCTATTCGTACGAGCAGGAAATTGGGAAGAGAATCACCTGGACGGTATTAATGGATATCGGCTGGTAACAGGTTTGGTACAGAGCAGACGGCCGGTAGTATTGGCGGGTATAGCTGGTCGTCGTACCCGAAACTCCATTACGTTCCGAGGATGGCTCTCCGATCTACGGGGAGTCGACCGTGAAAACAGAGTAATGAAATCGACGCGCGGCGAAAAGCGAGATAAATCGTGGACGGTCGCCCGATTTCCAGCGGAGGCTGGATAGGTACCTATATCTCGGTCTGAAAAGATCCTCTCTCCGTGGAACTTTTATTTGATCAAGCCCTCCCTCCGGGGGCAATAATAAAGCCGGTAATTTCAATTGCCTCGGCCTCGGATGTGTGTATCGGGGATTCATTCCGCGCGGCCGCTTCTTGGTCAGCTGCAAATTGCTTCGACGGTTTCGCGTGTATGCAGTTTTCACGGTGCGAATGATCGCGTGCTCCGGCGAAATTAATTTGGTCGCTGTTTCGCGGGAACAAAAGTTAGCCAGGCCAGGCCGACTCGCGGTTCGCCGCGCGAGCTCCTCGTAAATCGAGCTTGGCGAATCGAATTCGTATCGAGTCCTCGTTAATCTCGTACCCGAGGCCGTGGCGCTCTCCTCTCTTTCTTTCTTTCTTTCTTCGGAGAGAGTGGCGAGAAGAGGAGAGGAGAGAAGCGGAGAGGAGAAGAGGAAAAAGAAAACGAGGCCCGGCGGTACAGTGATTTCGTAACGATCGAAATCTCGGTATGCGTCACGCGGACGCCGAGAATCTCGAAGTCGCAGCTGTTCCCCGCGTCAAATATTTATTCGAAGATTCACGACGCGACACGACGCGACGGTTTGCTCGGCAAGCAGAGGAGCCGCGAGCAACAATAAAAGAACCAGCCGAGAGAAGCTACCTTTCGATTCTTCCTGGATTTTTCTTGGTAAGGAAGAAAGGAGAAGAGGAACGTCTGGAACCGAAGGATCCCGGTGAGCAAACAACGCGCCGGAGAACGGTCGCAGCCGCTACCGATCGTTCGGTTTTTCTGCTCGATGGCATCCCGGCTTTCGATTAACGCGCGACTCGATCCGTGAATTTTCAAAGTTCCCTCGGTCTTCTCTTTCGCCACGGTCTAACGAGCCCGCGCGCAGCTCGGCTCCGAGAAAAACGAGGAAATTGGAAAGCCAACGGATCTCGCTCGTTGTTGGCAAAGTGCAAATAAAGGATGTCGCCGTAAGAACGGATGCGCGGATACGCTCGTTTATCCTGCCGTCGAATCGATCGAACCTCGAGGTAAATGGCCAAGGTAAATCCTCTTCGGCTTCCTCTCCTCTCTACCGAGAGAGATTCGATTAAAATATTTCGCAAAAATTAAATCTCCGCCACCGGGGAGCTGGCCCAGTGAGAGACAGAGTGGGCCACGAGTGGAAAAAAGATATCGCGGAATTGGAGGAAAAGGCACGAAATTAATCGCAGGTGCCTTGGACGACGAGGTAGAGATTAACCTCGACCCGAATCTTTTGATCCTCTCCGTGAGATAACCGTTCGCGAGAGACCGAGGAAAGAGAGGCATGGAAGCACCAGTTCTAACGGTTCATTCTCCCTGCCTCCGCGGCACACCGTGCGCCCTTCTCTCTTCTCTTCTCTTCTCTTCTCTTCTCTCCTCTCTCGTGCGGAATTCTTCCTGAAAACGCGTTTCGCCCGATGCGATGACGCGAGCGAACCCAACCGGAGCCTCTCTTATCCACCATTGCCGGAGCTTTTCGCAAAACCACTGGCTCCGGAACCTGCGTCGCTCGCGAAACCATTTTTATCTCTGGCCGGGACTGTACAGGTACATCGGACCGTGTACAGTGGCGCGCAAAAGTGCTCGCATGCGAGGATCAAGTTCATTCAATTCAACTCTTTGCAAAGTCCGCGTTATTCCCCACGCGCGCAGCCTTTATTTCCTCTTCGGTAATAATAAGTTATTATGTAATTACTAGACCGCGGATTTTCATGCGAAATAAAACACACACACACACAGACATTCGCTTCTCTTTTTAACGATTCCAACGAGTTGGAAATAATGCAAAAATGGTTTTATATTCTTTCACTTTCTGCAAAAATCTGAACCGACAAGAAAGAGCATGCCGGACCACCAGCGGCAGCTTTTCCAGGCTAAGGCCAATTGAACTAAGCCTCCGCGTGTATTTTCGAGGTTCACAGATATTTTTCGTGGGTTTCGAAACGGCTTGGAGTGGCGGCCCGAAGCGTCCCGACGAACCTCGTGGAACAGAGGCACGGAAAAATAATTAGGCGTACTGTGTACCGCTCGGAGGCCGCATCGGCTCTCGGCTTGGTGGTGTACGGGGGGAGGGGGGGAAGTAATGCTCGCGGATGAGGAAATCATTAATTCGAGCGTGTCGAAGCCAAGTAGAGAGAACTCGCTCGATACAGACCACGTAAAAGGGTCTTTCCTCTTTCTCTCCATCTCTCTTTCGTCGTTCCTTTGATCGCGCACAAAAAATGTCCCTTTGTCTCGAGCCACAATGCGAGCGAGCCTTTCTTTCGACCGGGCCAACCTAACCTGTACTTTACGGCTTTTTCGAATGAAATTGGCCGACCAGAGAGCGCGGGGCTACGCTCTCTCGTCGTCGCGTCGTCGGCGTCGACGAATCTCCTACGTATCTCGAGCCACTCTCCCAGGTGACGAGCGAAACGATGGCCGGCGCGGCGACCGGCCCTTCGAGCTTCCGTCCAGCTCTCCTAATGGCCCTTGCCACTGATGGTGCCTCTATCTTCGCCCTTTGCACCGTTCTTGCCTCTAGCTTGGCCCTTTGCTGTTCTACGTTCGGTTTCGATGTAACATCCAGCTGGTCTCGCATCGAAATCGCCTCGATTCAAAAGAAATTAATTGAGAAAGATCTTAATTGTTTTGAACTATAGTGTAGTAGTTTCCAGCGGTGCGTTAGTGGAGACAGTCGAGTGCAAAGGTTTAAGCGTCGTTCCTACCTTGCTCGACCGTTAGCCGGTGCTCGCGCAGCAGAAGCGGACGCAGGTCGTTACGCGTGGACCGTCGACGAGCACGCGTCGCCTGGATCGTGAACGCGCATCGACGCGACGGTCGCATGTGTGGAGAGAACGCGGTTTGAAACGCGAGTAAGATACGGGGGCTCGGCCACCGAGATATTAATTATCAATTATTCTAACTAGCTGGCGGACGAGGCGAGCCGCGGAACCGATTTACAAGAAACCGAGCTGCTGCTGCGTTCGTCTCGTAGCACACGTGTGCGGTGCGGAGAGTGAGCGAGCGAGCGAGCGTGCACGCGCGCAGAGCGTTGCGTGCGCCCGCGCGAGCCCGCAGCACACACGCAGCCACGCATACCAGTTCGGGTACATTCTTGGCGAGTGCAAGAAGAAGACGAAGACGACGATGAAGCAGAAGAAGAAGAAGAAGAGGACGACTACGATGAAGGAGAAGGAAAAAGAGGAAAAGAAGAGGAGGAGGAGCAGCAGGACGGAGAAGAAGAATCAAACAGGGCGGAACACAATGGTCCGAAAACCGGAAAGAGGTACGCCCACTTCCCAAAAAAATGGTCCCTCGAATGAAAACGAAAAAACGCAGCCATATGTACATCGCTAACTGCACGCCTGTGCAAGAAAGACGCGGGGAGAGGGGCACGGCCATTGGCCAGATTCCCATGAAACTCGAGCACCGAATATAAGGCGAATCTCCATTCACGCTCGCCCTGTCAACGAGAAAATAAACTCGAATCCATCGAGCGACCGACTCGGCCGCCTGCCTGCCCTGCCTTGCCCTGTTCTCTCTCGTTCTCTCTCTTTCTCTCTCTCTCCTTCCATCTCCCGTGTGCTCTCTGTACCGGAGCATAATCGCGGCCGACCGAAATCCTGGCAATTACTGGCATTGTTCCGCCGATTCGCCGACGTGTGCGCCAAGCCATCCACCCGAAACAATGAACATCGCGAACATTATACTTTAAATTCCGAATTAGCAGCTGGTGTCTCTCCGCGATTCGCAGCAACCGAGAGCTGCGACCATCGAAAAAAGAACGGCGAATACGATGTGTACAATATACCAATAAGGAGGTTGTTTTCTACGGGAAAAATCGATTAACAACTATCATCGGGAAGATCGAGGACCCCGTCGAACAAAAGGACAGGGAAAAGAGTCTCCGAGTCGAACGCTTTTTCAGTCGACACAAAAACGTCCCTTACCTGCTGCCGACCGCTTCCCCTTTCCTGCGAGCTGCATTATAATAATAATGCGGTGCATAATCGACGGTGCCTCCGGCAGGAAAGACTTAATTCTCGTACACGTTTCTGTTTCTGGAGCCTCGCTTATCCGAACACTTACGAGGGAGTCACCTCGATCGTCCCGCTTTCATTCCGACGAGCTTTTATGATTGCATGCAGGCCCATGACAATGTTTATAAAAGACATAGTTATCTGATAGTTTCAAAGCTGTTTTCGGCAAACGGAACTTGCATTACAGTCGCCTACACTCGTGGTGAAGAGGTATGTATTTTTAATTGCAGTAGATTAAATCGCAGTAGATTAAACGGTTCGCATGTGAAACGTGTTCGAATAATAGAGGTCCTACGACACTGTGGAACGTTTGATGTTTCTACGATTCTGTTGATGCCTCCTGCGAGGTATTAGTACAACAAATAAATCAGAAAGGAAGGAATGCGTCCCTATCCGATGCATTATTCATTTTCAGTGAAACATCACCTGAGGATCTTTTGTGGAACGATTTCCTGGGATCGCGCGAGGGTTAAGCAAACCGATTTAACAGGATCCATCGTACCGTTTCCAAGGAAGAGCGGATCCCTATAATCGGTAATCCGGCGTCTGAGCGACATCTTTGATCGGGTATCAAAGCGACACGTGGACGATCGACGTGTCCTGGTTCGCCGCCACGTGGACACAATGAAACGACGTTTATCCTCGAGCCGGAAAATTCATGAGCCGAGGCGATAGACTAGGATAATTCTCGCTGCGTCGCGCCGTCGACAATGACGAAAACGACGATGTTAATCGACCGTGAAGAGATTTTAATCAATCTCGTTATCGACTAAATAGAGAACAGGGAGAAAGAGCGCTATCATCGCCGGCCGATAACATCGTAATAAATTCCGCGGATGCGTCTGCGTTCGCAAATTTATGCGAGGCTGTCGTCGCCGATAAGTTTTTCCGCGGGTAAAAAAGCCCGTCGTAACTGGAGCAAAAGTGGACTCGTCGACTCGATAATCGATCCGAACGACTTTCGATGCCTCGCGAATAAAGATCAACGACGAGTGGCCCCGATAAGCTTCTCATAAATTCGCAACGATCCTGTCCGTCTCTCTAAATTTAACCGAGCGATAAAATCCTCTTCTATGTCGGGAACGTCTGCTAGATAACTGGGTCGGGAGACCTTTCACCCTCAAACCGGGCGATACCCGAGCATCCGCAGCATACGTAGCGCGCAGGCAGCAGCATAGGGAGCAGGCGTTTCGCAACGCGTTGCACTCCGCTCGTTAATTGTTATCGTTGGCTGTTTGTTCTTCCGGCAACTCGCGCCTATTCGAGTCCCGGCTCGATTCGGTTTCACGTTCACGGAGACCGTCGTCGCCTCGGATTTTCTCACAGTCGAGACAGAGTGAGGAGAGGAGAGGAGAGGAGAGAGAGAGAGAGAGAGAGGGGAGAGAGAGGATAGAACGAGCGACAGGTCGTACGGGGCAATAAAGATTCACGCAGCCTCCTCTCACCCGGGTACACGGCGAAATAAAAATCCCTATGTAAATGAAATTGCGCAAGACCGTTTCTCGCGATTCGCGGCGGGTACTTTGCCGGTTCGCGTGTTTTTTTTCCTGGTTCGCGACGGGATTAATAATGCCACGGGTCCGCGGCGCTTTTTCTCGAGCATTGCGCGCGCGAAGTGAAATTTGATACGCATCGGGTAGAGGAGAACGTCTTCACGAAACGAGCACCTTTCCTCGCGCGCGCGCGCGCGGGCGCGCTAACACGCGGGGGAATCTGGAACGGTATTGCATTCGAATCCCGCAAGATGGTATCGTGACTAATATGTTCGCGGCGACAAATGAAAGTCTATCTGCCGCGGTTACGGCCCGGGGAGCGTAATCAACGGTTTATTAATTCACCTCGTGGCGGAATTATTAATTCCCGGCCTGCCTTCGCGAGCGCGCGCGCGACCGGCTCGATCCGAATCTTCTCGCGGGTATGGAAATCAGCGGGGCTTCATTAAGGATTCCGGTAGCGAGAGGCGCTTACACGTGTGCCGGGGCTCCGCGCGGCTGTAATCTGCTCGAGTGAATAGACGGGGAATAGGGCAACCGTCGGCGTCGCTCGCGAGCCAATCGAAACTTTTGAATACAGATGCGATATCGATTCCTCGCGAGAGAGCCGGACGAGGCCGAATAGATAAGTTCGAGAAAAACGAACGCTGGTGGGAGGGGATAGAGGTTGAAGCGGAGAGGGGTAAAGGAGGAAGGACAAGGCCCCCTTCGGGCGGCTTCAAATTGAATTTCCACGGAGCGCGGAAATGGCGATCTTATCGGCGATATCTGTCTTGGTATCTCCGGCGTAGCCTGGGTCGTGCCGGGTCGGGTCGGTCCGGGTCAAAACGCGACCTTGCGAATAGTATAATAATATCCCGAGAAGAGGAAGAAGATGAGCGTGTACACCGGGGGTCCGGTAAGTGCGCGCATGGGGCCCTACAGGTAAGCCTAGATCCTAGATCGACGCCGGAGATTAGCGAGGAAGGGGACCTGTCGCCCCCGTCGCGTCGCGTCGTTCGAAACGTGGAACGAGATTCGAATCGACCTGTCGACGACGGACGGGTCGGCTCGTTGTTGTTTCCTAAAGTTTCAGAAGGTGCGCCGGTCTGTCTAGGGTCGCGGAACACGATGGGTGTAACCCTCGGGTTTCCGCTCCAATTTGGGGGAAACCTCGAGAAGGAGAAAGAGAGCGAGAGAGAGCGAGAGAGAGAGAGAGAGAGAGAGAGAGAGAGAGAAATAGCAGGAGGAGCCGCGTCCCGTTAACAGTTCCCAGGCAGAACAAAAAGGCAACACGGTGTACACATGATCGGAAGAGCATACACGCCGAGAAGACGAGAAGGCGAGCACAGCTTGGCGGAGAGCACGGGAATGTAAAGAGTTGGATCGCTTTGTAAGCGTAACTCGATCACGGCCGGCCAAAGAAAATCACCGCGCGTTGCTACGAGAAAGAGAGAAGAAGAGAGCAAAGGTGGGTACGACGCAGGGTACAAGTGGTTTTCAAAGGACGAGCCAGGTGGTTGCACTACTTTCACTATTTCCACGGGTCTGGGGCTACGAGGAGCGGAGCGGAGCGGCGCGGCGCGGCGCGGCGCGGCGAGGCCGGTCGATCGAGCGACGCGTTTCCACAGGGCCGACGTGAATCGCTTTGTAACACTTTCACGATGCAATTACGCGCCAGTATGCGCAGAACGCCACGGTCTCTGAATCGCGGCGTATCTAACGACGGGCTCGACACGCGTGCACACACGCGCGCCAATCGATAAGCGCACCGAGCCGCGCCGGCTCTACCCGCGCCTCTAATAACACCGCCGATCATAATTAATCGCTCGAATCCTCTCGATACCGGCAGCAGATTGCTATCCTCGAGAAACGCCCCGCTCGACCCGCCCCGGACAGGGCTCGTTGCCCTCTGGGGCACTGGCCTGGCTCCGTCGAAAGCGAGAGCTGCCAGACCACGCCTACCAAAAACAACACTCCGCGCCAAAATTTGATTGTGGTCCTTAGCGTTCATCACCGCCAGGACAGTGACTAGATCGGTAGATAGACCGTTAAAATTTAGAAAAATTTCAAAGAATCATTACGACCTTTACATGTGTACGTTTTCGGAGAACTAGGCTAAGCGTGGGCAGAGATTGATCCTCGGGGCACTGTTTCAGCTACTTTAAGATCAGGAGCAATTAAACCACGCCTAAACACTCCGAGAGACAGCGAGCACGGGGTAGATAATCTTTGACGATAAACACAATTTCGAGAAAATTTAAAGAACGATTAGGATCTGCATAGAGGCAGACGTGGGCAGAGATTATCGTTCGAAGCACTATCTTAGATCCGTTAAAACGAAGAACAACGAAATACCACCTGCTCGAGCCACCCAAGAATAAGAGAACAAGGATACCTAGTTCTCGCGTGTTTCTTTCTCTAACATCGTTTAACGCGAAGAGCGGCTCTCGAAGCAAACGCGAAGCGCTCCCAGAGCACAGAGACTGTGCCTGGTGTGTAACGGTTCGCCGATTATCGGACAGATCTGACGAAAGACGGAGAAAGAGGTGTCTCGGAGACAAACGCCGGAGATCCGTTTCCTCGCGACTAGCATGCGAAAGAAGGAACAATGACGGCGGAGGTAGAAAGACAGACGAAGACGGAGAGAGAAATTCTATACCACGAATCAGCGGCTTTCAGACGGAACTCCGAATCGAGGCTAATCGCTATGAATGTCTCCGGCGAGCGCTCGCACGCTGGAAAATGAAATTAAGCTCTAACGACGAAGACTCATCGATCCCAGTATTAAATTACTCGCGCTCCGGCCTTCCTCCGCTCGAACGCTCGAACGCTCCATTCCCAGATTATGCGAGCCGAGCTCCGAGAGCCGAGGCACCATCGCTGCGACAATCCCGAAATCCCACGAGCATCGACGAAAGTCTCTCGGAATCGTTAATTAGACCATTCGTACGACGACCGGTGTTGTCTTTCTATCGTCCCGAGGTGGCCGGAAAACCAGGATTTCTTCAATTTCCGTCACGTCCGAGAAGAGACTCGATAAACCGGGGCTTAGGCGAGCCGCGGACCAGAAGCTACCTGTGTGCCAACAGGTAGAAAGGCGCCAGGGTTGCTGCCTTTTTTTCACCCAACCACGCAGCCCGTCGTAAAGTTACCATTCTACCTGGCCACGACGCTGCAACCGCGATACCGATCGACTACCTCGAAACTGCCATTCGTGACGACCGGCCCTCGGAAAATTCATTCCCCTAACCTAACCTATGTCCTCTGTCCTGCCCAGTCCGATCAACTATTCCCTTTCGAGGTCGGGAAACGTTTCCTACAGGTATCCTGTTCCCGTCGACAATGGCAACGGATTGCGACCATAGGAGACGACAAACCTTCGACGAACCGTTTCGTATGGCATGGGCTTTTGCAATAATCCGGAAAATTACGACGCAATCGACCTTCTGTTCTAGGCAGCGTTTCTGTAATTAACAGACTGCGGATTTTATGCACTTATCTTACAATGTGAGAATATTTTTCGAAAGCGTCTACGGTCCACGTTTCAATTCGAATCTCCTAAAAATGTATATTTAAGAGATACAAGGATCTCCGAACATCTCGAAAAAATTAAACCAACTGTAGATAATCTTTGACGATAACCTGTCGCTAACGAGAGCAAACTTCGGACTCCTGTACCAGAGAAACGAAGGCTCAGCAGGTGGAATGTGATCGAGCAGCAAAAATATCTGTCCCCTTGTCAAAAGGTTAACGAATGGGGATAGTAAGGAGGAGATCAGGATGATCCCGGGATCCACGAGAAAATCCCGTTCCTGGCGGCGCGAGCGTCTTCCCTGGTTCTTCTAGGAGGGCTAGATAGTTCGTGGCTAGTGTTTGCCCGCGCAAAATATTTGCACGAAGAGGCGAGCTCAAACACGCCGGCTCTCCGCCGATGGCCTGTCATTTTCCGAGTAGTACACGTATGCAAGCTATCCGGGGGAGTTCTCTTCTCGGTGATCGAGCGAGACTCGGTTGCCATAGTCCTCGAACCGCACCGGCTCGGCGCACCGCGCGTTTGGCACGTTTAGGCGCGTGCGAAAGCGCGTGTGTGCTCTCTCAGCCGACTGTGCACACACGCGT
The DNA here is from genome assembly GCA_916610255.1 of Lasioglossum lativentre. NCBI lineage: Eukaryota > Metazoa > Arthropoda > Insecta > Hymenoptera > Halictidae > Lasioglossum > Lasioglossum lativentre. Next base: position 32,576,813 of record OU744355.1, on the reverse strand, counting down.
TACCTGTGTACACATCGCATCGGCCGGCTTAACGTGGCCGCGTGTATATATGTATGTATGCGTGTGTGTCCGTCATCCGTACTTTCAAATATATGTATACATATATATCCCGCGACCCCCGTCGGTGGATCCCGGGATTTATTTGCATGATTACGGAATCGTCGCTTACCGCGCCGGAATGAAAAAAACCGTCCAAGGTCCGAGAGCACATCGGAAAGTCCCTTCTCTGTGCCATGCCGGGCGCACAGGAATTTCGGTGTTTTTTTTTTTTGTCCCCCCCGGAACGAATCGGTGATCAAACGAGCGCGCTCGATCACCGTTCTCGCGCGCTTTGATCCGCGTCCAGCTTTATTATCCAATAAAAAGGAGCGCGCGCAGTGTATGTAATCGATGCGTATCGCGTTTCGCGGAATATATTTTATTAACAGGCCAGTTAACTGCTAGCCGGCTGAGAACGGTGGTTGGTTGGCCGGCGTTCGGGTAGATTCCGCGGCGATTCCCGTTTCAATTTACGCTGTTTTCAGCGATAAATTCCAGCGCGTACCCTCGCCTCCATTAATTACTCTATTCAGTGTCGTAGATGGACGGGGACTCGTTCGGAGCGGGGAACACGCTCTCAACGACGACGGGGACCTGGGAATGTTTCTCAAGAGCACGGAACCCCGACTAGCAAAGAGAAGAGCGAGAGAATCGACGAGTCGTAATATCGTTTCGCAAAAATTCAATACAGCAGGAAAAAGAACCGGCGGGTGGGGGAGGGGGGATGGGGGGATTTCGCATGCATGCACGCTCTCGCGGAGCACAGCGCGCGGCCCCAGAGTCGCGAGAGACTCGAAAGAACGCGCAGATTGCGAATATTCGACGGCGAGAAGAGCGTTGTGTTACGGGGACGGGGACGGGGAAGGTAACGCGGGTAAAACGGCAAACCTGTTCGGACGGAATCCACGCTCCTGACACGGCGCAGTCTGAGGTTCGACGAATCAATGCCTTTCACTGGGATCGTTAATATCTCCGGTGTCGTAAGCCGCCGGATAACGAACGGAAAACGAACATTTTCTCCATCGTTGCCTCGCGCCGCGCCGCACCGTACCGTGCGCGCAGATTTATCGTGATCAAGACGCGGCGCTGCCCGGCTGTGAAAAAGCCGCGATTCGCTGCGCGACCGTAAAAACCACCCCGCGTAAACAATAACCCCCTGCCGCTGCCGAGGCAACACCACCCGAGGAACGGTGGCGCAAATCGTTGATTACGCGCAGCTCGTTTTTACCCGTTGCCCCGCGATAATCGCTTTGGTTATTCGCTGGCAGGTTTATCATCCCTCTTGATTACGCCTAGCGTGGCCAACCCTTTCGACACGGCTCGACTCGACGCAGATGCGCGCCGATGTACCCGGCTAACGATGCTAGTGTACCTCGACTTAGGGTTATTGCACTCCCAAATTGGCCCGCGACCGAACAATCAGCCTTTACGCGAACTGTTCGAAAATATTACACCGATGGCTCGGAGAAGTTGAGAAGAATTTTATACAAAATCCTGATGTAAAAGGTATTCTGCCTAATGGCGCGTTTTCGACCAAACGATCAAATGGGGGCTAGCGGAAACGGCCAAACCTTGAGAATAGAAATTGGAAAAACATTTCTATGTAGCAACGAGCTAATGCCGGAGGATATAAATATAATATACTGCTGATTTATACAATTTCGAGAACCTAGTAATGGTTTTATAATGGTCTACAGTGGTGCAAAGGTGGCAGAATATTGCGTCTATACGAGGTAGCTGAAGAGTTGCAGCTTCATCGAAAATATGATGCCAAAAAAATCATTCGTTGGCTTGCCACAGCGGTGGTGTCTAAAGGGTTAATACCCGCGAGTGAACTAGCTTGTGTTGGCGTTTTCGAGCAGCAACGAAAACCCTGCCGAGCCTCAATAATACACGGTGGAAACTACCCCTTGTAAACAATAAGCCCCGGGGTCGACGGACCGCGATCTACCTCGAGAAACGGTGGCGTAAATCGTCGATCACAAGGAGCTAGATTTTGTTCGCTATTCGCCAGACGTGCTAGCGAATCAACCCCTCTTAATTAACCCGCGCGTACCCGGTATGTACTCTCGGTGAGCGAGCTAGCTGCGTGTGTATAATTACGCGTTCGGGGAACAGTCCTCTATAAAAGATCGAAAACTAGGTGTATCGTACCATTAACCGTCAATTAAACGTAACTAGATCCCAGCTGTCGAGTCAATCTTTATTTTCGAATCGCTTTTTCTTTCCCCGTGCGTCGAATATTAACTTCTCTTCGATTTAACCGCGGCATCGGGATTACTCGTAGCGGTCGTGGATCAAATTATACGCTGCTATATTGTACCAGTGAATCACGTCGAATCATTTGCAGACATACTTAAGCGGACAAATCATTTGTGACGAGGTTAATACCCGCGGGTAAACTAGCTGCGTGTACATAATTACGTTTTCGAGGAATTATCCTCAACGAAAGACTGCAAACGTCGGTGCATCGTATCGTGGATCGTTAATCAAAAGAAGAGTGATTTTATTCGCTACTAGCCGGACTCGCCGCAGCGAGTCAACCACCCTCTCTTGATTACCCGCTAGTATAAGTCAGCTGCGTGTGTGTAATTACTCGTTCGAGAAACAATTCTCCATAAAAGATCGAGGATCGCGTATATACGTACATACGTACCACAAACCATTGATCAAAAGTAACTAAATTTGGTCTCGCTATTCTCAATACGCTATGGTAACCACCCTCTAAATTACTCGCGTGCGCTTAGTACCCGCTAGCACGCTGTACCTGCGTGCCTATAATTACGTGTTCTAGGAACGATTCCCTATGGAAAATTGAAAACTAGGTGCATCGTACCTCGAACAAAAAAAATAACTGTATTTGCTCCTCGGTGTACCCGCTGGCAAATCAACTGTTCTCCGAACTACCCTCCACTGAAAACTGATTTTGCGTTCGAGGAACGATTTACCATCGAAGATCGAGACTGGAGAATTCGTATCCGGAGACCATTGATCAAGAGTAACCAAATTTGACGCGGTATTCTCGATACCCCACAGTAACCACCCTCTAGTTTACCCGCGCGCAGTTAGTACAGCTGCGTGCGTACAATTACGTGTTCTAGGAACGTATTGTAGATGATGGAAAACTAGTAGCACCGTATTTCGAACATAAAAAAGAACTGATTTTGACTCGCTACTACCCACAAGTATACACACAATTCCGAATTGAAGGAAGGATTTCCTCCAGAAGATCGAGAACAGGATGCAAATACGAAATACTACCACGATTAGATTAATTGATTAATACCCTCCCTCCCCGCTGGCGAGTCACCGATCCTGATTACTCGGTTCTTCGTGTTTCTAATTACCCGTTCGAGAAACGATCGTAGATGGTAGATCGCAAAATAGTTGTATCGTATTTACCTATCTGGTAGGGGGTCCGCCTTCCTGGAACTTGAATCCGATTCGGTCGCGGAACTCCAATCCGTTTCCAGTTCCGAAAATTCCACTCCACTGCGCGAACGGGGCGAGATCACACAAAATCTTGTTTCTTCCAGGGAAACGGTGTTACCTTTAACCCCGCGTATGTATATATGTTACACGTATATATATATATCCACGTCGTTTCGTGTGTATGTGTTGTAGGTAAGCGTGTATCGCGGTGCTTCGATTCGCGGACAAAAAGAACGCAGCAAACGATGGAAACAACGGGTAGCACACACCGTAGAGGGGTGTTGGTGGTGGGAGACGGGGGGATAGGGGTGGTGGGGTGGGGGGAGGAGGAGAGGAGGGTGTCGGTGTGTGAAAAAGGGGGGAAAAACGGTGCCGCGAAAAATGTTCAGCCGCTTAAAAACGTCGCGGCGAGTGGCGTCGACGCGAATCCGTCGTCGGATTGTTTGTCACGGTCGATAGAGGCACACGGAGGAAAGCAAGCGCCATTTTATCCCGTGCACTCGCGGCAACGCGAAAGGTGGACGGAGGACGGAGGACGGTGCACCGCGGGGCTGCGACGGCTATACCAATGTACGCTTTCTCTCTTTCGTCTATGTATTCGTGTATCTCCCTCCCGCCGGTCTTGTGTGTATCTTTCTTTTTTCCCCCGCACGGTTTCTCTCGTTCCCACCGTGGTCGTGGTCGTGGTCGTGGTCGTGATCGTGGTCGTGGTCGTCCTCGGACCCCTTTCTCGCCGAGCCAAAGATTCACCGTGGCAGAGACAGAGCGGCGTTCCTCTCCGAATCGATCGCTCGATTATCGGGATCGGGAACGGGAACGGTAACGCGCCGCGGCCGTGGATCGTCGCACGATGCAGATTCCCGCACTCGGGGCTCTCTTTCTCTCGTTGTACACAAGTCACTGAAACGAAACTCGATCGGCAGACCGGCCGCCGGGGAACACTACGACCTCGTGCGTCGTTATCGCGAGACACGCGTCCCTCTGGTTATACGGTTCTCGATTTAATTCGGTTTTTCAACTGGGCTCCCTTTTTAATCTGTTCGAATTCGACGCGGCACACGTAAAACGAGTCCGTCGCGTTTCGCGCACACGGGAACCACCGTATACATGTATCGAGAGGCAGGCTCGTGTGCTAGTTCGACCACCGAGCTTGCGATAGTTCTCCTCTACCTCCTCTCTTCTCTCTATGTTGATATCTCTCTCCCTTTCGGTAACAGAGGACGCGAGACGCGCGACACCGATGCTCGAACCACGTCCGTCGTGTGCAGCGAGAGGACACGAACTGAAGCGGCGAGCCGAGAGCCGAGGCGAGCCGAGAGCCGAGCAGCTTGCTCGGCTGGTTTCACCGTACCGCTATTCGGCCGTGTTACACCAGCGCCGCCACCGGGGCTGCACCCTCACCGTCCATTTTCCTCGATCCTGTCCTACTCGCTCCTTGTCCGCTGATTTTTCGTTCCAACGATCTTCTCGTGCACGCCGATCGCCACCGCGTTTCCTCGATCCTACCTGGCGACGATCGCCGGACCGATCGGCCACACGCGAAAACTTTATCCGCCTGTAAATAATAATGACGGGAAACACCGGAGCCCACGACAGAGAGCGGGGTCATTGATTTTTTGAGCCCGTCAAGTGTAAGCCGCGCGCATGCGCGATCGCGCCACCGGCGGCGTGACATCGGCCGTTCTCATACTCGTCCGCCGATGTTACGGACTTGAATTTCTGGTGACTTTCGCCGGCGGCGCACCCGGCGAAATATTGTTTGAAATCGGCTCCGGTTTTCTTCGGAGCTTCCCCCCCGCCCTACGCTCCCCTTCCCTCTCCGCACCTGTCTTCTTCTTTCGACTCACCTTCACGGCACCGACGCGACTCGACGCGACGTCGCTATTCCATGCTATGCCCCGGGTCCCGAAATATGCGGACTCGAATGCGACGTATTCCCAGAGGACCATGCGACGATACGGAATCGTTGGACGTTTGAATGTTTTTGACCGTCGCACGCACGCTTCCCCGACTCGATTCACTTTTGCACTTTCTTTTTAACTTGTGTCTCTCCCTTTCTCGAGAGAGAGAGAGCAACATACACAGAAACACTTCTTCGAGCGCGAACTACACCGCGTCACGTGACATCGGACTTTGATTGCATGCCGGGAAATATCTTGAAACTTCAATCACGTGACATCGGACTTCGATTGCATGCCGGGAAATATCTTGAAACTTCAATCACGTGACATCGCATTTCGATTGCATGCCGGGAAATATTTTCAAACTTACAATTAAATCACCTGACCGTCCTTAGGACCGTACTTGTCTCTGGTTTGTCTATTCAACGGTCACGCGATTAAGGGTAATTTCTTGAAATTATGGTGTCTCGTTTGTTACTTTTGGTTGTTCGACAATGTGAAACGGGAGATTAATGTCGTGGTTCGATATTCGCAATCGGAGACTGTGCGTAACCTCGGTGAACGCGAGCGGCTGTTTTAGCGTTATTTCGGAACGTTTTACCGTGCGAAATCGTTGGTCGTGCTCGGCGTTCCGTGACAACGTCTTTTTCATTGACAGTTTGCTAAACGACTCCGTTCGGAAATTATGCGACCTCGCGAAGGATTTCTATTTAACGTAGGACGGGGAGAGCGCGTTGTTGAAATACACGTTAACCTGTTAACTGGGTTAATTTTCGATCGTACGTTGCCATTCGATGGCGGATAGTATTAATGCGACAGGTAGCTAGTCTGACGCAACGGAATAAGAATTGCGAATATAGTTTACTGTAACGACGATACGATAGAAAGCTGCCAGCGATTAGTTGAATAAACGAGAAAACGATCCGCGCGAGATATTTGAATCGTTGCGTCGCGTCGCGTCGTAGTACGCTCCGGTTAACAGATTAACAATGTGCCGAGTGACAAAGTGTCGGTGCATCAAAGGGAAGAAAGACGGTCGTCGAAGGGGAGCCAGTTCCAGAACAATCGTTATCGCGAACCTGCAAACATTTTTATCTCATCGATCGTGGGACTGGAATTAAAAGGCAACCGGAGGCGAATTCAACGTAACTCTATCATCCGGACATCGACTGGGTGAGTCGCTTGTTGCTTCTTCTCCATGGTGCTTTCCTGTTTCCATGCACGGACTATCAAGTCTCGCCATGATCTTTTTCCGATGATACGGATTCTTTCAAGTGCCGGTTATTACCGACCATTTCTTTCTTCCAATTCCTCTTGCATGTTAACAATGGCCACTGATAACAGTGCTGTACCGGCCGCTATCTCTTATCGCAAATCGTTTCTTGTCCACTCGTTTCATTTTCCACTTGCGGAGAACTGATTGTTAGGATATGTCAGTGGTTCCCAAAGATTTTTAGCGTCCACAGATAGACAAGAGTTCTTTTCGTCCAACCAGATCAAGGACCGCATAGTGCGGGTTAATAGGTTAGGAAGAGCACGGAAGCAGGATCGCTAGCACGAATGATAGAACTCCGTAGAATCGTTCTAGAAATAGTTCAAAGAACGATTATTTTTAGCTCGCATGACTCTGTAGTCCTGTTGCATGTCGCATAAACAGCCGCTGAAAAGCTTTTAGTACCCCAGAAACACTGGGGCCCTAGGCGGGCCCCAGTGGCTCTCATTTGCCAATATAGTCCCTCGCGGATACTCTGAATCGCTGGGGCCGTTCAAGGTCCATTGCATTTTATCAAGGACTTCTTGGTGGTCTCACGGCTCGATGGGATCCATCGGTAACCTCGGGAATCTGTGAACGCTTAACCAAAACTCCTGAGACTGGCCAATATAACATAAGCATACAATATTAATCCTAAATATAATAAATGCGACAACTTAAACTTAAACTCTGGTAGCAAGGCAGAGAAGAGTATAAGACAAATTTCGGTCCAACATAAATGGTCCTAATGATTAGCCAGGGTTTCCGCCGTAAAGTACAACGCCGTTACCGATCGCAAGAAACAGCACCACTTTTTCCCTCCCCACATTTTCCGTTTACTTTTCATTTACGAGGAAAACGCTACCCGCGTGAACAGCCTGTAATTCTAAGCTGGCCGTAAACCGAGGCTAGTTTAGTTGCTAGAACCGCGCGAATCGTTGCCAGTTGTTGTTAAACAAAACCGAGCCATAAATTAGCCGAAGGGATTCCACGTTTTACCGGACCAGTATTCGGAATCATAATGTTTTTCGATCATCTTCGGGGCTCGTAGGGACCGCAGTCTATCTTATAGATACCAGATGGTCGCCTTGTCGGCGGCGGCGCCAGACGGGCCCGTTTAAAATTAAAGAATAATCGCGGGCTGCTGCTCCGATCGGTTCGGTAACTCGAGCTGCATCCGAGAACAGATTCTCAGTCACGGACAAAAAACCGATTCATCGATGCCAGAACAAAAACCGAAAACAAAATGCAAATCCACCGAACTCGGCGCAATCGTCTCGATTCCAATCCGAGATCGTTGCGTTTGTAACGAACGGCTGTTTATTTAGAACTCCGAGAACAATAATACTATCAGTCGTGGACAAAAGTTGAAAGAAAATAGCAAGTCCATTGTTCTTGGTGCAATCATCTCGATTTCGAGTCGAAAGCAGCACGCAACATTATTGCGTTGGCAAGGTTGATGTATCGGATACTTGAAGCTTAGTAACGATAATACTATCAATGGTGGACAACAACTGATTCATCGATGAAATATCAAGAATCAAAACAGAACTGTACTGTATCCACTGTACTTGGTGCAGTCCTCTCGGTCCGAAAGCAACACACTATTGCATTGGCAGCGTTGATCTTGTTATGTCCATTGCTGAATCGAATTCAAATCGGTGTTAGAGTTCGCGCCTGCGCACTGTGCTGCCGTCGCCATATGTACCGATGTACCGCGACCATGCGCATTGAAGACAGATTCGTACCGAACGCCCACCGGTTATGGTCGATTGCGTAACAGCTACCAGTACTATGTCAATACCAAATTATATTACTTCTGCATTACTTCTAGTAACTACCTTTATAATAGTTAAGTGAAATAAATGTGTTCCACAAACGCAACAGATCTATTGGCTCTTTGGAGACCGATTAACGAGAATACACCATGGACCCAAAATCAATTCATTGATGCAATGATAGCAAAAATTGCAAAAAAAAAATGCAAATCCGCTGTGGCTGGTGCAATAGCGTGGCCATTGAATCGAGAACGGGGCGCAAGATTTTTGCTTTGGCAGCGTTGATCTATCGGCTCTTTGGAAGCCCAGTAACGAGGTAATCGGCCGAGCGATCAAGATCCCCAAAGGTTGGATCCCCTTTCTCTGTCTCGCGGCACGGCGGCAGCTCTATAAGCATAGTCGGACGGACGGACGGACGGCCGGACGGATGGCTATTTCCGCATGACATCACACCGCCCGTATTTAGGAGCGGAGCACGATTTTCTATTTTCTTGTCGGTCTACATTGGTGGCCCGTGAAGACCTGCAAGGTCAGCCCCACCGAGATGCGTCCCCGGTCCCCCTGATCGCTTTTTATTCCCCGTTGTTTTATTCGTCTCTTCGTCCCGGGTCCGGTCTGCGCTCCGGCCGACTGTTACTCTTTTTCCACACACCGGCGAAATTCGCAAAAACGTCTTATTAAAGCGGGTTGCCGCGAAATTTCCGCGATTAAACGGACCGCGATGCGCACACATCGTTCTCTCTCTCTCTCTCTCTCTCGCTCTCTCTCTCTTGAGATATTCTTCTGTTCGGCTCCCTGTAACGCGACCTGGGAATGCCTTGGTAGCTAAGCCGGTCCAGGCCGATCTCTCCTAATCGAGAAATAATTGTACGAATTTGTCCGAGACCTGGCGAACGGGACAGAGAGAAAGAGAGGAGAGGAGACGCTTGTTGTACGCGTTGGCTTGGCCACCGCCACCCGGAGGCTGTTTTTTACCAATTCATACTCTCAGGTGGAACAATGGATTCGGCGAGACAAAGGAGCGCCTGCTCTTGCTCTACGGAGGTACCGTTCCTCGCGCTAACTCGGTTAGCCGTTCGTTAGCGGAATTAGAAATGAAGGTCCGTGCGCGCGCGAAAAGAAAATTCGCGGGCAGGCCCAAGAGAGATGGACGTTCGACTCTGCTCTCTTTCCGTTGCGAGCCGGTGCGATTCTTGGGGGAATTGTTAAATAGAACATTTAATTAGCGGTGTTCGCTGCGGGGCATTCTTTCGTCGTTGCCCCGGCGTGTTTTGAATAACCGAGCACGCGGAACTATAAAACGATCGTCTTCTCCCCCTCGGTTGTTGCTAGTAGTTTTTTTCCAAGAGGAAACTGACGGAGAGAACAAGAGCTGGCGCAACCGGCACGGCCTATACACGATCGATCGGTATCTTATAGTTCTGCGGAGCGTGGCCACTGTGCGAGACGATACGCCGATCGATACGTTCCGCTAATAAAGTGGATCCACGCGACCGCGGAAGAGGATTTCTGCGCGAATAACTTCATAACCGGCGCTCGTAAGCATTACACGTCGACGTGCGCTTTTATACGTTCCTACCGGTTATTTACTTCGCCGCAGAGAAATTTATTATAGTACCCGCAGCCCGCGGTACGATCCCGTAAAGGGGAGGAAAAAGGCTCAAGTATCGGCTACGTAGAGCTCGTTCCGTAACTAGTTAAGAGCCTCTCCGTGAACCGACGGCGATCTGAATTTTCGTGGCCGTGCTATGTCTCGATCACCGGTGTATCGATCGAATCCCCCGATGATCTGCTTCGTTTCACCGTGCAGTCATGGTGCCTGGCTACGCACTCGACGAATCCTGGTAGATCGTCGGCTTCCTCGCTGTGACTGCTGGAAAAGGTTCCCAGAAATTCTTTCGAGTCATCCGGAGGAATTCCACCGAATTTCGGAGAGTGGATGCGCGGCGGTGATTAATCAGTTTTTACGCGCATTACACCTGGCCGCGTAACCAATCGATCTCTCTCACTTGCTCGTCGTTCTCCTAGAAGGACGAGAGGAGAGGAGGGGAAAGTTCAGGGAAGGATCGAAAAAATTGGAGGAAAAAGGGAAGAGGTGGAGGGAAGGAAAACCACGGAGGACCATGGCCAGTGTCCGCCAAGCGCCTCCGCCACCCAGGACTCCTCCAAGCTCCCGGGTGTCCGTCTTGCTCGACAGCTCCACCAGGACTGACAATTTTTGGCAGATCACCCCGATTTATGTGTTCAAGCCTTGATTGCGCTGCGAACTTTGACACCGCTCGCTGATGCCTGCGAAAATTTTTTGTAACAGTCTAAAGATGTACCATAGACACGACTGAAGTCTATATCATAGACAAGATACGTTTATTTGCACTAAAACATTGTCTTTACACTCCGATACAATTTGTCATCATCTAGAGGAGGAATTGTTCAAATGATTTTTAATGTAATCTCCATTAACAATGAAAAATTAATATAACAGGATATAAGATTCGTTAAGATAAAGTTCGAATGATATAGTTCGCGTGGCTCACTGATAACGACTCGACGCTACGGGTCTCTCTTAAGAAATTGAGGAGGATATGAAATGAACGTTAACGAGGAACGCATTAACACGAACATAATAATTAAAATATTTTCTGTACATGAATAATCCTTATGCCGGACGACGGCTTGGTCCGATTAAATCATTTTTGCCTAGAGTAGTACGAGGGAGCAATTGCCAATCAGAACGGCGTTCCATTACCTAGGCACAACTTCTCATCCCGGCGCAAGTGGTACTCACCTTTTCCGGTTAATGTTGCGCAAAATGAACAGTCCTCGGGCGATTGCCAGGCGTAAAAACCAACAGCGGAAAGGAATAGTAACGCGTAGGTATGCGTGTACACGAGAGGAGACGGGACAAGATGGAAAAGGGATTTCGGTGATGTCGTGACGGTGGAGGTGGAGGAGGAGATGAGGAGCAGGAGGAGGAAACGAGGAGAGGAGAGCAGACGATGCAAAGAATAAAAAGAAGGGGACACGTTAAACGTGGAACCAGGGGTCATAAAAATCCGAAGCGCAGGTATAAACCAACGATCTACAAGTTCGTGGCGAGGACGATCCTAATCTCTAGCCTGCTGCCGGGCTAGCGGGAGTTGAGGCACCGGGGAACGAAAAGCTAAAAAGAACCGGCCGAAGAAAATAGTTGGCCCGCTAAATTGCCGCGGCGCGAGTTTGTTAGAAAATCGGCGGAATGCAGACGTCGGTGACAAGGGCGGGGGGGGGGGGGGTAGAGAGGAACACCACTATTCCGTAGGAATTTTCTGGACACGAGACCTATGACCACCTAGACTCTTGAAGTTTTTTTTACGGAGAATTCCGTTTGGTCCTAACGACGACTAATTCTTTAATTCCGAGATACGCCGAAAGTTTGGTGTGCGCGGCGCGGTGGTTCTCGTCCGGGCTCCTCTCTTCGAGGAACACGTCGCTGCTGCCCGTTTTTGGCAGTATCCGTGAACCGGGCTCCTCGGTTCGTTCCCTCGGGTTGATTCATGCTTTACAACAGCGACATTTTTATTTGGTCGCCGGCGCTGTCGAAAGATTTGTGATATTCATCGCGCGGGAAGTGACAGTAAAAACAGGCTGGGAACGTTGATCCGTCATACGTGTCTTAGGAAGGTAATTAATAGAGGAGAGCCGGAGAGCCACGGTGTGGCGTGGCGTGTTCGTTCGGTCATAAATTTAGCGGAAGGCCGAGAGACTGAACGACGCATAAATTTCACGTGGACGCGATAAACGCGTGCTCGTATACGCGCTCGTGTACGATTTCGCGAAATCGAGTATTATAGCGCGCGCGGGGGACGGAGGACTGCGACAAAACGAGACGCGAGACGAGACGAGACGAGACGAGTCGAGTCGCGATGAGACGCGCATCGTCACGCGCGGAGAGCGTTCGAGCTAATGGTTTCGTAATTGAATAAATGTGGCCGATTAGTCGCGTAGCCTCCGAGAGACATTTAACGAGCTACCGTCGAAATAACCGTTCGGTTTACTGCAAATCGAATTTAGAGTTAATCGGCATTTAATTTAAATACGCTGCTCAAGGGCTTAACAGATTTATCTTTCCCATCAGTCGCGCGACGATCGCATCTATCTTCGCAGTAATTCATAATCCCCGGCGGTCGCAGCGAACGTCTCGAGTCGATCGGTCGCACGAGAGGTTGCTGACTCGCCTCACGGCTGGTCGTTTTCGTTGCATGGTGACAAGAGTTAACATTGATACGCGTTCGTATCGAACAAGAGATTTATTTCGTTTCTCCAGATAGACCGTTGCGCGTCGCTTCGAAGCGACGACAATGCGTCCGCGTAACCGGCAAAATGAGAGACAAGCGCTCGGTGAACATGGTGGACAGGCGATGAGATTTAGCGCGCGGCGCTCCTTCTCCTCCTTCTCCTCCTCCTCCTCGTTCTCCTGGTCTTATTTCTTCTTGAATCGTGCTTTCTTCGACACCACCGCCGCGTTCGACGGCGACTTCGGGTTCGACTGGTTTTTGTGTTTCTTGCTCTCCACGTGCTGGGCGAACATGCTCTCCGAGTTTAGCGACAGGTTGCACGGCGCGCAGTAGTATTGGCCTGAAAACGAAACGAATTTTCAATCACATATTCCTAGACGGTAATACAATCGCAAAAGCTAAAGCTTCTCGGTATTTTCGATCGACTAGAATGCGCATTGTCTACATCAAACATGAGCAACGAGCGTTGGCTGCCTTAGAAGCGCCTTGAATTGCCCCTGGGGGCTAGAGATAAATCTTTATGCTTGGTCTAGACTCTATGTTCTCTAAAAAGTTAACTGTAAAGCTTGTGACATGTGACTTTAATGTTAATGGTGACAGAAGACCATCTATTCTGTCCTGTTCGTCTAAAGTGGGTGTGGCCTGTCGTACGTAGGCGTGGTTTTGTGGCTCACGATCTAAATAGAGCTCGCACACTGTCCTACAAAGCAACAGTTGCTCATGCCGGATATAGACACTAGAAACTACAGCCTGTGCTTCAGAGGAAGAGACTTGAGCTTCACTAAAAGTACTTTTCTTCGCAGACAATGCCATCGATTGATCAATGATCCATCTCAGCCGTCGTACGATCGATTCTCTCGTACGATAGGGGAGAGTCGCCAAATTTAAACCAGCTGCTAGATTGAATCACCATGTATCTTGAACAAGAAAAACATTTGCACTATTATTGGCGACATTAAGTGACTGCCGGTCCAATCTAGGACCAATTCAGGTCCAAATTCGACTCTCTCCCACTCGGCAGTTGTTCATAGGGTGTCCTTACCCGACGGGGTCCGATAGATTGAGTAGTCTATGGGTCCAGGTGTTGTGGGGCTGGTCTCGTTCTCGGTGGCTGAAAAATTCGAAGTGTACAATCTATTCCCAAGCTCGGTACCCATCGTGCAATCGCTACAGTGAGCTGGAAACCCGTTTTTCGCGACCAAAATTGAATTTTTTCGATATCCCTTCAAAGCTTCAAAATCCAAAGTAATAGCCATTTCAGGCTAAAATTAGCTTAAAATGGCGTTAAAATAATTCTGGCAACAAAAACGCGTTTCCGGCCCATTGTACACTGGAGCTCTGCTTACCAGGCTCGGGGACAGGTAGCCCGTTCAACCTGAGCATACGCAGGTGCCTAGCACCGCGCTTGTGCGTTTCCAGCTGGTCCTGGCGATTAGCCGAGACTCCGCACAGATCGCAACGCAAAGGCGTCGGATATGGCGGTGGTGTGTATAAGGTTGCCGCTCCTGGCGTCGGTAGAGCTGCAGCAACGTCAGGTACAACGGGTTGCGGCGGTGCAGGGGGCTGCACCTCCGGCTGGAAGCCCGTTCCTATCCCGAACCGTCCGGTAGGATCTATTTGATTGTACTGACTTTGACTTTGCGACTTCTTCGACGGCCTGCACAAGTGAACGCTCTGGTGAACTCGTGCAAACTCCGTGTGAACTCGTTTGAACTCCGACGAACTCGATCGACACGGTTAATTATCAAATTGAGCAGCAAGTCCGTTCGCATTACAACATTTTTCATTAAATCTTTGTATGAATTTATTTGGGTTTTGTTCAATCGAATTCAAATAACTCCGAGTGCAAAGGGTCAACCTGTATTGACCCATCATTTTCTTTCCGGACTTCTTACTCAACTGAATGTTCTGCAAACAAGCACTATAGGAAGCCGAAAAGTTAGCAGTCAGGATACTGTGAGCGGCGCAAGAAGACTCAGATCCACCTGCCCCCTTCTCTGATCTCTTCCGAGCGGTTCAACAGAACTCATGCTTAAACTCATATGCATCTGTCCACGAAGATTGTCCTACTGAATTAGAGCCAATCACAGCTGACTGCCATCTTTTTTGCTCCTCATACGTATAGAGGTCTTTATACCTCGCTCGACGTCCTCCGTTCGCTGCTCTAATGTGCTTTTTGCCGGCATAGTGCTGCGTCGCGTCCGTTTGCGATGTGAACCACGTCTTACAGATCTACGAAAGAATCAAGACATCAAGATGACGAAAAGAACCTCAAAGTTCCATTGCAAATGAATTTTGTTGTCCCTCACGTCGCAGTAGTTTTGCCAATCGTTGGTCGTGCTCGTAACCTGTCCGTCGTCCGTCTTTTGCTTCTTGACGCTCTGGTTCAAAAACATGGACACCTTCTTCTGATGCGGCTTGCCATCGTAGTGCAGTTTCGCCTGTAGGGTCGAGTTCATCTGAAAATAATTCGCCCGTAAAAATCATGCTGATTTTCGCGTCGCTCGTCGCATTAGACGCGGAGACCCTATTCCCGTAGAGGGTCTCCGCTCGCGATTTTTATCGGATAAAGTAATCGAGCCTTACAACTGCGTTGCACAGATCGCATTTCAGCGGTTTCATTAGCGCTGACAGTTCCCTCTGGGCGCTCGCGACTTTCTCTGCGAAAACGAAAACATAAATCAATCTTTAATTAGCTAACAGCTGCCATAGGAATCTGGACTCCGATTGCCCAACGATAATTCGATGCACAACCGGCAGCTAACGAATAGCGAAAGAGAGCTTCGAGCCATACTGTGGGGCATTTGGGTTTCAAACGCGAAGAGTTTTGTTCCAAATGTCCAATTAACCATCTTTAAAAATTTGTTGACTATCAAGCTGCTTTGGTAGGACTTTTTTTCACCCAAATGCTGTACAGTGCTAGTTAGCATAAGTGCACTTACCTGCGTCCTGTGCGGGATCGATGAACTCGTTCTTGCGTTTGTGGTGCTTGGTCTTCGTCTTGCCGACCTGGATCGCAGGTGCAACCACCGCTGCAGCCGCAGCTGCAGCTTTGTAGGTCGTGTCGTACCATCGAGCGTAGAGATCCGAGGTGTCTGCGTCAGTGGGAAGCCACCATGGAGTGGCCGGTTGTCCAGGTGTTTGGGGCTGCATCGCGGGGTGCATCATGTACGGGGCAGGTACAGGGAGGTTCGGGAACGGTGCAACGGGAGCTGGCACCGTCATAGGCGGCGTTTCGTTGGGGCAAGTGCTGGATGCAGTCTCGGTCGAGTTTGCTTCCGGCTGTAGTTGGTCCGTGGAGCTCTGTACATTGTTGCTCTTCGGCGATGCAACCGGTGGAGGCGGTGGCGGGGGTGGCGGCAGGAAGCATTCTAGTCCTGGATCGAGTACAGTGATTCTGAGTACAGTAGACTCCCTCTTAACCGACCCATATGGGACCGGACCTCTGACCGGATAAGAGGGACTTTACTGTACCGAGTTAGAGACAAAGTTCCGGGGACGGAACCCGGAAAAATCGACAGGCGACGATCCTTTCGGTGTACGTCGGGAATTGAATGGTTTACGACCCCGACCAGTATTTCCTATCGATTATTATTGCTATCTACGCTCCTAAGAGAGAGTTATGGATCGAGGAAAGATAGATCGTAAAAATCTTTGTTGGCGATTCGCGGAATCCTTCGCCGCTAAAAAACGTCCAATGATTTTTGACTCGCCTAGTATCGCGAGCCCGATACCGAACGATAATAACCGATGATACGATGATAATAATATAATAGGAACGCAGATTTGAGAAGCGTCGCGCAACCGATACCGAGAGAGCGATGAATGGCGAGTGGCTGCGTTGCGCGTCCGATTTATGATGGCGATAAAAACCACGGACAGTTTAAGCACGCCCCGAGCTATGCATGAAAATGCATACCAGATAAAATATCGGAAACGGCCGGCGATAAAGTGCCGGCGTAAATATCCGCAAGACGAGATGCGTATCGACGCAATTTGCCCTCGGATCCGATTTAATTGCCCCACCAAGCTAATACTGATTTCCCTAATTTCGAGCGACCCTGCCCGTAATGCCCGCCATTTTTATCGGGAACGCGGAAGATACATCCTGCGGGGCCGGCCCCGCACTCATCGATAGCCCCAACCGAGGATCATGTTCGGCCCTTCGTTTTATTGCTCGTGTCCTCAACAAAATTGCAAACTGTTTGCCAACCGCTCCGCCAACGTTTTTCATACCCCCTCGATAGCGGTGACTCGCTAGAAATTTTTAATTATTTGCGCTAGAAGCACCGACCACTCAAAGTCGCTGACTTGTGCTTTTTTTATGCGAATTGCCGGACGCGTTGCATTCATAACGGCTTAAATTGACTTCTCGCTACCAGCATCTATTTCGCTGCTTACTTTTCTTGTTAAAATATTTTTTTAAATGCAACATTACCCCCTTTACGAAACATGGAAACAGTTTAGCAAAAGAGTTGGGTGTATAAAATTAATGTAACTTTTTTTAAGCGAACTGCGAGATTACAAAAAAGTTTTTAATGAATTTAAGTGTCAAGTTCGTGGACAACTCACCAGTGGATTTAGAATCTCTACCGTATTCATCGAATTTCGAATTGATCAGATTTCGAAATCGCTCGCAGCACGCTCCCATCGCTACTTATTGACTACGCGCTGTCTGTACGGTGCACTTCAACATGTGCAAGCTGCATCGGCGGCCGCGATCGAGATAAACAGAGAAACTTATCGAACGGATTCGCAGAGAAATTAACATTACGTGAATCGAGTAAAATCGATCGGACTAATTATACCGCAGACGGTCGAGCATTTAAAGGCGAACGTACTTTCGAGACGCACCGAGGCGAAGATTTCCGTTAACGAATCAGATCAATCCTTCTTCGATTACAGGCGTAGACAATTTTCAATTTACAAAGACGTTGAAATCAAACGATGCGATACTCGCAACATTTTTTAACGAGGACGGATAAGCTTAGGCGATAACCGTGTCGCTGAGCACGTGTGCACAAAATTAATGCAATATTCTGCTTGCGATTCAAATTAAAATTTCACTAATTTCTAAAGAAGATTATAGAAATCTCAGGCGCCAGAAATTTCCTCATACTATTCTAATATCCATAGATTGAATTTACGAAATTCTAAACGTTATCGTTGGCGAATTTGACGCATTTTCGTCAAGTTCACTTGCGCCGGTCAGCTATGACCACCACGGCGTTATTGGAAAGTTCAGTGCCGGTCAGTAGTGACCACCACGGTAATCAACGTGTTAATGGGATTATCTGTTCGGGCAATTAATTTAGCATTACGTGCATGTGTTCACGGGAATTTGATCGGAAGCGGGAAAGGCGGCCGAAAGACGACACTGTCTTTGCACGCACGTGACCGATGCACTTCGATATATTTTAAGAAGTCAGCTGATTTCAGCGGTGAAGTATTCACTGAAATTCGACAGTGAATGCATGCTGGTCGGGGACGATCTCTCGACGGCGGTTTCCGCAGGGCCGACGTGGGTCGCGATAGTCGGTACTGACAGTAATTGTTTCGATAATTGGTTCACGTAGACATGCCACAAGTCGCATCCGGTCGATGGGAGACCGTTCGCGACTGTACGTGGGCGGCTCTCTGTTCACGATCACGCGATGTGCCCTTCGAAAACAGCGATTCCTCGAGCAAAGAATAGCAAAGAATATTCTGTTTGTTTCCGCGATCGATTCCCACCGCGAACCTAACAAATTCGCCTAGCTTCTTCGTGCAGGAGAATATTCGGGGTTCGACTCGAACAACGTGAATCAATGAACAGGATCGAATAGAGTATAGGGTTGTGGAAAGAGGTTCAAACTCACCGGGTATCTCTGGATTCTCGATGATTTTCGTGCTGGACATTTTCCGGCTCGAGCACGACGATGTTCTCTGTTATTGTCCGAGGAATGTTGACAGTGCGCGATAATTACGGCACGATAACAATCCTCGTTTTCGGTTTCCCTCGCACGCGCGAACAAGTATCGCCGGTATAGTTATGCGGCTCTTACGTTTCGCTGGGGCCAGGTGCCGTTACCATTCTCACGTCGCCCGCGACTGTCAATTATTCGGCGAAATAGAAAAGTTAGTGAGGTTAATAGGCGAGTTTGACAAGCGACCGGACGACATTACGCGATATTGAACCGAGATGCAAGATGGCCGCGGACACTACGCTCGTCGGCCGTGGTCTATCCGAAATTATTCGGATAGCCGAGGGAAAACGGGATCTCCCATGGCGAATCGGCCTGGTCCCGTTCGCTCGTGAACGATGGAGGACAGGGCCGAGCTGTTCAAATGCCTCGAGGAAAAAATCAACAATGGCAGAGCCACCATAGATCGACTGAAACTGGTCGGCAAGATCGATGGTGTTGAAAAGCTCATGCGAAAGTTTCAGCAAGAAATCCGATTTTTGGAAAAGGTACGTCCGTCTCTCTGGCTTAGAAAAAATTTCGTATCGCCCACGTGCTGTTTTTAGAACATGCGTGCACGTAATTCGAAGCACGAATATGGGATGCCATATGGGTTAGCAAAAAGTTTCACACGCGTCTGAATCAATATTTAGTAACAGAATTGTAACTGTACACTGTTCTCACAAAGGTACAATCTACAGGAAACGTAAAGAAGGAGCACCTACAGAGCACGAATCTGATTCATTTGAATGCCATTGTGGCACGGCTGTTCTGTGCCAGCGAGCCTACCAATGTCATGAAACCGTTCAAGTACCAGAAGTCCAGGCTGGAGGTTGACATTGTGTGCAACGGAGGTGCATCCTGGGTGAAAGTCATTGCCAGGAATGCGAAAGCTCTCACTTTGATTTCAATGGGCAACGGGGAGTACGGGCAGAAATCTGTGTTGGATCAAGCGACCTGTTTCTTGCAGTGCGCCAAGAGCTATCCACATTTGTACAGACCACCAGACGTGGTGTTTCATTTTGCTTATGGCATAGAGGTACCTTTAGCTGCACATTTGGAAAGAATGGGGGTGGTCGTGGAAGGAGATCGCATAGACTGTGATGATGAAAGCACAAGCGTACAAGGTAATTTTGTTCCGATGAAATACTATACATCAAGAAAATATATTTATCGTTTTATGTATTATGATACAGAAGCGGATGATAAATTTTCCACCTTGATCGCATCGAATCCGTCGGAAGAACCTCCAGATGACAGCAAAGAGAGCATAAACTCGGATTTGGATACTTTAAATACTTCTTCTCTCGCCACAGAAATAAACATACTTAATTTAGATGTGTCAACATTATTGGCTTATGTGACGAACATGACAAATGGGTACGATCATTTCATCTACCGAGAGCCTCTTCTCACCCAGCAAGCCGAAATGGAGCGAAAGCGTCCAGTAAAACCGATTCTAGAGAAATTATTTAAAAGCAAAGAGCTGATCGTCTGCCAGACCGCTTACGATAATTTTATGAACATCATAGAAGTGATCGGCGGTCCCAAAGAGTCTCTCAGAGCAAAAGAGTTATTGAACAGGGTTCGAATCGTCGATGATCTACCCACAGGCAGGATCATGGAGAGATTGAGCTTGGGTGGGAAAATTAAAGACAGGTCTCGATTAGTTTTTGCCAGTGGCGAAAACATGAAAAGCATCACTGTGTCTGCAAATGAGGGTTTTGTCAGAGCAGCACGCATGCAGGTACAAATCGATTTTTTTTAGACCAGAAAAAGGCTGATTAATTTGATCAATGTTTTTCCAGGATATTGAGTGCACAGTTTTCCTGCACGAGCCTAGATCTCTGTCGGAGATCAAGGAGGGATTCGCAACGAAAATAAGCTTGTCTTGATATCGGTACAAAATGGAATATTCACAGCACAGGGGAAATACTAAGGCGTCCTATAAATAGTGTCGCGTTCGGATTTTATTTATGCCATATTTTTTATACGAACTTCTCTCTGCGAGTTTCAAGATTTGTTCTTCCGTCAGTGTAAAATGTGCAATCGATGCATTTAAAACGATAGTTTCTACGTAAAATTGTAAAGAGCATGTTTCAAATTCAGAAAAGCATCAGAAATGGTTTTCTAAATTTAGAAATAGAATTCTTAACTTCTAACTTGTCGTTGAATTAAAAACTTTAATTGAGACAGAAGTTGTTTAACACAAAACCTTACAATATTCTTTAAAAACAGAATAAAAAAAATCAAGATCGATCGATGGAAGGACGTCGGTAAAAACGATGCCCAACTCGTAAATGTTTAAATGCATTTTTATTTTACACTTAAAGTTACCATTAAAAACGACACGATTTATGATACGACCTAAGATTTCTATTTCTATGGCCAAAAACACATCCAAGCCGTAATCACCAAGTCACACCTCGTGATCGATGTCTGCGTCCATGTTCTCTTCGAACTCTGCAAGAAGAAGACCCCGAGTACAATCTGATTACGATAGAAATGTGTCGAGTGTTAAAGAACGTGGATATTACCGTCAATAAATTTGTTGAAGCGTGGATTTTTCTCTCTGGCTAATTGAATGTACTCTGTGTACTTGACCTCGTCTCCAAGGAGTTTGTAACACTTCGCGCTGTTCAAAAGGGCCTGGATGTTCGCGTCGTGAACTTTCAAAGCCCACTCGCAATCCTTCAGAGCTTTCTCGTACAATCCGAGACTGATGTAAGCTAGAGCTCTGTTGTTCCACAAAACGGACGAGTCTTTCCGCTGCTCTATCGCTTTCGAGTAATAAGTCACCGCTTTCTCGTAGTTTTCCTCTTTGAACGCTCCGTTTCCGATCCTCTTCAGCGTCTCTGCTCTCTCGTTCCTCGCCTTTCGATTCTCTGACCTCTCTTTCGCGTCTTTTTCCACGCTTCTCATAAACGCCTCTGTTCCATGCAAATTCAAATAATTAGTAGACTGCGGATTTTATCTGCGGTAGTAGACTCTGATCAAAATAGAGAATTAATGAAGTACCTCGCGACATTTGTTCCTCGCTGCCGGGTTCATTTTTGGCGTATTTATTGATCAACGTGCGGCTGGATTTGACTTTGAGCTCGCAGTCCTCGTCGATTATGGTCTCGTATTTCCTCTCCAAAATTTCATCCGCTAAGATTTGACCGTGCTTCTGTTTTTCAGGGTCCTTTGAGGCCAGCTTCTTTACAATTTTCTCTTAAACATTAGCAAAAATGAGTAATCGTGTTCGGGATCCGGGAAGATTAATACTCACCGACTTCGGTAACGCGATGCATGAAATTTTGGAACTCCTCCTCCGTTACTCGTTTATCAACCGTCGAATCGTCGATAATTTTGTGTCCTTCCATTAATTTCTCCTCCATCTCGTTTGCCAAGTTCGTGTGCCCCGTAACTCTCGACGCGAATTATCAGCGATGCGTCGATTACATTCGAGACTAATTGGTACAGGTTTCCATAGAGACGTATGTGATATAGTGTTACAATTGTGTGTAGTGATAGAAAGAGATCTGTACAATACTACTAACACGACGGTGAATTGTTTGTTATATCGGGGAAAATGGTATATAATGTATTCAGGTTGAACTGGTTTATTAGAAAAACAAACAGGGCTGTGTAACAAGGTAATGAATAACGTGGGTAGATTACGCTTAACATGTACACGTTGAAATCTTTGCAGAGTTTGCTCGGCGAAAGAAAAGATTCTCAATCAAGAAAACAACTTTATTCGGTCTAAGCATTATTCTCCAACACGTGATTCTTTTTAGTTTTTGGTCACAGGTTACTTTCTCTGCTAACCGTTTGAACCTTTTCTTGGTGGGAATTCGGGAAGGGAACCTGTGTTATAGATCTGATCAATGTTTGTGTAAGAAAACCTTTGGGAGGAGCCTGCAATGTCGTCAGGACTTTCGTTCTCTAGCTCTTCCACTTCCAGAGGATCCATATAATCATCTTCGTCCTGCTCAGGAGATAAATCTACTTCGTCTTTTATGTACACTGCACATTTCATCGTCTGAATGGGCTCTGTACCGGTCCCCTGTTTTCTCCTGTCCAGAGGGTCGTTCCATATAGAATCCTGCGTATCATTAATAGGTTTCCCTGCCGTGATCTCGACCTCGTCCATGATGCATAGCTTTTTCAATGGCAGGGGTTGATCCTTGGATATAGCGGACAGAATTCTGGGCCATGTGATAACAGGCTCGGGGGGCTCCTTCCTTTTCTGAGGCTGTTGGTTGGGGATGCCCCTGCTGGTGCTAGGCATATCGTTAGCATCCAAAATACTGATCCCAGACTTACCAGTCTCCAACCGTTGGCTCAATAAATTGATTCCCTCTTCGCTCTTTTTGCCAACCTCTTGAGGCTTGAGTCCAGATTTGTGGGCCGAGGAGACCGATCTGGTGATAGGACAGGTCTTGATTTGGGGTCTAGCGGTGTTAGGCTCGTGTTCAGGTACGGTTTTGGTGGGCAGGCCTTTGGTCTCGTCGATCTTGGGTCGCGACACCGTGGCGGTTTTTCGGGTCGGGTCGTGGGAAGCATTGCTGTTTGTCTCTCCGCCGAGGACCTTGGTCTGAATGTGCCTGAGCCCGGTAACCTCAAGGATCTCCGCGAGCTTCAGCAACCGTCTAACCTCACTCTGAACCACTTGTATCTCGCCACAGTACATGAAGTTCACGATGGTTTTCAGATCGTCCGCTTCGATATCGTGCAAAATAATCATAGGATGAGGATGATCGTTGGCGACCAATAGCCGGCGGAAGAACGAGCTCGAGTTGGCCAACACCATTTTGTGACACTTCAGGATCGTCCCGTCTTTGCACACGAGCGATAGGTCTACAAACTGTTGCTTCTCGTAGCATGTGTCCAACGAAACCGCCAAATGGGACGGAAAACTTTGCCACTTAAGGCTCAACACCGTCTCTTCCCTCATCGCGACGATTCTAATTAATCAACGGCTATTTGATTACGCTTTCGAACGGTTCAGGCTACGCGACTTTCGCTTATGACAATGCTACTCGCCATGACACGTGCTGCTGTCATCGCGGATTAGGTTTCAAGGACCTGTAACCGGACACCGACACTCCCGCGTAATTTTCACCGGGGTTTTTACTTCTCGGAAGCACAGTCTCGAAGAGGAAGTTGAAGAGGAAGTCGAAACTAGTCCCCGGACGCTTTTCGGGAAAAGTTTGTTGGCCGAGTGGGGGTCCCGCTTTTTAAAAATACTCTGTATAGCAATCGATTTCCGCCAGACAGCTGCTAGCGTTATCTACCAGGTAGCTGGCAAACTACAGGCTCGGATACGTGCTCCAAAAATAAAACCACCTAAGTATTCCGAGACCCTGCCGAAAACCCGGGGAAAATTTTAGGAGTCCCTGAGGAACGATCCAGGAAACATCAAGGGAAGATCCAGGAAACAATAAGTTAATTTTATACGAAAGGACTTTTCGTTTAATTCTCTTATTTTATTTTGTGGTTTTGTACATTCTTTGAACGAAATGAAGCAAAATAAGAATTCTCTACCCGAATTACAAGCTGGATCAAAATAAAAATTGATTTTCCTTTTCAACACGATCGCTACCAGAATTTATTTCAGCAACAGCCTTGACGGTTACATTATTCTATTGAATTCAATTTATCCTCTTGCTCATCATGCTATGCATTACAATTTTAAATAACTACATGCATAAAATTGACTTGATTTTCTTTATGTATTATCCAAAGTCGTGGTCGTCGCATTTGTGACGCTGCCAGTGAATGTGTTAATATGCTTAATAGGTTGAACAAATTTAATTACATCCTGTATACAGCAGAACCTCGATTTTACAGAACCGATTCTAAACGAAACTATACGATATAACGAAAGTATCGTTCTATAAAAAAAAACTGTCTAAAAATCGCGGGGAACATTCAGTCTCGGGTAGAAACAGACTGTATCATCTTTCAGAGAGTTGAATCCGTGGTTGAATCTTGGCGCCATAGTAGGGGCGCAAACGCTGTCGCGGCTCGAGATATCTCGATGACTCGAGAGGAGGTCGTACGACTGTTTCGAGGGGTCGACTGGCAATTGGTTTCGATAATAGCAAATGGTCGTTTAATAACAGATGATTGAACGCGTTCGACGGCGCGGCCTAGCATTTATCTGTCAAAAGTGGTGACGGCCGGGCCGATCGGCGATGAGCCGGTTCACGGTCGCCTGTTGATCATCTCAGCTCGCGAATCGACTGCGTGGCTGATCGAGACGGGAGACGAGAGAGCACGCGTAGCCGCCGGGAGAGGAGACGCGCACATTGTTGTCCAGGTTTCCCCCGTTCGCGTAGGATCAGAAACACACGGCGGCCGACCGAAGTGTACGTGGTTCTCTGTTTTTTTTTTGTTGTTTTCTCTCTCCCTCGCTCTCTCGCGCTCCGTTCTCGACTCGGCGAGGCTAGGCGGCGTGAACAGCCGGGGGACCGGCCCGAGTAAGTGGCAAAACAGCTCTCGCCGAGAGACGGATCGGCCGCGTTATTGTTTATTATGTGATCGTGAACCGCACCTTGACCGATAGCCAGCACCGGGAACACGGAACGGAGGAACGAACGAAGGCAAAATAGAGACAGAGAAGTCAGTCGGGAAAATGCGACACGTCCGGGCCGATGTGTTCTGCTATCTCATCGTGGCGGTTCTTTTTCTAGCGCCGTTCAGTCATGCAGGTAAGCTACACGAACGATTCGAAATTATACATACTCCGATAAATATCTCGCTCGCCGGTAAGTAAATTCCGTGCACCGAAATTGCTCGTCCAAACCATTTGAGGTCACCCCTGCTAAGGCCACAATAGTCTTCTTCCGCTTTTTCTCCGTCCCTTCCCCCCGCCTCTCCTGCTCTCCACTCTCACTCGCTCATTTTCTCTCTTTCTCCCATCGCTCGTTCGTTCGCTCGCTCTTTCTCCGCCTATCTTTGTGTCGCTACAGACCATACTCGTCGCGTGTCTCTTCTCCTCCCGGTCTTCTTTCGGTCCAGAAATTAAGTCCCCTCCGGTCCTCTGTTTCTCGGTATACATACTACGTCGCCAATATGCGTTTCACGCATACCGCACACGTTCTTCCCTCCTACACGTACGATTTCACGCGGATACCGTCCGATCGATTCTCGCACGACGATTATCGTCGACCGAATTTCACGATTATCACGGGCTCGTCGCACTGGCGGGCCTCGTTCTCGTTAACCAGTATATTTCTCCGAAGCTTGAAAACTAGTCGCAACCGGTTGATGTTTACATCCATGACGATAGCTTTCGGAGCACCCTGTGCAATGCTCGGGACACAATCGCTGCCGGAGGGACTTTGAGATGATTGTGCAATAGGGTTCGACAGAATGTAACTCGATTTGCACATTGATAGCAATTATATGCTGATTGTATTACTTTGCGCGATTGTTGGGTTGCTATGTTTAGGGAAATACAGGTTCCTAGCAGTCTTGAGCGTCCTGAGCGATATTTCACTTTTGAATTTTTTCCGATATTTTCCGAAACTTTTTATTTTCCAGAAAGATCCGCAGTCTGGTCAGAAACGCATAGAATGTTCAAACCAGAATTTTGCTTTACTACACGGGAGAGGTATTTTGCAGAGAATCGAACAAAAACGTGGTTCCTCTACCGAGCTGGAAGCCCCAATACAATCTCGTTATATTCTATTAATCTTTTGACTGCGAACAGTCCAGTGAAAGACTTCCTCGGTGCTAACAGCGTCTAAAGGCGTTCAATGCGCGATATACTCTTTTATTAACATGTCAGGAAGTAACTTCGAGACGTTCTCTTTGTAACAAAAGCTTGTTCGTAAGCTCGGTCTGTGTCTGCCTTTCACGTGCAATTCTCGTGTGCCTCTGACTTGGTACTTTTTATAATGCTGTCTTATACACCTTGTATCGATCATTGTATACGCGAGGGGATTCAAAAATGAAATTTTCGCCAAGACACGAACGACACTGTGTGCCCACGGAGGATCAAAATCGTCAGGTTAGCGATCGTGTGTTATCTCGTCGGACTCTGTCGTACAGGGATTCCCGGGGAACAGTATTGTTCTCTATGTAGAATCGAGTCGCAACGATTATTCCGTGGAAAAACCACGGGGTTTGAGTAACCGAGTGGTGGCAACAACGGTTGAAAGAAGCGTCCCGTCGTCGAGTGCCGGAATTATCAATGGCCGACGCAGAAGTCGAATTAATCGTTCAATCTGTGGAAGCGGATCCCACGAGTGTGTGCATGGAATCGTTCGCAAAGGAAACAGCTGATAATCGGGTTGACGGGACGGCTGTAATGCCACGAGAGCTAGATGCATCTCGACAGAAGGGAACAATCGTCGATCGAACGGGAGCCGACGAGCGGGATCGCGATGCACCGAGAAACGCAACGGTTCATTTAATCGAGGAGAGCAACCGCTAATGAGAGTAGATAGGGAACGAGGCTTTCCTGTTTCGAGTTACCAATAACTTATCGAAATATTTCAAATTGATCTCGGGAGTTCTCTTGGACCGTAGAATCGCTCTTACCGGAGACGTTATTTCTGGGAAAAGATACGCATCGGTCAATTAGCTACAAAGATAAATAAGAAACTGATATAGTCGTGCAGCTACCATTTCCGCGGTTGCGATAAGATCTCGTCGAGTACGTCGGGTTTTTACCGGCGACATAAAATAATAGTGCAATATTTTTATTGGGGGGGATACCCCGCGAGAGGGACCGCACGTTAATCAAACGATTAAGCCTGATTGATCGCAGCAAAAAAATTAAAGTTCCAAGGAAATCCACGGCAACGCTTGTTATCGGCTCCATAAATCTCGCTCGATAATGGTTAATGAACAGCGCAAAAAAAGGCGAAGGTGAAACGTGTACCGGACCGGTCGAACAAATTACAATAAATTGCATGCCGCACGGCGAATTACGATTACGCGGAGAGAATGGTCCTCGGGATGATGATCTTTCGCTGCATCGATGATTCGCGAGAAACGCGAACCTAGGATCTGTGGGAAGCGGAGAAGCTCTCTCTTTCGAAAAGAAAAAAATTCGACAACTTATTTTCGCAACCGGTCGAAAATAAAAGATTATGAGAAGATTCGATTGTTGCTCAATTTTCGAGAAATTTGCAGTCCCGCTGCGAGTTCGTCATTTTCGCTCGGCCAGTTCGACAAGGACGCGCCGAACGTTTTGCTCACAATTAAGCAGATGACTCAACCCGATAACAAAGTCACACGTATCCGTTTCATTCGTGTACAAGCGATAAACGGAGTACGTAAGCTCGTGTCGCCTTGCCAAAAGTCACGTCCCGGCGCGAAACCGATTTTTTCGTGATACGTGTGCTGTCAATACATTCGATGCAACGTATTCAACAGAATAATTTCCCACGATTCCGTTAACCATTTTGCATCGAACCGTGCATATTCCCGCTATTTTCCTGCCAACTAGCCGCGCTCCAGCCGCCTACGCACACGCTCAATTTTTCATTACGGTAGACTAGCGACAAATAGTGTCTCACACCACTTTTGCATAAAACGGCTCGTATATATTTTATCTAGTACAAAGAATTGTTGGAAAAGACTGTGCATTTGAACGAGTTATATGTATTTAAATTTGCTGCATTAACAAAGCGCATTGCTTCCTTGAAGGCATTGAGTTAGTCCGTAAATAGCACGGATGGCTAGTTACAAAAACAGTCGAGTCAACATTGCTGCGTTCGTCAATATTGATAATATGTCGAGCGCTAGCATTTTATTAAGTGATACAAATATAGGAATCCCGGAGAAAAAATTAATAACAGGAAAAACCCGATAATAAGATTAACGAGTTTCGAATAAAAACGGAGAGGATCATTATGATTATTATTTTCCGCTCTAACTTGCGATGCGAACGGGTTGATCGTCCTCGTAATTCTACTCGGCGGAACAGTCTCGCGTACGAATATTGTATCTCATTTCTCTCGGTTGCGTAATTTCGGCGCCAAACCGCGACGGAACATTCTACTCGTAGACGATGTCATTGCGTAATTTCTTTTCGTCCGATCCGATCTCGTTAGGGAAGCCGAGTTCCAACAGAAGGACGGAGAAGCTTCGCGGGGCCCATGGATCAAACGATCCATTGTCCGATTGATCCGTGAAATCCTCGGCGTTATCGCGCGAAAGTTCATCGGCCCTAATCGACCCTGCGAATCAATCACAGTTTCGCAAAGAGTTTTGTTAGAATTTTGAGCTCGGGGTCTCGTTGTTTACTCGACGGTGCGGTTTTCGCGTCGCGTTGTTATTTACACTTTATTTAACTATGCAAATGCTTGAGCGTTCGATAGCTTATTGCGATCGGTGGACAGAGAACTTGCACATAGATTATTATTTACGGAGTCGAGTGTTGTTCGAGTTGTTTGTTCGTTTTATCGGAAATTTTATCGCATCGCAATGAAGATAACGATCTAATTAATCTCTTTCATTAATGGCAACGCAGAAATTGCACATGACGAAGATTATATTTATTTTGCATTAAGAACAGCGGTCTATTGATCAGTCATCGTCAGTGTTCGTCTGGCGGTTGTTTATCGGATTAATGCGTATCAAAAGCAGCCTCCCTAATTTGCTTGGCTGAACCTTGGTTTAACCCCTTACGCTAACCCCTGTATTCCGTCTGATAAAATTAATTCGTCTCAATTAACTGATTCAGCCAATCTCGGCGCGCGCGGACCCGATACACGCTCGCGAAAATACCGCGCGCGTCCGAGACGCGTTGTGTTCCTTTGTCCGACGAAAAAAAGAAGTAAAAACAACCGATAACGAGCAATTAAAATTAAAATTCGCGGGGAAAATTGCGACGGGCCGTATCGAACGATATATAGCATGTATGTAACGATCGACAGAGCGAACCGGAAGATTGAATGGTCTCTTTGTTTCCTTTGTAACCCTGGTAATCGCTCCCGGCACGCTTACATCCGCGTTATCGTGCGTCTCGAGCTGTCCGACCGTCCTCACCGATACCCACGCATCCGTATCTATTAGGTTGCAACATTAATAAGTTCGGTTCCGAGTAGAAACACGCTGCGCGATGCCAAGAACTTGAGCATGACTCGTTGCGAACGCTCGAATCCATGATTAACCAAGAAGCCACTTTCGAATACAAGAAACTATTCGATACGGCCGACTCACAATTTGATTTTTATTGTCAGACGAGGGCAAGGGACGACTGTGCATATTGGAAATAGCGCAAGACCAGTGCGGACCCAACCAAAGATGCCTAAAGAGGTCGAAGGACGAGAAACCGTTCTGCCAGTGCTTGAGGGACTACGTGCCGTCGAATGGCCAGTGCGTGTCTAACACGACTACCGCTCATCAGGTCGAGTCCGCAGGTAAACAGATCCCACACGGCGATAGTCCTATCGAATAATGAAGATATAAGGTCTGTGCATTGACAGAATTCGGCTTCGTTGATCGAATGAAAAAGAATTTTGTCCAGCTGCTAATTGTGGCAATCGAACCACCGCGAATCATAGCAAAAAAATAGCGATTGTGTCGTCGACTCTGTTTAGAGCCGAGTTAACGCTCTCTGTCCTAGATTAGTGATTTTACGGATGGCAGACCTATGTATAATAAACGATCTCGGCCGCCTCGGAGAGCTTTCCACGATAGATAAATTGATCTGTTCTCCCCTGAGCGTTTTCTCGGTCCGATAAGTGTCCGGTCACATTGGTTTGTTAGCGGTTGACGTTGATAGGATAGAATCGAGGCAACAGCTGCGCGCATGGACACTATTAACACACGCCACGCATACACACGCTCTTCTTCCTTTGTGAATCTCTTTCTAGGTGGTTCTGTAGCCGCCGGTTTGCTAATACCGACCTTCCTCATAGTAGCCGCGGTTCTGCTGTATCTTGGGGCGAGGCGATACAAATGGCTACAACGATTCCGACTGCTCCGTTCGAATCGTCATGGCGATATCCTAGTCACGAGGGACGACGACGACGATGATGACCCGCCGATCGGGTAAGACGCCGGTGTACCGACAGACTCTCTGCGTACCGTGCGAACAACCATAACTCTCGCGGATTTAATAGTCACACCGATGGTGCACGCTCGGTTACACGCTGCGGATTGAACAGCGGCAAGCTTTGAGACAGCTCGCGAGAAGCATTATTCGCAGATCTCTCTTTCCTCTTAACACTAACTTTCCACGGAACACTAACGTCTAACCACCTTTGCTACCTGGGTGGTCCTTCGCGAGACTCTTTACTCGCATTGACTCTGAGGAATATTTGAAAATTGGTTACGGTAGGTCAGATTATTATTGTTCGCTTTCTAGGATTTGAAGATAGCTAGGGAAAATATGAAAAATCGTCGAGAAATGTAACATCGTAGCAACCTGACAATCGATCATCGTCCCTCGAAGAGTTAAACAGAATCTGTGAAAAAGTTTAGCAACTCGACCCCTGGTTTTCCTGCATCGGAATGGGACCACTCGGGTAGCAATCATTGCACGAAAGGGATTCTCCGTCGATGACACTAATTATATTCCACAGGACACGTTGCGCACCCGTGTGAAAGTCTCCTCGAAGCTTGCCCGCGCTTAGGGAACAATGTTGTGTAACTTTGTGTACATATCGAGCAGGAGTTTAGATAGAAGGTACGTACAAGGGGATACATCGTCGAACTGATTTAAGAGGCTACATTGTAAAGAGGTGTTAGTGTAAGTAGACGTGTTTTTATGCGAACCCGCGAAAGCGTCTTTTTTCCTTTAATCGGTTCCGATCGACGCTTCTGCATAATTTTATAAAACGACGATACTTAGACGTAAGACGAATCCGATTGATTTTTAACGAGTATCTTATAAAGATTTCTGCCGCATTGATATTCATACTGACCGACTATTTTTCTTGCATATCGTTTATCTGCGCGCATGAAGGTGCTACTACTTACACGATCGCTGCTCACACACGTTTACAGACGAATGGTTGTAACACGGGGAATAATCGACTGCGTTTTTCGATAGCTTTTTAAGAGCCCACGGGAAACATAATTTTTTACGACGTAATATTAAGAAGCTGGTCAGTAAATTTTAACTCACGTTACTCTACGGTCATGTGTATACATAGAACGCGGTGACCGCGCCGGATCATCCGCGTCAAACATTGCGCCAAATTTTCGAGAATCCTGTCAGGACGAAAACGTTGTCTGCTCTCTACTGTAATTCTGGTACGAGGAAGCTCGTGCTCGAGCTTCAACACGGAAATTCCATGGATTTTCCCGGGACCCATATTTTTTTAAAACACACACGCTAATTAATTCCCATTAGTGTACCTCTCAAACGGCGAATCGAGAGAATGCGGGGAATATCCGTGAATGTCTCTCGCGCTCGGAAAGTTTCCTCGTCTTCTCCGAATGTGAAACGGTACAATGACGTCACATGACCAAAGACCAAGGATTCCAGGACCTAAATTCTACCGTCGTGTAGTTCCAAACGAGAATCGCTCGTTCGAAATGGTAATTGAACATTCTTGCGGCGAAAAACGGAAAATTTGGTGATTATGCTCTTTGGGGACAGCTTCGTCGATTTTAATAACCGTAAAAGATAAAATCGCAGCTTTAGTTTCGCAATCTACAGCTCTGTAATTTACGAGTGGACCGCAGATCTTTGTGCAAGATAAAAATTCTTTGCAGAAGTTCAAACAAACGGATTTCTCCTCCTGATAATTTTAATGAGTTTTACGTAACAGCATTCTCAAATTCATTCGATATTTCTACTATTTCATATTTATGCAATCTTTATAGTTTATTTTCTAAAAATTGAATAGAACGAAACATCTCTTAAATGCTTTCATGCATTTCATAAACGTACACGTGCGAATGCACAAAGTCTGCAGTCTATTTCCGAGCCAAACTGTAAAATCGTAGTCTAATTAATCGATGAGACAGTCCTTAGAGTGTATAATTAATTAAGACCGAATTCGATCGAAGAGTAATGGAATTTGAAGCGAACGATCGACGACTCCTGTGAACTGCAAGGCGTCCAGAAGCAGCTGCGTCCACACCAAAAGAAGAATGCACCTGTAACCGTGCTCGATTTTGTCGTCTTGTAATATATAAGGGATCTTGTAAATAACCCAGCCCCGGCTCTGGGGCCGCGTATTCTTGCCAGCCAATCATTCTCTCTCTCCTATAGTCTGTAATTCGAGTTAAACGTGATTACCGAAACAAGAGATCGCATTGTCTATATTTATATTCATAAGGCTCGCGGAAGATGGTCGAGACGTACATATGCGAGATTTATATATAAATATATATATTATTATATCATATATATATATATATATATATATATTAATATATATATAATACAATATATATGTATATATATATATTATATATATTAGATATTTAACCTATTCTTGTACTCTATCATTTTTGTACAGTACTTTATCGCACTAGAAGCTAATCATAGTAATTGTAGTCGGTGCTCGAGATCGATCCCGGATCCGTTAGGCCGTTCGGTATAGCGAGACGACGAGACTTCATATTTTTATAGCTCGCAGGGACGAATTTGAACGGTGCGACCAGCTAACAATTCAATCGTTAGAAATAGAAGTTAGGTATTAAGTTGATATTTTTAAATGCATTTTATCTTTTGACTGTTCAAAATTTTAAACTGGCATCGAATCCACAGCCTACCTTTGATATTAGTTAAATTGTTGAATGCTGAAATTTTGCGGAAAATTGATCGAACCAAGCAGCGCTCCGTTCAGATGCGAATCTGATTCTGTGATGTATTTTGCGTTATCCAAGACAGACCACCCGTCATCGACTAAATCGCACTCACTTGGCACAATCTGTTACGGCTATCAGCTCCAACCTCGAAAACCTACGTTCTTCAATACTGTTCGACAAGCACGCGTTACAGTTTGGGCGAAATTGTGCCGTCTGTCTGTTCGACAACGAAACACTGTTCCGGCGTTCGCAAGGTCCGCGGGAATCGAAAATCGAATCAGCGAAAACAGGTCGAGACCGACCGCCACGAAGAATTTGTAAATATACTATCGATTAAATATGGAATCGAAAATAAAGAAAATAACAGTCGCACAGCGTACCCATCGCTACCATAACTCACGACAAAACCGGCGTGCGTCTAATTATAATCTAGATTGATAAGTGGAGAAAAAAAGAATCGATGTATTTAGTCAGTTTTTAATATCGTACGTCACAGTTGATATAATTTACAAGACATTCCGCGTGTATACTCGAGAACGCTTACTCGCTACTAATATCGAAAGAAAGAAAATCGAGACGACGAATGTGCTTTCGTAGAAAACCGTGTACACGTGTTCTTGCATGAATAATTTAACGCGAGATACAATCTCATAAAATTACGCGGCGGTAATCGTGCGAATATTTACAAGCTCGGCCGAAAGTAGAAACAATTGGTTCGATCGTTTAGCGTAATAACACAGATTGCGAAGAAGCGCCGCTAAGAAGAAAAAAGAACGAAGTCGACTAACTTCTACAGACACTTCTTGGCTCTTTGAGCATCTCGAAATCGCGAAGAATAAGAAGGAGAAGAAGAAGAAGAAGAAGACGCGGAGAGCACGATTAGGCATCGTATTTTTATATCGATCGTGTTGCTACGCTCGATGCTTGTCGACATCACGGCGATTATTTGATTACTTTATTATACTCTTTTTCTACCGAAGATCCGGAGCAATGAAGCGATCCGTTGTCCCGGAACCTCGCATTGAAAGACATCGAGAAAAAGACCGACCGAGGACCCTCACCGACTGCCCTCGTACCTGAAGAGAACCGATCATTAATCGACCGTTCTCTCAAGAACGAGCGAACGAGACACGCTTTCTAGTGTTCCAAGGTCGACTCGATTCCGCGGTTACAGCTCGGTAGCTTTTTAGCGTAAACGATGTTGAACCCTTTCAGTAACCGGTGTAATCGTGCCACGGTCCTCTTTGCGGTCTGTACTGAGCACCGCTGAGCTGAATGGTCTCAGCGGGTCTGTAGTAGACGGTCCTCAGCCTGTCGTTGCTGGAGACAGCGGGCAGAAATTGAGGACTGGGCACGAAGGGCTTCTGTTGCGGCTGCGGCTGTTGCTGCTGCTGCTGCTGCTGCTGCTGTTGCTGATTCACGGGCCTCGAGACCTTGTAGTTGTTCTCGGAGGGCTGGAGGATCGTGTCCCTTCCCAGCTGTTGCCTGTGAAGAGGCAGAACGAACCCGCTCGGCAAGTTAGCTTCCTGATTCAACGTGGGAGTCAGAGCGTCGTTCAGAGTGACGTCGTACTCGCTCTCCGGGATGTCCTGCAGCCGATGGGTCACCTCGTTCAGTCTCGGCTTGACCCTGAAGTTCGCTGGCCCGGTCGGATGTTCCTGAGTCTCCTCGTTCTTCACCACAGGACCATAAACATTAGGATTCTCGTTCACTCTCCCCTTACTTCGAGAAGGAGCGCTATCCTCGCTATTTTGGGAGCCGGAGTAGTCCCCGCCGGGCCATTTAGACAGTCCCTCCTCGTAACTCTCTTGGTGTTGCTCCTCATGCTTCTGCGTATCTTCCTCCCTCTGCCTGTCACCTGGCCTGCGAACAGCAGGTCTGACGAGAGAAGAGTCGTACTCTTCCGGCCTGTGATCCCGTTGACTATCCGGGCTGTTCAGGACCGTCTTGTACGCGTTGTAAGTCCCCTTCTCCTCCTGCCGCGGTTTCGATTGCTGACTATGCTCTGGGGGACGATCCTGGGTCTCCTCGTGCGGGTAATAACTCTTCGGCCTATCGGTCACTCTCTCATCCTCTCGTCTAGGCGTGGTTGCCTTCGACCCAACCGGTGACAAGCCTCTAGGGTTCGCGTTTCCGCCTCTGGACGGCAAGAACGGTCGCTTGACTATGCGAACCGGGGTTCTCGGTGAAGGAACCGGTGGATCTTCGGGTTCATCGTAATACTCTTGCGCGTACTCATCCGCTGGAGTCTGGTATTGGCTTTGGACTCGCCTGTCCTCTTGCTCCCTCTCCTGATAGTCTTGCTGACCTCTATGTTCTTCGTCGTCCAATGGCGCTCGAGTCGTTGTACCTGGTCTCTGAGATCTTTCAGGAGGTCTTTCTAAAGGTCTCTCGGACCTGTCCGACTCCTTGGCGTCCGATTCTACTTTGTGGACCAGTTGTTCCGGCAGACAGGTGGTGGTAGTCGCAACAGTGGTTGGTCTCTCGTAACCGTTGCCTCTTCTAGGTGGAGCGTCCGTGGGATCCTGCAGATCCTTCGATCTCGAGCCAGTTCTAGGACGATCCTCTCGATCCCTGTCCGCGGGTCGCGAAGAGTACGGTCTCTCCTGCTTCTCGGTTTCCTGCGTTGTTCGTCCTCTGTCGCGATCCACAGGCCTGTCCGTTGCTCGATCCTTCCCACGATCCAGGGATCGGTCCCTGCCGCGGTCGGCTCCTCGATCCCTGTCTCGATCGTAGTAGCGATCTCTCGAGCGATCGGAGTGCTTCCTAAGCCGCAGGTCCTCCTCCTCGTCTCGGTAACGCGTTCTGAAACGATCAATCCTTTAATCGTTCTACCAGGGATCAAGGTGTTTCGTTCTGTATGGGTATCGACAATGGTACAGTGTGATTACGTTCTTGTATCGTTGTTAGGAGCGTGTGATAGAGCACGTTCACGTCGGAGCTGAGATAAACGATCGGACCGACGATAACAGCGTAGGAATCATTCTATTGCTTTATAGTGGACGTGTCGGAGCAACGAGCAGGGCAATGATTACTAAATGACCAGCAACACAAGCGTCGAGAATTTAGTATTACTTCCGCATTGTTATTATCGCTGATTTTATCATTGACTCCGAGACTTATTGTTGATGTAGACAAATTAATAAAGGAATAAAACCGAGACTGTTATTGTTGCTTCGCTAAAAATTCAACAAGATAGCTTTCATAGTCGTTCTAATATAGAGTTTATCGAGTTTGATTGCAGTCGCAACATGAACGTACCTTCACGTGAGTGCACCGATATCTGTCGTCATGATATCGTGTAATCTGATTAATCACGACAGACGAATATAATTGTATCAGTGTTGTGTACGTACGTCACCCTACCTGAAGGGTCGATCTCTGTCCCTGTCCCTGTCCCTCGTATCGTAGAAATCTCTGTCCCTGTCTCGATAAGACGGCCTCCTTCTCATTGGTCTTCTCATTGGTCTGAAATCCTCTTCGTCTTCGTAGTAATCGTCCTCTGCGTCCATCGGTCGTCTTCTCGGCTCTTCCGCTTTAAATCAAGTGGCAGAAAATGAACAATCACCCAATCAAACAATCACACAAATATTGTACAAATAAGTTTATCCACTTGAATCCTTTCGAAAAAGAAGATCAATACTTTAAACTGTGTCGAACGAGACGAGACAATAAACAAATAAAGTTAAATTTCTCATAGATGTCGAATTACCTGTCGATGGAACAGTAGTAGCTTTGTAAGCGTATTTATCCTGCTCGGACAGCGGCACGGGCCTCCTGATCTTGGGAGGTGCTCTAGGCCTAGAATAAACTGAAGCTATAGGTGCAGCAGGCTTCACGAGGCCATCGGCGCTTGCAACGGATGCTGCAGAAGATGACGCAGCTTCTTTATCGTCGTACTCGTCTCTGTATCTGTTAACAAATCACCTTGAGTACAAGATCGATCCAAAACTGAGTATCTATCAAGAACAGTCCTGTATCAAATCACCTTTTGTCGGAGTAGCGACGATCGTCGGTCCGTCGATCCTCCAGCTCGGTGTCATCGACTTCCCTGGACCTTGATCCTTGATCAGGGTCTCTCGGCCTGACCCTGGCATCTTCCTCGAGAGGATCTCTCGTTCTGCTCGAGTCTCTCCTATTGTTCCTGCTCGGGTATCTGTCCCTGGCACTGGTATCTCGATCTCGATCGTCTCTGGCGACCCCGTCTCTAGTTCTGGGCGCATCCCTGTCTCTGAAGTCACGATCCCGATCCCGGAACTCTCGATCGCGATTCCTCCCGTACTTTCTGTCTTCGTAGTCGTAGTCGTCTCTACCGTAACCCCTCGGCCGACTGTAATCGTCGTCGTAATAATCCTCATAGTAATCGTAAGCCGGTCGTCTTCTATGTGGTCTTCTTCTCCTGGGAAGATCTCTGTCTCTTGAGGAGGACCGTCCAGCAGGAGTGACAGGAGCCGGTGTCGTTGTTGTCGTCGACGTGGACGTCGTGGACGTCGTGGCAGCTTTGTATAGGGCGTCGTTCCTGTGCCAGTACTTCTTCGAGTTTGCGCAATCTACCTCCGAGACGAAGTGGCAGATGAACGTCTTCTGGTCGAAGGCAGTGAAGTTCGCGCAGAGGAAGTCGTAGCGCGTGCCGAACAGGCAGTGATGGTACACCTTCAAGAAAAAAGTACAATGTTATTGCTTATTGGCGATTTTTTTTAAATTTGTGCTTCGCAGCTTGGGATTCTCTAAACAATTTTCTTTTTCGGCGATAGCTATTCTGCTTTTTGAACAAACTGGTCAAGTGTGCAATCGAATCAGTTGTTTTTGATATCTTTGTTTAAATAGAAGAAATGAAAATTGGGGAACACGGGTGTCTAGCTCGAAGACTGGGCCAGCTGCAGCGACAGTGTTAACACACTTTTCACAGACGCTGCTAGACAGCGGCTGCAGCTTTCACACCGAGAATACGTGCGCGCAGGTAATTGCTTCGAGGCGCACGAGTGTGCATCGCGCAATGTGGAGTGCACGAGTGACTTGTCTCTGTAAGGAGATCCGCGATTGTCCGACACGTATCGCCACACCGGATTATCTTCAGGAATCATCTAGAATCATTCAGAGCACGTCCTCGCCGCGCCGGCTCGCTCGGCGCTCGGTTTCGTTTCTCGAAAACGAGCCTCTCGACGTATCAATCGCGTCGATGCGCTCCAACTGAGATCCCCATCCTCCTTCCTTCTAATTGCCTTCCTTTTTTCTCTCCTCGTTACTCCATTTGTTCACTCTCCTTTACAGGACAACCTCCTTTTTCATACAAATCTTCGAGCGAAGTTTTCTAAAGCAATTGAAGGAAACAGGAGAACTAATTATTTTGCATAAAGATCGCACGGTTTACTATTCTTCTTTCCTTTCTTTCCTCGAACGAAACAGAAGTTTAAGAGATTTTCAGTAAATAGAAATCTTTCCTACGTCGCTCGAAGGAAGCGATAGAAATTAGTATGATTAGCAAATTGCCGAGTTAGATAATCCAGCGACAATATTGCTGAGTGCATGGTAGATGTTTGAAGAGAATACATAACTATTTCTGCATAGATCTTCATCTTTCCAGGAACTTCTCTACGTATTTACTTTCATACACGCATTTTTCTTTTTGCGAGCAAATCAAGTAATTTGCTCGTCGGTGCGCGACTCCAGTTCTTTGGAAAGTCCTCTTCCGGATTACAGGGAGCAGCCAGTCGCGTATTTGCATAGCGAGAATGCACTCTGCTTAAAACAACTCGGAACTCTGGTCGGTAAGCATCTCGGCGTGGCCTGGCCGCTCGAGCGATTTCGCGATGACGGATCGCGTTGCCCAACCAACGCCGCCGCCTCGTTAAATGTCAAAACCCGGGCTTTGCTCAACGATCGCCCAGTTTCAAGATCTTTCCATCGAAACCTAGTGATCGTTGGAGAGCAGAGTCTATCGGAACGTTTGTCGAAGTCGCGCGGAACTGGATCTTCTTCGATCGGTATCCGGCAACCACGGAGGGGAAGGAAGCGAGAACTGTGAACATTTGCATGACAATGGGCCGTTCGCTTGGTAGCCCGGGCAAAACAATCGATAAGGAACGACGGAAAAGGGGTACGGCGTGCAATCGCTTTCACAATCGCGGGATCGAGGAGCGCGAATCTCGGAACGGTCAGGGACGGGAAGCGTATCGGACCGCGAAGCTCTTCTTCGGGTTGTTCCGCGGCTTCTTGAACCGTCGACAGACTCCTTTGTCCGTTGGTTAAGGCTGCGGTTATGGTAGCCGCGTATTTTCACCGCATGGTGGCCGCTGCACTCGGTTCGATGCGTTTTGAATGCGTCTAAGCCTAAATCGTTCCTGCGACGATGCACTCGGTGCGATGCACTCCAATCTCTTCAAATACTTGTATTATTCTACACGTCAATCCTCTTCTTGTAGCCAATTCACTTCTCGTACATTAGCTGATGTAGTTTCTCTATTGAACAATATAAGGGGATCCGGCATAGCCATATCGGTTGACGTTCCAATTACATCTCCGTCGGTTACTTGATCGTTCCTTGATGGTTACTTCATCATCAAAGTCTCCTAGATCAAAACGCACTGTTCCGTCACAGTGATTACTAGACTGCGGATTTTATAAATTTATGAGAAAAATGAATACGAGAAATACAAAACAGTAAAAATATTAGACTGTGGATTAATAAAGTTCTTGAGAGAAGAACAATTGACTTGGAAAATTTTAATTTTTTTGCATAAAGATTCGCAGTCTACAAGTTACGGAAACGAGTTTCGAGGAATTATTTTAGAAAAGTTCGTTCGAAATTCGCAAAACCGCTTTGAGCTACCGACGATCGTACGTATCTTGGTGATCGAGGATCGACGGTTTCTCGCGCGGTTTACGCCTCCGCCGCGTCGCGATCTAGCTGCCAAGTGAAACGATCCGCCGGCGTAGAGCGTTGCAGTTTTTTGCATCCGCATCTTGCTCGAGGACTCGCTTTCGTTCACGGTTTTCCGTAGTCACGGGGCATCGCGGTAGAAATCTGAAAGGCCGTCGCACGTTTCGTCTGCTACACGATCGGGATCGCGATCGCGAATCGCAAATGGCCGACTGGAAGGGAGGCGCGCCGACGTCACGGATCGTTGACATCCGTTCATTACGCGAGTGGACGACACACCTTGTCAGAAAATCTTTCTCCAGCGCTCGTCCAGATGACACTGACTTTCCTTTTCACTAGAGCGGTCACGATACCCGCTTTTACTCCCGGCCTACGATCGATCCCGCGTTTCTGCTTTCAGGATAACGAAGATGTTCTTCAGGATTTTTCTTCCTGTTCAGTGTGTACCAGGCTTCGAAATTTCTTCTCTTGTTTTCTGTCAAATTTTATTGTAACTCTCGAACATCGTCGTGTGTTGGGCAAATGTGAGAGTGGGATTCACCGTGGTGGGCGAGAAGATGTGAGAACCGTTACGATATAGATCACGATACACCGTACCTTATTACATCGAGTCAAAAAAGGCTCGTTCCCGATCGCACCGTGGAACCCGTCTAACCCAGAAGAACTCCTTCCCACACAGATTCGCACGTCCTTCGTCCTGCAATTTTCAACGCGACTCACGCCACGGATTTTCGTTTGGAGGTCTTCGGGACAGGGAGCGAATAATCTTTGCTGAATTACGAAGGCGGCCCCCGTGCCGAATAATAAAACAGAAAGATGGAAGGCGAACCGCTGGGTGCAGTAAATCCTTGAATTTCTGGGATCGGGACCCTCGCAGACCTTGAAGAGCCCAGGAACGAGCCGAAGGACTTATAACCGCGGCTAAATTAAGCAAAGACATCAATTTTTATGTCTTTGTTCTTGGCAATGCTTGTATGACCATCAGCTGGGTGTATAGTCCATTCGAACGCGGATTCTAACGACCAATATTGTTTGCTTTTGCCGAGCACTAGAGGTTCAATTACACTTTCTCGGATCATCTACCGGACACTCGAACTTTATTATTTACGGAAATAATTACTCCATTTAAGTGGAACTTGAGCATGAAATTTTATCGAGACAGGAAGATTTTTAAGTACTATAATTGCTAGCAATCACTTCGTGTTCTCTCGAAAAAGATATCCCAGTTGCTAGCTGGATGAACGACGGTCGAACAAGGTTCATTCACCCATGTAGTCTGTCCGAACCGCTTCAGATTTTTTATGCCGATTGCCCGGCGAAAGCAGTGACAAATCATCGTAATAAGTCAACGACAGATTTTCCGTTTGCGTCGCTAATAATAGCCTATTCTACGGCGTAGAGTATCGGTGTCGCCGCGTCTAGTGCAATTACGAAGCGCGCAGTGTCTCACCTGACATTTGTGAGGAACGCTGGCGTAGAATCCGTCGTGCAGTCCGTCGCATTTGAAGTCGATGTCCTCGGGTATGCTGTTGTAGAACGGGTAATCGCTGAGATTGTAGCCGTTCAGTTCGCGGGGCAGATTAGGGTCCCAGATATAGTCTATCTGAGGGATGCCGGTGAGAACGTGGCCGGTGGTCGCGTTCGCCTCGGTGGTCGACGGCGTGGTGGTCGTGGTCGGCTGCAACAAATTAAAGGAATCGTTCCATCATGGGTTTAATCGTTCTACCATGCCACAATGTAATTCTCTATAAACAGTAGCCGTGAACATTCCGATAGTTTTTTTCGGCGAATATGTCGGAAACTAAGCTAGGCCGGCGCTGATGTGCACAGGAAAAAGTTCTGAAAGAAATGTCGATTTCTACAAAGTGTCCAAAAATCGGAGGGTAAGATTGGAAGGTTCGCCACGGTAGCTATTCGCATCGCGAGCGTAACTTCGATGAGCCGCTGGCGCTCTTTGATGATGTCACGTTCCTTCGCGAAGGTGAACCTGTCTAGCTCGTCACTGAGACGATGGGATTAGCTACGAGTTAATTGATTTCGCGTCACCGTGGTCCAATTATAGAACCACGTCGGCCAGATTGAAAGACATTCCAGAAAGTGAGAAAGAAAATGGCCAAAGATAATTGTATGCTGGCGACTGTATTTTAAGTTCTCCTGTCAGGTACTCGAAGATGCACCTGGCCAGCAGAAACAGATGCGTCGGGGTGTCGTGACTGCAGTCGGCACGATTTGCATCATCGAAAGATAAACGATCTGCCTGGTCTATTCCGGTACACGTAAATAATGCAATCGATGATGCTACCCGCGATGCTATCGTTCCTAACTATCTACCTGCGAAGCAATCTAGTATTCACGTGAACAGCTGGAGCAGCGTTCTCCAAACTATAATTCACTGTCCGATGAAACATGGACACCCCGAGGAAGTTGAGACTCGACTGCGGTGTTGTGCAAATAGTTTAATTCGATAGTACACATTATCCTTTTTCTCATTTTATGCTGGGCAACTATTAGTTTGATTTCAACGACAAAAAATCTGGAGGATTTACCTCGTCATCCTCGTTCTCGTTCGCAGTGCTCTCTTCGGTGGTGGTTGTCGTGGAGGTGGTCGCGATCTTGTATTTGGACCTGGTCCCCTTGAGCGCAGCCGAAACTGCATTGGCCAGAACGAGTCCTGGAATTCGGAGGAATCATCAGCGAAACCGGTCGCGAACCTGGATCGAGGATCACACCGTCGATCCATCGATTTATCCGTTTCGGTGGACGCGTCCCCTACCAGTCGGTTAAATGCAACGGGACAGGTTCGATTCGTTTGAATACTAGGACGGAACGTAGCGAGGCTCATCGCCGAGAAACACAATCAAACCGCGGCACACGCGTTTGCGAGATCTTGCGTAAATCGCGAAGAAGCGTCGCTATTGCGAAAGAACCGCGCGGAGAAGAGTTCTGTGTCGCAATTTCTCGCGTGGCGCTGGTGAACGCGTTCGTTCATTCGGTTGGGTAATTGTTTTCAAGCGGATCAAGGCTGTCGATCGATCATTTCTCTCTCTATCTCTCTCTCTCTCTCTTCGGGGTCTTTCGTTGATCTATGCGCCAAGTTGATCATCGCTCGCGCGCGATCCTATTATAATACCTATCCGCGAATCATTATCGTCTGCTCCGCTCTGCTGGTGTTCATTACCGCAGAATCTTTGCCCGCTAGCTGAGCCTAATTAATCCGAACCGGTTCAAGGTCGACGGATCGACGGGAATGGATCGAACCAGACGGAACAACCTGTCGTCGGTCGGGAAAGAACGAAATACTTTCGCCGTGCCCAGCTTTCTAGGGAACACTGGTCCGCGGGGTGAAATGTCTCGGGCTCTCAATTAATTTGGCGCATCCGTGGGAAAAACCGGTACCGATAAATCAACTCGCGATGAGTCCCATGGCGCCCTGTTATTAATTTTCCTCGTATCGGTTTCCATCGCCGTCGTCTTATTTTCACGAGAAACATGGACAATAAACTTTGAAAAATCATTGAGAATGTAAATAAACGGCTTCGAGCGGAAATGGTTAACTTTCTGGTAATGGTGGGGTCGACTGGATTGCCGAAATTGGTTATGGTGGCCATCGGGGGCCGAGTGGGCGTCCTCGCTGAAAAACACGACTCGTAACGGGATCGGCAACGAGCGCCGTCGGCCGCGTTGCATAAAAAGGAATTATGGGAACGCGCTCGCATTCCGTTTGTGGGAAACGCTCGCGTGGGCACGCCCCGGCTACGGGAAACGTAACGGCGAAACGGATTTTCGTGACGAAACACATGCCGTCGTTGCGCTGGTTATAAACAAATCATTGCCTCACCTCGATCGCGTATCGCCCCTCGACGATTGTCTACGATCCGATTTTCCCACTCGAATGGGAATGTCTTGACATTTTCGATAAAAAGGGCGTGACATTGCCGAGCTACTCGGATCGTGCCGATGGGCGTCGTCGGTTCCGATTACCGATTCCAGACCTCGAAGCACGACTTCATTGTTGTCGTAATCATTATAGTACTACTTTACAAATATTTCAGCCGGATAATTAATAATTAGAGGCAACAATGTGTGCAATGAATTTGTATGGGGAGACGCTCGAGTAACACCTTTAATAAATTACCAGTACAAACAGCACCCCTGTGACTAGAATGAACATATGGCTAATGATTGCAGATACCGATGCAGATTTATAGCACATGCTGGAGAACCACGTACTCCAACAATTAAAAGATTTATCCGGAGACAATGTGTGCAATGAATCTGCATATAAGTTTGCAAATATCGAGTGGTAGAAAGTACAGCACCCAGCGCGATGCCGAACGGAAAAGAATTCGCGAGATTTGCATATGTATCGGTGCAGCGATCGTTTATCTCGCGCCAGAGGAGCTTTTACGAGCGCCTAACAAATGGAAGGAG
Source organism: Lasioglossum lativentre (assembly GCA_916610255.1). Lineage (NCBI taxonomy): Eukaryota > Metazoa > Arthropoda > Insecta > Hymenoptera > Halictidae > Lasioglossum > Lasioglossum lativentre. Next base: position 32,532,166 of record OU744355.1, on the reverse strand, counting down.
AGCGATTGTAATTTATCGCGTGCAAGGGGCGAGGATCGGTTCAAAGGACTGCATTAACTCTGTTGGCCCTGGAACCATAGTCTCTCGGGATAGGGATCACGAAGGTCAGGATCGTTCGGGAGTAGCTCGCGGCGTGGTAGACAGAGATTTTTGTGGTCCCCGGGAGGCGGTGGTCGTGGCAGCTACCGATTCTTTCAACGAGTCGCTTTCAAACGAGTTTTCGAAGGCCTCGACTGTCTCTGCGCGAGCGGCACAGTGTACGACGCAGTCGTCGAACGGGTGAAAATGTCAGAATCCGCTTTAAATGTTAACACCGGGTTACGTGGCTCAAAGCGTTCCGCTGGACACGGTTGTTGCGCGATCGGGGCAGCTGTCCGAACGAGTTTGACCGTACCGCAGTGAGGTATTTGGCCCGAAAACCCAACAACAAGTCAATGTAAAAATCTTTCCGTGAGACGTCAAATTTTTGTTATTCGAGATAGTTGAATACACGAGGAATCGTGAAAGTTGAGAGATTTTACGAGACGCCTTTCATTTTTAAGCACTTTCTGAAGCGTCATTCGTTCATCGGCGATTTTCAAATGTTTTAAGAGAACTGTGCGAATTTTTGCATTCTAGACGCGACTAAAAATGAAGGTTACCTTGACCTTTTTAATTATTAAAATGTCTTTAGTAAAATTCCCCTTATTTCATGATGTTGTAGCTGACATTAAGACAAATTCAACGACGTATAATATTATTACTTTGGACCTGCTAATAGCTTCTGTCGGCTTTTCGAACCAAATACCCCACTGCGCGTCCCGGAGAGTTTGTTTACGCGACCGGGGGATTCGGAACCGCCTTCCGTAGGACAAAGGAACCCGGCCTCGTTGGTATTCCCGATGTCAACGTCTCTTCCTTCGTGGAATCTTCGTCGTAAAAGCTGTTTCGCGCGTCACGCGTGTCCCGGCCGTGCATCCTGCATACGAAACGCAGGATTTTTCTGCCGCGCCTCGCCGCGCCGTGCCGCGTCGCACCGGTGCAGCTCGAGCCCCGAAACCGATCGGTGTGAACGAACCTTGAACGAGCCGATGCAAAACTCGAGTGGAAGGTATGGGTGGAAGGTCGACCTGTCTTCGGCATTCCTTTCCGGATATGGAAAGTCCAAAAATACAAGGGACTGTTTATCGAGACGGTGCCAGCGCCGGCGCCGATCCGCTTCGAGCAGGACTTTTACTCGCGTAGAAAGCCGCTCGAGGACTCGAAGTCGATCACGTTATCGACAAAGTCCTCGGATCACGAACCGAACCCATTACCGGGTATCCGACGTCCGAGCTTGTGGCCACGATAATTTCCTCGAGATTCCAAACGAAACACGCGCGTCGTTCTTTTTGGACCATTTAACCGGGATATTGAGTTTACTCCTCGTTCGTGCTCGATATCGAATTTACTGAATTTATAGCGTTCTTGTATTTACATTTTTATAAAGTGCATTGAATGCAGAGTTGGGCAAAATTTTCATCTAAATAAAAATATCGAATAACGAATAAAAAATAAAAAATTTTTATTCATTATTCGATGGTTCGCGTTTATTAGAGTTGGCAGTAGTTGTGGAAACATTTATTCGAAGCCTCCGAATAAAAGATACAGATAAAAGATGAAAAAATTATTCGAAGTTCGAATAAAGCCACTTCGTATAAAAAAACTATTTTTATTCGTTGGATAAATTGTCGTCGAATATAATTATTTATTCGATGCTCGTCGAATAAAGATACTTTTTATATTCGAACCATCGAATAATGAATACACATTTTGATACGTTTTATTCGTTATTCGAAATTTTTATTTAGGTGAAAATTTTGCCCAACTCTGATTGAATGTAACGTCTGCGTTTAGTGAGTACATTTTACCATGTATCATTCAACTAAAAACATTGCATTCTAATGTTGAAAATTATAAATGCCTCTCGCCGCGGCAATAAAGTAAAACACAACTGCATTTTCTTGTACGAAAGAGGCATAAATCACTGGGAAGATGCAATAGCGAGTAGCTAAGCGATACGTATGCCTCCCGATGCCAGTCCACAAGGTAGCTAACTTGCAACTTACCGTACAGAGCGAGCAGAAGCCACCTTTTCTCCCGCATGTTGGTGCAACTGCAACAGACAAACGAGAAATGCTTTCAATCTTAAATTTTTCCGATCTGTATTCCGGGTGGGACACGGTTGGTCAATATCGAAATTTGCGCAAATCGTTGCGTATCTGGGTGCCGCGATATTGAGTTGTACCGAGCATAATCGAGACACGTAGTTCCAGCCGTCGTAGACCGTGCAGCCACTCGAGCATATGGGAACGAATAGGAACTTTCTCTGTGCTGTCACCACTGCTAACCATATAATGCAAGGATAATGTGGGTGTTATATAAATGCACGATCACGTAATACCGGGTGTGACTTTGTCGTCACCGGCAGTCGCTTCTATTAATTATTAAAACCAACTAGAGAGAGGAACTCTCTGCCTCTCTCGCTGTGCATAATACAGCTATATCCTTCTTGATAATCATCATCGAGAGAAGAAGAAGATGAAACCCATCGGGTGCCGCAATCCGTCCTTGCGCGTGCAAACAGAGTATCGTCTCGGGCAAACATTTCGTCCGCTCGTGTTCCGATGAACCTACCCGACGGCCTTCGGTGTTCGATCTCTCGTGATCCTCGACGAAAGAGAATCTGGTGAAAGCGACCTTGCGGGCTCACGATTTTGACTACTCCAGCTAGAGATTTCTTCGGGCCACGACGCAGCCGAGTGCCGCAAGGCCCAAATTACATTGCAGCTTCGATACTAGCGAAGAGAAAACCTCGAATGTTTTCCCAGCAATATTTTCATTAAAATTTTTAAATTTAAAATTGTTTTACTCTGGAACTTCACCCTCTACGCCCATTGAACTTCCTGATCCTCCGCGGATATTTTTACGGAGAGGCCCGGCGTTCCCGCTCGAAAAATGTAGACCACTCGATCGCTTTCGACGGCACGGCATATTTTTGCATTAATTAAGCGGTCTATCGCGCTCCACTTCGCAGCTGGCTCGTTATCGTTCGCGTAAAAGCGGCAGGAGAAGATGGCCCCCGGTGGGAGGACGTCGCTGGAGATGGTAAATCTCCGCTCGGTTACACAAGTTTCGTTTTGTTGCTTTCTTTCGCCGGTGTCGCGGCTGAGAACCGAGAAGAGTCGTAGCCGGTGGTGCTGGGAAATTCTGCCCGGATCTCTGTATCCGGAAATCGCAGGCGTTTGGCATTCCGGCGGCGAAACGATCGCGAAATATGTGCGATCCTCTGCGCGTTCGACTGCGAAATAAATGGCCGCGATTCGAGCGTGCCGTTTCCTTCGGTTTTATTCCCCCGCTTCTCCGGGATTTTATCGATCCGCGAGAGCTCGCGGGCCGTTTCCTTACGATCGTGAATTACGCTCCGCGGAATAAATAGCCACACGAAGCGGCTCCATCGTTTCCTTAAATTTAATTCCCCGGTTCACGAGGATTCCCGTTTTAAGGCTCGAGGAACGCGACACTCGCAACGTTACCTTACGGTAAATTACGTTACGTTACGACACACGTAACGGTCATCCCGCGGCCGCTAAAGGTCACCGGAAACGACCACGGCTGGCACGACCAGTTGTACGCATCGAATCGACTCGACTCCTCTGGTGTCATCGTCGTCATCGAAGCGTTTTTCTCGGGCACAGTTTCCCTCTTTCCGCGAACCGCAAGCTTTCGTGCAGACTTCACGAGAAAAACCGAGAGTCAGTCTCTCGATATGGAATTCTTTTGTGCCGATCGAATTCGAATCGGGGAAATTGTCTCGGCCGCATAGCTTCCCCTTGTTTTTCTGCCGCGAGACTGGCTGCCGCGATTTTTCAGATCGACAATGCACGGAGGCGTGGTTGCAAAACCCGATAGCCTTCAAAAGCAGAACAGGCCGCCGCTCGGCAGGCTTTCATTTCCTTATGTTTGCCGCTCGAACGCCAGCCGACGTACCATTATCCGGAAAATTGTTGCGATGAGTCCTACAGAATAATTATCAGTTTCTGGTTGACATTAAGCAGCCTTAATTTCAACAAAAAAAAGTTCCATTTTTCATGATTTCTATACCGAATCACGCGTGATTACGGCCGGATCATTGACGCAAGAGGTTTTGTCTTCCACGTTCGGCGTCTCGCTTTTCCACGGGAAACATAATTAGTTCGAACGAGGGCGTGAGAATCGGATGCGTGTTGCCGCTATTGCAGTTCGGTGCACGAGTGCGGAAAGACCGAAGAAATGGAGCGTACACCGGAAAAGCGAATCCGTGCGTCGACAGTAGAATCGGCCGACAGGAGTCAGCCGTACGCTTATCAATACGCGACAACGCACCGCACCGGCGTACAAGTAGATTCCGATCGTCCCGATCGGACATTCCTTTGAAACGTTTTTCCCAGCGAGGCCATTTACTTTCTCGCGGGAGTAGAATTTCCCGAGGCCAATCCCGCGGATTCAGATGATCGTTAGGTAACCTTATTGGCATCGTTTCGATACCGGCTACGTTCGAACGGCAAATCGTCGCTTGTTTCCGCGACACGCAACGAATCGCGCGAGGTCAAGGCACTGGACAATTAATGCTCCGTTCTGGAATGCTAATGTCGCGAGCGACAACGCGGTATTACTTAAGGGGAGCGAGCTGCATCCGGAAAACTGCTGAACTTCACGATCGAATTTTCTTCGAGATACTCTAAACGGAAAGATCAGAAAAGTAGATGGCGAATAATAATTTTTTTCTCCAAACGTAGACATGATCTTTTAATGACCTTTAAGTCTTCGGTACTGTATCAGAACCCATCATAAAAAATTTAATCAATTTTACTTTCCAAGATCCTAAGAAGATTTTTCTTGATACGGACACACATTTTTCTCTTGAAAAATAAATTTGTGTACTTCCTGTGTTCGGAATTGAATAAAATTTTATTGAACTGTATAGAAAAATGTATATTATAAGAATTGGGGATAAAAAGATTGAATTGAGTTACGGGTGCTCATAATAACGAAACAGTCGGCGTATCGTGTTCGCCGTTGCACGGATTACGGCGTCGCGGATAGAAAGTGTCTCATCCGAGCGATCGCCTTGGTAATGTAGAATTCGTGCAACCGTTGATCGTCGTAACTCGTTAGGGTAACGTCAGTATTCGGCTCGCAGGCTGCACAGTAGATCGAGACGTATCTGGTCAGACGTAGCGCGATTCACTCCCGCGTAGTACATCGGTATTGAGACACGCGACCATCGTAAAACCAGGTGATATTTCATCGATATTACGTAAACCGCGATGGTCTCTTGATATTGTATTAGCCAAAGCATGTACGCCGGCGCACGTAGGTGCTATTTACATAACCATTCCGCCCGTGTACTTTCTACACTGTGTTTTATTCAAAACAAAATTAATTGAAGGCAGTAGTTTTGTAACACGACTGATCTATAGTTAGGAGCACTTCATTTCGTTGCACATCGACTGCAGGCTACATAAGAACAGTCGGTAAATGCATACTTCGGACTCTAACATATTACCCCGGGTAAAAATATTTCTAAACATACAGTATTTTCCTGTTTTATGTCTCGTTTAAGAAATTATATGACACCCACCAATTTTGGCCACAAGTGCAGTCTAATGTTGCCAGAATGTTTGTTTAAAGAAAGTTACAAGATCTACATTACAATTGTTTGAAACCCGTAACATTCTCCGGATCCTTGTCCTCGACCAGTCCTGCCGTCTACTACCGCGGTGACACGAAATTATTAATAAAACAGGTTCAAAGCATTAGCATAGTGTTTACAGTGACCGGCCGCGAGCACCGTTCGAAAGGCCGGGGTGACGTTACACCGCGAATGCGGTTTTCCTTTGCGTCGCCGGCGTTTTGCGTCGTTTAACAGAGGGAATCGCCACTTTGTATGTAGAAAGTGTTCGATTGTGCAGGCGAACGTGCCCGGTCGGTTCGTTCGTAGAATATGGAACAAGCGCGACCGTATTGCGATCGATTTTGCTCAGGTGTTCGACCGGTCTGTCGTAACTCGTCGAAATTGAGGCATGACGGGATCGATCGCCGATCGTCGTGCCGATTTCAAGCAGTCTCCCCTGAAAAACCGGACCTTGAGTCCTCGGGAAAGGCTTCGCAGAGTCTTATCCGCCTTTGAGACATGAAAATCGAGCATCGTCGCGTTGCGGGGAAGGTGCGCCTTAATGCTCGCTGGCTTTTCGTGTCAAGGCGCCGGAATCGACCGGATCCGACACAGCTCGGAAACTAACGATCCCAACGCGCGAGGAATCGTCCAATCCGCTCATCAACTTTCCCTAAACAGCCTCATCAATTCTAACAAGAGTCCAAAAACAGATTCCGCAAGAATTTCTTCGTTTACCGAGAAATATCGGCTGCCACGTCGATCGGACGTGAGCGATGATTATCTTTCACCAGGTTTAACGAATTCGTTTCTTTTTAATTCGGGGCCACGAGTGACTTGGCACAGTTGTGCATCTGCTGCATTACACGCAAAAATTACATTTTCTATTCATCCCGTGCTACTGCGAAACATACATGTATGCGTTCGTGTGGAAATTACTTTTATTGCGTATATTCCAACAAACCGAATTTTTAGAAGGAATAAAGATTAAATCAGTGGCTACTACGACCAGTTGCAACTTTCCAGGTTCGCTTTCATTGATTAAATCGGTCAGATTTCACGGGGACATTTTCTACCCGACACTCGTCGCGTTAGCATTTTGAAACCGGTGATTTAGCGGAGTTTTACGGACACGATGATTTCTCCCCCGGGTCGCGAACTGAAATGCACGCTTCCAGGACCGAGCATCGACCACGATCCGTGGTTCGGTAAGAGCGATCCGTCTTATGTAATCCGGTTGTCCATTGATCGGTAATCGTTCCCGGAGCGGTAGAACGCGATCATCGCGCCGTGGATTTCTAAATTCGCGGGTCTTCCGGTCCGGTTTGGTTCGTTCAACCAGGAATCGATCAGAGAGCACGGTCTAATTGAAAAGCGCCGAATTTTTGCGCTGGCGACGTTCGTGCACAACCGCGAGAGGTGGTGTTCGCGTTCGAGAACCGGCTTCGGGAATAAATGATTTCACTCTCTGCCGGCGAATAAAATTTATTCGACCGTAAAGCGGCGTTCGCGTCGTTTTGTCGGCACATTGTGCAAGCGAGCAGCGTTACGGCTCCTGGACGGGAGGGGTCCAGCAAGTTTCGACGGATCCTGTCTTGTTCAACGCCGATTTTACGAGTTTTCGCGCTGGGAACGTCATCCCGGCATCAGTGCCGCTAATTACGCTTATAATAAGCCGGCCTTATCGGCGAGCTCGGTTTCGTGAAACACCAGAAAATACGACGTTTACGAACGCGCATAATTTTTTACGATTTTAAAAACCGACCGATCGAGAGTCCGCGAATTCTTTCACATTTTTAATAGCGAGAATAATTTGTCCGCAAAAATCCTTTCTAATTTCTTATGGCAATAATTCCTCTATAAAATCACAAGCACAGCCAATGAAAATAATATTTAAAACGAATTTCAGCACTCTCTCTCCAGTGGATAAAACGTCGCGCCAGCCACAAAATAGAATTTTGCAACCGGTGATTCCCAAATAGCAGACCAGTCATCCCAGCGGGAAAACCCCCATACAAATAAGAAACTCGGAGTGTTTCGCGGAACTTCTTCCCTGAGAGGAACAGAGAGAAAGGCAGAGTCTCCCCTGTATAATTAGCGCAATTAATGTGTCGTGAAGTCGCAGCGCCTCGCGTCTAGCTCTTTCTCTTAGGTGTAGGAGCAACAGTCGTTCCCCGAGAGAGCATAACGAGGCTGATGCTGAATCGTACAAGAGATATTTCGCTGGCGCTTCCTGCCGCTTTAGAAATTACAGCCGCGTCCGTAAATTACACGGAGTATCGGGACACCACGGTTCATCGGCGCGGCTCGGCGTCGAGCGATTACCGAACAGCCGAAGGGTATTGCCTGTGGGTGAAAATTCTAGGCATCGGTCTCGTCCTCGATCGTTCTCTCCGCCGCCAAATTCTTTCTCTCTCGCCTGTCCCCGGCGCAATTATCTCCGAGATGATTGCGATACGTCCGAGCGATTGCGCGTATTACTTGAATTGCGCAACCGTGCTTCGTCTGGCAGATTGGTGTTCGTTCGCGAGCTCGTGGCTGCTCAAAAATATCTTTTGCATCTTGCTGATTTCTTAAGGAAGACCCGATGAACGCTTAATTTGTGTCCTTGTCAATCCGGTTATTTACGAGTGGACTGCGGATCTTTATGTAAAATAAAAATTGTCTGCATCTTAATAATGTTAATAAGTCTGATAGATGAAGAATTTAAAAGTACCGCTGTATTGTTTTCAACTCAATAAAATGATCGAGACAGGAAACGAAGGTCTATGTTGTCTTCCAGCTAATTTCTCGTGCACGGATCTTTCTCAATTTGATAATAGGCAGAATGTGCCTGGCGGCCTGGTGTCATCGAAAGCGGACAATCGCGCAATATTCACGCGTGTCTCGTAGAACAGCCTGACACACTTCGAGCCCCGTTTCGAAAGCGATGCTCAAATTTCGCTTTATCCTAAGGCGTTCACAAAATAATCCACTCTTTCTTCGACTATTTATTTCCTGGAAGCGTTTCGTTCACAGCTAATTCCTCGTAGCTGATTGAAATATATTTGGAAATGTTGTCGCCGAGGACCCGCGACATCGGGTCGGTAATACCAGAATCGACAAACGACGTGATTTAAGAGAAGAAGAGTTTCGACACAGCGTTGTCCGAGGTATCGCGACAAGAATCTAGAGAGACGATAAATTCTCGGCCCGGCGAACGTTGATGAGCTTCCATGACGTTCCCCTTCGATTTCAGACTCTTTAAAAGGACTACCTACGTGGCTTCGCCGACCTCCAACAACCACGGTACAAAGCGGAACCCTTCGATTACCGTGCTCTTAAGTGGAAATACCGTGAAACTGCGGCGGGATCTAACGTTATTAGCGTGTCTTCTTTGGCTGGCAATTATTCGATGTAAACACGGTGCGGACGATATGCAGGAGGGTGCAGCAAGATGTTTTAAAACCTGACCCAGAAAATGGTACACCGCAGTTCAAACTAAGATTGCTGATGAGGCGTGCGAGCTACGTAAATGGAATAACAACACTTCGCTGTGCTAAAGTACCCCGTAATTTACATTAACTGCTCGGGAGTCCAGAAGACGCGGGAGATTAAACTGTGTGTGTGTCAATCCACAAAATACTCTGCTAGAACTGCGTTTAATTTCCTTGATTGAGTATGTTCTTTGCAAGACAGGGTTCAATCGAGTTCTTCATTCTTGCGTTAATGTGTCCTTTATAAGGCAGGGTTCGTTAGAGTTCTTATATCTTTACTACTCTTTTATAAATGTAAACTTTTACCATTGGAGTAGAAGATTGCTACCTACACGTGGCCGTTAAAAGTGTGCCCGTCAAAGTAGTATTATCTGACCACTTTTCCCTAGTTGTATACACATTCTAAGTAGTAGCATCCAACCATTCTTCCAAGTCGCGTATACTTTAAGTAGTATTATCCTGCCACTCGTAATTCCTCTGATGTCTTACTACACCTGCTTACATTCAAGTTAATTAACCTGGATCCTCTTTCTTCGTATGAACCTTCTTCTGCTTTATATTTTTTTACAAGCACATCTTCAGCAGATTTTGTGCTGGAAATAAAACCGTTGCTTCCCAGTAAATTATCCAGGATTCTGATAGCGTGATTCATGGGTTGAACTTGATAACGCACCGGCGGCTAGAGTTAACCTTTCGACAGCTGAGAGTAGGATGAATTCGAACGACGAGTCGACATGTGACGAAACTCGTCTTCGCCATCCAATTACACGTCCGTCAAAGAGCGTGTGCGGCCATTACGCGCATTTATCTGTCGGTCGCGCGTCGCCGTTTATTCACTCGATCGGAATCCGGCCACAGAGGCAGAAATTCGCTCGGTTTTCGCTGCGAATCGCGATCGTCCATTAAGCCTATTCCGGCGGCGCGATTACGGCGAAGTCGCTCGTTTATTTTTCCGGCGGCGTAGAGCGGGAGAAAGCAGAGCAAGCGTTCGCGAGCGAGCAAGCGGGTAAGCGAACGAGCGCGTTCTCGTGTCGTAACGCTGCCTGTTATACTGTTATATTGTTTATCGAAACGGATTCGACTAAATCGCCGTAGACGCGCGAATGTCTGCTACTTCTTCAGGAAACGTGCGCTGCTATTCGCAAACAATTTCGAGCAGATTGTTCAATATCTCCGAAAGAGACGATACGTTTAACTTTCCTGATCGATTTTCGCCTTCCTCAATTTATTTTCCATTTATTTTCCAACGTTGATCTCTAACACGCTTTTCAGAGCCAATTGAGCAAACGATATTTGCGGTATCTGAATAATTTTTGCCTCGTAGATTGATTCGGTATATGTTGCGGTTTTTTCGTAATTTTAAATTGTAAGTCTACAGGATATAGTACTATCATTTAATTCAGTTTAACCACTACACTTGTACGGTCGCGCTCTAATAATTCTGAAGAATGGACGCAATTAACACACGTGTTGTTTGAACATTCTTGAAGTAAGCGTGTACAACAAATAAAAGCAGCGAGAGCTGCGAATGATATAATTCAGGGCATCCGGATTAAAAACGAAGCATAGTTGTGTACAAATCATTTTCCAACCAATGAAACCGTATTTGGTTGTCAACGAGGGGATCGCGAGAGCTTTACACCGATCAGGCATTGCTTTCTTTCGATGATTTCGTGGTCCTGGCCGAGTAATTAGGCCGACTAGGCGTGTCTAACGGGCAGCGGGCAAATTAAATTCACTTTCAAGCCTGTGTACATACAATCGGCCGCGGAATCCGTCGATCGAAAGTGAACGTGGACGCGTTAGAATGCGATAAGGAGGAAGGAGAGAACGAAAGGGTCAGACGGAGAGAAAAAGAGTGTGTGTGTGTGTGTGTGTGAGTGGCGTTGGTCACACTGTCGAGGTTACGGAAAACGCAAGGGACCGATCGTCAAACTGGTCTGTCTCTCGTTGCGTTGATTTCCATAGATCGAGGATAAAAATCATGGCAATTGGTATATAATTAATTAACAGTAGAGACATTACCGGGTCGATTATCTCCTTCATTACTCTCGCTTCTCCCTGCTCGTTCCGCAAGTGTTGTAACGCGGGAAACGAGTGATTCGACAATGGAACGAGCGGCGGGAAGCATAAATCGCGTTTACGGCTTGTTTCGAGCGATCGAGTGCGTGAGAATACTGTGAACGGGATCGAGACTGCTGGGTATCTCGCCGATGATCTCGCAGGATGCGTCCGGCAAGGGTTTCATTTCCTCGTGCGTAGATCGTTGTTCCGTGCAACTGTTGGGTCAACGGGAACACGCCCGGAAAAAGTATGCTCGCTGTTTTCCTGGTAAAGTGTGGCTCCGTTGCGTGCACCGCGCCGCGCCGCGCCGCGCCGGTCCCTCGACACGTGCAACACCCGTTTCCTAAAACGAAACTCTCGACCGCGGCGCTCTTGCTCGTTAGGCGATTCGATCCCCGGATAGAAATTCGCGATTCGTAGAGCTCCTAGCTAGGTTCCTCGACTCTCTTTCAGCGATCGCGCGAAAACGCGAGCGCAAGCTTGTGCCTTGCGGTGCAAACCTACCTACCACCGATATTTTTTTCCTTTCACCTTATTAAATATCGCTGTGGCACACGCCGCGCCGGGCGTAGGAGTCGCGACTCCTTTACTTTTCTTCTCTCCCTCTTTCTCTCGCCGCGAGGAAAAAGGAACGAGTGGAAAGTTGGACGGTGCCGGCGAATTCGTGGATAGAACCAGTTCGCATTCGTTGTCATCCGAAGGTGTAAAAACGTCCGGGGGATGCGACCATCGCGTCGCGTCGGAGCGAAAGTCCTGACGCTTTTATCTCGAGAGCCTCTCAACGGTCCTCTCGCGATCTCTTTACACTCTCTTACGGATCTCCCGTTCGGTCTTCGAATGTAGAAATCGATCGAAAAATCGAGTTTTCGATGTTTCGCGAGCGCTCGATCTCACGCGTTCGAGCCCGCTAAGTGAAACAGCGTCGCGAAACCGGGAGAAAAGCGTTGTCGACGGCTGGCAACAGAGAGCGGTCGCGGTCGCGCTGTTTTCTCTTCTTACGAAAATTTCGCGCGTCTAAATACCAGAGCGTTGCGTTACGCTTCCAATCTGCTCTTTTTTCGACTATATCGGGGCGGAGCGGGGCCGAAGCTAGACTAGACGAGCCGAGGCGAGGCGAGGCGAGGCGAGACGGTTTCACTACTAGCCGCGAGGCGTACGGGTTTCCAGGTTCTCGGCTCACGTGGTGGAGGGACTGTCGCAAGAAAACGCTGACATTCCGCCCGCCGAATGGATGGATGGATGGATGGATGGGAGCCGTGCGCCGCTTCTTCTCCGTAAACGCGAAACACTGTGATTACCACCGGCGCGTTTAGGTAATCCAAATTTCATTCGGACTCGGCCTGAGCAACGCTGTCTGCCCGGCCGCCGCGCCGCGCCGTGCCGCGCCGACTTTCGCCGCGGTACCGTCACGCGCCAGACCTAGGGCAATCGACACGATCGAGATCGCCGATCTATACACTCTTGTTTCGATCAGGCAACATTTTCTGGCGAAACAATATTCTCGATCAGATAGACCAACGTGATTAAGATTAAAAAGGACCAACCTGTCTCTCGATTCGGATCGAAACGATCTAGATCTGCACACTCTTGTATCGATAAGACAGCAGTTGATTACGAAAAATCGCTCTGAATCTTCGCGAGAACGTCTGTCGTGTCAGAAAAGTACGGACCTGTCTCCCGATTCGGATCGAAACGATCGAGATCTACAAGCTACATAGTATAGCAGTTTCTGGCGAAAAATTGCTCTCGATCTTCGCGAGAACTTTTACCGGGTCGAGGAAGATATTAGACGTCTCGAAAATCGTCACGAAAATCACAGACCTGTCTCTCGGCTCCGTTGATTGCCTCTTCTTTTAATCCCTCATGAAAGCACCGTCCTCATATCGAGGCGCACTCGAAATACAATTTCTCACACTGGTACACCGCGGGCGGATTGCTCTCTCGGTGCAGGCGATCCTCGGACCTCGATCTCGATAGGTAAACACTGTCAATCGACGGCTGGAACTGGTGGCGATCGAACAAGGGATGGTTTCACGGAATGTCTCTTTGGAATCGGGATTTATTCGTGAGGTACCACCGCGCAAGACCGCGTCCGGTCCGGCAACAAGACTGCGCGATGGAAGTGGAAAAGCCAGCAGCAGGAGCGTTGTGCTCCGGCCAGCGTCGTCTGGTCGAGCTTTCTACGACCGAGGATAAGGTCGAGGAGGGGGTCCCGGGGCCCATGGGCGCAGAACACGGGCCCCGCATTGGCGTAGCCCACCGCGAAGACCTGGCCCACCCGAGGGAAGGGAAAGGCGAGCTGAGCCGAGTTGAGCTGAGCTGAGCCGAGCTGAGCTGAGAGCGGCACCTGCGTCGCCACCTGATCGAGTCGCGATCGAGCCGCTCGAATCGAATTCACTGTCCTACGAGCCTTTCAAACTTGACTCGATCGCAACCAGCTAGAAGGCCATTTTCTATCGTACCATAGTGTCCTTACTTTTACCAGGATTTTTCCTTACACCCTTGCACCGTTTCACGGATGGACAGGCCGCGATACAGCCAAAAAGTACTGGCTCACTGATGCAATTTCACAAGAATCAATCGTACGATGATTTACCTGCACCGAGTTTGTCTTCTGAAATATTTCGATGGAGAACCGAAGACACGACCCTCGTCGAAAATTCTTCGATGAGTTAGAACCCATAAAAAATTACAAGATTTTATGAGACACAATAGAATGCCCACCTCGGCAATCGAGGGCGCCTTACCGCGAAAGGATCTCGCGCAGGACGGATCCAGGACGGTTCGCGCGAGGGTGGATCCAGATCGAAAGGTCTCGCGGCGCCTTCAGGGGATTCTTGATTCCTGGATTTTTTCGACCGAGCCCATCGAATTCTCCGGGGTCGTTGAAAGTTTTCGAAAGATCGATCGAAGAAACGAAGTGAAAGTGGAACGCGCTGCTCCGCTGACAAAGGACATCGACGAGGACAAAAGCGGCGGCCGCGGACGAGCGTGTGCATCGCGCGCGCTTCGCAAAAGGGGATCCTATTAATCGATAAGAATCGCGAGCGCTTCGCCCGTCTCTGTCCCACCTTCTACCCTCTGTCTTTCTCTGTTGGGCGATGGTCGTGCATAGTTGTTTAGAAATAGGAAGTTCGGTTTCCCGTGACGCTTGCGCGACGATTCCTTTCGTAATCGAACGGTGCGGCAGCGTCGTGCTTGAAAAAAGTGATCGACTCTCACCGAGATCGGCTTTTCAATAAATTACGTTCAGGGTCGCCGCCGCCGCCGCCGCCGCCACCGCCACCGCTGCCGCCGAGCGAATTGAGTCGTTGATACCGAATAGAGCGTCGTTTAACTGTGCTCTGGGATTTTAAACGGCTGCTGTCCTATACCGAACCGGCTTTAAAAGGTTCCTCTATCGCGGTGGATCCTACTTTCGAAACCAAAAGAACAAGCGCGATCGGTGAGCTATCTGCTTTCTCTGGAGGTCCTTTCTTCCTGCAGGTCCAACTGCATCCAGCTCCTCTCTCTCTGTATTTTTTCATCTTCTTGCAGAAACAAGACTGCAGGACTTTTTCAGTCGATGGTTTCTCGATTCTTGTCGGAGAGACGACGTGATCTATCGAGACATCTTTTATGATAAGCACAGGATGTCCCTTCTATTCTTAGTGGTGTTAGGAATGTTTCGGATTGTGTCACGAATACAAATGGAAAAATATAGCGACGATCTAAAAAGAAAAATTGATCACCGAAATATATTTTATTTACGATACTCCTCTCTGACAAAGGTCCACTGCTTCTGAGTGTTTAAGACGTTCTTCGTAGAATTAAAAGCAATGCAGCCAGACCCGGATTCTTTGTTCTCCGAAAGTCACATATCTTTGATTGACACGCCCGGTGATCTTTTCAAGTGGATCTCGAAGAATTCGCGAGTGGGGCGTTGGGTTCGTGGTATTTGCGTTCGAGGTCCTTTTCGAGGAGCGTCCCGTCGCTTTGTTTTTCACGCCCGCGGAATATTAACTGAAGACATGCAAATCTGAATAACCCCTTCGATCATTCGCAACATCTTCGGTGTTAATAATAGCCCGTGACGGCTGCCATTAGCCGGTTGCGTTAGGCGCGTCCTAACAGTTAATCACACGGATCTGACGGAACTGAACGGCGAGGATCCCTATGTTTTCTCATTTGAATCGCATCGTCGCGCAACGAACGGGCACGTCATCGGAATAACGGCTTGGCTCGGTGACTTTGGCCTTGCCGATCGAAAAAAATCCGAATGCGGAAGCCGCGTGTGTCGTAAGATGGGCGCGCCAAAATTTCTAGTCGTTTACGTAACGGCGCGACGCGACGCGGCAACGATCGAAATTCCACATAGTAATTATTGATGCGCAAGGAAGACACGGCTGGGAGGCCTCGAGGACACCTTTCAAACTTCGTGTCGCGGATGAATGAGCAAAACGCGACGAGACGAGCATGCCGAATACGTCGACGCGACGCCACGGAAAAGTATAGCATCGTCGCGTCGCGTCGCCTCGCGTCGAGGCCCGTTTCTTCAACGGGGAAAAGGCCGGGAACGAATCGGCCGGCTAGCGACGGCCACTCACTTTCTATTGTCCAATCATGCCAAGAAATTGTCAGCCGCGATTTCGACTTTTGCGCGAGATTGAGCCGTTTTTCCCCGTTTCGAGATCGTTGCACCGAATTCGTTTTCGCTCGGGCAAAGTAAAAAGCGAGGACGTGTTGGATCGGATCGGATCGGATTAAACCGTGGCATAGCGGTCACGGATCTCGTGGTATGATATATCTGGCTCCTTTGTTGGTTGATTTAGTCGGGTGGTTGATGCATCAGTTTGTTTTATTGAATAGTCGAAGGTTCGTTATAAGAGCTATTTTGCGGATCGGTCTGTCGGAGCAAACTGTGTGCGGTAGAGAATTTCGACGGTTCTATTATGTAGGGGGAAAAAACAGACAGTATGTGGTGTGGTGGTGTTTGTGGGCTGAAAGTGTATACATATATCTACAAGTTCGAACAGCTTTCGGGACAGTCGGTTGCCATCGCGTGGAATTTAGCGTCCGAGAGTACTGCAGCGGCCTGTTTTCTGTTCGCGCGCGCTTCCTCCGCCGGCAAGCTAGGAACTCACAACTCGCTGGACGAATCTCCTCTTCCTTATTCCTGTTATCTCGTCCCATCGTTCTCCTACCCCTACCCAAAGTAGAGACTGTTGTGTACAGAATCGTCGCTCGCATCGTTCGCCCGCATTCTCATTCGTTCACAGGAGCACGGTCGTCGTTAGATCTTGTTCCCGTTCACGTCCCTGTACAGGTCGTCGTTGATCCCGTACAGTCTCGGCGAATCGTTGCAATCGACCTACGATAACGCAGTATTCGATCAAAAATCTCCATCAATTTTTTCATAAATAAATCGTACCGATACAATTAGCTGAGAATCTACCTTGAACCACCAATCACAGACGCGAGCCGACTGGCTGAAAACGGTCCCGTTCGGACAGAGGAAGCTGAACATGCGCCCGTTCGGCAAACACCAATGCCAAACCTAAAGAACCCATAATTGCACACCTTGCTTTAAATTGCTGAAAAATATCTCTCACAATTATTTATGTATTCCAACAAAAAAATTCAGAGAATTGCTTCAAAGTGTCCTCTTTCGGATACAGAGAGACCCATTTCGAAAAGTTGACCGATTTTCTCGAGAAAAAACTCCAATTATGCGCGAGGAATAATAGGAACCGATTTACCTGACATCTGGCTTCAGGATCGGCATAGTAGCCAGGCAGCTTGCCTCCGCAGGTAAACGTGAGGCCGAAAGGTACGGTGTCGTAGATCGGGTAGTCCACGCCAGGTGTGTAACCGTCTACTTGCTGGAAAGGTGCGTGAAACATTGATTGGCGAGGCGCTCCGTAACGGGATAAGATCTTAATTAACATTAATTATTTGGCCGAGCGTCTCGCGTCTCGCGTTTCGCTGTTTGAAATTCAAACGAGCGCCGCGGGTTGCGCGACTCAGCACACCGTTGCATCTCGCGGTTTCCGTCGGAACAAAGGCGATCTCTTTCGCGAGATGCAATTAACGGGAGCACCGTTTGCACCTTCGCGGGTTACCAGCGAGAAGCTCTGTCGAAACAGG
This sequence comes from Lasioglossum lativentre, assembly GCA_916610255.1. NCBI lineage: Eukaryota > Metazoa > Arthropoda > Insecta > Hymenoptera > Halictidae > Lasioglossum > Lasioglossum lativentre. The sequence continues at coordinate 32,514,826 of OU744355.1, read as the reverse complement.
GGACTTTCGTCACGTATCGTCGTTCACAATGGAATGTGGACCGAGAGCGAGGATGCACGCCGCGATTCATACTTCCTCTCGGCGTTAACGCGTCTCGCGCATTGCGCATTCTATGCATCGGGTGTCCGTTAAATCGCATTCAATTTGCATTCATTAGACGGGCTCTGCTTTTCTTTCGAACGCATGCCTGGGCCTGGCAATCGCAATTTTGTTTGATGAAACAGAGGAGATTGTTTTAACCCTCTTGCGTCCGACAGACTCTAGACAATTTTCAAACGATCCGAAGTCCTGGTCCCGGAGGGATTAATAAAGTGTTGTAGAACCGAATGGGGCCCAAAAAGACCTAAGAGCTGGGAAGCAAGCTTTCGGGCCCGGCCCGATGGCAGGATAAACAGATGCACTTCCGGTGTAATAAAGGGTTCTAAAACGAGGAGGGGGATCGAGCCCTGGAACGGCGGTTAATGATCCAAGCGACGTCCGATCACCGTCTAGATCGGTGTTCGAACTCCGGGGAGGATCTATCCGCGGGATCTTTTTCGCAATTGGCTATCGGCCGAGATGAGAGGAAAAAAAGAGGCCGTTGCGACACACGAAACGCCGGATCGAGCCAGTCCAGTGCGTGCACGTGCCGTGCCGGTGTCTGACCGGAAGTCGGGTTACATTGTTCCCCGCAAGCGGATGCGCATCTCCGTGCCTTTGTATTCGATCTCTCTCCTGTTCAACGTGGTGGGCGTGTGTACGCGAGCGCACGAGCGCGCGCGCGCGCAACCGCAAAACACGGCCTCCACCCTTCTCGACGCGACCGGTGATTTCGACGCTTGGTTAAGAACGCTCGAGAGGAGATTCGGCTAGGTCAGGGTTCTTCTCGGACCTATCTTCGAATCCTTAATTTTTTTCGAACATTCTCATGCATTTTTAAGCAATCAATTTTTTCTTTCGAGCGGCACGGTCCGATAGTTTTATAGTAGTTTTTCCTTGAATGTGTGAGTTTTTTCGTAACAGCGAGAACGGATTGGGACGATTGGGCGTTGGATGCCCGCGGCTTTCGATTGCGTTGATCTCCGTCCGGGACTAAAGGAGAATTTCCAGAATCGCCTACCGTGAATGTTAACCGAGATTAGGATCGAGGGATTAATTAATCATTTTCATTTTTCTGACCGCTGGCTAGCAGGCGGCATTGAAAATTCGGCTCCGTCTTCCGTTTCGAGGCGCGTTCACGGTCACCGTTTCCGGTGAAAATGAAAATGAACACGATGGGATCGCGGACAATGGCGTTATTGGCAATGCGTACACAACGCCGAGACGAATTAGCCTGCGGTTCTTTCGCAATTCCTCGTTGATCGTCTTCGTCTTTATTCGCGATGTCTTTCCGTTTCGCGAATCGGAAAAACTAACGAGCAACTCCGTGTGCGAGTTCGTTCTTTCGACGGACGAGTTTGTTTAACGGAGCGGCAGCTCGCGAGAAAGCACGCTCGCGTTCACGCAACAGGGGTTAATTAATGAATTACTTCACGCTGCCATCTGGAGGAGATGACGCGAGCAGATACCGTCCCTCCCTCTGTCATTGTTGCACGTGTGAGAAAACGCCGTGAATATAATAATTTCGTGCTTTGATTCTTACGAGAGTTTCGTAAAAGGCATTGTGCTCGCGAAATGATACCTCGGTTGGTTAGGTGTTACGATTGCGCAACCACGCTCGACTTTTTTTTCGACCGAACCTTCTTCCCTCGTCGCAACGCGAATTCTACTTACCGCCATCGCCTGGTACAACAAGACCGCGCCGTATGCCAGGATCGCGCACAGAATTTGGTACCGCGAAATCATCTAAAAAAATAAGTGAAAATAGACAATCCCTTCCCCAAAACAATTTTGCACGAAATTGGCGCAATGAGCCTTTCGAACCGAAGCTCGGTCAAATAAATAAACACCTGCTTTTAAATAAAATTCGAGGAGCTAAAAAACTCTGTAGATCTAAAAATTTTACACCGTAGGTCTAGACAACAATTTTGCTAACAGATCAAACTCGAAGAGTTACAGTACTCTGCGAAGAGGTCTACCAACATTAGTAGGTTGAACGAACAAATGAATTTCTGCTACCAGATTAAACCAAAAGAGCTGAAGTACTCAAAGAGGTCTACTAAAAATTTTGCACAATAGGTCGGACAAACACGAATTTTAGCTACCAAATTGAACGAAAAGAGCTAAAGTTACTCTCCGAAGAGGTCCTCGAAAAATTGAGGTTGTTGCAGCAGGGTGGGCAGGACGGACTCACCTTATCGTACAGAATCCTATCACCTTAATCCTTAGTGTCTTTCCGCGTGGTGTACATTTATCTCCGGGTAGAGTCCTTGTCACAACGCACTGACCGGTCCTAGCTCGATGGACCTCCGCCTGCACAAAGTTCGGTCTCCACGGTGTTACCGGCAATGTTTCTTTCTCGAAGGATGCTACCACGAAGTGGTGGTATATATATGGCTTTAGAGATCGAGCAACACCTAGGGGGGGTTCTTGAGAGCCCCTCTTTACCGGGGCTCCCACACCGGACGAACGGAGAAAGAGAAGATCCCAGGGAGGTAGGGGAGGGATCCACTTCTGCGATGCCGCAGATTCTTCTCTTACGCAATCCCTTCGTGCTCTTACACCCGTGAAAACAGTCGTAACGATCGTACTTGAACCAGGGTTGCGACGTTTTCTATACAACCCGACGGAAACCATCGGCACCTGCTTTCGCGAGCCACCCTCGGCTTTCGTCTTCTCATTGAATTCATTATCTGACTCCGAAATAACCCAAAAAATTAATTTCGTTGGCAAACGAACGTTTTGTATTTCATTGAAAATCTAGAAACATTTGGAATAATTGTTTCCTCTTAAGAAAGTTCAAAGGATCGGCGTTAATGAGATTTTTGGCGTTGCTTGTTTTATGATTTTCGAAAGGGCAATGTTAAAAGTATTTGTAATATAACTGGAGTTTGTGTTTCGAGCGTCGGAGAGGGGTACAGAGATAGTTTTCCAGAAAGAAAATGGGGAAACCATTGAGTGGATTAAGTCATTCATGATCAGACCACGATAACGATCGTCTACTGTTTCAGTAAGCACATCCTTGCAATTTGTGTAATAAAGTACAAGCTTGCCACTCTAATTATGTAGTACTTCTTCGGATTACAAATACTTGAACAGATGAATGGTTTCGAACTGTATTCCATTTGATTAGCCATACGATTATAATTATGTAATGGATGGACCAAGAAATAGGACATTTACGAACAACCAAAAAATTAATCCAGCTAACTGAGGCTTCATGCGTCTCAATCATCGTCCCAAAGGACATAGCATCGCAGAAGCCGCAGAACACAAGGTTCCAGCGGTCCCTTTCCCCTCCGAAGTGCCATCATTGTCCTCGAAAGTCCTGCAGCCGGACACGATGATAACAGGAAGCGGGCCCGCCAGTTCTGACCTACTAATCTCGTTATTTTTTCACCGCTAAGTGGACGTTGGTCGAAGGTTTTGCGCAACGACCGTGCTTTAGCAACCGTGAAAACGATCGCGCTGCAAGGACCAAAGGGAGAATCCTGCTCGCCCGTTTCGAAACCGTTTCCTGTATCGTCGATCCCTTGGACTGGTTGTTTAATCGTCAAAAACCCGATACCTTTCGCAGATTCGCCGATTACTTACGCTTTTGCGTGTATTTCTCGAGGACGGTGCTCGAAATTCACCGATCGCGACGATCTGATACGCTCGGGACTTGTTTTCGTTTTTTTTTTTCGTGGGATTCTGTTCTACGAGCGGAAAACGCTCGTCACGAGCCCCGAAATCACCCGGCGTAATCCTGTAATGAATATCCAAGGTTCCTGCCGGGAATTAACATATCTAGCCGTTCATTACCGCTTATCCGTCGAGATTCGCGAGAAGATCCGCAAGCTTAATTGCTCGGAGTTTATCTCGATACAGACCGGCGCACATTCAGCTATTTTTAAAAAATCGAATAGACCCCCGAGCTATTTAATAAATCGAGAGTCCTAGAGCAGGATCGAGACACCTGGAGAACAGGAATTTGTCGCGAGATTGAACGGTTCGTTAGCATTCCGGGCAGACAGTCCCATCTTCCGGCAGACCGTCAATTTCCGAGGCGCGTTCGCTGCCAATTACCCAGGGATAATTGCTAGGAGGTTTTCCGGATCGGCGTGCAAATTCTACAGAACCTGCTAATATCAGCATTCTGCAGATCCACCTCGAATTAGATAACAATGTGCTGAAGATTTTTCCAAGCTCCTCCCGTTCTCGCATCCATTCTTTCGCGGTTTTACAACGCATTCTCGCGCGCACTCGCTTAACACCGCAAACAAAATCATTGAGAACCATGAGAAAGACACCGAGAGGCAGAAAAAGTAGATAAGGTAAGCGCGGGGCTGCTCTGAATTAAATTATCGTTAATTACATATTGGGACGATTACAAAATCCGTGTAACATTCGTGGGAAGCGTTTGCGTGCGGAGTCATCTTGATGCGGCGAAGAAAACGACGCGACGTTGATGGAGAGGAAAAACTCCTCTTCTTGTTAAGAAACCCGTTATTAGGAATATTATGGTCGCGTTAGAAAGTGCCCCCCTCCCCCCGAGTGCTCGTCAGCTAATTCGACACGAGCCCGATACAGGTGGCATCAGGTGGCTTATCACACCGTGTATCCTAATGTCCCCGTTCCGACTGTTTCCCAGTGGAAATAAAAACGCGGCCGTTGTTGCACCCGGTGAATAGACAAAAGCGCAAAAAAATACTTGCGCAGTCATCTAATTGCGCAGGAAAAATGCACTGATTGCTAATTTCCCTCACTGTACACATATCTATATATACCTTGATAATTGTTCGCGGTCAAAATTGGCCACATTAAACTTCGGTCGGCTCCGGATTAAATTAAACTTGATACAAAATATATTAAACCACGCCTCAATCATTAAGCGTGCATTAAATTATGAGTGATCATTTTCTATATCAGTAATTTTCTTTACGGTCATTTGCGAGTGTGGCCATTTTCCCTGCAAGCTTCTGTCATAGAATCGTCAGGTGTGATATCGTTTTTAGAAAGAACGGATCGCAGTCTTCCCATCGTCTCCCGTTTTGCTCTTCCTCTGGAGTTCGGGAAGCCAGCCCGAGGGAGACCATTCGTTTTAATGGACACTTTCGTCACGACGACGGGTTACCTCTGCGTCCCGAATCTTCACACGCTCGGCGATGCTCGGGCCGCTATAAGCTTTCGTAATTTCATAACGAGTCGACTTCCGAGGCATCTTTCCTGTCGCGATACAAAAGCGATGCACGAAAGTCTTTCTCACGTTTCTGCTGCTCTGCCGGCCGATTAAATGTTTCGCTACACTCTCGCGAATTCGAGCGTCTCGCGCGACTGTCCGTTCATCGAGCGATTAAAAACAACTTCCAACCGAGCACCTGGCTATCTACATATTCATACGAAGGTTGAACAACACGCCGGTTTGTTGCGATAACGATAGACATGATTTTGTCTGTTGTAACTGTTGTAAAAATATCTGTAGTCGGTAAAACATACGGTCCCTCTTGCGAAATAATTAAATAATTTGTTGTCTAGGAATTACGTCCATTAAGATTGAATAAGAAGTGGGAAGTGAAAAAGATAAGAGCCGAAGACGCGTAACCGTTGTCTCTCACGGGAAAAATTATTACCGTAGTCTCCTCGTAATCGCGGCACTAAAATATGATTATTCCGAATTTCGCCCGACTGGAACCGCCGGCGACGAACCCCGTTAATTACATCTGCGGATCGATCGATCTCCCAAGGAGTCTCCCATAGGTGTCTTATCGATCCTCGGCGTCGCTTCCGTCGATTCCCCAATTACTTTAATTTATACCCTCGATTTTTATCCGCGAAACGTCCGCCGCGATCAAATGTTATCTCCGTTGCGTAAGAAGGCAGAGCTCGCTTATTCTGTCCAGGGTTACGTAAGCAATAGAGCATCAATTATAACGAATCCTAGGAAGCGCGTCTCGTTTCGCTGGCTCGGCAGCCAGACGGTACGCATAAATATATGGGACGAATATTGTTTCGGGATCACTTTTTCCCGAGGCTTTGTCTCGGACTGAAGCGGCTTTTATCGTTCGGGAATCGCCTCCGGAGCACCGCGAACCGAGCTCAAAACGATTTTCTCTCGCATTTTCACCGATGGGTGTCAGCTCGTGTTGTGCAATGGTTCGCGAGGGAACGCGAAAATCTTTGTCGGCGAAGCAGATTTTTTTGGCCGAGGTCGACGCGGCGAACCGCGCGCGTCAGCGTTTCGACGTCGCACGCACAATCAACCGAACCGCCGACTTTCGTAATCTCTTCTCGATCGAAAGAGGAATCGTTAGATAATTGCAAGGTTCGTGACTCCGCCGGGTCCGGTGGAAACTGGCACATGCCGTAATAGCTGAGATTTCAGAGGAAATTGGCTTTTAGGGGACGCAATTTTCGTCCGAGAGGAAAAATCGTTATCTCACAACCTGACGTTCGACATTAAAATTCATAATTACACGGGAATATTAAATCATGTGGGAATAAACTCGGAGATTTGCTACACAGCGTTTATTCACGGATATGGTTTAACAAAACGATACAATAAACCGATATACTATAATACTTAACTCTAAAAACGACACGACCACGAACGATATACCACGACTATAAACTTGCCCTGTTTTATATCGTTCGGCTTCTTTGTCCCATCGCCCGGGCCAATGGCCGCTTGCCCTAGGCGCGCAACGCTCTCGCGTTTCTTCCCGCGATCGGCAAAACATTACATTTCTTTTGTGCGCTGTTTTTGTCGCACGCACAGCTGTCTCGCGCGACATCGCGCAAAGTTGATACGCGGGGCATTGCCCGCTCTACCCAAACATCTAACGTCTGCCCCTTGTTTTCGCCCATCGTCCTCTCTCTCTCTCACCCATCCATCCACGTATCCATCTCACAATCATGAATTTCTATATCGAAGCTTACGATGTGAAAACGTTGCATAAAACAATTCTGCTATTCATGTTCGAAATAGAACCTATTAACTATTTGCAATCGACTGTCTCCTCTAGACATCGCCAATTCAATCAGTAACTTGGATATCCCCTTGAAGAGGATTCGGAAAGATAGTTGGCAATTATGGTACTTGCAAGGTTCAAAATAAAAAATTATTCCAGTAAGTAACAAACAAACGCATTCGAATTGTCGGTAGGTAATCTGAGAAAAGTCTGCGAGTGCAAAGGGTTAATCGGAGTTTCTGGAAAAACGAGATCAAGACGATGCCTATCGGGCGCGGCACGGTTCGTTGTTCCGATTGAAAGGAACGAGTGGTTCGATTATCGATATGATAGAGCGTCGGATCAGGATGGGATCAGTACGCACGCGTGCGTCGTGGCAGCGGGCTTATGGTTGGCAGTTCAGTATTATCAGTCGACGCGGGTCGAACTCGAGCCGCGGCCTGTCCCAGATTTTCAGTCGCGCGTACTCGCGACAGTGCGCGCGTACCGCTGCGCTGCTTGCTTGCCTGCTGGCTGACTGGCTGGCTCTCGGGGCTGTCGATCGTTCGCCGATCCTAGATCCTAGATCGGTCGATCCTCAGAACGGTTTCGCGGTCGATCGAGCGCGGATCGATCGTGGTCTCGCGGTTTTGAACAGTCGACGAGGGAAGAGCATGTTTCCGTATACCAGGAACAACAACACGTAGGACGCGTGCCGCAGCTGCATTCGCATCGAGATCACCTGAGATTGCACCTGTGGCCGAGGCGCCGCGTGCATCGAGCGCATCGGCCACGTCGTGATGTCAATTGCCGTTGCAACAGCCGTTGGCCAGGTAAACGTCTTCAGTTACCTGTCCCATTTTCGGGTAACAGGCCTAAACAAACCGCTAACCGGTCGGAAAACGTTTAATCGAATGTCTTCTTCGAAATACACTCATTATTGCTCTGAAAATAGTTGCATTGCATTTTTTTCCACCGTGAACGTGTTAATGGAATCACATATCTCGAGGAAGAACAATACTTGAACGTTATCGATGGTATTAACCGGTCGGTATGAATCATATTTTGTGTTCGACCTGAACTGTGCAACTTCGAGGAGAAAAATATCTATAGCATTACCAACGTTGTCTACGTATTGCAAATTACAGGTAAATTGCAACACAGGTCCAGGTGTGGCTGTTTACTACTTCTCTCACTTGTCGACACATCTGCGAGTTGTTTATCACCTGTCCGGTGAAGCAACTGAATCCCATCGACGCCAATCAAATCTCGTTATCTTCTCGTCGACGTTATTTGCCGTAGATAAGAGAACGAACAATGCTCCGAAGCCTCTCTTTTGCCCGATACTTCTGATAGAAACGGGTATCGTTATTACGCCCGGGGAATGCGGTCTGGTTTTCTTCGATCCTCGGAAAGTTCCTCCTTCCGCGTTTTACATCGGCGAGGAGGTGTATCGCGATACCGTGTGAACCCTCGCCAGGGAACGCCGGTGAATTATCTCATTTCGTCCCAGCGATTCGGTCATCGGGAAACCGTGGTCGTTCATTCACGCTCTTATTAATTAATTACGGGGCTTGTCGGCCTGCGAACCGGTGATTAAACGCGCGCTACGTGTCCGGCCAATTTTCGGTCACTTTCGTGCCACCTGTGCCATACACGCCCTACCCTAACTTACGATAGACGTGTCTCAATATTTCTAATCTGCAAAAGTTTCGGATTTATACGCGAAATTGAAATATTCTGAAACTAAACATAGATATTTGTAAATAAATAGAGCGATGCTATCGGCGCACGGGTTCGATCATTAACAAAAATAGTGCAATTTTGCAATTATTTAAATTTTTAGAGACTCAACGTTTCGACCCAGATGTGGGTCATTTTCAAGAGTACCAAATTTTATTGCGTCTGTAAATAAGTTGTATTAAGAAAATTATTTCCTATTGATTATGAAGAGGTAATTTGAAATAAACAGAATTTGTTACGTACTTGCTAAAAAAACCAAAGAAGAAATTTACATAATTTTGAATTTAGTATATGCTGACTCGATGCCGGCAGCAACTAAACTGAATTCTTATAAAGGTTCAAAATCGACCGATCAACGCCAACTGATTCATAGAGCAGTAGGTCAATAATCGGCGGGATATTTAAATTTCTATATTCAATAAATCTGTCTTTCTCAAAACACAACTTATTAGATTGTACCTTATACATTGATAAGGTAACAATTAAATTAACATTCAATTCATTTGAACGAGAAACGTGATTTATAGCAAAGCCCAAACTTATGAAAAAATTTTTTTTCATAAATAATGAGAAACTACATCATAAAAAGCATTACTGATTCAGTAATGTAGCGTAATAGTCATGAATCTTAGGTTTTTCATACCTAAGATTAACGCTTTGTTGTTTAATCATATGAATAGTTTCTAGTAATAATCTTCGTTGTAGATTGGACTCTTTGTCAACTATTTTAACGCTCTCAAAATCAAATGCATGGTCCATTTCTATTGAATGTTTCGTCAATGCTGTGTGTTTTGAGGGAGACAAAAAAATATTTCGTCTGTGTTCAGTTATACGTGTATCAAGGTGTCGAGAAGTCTGTCCAATGTATGTTAAGTTGCAACCCTTACAAGGAATTTCATATATAACGTTACAACATTTTGATAAAGGCACTCTATCCTTTATGGGAGGAAAAATTACGATCGATAAAACTAATCAAATTTATAGATATTTGTTTTTTCCTTCAACAGTTGCTTTATAAAAATAACAAAAATGTATTTAAAATTTGAAAGGGCTCGCGTCTTCCGATAAATTCGAGCAAGCACGAGGCAGCCGTTGGCACGGTTTTAAACAGGCGACAACGGGAGACTCGCGTCGTTGCGGCCCGATCGTGACACCAGTGTAACTGTTTCCGGTCAGACACCCATCCACCGCCGTTTCCGGTATCGCTGTTACCCTCCCGTGAGCTCGAAACGAAAAGGGAATCGCTCTTGTTCTCCACTTCCCGTGTATAGTTTCTATCGTTCATCAAACTCCGCCTGAAATACGTTATTGTGCTGTCCCCCGCTAATTTATTCAATCGTTTCTTTATTGAAACGGGTATTACTCTTTAAAAGGACAGACGACGTTGCAGTCCTCTTCAATATGAATGCATGAAATCCGCAGTGTACAGACGTCATGTTCGAAAACGACGAAGCCAAATAAAGACACGAATATAATTGATCACTTCGTGTTTCACAACAAAAATGTTTTACCTTATCAACGAGAAACCAACCAGTTCACGTTCATAAAACGAAAAAGTCATATTCGGTACTGAATTTCTTAATTGAAACATTTTGTAGGCCATATCTGATCTCGCAAGGTTCCAACGTTTTGAATGTAATCTTTCCAAAAGATTAGTTATCTAGGATCCCTTGTCTCGATGTCGCCGCATGAACCGGCACGATCTCCCAAAAACTATGACAAAATCTAGCCGTCCCGAACGCAGATTTGAAACAAAGAAGTCGACCGACCGGGCAAAAATGTGTAAATGGAACAAATAAGATCGCGAGATTGGTTTTGTCCGCGGAACTCGAAGAAGTCCGATATCTCGAGGCGTAACGGAAATCTCGGAAAACCGTAATAACGAGCAGTGACTGTCTATTGCTCCATTTCATCCTGGAACGGTACCGTTACCACCGACACGACGTGTCTTTTTCTTTTCGCCCGTAGACATCCTTCGAATAGCCTAGATCCGTTCCGCCGACGAATCCTCCAAAAATTTGCGAAAGTCGCATACATTCGGAGCACCCGGTACGTGGACACGCGCGTTAACAAAGTTCTAGCATTGTACGCGGGTGTAATTGGACGACAGGTGTACGAACGCCGCCGGTCTACACGGTGTCCGCGAAATCGAGTCGAATCAAACAACTTTCATCGAGTACGGAGTATAGTTCGATCGAGAATCGCTTTCTCGTTAATTCGCTGCTCCCGTCTTTCGTTCTCTTTTTTGTTATCGGGTTTCGCGGAGTGGGGGGGGGGGGGGGGGGGGGGAGCCACGCGGCATAATATTTCACGAATGCGTCGTCGAGCAGGCTAGTTTCGACCTTCGTTCTTGAATTTCTGCGTCGCTCCGTCGCAAAACCAGCGCGCGCATTTCCGAAACGGTAACTGCGCACGAGATTCACTGGCGTTGAACAACGGGTCGCGCAACAGAATGCCCACACCTGACCAACAACGGCCGGAATACATTAACGAATCCCTTTTTCCACCTGACTATCGGTCACCTGACTCATTTCCGGCCCGTTAAACAGCCGAGCCCCCCGTGTACGCTCACCCGTACCCCGATACCATCGCGTTTTACCTTCTCGCATCCGTTTCGTCCGATTAACCTGTTCACCGGGACCAAACAGAGATCATTACTATCCTGCCGTCACTCTCGTTCGCTCGTCCGTTCCTCCAGCATTTAATAACATTTATTAAATCGCTCGTAGTAATTGTTACTCTGAACTCTGAATCGCGAGTGCTCATCACTGGAAAATTAATCCGCGTATCTGTTCTCCGCATTTTACACGTTCTTTCTCATAAGCGATTAAGGTAAACAGTGTCGTTAACGCGCGCGTAGTCGTGTGTTTGTAACAGATCGCATATCCAGGGGCTCTAACATTTGATCTTGCACTAACCGAGCTACAATTGTGTGCAAAAATCTTCTGTAATGGCTTATCTCCCTTGCCTTGCTCTTTGACATTCTCCCGGTGGCGCATTATTCTCTCATTTTAACATAAAACGCGTTCATACGTGTACTAGTTAGTACGAAGACATTGTTACAATGACAACTAGAATCCTTGTGAATGTGTATCATGTACGAATCTATAAACCATGGGAAAACATTGATACGCACCAGCACCAGTTTCTATTTCATTCTCGCTTGAATGAGTTTGTTATTCAAGGACAAATATTTTCTATTCAAGAAAATTGCGAGGGACATTAATTAAATGAGTGATAGGGGAATGGCCCGCGTTGCGCGTTGATAACGTTACCCGTTCCTGCGGCGACAGAATCGTGATTCGAGGTTCGAGGATCGGTTGTTTGCAGCGAGTCGAAACGTTGGTCGAAGGCCAGACGGAAAGAGAGCGAAAGAAACGATCGAGTGCAGCGCGCAAGGTGCAACGCGTGCAACGCGTGCCACGCTGCGCCTCGACGTGCGACAGCTGTTTTCCGTTTTAAGCCGAGACGTTAAGCCCGTTTTTAATTCCGCGGTTGAACGCGTTTTCGGGACGCTCGACGATGACGATAATAACGCGAGCACCAGGGGTGAATCTTCCCCCTTCTCCTCCCTAACTAATTCCCCACTTTCTTTTTTCCCTGGGTACCCCTAAGACAGCCGGTCGAACCACGCAGCAATTTCTCGGTCGTTTCGCTCGCTCCACCCTGGAATTCCAACGAATAAATTTCACTCCTTCTTCCCAGCGAATATATTCACCGTTGTCCTTGGGTTATGAGGCAGGTGATCCCCGGCAACGATAACAAGGATTGATTCTATTTGCGACAGAGCTGAGAGTTCCGAGGGCTCAGTGCTATGGAGGACGAGGACTTCGGGTTCACCGAGAGGGACAAAGCTATCCTCGACAAGTTCCTGTTCCCCTCGAACGTCACTGTGGAGCACGGCCCCTCCTCAACTGCGGTGCGTTTCTGGAAAATTCACCTCAATTTTCGGAAATTGAGATCCGTTTTCTTGAAAATTCCAACCTTTAGATATTTTTTACGGATCTAGATGCATTTAAAATGATCATTCGAGTCTCCAGGATAATAACAGATTTATACAGTTTTTTTGGATTCACTATTTAGATGGAACACGAAGGTTCGCGTTTCTTTCGAACAAATGAAGCAAGTTAAACATTCATTTTCTGACGAAGCAAATTTCTTCAAAATATTGTCTCGCGATAAATATCGTCCAATAACAACATTACGCGGTACGTTTCAAAACATTGCGGAACGAGTCGGACTCGTGACTCACAAACATCCTGCGTATCTTTATGCGAATTCCCATTGTCAACGGACTAATTGCACATTTCTAATTCCAACAACTATACGAGAAAAAGATTCGAATGTGTGTAGTTTCAGTGTTTGAATTCCAGTTCTAAATTCCATGGAATTTTATTCCCTGAAAAGATCAAAGGGGGACTGCTTCCTGTTACGAACTTCGGATATTTAATGTCGAGGAACAATTCCCAGCTAGTCTTTGTGCATGGTCAGTAGTGTGACCAGTAAACAGTAGAAAAAGCCACGGAACGTCCGTCCGCGGGAAAAAAATGTCGGTGGTTACGGGCGGGCTGGGCTGGCCAACGGCCAGAGCGAAAGAGGGGTAAATTTTGAAATTCGTTAGGCGGGAGGAGAGATGGTTGGTGGGTCTGGATCGGTGATGACAGCGCCGTTATCCGGGGCGACCGAGGCCGGAAACGCCGTCCCTGAGCGGGCAGCGACCGCCTCTTCGTCCTCTCCGGCTTCCTCAGTCGTTTCCAACCCGCCGAACATACCGAACGTGGTCGAGTATCACCTGAAAGTGAAGCCTGGACAGACGCAGAGAGCCTGCCAGTTAGATAACAGTCCAGTGAGTACCGATCAACCTTGAGAGCCCATTATTCCATTAACCGATCGTCCGAGGTTCTCAAACCAACGTTCATTTCGCGATTCGATCAACATAGTCGCATCTTCGACTGTCTTCAACCGTTCCGCGATAATAACTAGCTTCGCTCGGCTCCGATAGCTCTACGGAGAATTCTATCAGACCAAAACGTTTTTCTAACGCAGAGAAGTCGGACCACGGACGAGATGAAGAAAGAGAAGAGCCCCGTGTCCTCCACCGACAAAAAGAAGGACCTCGTGTCGAGACTGTCCCGGTTATCCATCGACAACAACGTTTTCGAGGGCTCCACCGACCTGCCTCAGGTGTTCCAGGTATATATTTCGTTGTTTACCTTTTACCTGCTCCCGCTAGCCCGTTTAAAGCCCGCAGGTTCGGGGGATAGACATTCTTGTAATCTCTCCGAGCACACTCTGACGTCCTTCTCAACGGGACAATGGACCCCGTGTTTCCTTACTTTTCTACGAAACGAGCTACGATTTCTTACCTCCCACTCTGCCGGTCTCTGGGGCCCCTAAGGCCCACTCGAATTCTTCCGTTGGTAATCTCTGGCGATTTCTATGACAATTGCCTAATTTCTCTGTAAAATGCGTTACACTTTTTATCGTTACCTCTCCTGATCTCTAGTACCCTCGTACGGCCCACTCGAATTCTTTCTCAGGCGATCTCTCAATGCAAACTAACACCTTTCACTAGTCATTTCTATAACAATGGGTTCCTAATTTCTTTATAAAATGCGCCACACTTTTTACTGTCTTCTCGCTGTCTCCCTAAGGCCCATTCGAACACTTCCCTCTGACAATCTCTCGAAACTAATATCTTTTTCATCAACAATCTCCATGCAATGGGTACCGCAAAATACTCTATACTTTTTACCTTGCTACCTTTTCTAAGGCCCCTTATGGCCTAGTCGAACCCCTCCTCCTTCCTCGAAATATTTCCTAAATTCTCCACGGGCATACTTCCTGATGATGCAAATAGATTAAAATCAAAGTGGAAAGTGGGGCCCTTCCCCGGTAAGGCCCACTTTATTCCCGGCAATTTCCATGGCAATGGGCCTCATGTTTCCCAATTTCTCTACGAAAAATGCCTCCTACCATCCTGTCGCTGTGGGTCCTTTGGGGTCGACTGGGAACCCTTTTCCGTACAGTCTATAAAGGGCCCAAGGCCCCGCATAGGCTTAATTATCTACCTGAGCGAAGGCGCGCGTGGGAGACTAAAGGGGAGCTCTCTTTTCAGGTGAAATATTTGGGCTCGCATGACGCGAGGGGCCTCTGGGGCATCAAGCATACGAGGAGGCCCGTCGATAACATGGTAGCTGCCGCAAAGTCCTTACCGACCAACACCATGCTGCCTTTGATCAAGCTGATCGTCTCCCAAGAAGGCGTAGCTCTCCTGCCTCTCGAGAAACGGAAACAGGAGAGCAACTTCAGCAGGATGTACACCATAGAAACAATCTCCTACGGTGTCCAGGACCTCGTCTACACCAGGGTGTTCTCCATGATCGTGGTCAGGGAGACGGAGAACTTCAGGAGAGTCTCGCCATTCGAGTGCCATGGGTTCGTCTGCGAATCGAAGCATCACGCGAGACAGCTGACCTACGCGCTGGCCACTGCCTTCGAGATTTACTCGAGGACTGTCAAAGCGCAGGATAAAATGGCAGAGATGGCTGGCAATACCGCGAAAAAGAGGTTCGCTATCGATTTGAGGAGTCCCGAGGAGATGGAGGCTGACTTAGCCATGGACTCCGAGGCCTAGTTAGATTTAGTTTTTTTCCAATCGAGTTTTATCTCTTTGTTGATTCAGTTAAATTGTTTGACGACGAAAGGACCTCTCCTCGGAGGACTACACAGGGTACAGCGGGAGATGATTTATGTCTGTACACAGTATATTTGTAGGTTTAAGTTAGTTTGCGAGAAGCGTTGACACTTGAGTGGACTATCTTTGAACTAATAATTGTTTAATGTTGATGCAGTTATTTGGAGGCTTAGTTGGTCCTCTGTTATTGTACTGTGGTTCAAATTCTATTATTCCGTTATCTGTAGTTAATCATCAGAGAAATTTCTTTGTTTTCGTGGAATCATACACGACAAAAATGTTCTGATCAGTACGGCTGTAAAAGAAACCGTAGAACAAGAGGTTCAATTAACTCTCTGTTTATCTCGCCTCTAAATCCACTCGAGGGCAGATCATCGCGTAATTAGGCTAGCAGATGAAATCTGCTATTAACGATGCAAGCGATCACCAGATCGTGTGCATCCACGATTGTAAATAGAATTCACCGTTGTATAAAGTGAAATAGCATACACCGCGGAAATAAACGTGAAATCGTTGAAATCTGATACACTATTTCTGTTACGTTCGTTGTTCGATGTTTGAGTGTTTTAGTTTAGGCGATCGATCGTTAGGGGTTCGACCAGGCACCACGAATCGTATCTTCGAGTTGTACTTAAAAAAGATTCTGTTTCGAAAGAGGCTTGCCGTGAGATCGTGTGTGGGCAGCAAGGAAGGTTGATGACTGTTGATTGTTAATTATTTTATCGGCATTTAGAGGAGGCATAGGCACTGCCTATCCACGACATAATGGCTAGTTATCCAAAGATACCAGGTAGGGGGAAGGAGCCGAAGATCGCCGTTCGTTCTCGGTGACTTTCGCGTTTGCAAAAGGAAAACCAGATTGGATTATATCTCTAGCCGCTTTGTGTGTGTGCGTGTACGCGTGTGCTCTTTATCTTCGTCTTCGATTGTACAGTAGAGATCGTTTCTTTCTCTTCTCTTGCTCTCTCTCTCTCTCTCTCTACTTCTGTTATTTATTTCCGTCGTACCGCTTAAGTCAGCAAAACCAATATCGGTACATATCAGTTGTTGTAAATAAACGTCGAAGCGAGGCGCGTCGACGATCGACCGCCCACGCTCTCGTCACGCCTTAATCATTAGCAAAAGTGTTTGTTTTAGCCGTTAAGTCGCTTTAATTCAATCGCAAAATGATATCGTGTCGTTGAAAGAGACGACACGGTTATTCTCTCACCGGTTCTAGGCTTCTTGGGACACTTGTGTAACACTGTTAATCGCGCTCTAAGACTACTTACTTATTATTATCATAGTGATCCAATTGTCAGTATTAGCGAGCTGTATCGACACGCT
Organism: Lasioglossum lativentre; assembly: GCA_916610255.1. Taxonomy (NCBI): domain Eukaryota; kingdom Metazoa; phylum Arthropoda; class Insecta; order Hymenoptera; family Halictidae; genus Lasioglossum; species Lasioglossum lativentre. The sequence continues at coordinate 32,498,053 of OU744355.1, read as the reverse complement.
ACGTACAATAAATTTTTTACGGACACTTTAACCCATTTATTGCAACGCTCCAAACCTTAAGTATCTCGGCGGATTTACATAATATTACATTTACAATATATTGCACACTTTTTACACTCTCTTCCACTCTACGAACATTTTTTAGATTAATACTTAAATATTAGGCGAGCCAGCGCTCGATCGAGTTTTGGGCAAGCAGATTCGATTCATTAGGATCTCTCGCGATACACAGTCTAAATCGAGAACAATTTTCGTCGAGTATACAAATCACTGGCGTCGCGCCGATTTCTTCCTGTTCAGAATCCTGGAAGTCCTGGAGGGCGGTTTGCTGGAGATCGGCTCCACCGAATCCGATTCCTTGGTCGCCTGATCGGTGTCGTTCTCTTCCTCCTCCACCTCCTTGCCGATCGCCTCGTTCAAACTGTAGAAGCTCTCGGATTCCTCGCAGGGTATCGAGTTTTCCGTTCGCGTGCACACGAACGTCGCCTAACGGAACGAAATTTTATCGTCAACCATATTTCCAAACATTTCACTAGCACCTAGATTCATTTAAAATCAGAGACTTCGTTCTAGTTAGCTTTATCATAGAACGTTTCTACAGAAGCTAGTTGCCGCTTGAATGCCTGGAAAATGTTCTTTTTGATCCTAACTTATCCGGAAGTCTCTACCATAGCAATTTACTTCTACTCTCCAGCTAGACAAGCGTTAATCTCCGGTAGCTAATTGTCTCACCTGATTGAACACCGTCTCCGCGGGACAGATGAAGCTCCACCTGGTCGAGCCTCTAGCCTGAGGCATGCAGACGTGGAAAACCTGGCAATCGTTTTCCATGTCGGCATAGTATCCATAGATTCTGTCCTGGCAGGAGAAGTTGTCCACGATGTTCTCCCTGATCAGCGTCGCGTTATCCGGCAGCTCCAATCCTCCAGTTTTGTTCTGCTTTATGGTGATTCAAAATTAATTTAGATCTTAGCGTCTAGAGGCTTTTCCCGGGTCATCTACTATCCACTCAAACCAGTGCAATATTGAGAAGAATTAATGAAAAGAGTTGTTTCAATTGCCAGCAATCTTTGGTTGATTTTTTCTAATTTTCTGACTGGAAATGTCTCCTTATGGGAGATAGTCGACAGCGAACGGTCGATTATGTTTGACCCATATTCCAATGAGGCTGTGACAAACCTTGAATTCCGGAGCGGGTCGTCTCGACTTGGGTGGCTGCGGTAGCGCCAGAGCGACGGCGAACAGGCCCAAAAGGGTCACGATCAGGAACGATTTCGGAATCGTCATTTTGCCAAGATGTGCGAGCGATTCTCCGAAACCTGGTAAAGCTTGAAAAAGCGAGTACGGCGGTCGAGGGTCCTGAGAAGACTGATGATTCGATCCGCGGAAGGGTGTTATATAGCGGGCTGCGCCGTAAGGATCTTGAATATTGTATGAATGGCCGATTCTCGGTAGGCAGATATTAGTAAGTTCATCACGTTTGTTCTGCCAATGACCATCCAGACGTCCACATCATCCTCGAAGGCCCGATGCAAATTCCCCTCGATTCCGATGTGCCGAATGATACGTTCTGTCTCTCCCCCGTGCACCCACCATGAAATACCACGCCGCCCTGCTCGGTCTCGACCTTTATTACTTGATCATTCACCGATCGTACAGCACACCGCCATTCAAACCGAGGATCTGGCCAGGTGGCCCGGATGGCCACGAGGAGTACTCGCTCGTTGGTTTCATCGAAGAGGATTCATTTGCTGAGCGAGACAAAGGGCCATTAACATGCCCCTAAGTTTCTGCGTCCGGTCAAACTCCGGAACAGCTAGCTACCCTCCGATGATTGTGGGTACGTTGTAGAAATCGATATTTTCCTCAACTTTTAGCTAAAAATCATCTACATCGGAGGGTAGATAGCTATTCTGCAGTTTCACCCCGCCCTCCGTCGAGCGCGAGGAATTATTTCTGAAAGGAATCGGGTGCGGCGGAGAGTACTCTCTATGAATAACCCGAGGACGTGCTCGACGGCCCGAAGGTCGGATGCAAATCGCGCGCTGGAATCGAAATAAACCCCCGGACCGCACAGAGTGATTGAAATTCGTTAGCCGATCGAGAAAAAGCTGGAGGCGCGCGAGCCACACCGCGATCAAACTCTATAAACGAGTCATAGCATGGCGGAAGGATATTTCGACGGCTTCTTCCCACGAATTCCGAGTGATCTTGACGACCAGACACGGTGGTCCGGTTGGCCCCGGTCCAATCCGAGCCACGAAAAGAGGTTTCGCCCGGCAAGCCGAGGGCAACCTCTCGTCTCTCTACCGCGTCGGGTTTTAAGGCCGAGCCGCGGTCATCGCCGATTCTTCGACCGGTGAATACTTAACAGTTCTACCATGGGGTTACGAAACCTTTCCCTGCGCCTCCTGGTCATTGACCATGGGTCTCACGAAAAATCGCTATCGTGATATACTCGCTCGCGTCACCTCGAGCATGAGTAATAATCGTCTTACATACTGGTCACCGGCTTCCTTCTGTCCGGCAGATTGATTAATGTTTTTGGGGTTTTCTGGATCGAGCTACCAACCATTTATACTTCTTCCCATTTCCTAAATAAATGATCCGCTTTCTTTGGGATCCCTTCATTATCAATATTTTATCCACTAGAAATATTTATTTTTAATGATTTATTTTTTTAATGATCCACGGCTGAATACTGATCGGAACTGTTTCAATGAAATTTATGTAGATCAATGTAACCCTTCTCGCGGAGGGTTGGGAATCGTTCTCAGAGGATGCGGTCCATCATTTGCGCGGCAGCAATGGCGGAAACGGCGCCGTTGATTTCCGAGAAACAGGGATGTAATAAAAATGATAGTTCATGGATCTGCGGCCGGTATTTCCACGGATCGTATCAGGGGAAAACGAGGCGCGAGAGGAACGTGGGAGAGCGATCAACGAGCAAATCTTCTGGTGCGTTTATCGCTCGATCGCGTTCCCGGCGCGGCGAGGTGAACAGCCCGAAAGTATCGGCGCTCGTTGGAAATTCCATTCGCATTTCCCTGCGCGGCCGGGCCACGAGGAATACAAACGTTTCTCGATCGCTTCGGGCTGGTCCACATGATCCACGGAGAGAGAAGGTCGACGGTTGATTCGGCTGACTTTCGCGGTGGCGTCGCGATCACGCCTGTTGTTTCTTATTCACCGTCGATAAATCGACGATCTACGGTCTCCTCGCGCTGAATGCTGAATACGGTTCGCTTCTCGATCGAGTCGGGTGGTTTATTATAAAAACAAATTTATTACTTGTACGTTCCTTACAGGTGATTAAATTAACGATTAAATTACAACAAACATGGGGCGAATAAATTAACAAAATTTGGCAGGAATGCAGCGTAGGGGGAGGGATGCGCGACAAACAGGCGCGCAAAGTGGACTTTGGTACGCGAGGACGATCGCTTTGATTTGTTAACGCGTTCACTGCAGCGTGAACCGATTAGGCTTGATACAATTCATCCTCCACCTTTGACACAGTTACCTTAAATCTCAATATAATAAAATTAAAGAATCTCTCCAATAAACATTAATAATTTTTGGTCGGCAGTCGACGCGCTAACAATGACGAAGGCGAGATAAATAAAAACAAATAAATAATTAAACATAAATAGAACGACGCGTAGAACAATTAACTAGAAACCTGAGCAAGACGCGTTCGGTCGCTTCTCTTTCCGACGTCGCGGTCGGAGCACGTCGATGCTATTCTACTATTTGGTTTTGGGAACGTGGGCGGAGTAAGCGAGATTCTGAGGAGAACGGACCGAGGATCGTCCCCAGTAGCTGTGATCATGATCGTGATCGTGATCGTGATCATCGTGCTCGTAGTGGTGCTGGTGTTGCGCGTGCTCGTAGTAGACCACTTTCGGCGGATGCTGTTTCTTCAGGTCCAGCCACAGCCTGACCATGTTGGCGATAAAGCTGATGAACGAGAGGGTGACTATCTTCACTTGGAAGTGGGCGCCGAGCAACTGCAGCAGCAGGCCCAACTTCGCTTTCAACAGCATCGCCAGGCCGAGCAGCTTCTGCAGCTGCTTCTGCTTCTTCTTGCCGAACTTCTTCCTTCGTCCTTCCACTGCAACAAATTGTAGAATAGTATTAGCATCAACCATAGCCTGGGCCAAGCAGATTTATATCTGTGCCGGATCCTGATTTTAAAATTTCGAGTCTGGATCCTCTAAATATCTAAGCCTGAAGATTCGCATAAAATCGATGACGACACGTGACCAGGATGTTTACAGCACCGATTTGTGCAACCCCGTAGAACTTTCATTCATTTCTCTTCTTTGCAATTGCGGACACGTGTGTTGAACTACCGTCACTGTAAATTGAATCGCTAATCAAAAGACAAACTTGCACATGAACACTTAGACGCTTATCAAGAAAAGCGTGTCAGCTAACTTCAACCTATCTTCGTATCTACATTTATCTTCGTTGACTATTGAGAGGGTTATCGATCTTTGCAAGCATGAACACTTTTCTTTAACACGTAGATTTCTTATCGACGCCTTTGGAGAAGAGTCAATTAATTAGAGATGTTAAGCAGATATAATGCTTCATTGGAAGAAGCTGACGCAAACTTCATTTTATTACCGCAGGAAATTACGAGGAAGCCTTGACCGCTGCCAATGGGTCAAGGACACCGTTGACCTCGGGATAGAAGAACTACGAATACCGGACTGAAGAGGTCTTCGACGAAAAAGGCACCACCGCCCGATTTGTCGAGGCAATTAATTCAAGTTTTCAGCTGATCCAGTCGCGTGACCCAGAAACCTTTCTTTGTGATTTCTTTCGGCACGATGTATGTATGTAGCTTTCTTAAAAATGAGTCACGAATGTTTCGACGATAACCTGGTTCGCGACCCTGATATCTAGATAGACGGGGAGAGGGGATCGTTTCGGTGGTTTCAGCGACGCATCATAAACGATCGGGTGAACCACCTAGAGCTCGGCTGCTCGGGAATTGTTCAATTTTCTGGCGGTTTGCTCGGAAAGATAGCGACCATAACGAGCTTTGGTACCGTTAACGTCGATTTGCCCAACCCGCGGCATTAAACCACCGTCTATGCGTATAGGCACAAAATGGGAGAAGTTGGTGACATATCGGATGTTGAATTTCAACCGATCGCCGGTGACCTAAAGACACGCATTTGCTCACCCGTGGAAAAACCACTCAATTGGACAAACAACCAATTGTCTTTCCCTAAGCAAACGTGTCCGATATGTTCAAACACCGTCGTACCGGTTCGTCTATTTGCTTTCGAATCTTTCAAACTTCACGACCGACAAACCTCTGCTTCTCAGTTTTTCTCTTTCCCTGCTTTACTCGCATAATCGTCCCGCTCGCTGCTCTTTCATAAAAACGTATCCGAGTAGTACGCTGCCGGTTCATTCATCGGCTGACTTGTTCGATTCGGTGCCCATTTCGATGCACTTTCCATTCAACAAAAATTTGCAAAATCTGACAGCCCTCCGAAGCATTGTTTCTTAAAATTTTGTAAATCTAAGTCTTCGCACTATCCAAATCAAATTCGAGACTTATCAAAGAAAAGAATCGAAGTGATCGAACGGTCTTCAAAGAATCCCGTAACCCAATTGGGGCCGGTTCCGATAAAGCCCGAGCGGGTTCAAGGCCGGTAAAAGTCGAGGATTTTTATGTCACTGCTATGGGAGAGATTGACGGTCGCTACACGTGTCTCGTATTAGAAATCCGATCTCCTACGCGCCTCGCTCGATTAATCGAACGATCAGCTGTCGCGGTTCGAGGAATCGCGCACCTGTTGCCGTACGGTCTAGATCAGTCATGCTCAACGTTATTTTTTCTCGGGCCACATAGATATGAATAAATAACGCACGCGTGATCATAAAAATTTGTGAGACGTTTAAAAAATTACCTAACAACGAATGCAAGTGTTTAGGGCCGCGGATTGAGTATGGCAGGTCTAGATTCTCACCTTGATCGCCAGCTTGGTCTTCGGGGTCCTCTTTCTCGGGATTTTGGACGGTATCGATGACCTCCGCGACGAAGTTTCCGGTCTGCTCGATGACCGCACTGAGCGGAGGGTCGCTCATTTTTCCGGCCACCTGCAGTTCAGCGTGATCAAGGTCCCTGGCCAATCGGGTCTTCAAGCAATCCATAGTATTGTCCTCGAACACGCAATTGAAGGCACTGTCTTTGTCCTCTTTCTTCTGGATCGGTTCACAGTGGGCGCTGAGGGCCAGGCCCAGGGCCAGTAAAATGGACACGGTTATCCTCATGGTCCTAACTCTGAGAGAATACTATCACTGTCACCACGCGAATTCACGGGCCTCTAGGCTTCCTGTTCTCCACCCTTGACTCGGTTTCCCTCGAGTTCGTCGCCTTCCGCTTTTTATATCCTTGGACCGCGTGTCACGGGCGGAAAGTGGTTGTGGAAGGCAGACTGGTCGAACATATACGAGAGTCTAACCCCTTCCTTCTGGACTTCCGCCAATCAAGTAGGTCCTGTTTCATGTGAGCACCGACCGGCATCCCCCCACTGCCGATGCTTTTCGTGGGCACACATCGTTGACGGGAATTCTGAACGCCTCTTCGGGGCCCAGACCAGGTAGTTGGGCCCACGGACCACTCTCAGCTATTCTAGCGGACGCCTCTGCACCCAGGGAGGAACCACGGCCTTCCAAAAATACCAGACCTAACGTCAAGGTAAGTCCACTGACCGTTGACCCGATTAACCCGACGCATTGAAGAACCACTCAGAAACATAACTGCAAAACGGAGCCTAACAATTTAATCATTTAATCCGCTTCTTTAGAATCATTAGTCTTCGTTTAACTAGTACAACTCCTTGTAAACTCCTCGTTTAAAAATACCAAAAAAAATTTCTGTCACCTAAGAATTTGCCTAATCGCGCTCGGTAGAAGGTTAATCTCCGTAGATCATCATTTCCCATAGCTGAAATTATAGGTTTCCCCATAGCTTAGAGTCTCAAAAATCCTAGACTCGGTCATGGTCCCGACTATGATCGATAATAAACGATCCATAGATCTAACGGGTCGCGTCGCCCACGGAAAATTCACCGTGTGTTAACCCCTTAACCTACAATTACGGGCATAGCCCGTAGTACAATGGTCGGGCCAAACGTAAATATTACGGGCATAGCCCGTAGTACAATGGTCGGGCCAAACGTAAATATTACGGGCATAGCCCGTAGTACAATGATCGGGCCAAACGTAAATATAAATAATAAAACGTAAACGTTTTCGGCCCAAAATTCTCGAACGTAAATCGTAGGTTAAGGGGTTAATTAGCGACTGATTGACCAAGTTTCAGTTAATTACGGATCGCGGTGAGAATCGATAGGCGCCGATCGAGAAAATCCGTTCGAAATGAATTTTTTATGGCGCGTCCGAGGCATCTTTTTTCCACGCCGAAAGAGGGAAAAAAATAATGGATTTAGGATCGTGCGCGTGTAACTTGGCACGCGTGTTGGTCACGTACGTGGACCGGCGACAGAAATTCCGCTTGGAACTACCACGGGATGCTAATACAACCTAATTCCGGGCATCTTTATCGTTATTTAAGGAACGAGGAGGCACGGAATCGTAGTGAAATCGTTGCTTTCCAAACTGCCGCCGCCCAGATAAAAAATAACAGGCATTTTTTCGGCGGATTCGTCACCGATTGTTTATTAATAGGACTTTCGCTTGCTCTCGCTGGTCTGCAAAATTTACCGGGGGCAACTTCTCACGTAACTCGATTACGACAGGTACTTCGATACGAAAAATAGCAACAGGTCAATTTTGGCCTATTAATATTTAGGCTGAAAGCTATTCCGCGAATTAGCTCGGTCTCTCTCGAGTCTGCGGTTCTCGAAAATTGCCTTGTCTTTTCACCGGTCAAACTAGCTTTTTTGCAGAACGAGTTTCGCTCGGTGCTCATGGGTCCGACGTTAGAACGATGAGCACCGAAAACGTGTCACGTGAACCATCGAGCATTCCTCGGTCTTTATCAATTTCATCAAACGCACGGTTCCCGAAAAACAAGGAAACTATGTCGCAATTAATTTCCTTGGAAAAAATTGTCTCGGATATATTTTATTGCACTTGCTATTTTTTAGCGCTACACCTACTACGGTGAAACGACCGGTTTTATATTTTACAATAATGGCAGTTATAAAAATTCATTTTCGGATTACCCAGCCATCGGGATAATAAAATTGGTTGCTGATTGGATTAATTATCTACTTTTAATAATCGTATTTTGATACATGAATGGTAGAACAGATCTCTCAAGACCAGTACCACAGGAAAGAGTACCCTTTCAGCCGACTCTCCTCCGTCCCATTAACTCCACGTACGAACGAAATGTTAGGTTGATGACCGAATTCGTTCGACAGGTACTTCACCTGTGTATCGACACCATTCTCACTTTGTGCTCGATAGCTACCGTCCTTCGCACCACTTCTGAACCCATCTTCGTGGTGCTCGTGAGACGTGATACTGTAGTTGAAGCGGTAGAAGACATCGCTTCCTTCCTTTTGAGGGAATTTGCTCGTTGCATTTGAGCTGTTCCTTGTGGATACATCTAGGAGGCTCTTTCCTCTTCTTAGGTTTGAAGAGTCCTTAGGATCTTCTGGGATTTTGTTCCTTTCTTGAAGCATCTCTTTCGATGGTACTCCACCTGCAAAATTAACGATTGTATAAATAAATAATAAATAATTGTCCAAATATTATGCAATAGAAGTGAAATGAAAGTATTCTCTTTTAATCATTCCAAAAAATCCAAGATAATGCTACAACATGTACCAGGTTTTGCATTTGCAGTCATCTTTTCCAAAATAGGTCCCAATTTTGGTCTATCAGTTGACGCACCAGCTGTCGAAGCAGGTCTTACGCTGTCAGTTGCATTGTTTCCTATTTCTGGGATCTTGCATCCCCCACAGGCCTTTGACACAGCCTCCACCAGCTTCTTCGCAGCTTCCGGTCTGTCCTTGAATATCTCCAACGCATCCTTCACTTGTTACATCAACATTCCAACAGATTAGTGAAAGTTAAAAGAATGTAGGCGATTGATAATAATTTGTGGACTCACGGGAGGCGATCTTCCTGTTCCTCATTCTGGTGATAATGAAGTTGTCGTCCTTATCAGTAGCATAAGCCGTCTCGTGGTACACACCGTCCGCTGTTATGAATCCGTATTCCCCTGTGACGAGCCCCTCAGCATCTCATGAAATAAACATTCATCAGTATTGTATTTTAACCATCTTGTCTTGCCAATGTTCTCCCGAATAGAATTTACACTTTCTCACCTTTCTTTTCAAACCGGTGCTGAAAATCGGTGATATTGAACGAGAACTGATAAGGCCGGTCATCCACATTCTCATCCCCAATCGCAAAACTCCCCCAAAAGACACAGCAAATAAGATACAGAACCTCGCCAATCATTTTGCAGAACGATTCAACGTAGATGTTCGCAACAGAGTATCACGATACCGAATGAAGAGGACGTTCGATCTTCGAACGTTGAACGGTGACGCAACGTGAAACGATAAAAATATTTTCCCGCTGCGAGGGAGAAGACGAGGAAACCGTGGAATCTGCATCGCGGGAAAAAAGATCTGCAAAGCCGGACGAGAGGATTACAGACGCTCGCTTTCACGTGTCCCGCGACTTCGAATAATTGCACAGCGACTCGGGGAACAGTCGTAAATCGCGGAACCTCGCGGTGGGCCAGTTGAGAGGAGTGCTTGTTCACGGCGTCGTAAAGCCCGGGTCATTTGTTTGAACCTCCTTCGAGGATCGCTCGTCTTAAATGATCTCAGCGTGCACGTACAGGCTGTAAATAATCGACAACAAAACATAACTGCACCGAAGATCCCTCGCCATTTTCGAATCCCAAGGTAGACTTTCGAGAAAAATTACTCCGTCTTCGTTTTTTCCTTGTTTTATCTTCCTTTATATGCGAGAACGTTCTCCTTGAATTTTCGAACAATTTTAGTAGCATTTTTCTGATTCGTTTTTGAACGATTTCATTGTCGCAATACATTCCACGTGTTTGATCGATTCCTCCTGTATCGAAGTGTTACCATCTACAGAATGATCATTACCGCGATCCTCCAACGATCTGTCTATTGTAACCACTGAGTTATTAGATTCACCGTGTCCTAGAGATTTTTCTCCGGCGATAGAGGCTCGTAATAAATCGAGGGTCACTATAAGTCTGAGGTAATCTAACACAGGAATCGATGTTCATAATGTCAGCGTTATTTCTAAGGAATAGATGAATCTCGGTGAAGGGAGGCTGAGCGCTCATAAACAAGAGATAGAACGGACAGAAGTAATAAATGCATCCAATTAACATCGTTAAAGGCTATGACGTCTCCGTCGCGTAAAAAAATTCAAGGATCATTTCCGTAGAAGAGATCATCGACGTTAGTCGAAACGATTCTTAATCGATTGCACTTAATCTGCTGACGTTACCGCCACTCAATTCGGAGACTCCATTTAATTATGCTTAGAACATCGAGAGGAGATCATCGACAATTCAGAGACAACGTTTAATCAATCGCACTTGGAACATCGAGAAGAGATTCAAAAGCAACGTTAGCACGATCCAGCGGCGGCGACTTAATTAGAAAGCCGGCGGTTAATCGATTTCTGTAAAAGCGGAATGCTTGCACGTTGGCGGCGATCTAAGGCATACAAAGATTAGGCTCGATTCGCCAGGTACGCGGCGTGCATCGTGCATTTTGTAGTTTAGAAAACGGTACAGCGTGACGACTCGAGGGGAGAGCTGTCGATACAGGATCGATGGCGGTCCGCATACTAACTCGATCTACAATGTATGTAAGTACAATCGGTAGGTGGGTTTCTGGCACGTATACGCAGCGCGAATATCGAGGCCTCGGACAACAGAACTTCGGGCGTCGCGTCGCGTCGCGTCGTGGGCGGACGTTTTGTCACGTGCGTCTAACGTCGATCCAAATGCGACAGTAACGATCGCGCGCTCGGTTCCATCGTTTCCTCGAAAAACGCCGCTCCACTTTTTTCCTTTTCGCGACTCGATCGCGTAATTCCCGAGAAAACGTGTGGAATTTTTTTCTGCGGCGGGGTACCACAGCCCAACGAAATCGACGCCGGGATCGTACAAATTTCGATTTCGACGTTGAATTAAACGGCCGAGAAAAGGGAAACCGGCACGGACGCGGAGCCGATCGCCGCAGAATCTGGACCAAAATGCCGTTACACCGGCGCCTAAGTGGGTCACTAAATATCTACGTCTCGCGTCCCGTTCCAGGAAACCCGTATCATTTCGTCGATTATTACGTGGAGCATCGTAACATTGTTGATCAACCGTATATTTCCGTGGCGCAGTTACAAATCGTACAAAAATTCGTCGTCGATCGTCCGGTATCGCAACCACTGTTCCTTCCCCCGACGAATTAAGCAACAACACAGCTTCGCAACTAATGGATAAGAAGATACACGGATCAGTTCGTTAAACGGCTGTTTCCGGGATCGACGTTGTTCATCTTCCCAGCAAACCCTCGTCGTCGTCTTCCGGTTGATGATAACTGTCATAATAGTGTTCGTGGTATTCAGGTTTATGGACCACGACCACCTCCGAGGTTTGCGACTTCTTCAACATGTTGTACAGGATTATCAGCAGCGCTAGTTTTCCCACGACTAGGCTACGCAGCAAGCTGAACTTTATCGAGGCGAGAGTGGCTGGCAGCATCAGTATCTGGAAATTTGAGGAATTAGCTACTTTTGAAATTGCTGTATGCCATTATCGATCTTTAAATTTATCTAATCCTTCTGCTGTCTTCAATCTGACCCACTCATTTTTGTCCTAAACGCACTACATCCAATCAACTAATGACATTTCTATTTTAATTTTACAGCAGAGCAGCTTCCGGCCGGCGAAATCAATTACTTCCATATTTCAGTTTCTAATTGATCCGTTCCACAAATATTTCTCTTACGAAGCACTCGGGAATTTAATGGAAATCATATATAGATTGACTTTCTTTTTGCGATATAGTGATCGTCACACCGTATAGCGTTCGATGTTAGCGCAACGACTGCGTTAACACTAGAATTACCAGACCAATTAAATTGACCCAGATTATATTTCCTACTTCACGAATACCGAAACTATAAAGATCCTTCTGTGGAGAATATCTCGAGAATTCATTTGTTGCAGTTTTTCTAACGAATTAGGGCCAGTCCGACTGCTGATTGCATCCGGCACTAAATTGAGAATGGCATCGCACCTGCATGAGCAAGGGGGCCATCATCATCGCGGATCCGATCTTGCTCAAAATACCTTTGAACTTCAATCTTTCTTCGCCCCTCTGCTCCACCTCGTTCTCTGAAAGAAAAGGCTCTGGATCGTAACAGCATCGTCTTAATTGTACTGGTGCAAAAGTTCGTGTCCGATTTCGTATTACCTACGATTATATTTCATAATTTTTAAAATGATAAATTGTTTTAATATTTCAGGTGGTGCGTTGTAAAGTGTTAAAATGGAACAAGTAATCGGGCACGAACTGTTGCACTGGCCAAATAAAATTGAGATGCTCAAGACGTGTCTCACCTGTTAACAGAGTTGACATTCGTACGACGATAGTGGTCTCGTTGTCCGCGAGGCGGAACCTGATCCCTCGAGATATATCGAATTGCAGGGTCTCGTTCGAGTTCGCAAAATCCTTTTGATCCTGATCGCCCGTGACAAATTTGTTGGCCGCGATTGCGAAACAGAGCCACCAGATTAGCGTTTCTGGTCCGTTCATAGCTTCGACTTTCAAAAATCTACAAACCGAGATCGAGTCGAGGTGCACTCGCTTTTAGGCTGAATCGATCAGAGCCGAGCAGCTTCTGTACCGCTCGCCGCGTTTCCCATCGCACTTAAATCAATTTCCCTCGCCAATCGAGCTCCTAATCAAAATATCATGGACCGTTACCGACAGGATCACGCGTGACGAGTAATTCCCATGTACTTATCACTTTTTTCTCCCTCACTTCCGGCGACAGTGTGGATCCGCGACGATCGCACGGACCATTTGCCCCGGTGTCAACGCTGCCATGCACTCGCGGGATTATCGATTAGGTGTATATTAGACGAACGAGGAACAGGAAGCTGGTCGGTTGCCGCTCTTCAGACTACTGACCGATCTGCCGAGCGGAGAGCAGACATTTTTTCCTTTTTTTTCCTCTAAGCGTACCCCACTAAGCCGGGAAACTGGGTCTGTGCAGTCTGTCGATTCAATTCATACCCGTAGAATGCGCACACGCGGTTGGCTGCGTGCTTCTGCGTGATCACCGGACCTTGACGCGCGGAAAATTCAATGTTTTAACTCCTGCGAGCTCCTGCGAGCACTAACGGAAGCTCCGAGAAATCGTGGATCCACTGGTTTCGACGTCAGAATTATCCCCGAGCTCTTCTTCAGTTTCGAAGATCTCGACCAGCCTGAAAGTCTGGGACGAAGCTGACAGGACAACAGTGAGTGGCGATTGATTTGTTTTAATAAATAACTTACGACGGTGTACATCGATCCATAAATAATTCGGCGTCGATTCTTACATGCTACTGGTAACTGAGGTATACGGTTATTCTTTAACCCTTTCGTTCCTGAGACGCTTATCAATACTCGCGCATATAAAAATAATACTATTATTTAAGATACGTAGCCGCCGCGCGTCTAACCTGGGAACGAAAGGATCGAACTAAGTCGACTTAATCTACGAATTTGGTTCTACGCTTTGACCCAGCGGTTCAGGAATTATGTTAACCCTCCGAGCTCGAACGGAGACTGTGGGGAGTCACCGAAAATTGTCATAACAGTGCTAAATATGTATTAACCCCCTCGCGTGATATTACAGGTTTGACTCGTCATGGGATTCTTGAAGTTATGACGTTCATCTTGACATAAATCTTTTATGCAATTCATACGTATTGGTCCAGAAGAGCAATAGTGTTGCACTGCTATCTTTTTGAAAATTATGCCAGATTGACTCGGCCACTTATGGTCAGTAATTAGAAGTTTACAGAGGCCGCGACGGGGTTATGGTCTGAGAAGATACGCACAAATTCACTTGCATCGTCTAGCAAACGTTCCGCATCCGTTACAATTTCTGTACAATTTCAGATTCCGAACTTAAAATAGTTTCGAGCGCAAAGGGTCAAGTTCCCCGGACTTGGGGCCGATGTTTAAATTGGTCTAAAATCGTGGCTAGTGTTTCTACAGTTCCTTTGGTTCGCGATAAATGCCTTCGGAAGCCGAGAAAGTCCTCGTGTCTCCGATGATCGGTGTACACGGAAAGAAAACCGCAGCGGCCAGCCCATCGCTGTCCATTCCCGATGGAAAAAACGGACGATAAAGAAAAGGAACTACCAGGATATGCGATAGCCTGGTTCCGTTTGTGGTCGTCGTCGATGGAACAGTTTCTCATCTGCAGTAGGGCGGGCAGGCTTATTATTATCCTCTGTAATAATAATGATCGTCGTTTTCTGGACCGCTGTGCGGCATCCAGCCGCTGTACGCGTGATTCTGCCCGAAAGGAGGAGAGTTATGCACGTGCACGTGGATCGGCTGCTGCGATGCGTTCTGATGCCAGCCGGATGTGAACTTTGCTATTATGGTACTCAGCTTCAGCACCAGCAGGGCCACACCTGCAACGAAATTCATGTTAATTACATTTAACAACTACGACCTTAAACCTATAAATATTCAGTAACGATTGGCAATCCTTTTCACGTTGTACAAAATTAGATCTCGTAAAAGTAAAAAGAATAGAATAATTTTTCTCTGTACTTGTTTCATACACTTTCTCTGCTGTTTAGTTTATGGAGTTAATCGATGCGCCAAATGGCCGGCTCATTTAATACCGTGCAGTTCACCGTGTACGGAGAGGTTTCCGGCCGAGTGGACACACGATGACAATACTAATCAAACAATAAAGAAAGTGGGTCCACCGGTAAAATTCGGCAGTACGTTTTCAAACTTGTGAACCATGGACAGACATTATCGATAAATGGGGACGATGTCTCCTAATTGTGTATGCACCTAGTGTACATACCAAACTCGCACCGTTATCTCTCCGCGCAAGGGAACAATGCTCCATAATTCGTTCTTACCGATGAGCAGTCCTTTCAGCGAGATCACCGTCAACACTGTGAGCATTGTCATCATCACTCCCATTTTGTACACCATCGGCATCAGCATGAATTGTATGCGCTTCACACCGAACGTTCTCGCTTGTCTGGACGACTCTGAATAATCACAAAAATTCATTAACATCCTTGCAATCAACGATTCACATATGTTCATCAATCGAATACGCGTGCTTATCGATCGTGTGTTCGATTATTCGAAATTAGAAGGCATCAACGAGTAACTAAAAATTTCTGTCTCTAATTTATTTCGTATAATTTTAATCCCGCTGATCTCCTCAGACCTGCTACAGTAAAATCTCCATTCAACCATTTAATGCTACTTTTCATTGTTGTACGATGGATTAATCTGGGGTATAAAATGATCGACGGATCAGCAGGATAAAATCACCAAATTCCGCAAACCCAGTGCCAAAAAGGTGCATTATAATATTTCGCACTCACCTTGACCTTCACCCTCATCGATTAATCCATCCAAGAACTCCCTGACCACTACAACATCAGGATCGACGCCGTCCTTGGAAATGGGCAAAAGCTTGGTGACTTTGTCTTGCAGATGTTGGCCGTGGTCCAGCGTGTCGGCTAGCACGGTCTCGATGCATTTCGAAAAAGTAGCCGCGAGCAGCAGGCACGCGAGCGTGCAACCAATCGGCCGCATTATCGAACCGGTTGCTTCTCGATCACGTGACCGTGCTCATCGACGGAGCGGGCACCGGTGCACTCGGCGAGGATGCAACTTGATGCAACGGGTGCAGCAGCGACGGGCACACTTCGATTCACTCTTGAATTTCGGCGGAGGAACCACACGGAAATCGCGCGCGACGTGTTAATCGGGGCCGCACGAGTCGCCGTATGATTCGGACGAGCGGCCACGGCGCCGTTCCGACTTAAAAGAGGATCGAGAGACGTGTGCGCGGTAGATCTGCGCGCCGCGCCGCCTCGAATTCACTCCTGCCCGGCAATTTCGTTGGCGGGACGGGAAGAACGCTTGAAACACTTTTCGAGCTCTGGCCCATCGAATGGCGTTAGAGCCCGACAACCGCCTCGCTGCCTTTCGAGGCATTCGTGCCTTTTTCACGCGATCGTCCACCAATTCACTCCGTTTCCACGATGCCATCAAAAAATACACCGTCACCAGAAATACATCGAAATAACGTAGTAAAACGAAATACAGCACAGACTGAAAAATATGAACCGGGCGAAGGGTCACTAATGTAGAGCATAAAGCCCCAGAAAATGGTTCGAATGGATTGTTCCACTCTCCGCCTTCCTTTCGTATATCCGTCGATTGCACGGCGTCCCACTTTCGGTATCACTGTCACGGTCACTGTCCCGCAATCATCGGAATTACCCGACGGCGCGGTAACACATCGCTCTAAGATCCTCTCGACGAATGATCCATCGCAACACGAGCGATAGATGAAAAAGCCTGCAATAATAGCCAGACGATCGCGTACTCCTTTGGTTAAATGCGTTTTTAATCGGCCCGCGACCTGTTAATTAGAAGCGATCCGCTTCCTCGACGGGGCTAACGCGACTGGCTCTCGTAATCTCGACGTAATTGCACCGACTAATGACTTTCCCAGCGAGTCAACCGCCGACTGACCTCTTAACGCGCCGTTCTAAAGATCATTAACGCGGCGACCGGCGAACCGGCATCCACCGAAATCCTGCAACGCCGAGGCAATTTAATTAACAAAGTTAAAATGAGAAGCTAAAATGTTACACGGTGTCGTTTAAATTGTACACCCTTTCTGATCCTGAAAATCGTGAGGACCAGACTGTGGATTTTATGAATTTATTGGAAAAACAGTCCAAGGACGTCGATATATCAGTTTATTGAATGTAACATAATGGTCGAACAATTGTCCGAGGCCTCGGCCGCACGAAATTTCCCCATCGAAACCGAGAGCGTCGTAAAGTCTCAGTTGAACGGCGCGAGACAGTCGCACTTTCGATGGTGGTTATGGCTAGGAATCATTGCCGAGCCGTTGTGAATGCGGCTTAAAGGGACGAGCCTACCGCATACCGGATAAAAGGAAGAAACGCGGTACAGGTTTACTGCGTCGGCTTTGCTCGGTGAACGAAGTGGGAAGACGAGAGAAGGAAACGAAGAACGAACATCCGTGACCATCTTGGAAAATAATGCGCGTCGTAAAAATTCTTTACCCTCGCCGTCGAGCCGCGTTAGTCTGTGCTCTTCTCTTTGCTCTTCTCTTTGCTCTCTCTCTCTCTGTGTCTCTCTCTCTGGCCGTCCCTCTAGTCTCGATTCCCTCAAGGACTAAAAATACAACCCCTTGCACCCAGAACCAGCCGTATCGAGGACGAACCTGAAACCCTGCCTCCTGCACTGTGTTCGCGCTGTATCTTCTCTCCGCCGACTGCTTCTTCTTCTCCTGCCCCTTCCACCCCGAACGCTGTCTTCTTGCTCACTTTTCCATGCAACGAGAGTACAAAACGCGGCGAACGCTTTAATGGCTCGTCCGAGGAATCGCGAAGGGAACATCGTAACATAACATAAGAAAACCATGATCGCGAAATGCGACGTCGCTTCAGGTTTGGAAAGAATTTTTAGTCGACGTGCAGCCGTCTCCGACCTTGTTGCTCCCCTTTCTTGTTATAAACGATCGGCTAGAATACATCGTTTTAGGGAAATTACAGAAATATTTGTGTAATGGCGTTTGCAATAGAATTAATGCTTCAGGGATGAACAGGATTTTTGGGGGATATTCAAACAGTCTCTGACCTTTTCCGATGGTACCAGGATGATTGTCTCCGACCCAGTTCGCTTCTTGCTTCTTCCTTTAAATGCTCGGCAACAACACACAATTACAGAGGAATTACGGAAATGTCCATGCAGCTGTGTTTTGTATCAAGGCTTCGGAAGTGAAACGAATTCATAGCTGAGATTCCAACAGCTGCTAACCCTTATCCGACAAATGCAGGGTCACGTTCGACCCAGTTACGTTCGGAGCTCGGTGCAAACGATCGGTAAGAGCACGTTATTACGGAGCAATCTTGAAAATATGTGCTGTACTCGAAACTGGAAAAACAGTAAACCCAGACCAAAAAGTGGACAACTTAGAAAATACATTACGAGGATATTGCATATAACGTACATAATCTGAAGAAGAAATCACTCTTCACCATCAATTAAATCTACCTCTGTTCTCCGGTTCTCCAGCTGAAACTGCTCGTTCTCCAAGATCTCCGCGGCTTCTGCAACGGTAGCTGGACCAGATCATCGTCACAGGTTTCCTATTGCATCGAAATCCTGAAGAATGCAGTCGAAGTAAGTGCATCGGTCAATCGTTGAAGTCGCGAGAATCCCGATTCCTTGTATCGATAACGGCGCGGCGTCCCGATGGCCGCCGTGTATTCCTCGACTTCGGGGACCAGTTTTTCCGCGCGGATCGTGTTCCAGGCGATGTATGTCGAGCCTGGAAGACGATGCACCGTGGACCCGAAGAATGAAGGACAAACGACCGTGGTGGTTTGAATAGCGCGCGAGGGATATCCGGCGCGAAGGGGAGTGCCCGGTTATTTTCCTGAACGCAGTGTTGCTATCCAAGGTTAATTGGCTCGTTACGGTGTTAGCCGCGAGGGGCGACATTAGAGGCTTTGCTCTGGTAGCTGTGGCATCGTTTCGATTATTCAAATGATTCTCTACGGGAGGACAGGATCTAATTCGCCGTCGGGGTACGCGCAAGAAGCTGTCATTAGCCGAGGAATAAAACGAGAGCTTCGGAGAGAGGAGCGTCTGTGCCGGCGGAGACGTTCCAAGCCGTGTTCCGCGAATCTCTCTCCTGTTCCCCGATGGGTTGACCGTAGGATACGTCGAGGAGCTAAATGCATCTACACCCGTTAGACCGTGAACCCGATCCTCCCGGCAACCCTGCGGAGAACACTGTCCAAGAGGAGGGGAGGACAGCGGGCAGAGCGCTGCAGCGTAAAAATGGAAATCCCCTGCTTCGTCGTTGCCTATCCACTATCCACACAGTCTCGCGGTTCCCCGCGTCTCGTTGGCTGAACCAGTGCGTGCACTCTCACGGGCATCTTCGCCGGGCGATGGTATGTGTATTACCATACCTCTCCGCCATGGCTGACCATAGACCGGATCAGAAGTGGCCGAGACATTCGCCTCTCGACCGCGACCATGAGAGCACTCAACTCGCGACGACCACAGCCAACCAGTATCCGCTTCTGCTACTGCCTGGCCCCTCGTTCTTTGCTCTGTCTTCTGTTGCTGCTGTTCGTCGTCGACGGTGGCGGAGCGCGCAGCCTTCTCGCACGCGATGAAAAAGCCCAGCTGGACCCCGGGGCCAAGCTTTCGGCAGCCGAGAGTGATCCCAATTCGAGCCTAACTTCGAAGACTGAGACCGAAAACAGTGCTGAAATTTCTCAAGTTCTCCAGTCCCGGAACGATGCCGTTGAGAATGAAAAAATCCAGCCTGAGGAACCTGGGAGTCTCCAAGGCAAGGTTTCGAAGTCGTCGACTGGGGACCAGCCGCAGGAATCTGTCAAGGACAACGCCGAGCAGCTCGCTGATCAGTCGCCGGGAAGGAACGTCTCGCCGCTCGTCCAGGACCTCCAGGTCGAGAAAGAGGAGACGACGAAGGTCGAGCAAGAGGCGACCGTCAACAAGGCCGGCGAGACCGAAAGGTGTCCCCTGCCTTGGTGCGGGCCTCGTCTAAAGCAGGCGGACGAGGACGCTACCGTGGCTAAGAAGAGACGGCGAAACGACGTAGCCCTGAAGCCGGAGGTTCGTGAGAACGTGGGGGTCACTGTGGAGAGGATTGAAGAGATCAAGGACGAAGGTATACGCAGGTTCGATGACCAAGTGGATGCTGACGGAGCTGTTCCTTATCAAGTCGACGTCCCTGACGTTGTGACCAACAATGACGGTCCTCGCCAGTTGGTAGAGCAGGAGCTGGTCAAAAAGGACTGGATCAGATCTGTTCCGAATAAGGAGGGAATACCTTCTGCTCAAGTGGATCGCAGAGAGAGTCACGTTCTAGAGGCTGAAGAACCGAAGGAACAGCTGCCGAGCATCTTCCGCAAGTCGGTAACGATCGCTCCTGACCAGGAGAAAGAGAACGTTGACGACGATGATGAGACCAAGAATAGAGGACACCGATACCTGGACGATCCTCAGGGCAAATCGAGACGCAAGAGTTCCACGGTCTATCTGAACGCCGAAGAGAAGAAGATTTCCGATGGTGAGCAACAGTCGATCGTCGATGGCCAGATCAAGAAGCTGATCTCGATTCGCGACGATGCGCTGGACGCCCAGAAGGTGGACAACCTGGACGAGGCTAAGGTTCTGACCTCGAAGCGACAGGCCGGACTGGACGAGGCCGCGATCACGCAGGAGAACGTTCGACTCGAACAGGGAAACAAGGTAATGGCTACTAACCCATTTCGCGGTAAACAAATCTTAGGTGTATTTGCGCCCTTGAGGAGGTGGAAGGAACAGGCGGTAGCGCTGCAGGATCAGATAAGAAACAAGACATTCCTGCTCCGCCTGAGGGAGCAGCCTACCGAGGTGCTTCCTGATGCACCCAAGTTCACCGAGAATCAGTTGCTGGACGCGCTGGAGCAAATCGTGCTTTCCAAGAGAACGGAGCTTTCGGACAGCTCCTATCTGGGTAACCTGAAGGATCTCGGATTGACAGAGGTGCAGCTGCGGATCATCAGGTGCGCGGAGCAGTTGCTAGCAGTCAGAGAGCGTCAGTCGTTCGTGAGCAACGTGGTGCAGTGCGTGCAGGGTCTCAGCGTGTTCAACTGCATTCGGATCTTCGTGTGGCCGATCGTGGTGGACAATCTGCCCGAATCCGTCACCCAGAACTTCGGCAACCTGCCAATCGAGATAAACGTGTTTGACTTGTTTCAGGGGAACAGACCGAAGTCGGGCAGAGCCCAGAACTACTATCATCAGATCCGGCTGATCGCACCGGAGTCCGTCGTGTACAACATCCTGCAGGATGCTCTCGAGTCGTACCCCGCCGACCAGACGCTGGTGTCGTACGTCGACCCTAAGAACGAGACTCTGAAGGACCTGCTCACCACGAACCAGCTGGACATCCTGCTGATGGGGGAGAAACTGCTGCCGCAGACACTGCGCCAGGAGTACTCCGACAGGATGTTCTCCTGCCTGAGGAGATTCGAGTACTTCAGCTGCGTCAAGTACTTCGCCTGGCCGATGATCAAACAGTACTTCCCGGCGCTGCCAGCATTCCCTGATTATCAGTACTGGTACCCGGTCTTCGACTTCTACCCGCAGTACCCGATCGTCCCGTTCCCCCCTCTGTCGGGAGAGGTCGGCGAGCTGCCGGAAGTGGTGGACGCCGATGCAACGCGATCCAGAAAACCCAGACCCGAGGAGATCATCATCCAGGTACTCGAGAACACGATGAAGCAGCAGCCACGATTATCCGCCACGCCGTCCTTCATCGACCCAGCCGAAGACTCCTACGTCGCTCTGATACCCCAGGACCAACTGCAGACCATCAACTTGGCCGAGCAACTGATCCCGGCCGCCTTACGGCAGGAGTTCGTAAGAATCACCGTACAGTGCATGAGGGAGTACAACTACCTGACCTGCATGAAATACTCCGCCTGGCCCAACGTCAGGCAGTTCAATCCCAAACTCCCGGACTTTTCCGGCATCCTGCCTGACTTCCAGGTCCCAGGATGGGACAATATAGTATTCTTCCCTTCTTTGCCGAGTATTCCGACTATCGTGCTGCCCCAGGATCGACCGGGCGCTTTACGATCCTCCAGAGAGCTGGAGACGAAAATCTTAAATCTACTGTTGCATGTGAAGAATTCCATCGGCAGGACGCCGGAGTCCATACAGCTCATCTTTAGCGGAAACGTGGTCCCGTTCACCGACCTCACGAAATCTCAGCTCAAGATTCTACAGCTGGCAGAATATCTGATACCTTACGAGGCTAGAGGAGGCTTGGTGACCAATGTGATCGTGTACCTGCAGAGGAGCGACAACTTCATCGAGTGCGCCAGGTACGTGATATGGCCGACGCTCGCCAGGTACTATTACAACCTGCCCGAGTTCCCTCCGTACCCGGTGCCCTACAACATTGCTCAGCCGAAACCGCAGGAACCTACTGTCAATCCTGGAGAGAAGATATTGGAGCGAGTAATCCCCGAAGGAGAAGGCGTGGGGATTGTCGCGAACCGTTTCCAGGACGAAGAGTCTAGGAACAAGGCCCAGCAGAACACGCCGGTGATCAGCGTGACCGGGACCAGCTTCGTGCCGATCTTCACAGAACACCCCGAGAACGTGATCTTCCACATCGTCCGGTTCGTGAAGCTGCAAGCGGAGAACCTGAATCTGGTCTCTGCGACTCCTACTCCGACGACCAAGAACCAGCAGTTCCTCGACCTGATCAACGAGCAGCAGATCAACATCGTGAACATCGTGGACGGTTTGCTGCCGGAGAGCATTCGCACGAACTTCTCCACGCAGCTGATCGCCTGTCTCCGCACGAACAACTTCCTCGTGTGCACCAGGGACGTGATCTGGCCGACCTTGTCCAGCTACTTCCCCTGGGTGCCCTCCTTCCCCAATTTCGGCTCCATAAGCAATTCTTCAAGCAACACAACATCTCCTAGCGGGAGTGCTAAGTTGAATTTGTCAGAATCCAGCTCGAAGACCAACGCTCCTCCCCTGTCGGAGACAGACGTGAAAACTGGACAGCACGGAGACACCAAAGTGACTATAACGGACACCAGGTTTGTCCCGATATTCAATGAGGTACCCGAATCGGTGATTCTCAACATCCTCAAGTCCGTGCAGCTTTCTCTCCCCAACCTCCCAGCCGCTCCAGCTGTAACCAGGTCCAAGGACTTTGCACCTAATTACCTCACAGAGCAGCAGTTCACAATTCTAAACGTCGCCGAGGGTCTGTTACCCTACTCCGCTCGAGACAGCTACGTCCAGAGGATCAACACCTGTCTGAGAGACAAGGTCTTCCTACAATGCATCAGGGACGTCACCTGGCCGACGATCGGTGAGATTTATCCTTGGTTACCGAGCTTCCCTAATTTCGGAGGCTATCAGAACATGCCCAGGATCATGCTGCATATGTTCCTATCGGAAAATTCGCAGAGCTCCTACGCGGAAGCTCAGGCTTCTCAAGAGAGTCTAGAGGCTGATGGTCTAGCGTTTCAGCAGGCCGAGGAACGGATAGAGCGTATTCTTCTGAACTCTTTGAACAGAGACCCTAAGCTGGAACGAGCCTATCTGGGCATCAACAATCCTTCTCTGTCTCATCTGACCAGACGTCAACAGAATATCGTTAATCTTGTTGAGCTAGGGATCCCGGATGCAGCCAGGGCGACGTACATCACCAGAATACAAGAGTGCACGAAGGGGTACAACTTCGTCAGCTGCACGCAGAACATTAGCTGGCCAACCCTGAAGCAGTACTTCCCACTGCTGCCAGACTTCTCCGAGATCAGCGGATTGCTACCACAGCTACCAGCTATCCCAGCGATACCCCTCGATCCTCTTCCTGCTCTAGATCTGCCCATTCAGAATATTCCAGGTCTCGTCGAGTTACCCACGGGATTTCCACCAGGAATCGCTCAACTGCCATTCATCTCACCGGCCACAGGACAGCCGTCGCAAGCTTCTTCCGGAGCCCAGCTGCTCCAGAACCAGGGATCGCCAGCGTTTACGCCGTCAGTAGGTGAATCCATTGTTGGCACGACGCCGACGTTCAGCTAAGTAGTCCGAGTGATCTTTGACGGGGTTTTGTTTTCAGATAACAAAGGACCAGTACCGGGGTACGCAGGCCAACCGCCAGGCATCGTCCTAGACATCTCGAAGGAGAGGGTCCAGCTTGCCGATATCGCCCAGGTGATGAAGGAGTCGGAAATCAAACATAGAGAACGCAGGAGCGTCGTGGACTTGACGAAGACTTATTACGAGACTGACGAGACTGCTGGCTCCTCGGACTCTTCTTCAGCGTACCCTAACATGAGTGAGTCCGAGTACCTTCGGCTACTGATCAAGATGAGAGAGAGAGCGAGATTAGATGGGAAAGCTACCCCGACGCCGACGAGTTACTACGCCGATACATTGAACGTCACGATCAGGAAATCTCTGACGGCTGATCAGTACGAGATCATCAAGGTCGTGGAGGACGTGGACCCCGTGCAAGGTAGAGGGATTGCCCAGCAGGTGGTGAGCTGCATCACAGGTTTAAGCTTCATCAGGTGCGTGGGGATCTTCATGTGGCCCCTGATCGTCAGCCAGTTTCCCCTCCTCGGGTTCTTCGGCCGCTCCATGGACACGGAGAGCCAGGTGCAGGAGTTCTTCGGGATGTCGACCACCGATTTCGAGAAGGAGATGCTCGAGAGGAGACACTTGATCGAGCAGGCCCTGCTCGACTGGTACATGTGGATGGTCGAAGACAAGTTCCAGAAGAATCTGGGCTGCCTGAAGATCAAGGGCTACGGGAACGGTGAGCTGGGCATCAGCTTCTCCGGCTTCAGGGAGGGCAGGGGCGCAAAGCTCAAGGACAACAAAAATCTTCCCAGCATATTGACGATCATCAGCGACATCATGGAGGAGGTTCTGGACCAGCGTCCCGAGGGCGAGAAGCCGAAGAGGGACAAGG
This sequence comes from Lasioglossum lativentre, assembly GCA_916610255.1. Classification (NCBI taxonomy): domain Eukaryota; kingdom Metazoa; phylum Arthropoda; class Insecta; order Hymenoptera; family Halictidae; genus Lasioglossum; species Lasioglossum lativentre. The sequence continues at coordinate 32,473,210 of OU744355.1, read as the reverse complement.
AGAAGAAAGAGAAGAGCATCGACGTCTCCAGGGAGGGCGAGTTTCAATTATTGAAAGACAGCGAAGAGTACGTGGACATTATGAGGTCAATGAACGACGACGAGATCATCACGATGTTCCTGGACAAGATCAAGACCAACGAGTCCGACGTTGAGGACGGTGGGAAATTCTTCGACCTCGATGACGCGTACAACGCGTTCGAAGTGCTCTTCGGTCCGAGACTGCACAGCAGACTCGCGCATAAGTCGCAGAGAGTCAATCATAAATTAAAAAACGTGGAAGAGCCTTCGCAGGCAGGTAGCAAAGGAGTGGACATCCTCTCGTTGGAGTCACAGAAGAATTCGGAGGAGCTCAAGGTGTTGCCTCTAGGTAGCCAGGTGACTTACGATCTTGTCGAAGAATCCTCCCGAGATCAGGAACAGAGGCAACGGCAGAAGAGAGCTAAGAATTTCTTCAAGTCTCTTTTGGACAAGCATTCAGCGATCAAGCATCTTAAGGATGAGCTCAAGCAGAAGTTAGAAGACATCGACAACAAGATCGCCGATGATCGGCAAGAGAAGGATACAAAATCGGGTCTCATGGTGAAGCTGCCTAAATTGGACGAGGAATTCCTGCCGAAGAAGCTGACCAACTCTGTGATACATCTCGGCAGAGCTATGAAGGATAAGATGATGCAGATGATGCCTGGGCTGGGCTTGATCTTCTCGTTCCTGCTGCAAATGGCGGTGGCGCATGCGAGGGCGGCTGCCTCGATGGCTGGCATGATCAGCAATATGGCGATGGGCTCGGCAATTATCGGAATGGTCCGTGACTCCTTGTTCGGGGCGAACAGCCATCCGCAGATTAAGTACGTTTACGATAACCATAAGACCGGGCCGGGCATCGCCTGGCCCGCCAATTACGGCTCTGGTTCTTATTATCGCCGACATTAAACCGGTGCCTCGAGACTGTCAGCTTTAGGGTACACTGCAGAAGGTCCAGCGTTCGGTGAAATTCTGATAGCGATAGGGGTGGGCGGTGTCGAGCTGGAGCTGCGACTATCGATTGTCAAGATCTTATTGTTACTTGAAGATTGATGAATTTTAATAATACATCTGCGGTAAATAAAAAGTTCTGAACAATATTATTGATACGTTTATTGATAACTTTCTCGATAGTCGCACCTCTATTATGCACCAGGGGACTTGCGTTCGCTTTTTGGGTACCTTCGAAAACGCGTTTCTCCTTAACATGAGGGTTCTAGGGTTATCAGGATAGCACTCCCGTAGGATCGTAGTTGGCGCACAACGCTTAGGATTAAGAGGAGACTGTAGATCGTTCCAGAGTTCGTCGATCGTTTCATTAAGGCTGATGTTAAACAGTGAACGTTTTATTGGGCTAGCTTTAATTTTCTTCCGGACGTGGCCGCCGGTGGTTATCGCCGTTGTCATTGTTTCCCATCTCCTTCGACGCACACTGCCGCCCGCAAGTATTTGTTACGGTCTTTTAACCCTTTTTATGTCGAGTGTACTCGTCGTGAAACGATGCCAATCTTTTGTTTAATAACGGGTGTACCCATCATGGAGGCAACAAACTTTTGCTGCTTCAAGAAATACCTGATAAAACAAGCAACAATCGTATTCTTTAATTGGTGTTCATTTTAATTTAATGTGTTCTTGTCACCATTGAAAATAATTAAGCACACAGCTGGACACTTCCAAAATTAAATAATTGGGGTTTATACAAATTCAGTATTGCTTCTATGACAGGTCAAATGTTTCTGGGCGGCAGTGTACACATTTCTACGTAGACTCATTAGAAGCACGGACCACAGACACTCGATTAGTAATTAGGAACGAACCGCCTTGGGGTCCTGTTCACTAGGTTCGTTCCTGTGGGGTTTTCGCGGCAACGCGCGGGTGACGGGTTACTAGCTATTTCTCCATTACGCTATTAATTATCTCGAATCTTATGGATCTCTCTTTCTCTTTCTCTCTCTCTCTACATACATATATATATATATATATACTCGATCCGCTCAATAATACACTCCATAAGGCCTCGACTGTGGGTCGGGATTATTATAAAACCCTTAGCTTGTAAGACAGCGGCTGGTTCTACGGTTTACGAAAAATAAACGTCTGGGAATCCACGCACCCTCGTTCTCCATCTCCTGCCTCGAACAGTTCCTCGTCCCCGGTCCGGCGAGCCGTTGCTGCTCGAGAGATAAGCATCTCGAGATGCCAGGCAACGTAATTGCCCGTGCTGGTACGGTTAGCAGGAAGAAAAAAAGAACCGGAGAAGAAGAAAGGGCCCTCATTGAATCCTAAGGCCCGCAGCAATCGGAAACCGACGGACCTCGAGGACCCGCAGGGCTCGCCTCTCGTAAAGGTCAGGGCTGAGATAAAGTGGAGATTATTCTCTTTTCGCGAACAGCTTACATTCTTTGCGAGCGAACACCACTTTTTGTTTTTACCGGACGTCATCCGATCGTCCGATCGCGTTCTGAACCCCATTGCGGACGCCAAGAGAGCCGTGGCTGCTCTATTGTTTAAAATAGATGTTTCCAGATTTCTCTAATTTGTTTATTGACTTCTGAAATATCACAGAGGTCCCACCTTCTTAATGAAAATTCTATAAAATTGAAAATATTTTATTTACTGAGATAAACATCTGTATAAACATCTTAGTGTTAATTAACTGTCTAGCGATTCAATTCGTTAAAATTTGTCACGCGAGTTCCGCACGGAAAATGGTAAAATAAAGAGAGCAGGTTTTGTTCCCGCGGGATCGTGTTAACACGTTCGGATACATGACGGGGAATTAATTCGAAGAGCAAACTGGTTTCTTTATTCGTCCCTTTTGAGAACAGAGGCTCCGGCTAATTGAACTCGACGCGTGTCACGATAGCAGAAGCGGTAAGACAGATGGAATCTCCTCTCTCTGGTCGGCCATTGTGCCATTTTCCTCGAATACCTCTACGGAGTAGGGCAGCTCGTTCAAATAGAACCTGCAGCAACGTATAACGTGATAAAGAACCATGATGGACGCAACAGTGATTAACGAGAGCGAGGATATTAGCACCATTCGTCGGCGTGTTCGCAGTTTATCGGCCCTTCCTCGGAGCAGACGCGTTCCCTTTGGTCGAACACCGTGTTGTTTGGACAGATCAGTGCAAGACCCTTTCCCTCGCGATCGCAGACATGGAAGATCCTGCAATCGTAGTCTGGATCTGCGTACAAGCCGATCGGTCTGCCTTCGCAGGAGAATCGAAACGTCAGATTGTGGAACAGGTCGAGATCGAGCGACTCCTCTGACAGCTCCTCGTACGTCTCCAATTGTTGGCGATCCTGATTAAAAATATATTTAATTCGAGACAGTTCTTGCAGCCTGCAATCGAGGATAAAACCAAGTCCATTTCTTGGAGATTGAAATTAAATATACATATTTCTCACCATGTAACCCTGGGTTGGTAAAGCAACGACTGCCATCGCCGTTCCTGCGGAGCAATTGTTAAAAAAAAACAGTCGCCGATAAAATGGTACTTTTTACTTACGAAGCAGTAGAATCCACTTAACGAGCGCCGAGATTTTATCGTCCATTTTCAAAGGCAGATCCAACGATCCTGGAGAACGCGGTTCTGTGCTCGGCTGATCCGGCAGCGATCCGACTGACAGTGTCGGTTCGTAAACCGCGCTGCTCCGGGAAGTTATCGGCCTTAATGACCGTGTAATTCCTCGTTGCGATCTAAACGATGGCTAACCGGGACGTCCGGTTGTTTCGCGAGACGTCGATGCTGCAAATTGTTTCGCTCTTTAAAGAATCTTACGTATACACGTCCACCGGAAAAGATCATTCCCAAGAGAATCCCAGAAATCCATTTCCTCCATTAAATCGTCGATAAAATTCTTAATCCATAACATTTCACGCCAACTATCGATCGAATCTTCAGGTATGATTATTTCCAGGTACCAACAGATGTCACTGGCTGACGAACGACCTGGCGATGCTCTGACTTTCACCTGCGCGGACCAATAGCGCTGCTGGTTCTCCAGGTAACTTTCTTCCGCTGGAATGGCACCTTTCGACACCTTATGGTACCACGGAAAAATGCTTAAAATTATACCACTTGAAGATAGATGAGAAGAAAATGAATTTTATAGCCAGCCTGATCTGTTACCATTTTGATTAGGAGGATGGGTACCATAATTATTTGCTGAGAGTAAATTAGATTGTAAATTAAATTGTCAGAGGAGTTTTTGTATGGCCTGGGGGGGAGGGGGGAGGCAGAGCCAATCAAGCTCGACTTTAACGTGTCTCAGTCTGACAGAAATGTTCCCGGCTCCGAGTTCGAGAGCCGCGTGTCCACGAAAGGACAGCTCGTATCAACTGCCAATGAGAGAGGCCACGGTGCTCGGTCCGCCTTTCTCTCGAGCCGCGAGCTCAGTTTTCACGGCAACCTCATCCAGGAACCACTGGCAGAATGTCTTGAAGCCAGAGATGCGGTGAAACGTTCTCGCGGTGCATTCTTCTCTCCTCTTTATCTTTCTGTCGTTACCGTCGCAGCGCGAGCGCGCGCGCGTCCACCGAAACACGCAAACTGGTGCAACACAACGAATATGTGAACCGAGGACAAGGTCGTCCTAAAAGCAACGATTGTCATCGCGCTTTCGGAACTGGCCCGTCAGCCAAGTGCAATAAGGTATTCCGTGAGATCGTGTCTAAAATTATAGATATTTTAATCGTTTGATAAATTCGATGAGAATTAGACTATTTGTTAGATGGTCCGTTGAAATTTCTATACAATGGTTGCGAGACGAATTGGAACAAGAGGCGAGTTTATATCGTGCGTCACCGAACACGTGCTCTCTCCAGTGGTGATTTCGATGCGTGGACAGGACAGCGCTTTGAAATTCTCGGCTCGCGATGTTTCCGCGCAATTGTAGCGTTTTATTGGCAATTTTCCAATCTCTTTGTCTTCTTCGATCTTCTCAGACGCATATATCAATCAATTAATAGCTGTACCTAACTTGTAAATTTAAAAAATATTCAATAAAGCTGCGTAATTGACCGATTCCAGAAAGTTGACATTTCCCGCTAATGGATTTTTGTGCTAAATAAAATTCTTCTGCAAAATGCAAGCTATAGAACCTACGTAGAAGTACATTTCTCCTCCGATTTTATTAGCTTGAACATAAATTACTCTGACGTTCCTATCGTCTCGTATTTCATCTTTATTGCAGTTAGATAAAATCCATAGTTTATATACTTCACAAATCTTCTACTTCTTCTTTTCCTTTTATTATTTGACGTCACATCAACTTGATCACATCAACTGATAAATGCATAAAAATCGGCAGTGTACTAATGACGCAACAGTAATCGAAACGAGTCAATGATCGAAACCCGATCTGTCCCGAAGGCGTCAATTTACCAAGAAACAGCAGCATTTTTCTAAAAACCGGGGCTCGTATGCGCGCGTGCGAAGGCCAGCGGGTGAAACGAAAATATCCTTGGGTGACGCAGAAGAAAAGAACCACAGAGAAACACACACAATCTCTATCTCGCAATGCCATTTTTCTTCTCCCCTCTGGTGTGGATAAATTCATCTCGCCTATTGTATAAATTAAACGGAACTGAGAGCCGACAAGCAAGCCAACAATTGACATTATTCCAGAGCGTTCGAGCTTTCCCCGCGCATTCGCTCTTCTAATAACATTAATTGCCGTTCCCGGAAAGTGGAGCGCGCGGTTTATTGTATTTTCTTCGCGCATCAATTATTCCTTCCGCGATCGCGAAGCGGAAACCGGCTTTCTCACGGGTCTCCGATCTCTCGGGAGCAATTATTCTCGCGCGGGATCTTCGCGCCTTTTACGCTCGATCGACGACGACGCACAGTGAGACCAAACGATCTGACACCGATCAAAGATCGATTTCGGTGATATTGTAAATTAGCAAACAAATATTGGTACATATTGCTCGAGAGAATTAATCGTACTGGAAAAGCACTGAAAATATTCTGCAGAGATTCTTGATCGACGTCGAGTCGTTTCTGCGCGACGATCCTCGAGCATCGACCACTTTACTTTCGACCAGGATTTCTCCGCTCGCTAAACGAGAAATACAGGGTGTCAAATGCTGCGTTACGTCAACGGAACCGGTGCAGGACATTTTTCTCTCTCCGCCGTGATTTTTATCCACCGATAGGAGCTCGAGGGGCAAGTCGGTGATTCGGTTCATTGCTTGTCGCGACTGCTAAGGTCGACTTCGAATAAGTGAAAGGACTCTGTTTCTGTTCTGTTCTGTTCCGTGTGCAATATCTGGCATCGCATCGATCGCGATATCGAGGAAACGTTGTTGCGTCGCCCTGTTACAACAGGAGGGCTTCCTTTTCAATTTTTCCCGTAGCTAATCGTTTCATAGAACGCGATCGCTTTCCACTACATTTGTTTACCGAAAGGATTGCGCAATCGACGCTCAAAAAATTCCTCGAAGCTTCCTAGGAAATGATTCCTACGTTCGTCTAAGCGACGTGTTTACGCCCGGCTGTCCTAGCACGCTCGCGTTACGGGTTGCATAAACCCGCAGCCCGAGAAACTAGATCACCGCGCGCTTTTCTTTTTACCTTCTCGCTCGCTGAATTACTAGATTACTGGAACCGTAATAAACCGGCGTGATTCGTGTCGCAGGTCACTGGGCCTCGGCAATTTCGCCGAGAATTCTGCCTATCATCGGCACGGAGGCGGTATAAAAGTCTAGAAACCGGTCCCGTGTCCCAAATTGACTGTCCCCAAAACCCCGCAAGAAGTATCCAAGTCTTGTGATAGACCGTACTGAAAAACCCCAACAGCATTTTGCCTGGTCCGTTCTCTAGAAAAATGAGTTCAACTTTTTATCTTTCAGAAATAGAAGGGACCCAATGTTTGGGACCAATCGCAGCCCGCGCCATCTCCCAAGCTCTCTGCGATAGTCGCTACCAAATCGGTAATCCCCAGTCAACGTTCTTTCGATATCATCTCCACTCCTCTCGACTCATCGACCCGTTTAAACACGCCTCGTCAAGGACACCGCTTACGATCGCCTTCGCGCATCACCGATCCTCGAAATAAGAATCCGCCGACTCTTAATCATGGTCGCTGGCCCACGCTCTCTGGCCTGCGCATCACCGTGCTTGCCCACGATCTAACGGTCTCTGCGTATGATGACTACGACGTTTCTAGACCGCGAAAAGTTCCATATTCGGCGAAGAAACGCGATAAAAATCGTGTACCACGGAGATTTTGAATTTATTACGGATGCATGACTTGATAATCGTATGGTAATGACTGTGGAGCAAGTACCGTGCAGTCTGACCACTAAGAGGCTGCCTCCTCTTGCCCGTAGCCAGATCCGCTAAGACATAATGATCTTGTTCTGAAGTGGACGCGGCCGTCGGGCTCCGAGGCGTTGCTAATTTTCGCACTGCTTTAAAGAGAGGAGAAAATTAGAAGTGGAACGTCCTGTTTTCGAGACGATAGATGGATGGAAAAGCTTATATTGTCAGACACGAACCTCTCTAAGAAAATTGATTGATATTTCACTAGATCGATTAATGACAAAATGCTTTCTCCTATTAGAGTTCTTCTAGAAATCTTCTACGAAATTGCCAAGAAAAATATGTTTAGAAATATTTTTGTAAAGTCTTCGTACGAAAAACTTAGCGGTCGTATCGATACGCGGGAGTTGGAAGTATTGTTTGGTGTCATCCGTTTCAGACTGCGTGGCGGGTCGCCATGCTCCGGCTCAGTTTTGACACAGATTGGCGCATCGAGCCTCTATTATGCATTTTCCCCGTTGAGTCGGTTCGAACCACTGCAATTATCCCGGGGCTTTGATATTCCAATTACAGCTCTGGTTTCCGAGCACGGCGAACGGTTTCGTTTAGGCAAATCGCGGCAGACACGCAACAGTTCGGGCCGTTTCCATGTCGATCCGCGCCGTGCCGCGTGGAACCCGCTAATCCCGAGGAAAGTATTTGCATTCGAGCGAGAATCGCGCGAGAGAGCCCGCTCGTTTCACTTTCCGTCGGGCTTGCTTGCCGGCATTGCAGAACGGGCTGCGAACGTTGCCAACGGCGTCAACAAGTAGTCTCCGCTCGTGTTCCTCCGGTTCGATTCTACTCGATCCTCGCGGATCTGTCTTCGGGGGGCGAAATCGCGTTGAAATCGCATCCCTCCCGATCGTAGGTGCTTGTACGATACTTAATCGAGGTAATTGCTCGGTTGGGGTAACCGTGCATCGAATTATCTTGCATCGCGGCGACCTCGTGGGCGGAATTGTCAGCCGAGATCACCTCTCGGAGGAGATACGCGGAGGATAACAGGGTGGTTGCACGCGATTCCTCGTGGACGGCCCAAGGAAGCGACTGGCAACGAGGTCATTCGTCTCTTTATGACTTTCTTTGTTTCTATCGCGCTGCGCTGCGTCCCGTCCCATTCCATCCCGTCGTCCGGTCGTCTCGGACCATGATCGTCGGTCCGCGAACGAATTAGTCGCGCCTCGACGTCGACGACGCGCCCACGAAATTCTCCTTCTATCTCCGCCTTGCGCAACCAACGCTGGGAGCGTTCTGTTTTTGCCCCGAGTGCTATTCTTCAGCGAAAAAAACATCGGAGACTGAGACAAGCTGTCTATAGTGCACTCCATCTGTGTGGAGAAAGAAAAGTTGTAAATTTGAAGTTTATCTTCCCCTTCTTATGGACAAAGTAGGCTGGACTTGCTTTCAGTGGGCGTAGCTTACCCCGAGTAGTCGTGGCCTCGCTGCTCTCCACTTCTAGCCAGAGAGATTTCTTTATTAACAAACAATATCCTCCTATTTCCATTCAGAATAGGCGTTGCCTGACGCCAGTAGGCGTGGCTCGGTGGCTCCTAAGCAAGATCAGCACTTCCCACAGTAATGTTTTTTAGTGTGACTGTTCATTATCCCAAATGTCCCCAAACGTGGAACTACGACACCGAAAATAATTAATTCGATCGAGCGGTTTCAAAATGTTCTTCACGGTTCCCAGGCGAGGAGATCGCGACTCGAACGATCCGGCGGGTCACGTTTCGAATCGGGGAAAATTTTAATTGCCCTGCGATCTATAAGCGCGTTATCGCGATGCGAATCGGCGAGCACGTTCGCAGAAAACTTTCTCACGTTTCGCGCAAAATAGCGCGATTACAACAGGACCAGTGACTAATCAAATTTATACCGGGGTGCGCGGATTAATTACCGTTGCCGTTTTCATCGCGGGTGAACACTCCCGCGTCGAACGGAATGAGACTTTAACCGGAGTTGCGACCTCCATTGTAGTCCTTGCTATTATGTCTAACTCGAGTTCTTTTTATGATTATACCCAAAGAAATTAATTTGTTGAATCGTGGATGCATCTTTGAAGTCTGAATATCTGTATATTAAAACTATTCGAAATTAGAACTCGTCATTCTGACGAGTAAACCTATGGTGTTAACGAATCTCTGTGATCCCCATTGTCTGTCGTGCAGATGATCCTCCTTTTCCCGTTGCTGTTGTGGACCTTGGTCCTACCCACCATGGGCGTGTACGTCCCACCTGGGCCACGGTTCAGGTGTCCCAGGGAAATCAAGTACATTTACCCCTGCGTGTGTCTTCGGGGCAGCGACAGGGGCCTTTACATTCGCTGCGAGAACACCAATTTGGCCAGCCTCAGCCTGGCGTTCTCGAACCTGGGCAACGAGGGAATGCCCATCGAGGAACTCGTCTTGTACAAATGTAACATAGGTGAGTTGCCATCTGATCCCTTGAACCGCAAAGGGTTAAGAGAGCCTGAAGCAATTGTTATCCTATTGTTCTTCATCTGGAAACGAGTTTTACAATCATTGTCGATTACAAGGACGCTTCTACGGACCGGCGCTGTACCCTCTGGACGTCCGAGTGCTGAGCTTCATCGACACGCCGCTGAGACTGATCGAGGAGCACAGTTTCCTCGGCGTGAACAGAACGCTGCAAGAGCTATACATCGCTAACAGCACTCTGGAGAAATTTCCACGAGAAGCGTTACAAATCCTGGGAAATCTCAGCATCCTCAGCATTGCAGGTCATCGAATGTCTACGTTACCTGTCGATGCGTTCACCGAGAGCTCCGCGGCCGCAAAAATCGAGAAATTGGAGATTAGTAACGGTACTGATTTTCGCGAATGGTAACCGCAGTAGTTTTCCCCGAGACTTTCTATTTCGCTTTTTGCAGGGACTCTAACCTCATTGCCTGTGGAGGCGTTGACGCCTTTAAAGAAGCTGAAGAGACTGGATCTCCATGGTAATGAGATCAAAGAGCTCAAGAGGAACCAGTTCAAGGGGCTGAGGGACACCGAGTACGTGGACCTGTCCCACAATTTGATCAACAAACTGGACAGCTCTCACTTGGCTGATTTGACCAAGATGGGCTGGTGCAATATGTCCCACAACGCGATCTCTGACTTGAAGAGGTATCTACTTCGAGCAATAATCTTTAACGCTGAACTTACCGTGGTTAAAAATGAAATGTATTCAATCGTTTTATTTCTTGTATTTCTTGATCGTCAGAGGAACGTTCGCGAGGAACTCTCTGCTCAAAGTGCTCAACCTGAGCCACAACAAAATCAGGAAACTCGACGCCAACACCTTCCGAGGAATGCGTTTCTTGGTCAGACTGTTCCTCAGCGATAATCAGATCAACGATGTGGGCAGAGGAACCTTTGGTCCAGTTACGAGGATCGGGACCATCGATTTAGCCAGAAACTTCATCAAGAAGATCGACTTTCAGATGTTCAATCAGCTCCAGTTCGCCGAGGTATGAACTTTTGAACGTTTAGAGGGTTTCTATCGTAGGATCCTCTATTTTGCTGGTTTCTAGGTGCTGGATGTTTCGGAGAACTTCGTCACAGTGATAGAGAAGCTATCCTTCAAGGACCTCTATCTAGCAAAGATCAATCTATCTCACAACGAGATCTCGAAGATAGAACCTGGTGCGTTCGAGAACTGTGTGAACATGACGGTCCTGGACATGAGCCACAACAAATTGGAGAACATCTCCAAGTTCTCGTTCGACAGCTCGACTTATGCTACCGACTTGCAATTGAGTTATAATCAATTTACCTCCCTGAGCCAGGTATGTCGTTTAGAGCCAAACAAAATTACTATTAAGTCTGAAATAATTAAGGAATCTATAGAATATGGTTCTGGATCATTGCAGGTCCCGCTGCACAACATGACAGGCCTGAAAGTCCTGAATGTCTCCCACAATCTGATCCACACGGTGCCCCGTCAGACTTTCCCGAAGCTGTACGAGCTGCACACGATCGATCTGTCCCACAACAACCTGTCAGAGATCCACAATGCTATCTTCCAGACCCTGTTCAGTCTTCGGTTCTTGAACCTGTCGCATAACTCCTTGGAAAAGATCAAACCTTCCACGTTTGGCCCGCTGCCTACGCTTCTGGAGCTAGACATGAGTTACAATCAGCTGAACGACGTTGCCAGAGGCAGTCTAACCAGGCTACCAAGTTGCAGGTGATCGACAGAATCTGTAAAAATGTTCGTCTACATAAACTAGAGGAATAGTCAGCTAAAAATTACGGTGATTCCTAGGACCTTGTCAGTGAAGAGCAACCGTCTGACAAAGATCTTCCAGCTGCCAATTTCCCTGGGGTATCTTGACTTCTCGGAGAATTTGCTCGAGGAGATCCCGATCACCGAAATATGGCCTTCGATGAACGCTCTACTGTCCCTCGACATCTCGAAGAACCGATTAGGGGACAGTCTGAAGTACGGCAGCTTCGAGAACCTGCTAACCCTGAGGTCCCTCTATCTACAATCGAACAACATCACGAAGCCGCCGTGGGAGGCGCTCAGTACTTTAACCAGTCTGCAATATCTTCATCTGCAGGTGGTAGACGCTAACAGAAACCTTTGAAACTGCGTCAGCAAACCGATGTACTAAGTGTGGGTATCGATTTCAGGACAATCAGCTAACGGAGCTAGGAAAAGCTGCTTTTGGACGCCTGCCGATAGTGTTCGAACTGAACTTAGCTCACAATCAGATTAAAAATATAAGTGTTCGAGCCTTCGAAGGCTTGCTGCAGCTGCTCACGTTGAATTTGACGGATAATCATCTCCATCGCATTCCGAATGGAGCTTTCCAAGGTCTCGTGTCCTTGAGAATGCTCGATCTCTCGCATAATAAATTGGAGAGCCTGGATAACAAGACTCATGGTTTGTTAGATGATTGTTTGTCCCTCGAGAGGGTCAATCTCAGTCACAACAAGATCTCCTTCGTCACCAAGAAAACCTTCCCCTACGATCCATGGATCCCTTACAGGCTGAAGGAGATCGATTTATCGTATAATACCATGCCTGTCCTAACTTTTGAGCTGACTACTGGAACCAAGAAGGTTCAAGTCCTCAACATTAGTCACAATAATATCAACGATATTAGAAGATGTGAGTAATTTTATTTTTCTAAAGATCCGCAGTCTAATAATTGTGTGAGCGTTTTTAATAGAAGCTTTTGGTACGTTAGACGTGATTGGGAATCTGACGGCGCTACAGACGCTGGACCTGTCTTACAATGAGATCAATGACATCTCCTCTGAACCGGACGTCTTCAACCCACCTGTGAATCTGACTAATCTGCATCTGAGTCATAATCATCTGAGTCATATACCTCTGAATAAAATCCTGCCGCTACCTAATTTGAAGATCCTCGATGTCAGGTCCAACGAGCTCGGTGTGTTCAATGATGCGTACATGAATATTATAAAGAATGGGACGAGACTGGATTATGCAGGTAAAAAAAACGAAGGAAACATTTAATAAGTTCACAGTCTTACATTGGACCACACATTTTATGCATTTGTAGAGGAACAATAGTAAATGCAAGACGAAATATGTTTTATAGGAAATCCTCTGCACTGTGACTGCTATGCTAGGCCCCTGAAGAGGTGGCTGAATACCCACACGGAAATCCCAGAAGAGTGGAAAAACGTCACTTGTCAGAGTCCAAACTTCCTCATTGGTAAACCCATTTCTGAGATCACCGAGGATCTGATGGGCTGCGGAGAGAGAGAAATGAAAGAATATCCTGAATATGACATCACTCCTGACGTAAAGTACAGGGCCATCGAATAGTGCGTATCTATTTGCCATAAACACAGTAAAATATTATTAATCCTAAACAAGTAGCCAAGCTGATAAAAATCTAAAGCACCCTATAAACATTGTTAACGTCTCCGCCAACGCTATTAATTTTCAGCAACGAGGACGACAAGAGCTGGAAGGCGACCTGGTACGTTACATCCAGAGAAGACATCGGCGATTTCTACGTGGTGGTTCGCGAAACCGGAAACAGCAAGTCGGCCATCGAGAAGGACCTGGTCTACAGCGAGCGATCCTTCAAGATCCAGGACCTGCAGGACTCCAGGACAAAGTACGAGCTCTGTGTCCTGGCCAGAGACTCCGAAGGGAACGTGAAACACTTCCGCAGCTCGCAATGTCAGACCTTAAACCAAAACGCGTTCGATTCGTCGACTAGATTCACGATTAGCCTATCACTGATCCTAATCACCCTGTCCCTCAGCATTCTAGCGTGACCGGGGAAGAAAGAAGCTTCGTTTCACTAAAGCACTATGCGAATCCTTTTGAGTTTCGTGTGTTCCACGATTCACCTTGTAGCAGCGATCGCGATCGACGATCGCAAAGCGTGGATCGTGGCTTGTACATAGGCTGTATGGTTACCAGTAGGAACCGCGAGGGCGTTGAACGTCGTGTATTTATTTTTGTAAAAATATATGCTGTCCTGTAGCTCCCGAACCTGGTCCTGAAGGCCGTTTGAATATCCTGTCCAGTGGAGATTATCAGAGGAATTTTCCGGGTCAAGTTCAGGCACTTTTCTCGAATTTGTAGAGGATGATTGATATCATCTGGCAAACTGAGCAGCTACCGTGTAGATTCTTGGAACAATTGAATAAATTAATAGAGATCGACGGAGCTAAATAAACAAAGGGGAGCAGGAATGGCTCGGATCGCTAGGTCGCGGCGATTAACGGACAATTTGTCGTAATCACTCGAGCCAGCTAATCCCACGAGCCTAATTCCCGGGTGGCTTGTTGTCCCGCCGTTAATAAAGGTGTTTCACTCGAGGCCCGGCTGAAAAAGTTCTCAAGGAAGTCAGCGGGCTCGCGAGGCGCGCGCAAGCACCCGAGATGATTTCATTATGCCGCGGTTTATAATTAGCATCCACGGTTATCCTGGAGGAAGAGGAACGGCTCGGGGTCTTTCTAATGAGCCCGGGGCCCCGTGGAAGTTGTCGCTTCCGTGAAACGATCCTTTGCCAGTCCGTGAAATCGACGATCGACTTCAAGGTCGGGACCGGGTCAAAATATCTCGGAACTACCGAAAACACGTGTTTCGCTTGTTTGAACGAGGATTCCGAAACGAGTCGGTTTCGTCGGCGATTAACGGGACTCTGGATCGGTAAACGAGCGGCGTACGCGATCGTTATCGCCCTGACACAAACGGAAAAAAACAATCGAGCCTCTAGACACATCCTACTCCCGCGCGAATCCTAATCGGGCGGATTCTCTTCGCTGCCGGCTTCCAGTTTATTTATTTACCGACCGACCTCTCTCCACCTATGAGTTTAGAATTGGAAATGAGGAGCCAGGCAAATTCACCGTGGTTGAATTTACCGGAGTCGGCTCACGGTTCATCGTCGGGCTAATTGCGGAGTAAATGAGGCAATTAATGGGGTACTCGTTTCGATGCTCGCTGAATCGAACGAGATTTTATTTAGATATTGATGCGAGAGAAGTTCGCGAGGGATTTAAGAGGAGCCCGGCACAATGGCAGCCTAATTGACAAGTAAATCGGACGAGGATCCCGGGTATAGGGACCAGACAGGGATCCATCCAGGTTAACGTCGCCGAGTATTAGCCACGATCCGGTCGCCAGATAGGCGTGGATCCATCGGATAACGCGTTGCCGGAAACGTTGTTCCGTGCGATCGCTTTAATTATCGAATATTTGCGAGGCAGCCGCGGAGGAACGAGTCCAATTAGCCTGTAACCGCGACGGTCGTTACCAAGCGAAACGATTTCTCGTTCGCGAACGTTATCGGTATCGGTACGGCTCGTTACGAAATCCATGGACACTTTCACCTGGAGGGCCCCGGCGCGGCGCGGCCCAGCACAGTGCGGCAATGCCGTCGCTCGTCCAGGTACCGTACGAACCTGCACGACCGTTCACGAACTGACACGAACAGCACTCTGCATGATGCTCGATTTTTCTCATTGTTTCGTACGTATTGCGATCGCGTATTACATTGAATTGCCCGCCAAATTATTATTGGGCAGTAGGATCTGAAGGTAGAGCTTAGTGGTGCGCGTGGGGTTTCACATTTTCGTGACTCGATCGTTACTTGGAAAACACTACCGCGACGAAATGGTAGCTAATGGTAATGTTTACGTTGCTGAGGAAAACTGTTTTCTGACTCGGTGAGCTGCCTTTTTCCGCCCTCGTCGACTTGTGTCTCCACTCTTCGCGAATTTCTCACACCGTTCCCAAGCGTGGGCCCTCGTAGGGCGGTTCCTAGTTTTTCGCCGAGTTGGAAAATTGACCAACCCCGTGTCACCACTCCTTCCAATGCGCCAAGTGTTCTTTTGACCTTGGAACTGTCATAACAAAGCCGTCATGATTCCACGACGTAACACGCATCAATGAGACTAAACAAAAAATATTTGCTTACTTCGGTCTGCGAGTGTACTTTGCTTACACCTGATAAGTGGACTGCAAATGTTTATGCAGAATGAAAATTTTACTAGAGAACTAGAAAACTGTAGATCAATTAGAAGAATCTAAAAGTATTGTTCTGTATTAGATATTTTCTAGTCATAATTTCGCGATAGCTTAATTTTTCGAAGTGACGTAAATTGAACCAGTTCGGACTGTAAGCGATGTCGATTACCGTCTGATTTTTTAGGAGGCTCGACGACGACGTGCGTGCGTCACAGCTGCAGACATCCGTTTGTCTGGGCCCATAAGGCCCCAAGGCTGTTCAGCCATCGGTCGAATAAATTTATGCGAGTCCCCCTCCGCCGACAGAGGCCTCGCCTCGCCTCGCTTTGGTTTCGTTGACCCGGCTGCTCCGCGGGGTAATGCAATAATTAATTATCGATCGATCGCCAACAGCCGTAAATCATCGGCCTCCTCTCGCTCGCCGGGGCCCCGTACCCATTGATTTCCAATTATTTATTCCGGTTCGAGGCTCGTCCACGGCGGCGGCGGCGGCGGCTGTGACGCGCACCGGAAAGCTATAAATAGAAATAAAAAGAGTGACTTTACTCCGCCGGTAGATTTCCAAGGGAAGATTTCACCTGGTAACCAGACAACGCGACGACCAGTTCTCCAAGTTTGCCGAACGCGTTTGCACAGTCCACTTTGGACTCTGACTCACGACCGGCCTCCTCTCGAACACACACGCCCACGTATTACTATGGTATACTCTTTCTCTTTCCCTTGTCCGCTGGGATAAAGGATCCCTAGCAGGATCCGCGCGGGTAATCGATTCCACAGGCATCGTAAATCGATGGGGAAATATTCGGACCCTAAAACGGCGGCTTGTTAATACTGCAGCAGAGGGGACCCATCTAATCGTCCCGCCCATCGATCTTCGGGATCGATCCGTTTAGCAGCTAAACCGAGCACAAATGAGCTGTTTAATGCTAAAGTGGTGCAAGACAATATTTATCCAATTGGCTTAACACCACATTGTAATTTTAGCTCGGCTTGCACGAAATAATCGTAACTTCCTTCGATATTATTGTGTTTCATGGAACTTTTACTTAATTCCTCGTCATCCAACGAGTAACTGTTTCGCCACCGATTCTCTCAACTTTCTACTCGGCGGAGATTAAGTCGATTCAGCAAACAGAATTTAGCAAGTCCGAAAACCAGAATTCGTAGGAACCATCGAATCTGCAAGGGAGCGAAAGGAGCCTGATGCAGCAGACTAGGATCGAGGCAGGCGCTCACGTGCGCGCCGTTAAAAAGAACTATCCCGCCGGGGCCCCGTCAGTGTCTCTCTGGTTCTCGCACGGGGAACATCTTCGGCTCGGTCGTTCGTTCGTTCTCCCTCTGTTTCTTGTCGTGGACAGACGGAGAAACCACACGGTACAGTGAGAACCGCGCAAGGACGATCATCGTCGCGAGTAGGGTCCTCCGTGAAGGTACCCGCGCAGTCGAGTGATCGCGATCGAGTGGATCGGTCATGGAGTCTGGATCATCATGCTGGAGGTTGCTGCTCTGCTGGATATGTGTGCTCGCCGTGGCTCGTGCGAACGGTGAGTCCCTTCCACCAGGTCCTCGACGATGATTCCTGGACACCAACAACGAAAAGTGACCGAATAGAATTAGGCCGAAGCAGTGTTCTGTTGGAAGACACCAGGAACGTCTTTGACTGTGCACAACATACTAAAAAGTCCACTCTACCGCAATAGCCATTGAACCTTTGAATCTTCACACAGTGCGAAACAGAGCTTCGTTTATGGTTCCTCGGATGTTCTATCTTCTGCTCCTACAATTCCGAGTGAAGAAAGAGGATTTCTCCTAGCACTCGAGTTTCGAAGTTCGCTAACAAGAAAATGGAGATTCTTGTTATCGAGCGAATTAAGAGACGCAGCAACATTGTACAAGCTGTGCAGCGAGATCAGTTGAGTGTGAAGAGCTCCGTTAAGAGGAAACGTGGAATGATACGTTCGCTGACTTTCAATTTGGTTTTTGGTCGCTCAAGTGTTTCGTTTTCCCTTCCCGCAGCCCGCGACGACGTGAATATTAAAACAAAAGCCGTCTGCCATATGTTATCCAGGGAGGTGTTCTGTGTGGTTCGGAGATCGTCGTCGTCTGAATTTCGTGGTTCTGTAAGCGTCACGTGGACGCGGATGCGCGGCTCAAGGCCGACAGACGTTCACTCGCCAGAACTCGCCGCGACTCGCTTCCCGATCTCACGGATCTCGCGTTCTACCTGTTTCCCGGAATCCCGGGCTGCTCTACCGGCTCCCGGAAAATCATGCGAACCGCGCGGCTAGAACGCCGGCTATTCTGCGTTCGCGACGCTTAGGGTAATTGCGGGCTCTTTTGTTGCCGGGTTGACGGAACCACGCTACACCAATCTAGTCGGCTGGAATTAGCTTGGTCGCGGACGATTACTCGCGCGAGGTGCCACATTGCGCGTTAATCCTTTCTACGCGATTTCTTCAGCTCCTGGAACAATCATCAGCACGCCTTTGTCTTCTTTATAGTTGCGTTTATATGTAAATCGTTAGACGTTTGTCATTGGTTTCACGATGGTGTGGACAGGGACTCTTGTCTATTGTTCTAATGGTACATTGTTCTTTCTTACGTCGTTGTTTCTGCTGCAAATTCTCCTAGGATAGAATCCTAGAAAAGAACGTTTCCTGTCGATACCGGATAAATAAAATTTCGACGATCATGAAGTCTGAACAACGACTCAATTCTAGAGAAAGGAGCCATACTATGTAGATGCAACATAAATAAACATGTTGACAATTGAACGGACAGGAATGTAAGCGCGAATTTGATCGAGAAGGGAGATTTCGGTTGTTGCTCCGGGATCCAGGTGCATCTGATTGACACCGGAGGTGAACCACGGAGCGGAATCGTTGCGCAGCGCTTTCGCAAACGGAAAAGGAGGGATTGCGTAAGTAAGGGGTCTAATAATACCGCGCGAAAGCCTCGAGACCGGTGCAATTTAATCGCGAACAATAACGCCGTCAGATGAATCACACGATCCCCGTGTATCTCGGTTGTTCCAGCGGCCATTGCGTCACCGTGCTCTCCGAACAAGGCATCCTTTTCGGGCTCGAGAGACAAACATGATAGCGTAGTAGATCGCGCGTGGTATTAGTCACAAGCCGATCTCTCGTTGCCCAATAGAACGAGAGAACTAACGAGAAAGAGAAGAACAGGATCTATGAAGTAGGCGCGCTTTGATCCAGCCGTGCGTCGCGTCGTTTTTGCGGAATCGAATGGAAGACATATTGTTCCTTATTGCTTCCTCGCAGCGATTCGCTTTTTCGAGTTAATTCCTCGGCGCGGCTTAATGGCCACGATCTACCTCTGCGCGATCGACCGCGATCGATTTTCTTCCTGCGTTTCACGGAGCGCCAACGCTGAGAACTCGCGGAGATATTGATTATCCGGCTGCGAGGAGCTCGTGTAATCGAGGAGAGCATTCGCGGGGGGTGCTGGGAGCTTGGACCCCCGCGATCTCAATGAAATTTGGACGATTGATGGATCTGTATAGACTCGCAATTGGCATAAACGTAATGGCAGCGTTCAATGACCTGCAATTTTTAAGAAAAACTTGTTCAGAGGTTGTAGAAAGCCATTGTTAACGCGTTAACTAACTTCGTGGCCACTGAAGGCTGCTGAAAGCATATTCTTCTAAGAAATTTCTTTCGGAAGTTTACTCCTCAAAACAGACTAAATATCTGAGACTAAATTTAATATTTAAATTTCATTAAAACCGAAGATGCCTGAAGAACATCCTACAAATGCAACGAGAGTCCTTCCATTGCAGCAGAAACAGGATAAAAAGGATAAACACAGATACAGTCATAGATTGCGTCCCGGAGCACTGGCCAGGCTCTATGGAAATCGAGAGCATCGGCGCCACGCCCACTCAAGGCTGGTCACGCCTACTCCGCGCATAGAGAGTAAGATATACGATCTTCTGTCACCATCGATGAAAGATCGAGAATCTTTTCGTTCTCCGACAACATTGGCCCTGAATCGTTGCCCCTGGGGGCTATCTAGAACATATCCCGGTGCTACTTTGCTTGTTGTTTATTGCTCCTGAAGCAAGCTACAAGTTTGCCGATGCTCGAACAACCTGGAGCGTTTCCAGGGCAAGGAACCCTCGTTCCTCGACGAAGAGGAGTTACCAGAGTCTTCGGGACCGGAGGACGCCTCCGAAAACAGTTTTCCCCGATCCGTGCTCGTCGGAGCCAGAAGCGGAGCTGGTTTTCGTGTCAATCCTCCCCGGCATTCCTCGGTTCGGATTCCTTGCACGTGGGCAGTAGAATCGAGGAAAGAGAAGGTGAAATTCGAGCTAACTTGTTCACTCTCGTTGCCGCGCGCGTGTGTTTCGTCTTCCCCGTGGAACGCTTACGGGAACCTACCGAGAGAAGGTAACTGTTAGGACGCTCTAAGAGCTGGAATTATAGAGGCCCGACTCCGGTACTTTTATTTCCTCCGGTGGGTGGGGAAACAGAATGCACGTTGCGCGCGTGCATATCCCGACGTGCGTCTGCGCGCGCTACGTGCACGTGTACGTGTACCTGTGCGCATCCTCCTTATGGTCGTGAGAGAGGACTAAAAGGGGGGTGGAGCTGCGGACAGCCGGCTACCTCGATAAAGATACAAGCCGAGCGCCGTCGATTTCAGGCGACGACGAACAAAACTGGAATGGCCGGGGTGCACGGTCCGCGCAACTCTGTAGAAAATCGCATCGATCCGATGGATCTTCTTCTCTTGCCTCTCTTTCTTCATACAAACCACTGTGTTCAACAGCGGAGCCGCGCCAGGGGGAAATGAAAAAGCCCCGGAGATCGAGCGTGACGCAAGAAACGCGTTCAATCACGGAATAAATCGAGCCGGCTCCCCGATTAAAATCAACCGTCGGCCAGCAGCCCGCAGAGCTCCGTGGCGGGAGATAAAACGCTCGGGCAACTCGCGGTTTCGCGCGAAAACCCCCCACCGCCAAACCCCTTTCTGAAACGCGCGAAGATGTGCTACTGCGTAATTGAGTTATCGTGCTGGAAACGCAATTTTGTTAATGCGAATCGCAGAAGATACTCTCTGGTTCTTGCTTTCGAGTGCTCGATCCTCGCTCGTACCCATTTCTCGCTGCCAGATTGTACACGCACGCGTTGATACCTGCCACTTTGTGTCCAGGGAATCTTCAACATCGTCTCCGGGGAATCATGCTGTAATTGAATTTGAGGTCTTCCTTCTCGAGCTAGCTTCGATGCAGACTCTTCCAGGTGTTGCTCAACTCCTTGCCCTGCAATATTGACTATGAATTTATTAAGTATGGAGATTACTCTTCGGTCATCGATACGTTGTTCTTATCTCGTACAAATTCGTCGAGGCATGCGGTGCGAACAAGGTATGGGGAAACGATAAAAATTCGAAACAATTAACGGAGGTAAGAAGGGGATGATAATGGATCCGAGCAAGAGGAAGAACAAATAATATTCTGGCGAGTCGGGGATCCACGCAGAGCAAAGCCAACCCGGCGCGGCAGGCTCTCGTATCTCGTGCGTTTCGCGATCCGCAGAAACACACGTGGCTAGGAATGAGGAATAACGAGAGTACCAAGGGTCGGTCAGTGACGTATCCGAGGAGCTGGAGGCCCCGCACGTTGTGCACACGCGTCTTTTCTCGCCGCCGCGCCGCGCCGCTACCGAGCGATTATGGCGATGCGATGGAATGGTCGGGTAGCTCGCGTGACGCGTCTCACTGTCCTGGGGCGTTATTAACTCGCTATCATTTCGGCGTTACGAGTCGTGCGGCCGGAGATTTACGGTCTCCCGAACCTGTACCGGTCGCTGATCGTTCTCTCGACATTGCAAAGAAGAAGAAAAAAAACGCAACAGGATTCGCGTGAGCGTCGGAGTACTCGGACAACGGTCGCCTGGTCCGATAATTCCGAACAATCGAAGGCGGAAGGAACAATTCTCAATTTATTAACCTCTTACGGGCAGCGTGCGTGGACAAGAATTTTATTCCGGCACGACGGGTCCAATAAGCCTCGAGAACGACTTTATTCCAGCAGGTCCAGTAGCCTGCTTGGAAAATAATTTTATTACAGTTCAATGACTGGCCTGTTTTTACGACAATTTTATTCTAATAGGACCAATAGCCAATCTGCCTAGAAAATTTCATATACTACTTCAATAGTTAGCCTGTCTTTACGACGATTGTATTCCAGTGGGTTCTAATGGTAGTCTTCATGGAGAACGATTATATACTAATAGGTCTAATAGCCCGGTTTGCCTGGAGAGCGGTTTGATTTAAACCAATACGTAAGCGATTTTATCTCTTAACGAGTATCCTGTTAGTAAACCAATTGTTCTAACTCCTGGAAAAATCCAAATGGTATGATCCGGAATATTATTGCGAGAGACCGTATATGTAGTACAAATGCATTTCTTCTGCTCGAACGAACCCGAAGAACGTACGCAGAGTAAGGGGTGTTAAGTCCCCACCGACTGGTAGCAATTCTGGATTTCCCAGGCCCGCAGAGTGGTTGCTCTGGCCGTTCGTTTATGCGAAAGGTAGAGAGACCGATGCGTCACTGAGCGAGCAGCTTTCTCGGCGCGCAGGTCGCCGGGCATTTAATTGCAAGGCATCGCCTCGCTAACCACTCTTGTATGCAAAACAAGCATTCGCGGAAAAGTGAATCGAGTGGGTGTCGTAACCAGTGTCGTAGCCGTTTCTCCGCGAAACCCGAGGCTCCGTGCGATCGGATCAAAGAAATAAAAAAATAAGTTCGGTATGGTCGAAACGTCTTCACTCGAGCGATTCGAACAGAGAAAAAAAGAAGAGGGATGAGAAAGAGAAAAGGGAACGGGGCAACGCGTCGGCCCTGGGCAAGGAGGACGCTGAGAATGCGAGTGTGTCCGCAGGAATGGGAATCGGATGGTGGGAGTGAGAGTGGGAGTGAGGAATCGACTGGGAGAGGCCATAGGAAAACCGGTTGCCAATCTGCGCGGACGTTGGACATCGCCGAGAGAAAGAAAGAAAGAAAGAAAGACGCAGCGAGAAAACGCCAAAAAAGAGCGGCACTCCGGTTTTCAGCAAACCTAACCCAGGCCTATCCACCCAAGGCCCATTTTCATTCATTTTTGCTCGGGACCACACCGGGAATCAGCGGGGAGAAGTAATTGGCGTGTTGCAGGGCTTGGACGAGACTCCGAGGAAATTCAGAGCGCAAAATAGAGGTAAGCGAGGATCGTTAAACGGAGCGGACCTGTTGGAAAAATACGAACGATCCTTGTCGTCGATCGACACTGAAATTGAGACGATACCCTTGCCTGGGAGGTCTATCGCGTATTCTGCATCTACGCGAATAACCACTGTAATCAAACCCTGATGGCCAGGCTTGAAAGTAAAACACGAATTTTCTGGCTAAATAATAGGAATCGCAATTAGTGCCGGTGATAATGCTTCGTCGATGTTTCTGCTCGACGATTTATGGGAAGATCGCACGCAAAGCCATTAATGCCGCAATGATTTTTCTTTTTAAGCACCTCGAATGCCGCGTCTCCGAGAAATCTCCTGTAATTGAATTTTTGCATTAACATATATTGACTGTAGCAAATTTGAATTTCAAGATCTGCAAAATGGAGGGTGGAGTTTTCAGAATTAAACTTTCTGATTTTTATCTTATTCGATAAATTAACTTTGATTTTGTTGAGATATACTCGTGGTCGATCATGCGATCGTTCGAGTTTCTCGTAATTTTGCACGTAATGTGCCGGCTAACTAAGGTTTCCCTTTGTGGGAAGAACAAAAAATACAAGATTTTGCAAACAATATTTATTACTAGTAAACTACTGCGAGGATCTCGACTGCTCGGAACAAACTAACTAAAGCGCGATGTTGTCAATGCGACAATCTGAAGGATTCTGGTTCTGAACACTCAGGACCAATTTTAGAAAAAGGGGGTCTCTTCCCTCTCTTTACATTTTTTAACGGGTGGGGTTGTCGCTGGAGAGTCAGGCGATAACCATCCCCGAAATAGGGGTCGTATTTCGGCGCGGGGTCGACGACGAGACGACCATCGATGGCGTGACATAGACCAGGCGCGCGACTAGACAATGGTTCCCCATTCTCAAGTGAAAGCCTATATCCAGGGTGTCCCGAATTTAAATGGCAAAACTTCAGGAGCGTGTCGAGGACCGAAAAACAAAGACAAAAATCTTTTAAAGATTTGCTTGTTTTTGCTTCGTTTTGGAGAAAATCGCAAAAATTCAATATCTCGTTGTCAGTTGCTCTCTTGAGTTGTTGTATACACTTGTATTTGTGATTGTTTTGACATTGTTGTGTAAGTTATGGCAGTGAGATATGTAAACACTTGATGTTATCCTTTACATTCTTTCGTTTGTTTACATTCTTTCGTTTGTTTACATTCTTGCTTACTTCTATGATTCCTTAATCAGTCTTTAGTCAGTTACTCAGATATTTTGGAGTGAATAGCTTCAACTACAATGCCCGCGTACATATTCTAATGTTGAATACGCCGATATAGTTTTCGTGTACGGTTTCTGCAACAGTAAAGCTGCAATTTATCAAGTCAGTGCTAGATGTAATGCTTGCATTGCTGCAAGAGGGCAACATTTTGAACAATATCCACATTAAATAGATGATAACGTAAATAAAATATAAATAAATAAGTACAAAAATGAAAACTTGTTTTGTTTCTTTTTTTGCGATTTTCTCCAAAACTAAGCAAAAACGAGCAAATCTCTAAAAGACTTTTTGTCTTAGTTTTTTCGGTCCCCTACACGCTCCTGAAGTTTTGAAATCTGTATATCTAAACAGATTTCGTGGAATTTTTTAGGCTGCTGGACGAGCACTGATAGCGTTAACTGTGCCGAAGCTAGTATTTATGCACTTGTGTTTACAACCTGAACACTAACACGTTATAAATCCAGCTCGGAAAATTGCGCGAATCGATGCTCGATCTGCATGCAAGCCCAGTTACCGGTCGATCGGTCACGAGAGCCATCGATTTGGTCGTGAAAACGATAGCAATCGTGTTTGTCCGGCAGGAATCTCCCGGTTCGATGATTAATAAGTCGCGATGCGTTCGTACGGATGATAAAGACAGAGATTACGGCATCCCGCGTGTTTGACGTAACGGATCTACTTTTTCCAGACCGATCGATCCAGATACGCTCGATCTAGTCTTTTCCCACTTTTTCCCAGACGAGGTAACTGGGTCTCGTTCGATGATCCATGACGCGTTTTTCTAGCCCCCCCCCCCCCTCCGTAGACGACGTACAGCTAGAAAAATCGACGGCGTTGATGGGCAATATAAGTCGCCGGCATCATCTTTGTAGGAAATTGTCATCGAGAGGTCTTGCTCCCTGACACCGAAGTTTTCGCGCGCGCGCGCGCGCACGAACGGTCGCACGTCGGCCCGGCCGTCCTCGTGGCCATTCTTCATCGCCTGTTTAACGATCCGCGCCGGGTTGCCTAAGTTATTCCCTCGTAAAACTTGTTCACCGTGGAAACGATTTGCAATAAAAAGCCGCAGTTAAAATCCCCGAAGACATGGGGCAGCTTCTTAAACGGTGAATCCGCCGCGTGTGTCCCTAACCGGGGGGAAGACTGTTTTCTCCAAACGGATCACAAGTTAATACAACTGTTAATGCGCCTTTTCTTTTTCTACGTTACTAACTTCGCTCGGTTGTGTGTTTTTCGCGTCTAACGGGTCGCGGACGTCCAAATAAATAATGGTAGTAAATCTTCTTCATTACGCGGTCAATGCTGTCGGAGTTTTATGCCTCGGCGAGGTGTCTTCGACTTGCATCGCTTGATTCCAGGAAAACCGTTCTGACCAATCGTTGCATTTCTGCAAGTGTCTTGCAGAGTTTACTGCTTTTATTAATTTTGTGTTCGGTATTAGGTGAAATTGCTTGATGCGTAGATTGAACAATTGCTTACGAGTATGAGTTACACCAGCACGAGTGAAGTCGGGATATCAAGATGTCCTGTCATCCTGTTATCGATGAAAAATAGGAGGCCTGGGACAAAATGCTTATCGGTAGAAGCGGAGGCAGAATATCAAGATGTCCTGTCGGACCATGAAGAGCGTTATCCTGGACGAGGCTAGAGTCTCTCGTTGACCCGTCCCCGTGGATTTCTGCGTCTCTGTGGTTCACAGGACTATTCCCAAAGCCTAATATGGCGGATACCGGTCGGACCACTCGCGTTGCACGCGTGTCACCGTCGCGTCGTCCGGTCCTGCGTGGGCACGCGCGCCTGTGCGTGTGGAGACGAAGAACAGACGGGAGCAGCACCCACGGGCGAATTCTTTCGGTTCGATGCCGTATAAGCTTCCCTCGGCGAGAGAATGTATCTCGCCGTAAAAATCGCCCACCGGTACCACGCGTCTCCACCTCGAGTTCGAGGTAAAACGAAACTGGTCGAGACATCTCTCTCTCTCACTCTATCTCTATCTCTAACTCTCTCTCTCTCTCTCTCTCTCGCTCTCTACGTCTCTACGATTATTTTTCCTTCCGATCAGAATTTTTCCCCCGTTTATACCGAGGACGCCGTGGTTTTCTCCGCTTTAGGGCATTTCGCCGGGATGGCAGCGCGGTCGTTGGAACGATTTTTGTCACCGCCGGCTATAAAAGTGAAACGCATAAGGCCAGTTCGGTAGTTCAGCTCGAAGGATTCCCACCTACCGGATCTACGCATGCGGGACGTAATTTCCTCGTTGGCTTCGCGTCGCCTACAAAGTAGCAATCTCGGTGGAACTGCGCGCAATCTAGCTAAAAGCCAGTCGTTTTGTTTTTTCGCTTCCAGCTCTCAGGGACACGCAGGACGACGTCCCTCGATTTTTCATTGCTCGATATTTTTTTTCTTTACCTACACGTCGACGCGCTGCGATCGATTTTTTTTTACAGAAGCATCCGGTTCGAGCCGAACCGCTCGTTTTCAGGATCGATAATGATCGGTCGATCACCGGGAGCACCGTGTGTGTGTGCGCGCGCGCGCGCGCGTGCTTCGTCATCGAGCGGGCCGGTCGCGTGATCGTCGATCATTCTCGCGGCCACAAAAATCACTAGTCATCCCCAATTCATTACGGAGACTGTTCCCATCGACCACGCGAAACGGAACCTCTTCGGATTTATGAACCAACTGGCTTCTGTTCGATCCCGCAAACTCGCGTTCGTTACCCGAGTACTGGCACCGTTTCATCGCGGGGACTCGTACCGATCAATTCGTTAATGTTTCCTCGATTGTAACGGCCACCAAGCCGCGCCGCGCCGCGCCGGCCTGTACGCTTTGTGGTCTGCTCGTTTGTGTGGAACGAGCAAGCGGACACCCGTTGTCGCGGAAACGGGAAACGAGCCCGGGGACGAACGTTCGGAGGGAACGCGCAGGAAACGCTGTTACGTGGCGTGTACGACAAGCGTCGCGACAAGTGTTGCATTCTCAAGGTCTCGATAAACGGAGCTGGATTTGTTCGAATTTTAAAGAGTTAAGGATATCTTTTGAAGAGAGATCTTCCCAAATTCAGGGCTTCGGAGTCGGAGTCGTAGAGCCAGAGTCGTGAAGCCAGAGTGATGGAGAGAAAAAGCATGGTGGAGAGAAGAAAAACCTATATATCGACTCCTGGAGTGGGAGTCGGAGTCAGACTCGGAAAAAATATATCGACTCCGTTTCCAACTTTGGCTCTTTTGTATATAAATCATTAATAAAGAACCCCGCACAAATCATATGGAAAATCTATCCCGGTAAAATCATTTGGATTTTTCATATGTTGTAGCTTATGATGTACTGAAAAAAAGATGTAATGGGCACAAAGCTCAATAATGGACAGTTATCGAGTTATAATCAATCAAACATGACAAATTCGAGCTGCCAAATGATTTTACCGGGATAGATTTTCCATATGATTTGTGCGGGGTTCTTTCTCAAATTGATACTCATTTTCTAACTATTTCCTGAAAGTGAGAAAGTAACAGTCGTATTGTGTTGTATCAGAGTTATCTGTTCCATATAGTTAGGCTTTAATACAATATTTTTACTATTTATTCAGTTTTATTACAACTTTTAATTATTTTGAGTATATATTTTTTCAATTTGGAGAGTCGGAATCGTAGTCGGAATCGGAGTCGGAATCGGAGTCGAAATCGGAGTCGCAGTCGGAGTCGAAATCGGCGTCGGATTCGGAGTCGGAGGTAAAAAAAAAGAGGAGGCGGAGTTATGAATATTGTCTACCGACTCCGAAGCCCTGCCCAAAATAATAAAATTAAAATGGTTCGGACGCATTGAAAGCGCATCGAAACAAGTGACACCGCGCCCGAATAATTCTGGACACGAAGGTCCCGCGGGCAAGGAGTCCCCTCCTCGGGACGGGTAACCGAAAAAAAGAGAAAAATCAGTATAAAAATGTTTGCGACGAGGATTTCCTCGATCAGATAGGCAGCGGGGAGTCACAGTAAAAAGCAGCGACACCGGCCGTAAACTAACGGCAATGAAACGCGCGGTTAACGAAACGACCGGCGCGGCGACCGATCGTCTCGTATCTTCGGCATCGTATGAGGATCCGCGGGGAGCGATTATAACGGTCGTTAGCGGACCGTGTTTGCGCGAATTCTGAGGCCGATGGCCGGGCAATTAGAATCGAATCGCGTTCGAAACAGTAGTCTCTCGATTATCGCGACGCGTGCGAGCGAACTCGAACGAGGGAACAAAGAAGAAGAAAAAAATTGTCCGAACCGGTCGAAACGATCTCGCAGATGATCGACGGCGATTGAAGCGATCAAGGATCTCTCGGCGAGGACACGGCGCGCGGCGCGTCCGTCAAAACTTCCGGCATTTGATCTTCTCGTGGACTTTTTTTTTTCACACGCGGTGTCCTTTGTAACTAATAAACACCGGATAATTGGTGTAACCGTGTGTTTTAGTAGAAGCGACGTGGATCTCGAGGGTCGTAACTCCTCGGTGAAAACCCGGCAGAGCCCGAGACTGTGGAGTCCTCTCCTCCCTCCAGGGTGAGAGAGGCGTCCGAGAATCACCGAGGAAAGGACGGACTCGAGGAAACAATTAAATGCGGTGATCAGATAAGCAGCGCGAGTATCCTCTGGAAAATGTATTCCGTGCTCGGGTCGAGAGCCACAACACAAGTCCGGATAATAAAGCGAGCCGGAAGTCGCCCGGAGATAGATCCAGCCCGATTCGATATCTCGACGACAGTACGAGGAAGTCTCCCTTTGAATCCACGCCGGATTATCGTCCCGCGAATAATTTCCTCGTAAATTATCCGCGAGGTACTTCGTGGCTACCCACCGCGGTCCACTTTCCATGCGTTGTGGGGCTGCCGCGCATAATTTATATCGAAATTGCGATTATCAGGCAACTTATTGCCTCCCCTGGCTACTCCCTTCTTCGATCCTGCTCATTCTTCTCGGTGAGATCCAGATACCGAGCACTTTTATTCAGTCGTTCATCCGCGATGCTCCCACTTCGCTTGATTTCCAATTCACTTCATTTCAATATCCAGGCCTATTGTTCACGCCCAACAATTTCATTCCACATTTTCAATTTCTTTTTTTTCTCCTGTTCCCGAGCGGTTTCAGCTCACCGAGGAATTCGCTCTTAATTTCTCGCGGCGATTCCCCTAGCCGTCCAAAGCCAGCAATTACCGCATGCCGCATTATCTAAGCGGGAAGGAGGAGCGAGCGCTAACAAAATCATCGGCGATCCAAATAAATCCCAGCTGCACGCTCGGTGAGTCGCATCTTTTACCTCCCGAGCGAGCGGAACGCCGTAAAGAAGGCAATAATTAAAACGCTTTAAATTTCACCGCCCTTTTATTTGCGGGCCGACGCACAACCGGCGTTTTCACGACTGACGAAGACCAATTCGGCGGGGCCCCGCTTCCCGGTCCCGTTACGCGTAATTAAAGAATCCGCCGCCTCCGACGAAATGCTTCTTCTCGCATCGCCGACGAGATGCCTGCGGCTGAAAAATGGACGCGTTGCACCGCGCGATATATGTACACAGCCACGGAATGCGGCCCGAAAAAACACATTCGCGTAACGACGCGTGTGAACGTTTAATGCCCCGAGCACGGTCGACTCGGTAAAAACGAATTTTACGCGGACGGTAAGTCCAATATTTGGACGGTAATGTACCTTTTTATTGCGGGGGATTCGTTCGTTTTTTTAACGACCGCTTACGGTTTTGAATATACGAACCACGGGATCATCCGAAACCGAAAATGTCATTCGTTCCTAAGTTTTATTTTGCATAAATTTTCCCCATACGGATATGATTAAAAGACCGAAGTTGCCGCGAGCCAGTTCAAATAATCCGCGCGCGATTCAATCGGGTCCCGCGATTACCGAAAATGCTCGCGGTTAACGGTAGTCGCCGGGATGCCGCGCATAATTCGCGCACGGATCGCGATAAATTATTCATTCTGCATTCGACGCCGCGATGCACCTTGCTCTTTGTGCCGGTTGCGTTTCGTGACTGGTCGCGACCCGCTGGACAACCGATTCACCCGTCCTCCCGATCATCCACCTCGCCTAACTATTCCTCTCGAGCCTGGTCGAGCTGTTGCATTCCAGTAGGCGCAGATTTAACGCCTACAATGTGGATGGATGTGCTCGAAGTGCACGGGCTTAACCCTGGTTGGAGATAATTCGACTCGTTTGACGATGGAAGTCTATTTGTCTTGTTCTTTTTGCGTAGCTTGCTTTTAATGGGCGTGGTTTGCACATGATGGGCGTGATCCGTCCAGTAGGCGTGGTTAAGTCGCTCCTCGAGACGTTGCTCTCATTGTATCACGATTTTGCAGACGATGCCGCTTCCTTGAATGAAAACCTGCATTCGCCTTCCATCCTTTAAGCTTTAATAAGTGTTTTGGTCATTAAGTGATCGCCTTTGAAGAAAATTCTAGAAAGAATGGCCCCATTGTCTGGAAACTGAGCGAGAATAAGAAATGCAATCGCATTTGGTCGAGCGATTTTTCCACGAATTCAGCAACAGGAATATGCAACGTGTTACCCACGCGAATGATTCCAGGGATCGCAAGCAGGATCGGCTTGTTCCTTTTCCCCGGCAGAGGAACGGATAAGATTATCGAATCAGGAAGATACCGGCAGCGATATCGAGGCGTGTACGCGTCGCTGGAAGCTTTTAGCCTTGTGTACTCGCGGTTCTCCGGTCCAAGGCAACGACTCCCGGGTCCGAGTTTCCCGCTTGGCCTATCCGCGGAATCGCGGGCCGCTAATGATCGCCGATGATCAGTGATTTACCGCTGGCACTCGTTGTAATCGGACCGCGCGCGCTGCTCGCTACAATCCGCGGCGGCGCGGCGCGGCGCGGCGCTCTCCACCAGCCGGCTGCGAAAGGAACCGGAATGAAATCACCGTTACCGAGTCCCAGCCGCTCCTCTTTTATCACTCTCGCAGCCGACCTGCCTCTCGCGTCGATTACGAACTTTCGATCCTGTTACGCAGTCGTGTAGCCGCTGCTGTTGCTGTTACATGCCGGCTTGTGCGCTCGCAGCCATGCGAGACCATTCCAGATCCAGCTGCTCGGCTCCTCCATTCAGAGAGGATCCTTCAGGGACGAATCTGCGATCTAGAGATCCGTCGATTGCTAGGAGGATCGCTGGCCACCTGAATCGACGCGCTGGCCGACTTCTACCGAGCACCTGACGCTTCAGGAAACCTCAAAGCATGTGCCACCGTAGATTTTAGGGTTCCATGGTTAGACCGAAAGAGTGAAAAAGTGTTCTTCGAAAAAAATTTCATGTTTTACGCATTTGTGATCGCCAGCTGTTAGGTGGCAGAGAAACAAACAATTTCGCAGGCCAAAAATTAGAGCGATGTAATGAAAATAGCCTATGATAGGGTATAAAACGCCTAGTAAAATATCACCCGGAGCCTCGAAGCAGCGAGAGAATGCACACAGGTGATTGCAAGCTTCACGGATAAAAATTGAGCCACGCGGGGCCCGGCATGCGATGGCCGAGAGGGGCCCCGATTCCTCAAAAGGAGCCCCACAGATCTAAACGCACAGGTAGAGCGTAGAGCCTCGCCAGTGACTATTCTCAGGTGGAAATCTCCCTCTCTCTCTCATTCTCTCTCTCGGAATCCTCGCGCGCACCTGTTACATTGTTCAAGCGGGAATAACTCAAGCTCGCGCCGCGTAGATCGCGCAGCGACAGCGACGAGGAGTAATTGAATTATGTAGGGAGCGCGACGTTTGAATTAGCGAAGCCGCCGTTTAGAACTGCAAGCCGCGAATTTATTCGCTCGACGGCGAAAACGCAGTCCGTTTAATTAACGCGACGCACGACCGCGACCACGACCACGACCACGATCACGACCGACGACGACCGTCTCTCTTCTGTCCACAGAGCTCCGGCGTGATCGGAAAACGGCGGCAATTAATAGCGGAGTTCTTAATTGCGAACCAATGTAGCGTAACGTGTAACGATAAAGAGGTATCGCTTCTTCTCGCGATTGCGACTGATCGAATTGTAGTACCGTTTCATTTGTCGATCCTGCCCGGCGTTCGTTTTCCATTAGAGATTGCAGCGGAACGTGCGTGGGCGAGGATCGACCCGTGGAACGGTGTCCTAACTTCTTTAAGATCGAGAGCAACGCCCACGCGAGACATTCTAAACATAGAGAGTGCCGGGTAAATGAGATGGTTCAAGTGTATGTAGATCTCTTTCATATCTTCAAAATTTTATTTTGGATAGGTTTGCGGCCTAGGGAGCAACAAAGCCATGCCTACTTATGATAGGCCGCGCCTACTTATGATAGGACACGCCTACTTCAGCCCAGACCACGCCTATAGAGAGCAACGCACTCACAGAAAAAATGCAAGATCGAGAGTCCGACAAGATCGAGAGTCCGACAAGATCGAGAGTTCTTTAACGCGATTTCCATCGAAATCACGGACCCCAGGGGGCAACCCTGAGCGCTCCCAGGGGCAAGATACCCTGACAAAATCTAGTAGACAATGTCGGGGCTCGCGGCAATCTCAGAGAAGTCGCGTCTTCGGCTTTCATTCCAGATCGCCGGAGGGTTTCGCGATCGAGGCGATCATCGGCGATCACGACGCGTCTTCGATCTAAGCCCTCGATCTTCGATGGAACCAGCAGGGTGCCGGCACCCCCGCGGACTCGATCAGCTTGGTCCCGTGCCCGTTAGAGGCAACGGAAACCGCGATAATGATCGTTATTACGCGTCGCTCGTAAATCGAGCGATTTGTCGTCGCCGCCGAACAGCGCCGCACCGCGCCGCGCCGTAACGAAACGGGGCCAAGCTCGTTCGTTTTATAGCACAATGTTTTTAATTACGGGGGCCGCCTCGGCGAGAGATCGATTTCTCACGCGGACATCGACGCTGGACGGCACGCCCACGTTTCTCAGCTTCCTGCTTCAGGTTTCTGTGTTTATCGCATGGGCCGGCTTATAATTGCCCAGCTCCAGAAGCTCGCTTTTCGTCTTTCTGTCTCTCTCTCTCTTCCTCTCTCTCTCTTTCTATGTACTACTACCGATACGACCACGACGGGATTAACAGTTCGATGCGGCGGCGCTCGCTTTTACAGTTAACGTCAGAACGCAGCGACCACGGACAGAATGCTAATCGCAACGTCCACGCACCGGATTTCCACCCTTCCGCGTCTCGAGAGGGGCCTTACGCGGAAAACGGGGCCAGACTGACCGTTCGACGAACTGAAATTCGTTGACAAGGCCCTTGATCGCTGGACACATGAATTCTGTTAGACATAAGAATAGTGGTAGTAATAGTGTTGAACAGTTTAGTGACTTTCGGACCACCCTCCATCATCTATCGAAGCGTACGCGTTTGTGTGGGTGTGTGTGTGTGTGTGTGTGTCGGAATGAATTCCAAAAGATCGGATATCTTCATCAGGATTCCACGGATAAGTACACCGATGCTAACGTGTGTCAGGAAATTGCTCTTCTTGCGTATATATCTTGTACTCGATCAATCAGATCAATTAAGCCACACGTAATTGCCCGATCAATGTTCCGGAACGACCGATTACAGAATACACTCATAAGGAGGCACATCCGTCTACTCTCTTTTTTCCGGGCTCCACGCAAAACCTCGAATTGATTATTTATACGGGCGATATTAAAAGGTATTAAAATCCAGAACCAAAGATACAGCAACTAAGAGCCGCATAGCAATTACCGCGCTTAATTTCCACCTATCCGATATCTTCATCGGCGCCTGTCGTCTCGTCAAAATCGCCACACCCTTGTTTACGCATTCCTTCCTCGCTAATCGTCGCTGTTCTTCTGTCTCTGCCAGTCGATGGTCGTTCCCGTCTCGTAACTGTTCATTTCTTTCTTCAACGTATTTTCATATCTGTTTTCGCACGTAGCATTGTGTCCCAGCCGGGTTTTACTTAACCTATTCCAGCGTCTCTGTTTCATTATCCACGCCTATCCTCCTCGCTTCTTCTCGCGGTCGATCACCTTTTACGTGCCTCCACCGAAAGAAACGCCTCTCGATGCTCTCGTCGACTTCTACCTTGCTGCATCGCGCACCGAGGTGCGTTGCAGCCGATGCAAAAATTTCTTGCTGCTGCCTGGTTTCTTTGCAAGATACATACAATTTCTTTAATGTATGTACCATCAATCTGGCCGCTATTGAACGGTAATTCTTCAAACCATTGTGACGGCTGAATCGATTATCGCTGGACAATCGTTTTCTCTTAGCTGCGTGCACAAAGGGAATAAAATACAAAACGGGATGACTTCAAGAGATTCAAACTGTTGCATCATTTTCAATGAACGTTTGTTTAAGCTGATGTATAGAAAATGGCCAGACCTCGCGAGGTGCATGGTGCACCATCGAGCCGTTTTGTTCTCTCTTCCTGGAGTCCACGCCGACGTAAGCTAGAAGACAGCTTTCAACAACCCCTGGCAAAGCGTGTTCGACCACAATTAGAAATCGCATAATTTTCTTAAAATGGAACCAAATGAGTTTTTTTTTTAGAATGTTAAGAACGGGTCGTTTATGGTACTCGAATTTTCGAGTTACCCGCGATAGGATCCATCGTTCCAAAATTACACCGCGAACGATCGACGCAGGCATCCCCGGATCCCGAACGGAGGCAGTTTCCTCGAACCGCGAGCAGCATGATCGCATAATTACGCCGGCCTTCTCTCCGCTCTTAACACCCGGCCGGTAATGGCCTGAAATTATTGTAATCCCGGCGATCGTATGTTCCCGCAATTTCCATCTATTCTTCCTCGTTCCCTGCAACTTTACGAGAGACAGTCTCACTCTCGAAAAGAGACGGATCCGCAGCGGGAGAGAACGAGACAGCAACCGGAAGCCCGAGACCCGTGGATCGACAGTGAAACCGATCTGTTCTCTCGTTCCACGCGGTCGCGTGCTGCGAGAAAATGAAAAACCACGAGCTGGAATACGAGAGAGCGAGAGGTTCAAGGTTCAGGGTCACGGATCGTTCCGAAAGGGGGTACGGAAATATGCATACGGGGAAACGTTATCCGCGTCGGATCGAAACAGGGGATCGACGTGTAGGATATGTCGGTGGATCACAGGTAGCACGGGGAACGTCAATACCTGTACCGACACCAGCCTTTAATTACTCCGGATGGAACGGATGCCGTAAACCGCGAGGAAAGTCTCTCCGATCGAAACGGAAAGCGCCGGATAATTGCCGCGTGGGGGACGTTGCAACGCGTTCCTGCAAGAAGGAGAAGGTCTGGGTTAGGGCTATCTGGAGATTCCCGACGTCCCAACCCTTTCAAATACTTTCCGCACAACGTCCGTTTGGAATCCCTTTGATCCTGCCATCGGGAAAGTATCGTGAAAATAAATTATGCTTTGGACGCGGTTTCGAGTAATTTCTTGTCGCAATCTTTTGGGCATTTCTTCTACTTTTTAAAACACAACGCAAAAAAATAATACTGCAAACGGAGGGGGTTAACACTAAATCTACCGAGCACTAAAAGCGATTAAAATGTTTTAGCTGATAAAAATGACAAGGCTCTATTTATTTATCGAATCGATTTCCATTTAAGTAACTTCATAATTTCAATAATCGTAAAATAAATAATATAAAACCGGTCGTTAGACAGGCAGTGGTAGGTTGAGTGTTAAATTAACTCCGCCAACAAATCAAGCGAAGAGAACACAATTCTCTGACCACTTAACGCGTGTTGCCTGGGCGTAATGGCGGAAAGGCCAAATGATCTCATCTGGGGTAATAAAAAGGGATCACGAAGCACTCAATGGGTCCCGGAAGAACCGTCGACAAGGAAGTTTCTCGAGTTTCACGGTCAAAACGCGTGGCCCGTCGGACGAAAGTCAGGATGGCTATCGCGGGCATAAATTACAAAGACAATGGGTCCTGGCCAGGGGAAAAGAGGAATAAAAAGTGTTGTCAGCGATTGGTGAGGGGCCCTGGTCCCCCTGTACGGGCATGAAAAACCGAAACAGGAAGTCGTCCGTGCGTCTGACAGCGGGGTAAATAAATGACGGTGTGCGCAAGAAGGGGACACCGTCGACTATACGGCGAAAGAAAGCGAGAAAAAGGAGCAGAAGAAGAGACAGAAGGAGGGGGGGGGGGAGGCGAGGAGGTGCGGGATCTCTCGCGAGGCGACTTCGTACGACGCCGCTGATCAAAACACAAAGAGCCGGTGACGGGGGAGAGAAAAGAGAGGAGAGGAGAGGAGAGGAGAAATGCGAAGAAACGACGATTCTCTCTCGACTGGGATCTTTGTACATCTCCCGACAAAAAGATTGCACAGATATTGCAATTTTTTATGTGCGCAATAAAATATACCAGAAAATATTGATCAGTGATTTCAGCACCGGGATCATAATCTTTTATTGCGCCGTAACACGGACAAGTTCATGAATAAATTCATGTTCCATTCTTGTTCCATTTTCATCTACTAACGAAGCACTGAATTATATTCGATCAGTGGTATAATTTCTGACTGCAAGTGACTCTGAGATACCATTAAAAATTGCTATATTATCCAAATTATTTTTTACATTATTGTTTGCATTTTATGAAATTCTAAGCATTTAAGTATTTGTATGAGTAAATTGGGTCAATTTCATATAAAATGAAAAAATAAAAACGAGAAACGTTTTGATCGTAGCGTGAAAATGGCGAAAACAGCTGATGTTTCGGGCGTCCATCTTCTTCTCGGGGACGTTCGCCTCCGTAGCCGGTGCGGTGGTTTCGCGAGAGGTAAAAACGTGGCGGATGTCGAAAATGGAAAAAGGAGCGAAAGAACCGAGCAGAGAGGCACGAGGACGAGAGAAGTACGGGGAGAGGTTTGAGGTCACGGACCTTACGCGGGTAGATCGGCTCCAAGCCGCACAGGTGGTGGTGCTACCTCGGAAAGCGTTTAAACTCGCTAATGGAAAAGACCGCGTCGAACCCCCGGGGCTATTTGAAAGCGACACGCAGCACGTTCGCGTAATTTACGCGTTGCCCGCTCGCTGATGCTGATGCTGATGGACGCCAAGGATCGGACTCCGAGCCCAATATCTTAGGAGACCTGACTTCGGTATCGCCTGACGCTTACGAGATCTCACCTCGAGGAAATCGTATTAAACGGCAAACCGTTTTGCTCCATGCGATACCCTGAAATCCTATCCCTTGATCTTGAACGTTCTCCGGCGGCTGTTCAACATCGTGTCATTCCTCGTGACTTCACCTTGAAGTGTTGCTCGACCCGGGAACTTAGGCTCGCATGTTTCTATGAACGCTCGGGAATCTTAAAAGGAGCGATCCTTTCGATCAAATTGACTTTGATGGCCGTTCTCGGATCGGTCGTTTTACTTCAGCCGAGGTTTTAATGAAGTGTCTTTGAGAACTGCCCTAGTAGCATTTATGGTTGGCCAACGGTGACCAACGGTTGGGAGTTAGTTGGGATATGGTTGGTGGTTTTGCCTACAAATCGCCAACATAGGGCCTACGACGAAAAATGCTGTCAATTTGCCAACGAATATCCAACGTTAGGCATACTATTATTATATTTGGTTAATTAACAAGAAATTTACGAATGATAATAATACAGTGGCCCAACCAATTTTTGCCAAAATTTAAATATTGTACTAACGTCTCAGTATCAGACGTTAGAAACACTGCTACAACTAAATACTTGTTAATTATTGTATTCCAAATTGATTTTTTTGGTTTCTTATTTATGGATATATATTCGCAATTTGTCACTGCCGCGCAATGGTTGGCCCACTAAAGTTTTACTGTGTTTAGCCTTGGAATTTATATATTTCTTTAATTTTTCCATTTTCCAAGGGGAAGGCAAGGAGTACTGCTCGTATAGTATAAGAAAACCCTTTCGGATTTCTTCAGAATGGACAAAATGCCAACCATAAATGCTACTAGAGTGTTTTTGCAGGTTCGCATGAAAAATTTGCCTTTGTCTTAAATATCCATTAAAAATCGTATAGAGCAGACGTATTTTAAAATGTAAACCATGATGTAGCGAGCGCGACAGCTACGTTGTCGATCGAATTAGCCGATCGTGGATCTCGAAGCCGTCTCCCAGCCGAGGAATTCAATTCTCCGTAAGCACTCCGATCTTTCCTCAGGATCGCGATCATGCGAACCAGTGGTTTCGGTGCGCACCGCTTGGCCGGACATTACTCGGCGAACGGTGAAAGTATCTATCATCGAGCGCCGCGAATAAACAGGGCCCAACCCAGCGACGTCGAGCTGCTCGGTTTTCAAGGTCGAGACGTTTACGACTTTATGGGGCAATTACCGTGGTATACTGCAAGTTAGTTTGCGGCCTGGCCGGCGGGCTTCTTTTTCCTGTCTTCGGGCCGCGTCGCGTCGTCGTTGTCGAGTATTGCGCCGTGCCGGCTGTTTCAAATGAACTTTACACTTACACGGAAATCGACTCCGGGCTATAAACGGTACAAGAACTCCAGGCCTTCGATCATCCGAGAAAATGGCCAATATTCTCTTTGGACAAATCGTCTAATTCATGGACCGTGTCGTATCGACAATTCTTTAAGAAACTTCATCTTCACATTCAATCATTTAAGAAAATTATGTGCAATGCTCTTCAGGTTCTCTTCGGACTTCTTAAAGAACTGTATCCTTATATTCAATCATTTAAGACAATGCTAGGCAAAGCAAAAGAATCCTTGAACACTTTAGATCAATAATCGAGTTCCTACCGGTCATTGCAAAACGAAGGGGCCAAAAAATTCCGACCAGATCCAGATCCTTGAAGTTATCAATTTTTCCGCGCGGTGAAAGTGAATAATTATCGTCTCGTAGAAAAAGGACGCGCGGTCCAGCAACTTTCCCTTTATTCCTGGTGGCTAGTGGCGAGTGTCCTTGAGCTCAGGAAGCATCCTTGAAGCCTACCGTTAGGGAGCGAACCGGAAACCACGGCATCGTCCTGCGGTGACCTCTCGAAACCACTCCATTCCTCTTCTTCCGTCTGGTTTTTTCTCGAACCATCTAATCTCGGTGGTATCAGGCGATTTATCTTGGAAACTGGTTCGAATGCTCTGTTTCGCTACTGGAATTACAATTTCCTGGTGTCGCGGTGGCTTGTAGCTGCCGCGTGTCCGAGGAAGTTATGTCGCTCGTTGTACTCTGAAAGACCAAAAGAAGAATTCTTTTTTTTTTTTAACGTTTTCACGGTTCGTCTCGTTCCAGTTCAGAGCAAAGTGAGATGCTCCGAGCAGTGGCTGGAGGCTGACATCGTGAGGAGCAGTCCGCAGGCGAGTATATATCTGCAGCAGCTGAAGGACTTTCCAGGTAAAGATCGATCCGTGTTCCTGTCCCCGGTATCGTGAAATATAAACGGGAAGCGGGAGCCCGAGCAGTTTACACGCCTCGAAATCTCTACCTGTATATACTCTCTTTTGCAGACGAGGCCTGCAAGCCACAGCTGAGCAACGGCGTAGCCACCTTCCGGTTGTCGCTGCTCGAGAAGGACATACCGCGGTGCGGCATCACGAAAGTCGTTAACAAACTCACGGTAGGACTGCGATTACCGTTCGCGAATAATTAAAACGATCGAACGATCCTCCTGCCCACGCTACCAATTCGTCCACCTCGGAATCCTCCGTTCTCGATCCTGCGTCAGTAGACTGCGGATCTTTATGCAAAACAGAAAGATGTCCGCGCGTCGATTGCAAGTAATAGAATCTTGAAATTTTGCTAATTTTCTGCGACGTATGCGTAAGATGAAAAAAACATATTCTTGGTCGGAAGAAATATTTGCTTTTCGAGTTAAAAAGGCTTAACAGTTTTAAATGGAAAATATTAAATTTTAAATACAAATACCGTTCTTACAAAGAAAAGAAGAATAGCAAAATATTATCCCACGAGTCCTGCAGTTTTTCGGCTTTGTAACCAGGGTCAACACAGACCCTATCACCGCCGGTGAAAGGCAGTCCAGCGTGGGTTCGAGATTGATAAAAGAGAAGAATGGTAGGCTCGAGGATCGATCGATCGATCGTTGCCGAGGCTCTAACGCGCGATCCCGTGGGGTTAATTTAACGGCCGGTAATGATACACAGGGTCAGAAGGTGTACTTTCATCGGATAATAGTGGAGGAGCCGGCGGACACGACGAAGCACACGTTCACCGCCAAGTGTGTCATCACGGAGGTTCTGGTGAAGCCTGGGATCGCGTCGAATCACACGACGGTGAGGCGCAGCGTCTTCCC
The DNA here is from genome assembly GCA_916610255.1 of Lasioglossum lativentre. NCBI lineage: Eukaryota > Metazoa > Arthropoda > Insecta > Hymenoptera > Halictidae > Lasioglossum > Lasioglossum lativentre. Next base: position 32,432,666 of record OU744355.1, on the reverse strand, counting down.
GGCCGGCTTTCAAGAACCCGAGTAAGTTTTCCAGTGCCTTGTGTGTCGAGGCCTGTGCTCGGTGCTCAGCTTGGTAACAGTGTAAGTCCGCCTCTCGCGAGGAAAGATCAGGCACGCGAGCTAGCGAGCCGAGCGAGCAGTGAAACACCTGTTGCTCTGCGGAACGGCGCGGCGCGGCGCGGCGCGCGGCGATTGCACGCGAGTTGCGTTCGTTTTCGCGTCAAGGACGGGCTCGTTTAATAGATTCGGATAGACAAGAAGCCGTCGGCTGCGAGCCCGAACAGTTAACATCATCTGCTCGACGCTCGTAGATTCCTTTCAGCCAACTGTGACTGCTGAACGAGCGCAATGCCTTGAATTTTCTGGGTCGGACGGCGGGAAACGAGCCCGTCCTTCCTAGGACGAAGTAAACGCGTCAGATTGAGCTACCGTGACGTTGGAAATAGTCGGCCAGTCTCCCGGAGCAGCCGAGGGCTCCGATGTCCGGAGCCGGGGCCCCGAAGCCACGCCCACTCGTGGTTTTGTAGCTAGGCAACGCTGAACTTGTACACCACAGAATCGTCTGTTGTACAAGGTGTATAAAAAGTAATGGTCATCCGTCCTAGGGGTGAATCTACACTTCTCGATTGGTGGAAGTTTGTAAAAGAAACTTGACACAAAATTGTTTATACCAAAGAAGATTGTTGTTAAAGTTTGTTTTTACAGCGACACCTTCTACTCATCGAGAAGAGACAAAGTTTGAAAGGAACCATATATAGCCAACACATTTTTATTGACATATAAGCTGTTAAAGTTCTTGAAAAATTTGATTGTGTGGTACTATACGTAAATATATACAAAAGCCTACTACTACATTCCACCTGACCGTGTCGATGAGAGAGAACATAATCGTGTGCGTGCCTCGAGCAAACGAAATTTAAAGGGACATTCATAGCTAGGCCCGTAGCAGGTCACTGTCTCCCTGCCCATTTAAATCATAAATTTGAAGTTGCAAAACATGAACGAAAACTTTATTTCCATTGTTAGACGTAAGAATATTAATCCTACATTATAAAATGCTAATTTAAATACTTACAAATTTTTCAGGGTCTTCTGTTCCTCGGTCGAATCCACAGGACACTGCCATTTACGTGAATACATCTTAATAACTGTGAAGCACAAAACAAAACGCAAGACACTTTCCGAAACCGTAACAGCGAACGAGAAGACGTTACTCCGACCAAGATCGAAACAGTTTTGCGATTGTTACATCGGGTTTTTCGTGAATGGTTAGGGTGGATTTAGGTGGGGAAATGCAACGTTTGTTAATTGGACGCGCGTGTGTCGGAAGAACTTTGCGTTGAGAAGTGGGAAACTGTCAAAGAAATTCCTTTTCGTATTGTCTTCGGTCGTCAATGGCGTGATTTATAAGTGTATGACCGCCCGTCGCTTCGATGGGTCTATCGCACGTGCTGTCCATCTGTCGAAGTTGAAGTTGTCGAAGCACGGTGGTTGTAAAATAATCGGCCAAATCGGAGCCAATCCATATGCGTTTTTTGCCTGCTAGAATGTGCCCCCAACAATAATATGAAGAACCGGTACGCGACGGGACACAGATGATTCTCGAAATATCAATTCTTCGAAACGATTTCTTTTGTATGCTGGGAGAGTAGAGTTTTCGCGCGGAAATTGCAGAACTATTTTGATCGTTGACGGAGTAACTTTTCGTTCGCTGTCACAATTTCGGAAAGTGTGTTGTGTAGTGTTTAGTGATTTTGTAGACATGGGGTGTTTTCTGCTTTCTTCTGTTCCTCCGGAATTTTCTGCCGGAGGAACAGAAGATCCTGAAAAATTTGTAAGTATCTATTCTTTAAATTAGCATTTTATAATGTAGGATTAATATTCTTACACATAACAATGGAAAAAAGTTTTCTTTCATGTTTTGCAACTTCAAATTTATGATCTGAATGGGCAGGGAGACAATGACTTGCTACGGACCTACATAGCTATGAATGTCTCTTTAAATTTTGTTTGGCTCGAGGCACGCACACGATTATGTTCTCTGTCATCGACACGGTCAGGTGGACTGTAGTAATAGGCTTTTGTCTATACGTATAATTCCAAACAATAAAATTTTTCAAAAACTTTAACAGCTTATATCTCAATACCAATTTGTTTGCGACATATGGTTCCTTTCAAACTTTTTCTCTTCTCCATGAGTAGAAGGTGTTGATGCAAAAACTTTAACAACAATGTTCTTTGGTATAAACAATTTTGCGGCAAGTTTCTTTTTCAAACGTCCACCGACTTAGATTCACCCCTAGGACGGATGACCATTACTTTTTATACACCCTGTACATCTGGCTCGTAAAATTGCAGAAAAACCATTCCGGTCCAGGAGGCATGTTTTCAGGGCACCAGGGAGCCAGACCCGACCCAGACGTGGCCCCGTGGGGCACGGCCTTGAGATCGGGAGCGTCGATCGTTCGGACGATACAGTATTTTCTGACGCGATTTGCCCCGAAGCACAGCTCGCAGGTGAATCGGCAGGAATCGTTGCCCGTGACTGCTCTACGTAGAAGATCGCAGGAGCCTCGATCCGCGAAATAGTTTCATAGCTTGGCTTTTTTGCTCCGTTGATCGGCCGGCGATCACCTTGATTCATGACGCCGCGATCCATTTATTTGTCGAGTGGTACGGCGCTGGCGAGCAGGTGGTGGAAAACCTGAAATGTAATTTTAGCCTCGATCGTCGTCGCGTTACACGAGCGAGAGAAGACTCTCCTCTCCTTCGGCTGTATTTCGCGGCCATGATCGATACATATTAGGTGGACGTATTCCAGAATTTCAAATATTCTATACCCGATGAAATGTCTGAATTCTGGTGACAAAATCCTAAATAATTCTGTTGAAGAAAATGCGAAGGTCGCGAACTCGGTTGCCGACCTAATGTATAAAACTCGAATCCCGCGAAGTCATTCGTACAGACCGCCTGCCATTCCACCGGTAAAAACCTGCAGGTGACGTCTACCCGGGGGTACGAAGACGGTTTTTGCTCGTTCTCGGCATGTAAATGTCGTCCACGGTACGCTAACGACCTCGCCGAAGAGTCGTAATCAAGACTAATATTCCGGGGACATCAACCCTTGTGTCAATACGCGACCGTTTTTACCGAGCGACGACGTGTACGGGTTCATTAGACTTTATAGTTCCAGCAGCTTGTAGGTGTGTATACGTCAGATGTGCATTAATTTTTTAATCATTCCGCGGAGGTAAATGTCGATGAAAAAGCCGCAGACATCTCGACAGCCAATCGACTTTCATCTGTTTTTTGGTAACATCGACAATTTTATGGATGTTCCAGCATGATTGGGTGATTGACCTTCTCTCTCTCTCTCTCTCTCTCTCCCTGGAGCGACGACTCTCGGTACGAAATTATCATACTCATAATTCAGAGGAATTTTTACGCCACTGTTCTCGGGCAATAAATCGGTAAATTATAATATTAGCGATATGAGTAAATACGCTCGTTTCGTATGCATAAAATGAATAGATATTATACTGAAATATTCTCGGAGGTGACGGATGCTTTTTACTGTCTGTCGTTAAAATCGAAAGTGAAATTTCAAAGACGAATTGGAGGTACAAACCAAACCTACCCCAAACCGTCCTATAACACTCTTATGCGGTGATTATTGATACCGCGGTACGAGCTAATCTGATTTGTACGAATTCCGAGTTTCTTCAAATTAATCACTGAACTGTATATCCAGGTAGCATTGATGCAAGGGTCCGTTCGCGTTGTCTCGCGTTTCAACGAATTTTCCGGCTGCCAGTCTTCTGTTTCGCTTCTTACCGAAGCCGATCGATGCCATACACGTCCCACGCATGATCATAATTCTAGCTGTACATACTCGCCAATCGGTAAAAATCGCTTTGAACGACACGGCGATCCAGCAAAACCCTTGAACTCCTCGGTGTACGGGGGAGACACGGCGTTCGCGGTGAGAACGCTGCCAAATTGTGATTTACGAACGACAGTGGAAGGGTATTTGCATACCGGCCGGCCACGGACAGCTGCTGGGAAACCCGTAATGTAATTTTAACTCGGCACAACGAGTGGACGGCTGTCAGCCACATAGGATCTCTCTTCCTGCTTCCCGTCGACGAAAGTCAGCCTCGTCCTGGCGACATTCTTCCAGCACCCTCCTCGCGTTTAAAGAGAGAAAGAGATTCGCGGAGAATTTTTTTCCGGCGTTCCTGTTCCGCGGTTAAGCTAATTTATTGGCACTAATCGATCGTAGCTCGACGATCGCTGTTCCACGTGGATTCCACCGGATCGCCCGGTGTCGCCTGTCTCCTTCCGCCGCACCAGGAAGCTATAAAATCTTTATTGTTGAATTATCACGCGGTATCTCGCGCCGAGGCCGATCCCCGGGGTCAGGGAAAATTCTTTCTCGATCTTGATAACTGTTTCTGCTTCCACGAACCCGATGGAATTGCTCGCTCCTCCACCGCGATTAAGGATCGATGCGCCGATGGCCCGGCGATCGATCCGCCGGAAAATTCTTCGCGGCCCTCGATCCGTCTCCGCGATCCTCCCGATCCTCGTGATACCGTCGAATTAGGAACACCTAACATTTATCGCATTTTCCAGAGACGTTGCTAGCTCGCAGAAGATTCCTAATAGGCAGTTTAGAGACCATGGAACTTCATATGTTCCGGTTATTATGTTGCTGAATGTTTAAAATTTTTGTCTTCAATTCGCACAATGTGGTGATCGGTGATGCATAGAGACCAGTGATCTGCAACAAACTGTCTAGATTGCTCCCTGCAGCGCCGTTCCAGGGCAAATAGCGTCGCAGAAACGGCGGGCTCAACATAGAATGGGCGTGGCCTGCAACGGTGGGCGTGGCTACACGGCTCTCGACTCTCCTGGAGCCGGAGCAGAGTCTCTCAGGACAGTCTGTGCCAATACCAGTTTCCAAACGTTCCCAATTCGATATCGAGTGGTGCTGGAAATTGTCTACTAAACTGGAAATTGTCTATCAACGTAGACAATTGTCAACGGTGGAGAGTTTGCCCTCGTTTTTTTTTCCTATCGTTGCCCGACGAGTCCCGTTCGCAACCGATGCCGTTCGATTCTCGGGTGCCACTGAAACGGTGGATGATTCTGCAAAAGGAGAAACTCGATTCAGGTTGACGAGGACTCGATGACTCTCGGAAATAACCCCGACCTCCCGGTTCGTTTCCCGGTGGTTTTTGCGAACCGTTAAATAGGTTAATTTTCTCCTAACTGTTTCGAGAGAACCATGTAGATCATGGTGGCCGGGCCTCGCGATGCCCTGTGGTTTTTGCTACTTGCTGCCAGCTGGCGAATGAATCTTCGAGGAACGGCAGAAGGCACATTTGCGAACGGAAATTGAATCTGTTGTCTGTTGTTTCATGGAACAGCATGGTCGAGATCAGGGACGAGATCTTGGAGTCTGCTCCCATGCCGAAATTAGGGGTCGGGGTCAGACAAGGTGGTACTCTGGTCACCGGTGAGCTGAACGTCAGCCCAGGATCGCCTCTTCAGATGGAGATCTTCTTGGATAATCACTCGGCTCCTGTTTATGGTCTGTTGGTCAGCTATATGCTGGTCACCGACACGAAATCCCACGAGGAAACGATCATTATCAACGGGTAATTAAATTTTGCATGCCGTATATGTCGCCGGTTCTGTAGAACGATCGTTTCACGAGATTTATGCGATGACAGCTGTTCCGTGGACCCATACCTCTTCGAGAACTTCAACACCGTCGACGGTGACTTCTTGACTGCGAAATTCCGAGCGTTTAAGTTCCCGGAAAGCAACTACGTGCAATTCCGTGGGACTGTGAACGTCTGTTTGGACAAGTGCCAGGGGGTAAGTTGACACTCAAACACGCGAACAAGCTCTGTCGAGCGTTATTTAACTGGTCTGGTGACTGTAGATCGAGTGCGTCAACGGCCAGGTGGGATTCGGCAGGAAGAGGAGATCCATCGATACGTCGAAAAACGGCAAGAACAAGATCTTCGAGGTGACCATGTCCACGTTCATCAGGGTGGCCGTCAAGGAGGACGCCATCGTCGACAAACGTTAGTAAACCCTCCTGTGCCATTGAAGTTTTGACCCAGATACGTATTAGATAGTAAGTCCCCCGTATCCCCCGTGCTCGCGGGGGATTGGTTCCAAGACCTGACGCGGATATCGAAATCCGCGGATAATAGCTAACGTCTTTATGTACACGCATACATCGTAAGGCTGATATAAAATTTTTATTAATCGAATGACTAATTTTAATATAACATTATTTCATTAGTTTATAATCCTGCATGATGTTATTAAAATTATACATAAAATATTAAAACAATGTAACAGAGCAACACTCGTTGGTCCGCCGCGCCGGGAGCCAGAGAATCCCCACTACCAATGCGACAGTTCTCCCCCTTCCGACTGTGGCCAACCGCGGATAAGTGATACCGCGGACGTTGGATCCGCGGATACGGGGGACTTACTGTAATTAACATTGTCTGTGCAGCTTTGTCAGAACTGTACATCAGGAAGGGAAAGAACCGGACGAAAACCCGAGCAGTGATCGCGGCAGAGGTCAGAGAGCAAGTAGCTCCGACCACGATCAGGGCAGAGGAGCGAGCGTTCATAGCGCCACAAGTGAACGAGCAGTTCGAGTACAAGGTTACGAAACCGGAGACCAGCGGCTCTTCGTGTAGAACGATAGCTGTAAGCCTAGCCGTCGTCCTCCTCTCCCTCTGCAAGCTATTGTAGCACTCGGGAGGAACGACATTCAGGGACGACGAACGATCGCTGTTTGTAAATAGAGAGCGAAAGCTAGTGAACCGACGCAGGGTTCGTGAGCGAATCGTCGAGGAAAATGGACCGGGTTTCCAGCCGGACGTTAGTATAATTCTTTTCTTTCATACGTAGAATGATATCTCCCTAATTTGGGGAACGATCGACTCCCTGTAGGAGTTAACTGTGCGAACGATCGCGATGCTTTGATTCTGGGTTCGAGAGGAACGTGCTCAAGGCAGTTCTCCGCTCTGCGACCGTCGGATTTTCGTTCATCATGCTCTCCCTACTTGATCCGTTAATTATTCGAAATCGTGGCCATCTCTCCTTGAAATGGATTGTCAATTCTGTTACATTTTATAACAATTTGCGGTCCATCGTTCTGAATAACGCTTGGAAAAAAATCCATCAGATGAAACTCTCTTAGTTTCGAGGGTCCCACCCGATTTTTTTTTGTTTTTTTTTTGTTTTTTTTTTTTTAATGGAATGATACGTCTTTCAAGTTATATTCTGATAGAGTATTTCGAGACGAATAAAATGTTAAAAATTCATCGGATGGCCAATGATTTTGAGTAATTGTCCCCGCTCTTCGTCCTCCTCCGCGCAGGAGCCCTCCTCTTAGGTGTACGTAATCGCATAACCGTGTCTGACAATAGCAACGGCTGCAGCCCAGGAAAAGAAAATCGGCTTTTGCGAGCGGAGAATGCCGACGACCTAGTCGCGCTTCCAGCTGTTCATCGCGGTACGCGTCTTCGAGCGACCGTAGGCAATCACAGAGATAATTAATCGCTGCTGCAATATACGAGCGTAACTATAACGGAACGCCGCCTAATATAAAATAGCTATTAATAAAGAGGGAGCCAGTCGACGCGTCGGATACCGAGCTCCCCCGTTGTTCCTCGGTCCCGTGGCAGGCAAACGCGTGTGTCCCTTTGCTTCGTCGCGATATCGCACCGGGACCAGGAGCAGAGAAGAAGGCTAATGAAAACGCGCATTGAAACATACAAAAATATGCATATTACTTGGATTTGCTTAACACTCATGTATACATGACGACCCCGTATAAAAAATATATATATATGTACTTCTTTGGCTTATATAATTTTACTGTGTAGACGATCGTGGGTGTTCGGTTATGATTAGACCGCAGTCTAGTTACGATTTTCACCGTGACCTACATGCGGAATATACCAAACTTGCTGTCGGGAATGGGAGCGTTCAACGCTGCCGATAGACTGAGTCCTAGGACCAGTCTGGTGTCTGCAGGATCGATCACGCCGTCATCCCATAATCTAGAAATTTATTTCATTATACTTTGTCTCCTTGATTTACTAATACCTGAACTTTACCTAGCGCTCGAGTAATACGGGCTGCTCTCCGCCTCGAACTTGTTTATGATCGGTCTCTTGATCTCCTCCTCCTCTTCCGCAGTCAGCTGTTAAGTTAACCAAGCTTTAGAGTAATCCTACGCCCAGAAATTGTTGGATCCTTACCGTTCTTCCTTCCCGTTCACGCTGCTGCTTGGTAATCTGAGCCATCACACCAGCAGCCTGTTCTCCTCCCATTACACAGATCTTGGCGTTCGGCCAGAGGTAGAGGAACCTCGGCGAATATGATCGGCCACACATTCCTGCCAAAAACTCTTATATATTAGTCAAATTGGCGGCCTTAAGGAGCAGGATATCAGATAGCGATCTTTACCGTAGTACCCTGCGCCATAAGCTCCCCCAATCAACACAGTGATTTTTGGCACTTTGGCACAGGCGACGGCGGTTACCATTTTTGCTCCGTTCTTTGCTATGCCACCTGCCTCTGCGTCCTTGCCCACCATAAACCCTACAATCCCACAAACTTATAAGAAAACATAAGATCATTACCAGACTATCACTCCTACAAAAATTGATAAATCAAGCAGTGAGTGGTCCTAACATGATCATTTATACAGGGTGGGGCAATAACTTTGTCCACCTTGAATATTCCCGTTACTTGTAATAATATAAAAAAATTATATATGCAAAAGTTGCATGGTATAGAAGGGGGAATATTGTTATATAAACAGTTTTTATGTGCGCGAAGGCGTTCCGGCGATTTCAAGGTCACCTTAATTTCTTTAAATGGAAAGATCTGCTTTTTGTATCATGAATCGATATAGTATCGAATTCTGGGTAGAAATGGATTGACCTTCAAATGTCCTTGATCTAATAGTTAGCGAGATAGTTAGCTAGTTTCCACGTAATAGCTACGTATGAAAAATTATTTCAATAATATCTCGTTAACTATTAGGTTTAGGACATATGAAAGTGAATATATTTTTACGCAGAATTCAATAGTAGGGTCTTCTTATTTAAAGAAATCAAGATGACCTTGAAATCGCCGGAACGCCTTCGCGTAAATAAAAAGTTTTTACATCACAATATTTCCCCCTCTATACCATGCAACTTGTGTATATATCATTGTTTCATAAAATAACGGAAATATTCAAGATCGACAAAGTTATTGCCCCACCCTGTATAGTTATAATGGTCCGCCGTTCGAGGGTGAAAAAAATATACTGGCCTGTGATGTTCTGCAAGAAGAGAAGTGGAATCTTCCTCTGCGCACAGAGCTGCACGAAATGCGCACCCTTGAGAGCACTCTCGGAGAACAGCACCCCATTGTTCGCCACAATTCCCACAGGATACCCATAGATCCTAGCAAACCCCGTGACCAACGTCTCCCCATACTGCGCTTTGAACTCCCTGAACTTGGACCCATCAACAACCCTAGCGATTACTTCCCTCACGTCGAAAGATCGCTTCAAATTAGTACCAACGATCCCATAGATCTCATCGACCCCGTGTACCGGGACATCGATCTGTTTACTGACGTTCACGTGCATCGGTCTCTGCCGGTTCAAATCGCTGACGATCTGCCGGGTGATGTGAAGAGCGTGATGGTCGTCTACCGCATAGTGATCGGTAACTCCCGATTTCCTAAATTGAATGGTAACTTTGAAGCTACGGTAGTAAAGCGTCAGATGTCTTTTAATCCATATGTCAACACTCTTTAACATTTTTGTCGACCACAAAATTATAGTGGATTTTTGTATTCTTGCATGACCACAGATTAACGTTGAGGCATACAAATATCCATTGGAATCATAAAGGGCAACGTCAACGAACGGTGTAAAAATTTTTTAGTATTGACATAACGGTTAAACGCACTTGTTAATTACCGGCAATGAAGCATTGCGCCGCCAAGATCCTCTGCAGTGACGTCTTCTCCAGTGGAAGCTTTGACTAGAGGCGGTCCGGCCAGGAATATGGTGCCCTGATTGGCCACGATTACGTTTTCGTCGGCCATCGCAGGCACGTATGCACCGCCTATAAAAAATTGGGGTAGCTGTGACAGCGAACTGAGAGTATATATGTATAAACATTCAGAATAAAAATCGTTAACATCGTTCGAAGTAAAAAATGCGGACAATGATCAGACCTGCAGTGCAGTTGCCCATTACAACCGCGATCTGCGCGATACCCTGCGCGCTCATGTTCGCCTGATTGTAAAAGCACCTGCCGAAGTGCCATTTGTCAGGGAACACGTCAGCCTGTCTAGGCAAATTAGCACCCCCGCTATCTACCAAATATATACAAGGCAAATTGTTTTCCTCTGCGATCTCTTGCGCCCGCAATTGTTTCTTAGCTGTGATGGGGTAATAAGTGCCACCTTTCACTGTTGCATCGTTGGTGATTATCACGCACTCGGTCCTGATAGGTAATTGTATTTTTAAAAGAGAGTATAGTCTTTCGTGGATTTTGGTAAAGGATTAGTTACCCCGAGACTCTTCCGATGCCAGTGATAATACCACCTGCAGGAACTTCCTCCTTTCCGTATAATTCGTAGCCGGCCAGTTGCGAGAATTCGAGGAATGGGGACGTTTTATCTATCAGCGTGTTGATTCTCTCACGGGGCAACAATTTACCCTTTTTCTTGTGCCTTTCTCTCGCTTTCTCTCCTCCACCTTCTATTATCTTTTCTACTTTACTTTTCATTTCCTTCACAAGGCTTTCCATTTGTACGTAGTTATCCTGAAATTCAAATTGGTTTACTTAAAAATAACAAGAATGTATCTGCCCAAATTTGAATCTTTGAGGCCCAGTTGCGTCAATTCAATTAATTCTGCGGAATAGTTTAGATTTTACAGTTCAAAACTTGTTTCATAGGGATCTATGAGCTTCGCGAGCATGCGCGCTTCAGAGATCTATAAAGCGCGATCACGTGGTCGCGTCTGTAAGTTGTATCAATAACAGCACTAGCTTATCGCGTGAGCTGTGATAATAGAGGACGTCACCCGGCTGATAAGTGGATTTTTATTATTTTTTTGCTGGGAATAGTATAAGAAAAATTGAAAGAAAGTCGTACGAAAACTGAACAAGGACGAACACTGGATTGCTCTAATTGCTCTAACCTGATACTCCTTCGAACTGTAGTCCTGCGAGGTTCCAATGACGACCGCATCATCGTGAAACGTCCTCGTGACAAGACGCAGGTGCCTCGGCAATAGTCCTCCTTTCATGAACATTATATACTATACTCTCTGTTATATATTTGTAAGAAACTTCGAATTCACTTTTTACAAACTAGTATCACACCATACGACTTGCTACACTTGCAACAATATTCCATTCGCATCGGCGTGCTTCGATTGCTCAATGAGATTCTCGGATTTCCAATAAAGAGCCAATCACTGTGTTCATGCATTGTAGCATAGGATCTGACAATGAGACGCCGAAGAACTACATCTTCAGATCTTGTATCATTACTAAACGAATGAGTAACATTCATACCAGAAAACTTAATTACATCTGGAATACATTAACGGGTAGGAGAGTATGTAAATTGCAAATTGTAAATTGGAAAATAAGAAATGTAAGGTCAAATTAGGTTAGGACGAATTGTTGCAGTTCCATCGAGTTTACAACAATCTGCACAGATGGTGGTATAAGAAACTTTCCCGACAGATAATTTACTAAAATTACCCATTGCGGTAATTTATCATCTGTGGTATCTCTAATCTGCGAAGTTCAATCATTTTCCATTAGACGTCGCTTTAGTTCCATCACAGACACAGCCGAGATATAAGATGTATTGATGGAAATATCAAATGAACCAGCTCGGACAAATTATAGAATAAATTGGTTCAAAGTCTAGCAATCTTTATACATTTCAAGAGCTTCAGATACAGTGCTTAGCAGTTCTAGAATCAAGCACTAATTCCAAGAAAACTAATCAGGGGTTAACTCGTTGATTCGCAGATAAAGCAACAACTTTATCTAGAAATATTTAGCTGTGATTCTATCGGTATCTATACCGAGTAGAGGATTGGTCATTACGATTGGATAGATAATTAGTGGAAAGTTGCGGGTCAGATAGCGGAATTGAATTTCGAAAATGGCGGCGGGCGGGAATGGCGCCACCGGTGCTCGGGGAACTTCGTGTGCCGGCGGTCGCCGCCGGTGTCCACGGGGTCCACGGGACTGGAATCACGGAGCCCCGCCCTGCCGCCCGCCAGAGCCGTGAAGCAGAGCAGCAGTAGCAGCAACAGCAGCTTCGCTTGCTTCGTGCCAGTAACCGTTCGTTTTTTATCAATGAAAACAATCGCCTGAGCGTGGTGTCGTTTCGACCGAGGAGAACTGATAACGGCGGAATACGTTGTGCCCGCGTCCACATCGTAAACGGCGTTCGCACAGCCCCAGTGACTCGGGGGAGTTAACCTTAAAACGAAAGAGCGAGATAGAAGTGGCGGTCTCTTGGTGGTGTCGCGATAGTCAGTCGTCGGTTGATACAGATAGAGAGGATATATCCTCGTTGACCGCCAAGCGTCGACGAAGTGCGTTTTACGTTCGTTCAGTTTTCTCGAACGAGGTGCTATCGGTACGGAGACGGTGTGAAAAGGAAAGTGCATCGTCATCGATGTGAGCAGACCGAGAGAGGATAGGGAAGAAGGCCCGCCGCTGCAGGAGTGAGCGAGAAAGAGCGAGAGAAGGACAGAGTGGGACAGAGAGAGGCCGTTACAGAGAGCCGGGAATTTTGGCAAGCGTCGCTCCGTTAGGGAGCTCCAGGTAGGACAATCGACACTCTATTATACAGCCCCGGAGACCCGAGATTCGTTCGCTCGCCTCCATAACAGTCCTGCAATCGTTAACGTTATAATAGAATCGAGGCCGGCCCTTCGACTTCGACTGGATCGCGGAGCAGCAAACATGGCGGCCGCCTAGGCTACGCTGTCAAATTTTCCCCGTTCCGTCATCGCGGTTATTTTAACACCGAGACCGTGTTTCGCCCGATTCCCTCGCCCCGCTCTCTTTCTCTCTCTCTCTCTCTCTCTCTCTCTCTCTCTCTCTCTCTCCTTCCCTCCCTCCCTCTCTCCCTCTGTCACAACCGAGAAACACGACGCACAGGAGAAATACTCGCAGCCAACCCTGGATAAAAAGACAGGATCCACGGGTATAGATTTTTTTTCCCCCTTTTTTTTTTTTATCTTGCCTCTGTCGAGCTGCCGAGATCGAGACGAGCCGAGAGAGAGACAGTGCCCGCCCGACCGCCGGCTCCGGGCGGTAATGAGATTCTTCCTGCTTAAGCTGAACTTTCCTCGTTCAAGAATTTCCACGGCGTTGCTCGGACGGAAGCTGTTAACCCTTTACTTTCGATGCGACTAGAATCGTCCACCGGTCTTCAGGGTGACTATCGCCGAGGGAAAATTCGGGATACGTCAACCCCCTTTTGACTTTGTCAAGCATTACGATTTAGGGGAGCCAGCGAAACTGTTGATCCTTAGACAAGACTATAATTGTTGAACGTTGCGTAAATAGGTGACTATTATTATTAGCCGATAAAAATTCTGGATTTGACAACCCCGTTGCCCTTGTTTGATTTTGCCTCACCGCTATTATGATTTAGGGAAGTCAATGAAGCTGCCGATGTTCTACTTAGATGGGACTGTAATCGCGCAACGTTGAACATTGTGCAAACGTGACTATAGCCACTAGAAATTCTGCATTTATTAACCCCTTGACGTGCGATTTTCTCCTTGGCTACAATCATTTGGAGAAGGGGTGGAATCTGTTAACCTTTTCCTTAGACGTGACTATAATCGTGCATTGTTGAACGTTGTGTAAAGGTGACGATAGTAGTTAGAAATTCTGTATTTATTATCCTCTTAAGGTAGGATTTTGCTACAATGATTAGACTTTGTTCCTTTTAAATAATATCTTCGAGGAAGCTAGTTAATATTTATTGTATGTCTACATCTATTTTTATGTTCAACTATTGGTAACTAAACTGCAGGACTTTAGTAAGTCTATTATTCTTAAATTACTGTTTGCATCTTTATAGAATATTTAAGTATTAAACTGTGGACATACAGAGAATATAAATTTTCTTTTTCTTCTAGGACATGATCAAAGACGATGTTCGAAAATCGCGTGGAAGATGATTGACAGATTTTGCTTGGAATCTACGTTCCTCAATATCGATGCACCAAGGGGTTAACAAAATTCGATTGGTTATTCAAGTTTGGTCGTACCGACGTAACACAAATTAGTTTCGGGTGATCCCCGTGAGTGATAATGATAATAATGCAGACGGGGTACGGTTTAGTTGTCGAAAAGAGTAGATTTCTGTAGAATTGTCCTGTAAAGAGAGGGTTAACGAGCATTTACCGACCGCACTCTCCCCGATGCTCGCCGGGTGTAACCGGGAGAGCACTTTTCAACCAGAACTTCTCTGGTTGGCCGACGATACTCCGAGATTACTACGAATTTACATAGGGGATCAATAACCATTAATTCACGGTGCGAGCCGCGAGGTATTTCATTATCTGTTAATTCACGCCTGCGTCTAGGATTTATTGGGTCGATGCGTGCAAAATGCCCGGTTTTATTATTATTCCTCCGATTATTATTACCCAGTTTTATTATGCAATACAATACTATTGCACGAGTAGTGCGTGAACGGTAAACCATGTTCACCAACTAATTACCGACTTTTTCTCGCCTATTCTGCGTACCCTTATCGCGCTTCTAGACTGCAATCGATGCATCATGGCTGTCATATACTCGGCATACACGAAACACATCTGCTATTTTTTAACAGAACAAATCAGTTTAAAAGTTAACGACCGCCCTAGCGGAAAATATTCTATGTAAGCAACTTTCCATGCGTGCATTTTTCTGCCCGGGGAATTACGTGAAAATGTTCTCCGCGCGATTACGACGCGACCGCGCTGGAAATTGTCGGAGGTTGCGTGCACTTTGCGCAATTTTCGCGTGCGCTTTTTTCACAGACTCTCGGGGGTGCGTGGGCGTTATCTCTCGCGGCCACCGTAGTAAAAGGGGTGTTGCATAATGGCGGGGTAGGGGACAGAGATGCCGAAATCGTCGCGAAAACAAACCGGCCCGTCGCCGAGGACGCGATACTTTTGCGAAAACGTGAACCCGCCGGATAAAAATACCGCGGCGCCGCTTTGTGCACCGGGTACACGTGCCCGCCCGCCGAAAATATGACACTTTCATCATCCCGGTGGTGCACGTTTCATAATTACTGCCCGAGGCCCGACTATTCGACACTCTCCGGGGAAAAACGATCAATTCTCGATCCCGAATCCACTGCGCTCGACTTTGTCGCATCGACGCAATCGCTGAATAAAGCTTGGAAATTATAGTTGACCGGTTAAGTGGGTGTTGACTCTCCGTTCTCGGTCGATTTTGTCTTGCGTTTATGTCAACGCTAAGCCGGACGTCTGTTCAAACTTCAACTGAACCGACGAGCACGTGCGATGATGCGTTTGTATGCATTTATACAAATGCATGTTATTCTTGAATACCTATTATTGTACGTCTTCTAGAATTTTCTTGTATCGATGAAATCTCAAGAAGCTTCATTGTTTGTCGATTAATCTATGAAACTATGTTTTGGGATTGACAACCAGAATCTATGTTTGTAAATTAATTTTTAGTGGAAATCTACGTTTATAATTTATTACTAATCCACGGATTTTATGCGCTTCTATCAAAAATGGGCGGAATTTGAAACAATGAAGAGGTTCCAAGAATTTGAGAATATCAATACACATACTTTTTCTTACCCTTCGACCACTATTCCTTCCTTATCTTGGTTTCCTGCTAAAGTGACCGAGTTATTTACTCTGTCGATGAGTCACCCGGGGAAAATGAACGTCAAAGGAAACAGAGTAACCGAGTGCACGTTCGACCTTGAGGAATTGCCCACCAATGTTGAAACCTATCGTTCTTATCAACGAACACCGATGCCTCCATCTGTTTGTCCATCGTTTGACGTGTTTCTCCTCCCGTGGAAACGGGACAGGGGGGTTTGTTCGGTTTAGGTTAGTCGCGAAAGAGAGAGAAACTTGGAGGTTCTTGGCGAACGCGTCGAGGAAAGCCGGTGAGCCGTAGCAAGCGCGCGATTGGCCGGCCAATTGCTGCGGCAGCTGTCTTAATCGCCTTTAATTGGTTCGAAATATAAAGTCGTCGCAGTCCCGAAGACAAGTGGTGTGTGTGTGTCTCTTCGGCGGCAATTGACAGCGTGCCACTTGAGAGATGCGACGCTGATAGCAGTGTTGCCCCGCTATCGGTCTTGCACCCTTGATCGGCTACCAATCGATCGCAGCCAGGACTCGCAAAATGTTCTAATATCGACATCGGTTCCCAAAACGTTCACGAAGATGCTCCATACCGAATAGTCGCTGTGAACAACCGATATTTCCAACTATTATCCATATTGGTTGCCTGGGTTATTTTTTAAATTTCACGGACAGCAGCTGACGAAAATTCCAGCCACTGTCTTTTACATTTTAAGGCCAAAGAACAGCAAAAATATCATTCAAACCATTATTTTGCATGAAAATCCGCGGTCGTTACTGTTTTGATAAAAAATAAGGTAGCGACTCTTTAACACTGTTTTAATTAGACTCGTTAGCAGTTTTGAAGTTCCGCTGGTAATTGTTAGGAGCCCCGACGAGTGTGCTAGACCGCCCAGTAACTCACAGAGGACTTGATAGCGGGGAATTCGCTGGTGGTAGCGTGATAACGTCGATCAATAGGCGAAAAACGATAGCCGGATCGATCGAGACCGCGTCTTAAGCCGGCGAGCTCTCTTCGATTTCTCGGTGTAATATAAAGTGCGCCACTATTCGACGAGCGTCGCAGAATTGGCTCGCGATTGCGATAACGCTCGGCGAGCAGTCTAGATTCCAGTATCTGCAAATACTGCTTATCAACCGTGCGCTCGAGAGCCAGTCGAAATCCTCGCTGATAACCGCTAGAGCTGCGACGCGCGGCGCGATCCTGTCCTCGGCTCGCAATAAGAATAATTCATCCGCGGGGCCTGGCTCCGGTAAATAAATACCCTTTGCAAACGATGCACTCTTAACTCTACACGCTCGAGACTATTTGAACTTTAAAACTCCGAAATTTCATCGATCTCGGTAAATTTTAGTGGGTCGCGTCAGACCCAATGGTTCAGTTGAAGAAGTCGGAACAGAAAATTTTCGAAATCCGGAAGGTGCAGCTGATCGTTTGGAGCTCGGCGAGCGGCTCGAACGATAAAACACGATGATGGTTAATGACGATCGCGTTTCGCAGCACGGTTAGTAGGTCGCCGGCTATTCAGCGAGTGCGAAAGCAATGCCAATGATGTATTCCACTGGCAAACCCCTGTTCCTCCCTTCCTTCCTGTCACCCTGCAACCCTCCTCTCGATTGCGGGGTCACGTCCTGTTACGAGTCCCCCTCGTACGCCATGGGTTATCCCTTCTTCGACGTTCTGCCGTTGCACGAGACCCCAGTATACATACACTGTCAAGAGAGGCAACGAGCTAGCTTCACGAAGAAAAAGGGTTGTTGATTTAAAAGCTGAAGCCCTGCAAAGTCGACTGCTACGGTTCCGCTGAAACTTTAGAATTTTCGGTCACTTTGTTTTCGACCTGGCGAATTTTTACCAGTTCAGTTTGCTCGGCTGGAAATTCGACCCTTTTGCTACCATGGAGCAACATTTTAAATCCCATGTATGTACTCAATTTAGCTATAAATCAAGGATCGATGAGGAATCTTCCTTTTTTTTTACACTATGCGATCATTGGAACATTTAAATAATTTTGTTGTTACGTAAAAAGAGCTACATTCACGTTTTTAATTGGCGATGTTATTCTGTGGCACGATAGTTGTCTAGGATTAATAATAGTTTTTTAACACGACATTCATTTGCGAGGATCGTCGTCGTTGATGCAGGAGAATCAGGAATGATAAAGCGTACGTAATATCGTCGTAATTAAGTTTCTTTCATGTTTAAAGCCTCACGGAAAGATCGAAAACATGATGTAATGCATAATGGCACATCACAATGTCGACAGAAGTATCGTGTTTCTTTTCGCCGCTGAATATGCGTGCGAATTATGCATCGTTTTATAGAATGACACCTTTTTTTGTGTAGCTGGTATTTTGTGCGGGATATAAAACGGTAGGCAACGAGATGTAAAACGAAATGGTAATCTTCTACGATACATTTTATGTGACGTTCTCTGCTAAATTAATGTTATGCTCACACTGAAGAAACGTCGAGCAACTTTTTGTCGCCTTATTCGGTAAAAAAAGAAGGAAGCAACAAGAGGCGACAAAAAGTTGTTCGATGTTGCTTCATCGTGGACATGACAATTACATCTTTCCTTACTTGAAAATTTGAATTTTGCATAAAGTGCAAATACTGCAGAAATCACGTAATCGTGACTAGATTTTTCGTTCATAGTGCCACAGGGATGACAATGATGGTGGATCTCTGTGGCGGCGAAAGGGTTAATTTTTCCAGCCAGATGAAGCTCTGTCTTGAGATTTTAGTATTGTACGATTTTTTTGCCGATCGAGATCAATATAATCTCTTGCGATACCTCTCCTCGGGAGAGTCTAATTTCCTCGAGGCCGGTCCACCAGCCTTCTGGATTCTTGGATAATCCAAACATTCAAGTGCCTGCTTCTCGCTCCCTTCCACTGACGTCACGGTGGCCCGTAAAAATAGCGAAACGGTCTATTCGCGGCTTAATTTCTTCACGCGGCTCGAGATCCTTCTCTTCGGCTTCGGGAATCGACCGAGCACGAATCGCTGTTTCTCGCCATCCATCGGATCAATTGATATCTTTATCGCCGGTTAAAAATAGAGGATCGATTCGAGAAGACGTTCACCCTTCGCGGTCCTAGCTGCTTTTGCTCGTTTCCCTCGTCCGCATTCATTTTTTTTTTCAAAATTCGCACATAAAAGATTGGTTGAAAAATTGTGTCACGAATAGACTGCGGATTTGATGCATTTATACCAAAAATGAGTATAATTTCAAACAGTGGAACGACTTAATGAAACCTCTAGAAAGAGAAATAACTAAACAATTTTTATTTTGCAATGATCTGCAGAAAAAATTGCTCTAAAAATTATCTGCATCAATTGCAAGGAACAGTGGCCTTACACAAGTTCCATCACTGTTTTAAATTGCAGCATTGTTGCGATAAATCCATAAAATCCGCAGTCTAGTCTGACGTCAGAGTGTCGAAGGGTGTACGTAGACTATTCGACTGTAGACCACCCAGAAATAAGATCTGACGTCGAATCAGACATAATGCAGGACCTGGAAGGGCCAAACTCCCGGTCGAAATAGAATTCTGGAAAGGAACAGCCCGGTATCGGAGCCTCCCGTATTCAGGTTAGTCTCTGACGTCACGGTCTGGCTTCTGACGTCATTCACCTGCCGTCACCTCTCCGCAATGTATCGTCCCGTTCTCAGGATCGCTTGGGATTCGTCGAGCCAGCAGCCACGTCCTCCTTTTTGCTCGAATGTTTGATAGAGCCGGGTCGCGTTAAAAATTTAGGGCCGCCAGGAGAGGAATCCTCAACTGGCTAATTACCTTCTGTCCAGTTCCCAGATAGCTGATTAACCAGAGCGCACGCATAACATCCCACCCGAGGGGATACACCTATACTCGCGTTGATTCGCGGCAATGTTTTCTTTGAGAGAAAGTATCGATCGAAAGACCCCCGGGAAACTTCCTCGCCCCTCAGGACCTCCTGGGGACAAATAGAAACTGGTTTCGGGGTTGATTTTCCGTAGAAGTTGTTCCACACCATGTCTTTTGCCTCCTATAGCAACCGGCGCCCACCAAAACTTGCATTGGATCGGTGACTCATATGCTTCGAGCGAGTTAAGGGGATAGTCTGGTTATCGAGGTTTTGGGAATTTTTTTCAGAAAAACCATTGACCCCCTTGCATTGGGATTTTGCACACGTATGTAGTCATATTTGAATTACACGTACGATTGTTTACGATGTAATGCATTTAACCTGTTCCTTATTGTGAGCTACCGATGACAGCAACACAGCGTCATGCGTTGAAGTGTGCGAAGGAATTTGATTCCACTGTTTCTTCAAAGATTCGATGTTTAAATTTCATTGTCTAATCTAGACCTCGAATAATTTCGGCTAGCAAGCCAACATTAGTGTAGACTCTTTTAGATGCCTATGTCGGAATACAAAAAAGCGAAAAGAACACGTACCAGGTGGCAAGATGTTCGCACAAACCAGTACGAATGGGTTCGACATCGCCAGCTCATTGGCCAGTGTGAAAATCGCCGGCAGCGACGTTCGAGTAGGTTCGTCGGTTCGCAGAGTTTACGTCTGTCTTCGCGATCGATGCTTTCACAGGGAGAGAACGCGTCGGACAAAACGAACAAGTGTTTCTCTTTGCGGTGCAGTTCGCAGATTGATTGATAGATCGATCGGCTTGCGTCACGGCTTATTTTAAGCGGACGCGTTCTTTATTCTCGTACTATTCTGAGACGGTGTCCGCGAGCGTCCGAAAGTACGAAGACTCCCCTTTCGCAAAGTCCTTTCGTAAAAGTCGAACGGTCTTTTCCACCGGGAGGGAACGATGAATTTTCACGGTGTCTCGCGAACTATAGCGTTCGTCGAGGTTTCTGGTTACTGTTTTCAGGAAAGTTCGATAGAGCGTTTATCACCGGAGCAGCCAAACAGGCTAGAGACACTTCGCTTGTCGCCACTGCAAGCTGATCCTCTCCGATTCCACGCGTTTCGAAAGTAGGTCGTGTGCCGATGCGAATTACAGTCATCAGCTGTAATGCCGCTCTATCATTCTTCTCTTCCGAAGGGAACAACCGGCGCCGCTATAACGAAGCTGCTTTACCTGCAGATAGTTTGTAATTAATATCGTTAGGGTCCGTTTGATCGCCATTTACATTCAATTATTCTTCAACCGCCACTGCTGCCGCCGCCGCCGCGACGTTGGAAGTTCTGGCATCGCACGGCGTTCTAGGAAATATTGCTTCCACAGTGGCGTACGATAACACCTACGGGTTAGATACACCAACGTGTTCATGCCACTTTGTTGCCGGATAACTGCCGGCAGAAGTTTGCTTTTTCAGTGGATGTTAGGTTCTTCAACTTTGCCGCTTCGCGGAAGTCGTGGAAAGTTCACAAGACGCCAGGTTCTCGGATGCAGTGGGTGGGATATTAACTGGGGAACGGTTAGCGCGATGGAATTTGTGCCAGTTTGTTGCTGCAGCTTGATTTTTCGACCGGCGGGGTAGCGATCCACTTTGCTGCTTCTGGAAAATAATGCAGCCTTCTCGAGACTTCACAGCCTGTTTCTAGGTGATGAATTGTATGCTAGAGGACCTAGAATAACAGCTGGACAATAGTTAGCACAATTACAATCCCTGCGCTTGGTTGCTATATTCGTCACCCGGTTGTTATATAGTTTGCTCTTCCAATTAATAAAACAGCGACGAACTTTCAGTCATTGGGGTTCTAGAAAACGACGCTAACTTCTGCAGGTGCTAGTCCCACGGTGAATAACCTGGCACACTTGTGTAACCCAATTATGTACTATGGTAGAGTTATAGCTAGCAGAGCTTCGCTGTTCTAATTGCTAAACCAACGATTATCTCTTCCACTGGATCGTCTAAAGAACAATCCCTCCAAACATATCGTTCAATCCATTGGACATCTACAGCTAGGACATTTTCGATTACTCGATTCCGAGAGATTTGCGAAAAACTGTGAGAATTCCGTCTACACCTGTGCGTCCGTAGCAGCGCACGTTTTGCTACCCCCTGTTACAGGAACAGTTTTATTGCCAGGAAGAAGGTGGAGGATCGGGCCAGGTAGACACGGGCCGCAGTTGCTGATTGGAACGGTGAACGTTGGCAGGTGCGACACCAACAGGCGTCCGAACGTAAACCCGTCGGCACGTTGCGGATCGGCCTGGCCTTTTCGTGGCTTCTCTGCCATCCTTTGTCGCCGCTGTTAAAGACCGTTGGGCCGTGCCAGGGACTTGGTCGAAGTGCACACTTGGTGTGAGGTACTTGGCAGCCTCGCGGTTGTATACAGTCGGTTCGAAGCAGATGGGGAGACCGAGAGAGATAGAGAGATCGTATTGGACGTTGACCCGCGTGGTTCAACTGTTGCTCCCATTCGTCCATCCGGGAACGCGTGTAGGACGGCCTAGGGATCCCGATGATAGAGGAGAGAGCCGCACCGATATCTGTCATACACCACAGCCTCCCATAGTCGCGCTAACGCATTATCTAACAGAGATTATTCCATAATATTTGGAACCCTATGAGACTCGGCTGAGGATTTTCTAATAGATCCGTCAACAGCGGAAACGTATACACAAAAATGCTCCAACTACGCCGGTCTCTTCCTTGATAAGGGCGATAAACGGAATCTAGGTCGAACACGCTCTAGGGCGTAGACGTTTTTCTACAATGAATCTCATAAACGCGGTCCGGCTCGTTAATTACACATTCCTCTGGGGAGCCCAGACTCGGATAAACTGCTCGAACGTGTTTAGGAGTATCTTTTGCATAGAAACGGTTCAATTCTTCTGGATCCGTCTCGCGGTGATGATCGCGGTGATGACGCGGGTACTTCAAATTCTGGACTGTTCAGTTGGTATCTAATTTGTATACAATTTCTCCGAATGCTCTTCTCTGGGGGTGGAACAACTGTGAAAGAAGTTGGTCTACAGAGCTAGAGATCTATTTCTCTGATAAATCGATCATCCATATTTTCAAGATTTTAGGAACAAAATCAATTAGGGGATGAAATGAACACACCCAGATCATTCGAAATTCGGTTCACTCAAATATATTAAAGCAATGTACAATTGGCGTTAGAATTTATCCGAGTGATGATTCCTTTGGTCTATAAATTCAATTCTCCAAGTCGTACCAAAAATCGACCACTGTGCTCCGCACCATCGAAACTCATTTCGCCCGATCGAAAGTCCCCGTTCCCCGAGGCAGGATCGTAGGCGACGGTTATCGTAGAATGGGAACCGCCAACGGCAACCTGTCACGCTCGACAATGGCGTCCTGGCGACGCCGGTAGTCAGCCGGTAGTCGGGCGCCGCGGCGCCAGCGTCGCTCATCCCTTCCCTCTGGTTTTATCCGCCCAGGCGGTCTTCTCTCGAAACCACGGCGTCGTCCTGCCTGGGTGTGGTTCTCGAAACCCCGTCGAAGATCGCGTCTACACCTTCGGTATCTGAATTTTCTTCAACAACTCGAACCGAAGCGAAGCTTCAAACGTGTCGGCATCGAACGAAAGAGAACTACGTGGAATAGTATTCGTTCGCGTGTGCACCCTGACTGCGAGCAACAGACGAGGAGGAGAGAGGGTAGCAAAGCCGAGAACGTATAGAGGGAGAAAGAGAGGGGCGAGCCACGACTCTGTTCATCGATTCCTTGCTTCGACGGTTCCTGTGAACGCGACATGAAAAGAGACCCGCTCGCACCAATGGGCGCTCTCTTTCACCGGTCCTCGTACTACGTGTGCGTGAGTGATCCTCTTCTGTGCTAGAGAAAGTGGACTGAGAAAGAGCGACTGTCTTTCTACCTGAGACACATCTCGCCGGAATTTCTGGCGTTCCAGCGGGGGCGCAATCTGGCGGTGGAACACCGGCACAGGGAGGCTACTCCTCGCCTTCCTCGGGAACGGTGCGAGTCGGGAGGTTATGTTGCCGAGGAATCCATGACGCTCTGACAACGGGGGAAAACGGACGGTGCGTGTAAGTGAGCCTGGAACACCTATTCCGAGGACTCGATTCGCTACTCTGGAGCTTTCCACTGTTTGCCGAGCTGCGAAAACCTTGGGAATAGCAATAGTAGAGGGTGTACACCCTCTTGCAGCTTTGATGAAGGTGTTCGAAGATGTTCTGGGGGTTGATAGTTGAATTCCAGTGACTTTACCCTGCAATTTTTCGTGGAGTGTATTGCTTGGAAACGCGAGTATTAAACAGTGCACACCCTCTTGCACCCTTGGCGAAAGTAATCGAAGTTGTTCTAGAGGTTGAAATTTCAGTTTCAGTGACGAATGTGGTTTCCTTCGGTTTTGCTTCCGTGGATTTTTCTGGCACTTGTTGAGAAGCGAACTACTCGGAAATGCGAGTAGTAGGGAGTACTCCCTCCGTTGCACCCTCGGCGAGGGTGTTTAAAGCGATTCAAGGGGCAGAAGGTTGAGCTCCAGTGACGAAAACGATCCGAATTCGTTTCGGTTTGCTCCCGTGAATTTTTCTACTACTTGTTAAGAAGTAAACTGCCTGGAAATGCGAGTAGCAGGGAGCTCACCCTCCGTTGCACCCTCGGCAGGGGTGTTAGAGCCTGGAAGTTGAGCTCCAGTGACGAGAACGAGCTGGCTCGGTTTAGTTCGCTTGTGTGTGGATTTTTCTGGCACTTATAAGGAAGTGAACTGCCTGGAAATGTGAGTAGTAGGGGGCTCACCCTCGGTAGGGGTGTTTCAAGCAGTCCTAGAGACTGAAAGTTGATGTCGAGTGGCTAGTATGGTACATAGTGTGAATTTTTCTGCTAGTTGAAAAGTGAATTCCTGGAAAATGTGAATAGTAGAGATGTAGTATGTTATTTTTGGTGTAGATATGTGGAGCAGTTTTAGGGGTTGAAAGTTGAATTCGGATTTACTTGATCTTGAGAGTGTCGGGTTTGTTAGGGACACCCTGTACAATCCTCAGTTTCACCGTGGTTGGTCATGCGCCGAGCGACTCCATCGGTTCCGGAAAATGAGAACAACTTGCGTTAGATCGACAACCCTCGGATTCCCCGGGTTGTGAGGCCTTTTGGAGGTGAAGGACGCTCGTTGCCACCGAATTCCGATGGAACCTGAAAAATTCACCGACCGGGGAAATCTCCTAACAATTCCCACGAATCGACACGCAGAGAATAGTATCTGTTCAATGTCGAAATCACGAATGACGACGATGATCATGACACGATCAGGCGACCGTGAGTTTCTCCGAGAGCGTTTTTGACGGGTTCCTGAAAATTCGTAGATAACGTAGGGCACGTATGAGATCGGTTCGTTAAGTAAAAATAGCACGTCCGGAGCAGAATCCTCGGTTGTACGTCCGGCTTCAAGGAATACTCTTTTTTTCTTTTCCTTGGGTCGCATGAATTCAAGCCGGGAATAGAAAGGAGCAGTCTCTCAGGACGTCTTCTTTATCTAGCTCGAAGATTAATGACGCTCTAGTAGTGCGCTAACGAAAAAAGTGTGCTGTCCGTGACATGAATGCGCCGTGTCCGAAGACGAAAATAGAACGATTAATGCGTTCCTTGTGCAGATGATAAACTAATGTCCCGTCTAATCAACCTGGAAACTGTCCTCAAACTTTGGAACCTGCCAGCTTAAAGATTCACTGCGTCTAAGTTAGACTCTTTTCTACTTCCTCGAGACACGTCTAATTAACTGATAGTTCGTGAAGCAGTCTCCAAAGTTTGCAACGTGATTCTGCGAGGTTCTAAGGTTGATTATCAAGCTTAGATTCATTCGTCTCTACTTTCTTGAGATGTACAATTCACTAATGCTATTCAGTTGGTCTTTAAGTCTTGCAATAGGAACCTACAAGCTTAAAGAGACACTGGATCATGTATCAAGCTTAGGTTCCAGTGTCAATCTCTCAGAGGCTGCGCTTCGAATCTCGGGGCTCCAAGAGAATCAGCCTGAAGCTAGCCGTCCATTTGCGAGTAAAATTCTCAAATGAACTCCTAGCTTTACGACTGATCAGCTCCTTCCTCCCCAAGCTAAAAAGAAGATGTTGAACCTAATTTTCTGTTTTTAGGGGTGGCAACGGTCTCGCTAGGAGGTGTCGGAGCTGGCGCGAGGGGCGGGAGAGTCAGCGGTGGCCTGACTCTGGTTCCGGTGGTAGCGGAAACGGAAGCCGTGCAAGAAGCAGCAGCAGCATTAGGAGCAGATCCAAGGGAATCAGGCCCGAGAGGAGAGACCGGCGGCGCCAGCAGGGGAGGGAAACTCGATCGTCTTCTTCTTCTTCTTTTTCTCGCTCTTCTTCTACCCGTTCCTGTTCCCGGCGGTGGGAAAAAGCTCGAGGACCTGCGTTGCCCGTCGAAAGAAGCGTCGACGGCGTGACACTGGGCCCCAGCTACCTTCCAGCTAGAAGGCGAACCAAGATAGAAGCCGCGACACCCTCGAGAACCACGTTTTAAGGCTCACCGGGGGTTGAACCACCTCCACCACCTCGCGAGACACCCTCTATCACCCTCGACGGGTGTCCCCGTGACCGACGTATCGCTAGACAGACATCATGAGCGAGCTCGAGAACCTTCGACAGGAGGCGGAGTCCCTCAAGAATGCTGTTCGAGTAAGTTCAACCCGAACCCGCAAAATATTGACAGTACAAAGGGTTGTTAATACATTGATCAAACTCCTCTTTATATTTACTGGAAGATAAATCCTTAAATTACGAATTAATTATTCGATTAACTCCGTTAAAAAATTGAATGATTTTACTATTTTTTTCGCACGAATGGATGTCAGAATAATTTGTATTTTCTCTACGACACTTACATTGAAAAAGGGTTGGTTCAGGCTCAATTTCATTTAGAACAAAATTTTCTTCCAAGAGCGTTTGTGTCAGGATTTGTTTTAATCGGGATTTGTTTTAGTCACAATTTGTTTCAGTGTACGTGGTACTGGATTCTATCTTTCTCCACGCAGAATTCTCTATCGCGAGAGTTTTCTGTCAATGAATTATCTCGAAACCGTGAACGATAGCGCGGTGTGCTATCAATGGTCGGGGTGTCTCGTTCGATGTTTTAACGCGAATTATTTCTAGACAGTGTACAATATATATATAATAAATACAATATCACACGGTTGTTTCGCTAGACAAGGGCCTAGGTGCGTCGCTGAAATTGGCCCGACACTTTCACACATTCTCATTGTTCGTCGGCGGTCTCGGAGACATCGGGGACAAAGCAACAGTTCTCCATGCAACAGCGGCGTATTGTCTCAAAAGAAAAAAGTCTAGGGCGTCTCTCTCTCTACGGCCGAAGTGCACTTGGGATTAAACAACCGACCCCTATTCTACCCCTAACGAGTCGGCGATTTTTATATTCCGTCGTGCTCGACCCTAAGGGCTGGAAACAAAATCGCAAACATTATTTAGAAAGCTGTTCCCTCTCCCTCGAACCATTCGCTTGCGTTCTGCTGCAGTCAGTGAGATACATTTTTGATCGCCCGTTTCACCCTTCGTGGCGTCAACCTTTTTATATACTGATACAAAAAATTTTGGTCGAGGACCTGGAACAATTAGAAATAAAATAGAAAGCTCCTTTTTTTCTTTCTTTCTTTAATCATCTTTATAGTCTACGGTGATTAGTAATCAACAATGAATTTGTAATTGGAGAACCAACAACACAAGATGCTTCCGCCATACTGCGGCTAAAAATGAAATTAACCACTTGATTGATACTCTACCCTTTCAATTTCGAACAAACTTTAACGATTGAATCGAATGTCCCTGAATGGAAAAAGATTGCAGGGGCTTTAATCGAATGTGAACCAATTCACCAATTTTCCCTTTTATTTTCCGGGGTGAACCGATTCGGCGAACGAGCAGATCTCGATGGCACACGAAGTACGAAAGCCACCGGAATCGGTGATCATTCATCGCGAAGACACCTACGCGAGCGTGGCCATTTTTTCTTGCAAAATCGATACTCGATATCGTGATAGAATCCCTTTATAAATAGTATTAGGAGAAGACCGCCTGCCCTATCATCTCCGAATCTCTTTGAAATTGGGCCACACGGCTCTCGTCCCATTCAAGCATGTAAGACCGAACAATGCGAGTCCCCTTTGTGCCGGGACACACGGCGTTCAGGGAAAAATGAGGAAAAGCGTTTTCGACCTCCGTAGGGTTGTGTGGGAAAATCCGGCGACGATTGCCTTTCGGTCAATTAGCTCGATCGTTTAAACAGTCGTCGTCGTCGGCGGCGGTGGCGGCGGTGGAAGCGGCGGCGGCGGCGGCGGCGTGTGATATCAGTCGGAAGTGTTCCGGGCGAATTAGAAGCCGTTTCCGGTGGAAAATCCTCATCGATGCCGATCCCTCTTGTGCATGGTGAAAACGTGGAAGCCCGGAGATGGTATAGTGATGTGGTGTGTGGTGGTGGTAGGGCGCGGCATAACCGTCGCTTCTCTCTGATCAATACGCCACCGACCCTCTCACTCTCTCTTTACCTTTCGGTCTTGTTTCTTCCCGACGCGTGTTTCTCTCTTTCTCCCTTCGTCCAGCGTGCGTGAAATTACACGCGTCGTCGGCCCTGCACGCTAACACACTGCCAGCGATAAATAGAATCAGCGTTTTTAACGTGCCACGTTTCTGTCTTTCACTCTCCTTCTACGATTTCGAATTTCCCTCACAGCACATTGGCTATAGATAAAAATCGAACAAGTTATTATTTGCAATTGAAGTAGAACGATACAATATTTTATCTGTGTATTGTTTGTCAACATTTTCCTGGAAACGTCAATGTCTCCATAGTATTGGCACGTAACGCACCGTTGATTAGGACTCTTCAACTGAATCATGACTGCATTCTTCGAGTATGAGCACGCTGTTGCATTCCCAGTCGCAGCGAAAGGTCAACGCGATCATCCACGTCGTATATCCACCTTCTGTTCTCGTTTTTTTTTCTTTTTTTTTTCGGATCCTAAATCCTCTTTTTCTGTGATCCCGCAGTGATTCATAACACTCTTGGCGCTCACAGGTCTGCGAAACGCGACGCTCGACCTTTCGACATTTCTTTCGCGATCCTCGTTTGCTCGCTTGGTTTTTTTGGGAAATAGAAAAAATGTTTTTCCGTTGTTGCGATTGTTTTTCTACGTCGGTGAAGACGATAAATTTTTGTTGACTTTTGTAATTATAAGAAAGATTTCAGATACGTATGAATATTTTGTATACGCATGTTTTCTGTTTAGGA
This sequence comes from Lasioglossum lativentre, assembly GCA_916610255.1. NCBI lineage: Eukaryota > Metazoa > Arthropoda > Insecta > Hymenoptera > Halictidae > Lasioglossum > Lasioglossum lativentre. The sequence goes on along the minus strand of OU744355.1, from coordinate 32,403,517 downwards.
TGCCCGGAAAGCAGCATGCGACACGACGCTGGTGCAGGCCACGTCGGGCATGGAGCCGATTGGTCGGATACAGATGCGCACGAGACGCACGCTGCGCGGTCACTTAGCCAAGATCTACGCGATGCACTGGGGCAGTGACTCGAGGTAGTGCTAGTTCGATAATTAGAATCTTTGAAGTTTTACCTTCCAAGACTTCTTCAAAACAACTTGACCGTCTGATTAAGTAGAAACCTAGTGTCGGCATCCCAGGACGGCAAGCTAATCGTATGGGACAGTTATACCACGAACAAAGTCCATGCGATTCCCTTGCGATCATCATGGGTGATGACCTGTGCGTACGCGCCGTCAGGCAGCTACGTGGCCTGCGGTGGTCTGGACAACATTTGCTCCATCTATAGTCTTAAAACAAGAGAAGGAAACGTCAGAGTCAGCAGAGAGCTGCCGGGACACACCGGGTACCTGTCCTGCTGTCGATTCTACGACGACAACCAGATCGTCACTAGCTCCGGGGACATGACTTGGTAAGGGGGTTCTTCGATCATCCTACAACGCAATCCTCATTCCTTCTGTTGGTCACTTATTCGTCCTGAACGACCCTTTGCCTTGTTGCATTGAGCTGGACACTCGGATGAATTCAATTTAATAAATGTGGATATTGATTGTCTCGAACGAACGAACTTTTGGGACAAGTTAATGTCATTGCTAGAAAGGTACGGCACATATTTCCTCATGAAAATTTGCTTGCTAAGGCAAGGGGTTAAACAGCTAAACCTGGTTCCTAGGCAGCAACGATAAAAGAAGGTAGTCCACGCTAGAGGTCCATGTATTTCCTTTGTCCCCCCGGTATCTTGCTTTCCCAATTGGTAATTATGTCACCTGTGGAACTGTTCGAACTCGCTTGCAACGGTTACTCTTTTTTGCCAAACCAGTGCCCTGTGGGACATAGAGACTGGCCAACAATGTACCTCGTTTATCGGACACACGGGAGACGTGATGTCTCTCTCGTTGGCACCAGACACCCGCACATTCGTATCCGGTGCGTGCGACGCCAGCGCAAAACTCTGGGACATCCGCGAGGGATCCTGCAAGCAGACTTTCCCGGGTCACGAGAGTGACATCAACGCTGTCACGGTGAGGATCATTGGTATCTCAACTACTCGATTTAAAGCAGGAGATAGACTAAAAGAATTGAGGAAAAGAAGCTCGTATCACAATTCCTGTTGGTTTAAGATCGTCTAGAATGAAATGTGATATTGCTAAAGGTTTCGCAATCTGTCTAAAAGACAAGTTTGCTCGCAGAAAGTGGGTAATTAAATGTTTAATCAAACATTGATTTGATACAACAGTTCTTCCCGAATGGATACGCTTTCGCGACGGGTTCGGACGACGCGAGTTGCAGACTGTTCGACATCAGGGCGGATCAACAACTGTCTATCTACAGCCACGACAGTATTATTTGCGGAATCACGAGCGTAGCGTTCAGCAAGAGCGGTAGATTATTGCTGGCCGGTTACGACGACTTCAACTGCAACGTTTGGGATTCGATGAAGGTTGAACGAGCCGGTACGTGATCCTCGATTCTCTATTAACGGCGTTCAGAGAGAAGAGAAATTTCATTTTCAAGCCCTTCTCTCTGTTTCTCTTGCAATAAGAAAAAATCTTTTGTTCGTGGTAAAATAGTTCAAGGCATACAGAGAAGCGAAAGCTGTACTTGTACACAACACGCGAGATACTCGGCTCGAATTGCTCGCTAATTAGATTAGCAACACAGGCCTTCCCCGATTAACGTCTCTTGCTCCGAGACGAGGGGACATTATCGTTCTCACGTTAACTCTTTGTTTTGTATTTTCCTGTCCTCTGTCTGGGCTGGGATACTGTGAAAAATTTTACCGAAGTTGAAGAAATTCCACAAAATTGTATTCCGCATTCTATTAATGTTTAGAGGCAGTAAATATACAGGCTGTATTAGTGTTTATGGGAGATGCACTAGAGTTCAAGTTCAGTGGTAGATTGTAGTTTCAACGCTCAATATTGAAAAAGAATATGAAAATGTTACATCGCAGGCAATATGACTAGTTAAGAGACTGATTAAGGGTCAAAGGGGTTAATGTGTCAGCTAGGTAAGGTCATAAGGTGTTAGACACTCGAACATTGTGGTTTCTGTTGAACAGGAATCCTGGCGGGCCACGACAATCGCGTGTCCTGCCTAGGCGTGACGGAGGACGGCATGGCGGTGGCGACGGGCTCCTGGGACTCGTTCCTACGTATTTGGAACTAACTTGGGGTTCACCCCAAGTCGTTCCTCCAAAGAACCAACTGCAACCAATCAGCGTACAGTATAAGCATTAAGTACCACCACCTGACCACCGAAGTCGGCGTGTCCGTATCCTCGATGGAGGCGAGCTACTCGCCCGGTTCACCGGAGTTGACGTTGATCAGAAAGTTTGGACCACCGACAGACACCAGCAGTAGCAGTAGCAGCAACAGCAACAAGAGCAAGAGTAAGAGCATGATCGGCGGCAAATCGAAGAGCAAGGCCAACAAAAGCGATAAGAAAGGCTACGAGGCCGGGAACAGTGGCGGCAGCGGGAACAACACCAACACCAGCAGTAACAGCAGCAACGGTAGCAGCGAGTTCAAGAGCGTTTTGGGTTGTAGTGGCAAAAAGGACTACCGGAGAAGCGTCGTCGATTTAACCTGGCGACGCGGCAAAGTCGGCGATAAGATCACTCGTGAATATCAACGCTTCTAGCACGAGAACAATGTCGTTCGAAAAAAAACCGTAATTATTCTTATCCAAATGACGATCGAGATATTGAGAGTGAGAGATAGAGCGAAAGATAGCGAGAGAGTAAGATTGAATGTAAGAGAAGCGTGAATGCGAGACTAAAAAAAAAACACGGCGAGAAGGAGAGCAGCACCAAGGCACAACAAGCCAAAAATCTCTCCTGACACGCCGCGATCGCACACTTCGTTCTTCTCCTACTCCCCCGCACGTTTCTCGGCTACAACTTGGCGAGCCTTCGATGAGCACGTGCTGTTACCATGTACACACACACGCATACGGTCCGATAGTTTCTTCTCCTCGAAGACGATATCTTCCCGCTCGAAGGTTTCTCTCGGACGATCAACCAGATATCACCAGCAGCCACTTATTCGATGCTCGTCAGGGCGTTTTCATTACCAGGGAATAAATAGAAGAGGATGACAAATGGATGTCCCGAGTGTGTTCACTGCCGACGAAGCGCCGAAAACAAGGCTGCTCTCACGGCGGTTGAGATTTTCATACGTTTCTTCTCGACACGCACCGAACCAGAGTCGTACCAGGCGAGACACGATGAAAGAACGAAAACACGGTCGCTCGTGCACGGCACAAAAGCAAACACGGATCATGAGAACTCTATATATATATATATATATATCTATATATATATGTAGGTACAATGCATCATACGCGTGGCACACACACTCTCTACATACACATGAACACGTAAACACTACAAGACGTATGTCGACGACGAGCAAGCCAAGGTTACGATAATCTCGCATATTGCATTCAAACCTACACGCACATCGTACGCACGTGTATTCAAGATACGTACATAGGGAACTACATAAAACATACATTCGCACAGGAACGCGCGCGACTACCGTAAACAAAAGGCATCCGACATCGACGCACGTAACGACGTGCGAGTCACGCACATACATACACGCGCACATACATACGTACACATCCTCCGATCATGTCAACCATTTATGATTTTCTTGTAACGCTCTCGTTTCTCCCGTTTCTCTTTTTTTCTTTTTTCGTTCGATCTGTATGTGTGCGTTTTGTCGTAATCCTACGATCTTTGCGACCCGAAGAAAGGATAGAGAAGAAGCGTCGGCTTCGATGATCGTCGAGTACACATCGATACCTTTGATTTTTATAGATGTATCGTTATTTATTTTGTATAGACCTCTGTTACACGGACCATCCCACTCGCACCTTTATTCTTCTACCTCTTACTACTATTTCTCCCCATTTTGTTTTTCTTCCACCGAGTGAATGTTCGAGTCTTTTCCAAGAGAGTGAACGTGTTTCGGATGTGTTCATAATTGCGAGGATGAGCGAAAGGTCTCGAAGGCGCGCGGCCCGATTGCCAATCAAAAAACGAGAAACCATGCGCGAGAGAAAGAGAAAGAAAGCAAACACCGGAGACACTACGACATTATACCTCTCTCCCCCCGGAGAAGTTCGGCCGATTCTCTCACGCAGCACCTTTTCGTCGAAGTATTCGAGGAAATCCACGTATATGGAGATTACACACACATACACACACCGTCGAGAGCCCAGGAGAGTAGCAGAGAATTGTTCAGGACAAGTCGAATAGGAGAGAGTGTGTTCGGGAGTAATTCCCCGGGTGTATTACGAGCGGCGTCGGCGCACCAAGAGAAAGGGGGTATTTAATGTAACGTGTAATCGTTTAGTTTGTAGCCTCTATTCCCCGATCCTCCAATCTAGATAGAAAAGCAGCGAGACCGAGAAGAGTCCCTCCTAACTCTCGCCGGACAAAGCGGAGTCCTTTTACACACGCATACGACGACACTCTCTCACACATACAAACGCAAAAGTACACGATTTTCTTGGCTCGGTCCAAGCACCGAGACAAAACAAAACAAAACAATGTCCTCGAACGCACGAGGAAGGCACGTGTTCTCGACGAGAAAAGTCGTCCTAGAAGTTCCTCTGAAATAGGACCCAAAGAATCACACTGATCGAAGCTACGGACCGCGAGACCAAAACTCTCTCTCACCCCCTCGTCGTTCTTTCGTCTCTCATCTTTCCCCATCCACCATCAGCTTCCCTCTCCAACCCCCATGCATCCTCCCCACGCATTGTAAAACTATGTTACTTTCTCATTCATTCGTTTCGAACGTATTTTTGTTACTTCCCCATCGAGTTTCTTCATCTCCGTTTCACCATCCCCCTCTCTCTGTCTCGTCATCCTTCATTCGTCATCATCATCGTCATCGTCGTCATCATCATCGCATCGTCATTGTCATCGTCATGGTCATCTTTCATCTGTCATCTTTCATCCTCCATCTTCATCGTCTCCCCTCACGTCCCCCTCATCTGTCCTCTTTTTGTCGGAAAAAATAGGTGTTTAAACTGTGTATGCATTTAAAGTAATAATATTAATGATACTGTTTAGTATTAATATTAACGATGATTGTAATTTATAATTATTAATATTTAATATATAAGTATCTAAGGAGATAACGATGGATCCACTTGTTCAGTACCGCAGGATTACGGTCCGATCGCTTTCCGGCGACCACGCTGCCATAACCGTGTCTTTTTAGTCGTCTCTTCGACCCCCGAGAGCAGCGCGTTTTTCTCACTCTTTCCGTGGATTTGTTTTTCGGTTCCATTGTATTCGACGACGAAGCCCGTTGCTCCGCCGGTTTTTGTTTCTTTTATTCTCTTTGTTTCCGTAATTTTTCGTTTCGATCGTTCGTTAGCAGTGCCTCGCGTAGATCGTTTTCACGAGTGTTCTCCGATCGTTTCTGTTTCGAGTATCGTGTTTTTGGCAGAGAAAGATAGATTGTGAGAATGAGAGAGTGAAGCGTGGCTTCCGGAACGCGAGCAAGCAGCAATTGTTTTCCTAAAAAAAAAAAAAGAAAACGGGGACAGGCACGTAATCTGACTAAGAACTGTTAAGGATAGAACCAAGTAAATCTCTGGGAAGTTTCTAAAGGCGTTATCCGACTCCGGTGTTCGTCGCCAGACGAGACAGGAGCCCCGACGGAACCTTCACTTTCTTGAACGGTAAAAAAAAAAAGAAAACGTTTATAATCGGTTTTTTGATATAACTCTTTTTCGACTAATCTCGCTTACGTCACACGCCTCCATATCTTCTAGCGACCAATTAGGCAAACGAAGGGAAAATAAAAAAGAGGAAAAAAAAATACACGATCTTTTTTCTCCGCGCCAAAACGAGAAACGGAGAGCATCCGTCTTCCTTCGGGATGCTCGCGGAAAAATGTCCCCTGTGACAAATGAAAGGACATTCGAAGTCTCTTCGATCGTGCTCTCTCTCTCTCTCGAGACGAAGGAAGAGGGATGATGGAGGATGAAAATCGAAAAAAAGTGAAATAATAATAATAATGATAAATGGAAACAGAAGATCTGTGCTTTTTGTATTTCGCGATTCCGTGGCCTCTCGGTGGAGGCTTCTCATTTTTGTATTTCGAAGCCTCGAGCCACAGAAGCAATATGGTTTCTTATTCTTTGTACGAATACGAAAAAAAAAAAATATATATATATACATATATATTTACTGTCGACGAATAGCATGCAAAATTAATGATTTATTAAGTCTCTAGTCATAGCGCAAGAGAGAATGCAAATGAGAGAGAAAGTATAAATAAAAAGAGTGTGAGAGAGTAACACACCGGAAGAAGACTAGCTAAAAGTTTTTGCGTATGCAGATAAACGCACGTTTCGTCGTTTTGTTTCGTTCGCTTTTCCGTTCTCGGATTCCTTTCGAAACGTATCGTCTTGTTCACGTGGCAAGCAATTGTGCGAGGAACCGTTCTTTTCTCTTCTTCGTTCCAATTTATTTTTCTTCGTTAATTTCTCTTTTTAAGAAAACGTTTCGTTGTTCGAGCGCATGGGAACACACAATTTAATTAATTGCGACGCATCTCAGCGGCCGACAGAAAAAAAAAACAAACAAAACCACGGCGTGAAAGCAACACAGAAGGAATCAGCCTTTTTTTGGAAATCGTAAGAGTATAAAGGTGAATAAAAGTACTTGGAAAAAAATGACACGTGGCGTTTCAGTTATTTTTTCGCAACCGTCGCTGTTTTTCCGTTGTTGATTGTCGCCGTTCTCCCCCCATTATTTTTGAGTTCGGTTATTCGATTGAATTCGCCTAGATCGCGAGGAGAGATCGAGTAGTCTCTTGGGTCCTATTTCGCTCCGTGGAAAATCAATTGTCCCAGTGTGAACGCGAGAGAAACGAGCCGAGGAAGAAAACAGAACAAAGAGGAAAACACGTGTGGAAAGACGCGGTGCCGACACGCGTCATTTTTCGGTGACTTCATTTCGCGATGGACGAGCCATCAAGGAATACTGCCTCTTTGAAGTTACGAGCGAATATATTATAGTATATACATACATTAATAAAAAAAAAAAAACAAAGAAACATTTACGCTGTTGTAAGAATGGCCAAACGACACATTACATAGAATGACACGAAAGTTGAGACTGCACGGAAAACGACGAAGGAGATCTTCAACCCACGAAAGACAACAAAATGAGACACGTCGTCGCTGTTAAACGGTAGATAGCTACAAGGATTTCATCACTTTTTTATATATAAAAAATTATATATATGTATACATATATAGAAAGATAATAACAACAATAATAATGATAAAATTATCGTCGACGGTTAGATAGCTCGTTCGTGTGCGATTCTTCGTGGACAATGCAGGCACACGAAGTCGTTTTTACTGTCCCCGTGGACCCACGTGGATCGTGGAATCCTGAAGGAAGCCTCTGTAGGACTTTGCAAGGACTCTAGGAGAGTGATCCTTGACGTTGTGACGCGGTCCGAGCCTCGTGGGTGTCCTTATCCTCGTTGATGGAAGTTTCGAATGAACGTCACAGAGCGGGAGTGAGCGGCCCGACCGCGGACAAGCTGATATCTTTATGCGAGACCGGGGGAAAAAATCACCGAATACTCTATTCTTCCTTTGCGTTTCCCCACGCCTCCCTTAACTCCTATTTCTTATTTTTCGTTTGGCCCGCGCGTCGATACACGCGAAACAATCTCCTCCAGATCCCCATACGAAAAACGCATACAGCTCTCTGACACACATTGCATCCGTATCGATCGAGCGACGCATTGTACGCGCGCACCGTGCATTCGGCCCGGCCGAAACGCTCTCGAGAGGAATTGGCCCCGCGAAAACCACATATACTATTATAATCAGATCAACAATTTTTATCGATACTGTTGCGAGCTAATCTCTACGTTGTTTATATTAAGATTTTAACGCTGCTCGCACGAGATCGCGACAGAAGAGCAACCCCACGAAGATCGAGAATTTGAAGAATTCCGTTTGCTGAAATTCGGCTCTCCGGGATTTTACTTTGTTCGAGAAGAAATGTGCTTTTTCTGTTCGAAGTTGCGCCTTTCCTCGGCATACCAGATCGAATTTGCAATCATGCTGGCGAAATCTGTCGCACAAAGTCGCAATGCCAATTACCATTTCTCGTCGGTGATCATGTTTACGACGAAATTATTCAATGATTTATTATCAGCTCGTAAATTTTTGTTGTCTTATCACCAGGCAGTGCACATCGTCGACATATATCTCCAGGAAGCATTTGCTTGCGCGTTATCTCGATGGTTTCCGTTCGGTTGGACCTTGGTGGCGCGCCAAAAACTAAGAAACAAAAAAAAAACGCACGATGACAATCCTCCTTAACAAAGCAAACGAAGATAGAAGAAAAAGGGACAAAAAAATGGCGTAACGATCGTAGAGAGTACAAAGACGAGCAACTTTCACGGGGGGACCGTGAGAAGAAGCCTCCGTGCACTCGGCGTTACGCTCGGGCCGGGAGAAGCTAAAAGTGCACGGAGCCGCTTGCATTATCGTTGCACAATAAAAAGGCGGACCCCGACGGGCGCGCGAAGGCTCGTCTAAAAATAGGGAACAAGAAGTACGCGAAGAATCAACGAGAATCGACGCGTTATTTTTCTCGGACTAGAATAAAAGAAGACTGACAAGCGCTCGAACAATGGCTGTTCGAAATTAACGCAAGAATCTTTCTCTCTCTCTCTTTCCCCCCTCTCTCATTCCCCTGCCTTCTCCAACGTCAACAATGTTTTACCGCCGTTCGCCTCTGGTTTCGCATGATTGCAAATTCGAGGAACATTCTGGCGCGTTTTCATTGGTCGTTTCGAATTCTTGAATCGACTGCACCGCACACTCTCCGGGGCACCGAGGAAAAACAGGATTTTCTCGTCTCCCCCATCGAAGTAGCCGTCATGCTTCTGGATCGCTGAACAATGACAGTGAATAACGATCTTTCAACCCTTAAGCGGGTGGAGGATCGATCGAGTGAGATCGCGAGCGGCTAGCTTCCCGAGACAACTTTTTTTTCAAAGCTAGTCGACGAAAAACACTCTTTAATACTATACAGAAAAGAAAAACAAGCGTAGGCGTTTAAGGTACTCTCTCTGTAAACGTAAACGTGTTAAGAGCTGTCGCGCATCACATAACTAATTAAACGCGGCGGAAGTCACAGCGACAGACACTATAACAATACGATAATAAGCGGGATTATGCCCGGTGGGACGCGCGCCGAGGTGGACCGTGTCCGACATCCGCGATCTGGTTAACCCTTTGACGAATGAGCCTTGTCGGCGTCCGTGTTTTGTTGAAATTTTGTTAACAATGCATTCTTTCACTCGTAACAAACAAGTCAATCTTTTTACTGCGATCTTTACTTGAATATTTTGTACCGAGATATAATTTCGTATTATTTTCCAATCGCCCCACACGGTGAAAGAATCGATAGAGTTAAATATATAATATCTCTGTCGATATTACTTCATAGCACGATCTTGGAAGTCGTAAAAATTGATAATAGCAAATTCCAAGAGTAAGGGTTTCTACGTACTCTGTGCTAAAAGGTATCATCAGGACTTAAAGGGTTAAATCGTTACGCAGGTATCCGAGGTGCACCTGTTCTAAAGGATCGTCGATGGCCGGTTTCCGGACACGCGGTATAGTCTAGGAAATAACTTACAATTAGGGAGCAACCGAATGCGTGCGTGTGCGAAAGCAAGAGAACGCTGTACGAAGAATATTCTACGACTGATGTGTGTGGACGATTTTTGTCTGATTCTGCAAAGAGAGAAAGAGAAAAAGATAAAGAGAGATTGAAACACAGCACGAATGAGAGGATGAGTGTGGACAATTTATAAATCTACTATTGTAATAATTATAGAGACAATGGAGTATAATGTATCTGTACGTTTCTTTACTTCCTGCAAGTGAGCTAAGTGAGCAGCGAGGTATAGTTATTAAATGCACGTGAACAAAGATGAATTACGTCTCTCGCGTTTAGGCGTGTTTCTGGCGACACGAGTCGAACCGAACGGAACAAAAATCGCGAATCGACTTAAACAATGCTAGATAAACGATGGGAGTGAACGGTGTTCGACGATAGACGCGACACGGGAGGAGTGTTTCATTCCTCGATATCATCCTATATAAACGTAATCAAGTGTCATAAACGAGCTTTTCGCGCGCAAGCTGCTCGAGCTGAAAGAGAGAATTCTGAAGAAACGGCTCGAAAAAATACGTCCTCGGGAACGACGACGACGACGACGACGACGAACGCAAGGAACGTCGGAAGACTATTGTTTCGTTTGCAAGCAAATCGTCATTACACATAATTACGGATTAATTATTCTTACTATTCAATTACAGTTCACCGGATCACCGCCATCATCGTTATTATTATTATATAATTGATGTGAGTGTGGACAAAAATGAACAAAATAAAGTGTACGTAGTAGAAGCACCGTCTACCTTGCCATCCGTTGTTTAGGTTAATTGAGAAACATTTTTTCTAACCCTCCGGCCGTCGCCAGCGATTTTCAACCTCACTGTTTTGCCCTGAAGTTGCTCAACCCGTAACTGCAATCTATTTACAAATTCTAGGCGTCCCACGAATTTCTAAAAACGATTAAAAAGAAATAATAATGCGACCGCGGGAGGGTTAACGAAGTTCGCGAAAGCATTTTGACAGGCAGCAGTATCTGCCAGTAAGTCTTTTTATACAGTCAACAGACTTTCCTCGGCTTGTAGTTTTGTTCGAAAGACGAGAGAACGCAATATATTCTTTATTTCAATACAAGAAGAAGAAGAAATACAGAGATGCGTTTTAACTCACACAACCTGCTCGTTCGCATGAATCGTATCTTATCGTGATTCACAGGTATCGATAAGTCGTCGATCGTTTAACTCAACGATCAAGAGTGCCTAGAAAAGTTTAGTTTCTCTAGCCGATTCGCATCTCTAAACTTTTCCTCATTTTTCCACTCTTCTCTTCATCTGCGATTAATCAATCTCCTCGATCAATATTTTTTTAACGGTTTCGTCCTGCGACGTTTCATTTTCTTTTCTATCATCTCCCTTTTCATTTCCAGAACCTTTCTTTGCTTTCGGATCATCGTCCTCTCTCAGCAGGTCCCTGAAGAACTGTTTGCTACCGTCGACTTGCTGAAAAGAATACGAAACCTTCACAATTTTGTTGCAGAGACAATCTGGTAAGCAATTAAAAATACTATTCTAAACGAGTTTGCATAATTCATCGATTTTGTCAAATGAGCAACTTCACATCCTAATTACTGACTCTGCGATTAGATGGCTGCGTCAAAAACGATTTCCCAGCAACCATAGCTTCCCTGGAAACCTTCATCAACTTCTCCGCCGATTTTTTCCCCTTCTCGATCTCCTCGGCGCTTTTCGGCTCACTTATGCTCTTCAATATCCTCTCTCTCAACGCGGGATCCATCTCCGGATCCTCAAACTCTCCAACCTGATGTTCGGGTTCTCTAATCTCGTCCTCGTTCACCGGATTCTCCGAAAGCACCTCGATCAATGGCTTTGTTTGTTTCTTCTTCGTTTGTTTGGTCTCCCTTGACGATTCATCGTCGTGTTTCTGTTCTTCGCGGTCTATACCGGGCTTCATAAAATCGGGCTCGATCAGCAGCTTTCTTTTGTCGTTGAGCTGCTCTAGATGCTCGCAGAAATTTTTGTACAGATCCTGCTCGCTCTTCACCGTCGATGTATCTGCCTTGGCGGTTTCTGATTGTTGCAACAGCTGGGCCATCGATTGAATATCTGTGAATAAAATTTTTTAATAACTGTGTTTTAAAAACTGCAATTGTAGTAACAATTTTCTGTTGTCGGTTTCGCTTACCACAGACGTTCGAAGATGTTTCTTGAAGTCGATTCGTTTTAGAATCGATTTTAGCCGCTTCTTGAGATACTTTCGCGGTTGAAGACCTAGCTGAAGACAATCCTGCAGCAGTGGAAGTAAAGAAGTCCTCGCGATTACCAAATGTCCAACTGTACCTTTCCCTGTCGTTGATCAAACTCTGAATGCACTTCTCGATCAAAGGCGACTCCTTCTGCAAGAACTTCTTCGCTTCCTTCATAGCGTGCCTTCTACACCTCTCGGCAACCTCTCGACCGCTTTTCCGACTCCCAGTAACCCTCTCAGAATCCGGCTCCTCTATCAAATGCGATTTCTTGCTAACCATATTCAGACACTCGCAATCATGCATTCTTTTTCTCGCGTTCGAAACCTGATCATTCGATTTCTCGTCACTTGGACAGTTCGCCGATGCATCCGAGTCTTCTTTGACAGAATTGTCTGCTACTTCCGAGACCTCGCAGTATCTCTCAGACGCGTCATCCTTTGGCGTTTTCACCGACGTATTCTCAGTTTCTCGTTTGCGATCGAAATTCGTGGGTCCGTCGTAAAGATCGATCACAGTCTTCACCGATTCGTTATCCGATTCATCGTCCTCTATCGAATTTGTTGTTCTAAGATCGTTATTTGCTTCTGTTATCTCCACTCGAACAGATTCGTTTTTCAGTAACGTCTGACAACTCTCTGGCTTCAAGAAATCTGAAGGAATCGAGGTGGAAGAGACTCGCCTAATCGCGCCGCTTAACCTTGCTGTCTCTTCGATAGCCTCTTCAGACTCATCGATAGTCAACAGCTCGTGAAAACTGCGAGACTTCAAGCCACGTTTCGCGTTCCTCTGAGTCTTCAGTTCCAATTCGTTCAGCAAAGAATTCAACACCCCCTTTTCTTTATCCGTTTTCTTCGATTCTACTAATATTTCATTCTCTTCCGCGGGATAAGGTCCGACGTCCTGCACGAGGACTTTAGGACACACCTTCAGGTTCATCAGATCGTAGACTCCTTCTTCCCTCTTTTCCTCAGCCTGTTCTTTCTTCGGGACCACGGCGTCGTCTGGATCTTTTTCTGGCGCGTCGTCAACGATGTCAATTTTTCGGACGCTCGAAGTACCCTGTGGCTCCTGTTGCTCCTTTTCCGTCGCTGGCCCCTTCGACTCTTCCCTTTTTCTCATCATCTCCGTAATCTTCAGCTTCCTCTCCTTCGTGCACCACCATCTGAAATCGTCGTCCCGTTTCGCCGCCGTGGATCGCTGCTCCTCTTCCTGTCGATCGTGATCCTCGACGTTGATCGCCGGCCGAGCCTCCTCCTCGCCCCAAAATCCTTTGACATCGCCGTTCTCGTACACGATCTTATTGTCTTCGACGAACTTCTCCATACCGGCGCAGAACTCTTTCATGTCCTCCCTTATGCTGGTCAGCCGACTGGTCAATGGATGTCGACTGCCTTTTCTTCGGTAATCGTCCGAAATATCTTTGTAAGCGTTCGCATTGTTCACGCTGTTGGTTTCCTCTTCTTTATTGTCCAAGCAGCCTCTGTCGCAGGAAACGCCGCTGCTCGATAACAGTTTCCCTTCTCCATTCTCTGAAAGAAAGAAGGAGCTGGACCGAGGATCTTTTTGGAAAATCAAACATTTGGCGTTCTCTTAAAAATTCATGTTTCAATCCGGACTAAAAAAAAGGTTCTGTCGTAAGCTTGCAATGGTATTCTGAATTCTCTCGTGAATCTAGCGAAAGTACATTTTCCGTATTTTCGTATCAGCGTTGCAAAATAATTGTAAATACGAAATTGACATTTTTCTGGACATTTAGACTATATCGACATAGACTACGTATCTCAATTTAAATAAATTTTTATAGAATTTTTAGAAAGAAACAAGGTACCATTTCAGGCTTAACAATCAATCAGATTGTTGAGGATTCGAACAGTCTCTGAAACAGTCTGAAAGTCTGTATAAAATGGCGAGTCTGCAAGTACCACTGCCATTTGACAGGACCCCGAAAAGGCAGTAAGAAGCCCATACCTGTCGTCCATGTTTCGCGAGTCGCGACGAATTGCTTCTTGTCGCCGTGATCGTGCTCGGATTCGGTATGTAATTTACTATCGTTCTTCTTCTGGTGGTTCGCGCAAGACCCAGCAGTAATTTCGGTCTCGTTGCTCGTCTCCAGGACAAGTTTCTCGTAATGGGCCAGTTCTCTTCCCAGAGCATGACCGCCAGGCGGATCCTCCAGGCTTCTCCGGCCGTCCAAAATTTGCTTGGCCAGTCTCTTCCGTTCCCCGTCCCCTGCCGTGTATTCCTGTACCTCTGTTATCTCTTCTATCAATTTCGCAGGTGTCCTCGTCGGGTTCTTCTTCTCCGATGTCTCCTTCGTCGAAAAACAAAAAGTAAAAACGTCGGACACGGTCATGAATTGCATGAAATGCATGAAATGCACCGACGACTTTAAAATCCTTTCGTACTTCGCGTACTGTACGCGGATGCAACGCAAATACTTTCCGAGTTACCAAGATTATTGAATTCAGAAAAATTTTATCTTTTACAGTTAAGGATTTGTTTAACAAACTGTGCACGATTTTATAGTCGCTCTTTCTGGGTCAATATTTTTACCGAATAACAAGATTATTGTAGACTTGTATGTTCTCGGACGATTAATTTACATTTGATGCATAAAAATATGCGTTGGTAACATAAAGTGCAACAGCATTGAATACCGTAGAGAATTTTGTTAGTTAAGTCAGTGAACGTGTTAAACAGGTGTTTTTGGAGGGTTTCGAGCGATCGAAAAAATACCTGCGTTCTCCAGGGCAACAAAAGCTCCGCGCCGGTGGCTTTCCCTTCTTCCTCCGCCATTGGCCTCCTTCCGTCACTTTTCTCGGCTCGTTTTTGCCCCGTCCGATCGTCCTCCTGTTCGTTCTCCACCTCTTCTTCGTCCGATGACGAGGACGCGGACGAGCCGGAGGAGGATGAGACGGTCGACTCGTTCTTCTTCTTCTTCTCCAGGTGGAGCTTGAAGGTTCATCGCGAGTGAGAGAGCAGCGGTGGCATGATGCGAGCGTGGGGTTTCACGTGGTGAATGATCAAATAGTCGATGGGGCCGATGGGTGATATTATTCGAAGCACGAATTCTGTACCAGACCTTGACAAAACTAGTTCTTACCAGTTGGTTGCTCGTGCACACAAGCTTGGCTACTTCTTCTTCGTCGTCCTCCTTCGTCCTCTTCTTATCCTCCGCCTCCTTTTCGGACGTCCCGACCGGTTTGTACAGCTTCCTTTTGTTTATCAGGGCTTTCGAGGGCGGATCCATGGAACCACAGAGTAAACAGAGGCCAATTAAAAATAATAGATCAGCACATTTCTGTTTGCCCGCTTGCTTTCTGGGAAGCTTCGCGGATACGAGAATTTGTTTTTGAAAAAAAAATCACGTCGATGCTTTTTTCGAGTATTCGCTCTCAAGAGCTTCTAGAATCGTTTCAGCCTCTGCTGAGAAGATCCGACGAGTACTCAAATATAATAAAAGAAGAAAGTGGGGTGATGGAGGCCGCGGTTAGGTCACTAGTTACAATTTCTTTTTGAAAATATCACATCGTTAGTTATAATTTGTTTTAGAAAAAATCACGTCGATACTTTTGTCGAGTTGAGGATTCGATCAGAGATCACCAAAGGAGATAAAGGCGAAACTTTCGATTTTTATTCACCTTGCACGCTGTCGTTGATTTTCTTCTGCTCCGCCTGGATCCAACGCCTCCTCTCGGCCTCCTCTTCTTCAGGTCCGCCTCGCATCCTACCTCGGTGACAGTTTTGTTAGCTTTTAACATCAAACACGAAAACCATCTTCACGTCCTAGTCGAAACTGGGGACAGATTTCGAAACCAGATCACCTACCAAGCTTCTGCACAGGCACGATCCCGTTCGAACACCGGTCTGTCGTCCAAGTAGCTCAGTTTCTTGCATTTGAGGATCATTGTCTTTCGGTAGAGCCTAATCGTTTTCAACACTGGGTTGCCCATCAGACACACCACCCTCAGCCCTTTCATATCACCTAAAATCTGTTCGCAATATTTTACTCCTAAGGTTTTATACAGAGTCAAACTTTTTTTGGCTGATATCTAATAAGAATGCACATTCTTTCATTCCGCTTACTCCGAGGTGCTAAAAAATTTTATTTGTATTTAGTAAATTGCTAAAAACTTTTGTTTTCTGCATAACACGAAGAATACTGAAGTTAAAATGGCAAACGTATGAAATTCTTTTAAATAAAAATTCCACGCGAAATAATGAAATTCCATCAACTCGTTGGCCAATCGGTAAATTTGCAAAGCCAACTAGCGGTACGAAAGATCGTTTGGTTGGTAGCAGATCTGGCAGGAGAACGTAACATCCTGATTGGCAAAAGTTACATCACAGGGGAGCGGTGGTCGTCGCGACGCCAGAGGCGGAACGATTAACGAGAACATAACGGACTCACGTTAACGATGTCTTCGGTGTCGATCCTGTTGTGAGAAACATCCAGCACCGAGAGCCTCTCGAGCAACCGGAGATGCTCGATGTCGGCGGTCTGGTGCAGGTAGTTGTGCGACAGGTTCAGACTATTCAGGAACTTCAGGCTATCTGCAAGCAAACAAGAAGCGGCGTCAAGGTCAAGGTCACCCCCCCACGGGGATCCACTACACAGCAAACGAGAGAGCTGTGCTCTGTGTGCTGTGCGCTGGCCGACTCGCAGATCACCGAGATTCTCGATCCTCCGTATAGCGTTGTGCGAAAGGTTCAGAGTGTCGAGTCTCGTCTGGTATTCCAGATTCTCGATCTTGCTGATCAGATTGTTTTGCAGGTACAGGCAACGCAGCTCGCTCTGATTCTCCAGGTTTGCGATCTCACGGATCCCGTTGTTCTCCAGCCATAAACACTTCAGGCCCACGTACTTTTCCAGGTTCTCGATGAAGGAGAAACCTGAACAACAAGGCGACCATCAATTTTCACTTTTCATGCCCCCTTCGCTATCACTCGCTATTCAATTTCTAAATTATCTTTTCAGGTAACTCTCATTTTTCTAATCATTCCCGAAATATTTACCACTTTGCAAAGTGGCTCCACACTTTCGTATATATTTCAGCATATTTTTCGAACCTTTTTCTATTAAAAAGTTAATTCAATACAAAACTCACCTTTGTAATGCAGGTACAGCACGTCGTTCAAATAAGGAGTCTGATAAAGTTTGTTCAGCTTGCAGTGCTTCCGAATAAACTCCTCGGTCATTCTGCAACCAAATCGCAACACTTTATCAACCTAAAAATTGGAACTCCCCGACAACAATCTGTCGAAACCATCCAACGATCTCAAACAATCACCAAACTCTACCTAACACCATGTTTCTTCTTATCAAAATCGTACTCCTTCCCCTTGATGTACGTTCTCTCCGGTTCCGTGCACAGCCTCCAAAAGAGAGAGTCCTCTGTGTCAGCAATTATATCTTCAACGATGTTACTAACAATCTTCTCCGGTTCAGAAAGTTCAACTTCTTTCGTATCCTCTTTCACAGCATCTAGATCCACATTCTCGTTAGCTATTTCTGTAAAGATTCTCTCAACTTTGTTCTTCTCCTCTTCGAGATCTACTTCAGCATTCACTTCTACTTCATCTTCAGCCTGTTCCTCGAGATTCTCGCTGTTCTCCGTTGTCGAGATGATCTGGAAACACTCTTGCAGCAGTTCATTGCGGTGCTGCTCCTCTTCGACGTGCTCCTTCAGTATGTCCTTCATCTTGAAGCTCTCTGCCACCTCGTCCTTCGTCAAAGGCATCTCAAGGTCTTCTACCCTGTCCACTTCGGTCGAACTTTCGTCAGATTCGGTAGACCCTTCACCGGAAGGTGGACTCTTCTCTTCGAATGCTTTCTGCTCTGCCACGAGCTTCTCAACCTCGCTGAACTCTATCGACAAATCCTTCAAAGCCTCGTTCTTCCTGTTCTCTATCTCCGTCTTCCCTTCTGCGATCTTCTTCAGCGTCTGCATCCTCGCTTCTTCAGCTTCTTGAAAACAGGCTCTCGTGAAATCTACCATCTGCTCCGCATACTCATCCAAAGATAATCCTTTTTCATTAGAAACGTCAATTAGTGGATAAAGATCTTCAAGTCCTAGTTCCAAATCTTCATTGACATCTGGAATTTCTTGGTCAATTAATTCATTCATTAGAAACAGGTTTGTTCGATTGTTCAGTATCTTCGCTTCCATCTCTGGTTCCTTGATGCTCTCCCTGAATTCGATGTAAGAAGACAGGCTCACGTTCGAGGAAGAGTATATCAGCTTTTTTGCGTCTTCGTCAGTGTCACTAGATGAGGCACGATCACCAGAGATTGTTTCACTATGCTTCTGGTTCTCAGAGTCTTCCAATTGATCCTCTGTATCAGTTTCACTACAATCTTCCTCTTTATCGTCGCTATTTTCATTTTCCACACAAGACTCGTGAGTTCTAGCTTCTGTATTGTCTTCTAAGTCTGTAGGATCTTTGATATTACTTTTTATAGCTTCTACACTATCTGCTAGGTCCACAGGATCTTTGATATTAATCATTGGATCGCTTTCGTCGCACTTGATCTCTGCTAAGGACACTTTAGAGGCGATCGATCCATTCTCAGTTGATCCACAGACATCGTCAAAGAATTGTTCGTAGTAGGAACCCTCGCAGCAGATTTCAGCTTCCTCGAAGAACAAAGTGTCGTCTAGTTCACTGTCGCTGTCTTTTTCTGCTTTTGTTGAATTGTAGTAGGACAGATTTTCGCAAGTGACGTCGAAGGTAGCGTCGCTGTCGAAGTATGGCAGCCAGCAGGAGTTGTCTTCGTTGTCTTCTTCGAGGGCTGGGGCCGAAGTTTGTTCGCTAGTGGGCTCTTGACTGGCAGAGATGGGCTCTTCCTTTTTCTCTGGCGAATTTGTCTTCGTGAGAGCCTCCGATGTTGAAGACACCTCCAATGATGAAGACAGCAGGTCTAGGTTCAGTGATGAATCATTGAGAGCCTTTGGAAACAGATAAAGAAGACGTTCGAGTTAAAAAAAAATAATAGTTTTCTAGGAATCGATATTTTCCTAGTAACATTGATCATTAGACTGTAAATTTTTATTTTGTTTATGGTATATACAAATCTTTACATTGATCCAGATTAATAGTAGGATTACCACAGGTTTATTAATGTTATTACTTAATTCTCGAATCCGGGTTCGTTTGATAAAATTTTGCAGATGGGAAATTAATTTTCTAACCAGTTTATCAATTTTTGTTTCAGGAATGCACACATCGCTGACGGAAACGTCGAGTCCAGTCGACAGCCTCTCCTCCACAATGTTCGATTGAAAGACACACTTATCCTCCATCCTCGCAAGAAGATCCGTCCAGTTTGGTAAATAGTTTGATATCCAAGTTAAATCTGCCACGAATCCACGGTTTATTTGAAATTTGCGAAAACCTGTTTCGCCATGGCCGCCGGCTGCAAACACAAGAAGCTCGTCATGGTAACCTACGCCGCGCAGCTTTCGTTTGTTCGATATTTATTTGATTGCTGGCTTCGTGTCTCGACGTCTCGCATCTTCTCCGCCGCTAGAACGCTTTATGGTGACAATACACCTGTTTGCAAGGGGGTGGGGAGCTAGACTTCGTCACTTTGTTTATAGGGTATCTCGTCTCGTATCTATTCCTCGGGAGCGCATCTCTGTTGCTTGCATTTTACAATGTCTGGACGCTGTCCCCCCCAGACCCCTGTGGTGGTGGTGTTTCTGTTTGCTATGCCACACGGTGCCCTCGGCGATGACGTTTCAGTGAATGAATGCTATCAACATAATTCAGCGGGGAAAAAGGTTGAGAGGCGCGGCGCGGAGCAGCGCGGCGTCGCGACGAATCCGGGAGCGGGAATGGAAACGGGAAATCGGCTTCTTCTGTCGCGAGTGCCTTTCAGCGAGACCGACCCGCATCCTCTATATATTTTTTTCCTCTCTTTTCACGCATTTTTTCTCTTCTTCTCTTTTGCCCCTCAAGGCGAACCCCGGTCGTCTACACACACGACAGACGCGTCTTTCTGCGCAGCTAGTATACCAATGCTGGGCCCTCTTCAGCATCCCCTCCCTCCGTATTTCACCCCGATGATAACAGATTTCAATTTTCCACTCGGTTGTTCATTTTTCTTCTACAGCCCGCTCGCATACCCGGTCGAACCGCTGTCAAGGGCAGCACATCCTCTGCGTCGAAGTTTCGTGAGTATCCTGGCGACAGTGAATCGTTATCCACTGTTTGTGCTTTTTTAATCATGTGATTTTTATAGAGGTTCTTCATCCCTAAAATTCTAAACATTAAGCGTGATATGTATGCGTGCCAAACAGGCAAGAAAAAGGACACACATTTGTATACTGTCAGGGTTAGCTTTATTGTAGTCTTACTTTCGCGGCTCTCCAGGAATCTCTAAGTTTTATAATAATATACTTATTAGGGTGGACCTTATTTTTCGATCATGAAATTTTGGGCAAGCCCCCCGCCCGCTAAACTAATTTTCCATGGTGATCTAAGATAAATCCCCGTTGGGCGTTAATTCCTCCCCATCCCATGGGCTCCGTGCTCTCCCCGAGGCCCTGGCAAGGATTCTCTGTGTTACGGTGTCGAGATAATCAAGCCAAGGTTCCAGGAGGTGATCGTGGTCGATCGAGAAATACAGAGTGCGAGGGAGAGGTGGGGGGGGGGGGGGGGGAAGAGGATCGTCGTGTCCCGATAAAAAGGAAGCAAAAGATCAAATATTAATCTTGCACGTTTCCCTCTGTTCGTGTCGCGCGCTGCTGTTTTATTCATCGGGAGGACGATGCAGAATATCAGGTGGCCGGAATTAAAATAGATTACGACCGTATTACCGCATACGAGATTTCGTTCTTGCGGAGAGAAGAGGAGAAGAAGTAGACGACTCTGGCCGCGCCGAGCCGCGCTGCGACGCGACGCGAGACAAGACAAGACAAGACAAAGATGCACAGGGTCGACGGAAACGGGAAATTGCACCACAGCTCCATATTCGAGCAACACTGTCGTCCCACCTTTTTTTCGCAGACGCGCCTTCCTGCGCAGTTTTCTTCGCCGCGAGACGTCGGCTATCTCGGACCGTGTGGAAATCAGATGCTCGACACGGTGCATTCTGCACGATCGAACCGGTGCACCGTGCACCAAACTGCAATCAGCCTCCAATCGATCGAACAGACCAATTAAATCCACCGTTGATACCCGAAGGTATGATAGTAAATTTTTTGCAGAATATTTGGCACGTTCGACACATGCAATAATTCAACAACGCAATTGGTCGAACTGGTTCGAGGATGATATACCATTACGTATTATAGTATTACGGCTGGTTTTTCCAGGTGAATAGGTGAAAGTAATATTTGCCAGTCGATAGGAACGATCGACATCACAGTGTCGCGTGGAAATGCATTTTTGGCAAAATCCGCGGTTCGTATTACTGTTATGGTCGGCCTACCGAAAATACGGGTATGCGTGACTAAATTCCGATCACCGTTAGTGACAGTGCACTTCCATCGGATAATATTTGTGGAACGCTTGATGTCTGCTGACACAGAAAACCGAGAAGATTACAAGGAAGTTACAAGCGTATCTTGACACCGCGTAATAAGACACCCTTGCTTCTGACGATAGCAACGCGAGTGATAGCGGGTCTTCGGCGCATCGGTATTGTGCAACACGACGCTTTTCTCTTACGATGACCCATCGATCGGCCTATCTCCAAATATACCGAGTTTTCAAAAATCATTACCGCTCCCCCGTTAACTCTCTTGCTGACACAAAAATTACTAAAAAATTCTATCACTGCAATGCCAGCAAAAAATATTCATTACCTCGTCGAAATATTGCACTCGGAAAAGTTGTTACATATTTGGAATTAACGAGAAATTGTAATGCTCATAAACTAGTATTGATGCAGCAAAGAAATATGATTATATTATAGGGCACTTGAAAACATCCCTGATGAGATTATAAAAAATGACGAGCTCGTAATAGTCATAAATTAACTATAATTTGACCATTAAATAGAAACCTTTGCTAATTTGTATTAATGAATTCAGTGCCGAAAGATGATCCAGGGTATGGCTAGGAATATGATTGACGAAATGGTTTGAAAAAATAAACCGATACGATGTCTGTAAAATTGTAAAACAATTTAGTATCGCGTCTCTCGGTCTCGAAGAGCCGCCGAGTGACCATGACCTCGACGATCAGCCTCTCGCGCTTCTAAACCGAGTTCACGTAGCTTTCAATCAGTTTTTTCTTCTGCGAGCATGTCGGTTCCAGTCCACCGTCCACTCGGTTGCAAAAACGGCTAATAGCGCTAGAACCCCTAAGCTGATTCCCGGAAAAATAAATTCTACCGATTGGAATTTCATTCTCGTTTCTCTCGCGAGATGATAGACGCGACATTGTAGACGCGACATTGTAGACGCGTTGTTGAATTATTGAACTGTTCGCGAGACAGACTGTAATGGGATTAAAACGCTATAGGAGAGGGATTAGAATTTCAAGAGACGAACAGAGGCAAAAATATTCAACCGCGGCTAAATTTATACCTTGAGATAAAAGATCTACCCGACCTTGATTGCGAAGATCATCTGCTGACCATGGGCCCTCATAAATTCGGACCGGGAATAAGCATATTTATTGGATGACAGAATCGATTGTTTCGACCATTTTTACTAACTTTAAACACTCTCGATACAAGCTTTAATAATTTCCAACAATCGGCCTCGAGGCCATTTATTCACTTTAGTCAGTAAATATTTCTTTCTTCCACATCAGTCAACCAAGTCCAGATTTAGAAAATTCAAAAATGTATATGGTAAAAATATATAAAACTTCAAATAGTACAATTTTATTGAAAAATGAACTTGCTCAATTTTTACATCAATTGACCTGAAGAGTGCACGAGGGTTGATAAATTGCAGAAAAACGCAATAGAAAGAAGGTGCACTAGAAGAAATTAAAGAAAGTGTTTCGAAAGAGAACATTGAAGAATATTAATGAGAAATGTTTCCAGCGGAGAAATCAGGAAAAATCGTTTTACTAGAGGCCTGGACCGAAATTTTCGGATGAATTCTCCGCGAGACGCCAGGTGACCGTGACCTCGAGGATCGCCCATCACGAACACGAAGAAACCCCGTCCGTGTGTGTACACAGGAGCGATCGAGACGGCAGCCCGCATGGATCACGGATTCGAATGCATTATGTAATTGCCGGCTTCCCCTGTCCCCTTCGAGGCTGTCTCTCGCTGTTGCTCTTCTCGCAGAGCAGCTTTTGAAACGCAAAGCAGCCGTGGGTGGTCGGCATCATCTCCTTGAGAATTAAGGATCACACGGTGAACAGTCGAAGGCGGAATCCTATTTGAATACGCTTTGAATCCGCGATCGATCGATCGATCGGTGGTTGTTTCTCGAAATTTAAAGAGCCGCGGAAGATTCACTTTGATCGCGTTCGATTTCAAAGTGTAATCGGTCAGCTGATCGACCACGGCATTGATCATCTCCATAGATCCCTCCTACGATCGAAAAGTGTTTGCAACTTAAACTTGAGCAATTCCAATGGGAATCTGATCGTCGCCTTGTGCAATGATGTCCCACAAAGCATTTAGGTGAGAAATCTAGAGGCATCGTGGATCCACGTGTGCCGCGAACAACTATATCACGGTCACGTGGACGATCGTTTCGAAAATGAGAGGAAAATGTCGCTTAGCAAGTATAATGAAGCCGTCGTCGTCTGACCTATGACAACGTAGCCCTGTCATCATTCTAAGGGCATGGCGCAATTTTGTATAAATTAAATCGGAGATCGACGGTGCACGCGCGCGCCATGGATCACGCTCAGGCCTGGGACCGATCAGCAAGTATAATCACTATACTACAAGCCGACCTATGACAACGTGTCATCCGTATACAATATCGAAAGTCGTCTATTTTGTAGGCCAAGGGGAAGTATGGTCCAGCGTGTCGAAATTGCTACCCGAGAATCCAAAATCCGAGGATGGGAAAAGGGGAATAGTATAGCGACCTAAACGAGCAACCTCGTGGGATCTCGGTTCGCATTCCTAGATAATCTTGAGATTACAAGGGACGACGGGAGGAAGACACACGTTTACCTGCCGGCAATTTCGTTTCCATGGCTCTCTGGTCGGGTCTATACTACACCGAGCAACTTTGTAACGGAATGCACCTGAGCAGAGCGAAAACGCAGCCAATGGGAACGACCGACTGGTTGTGTAAGGTGCGCACCTTGTTGCATCGAGCTTTCGGATTCGGTGCGGAATGCAGACGAAGAGAATTTTTTTTATCGTAACAATAATTTTTGTAACATTCTCACATCGTGTAGATCTTAATAAAACTTGTCTCGCTTAATCGATTGTGGTAAAAATTGATTTTCAAGTTTAGTGAAAAAAATAGTACACGCAACTATTAAATGTAAATATTTATGCAAATCAGTAAAATAATCATAAATTTGAATGATCTGTCGATCTTTGTAGCAATGAAATGGTCGTCTCAGGGATCTACAAGGAGAATCGAAAAAGTGTGATGAATATCCGTCTGCGAAGAAAAGCCTGTCGGCTCGGAAAATTCATAAATAATTGATAGGAGATGCTACGACGAAGTTGCGGCTTCTATTCCCCAGACTTCCGATTCGTTTATTGCTTATAGATAGATTTCCCCTGATTCCACCGCGATATAGGCAACCATAAGTTGCATCGGTTGAGGGTTTTTCCATAAATTTGAATAACATTGCCACTTCCTGCGCTACCGTGTGGACCCCCACCAGCCATGCCATGAAAGACGACCAAAAAGCGACGATGTGTCCGTCACAGTGACCTCGCCCTTAGCAGGAAGGATTCTGCATTTTATTCGACCCAATCGTACATACTATTATCCTTGTACTACACACAGTATTTTTTCCATCTGTACGTGCAATTATTTCCTCATTGTTCTGTTCAATTATCTTTACAATTATTTCCCCAATATTCTTTTTTTTTATATATTATTTTACGTCGCTTTGTGAATTCTTATTCAGGAATTATTTCGCGACGGGACCTACAGTTTTTATGAGGTGGGTTCCGAACCACCTTGGGCAACACAGTTTACAGAGCACATGGAGTATTTCCAGCCCCAATATTCTATTAAATTCCTTCGGCACATGTTCTACTACCTCTGACAGAAAATATTTTATTTAATTAACTGGCCCTGTGCTTGTTCTTTTCTGAGCTGATTAGGCCCAGTCGCTCGAGCTAATAGGACACCGAGGCAGAATATCAAATCCGCCAGAACGTTTCCTATTTATAAATACCTTCCTCGAACGTGTACTCGATCAGTTAAAGATTGCTGATCCCTGCTCGTGCTCGTTTTCCCTTTCTCGAATTGTTTGGAAACCGAAGGAATATCGAGTGACGATTATATATATAGCCTAAGCGCGGAGCTCTCGTCGTCTCAGCAACGCGATCGAATTAAACCAGAAATCACGATCGAGACTCGTTCGCAAGACGATCTCTTTCATTCTACCCGGACTTCCTACGGTTCCAGGAAAACTTCGATCATTCCATGACTCGACGAAATCACACGGAAACGATCATAAAATCGAGCCGGGCCGTGTCGCATTCCAATAAGAGAACAGCCGACGAAATTCTGCGCGCGGCGCATCAGGCAAATTTGAAAGTCGATCGGACGGAGAAAAATCTGCGAAACACGTGGATCACCTTTTGCCACGACTACCCCTTCCTTCCTTCCTTCCTTCCTTCCTTCGTTTGGTAATCCCTTCCTCTTTGCTTCTCACGCCATTTCTCTTTCTGCGTGACCTACGTGTTTATGCAGAAAACACCTCGTCTGCATCGGGAACTGACTGCTTGATACTCTGTTTTGTTTTGATCGAGATTTAATCAGGGAAGATCCCAGTATCGGAGAAATGTTTTTGCAACCTCCAGGCGTTCCTGTTTAATTTATTATTCCGTCTGGTTTACGAGATTTGCAACTAAGAAAAATTTGTACTGACGTTCTTGGGTGTGCACGTACTTTTTAATCACTTTTTACAACACCCTCGAGTTGTTATTACAGATTCAAAAGGGCTATTTTCGAATTAGAAAAATTTGTAGCAATGTTCATGGGTTTTTAAAATATGCAGTTACTTTGTAGACCTTTTAAGTGAAAAACCTTGCTGAAAAGTAATCCAGGAATAATTGCCAGTTTATGAACTATAATAAGATCTGCGATGGTGTCATGGCGTCATAAATGAATTTTTTGGAAGGCTGTTTGGAGTTGTGGGTTCGAACGATGTGGGTGGAGGAGCTTTTTAGTGAAATACGTTGGTGAAAAGTCAGCCAGGAAGCCGGCAGTCGAGTTCTAGTTTAGGGCTGGACGATTTTAACGGTGCACGTCTCGCATTTAAATATCAGATATAAAAGGAAACACGTGAATCACCTTTACTGGGCCCCCCACCGGTAGCAGCTTTCCCCCTCCGCTCCTTTCTCTTGCCATTTCTCTTTCTTCGCCACCTATGGAGCTTACGCAGCGACGAACAAGATCCCCGTTTTCCCAGTAAGGATCACTTACGTGCTGGACTCGCGATTGCCGTCGGCATTACTGCGTCCTGAAGCATCAACCATCGGCGCTGCCTGATGCTCACGTATTTTTCGTTAATTCGAATTTTTTTCCTAAGCTGCAATACTTTCTTCCCACTCTTAAAGCACCTTTCACCCTGAGACAAAAGCTCGGGCAACCAGGAAAAAAATATTTACACTACTCTTCCTTTCGAATGTTAACACGGATTTCAAGCCAAAAGTTGGGTTCCCCTTCTTGGAAACGTGACAAAAATCATTTTCGTGGATAAAATATTATTTTTATGGGAAATATATTGTTTTTGTTTTGGGAATCTCGGGAAAGCATAATCTTCATCCTGATACAATCCCAGATGCTCAAGCATTTGTTTCTTGTCAATTTGGTTTTATTTCAACGTAAGTGTTAACACTGAAATATTGTTGTTAGGTAAAGTATATTCGTTCTACGGTGGATTTTGAAAAAAATCCACTCATTGCGATCTTCATCCTGGCACGAGCCAGATCACACGGAACCAGGTCACCGAAAAAAAGTTGATCGATTCGCAGGAAGGATTTAGCATACGTGCGAAATCGATCGGCACTTCTGGTTTTTTCCCAAAACGTTCTACTTGCAACATTGTCTTGGAGATTTCCCGTTATGTTTCCTGGTCTCCTCGAGGAGTTACGGTATCTTGTTGTTCTCGCTTTGCTTCACCCCATGATCCAACTATGCGTTCGAAAAGCACAAAACGATTTTTGAAAAATACACGGGCGAGATTAAGTAACAAAAAATACTCCGCAATCATAATACTGTAAAATAAACGAAAGTATTGGGGCTGCGTAAATGTAGTTATTGCTACATAAAAATCATAAATGCTAATGAACGTTCTGAAAGCATCACTTGAAAAAATTCTAATTCGAGAAACCACTCTACCCTATTTCTACAGGATAGTTTTAAATCGTGTTTCGGTGGCAACGAAAGTGTCGAATTCCCGGTGGATTCTAATCAGCATCGGGGAAATTAGGTAAAGCAGGTTCTACGGTGTTCGTTTCGAGTTCCACGGGGATCCGTTGCTGTGTTCCCCGAGGCTGCCCACAGAACCACGGCCTTGAACATTCCATACTCATATCGGCATTAGCTACAATTCGTATGGAGAAGGTTTTGAATACACCTGTACGCCGAGTAAGGCCGACTACTTTTTGCGGCTGGACGAAACCTTTATTTTGTCCGATCAAAGACTGGGCTCATCGCCGGGTGCCGTTTGAATTTTACGATAGAGAGGAGATTCGTTAGTGGAAGCTGAAACTCGCGGTTTCGTCGAGCTCCTTTGAACGACTATCAACATCAACGCTCCTCTCCTCCTCACGTTTTCTTTCTTCCATTTCTGCTGCTCCTGGCAAAAAGTATTTTCCATTAGACGGATCAGGTATCAAAATAATTACACCCATACATCGGACGTAGAAAATATTTTCGTGCTCGATGCTTCGGCCGATTTCTCTGTCCCACATTCGCTTCCGATTGTTTTGAAAAATATTTACGCATCCGCGCGAGTTCCAAACGGGAAAACAAAATCCACGTCGTTATTCAGTGACGTCCTGTTACGCCATGGCCGATCGGTCTCTGGAGCAAAAAGAAAGTACCGCTATTCTTAGGCCGATTCCCGATCTCTATCACCGGCTCCTCCTGTATCGGTAATGTCTTTTTACCTCGAACTGAAAACTGGCTTCTAGGAAAATTGGAGCGCCTCTCGAGCTTATGAATTTGGAACACAAACAGCAGTGACCCTGATACAGCTTCTCAAAGCTGGAAGATCGCTAAACAAAAATCTCCATAAATTTTACAAATCAAGGAAATTGATCCAGTTTCTAACAATTTTGCAACTCGGTGGATTAATTGAAAGAAAGATGTATGTGCCATCGTTGTGTCTTTCTTTTCAAGACTAAGTATTTAGATCTTGAGGCTTTGCTCCAGATCGCGCAAGATCAGGGCAATCAGTGTCTACAACGATCGCAGCAGCTCGAGGCCCAGATCCTTAGATCTGCATGCAGCGTGTCGGCCGATTTTTCGACCTGAAAATTCAAATCGGCATCGCGCAGACAACCAATCCCGCATTTAAATAGACGCAAATGCTGGCCTTTCGGCATAACGCGGTCTCATTACGCCATTCGTGACATAACTTTCCCGCTTTCAGCCGCTGTACCAATCGCGTTCGACCGGTAATCACCGTTTCACCGAGTATTTTAATTAATTGGCCTGAACCGGAGCACCGTTCACTATACATCCAAACTCACTGTACGTATGCCTGTATACTACTCTAAGAGTACTATTTATTCTTCGAGCACAGATCACAATGCAAATTCGCGAAAATAAGGTGCAAACCTTAGCAAAACGCAAATATCTTGGCGAGATACTGGCAAGCTCAGCTATCTCTCTGTCATCAGGTATCTCGTGAAATCACGCAGAATACAGTTTCAAGCCTCGTCGGCTCCGTTCCCGCTTCATGGTCAACGGAGATATTTTTTCAACGGCGGACCTGTCGCGCACTGCCATAATTCCGTGCACGAGAGATCGTTCCAGCACGTTTTCTTATCTCCGACTCACCTTTGTTCTCGCCTCTTTTTCTTCCCACGAAACCCGCAGCTGCTTAGAGACAGCAGCTCGGAAAAATTCATTGAGTGTCCTTTTTTTTCAACATAAGAAGCACTTTTACATCCGTATCAATTTTTTAGAAAATATATAATGCAATTATGAAAAATAACATTTACCAAATCTTCAATTTGGTGGGGATAAGAGATCTGAAATAAAGTTATTATTAATTATCTGGGCCACGAATTTGTACATCTAATTAGTTAACAGGTTAAAACCAGAGCTAGACCTGCGTTGTAAAGTGAAGTTTGAGACTGCTGAGGGGAATGTAGGGGACGAATGGTGGTTCAGGTGCGAGGGTGAGAAATCGGCAATGCGTTTGATAACCCTACAGGTGACTCGCGTGCGATTTCGTTGCGAAATCGCGGACGAGGCAGGTGAAATAAGACACCACCGGGGTGACTGGGATCGCCTCTCGCTGCCTACGAGAGCGGTAAATTTAGAATCAGCGAGAAGTTGAGCCCGTCCCTAGCACGTGTGTGCGCGAACCACGTGCTCGACTAACCGTGCCGCGCCGCGCCGCGCCGCGTCGTGTAGAACGCGCGCCCGTGAACGTGTGCTCCTCCCGTGATCCACACGTTCACGCGAGCCTTCGGCTTGCGCGTCCTCTACGGGAATAGCATATGTGGGTATTGTCGATTCAGTAGATCCACGAGAAATACCCGGCTGTCTCAGGGTTGCATGCTAAATCACGGAATATCGAGCCGCGACGCCTGAGATCGATCTAGCCTAGAACGATATTTTTTTTCCACCCAACTTCGCGATTTTTCCCCGATATACCCTTGCCGCCATCGGTCCTACGCGATCATTTTTGTTCATGATCGAGGGAGATTCACGAATTTTTTTCCCGAGATCCGAGAAGCAATGAAAAATGCATCGACCTGCGACGCGACGCGCTATCACGAGGTGAAAGAGAAAGTGACACCGCACACCGGTGTCCCTCCGCAGCCGCAATGATTGTGCAAAGTGTAACGAAGCTTAATGGCAGTCAACGCCGAGAGAAAAATGATCGGTGTCGCGTCGCGTCGGTGTGTTACGTTTCTCGCGTCGTCCAATGGAAGGCCGGGCTTTCTAAGGAAGCGAATTGTCGATCGCAATCCAGAACCGAAGGAGAAAGTGTCACGGCCCGATCTAATCACGCACGTTCCACTTCTTTTCCCCCTTTAAATCGATCGGGACATTTTACTTTTTCCTCTCGACTGCCTGTGACCCATATAAAAAAAAAAGAAACACGGAGTCTCATTTGTTTTGACGATCTTTCTGTAATATTCATTTTCTGTTGATGAACGCAGCTGCTGATTCAAATTAATCCACGTAGACGCCGCGAGAACTACTTTTAAATGCAGCACATATTGCACGCACAGACCAATTTCAAACGGAGTCACCTACTAAACTCTCGGTCCGATTGCAAATCGTATTCAGGCTGGCACGTGTGTGCACGTTGCTCGCCGATTGCTACCAAACCTGTAAGAGCATCTAGCACCTTGACAATTATACAAGGAAAGCCAATTTATAATAATGGGTCTGAGCTTATTAGGCTGAGGCAGCCTAATTTTTGCAGTATAGATAGGGTGCGAAGACTGTAGCTCGTGTTCACTCCAGTTTCCCGATTCCACGTGCACAGTGGCAATGAACACGATTCGATCGACATAAAATGCAATTGTAAATCTTGTCGACACGATGTGGCCTAATTTTCGCAAGAGGCAGGATCGAATAGAGTTCATGCAGCTCGTGTGCACTCCAGTTTCTCGATTCCACGTGCACAGTGGCAGTGAACGCGATTCGATCGTCGCCGCGAGCACAGGTGAGTCGAGCACACCTAGACACTAGTCGATTATTAGATTAATAGAACGTGTCGGGTCGCGGCGAGTCTCTCGGGGTCTCGGTTTCTCGCATAACCGACCGATCTAACACGCTGTCATGCTAGTGGTAGCCGCGGTGACGTCACCGGAGAACGCATTCGACCGGGTGAAAGTCTCGGCCTGCGGAAAATGTGCGGTCGCACAACGTTCGCACAACGTTCGCACAACGAGCGCACAACGATCGCACAACGATCGCGGTTGCGCGAGCCCCGGCGGCATCGATTGCAAAAGAACACGAAATTGTCGATCGGGGTCATGCCACCTGTTCTGTGCTACCGACGCGACCGGATTAGCGGTGACTCTTTTTTTCACCGCAAGAAATGCCCTGGTTTCAATGACGCTGATTTACTGGACGCACAATTCGAGCATCGATCTCCGACGATCTCGCCTCCTGCGATATCTGTTCTTCGATCGCCGCGCCGCGCCGCGCGCTGGCTGAGATCGCAGTGTCGTCTTCCGCGGAAAACAAAAACGGGAATTGTTTGATCGCGCTGACACCGTTCTCTGCGACCCCGTTTGAGAGAGGCTGCTTCTTTTTGTTATTCGTGTCTGGACCACAACGATTAGATCGTAACTAGTTTGCGAACGTTTATGCATTTACGACAAAAATTGAAATCTGAGCAATTTAAATTTAAAGTAATTGACACGGAGAATTTTTCTTTCGAATCGAAGATCTCTAAAATATTAATTGGAATGTGTAATATTCGTAAATGAAAATGGAAGGTACTTTTGTATGATTCTCACGGACATCCTGGATGTTCGACGATCATAGTCCGACCAAACCGATTATACTTCGAAATCTCCATATATTAGAATCGAGATGCACAGTCGAACAGAGTCCGGTATAGTCCACCTATGAGAGCTGTCCCGTCTAAAATATGCTAATAGATTTTACCATATCTGGAAGCTGATCAGATTATACAACGTGGCGATTTAATATGCCGCAAATACTAGCCAGAAAATAAAAGCGTCTTCAATCAACGACTGGGTCTATCTAACGTCGAATCAAGACGAGCACCAGGGACAGAGGATTGAAACTGTGCTGCCTCTGCATTTTTATGGTGGAACAAGAGGAAAAAGAGGACCATTCGATGGTTGGGACGACGAGGCTAATTTTCACGACAGGTTTTTTCAGTGGCGCTTCTTCAGGGGGACAGAAATGAGATACAGTGGCGGCTGTATGCTCACGGTACTCTTCGTACTTCAACGTTCAAGCTTCCCTAGACAAACCAACGGCAAATCTGACGATAAAAATCGGAAAATTCATTACAGACACCGAGTAAATTCTAACAAATTCTAAGTTTTTCTAGAAATTCTAATTTTTTGTTTTCAGAAAGATTCTCCGTCGATCTCAATCTATATGGAATCTACTTTCGAAAAATTTCTCTGCTTCTCAGCTCCGTTTAGTGAAACGGAAAATCAGTCAGGCGTATAAAACTAAAAGGCAGTGTCCCATTTGCAGGCGGTGTCAGGTGTCTAAGCGCTCGCGATCAAAACAGTAGCCCTTTTCTCTCTCTCTGTCCGGGCAGAACGGCATTCTGATGGCTGGAGTGTCTACGTGGAAAGAAGAATGCAGTTTCTTTCTTTCTAGCAGCTGCATCGGCTCTTCCCGCGGCCTATGCCGGGATTCCTCTTCCTTTTCTGTGCCGGTCGGATGCGCTCGAAGAAGGTGGCTTCTTTCGCAACGCAAACGGGGTGGATCGATCCGCGTCCTTGAATACAGAATGGCCCCGGGAGCCCTTGGAAGGGCGCACTGTTTACTTTGTAACAATCTCGGGACTCGGTCTCTCGGTCGGCTGCATTTTTATGCGTCTGCATTAGTCTTAATCGCTATATTATGAGCATCAGGTGGTCCCGGACAACGGATTTCGAGTTTCGAAACGGGGGACACGACCAGCGACCACCGATCATTTTGCTCTATCTGGTCGATCGATCGAACGGATCGATTCTCGACGCCATTTGCTGGAGAACAGGCACACGATCGTCTCGGCTGGTTTCGTTCAGGGACTCTCTTGTCTCTTGTCACACCCTTGACCTAGACGCGTTTGAATATTCAGAGGAACCTCCACGATATACATTATCCCTCGATCGTTTTGTCGCTGGTATAGTCTGCTGTTGTCAGCAGTTACTGTGAGTAAACATATTTTAGCTCGCCCCGTAAGTAACGTCATCTTTTTCTCTATTTTTCAATATTTCTCTGACATACACCTGATTTCATTTATAGAAATATGTATATTGTACCGATGCAAGTCCTTTCTCATGGATCGTTTCAAACCGAACTAGGTATTTGCGTGCAGAAGATCTTCAGACAATAAAAACGATAAAGGAAAATGTTCAGCAGATCAATTCAGGACGGGGCGTTTTTAATAAAGTTCTGTGGAGCAGACTCGTGTGAACCTGCTCGGTTACTATTACCCGGGCTATCAGCTTTTGTACCAGCTGCGTCGATATGTATGCAAGCCAGAATTTCATTATGCATGGATTGACCCCAGATCATGCGTCAGTACGACATCAGCATAGATTGAAATCGAATCGGGGGTTTTCGGATGACTCCTTTCGTTTTGTTCGGTCACTATGGTCAGCATAACCGGGTCGCGTTCACACTGCCATCCCCTTGATCGTGCTGCTACTTCCTATAACTGTTCGTGCACGGAATCATTTCCATTCTCTACGCTCTCATCATTTCTAATAATAGTGAAATAGATTTATTTCTTTAATTCGTGTATTTCTGCATCGACTTCATTAAATGCAGACGGAAAAGTGGTGATTGGGGATTTAGTATAAAAATGCGTTAAATATTGCCCTTCGGCGCCACTACATAATTACGCTACACTTTACAAGCAAAAATATTGAGTCTCTTATTTTGGACATTTTCAACAATTTGTAGCGGAGTAATAACGATTAGAAATTGTTAGTGGGCTCGGTCTTATAAAACGGGAATCGATGAAGGAGTATGTGGGGTAAGGTCGCTATAGTAGCTCGTGAATTACCCATTGAACGTTAACGGCGACAGGAAAAGCCTGTCAATGGGCTAGCAGGGCTTCTTCATTCGTCCTGAATGGCGCCTGCATAATACTTACCGGGGGCCCGAAGCTGTTCTCATATTATGCGAATATCGTCGATCGGCCCATACCGTCGATCTCCACCCAGGAACAAAACATATCCAACGGATGTCGTTCCAAAACGGGTCTGCCTTTTCAGAATCGTATCCTCGGTGAACCAGTGCCTCGCGTTTCGAATGATCGTCCTCATTCGCATTCGTTCCCTTCCAGAATACTTCTTCCGGATTGCACCGCTCGTATTCGACTTCCTCAATTTCTGCCCAGTATCGATCACGAAAAAGAGAAACCAAATATATTTTTTGATTCATTTCAAACCTTTTGCTACGTGTTAATAACATGCCGATCGTCTTGAATTCTATACGTTTTCGTGGATTATGTCACAGAAGCTCTATTGCAGAGCGAGACAAAATTAGAATGATCTACTAAAAACGTGTCAAGTCAACACCACCTACGGGTGGTGTTGGTCAAGTTGGCGCGACTATTAATTAGTAAATGGTGTGTATTGTGGACCCGCCTTGTTCCTCGATCGTTTACTACGAGCGTAAACGGGTCCGACAAACGTACGTGTGACGTCGTTTGACGTAAGAGCAACAGTCGGTCGAACGTGATCGAAATGTTTGTACTCTCGAACACGTCACAGATGGCATCGATCGATGGAGAGTGCGACACCTTTTCTCCGAGGTGAAAATTCTCGGTTGAAAGTTTCGCGTGGAACGACGCGGGATTCCATTATCTTCTCTTTCGTCCCCTTCTTAAATTCTGCAGATTGCGAAATCCAGGCAATTGTTGGCCATTTTGTCGCCGCGGAGAATGATCGTCCAATATTCGAGAGAAATCAATTATACACTCTGGAAGATTCTGATGGTTCCTAGCAATTCTTCAGCATTCCAGAATGATCGTCCAATGTCCAAGAGGAATCACTTCTGAACTCCGCCGAATCCAGATGTTTCCTGGAACTGTTTGGCCATTTTGTCGCTTTGGAGAATGATCGAGCAACGTTCACGAGGAATCACGGAAGAGGATAGTGCGTTGTAGAGGGCTGACAGCGGAGGGAACAGGGGCGGTCATCTGTGTCACCATGCAAATCGAAGCCAGCAAAAGTCGACGACACCCAGATCCAGAGGATTCCATTGCAGTCGTAAACCCGTCTTCATCGGTGGCATAACAGGTTTCGGTGAAATTCGTACCAACACACCGACACGCCGATCGTCCGGCAACACACGCGCGCTCAACAGAGAGGAAATCCACCCGTGGACGACCTGGAAGCAAATTACGTCAGATCGACCTGGGGTCCAACGAACCCAGATCCTCGGCTTTTACTACTTTTCGTTCCGTTCAACAAAGAAAATAACGACCCGCCGTCCGAAAATGTCTGTCCCCTTTGCTGGACATGCGAACACGATCGCAGACATTCTTTAACGAGAGAAAAGTTTACAGAAAATGGTCAAAGTTCGATACGTTGGTATAGATTCGTAGAAAATTGGACTCCACTCTTGAAAGGATCAAAAACCCAAAGAGGATCGAGAACCCGATACAATTCATTCCTGTGGATCGAATCCTTTCGATGCATAAACGATTTTTATAATTGGAATCGGGTTTCCTCTCGCACGTTTCGCTTAGGTGTTGCTATCAGAGGGTAAGACGAACGTTTCGCGTGCGTTTTCATCGAGTGGTATCGCCTCGATTCGCGAATCAGAACAGCACACGTCCCACCGGATTACCGTTTTATTCCGCGAAACGGTAGAGGCGCGGCGGCGACGCGCGACGCCGCGCCGGTGCAATCGTTGATCTATCTGACGTATGGTTTTCGAAAGTGCCCATTGATTCACCTCCCGTATCCACCGGCGCGCGGAGACCTAACCCAGTTCCTTTACCCTCGAAACGTGGCCTACGCGAAGCCGACTGTGTAGGACTGTGTGGAAATCGGCCCCCGTCGTACCAGGCGTCCCGATCACTGATTTTTACGATATTTTAATCACGCGCTCGCCAGACCCTCCGATCGATTAGGTCAGTGTAGATCGAATGGTCTAGCGGTGCAGATTTAGCAGACCGGTTGGCCTGAAAGCCGCAAACCTTGTCGCGACCATCCACTACGAGAAGAAACGACGCCAAGCAGCATTGTACCGCTTCTATGTGTACCACAAACTGATAATAGTTTAGAGATACTAGCTGGAGTATACTTTGAGCAATGATTTTAGTCGTGTTCAATTTTATTCGACGTCACTCCTATAGAACTATTGATTTATGATTAATTTTTAATTGTACCCTGAAAATTTCAAGTATTGCGAACTTGTTAAAGGACATCAGAATTTTCGATTGATGTAAACAGTTGCAAAAGAAAGGGTGAGAAAGGGTAGGCAGTCGTGTAAATCGAAAACGAAGAGGATCGTTATGCAAATGGCGGAGCAGGCTAAACAAAATGTAACTCCGTTCGCGATCTCCTTGTAAAACTTGAGCAAGGAAGTTTCTGAAGTACTACCTGACCCAGACGATCGGGACTCGTTCATCCCTACCCTTCCTTCCTGGTCGGTCAAGGCCAACATCATCTCCCGCATCTCATTAGTTCTTTTTGCGCTCAGTTTCATTCACTTATCGCGCAAAAACATATGGGCGTGTACGTTCGCATTAAATGTACATACCACACCGGCACGTACACACAAACAGGGCGAACCTCCGCGAGAGGAGGAGGAGGAAGAGGAGAAGGAGAGAGTTACAGAGTAGAGGGAGAAGGAATGCGTTATGGTATCCAAGGACCATCCGCGGTGAACACCATGGTCCTGCGAGAAGGAAGAGAAAGGAAGAAACGAAAGTCGCGAGCAACTTTTATTCGGACGCGAATATCGCCGCTGCGTTTCGGCTCGATACCTGAGGACCGCGGGAAGGTTAATTATTTGATGTCCCTTCTATCAATGATACGAAGGTTTGTGGTTTTATCGCGGACTTATTGCGAATTTATGTGAGAATGGAGGATTTTGAGTTTGGCTTACCATTTTTTTTTCTAATTTTAGGGGAACGATTTAGCGTTTAGGTAGTTGATGGAGTCAGTGGCAATTACGCGGGGCAAATTACTCCCAGCAAAACATTGCCCTATAAATAATCCGGGACGTGGAGGTTCTGGGTAGTCGTTAATTTGTTTCCTCCGATGCTGGTGCAGGAGAGCCGGTGAATGTCAAGGCCAGCATCCTCGTTCCCATTGGCCGGCGGCCATTACCCCGGAAGCGCTCTCGTGGGTTCGGCTCCGATCGTACATCCGACGAAAAAGAAACACCCTGAGGACTTCGATGATGTCTGATAACGCCGGCATGTTTTCCTCGTCGAAACAACGTGGAAAGTCTTGCTAGAAATTAATCAAGTCGATCCGTCAATCCTCACCTTCTAAAACAACGGCGAGTACTCATCCTTTTCTATTATTTATACTCCACCTTCGACCCTCCGGCTTTAGTCTATTTACTTCGAAATTCATAATTTTATTCTGGAACTATCGGTGAAAAAAGAACCCTCTTAAAATTATACATTAATAGAAATTATTACACATCAATCGAGACGATCACAGTACAAGATCTATCGCGACGATCTTGCATCGGTCGTTACGGTAACATTGGCCAAAGATTGCAGGTGCGTTGGACTAGAAAGGGAACCCGGCAGTGAATCATCGCTGCTCCAGGTGAGATGACTGTTACATCACCGAGAGGCGATCATTTCGATGAAAGTTGGTGGATCCAATGGAGGATCAAAGACTCCACCCGCGCATCGCACACACGTAATCAAAGGGGGAACGACATCTTTTCAGGGGTCGACTTTTTTTGGGGCAGGGGGGGATACCAATTACGATAATACGAACTCGATACGAGAGGACTCTATGAATGTTTCGAGGAAACTTTACCGGCACCTTCGGAGTCGAGTTCACGTATATACGTCGACGATACGATCGGCGTTTCTCGAGACCAGGAAGTAGGGAACGCGTTGATTCGTGATCGTATTCCCGGATTCTCGGAAATCGTGCGACCGTTGGTATTCGAGAGAGAGAAGATTCGGGGGAGTGGCAGGAGAGGTGGAGAAAAAAAACAAACTTCATCTAGAGAGTCTTCAGGAATAATTTATGAAGCGGTTTCTACGACGTTGTTTGGCCGAATTCGCACGAAGCCGGCAGCCGTTTACGGCGACGTGCCATTTCCATAAAATGGACGGAATCTGAACATTTTTTCTCTAAATGAGACCGAATTCCTGAAAAATTCCGTACAATTCAGTTTCCGATCCTAGCAAATAATTAAGAGCCCCCCAAACTGTGTCCTTTTCGTAATTAATAAAAGACACAACAATTTTGTCCAACTCTGCGATTTTGGCTCGCTACGGAACGCCGCGCCGCGCCGGGAGAGTCAGGTACGCCACAGGTGAGATCATCCAGTGATCACGTAGGCCAGGATTTGTTTTGATCGTTTCCTGATGTGATTCGTAGTTGAAACACGAGTCAGGTCCGTTGAACCCCGTAGATGCTTTCTTCTAGGATTCGGAACGTCGTCGTCGGCTGACGTTAGCGTCACGTCACCGAAATGTTAACGAGCCCCTGTGGAAGGATTCGGTCAATGCATCATGTGCCCGGGCAACCGACGTCATAGGCATACCATTTGGTCGTAGGCGAACCCGAGCCAGTTGCAGTTCGTTGAACCTCGTTTTAGAGGATCCTCGGGCATCCACGTCAGCCAGGGTTGTTGCGTAAGATTCTCTCGTCGAATCGTCGTGGAATCAGAAAACCGCAGGTGCTGTATGTAGATGAACAGGTACTCGTGCATCGGAAAATTGTCCACAGTGTCGAGGAGATTGACGAGGACTGAAGTAGATCTAGGCATCGCAAATTTATTTCGACCCGGCGCGGCGCAGAGATAATCGAATGCTAAGTAACTGAACTTGGATCGGACTTAGCTGATGTAGAAACGAAATACGTTAGTCTCGATCTAGATCGATTCGCCTATAAGGTAGTATGATTAGCGGAAACTATTTCATGTAGAAGGAGACTCTCGGTAATGCAGAGTAACTAAGTCAGACGTAACCAAGGTTGATTCATCCAGACATAACTTCATAGTTAAGCGAAGTGGACAGACTTAATTCAGAACTGACTGATACGGATCCGATAGCTGGTCCAGACCTTACCGATTAAAACTAATTGCTTCGGACAGATTGATAATTAGAATACAGCTTAATTAGATTCTATTTAGATAACTTTGCATTGTTTTTACTGCACCGACTAGCTATAAATTCAATTCTAAGCGATGAACCTTTGTCGAGCACGCTCCAGAAGAAGCCTTGAAAATTTTCCTACACTCAAGGTTCTGTACCTTCCAAACCAACGAATCCCAAGACCTTAGATTTTACATCTACAATTCGTTCTCTCCCCTATCAGTGACCGGCAAAAAATTCCACAACGAAAAGCATACATCGACAGGATGCAACTTGCGGAGAGTGTGCACGGAATTTTGCAGGGTACTGTCCCGAGCAGGATTCCATCATCCGCGTCGTAGAAACTAAGCTTGTCGATGATCGTTTGCTTAGGAATGGTCGGTGGTGTGTGCGTCCGTGGAAAAGGCCGATATACAGGGTGATTCAATGGATAGTGGAGCCAACACACAGTTCCGCCACCAAAACATCGAACGCTTTCTTTCGGCTACGCTTTAGTGTCGGCGATGGGGCCCACATCGCTTTTCCTTGGGAGGTTCGCTACGATGACTGGCGGAGACGGCTTTGTGCGTGAACAGGTTGTCCTGATCGAATGAGGTATGTGCACACGCACACAGCCGTATCCCTGTTTTAGTACACAGTCATCGTCGTCAAGCTTCCAATGACGGATATCGGCCTCTTCACCGACATGTCTTCGCTTCTTCTTTAGCAGTAGGATGCACAGTGGGTCGTTCAGCAACTTGCAGCTTGAACAATTTTTTATTTTAAGAAAATAAAATCTAAATTTTTTGTGAAAATTTTTTACTTTTTAAAAATAAAAAGATATTATTTACCAAGAATATCGACTGTTCGGACCACTTTCTTGATTTTCGAAGGCCCGAATGATTTTCCCCATTTTTGTCATAAATGCATATACTCCGCAGTCTGTTATTTAATAATGTATAATTAACAGGGACACTAATTTTGCCCAGGTTTCCGCGATTCTCGCGTACACTGGAATGTTTTGGTAGCTGCGTTTTGGGTCCACTACCCAGTGAATCACCCAGTATATCGTGTGTTCGTGCCCGGACGGGACACACGGGCTATCGTAGGGATTCTAGATGCCTAGTACCTGTGCTTACAGGTTTCAGTACGCCGTATCTAGGCACTAGCACTGTTGATTAG
This sequence comes from Lasioglossum lativentre, assembly GCA_916610255.1. Taxonomy (NCBI): domain Eukaryota; kingdom Metazoa; phylum Arthropoda; class Insecta; order Hymenoptera; family Halictidae; genus Lasioglossum; species Lasioglossum lativentre. The sequence goes on along the minus strand of OU744355.1, from coordinate 32,363,014 downwards.
CGACCGGTTTCCTAGTCAGCCCGTTCAGCTAGCCTACAGTATAGATGCCGAGGCATCTAAGCGCGCCGCGCGGCTCTTCGTCAGGAATCCCTCGAGAACGGGGAAAATAAAAGTAGCTCCTCCTTAAGGCGATCAACGCGTCCGTTCTATCCAGAGAGCAATTTCTGATCGGCGATTCCATCGCTCGACTAATCTCTCTCCTCGGCCTTAGAACGATCGTTCCTCGAGTCGCTACTTCTCGGAATCCACATTAGATTTTCCGAGCGAAAAAATCTTCTAACGCTCGATAGTCGCGACTGGTTCTATCGGGCTCCCATAAAAATTGACACCGCGTTTCCTTGAATTTATTTCGCCATTTCCCGCCGAAGAAACCACGATCGTCATGGCGTCCGTTGGGTTAGAAGATTTATTCTTCGCGGTGCTCTTCGGTAAAGCTATGCTTGCAGTTTATTATTGTTATTATTTATTTATTGCTTTAAACCATATAAGGCTTGTACAGCACGTACAATATAAATCATACAACACACGATTACATTACAATATGCCTTAGTGCCTAAATACAATTTTGGTTTACAGTAAGTTTGTTGGGTTTCAACTACTCCATTGAAATTAAATTTTAATTGAGCATAACTTAATAAAATCGAAAATAATTTTCAGGCCTTTTATATCTGGGCCGCATAGAAAGAAATGGATAGACACTGGGTGACAGTACTTGTATCGGAAAAGCGCTGATAGAAGCGTGTCACGCTCAGCTTCATAGATTGGGCATTGCCAAATAATATGATTTAGATCTTATGATTCAGCACCACACTCACAAGTACTGTCTAAAATAAACTTAGCTCTAGCTAACGAAGCGTTTCAATTGTAGTGATTAGAGCGGCACCTGTTAACAAAGGTTACAAAGTTTCGAGAAAGCCCACGCTCAGTAAAGCATGGCTTACCATCATCCTTATGAAAATATCGGATGTATTTTTTTCCCTTGAATACTCCTTGCTCTTTGACGATTTATTTTTCGATATTGTAATTATAGAGTTGAAGTACGAATGCTGTATGTATGTATGTGTGTGTGTTAACAGCCAACCCTGTATATGGCCAGATTTGTAAAAATGGAAAATCGGCAATGACAGAAGAGTTGTAAAATTGCGATCGCCGAACGGATTACAAAAAAGAACACGTCGGTCGTAAACTGTGATTATCCATGTGCCCAATTTCATTAATAAACCCGTGTTCCGTTACGGCTTTTCCTTACATAATTAAATATTTTCCTAGAGTCTAGCCCCATCTACGATCAACATCTAATAGTGGCAAATGTGAAGATGAATCCGAAGTGATCCCAAAAGCTATTTGTATTTCGGATTCGGCGAGTTCTCGCCAGAAAAGTAAGCCACAGGATCACCGAGTGGAATCGTCCGCACGAGTCTGATCTCTTTTTGAGTTAGCGGGTCGCGCGGCCAGGTCAGATCGACACGGTTAAAATTCGAGAGAGGTGTTCGCGCGTGTACGAATCTGCGATATGCGATTTGATCCTGCGATTCGGGCACAACTGCCCGCGCAACAGGATCCCATGGATTTATGTGCATTTTGATGGGTGCGAGATCGCCAACCAGTGGGCGTACGTGTACCGAGTCCTCCCGTACTTGCTCGATGGGTTGCATATCGATTACTTCTATCGATCCCGGACGAAAGTGTCCTTCGATCTAGAACGCTATCCTAGCGCTCGATCGCGTAGGATCGGATTTAGCTCCCTTCTGTTATTCAATGAATCCATTCCACCGCGTGTGATCGGAATTATTATAATACCAAGACTGCGGATTTTTACGGCAAGATAAAAATTGTAAGATGCAGGAGCTACGTCATTTTTTTTTTAAAGATAATTTTAGTGGAAATTAGCACAACTAAAATAACAGAACAGTTGAATGTTTCTACTGTATTACGTTTGATCTACTCATATTTGTTATACAGGTTTTGCACTCCAAATGAATCCCTTTGTAATTTAATTTTCTTAAGCTGCTTTCACCAAAAAATTTCATTCAATATTTTTGAGTTTTGAGTTTGCATAAGACTGGTGGAGGATTATTTAATTTCCCGTAATCCGATGATCAACTGTTCCGACTTGTAGGATTTTTGCTTGGAACGGTTCGTGTATTTTTTGGGTGTGGTAATCGCGAGTAACGAAATCGCTTTCTTCAGAGGAAAAGTGACAGCGTAGCGAGGCGGAGTGCGCTTAATTGAGTTTTCTCCGGAGTAACACTTACCTAATGCATAATTTAATCGTCGGAGCCGTATAGTCGATGCCGTTCGACAAGCCCACGGTCCCGATTATAGCATAACTTAGGAACAGCGTCGTTAACTTGATCTCGAATAAGGCGTGGTATCTGGGTGCCTGGGTGGGTTCTCGTTGGTTTTTCTTTGTTTGTTTCGCAGGCCGCGTACGGGAGATGCGGTTCCAACTGCGAAAGAACGCGCCGCGCTGCGCCGCGTCGCGCCGGGGCTGATTACGCGTCAAGATGTAATTGGAATACGGGTTAAGCAGCGAAGGTTTAGATCTCTCGGCTCCTCGGGAGAAACGAGTCCCGAGCCTCCTCGGTTTTTCACGAATAAAAGAACACCGAACAACAGTTATCGGTGTGTTTAACGAGGTCGCTTTCTACCCTTTTGCATTTCTGTTTTTCGGCCGCGTTCTAATATTTTATATTGTAATGTTATAATATTTTATAGTGTTTCTGTAGCTATTCCAAGGCTTAGCTTTAACCTGTTAGTACATAGTATGAGGACGACGAGTTAACTCGTCATTCGTGTTCGCTGTCGCTTTTCAGTGGCTTTTCATTTTCTTCTTAATTCAACTAATAATTCTTCCAGTTTAATGAGCCGTATTATCGATACTGGTATAAACTACAATTTTCAGTTAATTTTATTCGTCTTCTCTCTCTGGTCTTCCTAGCTATAAATTAAAAAAAAAATCACAGGGTTAACAGCTTTGATAAATGAATACAACTATTTCCAATCAAGATTGTCGACTGCCTCGATCTAGAAGCTGCATCTGAAGAACTGCGATCTATAATTCGCGAGTCGAACCTTTCTAGTACAATTTCGTCGAGAAAAAGGTCAGCAGAGCACAGTTTCAAAAGTTGCAGATATTCGTCCCGGCACTGCAGGATTCGATATTCGAGAAATATCTTCAGGAAGATTCTAGATTCGGCGAGGTTTTGCAAGTTCGATGTATTCCGATGGAAATAAAGGAACCGCGACGTGTCCAGTCGAATATTTTTCGGATGCAGCGGGCCAGGTTGACGCGACGACGACGTCGCGATCGTCGCGGCTAGACCGTGCCGAAAGTTAGGCAGATGCACCCGGTCGGCCGATTTGAAAGCCAAATTAGCGTCGCTGCATCGAAATCACCGGTTGCCGGCCGGCGAATAAATTTGCCTCGATCCCCTCTCCCTCTCCTTATTTTTCTCTTTCTCGCTCTCTCTCTCACTCCCTCTCTCTCTTTCTCTCTCTCTGTATATGTTCCGATGTTTTTTGGACGCGTTCCTTCATATTACCCTCCCGATTACCCTAAACAGACGACGTTTGCTACCGGTGTCGGAAGTTGAATAGACACCTTCCACGCCCATGGGTGCCTTCGAAACCCCCATAATCATCCACCTGAAATTCACAAAGCAGGCTCGAAAGTCCTAGATCCCAGGATCATGAACACAACATACGATCCCACTCAACATCTTCCCTTCCCATAATCCACTCAAATTGGGTCCTCGAAGACCCCAAGACCTAAAATTCCTGAGAAACCATGCGCTAGCTACCTAGAGCCAGCTACTAAGAAGCGAAACAAACCAGAGCCAAATTAACCAAAATAGCTTAAAAATCATAGGTCCCACGAGCCCAAGAAGTCCATAATTCCTAGATTTGGATGATAGGGGAAAATGCTCGGAGATCTCGAAGTCGACTGGACTTCGGACATCTTTCGGAACAAAGCTTGCCGGGCCCACGAGATGCGAATATCACTTGTCGTAGGTCCCCCATGGATCAGCAAGCCACCTTGACTCGAAAGGACGGTGAAACGAGGCGTATGTGTCTGTCTATAAGGCTGGTACGACTACGTTGCTGTATCCTCGGGCGTCGAAAAATCACGTCTTACGACACCGGTCGCCGATTTATCTTAACAGCGGAGCTAAGTGGTCGCGCGCTATTTTTGCCCGTCCTTGAGTCTACAAAAAGGGCCGGGATTACCTTGAAACGGGACCCACACGGCTATCCATCAAATGCTCATCGTGTGCTAGAGAGCAAACGAGGGACTCTCCCTCCGGGGTTCTGGTTTTGCTGCGACGCGACGAGTTTTCGACGCTTCTCGATTCCATTCTGGTGGGGTGAGTAAAAGAAGAGACCTAACGGGGGGTAGGGATTCGAGAGGGGTCTAGAAGGGGCACGGGGGACTAGTTTAACCAGAACGCTCTCTAACGAATCCCCCTAGTCCCGCTGCCTTGCCCGCGGTCCACTGGATATCATCCAGTGAGATAGCTTAGGTCCCAACCGCCTTCTTGGTCGTGACCTCGGATTGGTCGATAGACGAGCCACCGGGTACTGATTTCTTGTCCTAGGTTCCGGAGGCAGACTTGACTACCTTGACGCAAATCCACGTGAACTTGCCCGGCGCCGATGAGCGACTCGCTTAGAAACCGAGTTGTTATGATAGGGCCTCGGACTCACCACTGATCCAGAAACTGGACGCTTCGAAGGGGTATTCTGGTTTTTCGATTTTTCGAAAATCGACTATTTCTTTTTCTGGAAATTTTCTTTTCAAGTACAAACGCTCTGGAATAGTTATGCGAAAGACAGTTTCAGTCTCAAATATAATAAATCCTTACTACTAGAGACAGATATTATCGACTCGAAAATTTGTTCCAAAAATTCTATATGAACGGGTTAACTTTTAACAAAAAATTAATACTGCGAATCTGAAACCTCCCTCGCCAAATCTGTCTAAAAAAACTATTATACACCTTCAATAATATTAAATTTTCTTATGAATTAAATTCTATTAAAATTATTATCAATAAAAATTAATACTGCGAATCTGAGAAATCTCCCTCGTCAAACCTGAAAGGGTCTCCCAAGAAAAATTAAGGGTCATCGAGTGCCTTGAAAAAACCACTTTTCCTCTCTATCGCCTTCACCAAAAAATTAATATATTACAAGCTCAAAGGACCTCCACAACAAATCGGTCAAATCTCTCAAAAAAATTATAATATATACCCCGAGAGTACGTATACACAGAAAATAAATTTTAAAAAATTGTGGCTATCCGAAATATGATGGACAAAGATCAATGGTGTATTGTATTTTCTAGGGACGTAAATCGGGAGGTTTGTGAGGTACTTTCGATTTTCGGGCGGAGGCATGATCGTTGCCAAAACTGACCCGAACTAATTTACCGTGTTATCAAGACGCGCGCGGCTGCTCGCGAAAGTTCGTCCCCGGGTGAAATTAAACGGCGCGACATTCAAATGAAAGAGGCCCCGAAAACCGGTTCCGCCTGCGCTCGTCGTTGCTGGCTCTGTCGCTCTTCTGGGTAGCCGGCCGGTCGGCTCCTCGAGATAAATCGACACGGAAGAGTGTCGTAATCGGGGCCGGGGTACCGTGGTACCCCACGTGGTGGGTGACGCAGGTGCACCACACACTGCCTATGCTCTCTTTCTTTTCTCTCCCCCTTTCTCTTTCTCTCCTTGCCTCCGTTTCTTCTTCTTCTTCTTCTTCTTATTTCCCCTCACTCTTGCCCACCAAACTGCTCGCCTCGAGATCGCGAATTCTAGCTCCGGTGTCCGGCTCCTGTGAACCGATTCATTTCGCACAAGTGCACACGTTGACAAATGATTCATCCAAGCATACAACCATCATGCATCATTAGACTGTGTGGATTTTATGCAAAATAAAATTTGTGTAAAAAGCTAAATGACAATGTATTTCTTAAACGTTTCTAATGTATTCATAGTTTTATATTTCATTTATTCATTTTTAGCATAAATCCAAAAATCAAAAGAAGAAATTAATTAAAATTTGGGTTACAGAGTACTGTTCAATTCGAGGTTTTCATTGAACTTTCGAATATTTTGTTCGATGCAGCATTTAACAAATTAGTAATCACCGCTCGTTCCACTTCGATCATCTGGTGTTGAAAAAGAATCAGGTACTCGCGATTTATTATCGAGTCCCAGGAGCCCAGGATCTCGTTTGAAGAGTCGCTAACGAAGCGGAGAAGATGATGCAGGCTCGTTAGGGCCCGCAGGATGCGAGCAAAGATGCGTGGACTACTTTTTACCGTTGTCGCTTTTTCTTGCTCCCAATTTTGCCGATTCCTCGGCTGGCCAACCTGCCCGAGTCCCCGTTACCGACGATCTTCGATCTAGAACCTGATAAATATCCTTGCATCCGTCTATTTCATGGAATTTTGCTCGAACGATCTTGATACCCTGGCAGATCGTTAATTAGATCACGAGAGATTCGATCGAGTAATCCGTGTCTTCGACACGATTAAATCCAAGTTTCTCACACACAAGTATTATCCACTGCTCTAATTCATAATATTCATCTGTATGCATAATACCACCCCTGACAAAAAATAACAAGCTTCCACAAACAATATGGAACACGAACAAAATTACCAGGACTAAAATAATTCACATTTTAAGCATTTTGTACTGTTCGATAAAAGTGACCTGCGACGTTTTGCGAGTCGATTGTTTGCAAATTTGTGCTGATGGATGCGAGGATTTCAAGGGAGAGGCGATCACGGGCCCGACAACCTCGATAGATCCTAATGATCGATTTACCGGTGCAAACGTGATCGCGGTGCAGCACGGCGCGGCGCCGTGTTGCGCAACGTCCCAATTCCACACACCGTGAAACGTGGAAGACTTCCTGTATCCCGGTCGCGAGACAGAAAAAACTTTTACCTTCGATCGGCATTAGCATCGGTCCCCCGTGCCCGTAACGATCCATCGATCCGTCGTCGGTCGCGTAAGACGACGCATACACACCGTGCGTATGGAATCGGCCATCGGGTTTCGCGTCCATAAATGTATCCGTCGCGAATTTTGCAAGCGTGCATTTCCACCGTCGAATAATCTGCTCCCGCTTTGCTTGTCGGCGTCCTATGACGTCAGAAGTCTGCAACGATCGCCAAAAAATCCCGCAGAAACTCGATCCTTCGTTAAAATGCACAAAAAATGAATACGTAACGATCTCCTAAAAATATTCATCGAAAATCGTTCGCCCATTCTTTCACTGGAAGCATTATATTTCAAAAAGAAATAGAATTTTCTTACATCGAAAATATCAATTTTAAGTCAATATTGCACATACTAAAATAAAGCACCTTGCCCATCTACAAAATAAATAATAATTGGAGTGCAGATTTGATGCATTCATAATAAAAATGGATAGATAAATACAAAACAGTGAAAATTTGATGATACTGTTGCAATATTTCCAACCCATTAATAACTCGATTTCGTGGATTTCGCGGAATCTTTCGGTTCGGTATCGTGGTCGAGGGACCGGTTAATGAGATGACGCGAGACATTGATGTGCCGGCGATAATGCGAGCGGGTTGGCGAAATAGGCGGACCGTTTGCGAGCGTATGCGGTCATGTATGAGCCGCTTCTGACCGTTAGAGCGTAATGCACGACCGCTACATGCAGATCAACGTCACCGGGACACGCGGTCTTTCCCGACGCAGTAGAGGAGGGATAAAGAGCGGGCCAGAAGGGGGCAAGCCGTTACATTTTCAATAATTTCTTACATAACTCGTAATCCCACAGCCGGAACCAAGCTCTCGCGATTCTGGGACAGTGGAATATTCCCCGGAGCTTTTCGGCCGATCTTTCCAGACGCTGCTTCGATCGCCATTTATAACGTTCAATATAAACATATACCGTAGTTGTTTCAATTTATCGGTAGAGGGGGCTCCGTGTTTGAGACACTGCCAATTACAATTTCTAGTTGGAAGCCTTGGGAACGAAACAACTGGACACGGGGACCAAGCAGAACCAGAAGAGCCTGTCGATTTTATTCGTCGCTAATCCGGGCAACCTTGATTTTCGGCAGTGGTCGCTTTCGGGAGCTATACGAATACCAAACGTGTTCCACGCCATCTTTATCTGGCCGATCTATCCGCTGAACCATCACTCGAACCTGCCGAAAATAAACGCGTGTATTTCCTCTGTCCCCGCGGTTCCCTTCGGTACTCTCTTTGGATTCTTGCAAAAAATCATTTGCACTTGCACGTCGAAATTCATTCTGAAACGTCGTTAGTACCGATTTTATAATAATTCTGGAAATTCTGTCGTTTTCGTCGACGACGACCGATTTCCTGGCGCCTTGGTCGCGACATCCTCGTGCGTCTACTTGAGTTTGTCCTCGTGGATCCTGTGACGAAGGCTGAACTATCCACAGGGAATGTTTAAAAGTGTGCGTTTTTATTTCCACACGAGCATTCCTACTTTCTGCTTGTTCAGCAAAGAGGGTTGCTGTCGAGCACACGCGAAAAAAGCTGGTGGAATCGGGTTTTTTCGCTGAGGAGGATTCACGCGTGGATCTAGGTAGAGCATGGCGGAAGCGGCTGCGGCAAAATCGGTGCCGATTGTTCTAGTAACTTGACCGTTCACGAAGAAAGTGAGATAACCGCCGCGACGCGACGCGGCTCGGTGACACACTTTCCGGTGTGCCGCTGCTCAATCACTGGTGCAATTAAACCTCTTTCTGTTTCGTTTACTAACCAACACGAACTTAGAAAATTGCATAACAGTTCCTTCTAGAATAATTTTCTTCTTACGTGGCGGTTCGGGAATTTACGAAAAGCTCACGCAATTTTAAATAATGCACTCGTTGCATCACGTTGCGAATTAATTAATCTTCAACGTAATGAACTTTCATGCATTTATTTTTTAATCAGTACCATTTCTATTGTGCATGATATCTAGTTACAATTTATTAACTATGAGAGACAGGAATTCATTTTTCCAACGAATAAAATTATAGTACTGCGATAAATGTTTCCGGAATACGTCAGAGGGTGAATAAGACTGTTTACGGTTATGTATCCATCCTTTCCGAAGATTGTTGTTCGGATCGTAAAAGGCGGCGACTTAAAGGACTCGATTATAAATCGTCGTGGAAAACCCTTAAAAATGAAACCGAACCAGTCGCTATATATAAATCGTCGTTGGGAAAAACGAAGCCGCCGCATCCGGTATCTCGTTGCATTGTTAAGAACTCGCGGAGAGCCTTGATTTTGGCCGGGACCTTCGTCAAGTCTGGCCGGTTTCGCGATATCTGTTGAGAATGGATCGGATCGGATCGAATCGGATCGATTCGTCTCGCCGAGGCTCCGCTTTTCGCGGACGCGCCGCGATCTTGAAATTCCGTGGCTCCAAGGCTCGCTCCGCTCTGCGTGGGATCAAGATCGAGCCGCGATCCAGAGAAAACACGGCTGGATTCGCCGAACACCGCAGCCGATTCCGCTTAATCCTCGACTGGCTTCCAGAAACCCATTCTCCTGCTTGCTCGTTGCGTCTTCCTTTTTCCTTCTCTTTCTTTCGTTCTTTCTTTCGAAGGATCCCCTACCTGCTTGCTTCGTCTTCTTCTTCGATTTTACCTTCGTCTATTTCTTTCCTCCTCCATCTTGACATTTGATTAGGAAATTAATTCTTGTCAAATTAATCTATGCTTGCTCTACTAATTCGTCTCTGTGTTAGCTTCATATTATTTTCCTTCCTCGTCCGAGAGATTTGAACAGTGGAAAGGTACTGACTATGGGAAATTGATACTTGCGAAAGCGTCTTTCGTTGAGATTCGAGCGGATTTTTGGCAGAGATTCGCGAGGATCCTCGAGAGGTGCCACGGATCGTTCGCACGGAACGACGACGACTCGGTCCTCGCGTGACTCGAGATATTTTAATAGATAATAGCTGGCAAGCAATTTTATTTCGCGTGCAGCTGACGAGCCCCCATCGTTCCAGTCACTTTGCTTCGCGGCCGATCAGCGAATTTCATTTCTTTTCACCGTGGATCGCTTTTTGGGGATCGTTAGATCTCCTCGGGAGACCCGTTCTTCACGATAACTGGTCTACGCATGTTTTCGAGGTTCCTCAAGTGTTTGTTCACCTGGTATTTGAGAATTTGTGGGGCACGCTCGTAATAGCAAAAATGGAGGACGTTCGTCTGTTTTATTTTTGAGACTGCAAAGTTTTCTATAGATGGTTCCCTTCAAAATCAATAGGTTGCGTTTGGCCCACGGGCAAACAAGACATGTGAAACGTATGCCAAGAGACAGTAAAGCTAAAAATAGGACGAAAGTCAGGAATAACAAAATTACGTTGGAGGCTCTATTTTCGAGAAAAGTGGATTTGAAGATTCATGAAATACGAGCGGTATTGAATCTGTTGGGGCGTCTGATCATGACCTGTCGATTCTACTTCCTGTCAATACTCGTGAGAACCTGACGAATTTTCCAAGACAATTTTCTAGAAAATGAAGCGTCCAACAGAATTTTATTATTCTCGAGTTTCATCGTATTTTTCGCCGTACTGTCTCCCTGAACTCGTTTGTCTCACGCTTTATATAAAAAATTCCAGTAGAATTTAACTAATTTCTTCCGCCCTCCTCTGCTTCGACATACTCCCCCGAACTGAAAATCCGAAATGCAGTAAAATTATGGTCTTTCACCGAGTCACCGAGATGGTGTTCGGTCGCGTCGGATCGTCGCGAGGATCGATTTCAACGGTATCGAAAGCGAAATGAAAAATCCCAGGAGAGAAAGGAGGGGAGAGGGGGCCGGGTAAAAAGAAGCTTCGATTCCTCGTGAGAGGGCAGGAGAGCCTCCAAGAGAGTGAGAGAGCTTTCCCGTTATGCGCCTCCTCTCTAAGCTGAATTCGAGCTGCCGGCCAGAGGCCGGTACCGCTAGCTTCCCAGAAATCGACGCTCGATAATGCCTCTCGATACGGATGAAGCAATCTCCTACTGTCGCGCACCGCCGCGAGAGGGGAAAAAAGGCACAGAGGGTGGGGAATACCGACGGGCCAGGTGGGGAGAAGTCGCGCATATAACCAACACCACTAGCGCTCATGTTTTATTCATCGATTTAAACGAATTCGAGGTGTACACCGAGGCAGAGCGCTTCCTCATTGTCACAAACGATAACACACCAGCCCTTGTCCCACAACTTTTCACAAATCGTCAGCCCTTGTCTCGCAGCTTTTTACACGGCTGAAAGCTTCCTCAGGGTCGCCGTTCTCCGTCCCTTCTCCGAGACCTTGGACTCGACCGCCATTTTGATTTCGGTACCCTGAAGACGCTCGCTGAAATATTATTTTCTTACGCACGAATTTAAAGAAATTTTCTTTCTTTCTCCGATGCTTTTGCCAAATTAATTTCTAATCGCTATTTTTATAACAACAATGATTTAAAAAATTTGCACCATCAGTCTTTCCCGACAATTTTAGTCCGGTCCACAAGAACGAGATAATTTATGTCGAAAGGATCGAGCCTTCCAGACGATGTTTACAGTCGCTTAGTTTAAGTCCCCGGAACGAGTTATATTATAATAGGATCGTAGTTTTCGTGGAACGTACGGTATCCGTACATGAAAAAAGCTGGATTCGTCGTTGCGAATCTGTGCGCGGTATATTCCACGAACGTTCTCGATCAGTAGAAGTGGATCAGGTGGATTCAGCATCGGAAATAATTACGGCCGACTTAAATTCGATTCTACTGCGTGACCTACTATGATCGCGTTGCGCTCAATGTTGACGCACGACCCGTTGTTTTTACGCTAGAACCAGCTAGAAACATCAAGTTACGTGCACGAGGTTCGAATCGCTCCTTTGCAACCTAATTTTGTACGTCACCGGCAACTACGTCTCGACGATTCTCGATCGATCCAGGATGCGCGTCGCTTTTCAAGTTTAATAAACCCATATCGAGTCGCAGTTGTTTCAAAATAGATGCGGCATAAGCTGACGGGTCGTTGCTATCTTTATCAGAAATATCAGCGTTCGTGTTACAGAGTTGTCGCAACGGACTCGGAGACATTGTACCAGCGTCTGCCATAATTAGCAGCGTTCAGCTGACCGGAGATCGAATTCGATAGCCTCCGTCATTGGAAATCGGAAATTGTTTCGGAATCTCCGTCGTGACATTTCTACGTTTCATGCGAATGTTTTGATGCGTTGATCCTTTCTTTCGTTACTGCAATCTGTATGATGAATAGTAGATTGAAAATAGTTTGGAAATTCTTCTTTCCACTCGTTTTTCAAACAGGCACACAAAATCCAACGTCCGATTGTCAGTATCGTCATTCTCGGTTTCGATCTCGATTCTCCAGGTAAACGTTGGGCCTGGAAAATGTCAGCGAAAGCGGGCTCTCCCTTTATGATCTTCATTATGGTACAGTACCACGAATCACCCATTCAACATCCTAACCAAGGAAGTGCAGCCACGATTGATCGATCCCGCGACCGTGGCCAGCATTAACGTCACGTTCATGACACTCAGAAAAGTTGCGGACGCGCACGAAGTGTCCGGTTCGGGACTCGCGTTACGAGAAATGGAGCCAAAACTTTCGACATGAGTGTTTGTCGGTGGCCGAGCGAAATTTTTGAATCTTTCAAGGCCAGGGACGAGCACAATCCTCGTAGAATATAGACTACGAGAACGTTAACACCAAAAATCATCTGGAAATTACGTTCCAAAAAAAGGATCATCCCAAAAACAATAGAAAACTAACAGCTGAGCTTTCAAAAACCACGAAATTCGATCTTGACAGTGGACAACTAACCTTTCGCAAAAATGACGATCGATGCTTCCAGTCATCAAATGTTTCAGTGTATAAATTCAATACCGAATACAAGGTTATTTTCCAAATCGTTTCTTTGACAGTTACTTAAAAGAAATATAGTGCTAGAGTTAAAACACTCTGGTCCCAATCTTGTCCTACAGCTTTTAATTCATCGACATCGAACGTTGTTGTCAACTGGTTTGTCGAAGAGGTGGAAAACTCAATTTCTAAACATGGAAAACCACTTTTGATACTTTCTTGCACTAGAAACACGTTCTCCATAGGCGTCACAAATATTTTCAACAGTCTTCAACTGTATCGGATCTTTTTCAATAGTAAACATCGACACAAAGAGTACATATTAATAGAGGGAAATGTCTATTAAAAATATAATACAAACGAAGTACAAACATTTATATACAATACATATGATTAGGAAAGGTAGGATTAGCGTTGATGGACTATAATTGCTATTTTCCCAAATTCTACCAGAAAGCATTAAACCAAAATCGTTCAGTTATAGCCTTTTTTTTTAAATCATCATAGTCCCAGTCTCTCCACAGTCCCTCCAAGTCAATTCCCATTAGTTTTTCCCCACCGAATCCCGCTGCTACCATCAGCGACCCTAAATGGCCCATCAGAGTTCCGAAGCAGCTCGAAGGGCTGGTCTCGCAGGAAAAACGTCTGGTTTTCTGAGGCGTGCTGCACCTGGAGCTGGAAGGGCCATTTGTTCCTGGCCGCACAGAGGGAATCATCGCGCAAATCGAACCGGAATAAATCGTTTCGAAATCGGCAGGATCGAATCGGTTCGTGTCCCGAAGCAGGCGTCCAGAAGAGCAGCCGGTCGTCGATTGTGCTCGCTGCCGGACTCTGTAAGAGGCACACACCACCGTGGTCGCTGCCAGAAAACCCGATGGCACCTTAAGGAGAGAAGTCAAGGGCAAGAAGCGTCCCTTCGTTACCCAGTCTGGCCCAGCTTGGGCCCTACTTGGACCCCACTCCTTGCGCCCCGGTCTCGTCTCCACCCCCTCCCCGTGTCGGTCGGCACACACCTCTTCGTCGGCGTGGTGTGTGGTGTGTGGTGTGTATATCTCTCTTGGTAGAGAATCCCTTGCTCCTCCAGCCCCCTTCACCTTTCTGGATCGCCCCCTCCGTTTCCCCTTGCGCGCACCTTCTATCGCCACCTCCCCCTTCTGCCCTCGTCTCAACACGAATCCATATGTATGGGGTTGTGGCGCACAGGCGACGCAAATGTGCTGACTACATTACGCCGCTATATAAGATAGCCGGGCAACCATCCTATCCCCACAGACCGAGCCAGATCGGCAGACCGTTCACAGACGGGGACCAACCGACACCGATATATTATCCACCGACACGACACTACACGACACGACACCACGACACACCGAACCGCACCGCACACAACACAACACAACACAACACTGTCCGACAACCATTTTTTTCGCTACTGACACAGAGAGCCCTCTGACTCTGTCATCCAAACACTGAACCAGTAGTAGCCTCTACTGATCACGATATCGCGCTGCTCCACACACGCGCACACGGACGCACGCACGCACTCACGCACGCATCGAGATCCACGAGATCCACGAGAACCACGAGAGTACACCGAGTCTCTCTCGACCGGGAGAAAGTGAGATTTTCGGTTTCGACGAGGCCGACATCGGTGTCCCGCCGTCGCTGTCCACTGCCACCGGACGCCGCTGATCACTGCCGATACGCACTGTCAACAAGCGCCGATCGCTTGTGCATACCCTAGGTCGTGACAGAGTGCGAGAGAACACCGTGCAAGAGAACGAACCGCAGACCATCAACGGCTAAGATGATCCCTCTGACAGCCACCACGTGCTTCCTGATCGCGATCACGTTCGTGGCGCTGGTTGTGATCCTGCTGGACCACCTGCGATCCAAGAAACCGTCCAAGGAGGACATCCTGGGCGGATGGAACGACAACATGCCGGAACCACCTGGACCGAAACCATGGCCGATCTTAGGCTCTCTACACATCCTCGGGAGATACGACGTACCCTACAAAGCGTTCGGCGACCTTGTCAGGGACTACGACTGCCAGGTGATCAAGCTACGGATGGGATCCATGCCGTGCGTGGTCGTCAACGGGCTGGAGAACATCCGGGAAGTGCTGACCATCAAGGGACATCATTTCGACTCCAGACCGAACTTCGCCAGATACCATCTACTCTTCGGCGGGAATAAGGAGAATTGTAAGGATACCATTCTTTTTTTTTCTTCCTTTTTTTTCTGTTTCTCTCCTTTTTCTATTACACACGCGGGCGGCACCTTCTTCTTCTTCTTCTTCTTCTTCTTCTACTTCTTCCTTCCGCGTAGCCTTGACGGTCGATTAACGACCGCCGTAAACCGCGATTTAACGAGCGGAATTCATTAGACGACCCACCGCTATGTGACAGCCGAGACGAGCCATAAACTACCGCCGGATTCCGATTATTTGAATGGTCCTGCCCGTTGCGTAATCACTCGCTGAACGAATTCCTCGCGAATCGGAGACGATGTTCTCGGGGATTAGCGTGTTTCGTTGGGACAGGTGGCTTCTCGATGCAAAGTTCGTTTGACCCCTTGATTTTATTTAAAGATCGGATCGATTATAACAACATTATCGTTTTTCAAACAGCTGATTTCTTCGATGTTGCTTTAACCCCTTGCTCGTCTATCAAATATTTTAACCTCGTAATTATTTTTATAATTTAGAACGTGAACCTAGTGTTAAAATTATTGAAAGAGCGATTACACTTGACGTTCTGTTTCTTCAGTTTTATAATAATCTGTTTCTCCTGAATGGATTATTCCGCACGATCATTGCGGTATCCAGGGTTAGGTTTGACAGATTAACTTGTCCGATAGTTTTGGAATAACTTAATCGTTTCGAGATCGGTGGATCGAAGCATAGGGTTTCGGAGGGATAGCGAAAAATTGGGATTGGTGGACAGGCTGTTGAAAACTCGTTCCCCATGCTAACGACCTTGCTATCGTGCGCGACACGTGAACGGCCCGGCCCCGTTTATTTCTCGCGCGGCTCGTGCTTTCGTTCGAGTTCGGTCAGCCAACATCAGCCGAAACCCGTGCTAAGGTCAACAGAGCGAAGCGGTACCAAGTGCAGCCCCGGCAAAGGTCACGGTACCACTTTCACACGTTCCTGGCTCACCTGGCCAGCCGGCAAACAGGATCAAGGCTGATCCACCGGAGGCGATTCCGACACTCGAGACCCGCGCCACCGTTTTCCGTTCTCTCTTTCTACACACCCACGATTAGACCGTGCCGCGATTACTTTCCAAACGTCTCATCATCCAATCCGCTAATTATTCAATATATTTCATCATCGTCCAATATTTTGCTCAATTCAGCCCTCTTTGGGAAACTCTTTGCGCTCGACTGTACTTCACAAAAGCACTCTGTAAATCACTATGAGCACTTTCATAGTAACTCATCATCGAATTTCGTAATTATTCATTCTAATTTGCTGTTATCAAATTTGTTGATCGATCGAGTCAGAGACTGTACCCTCTAACAGTGTCAATCTTCACGATGATTTTCCAAACGTCTGATCATCCAATACGCTAATTATGCACAAATAAATGCAATCAAATTGCCGATAAACTAACCGACAAAAGTACGAGTCTGCAAATAGTTCGTTTCTCACCGTTTCGATCCGTAAACATCGATTTCCCAGGGATCGGAGATCGCGTGTAGATTCGAGAATCGTGTGTAAATTCCAGAATCATGGATCTCCCAGCACAGGGAGCTAGGAATGGTATCCTACACGAGAAACCAGGTCACTTCCTGTTCTGCTCGCGGCCGCTTCGATTTCAAATCGAGCCGGCTCGCGCGCCGATGAATCGATTTTCTGCGGAGTGCGCTCTATCGGCATCTGCCGGCTTGCATTTCCGTGTGTCGCTTGTTCCCTAAGAAAGAGAAAGAGGAAGAGGGGCTCCTGGTCTAAGGAAAGGGAGAGGAGAGGAGAGCGAAGCGAGCGAGTCGACGAATTTTTCCTTTTTCGCCTGACAACCGAGTTATTTCGAAATGCGTTTGCTACGCGTTGCAGCGTTGTGCGCGTGCTTGAAGGTCAAGTTTAACGCGCCGCCGCGCCGGTGGAATCATCGCCACTCGATTAGGATCAATGAAAATCTCCATTACCGTCCGCCTCGTGATAACTGTTCCAAAAGGCTCTCGATGGAAATTCATTTGATGCGATTCGAAAGATCCATTGAAAGTTCGGATTTCAGAGGATGAACTTTTTGAAGCCAATTTTCCATAGATCCATCCGGATCTGTGATTGTTAATACTTTTTTACCGACACTAAACCTACCAATTTTTTATTTATGTCTAATCAGAACAGATTCCATACTCAATGAACTATAAAAAGTTAACTAGCAAATAATAATCTAAAATTAAGTAGCAAGCTAACAATCTTGATACCTCACCAGCCTAACAAATAGCTCTTCTAAATGTTCCAGCTCTCGCTTTCTGCAACTGGTCCGAGGTCCAGAAGGCCCGAAGAGAGATGCTCCGCGCGCACACATTTCCTCGCGCGTTTTCCGCCCGTTACAATGACTTAAACGGCATCATCGGCGATGAGATGGAGGCTCTAACTACTCACCTGGATTCTCTATCGAACTGCAAGGTCCACGCAAAGCCGCTGATCCTCCACAGTTGCGCCAACATCTTCATGACCTACCTCTGCTCGAAAAGCTTCCCCCTGGATCACGCAGGATTCCGGAACATGGTCGAGAACTTCGACAAGGTGTTCTTCGAGGTGAACCAAGGCTACGCTGCAGACTTTATGCCCTTCCTCATGCCACTTCATCATAGAAACATGGCTAGAATGGCGCACTGGAGTCACGCGATCCGCGATTTCGTCGTCACCAATGTTGTCAACGAGAGAATGGACAGTTGGACCGGATTGGTAGAGCCTGAAAGAGACTATCTGGACTGTCTGGTTAATCATATAAAGACGGACGCCGAACCGAGGATGTCGTGGAACGCTACATTGTTTGTTATGGAGGATATCCTTGGAGGACATTCTGCTATTGGGAATCTGTTGGTGAAGGTCCTTGGTTTCCTTGCTACCAAGCCGCATGTCCAAATGAGAGCTCAGGAGGAAATCGATGCGCTTGGAATCGATGGGCACTATGTTGGGCTGGAGAACCGGGGATCGCTGCCCTATGTTGAAGCCATCATCCTGGAGACCATCAGGATAATCGCCAGCCCCATTGTGCCGCACGTTGCCAATCAGGACAGCAGCATCGCCGGTGAGCATCCTCATCTTCTTATTCGACGATCTTAATCGAGCTCCTTGATCGAGGATAATGAAAATCTTTGACAGACTCTTGAAACCTAGCCCCCATTTTCTAAACCAACACCTTTTCCAGCTCGCTTTAATAACCAGACTTGTCTACCCTCTGTCCAGGTTACAGGATCAAGAAGGACACCTTTATCTTCCTCAACAACTACGAGTTGAACATGTCCAAAGAGCTCTGGACCTCCCCAGACGAGTTCATTCCGGACAGGTTCGTGCAGCATGGTCGCCTCCTGAAACCCGAACACTTCCTGCCGTTCGGTGGAGGCAGAAGGTCCTGTATGGGCTACAAACTGGTCCAATACTTGAGCTTCGCTATCCTGGCCACGTTGCTGAAGAACTACATGATCACACCGTTGTCGAAAGAAAACTACACGATACCGATCGGCAATCTAGCTTTGCCGGAGATGACGTTCAACGTCCGGTTCGACAAACGGTAGGGTCTGGAAGAGGATGAAGATCGTTGGCCAATAGAAAAGGGCCGTCTCCTCGAGCCCGACTGCTCAGCCTAGCCTTCAAGGGCGAACTTCGATCCTCGGAAGAAGCGTTGAGAACCGTGACCGATTTCGGAGGAGCTTCCGGGAGCTGGGAGCAGCGAAGGATGAGCTGAAGAGAGGCTTGTCGTTATTAATTTCTCTTTCTTTAGACCAGGCATGGGCAAAAAGACTATACAATCCTTGAAGACAATCCTCGGAGTCTAATTGACATTGGAGAAACGTGAGAATTCTGTTTATTTTGCTCTGGAGCGCGATTGTAGGCGTGGCCTCCGCGCTCCGAGAGCCACAGCAGCGATTCTGGAAATGATTGCGCGCCCATGCCTGGTTTAGACGAAGCTCTAGAGAAGGTCGAGTGCCACGGGCCGCGTACACACGATGAGGATTCGATCTTCATCGGCAACGAAAGCTTTACTGACATTACTAGGTGTTTAAGCTAGCTAATTGTTGATCGTCCCTCGACGCGTGAACTTCCCCTCCGAAACGAGCGAATCGAAGACGATCAGCCAACGATTTATATATCAGGAGAGAAGACTTGGACTGATAAAGAAGAGGACTGACCCTGCAGCAGCCGTGTTCTAGCGAGCGCTTTAGGTAAAACCGGGGCCCCCTAGCCGATCGCTAATCTCTCTCTTCGCCCTCTTTCCCGCGGAAGATCGAGTTGCCGCAAGTTTTTCTGAGAAAACTCGACTCGACTCGTCTCGTCTCATCCTGTCTCGTCTCGTCTTGTCTCGTCTCTTCTTGTTTCGACTCGACTCGCAGGCCAGTCGGACGCGCGTGTCCGTTTGCTCCTATTCGAGGAACGGATCAAATCCCACGACGGAAGCAGACGGACGTTAAGTCTGCCGTGGAAAACAGTTTGAACAATCCCGAACCCCTTGAACTATCACTTCCTTTGCATCTGGCACGATCAGAAATTTTTTATTCTTCATAATTTCATGAAACAGAAAGGAGATCTATATTCTGTTTAGTACTATTTGGTTGTCTCGTGAGTAGACCGCGGAACTTTATGCAAAATCATTTTTTAGTCAATTTTAAGGAATACAAGTTCAATTGTATTCCTTCTTTCCGCGTGTTAAAAAATATTATACCTATTATAGTTCATTTTTAAGATCAATGGATCTTCTCTTAATATACTGGTTTCAAAAGGGCATGATGAATAGACCGATGATTCACGGTTTCTATCAGGATCTAGAGATCGCTGAGACCGAAGAATCTTCTGTTGACGACCAGATCACGTACCGACTGGCTTCGACGACGATTCGAAAGATGAGAACTAGAGAGACGAGGCAAAGAACAGAGCTAATCGCGATTTCGAGCGCGTTCGTCCATCGATCGCGAGAAATCAAGGGTGGTCGAATTGTTTGAATCATTCGCGGTATATTCCGAATACTCGAGCAGCCGCCACCGTTGATCCAGCATCGATCCCTCTCGATCTATGTATCGCTATTTTGTTATCGCATCGCGAGGATCTCTGTCGGAACCGTGGCCAGTTCAATTTGTTTCTTGTTGTTCATTTATGAGTGTTGATTCTATTTTGTGTTAACGCTTTGCACTTGACGAAGAATCATTACTAGACTGCGGATCTTGATGCAATATAAAACTGTTCTATAAATGATACACGAATTCAGCTCTTCTGTTGATGATTTTAATAAGTTGCAGATAGTCTAGCAGTATTTTTAAATTCATAAAACATTTTAAATGCACTTTTAAATAAAATCCACCAATTCTCTTTTTCATGTCCTCTTTAATGGGACATTCGAGTTGCCAATTCGATTTACAATATCTTTTAAGATAGTCAAGTGCAATGGGTTAATGAAACGCGAACGAAGACCAAAGTGTTGACCGAATTTGTTAAGGATTTAAGTGTCTATCGAAAGTGAACTGTCCACGGTTCCCGTGTGGTAACCAGACCACGAGATTATGGGAAATGCTGGGTGAACGGTCGACCGTCGGTCCATCGTATCGCTGGAAACAGTTTAAAACGGGAACGTCGCACCGAAGCGTACAACGTAATAATTTTTGTTAATCTCGTTTCTCGACGCCACCCTCGACACCGTTCCCTTCTTCTTTCTTTCTTTCTTTCCTCCGTTAACCTTCTCTCTTTTTATTGTTTTCTTCGAGTTTCCCTTTGCTCCTTCACCTCCTTTTCTTTCGCTCTCCTTCTGTATCCTTGTGTGTAGAAAATTTTTATATGATCGCACCAAGGATCGCAGAAAATTACAGAGAACGAACGAGTTCGTGTGAAACGAGAAATGGATATAAATATATATATATATATATATATATATATATATATATATACATATTTGTATATGTATACTGTAATAATCGATTATTACACGACTGAACGGTCTTTCTCAAAGAGAAACATCGTCTGTTCGCGGGCCACGCTCGCGGATTATAATTTATTTCTGCTATTGAGCAACGGTTCTTATTTTTATGTTATTATTATATTATATTATATTATATTATTATTATTATTGTCATTATTATCGCTTACTACTATTATCATCACTATTATCAGTAGTTAGATGTATCATCACGTTCTCCATCCCCCATCTTTTTATTTTCACGCTATCATGTCCATGTACGTTATTTTATGTTTGTTATTTAATTATCGTGATTGTTACGACATTTGTTAATTTATTATTTAAGATTTTAATAATAAAAGTGAACACTGAACACTCGTCGTTTTTATGGTCGAGGATCTAATCCTTCTTCTTTTTCCTTTTTCTCTTTGTTGATCATGTTTCTGAGAGATCAAGCCTCTTCATGGATTAAAATGTTATCTGTGATTTCACACGACGAGTTTCTTATTTTTATTGTCGAAAGATACTGTACTGAATAATTCTCTAACAGATTCGAATTGTTTTTTACTCAGAATAATTTTTATTTTAAAAACAAATTGAACGTAGACATTTGTGTCAGTGTTCCCGCAGAAGTTAATAGAAACGCAGAAAAATCCCCGCTTCTGATAAACGTTAAAACACTCTTATCGTACACTCGCCTTCTTATCAAATAACTTCAGACTGTACACAAACGCTCTGATAACTGTACTGCGAATTTTATACATTCATGACAAGAATGAGTAAGTGAAATCTGAAACAGTGAAACCATCGATTTATTATTTTTAACTTATTAAAATCTTCGAAGGAAGAAACAAATTTCTTCTGAGTGTCCTAGGGAGGAGCTTGAAATTATTAATTGACCAAAGATTAGTAGAAAAATTGTCCCAATACAGAATCACAATTACATTGAAGCTGGAACATTTTTGTCATGAACATAATGTACCGATAACGAGCCAATGTTACATTAACAATTAACGAGCCTGTTGTGACAGTCAGCAAAATAAATCTCAATAATTTATTTACAAACAAAAATATATTACAAAACGCTCAGCGTCACGTTTCATCGTCTGTATAAAAATACTAATCAATAAACTCTAGTAAAACAATATTATGAACACAGTACGTTAAGAACACAAGCATCGGCACAATCTTGAACAAAAGCATTTGCACAGTTGTTACAGAAATGAATAGACAAACATTATGGCAAGAATTAACAAAATGCAAAACAGTAAAAACATTCACAGAATTGTTACTGCGCTGACACTTTTGTTCGCAACTGTATGCACACACGCGGCAATACTTCCGCCAAAAAGATGATCGACCACTCGATAAATTCCGGACTAGATCGAGTCTAGTTAAAGACACCACCAGCAGTAATTAAAAATCCATCGTTCGTTTTCCAGATGTGCCGTCCAGAAACGTCAACGGGAGGAGTCAAGAAAAATCAGTCTCCAAACAACCTTCAAAATTCGGTACTTCAAAATCCATCCTCAACTCTGAATACTTTCGAACAGTATGTACAACATCTGAATTTACTTTTCCAGGTGAATTGTGCATCAAATCGTAAGCCTCGAGCTAAACTCCCGAAGAAACATCTTTGAGGTCCACCATCATCTTCTCTTCGGCAGTCCCAGGCTCCTTCTTCCTCCTGAACATCTCCTCGATCTCAGCTAAGGTCTTCCCCTTCGTTTCCGGTAGGAAGAATTGGACAAACAGTGTTCCAGCAAGGGACATTACGGTAAAGAACATAAAAACCCCATGTCTACCCATGTAGTTTACCATATCGAGGTAAGTCTTGACCGTGATAGAGCTGAAGACGTATCCTATGCAAGATGTGAGTCCTGTGAGTACTTCTTTGACCTCAGCAGGGTAAATCTCCCCTACCATGGCGAAAGGGACCGCCAGGAAGCCTAGAGTGCTAGCAAAAATGTATCCCAACACGCAGACCACAGGGATCAGACCCCTATCGTTGATGACGTAACCTCTGTCTTCAAGTATCAAGTAGATAGAGAGAATTGCCATGAAGATCGTCATCGCGGAACCGGAAACGATCGATGGGATTCTTCGTCCAAACCTTCCAGACACTCCAGCGACCAGTATACTGCCTATCAATCTGGTGAGTCCTATCAGAACTGCGCCCAAGTACGGGTCTATCGTGATCCCGGCGCTCTTTACGATGTCCACCGCGTAGTATATCACGACGAAGATCCCGGAGAACTGCTGGAAGAAGAAGTAGGTGATCATGATCGCGAACGGCACCACCGCGTTCCTTTTCAACAGGTGCTTCATCAGGTTCTGCTTCTTGTTCTGCGAACGTTGCCGCAGCTCCTGCCGTTGGTCCGACGTGGGAGCCGCGTTTTTTGGAATGCCGCGGAATCTCTTCAGGGTCTCGAGCGCCTCGTCTAGACGACCTCGGTCCCGCAACCAGATCGGGGTTTCTGGGACGACGGCCAAGGTCACCGCCGACGAGACCAAAGGAAACAGGGCGCACATCAGAGCCACCAGTCGCCAGTTGTCCTTTGCCACAGAAAAAAGGTATCGTCAATCATGCTAGTTCGACTCGCGGATCATTCGGGTGCGTCGATTTTATTTATTCGTACAATAAACGACCATTGTAGGTCTCGCTGCGAAAATCCGGTGAGTCGAGATTTTTGTTTAATTTTTACTTCGGTCGATCAATTGACACTTGGATTTAAAAATTTTTAATTTTCTTTAATAATTCGGCTCGATTCTATTTTGGACTTTTACTCTGAAAAATTAGACCGATCGCAAGGTTCGAATGTCCCACTCGTAATTTTTATGTAAGACTGGTTTTACCTAGACTTAAAATCGGGTGTTTCGAAGAAGTTGCCGGTTTCTCAGCTTGTTCTCTTTACCTTGAAGATGTAGCCGAAGACATAGACAATGAGGACCCCGACAGCGATGAATATGCTGGCCCAGGTGACCATGGTGGCTCTCCAAGCCGGCGAGGCGACTTCCGCGCAGTAAACAGTGGCCGGTACCGAGGCGGAACCGGTCGCGATACCGGAAATTATTCTGCCAACGAGGATCTGCTCGTACGTTCCGGAGAAGTATATGACGAGCCAGCCGACAAGAGAGAGAACGGACGTTATCAGCAGGCTCAGTTTCCTTCCGCGTCTCATCGTGTAACTCGAGAGAATGCAGCCCAGAGGAATTCCCAGCGCTGTCACGGTTGCTGCGAACGAATAATTGCACTGTCAGTTCCACGGTAAATTGTCCTCTTCATCATCTCCCCGTGTCAATAGCCTAAATTCTCCACCGTGTTCGAGGATGTCGCGTTCGCTACCATTTTCGCTGCTTGTCATTCACGCCAACATCTACGATTATTTTATAACTTTTCAAAGTCCATGGCTGAAGACTGTTTAATAGATTTTTCAACAGCAGTTATAATCGTAAACAACTCGAGAATTATGAAACTCTCGGTAAGAATTCAGTACAATTTTGCACTTTCATGAATGAATTTATGAAAGTGCACTGTCGGCGAGGGTATAAAATAATAAATAGCACTGACCTATCCAATTAGCTTGAATGCTATTCACTTTCACATCGCTCGTGGATGCTTGGAGTGGTCCGAGTGCCACAGCACTGTACCCGAACGCCATAGACGGTCCCAACACCGAGGTATTTGCGCAAATTGCCATGAGTATCTGCAAAAAAGAATTTTTATAGTTCCATCGGAATTCACGTAAATATTGTCGAATCATTTTACAACGAGAATCTTCCTCGGAACAAAGCGATAATAAATGCGAATTGACTGTAGCTGCTTATTCCAATAAACAATCTAAATTGTAGCATTTTAAATCACCGCAATTAAACACTGTGCAATCATCACGAAAAATGATTCTATCCATTTCTCTCAGGAAACGTTACTTAAGATGATCTCCTCTTATCGTGTCAGTTACTTAACGCGATAAAATCATCGGTTGTTCCTCGATTCTGCTGATAAACAGCCGAAGGTCTGTCAACAATGCGACGGCATAAATCATCGTACACGGTAATTTTGTGCGGCGATTTTTACAATGATCGTGGGGAGAGCTTGAATTCAGAAGCGGACTTCTATAGTAATTTATTCCCATCGGAAACCTTGAGGTTACGTTGTCGTAAGCTCTTCGGGTACTCGCGCAACGCGTTGACATTTCCATGTTACATAAAGCTCCTTGGTCTCGTAACCCTCGGGAATCCGCCTCCGAACCGGTAATTATCATCATTATAATTGTTAATTAGCGATCAGACGTTGAGAAATCAGCCGAGACGCGTTTGCAAGACGATTACGAACAAAGGGGCGCACTTAACTCCGATGAGTCGTCTTTTGTGCTAGAAAAATTGAAAAAATCCTGATCGAAGCTCGAGTCTGCTCATAATCGCCCGTACAACCGGTCGATTACGAGCGGAAATTTTTTTACAACGCTTTTCGATCCACTTCGCGATTCGTATCTGCAGATGTTGAACCACTACAGCAATCTCGCTTTTAAACAAAATTTTTCTGATTGTGGTGATCGAGCATTTATGGGTCGATGATAAAAATTGTGGTAGCTCAGATAAAATCATTTAAATGATCAAGTTTGTGTTTTATCGAACTGTTATATGTGGTTGATAATTGTCCTTCGAGTTACGAGTGATGGATAATCGATCACACGGGAGAACGAGGAACGTAAAAGAAAGATAGGATAGTTCGATGATTTTTCAGTAGAAAAAATTAACGAATAGAAAGGACTAGAAGATATCCTTCTAAGTCTTCAATCAATTCAAGAGACTTTTTCCCCCGAACAACCCTCTCTGCCTATCGTTAGGCTTCCTCTTCTTTGACCAATACCGAAACCGGTTTTGGAGGATCGATCCTCGGCCCGAGAAGACGAGCAACACGCTCGAGGAATAATTAAATTAAGCCTTGAAGTGTCACCGAGCGGTTTACGTAAAGCTGCGTTAAGCGTTCGATAATATCACACACGTTGTGTTTCGAGTTACGCAAATCTTTCTAATAAAGACCGTGACCGGCCTCTATCTCTGCAATTCACCGCATTTCTCTCGTTATCTACCATTAATACCTCTTTATCGCTTCTTGTGAATCGGTATTAATCCCCGAAAACAAGAAGCTGAATTCCTTCTTCTAACATCATATTGAAATTTAGCCTTGCATAATTTCTCTGTACATACAGTTCTTGGCTTCTGTTTGAAACTGGCAACACTTCACAGATAAACTGATCCTTCTTGGTACCATATTTTATCTAATTTAATGAAAAAATCCAATAGAAAACTGGTAATATTTAATTTTTAATAATTTCAATGAATTAACTTTCCCAGAGATTACAGCACAAGGGACCTGCAGAGATCTATACGAGAGAGTCTCCCCCTTCCGTTTCTCAATTTATTACGATCAAGAATCGATTCAGGAGATCGCCACGATTTTCGAAAAACAAAGACAGCAATCAAAGGCCGTCATTATGCAAATGACACGAGGAGGGAAGAAGCATTACGCGTGATTAGTGGCAGGAATTAACCGTCTCGTACGTGTAATTTATTGCCCACATAACCGACCACTCATTACATTCTTTCTTCTGGTTTTTTTACGTAAGAGACAGCTCGATACCTGTCCCCATCGACAATACCTTGATCGTGACGCTATCTTAAGTAAGGTCTGAAACAACTCGCCCTCGCCCTCGCCACTCGAACAATCTATGATCGTGCGATTAGAATGCATGGGATTCCTCGGTCGGTTCCGAGAGAATCCTTTGAACGCTATTTATGTTTCTCCGGTGGCCGATTATCGCGTGATTCAGAATTACCGTTCTGCTTGGAAATCGTCCCGCGGATTTCTCATGCAACTGGGACAGAGTGTGCGGAATTTATGCACCTGCTAGCTGTATCATTTTTGCGATTGTCGGACCGCGGAATTTTCTGCGAGTTTCTATTTTCGTTTTTCCTAATTTTCCAAAGCGTTTAAAAAATAATAGAAGGTCTTTTTACATTCTCTATTCCTTCAAAGCAAATTGGAAACTAGACAGTTCCACGAGCATCGACAATTGTGAAACAGTCAAAGTTCACAGCTATTTACAGTAAACAATATCGCGAGCCGATATTAATTCAATCGCTTTTCATTCACAGAAATATGAATGTTCCAACGACGAGTTTTGTGGTCGAGCCAAGTTGAAGATAACCCATTGTCACCTATCAATATCTAACGACAGTTAACGTTTGCGAGCTAACGACGAACAAAAATACATCTGCTGGTGCAGCGTTTGAACAAGTGTTTAACCAGAATGTACAGACTTTCGCATGTTGAAGTTGCGTGGGATCTCATTATAATAATTGCAAAGAATCAAACTCGAATCGGTTTCTTTTTACCTGATAGGTGACTCCTTTCTTCTCGCGTCGCTTTCGCTCTTCGACATCGAGCTCCATCTATAAATTAACATTGAAAAAACACAGTTAAAGACTGATAATACTCGCGTATCAATATTATGTATGGCTGGGAGCTCGTTCTCATTGTCTCGACGACAACTTCTTGCGAAATCGCGATGCTTCTTTAGCCATCGAAATTAACAATCGCGATAACGTTCCACGAGGTTTCCTAATAGCTGGACCACGTGCTCTCGAATACCCAATAACAATTACACAGCCTTTCGTCGTTTTTAGACTGAATTTCAGAACAGAAAACAACCAAGATAAGCATAGTAGAACATGGTAAATATAACTATGAGGGGACCCAACTCGGATCACCTTGACCTTCACATATGTTGTCAAAGACAACATACTCAACAACTTTTGTCAATATAACTATCCGTCGCTTGGACTTAATTTCCGAGATAATTAATTTTAAGTTCACCCTATATATGTATAACGAGAGTGAGATACTAACTCCTGCCGGCCGGCCCTCTCCACCCCCTCCACAAACCTAACCACAACTCATTCTATTCGCATAATCTTTGCATTGTAGCTGTCATCCAGAATTTGATCTAGAAATGGAAAAATCATGCAAATAGAATGAGTTGTGGTTAGGTTTGTGGAGGGACCGGCCGGGCCCTGGCGGCTGTGCTCATTCGCAGCCTTTATTCTCGTCACTTAGAATAACGAATAACGAATGAAAGTTCCGGAATTTATTCGTTATTCGAAATAAAATTTACCCAACTCTGCCGTCAAGCCAACCCGACCACCCATACGAAAATCGGAAATATGCGTACGCAATACATACAGAAAATTCAATTCAATACTAGCAATAGTTTTTTGCAATTTTCTCGAAAACTATGATCGAGCGACGGATAAATATGATGACAAAAGTTGTTCAGAATGCTGTCCTTGACAACATATGTGAAGGTCAAAGTGATCCGAGGTGGGTCCCCTCGTAGCTATATTAACCAAAACATGTTCTCATCCAATCCCCGTTCTGGTAGAACGATCTACGGTATCTTGTGTCAACTTATTAGACGCACCGTGCTAGTTTCTAGAAACTTATCAAACAGGAAAAATAGTCTTTGCAAATATGTTTGTCCCTCATTAAAAAGTGCAGTAGCAGAGTACTTCATCTCGTTTCAAGTCGACTGTCATTCAAATTCATGGTCGATTATTTTCGCACCGCAGTAGTCGATCAACGCGGCGTATACATAGATAAAAGTTCATAATAAACGGATTAGGGGTACAATGATAAAGACGGTTGCTGTTGGTTTTCGACAGGTGGGAGTATTTGCAAGATTATTGAGTCACCTTGGTGTCTGGATGGTTCTCCGCGTGCCCGTTCGGCTTGTTCATTCCTTGCACGATGCTCATCTTGAATCCTTGGCGGAATTTTCTGAGTACGCGTCGAAGTCGTCGAGTATTCGGACAATTGTTGATCGAGTTATCGCCTCCGGCTTTTATATATCCGCCTCTCTCTCAGCTATTATCTCTGTCCCTTTTTTTTTAGTCTGAACAGCAGGTTTCGATCGAGTACTCGATCGGCGTGCGTCTTGCCCTTTCCTCGAATCTTGCGCCGCGATAAGGACTAATACCAACTTAGAGATACACTAAATCACTAGCGAGTTTTTTTCTCTTTATTTATTTCCTGTCACCGTCGTTAATACCACATGAGACCCGACTCGATAAACGTTTCTTTCACTTTTCAGAATGCATCGAGCTCCTCCCACTGCAGTATCTCCCACAAGCCGAACAAGAACACGGTCAGCATGTACTCGCTGAGATGACCGAACAAAATCTTCTTCCAGATCGGCCAGTGGACACCTTCGCAGCCCAGGGTGCTCTCAAATTCACCTGGAGACTCCTGCACCACTGGCTCCCATGAATCTGCAAAAATAATGCGTTAGAATTCTGAGAATACAATCTCTCTTGTATTCATCCTCCGCTTCAATCTCCTAGCCAAGTCACTGAAATTCAGTATTTTGAATCATTTTTAAAATCATTTCTAACATAGAATACTTTAATTCAGTTATAGCAGAGTTGGGCACAATTTTCATCTAGATATAAATTTCGAATTACGAATAAAAAGTAAAAAAATTTTTATTCATTATTCGATGGTTCGAATATAAAAAGTATCTTTATTCCACGAGCATCGAATAAATAATTATATTCGACGAGAATTTAACCGACGAATAAAGATGATTTTTTATACGAAGTGGCTTTATTCGAACTTCGAATAATTTTTTCATCTTTTATCTGTATCTTTTATTCGGGGGCTTCAAATAAATCTTTCCACAACTACTTCCAACTCTAATAAACGCGAACCATCGAATAATGAATAAAAATTTTTTTATTTTTTATTCGTTATTCGAAATTTTTATTTAGATGACAATTTTGCCCAACTCTGAGTTATAGTTATGTGCAATTTATATTGTAATCAGTGATAGAATACTCTTCCCTATTCTTCTCAGTCATCTTTAACCTTCTCTCTGTGTACTGCTATTCTAATGTTAACCATGTACGGGGGGGGGGGGGGGGGGGGTAATAGGACCCCATACATTTTCCGAGCAAAATGAAATAAAAAATTTGTCTGCATAAGTATTTGTGAAATTTTATTGATTTTTAAAAGATATGTATACTTAAAAAATTTTAAACATATCACATATTCCTAGAAAATTTTTGGAAATTTTCCATTCGTCAGCTTTTTATTTCAGTTTTTGTCAGCCTGGGGTACATTTGCACCCGATTACACGGAGAGAAGGTTAATGCAGTTACAAAAATTGATTAAGTGAAATATTCAAGATTATTCAATTATTCGAGAATTATCACTTTATATAATTTTTGCCTTTCACAATTCTGAACCCTTCACTGAGAAAACCCTTTCAATCTCGATTACAAAACAAATCACTCGGTTAGCAGATTAATCTTTTCCACGACTCACAGTCCATATACTCCTTCCGAATATTCCTCTGAAACTCCTCTAAACGCAATAATTCCTGTATCAATCTCCGTGGATCATGATGCCTTCCTCCTCTAGATCGCTTCGATTTCGCAATTGAAAACCACTGGCGGAGTTGTTGACCGAAAAATCCACAATTTTGGATTCCCCTCGACTGTCTATCGGTTTTCAAACGACGGGAATAATGTGGTTCAGCAGCGATTCGTTTTTCTAAGGTTGCACCGTCAACGAACGATCTCCCGGCTCGGCTGGTCCAGTTTCGACGGGTAAAAGGCACTCGGTGTGCTGTGCAGCCGGCAGAACTGCCACACGGAGACTCGTTACTCACTGAATGCAAGTCCGGTTTTATCTACCACGGCCGGCGCTTGTTGCCGATCGTATCGGGGACCATTCGCATCCGATATTCCGCGGACAGACGCGGCAGATCCACGGGAAACGCGAATTGATCGTGGATCACGGATCGAGACCAATTTTTGATTGCGAGGTTTCGCCCAATTGCGTCGTCCCACACCAAGCGCCAGTGACGTTTATGCGACTAATCTCGCGATTACGCACCAGACGATAAGCTTTCGGATTGTTTTCATCGTTTTACTCCCGGAATCTCGCGGACGTCTGTCGTACATTACGGGTGCGTATAAACGACTAGTCGTCAAGTCGTTGGTCAGAAAGGCAAAGTGACCCGCTGCTATTTTCCGTCGACTATACACATAGGGCCTTTATATGTATGTATCCATAAAGGTCCGTTTTCGCCAACGGAAAACTACCGGGCCCAGGTATGGAAACCTGCGAGAGCCGGGCTCGCACTTGGGGAAAACCCAGAAAATTAGGGATCGGTTAGTTTGGAAGTACAGGCCGGGCAGCGGCCAGGCCGCTACAAGTGAATTTTTGTCGGAAGCTTTGCTGGAATAGATACTAGATAGAGCTTTCCATTATTCATTGTCGATGTTACTGTATAAATTTTGTAATTTATTTCATAAGAATATTGCGTTTTACGAATATTGAGAATTTTTATCGTTTATTTTATAAGAATAATGAGCTTTATGAATGTTGAGAACATTTGTAATTTATTTCATAAGAATATTGCGTTTACTAATATTGAGAATTTTTATCGTTTATTTTATAAGAATATTGAGCTTTATGAATGTTGAGAACATTTGTAATTTATTTCATAAGAATATTGCGTTTTACGAATATTGAGAATTTTTATCGTTTATTTTATGAGAATATTGAGCTTTATGAATGTTGAGAAAATATTGTATTTCATTTTATAAGAATATTGCGTTTTACGAATATTGAGAACATTTGTAATTTATTTTGTAAGAACTTATGTTTCACGAATATTGCAAGATTCTCTAAAACTTGCATCCAACAGTTCTTTGTCTCGCGAAGCGTTTTTTAAGTAACTTTTTGAGGGACAATTGTCTGATGATGCACTCTGGCTGGTCACTACCGGAAGCAAGTGTTGCATCAGTGAGGATTATATCGTATTTATGCGAACAAGCCTTGAGAGTCGATGTCATAGGACAGTCTGTTCGGTGTCTTTTGGGGATCAGTGGCACGTGTGTGTGTGTCGAATTCCGTTGGATTAAAATGACGAAGATATATTAATCATCTCTCGAATCACTTCTTTACTTAGCTGTGACGAGCTATTTTAGAAACTTCCTGCAGACTGTCCATTTGTTTCGATTTTAACACTGAACAATTTATATATATGAACTGAATAATTTATATATATTTAGCTTTATAAAGGTGGCAAGATTAAAATGTAGATCTTGCACCGTATTTGTTTGGATTAACAAATTTATGCAATCATTTCCTATGCATCTTTTCATAATTGTAAACAGTGTAGTGTTAAAAGAAGAAGATACATTGACTCAATACAAAAGATCTCGAGATGTTCTTAATTAATGAAACTGTTTGGTCTTACATCGGTCATCGTTCCGTTGAATTCGCAATTTGATTTCAACTATGCAATGGCCGAGGCAGATGCAACAATACGGTTTAACTAATTAAAACGAGAGCAACGCTCGGCTCCAATTGAATATAATTTCTTAGCGATAGCCAGCCGGCTCGCATAAATCAGTTCGTTGACACGAAATAGTTATACGTCATTTCGCATTGACCTTTAACCCGAGAGTAGGTGCGCCACCAACACTTACGTTAATAGGCGCGCGTCGGTCATTTCGACCGATGCTAATATAATGATAAATAATTTAATAAAATGACTGATGCAGTATAAATAATGTGTAATATCGTCAGATAAATAAAGTCTCCATGCATCAATAGACGTTTTAGCATTCTTAGCAGTAGGTTTTACTCCTTGACGTTCTTAGTTTTACTTTTTGGTTCTAGGTGGTAGTTTAGACCATACAGTTGTTCTATCTTTGCCAATGTAATGGATTGTAGAGTTCTGAAAAATTTATTTTTATGCACATGATACATTGTAATTAATTTTAAAATTAAATATTATATACAAATTTTTGAGAACGCAAAATTTACATATAATAGTATAGTGTCCTTTTATCAATTTGAATTTAAAACTTTATTTTTATTTTTTCATAACACCAATAGTTTATCATATTTTGTATCTATTTTTTCACAAAATGTACTTATAAATTTTCTTCTGATTAGAAATGTATCTTGAAAATAACGAATAAGTACTTACGTTTTCTTCATTGGAAATATATGTCTCCTATGAATCGGATATGTCTGAGCAATCAATTTCCGAATCAATATTGTGATCGGATTCTACTACATAATCGGAATCTTCTGCCGAATCACTGACCTCGTCTTCAATGTCTTCAACATATCCGGAATTAGCCATCATTGCCACACAGTATGCGTCAAACTCGATAGACGAAATCAGACTGACGTTATCAGATAAATATAAAGATGTCTGTTGTTGCACGTTGAGACGTCTTGGAGACGTCTCCGAACGGCTTCGGAACGGCTTCCAAACGTCGCCTGAACGTCTTTTGTTATAAAACGGTACGTCTTTAAGACGCCTAGAACGTCTTTTTGACGTCTCCAAGATGTCTTTAAGCCGTCTATATGGTCGAATAGACCGACGCGTAGCGATACTGTTTTAAAACCTACACGACTGCACCTAATTATCGCCCCGTAAGATAAACAAGTCGAGACCCCCTTCAAATGAGAATAGCCTGACGGAAAAAATCAACAGTCTAAGACTTGGATTATATTTCAATATAATACGAAATCATCGGTCAAAAAGACCAACATGCGCCTACTCCCGGGTTAATTAGCCTTCGAGTAATAACCCCAATTCTTGTATGTTATTGCCAGGAAGGGTTACGAATTTATTTTGTATTTCATTATTTGTAAAAATATTTTGAGAAGGAGACAAGAAATAGTTTGAGGGTGTCGGTGTCAAGGTGAAGGCGAATGCGCATTTGTTGGGTGAATAATTGTGGTAGATGGCGAGGTTTTGTTGCCGATAGGGTTGGAGGGGGTTGAATGGGACCCTTCGATGGTCGGATTTCATTTCTGTGGTGGCTGTCATTAGGGTATCAGTGCGGCTAACGCGAAGGAAGATCGACAGAGCGCCGAACACTGACCTCCCTCTACTACTCGGGTGTGTCCTTGGCCTTGAAACGAGAACGTGTTTCGGGAGATGAAATCCAACCGCCCAGGTGGAACGATAATTGCTGACTGGCCGTCATAGAGAGAACGCGAGCCCACGGCTTTACTTTCGCTCCGTTACGGAATCGCGGAGAAAGGTGTAAACGTAAGCGAAAGCATTCTCCTCGCATTTCTCTTACACCTGCACGCGACACAGGGGTTCCTGGATCTGCAGGATCCACGGGATCCACACGGGATCCACGAGATCATCCGTAAACACAGAAACGATTCCTCAAAAAGTGTAGAGAATCAAGTAGAATATTAATTTTACTGTAAAAATTAATTTTTCATACAAATTCAATATTACCCCTCAGACTCTATGAGACTAACTCTAGAACTACCGAGCCTTAAACGAGAGCGATGTATATTCTTTTATAATAATAACAGAATTGAGTTTATTTAGATTTCGTATATAGGGTTTTTATGGTAACATGTACTCTTGAATACAGAAGCATACTAACAAAATTTCTCAAGAAAATACATCTGTAACTTCACGAATCGTAAAAGAAAAAACCGGAATCCAGCCATTTTGACTGGCTCTCGCGATAGTTCTAGTGCTAAATTATTTTGCAATGAATGATTTAAAATTGTAATTATTTATAAAACAAAGCGGAACGGTAACAGTACACCTGTGCCCTTGGCATCTTGCACGCAGGTTTATAGGTGTTCGCAATCGAAGCCTATTTTGAAACGTTAAGTGCAGATGCGACGATTATGTCCCGCGCGTCGTGTGTTCTACGCAGATCGTCGGACGATAGAATTTGATCGGAAGTCTGCACTTCCTACTTTGCAAACCTGTACCGATAATATTGCCCACCAGAGATCTCCAGAATATTGTTCTATCTTAATTCTGTTATTCGTTTGTTTTACTTGATATTTGTTTGTGAGATGAAACAAAATACGGCCAAGTTCGTTAGCTTAGAAATACCTGTTGCAATACTGAAAAAAGCGTTCGTAAAAATTAGTATAAAAGAACGCTATTTAATTTTTAAAGAGTTACATGGAAGGCTAAATTATTCAAACTTGGCCGTTACTTTTTAAACCAATGGCCATAAAAGGTGTTAGGTAGCGGCTAAGTTTGAATGATTTAGCCTTCCATGTAACTCTTTAAAAATTAAATAGCGTTCTTTCATACTAATTTTTACAAACACTTTTTTCAGTATTGCAACAGGTATTTCTACGCTAACGAACTTGGCCGTATTTTGTTTCATCTCACAACTTTTTACAGCCATAGAGAACTTGGCTCCTGTTTACAGGATGTTTTTGTTGGGATTACATCAATTTTTGTTGTAATTTTTTTATTTGAGGTGTAAAATTCCAAACTTTGATAATTATTTCTTTGATGGTTTGTTATGGTGGACCTATGTACCAAATTTCAAGCTTGTAGGTCAATGAGAAGTACCCAAAAGGTTTTGATGATCCGTGAGTCAGTCAGTCAGTCAGTGACCAATTTAGCGATTTTTGTGTTCCTATATCTCGGAACCTACTAATGTTGGAAGATTAATATTTTGTTAATATTGAGACCTGATAGCATTTAACAAGTCTACGAAATTACATCTCTCCATCTGCCTCCAGTTCCGAGGTACAAGCCTCTAAAAAACGGCTAAGTTGTTTCGTGTAAAAGGAGGTAGTGCGAGAACTTGGCTGGTGCATTACCGTGCACCTAGATACCATCATCGCAACTCGAAAAAATAATTATGTACATCTTAAAAAGATCACAGAAGTAGCACATATGTAACGAAAAAAATATTTCATTAAAATTCCCATGACAGAACAACGTGTGCATTTAAATCATTTACGATAGTTGCATTTTTATAAGAACAGTGGAATCATTATTAATAAATCAAAGTTTATCTAATTTAGGAGTTCTTATTTCACACTCCTCAATTATAATTATTAAAGTGTTCTACAATAGTCAAAAATACATAATACACCTTTTACTAGAATGTCCCTAATACCTGCAATGTGTAAGACAAGGAGAGGCGATTGTGCGACAAGGATAGGTAGAGAAACAATGGCGCGGCAGTGGCGCCATCTATGGTGGCGGGATTGTGAACTACTTTTTCCCATCTTCCGCATGTGTAAGACAAGGACGTAGATAGTGTGCGACAAGGACAGAAGAGATGGATTTGGATTTAGATTTGGATACTTTATTTTAAGTGATAGGAGTTTTACACACCTTTTACACTGTATATTACTTCTTTTCCTACATTGGTTAGTTTGTAGTACATCTTTTATGGATTATCTATTTCTTCTTTGTACTTTCGTCACTTTTATTTAACAAAAATATATTACTCATTTCTTATTTAAATTAAAAAAAAAAAAAATTTCTTTCTGTTTGTGTTTATTTTACTTAATTCTAGACCCCTATCGGCAAATCAGGGTTTCTTGTCAATACTCATTAGAAATTCTTTGATGGCACTAATTGAATTGCTCTTACTTTGAGCTAGGATATTGAAGGCATCCTCTCCATGTCTCTCTAAATCCTTGTTTATCTTCTTAATGTCTCTCTTTCTCTATTATATAAACAACCAGGGCCGCCGCGTGGGTAAGAGGCGCCCGTGTGCAAGGAGAAATCTGGCGCCCCCCTTTCCCAGGAGCACAATAAATGACCTTTTTACCACGTTTTTATTAGCTCGGTTTCTTGTCTGTCTGTCTGTCTGTTCGGTACAAATCTTGCAATTGATTTTAAACTAACTTCCTGATGAGCTAGAGACTTGAAATTTTAAACATAGCTCAGAACTGGATGACAATGCAATATTTAAAAAAAAATTTTTAAAAAAGCCTATGCGTTTAGGATATATAAATTATTATTAATAAATCTAACCGTTATGCCCCATCGCACTACCTGTACGTCCCCACTCTACTACGTGTTCCCCCACTCTGACTCATCCCCACTCCACTGACCCGTTTCGCACCGAAGGAGCTCAGTCGGCTCAGTGTGCGTCAGTGTGCGTTCGAGCTCCGTGCGGTGTTTACAAAGTCACTACTGTTCGTACGCCACAAGAACTCTCCTGGCAGGAATTCGACAACAAACCGTCAGATTGGGTCATTCCACACGAACTTCCGGTTGTAGCCGAATTATTGGATAAAGTGTGCGACGTCAAAGATAACCATTGGCTGCGAGCAAGGACCCCCTTTGCCCCTCAGCCGTCCCGAGGTACTTCTTGTGGACTCCACGAAAAACGTGGGGCGCAAGATAATAGTAAGGAGTGTAGAGAGTAGCTGCCGTTGAGAAAACACACACAACAGTTCATGTCATTTGTAATGCAATAAAATTGTTAGTGACTTTGTTGAACAATTCATGCATCAATTATCTATGTATTGCATGCGCCCCACGTTTTTCGTTTTAAATCTTACAAGTATTTTCATAGCTATTAAAAATTCACAATCGCAAATTTTCAGGACTATCTGTTAGGAACCTGTACGTGGCTAGGAAAAATTATTTTATAATTTTTAGTCCGTTTTTTAAACATATTTATATTTAAATTATTTTATACTTTTTAGTCCGTTTTAAAAACGTGGTATTTTTTAAAAAATTTATTTTTATTTAAATAATTTTTTTAATTAATTTCAGTTCAAAACATTTTTATTTTGATACCTCGGTGCCCCCTGGGCGATGCGCCCGTGTGCGGCGCACAACCTGCACAACCGCACGCGGCGGCCCTGTAGCTTTTACGATGTCCATATTTTAAGCATTTGTAACAAAGTTTAACATTCTTAATGTAGGGTTTAATATTAAGCCCAAAAAGTCCATCATATATAATCAATTTTGTTGGGAGTGAGTCTCCCTCGAATTTTATCAACAGATTGTTCGTCTTCTGCCACTCATAACCTTCTTTTAATTTAATTCTTTTTGTAAGTCGTTCTATGCTGAAGCTTCCCTGACCTGGCTTTACATCTTCAAGTAATTCATTGATGGACCACTCCCATCCTCTTATTACTCCCCAGCGTTCCTTTGTTCTCGCTGAGATAGTTACTTTGAAATTATCTATATCTTTATCTTTGATACAATTATACAGATACAAACCTTCCTCCTGGTTCTTCGGTGTAACTTCCGCCATCCTGAAGTTTAACATACGGATTGATTGTATTTTTTC
The DNA here is from genome assembly GCA_916610255.1 of Lasioglossum lativentre. Classification (NCBI taxonomy): domain Eukaryota; kingdom Metazoa; phylum Arthropoda; class Insecta; order Hymenoptera; family Halictidae; genus Lasioglossum; species Lasioglossum lativentre. Next base: position 32,324,877 of record OU744355.1, on the reverse strand, counting down.
GAGATTTTCTGGCCCACTATATCCACTTGGATATAAGGGATTCTATTTATTTTTATTGAATTATTTTATTTTATTGAATTATCATTGTATTTCCAAACTTTACTTTCATAGTTATTTTCCATCTTTCTAGTGTCATCCTCTTTTTCTTCTCTCTTTTCACATTGTGATATTTTTTTATCTGAACCTTCATTTTTTTTATTTATTAGCCTTACATCATAATTGGTAGATCTTACCTCTATAATCTTCACTTTATTCTCTTCATTTTTTCCAAATTATTTGTATAATTATTACTTTTCTTGTCAACTTCTACTATCATCCCATCATCTGAATGTTCATCTTCTTCTATCGATTCACAATCTTCAAATCGGAATCTTTTGACAGACAGACTGCTTTTTGTTTGTTTCCTTTTGCTGTTGTTATCCTTATTATACGTATCAACAATGATCAGCTCTACTGGTCGATTTACCAGAGCGACTTCACCTAGTTTGGGTCCTCCCTGGCGAGGATCGCCCTGGGAGGCCTTTTCATCCATTTTAGCCGAGCTCGGCTCTTTCATTTATTTTTTTATTACATGACAGGGATTAGGAATTCACCGCAATTCAACCTAACCCCTCGTGTCATGCACCTTTATTTTATCTTATATTATTCTCTTTTTTGCCTTTTTAACCAAATATGTTTTCACTAACAATTAACCACAATAAACACTTTCGTCGGCAAAATCTCGACAAATACACAGAGAACTCAACGCCCGTCCAGAAATGATTTCATCAATTCAAATACAGAAGTGATGTCGCTCGTGCCACCTCCTTTTTCGCGGCGCTTCGAATCTCCTGGTAAGTATTAGGCATACAGAGAAGCAAGGAGGTATCCGACAAGGACAGACTTATGCGATTTACGTAGAACGACAAGGACAGACACATACCGCTCTCACTCAAGTATCAAATCAATCGATGATTCATTAATTACTCGCCTCTCAACAACAATTTATAAACTACAACGATTGGAGAATACGAGGCGGACCTTCTGCAACTTTCACGTATTGTTTTTGATTAAATTTTGTTAGTTTTTAAATAGTTATTAACAATTATTCGGACCTCTGTCCAGAAATGAGCGCAAAAATATTGACACCATCTTACAAATAAATTATTTTCCGACTTTCCAGACATAATTTGTGAAGATTTATGATCGAAGAAGCTAGAATGGACCTCTAACAACAATGCAGTACCAATTTTGTTTAGATCACGCTCGTATTTAATTGGGTTTTAACAATTTTTGCAGAGGGTACTTGTTTCTCCGATGCCCGCAATGTGTAAGACAAGGCGAGATGTAGTGTGCAACAAGGACAGACACATATAACATGCCAGCATCTTATAAATCGTTAATAACTCAGTAATTAGGCATCAGATCTTTACAAAATGAGATTGCGAGTATAGTCAAGACTTCATTCTAGATTCTTTTATTGGAAACGGTCATAAATAATGTTTTTGAACTGGGAAAATGAATTATTTATTGAGAATGTTCAGAATAATTTCAGGTTATGAAAGAACAGGAGTTCGAAGAATCGTTAATAACTGTTTAATTAGAAACAAATTGAAAATCAAAATGTACTGTGAACGTTGCCGCGTGTGCATTCTACATTCTTCAATCATAAATTGTTATATATTATTATCGGGAAGCAAGTTATTAATGAATATTTTGACAGTTTCATGTTATCAGGAGTAAGTATCAGGGTATCACCAGCGCCATGCAAGTAGGTGGCACGATCGTAGCTTGTTACGGGGAAAACCGTGAATAGAATTATTGTAACTCCTAGCGATCGCGGTCCGTGGATTCGGGATTCGGTAGGGTTTAAGAAGAATGACGACGAACTATTCTCTTGGACGGTTGTCACCAAAATGCTGCTCATTTATTCTTTGAATGGTCTTAAATACAAATTTGGTGTCCCGAGCGCGGACCAATGGGAGTAATTCTCCCTTTTGGTTGGCGTACGGAAGGTCAAGAAACCGAACGGCAAATCGTCCAGGTGGGTGCGTGTATCCAACACGCTGATACCTGTAGGTTGTCGCTAGGTCCCTTCAAACAAACCTTTATTGTTTTGGAGGGTTATCCCGGAGTCCATTATTCCTCGTTAAAAAGGGGGCCTAATCCGGAAAGGTGTACCTGGGCGGTTTATTACTTACAGATGGTCTTTTACTGTTTTTTATTTTAACGCTAGTCGTTCCGCCCGTAACAAGCTCTGTCTCTAATATAGATTTTAACTGGAAGAAATAGATAATCCATAAAAGATGTACTACAAACTATCCAATGTAGGAAAAGAAGTAATATGTATACAGTGTAAAAGGTGTGTAAAACTCCTATCACTTAAAATAAAGTAACCTTGTGACCTTGTAACCTTAGCTCTCTCTCTCTCTCTCTCTCTCTCTCTGTCCTTGTCGCACGCTCAACCTCTCCTTGTCTTACACATTACGTTCATTGGTAAATTAAACAAGCCTCCGAGAAATCGTTAATAACTAATTAATTAGACACAAAATCAATTCGTAAATGCAATAGGAACGTTCATTAAAGTCCATCTCTGGCTGTAAATATCAGTAATTGATCGCCTAAATTACAGGAAATATTAAAAATGTGGAAGCAGTACAATTGGAGAAGTGAGAGTGGATCCTTCGCAACATTCTAGCAACAATTTTGTTCAGATCTTATTTGTAGTTTACTTAGCTATTAAGAATTTTTATGTAGAATATTATTAGATTTTATGTAGAGTCTTATATCTAATGTGTAAGACAAGAAGAACTAGATTGTGCGACAAGGATAGATATACATCACTCGTGGCGCCATCTATGCATGAACGGCGGAACTATTAACTACATGTGCGATCCAAAAGGTAATGCACAGGGTGATCCACGTCACCGACGAGCTGTCACCGACGAGATACTATTAAAGACTGCCAGTTGCCAGCCCCTGTGCCACCGACGAGATACTATTAAAGACCGCCAGCCCCTGTGCTATTCAGCGAGACCAGTAACCGGGCGCGACCGGGCGCGGGGATAACGTGGAACTTACAGTGATCTGAAATACCACACCGCTAAAAGTTCCACAACCGACGAGTATCTTCCACGCTCTCTACCTAAATAGAACAATTTTTTGTGAACCACGTAAGACTGCGGCAGTGACGTAGGTAAACAGATTTAGTACCGCGGATAATTTATATTATGATAATATATTTTAATTTTATGTTTATATTCTCTCGACTTTCGTTTAAACCCAAATGTTCCTATCATAAAGTGCGATCCACCACCCTGAAACGTTCGAAAATTTCAATAAGAATGCATAGTACGGATCGTGACGTCACTAGTCACACTGTCTATTGGTATGTTAGTGGGACAGTTCTCGGAACGTGACGTCTCGAAGGGAATTTATGTTCCTAGGTATGAATCCGATGGACCGATCGCCGAGCCTCCCCCCGCATCGGTCCCATTTCTCTCCACCAATTAAAAATTCGCTAGATTAGCCTTCCCACCGCCGCGCCGCGCCGTACCTGCGACTCTCGCGGACCCAAGGTTTTGGACGCAGTATCATTCGTATAATGAGAGTGAAAAGATGAACACGCGTGAGTTTTTGTGAGTGATCGTGACACTCGCGTCGTTTGTTATCGAGACGCAGAAAGCGTACAGGTGAACGACGCAATACGGTGACCGTTACGTGGTGAGTACCGTTGTCTTGTTTCATCCGCTTGATAGGTATCAAGATTATTTATTTGGATTCTCATTATTTTTAAAATTAATTCTGTATTTAAGTGAATTATGTATTTTTCAACGATTTATATATTTTCTGCAATCGTGTCGTTGCCTTTCGCGATAATTTTCTCTTGGATCACGACAATCGATTTAATTTAAACGAATTTGTTATTTGTGTTCTATCGTGCAACAGAAATCTAGTTTATTTAGTTTTGATTTTACATTGTAGTACTTTGTTGAGGTTTGAATCTCGCGCTTTACGAATGCCGCGTGAAGCATGTCGCGATCGATCGATACGCGATCGATTCTCCCTGCTTGCCGTTATCGGTCGTTCCTGCGATCTTTCTCTCGCGTCTAATTTCTGTCACTTGCGTGCGAACGATGGTAAAGTGTTTCTCTTTTCTACTGATTCAGATTTATTGTTTGACGGTTGATCGATTGAATTTAAATAAATTTGTTCTTCCTGTTACAGAGCCAAAGGGAAAACCATCCATCAATCCATCCATCCTTCAAAAGATATCACATCCGCTTCGAGGTGGAGAAAATGTAAGTACTAACATATTTATTTGTATAACATTCATTCAGTCACAAATTAAAATAGTAAGATGTCGTTGTGCCCCTTCTCTCTCTTTCCTCCCCTGGTATTTCATGAAATCTTTTATGGCGCAATAAAAACGATTCTCGGAGAAATACTTTAATATGTATTCAATATTTTTAAGGTAACCTTCGGGGGGGGGGGGAGGTTCCCAATATTTTTCTTACATGGGAAGTAGTTTTTGTTTTTTTTTTTTTACATTTGGATACCTGCCTTCTCGCGATAATTTATTCTTGTGTCTCGACGATCAATTGTATTTATATTTTTAATTATTTATTTATTTTCCGTTCAAATTAATTTTAATTTTATATTCAACTTGAATTATTTATTTCCTATTAATTAGGATTTAGACTTGGACGATTGGTCGTTTGAAAAATTATTGAGTTTATTCTTTCAGTCACATAGCCTGTGTGAGAAGGATCCATCGATTCAACGATGATATCGATAGCCGAGATCGATATAGTCGAGTTTTAGACGCAACGAGTTGTACTTTCTTCAAGCAGCAGAGAACGTGAGTACCAATATATCTTCCCAATTAAACTTTGTTATTTAACATCTTTTTTCAAATTAATAAGGAAAAATTAATAGTCTTCAATTATTACTTCACTATCAATTTATTGAAAAAAGCTATTAATGAAACTCTTTCATTATTTAATGCACGTAACAATAGCTTCTAATATATTTTTTCATCGCAATGAAAGCATTGTTCACCAGGATTACAAATCGTCAATCCTTTCGATCTTTCCCTAAATTTTTTTGCGGTATAATATGTATAAATATATAATATAATGATGAATGGTTCAAGATTCAGCTCTCTAAGTGCAGCCGTTCTCGGTTGATGCCATTTTCCCCATTTGGCCTAAGTCCACAAAATTACTATGATCACTAATTTCGTCACAATTTTTGAACGAATCGACTTTTTGGAATTAAAGTGGGAGAACCTTCCCGCAGAATTTCCGCGTCGAATGGTTCAATTTCCAGCTTTGGTTGATCGCTGTCGCTGGTCTTTCAAGTTCAGCGCTCGTTTCGCCTCGTCGCCGGTTATTCGAGCTGGCAAAAATTATTCGAAGATTTTTTCAACGGCTTCGAATAAAAGATGAAAAAATTATTCAAAGTTCGAATTAATTCGCTTCGAATAAAACAAATTATCTTTATTTGTTGAATAAAGATGCCTTATAATTCGAACCTTCGAATAACGAGTAAAGTTAAAATATGTTTTATTCGAATCGTTATTTAAATAATTTTTTTCTAAATAATACCCAACTCTGATCTATTTCAATAAAAATTTTCCCATCTCTGCTTCTACAGTTATATATTATATTAATTCCTACACGTTATTCTATCTCGAACTGTTTATTATTCGGAATAAATGTTATTCAACATATTTCTGTTCCCACAGATCGATTTTTGGAACAATTATAGGACAAAGGGTTAACTATCACTTTTCTATTTTCAACTTGTCAGATATATGTAAGTTACATATATCTGACAAGTTGAAAATAGAAAAGTGATAGTTAACCCTTTGTCCTATAATAACGTATGACACTCGCGATACGAATTATGTCCCAAATATTGTAATGAACGTTGTTAAATGATTAAAAGTGAAATACGAAGTAGAAATCTTCTACACTTTTTGATTTTATGCAATTAGTAGTTACATATTTCATGTTTATGTACAATTTCAAATAATTAATAAATCTGTAGTCTGAAAAAAATTCTAGGAGGAGAACGTGTAACATGAATTAAAGAACATACTAATTTTAAATAATTTATATTTTAAAGTCATTATTTTTATAAAACGAAGAGGTGTTATATATTTAATAATTAATAAGGATAAAATAAATGTTATATATTTTTTCCAATAATACAATTAAAAATAGGGTACAATAAGTTTTTGCACATAATAGGCTTATACAATATATCTGTAAACATATTTCATACTTGGCGGTACAGAGTATGCGCGGAAATGCCACCAATCAAATTTAGGCGTAAATTTTACCCTGCCTCCTCCTCATGCTCCATCCCTATATTCCTATATCCATGGTGCCAACGCGTCGCGACGAAAATCTCCTCAGTGATCTACTACATCGACGAAATGCCGTCGGTGGCCTTCTGTTTCTCACTCCAGTCAGAATCTATCCTAGAGGGCGTAAGAGAACACCGAAATATTTGCGTCTCACCAACTCCCGTAAGGCTGGTAGCACCGACGAGATACTGTTGTAGCGTGGCCAGTTGACCACGTGAATATAGTTATGATAGCGCTATTGCACTATAGCATTTATTAATGGCGCGGAGAGGGAAATTTAAATATAAAATGTAATGTTTAAGTCGAAACCGTGTATTTCGTACACGGTTATTTTATTCGGGCGCGTTAGTTAAAGTAGGTAAAGAAAGACCGGGGAGGTTCCATAGAGATTCTTGACGTAATTCGAGTCGGCGAGACTAATTGAGGAATGTAGGGAAAGTCACGCAGCCTCTTGGAGGAGCTTCTCCAATTTCGCATAAATTAGAGATAGTCGAAGTCTGGAATCAGTCAAGGACGGGAAGTCATAAACTCTCAGTCAAGGACCTCTTGGAACTCCCTTGGACCTCTCTCTCGTTCGGTCCCACATGATTCCACATCCCTCGTTTTGATGGGCCTTTATCCTCGCGCGTACCCCACTCTCGTGCGTGCGCTATTGAGACTCCTCCACCACCAATCACCATCAAGCTGCAACTGGAGGACGAGTCACCTAGCAAATCAACGCCTAGCTGGAAGATCCGAATCTTCCTATTCGCTGGGAAGAAGAAGACGAGAATGAAGATGCTGGAGCTGGAAGAGGATTCAAAGCTTCAGGACGAGATCAGATATTATTCTGGTACTGAGGGAACTACATCTCAGAGTCTAAATAATAAAGTCTATATAGAGATTTAAATATTTGTTTGATTGTCTAAATATTATTTTCCTGTTCAACTTCCACGAGCAGAGTGCTTCAGCGCTCCACGGGCACTCGAACCCACTAGTAAATCCCTATTTCACCACATCGCGACGCAACACTGTTAAAGACTGCCAGCCTTATGGGACATCGCGTCGTCAAACAAATTTTGACGTTCTCTTACGCCCTCTAGGATATATTGCCGCCGGAGTAAGAAACAGAAAGCCACCGACGACATCTCGTCGGTGTAGAAGACCACTGAGGAGATTCTTCTCGGTGAAAAGGTGAATCATCACGGAACCATATCGGTTATCATGAAATGTTACATTCTCCGACGAACGTATTCAAATATTTCAGACAATCATTTTCAGATATTTCAGATATCAAAACTAATATCAAGGACAAAAAATTCCAAGAAATATTGTACGTAACACTTCAAATTTCATATGAGATACCTCAATTTTTAATATAAAAATATTTCATAAACGAGCATTATTTCCTTCACTTGTTTTTATACATAATTGTTCCAAAAATCGATCTGTGGGAACAGAAGTATGTTGAAAAACAGAGTAAGACTTTACTGTAAAAAATTACATGGAAAAAATGTCAAGGGAGTGCTTGTCGACATCGGTGGTAAAAGGAATTATTGTAAATATTAACCAGTTCGAAATAATAAATTTATCAGTGTATTGTGTTCAATAAATTAATGCGTGCGAATGTTCATGGTTTAAAAATTATTCTGTGCCTCGAGTTTTATTACCTACTTTTACTAAAAAACTAGATAGCAAGGTGGTCAAGGGAGTGCTTGTCGACATCGTTGGCAAAAGGAATTGTTATAAACATTAAACAGCCAGAAATAATACATTTATCAATAATTACTATCACGGCGATCGAAATCAATCGATATTAGTTGGAGTGGGGACAGTTTCACATCACCGCGCAGCGCAGGTGCGCCTGAACTCGGCGCGCACTCTGTTAGTCAGACGGGCCAGTGATTCCGGCAGGAGCGGTGGGGCTCCGCGACCAGGAGGATCTGCGGAGGACCTGCAAAGGACCTGCGGAGGATCGGCGGAGGACCGGCGGAGGACCGGCGGAGGACCGGCGGAGGACCAGGGACAAACCTGCGGAGGACCAAGGACAGACCTGCGAGTGACTGACCAGAGGCTAACCAGAGGCTAACAAGTGGTTTACTAGCGATTTACCTGTGATATACCAGTGCGATATACCAGTGCGATATACCAGTGCGATTTACCAGTGCACTTTACCAATGCGCTTTACCAATGCGATTTACCAGTGCGATTTACCATTGCGATTTACCATTGCGATTTACCAGTGCGATTGAACAGTGATATTTATCAGTGGGATTTATCAGTGCGATTTAACAGTGGGATTTATCAGTGTGATTTAAACAGTGCGATTTAACAGAGTGATTTAACAGTGCGATTTAACACTGTGATTTATCAGTGCGGTTTATCAGAGCGGTTTAACAGTGCGGTTTAACAGTGCGGTTTAACAGTGCGGTTTAACAGTGCGGTTTAACAGTGGGATTTATCAGTGCGATTTAAACAGTGCGATTTAAACAGTGCGATTTAGCAGAGCGATTTAACAGTGCGATTTAAACAGTGCGATTTAAACAGTGCGGTTTATCAGTGCGGTTTATCAGTGCGGTTTATCAGTGCGGTTTAACAGTGCGGTTTAACAGTGCGGTTTAACAGTGCGGTTTAACAGTGCGGTTTAACAGTGCGATTTACCAGTGTGATTTACCACCGGGCTGACAACCTGCCTGACAACTTGGCTGACCAGTCACTGACCAGAGGCTGACCACTAGTCATCCAGCTGACACAATTTCAACAATGGTAAGTTAAACAATTTTCTTTTTAATTGTGAGGGTTGTCCGCTTTATAGCACAGGGTGGGCCAAGGGTTCTACAATGCTTTTGTTGATTACCCTTGGCCCTCCTACAACAATGTTCTCCGTCAACTGTTAATTCAACGTACACCGTCGTTTATTATTTCTGATATAGTAAATGAAATTTCCGTCGGAACTTTCAGTCTTCTCAAAATGCATATTTCTGATTTAAAATTGGTATTCCTCCGATCGGATGTCCCTCAGGGGCTCACTCACGGATAGGGAAACCGTGAGTGAGTACGGGGTGTCGCGACCCCGGGGCTACCCGAAGCGCCTATAGGCCGCACGCGTGTGCGGGGTTAGTTTGGCTCTCGTGAGCTGGTTAGATTCGCACTCGTTTGTTATATATGCAGGCCGTACTCGTGTACGGGGTTTATAGTTTATAGTTGCATCTCATCGCATTTTGCCTCATCGTCGTCGTCTGTATTTCTCGTTTTAAATTGGTATTCCTCCGGTCGGAGGTCCCTCAGGGGCTCACTCACGGACTGTCTCTCTGTCCGTGAGTGAGTACGGGGTGTCGCGTCCCTGGGGCCCCGATGCGCTTGTTGCCCGCAACTCGGGTTCGGGGTTAGCTTGGCTCTTGTGAGCTGGTGGGTTAGCCTTGAACTCGTAGGTGCGGGAATTTGTTTTATTTATTGTGTCTAATAATTATTTTAGTTTGTTTCAGCTTTTAGGTTTCCATCAAGGACGAGGACATCAAGGACCAGGACCAGGACATCGAGGAAGACCGCCGCGTAGTTTTTTTTTAAAATATAGTTCGATTTGCCGAGCAATTATTTTCTTAGCGTCACCCCCGAACCAGAGCCTTCTGCTCTGGTTCATGTTTTGTTCTTTGCGAATCAAGGCCTTCTGCTTTGATTCTTCCCTCGTTTTTCGATTTAGATTTTTTGCCTCCATAATTGCTCGGCTCGGGTGCGTGCGTGCGTTAGTTATTAATGCGTTATTTTCAACGACGATAAATATGTCGAGTAATTATTGCCGTAACTTAACTTTCCTCGCCTCGTTTTTTTTCCTTCGACACAGCCTTCTGCTGTGTCGGACCTTGCTTGTATGTACCTGACCAGTTGGTACCGGTATTCGACGAAGATCCATTGAGAGTATGTGGTTGAGAGATAGTGTTCATTTCTGTATTCCACACTCTCTTTCGGTAATTCCACCCACGTTCACCGAAGGTGGCAGGTGGTTGCTTGAGAAGTGGGATACGGTTTGAACACGTCTCTTGGCCATTGCTCTTGGTGAGGACACGTCGGGTATCGTTACTGATTGGAGTTGGGCTGCAAGCATTGTACGCGTCGCGTCACCACCGAACCAGAGCCTTCTGCTCTGGTTCATGTTTTGTTCTTTGCGAATCAAGGCCTTCTGCTTTGATTCTTCCCTCGTTTTGCGCTTTAGATTTTTTGCCCCAATAATTGCTCGGCTCGGGTGCGTGCGTGCGTTAGTTATTAATGCGTTATTTTCAACGACGATAAATATGTCGAGTAATTATTGCCGTAACTTCACTTTCCTCGCCTCGTTTTTTTTCCTTCGACACAGCCTTCTGCTGTGTCGGACCTTGCTTGTATGTACCTGACCAGTTCGTACCGGTATTCGACGAAGATCCATTGAGAGTATGTGGTTGAGAGATAGTGTTCATTTCTGTATTCCACACTCTCTTTCGGTAATTCCACCCACGTTCACCGAAGGTGGCAGGTGGTTGCTTGAGAAGTGGGATACGGTTTGAACACGTCTCTTGGCCATTGCTCTTGGTGAGGACACGTCGGGTATCGTTACTGATTGGAGTTGGGCTGCAAGCATTGTACGCGTCGCGTCACCCTCGAATGAGAGCCCTCTGCTCTGGTTCGCACTTGATTCTCTCTTTGAAAGAATCAGGGCCTTCTGCTCTGATTCGCCTTAAGTCCCCCGTGGATCGGAGACTTCTTCTCCGATTCACACCTTTTGCTCCGCAATAATTACTCGACTTTTTGCGTTAATATAAGTTCCTCGTAGTTAGGAAAGGGAGCCAGAAGGAATATTGAATTCGTTCCGACTCCCTTTCCGGGTCTCTTGCGCAGCAACCTCCTCGTGGTGAGACCTGGGCAATCGGTATTATCCTCTATTTGTAAGAACTTCTAGTATCTTACAAATAGTGGATAATATCGAGCTAATAGCTGCACACTTAGAATTTCCGATAACATTGTATTGCAGAATTTAAGATTTGCTAAATATAAAAATTTGTGTATTGGAAGATTGTCAATAAAGATCTTGAAAATCAATTTCAATGACTATTTCAAATATATTTCCATTTTGCAGTATCACCTTCCCTCAAAACAAAATCTATTATTCAAGCTGGTTCATTTGATTCTTCTGTCTACTATTGTTCTGTCACTTTTCGCAAGTGCTCCTATACAAAGTACCACCGGTATAGTTTTATTGAATATTTGCGGGACTAAATCCATTTACCTAGTTTTTTGAGCAAACGTTCTATTTAGATAGAGAGCGCGGAATCACCGACGAGTATCTCGTCGGTTGTGGAACTTTTAGTGACGTGGTATTTCAGATCACTGTAAGTTCCACGTTATCCCCGCGCCCGGTCGCGCCCGGTTACTGGTCTCGCTGAATAGCACAGGGGCTGGCGGTCTTTAATAGTAACTCGTCGGTGCTGGTAGTCTTTAATAGTATCTCGTCGGTGCCGCCAGCACCGGCGAGCGTGGGCACCGACGAGATACTCGTCGGTGCTCTGGTTTTTTGAACAGTCGGTATTTCAGAACGTGAGACACGAAGTCCCATAAGATGATAGGTCTATATATTCTATATCTCGTCGGTGATTGTAATTTAGTAGTTTTTTGAAGTTATTTTCATAATGTACGATTTGCACATTTGAATTACGAATATGAAATGTGTTGATAGGGCTTTCGCTTCTGGTATTTTATGATATATGCATAGAATGTCGCCCGCAGGAGAGACGAAGACAGAGATTACGAAATGGCTGGATTTTTCGATGCGGCTACTCGGGTTTCATTTAGCGAGGAAGCAATATTTCCTGATGCTCTTTGCGTTGAAATGTTCTCTGAATTATTGCGGTGTCCCGTACAGAGCCCTTTTTTGCAAAAAGTGTACAGAAAAAAATATCTTCTATAAAAAAGGAAGCTATATTGTTATCTAGATTATCTACTATCTAGATTTTCAAGATTATCTATTATCTAGATTATCTAGATTAAATGTCCCTGGCGTATACAGTGTCGCCAGGTCGAGAAAATCGAGGGGAATACAGGTACCCCCTCTCTGATGGCCAGAGTCGTAATATGTGACACGTTGCGCGTGCGCGACGGGGATTGAGTGGGACATGGTGCTGGAATGGGATAGTGGAAGGGGAAAAGTAGGGGAGTAAATGAGTCCAGATTTGGACTCAACTGGCGACACTGGGCGTATATATGTCCCTGACGTATAAATGTCCCTGACGTATAAATGTCCCTGACGTATAAATGTCCCTGACGTATAAATGTCCCTGGCGTATCGTCGTGTGTCGTGTATCGTGTATCGTCGTGTATCGTCGTGTATCGTGTATCGTGTATCGCGTATCGTCGTGTATCGTGTAGTATCGTCGTGTATCGTGTATCGTGTATCGTGTATCGTCGTGTATCGTCGTGTATCGTCGTGTATCGTCGTGTATCGTGTATCGTCGTGTATCTTCGTGTATCGTCGTGTATCGTGTATCGTGTATCGTGTAGTATCGTCGTGTATTGTGTATCGTGTATCGTCGTGTATCGTCGTGTATCGTCGTGTATCGTCGTGTATCGTGTATCGTGTATCGTCGTGTATCGTGTATCGTCGTGTATCGTCGTGTATCGTGTATCGACGTGTATCGTCGTGTATCGTGTATCGTGTATCGTGTATCGTCGTGTATCGTCGTGTATCGTCGTGTATCGTGTATCGTCGTGTATCGTCGTGTATCGTGTATCGTGTATCGTCGTGTATCGTCGTGTATCGTGTATCGTGTATCGTGTATCGTGTATCGTAGTGTATCGTGTATCGTGTATCGTCGTGTATCGTCGTGTATCGTGTATCGTCGTGTATCGTGTATCGTGTATCGTGTATCGTCGTGTATCGTCGTGTATCGTCGTGTATCGTGTATCGTCGTGTATCGTGTATCGTGTATCGTCGTGTATCGTCGTGTATCGTCGTGTATCGTCGTGTATCGTGTATCGTCGTGTATCGTGTATCGTGTATCGTCGTGTATCGTGTATCGTCGTGTATCGTGTATCGTGTATCGTCGTGTATCGTCGTGTATCGTCGTGTATCGTGTATCGTGTATCATCGTGTATCGTCGTGTATCGTCGTGTATCGTCGTGTATCGTGTAGTATCGTCGTGTATCGTGTATCGTGTATCGTGTATCGTGTATCGTCGTGTATCGTCGTGTATCGTGTATCGTGTATCGTCGTGTATCGTGTATCGTCGTGTATCGTGTATCGTGTATCGTCGTGTATCGTCGTGTATCGTGTATCGTGTATCGTGTATCGTGTATCGTGTATCGTGTATCGTAGTGTATCGTGTATCGTGTATCGTGTATCGTGTATCGTGTATCGTCGTGTATCGTCGTGTATCGTCGTGTATCGTCGTGTATCGTCGTGTATCGTCGTGTATCGTGTATCGTCGTGTATCTTCGTGTATCGTCGTGTATCGTGTAGTATCGTCGTGTATCGTGTATCGTGTATCGTCGTGTATCGTCGTGTATCGTGTATCGTGTATCGTCGTGTATCGTCGTGTATCGTCGTGTATCGTGTATCGTCGTGTATCGTGTATCGTGTATCGTGTATCGTCGTGTATCGTCGTGTATCGTCGTGTATCGTCGTGTATCGTGTATCGTGTATCGTGTATCGTCGTGTATCGTCGTGTATCGTCGTGTATCGTCGTGTATCGTCGTGTATCGTCGTGTATCGTCGTGTATCGTCGTGTATCGTGTATCGTGTATCGTGTATCGTGTATCGTAGTGTATCGTGTATCGTGTATCGTGTATCGTGTATCGTGTATCGTAGTGTATCGTGTATCGTGTATCGTGTATCGTGTATCGTGTATCGTGTATCGTCGTGTATCGTCGTGTATCGTCGTGTATCGTCGTGTATCGTCGTGTATCGTGTATCGTCGTGTATCTTCGTGTATCGTCGTGTATCGTGTAGTATCGTCGTGTATCGTGTATCGTGTATCGTGTATCGTGTATCGTCGTGTATCGTCGTGTATCGTGTATCGTGTATCGTCGTGTATCGTCGTGTATCGTCGTGTATCGTGTATCGTCGTGTATCGTGTATCGTGTATCGTGTATCGTCGTGTATCTTCGTGTATCGTCGTGTATCGTCGTGTATCGTCGTGTATCGTCGTGTATCGTGTATCGTGTATCGTGTATCGTGTATCGTAGTGTATCGTGTATCGTGTATCGTGTATCGTGTATCGTGTATCGTAGTGTATCGTGTATCGTGTATCGTGTATCGTGTATCGTGTATCGTGTATCGTCGTGTATCGTCGTGTATCGTCGTGTATCGTCGTGTATCGTCGTGTATCGTCGTGTATCGTCGTGTATCGTGTATCGTCGTGTATCTTCGTGTATCGTCGTGTATCGTGTAGTATCGTCGTGTATCGTGTATCGTGTATCGTGTATCGTGTATCGTCGTGTATCGTCGTGTATCGTGTATCGTGTATCGTCGTGTATCGTCGTGTATCGTCGTGTATCGTGTATCGTCGTGTATCGTGTATCGTGTATCGTCGTGTATCGTCGTGTATCGTCGTGTATCGTGTATCGTCGTGTATCGTGTATCGTGTATCGTGTATCGTCGTGTATCGTCGTGTATCGTCGTGTATCGTCGTGTATCGTGTATCGTGTATCGTGTATCGTCGTGTATCGTCGTGTATCGTCGTGTATCGTCGTGTATCGTCGTGTATCGTCGTGTATCGTGTATCGTCGTGTATCGTCGTGTATCGTGTATCGTCGTGTATCGTGTATCGTGTATCGTGTATCGTGTATCGTGTATCGTGTATCGTCGTGTATCGTGTATCGTGTATCGTGTATCGTGTATCGTGTATCATCGTGTATCGTCGTGTATCGTCGTGTATCGTCGTGTATCGTCGTGTATCGTGTATCGTGTATCGTAGTGTATCGTGTATCGTGTATCGTCGTGTATCGTCGTGTATCGTCGTGTATCGTCGTGTATCGTGTAGATCAGGGACATTTATAGATCAGGGACATTTATAGATCAGGGACATTTATAGATCAGGGACATTTATGGATCAGGGTCATTTATGGATCAGGGACATTTATAGATCAGGGACATTTATAGATCAGGGACATTTATAGATCAAGGACATTTATAGATTAGAGACATTTATAGATCAGGGACATTTATAGATCAGGGACATTTATAGATTAGGGACATTTATAGATCAGGGACATTTATAGATCAGGGACATTTATAGATCAGGCACATTTATAGATTAGGGACATTTATAGGTCAGGCACATTTATAGATCAGGGACATTTATAGATCAGGGACATTTATAGATTAGGGACATTTATCGGTCAGGCACATTTATAGATTAGGGACATTTATAGATCAGGGATATTTATAGATCAGGGACATTTATAGATCAGGGACATTTATAGATCAGGGACATTTATAGATCAGGGACATTTATAGATTAGGGACATTTATAGATCAGGGACATTTATAGATTAGGGACATTTATAGATTAGGGACATTTATAGATTAGGGACATTTATAGATCAGGGACATTTATAGATCAGGGACATTTATAGATTAGGGACATTTATCGGTCAGGCACATTTATAGATTAGGGACATTTATAGATCAGGGATATTTATAGATCAGGGACATTTATAGATCAGGGACATTTATAGATCAGGGACATTTATAGATCAGGGACATTTATAGATTAGGGACATTTATAGATCAGGGACATTTATAGATTAGGGACATTTATAGATTAGGGACATTTATAGATTAGGGACATTTATAGATCAGGGACATTTATAGATCAGGGACATTTATAGATTAGAGTCATTTATAGACCAGAGACATTTATAGATCAGGGCCATTTACAGATTAGGGACATTTATAGATTAGGGACATTTATAGATCAGGGACATTTATAGATCAGGGACATTTATAGATCAGTGACATTTATAGATTAGGGACATTTATAGATCAGGGACATTTATAGATCAGGGTCATTTATAGATTAGAGACATTTATAGATCAGGGACATTTATAGATCAGGGACATTTATAGATCAGGGACATTTATAGATCAGGGACATTTATAGATCAGGGACATTTATAGATCAGGGACATTTATAGATCAGGGACATTTATAGATCAGGGACATTTATAGATTAGAGACATTTATAGATCAGGGACATTTATAGATCAGGGACATTTATAGATTAGGGACATTTATAGATCAGGGACATTTATAGATCAGGGACATTTATAGATGAGGGACATTTATAGATCAGGGACATTTATAGATCAGGGACATTTATAGATCAGGGACATTTATAGATCAGGGACATTTATAGATCAGGGACATTTATAGATCAGGGACATTTATAGATCAGGGACATTTATAGATTAGAGACATTTATAGATCAGGGACATTTATAGATCAGGGACATTTATAGATCAGGGACATTTATAGATCAGGGACATTTATAGATCAGGGACATTTATAGATCAGGGACAATTATAGATCAGGGACATTTATAGATCAGGGACATTTATAGATCAGGGACATTTATAGATCAGGGACATTTATAGATCAGGGACATTTATAGATCAGGGACATTTATAGATCAGGGACATTTATAGATCAGGGACATTTATAGATCAGGGACATTTATAGATCAGGGACATTTATAGATCAGGGACATTTATAGATTAGAGACATTTATAGATCAGGGACATTTATAGATCAGGGACATTTATAGATCAGGGACATTTATAGATTAGGGACATTTATAGATCAGGGACATTTATAGATCAGGGACAATTATAGATTAGGGACATTTATAGATCAGGGACACTTATAGATCAGGGACATTTATAGATCAGGGACATTTATAGATTAGGGACATTTATAGATTAGGGACATTTATAGGTCAGGGACATTTATACGTCAGGGACATTTAATCTAGATAATCTAGATAATAGATAATCTAGATAGTAGATAATCTAGATAATCTAGATAATAGATAATCTAGATAATCTAGATAATCTAGATAATAGATAATCTAGATAATAGATAATCTAGATAATCTAGATAATAGATAATCTAGATAATCTAGATAATCTAGATAATCTAGATAATCTAGATAATCTAGATAATCTAGATAATCTAGATAATCTAGATAATCTAGATAATAGATAATCTAGATAATAGATAAACTAGATAATCTAGATAATAGATAATCTAGATAATAGATAATCTAGATAATCTAGATAGTAGATAATCTAGATAATCTAGATAATAGATAATCTAGATAATCTAGATAATCTAGATAATAGATAATCTAGATAATAGATAATCTAGATAATCTAGATAATAGATAATCTAGATAATAGATAATCCAGATAATCTAGATAATAGATAATCTAGATAATCTAGATTATCTAGATAATAGATAATCTAGATAATCTAGATAATCTAGATAATAGATAATCTAGATAATAGATAATCTAGATAATCTAGATAATCTAGATAATAGATAATCTAGATAATAGATAAACTAGATAATCTAGATAATAGATAATCTAGATAATAGATAATCTAGATAATCTAGATAGTAGATAATCTAGATAATCTAGATAATAGATAATCTAGATAATCTAGATAATCTAGATAATCTAGATAATCTAGATAGATAATAGATAATCTAGATAATCTAGATAATCTAGATAATCTAGATGATCTAGATAATAGATAATCTAGATAATAGATAATCTAGATAATCTAGATAATCTAGATAATCTAGATAATAGATAATCTAGATAATAGATAAACTAGATAATCTAGATAATAGATAATCTAGATAATAGATAATCTAGATAATCTAGATAGTAGATAATCTAGATAATCTAGATAATAGATAATCTAGATAATCTAGATAATCTAGATAATAGATAATCTATATAATAGATAATCTAGATAATCTAGATAATAGATAATCTAGATAATAGATAATCCAGATAATCTAGATAATAGATAATCTAGATAATCTAGATTATCTAGATAATAGATAATCTAGATAATAGATAATCTAGATAATAGATAATCTAGATAATAGATAATCTAGATAATAGATAATCTAGATGATCTAGATAATAGATAATCTAGATAATAGATAATCTAGATAATCTAGATAATCTAGATAATAGATAATCTAGATAATAGATAAACTAGATAATCTAGATAATAGATAATCTAGATAATAGATAATCTAGATAATCTAGATAATCTAGATAATCTAGATAATAGATAATCTAGATAATAGATAATCTAGATAATAGATAATCTAGATAATAGATAATCTAGATAATCTAGATAATAGATAATCTAGATAATAGATAATCCAGATAATCTAGATAATAGATAATCTAGATAATCTAGATTATCTAGATAATAGATAATCTAGATAATAGATAATCTAGATAATAGATAATCTAGATAATAGATAATCTAGATAATCTAGATAATCTAGACAATAGATAATCTAGATAATAGATAATCTAGATAATCTAGATAATAGATAATCTAGATAATAGATAATCTAGATAATCTAGATAATCTAGATAATCTAGATAATAGATAATCTAGATAATAGATAAACTAGATAATCTAGATAATAGATAATCTAGATAATCTAGATAATCTAGATAATCTAGATATTCTAGATAATCTAGATAATAGATAATCTAGATAATCTAGATAATAGATAATCTAGATAATCTAGATAATAGATAATCTAGATAATCTAGATAATCTAGATAATAGATAATCTAGATAATCTAGATAATCTAGATAATAGATAATCTAGATAATAGATAATCTAGATAATCTTGATAATCTAGATAATAGATAATCTAGATAATAGATAATCTAGATAATCTAGATAATCTAGATAATCTAGATAATAGATAATCTAGATAATCTAGATAATCTAGATAATCTAGATAATCTAGATAATCTAGATAATAGATATTCTAGATAATCTAGATAATAGATAATCTAGATAATAGATAGTCTAGATAATCTAGAAAATCTATTATATTTATACGCCAGTGACATTTACACGCCAGGGACGATACACGATACACGATACACGACGATACACGACGATACACGATACACGATACACGACGATACACGACGATACACGATACACGACGATACACGACGACACACGACGATACACGATACACGATACACGATACACGACAATACACGACGATACACGACGATACATGATACACGACGATACACGACGATACACGATACACGATACACGACACACGATACACGACGATACACGACGATACACGATACACGATACACGACGATACACGACGATACACGATACACGACGATACACGATACACGGTACACGACGATACACGATACACGACGATACACGACGATACACGATACACGATACACGACGATACACGACGATACACGACGATTCACGTCGATACACGATACACGATACACGACGATACACGACGATACACGACGATACACGACGATACACGACACACGACGATACACGATACACGATACACGATACACGACAATACACGACGATACACGACGATACATGATACACGACGATACACGACGATACACGATACACGATACACGACACACGATACACGACGATACACGACGATACACGATACACGATACACGACGATACACGACGATACACGATACACGACGATACACGATACACGGTACACGACGATACACGATACACGACGATACACGACGATACACGATACACGATACACGACGATACACGACGATACACGACGATTCACGTCGATACACGATACACGATACACGACGATACACGACGATACACGACGATACACGACGATACACGATACACGATACACGATACACGATACACGAGAGCCCCGGGGGGTGACTGCTTATCGAGAGAGCCCCGGGGGTGAATGGTTATCGAGAGCCCCGGGGGGTGACTGCTTATCGAGAGAGCCCCGGGGGTGACTGGTTATCGAGAGCCCCGGGGGGTGACTGCTTATCGAGAGAGCCCCGGGGGTGACTGCTTATCGAGAGCCCCGGGGGGTGACTGCTTATCGAGAGAGCCCCGGGGGTGACTGGTTATCGAGAGCCCCGGGGGGTGACTGCTTATCGAGAGAGCCCCGGGGGTGACTGCTTATCGAGAGCCCCGGGGGGTGACTGCTTATCGAGAGCCCCGGGGGGTGACTGCTTATCGAGAGAGCCCCGGGGGTGACTGCTTATCGAGAGCCCCGGGGGGTGACTGCTTATCGAGAGAGCCCCGGGGGTGACTGCTTATCGAGAGCCCCGGGGGGTGACTGCTTATCGAGAGAGCCCCGGGGGTGACTGGTTATCGAGAGCCCCGGGGGGTGACTGCTTATCGAGAGAGCCCCGGGGGTGACTGCTTATCGAGAGAGCCCCGGGGGTGACTGCTTATCGAGAGCCCCGGGGGGTGACTGCTTATCGAGAGCCCCGGGGGGTGACTGCTTATCGAGAGAGCCCCGGGGGTGACTGCTTATCGAGAGCCCCGGGGGGTGACTGCTTATCGAGAGAGCCCCGGGGGTGACTGCTTATCGAGAGCCCCGGGGGGTGACTGCTTATCGAGAGAGCCCCGGGGGTGACTGCTTATCGAGAGCCCCGGGGGGTGACTGCTTATCGAGAGAGCCCCGGGGGTGACTGGTTATCGAGAGCCCCGGGGGGTGACTGCTTATCGAGAGCCCCGGGGTGTGACTGGTTATCGAGAGCCCCGGGGGGTCATTACAATGTAACACCAATATTTAATCTTCTTTATTTTTCATTATTTTTTTATGGAACTTTCAACAACATATCCCTGGCATTTTTCTAATGCAAAATGATACCAAACACGATATAATTTCAGTGGTTTAATCGACGATGAAAATCCATTACTTTTTGGTAAGAAATAAAATTAAGTAAATCTTAAATAAATCTTAAGTAGTTACTTAAACCGGTTAAAAAACTACAAAAATTGTGTCTTTGAAAATTACATAATTTAAGAGTTACGACTGTTTTCCCCGGTTTGATCACCGATCCACTCGTCACGCATCCTACATATTAATTCATCCACGTAATTCTTTATCGAACTCTTTATTATTCGGAATGTCAATAAGTAAGCTATGTCAAATAAAAGTTATTCCATTTTTCTGGATATGTATCTGTTTCCACAGATCGCAATTATGTATAAAGAAAGTGTAAGGAAATAATGTTCATTTATGAAATATTTTTTAATTAGAAATTCAGGTATCTGATATGAAATTTGAAGTAGGAATTCTAAATTTTCCTAAAATTATGCTTTAATACTTTCTCACGTACAATATTTCTATAAATTTTTTGTTCTGATATTAGTTTTAAAACATCGTCTGAAATATGGCGGAGAATGTAACATTTGATTATAATCGATATGGTTTCGTGATGATTCGCCTTCTCACCAACGCGTCGCGACGAGAATCTCCTCAGTGGTCTACTACATCGACGAAATGCCGTCGGTGGCCTTCTGTTTCTCACTCCAGTCAGAATCTATCCTAGAGGGCGTAAGAGAACACCGAAATATTTGCGTCTCACCAACTCCCGTAAGGCTGGCAGTCTTTAATAGTATCTCGTCGGTGCCTGTGCTATTCAGCGAGGCCAGTAACCGGGCGCGACCGGGCGCGGGGATAACGTGGAACTTACAGTGATCTGATATACCACATAGCTAAAAGATCCACCACCGACGAGATACTCGTCGGTGATTCCGCGCTCTCTACCTAAATAGAACGTTTGCTCAAAAAACTACGCAAGACTGCGTCAGTAGCGTAGGTAAATGGATTTAGTTCCGCAAATATTCAATAAAACTAGACGGGTGGTACTTTGTATAGGAGCACTTGTGAAAAGTGACAGAACAATAGTAGTTCGAAGTAATCTTATTCGCGTTAATTCAAAAATCAAATGACCCAGCTTGTATAATAGATTTTGTTTTGAGGGAAGGTGATACTGCAAAATGGAAATATATTTGAAATAGTCATTGAAATTGATTTTCAAGATCTTTATTGACAATCTTCCAATACACAAATTTTTATATTCAGCAAATCTTAAATTCAGCAATACAATGTTATCGGAAATTCTAAATGTGCAGCTATTAGCTCGATATTATCCACTATTTGTAAGATACTAGAAGTTCTTACAAGTAGAGGATAATACCGATTGCCCAGGTCTCACCACGAGGAGGTTGCTGCACAAGAGACCCGGAAAGGGAGTCAGAACGAATTTAATATTCCTTCTGGCTCCCTTTCCTAACAACGGCGAACTTATACTAACGCAGTATGTCGAGTAATTATTGCGGAGCAAAAGGTGTGAATCGGAGAAGAAGTCTCCGATCCACGGAGGATAAAAGGTGAATCAGGCAGAAGGCTCTGATTCTTTCAAAGAGAGAAACAAGTGCGAACCAGAGCAGAGGGCTCTGGTTCGAGGGTGACGCGACGCGTTCAATGCTTGCAGCCCAACTCCAGCCAGCACCGATACCCGACGTGTCCCCACCAAGAGCGATGGCCAAGAGACGTGTTCAAACGATATCCCATTTACTCCTAAAACCACCTGCCACCAAACAACGAAACGTTGAGGTGGCTCGGGTGGTATTACAAAAGAGAGGATTTTTCACTTAACAGTGTAACACGATGAACACTGCCTCTCAACCACCCACTCTCAATGTATCCACGCCGAATACCGGTACCAACCGGTCTGGTACATACAAGCAAGGTCCGACACAGCAGAGGGCTGTGTCGGAGTCAAAAAAACGAGCCGAGCAAAGTGAAGTTACGGCAATAATTACTCGACATATTTACAACGATGATATACAATCTTAATAATTAACGCACGCACGCAAATCGAGCAATTATTGTCAGCAAATAAACTAAGTCGCACAAGAGGGAAGAATCAAAGCAGAAGGCTTTGATTGGCAAAGAAGAAACATGAACCAGAGCAGAAGGCTCTGGTTCGGGGGTGATGCTAAGACAATAATTGCTCAGCAAATATAATTAACTTAAAAATACGCCGCAGTCTTCGTTGGTGTGTCCTCTTCATTCGATGTATCCTCTTCGTTCGATGTATGTTCTTCGATCGATGTATCCTCTTCGTTCGATGTATGTTCTTCGATCGATGTATCCTCTTCGTTCGATGTATGTTCTTCGATCGATGTATCCTCTTCGTTCGATGTATGTTCTTCGATCGATGTATCCTCTTCGTTCGATGTATGTTCGTCGACGTTAGAAATAAAAATGACGATGATTAAGATGCGACGGGATGAAACTATGAACCCCGTACACGAGTACGGCCTACATACCTCGCACACGAGTGCAAATCTAACCAGCTCTCAAGAGCCAAATTAACCCCGCATACCAAGAGGAACTTGTAAAAGTTCAGAACCAAATTTCAAGTAGAAATCGAGTAACAAAAATGACGATAATGAAGATTCGATGAGAAGCAACTATAAACCCCGTACACGATTACGGCCTACATACCTCGCACACGAGTGCGAATCTAACCAGCTCACGAGAGCCAACCTAAAGCCAGCTCACAAGAGCCAAATTAACCCCGCACACGAGTGCGGCCTATAGGCGCTTCGGGACCCCGGGGACGCGACACCCCGTACTCACTCACGGTTTCACTATCCGCGAGTGAGCCCCTGAGGGATATCCATTCGAAGGAATACCAATTTTAAATCAAAAATATACATTTTTAGAAGATTGAAAGTTCCGGTGGAAATTTCAATTAGGTTATGAGAAATAATAATCGACGGTGTTCGTTGTATTGACAGTTGACGGAGAAAATTGTTGAAGGTAGGCCAAGGGTAATCAACAGAAGCATGTTAGAACCCTTGGCCCACCCTGTGCTGTAAAGCACATAACACTCACAAATCAAAATAAAATTGTTGAGACTTACCATTGTTGAAAGTGGTGCAGGTGGAGTAGACTAGTCAGCAAGGCGAATAAACACTTGGCAGCCTCTGGTTACTCACTGATCAGCCAGGTGGTCAGTCACTGGTAAATTACGGGTCAGCCAGGTGGTCAATCACTCGTATATCCATCGTAAATCACTCGTATATCCATCGTAAATCACTCGTAAAACACTTGGAATTCACTTGGAATTCACTTGGAATTCACTTGGAATTCACTTGGAATTCACTTGGAGTTCACTTGGAGTTCACGTGGAATTCATTTGGAATTAATTTGGAATTCACTTGGAATTCATTTGGAATTCACTTGTAATTCACTTGTAATTCACTTGTAATTCACTTGTAATTCACTTGTAATTCACTTGTAATTCACTTGTAATTCACTTGTAATTCACTTGTAATTCATTTGTAATTCACTTGTAATTCACTTGTAATTCACTTGTAATTCACTTGTAATTCACTTGTAATTCACTTGTAATTCACTTGTAATTCACTTGTAATTCACTTGTAATTCACTTGTAATTCACTTGGAATTCACTTGGAATTCACTTGGAATTCACTTGCAATTCACTTGTAATTCACTTGTAATTCACTTGGAATTCACGTGGAATTCACTTGGAAATCAAGTACTGGTAAATCTCTGAACAGTCACTGGTCACTCCCAGGGCGGTCTCTGGTCAGGCTCTGGTCCTCCCCAGGTCCTCTCTTGGTCCCGGCGCCCGAGCGCTCCTGCCGGAATCCCTGGCCCGTCTGACTGACTGAGCGCACTCGCCGAGTTCAGGCGCGCGCACCTTTGTAGCGATGCGCAACTTCCCCCGCTCCATCTAATATCGATCGATTTCGATCGTCGTGATAGTAATTATTGATAAATTTATTATTTCTGTCTGTTTAATGTTTATAACAATTCCTTTTGCCATCGATGTCGACAAGCACTCCCTTGACCACCTTGCCATATAATTTTTTAGTAAAAGTAGGTAATAGAACTCGAGGTATAGAATAACTTTTAAACCATGAGCATTCGTACGCATTAATTTATTCAACACAATACACTGACAAATTTATTATTTCGAACTGGTTAATATTTACAATAATTCCTTTTACCAACGATGTCGACAAGCACTCCCTTGACATTTTTTCCATGTAATTTTTACAGTAAAGTCTTGATCTAACTCTTGATCTTACTCCGTTTTTCAACATACTTCTGTTCCCACACATCGATTTTTGGAACAATTATGTATAAAAACAAGTGAAGGAAATAATGCTCGTTTATGAAATATTTTTATATTAAAAATTGAGGTATCTCATATGAAATTTGAAGTATTACGTACAATATTTCTTGGAATTTTTTGTCCTTGATATTAGTTTTGATTTTAATATTTTAGAAATCAACGCCAAAATATTGTCTGAAATATTTGAATACTTTCGTCGGAGAATGTAACATTTCATGATAACCGATATGGTTCCGTGATGATTCACCTTTTCACCGACAAGAATCTCCTCAGTGGTCTTGTACACCGACGAGATGCCGTCGGTGGCTTTCCGTTTCTTACTCCGACGGCAATATATCCTAGAGGGCGTAAGAGAACGGCAAAATTTGTTTGACGACACGATGTCCCGTAAGGCTGGCAGTCTTTAACAGTATCTCGTCGGTGTCTGTACCACCGAGTCTGTGCCGTCCTTAGACCATATATACTTATAGACCCGGCATAGGTATAGTATGTGCATACAATGCCGTGTTCCAAGATTAAAAATTATCTGGTGCCCACAAGTCACGGAACGAGATAATTCAAAATGGAGGATAGTGCAGGATAGTGTATGAGACGAAGCACCTGGCTGTTGCGGTAGAAGCGAGATACACAAATATATTTGTTCAATTTTTAGTAAAAATTTGGGAAAATGGTGCAAACTTGTTGCATAACAAATTGTAAGCACCGAAAAAATCGTGATACAAATAATATATCTTTTCACAAGTAAGTATTTTATACTTAATATCGCATAACCTATAACAAGTAGAATGCAATGTATATCTCGGACGAAATTCTTTGTAGTAAATGCAAACAAATTTATTTATAGATTTCCGAAAATTCCACAGTTAAATAAAATAAGTTGTGAAGAAGTAAATACAGATTTTATATTATCAACTTCTACATTAAAATTTAATTTAATTTAATAGTGTTAGCCATATTTAAAATAATAAGAGTAAAGTAAAAATGAACGAGTAATAAAATAAAATACATGTATATATGTATATTACAGTTACAATTTCCATAAATATTTATACAGAATGAGATGCGATGACGATTCCCCTTTCCCCTCTCCAACTTCAGCTTCGTGGTACTGCGATTTCTTAACATACTATAGCACTTTGCCCACATAAATCGTCTGCTAGCCGGTTTAATCTTGGAACATGGCAGACTTATCTGCACCGGGTCTATAGGTATATATGGTCTAAGTAAGGTGCCGTCGCTAAGCCACCGACGAGATTTATAGAAGCTAGTTACCGAATTAACCACTGTCGCCATCTGGTGGTAGCTTTTTGGAATGAACGGATATGCACTGTCGGTAAATTTGGCTACGAGTTTGAACGTTCTGCCACTACGTCAATTGGCGCTGTACGGAAGCCGTTGTTTAGTTCCTAAATCGACCACCACGGCGCTGTCATCACCATTAAAGGCGGTTCATTTTAACTAAAATCTTATACTGAATAAAAGAGAAGTGTATCTTCATGCAGCTCCCAATAGCTTCAGAGTCAGTTGAATATTAGGGATCTATGATAGAATCTTAGACAATATAGAATATTCAGTTCGTGCTAATACGCCTAAATCCGCAAACAATCTGTAACATGGGCGCCATATCGAAATGGTACGGGGGCTAACAGACAATCCTATAAAATGCAATGTCTGTACTGACCTTAAGTCTGTGTCTTAACTCTGTGGTTAGCTTTAGCTGTTCTATTTGCGTAGAGAACATAAGAAATCGAATGGTTTTTAGCGATGTCGGTATTTCAGATTGTGAGGCACAAAACCCCATATGGTGATTGGCCTGCTCCTATACCTCGTCTGTGATAGTAGCGGGCGTGTTAAGATTTTCTAGAATATCAATGAATGTTAATGAGTAGTTGAAAACCAACAACCGAAAAAGATGCATTCTGCATACCAATATTTTGTGCTTTTTAAATATAGATAAATAAAATTTCCATTTTGCAAAAGAGAAATAGAAATCAACAATTACTTATTCATCAAGGGTTAGTGTTTTAATAAAATTGTATGAAAGGGGTGAATGCAGGCCTCTGTGAACTTTACCTTCAAATACATGAGGACTCTATTAATCGATACGTTTTTCTGCCGATAACAAGTATACTTGTTTTCAGCTTTTCAAGATTCTTCTCTTGTCCAATTATATTGATTTATTATGACTACATGCTTCGCTGCACAAGTGACTTCAAAACATATTTTATGAACACAAGACACATTTTTCATCGATACTACTTTTTAAAAACATGTCAATGAAAAATAATGTTATCCATACTGTCAGTGATAAAGATGTATTTTCAATTGAAAGTTCAATGATTTCTGTTCTGAATAAATTTAAACATAGCAGAATCTCCTATAGAGTATTCGATGACATCCCACTTAATACCAAAGTTATTCGGAGTTGATCAAACAAATTATCAATTTTAAAAAAACATCATTTACTTTGTGTGTTCGAGACGACTTGACTGAAAGACTTACTTTGCCAATGAACTAATAATATAGAGCCAATTAGTTTTGCAACATGATTGGAATGCTTAGCTTTGAACATCTTGCAGAACCTTGACTCCTTGACTGCAGAATTCGTACATTTCATTTGATCAGGATTATTTTCCTTACATAAGACCTTTTTCATTTTGCCCATATGAAATCGAGTGTATTTACTCGTACCACGCTTGAACGTTCAGCTATTTATTAAATACAAAGTCATTTCGTAATGTAAGAATTGTTTTGAATTATAGTGTACATAGTAATATTTAATGGAGCCTCAGAGTGTACATTTTAGTACAAAGGGTTGAATTAATTGGTGCAATACGAAGTATTTTATCTTCTTGTTCCAGCTCTATCATCTTCGTCGCTTACTATTGTCAATTTGCAGCATTCCCCAATGATTCCGGAAAAGTAGTACACATTATTCCATAACAATTTATTGTTTCTCACCGATGCGAATAATCTTATTCTAATCTTGTTTCATCTTATCACAGTTGCTCATTTTCACTTTACAAATTCCGTTGTTTACCCATCGCATGAATTATAACCTTCATACGTTCCTCAGGGTGAAAATTACTCCATTTATATGTTTTACATATTGGAAAAAGATTGATTTCTTCCTGTCTGATATGAAGCATAATTTGTTGATTGAAAATGTAAAGCAAAAGTGGACGAGATATTATCCTAGAATCATTTAACTATTACCGAAGAGCGTGCTACGGGTAACCTGATTACGTCAGTTTGACACCAAGGGACAAATTAAATTGAAAAAAATCCGGGACGAACGAGGTTCAAACTAGTATTACAGAATCCATCAACTAGTAAGAAAGAAAATGATCCTTTAGAAGGCATCTCGGTATCCTCCATAAGTTCTTCCCCGTAAACCTTCTCTTTGAGCCAGTAGACTAGCAGAGACGGTATATACCTAGAACTAGCAATTCCTCAGAAGTGCCATTACCAAAGAAAGAGAAAATCAAATCAAGAGTAAAGGGGGTATAGAGGGACCGCGGAAAATATACGCTAACGTAAAACGAACTATCTCGCCTAAACTTCGGGGTTCCCTTATAAATATTTATACATGCCGCTACCTTAAAGTCGGCACGCTCACCGGAATCTCACCCCTACCCCTAGGTATTCAGCCCCTTGTTTTCCTGTCGATAGAGTGTGCGTGTGTGTTTCCTCCACGCACGTTGGTTGGTAACACAGATAGCATCGTAATGCCCTATTTTAACCAGAAACCTGCTGCAGGAAGATCCGAACGTTTCCGGAATAATCCCCGGGTCCTACGCAACCCCCAATCGGTTGTCTCTGTCTCGCGTTCTTCGACTACCATGCGGATATGTCCTGCTCGCTTTTTCTCTGTTATTTTTCTTCCTTTTCGCCGCGTCTTCCATTCACATGTAGCACACGTCTTTGTTTGGACCACTCGCGCATCCACCTTGCCGGAGAAGTATCGCGCAACCCTCTTGAAAAATCACGTCCGGCCATCGAGCCCAGGGGATGAAATTTTTAAACGGACGGCCTGTAGTGTTAATAAAGAATGGACACGGTGCAATTCGGCTGCATGACTTCCCGTTCTGTTTACTGATCGCTGTATTATACGCGGGTGCGACCATGCCAAGGTTCTTAAATCTTTCACGTGGCGAAGGATGAATAAATCGGATGCTACTTTGTCGAGGAAATATTCTGAATGCGCGGCGACTGCGAACGAATCGTTTGGAAAGTAAATGGTAATATGAAATATTGACGCGATAGAAGCGTGTTTTATTTATTCATGGCGCATTTATCAATGTTACCCCCCGGCTAAAAAATATCCCATCAAACATACCGAGCGTGTGTCATTAACTACTCGTATATCTGACGGAGAAAATATTTTCATTAACGGTGAAAGTAAGTGTAATCATGAAACTCGGCATGCATGAAAGGGAATATATTACTATTAAAACAAATACAATAATAATTATAAGGTACAAAATGAGGAAGTTTGACTACTTAAATTTTATAATAATTTTTACATGACGCTGGACAGTGTATTTATTTTTTATAGATATAATTTACTAGATAGTAAGGGAGCACTTATCATCCGATTAATATTTTCACGAACTGTTACCTTTTCTCTCTTGTAATATTCACAGATTGAACATTTTTGTTAGGGGTGTCAGGATTCTCAACGACAGTATTATATCAAATAGGAGCTTACAAGTATTCGACTTTCGTAAAAGTTTTGTTTAAATATCAAACAAATCAAGGGTTTAGAATTAACCCAAAACAAATTATTAATTTATGGTTTTAAGTGCGACTTCCTTTTTGACAATTAAGATTACTATTGAAAATTTGGTTAAAAAAGCGTTACCTATCAATCAGATATTTCTAAAATATTAAGTAGCCATAAATACTTAATGTCTTAAATTAACGGTTAAAATAATAAAATATAAATAATCTGTTTACCGAGTTAGACGAGTCTCAAGTCTATAAATTTTCTCGAATGCAATTGTTTTCAATTTTGTGTAATTGATGCAGTGTGAATGCTGAATATTAAAAAAAAAATCGAACAACGTTGTTAGTATATTTTTGGAATTATACAGAAGAGGCGGAATTGCACGATCAAATAACGAAATATTTTTATTTCTCTGCGGCGCGTTTTCTGTCGGACATCATTTGATACGATACGCCGTGTTGTATTACGATCCACCGAATAAAATCACTCCACTCGGCCGTACAATAAAACTACGCAATTTGCAAAACTCTAACGTTTCGATGCACTACGGGTCGCAAATTTCAGTCTGTAGAGAATTATTGTATTTTCCAGGACACGAGTGTAAAATGTATGGGGGGAACGAGCACCGTGTGAAATATGTGCAAAAGAGTTTCAATTTATTGCGTGGCACTGCTCTCTGGGTTACATTACATTATTTTTGCATGTTCCGATCGTAACTGAAAACATGTTTATAATAGCCACTCGTGTATACTACCCTCCAACTTTATAGTACTTGTATTCATTATTATTTTCAAATTGTTCACTAAATTTTGTGCAATCAGTAGAAATACGATATCCATAATTTGCGATACACACTCCTTCATTAATCGTGATACCGTGCCTCGTACTTTTTGCAGATGTGTTCGCATAAAATGATGAGTAGCGTAATTCGTAACGCAGGAGTCCAAATTTTTACATCTCTTTTTTTAAGCTTACTCTAACTTCCAAGCGAAGTTTATGCGGCTGTATATAGTTTATTTAATTTTTAAATTTTGGATAACATTTTTAATTTCGTAATGCCTATTTTACAAATATACTTACAAGATATACAAGATATATACTTACAACATATATTCAAGTTAGAAAAATTTTCTACACATACCTTTTCTATTGGTCACCATTGATGAGGTGAAAACAACCCTTAAAATTTGAGGTTCAGAACTCCTTTTTGAGATATCCTAGAAACTAAAAGGTGCAGAAAAGTACATTTCCTTTTGCAAACAACAATTTCGGAAAAGTTTAAGTAGTACCTTGAAAATTTTAATATTTCTGTAATTGTTCTTAATTTTTAATCTATTGCTATGTAAACTCGTATGCGTGTTTTATGATCCACAATAGGCAATACGAGCTGATGGATACTTTTTTGGTTTTTCTATTTCACAATAATTATTTTGTATAATTTTTTATCATCTCATGCAAAAGGAAGTA
The DNA here is from genome assembly GCA_916610255.1 of Lasioglossum lativentre. Lineage (NCBI taxonomy): Eukaryota > Metazoa > Arthropoda > Insecta > Hymenoptera > Halictidae > Lasioglossum > Lasioglossum lativentre. Next base: position 32,293,071 of record OU744355.1, on the reverse strand, counting down.
TTCAACTATAGATTCTAAAATTTGTTTATGCTTCTAAATTCCTCAATTAAGAACAAACAATTTAAACAAAAATTTATTGTGCTACAACTTCTAATTAATAATAATTTTCTCACACATTTCTTTACACTAGGTGCAAAAAATATCGTAAATGGGGTCTATTTTCTGCTTCGCATAAACGTGCTCTTCCTGAAGGCGTTTTCCACGACACCTCTGAATTTTTCAGGTCCCACTGATCTGATTTCGGCCGGAATATTGTCCTTGACTTGTTGGACTGTCTGAGGCTTGTTGAGGCAACGGTGTTGGTCAGCATTATTTATAAAGCTCTAGAACCTCGATACAGGAATGAAATTTTAATTAACGTGTTCGTTGGAGCACCGAACTTTTTCAAACTACTATGAACACCGTCCTCCGACACTCGGCTCTCCCATCCCTCTGTCCCCATCAACTTTCTATATTAAAGGCACGAAATTAATTTTGTCAAACCTATCCGATGGTTGCATTAATCTCTCCGCAAGGGCAAAAACTACTCCGCGGGCATCGAGTCGGCACAATCCCCGATTCACAATTAATCAATCTGCGGCGGCTAAACAACCCCCGGTGGCGCGGGTGACTTCAAAGACTGCTGACACCGTTCACGATAAATCATCGTCGGCTATCCGTGGCCGGGTCCCGGGCGTTTTACGATCGAGCAGATGCCGAAATATCGCGGCTGGCATAATAACAGGCTCTCGCGTTTATTTGCCGGCCTCGTATAAACACCGTGCCGCAGATTCGGTATCGTTTTCGACCGTTGTATCGGTTAATTGCCGGCATTACATTTATTCCGGTGAAAATATTCGAGCGACAGCATCGGACCGCGCCGCGCCGTTGCGATCCGAAATGCGCTTTTATACCTGTGTGTTTATACGTGTTTATGCGTGCCTGTACGCGTGTGTGCGCGGCTGTGTGTATCTGCCAGCCGCGCTCGTTCCACCACCCGGTCATTAACAACCCCCCGCCGAATGCTCATCTGAATGCCGTCAGTTATGCCCTCGTTTAATGATACTTACATTAACGGATGCGTGTTTATGATGTTGGACGCCGGTATGCTGACGCTACTGACGTGTGCCACGTGTGCATGATTGACTAACGTGTTAATTCCTATGCGAGACCGCACTGCCCCCCTCGGCCCCTATGGACTCGAATTTGTAAGTCTCCGGTCCGTACATATCCACCGCGTTTTTACGAACGCAAAACCGTTCTGCGAATACTCACAGTCGTAACAAGCTACGTTCGATTGCTACATTTTAAATACTGTGCGATCGCTACATTTTAAATACTGTGCGATTGCTACATTTTAAATACTGCGCGATTGCTACATTTTAAATACTGTGCGATTGCTACATTTTAAATACTGTACGATTCCTACATTTTAAATATTGTACGATTGATACATTTTAAATACTGTACGATTGATACATTTTAAATACTGTGCGATTGCTATATTTTAAATACTGCATGATTGCTACATTTTAAATACTGTGCGATTGCTACATTTTAAATAACTGTTGTAACTTCTTGAGAAAAAATTATACGGGAATCATTCTGGACTCATTTTGAACCGGTAGGGCTTCTACTTTCAGAGCCCTTAGTTAGTTTTTCGAAGACATCGCCGTATGTAAAACTGCATCAGACTGCATCTTATAGAGTGGGGGGAAGCAAAGATTCTATTTGCTTTTGAACATTTTTTGAAAAACGATTCTGCTGGGACTAAACAATTTTTTTACTATGATTAGTAAACTGTTTTAGTATGTAAATAATTTTTAAAACGTTAAAGTTTATATTTAACTGAAGATTGATAGAATGATTTCGAACGATTTTTACAAAAAATTATAAACAGATTTTACATTAATGCAGCTCCTCGTGATTTGTGAAACGTACTAATATTAATTTATTCTTCTTTATTTTTTCATGAAAGAAAGAAATTCCATTTTATTGCCAGTATCAGTGAATTAATCCAGAGAAATGTTTATTTAGATACAATTTCCAGGTGTTAAAGATTACACGATGATAAATAGCTCTCATGTACATACATATGCACGTATTTAATATGTAATGATAAACTTAACATAGTCTACGAATAATGAATGGCCTCAGCTCTATGGAATAGAACAAAGGGATGCTTGCACAACATGTTGACACTTTGTCCTTTGTAATTATCTACAAATTCTGGATTAATTACGTGTAGCAATCAATACCAGCAATTATTCAAAGTTAGAAACTTCGAAATTCTACTCCAATAGAAACTAGGAAATACAAATTATGGGTTGGCTTGTACGTGATTATCTTGAACATGATCAACTAAATCAGATTTATCGATCGAGGGCCAATTAAGGTACTTGTAACGTAACATCATACCAAATACCTTATTCATATGTACATAAATAAAATGTACTAACTAGACCACAGAAGACTTCATTAGCATCAGAAAATTAATTATAGCATAGTGCACTTTGTAATATTATCAATTGTAATGTAAAATATTTACTCGAATATATTCTTTATAACCAAATAATACATTTCGATTGCTATATTATATTATTTTCCTAGGAAACCAATAGATCACAATTGTAACTTTTACTTTCAGTTAAAATTATTTAATGACGCATTCAATACGATGAAAGTATAATTTTTTAGCAAGAATGTTAATTTTATTCATGTTTAATGTGCACTCCGAACTTTCAACTGTTGGGCAGTAAACCAAATTGTTTAAATAATTTTCATTGTTCTGCATTTACCTATACTAAGATCGTGATTCCTTTCTGAAAAAAATTAATCCTGTCCCTGTAAATTTTGAAAAATTCAGTACAGTTGTCAGACGTGGTGCACGTAAACCCTGAAGGGTTAATGATAAGTCTCAGGAACGCAGCACGGTGGCGTCACCGAGCGTCACACACGCAACTTAATGCACGGGTATCGCAAATTAGTCTTGTTATCCGTATCTCGTGGGCTTTCGATTAATTTAGTTGCTTTATCGTCGTCGATTGCTACAAAGGCGACGTTCCCCGGGCTAAGCCACCCACGTAGCATGCGTTTGACAGGATGTCAGCTAATCGCTTTCCTCGAATCGCGCCTTTAGTCTACCACGCCACTCACCTGTCTCTTCCGCGATCCTACGTGTTTCACGCGTGAACGGGCTTCAGCCCCCTCCCCCTCCCTCGTAAAAGGGTGAAGGGAACGCAGGATGAACAGAGTTCCAAGAGTCAAAATTCTTGGGAGCAACTGGTTATCTCGACTTAGACGCGTTGATTTTCAGTTAACAGCCGCGGGAACCAGTCATTCCTTATAAAGCGCACAGTACCTGCGAACAGGGGTGGTATACTGGCTACCATACCCAGACCTAACCCAGACCATGTTTCTATTTCTCGAGCACGAGTAACAATTTTACGTTGAAATTATTTCTAGGCCCCTCACTTTTAACCCTCGTCTGCATCTTGGATGAAAATTCGCCCACTTCTGTTCTGTTTTGGATGGTTCCCATTTGGGGCCCTAGCGAGGTGAAAATGCTTTAACGATTCACAAATTAATCATTGAACGACATTGAAACTGCCTACTCGTTAAAATCCACAAAGGCATTTCTAAAATCGTCCCTATGAAATTATCGAGTAGAACAGGTCAATGCCCTATCACTTTACAATCGGCTTACACAAATAATTTACTCGCGATCACTGCGGATCGTTATGCAAAATAAAAATATTCCATATGAATCGCAAGAAACTGGGGTGAAATAAAAATTGAATATCTTTCTTAATATATTTAATAGATTATAAATAATGTAATAGTACCTTTAAAGTCTACTAATGTTTTTGCTGCTTTAAATTACATCTACTCATTTTTATCATAATTGCATATAATCCGCAGTCTAGTGGTCACTATAAAATGGTTTCCATATATCCATTATGTCCAGAAATGTTGAATGAAACCCTCACAAGTGCAAGTATTCAGAAAAATGCGCATATGCAATATATATTACCGGAACCGCGCATAACTAATTCGCGTACACCTCTGTCGGTACGTACAGGTTGCCGCATTTTAGGCGGATTTTCAATTCTTAGTAACTAGAAAACGAAGCTGATATCGAAATTTTTATATTCTTTATTTTCGTGTTATATTGTCATGGAGAACCACCCCTTAAATTTTCTTCCACCTATAGTCGTTCACTCTGTATAATAACTGGAGTCGAAAAAATTATAAAATTGCACGAAATTCTTGGGTCTAGCGATGAAATGAAACAAAGTTTTCAAAATGCGATATTTAAGAAAGAACACTCCGATTTAAAAAAAAAACTTAGTTCACACTTCCCAATAATTCCGACTCGAATAGTGAGACGTTGAAGCCGCAGGAGCAAGCATATAGTTGCAACGAAGCCAGGTAGCAGAGGCGCCCACAAATTGCAGTGTCCAAAGGAACTGGCAAAAGGAGTAAAAAACGTCTTCTTCCACTTCGCCAAGAAATTTCCTACACAGTTGTTGATAAGTGTGAGCCGAGCGCAAAGGGACGGGGAACCGCAAAAGCAGCGCACAAGGTGGCAAACGAATGAGACAGCCGAGCCATAGAGGAACACCGTGGGCTACAACGGATCAAGGAAAAGGCACCAATTGTTCCACCGGTAACAATTGATTAAACATGCCCCGGGTCCGGCGTGTTCACGCTCCCCCTCCCCTTAACTTAACCCCCAACCCCCGGACCCCCCGAATGATCGAATTTCCTACTGGACACCAAATTGAAAGTGGCCCTCGTGGTGGCATCCACCGCCGGCACGCTGCGCTGGTACAAACGTGTCTCAGCGGATCTGGTTAGCCGGGATCGGATGGTCCGGATGGTCTGATCGCTGCTGGAACACGGGTCGAGGGGGTGAGCCAAAAGGCGCAGCAGAAATTCAATACCCCTAATGGAAGGGTCAGGTATCGACATGGCTGATTCCGGAATCCGAAGGATTCGTCAAAAGTGTTCGTTCGTAGCCGGAATTAATTAAACTGATGAAGATGCGTCTGCGTGCCCTCTCAATCCGGCAACCTTTGACAACTGAAAAACCGAAATTTCGTTAGCGATTGCACCAACTGCATTTTCGGACTACTTAGATTGATACCATCGATTGACTACTATCGTGGCCCTTCGTCTTTAATCGTGGAAAACGGAGGGGAGAGAAGTGAACAACTTTTTAAAAAAATTTTTTCTTCACACGTAATGAGATTGAAATAATATTATGACCATCATTCATGATGAAGATGAGTAGGTGCTATTTAAAACAACAAAAACATTACGAAAATTTAAGAACATCGTTAAAAATTATTAAGATCATTTTTATTTTGCACAAGGATCCGTAGACCGATGTTGATAAATCTTAAATTTTCAACTCCCATTTCGTAGAATAAATTGTTTTGATGTTTGGAGATCTAATAAAATACCGCCGTACTTTAGTTTATGTACTAACATATTAAGAAAATACTTGGTCGAGTTTCCGTCGCCAATTCGTTGAATAAAAGATTGTCTCCTTAAAATCTCATGTCGGTTTCCATATCGCGCAGCATTTGTAGTCTCAAGTTTTCCTTCGTTGGAGACCACAAGCCCGACACAGAAGGAGGAGATAGCGTGTTCATCATTCTCCCCAGCCAGCAGTCTGCTTTCTTACACTTTGCCTAATTATTTCGCGCGAAGGAAACGTTTCATTTCTTGTGCGGCTTCGTAGGCGGCGCGACTTGGATGGCGGAACGCATTAACCGTCTGCTTAGTATGATGCTTAAGTAGCATCACAGTCGCGGGCCAAGGGAAAACGTGACATCCGTTTGCCGAGATGGGTCTCGATTTTGCCCCGCCATCACTTAACACTTTAACTAGCACGTCAGTCACACACATGTGCAACATAATTTCTCGTCCAAACTTTACACTTTAACTGCTGGAAGCCTGTTGATAAGCTTTTCAACTCTTGTAAGCTACTCAGATGTGTACAGTAATGCCTCGATATATGTTGAAGTTTCGGGACCGAAATGTTACTTAGATCGTGTACACACAATATTTCGTGATCTCTCATTTACTAGTGTTGAAAGTGGAAAAGGATAACCAGTAAAAAAAAGACAAAACAATACTAATCCAATGATAAAGACTTTCTGAATTATAAATAAAAAATAAAGTAATTGTTTACAAAAGGGTACTCTTCTCCGATTTTGATAAAATGTAAATATGTTGTACAACATTCAGAATAACTTTTTCTGTGTTAGAAACCACTATTTTTAAAATTATGCAATTTCCAAAATCGTCCGATTCAACAGTTTTATTTTTTCCGTTTTGCAATAAATTGTTTTACAATAGTTGGCTCCACGGACAGAACTGTACTGGGGTATTTCGAATATCGGGAATCGTTCCCAGAAAGCTGCCTCAGGCAAGATAATATGTACACTTCTAACGATTTTTGCAATTTTGCAATGGAATTTTTTAAATAGTTTCATATATAAAAAGTTCTCAGTAACCGCACTAGTTTCGTCTGTAGACAAAAATAACAATTTGAAAGCAATCTATTCGAGAATGCAGTTGAGCGAATTTTGATCGCGAACACTGTTCAAAACCATCCCTTTCTTTTTTTGAACATTCCCTTCGATCTACAAATTCTCCTAAAAATCGGTTCTTGTAAAATAAAAAAAAGCGGACAGCGAAATCCAGCAGACAAAAATTTTAATTAAATTCGAGAGAAACGGAGTTGCGAAAATTTCTCGTCTCTGCGGCCTGCTCGGAATTACATTGTTCCCCCTTTCGTCCCTCTGCAGTCCCCCAATTTATATCACTGTGTTATGAAAAAATATTTTTGGACGAGTCCAGGGTCTTCTCGCGGTAGAATGCTTCATATTTCTTCAGTTTGTAGCGAGAGACATGTAAATGCATTGCGGTATAAGTTTGAATACGAATGGAAGTCTAATTATTATGTAGAAGTAAATACATTATTTTACCATCTTCAAAAGTGATGTTTTAGCTATGAATAAACAGATTGTTTACCCATTTTATTTTATTCCTTATGTACATGGTTTCAATGCATAAACCTTTAATGTATAATTGTAATTACTATAATTGTGACTTAATTAAAGTCACTTATTGTGTTCAGAAAATTAGAGTCATTGATATTTTGTACATTTTCAGAAAGAAAACGAAGTACATCTTATTTTATATATATTGTTGTAAATAATTTTTTGTAAATCTCCTTGACATAAAAATTGTACAATATTATATTGGGTTAGATATTATAAATATATTCTAATTTTAACAATTTAGTTGTGACCCATTGCAAAAGCAAATAATTGTGATTAAATAAAAACTGCTTACAGTAAATGATGTTATAATTGATATATTGCAAATCTCTATTCAGTTAATAAATGAAAAGAAAATATTGATAATAACCGAACGAATTTATATTTACATAATGATGCAGTCCAATGGTATACTATAAAGTATAAAGTAGGGATAATATTTTACACTTTCATCAGGTTTTGAAGCTAATTTGTGCAGAATATCAAACCACTATTTTTCCTATTTCACCAAGTTTCCTACTAGATGTACAAGTAACCCTAAACTTCGAAACAGCGTTGTGCAGGTATTTTGCAGGGAATGACTTCGCTTGCATTCCTGCAAACACAATCTCACCGTAATACGGTTGGCGAGTCGGAGAAACCGCCGCGCCGCGCCGCGTCGGTACAACACTGCGTTTTCACTGAACGAAGTACAAGAATCAAGGGAGAACTTCACGGAAATGCATTGGGCCAATTTACAAAATTTATTAAGATCTCCCAAGAAGGCGTAGACAACGAAAAGGAACAAACTCCTCGAAAAAGCAACACGCAAATAAAAACACTGCAAGAGGAAGCTGTAAATAGTTCGCAACGATGCAAATGTCTTCACAGCGTTTTCCATTGATGAAGAAGAAGAAAAATAGAGTGAATTGTCTAACATAATTTCTAATAATGACACAATTTTGTAAACGCAGTAGAAAACGAACACAAAATTTTATTTTACATGGGATGACGTATCACGGAAACATTACTATTATTCAAATTAACTATGAAACTTATTTGATCGTGTGAAATTGAAGACTGATGCAAAAACCGGGTAAATCTGGGTTTTGAAAATTGTTCAATTCTTACTAAAACAATCAGTGGTAGGTATATAAAAATATGAAGAACTTCACAAGTACAATTTTCCTGAAAAATGGAGTTACTCGATTTGCTACAAAGTCATCCATTAATCCATAATCAATGTAACAGCGATTCTACACAAGATTAGGGGAGGGCATGCAGCATCCCCATATCTTTCAATGGTTGTAGAAATAGTTGCACTAATGCATATTTTACATTAACTCTGCACATGTTATTTGCAATTATTTTTCAAGTCTCATTTGATTTTATACACTTTTGAAAAAATTGAGTTATTGAGGATTAATTTTAATGATTTTCGAAAACAGTGTGTACGAGCCTAATTAATTAAATCTTTTAATTTCTCGGTATCTTTGCCTTTCATATTAGTTTTCAGATAACACGATTATTTTCTGGAACATGTAGTCGTCTACCTTGTTAGACCGGGTTATTTCTGAAATTATCCGTCAGACCAGCATCTGCGACAGAAGTTTGCTTCTTTTATCCTTCTACTAATTTATCCAGGATTTCGCGACTGCGGGGAGGGAGATAAAAAAGGAAACAGATTTAACTCTCCGGTTAGCGATCTTAACCGGTTAAGGGACATCGCCAGAAAAACGACTGGCTGGCCCACTTAATATTTCACCGCATTAGCCAACGCCGGGGCACATTACTCATGGGGCCTCTCATGCTGGTGGGAGAATGCCGAGCTTCGCCTCGAGAGTGGCAATCGTCGATAAAACGGAATTACCGACGTTAATAATCGAGCCGAGCTCTCGCGCGTTTACTCGCGGGACACTCGGTTATCCAGTGACGCGTGCACTTGAATTATGCACGCGACCCTGCCAGTCCTTAAATCCATCCGCAAACTTCCCGATGACGTTTCTAGCTTCAACGCATGATTAGGGGACACGGATAGTCTGCACATGCTTTTTTTCCGTTGTTGTACAGAACATTTTTAAGCAACGTATGTACCTTCGATGTAAAAACAATTGATTTTTCAAAATTGGCACAGCGATGGACAATTGTGTTGTGTTCACACACCCTTTAAAACGGTATAACTTTTTAAAAATTGAACCGAAGGACTTGTATTTTTTTAGTGATCTTAAAAGATTTCATTTATTGGGTAATGTGAGAAACAATTTTTTAAAAATTGCTATTGCTCGAAATTGTGAAGAAAAAAGTTGTGCTCTCGTTTTTTCGAAAATTCAAGTCTTAAGTGGTATACTGGGATCTCTCATTACCCCAAGAAAATTTCACAAATATCAAATAATATGATGTATAATATAGATTTTTCAAAGAAAAAAAATTGTTGAATGTGTCCTTTTTTCAGACGTTCAAAGGTATACCGAGAGGGTACAGTAGTGTTGAAACATTAAAACATTAAAAAGTCGATATTTTTTTATATCATTTTTAAACGCTTCGTACTTCATGAACATCTAAAAAAATTCTTGCAAATATTCGCATAATTATGGAAGTTATAGTACTTAACGTAACGAAGTTACAGGCCATGAGGACCACCATTTCAAACTTTAAAGTCGTTTATCTTGAAAGTACATTTTTAAAGACGGTGAACATCATAACTTTCGAACGGTTGAATATTTTTACTTTTTTTACCTGAAGATATAGAACATTAATAACAGGAAGTTTTTAATAATTGGACAACAGATGTTTATGTATTTTCAGCATTCCTTAGCACTTAAGATGTATTAAGCTATACATTTTAATGAAGTTTATCACTACGTACATATTTTTATATCGAGAGTATTATGCATACTTATCTTTTCCACCAATTACTGCCCAACATTTTGAATTTGCATAAAAATATCCTGTCCAATAACATCGAATGCTTGTTTTATCTCCACATTACTAAAACCACAAGGGAAATTAATTTTACTAAATCGAAATTTCCCTTGTTGAAATGAATATAAATTTCGATAAACCCCTGCGATGTATTAACGCATTCAATTTTGTCTGCCATGCGGTAAATGCGTTTAAATCAAGAACATATCTTAAAATAGGATACTGTTATTTTAATTAAATAATAATACGAGTAAATCAATTATTAATTATCCGCTATTGAAATTTCATCTTGTACAGATTCGAAACCGTTAATCTTGAGCCCGAATGCGTATATTTATGTATGAATTATACACGAATTCTCTAGTTCAGTTTCCCAATCCGCCAGAACTTGATTCGCGGCCGAATATACAACTCATGCTCGAGTGCTAAGTATGAAGTTTCGTATCGAACGTTGTGTTCTCAGAATATTCCTCTCGAATAAACGAAACGTATCTAAATAGTTGCCGATTTAACAAACAATAATTAGTATTGATCAGATAAGTTAATTTATCGATTCGTCAATGCGTTATTTAGAATATTCCTAGCAATTAGGATCGTCTAGTGATCTTAGGTATTAAGAGAACAGTTTCCGCGTATTACACGGTCGTTAGGCATATCAATTTCACAATAGCTACCGAAATACACAATGGATTACACAAATACCAGCTACGAACCCTTCATTGTAATGTTAATACATTCTCTTCGTATTTATATGAGACTCCATCTTTCGGTAATACCACCACTCAAAAGATAGGTCTCCACATCGTAGCAGTTCGAGGTGTCAAACTCACAAGAACTAGCAAAAAAAATAATAGAATGTGCAAAAGGATACAATTGAAAATACTAGGTACACCTTCATGGGTGATTTATTTTAATTAATTTTATTGTTATTATTAATTTACTCTAGGTATATGGGCCACAATTATACAGGGTGTCCCATTTAAGTTGAGATTGTAAAAAATCTCGAAAGCATGTGATTTAAAAAAAACAAACTGACACATGTCCTTTAGTGTTTCGAGTGGGGAGTCGGATGGCACTACTAGTTTTTTAATGCGTGGGCGTTTTCAAGGCTATTTCAAGGTCATTTTGCCTTTTTTTATCATACACGCATATTTTTTATTTCGGAATTACATTCTACATTAAAAAATGCACAACTCTTGTTTGAAACATTTTTTTGTAATAAAAAATGTTTTTATGAAATAAAATACCTTCCAGAAGAAAGTAACGTTGTCATTTCAATGGAAAAACAAAATTATCCTTGACATAAACATGAAAAATCAGCTAAATATCTTAAGAAATATTGATCTTACAAAAACATGTTTCACATAAACGTTGTACAATTTTTTACGTACAACATGATTCCGAAATAAAAAATATGGGTTTATGATAAAAAATGATTATCAAGGTTATTTACAATTGAAATAACCTTGAAAACGTCCACGCATTAAAAAAAAAACTAGTAGTGCCATCTGACTCCCCACTGTCAGTTTGTTTTTTTAAATCACATGTTTTCGAGATTTTTTACAATCGCAACTTAAATGAGAAACTCTTTATAAATACGTGTTCCTTCAATTAACACTTTATCCACTTTATCCACCAATTAACACTCTACCCCCACTTCCCTACCCCTTCCCTTTACTCTATCCCTACTTCCCCACTCTACCTTCCCCTTCTACGACGCTATTCCCCCACGCTTCCGCCACAGTTCGGTCACGTGACGCGTTCCGTCTCTGTCGTGCATATGGCACAATGTCACGTGACTAATCCAGTACTGGCAGAGATAGGGTAACTTTTTTCCCTCGATTCGTGCTGCCTCCCCTCATCTAGCGACTCTGGTCTACAAAAAGACCTCATTATCGAAGTACCAACACACAAAACCCCCAAAAAGCAGCATCTTTCGGCAATCCAGGCACTCGGGAAGTGGACTAAGCATCTCGCGTACCAATTAGATATATCATACCTAGAATAGCCACCGGAAACAAATAGCAGAATACCCGGAGGGCAATCTGCGGCTCCACGTAGGTAGCTATCGTTCACTCCTTTGCTTGAACTCCGGGGGCAGCACGCCAAGAAACTTAGCTTCGCAAAAACTTTTCTGGAGAACCATTACGCGGTAATTATCGAGGAAGGGGGGGGGGGGGAGGTGTCTCTTCCGTGGCGAGATTATCCGAAAAAATAAGGGGGCGAATTATCACGGACACCGCTTCGCATAGCGTACGCGAATTATTGCCAGGCCGTGATAAGCTTTAACGAGGCCGCGTGAAATTTTTATTTTCAATGTTACAGGGACGGCGAGGGAAACGCGGGGATGGACGGTGGCCGCGTGACCGCGAAACGCGCAATATCTGCTGGCCGCCGTCACGTTTCGGGGATTTATCAGTACCGGGTTGACAGGGAAAATAATGAAGTCGGTGTCGCGAAACTCGACCAGCGCCGTATGTTCCCTGGCCGCGGGAAAGTGGCCATTTTTCCGCCCCCAACGTCCCGCATCTACATATTTAAATCGGACGCGTATCGACGTCGGCAATTCGGGTCCCGAAAACGTCCGTTACGCCGCGTTACAGACGACAGACGCTCGACACATAAATTTCTTCCCGGAAACAATAGGGGAACATGCTAATTCGCTATAAAATGGTTTTTTCACTGTTTTGCCCTGATGTCGAGAGACGTCGGGACTGCGGAATTTATGAAGTTGCTCGCGCAGGATTGCGAGTGCGACTGACAACTCGTGATATCGTATCGAAGCGTTTCGTCCATTGCGAAGTGACTCCACTTAATGTTCGGACACTTTTTAATAGAGTACTGTATTGCCTCGATATGTGTGCAACAGATGTGCACGATATTTGCCGAAAATTTATTTCCATTATCGTGGGGTATACCCTGTGAGTGCACGGAGGCTAGATCGTCGAGTATCGTGATACTGCATCGGATGTATCGGTGAAATAATAGTAATTTAATGACATAACTCTATTTGTGAGATTTTTCTCATTAAAATGACAACAAACACGATATAATTCGGAGCATACTTGCTTGTTCAATTGACGATTTAGTAGAGCCTCGATTATCCGCACCAATGATAAATGAATGCACCATTATCCTAATACGTGTTTCACATGTCATAATAATGACTTTTCACCTACTTCTCGTAGAATTGTAAGTATAAAAACATAACTTTCCAGTATACTTAATGTAGTTGTGTACCCACAGCTAAGTAAATCATGTGAAACACAGTTCTTCATTAGAGAAAAATTCTTTTGAGCATATTTATGAAACGAAAAAATAGTGTTTTTAATCAACCAATGTTTCATCCACCATTCAACCGAAATAGTCTTCATCACAGTTTTCATCCTCTCTGATTTTGATGAAACTTTCATAAAATGTAGATCTCGAAAAAAATATTCGACAGACATTTTTTTCAGTGACTATCATTCATTCTTAGGAAATAAAAATAATTTTAGAGAAAAGTTTAAATATATATTCTGCACGTTTTGATTGATGAATTCGTCGGTATAAATTAAAAAAAAAATTCATTTGCTTCAAAAATATATTAAAACACTGCGTCTTTTTGCAATGTTGTGTACACTCTGTCGGTCCATCTTTCGTTCAGTGATGTTTATGTTAGTAAAAAAATATATTACATACATTCTCTGTGAACGTGGAGAAACGTTATACAAGAAATTACAAAAAATGTCATTAATAATATTTCAAGTCAAGAAATTATTTGTTTAAAATTTAGTTAGAAACAAACGAATTTGTCTGGCTATTGAAACAATAAATAGAATAAAAAAAAGTAGAGAGTCAACCAAATACTTGCGGTGAGGAAAATCCTATAAAATTAAATACATTCGTTCTATTCACAATAAAGAAGGAGGGTCTTTAATTACGCGGTTCGAAATGTGCTATTGATGAGTTTGTTCGACACGAAACTCTCTAATGAGCAGCGATGCCGTCGCGAAAGAGCTCGAGCGATATTGCCGACACCATGAAATAATTTACACCGACCGCAACTCGGTACGTTGTTTCATATTAACGTTGTGCTCGAAAATATACCGGACGTCACCCTTTTAGTATCAGCTGCTCGTCATTGAGCGCGTAGTCACTTCCGACGAAAGTAAGCGACTAATTTATTTGTTTTCCGGCACCAAAAGTTTGTTGTAAATCGGGAGCGTAATAAGCGCGCACCATGTAATAAACAGATAATTAATAAATATTGTATACGCAACCGGGAAGCAAACATCGCCAGCAACGAATATAATTCGCAGAATAATGATGCAAACATTCATCGTTCTCGTTAATAATGTTACAATTAATTCGTTAATCATTTAGTCTGCCATCGCGTTATGCTCTTCAACTATTTAATATTATTCCAATTAGAACGCTGTACGTTGTTTTTTTATCACAAATATCTTCGAAAAATAGTAACAGGAGGTAAAACTGTTTCATTCAATAAAGATTTGGAAAATTAAAATGAAAGTAGTAAATCTCATTGTATCTATTGTAAATAAAATATGGACGATCATACTTTAAAGAATCTATAACTGAGTTTATAGAAACCGGAATTACAGGAAGTGTCAGTTTGTTGGTCAAGGACTTCAGTAAAATGAAATTGGAAAATTACTATATATCAAGTTTCATTGTAATTTTTATACCGTGTCTATAGAATAGCACGTACAAGCGGGGACGATGCGATTTCTTACGAGAAAGTAAGAAAAAAATATGGATTACAATTTTTTTTAAACGAAATTATCTCAATCTAAATATCAACACTTTCTCGAGAATGGGACATCTACTCTAAATATTTTTAACAGCATCTTTCACTTAAATTTCGGAGTGATTATTAATTATTGACAATGAAGCTTTTACGCTAGAAATACGAATGAGATAATTCGAGTAATTATCCATTAGAAGGGTAGACAACCTGCTCATGGACCCTCGATCAGAGCGAAGATCATGAACGCGCAGTTTACTTGGATTACTCGGCCCAATAAATCAGATTCATCCACCATTTTATTGCTCCCGGGAACGTTTATTCTTTCTTGCTCGGTGCTGCAGTAAATTTTGTCATTTCTCTTTCGTTCGCGTGTTTCCCAAGAAAACGTAGAGGAACGGAAGAATGTGGAAGGAATTATACTCGTTGATAGCGCGAGCATGGTTTCTCGCGTGCGTTTTTCGTGCCGCAATAAAATTTCGTTCCCGCGGGCATCCATTTTCTCGGGAGCCGACGAATTTATCGAATTCATTCTATCGATGACTCGCAGACCCGGCGCGAAATTACCGGGGGGAAATTCATCGTCCAAATAAATCAACCCGTCGAAAACGTAAATTTCATTCAACGGACCGGGGTCGGGAGTTAATGCAGCTTTTATTAAATTTGAAACAACAACCTGGCCACGCGAAGTTCATGCCGCAACAAACGAAAGTTCCGTTTCATTTAATGGAAGTTTTCCTGTTTCGTTTCGACGTTGACAATACGGCGCACGTGAAGACGCGGTTTATGTTAATGTTGCCACATTGTTGCTACAGTTCCCGTAAAAAACGGGCATTTAGAGAGGATTATGGCAAACTTTCGGTACATTCGCCGCAAAATAGAGGGATACATGTCGTAAACGAGAGAACAACGATCGTCTGTCTGTTTCTGAAATTACAACCTGATTTCGGTACTTCATTTGTTTTATCTATACGGGCTACTTAACATGCTCGCTGCTCGAACAACGGCCATAAAAGTATCGTAACGTTGTAGTCATTTATTCGCCACAACTGAAGACAAAAACTCGTTATAATAAATAATCTACGGGATATAAATGCTTAAATCGGGACTGGTCAGCTTTATTCCACAAATTAATTTTAATATGAAATATTAAAATATTCATTCGTATTATATATGGTGAAACAACCGAAAAGAGGCGATTCTGTATAAAACAATAAGTCGAAAATGTAGAACAACAATTTGTTCATTCGGGCCTCTTCGAGAAAATCGAGTTTGGAAACTCGACGAACACGCGTGCTACTGAATAGCTTGACACGTCTGACCATAACCTACCAGTTCTACTTATAAATGTTATGCACGCAGACTTGACGGACTTTTAAAGTCGATTGTCTTAGAAACAAAGCCTCCTGTAAAGAAATTTTATTCCACATTTTTTACGTCCATACTTTTTTATGTAGAATTACTCCCTTTTTGGTTGTACCACCAGTTACCTATCACCCTGAATATATATTTATTGATACATTCAGAAACACGGGTATTGAATAAGAAAATTCGTAACTTGACTACCAAGATAAAACATTTAAAAATTAAATTATTATTATTGTACTTTTAATTATTAATTGTCATATTATATTAATTACTACACAAATTAAAATCAATTACAAACTGTACTATAATCCCAAAATGACTTTTGAAGTTTGATAAAATAAAAAAAAAAAAATAAAGGAATGATGATGTAAAAAAATCAATGAAATGTTTGATACGTACTTTTGGACAATAAATAACATGTGTATTGGGAACACAGTTTGCAGAACAACAGTTTGTAGACAAAGATTTAAAAAGCAATTATCCGAAAGCTGCGCGCCTTCAGTTTCTGCAACTGCCGGCTCCACAGGTCCCATTAAACGGTCGTAAAATAATGTTTCGCTCTATCATTAATTGCGGAACTTGGCGCCGTAATTTCCATCACCAGCGTGCGCGTAACTCGGACGCAAGCAGCGTTTTACCGTTCGGAATCAAGTTTACGCAGCGTCTATTAAAGTCGCCGATAAATCCCCGCGCGCGCGAATTCCAGGATTTTTCCGGCGGAAGTGCCGCCATATTTTCGCGGGTACGCGCGTAGAAACAAGTTTTACGGTGCAATATATTTAAAACCGATACCTGGACGCGTGTCACGGTATTTTCATTTTACACGCGCGGACTGCGGGTCGTAAAAGGATAAACTCGCAGCTCGAGGGACGTCCAGCAAATGAATGTAAGAAACCGCCACCCCCGTTTCGCCGCCCCCCTTGCCGCTCCCATCGGCCGGTTACTGCCAGAGCAACGGTTTTTACGGTCACGGTTATTACAAACAGAAACTCCTGTTAACCTTTTTTATTTAAAAAATCTCCGGAAAGTTTCGCGCGAACGTGCGCTATCTCGCGGCGCCCCGAGCACATTTTACAACCCCTACTTGCGGCGGCGCGGCGCGGGGGAAAAAAATATCCAGGGTACGGGGGTTGAACACGGAGTTTGCTACCCGACACCCACGCAGGCACCCGGCCTAGACCAATAAAATGCCTCGGGCGCATCTTTTTTTACGAGCCTCCCCTGGAGTGACATGTGCGACGACCAACGAGATTTTTCCTCCCTTATTCCCAGCAACCCCCGCTACGACCGCGTTTTAAGGCCGTCACGGTAAATCGCGATATTGAATATGCTCGCGAGCACCGATGATGCATTCTTGTCCTCTCTTCCCTTTTTTTTCTTTTTTTTACGGAGGGCACTGCGCCGCGCGCGCTGGCCTTTTATTTTAGATTTTGACATGGGGGTTTTTAGGGACACTTTTTAACAGGTGTTCCAAAAAATTCGCGACCTTTTATCGTCGAGTTTCCAGCGATTCGGGGTGATGACCTGGACCACCCTGTTCGAAACTTTGCTTTTCATTGGCCAAAATTTTAGGGTAAGTATTATTGAGCTATGCGTGAGTAATGCTCCGTTCTGGCTGAAGTAATTATTTATTTATGGAAGAAGCCAATTTTTGAGAATCAATTGTGTTTCTCGAAGGAATATAATTATATATTCTTGTTATGAATATGCGGTCATTAGACTGAATGTAGGTGTACAACAAATTTTTCATGGAGAACATTATTGTCAACAGAGTATACTTTTAATTATACTAGTTCTGAGAGAATTCATAAGGCAACGGTTTATTTTATGTTAAATACTTTTATGCCAAATATTCTACTGACAAGTTTTATTAAGTGCCTACAAAATAGTTCCTTATTTGAGTAAAATATTGTTTTATTCAATTGTATGATTTAATGAAATGTATGTTAATGTCATACAATATGATTTACTTTGTAATAAATAGACTGCAGGTCTCGATACAAATTTCAACTTCGGTGGACTGTTTTATAAAAACCATCCTGAGCAACAAGATCCATTTGTCAACTAGAATATTATTTATGATAAGACTAGAGCAGAGTGCAAGTACTGTAAGTTCATAAATATCCGCAGTATAATAATAGACATAAAGAAGATCATACGATTTTTGCTGAAAATATGATAAAACAATTAAAAAGTGTAAAAAAGAAATATTTTGTTAAAATCATTTTGGAAAATAATTTATGTACTTTTGGTTTTCATCTCTGTAGAATTTCCCTGCCATTTAATTTAAGGTACGTTTATGGGTTTTTTGCGTGATAGAGAATATATTAAGCGTATGTGTGCCGGTGTATGTTTTTCCTCCCTCAATGACTCTCGAACCGGTAAATTCTACTCGTGAATTTTGATTGAAAAAAATATTAGGTAGACGAATTGATTTCGGAGCCAGTTAGCATATTCATAAACGCACACTGTCGCAGACATTACCATCAACCCCGGCTGTCTATCAAAACTGTTTGTACTGCTGTTCAAAGACTCTTTAAATCCGACCATTCAAATAATTGTACCTATTCGCGGAGAGGGAATTACAATGCAGTCGATCAATTTCTGCCACGTTGCTGACGGTTGAGAAAATTGGTGTTTTCAAAGGAAACCGAACTCGTGATGTTGCAAATATTAACTTATTTTTTAGTCGGATGAATTGCCATTAATTTCATTCGGCTGTTTTCAATGTACCTCATGATCAAAGGGATGTAACTCTTCGTAATATTTATTAGAGGCATATTAAAATTATGTTCGGTAACGATTTGTTAATTGCCAAGAATTTCAAAGTTGTATCTATATATCACTCACGTTATGTATATTACCTTTGATTATTTACCAACGGACAATTTCATAACCACGCAAAATATTCAAATTCTGAATGCAACAAACAGATGGAAAAAATTTGCTAACGCTTAGACATACAGGGTGTGGTCGGACGGGTGGTACAACCGCACAAGGGGTTGCTTCTACATGTAAAAATAAGTCGAAAAAAGGAATAACATTTTTTCGTTTGACGCCTCGTTTCCGAGAAAATCGATTTTAAAGATTGGTCGGATTCGCGTGCTTTAGTACACACAGGATGTAGAATTTGTTGATCATGATCAGACGCGTCAGACGATTCCCATCAGTAGCGCGTGTATTTGCTGCATTTTCAAAATCGATTTCCTGGAAAACGAGACGTCAAACAAATAAATGTTATTCCTTTTTTTTGACTTATTTTTACATGTAGAATCATCCCCTTCCCGGCTATAGCGCCCGTCCGGCCACACCCTGTATATCCTACCACCCTATATCCTTATCTACATGTAAATCTACTAAAGTAATTTCAGAGAAATATAAGTTTTAAATATTTTATGAATATTGATTAATTTATTAGTTAAAATTGGATTGATTCCAAGGGAAGAACGGTTCTTTTACATTCATTTACAAGCAAATATCAATAAATCACGTCGTACAAAAATCGTACAAAAATCATACAAAATTTGAATTTTAATAAGCCTTCCCTGGATGTCATAATAAATAATTTGATTTTGTATTTTTAATTTATTTGTGATAAATGACCTGTGAATGTGATAAATACAGATATAATATTGTAATAAATATCTAAGTAATGTCATTATTTCTCAGAATCTGTCCAATTCCAACTAACAATTAAATCACCGTGTATATGTCATATGTAATTCTTTGTTTCTTCCTCAATATGTGAAATTTGGTAGGCTTATATAGACTTCTTTTTCGATCGAGCGAAGATGTTATTAAAACCAACACGGAAATGCTTTCAAACCATTTACAAATACCAAATTGATTCGGTCGGTGATTTCGTTCGGAATCTCCGAAAATTCTGGGAAATCAAATTCGCGGGGTATATTTACTCTAAATTGATTACCGGCGACGCCGCGCCGCCCTCCGTAACGTCCTAGAAAACGATTAAATCAACGCTAATCGAGTCACGATACGGGCTTGATCGTAGGCCGCCCTCGTCAGAAATCGAATATCCCGATAACGCAACGTGATTTCTATCGATCGATCTTCAGACTCGCGGTTCTATTTCCTGTCGGCGCGGCGCGGCGCATCCTGCGGAAGACGGCGCGGCCGAAAAATCGGCGGACTAATTAAGCGGCGAGTAATAACGATCCCGATGGCTGGTCGATTGCACGCGGCTGCTTTGTCAGTCTGGGGATTCGAGCGTCGGTGGCTGGGAATAAAGGGGATAGCAACCGGGATGGGGCAACGAATGGCAGCAGGAGGGAGCGGCGAGTACGCGAATGATAATTAACCGCTTCGCAAATACGCTCAGCTTTGGCGCATTTCATAAGCCAAAAACCTGGATACGGAATTCGATGGTTCAAAGTAAAGCAAACAGCGCGACGCGGCCGCGGTAAGGGAACTCGCGTAATGAACGTTTCGAACCCACGGCTGCATACGCCGACTACTAAATTGCCGCGATTAATACACAACGGTGACAATCATCGATTTTCACACATTCATTTGTCGCCGACACTACTTCCGGTTTCGACTTGTCACTATTTTGTTTTCCCGCGATCATGCCACCGGAACTGTTGCGTGTACCACTCGACCAACACGTGAGGAATTTTATAATTTGACATAATTTGACATACAGCGACGCACGCACAGGATTCGTACACTTTTTAAACGGGCAAACGAAACAATGTTATTCCTTTTTTTACTTGCACCATGATTTTGGAGACACCCTGTACGTTTACATTATGGATTAAGAGTATGAATACATTATTTTCACTGCATTAAATTATTAGTGAAAAATTGATAGTTAGCTGCTGTATCTTGAAGTTGATAAACTTTTTATTTTGCATAAATATCTATCATTTTTCTATTACTGTATAATTTTGATGTTACTATGGCCTCTACATTGTGCCAGATTTTAAGAATAGCTGTAGCACATACATGGTACTTTTTTCATTCACCTAAAGAGAATAGTCAGAATCCAGTTCCATTGTTGACGGGTTTACCTTTAGCGAACGATATATCTCGCGGAACGTTTGCTACCCATCCGACAAAACGATTCTCTCGAGTCCCGGTATTGTTCGTTTGCCGCTTTAACTATCTCTAGGTAATGTTTTGCGACTGTGCAATTCAATTTTTTATTCGTAGAACTTTTATTGCTATAGCGTGGGACGTCGCGCGAAAGCTGAAGTTACAGACGCGATGTTAACGTGAAATATCACGTGGGTGAAAGTTAATTTGAGAGAAATTTCGCACTGGGGTGCTAAAAAATTGATAGAGGACCCCAATTGCTATTTGTGTTAACGATTGAGCTACGTATGGCAACTGTAGAATACATAATCACACATCCTATATGTAATATAATATAATTAATTTAGTAAAGAAATACATGAAGAAGTAAGAAAGTTGTAATTCAGTTCTAAACACTATGTAGGCGAATATTGTCAGATTAATTAATTTTATTAATATTATAGGAAATTTAATAACAAGAATTAAAAAACCTATACCAACCATAGTATTATTTAATAAGCACTACTTACAGTAGTGTACATAATGGTTTATGACAGTAGGTACATGACAATTATGTACCAACATAACTTTTGGATGTTTCGAATTACAAACAAGATATGGAATATTATTCTTGCGGGAAGTTATCAAAATGGCTTCGGTAAATAGTCAACACGACTCAGAAATGGTCAACAAGTAATGCGAACGAAATTGACAAAGCATGAAAATAGTAAAATGCGTCGACGGAGTGTTTGCAAATAATGTTGTAAACATCGCGGGAAACGCACGAACCGGAAAAAAGGAACACGTCTGAACTTCTAAAAAGGCGTAAGCGAACCGGAAACCCGTCTGGCTCGAAAAAATCACCGGAAACGGTCCGTCCGTTTTTCCAAGCGAGGAAAAAAAATCGACGCATAGTTCTGCCCATTGTCCCGGCTCATAACGAAATTTTTCGCAATGGCGGGAACCAATCGGACGACCGGCTGGCGAAGCACAATTTCGCGTATTTGCCGATTCCTCCGGGCGAAAGCGAAACAAACGTATTCCCCGTGTTTAATCATCTGGTCCGTTGTCTCCCTCTTTTCGAGGTCGACCGTGACGCCGGCTGGCGACCATCGAGAGTTACTCCGCCCGTTGCATCGTTACAAATCCCCGGAGATCGAATAAAAAAAAATGCAAATTAGGCTACTTTTCGAGCCAGAGCACACGACCGATTTTTAACAGGCGCCCTTCGAATTTTTACGCGCAGGGATCGGACCTTGAAATGTTTGTTTGTCGCGGATTTCAGTGGAACTTATTCAGATTGGGTACGAATCGATTCTGATGACAGAAAACGAAGAAGACGACAAACATTTTATACCGTCGACGAGTTTTCTACCAATTAATCAAAAATACATGAACATGGATAACCCCTTGGTGTTTATATGGCAATTTCCCTAGATATTTCATAGTCAACTTCCCCATGAATAAACAATTAATATTCGCAAAACATTGTTTAAAGAGAAAAAAATTAAAATGGAAATGTTCAGAATGATGACCTGTACAAAATATTTCCATTGGTATACATAAGAATATTAACCCCTCATTATAAAATACTAATGTAAAGTATAGGTACTTACAAATTTTTCAGAATATTCTATTCCTTCGTCGGATCCACACACTGCCATTTGCGCGAATACGTCTTAATAAAACGCCACACAATCACGAAATACTAGACAACACACTTTCTGAAATCGTGACAGCGAATGAGAAGTGACTCCGACTACGATCAAAACAGTACTGCGAATGTCACCTCAGATTTACGTGAACGGTTAAGGGTGGATTTAGGTGGGGAAATGCGATTGTTACTGGGACGCGGATGTGTCGGACGGACGTTGGGGAGTGGAAAACTGTAAAGGAATTTTTTTTTCGTATTGTCTTCGGTCGTCAATGATGTGATTTATAAGTTTATGACATTTCGTCGATTCGGTGGGTCTGTCACACGTGTTGTCCATCTGTCGGAGTTGAAGTGTCGGAGTTGAAGTCGTCGGAGCGCGGTGGTTGTAAAATAATCAGCCATTTCAATCATGCGTTTTTTGCCTGCTGTAACGCCCTTTTCAGATATATTTCGCGTAATCCGCTGGAGGAACGATGGGCGCACCTTGACCTTCGGTGAAAATAATGTATTCGATCGAGGCTGATTCGATTGAAACAGAAGAAATCGTTTCCAAGAAGATATTGATTTTTAAAAGTCAATATGTATTTTTGACTTCATAATATTGTAGCTGATATATCAAAACGAATCCAACCACCTAAATTATTATACCTTTAAACTTTCAAATAGTGCTAAAATATTAATGAACAGCTACATCGGGCGAGTGGACCAGTGTACGATGATACAAAAGATAAGATTTGAAACGCATTTGAACTGGTTACAAATAAAGTTGACATATGCGAGAAAGTGTGTCCGAAAGTATGCGCACATTGAGCTCGGAAGACAAGCACAATACTTTACATTAGTATTTTATAATGTAAGATTAGTATTCTTATACTTGCTAAAAAATTATATCGGAAAATATTTCAGAGAAAGGGTTTGAAACGATGTAACGATGTTTAACATATTACCATATAATAATATTGTATGTAATATTTAATATGTTAATTAAGGTATTAAATTCGTGAATGCATATTAAACATTAATAATGCAGCATTATTTGTATTTCCAAGATGAGAATAATTGGTCTCTATAAAATGAAGTTAATTGGCAAGAATACGTCATGTAAAATCTATAGGTAATAGGTAGACAATAAATGTATAATATTAACAACACAACTGTAAATAATACATAATACAATAAAATTTTTAAACTCTTTATCGTTTTTGTCATTTAGCATACAATTTACCCATTTTTGTTACAAATGCATGAAATCCGCATTCTACTTATTGAAATGCAATATCGCAATGCATTCGGTTTGTGCACTGGCTTCTAACAATTGAAGGCGTGTTTTCTAAGGAATTAACACCCGTTTCGCTTCAAGGTTTTCTCGTCACACGTTACACGTTACATTGCACTCTCTCAACAGTTTCGTCGCGTAACCGATCTTCGTCTATTAACCTTAACCAAACAATATTGCGTAGATAAACTACCTACCTGCTGAAGTCGCGATCTCACCTGCGATATTGCTGTCTTCGAGGGATAAGCAATGGCTTCCTTCTTCCGTGATTGGAAAGCAGAATGGTACGATATGGTATCATGTCCCGTTCAATAAAGTCGCCGATATCTCGTACGAAAGCTGATCCATCGATAAACCGATGCTACGTTGCAAAGAAAAAACGAGATGCATCACTTCGCCAAATTTGTTTCACGAAAATTGGGACTTTCGAACATGACTGTTTTAATTATCCTAATGTTAAATTATTTCCCATATGTATCAATAACTCGATTTAATTACTATCATATAATCGTTAATGAAAATCATGACTACAGTTTGATATAATTAGGACTAATGTGATTTTGTTCCTAAAATTAGATCCAATAGAACGCACATATAAAAGATTGTTAATACGCAATTCTAAAAATATACTGTGCACTCTACTTTATGACTATCAAAATATTATTCTCCAAGCAGTAGGCAGTGTCACCAGATTAAGATTTGTCTCCCACTCTACCCTTCCTTTTCTACGACGCAATTCCCCCACGCTTCCGCCACGACCCGGTCACGTGACGCGTTCTGTCTCTGTCGTGCATATGTCACAATGTCACGTGACTAATCCAGTACTGGCAGAGAGAGGGTAACTTTGTTCCCTCAATTCGAGTCAATTCCCCTGATCTGGCGACACTGGAAGTAGGCAATATTATTTTAAAATGAAAAGATAGTTTGATTAATGTTCAATGAAAATCTGGAAAAATGTGGCGGGGTAACAATTGAATGAATATCGGTACAACAGACATGCACAAAAAACGGTAATATAATAACAATAATATATATATAACGTATATGCATGTATACATGGTTCTTATTACAACAATTTCATCATTTCGTTTTCCCTAAACTACCCAAAAAAGTAACCGAAAACGGCAGTCGAATCTGTCTCGTCCGCGCGACGAAAAGTTCCGAGCGAACATGATTTTCACTTAGGGAAACGCATCGTTGCGTTCGACTCCGCTTCCGGTATGCTTACCGATATAATATGTTTATTTATAATATATTAACATCTTCTTCTCTGGACTCGCGCGCGCGCGCAATCGCTTATCTAACGCAATTACAAAAGAAGTTGCCCTAAACCTTTTTTTCCATAACTATTTATGTGTTTCCTTCTCAAGCTACGTAATTTACATCCGGGATCTCCAAAACGAGCGCTTCAGCGTTACATTCGAAACAAACCTTGTAAAGCACTCGATACACATCGATGTTTAGAAATCTCGAAAATGAAGAGTGCAACATTATTCAGCTTATTAATTATGGTTGTTGGTACTTAATATGTAAAATACGGTAATTAATATCCTTAGAAATTGATCGAGAACAAACTACTTTGTGACTATGCATATTTCGCTACGATAAATAAATTACTCTCATTCAGAAGTACGGACACGTGGTTTCACGTTTACAATTGTACAGAACCTTCTTCGCCATTAAAATTAAGACACACAAATTCAATAAATTTCATTGTTAAACAAAAAAGTCGATATTTTTCAAAAAAACATTGAGTTTTGAAGCTTGATAAATTATTTTTCACACACTCAGTATCAGCAAGTGATACATATGTACATCCTTTCCATAATAAAAAAGTATAGAGCCAGTATAATAGCACATGTTAAACTTGTTAAACTTGTTAACCAGTTTAAGAAATATATTTCCCTTAACGTGACCCTCGTAGATCAATCTTCAGCCATTTTTTTTCCGCTGCCATCTTCAGCCATTAATTAATTAATCATCAAATTTTATGCGCACAAGATCTTTACAAAAGAAAATAACAGTTCGAGCATAAACTAATGACAAAATCCTCAAAGTAAACGAATATTCTCATCGATTCAATTTTTTAGAAATTATTCATTTTCAATAATCATGTTCACCTATATCATTACACAAATGAATAAACATGGCAACCATCGGATTCAATAATCATGTTAACCTATATCGTTACACAAATGAATAAACATGGCAACCATCGGATTCAAAATGGCCGCGTATTAGTCGCACGAGAGTTAACAGTGCATATTTCTCAAAGTATAAAGCTTATACAATTTATTATACAGTGGATCCAAGAAGTATTTGATCAATAAATACGCGATTCTCAAATTGTACTATTTTACGAAATTAACACAATTTTTCTAGAATAGGAAATTTACTGTTCAAATACTTTCCGGACCTACTACACCTATATATACAGGTACAAATTCGGAAATCAACTCGTACGATATTTCAACCATATTTCGTCTATAAAGTACATTAGTCCCTTAATCCGTAAAAAATGGTAAAAACGCTACGCAGATTTGCTAAGATGGAATGAAACTCGTTTCTTGTATGGTATATCATCTTTAGAGACACCATTGGAGATCCCTGGCCTATATGTACGTGTCAGTATCCACGTGTTACTGTGTAATAATACGTGTCGAAGTGGAAGAACGTTTATACGTGTGTCCAAGAAGGTGTGGATTAATATTTACAATCGCGTAGCCCGAATTTAGGGCGCTTAGGAATGATCGGGGGAAGTTGATTCTCGCTCGGGTTTTCCCATTGTCGGAGCGTCGATGGATCTAGACTGCTTACGGGATTGATGATCGATGTTTTACGACTATTGTAGTTCGTTGATGAAAGCTCTTCGATTCGTCCAAAAGCATCGCGCGGGAATCGAGAAGCTCTGGAATGCTTGGCAGTATTAGTGGAAACGTACGGCAATAAAAATTCTTTTTACCCTACAGGGAAACGATCATTGGATCCCTGGGTCGTCGGTGATAACGACGACCTTTTATTGCACTTATCGGAATGACATCTCATTCATTTCGGGAAAAAATCGTTTAGCGACTCAACGGCGAGAAAATTCGCTGGATAAGTAAGAAAGTGATTTTCTTTAACCCCCATACGCTCCTCGGTAATTGCCTCATCAAAGATCCTAGTGACCTAGTGGAACAATTGGACTGCAGATTTTATGCACTCATGACACAAATAAATACCGAGTATTTAACACTAAACCCGCCACAGCCGGTCAAATGATCGGTTTTATATTTTCCATTTTACAATTTTATTGAAATTATGAACTTGCTTAAATGGAAATTGATTCGATAAATTTCATCATCCAGACATATACTACCTCGATCAAACAGTTTTAGGACTTTATTCATAAAATCTAAAATACAAGTTTACTCATCAAAATCGATATGGTCCCCTTCAAAGTACACCCCATCGATTGCAACGCACTTACGCCAGCTCTTGATCCAATCCTCGAAACACTGCTGGTACTCAATTTTCGGTATATCCATCAGAGCCGTCTTCGATTTTTTGTGACCTCCTCCCGGGTGCTGTAACGCGTTCCGCGAAGCGGTTTTTTAAGTCGGTTGAACAGGAAAAAGTCGCATGGAGCCAGATCAGGTGAATTCGAAGGCTGCTGGATAGTATTCGTGTTGTTTCTGGTCAAAAAGTCACGGATAAGGATCGCATTGTGTGACGGTGCGTTATCGTTATTCCATTTTCAAACTTGTATAAAATCGAAAACACGAGCAAAGGTAGATGTACTCAGTACAGCATAACTTTTACAAATATCAAGCTATGACGCTGAAATTTGGAAGGAAGTGTCAATGACAGATATGATAATCTAACAAAAAAAAAACTAATCGGATGACTGACAGCGTCACACGGTGGCCGGTCCTAGAACTTTTTGATCAAGGTAGTATTGTGTTAAAAATTTCACAAAATATATATAAAGAGATCCTTGTCATTTTTGTAAGCTAAAACATTTTAATCGTTTTTACTGCACAGTAGGTTTAGTGTTAAAGAATCCGGAAATACCCGTAATTTTATTTTCAATTTATTAAATCTACTAAAAGAGAACAGATACATTTTTATACGACTCCTGGTCGTTGCTGTTGATGCTAGATATTTTTATTTTGCATAAAATTCCGGAGTCTAGTAATTATTCAGCCAGTTTTCTTTTACATTTCAAATCAATAAATTGTACTTCATTTATAATTAATGCAAAAATGGTATAAGTCAACAAATTTTATCATGGGATGATGAGGAATTAAGTAATAGTTCTATAAAACATAATAATGTCTTATGCAAGCAAAAATTATATTACCACTACTTTATTTAATGACGATTAAACCATTGAGATGTTAAATTGAACAGACACGTATTCACTTACACCACTTTTACATTAAACGGCTCATAACACAACACAAGAAAAAGATTAATTGTTTAACAACATTTATAGATAGTAAAGGGGTAGATTTTTACCCTGGGAAACGTATAAGGGTTAACGAATCGAAAATACTTTTAAAATGAGACTGTCCTACCGACCTAAGGGACGGGATCTTAAAAATTTGAAACGCAAAGGTCTGTCGTTAGAAAAATCCGTCGAAAAATCTACGGAATAAAATTCTCGAAAATTCGAACTCCGTTAAAAAGTAACTTGGCAGTACAGTTTCACATTGAGCTCTACAGTAAACTGTTCGCAAGTATGCGACTTGCTGGCTGCGATCAACGAGGGATGATGTTCTGAACACGGGATCGAAGGAACGAACAGCAGCCACGAAGACGGGGCACGTGGGATTAAAATTTTCCTTCGTCCTTTTTAACTGGAATCGCGAAACTATCGAAGTTTCCTCGTTATCAGGGGATTCTTTGAATGATTTATAGTTTCCGATGCTCGTCGTTTTCTTGGCAAGCTGCTCGATTACTCGGAAATAGTTGCGATTTTATTTACAGAGAAATAAAACTAATATAATTCGACGAGGAATGCGCAGCCCCTCTTGTACAAATATGGCGACGCTGCGAGAGAGAGAGAGAGAGACACGAAAAGTTCCGTCGATCGAGGTGCCTGTTAACCCTTCTGCAGTGTATAAAAACAATTATATTTTCAAAGTACATTCTGAAGGTCCACTTAAGGGTTAATAAAAAAGTAGAATTATTATATGTATTCTTCTGACATTACGTAGTTATATGTACAAAATTTTATTGCTTCGATAATTATTTTGATCGATGTTGCACAATTCACAGAATTAATATTGTCAGAGATGATTTGAATGTAATTAACATGTTGGTTAATTCGATTTGATAGAACGATGACATTTAGTAATATTGCAAACATTGTTCCTCTGCAATAATATTGAGATTTTCAGGAACGTCAAAGTACATTTGGTTACAATAATAACTATCAATTTAAGAAATTCTTGAAGACAAAAATTATTGCAACGGTGAAGAACATTGTGCGGCAAAGGATCAAAATCAATCTGTATCGAATTTTACGGATTTTGAAATTGTTTTACATACAACAGGATCTTGAAACTGCACAGACTCGTTTCGAGAAAGAAACCGAGTTCGTTACTCAACCAAATAGTTCGTCTGATAGACGGTCCTAAGATGCAAAAGGGTTAACAAAGGTGAGGAACACAAAAGGTAAGGTTTCCCACGGGAAGGGGTCGCACGATCCGTGGTTTTCTCGCGAGGAAAGAATAAGAGTCTAGGCCGGGGTCCTCTCGTAGGGCTTCATTTTCACGGGCGACCAAGCTGAAGGAGAACCGACGACGACGACGACGACGACGACAACGACGACGACGACGACGATGGAGAAAAAGCCACGCGACGCTCGATGAGAGGGGAAAAAATGAGAAGTGAAATTTTACGAGCCTTAACCCGCGAGCAGGAACGTAAAGCTGCTTTACGACGTCTCGAATGAAAGTTTCATTCCGTGACGGCGCGACACGACCTTCGTCGAAGGAGAGAGAACGGCGTCGCGGATTAACATGCTCGGAAGTAAACTGCCGTTACAGGCGCGGCTCTATCGAAAGTTCGATAAAAATAGTTACGAATAAGTAGTTGTATTGCGGATCGTGCGACGGCCATCGACCGACGCGACGCGAGGCGACGCGACGCGTCGGGGGGAGACGCAGAAATCGCGACGCGAAAACGCAAACGGCGAATCGAACTCGCGAAATCAACTCGGTAAACAAGGGAATAAAACGTTGTGCAGTGGAAATGTGGGTCGTTCGATCAACTTTGATCCGAAATTAGTGGCTGGAATCGTTGGATATGGAATGGTTGCTGAGAACGAATTTGGTGCTTGGGAACAATAAAATAAGTTTACAAAATATTTTATACTCACTGTACAATATTCCTAAACAATTGAAAATAATAGATTGAGAGTTGAAACGATATGTACTTAGTAGTCATTACCAGACTGCCGATTTCTATGCAGAATAAAAATTGTCAGTTGTAAATATAAGAAGTTTAATAAATTGAAGATAATATAACGACAAGTTTAAATTGCTGTTTGAAACTTTAACTTCAATTTTATCATAAATGCATAAAGTCCACAGTCCAGTAATTACTTTTGCACAGTATTGACCACGTTTCTTCTTTTTCGGACTGCAAACTTTAATTGTAGAATTCCCAGAAGTTATGTCAATATAAACTTATTTTATTCCTGTTAAATACCAAATTCGCGGCTGACTCAGATTCTACGTATTCTGCAAACGGCGCAGAACATTGTTTAACTTACAATTGTCACAGTAAATAGTGCGATTCAATATAATTGATATATCTTAGACGGTATTAAATCCAAAAATTGTTTAAAAGATCTACTTTCACAAGAACGGTAATGAGCGATCATCTCAAAAGATAGTTATTACAAAAAAAAGGCTGTAATATAACTGAAGTAGCCAGTTTTGTACAGGTGTAGAACAATAATTGTTGAGAGAAGACGTATGGTAAACGAGGTGTTTCAATTACTTTTTAGCTACATTGAAATAAAACGCGGAGGA
The DNA here is from genome assembly GCA_916610255.1 of Lasioglossum lativentre. Taxonomy (NCBI): domain Eukaryota; kingdom Metazoa; phylum Arthropoda; class Insecta; order Hymenoptera; family Halictidae; genus Lasioglossum; species Lasioglossum lativentre. The sequence goes on along the minus strand of OU744355.1, from coordinate 32,262,011 downwards.
GATGCATGACGAATGTCTTACCTGGACGACGCAGACACTTTTATAGCCCTTCGATTCAAGGACGATCCTCCAACCCTCTATGACGGATAAAATATGCTCGAAAACCGCAAGAGAAGGTCTCGTAAAACTTCGCGTATAAAAGCGTATCGTTGATCGCAAAATGGTCCCTAAAGATTCCATACTTATCAGTCCGCGTTAAATTCGCCGATGAATTGACAAATGGCTGGGGAAAATCCAATTCTCTTCGACGATACAGCTCGGGGGTCATAAAATTACCATATCCCTACCAATATCAATAAACAATTTAAAATACCGTATACAGTGTGTTCCACTAAATTTGGCCATTTTTTAAAAAACAATCTTCCGATAAAAATAAAAACAATCAATTGTAAATTCAATCGTTCACCCCTTGCCTTACAATTTAAGATTTCAGATTAAAACATACTATAGTGCATGCCTGGGAAACTGGTGCTCCAAGAGTCGATGTCGTAGAATCGGCTACCCGGCCGGCCGGATGGGGGTAATCGATTCGACGTCATCGGCATGCTACAGTAGAACCTCGCTAGTTGAAACCTCGTTTGTTGCACGGAATCCTTGTTCGTTGCCTACCAGCGATTCCCACCAGGAAGTGTTCAAGGTTCTGAAGCTCGTGGTGGGGGTGTTTTGCGGTACCGTAGAAACAAGGGACGCTACGAATCAACTATAATTGATTGCTTGTTTCGCTGCACAACCTCGATTTTTGCACGCATTTTCGGTCCCGTTTCGTGCAACGAGCGAGGCTCTACTGTAATTCATTTTGTCTGATGTTGCAGAATAAAATAATTTGTATTGCTTTAAAATCTATTTTTCTAATGATTGGATCAATGGAGAAAAATGTGCATGGTACTTTGACTCGAAAAATAATTTCTTGAAATGGCAGCCGTGTGTAGTCGAACACCCTGTACGCTAAATAATAATTACTTAACCCGTAACAAGCAGTATGTGCAGCAGTATATTCTATTCTGTCCCTAGCATATTATTCCGAATCGCACGAAATGTCAGTAGCCCGTAGACTTTCCCTACGAACAACAAAAATCTCGCGACCCATCATGGCAATTTCTTTGTCCCGGTCTGTGTACCTGTCGAAGAGCTGTCGCAGAAGAAGCTGACAAAAGGTGTCGCCCGGTGCCGCGCCGACGGCTGGACGAATCGTTGTCTATGCTCTTTAAAAAGAATAGTCATAGAGGATTGAAGTGAGAACGCGTGCTCGTTGGACGGACATCCACGCCGTGTGAAGAAGATCCCCGAAGCGCGCTTCGCTTCAGAAGCCTTTGCATGAAAGGAACTGTTGTCTCTCGCACGGGGAGACCGCCCCCCTCTTTGTCGGTACCCGTCTAACATCGCACGAGAAAAGTAATCTAGATGAAGAGCTTATCTCATGACAACGCCGGCGCCGAGCGATCGTTCGTCTTCGTTTTGCGCAGCTTTACGGTTGCGAATATGTTCGTCCTAGAAGAACGGAACGTTGAACGGCCAGGTTTAATAAAATGTGAGTACGGCGTCGCGTCGTCGTTCGCGATACCGATCGATCGACCGATTGAATCATTGCCGAAAACCTCTACTCTTCGGGCAACGCAATAACTCAAACGGCTGATCGACGATCGATACCCGTTTGTTTCGTGCAACGGGGTGTTCGATCGCGAACGGTTATTCGAGCCTTTTGTCCGCTGAAAGGGTGTCACGCATCTGAATCGTACCGGGTGGGGCGGAATTCGCGGTACAATCGAGGAAAAGTATAATATTTGTGGAAGAATAAATAACGAGAGTACAATGCTTCGCGATTCTCTGTTTCTATAAAAGCAGTTGAATTATTCTGCAGTTCTGCCTCAAGTTATTTGTATTTATTATATTCCGGATGTTAACGCTGGTTCACATTCTCATAGACATATTTGGAGAAGCTAAATATAAACGTATTTTACTAAATATAAATGCAAAAATATCATCAATCTATTGATTATATTAATCGTTATAGAGTCTGACGATGATGTTATTTATCCTCCATTGTAGCTTGACACTTGACATGAATTCATGTGAATATATGTATATATCAAATGTAATAATATTCTACAATAATTTGATTGTATGGAAAATTAAACCTCACCCTGTACTCAGAGTGAGTAGACTTAGATTGAGACCTGAGATATCTATGATTGTTGAAGAAAAGGTGAAGATTATTTACACAAGTACGAACAACAATGTTTAACGATATTATTCTTTTATGTAATTCATGAAGGAAAATGAATAACGAAATATACACGTTTTTAACAATTCTTCTTTAGAAGCTCCGTAAAAATAAGGAAACGATACTCAAGTCCTAATCATAGACGACTCACCCATTGAAATGAATAGAAATAAAGTGGTACTAATTTCTTGAAATCACGAAACGAGCAAATACTTTGTTACTAGAAATACAAGATTACTGTGGCTTTATAAAACTCGCAAACGGAAGCAAACGAACAGTACCGTAAAAAGCTACGGGCTTGCAGTTACGAGCTAGCATCGCAGCATCTTCAGAACACAAATAGCAACGTACTGACAAACATTCCGTAAGCTCGCAGGCGCAAATGCAAACCGGATGGTAGGTAGTGGCGTGCAGCTATCGGAAACAAAATATTCGTTTGCGGTCGAATTTGGTGAAACGTCGTCGGCGACGGAGTTTAATGAAACGGAATGTATTCTTCCAACGTGCCGCGGTGATAAACCGAAGAACGAACGGCGGTGGCAATTTAATGAAAAGGTTTTGGCGCCCGGACGGCAGAGCGTGCGCTCAGCGAAATGCGACAAAGCAACAAACATAAATTTGCGAATAGAACAGCTACGATAAAAGGTTAAATAAATGTCGGCAAATAGGTACGGCGCGTGCATCAGGGCGAAAATGGGAGTGTGGGAACGCAGCGAAAATTTGTCGCTGCGGTTGCCCGCGATATTTGAATAAACAAGTCCGTAATGTCAACGAACGGCGCTGGAAATCAATTTACGAGACTAATCGGCGATTGCTGTCATTAAATTTCGAGTTGCGTGCGCTCTTGCGTTACACATGCACACGCACACGCGAAACAGGTATCGCTCGTTCTTACGCACCTGGCCGATATTGTATAATTATATTTATGCAATTTGATGGTTATTGACAGTCGCCGATCGCAGGAAACGATTCGCTCGTTCGAATCATTCGTGCGTGTTACACCATTCCCGACGAGTTTTCTTTCCGCGCGTGATATTGCTGAACCATGGAAAAACGGATATATGCAACCTGTTTGATATCGTATCGACTTCCGCTATTAATTATGACCTATGAAATTTCAAATTAACATTGACACTTCGAGGCTGTTAGTTGCTGCACGCGAAATGTCACTTGTTCTAGTACGCCTTTCAAGGACTGCTTTTGGACCAATTCATTGCTCTCAATTGTAATTGCTTTAGTTTACTGTCTATTTTCATAAAATTTTGTTTCTGAACTTCGTCTTTGAGGAAAGATGCTAGTTTCATTCACAATGTCTTAATTAGGGACATTCATGTTTATTCAGTGTCACAGCTTGGTTCTTTATGTATAACGTCACGGTGCAACAAAACGTGCTTTCTGATAATTATGTATTTCATGAACTATTTTACCAAAAGCAGAAACAACGAAAAATTTATTAACAGATACCTTGTAGCTTTTGTTTTATACTCTGAAGGAATTTTCTGAAATGCATCAGGATTCTAATAATAAAATTTCACGCAATGATCCTAGTTCAACACTGTCAACGAATCTGAATTTTTACAAAATAGTCCATGAAAAATACCAGTGCTGAATAATCGATAGACTGTTGATACATACAACAACACTTTTACAGACAGCAAAATATATACTTGTGTCCTTAGGGCGAGGTTCCGCGTGCAGCAATTCAGTACCGATGGCCGACTATAATTAAAAACACAAACAAACTGCGCCGAGTCTCTGCGATGCGACATGCAAGGGAGCACTCGATGGACCGGCGCGGCGGCCAGGCAGTGTGTCAACATGCGAAAACAAACATATCAAGGAACCGGCTACGCTATACTATCAAGAATTATTGTACGTGCCACTTTACAGGAGCAATCCAAGCATCAACGAATTACAGCGCTATCCTGTAACGACAGATCGAACAAGAGTTATGATTGAATCACCATCCATAACGTTGTTTTTCCGTCGCGATACAAAAACCACTCGTCGCGTGGACGCAGTACGTATCAGTACGGTCCGCGAGGCTCGATTTACGTCAACAGGTCGATTTGATCGTGAACGAGCGCCGACGTGAGCGGGAAACATATTCTCAAACAACAGCTACGCTTGCAGGTGTAAGATAGGTGTGCGGACGCTTCGAAAGCAATGGGAAAGGTGAGAACGGTCGACGAGAAGTCGGGGGTGATAACGATAACACAAATAAAAAAACAAATCAAATCTTAATAGACAAAATTATAAAAAGCGGACCACGCGTCGAGTGTCCATTAGCATTCTCTTCAGGCCCTCCCGAACCAAAATCGCCTGTCTCTCCTTCCAGACGATTAACAACCACTCTTGAGGATGCTGCGAGAGCCAACCGACAATACCGTCACGGCCAGAGGATTTTCTAGGTTTACTGTTGCTTCTTCTTCTTCTTGTTCACCGAAGCGTCCACTCCCCAGAGATCGTACCAAGGACCGCACGTATTTTTATCCCTCTCCCGATCGGAATCCCTACGCAGCTTGGTCCTCGGCAACAGAGTCTTCTCGGCGACTGTTTGGTCCTTGACTACGATGCAGCTGTACGTGGACTCCTCGTCGGACGCCTCTGTCTCGCTGAAGTTCTGCGTCATGCCGTCCTCGTCGTCCGTGTACTTTTTCCTCCTCTCGTTCCTCTTCGCCTCGTTGTTCTCCTTCAGCTCAGCCACAATCATGTTTCGCTTGGCCTCCATGCTGCGTTTCCGCTCCTTCTCGATGATGGCTTTCCGGGAGACATTGCCCATGAAATAGGACCTCTCCTCCTGGTGCATCCGGTACTCGGATCTCTCGACGGCCTTGGGTCTCTCGGCTGGCGTGGGGAAATCCTCGAAATAATCGGACTTCTCCGGAACGTGGCTCCTCTCCGCAGGCTTTAAATCCTCCGGACGCGTCTCGTTGGTGATCGTCACGTCGCTGTTCCTCGTCTCTATACTGTGGCGGGAGCTAGGGCTACCCTCTGGGGTCGGCTTCTTCATCTCCTCCGAAGTCCCACTGTTCTCTTTCGACTCTTTCTTAATCATTTTCGGAATGTCTACCAGGGACCTGTGCTGCCAGAGCGCCATGCCTTCCAGGACATCGGAGTCCCTTCTGAATCTCCAGAAAGACTTGGTCCTCTTCACCAATTTAGGACTCTTTGAATCATCGAAAGCTCTGCCGGTCTGAATCAAGTGTCCCACTGCGGTCGTTTGTCTCGGCAGCAGCGGCTTTCTGTTGTCATCCTTCAAGGTGTTATTATTCGTATCATTCTTCTCCAGGCTTCTTGGTCCATTTCTCGGGAACTTCTGCAGGTTGCCTTGACCCAGCGAGTTCTGATAGCCGTGTCTCTCGATCACCTTCGTCCTCTCCAGCTTGGTCTCGAAGTTCGACTCGTAGCCGCGTTCCTTGTCGACGGTCACCTCTCGAACGAATCTCGTCTCGCCGTAAATGGCTTCCTCTTTGTCAGAGAACCTGCGCTCTCTGTACATGCTTCGAGGCTCGGTTGGTCTCTCCGGCGCTTCCTCGGACGGCGGCCTGGGTCTCTCGAATCGGCGACCGGAAGCTCGCTCGATGTTCCTGTTCCTGTCGGGATTTTTCTCGAAGGTCCTGTCCCGCTCGTAAGTGGAGGTTTTCTGCTGCACAGTTGGCGATTTGTCGAAATAACGGTCCCTTTCCCGCTCGAATCTCTGCGGGCCGCGGCCCCTCTCGCCTTCCTTGTATCTCTCGTACGGCGGCGGAGCTTGCTTCTCTTCCCTGCGATCGTAGCTGCGATAGTCGTTCCTCCGCTCGATGAACTTCGGCGGGCTGTGCTCCCTGGCGTACTTCTGCGCGGTTTGCTCGAGCTTCTGAGCTATGTGCTCCACTTTCCGGCCAGTCTCTGGGATGGTGATTGTGCTCTCGTCATCCGTTCCCGAGGACGAGCCGGACGACGACTTCTCATTCTCGTACTTCGGCTCTTCCTGCTCGACTGGACGATAACTACTACTGCCGCCGCCGCCGCCGCCACCTCCTCCGCGTCGAGAATTACGCTCCTGACCGTCCGCTCTGTCCCCATAATACTTTTTCCCGTCGTACTTCTGGTAATCGATCCTACCGCTGCTGTAGCTGTCCTCCTCCTCTTCCTCCTCCAGCTCGATCTCGTCCTCCTCTGTCTCCACCTGTTCCTTCCCTCGCTTGGCCTCGCGACGATTCTGCTCGGGTTGCTCGTTATTCCTCCTGGACGAACTTCTCAACTGCTCCTCATTGTTCATCATCTTGTTCTTGTGGTTGGCGTTGCTGTGCCCGCGATTCTCGTACTCGTTCTTCTGCGACTTCTCCTGCGACTTCTTACCTGACTTCCGGCTCGGACCGTTCTCCATGGTGCCGCGATCAGAATAGTCCCTGCCGTTCTTGCGTTCCTGGCTGTCGTAGTGCCGGCTCGAGGTGTACCTGGTCTCGCCGTTCTCGTTGCTCTGATTCGCGTTCGACTCCGCCCAGAGGTCCATCGCGGTTCTATACAGCTGCCAGCTCTTCTCGTCCCTCGGTATCGTCTTCCAGGAGTCGTTCTCCCAGTCCTTGCCGCTGGACTTCTCCTCCTTCTGTTGTTGTTGCGGTGGCTGTTGCGGCTGCTGTTGCTGTTGCTGATGCTGGTGCTGGTGCTGCTGGTGCTGGTGCTGGTGCTGCTGCTTAGCTGCCTCGGCTATTCTATCAGCGCGTGGCTTTCTTCTTCGTTGTCTGCGTTTTCGTTTGGGCTCGGGATAAGTAAGAGAGAGAGAGAGAGAGAGAGAGAGAGAAGAAGAAGAAGAAGAAGAAGAAGGAGGAGAAAGAAAGAAAAAGTAGAAACAGAACAGAACGGAAGAGTGCAGAAAGTATCCGGAGAGAAAACCAAGAGCCAAGTACTTCGGTAGGATTAGTTATGCGGCTGTCGAGCATTGTGGTCGCGATATGCGGGGATCGGGGATATGGCTGCTGGCATCGCAGGAGCCCGGAGAGGTGAATGAGCCACCACCACGTCGTATTTTATTTCCATCGACCGCGATAACGCATGCGGAATCTACAAATCAGGAGAGAAAACAACATCGTGACTCCGGGATACAAAGCCTACTTGGTCTGGGCGGATCGTTGGATACGGCGGCCATGACCGAGTCGTTTCGAGGAGGGATCAATCGAATGCCCGGCCGGGATGCTGCTGATCTAGATCTAGATTCTCTTCGGTGAGTTTCAATGAGAACATCAGGCCCTGATATTCCTTTGAACCTCGCTTTGCTAATGCACATTAGCGATACATTGGGCTGCGGAATATGCGCTCTCTGACGTGTTGATTGGGATTACAGTGGCCAAACTGTTACGATAACGTGGAGAGACTATACCTGATGTAGACTTGACCTCTTCTGTGGTATTATGACGTAAATAGTCTTAAAATGTAAGCTCTTTCTACTGTCTGGATATTGTTAGGCACTCTAATTATATTCTGATGTCTCAACAACACTACCATTCTGTTAGTGCACAGTAATATGTATAATATATGGCATTTTGTGTCGCACTAGCAGTATAGTCAAGTAAGAATGTCTATTAGAATCATTATTTATTAGTGATAAGTTATTACTTAATATAAAATAGTAATAGATTACTAAAAATTTTATGATTTTATATAATAATTATAGTAATCGAAATAATTCAACCACCGACTAGATTTTCATATTTGCTACTGTCAAGGATTGATCTCCCAATGTATCGCCAGAATGTGCAAAACTACGCGCATGCAGACAATTTAAATAAACTCCGTGGAAATGAAAATTAAAAGAGAATTGTTTAATGGAAACATTCGTTAGGTCCAAAAGATACCAACTACGGTTCTACGTTGTAATTCTAGGTACCGAGAACCAGGGTAGCGAATATTATTGGGGTGACGGGTGTGTGTTACCAAGCTCGGTAAGAGGGGCGGTTGGGTTTTCATGATTCATACAGGCACAAGCGTTTCTACTGGTTTTGCCAACGATCGTCGACTACCCTCCGTCGAGATTCAATTAGAGAGATTCCAAAGTACCTTCGATGAAACGTCATGGGCGTATATCGCTTACCTCATAGCCTCGTCGTCGCTATAGTCGATGTCAGGCTGAGCCGGTGGCTCGTTCGAGAAGCCGCTGTCGTTGCTGCTGTGAAGCGACGTGACGACCTGCGGCGGCGGAACTGGCGGAGCAGGTGGCTGTATCCTGCGGACGCCGGCCAAAACGGTGGGCAACGTGCCCGACGGACGGATCTAAGGATCACACAGCGTCAAGGTTTATGCGGCTTGTGTTTCACCGTTTTTGGCAAATCCGAGGACTGTTCACATTTATTGCGCGTGGCTCACGGAGATTCTACTTTCTCCTAACCCTAGAACGACTACGAGTATGGGAGCCTTTTTCGAATTCACTGCACAGTAGGACAGAATCGCAAAAAGCTCGACGAAATTCACGTTTCTATTAATTATACATTATTAAATACTAGACTGCGGATTTTTATGCATTTACGAAGAAATTAACTGGGTGAAATATAAAGCAGTAAAAGATTAGAAGAATTTAAAGATATTGTGATGTTTTTAATGCAACAAAATCATTAAGGGATGAAATCAATTTTTATCTTACTCCTGCTTTATTTTGCATAAAGATCCGCAGTCTATTAATTACAAACAGAACGGTTTTAGGGGTTTTGACCTTTCTAACACTACCCTTACTGTGTGTGCTTCAATCTAATGAATTTAAACTTCGCTAGTTGATCTCCAATGTGATTTTAAGCAATTAATGTCTCGTAGACATACCCCCGGAAATAAATAAATAAAGACTTAATGCTATGTTACAATTTTTACTGATTGTGAGTCTGATACCGCTAAACGAATTTTAAATTAATAGAGACTTAAAATTTAAAAAAAAAGGACGATATTACTTTCTAAAATAGCTGCAAGTTGATGCAGCTAAATTTTAAATTGATCTGAACAATAGTGTTGCCACTGACGGCACAAGCGGGCATGAGGGGACTCTATTTGCAAGAGTAAGTAAACAAAGACGAATAACATTTTCTCCGTTGACGCTTCGTTTTCGAGAAAATAATGTTTGAATATTCAGCGGCTACGCGCGTAGAATTCACGAGAAGTAGAATTGGTTGGTCGTGATCAGACGCATCAGACGATTTCTAAACGACAGCAAACTTGATTTACTCGAAAACGAAGTGTCGAACGATAAAATGTTACTCCTTTCTGACTTGCTTCTGCATGTAGAATCACCTTCCGGTTGCTTGTATCACGATTTTGGAAACACCCTGAACCTGACATAAATAGCTGATAATTTAAAAGGGACATTTAGAAGGTTCAGAAGCCAATAAGTATAAGCCCCTGGCTGATGAAAACTGAGATAATCAAGTGTTTCACTACGTAATTATAAAAAAATAATCAGTGCATATTTACATACATACTTATTAACAGATAACATACAAATAAACTTACGTACAAGAACAACAATAGAACTACACCGCTATGGTTGAAATAAATTGGTATTAGAAAATTCGACTTACATTGATTGGCTTCTGAGTTGTCCATGTATAACTTTGGGTCAAACTGGACATCTGGGGGTTAAGTATTGAACCCAATATCTAATGTATAAATGTTAATACATAGATAGAAAATGTTGTTAGTCAAATGTTCGAATGTTTTAATGCGTATGTTAATGAAGCTTTTAACAAGTAGACGTATGGTCGTTCTCACCGGTTTCGACTGGCGTGCAGTGGGTGTAGCCAGATTGTGAGAACTGTTACTGTTTGGCACGTTAGTCGGAGTGCCGCTGCTGTTATTGTTGTTGCTGTTGTTGGCATTGTTGTTCCCTACTCCGTGGAAACCACTCGACACTTCATCCATGCTACTCGGTGTCACCGGCGGCCGAGAGGATGGAGGCTTGCAGGGTGGAACTGCCTGTGGCTCCGAAGCACGGCCATTGTTTGTTCCATGACTTGGCGATCTTCGGGCATTACGGGTACGATTGATTTCGGGGGGCACAATAACCATATTGATATTGATTGAATCTGAATCGCTGCAAGTGTCAAGGGGGAGAAACTGCTTGTCCGGGTATTGTTTCGCAAACATTGTTCGTTGCATACGTTTCGTAACTCTTCATCAGAATATTATATATATGTATATGTATACTTCTGTCTCAATGCAAAACTTGATCCCGACAATTAATTATTGAGTGCAAAAACAAATTCTTTAAGAGTGTTGCTATATAAAAAATTACAAGATTGAATTTATTTAGAATAAAAAATTTTATAATACGTGCTTGAATAATATTTATTCAATTCTTTCTCATGTAAAAATCCTTATAATTTCAATAATAATAAAATTGTATAAAACTGGTTATTTGACCGATGGTTTACTGTATTTTTGTGGCAACTTGTGCAGAAGTTACAATAAAAAACCAACATTGAAATAGCATGAAGCGTTCAAAGGCATGTGAGATAATTTTGTTTGTTACTAAGTTGTTTAATATTATTACGAAGGTTCCTTTGACAACTTTCAACGACAGATATGAAGTGGAAGTAAATTAACATTCATTTCAAAATGTTTTCTCATTTCATTTCTGCATTATTCATCTTTGCTTCTTATTATCGATTTATTCATGATTCACTTGATTTTATACTTTCTTCTTACTTCTACGGCCTTAATACACCAATATACACGTAAACAAAAGAATAATTAAAAGAATTCATACCTTTATGAATTAGCTATTATGGTACTAAAATCTACCACGAATATTATACATTTTCGTGACTGTTAATTTACTTTGTATATTATTTTATATTCTACTGATCAGGTTAAAAAAGGATTTACTGTTAATTTCTATGTAATTTGTATAACAAAAATTCGGGCTGAAGAGGATAAATTTTTCATCACTGGGCTGCCGCGATAAATTATGAGCGGGTCGTTCTGCGGAAGAGGTTCGACCTAAGACACCGTATGAATGATTCAGGGGCGTATTAAAATTGTTATGAGCGCGTAATTTCATGCGAACAATCGACAGGGTAAATCACCGTTGAAAGTGGCCCGGACGTGAAATTTCTATCGTCGCGTCGTAAATCGACCATCGAAATAAGAGGATTTAGGAGAGCGATGCAACAATAACACCAAGACGAGTACGGTGTAATGGGAATGGCTGCATCGATGCGATCCCGTTGGCCCGTTATCGTTCTAGATTAACGTAATTGCATTCGACCCGCGCAATTGTTAGCAACGAACGCCGTAACAAGATCTGCTATGATATCGTTCCGGCGCGGCGCGATGCGGCGACCGAAGGGGCCGGACTTTCCTGTCTCTCTGTTAACTTACCCAAGAGTATCGTCGATAATAATTTCTGTGTACGCCAGTGGGAACCATCCGGAGCTGTGCGTGCGCAGATTCTCCCCAAATTGCCAGCCCTTCTGACGATCTCCTAATAACGCAGTTTCATGAAACAGATATTACGTTTATGGCGTTTGTTCGCCAGCAGAACGAATATAACAGCTCGATAAGAACTCCAGTCCACGGGATAACGAAGTATTCCCCGGGAACTGATTTCTTCCGAGCATTCCCGATAAGCGATGCTTGATGCCGGGGGAAAAATAAGTTAGGTGTTGTTCATCGAAAGATCGTTACACCACTCGTGGATGATAAGGGAAACTTTCCGATTCGCTTCACCCTCCTTCAAATATACACTCCCAGTCATAAAGATAACACGTGATCTTTAATAGCGACCATCTACAATTTCGTGTTTGTTACAAACAGGACGGTGAAATTACGAGATCACTTTATATAATACAAAATATCTCAAAGTTTTGTGTAAAACGATACAAAACTGTTCCATACCAAGCACAAAGTGATAGGTTGTAAAATAATACAGATTTATTTCATCTATCCTCAGCCTATATGATACAGGGCGTGGCCGGACGGGTGGTACAACCGCACAGGGGATGATTCAACATGTAAAAATAAGTCAAATCAGAGGAATAACAATTTCTTCGTTTGATGCCTCGTTTTCGAGAAAATCGACTTTAAAGATCTGCCGCGTGCTTTACTATATGCAGGAAGTAGAATTGGTTCGTCATGATCAGACGCATCATCCGACTTTTTTTTAAACTTCATACTTGTGTGTACTACCCGTCCTGAGACACCATGTATATCATATTAAATCTGTTTATATTTAAAAAATTGCTAATCACTTATGTATTGCATGAATAAACTGGGTCAGTTTTATATGCATCAAATGAACAAATAATGTAGAATGGAAATATTCTAGGTCTGAAATAATTTATAATTTTGGATTTAAGATGACTCCGAGTGCAAGGGCTTGATATTTGTCTACGATTAAAGACAAAATATTCGTAAGTAAATTGCTAAAAAAAGAATAAATTTATATTTAATTAATTTATATTAATAAAATAACATAATATTTTCTCCACGATAATTCGGTGCTAATTCTGCAGAGTAGTATCTCGTAGTAGTGATAATTCGCATAACACCCGCGGTCTAGTTATAATTATATTACTCCAGCATTAACTGGGCAAGTATATGTAGGTTCGGCGAGACGAAACAGACAAACGTACAGACATCGAACACTCACCCATTAATGCGATGAGATCATCCTCGAGGAAGCTCAGCTGATTTTCCCCGGAGCTCAAATAGGCATAGACAGCCCTCGCGAGGGGTGCATCACCCCAACCACCGGAACTCACCCCTGTACCACTGCCACCCCCGACCCCGCTACCGCTGTTGCGTGATGCTGGAGGCGCCATGGACCTCGGCCTCGGCGGGATATCCGGAACCTCTGCGAAAACGAGGAGGAATACGATTAATTGGGCTCGTTTGTGCCCTAATGTGCCGCTGCAGCGTATTAGGACCTTTGAGCGGAATGATTTTAGCGTCCGGATTCCGTGCGTACACCAGCCGTTTTATTTATGGATGAACGCGCCCGCTGAAACTTAAATCCTAGTCCAGAAACATATAAAATTCCATAAAAAATTGAATCGCGTCCAATTTAATGAATCCACCCCTGTAATTCATCAAATAATGATCTATTCGAGTGATGTACTGATGCCAAAGTAATCGAACAATAGAGAAATTGTTTCGTTTAAAAGAATAAAAATATTGACGCATATTCGACCAGAATTTGTTCTGTGTTCATCTGTTTGTTCTTTCCTATGATTTAATTTTTCGTTAATGTTCGTAGATTATTTTTTAAATTCATAAAATCAATAAAATTATGGTCTGCAATAGTCATGTATTCATTAAAGTGAAAGATGTTAAAGTCTTAATATAATTATCTTACTCTTAAAGTCTGAATATAATTATCTTAAGCCTTTGTAAATAAAATGCAAGAATTTATATAGGTAATATTGTTTTTCACAGTCACGAGACTCAATGCTGAATATTTATTTTTATCAATTTCTCAAACGACACTTACAACATAATATTGACAACAGGACATAGTTAAAAATGCGTCAACCGATTTTTTGATAAGGAATAATTGTCCTCGACAAAAATTAATTCAGTGTTCTTTTATTCGACAGTTATGAGCCGATGATAGATTTCCGAAAAACAAGGTTTTAAAAGGATCAAAAGTTATTAGATCGATCCAATATTGAATTCTGAAACGAATGAATTTTAAAGTTAAAATCAAAATTAATGGGAAAACATGGAAGTTCTCGCGAACATGTTCGCAAGACAACAGCGATTCAGGGCATGATACGGCACGGAACGTACGAACAGTTTGTTTCACACAAATTGTTTCGTTGATCCCAGTTCCCGCATTTCCATTTTCTCGGCCATGCCAGTTCCACGAGTTCGCTGCACCTGCCGCAGGTTCTGCAGTTCTCGTACCAGTGTTTCTGTTTTACCGCACCCCGTTCCGACCAGAAGAATGGCTTTCAGCCAAAAACCGCGGCATTTCGAACGGGCCGCGTTTACTTGAATATTTCCACCAAGTTTACGTTCCATTCTCTCCGTCCCTTTCTTCTTCTTCTTCTTTTTTATCCTTTTCATTTCCTCCTCTCCGCATCGGCCGCCGATCCATTTTGCTCTCGCGTTATTACAGGCGAATTTATACACTTGGCCGGCGTGCAAAAACGCACACCCCCTCAAGAAACTTCGCGAAATGGAAAGTTTTGCGTTATTTAGAGACTTGTTCGGGAAAATGAACAGCGCGCACGGCAGCGTAACAAAAACTTCGGTGTATCTTACCGCAAAGTTAACAATAACGCGACGAACCGAGAGGAGCATTCCCCAGAGAGACGCGAACAAAAATAATTCTAAAAATTTTCTGAATTTTCACACAACTTACGGCTTTCTTCTACATCTTTCAATCTTCCGGTTCGATAATCTCGAGACAGAAGAACACATTAACCCGCTCAGCGATAACAAAAATTCGGTAAATAAGCTAAATTTCTACCAATTTAGTAATTTAATTAATGAAATAGAATAAATTATTTTGAAAGTATGAATTCACGTGTATTTACTTTAAAATCGTATTTTCTTATTGTCGATATCAATGAAATTTACAATGTTCTGATATTTTTAACAACTATGAGACATAACTAGACTGCAGAGTTTTATGGAAAATAAAAATGTAGTACATAGATTGTTAAGAAACAAAAGAGCCACGAAAGGTTTTTTCCCTTCTTTAATAATTTCAGTGAGATGAGAAGAATACGTTGGTATTTCTAAATTATCTTAATCTTCTCAACTGTTTTAATTTGTACCTACCCATTTTTATTATAAATGCATAAAATCCGCAGCCCAGTCATAACTACCAGACTCGCTCTATTAGTATATTAAATATTTTCTCTTTTGGAGTACCGAACACGAATATGCAAAAGGAGCGTTTCATAATCTGAAAGCTGAAATTTCCACTAAAATATCCTGCTGTTGCAACGATATAGATTTTTTTTTCTGTGTGTCCGCATGCAATCTGTGTTGCGCCGCTTGTTCAACGGTGGCTTAGGCGCCAAAAAACCAAAAACTTCGAGTCGTCCTTGCATACGGAACAAGCCCCGTGCTCGCTACACGCTCGTCAGAGACAGAGAAAGTGGGGACACGACACCAGGGCACGTTTTTATTGTAGCGAAACCGAATGGTCGAGTACGCTTCGAGCGAGTCGACATTGGGGTTGAACACGTAACAAACGTTTGCAACACGACCGGCTGCAGAAGTGCTCGCAAAACAGTTGGAGAGCGTCGAGAGCTCGCTGCATCGAATATCGAATTCCACTTGTCGACCGCCCCCGCGCAGTTGAGAATTTTGCAATTTTTCCATTATCTACGTAGCAACGAATCGCATTAATCGAGACCACTATTGATCCGCCCCGTGACACTTGGAATTAACCGAGGATCTTCACGGCAGGTAAGGTCTCTAAGCTAGAAGGATTTTCCACTTCTAGTAAGAGGAAGTCACTTCATGCTGGACGTTTGATTAAATAATTGAAACATAAGTGAAAGATTTATTTTATTTTTGAGCCTGTTCAAATTTTGTATTTTGGTTGCTTTTGTAGCTTGGATTCATTCAACTTGAGGACTTCTTCCTTAATAATTATTATTTTTCCAATGTTCGCGACGAATGTTAAAATTATAGCTGCTTGTCTTATTTATTGTATCTGTTAAAATTTTAAATAAATGGATTCAAAGGCGAATTTATTATACAATTGTGCAAAGATTTTTCTATGTATTTCAGCGAGAACTGATTTGTTGGAATTGGTAAAATACAGATAAACATTTCCTATTTAGCATGTATCTTGCAAAATGACTAATTTCTTCTTGTTTACAAAAATTTCGACGAAAGCGCAGTACACATATAATATAACGTGGAAAGCTTGATGAGTGTATCGTACTGGGTAAAATTAGAGACAGAGAACCGTGAAAAATAAGGGGGATCCGTATCAGCGGTGAATTCGCTTTTTCTCTCGCGTGTTTAGGTTTTATTGTATCAGATTGCATTTCAGCGCGCAACTCAGTTTCCGCATTCATAACTCCAATGCTGAAAACTGACGCACGAGGTGTCCATCCGGAGAGCAAAAATTTAATTACACGATTGAATTTCGCGCGGTGCTGCCGTGTTACAAAATAATAGAGAATAGTCACCGCTTTAAACAATGCGAGCGAAACTAACGGACCGGCAGTAAAATTTTACTGCACCTAATTCTAATAAAGTTTCATTACAATTGCATGGGAAGAAAGAATTTTAAATCTAACAGGAAACTGCAACGCAGTAATATAAAATTCCTCTGAATAAAAAATTATGCTATCCTGCGAAGCTTCATGCAAATTTATGTTGTTTCAAAATAATTTACCGAAACGCGAAATGAATAGAAAATTTATTACACGGAGCGCCACGAGAAAAATAAAATTACCTACTTGCGAATTTCTTTCATTTTTTAATTTCATTTTTTACCGTGTTCTGTATACTTTTACGCATTACAATATAACATTTGTAGTTTAGTCATGGTACTGAATAGTTGAAATAATGAAAATAATAAATAACTAATTAGTTCTTTTTTCCAAAGTGAAATAATGTGCTTTAATGACACCTAAACTTTTATTCGGTAACCGTCACAGTTAGAAATGTATATCCAATTAAATTAAACTATAATTCAAAGTTTAATTAAAATTTTCATGTAGCAACTTTTGCGCATGTATAAGCGGATTTCGCGCGAGTTTGAAGTTTTCGGGACAAATTTATGGAATCTGAAGTTAGATAGGACATGATCCCCTTTGTTGAAAGTTTCAGTAGTTCGAGAACAGTATGAATTGTGGAAGTCTATATTTTACTGACTTTCTGCGACTTTTGATGAAAAATTTTGATCTTAGATGCTGACTTACCCGGCTCCAAAGATAACGTAGAAGCATGGAGGTTGGCTTCCGACCTTGCTCTAGACAGAGCCGTAGGTAGGTGCGATGATGGGCCTTGATAAGTGGTGCTCGACACGTTTCCGGAAGGCAACCCAGGTCGAAGTTCCAAGCAAGAGCTGTCCATGCTTCTGGTCTTCCTCAATTGCGAGCTCATCGTAAGCTCTGAACCGCCATTTTCTTCGTCCTCGGGCCAAAATGAAACTTGCTAAACAACAATACAAAGAGAAGGGATCAATAGAATCCAGGTACTCTAAATGGTTGCAATAATGTTACATGTTAATATCTGCTGTCACAGGGTTAATGGCCGGTTCCAGATTTTTTATTTTACAATATAAACAATACGAGCTAAATAAAAATTTCTTCCTGTCTTCAATAATTTTAATAAGTTATAATATAATATAATACAATATAATAAATTTTTATGCAAACTAGAAATTTTCTACATTAATTGCATGCAATAGGAGCTAAATAAAAATTGGTTTCTGTCTTCTATAATTTTAATAAGTCAGGAGCAATATATCGATATTCTTAAATTCTTATATAATTTTTCTACTGTTTTAAATTGCTGCTATTAATTTTTGTCAAAAATGCATAAAATTCGCAGTTTAATATTTTACGAGTTCTGCGGTACTTATCACTGTGAGCACTGTGTCTTTTAGGAGCTCGCGATTTTGTCACCTCTTTTGTACCTGCAGAGTCGCTATAAGCACTATTTACTACTTTGCAAAGCTACATATAAATTTCGAAGAACACACGGGATAACAGTGAGATACAAGCAGCATCACTCACCCTAAGTCTGGAGGCGAACATATCTTCCACGGATTGGGGTAAATATTCCCTGGTAGCAGCAACCTCGCGCCACTTATCAACCGAGGGATGAAGAGCAGCTACCGCGACCTCATGAAAACTCGCATAATGTTTCGCCAAGGAGCATTGTCGCTCGAGAACAAAGCCGTACCTTCTTCGTTCCTGTGTCATCGCCTAGAAAAAAAGGGTTAAGAGGCTCGAATTCAAGTCATGCGCTGTCGTTAGCCTGCTTTTTTAGGCCAATTCATTATTCAATCACCATCAGGCTGGGATGCTGTGTCACTTACATCAAAATTAATGACGAAGACTAATTGAACAGAAGATAAATTTCATTCTTGTCTTAATGGATTTAAAGGGCTAAACGTAATAAGACATTATTTTGATTTTTTAATGTAATATAACATTATTCATCTGAAGTCTTCACTATTTTAATCACCTACTCGTGTTTGTCACGAATACATAAATTCTGCTACTGATTATGTAGGACTTGAAAATAAAATCTAGTTCGGATAACTATTTTACATAACAATAAAATTTAACTATTTCACTCAATTAAAATTTTACATAACACGTCTTTTTTCCGCGATTATCGAACGACTAATTTACTGATTAATTTTCCTTGTCCGACTACACTTGTTTTGTGCCAAATGATTGGAGCCTACGAGGTGTACCCGACATGATGGTACAAGCAGATATGTGGTGATTCTACATACCAAAACAGGTCGAAAAAAAAGGAATACAGTTCTGATCATCACCGGGGACCGTTTGTGCCATGATTTCGGAAACACCCTGTATGTATAAATTTTTCAGAAAATGGGGAAAGGGAGGTTTTAGGCGATTGGTGAAACCTGTGTTTCGCGGAACGAGCAGGTGCACAGGCACCATATACTTACGTTCTTCAAGCTCTGCTCACAAAAGGCGTCTAGCTTGGACTTCTCTTCCTCGAGAATCTGCATGTTCTTCAGCTCTTTGTCCATGGCGAGTCCACTCTTGCTGGCGCCCCTCGACTTTTTCCTCTGCTTCTTCATCGACGCGGCAGCCTTGCTGTAAGTTTCGGACCTGGTCTTGTGCTGTTGGAGGAACTTCTTCTGTTCGCTCTGCGAAACGTATTATTTCATTATTCATCGGTCCGTTGGGCGGCTGATAGGAGCCGCCACCGGGTCGGTCGGATTCGGAGAGCCGAGCTTACCTGGACCACCTTCGTGTCTTTCTCTAGGTTCGTCTCGAGGGGAACCAGCAGGTCTACGTAGAACGCCTTCAGCTGAAAGCAAGCAAAACGGCCAGGTTGCAGCGAGGGGCTCAAGACACTGGAAGATTTTAATGCCGCGGAAGCGCGGAAAGTGAATTCGAAACGAGCTTAGGTAATGAGGGACTTTCAACGTCTGCCCACGACAACGATGGCAGAGGGCCACCAGCCACTTTCGTTCGCGATGTTGCCGACCATGTTTACGAGCTGTTGTCTGACCTGTTTTTAAGCCGAGCGCCGCGCCGCAGCTGGGAAAAACGTTCTGATTATTCGAACCGGGAGACTCGTAAAACTTAACGCCGCGGCGCGACCCCGAGGAAACGCTTCTCTCGCTACTTTCACAAGGTGTTTTAGCTGTAGTTTAGCCGGGCAAATTAGTAGACGGCCTACCCATTTATTGTGTTAAATGCTAGTCTTTTGCTGGCACGACCGATTTTATAACTGTACTTTTCTTAGTTAAAAGTTCATAGTCGCATCTATTCCATAGGTTATTAGCAAATTGGCTTCTATCTTTAAAGTTATGTTTCCGATCTTCTGTGTTATAAGTGAATGGAAACCTCGAATTTTTAATGCATTTTTAATGCATATTTGAACCCCTTGTCATTCTTAATTTCGTAGAAAAATAAAATTTATCTACATTCTATGCCTATATCTTCCCTAATGACGAAATATTGATACCAGAGACATTGTATTTCCGTTTAGTAGAAATCGATAGTATACGTATTTAGTAGTTAGTAGTATTTGAAATGTTCTGTTACGATATTATAGGACGGGGGGTAATGGAGACAATTTTATTTGAATGATAAATGAACGGAAATTATAGAGTTAATTTGCTTAACCTTTCTGTATGGATAGAGAAATATAACCCTGTTCACGGAAGAATTAATAAACAAGAATTTGTTAGCTCGGTTTCAACCACACTCGTATGAAATTGATCGAGACAGTTGTTAATTATATGGGCCGACTGAAATTTCATTGTGCACCGGGTTCACGTACAGTTGCCTATAAATTAACCAGGATTTATGTAGCTACGAATTAGCAGCGGTTATTTATGTTTAATAACTACTTCCATTGAATGGACTTTGAATCCATTGAAAACTTCTGTGGAGGATTCAGGGAAATATTCAGACATGTATGTGTTTCGTATTGGATATTTCGGAATTGCGAGTACGGTTAAAATATATTCCCATTTAACGTATGAAGTCGTGTTTATAAGCAAAATTGGAGAGCCATTTTTAATTATATTGAATATAACGGATATAAAACATTTTCAGTTTAATGAAAATTACGAGCAACTTTATTCGATCGAGTAGATCGTTGCAAGTGTTGCAAAAAATTTCTGATATGTCGATTTAATTTAAGAACTATTACTTACATTTATGGTAATCATTATTTTATTAGTAATTATTGGTAATATAAATATTTCTGAATTTGACTGTCTGATCGTGTTTCTATGTACCATTTCGATAGAGATGAATATTTTCCCTCCGTGGGCAATGTAGGACGTTCCAACAATTATATACGAAAATAGGCTTCATACGTATTCCAGAATTTTCAACAATTTTTGATAGTCTAAGCAGTAAAAAAATTAATGAATATAAATATAATATTAAATATAATCTAATTAAATCATTACATAATGAAGGTCCACTTTTGCGAAAATTCGCAGTCTACCACTCTAATTGATTTATTTAGTTGTCCAGGCGTACTCGCGAGAACGTTAGATGTTCAGAAACCGCATCCACTGTGACCGCAGCTTCAATTAGTGCTGCTAAATAATCTATAGATCGTCGCGTACCCGAATCTGACCCGCCGACCGTTCATTAGAAGAAGAAACACGAGTTTGATCAGCGAAAGGGGGGCGGTGCGCAAGGATAAGAGGCACGGTCGGCCGAGCAAAATGCAGCGAGAATGCAGCCGGGCTCTTTTCAGCGCATCAACAGTACCACTTCAGCTCGTATTCCTCTTCCCTTTCAGCGGGCCGCTTTTCACGGGCAGCGATCGACTGCCGGTAGAAGGTTGCCCACTCGTGGAAACGTATTTCTGATCGAAATGCTGCCTCTAATCAATGTCCATTAAGCCGCGGAGGGAATGGAAAAAAAAATCCCGATCAACCCGTGTCCCGTCGCGTCGTGTCGGCTCGTCCGCGACTAACGCCACGCCGCGCCGCGGATTTCGTTTCGACGACCCGAGTTCCACCGGATGGATTTTCTGATTTTTATTTCGACATGCATCCCGACAGATTTCCCACGTCGCGTCGCGTCGCGTCGCACCGGGCGATATGTCAGCCGCACATTTCCCGATTGTTCAGAGGAACGGTCCTGCCCCTTCCTTCCGCATTTAGCAACGTTAGATTGACAACTTTGACTCCGTTGAAAATTGATTCGACCGTTCCGAGCAAACGATATTATGCAATATACTGCGCTGCTTTTCTTAACACACATCCGACCAGCACATATAATTTTTCAAAATATGGAAATTCCGTGTCCTTAGTCTTGATAGTTCGACACATTCTTCCTCGAAATTAAAGGGTCACTGAACGATCGAAAAATTTTTCATTGACTACTCGACCGTGTCAAATAGTGGGGGAATGTCACCGCCCACCTTAGCGGAATGAAGAAATGGAAGAACTATCCTCAGAACATTGTGTTTATCTATTTTAGAGGGGAAGGACTCCATGTTCATGCCCTTGAACCCTTTCCAAAGAGCCTTCAGATTTTCCAAACTGTCACACAATTTTATAAATGCAAATGATTTTTAGCCTGACAATATTGTTAATCGAAAAAATAAAATTCTACTCTGCCTCATCTTTATGGTTTTTGCCTATATGGATCGAATCTCGTATAAAATTCCAGAGTCGAAATATGAAATAAATTATTGGCCGACTAAATATGAATTTTCTTTTCTACACAGAAGTTCAATGCTGCGTTATTTGTATTAACATTTAAGTAATTCTATAGCAATTCGCAAATTAACTTTGCTGACCGTTATGAAGTTATTACAGGTACTTTGCACAACGATGCTGATGGATTGGAGCGGCCATAGATTCTTCGAAAGTGAAGTCGACTAGCTGACTGGCCTGTATTCCAGATCTTCCCTTTTTTGGAATGTTTGTACAGTTAATGGAATTGGTTAGAAGCGGCGCATGCGAGAGCGAAAGAAATTGAAGGAATTTTTCAAGATTTAATGTTTTCACTAGCTGACTGATAGCAGCTGAAGAATTCAATATGAATAGAATTTCATATTATTCGACCCTTCCAATCCGTTTTGTATTTTATTTATTACAGGCATGTTAAAAATAGCTACGGAAATCAAAGTTAACGCCGACATATTACATTTATTACATTCCAAATTATGAAATTCGAAGAATTCCAATAAAGCGGATTGAAGAAGTACAAAGAGTAACGAAATATTTGCCACGTTGGTCATACGTGGAGATATAACACTATTTAGTTAGAGTCTATAAATTAATTTCCGTAATTTTCACTGTGCTATAAGATACAGAAGTATTCAAGTATTATTCACTAGATTTCGGATTGTATACATTTTGTGACAAAAATTGTCTTGCTTAATTTTATTTTACAGCGTATACAGAAATTTGAGCTCAAAATGCTGCCATTTTGTAAATGATTAAAATGGTTTAAAAATTATAACAACAGTCAACACATGTTTCTCGAAATAAACTCTGTAATAAAATCTATAACTCGTGCAATTTTAATTCTTCGTACTTGAAAAAAACAATTTAGATGCTTCAAATACCTTGTAAATATGTGTGCAAAATCCTACTCCAATAAGTTTAACAGTTCTTCTGAAAAAATTTCGAAAATGGCCTTAAAACCAGAATACCCCCTTGAATGAACGAGAAAAAAGAAAACCGCTGATTGAGTGTGGGAATCCCAGTTGCGCATGAAACACGGTACGTTACTTTAGCACGACTGAGACGGCCAGGAAACAAATCACCGAATTTTCCCGAAAGCTCCGTGACTCTCGAATCCGATGCAACATTTCTTGAAGCGGCGTCAGCGCATGCACGGCCGATTTTATTTAGGCGTTTGACAGTTTTACGTTCGGCTTTCTCGTCGGCGGCTGTATAAAAGTACACATGGTGTTATTTATTTGTCGAGGTTATTCTTTTTCTTTTCGTTTCCCGCTACCAGGACAGCAACGTGTGCTCGAACGCGTGTGCGTGTGCACGTTTCCCTCTCTCTCCGTTCAGTTTACGAGCCGATCGAAAACGAATTTTCCCTCGTTTTATTCGCGAAAACGACGCTCCCGACAAAACGCTGTAAATGACGTTCCCGTAAACGTGTTTTGATTCGCAAACTCGCGGATTTAATTAAGCAGTTCGGTAACGGGGGGCCCGTTGGGTAGAGAGGGGAAAAAAAAAAGAACGAACAGTCGGTGCAATTTTAATGCCGCGTACCTACGAAAGTTTTACAACCGAGTTTACGATCTGTTTCCGGGTTTACCGTCGAGTTGCTTATTTCATTGTTCGCCTCCCTCCTTTTCACAGTTCCGAGGCCGGGCGAAAGAGGAATCCGGCGTTACGCCTTTGTTCTTTCCGATCCCGGTCCCGGTGCTCACCGATTTCCGCTCGAAAGCAGAAACCCGTGGAATTCTTTTCGAACTTTCGGCAGTTCGCGCTCGTGGTATATAACCAACGGGTACCAAAAACAATAACGATAGAGAACCATCGCTGTCCCGAATGCGAAGCTTTCCCATTTTACTGTTGTCGATTGTATCCTATCGAAGATACTTCGTAATTGATTCTTTGTTTCCTTGATCCAGTCAATTTATTCCTTGAATCGGAAATTATGTGGAACCGTTCTGTGTACTTTAAACATTTTTAAACGAAGTTAGTGTGTTTACAGTTACTTATGTTGCTTATTGCGTGAGAAACAATTGAGCAAGTGAAACAATATCTTCCCAACAATTTTGAAGTTTGTGAAACAGTCTATAAGAAAGTCTAAATAACATGGGAATACATAAAAAGTACCAAAGCATGCCTGCATTGATTAAAGTCTTTATGAATCAATTTTTTTTTTACATATTTTGAATCCTACTTTTTGGAGATCACCGTTGAACATCTTATTATAGCCAATGATGTGAACTGGCTAGTAGAAAATTATAATTTCGATGGAACGTGTCCAAATATTAATGTGATGTGAAAGTGTGTTAACGTTTTGTTTAAAAAAATAAATTTTTTAAAAAATACCACGTTTTTAAAACGGACTAAAAAGTATAAAATAATTTTTCCTAGCCACGTACAGGTTCCTAACCCCATACAGATAGTCCTGAAAATTTGTGATTGTGAATTTTTAATAGCTATGAAAATACTTGTAAGATTTAAAACGAAAAACGTGGGGCGCAAGATAATAGTGTCGAGAGTAGCTGCCGTTGAGAAAACACACACAACAGTTCATGTCATTTGTAATGCAATAAAATTGTTAGCGACTTTTTCGTTTTAAATCTTACAAGTATTTTCATAGCTATTAAAAATTCACAATCACAAATTTTCAGGACTATCTGTATGGGGTTAGGAACCTGTACGTGGCTAGGAAAAATTATTTTATACTTTTTAGTCCGTTTTAAAAACGTGGTATTTTTTAAAAAATTTATTTTTATTTAAATAATTATTTTCAGCTTTTCAGTCTTGTGTGTGTGAAATTTTTCTATCGATTAAAAGGGTAATCTTTTTCTTCGGAACTCAGAAATTTTCGATTATTGTATGTCTTACCTTGTTCATTTCGGCGAGAAAACTCTTATATGGAAATCCCAGATCACGGAAACCACTCGTTAAAAAGTTATGAGCATGTAAAGTTGAGTAATTTTACAGTAATTTTCATTGTTTCACCTCAGAAAGTGACAGATATGGTCGCCGCCATATTTGTGTATACCAATATTATTCAATAAACACCGCACGGAGCTCGAACGCACACTGACGCACACTTACGCACACTGAGCTCCTTTGGTGCGAAACGGGTCTGTGGAGTGGGGATGAGTCAGAGTGGGAACACGTAGTAGAGTGGGGACGTACAGGTAGTGCGACGGGGTATAACGGTCAGATTTATTAATAATAATTTATATATCCTAATCGCATAGGCTTTTTAAAAATTTTTTTTTTAAATATTGCATTGTCATCCAGTTCTGAGCTATATTTAAAATTTCAAGTCTCTAGCTCATCGGAAAGTTAGTTTAAGATCAATTGCAATATTTGTACCGAACAGACAGACAGACAGACAGACAGACAGACAGACAGACAGACAGACAGACGTACAGACAGACAAGAAACCGAGCTAATAAAAAACGTGGTAAAATACAGGATGTGGCAGAAGAATAACATGTAAAAATGGGCACGAGGTGATTCCTTATGAGAAAATAAGAAAAACATCTAGAATAAAATTTTTTCATCCGAAGCTTTGTTTTCGAGAAAATCGAGTTTGAAAACGCAGCGAATACGCCTGCTATTAGATAGGAATAGTCTGACGCGTCTGATCATAACCGACCAACTCTACTTTCTGCATATACTAAAGCACGAGAACCCGACGAATCTTTAAACTCGATTTTCTCGAAAACGAGTTGTCAAACGAAAAAATGTTATTCCTTTTTTTCGGTTTATTTTTACATGTAAAATCGCCCCATGCTCGCTTTCAATTGTTATTGCCAGGGAGAAATTATTTATGTAATTTCAATCTAAAATAAATGATCTTTTGTACAACAATCGATATAATATCAAAACAATTTTCTCTTGTACATAGCAACAATCATAAAGAATATTAGTGTGAGTAACTGCAGTTTATGTAAGTATGTAATTTTAATTACTCGAGCAATAAACATGCTTATGTAGGAACTCATTAAATGATCTACTATAAAAATTATGCTAAATCTCCACTAATATAAATTTTATAATTTTTAGAAGAAATTAATGTATCATTTTAACTACTGTCGTCATAAGTGTCACTATAAGTGAAAGAATGTCAATGTAACAAAAACTTGAATAGTGTAAGATGTTTTTAAATTGCGGATGTTTACGATAAATCTTATCTCGATTGACTGTTATACCAACTACTATGACAAACACATAAAAATGTATTTATATTTCATTAATTAAAAATATTGAACATAAAATTTTCTCAATCGAGTAGATTATTCCAGATTACTCGGTAACTCCGATTCATTGATTTATTTTTAACCTTCTATATAAAAGTGCAGTTAACATATGTTAAACAGTTCAAACAACAAATTCCAAAAAAATCAATATCATAAATCGATGATAAATCCAAACAACTTCGGCACTGAATCCAACAGAAACAACCCCTCGATTACAGATTCACCGTATCACCATACCTTAACAAAGAGGAGCATCCCTTACTCTAAATGTTTCGCCGTGGCATTTCGGATGCCAAGATTCCTCTCAGTCTCGCCTCTCCTTCCACCGTGAGCTCGTCTCTCGCGCGAAACGCTTGCTAGAGGATGGATGCAGGAATGCGGGCTTTTCAAGACGGATATGAAAATCTAGCAGAAAAAGCCGGCAGCAAAGTCACGGACCTTCGAAACCGGCGAAACGCTCGGCCAAACATCATCCCCCGGTCTCTCTCACTTTCTCTCTCCGTCTGCCCATTTCTTTTTCCCTTATTCCGCGCTGGTTCACTTTCTCCCACTCCATCTGTGCAAATTTGAACGGCTGAAAATTTGCGCCAGCGCCCTCTGGCGCAGTCCGTTCCCAGTTTCCACCGAGGCTCGACATCTGCCCGGCCAGAACCGGATGGTTCGCTTTCATCGAGCCGAATCCCTGCCACTTCCGCAACCCCGTGCACGTCAATGAAACGTCTAACGTTGCGCGTACGCGTTTCAATAGTCATTAGACGGATCTACGAGATATTTTCGACCGCGTTTCACCGTCGACCTTTCTGTTCCAGCGGCCGGCCAAGTGCCAGCGGAGTTGATTTAATCCTTCGCTTAGTAACTGAGGAGGATCGACAAGTACCCAGCACAGTTTTCACCAGCTCTAGCACCACACCGAGGCTTCGAGCTTTCATTCTTTTTTTTTCCTGTTCCAAAGGAAGTTCGAGGCTAGCTTATTGGCATAAGCACCGCGGATGTATCCAGTTACGGGAACTATGGGAAGTCGGTAGGCCGGGAAGTAGGCCAGGAAACAATAAAGTTTCGAGGGTTATTGTTAGTCGCCGATCCGTGAAACTTGGCGCCCAGCTCGATTGTTCTCATTAGAAAATTTTCGTTGGTGGCTCGTTACTGCTGCCAATATATTGTTCCTAGACTAATATTTTTTTAAAAGAAGCAATGTACAGGCTACAATATTAGGTTTGGCGATTAACGATTGTGTACAAGGGTAATTGTAATCTTGGTAATATGATAATATTCAAAATATGTTTCAAAATATAATATACAGGGTGGGGTAATAACTATTAGCACCTCAGATATCTTCGAAACTATAAGTTTCACAGAAATATTTTCTGAAATAAAATTGCACAGTACCAAGGGGGCCATCCGGTGGCGATACTATAGTTTGTTTGCAGGTGGAGGTACTTCGGACATTTGAAGGTCACCTCCATTTTTTTAAATGGATCAGTATGTTTTTGCTTCCGTATCATGATAGAGGATCTTAAATGAAACATACATTTATATTACGTGTTCGAAATGATGACCATCACTGTCAATGCAACATTGGATTCTTTTTACGATTGATTGACTTGCTAGTCTTACAGCGTCAGAACTTATTGACGCACAGGCTGCAATAATTCGCTGTTGCATGTCGTAAGGTGTAGTTGGTACTTCTTTGTACACTTTCTCTTACAGTGTTCCCCACAGAAAGAAATCTAGAGGAGTTAAGTCTGATGAACGAGCTGGCCACGATATTGGACCACCGTGTCCAATCCAACGATTTCGAAATTTTTCATCGAGTTTCCTTCGCGCAATCAATGAATAATGTGCTGGACATCCATCATGTTGATACCACATGGTTTGTCGTGTAAGTAAAGGTAACTCTTCTAGCAAAAGACCCAATGTATCCTTAATAAAATTAGCATAGATGTTGCCATTCAAAGTTCCATTGATAAAATAAGGACTAATACATTCATTCACAGACCATTGTTTTTGATATTCAACCTTTCGCAGCCAATGTGGATTTTCAGCTGCCCATAAATGCATGTTATGCAAATTAACATTCCGTGATTTGTGAATGTTGCTTCATCAGTAAGTAAGACGGTATTAAGAAAAAACTCGTTGTTTTGAAACTGACGTTTAGCCCATCGACAAAACTCAACGCGATTCATGAAGTCGTTCCCATACAATTCTTGGTGAATACTAACATGGCACGGATGAAATTTGTGTATATGCTTCAAAAATATGTTCTAAAAAGTGGATAAAAAAAAGCAGTAAATGGTCCTAAAAATCATCAATTATTATAGTTACAAGAATGATCCGCCGTTCAAGGGTTAATGACACAGGTTTCTCATAGAAAACGCACTGAGGAAATTAAAAACAGCAGCTTAAGTGTTTATTTACTGGTCAGGCCGCTCTATGAATCGCGATCTTCGCTTCCAATTTATTTTATTCGATTTCCATGTGCACGGGGGGAAGAGTTTTTTAAGAGCGACGTTCCCGTCAACACTTTCGATTGGATTGCCGTGGGACGGGACGCGGCTGCCGTTCGCGATGATAGAAAAAGGGAAAACAAAGCTCGGCAGATTGGCTTCCTTCCAGCAGGAGCGATCGTTCGGCAACCAAGCCGACAACGCCGGTACAAAAAGCCTGCCGTATCATACCTTGACAAAAACGCCTCGAGACTCCCTAATATATTGACTCACTGTTTTTCGCTGATTCATACTCCGCCGTCGCAGGAAACGATTAACGAAACTCTGGAAATTCATCGCAGACGCTCGCTCGAGGAAGAGCCGTGTAACGTCGGCCATTCGATCGCTACAGCGGACCCGACAAAGGTGCGATGTGTATAATGAAGTTCCCCTGTACTTTGCAAACTTTTCCGTCACGGGGAGTTCATAGACTCGCGGAACTTCACAGGCAGTCGCGACACAGCGCCAGAGAAGGGACGCGGCGCTTTGAAACCTTTTAGAACCGTGATCATTAAATTGGTGACTTGTTGCTGAAAGGGTCACCCATCTCTGGCCGTTTCCTTCTCGTCGCCGATCATTTCGAGACAAGCGCGAGCTCGAGTTCCGCTCCTCTTGTTAATAATATGAATCCTGCGTTCGGTGTACTTGTAGTTGAATTTCATTTTTAATAATATACTGTTCGAACGCTCTTTAAATCGGAATAACTTTTTTAAAATCCGACCAAACGACTTGACTCTTTTTCAGCAATTGGAAGCATTGGTTTACTAAATGATGTGCCAAACAGATTTTGAAGAAATAAAAAAGGCACTTTTTCAATCTTTTTTATTTGACCCCACAATTTCTTAAACCCCCCCCCCCCCTAAAAATTTCAGCGAAATTAAACCGAAATCAATTCTTTTGCAATTTATTTTAAAGCAGCAAAGTCATTGTAGACAGACAATTTTCTAATAGAGAATGATTGAGAACAAAGGAGTTAATATTGTTTGCTTATGATGACAGTATTTTCATCATAATCTTGTCCATCTCCCTCCAAGATTATGGTAGCCTGAAGGTAGCCAGCGCTTGATATAACCGAGTACCAACCACCCTCCAATGTTCAACCTTACTTACGTTGAACTTCTTAACAAACCCGATTGTGACAAACAATGTTATCTCGTTTTCCATGCAACATATGAATGCATCTCTGAACGAGGTTGCTCCCCTGGCGTTGGCACACTCGGCAACAGGCTGTGTAAACACATTTCTAACAAGGAACAAACAAGCAGTCAAGGTGGTTCGTGGCTCAAGAATGATTCGATTGAAAAATTTGCGTAGGGTCGCGGTGAATAACCAGCATTGAACGCCATAGAAGACCCTCCGCGTCGCGACCTTTCACCATGGCCCATTGGATTCTCCTCTAATCTGCGCGAAAGGGTCCATCGGCCCTTCTCCGCTCTTTGCGGGCGATCGTTTCACCGGAACGCAACGGCTTTAAAAGGTTCAAAAGGTAATGCAGGCTGCTCGAATTTGAGCCAGACCACTCGAAGGATTCATCTTCGCTTCCTACCCCTTTCGCCATTCTCCGAAAACCCTTCCCTCGCCACCCCCTCGGCAATCCACTTAAGAACATAAAGCTGTTCGCCGGCTGGCTGCTTTCTTTCCACCCGTGAGGATTTCAGAATCGAAAATGCTCGGACCATGCAGTTCTACCGGTCGAAATGCTTGGATGTTGTCATTAGTCGCGGACAAGGATCTTCCTCATCTGTGCAAGACCATTTTTCAGATCATCGGCTTCGTCATTTCAGAAGGCTCAGCGCGGCGGCAACCAATTCAGCAACCACAAACACAGATAACATTAAAATAATTTATTAATTAGGAAAAATTGATAAAATTTGATATTTATGTCTAGACAAATAGCTGCGCACGTGAATATAGGTGATAAAGCAGGAAACGAGTTCAGATCAGCTGGTAGCAAAAGTTTGAAACTTTGAAACTGTATTCGCGAATAAAATTCGCTTGGGCTACTCAACTTTCGACATCGAGGACTTCTTGCCCAATAAATTGCAAACCGATAGTATCAATAAATTCAACTCGTAGTTCACTGATATTACAAGTTTGTATCGCGCAAGAGGTCCCAGGGGAGCCAAAATGCTAAGCAGGCAGATACCCAGACCAACCTAGTAATATACGAGAGATGTTTTTCGCGACTCCGAAGATAAAAATTGCTTTAACCCTTAAGTGAGCAACCACCTAGTTACTCCTTTAATATACTTAATTTAATAATAATTTGTGCTCATATATAAAAATATTTTATGTGATTTTTAGGTCTGGGTTAGATCTGATTGTTAGGTTACTTTGAAATTTACAGAAATTGAAGTATTTATAGCACAGTTTTGTCTTAACTCCTCGATAAGGGATCCCATTTGGAACTGTACAGTTGACAATGTTTGGATCAAGAGTACCAGAACTTCTAACAACTAGTGGTGGGGGTCACTAGTGTGCAACGAGCGAGGTTCTACTGTATAGGCAAAAATTGTTCCGAATGACCTTGACATTTAAAGGTGATCGAAATCGACAAGGTCACCGGCGTAAACAACTCGTGAATGAAACCGGAAGCTTCATTGGTAGACGCGGAAAAAGAGGACGAGACCGCGTCCTGCGGGGAAACTGGCCGTAACCGCGTCTCATTAGTCGTCATCGATAACTTCCAAATAATCCTCTAACTCCTCTCATCGTCCACGGTCGAACTATGTCGACAGCGCGCGGCTGAAAAAGGTTCGGCGTGGCTGGCTGAAAGTTTTCATCACGGGGCGACTTTTCCCTTGGGAAGTCGCTTGCCAGTTCTGACAGTAACTACATATCGAGTCGGGTTTTCGGTCTTTCTCTATCCTTTGTCCCATCCCTCTGTCCCCGCTTGCCCGTTCGCTGCCTCGCCAGCGATCGCGGCTACGAATTACACGTCACAAGGACCATATCTCAAAAGTTTCTCCCTCGTGATGCTCCCCGGAGAAACAAACGGAGCCATCCGACCCGGCAATACCCGATCAATCGATGACAGGTACTCTTTTGTAACAATGAAGGCGCGCGCGGGATACGGAACCGGAAGAATCTCATGGAATTTTCATCAATTTTTTCGCCCGTTTCTGCTCGCCTCGGCTACACGCCAACGCTGATGGTATTAATGAAAACGGACACGGTGATAGAATCTTCGGGAATTGTAGACTTTCTTGTGTTGTGTTATGTTTCAGTTCCACGTGACACGTCTTGATCCCACGCCTTATATCAACCGTTTATTTGACAGATCGATTAACCCCACGAAATAAGCGTCATAGAAACATTCATAAAGTAATATCCGGAGGATCCGAAACGTATTTGAACATCCGATTCTTGAGAAATTGACGATATTCAACCGATAGCAATTTTGTAAAAATTGTGCAAAAATGTACAAACGTACAACAAACTTGGACTCGTTTTAAAGCATGAAGAATATTTTTGCATAGTGTAGTAGATGTGAAATTGAAGACCCATTTTTCCTCAAACCACTGTAAAAATATTAATTTTTTGAGATGGTAAATATTTAAAAAAAGAATAACACATATAAATACCGTTTCATCATTCTAAATCCAAATAAAATATTATTTTTCTGATATATATATTTTTATATTCACAGTTAACACGTAAATTTCGTTCAACACAGAGATCTAAAAATCCGACCACGTTCCAGGGAAACTTTCAAATTGTTCAATAAATTTTTACATAATTTTTAAACAAACATCTGAACTTGTAATTGCATTCCATGGATCTGAATTACTAAATGATATATGTAAATACGGAACTATTATAAGATTAATATAATTTAATTTCAATATGATATAAAAACTGAATTATGAATTTTAATATGATTTCTTCATTACTTAGTGATATCATTTGTAAAACGATTTCTTCACTGGTTCAAGATTATGTTCATAACTCGCCTCCCGCATTTATACGCATATTTCTTGAATTTTATTCGCTCGATGAAAGCTCGTAATTTTCCAGGATTATTCGTCTGCCAATGGCTGCCGTTCCACGTAGAAGTCGGAAGCGATAAAAATGCAAACAAAGTTTTCATAGTCGAAACTCAATTCGGCCGCTTTTGTTTCTAATCTGCTCTTACTCTTTCACCGTGTCGCGTGTTTCGCAGAGTTTATTAAAATACTTCATTCCGCATCGGGTTGAACCATTCGATTGCGGCGGGGAACACGATTAAGCCAGGTGAAAATGAATTGTGCAGCTGAATGCATTTCATTTCAGTTCCCTCGCGAAGATCAGTTTAATTCCACCATAACTTAATACGTAAGAATTTCCCGTGA
Source organism: Lasioglossum lativentre (assembly GCA_916610255.1). Lineage (NCBI taxonomy): Eukaryota > Metazoa > Arthropoda > Insecta > Hymenoptera > Halictidae > Lasioglossum > Lasioglossum lativentre. The sequence goes on along the minus strand of OU744355.1, from coordinate 32,228,925 downwards.
ACAATATTAACTACAAACAGATTGCGTCGTTGATAAATAGATACAGCAGATCATTATGCAAAATCAAAATTTTCTACCTGAATTGCAAGAAACTGGAGTGAAATAGAAATTTATTTTAATATGTTGAAAATAAAATAACAGTATTTTAAAAATGTTCTAATGTCTTTGGTGTTTTAAATTACACCTACTTATTTTTGTCATAAATGTATAAAATCCGCTGTCTAATGATAAAGGATAAAGTCAGAACGGAAAGCATTTTCTAATTTCGCCGGGGGCTAGGAAAATAGAGAACCGGCGCGACGCGGCGCGAAGAGGCGCGGCGCAACAGTAAATAAATTACTGCGGAAAATATTCAAAAGAATCTCCTCCCGTTATAACAAGATTTTCTGTCCGTTCACGGCCTTGAAGATTGAGAGCCAATTTGACCTCCTTCCATTTTCAACCCTCTGCTGTTCTCATTGCAGTCTCCTCCGTTCACTCGGCGGCGTCTTACACCGTAGTCGATTTTCAGTCGCGAAGAAAAATGCGATAACGTGTCCGATGCTTTCCAGGTATTACCCTTCCAAATTGAATTAGTCCTCTCGATCAGGGGGAAGAAATTGGCGCCGTTTATCTTGTTTGGCGAATGGTCAAATGCAATTTCGGATGGTATTGACGACAAGAGAAACGTTGAACACCGATGATGAACGGTAAGTTAAACGCCGATTAAAATAGTCTTACCATTAACCATTACTTACGATTAAATTAGTAATTCCCTTCCAATGGATGATGTTGTAATATAAATATGTTCGTTCTGATTTTAAGAATTTAATTGTGTATATTGCAAAGGTTTCTTTTTTATTAACACGTCCACGACCACCGTCATAGCTGTGTGACGTCCGTAACAAAGGTAGTTAAATTAATTTTATGCAATTTTAAATTTTGCATAATACTTCTTATGATGTTGAATAAGAATGTTTATGTAACCATTTTCTATGAATACATCTTTATATCATTAATAATAGAAAGATACAAATTTTGAAACAAAACTCATTTGGTTGGTGGTGGTTTAAGTGTTAATAATACTATAGATACTTTTTATAAAGGAAATAATAATAGAAGGATTAGGATTTTTTATAAAGGAAACAATAATAGAAGGATTAGGATTTTTTATTTCTGAAATCTAGGATCAAAAAGAAATGATCAGTTTGAGTTGAAATGTTTCGCAGCGAGCGAATTGAAATTTTTTCCAATACAAGCTCCGCAGCTAAAAATCAAAACGCTTTGAATTAAATGAGACAGTATCGGTTTCGAGTTGTGCGTCCATTACAAATAACTCAGTGCTGCAATCGGATATCGAGCAGAATCCCTGCATTGTCGTTCCGAATTTCGATGTAACAATTTTAAACCAAATTTCTGTTGCGCTGCGAAATTTCTATACATTCTGCCAATCAAAGTCTGTTTTATGCAACGTCTCCTCGATAAGCGGACAGATAAATTACAATAATGTTGCTCGCTCCCGGGCAACAGTGAATTACATAGCTGGTTTTGAAAAACGGACAAATTAAGAACGAGCGTATCGGTGGAAACGCGTGAATTTAAAACGTTCGTCGACAATACTCCATTTTTCGACGAGTTTTCCCTCATATATTAAATTTCACCGACCCAATGAGGCGTTTTCCAAACTGACGAAGCGAAAAATTGTCTGAAAAATATTCGACTCGGTTCTTTGTGAAATTTGAATGGAACAATCATCAGGGAAAAACATACAATTTCAAATTATGTTTGCAAATCTATTATTTAGTCGCCCGAAACAGTAATTTCGCAAAGCGAAATTTAGCTTAAAATGGTTGCAGATACGTCGTGACTTTGAAATATGAATTCATCTCTTAATTCAATTGAAAATTATAGACTCAATCACTCCATTAAATAGGATAAGAGAACTTATTATTAATTATTCTGTGACTTTGAGAAAGTATAGTAGCCCCTTTATTAAACTACTATATAATATTTATTATTTTACAATAAATATTGCTTATATAATTCAAGAATAAGTATCCGGATACTTTTGGATGGGGGTAAGAATATATTAAAACCACAATTCCATGCAAAATATAATACAAAAATCGCAGGTAAGGTATCGGTAGCTTCGAACAAGAAATAGATAAATTTTGAATAAATTCATACCGATCAGATCAACAATTTCTTTAAAAGAGTCGACTGAGAGTATAAGGGTAAGAACCCATGTTCCATAGGGACGATTCCAGCGTGCCATAAGTATCCGTACTATAGCTATAATGTTTCAGCGAGTAGGATCCCAAGGTCCGACCTCTTACAGTCCTCGTGGGACCACAGAATTGCTACTCAACCCGCCGAAATCCTAATAATAATAATATTCAAGAAGGGGTTAACGATCGGGGAACAATGAAAATAATTAGTAAATGCTCTCGGAAGGCCAATTACTCCGACAGTATCAGCTATCGTCAATGAGACTAGCTCGCGGAAGCCTCATCAACAATTTAATATTCAATTATGGCCCATGAGTCAACGAAATCACGGATGCAACCACTGCAGAATGGAACAAATAAGAATTCTAGGAGCAAAAAAAATATTTATGGATCAATTTACGTTGTTCGTAATAAATGTAAATACTATTTTAGAATGCAGTTTGTAAGGACAGCATTTATGAGACCGTTTAAAAATTGTTATTATAAAAAAAGGAATGCAATTCTATTTCTTCAGAATATTTAAAAAACATTTTTATATGCCCATATGATTATATTAGGTCATTAAACATATGTGCGACAAAATATTGAAATCTCAATTTTTCATACATTTTATACAGGGTGTCTCAGGACGTGCGATGACTGCCTGCAAAAATAAACAAAAAGAAATCGAATAACATTTTTCCGGTTAACGCTTTGTTTTCGGGAAAATCAAATTCTGCGGCTACGCGTGCAGTTGAATAGGGTTCGGTTGACGCGTCTGACCATGACCAACCAATTCTACTTCTCGTGAAAGGCTAGGACACGCAAATCCGTTGAACGTTGAAACTTGTTTTTTCCAAAACCAAAGCGCCAATGGAAAAAAATGTTATTCTTTCTTTTTTTCTTACTTTTTCAATTAGAATCACCTCACGCCCTACCACCCATCCTGAGACCCTCCCTAGATAAAATATTTGCTTTTCATAAAGTGTCCAAATATTAATATTTTTGTACATCCAATCAACAAGAATTACCTCATCTTTTTGCACAATAAGCAACATGATGCTTAAATCTGCACCATCCTAAGGGTGCACTATCCTTTTGCCACAGGGTGTTTGAATAAGCAAACTGTACATGTTGACTGGTCGTTCGTCTTTAAACCCATAAAACTGATTCAACGGAGCAAATTGTTCTTTCACTGTATATTTCCGTGCGATTAGGCTTGGCAAGGGCGCCTAAGGAAGGGTAAGGTGTGAGTCAGGGTGGCGGTAGAGGACATCTTTACGAATGCTGCCAGTCTAGACTGAGCTATGACGTAATCTCCGGGAACGGTGGCTGAAGGGGGATGGCGAAGAAAGCTGGGAAAAAGGGGATGGAGGAATGCTGTATGCGCGTTGGCCTGAGACAACGACCTTTCGTGCGTGAATGGCTTCGGATATGCGTTTCCTATAATACACGTGGCGCAGTGGCGTAGTTGAAACGGTCCCGGGTTCGAGGGCCCGTCGAGGATTCAGAGAAAAGGGGAAAGAGAGCCGCGAAACGTTCGACACCGTACGTGTGGTGAAACTACGAACCGAGGAAAGTGTGCCCGGCGTGTGTACAGGCTGTCCCAGGTGCGCCGTCAAGTATTTTAAGGGTTGATAGGGGAGCTAAAAACGGCACATTATGTCGTCAGCGGTATCCGTCTAGTTTACGGAAATATGCTCCTAAAATTTTAAAACGTCCTTCGGTGACCAGGCACTCAACAATGCAGCTCAAAAATTCAATTTTTTAATAGATCATTTCCTTTTTGAATTCTTTACACTAGAATCCGTTTATAATTGAAACCATAATTTTGAGGGTTGGATTCACCCCTTCCATATGAATAATCAAGATTAAAAAATAGTGTATTATAGCCGATAAACGAATAATGAATTAAATATTTCTATAAACACGTCAATATTTAAGCAGTCGATCAAAATTTCTTATCCGGAATTAATTTTTCATTGCACTGTTTTCTTACGAAATGAAAAAAATGTATAACAAGATTTTTACATTTTCTTCGGAAGTATAAAATCTAACATGTCTTGTATAATAAAATAAGAAGTACTATTAAAATGTTACTTGCATTAAAACCAGCCAAATTATTATTCCTTTAAAAAGTTCCATTGTGTCGTCGACAGTAAAAAGAGACGTAATACATTTCTCGCAACTTAGTGTGTTGAAGACTCGACAAGATGAGTGCAGAAATGAGTTCAAGAAACAGAGCATAACCCAAAAGATTACACTGCTGTCGGCCATAAACCTTTCGGAAAGGAAATAACGTAAGTCTATCTGCCTTTATGGAGCCATGTTTTGTCATCGGCTGATTTTCCAGCCAGTCTCAATGGTAACCTTATCCGTTCACCACAGTTGCGGATGCACTGTCTGTGAGTACTTTAGGGCGTTCCAAGGCACACACCACTTTCCCGAACAGCTGAAATGCCTAGGCCAACGACCTACTTGAATGTGTTTGTCTCGCCGATGTGCGTGAGCTGCTATCCGTCCCTCAAATTCATAGTCTAACTTCAAGGCGTTATTACCGCAAAATGGAGACAGTACGGACATGATGTCGCAGAGCATTTTTGCCCCATTTCGACTCCCTTGTCACCCCTTAAATTATATATATATATTTGAAACATTCCGAATAGAACACTTATTACAAACACTTTATGCAGTGGAGTATGATTCTGTAAATAAGGCAAGGGATTTATTAATTAGTACACTTCTAATTGATCACACAAAGAGTTACAACTCTCATTTCAATCTGAATTCACTTTCTCCAGACCTTATCCTAGTTACTCTTCCAATCTACATAATTCGATTTATCTTTCAAGTGGTTCGATAATATTCACAATAAAGTCTCTTCAATTATTACTGATCTTTTCTTCATAAAAATATTTTGTAAAAAATAAAATAAAATGCAAATTAAGGTTCAATTTCTAGTGAATAAATTTTGGTCGACATGGACTAGTCAGAAAGTTTATTTATTTAGTTACAAAGTCATAAAAAGTTTAGCCTGCAATTCCGGAACCAAATATTACATCTCATGTTTTCTTGAAAATATTATAATTTTTATGAAATGTAAAAGTAATCCATTTTTTTTTACTCAAATACGTGGGACTCCCCCTCAATCAGTGGCGGAACTACAGAACCGCAAGGCCCCGTAATCGGAGAGGACCCAAAATTTTTGCATTTATTATCTTGTAATTTTACTAAAATTATCCCTAATTTAAATTACATTAAAAGTACACTGACAAAAAAAAACATACTTTTTACGTTTATTGAATTGTTACAATTTTCCTTCCTAAAAAGCATTAAAAATCTCAATCCTACAAAAATATCGAAAGAGAAAAACGGGCCCAAAATTATATTTTACGGGTGGTGGGGTGAAAATTTGTAGTTCTGCCACTGCCCTCAATTAAATCCACCGAAGTTATTATTCTCAGACAGATATAAAAATTGAACAAGAGTACCCCACTTTTGAGCGGGGCGGTAGTTGCCCGCGTAGGAAGTAACCGAGCTCTAGATCATTCAATAACCTTTATGCTCGGGGGCAGGGGCTCCGGGTGGCTATAAGACGCGAAGGAATCGGAGTCTGAAACTGGCGAAGCAAACAATTACTTTCCGGATGCCGGTAGCGGAAGTTATCGACTACGGTCACGTAAGAAACAATTAGTTCGGCTGAATCCGGGAATGGTCCGCGTTCCCAGTCGGGCGGTTTCGACGTCTGCGTGTGGCATGCGGCACGAGGTATGGGTTTACACGACGCTACGCGATGCGATGGCCGCAATACCGTGAGAACTCTCGCGCAATAACGGCTCCTCCTTATTGCCGGAAACATTGTTCTTCGTTCGGCCCGAAAGACCGTGCAGCCCCCGGTGCAACGGCCCGCTGCAAACTGCCGGGCTACCAGGGGGATCAAAGGGGCTCAATCTTCAAGACTTTAACGTCCCGCCCGGAAAACGATTCCGGCGACGACTGCCGCCCGCCCCCACCGAAAGGATCGCTCATAATGGCCCGGGATCATTGTTGGGAATATTCTCCATAAAGGAGAACAGGATCACGCGACGGGCATATATTCTACCCGGTGCGCCGCGCGGCCGGTGGGACGGGCGGGATCTGAACGACGCATGGGGATGAACAGGTTGATGGCACGATCTCTTCGCCCGCCATTGTTCCGATTCCGCTTTGAGATGTTAAGCAGAAAATGGAGGCCCTGATAGAGAATTTGATAGATATAGATACTCGGATACTGTTAGTGACAGGTAATGCCGACTACTTTTAACCTAATATCATCATTTCGTTTGCAACATTTCATAGTTTATGACTATACTATAATAATTTGTTTTCAGAAAAGAAAATTAATTGTGACTCGACCTAATGAAAATGGAGCTTTAACGTATATTTTTCGTTCATGATGGTACAAGTTATTAATATAGTATATTAATGTATTAATATATATTTTCAAATGGCGATTACTATATACTGTTACTGTTCGAAAATATTTGAAATTCAATATTGGGGTCCGAAGTAAAATATCCGAGAATGATCATAAACATTATACGTACACGTATAAAGTTTAATATCTTGTGAGATGAACATGATATAAAATATCGGTCGAATGGAAACTGTTGGATTTGGTACACCGATACTACCCGTGGAACATAATACTGACCATTCGGAGTTTTAAGTAGTAATCAACATTGTTTTAGTTCAAGAATTTAATATTCTCTGTGATGAAGACATTATAAATTCTATGTACGAGTTTCAAATGATAGCTGCAGAATTGGAAATTACACGAATACTATTAATGGTAAAGAATACATTACTGGAAATTAAAATTTAACAAAATATTGCGAACCTTATCTGTCTACAATATTGTAAATGTCACTCATTATGCAAATTAATATTGCAAATCGATTGGTCAACGACGATTGCCAAAAGGAAACCAAAATCTCTAATAAATTACGGTATAAATTATGGTATAAATACTTGTAAATTGCATTTACTGTCACAGAGTACAGCAATAAACTTGAGCTATATTAATTAAGTATAGGCATCGCTTTAAAACAGGAACAAAAAATAATAATTATACTAAAAATAATTATGAAAATTGTCAGTCATGTAACAGAAACTTATTTCTAATGTTTTCATGAAACCACACGATGATATTCCAATTTTGAAAATTTTTAAGTACAAACGACGACTATAATTCAGTTGTGCAAAACTAGATTACAGATTTTTATACAGAATACAAATTTTCTATTTTAATCGTAATAAATATTCACTAATTTTAACGAATTGAAAATAATGTAAAAATATTTTTCAATTCTTTTAATATCTTCAGGGCTTCGTTTTTCAGTCTCTCGGTTTTGCCAAAAATTCATCAAATTCGCAATCTCCTCATAACATTTACCGATGAGAGAAATTGGACTTCAATTGCTTGTAACAGCATACGTTGTTTTGTAGTGGACCGAAACGGTTCTCCGCATACGCAGTAAAAACAATGTTTTCCATCAGTGATGAAAGATAAATTCCAAAGACGAAAATTTGGTTGGTCGAACGCAAGCGAAACAATATGTATGCTCGTCATCGATAACTATTATGCGTGATCGAAATACAATTCTTCTCGTTGGTAACAGTAACAAGCAAACGCAATAAACTCTTATCGATAATGGCTATCGGCGATGAAAAAGATTTTTCATATATTTGTAATTATTATTACTAATTAAAAACATTATAGTCGAAAAAATAATTGTTTATAAATTTGGTTATAACCGGGGATTGAAAGAGTTGTAAAACTTTTTATTAGATTCTATTTAAAACACAGACCGTGGATTAAAGAACGCTCTGTTTATAAATGCAATCTGCATAAAATTGTAGTTATAATTTTTATAAACAAACAATGTTGAACTCTTGAACTCGGAGACTGTACTTAAGTAACCATCAACAATTTGAACACATTTATTTATGTATTATTTATGGAAATAATTACTCTAATTTAATGGGATTTGGCATATTTTACTGATAGAAATTTTCTGATACAAACATTTTAGATCTCATGGGTACCATATAATTGTTAACAATCGTTTTATGTCCTGTAAAAAGGTTAAAAAAGATGTCGATTATTGTGACAAATAGTGAACCCTATTCGACGAATAACAATATTAAATAATTATTCCAGTTAAACGTTTACTGGTAATAATTGCATCGATAATTCAAATGTCTATGTTTATCTTACAAACTCTATTTTAATTCTCATTTTCAAGAAGTATTTCATAAAATTCTGACGGAGGGATAGACTGGAGGATACGCTCGTCTTCACGCATTTTACAAGCTTGTACACGTCACAGATGCACAAAGATCCTCCGTCTATTCATCGCCGAACAATTGAAAAAAGGAATATATACGTTAAAACCCCAGAGGGCTGCGAGGTTAAACCCTGTTGGCGCGGCGGTGGTGTGGCTCAAAGGAGCAGCCAGCGTCGGAATAAAATTCCCGAATTAACCGGGCTCTTTACATCGCGGCAGGGCAGGGCAGGGCAGGTGGTCTCTTAAATCCCGCGGCAAGTACGGTGACCGGAACACACCGTCGCGTCGCGTCGCGTCGCGTCGCGTCGCGTCGCGTCGCGTCGCGTCGTCGTCGCAGACGTTTTCTCGCGGGATACGATTTCGAGAACACACGGGGTACGTGTCGCGGCTGTCCGCGGGGCGGGATCGTAATAACATGTCGTTACGACCGGGAACGAATTTTCACCCTCAAAAGAGAAACACGGAGTCTGCAAGTGTGTAATCTCACCCCTGAAGCAATGGTGGGTCGCGCGAGGATCAAAGAGATGTTCCGTGTGTTTCTAGACGACGATGGATGGATAGAAAAAGAGAAAAGGGCGCGGGTAGCGAGGAGAATGCGTCGAAGAGCTGTGCCGCGCTCCGGGGCGGTGTAACGGGGGCTAGAAACGAAGCCAGAAGCGAAATGAGATTGGGTATGGAACGGAGAAGGAAGCCGGGCGATTAGAGGAAAGGGAACGACGCAGACACACACAGCTAGTGAGACGGAGACGAGCTAAATGACCAAAACTCTCTTTTAACTTTCCAATTAATATTCCGGCAGGGTCGGCAAACGGGCTCCGTGCCGAATTCATCGCCCCGTGCATTTCGGTTTCTCGCGCGTCCCGCATAAATCTTCCCTACTTTTAATTGCGTCAGCCGTACTCGTTTATTTAAATAATAATTCGAACGCGAACCGGCGGCACCGCGGCCCGCCGCGGGACGATTTATTCCCCCGTACCCTCCTTGACACCCGCCTTGGTATCCTAAGCTCGTTACGAATGTCTACCCTCCTGTGGATCGTTCTTATGAACTATTCAGGTTTGATTTTCCGGGCCGACACGGCCCGCTACCGCGCCGCCGTGCGATACTCGATGCAATTTATCGAGGGAAATCTACATGGGCGAAGATACCCGGGAATGTGGAAGTAGCCCGAGAATTTATAGAGCCCCGTGCGGCTTGAACGCCGCGCCGCCAAGGAGAAAGTATCAGGTTGTTGCATACCGAATGACCGATTTTCCACGACCTTCTGTCTCGATGCGGGCTTGCGAACGAAAGTATTAACTGCGACCCACGCTGGTCGCTGTGGAACGTTTGAAAGCTTTTGCCTCATATGTGATTTAGTACCTCTTTTATTAACATGTTCGGTATCAGCATTTGTTTTACTTCTTGCGCTCCTTTATCAAATGTTTTATTAAATGCAGCGTACCTTCTTTACGAAATAGTAAAACTATATATTTAAAGAAAAGTCAACATACGTTTATAAATATGTATTGAACATCGGATAGTTAATAAACATTAGTGGCTCCAATAATTTGATCATACATTGTAAATGAAACGCAGTTTGTTTAAAGCAGGATTTAAAAACAGTTATAATATTGATTTTAATTCTGGAAATGGTTATGCAGAACCCTTATTCAGATTAACTGTTATGAAGAACCGAAATTTCCAACTGTTATCTGTTTCGATTATGGCCCTATTCTGTTTCTCATAACGATACCATTACCGTAATTCTTCCGATTCTACATCGGTTCTAAAATGATTCCACAATTGATTCTTGTATCGAATTTTCTGTAATTGTTGTCATTAATTATTACAGCTGTAGATTATTAGTAAATAATGTTTCTAAAGTCATTATAAAAAGAGGAGAAATATTTATACGTATTACATGATAAAACTAATAATACATACTAAAATTGTCAAATATTTTCTTGTGCTTTTGGGAAATTTGAACGAATTAATATAATAGTAATTATGACGGTGGGAGTTCGGAATAATGTTAATGGAGAAAATATACGAGAATCGATACTGGAACCACTGCTGAACCGACATGGAAACCAAAGTATGAAACGAAACAAATAATAGTTGGAAATTTTGGCATTTCGTAACAGTTATTCCGAACAAAGTTTCTCTATAATTGTTTTAATCAGAACATTTATATAACAGTTTGAAACAGTTATTTTCCGAATTGTTTGAAGCTCTAATTTAACGTGTAAACCATAATTTGTGAACTATTATCCCAGTATATTTTGTTTGTGCAACTATTTCTGAAATACCCATGGGAGTTGAAAACTTGTGATAACACTCGTTAGTTGCACAGATATATTGTGCATTTGATTTTTTGTCTGTGGCTGATAAAACGTGCAAAACTGCAAACGTTGAGTTAAGTTCCTATTTACATTAAATATTCCTTATAAACATGAATGAGAATAAGCTGTTACATATCGTCAATTACATCCACCATGTAATCACCTAATTCCGATTAATCAATTATGAAAATAGTAGTATTTTCTTCATTTTTCTGAGACTAAGAATGTGTGTATACTAGGGTGGACCTTAGCTATACTTGGTGAAATTTTTTTTGCGAGATTTTTTCACGCCTTCCTCCAAAATTGTGCTATTTGGTAAGTAAATAATTCCTGCAAAAGTTGAAGTTGATGGGATAAGAGGAAGGCGTGCCTCATTGACGTTGAAGTTGCAAAAATGAAATATTGTAGGAATGGGAATATTTGAAGGAAAGACTTTTTATTATGACTAAATGTTCTTCTTGTGTCAAAATATTGATTATATTAGTACCAAAATGTAATATTTTCAATATAACAATTAACTAATTATCATATTTTTGAAAGTACCAATTCTTTTACTTGTATTCTTATACTAATTTAAAAAGGAGAACAATTAACGTTCGACATAAATATGTTATATTTAATCAGAGCATAATATTTTTAACAGGCTAATTAATGTGAAATAATCTTAATTCGTACAAAGTACACTTGTACTTGAGTGCATGTGAGGAATTATAATATTTTTGGAGGTTTAAAATATTTAACTTGAATTTTCAGTATAACTCATCACATTGAGGGCGCAGTTACTTCTATTTTAAAACTTTGCGCTCAATGAGCCACGCCTTCCCGATGTCCGATTGATCTAAAACTTTGGATATATCATTTTGTCATGACATGGAACAATATTGAGGGGGGGGGGGGGGGGCGTGCCCAAAATTTTTTGGTCGAAAAATAAGGTCCACCCTAGTATATACACATTTTTGCTCGTATTTTCCCAAACTATTAGAAACAGCTTGAACACCACGATGACCGAACGGTAACGCACCCTGTCCCGGAAAACAGATTGAAGAACGATTAGGAAAGTGCTCGGTACTCACGATATTCATTTCCTGCTCCTGTATCTCCTTGTAGACCTCGACGATCCTCATCAGCGCGAAGCCTGCAACACAAAGCGAATTTCGATCGTTTTCAAACAGTGTCTGGTGGCGGTGTGCGCGGCAGGGATTCGCGTCGAACCCCGTCGAGCTTTCGCGGTTAAAACTTTCGTCCTGAATTATTCAGACGTGGCTGGTGTCGTCGATACTTTAATCCACGCGGCCGAGGGCGCGCGAGAGGGTGCGGGTGCCACAGAGAGAAAGAGAGAGAGAGAGAGAGAGAGAGAGAGAGAGAGAAAGAGAGAGAGAGAGAGAGGAGAGGAGAGGGTATGTGGGTGGAGGGCGAGAAACCGAGGCGACCGCAGGAGTTGGTAGCGGCGCGTTCCGGCGGTTGCGGCTGATTTTCGAGTGACTTTCCACGAAAAGCTCCCGAAAGCCTACGAAAGCGGGCGACAGAGCTGCCAGGGGGTAGCAGAGGGGCTAGGGGAGGCAACAAAAAAATGCACAGAAACCACGATCGCAAAGCTTTCGGGGGAGGAAAGTCGTAGGGGAGTTCGACGAAAGTTTTCTCGTGCTCCTGGCCGGTCTCGCGGAAACTTTTCTGCCGTTTCCTGGCCGCTTCTTTCCGCAATACTTCTGCCCACCGGAGAGCTACCCCCGGCCCCGCGAGAAACATTCCGACGCCATGTTTGCGACCCCGCGGTTGCGTATGTATGCGTCGCGGATGGAACGCGATTAAGACTTTAACGGGGTGGGCGAGAATAATTTCAGAGGCAATTTCGAACGAGAGAGGTTGCGGAGGACGGAGGGAGCCAACGGTTGCTGGGACTGAGTTACTCGGGAAGCTGAACACTTGAGAAAAGAGACAATTATGTCGTTGCACTTAGATCAATGTTGTGGTTTCAGGTTGCATGCTCCTGGTGGCGTACTACATGTACATGTACGCGTTGATTATATTCGCCAAATATGAAGTTGAGAACTGAATTATTCTGCTGTTCTCAATTTTTGTATAAACGTGACATTTATCGAAAAAATTGAACACTGTGTGAATATAGAAAATGTCAGGAAGTTTAATTTAGTTTTAGGAAACACAGGGGAGAGTTTCCCGAATATGATAGTGTACGCAATTATTATGTGTTCGCAGTACAATGTGTTCTGAAATTGTTGTAAAGTACTGTAGACTATTTATATTAATGTAAAAGAATAATTAATTAATGTTGCATATATGAGAAGTGAAAATATGTTTTAAATATAAGTACACTACTGCTTCATAAAATTTGTTTAGTGCTCCCGTCTTATTGAATGATCATTATCGTATTGTGTTATTAAAAAATAAATTATAATAATTATATGTAAACAAATAGAAAGACACACTTCGTGCACGTCAAAATCACAGAATCATGGATTTCTAAACATTTGAATTAACATTTAATTTGACTCGAGTAGCTAAGTGTTTGAAACATTTACAAAAATATTTTTTCTGCTAATTTTGCAAGTGCAACGTACGTATGTGTATAAATGCAATCTGTATACTTCATGAATATTACAAACGCATCGTTAATTTTACAGTCGAACATTTAACCAATTGATCGACGATACAGCGACGCTAAAAGAAAAGTTATAGGGAAATAAATATCGTGTAAAATTTTTCATCGGAACGGCGTATAAACTGTGCATCATCGTCGCCAATTAATTCCGTCATTGATCACTGACTAACCGTGACACCGTGCTCAGCAACGATAACTTGACCCGATAGACTAGATAGTCGGGGAGTCATTAATCACAGCTTGCTCGGCGCACAGTCAGTGTGACAAATTCCCATGTCGATATGCTAACGCGAGATACTCACGCCGCATTGGCGCAGGACCGAAAAATATCGGGTCTCCGAACACAGCGCCAACGGAGAGGAAGAAAAATGAAAAGAAGCGAAATACCTTTAGGTGTGAGCGACTAATTAAAGTTTTAACCGAGTTAGACGAACGCCAATCAACTCTAACTTTAAATTAGTTTATTAAGGTATCTCTAATAAAATTCACGAAGCTTCTCCAGTCGTAGAACCAACTCACAAAATATGGGTCGTACAATCATGTAAAATTTTAGTTCCCTCTAACGCCGATCAAATCTAAGTTTAAATTAGCTTATTAAGGTATCTGAATAAAATTCAAGAAGCGTTCCAGTCGTAGAACCAACTCTCAAAATACAGAACATACACGACCCTGCAAAATTTTATTTCCTCATTTCCTTCTAACGTCAGTCAACTCTAAGTTTAAATTAGCTTATTAAGGTATCTGAATAAAATTCAAGAAGCGTTCCAGTCGTAGAACCAACTCTCAAAATACAGAACATACACGTCCCTGCAAAATTTTATTTCCCCATTTCCTTCTAACGTCAGTCAACTCTAAGTTTAAATTAGCTTATTAAGGTATCTTTATAAAATTCAAGAAGCGTTCCAGTCGTAGAAGCAACTCTCAAAACACAGGATTCAACCTGAAAAATTTTATTTTCTTTGCCGAATGGAATATTTTTTTCAAGAATCTTCCTTTACTTTGCCCAACATCGGGGTAAGGAAATTTCATCGGAAATGAAAAACCACACAGCAGACAAGTTCTAAATGAACCCTCGTCCGGTCCTTTCATTTTCTTTGCTTTGAAATTTAATTATCTCGCGTAACATTAAATTTCCGTGTTTTACTCGTGGCTCGCTTCCGCAAACGTTGTCCGCGAACGCGAGCGACTATTTTTTTCCAGCACTTTTTGCAAACTATTTAGCCCTATGTTTGAACATATCAACGTCAGCCCTAATGCACGGCCAAGATAAATTTCATTCATAATTTTTCTTTACACCGTCCGCTGTATAAATACTACAACGTGACTCGACGAAACCCATAGAGCGGATAACGTTTCAGATACCCCGCTCGTTTTATCATGGCGCGCATTAAATATACCAGCGAAGTCATAAAATCACAGTTTCAGTTTCGGCTTCTATGAAATTGCTGACAGATGCTGGCGGATCGATCAGCTCATGGTGCTAAAGGATATCGCACTAATGAACCACACGTTAACACTTTACCATGCAGTACTGCGGTACATTTATGATCAGGTATCAAGCCATTTTATAGTAACTGTACTGCTTTTACAGTGGCTTTCAATATTGAAGAAGAAACTTTAGTTAATATAGGATTCGTACCCATCTTACAATTAAAGATAATTATCCTTTTATTATATATAAGTTGCAGAATTATTTAACGTCTAGTTGAGTACATTAAAATGTATCATTGTCCTTAATTAAAATTACTTTCTTTATAAAAATGCAGGTTTGATTAACTGGTACACTTTGTAATACCGAGAAAAGCAGTAAAAAATTACAATTTGATTTTAGTACGATTTTATACAATTTTTGTTTTACAAAACACAGATTTTGTTATGAATATTTAGTATTGCGAAATTGATTGAAGAATACAATGGAAGAATAAAATTAATGATTATTCCAAGAATGAAAACCTCAAGAAAAAATTTTGTTTCTGACTGTGAGAAAATTGTCGAGTGTGCAGGGTTAATAATTTTATTTTTATAAGCTTTAACCATCGTAACGTTTAATGCGGCGAATTGATGCGAGACATCGCAGAAGACGACGGAAATAAATTGACGTCGGAGGGATCATGAAAGTAGAATAGAAAGACTCAAGGAGATCAAAATCTTGTCAAGGACTTGTCTCTTCAAGTCCCCTTCAATTCTGGGGTTAATATATGTGAATCGGGGGCAACGACGTGGGACTTCCTGTCATATGGGATTTCTTTACTCACCCCGTAATTCTTCATGCAGAAGGCTTCTTGAAAGTAATTCGTGGATATCCTGTGACACATGGTGTACAGTATTTCTCATTTATTTTCTCCGACACAGTCGTTACCAGGGAAAGTGAAATTATGTAAAATATATGAAAAAGAAACTATTTGATAAAATTGACTTACTTTTATTTCCTGGTTTCGGAAAAGACTTGCTCGACTTAGGACCGAAAGGGTGAATAAAATAATTCTTGTGCTGATCTTACCCTTATTTACGAAACCATTCGGATTAAATACGAAATAAAGTAAGTAATAATTGATATCACGATAAAATATAGTCTTCAATGAAAAACTATTATTCTTTTTTTCGACCTATTTTTGCAAGTATAATCACTACCCATCCAGTTATACCACAAATGATGAATGAATGAACACGAAGAAAAAAAAATACAACGTGTATTTAGTAACTGGACCAAATTGTAACTCGGTTATTATTGAAGATAGAAAAGAATTATGGTTGAAAGTTTTGCATAGTTTAACAAGCTTCATCATCTTAGAATGCTTTTAGTTGTTCGCTATAACTCTGTAACTATGCACAACAAATAAAAATCAATACTACCTCCCATTTAAGAAAATGTTCCCTCCACTTCTCCCCAAAAATTTAACACATGCTAAAATATTAGCCCCCCTTAACAATTTAATTAAAAAAAAAAATGAAGTCCTAACCTCATTAGATTCTGGGGAAACAGCTTGTAACACTTACTTGGTACACCCTGTGTATTATGGTAAAATTATTAATAAAATTTGACGCAAAAGTCCGAACATCTCCGAAAAAGAAGACTCGGTTCACTGTCACAATCACCAGCCCAAATGTATCCAGCTAATATATATTCCTTCCCGACATTCCCCATCCGAAGCGCCACGTATAAAAGCAAGGTTCTCATGACGAGGTTAGACGCGAGGAATATCCTCGTAGCGTATCGGCCCCTGTTGGATCACCTGTAGCGAGTGGAAAATTCATGAGTGGCTCCTCGAGGACTAAATCGTCGGTGCACTCCGTCGCGCCGTTGACGTCGGCAGCGAGCGGCTCGTCGTCAGCAGCAAACCGCCAGACACAGGCTGCCGAGATTACAGGCGGCCCGCAAAGCCGCAATATCTTTGTGCTTCCGTATTAACATACACGTCGACTCGGCGACAGCTACTTACCATTCCCGGTTTCGTCAGACCCTCACTGAATTACGCGCCGCGAATTAACCCTCGGCCCGAAAGGCCGGAGAGGCAGTCAGCCAACCAACCAGAAAGGAAGGAAGGAAGGAAGGAAGGAAGGAGGGGAGGAAGGAAGGAAGGAAGGAGGGAAGGAAGGAAGGAAGGAAGGAAGGAAGGAAGGAAGCTGGCGCGGGGGTGTAGGGGCCTGTGGAACCGAATCGCGGAGGTCGAAGGTGAGAAGAAGAGCCAAACGTCGGTTGAGCTGTCGCGTCGCGCGGCAAGGTGTGCCGAAATCGAGAGGGTTGAAAGAAAGGGCCGCGACACAAAAGCAGGAGGGAGCCACGCCGAGTCAGACAAAGGGAAAGGCAAGCTATCTAAGCGTTCCAAGCATCGTATCTCAGCTATACAATATCGTAATCCCGCGCCATACGTAAAGCTCCGCATGGCGAATCTCGTTTACATGCACATCTGCATATATATTTCACCAGGCCTCTGTGTGCGCCTGTACTCGCCGCCGCTCCTCCGCGTAGATTTGTGGGGTAAGGGACTGAACCCAACGGATTGCAGGCTACAGACGTGTACCGTCCGATGGACCAGGTATTCGTGGTATGCTGATTCCCTTAAGAGACGGACTCTCGTGGTTTGCTTGTCGAATTACGCCTCGAAGAGGAACACGAATTTTTGATCATGTAATTGTCAATGGGGAATCCTTCGCGTTGATACGATTCTCGATAGTGAACTCGATGTGTACGAACGAACAAATGTTAATCCATTTTCTTCAATATTTGTGTGTGAGATACCCAAACAGAAAATATGGACAAAATAGAATTTTGATTTATGTATTTTTGAAGGAAGTTATAGTAATTTAAATATTTCAGCATTCTGCAAGAGCTGGTGCGCTTAAGTGCTGACGATATTTTGAATAATTATATTAGAACTCGATGTTACGTTTGCAACGATCAAAAATTGTTATTGTGAGTATTCTATTAATGTTAGAATTCTATTTTATCCATATTTTGATATGAACTTCACACACACAGAAATACAAGAAAATGGATTAGCATTTGAATGAAAACATTTTTCAATGTAATTTTTAAACAAATTAACATATCTAAAATCGAAAAATATTATTCAATAATACACAACCTAGCAATTTGGACCACCCCTCTAATAGTTCCCGCGATATTTGACTACATATGGGCCCCAATCTGTAAGGGCTGTTTCACCCCTTGAATATGTATATGTCTAATATTTTTGCAAGAACTACCCAAAGTTTAAGATCTAGAAATGTCATTTTGGGATCGTCCCTTGTTAGTAGATTCTGTTCGAGGTCTTCATCACGAGTCTCAGTCGATATTACACTGCGAGGGATTAATGTGAGATTGTCATAGGTGGCATGCTCGTACAATAAATAATAATAATTATGAAAAAGGTCCTCGAACTGTTTGAACACACCTGGTATTTTAGTGAGTCTAAGTCGAGTGTTGGGTATCTCCCAATTAAATAAACGTCCAACGGGGGGGACGCGCAGGACACCCACACAGGCGTCAGTAATTTTGACAGCATAGGGTTGGGGGATGTAACGCGGCGTAACGATGCTTATGGGGCTTTAGCTGCCGATGTGCGGCTTCGGCCGGGTTGGGTTTAATGCTCGACGCGAGAAGGGGTTTAACCCGTAACGTAAACAGCAACAGCGGATCTATGGCAGGCCGAGCAGACAGCCGTCGGTGCTTGCGAAAAGCACACGACGACGCCGGCCGCCGCTACGTAGACCGCACTTCCGATCTCGTGCCATCGACACAAAGAAGTAGCCGCGCCGCTCTGGGACACTTGTTCGGAAAATACGACGGCGTTTCCGTCGGGACACGGTTCATTGGATTAACTGCACCGTTTCGTTGTTACTCGTACAGAGCTGTGCCACGTCGCGCCGCGCCGCGCCGATGCAATTGGGATTTCGATGTGCATCACTGACAATGGTGCTAACCGTGGTCACTCGCTTTCGAAAAATTGGAAGTAAATGCAGTAGTGCACGGTTAAAAAGTAAAATCTGTACGGTTAAATTTACACGATCCTCACTTCTCTCATCATTCAGATCCTCGAGCTCGGCGAAGCCATCTTAGTAGATGACAATAGAGAATTAATACAATGAATATTATTAAGATTTGTTATAAATGTGATACTATTATCTGTACAGATTTGGACAATTAATTTCAAGATCTTGTCATGTCAATGTTAAACGATGAAGCTTTTTTAAGAGTTTGGTACGTACAGTACAAACTTTATACAAAAAGTATCCCACGTGCAATTTGAAATAGCAGAAATAATTGTTTATGCGACCACCTTGTACATATACCCACGGTCTATAAATTATATTTGCCTAGAGTATCTCTTATTCTTCGGATTCTTCTCCACCGTCATCCTACACGAGATTTCCATTTATCTAGGGAAAGAATGATACAAATCCGAGGCTTTACGAGCACATAGACGTTCCACTGTCGGGCAGCTCACAGATTTCCCCATTAAACTTGAAGAGTCCCAGCAGTGTTCTCAAATTAAAGATTTTGTCACTTGTAGCACTCACTCTAGGAGCCCCTCAATTAATCGCTTGGTTGAGTCTCCTGGTGGAAAGTCGGCTGGTAAATTCGTCGAGCGTTCTCCGTTGTTTTTCGCCAAATGACACCCCCTAAAAGCCGCTGTCCGACGCGAGAGAATAAATATGAACGAGTAACGGGTGAGGGGTAAGCAGCCTTGTTTTGTTAGACCGATGCGACGGGTTCCACAGGGCTTCCGGTGTTCCGCGAGCCAAGATCATAAACATATTCATCCAGCAGCCAACATTTAAGCACTTTCCCCCCCAGTCGGTCCCGGGCCCGTGCTCGTTCCCCGCGACTTTACGGAATGGCCACGTAAAACATAGCGTTGAACGTGACTTGGCGTCTCGTGAAAAAAATGCGCAAAAGGAATTTAAGACGTCGTAAAAGAGGGGACGGGCTGGCCTATAAAAGGAAGGAGCGCGGCTGAATATTTGATGTCCCCGGAGCGTCCGTGTCGATCCCCACTCGGACAACCGGATGTCCTCGGATAGCCGGACCTGAACTTCCGTTGCTTGAGCAATCCCCGGAGAAAGTTCGCCGGACGCCAAGCTTTCCACCTTTTGCGGCTTAACTTTTCTTCTCCTCCTCCTCCTCCTCCTCCTTCTTCTTCTCCACCTTCGCCGGAAACTCTCCAGCTGCCCCGTGTACTCTCAGGTTAACTGGTATTTACAATAGGACGCGGGATACCTTAACAGCTGTCCAAGAACATGTCTACAAATATTGGATCTTCCAATAAATAATTCACCACGTTCCACCATAAAGTGAGATGATTGAAGCATTGAAATATTCTCTTGGCTCCGGGCTCCTTAAACGGAGTCTTCTGTTCTAGAACCTTGAACAAATCGATTTCTTCTTGCAGCTTCTTAAAGCACACGTCCTTAAAAAAAATGTGTGCAAAAGGATTTATTTAAATTCGAAATGTTTTTTCTTTAAAATCGATGCAAATTAGTTAGGTTGCAATTATGTATGCTAGTTCACGATGGAAAGAAAGATAATCGAAAATTGGCGTCCGGAACCCGTGACAGTAATTAACAAAAGTCAATGTCTACTCTGTTTTTGTCAAAAGTAGACTGAGGATCTTTATGCATTTATGGCTTCTAGAAATTTTCAAAAAATACTACAATATAAAATTCCACAGAATTTAATACGAGTTTTATTTATGTAGGATCTATAAAGGCTACTACCACTGAAAATAAGATAATATTTGTTCCCACTTTCTTGATACTTGTCTATAAAAATTAAAAATTGCATAAACATCCGTAGTCTATTGATAAGAAATTGTCTAGTAGGTAAATTTTCTCTCATTCCGGATTTTATAAAATAATTACAGAAATTAGCATGAAGATCCGCAGTCTACCAATATTCTTTAATTAGCAGCCACTTAGTCTTCTACATCTGGTATTGGATTCGTTCCAGACCCGAATCAATGAACGTAAAAGAACGCTCGGTTTATAGACTCGATATCATCGCAGTTATCAATGGAACGGCGACTCCAAAATTTTTCCAGAAGAAATTTCTGTTGAATTGATTAAGAGAGTTGAGGAGATCCAGATCCAGAACGGGAAGATTCAAAGGGTCGTAAATGAGGGTACGCAGGTGCCGGTAAAGCTGGGGTCGTCATTGAATACTTGATGTCTTGGGTGTACCGTGTTTTTGCCGGATGAGACAACTACATGCCGTTGAATGCGCGGCATAAATTTTTGCGCCGAAGGATCCACTAAAGTATTCGAGTGGCCATCAATTCTTTTTCCCGGCGCCGCGCGCCGCCGCGCCGCCGCCGTCCCGTCGAATTTCCCCCATGCCGAGCGCGATTTGTCACCAGATAGCGCCGCAATTTTGTTCCCTTCGTGCAACTTTCCACCGGCAATTTTACTTTGTTGAGAATCAAAATAGCCCGACGATCTTTCAAAACCACTCCATATTACGGTACGATAGACAGATCCATTTTCTGGTCTGGATTAAACAAACCAGTCACTCAGCAGAATCTTTTTCAAAATATTTACCGTTCAACCCTTTATACTCGAAACTTTTTATTAATAAAGTTACAATAACTTAAATGTCGACTAATTTCAATACTATTTCCCCATCCACTTCATGAATTTGAATGGTTTCAATTGAATATATATACTTACTTTATTTAATAAAAATTGTAATAAAAACATTGTTCGTTACTATTTCATTAACTTCGCCTTCTCGCGTATAATAAACCTTACTATTATATTTTTATAATTATAATAGTATTTCTTGATTAGTCATTTCATATGCAACAACCTAATTCACTAATAATAACATCTCTTCTCATGCCAGAATCATAACCACGAAAGCTAGTACCTAGATTTTAATGGTCTCATTAGAACCACCAATTAGTACAGCAACATCGGGCTTCTGTTTATCTGTAATCTTCAAAATTGTTTAAAAGATCTGCCTCTTTAGGTGGAATATCCAGCAATAACATAACGTTCGAGGATTCAAGGCCAATGAAACCAGCAGTAGCATCTTTACCTTCTATTGGCCAGGTATCCCGTTCCACTGTATTACATGTTCTCCGTTTACCGATAAACCGGCGCGGCGCATCTAAAACGACAAGTTCGAGAACAAATTCCGCTTATCCACGGTGGTTCAATATTGGTTTCCGTCGGCCGCCTTCAGGCCTGCAGCCTTTTGTACTGCCCTCCGTGATCCGAAATCATCTATTCCGTTTGACTGCTAGTCCGCCGTATCGTCTGTTCTACCCTCGCCACTTTGTCACAAATCAAACGGTTTTGTGTTCTTCACCGAAAGAAACACCGATCCTGAGACAGAATCCATTACCTTGAAAACGCATTGTGTGCAAGGGACTCTTCGAGTCATTTCTATCATATGTCTCCACTGATTCTTACTGATACATATTGTCTTTACCGAAACGAAGTAAGGACATATTGCATCGACATCGTGTTTCTGCAATACTCACTTTGTCAATTAGTCTGTAAATATATACACGAGTTGAGCATTTTAAAACTCTTCTTGTACAATAAATTTTAATTAAATTTTACTTTTCGTACAGTGTTCAAACTTTCTTAAAATCTCCCTCAAATGCATGGAAATTTTTTAATATTATACAAATCATTGCAACGATCATAATGCAATGGAGTAATTGCATTAAACAATACGCAAATGATTGAATTTATTAACGCCTTGTATACGTTCGAATGATACAACTAGAAGACTGTAACCACAGGTTTTCCATGTCAATGTGCTCGTAACACACTGTTTCTAATGATACTTTTGAAACTCGTCTATATGTAATGTCATAATATTACACATAATTTTCCTAAATTTAATTCGATATTGAAATTTTTAAATATGAATTTTACACTACTTTTACTATAAAAACAATGTTCCTGAATATCTTCGAAGTAACTTTACGAAGAAAGACGAGTACTATTTGTGTCACAAGATAATATGCCAAAGTTCGGTGACGAAGCTTCCGACAATTACCAAGATATTGCAATTAAAGCACGTGTCTCTGTAACTCTTGACTGTAGGATGCACGATTTACGCACAAGCGCGCAATAATCAATGCTTTCAACAATGGGCGGGCATAGTTCCGGAACTGTTTAAGCGGATTTATCATTAATCTCGAAAGGAGTCTCCCTTCGGTATCCTCTTAGCATCTTCGAATTTAATTAGCAGAGACCTGACTAAATTGGATCAGTGATAAGTGGAACGAAACTATTGCAGGACGCGAAACGCCTGGTTATGGAAAGGTCAAACTGTCTACGGTGCAATTTGTAATTCATCGTCTATTTGTCAAGAATGCGATCAAAGGAAAGCGCGATGAAGATGAGATTCAGAAGATTAGCGGAGGGGAGAGTCGGCCGTGATGCAAGATAACGAGACCGAGATTTGCATTAACCGGTTCTTCGCTAAAACTGAACTGGGTCGCGCAACTGCACGGCATTTCAAGGGATTTTGAGGGAACGGATGACACGAGATTTGTAGGATTTCATCTGAAAGTGTAATTCAGAGTAGAATGAAACGGGCCTCTCGGCGAAAGTCTCGTAGAATATATTTAAGTATAAATGTCTTAAGTAATATTAAGAAGTAAGAAAAATTAGGAACAACATGAAACGGTAAATTAAACTATGTACCACTAGAAACATGATTTTCTAAACTTTTACTGGAGATTATCTTTATATGAGTTTCTATGTTATTAAACCCATCGATAAATTACACTCTGTATTATATGAGAAATGATTTCACAAATTACTTGTTATTTAATTTTATTTCAAAATTTTGCGAAGATTGTAACACAATTTATATGTCAGATTGACGTTCCTCTTTTATTTAATTATTTGGTGCTGCAAGAATATGAAATTGTTACAACTGTATATTTAATGCAATAAAAGTGCAACCTTGTACACATTCAGAAAATTACTTTTTAGTGAATTTGAAGATCTTGTTAGATGCAAGGAAGTTAAAATAGTTTTTGCTTGATTTAATAAATTATGTTGATTTTGTAGTTGCAAAGCAAGTATAAGATTTTAATAGTGATTTTTCAAGTAAATACTCGGTTCTGTAGGCATAAGGGATGAAGTAGTTATCCGAAATAGTATTCACACAATTTTACTAGCTACGAAATTATGCATAAAAAACCTAGTATCTAAATAGTTACTTTTACGTCAATGAGATAAGTTTGAGTTGAAGATGGTAACAAAATTTAAACTTACCAATAATATGAAATAAATAAATTAAATCCACTAAAAACGATGGGGCTATTGATGAAATCAAAAGTAGAAAAAGTTGGAGCAATTAAAAAGTACGAAATTGCGTTAGAATTTAATGGAAAAAATATTCTGCATGGTTTAGACTATCAATCGCATCGTTTCCCAAGCCATTCCAGACGAGCAATCGAAATGATGTCGCCGGTTAACTTGAAAAGTCAAACAGTTCCAGCGGCGTTTGGGCAATTCAGAAGCCCGTTCGTTCCTTTTGATGTGGCGCCCGGTGCTACTAATTAAGATCGAATTCGTAAGGATCCTCGCCCGAAAACTAAAGATGAAGACAAACAAAATTAAGCGACCGTCTGATGACGGGTGCAGATGAGACAACCAAAACACGGGTACGAAATGCGGGGACTGGAGCGGCGCGTAAACACAAAACGTCTCCGGAACATTTAATTAATGAATCAGCCAGAGTACGAGTCTTCGCCAAAAAGACGCGCGAGCTCGCGGCTGCAAAGTGACGATAGTAGGGAACGCTTTAATTGACTTCAGGAACGATGAGAGCGTATCGAGATACTCCAATCCGTGGCATTAAATGAAGAATTTAAGTACACGAGAGTACACGTGTTAATACACAATTTATTTTCCATTGCAGATGACCTTGAATTACCTTCAGCGACCTTCATAATACCTCATTGTATTCGTCATGAAACACTATCAGAATGTAAATAAAAAATCGTACCGTTGCATTTTAAAAAACAGAATTGACCTTCGCATCTCCTTGACGCCTCCACCTATAAAAAAATTACTAACACTTAAATCTAACCGTTTACAACATGGTTTATTATAATAGGTCACTGTTCTGCTATCAAAACTATATCCAAATTATTTTCTAATTTACTAATTATTGTAGAGTATAACCATGTTTATCCCTGTAAATTTTTATCGTATTTAATTAAAACTAAATTTGCGAAGTTGAATATTTTGCATAATAGTATTCTTGGTTTAAGTCGTGTGACAATGAGAAAAACTGCATGTACCTTTTCAATTTAATTACACATTATTCAAAGACCTTTTCATTACGCGTCATATATACTTTTCCATTGGAAGCAATAATTGAAAAAGGTGCAACAGTGATAAAAACATTAGTGGAATTTGTTTCAATTCAGCTGTCAATACTTTCAGTTTTCACGAATGTAACTGTGAAGAACGTTTCCATTACTGGTACCAACATTTTGTTTAATTGAATTGCTTGTTAGCGGGAGCAGTGTGAAAACAACATTTGACACAAAAACTCCGGCGATGTGCAAACAACGCGAGCGATCGATCCGGATGGTAAATGTTAAACGAAAACAATCATTCCGTAGATGAATATAAATAGATTTGAAAAACCAACGGGAAAATAAAACGCGGGATTTAAAGCTTGGGCTGCGCTGCGGCCACAGATGCGTATCAAACTAGTTTAAACAATATTGGGTAAGCCGTGTAGAGCTGTTTATCGGTCGGAATTACGGAATTTACTAACTATCCTTTGCGAAATTCACCGGCGCACTGATGTAATTCGGCAAACTTTAAGAAGGTTTACGTAGCATTTCGTTAAACTGTATACGAGCGAATTGGAGCGGGTAATAACCAAAACTTCCTAGCATCGAAACTCTATACAAAATGGAATTGCGTTTGAATAAAATAAAAGTTTGTTTGTTCTATCCTAACAGTTAGATTCATTTACATTCATTTATAGAATGCGGATTTTTATGTAAAATAAAAATTTTCTACATTCATTGCAAGATGCAGGAGCTACTTAAATATTTAATGTTTTTCTTAATCATTTTAATGAGTTTAGAGAGAGAAAATAATATAACAGTGTTTTTCATGTCTTTATTGTCTAAGAAAATTAAATGTAAAATTTGATTTTGTTAAAATCTTATATAAAATTTTAAATTGTTCTATTCCATTAGCTCTAGCAATATTTATTCGATAGTTAGTTGTGGCACTTCATTAGCCGTTGATTTACAGTTAAATAGAATTGACACTTAGGTTAACCTACGTACAGGGATTTCCGGATCCCTTCATTATACCATCAAGGGAAGAAATTACCAAGCCCATGGTATTCCAGCACAGTAATTGGATTTCCCAAAGATTCGAAATGACTTCCGATCCGTGTGTACACAGCTTGTAATTAGCTGTAACGACCTGAGTTTGTAACTTTGAGGCAAACGTCTCTTTGTAAGTTTGAGGCGAACTCCACAGTAACTTTCATGAAATGGGGTAAAAATTTGAATTCTTACACGGGGGCTGAATTTTTATGAAAAACCCTTGTACGATTCTTCAGAAATGTCAATAACTATTAGAATTAGAAGAAATTGGAATTAAACAAAATTTCATTATCTGCAGTGAAAAATTCATTGGATAAAAAATAAAAAGAATAGATTCTTGTGAATTGTACTTTACACTGCAAAGTATTTCTAACTGTACTTTCTTGTATGTTGCCAATTTAGGAAATCTTTTCTATGTTGGATAAAAATAATTTATAAATGTATTAAATTTTTTTGAACCGTATATTCACTAATTTTAAGGAACTTTTAGGAAAAGTTTTTAAAAAACATTGTCAAACATCTGTCGAGGTATTGACCCGAACAATGTCAAAGTTTGAATACTTTCCTCTGATCATTTAATTTATTTAATCGTGTACTGCAGATTCTTAATGTAATTTATCGCTAAAAAAAAAAGATCTAGAAGACACGCATAAGTTGATATGCATATATTTTCACAGACCTTTATGTTCGGCGCCTAGGACATTTCTCCAACAAGGAATCGGAACGAGCGGAAACAACCATTCTGGCCACGAATAAAATCAACCGAATCAGATTCTCGACCATCGACAAGCATCAATCACCGAGGCGAGCCGAAGAGCGACATCAATTTACCCCAGGGCTATTTGATTCCTGCTCAAGTCACCGTGATATCCCTGTTCATCCTTCGATTAGAAAGGGATAGGCGACCGACAACCCTTTCCCTTCGAGTAGGATAGGGGGATGAAATGACCGGTTCCCGGGTATCAGGAACCCCCGAAAGTTACCTTCCACGAAACGGGCAGATAGTTTTCCGCATCTGTGGCCAGGATCCACATAGGAGGCTATCGGCAACCCCTCGCCTCTAACTCTCTCTCCCTCTCTCCACCGAAAGCCAGATCGTGAAAACAGAGGAACGAGAGGAGGAACGGTGAAACAACAATCCTGTGCGAGAGTTATCTCATAGTCAGCTATCTAGTCCTACGCGCAGGAAGAAGGGTTAGGCAAACAGTTTTCACCCGGCCCGACCGTCTCGAACTAATTAACGTGGGACAGGAAACACAGAGTTGCACGTGGTCGAATAAAAGCTGCGCGCCGCGAAAACTGAGGGATTACCCCCTTGAACAGGCCGCCCCCGATCGTCTGGGGAAACCACCCCCTTCAAATGAAACGAGTGGATGATTTAATCTTGGTAATGGAATTGGTTGATAAGACCATTGCCCGTTGAATATGTCGCGTTTCCATTCTATCGTACTTATTATCTTATCGCAGTACACCACGTGGTTAACGAACTTTCTGAGTGTATCAAGTTTTCGATTCCTATGGTTGTTGCCTACCGTTTCGGGTAGAAAGTTTGTTTCGTTACTTTCGCTCGTTGAACACGCTGGCACAGTTTGTCGGCAAAACCTGGAACACCCTGTATATGAATATGCATAAGACAACACTTGCGCAAATCACACCGCACCGCCATCATACATATACATTCTACGCCGTTCTACCCGAATGTTTCCTCCACATTTCGGGTTAAACGGCTTTTCTTGTTCCAATCTCAAAATTGTGTCGTTTTAGGGCTGACGTCCACAGGAACAATAAAAATATTTAATGAGAATTGTTAAACTTTTTTAAAGAGCTAAATCTCACTTGTTAAATTGTTTTCAATATTTTGTACTTATTTTTTATATGTAGAATTCTTGTGTATTGATGAATCTTTAAATGTTCATTTTTTCGGCTTGCTGACTTTTCAGAAATCCCGAATAAAATCGCAATATAATAAAAAGTAAATTAGAATTTTCTACAAAGTTATAAAACTGTTTTTAATGCTCCTCTTATGCTGCACAATTGTTAAGAATTTCATCTGATTTTGTATACATGTTATGGCCACTAACAGACTACCATCTTTTAGCCGTCAACGTGTTAAATATTTCCGTTTAAGTATCCCAGTCTGCGCGAATAATGGAAAGTATCATAAAAGTGAAAGGGAAATCCAACAATCATTACTACGTCTCATTTATATTCGTCAGAAAACTCAGACTTCACTTGGTGTATCGACTGGACGCGTAACGAGGCTTCTATTAACTCGGAGTTCTCGTCGACAGGTATCCAAAGCAGACTCCCAGGCCACCGCAACGCGGAACAATTTGAAAAAGTGAACGAGAGTCTCAACGCGCCTCTGCACCGCAGCGATACAAATAAAATCCCCGGGAGACAGCCCTTAATCAGCTCGGCTGCTACTAAAAAGGGAGGATCCAGAAAACTGTCTCGTCTGTTCAGCCCGTCCGAGTCTCCGCGTTTCCTCGGCGCTAAAACATTTCATTACGTCGAATTGCATTTCCTTCCGTTGCATCGTCGTCGCCCGAATGAGCCAACGAAAGGGAAACGTTGGACGGGTGGGGTGCCGGCGGGGATGGTTGGATCGGGCCTAGGGAGCCCGAGACTCTCCTCGGGCTCGCGCGCGAGTAAATAGGAACACGAGTGGGTGTACCGTCGCTGTACCGCCTCCCCCCCCCCCCTCGTATCAGCGCATTTGAAATGGAAATGCACCCTAAGATTCCGTCGGCGACGAGGTCGGGAACGGTCGGCAACGACGACGCAACGGCTCTCCCTTGTATCTCGGTGAGGAGCAACAGCAGCAGCAGCAGCAGCAGCAGGCCTGATTCTCGAAGCGAGTCGCGCCACCCTTTTGTTTCATAACTCGCTGCGACACGTCTCGATGGCGCCATCTTGGGTTTCACCTTCTCTCCACCTTCTCTTCCGCGCCACCCCTCTCGTTTCTCTCTCGCCAAGAGACCAGGAACACGTGCACGTCCTCTCGGATCCCCTTTGTTACGGAATCCCAGCGAAGGAGCGACTTCACGAACGCCAGAAGTATCGCATTACCTGCCTGCCAACGTGTCACGGAATACGAAAATGGAAAAGGGGGTGGGCACCACCACCCCCGCTGAAAAAGTGGCTGTCCAGGCAGCTGGAACGAGATCCAGGTATTCGGGCCTGGTTCCCATTACGACGAATAATTGACCTGGAGGGCTATTAAGGGTCGATACCACATCGAGTAGCCACGGAGAGGGTTTAGTGGAGGGTTGCTTGAACTGCTTCTGAAGGACTACTCGAAGCTACGCTCGAATCGGAGCGAGTGCGGGACTTCGGGAAGACTAGCGGTCCTCTTCTTGTGATCGGGGACATTGATCACCCAATTTCCGTCATCCGTCATCGCAAGCTTAACTACGCTAATTGAATCAGGAACGATTGCTTTTTCATCCACCTGTACCCAGACTTCAGCCAATAAGAGAGATTTTAAATTGGAATTTTGCTTTCTGCATTTAGAAATACCAATTTTTTTATTACGAGAGGCTAATTAATAATTATCTAAAATAATTCAATCAAAATATCATCTATATCTGTTCCGTGATGACTTACTGATATTTTATGTCGTATTTTGGTACATAGTGTCAGTGAGACAATGCAAATCCAGTGACAAAACTTTGTTCTGTTTTTTACCAACGCATTTGTGACATTTTTCTAACTAAAATGACATTAAACACGACATCATTCGAATCACATTTGCTTATTTAATGCACGATACAGTAGAACCTTGATTATCCGAACTAATTAATGAAACATGAGTGTTCAGATATTAGAACAGTCACCTAGCTACAGTGTTAGATTAAAGCTTTACTGATTTGTGCAATAAATCCTGTTGTATATGGATCGCTTAAACTGTTCACATATGAAACATGTATTTGGATAATGGAGAATTCAGATATTATCGGTTCGGATAGGTAATTGAAATTCTACTGAATCGTCAATTAAACAAGCAAACCGTGCTCCGAATTACGTCATGTTTGGTCCTACTTTAAGTAGTAAAATAAAAAGAATAATTCATTTTATTGTTTCATATTATCCAAATTGGTATAAACAATGTGGTACTTTACTCGATTGAGACAAATCGATACGTCAATTTTATATATCTTGTGTTACGTCTTTGCACGGAAAATCTTCGTAAATATTCATTTTATAACCTACAATAAACCTTCTGCAAAATTGTTAATTGTAGTTCTGATAGATTCTGGTGGAACTCACTTGTTAAACAATTTCCAAAACTGTTATTGTATAGAAAATGAAGTTTTAAGTGTGTATACGTAAATCTACAATTAAATCTACAACCCTCATTTTTCAGGGGTTAAGTCGAATTCTATGGTCTACCGGGATGCAATTTTGCGATACACAATCACGCTGACGAGCCTCTCCTTACATGCTGATCGGATCGATAAGAAAGGAGTCTCGATTCAAAACGCTCATACCTTCCCTGTTTTACTACGCGGAGATAAGATTCCAGGGATAAGCCAAAGACACTGGGAAAGTTACAATTCCTAATTGGAGAATGCCTGCCAGCGAAAACGTTCTAAAGATAAAATAACCCGATGATTACACCTTGAACAAAGCCACGTTCCAGTCGTTCCTTGATAAGCTCGAGACTTGGAAGATAACAGGCTGAGCTTGATGCCCTAAAATTGATATAGACTTCCAGACGCAAACAATACAGATATTAATCAGTGGAAAATTAAATGTATACAATTTGAAGAATTAAGGATCCTGTCCAAATTCATATAGATTCTGTCAATCTTATATGAGAATATTGTGTATTTTGCTCTGTAATAAAATGTCTAATAAGTGTAGAAACGAATTAAGAATAAAATTTATTTATTAGATTCTGTCAATCCAAGTGAGAATATTGTGTATTTTGATCTGTAATAAAATGTCTAATAAGTATAGACAGACAAAAATTAGACTAATTAAGAATAAAACTCATTTTTTCGATTCTAGCAATACTAAGTGAGAATATTTTGTATTTTTCTGTATAATAAAATGTCTAATGAATATAGGAACGAATTAAGAATAAAATTTATTTATTAGATTCTGTCAAGACTAATTGAGAATATTTTGTACTTTCCTCTGTAATAAAATGTCTAATAAGTATAGAAACATGGAAATGAAACGAATTAAGAATAAAGCTTATTTTTTCAGAAATGCTTATTTTGCGATAATCGTTAATCTTATTTGTCGAAGAACGAAAACGCGTAATCTTTCTGTTGAAGTCCCGATGTGACTACGTCTTGACGAAATTTCCGTTTTCCCCGTAACAAATGTTTTCGCACGCGCAAGATGACACCAGTATGCACTCAGCTGCAACTGATGGGTACACTAGGCTTTACATATTATGACGGCGAATGTAAATACCAACCAAGTTTCTCGGGCGAGTCAATATGCTCATTAAACAACTTGATTTAATGTATTCGATGAATCATAAAAGTTTTAACATAAGATCCTTTCCTCAAACACATTCTTGTATCATCCTTGTATGTAGTGATATCGCAAGTTCATGTCCTTTATATCTCGAAAGAAGTGGAAGACCTTCTGTTCTTATTACTACCTGTTATTTCAAGAATTTCATCTTAGATACTTATATAAAGGAGATGCACTTTGATAACGAAGAACATTCAACAACAAAAGGTACATACAGTAAAATAGAAGGTACAATGAAATTCTACTTATTCATAGCATCAAACGCTTTTTATAAAATAGAATCAGAGTCGCCAGATGAGGGGCATTTACTCGAATTGAGTGGAAAGAGTTACCCCCCTCTTTACCGGATTAGTCACGTGACATTGTGATACATGCACGACAGGGCCGTGGCGGAAGCGTGGTGAATAGTATTTTAAAAAGTGAAGTCAAATATAATTTTATTCTCAGTGATAGCAGCCTGTGTAGATCTGAAATGAATAAAAATCGCTCTAAATTGTGACGAATGTTATATTCTAGCATTTTCTGAAAATTTTCAGAAGCCATAGATGCATAAATATCCGCAGTTTAGTGATGATGTATGAACGATTGAGAAAGACTAAAACGATTGCATATACACCTAACACAATGCAATAAATTATACTATAATAAGTAAAAAATAATGAGTAAAATAACAAGTAAAAATATGCAACCAACGCACAAAGCAGGAATATATCGCTATAAAATATGATCTGAAATAATTCATCGATCTACCAAGACAAATTCTCGGATAGACGTAATCATGGTTTTAGTCACGTTCGCGTTCCTCGCCACGTATGCAAGCGATCAAAAATGCAGGTGGCTGGAATTTTTCTTCGCGGCAGAATCTTCGGACGAGCTGTTCGCCGAAAATCGAGTCCGCGAAAGATTTCGGTATTCCGCGGGAGTAATGGCTCATAAGACGAGAGGTCGGGGTGATGCATCCCCACGGAAGCCGGGAGGTGGATTCGCTGGATAAACGCTAGATAGAGCTGTCGGGAAGAAGGATGGAGCACGCACGTGCCGCTTCCCTCGTGTGTTTCGTTATTCAACGCCGTGTAACACGTTCGCCGTTCCTCCTTGTCTGCGTATCCATTCGTCCCAGAACTTCCGGGTCACCGTTTGCGTCCTCCCGCGTGTTTGCTTTGCGCGTTCATGCGTGCACCGTCGACTATCCTCCGGCAGTGCGCTTCTTTGTGCGGAAAAATATCGCATTTTCGGCGATGTCGAGCGGGATACTCGGGCTAGATTTATTTCGATGCACGCCGAATTTATCGTTTCAATTTTTGAACCGTCGTTGTATCGCTTAAAACACTTCGATAAATTCGGTGCTATTAATTAACGAGCTGTTTCCGAGTTGAATATCAGTGGGAATTTAGAGCCGTCAATTTTAGACAACTTATGGTTTATATTAATCGTATCTGTCGGTCAATAAATTAATTATATAATAATAACTTTTTTACATATCGCACCCCCAGAAGAACATCGTCATAATTCAATAAATTATCCTTCTACCAGTCCTGGATGACTTAAGTGATGAGTGTTAACACAGTTACTGAACATCTGTTTAAGGAACATTATAAACTTCAATATATCCAAGTATCGTAATTTCAATTTCAATAGCTACTTCACAACTCAACGAAATTTAATTAGATTGTTGTTTTCCCTGTCTCCGGAAAACTTGTATTTTTTCAGTTGTCGCAAGAACAATCAAAGAAAATGCAATACAAAATTTGTTGAAAGTTCAAAGCCGGAAAACCCCTTTAAAGAGGACATAAAAAGACGGAAGTAAATTCTGGAATAATAACAATGTCTTCTGCAAATATTCATGAACAGCTTCCGGGAGCTCGCACGAAGTGCCGCAGTCAGGTGCATGGAGATTAAAAGACTCGTAAAAGAATTGTAATTTCCGTTGTCCTCGTAACGCGAGGCTCATTCCGGCGCTCGAAGTTCCTCAATGTCAAGGCACCGCGATTGTACCGGTAACATCGTGAAACGGGCGTGACAACTGTTCTGTTAAGTGCATCGCCGACGAGAGGTTGTGCACGACCACGAGTTCCGGGGTAGCGAATGCTACTGCTACTCGCAGCAGCTGGATATTATACAGAGGAGCTACCATTCCGGGCACGCAAAAAGATATAAAGCGAAATAAAATAAAGTGTAAGCGAGCTTTTCCCGGGGGAGTGTGATTCTACTTTAGATTAAATTCCGAAGCAACCGTCCCGCCGACCCCCTCGCGTACAACCCCGTAACATCCACCCCCGCCACTTCGAACCTCCGCTCCGTGGCGTCTATCTCGTTTCGGAAAGTAAGGTTTTCTCGCCTCTCTAGACGATTTCTCCTACCCCCACCGACATCAGGAACCGTTTTTCTCGATGGAGCAGACGGTTTTGCTGTAATTATCGGTCTACCGGTGCTACCACCACCCCCGTTGTTTTTCCATCGAGCGAGATTTTTGTACGATTGCATTCTGCGCGCGCGGTCGCCGAGAGAACAGTCCCGCCGATAATATCTCAGATATATATCTATCCACTGCGCTTCGGCTCCGGGATAAACCCCGGATTTCAGGCAGGGATTGTTCGCCCTACATACGCGTATTTGTTACACGGGATCTATCCTGATGAGAGGGATAAGCTCGGCCTGGATTTCATACGGACTAATAGGAACCAATTTGCGTTCTTTCGGAACTAATGTTGCTTTCGCGTTTTAATAGCTTTGGAGGTTGTCCAATGGATCCTGCTACCGGTTGATGGTCGGCCAGGTGAACTATGGGCTTGCGATGGTCATGGATGGGACCACTCGATCGTTTTAAATCCCTCTTGGCCGCCATTGTTAATGTTAGCACACTCGATTTTAATGATTCCGAGAATTATTGCGCGCGGAGCAGAAATTACTCGAGATTAATCGTAGATTAGTAAACTGCGGATGTTTATGCAATTTTCAAATTTTGTAGGCAAATTTTAAGAAAGTGGAATCACGTGAAATTTTATTTTCATTGGCAGTAGTCTTTGTAATTCTGGAATAAATAAAAATCGTACTAAATTCTGTGGAATTTTATATTCCAGCATTTTTTTTATAATTTTTAAAAGCCATAAATGCATCAAGATCCGCAGTCTAATGATTAGTGTACAGCTGAAATACGAGACTATGTTAGATATATATTGTTTATTTAATTATCTCAGATTGCGTTGAACTTGTAGGTAGCAAATTTCAACTTAATATTACCTGCATCGAAATAAAACGTTAATAATTTCTCGAATAATTAATTTGATGATATAATGCCGACGAACAATAAGATTTTTGTATGTTAGCAGACAGCAGGTAACAGAGTTATTATACTTAGCAGTCTAGTGTCCTTCACAATGAAAGCAGAGTAGAGGAAGCATAATTTATTCACGAGCAAACGTGGGGAGCCTTGCTATGGACTACTGTCTGAATCTTTTCATTTATATTCGGCAAATATGCTAAAAAGCTTCGAAGTTAAAATGGTTCAGCCGATAATGAAATTAAAACGATTATGAGCACTTTGCAGTTTTATATATCACAGCTATGTCCACATTCTAAACCTCGATGTAGTACACTGTTTAATTTGGCTTCCTTTTAATTTGTGTATCATAAATTAAACATAAAATAATTTGATATCATAACAATTTTCCAAAACTTCTCCATAGACTTGCAAATATAGGCTATCATTATATCATAAATAAAATTCAAAGAAACCACATGAACTTGTAACTTTAATTATTCCATTATTCAGAAGTACAGAAATGTACTTTTTCAACCTCACTCGCCCGCCATGCTTGCCAGCAGAGTATACGGGTTAAAGTCTCCAGAGAGCGCATTCATAAAATTAACAAAACTTTCAAGACATAAATTAATATTTAGATCGTGGAATTCTCCCAACCCCTTTTCTTAAATCATACTGTTCCATTCTCCCCGTCACGCTCAACGCCTCGGTTAAGCGGATTAATAACAGACGCGACAAGCACGATAATCCGTGCAAATTGAATAAGCCACTTATAAATCTGCAAATCGCCGGCGTATCTGCAAAATTTGCCGGGGGAGCTGCGCCTCAACGCTCGCGGAAACCTCAACAGGGACCTTCTTAATTAGAAGGATTAATTTTCCGGACATCCTCCGGTAACCTCTTTTTCGGAACATTTCGCAAACGGTGTTTCACTCTAATTTCCGGATACGGCACGGGCGCGTTAATTCTCTCGCGATCGCGTCCGAAAGCTCCGCCGTGCATTAAAACGCGATAAATTTTATATTTCGGTGACGCGTTCGTCGCGAAACAACGGCGAAGGGTTACGGGGAGGGGTTGTCGACTATTTAGATCAGTTTCACGGTGTTGGCAGGGGGTGGATCGCGTGGGTGGGCCGCGTCAATCGCAATATGTTAAAATACGCCGATGAAACGTGCCGCGCGCGCGCGCGGATTATTTCACGTAGTTTTTATCACGGTTCACCTCCCAGCGCGGTGTTACGGGAGAGTTTTCGGCCGAACGGCGCAGGGGGACCCCGGACGACGATAATTCATTTCGCGATATAATGGTGTCATTAAGCCAATTAAAACGCGCGCACGGGCCGGCGATCGGCGCAAGCGCGCTCGCGCGAATGCACGCACGTGTTCCAGACACATAAGCCAGACATTTCGACTGAACGATGATTAAACGAAATACGTATACATCCCAGTGACGCGAGCTCCATCAAGAGCCTTGCCACAGGTGCGCGGGATCTTACAATGTTACATGGTCTCGAGTGGCTCGTACGTCTCGAGTAGACGGAATTTGCGAGACGAGTGAGAGAATTATAGGCGTTAATTTCGGTAGAGTGCGATGTCAAGCGAAAATAATGTACTTTGGGATATTGTGTCTTCACACGTTGAATTTTGTTATTCACTATTTTTCTGTAGCGATTAGCACGATGAATGCCTGGTAAATCACCGTCGAAAAATTCCAAAACGTCAAGTAATTCAGTTATCGTTAGACAGCGGATTTTCAAAACAGTGAGAATATTAGAAGAATTTAAAAATACTATTATGTTATCTCGAACCTGTTAAACATATTAAGAAAGAAAATAAATTTCTATTTTACTCCATTTTGTTGCAATTTAGGGAGAAAAATGTTATTTTTCATAAAGGTCCGCTGTCTAGTCATTGTATTCAAAACAGTTATAAAACTGTTGCGCGCCTACCGCGTATTAAATCAAGCGCGTTACGTCGTTCCAGTACGGGTGGATTCCATAGGCGCGTAAAATTTAATATTATTGAGGGATGATATTGAATTTATATGAAGAATTAATTTTACAGTAAAATTTAATATCGGTAC
The DNA here is from genome assembly GCA_916610255.1 of Lasioglossum lativentre. NCBI lineage: Eukaryota > Metazoa > Arthropoda > Insecta > Hymenoptera > Halictidae > Lasioglossum > Lasioglossum lativentre. The sequence continues at coordinate 32,191,796 of OU744355.1, read as the reverse complement.
GAAATAAAGCTACTCTATAGTCCTATGATTTTAACTGGTTTCGAGACAGAGTAATAATGAGTTTATGCATTCGAAGGTGGTGTCGTTACATGCGATTGAATCGGAAGGAGACGGATTATGAAAATCGAAATAATATACATAAAGATCTAGTGAACGAAAATGAAATATATTCTGAATGTAAACAGAAAGAAAGAGAACACCACACGGTTAACGAATAGGTAGGCACAATTCTTCCCGCGTTCATTAAATTACGCAATACTACACTATAAGTATTTGAAGAAGGAAAGAAAAGACGAGATAAGAAAAAAGAATAGTTAGACTTGAAACGAGAGATTTTAACGCGAAGATACAGTGCTTGTTTGAATATGTTAACGATTAACCACTCGCGACAACTCCGGCTCAAAACACTTCACGGAACACGCGACACGCACCTCGCGATTATACGTCGATGAGTGACGCCGACCCGTGATATCACGGCTTGTCCAAATATCCAGTACAAAATTATTCCCACCTCACGGTGAACGCTAGCCAATTAGATTTAGACCGCGGACATCGAGAAGAATTGCCATTCGTCAATTGTATCGTCACCGGACGCTCTCTCTCTCTCTCTCTCTCTCTCTCTCTCTCTCTCTCTCTCTCTCTCTCTCTCTCTCTCTTGGTTTCATCTTTCCGCGGATGCCTTGCCCCCACTCTCGCAGTCGAGTATCCTCGGAATCCGTGTGATGTGACTTTGCCCAGCAAATGTTTACATTGATCAATCGTAGAATTTCGGCGACCGAGGAAAGTACGAGTCCTTGACAATTTACGGCATGTTTAGCGAGGGTATTCGCACAACGCTGAGTGTTGTTATCATGCTTCATATAATACAGTATAATAACACCGGATCAGACCTTACCCTTTCCTCGTACACCGGTACATATGGTTTTTATACGAATAGCTATCGACTTGGCAATATCAGGTACTGACTTTGAAACTAACGCTTTGCATTATAGCCGTAGCTGTTTTTCAATTTATATACATACAGTGACTTCCATTAATATTCGAACGCTCTTAAAAAAACGATAACTTTTTTGATATTACACCATACGATTTGAACTTTTTTGAGAAGTTAGAGCAATTAATTTACTATATGATGTGAAAAGAAATTTTTTCAAAAATTGCAATTGATCGGAATTGGGTCTATGTTGAAAATTTAAAAAGTTGTCGTCTTTTTAAGTGTGTCCGCATATTAGTGGGTGTCACACACTGTATGTGTTTAGGGCGGGTTACCATTATTATCTCGCCGACAATTCTTTCAACGACAATCGTTTCACCGGCACGACTTCATCGACATCTAACATCGTTTACAATATTAACTCACCGACAATTCTTTGAACGACAATCGTTTCACCGGCATGACGTCATCGACATCTAACTTTATTTATTATTAACTCACCGACATTTTGAGATCACCGACAGTGATTTTCCCTACAGTCATTTCGTCGACAATATCGATTCTCGGTATCAATGAAAACGTTTGTCGATGAAATGATTGTCGATGCAATGACTGTAGGGAAAATGATTGTCGGCAAAATGATTGTCGGCAAAATGACTGTCGGTGAGTTAATATTGTCAACGAAGCTATATGTCGATGAAATCGTGCCGGTGAAACGATTGTCGTTGAAATAATTGTCGGTGAGATAGTGTGCAACAATCGCGTTACCAAAAGAGAAAATATGAAATATAAATAAGTTATTCGGAACGTAAAAAAACTAATCACAGTGATCAACAGCGAGTAAATAATAGTGTGCTGTGTATCCAACGGAGGAACAGAAGATTCTGAAAAATTTGTAATATACTGTACATTAGTATTTTCTAATTATGTATAACAGTGGATATAAGGTTCCTTTTCATGAACACATAAAGATTTGTACTCTATTTACAAAATTTACCTATTTTGATATTTTATCATCATGGTCCTAACTGAACTTTTAAGATTCGCGGTACAAAAACAGGAAAATATAAGATTTTATAGTGTAACGTTAACTTTATTTGCATAATTGTTCAAACATCGACTTTCACGTTTCTTTCAATCGATCAAATATTTTTGAGCGACAGTTTCTCCGCAGACTCCATTATATTGAAAGGATGCCCGACATAAATAAATAATAACAATGACTTGAATATCTAGTATAAACATCATCCCCTAAGAGCAAACATCCATCTTCGTTCGAAACACGATGACAACAGGCAAAGTGTCATATAGACACTTTATTTCACCCCATGGTGGCACCGAACATCATTTTCCCTTCCGATGTGCTAAACTGAGATGCGATGCGAAGTCAAGGGACTCTAGAATGTACACATTTTCTCGTAGCTTCGAACAATGGATTTGTTCAACAAATTATATGAATTGTAAATTTATAAATTTGAAGAAAATGTGTGCTCTAACACAAGTTAAGTATTCGCCTTATATTTTTAGTGATACAAACTTTCAATTACGAAAATAGATTTTTCTATTTCCTGTAAAATAGTATTTTAGCTGTTACTGTCCATCGATCTTTAGTTTTGGTTTTTTTCAATGCAGATTTAGACAAATTTATGACGTTTTATCAACAGCAAATTGCATCAATTTTTTCATTCATTTCTGCTATGAGGTAGTGCCAGGAAAAAAAATTTGACAAGAGTTTGCAATCTGTCTGAAATATATCTGCAATCGTTCCCCGTTTGAAAGTGTGAATATAGCAGAACAAACGGATGAAATAAACGTTTGATTAAACATTCGTACGGATCGTAGAACGAATATAATTTATGTAAAGACTGCATCAAGAATAGTACCATACTATTTTCTAAATTTTTCTTGCGTAATATTAAAATATCTTTACTTTGATAAATTGGAATTTTTAATTTTACCCTTCTATTATTAAATATTATATGTATTATTATATTTTGAAATTGTAATTACCACAAAAATTATACATTTTGAAAATGCTGTATATACGTATGGAATTCTTTGTCACGATCAATAATTTTTAAGTTATTTAATCGAATATCCTCTTCACCCCTAACTGCAAGAGCTATATGCGCCCCTTGAAGTATGTAACTATAAGAGACAAAATATACAATTAAAAATATACAGGGTGTTCTTTGATAAGCAAAAATTCCACAATTTCAAAGAATTTGTGTCGAACATCTTTTAACATTATTCAAATGTATATAACTCAGTTCAAACAGAACTTTATTAATCAAGGTAAAAGCCGTTATAATCTATACATGTTTCCCAACTAGCAACAAGTTTATTCATTGCGGTAGCGTAAAAGTCAGAAGTTCTGGATCTAAAGAATTCTTCGAAAGCGTTATGAGCATCGTGTCTTGATTCTCAAAAGTTTTCACCCGCAGGAACTTTCCAAAATACTTAAAAAAGTGGTAGTTAGTTAAAAGGTCCAGCGCGTATAATGAATAAGGTAGAGCATCATAGTTCAACTGGTTCAACGTTCGAAACGTTAGTTGTGAAACATGCGGTCGGGCATTGTCGTGCAACAGAATGGGATCATTTCGATTGACCGGTGTTGGACAAAAAATTTGTAATTTTTTATGAATTTCATCGATTTGATACCTTTTTACCGTGGTGGTTTCACTTGAATTTAAGAGCACTAGAAACCAAGTTGAAAGCGTTGAAATAAATGAAGCGGCTACATATTATTCACATTAACGCTATTTTATTTGGGATAGGAAGTTTGTAAATATCAGAACTAGTAATGTATGGTGACTCCCATTAATATTCAGACGGTCTTAAAAAAACGATAACTTTTTTAATATTGCACCATACGATTTGAACTTTTTTGAGAAGTTAGAGCAATTAATTTACTACAATTGGTCGGAATTGTAGAGAAAATACTAAAAGTTGCAATTTTCCAATTTTTTATGTGGGTCTATATTGAAAATTTAAAAAATATGTTTTGTAGATCTGTGTCAATTATATGCATTGTAAAAGTTTCATCGACATAATCGGTTGATGTGGGAAATAAACGACAGGAATTGAAAGATATATGAATCCTTAGATTTATTGCAGTTAGTGGCCGAAAATCGTGAAAAATTTCAATTTCTACTATCTTTAAACATTTGTTAATGAAATTTTCAGAATATGTTTAATTGGTACAGATCTACGAAACGTGTTTTCTACATTTTCAATATGAGCTAACATAAAAAAGTTGTAAAACATAACTTTTAGTATTTTCTCTGCAATTCCGCAGTAAGTAAGTAACAAAACCGATTGTTCTAACTTCTCAAACAAATTGAAGTTTTATAGTTCAATATTAAAAAAGTTGTCGTCTTTTTAAGTGTCCGAATATTTGTGGGAGTCACTGAATGTACACGGTTCGAAATTGAAATTGGTAAAAGTACAATGAAATTTTAAATATTTTCAGAATTTCTTATCGAAAATGTAATTAATGTAATTATAAACCGAAATCCCAATCGACACGTGTCACTCGTCGGACTCGCGTCCTCGCCATTAAGTAATTAAACGTCTTCCAGCAAAATAAACGAAAAGTAATCAGAGTGAACGGGAATGATTTCGGTCTCGTAGGACAAACGTCCCCTTGAATATTGACTCATCCAACGGATCCGGGGGATCCTCGAAGCTATCAGAACGCCGTTTCACCGTGAAACAAAAGGATCCGTAGTGGCATAATTAACTTCCCCGCATCTACGTCGCTGGCTACCGATTCCCAGTCAAATTAACTCCATCCCCTGCCGCCATTACATTCGGCCGCGTCCGCAAAAAAGCGAAAGAACAAAGGGTAGGACACGCGAAGACGAGACACACCTCGCTCGAGGAATGGACGCGGCCCGTAGTATGGGAAACCCGGCCGCGTTTACGGTGTCCCGACTTGGGCATAATTAATCCGGAATAATTTCTTTCTTTCCCGCGTTTCCTTTTTCCATCGCGAGCAGCCGCCTTTGATCCCGCCGCGTCGGATGAGTCCGTCGTGTTCGGAGGGTTGTTGCCCGGGACGACGTCGGGGAAATCCAGGGAACGGCTGCTCCAGGATCGAACAACTTAATGGCATTTTCTCAAAAACTCTGTTTCAAGTCGATATCTGTGCACTTAGCATTGCCTCTGAAGGGTCTCTAGGTCTCTAAAATGAAAAAACCTAACCCTTTGTGACCTCGAAGCTAGTTTAACTTCAGAACCAAACATTTCTTTCTACCTAAAATATTTCCATTCTACAGGGTGTCTAAAAAATGTCAGAAAACCTTGATTCACGTGTTTTCTGAGATCTTTTTAAGAAGTTGTCATTGTCAGGGCTTATAAACTAAGAACTCATAAAATTGCATAAAATTCTATAAACCTGTTACTTACGGTACGCCACTATAACTAGTTTATCTCGTGTTCAAACTATTGATTTTTAAAATCAGAACTCATTCAACTGTAATTGTGTATCAGTATGAGTATATGTAATGTTTTTGCATACTCTGCGTTTAGTCTCCTCGTAACTAAGAGATTAATTACAACGAAGATTTAATATTACTTTAGAGTAACAAAATTGAGAAAATAATACCGTTTTCTTCCAATATAAGACGATGGCTCGGTACTACTGGCTTTCGTCGTATTTCGGATATCAAGCTACCTATACGGACTTTGTTCTCGACAGAAGCGAAGAAGAAGAAGAAGAGGGGTAGCGAATTTCTTATTTCGAAATAAACATCGTCGTATATCGGAATAAAAATGTAGGAAATGTGTGGATATGTGTGTTGAGAATGAGAAAGAAACATAATGGGTGAGAGGCAAAATGTATGAAGTGAATTTGATGAACGAAATAAAGAAATGAGTGTGCACGAGGGAACGTTTTGTTTAGAAAAGCTTGTGTAACATTTAATATGTTTTATTAAATACATGGTTCGTTTATAAAGATTGATAATTCCCTCCACTGCTTGAACAGAAAGCAGATATTTTTCCCAATATTTCGATATTCATAGTCCAAAAGTTACACTAAATTGTTGCTAAACTGTTCAACACATTGTCGTTGCGGCGCATTCTTCCCTGTCGTCGTAAGGTTCCATTCAAATTTTCGTCGACGCGTGTGTGCCCGCGAAAACCCTCGGATCGTTTATCGCGGCCGCATAAATTCCGCGGGTCGAAAGCTACCCTCCCCGGTTTCTTATTTCCCTCCGGCTCCACGGTTACGCGCCATTTGACCCGTCTCCTGATCTTTATCGTCTCTTGCCGCCAGAAAAAATGTCATCTCTCGAGGACTCGGTACCAGAGAGGACTGGTGATAGTGAAGTTTCCACTTTATGAAAGTGTCTCGCGAACGTGTCAGTTCCGCCGGCTCTGATGAGCTTCTTTGTGGGTTTTGAACCGTGCTGACTGTTACGCGAGTTTCGAACCATAGTTTTGAACATTGATGAAGTTGTTTCGATTTCTAGAACTTGTCCAAGGGTATTCGGTGCATGCCGCGGTGAATGGGGTAACTTTGCATTGTAAATTGCAGATTGTGTTAGAGTATGATTGTAAACTATGGCGCTTTAAAATTGACGCAGAGTTTTCGATGCAAATAGTGACGGAAACAATGCAGGTTTAAATGAATTCGAAGTAGTAGTTGCGTTATGGATCATTCGAAACTTTTGTGTAAACTGTTCGGAATACCATTAACTAAAGCTATATTTTAAAATTCTTGGTCTACATGTAGGATTTTTCTAACGCGTTGAATGAAGTAAATTGCTTCAATGTATTTCTAAATTTGTATTAATATTTTACCTAAACAAGTACGATATCAAGTGTGATGTAATCCAGTGTAAAACTCTAACAAGTGTGAAAAGAGAAAAATATGGGAAAACAGCAGTCACAAAGCAAGCTTTTTGGACATTTCTGTTGGGAAATAAACGTAATTGCAATTTTAAGGAATTTTGTCTCTAGAAATCCTTTGCCTGCGCATATTCAAACAACGACTGACACCCGATATTTTGTACAAACACCGAAAGCACACCTCTCATGCATTCGAGATCCATTTACAGAGAAAATCCGCAAGTATGTCACTTCAGTTAGGGTCAGAAGTGCAGAGGATATATAGGTGTCACAAGCTTTAATGGTCGGTATTTTGTTACACACTGCAAAGCACGGGTTGTGTCAGGATATTTTTCAGTTTATTTAAATTGCATATACGGAGTGGGCTGGAAATCGTAGTAAAAATCTGAAAGTAAATGAAACATAGTTTGTCGAATAAAGTGTAATAAAATTTATTCAAATAATGTAAGTAACAATTAGACGCACACACGATAAAACCAAAACGAAGTAACAAAATTTAAAAAGTTTCAAATATAGAGTACGTAAAACTAGTTTAATGGAAAGTAACGTCAGGAATGATCGCGCAGACAATTTTCCCGAGAAAAAAGAAAACATAAAATTTCGTTTAACGCGAACAAAATCAGACCGGAGGAACAATCAGTACGACACGCGTAACAATGGAAGAGTTACAAAAAATAACCATGGAGATTGTAACATGATTAAAACCTGGCACCGTGAAGTCGACAATATCGGGTATCGCCGAATCCATGCGGGAAACCAGTTCGATGCCAATCAACGCGCTTATAAAACAAGGTTAAAACAATTTCCGAGACAGCGAACCGTGCTTGGCTCGATTTTATAATTAAATAAACCGTGCGCAACAATAGCCGGGGACCGACCGGACGAGTGTTGTGCTTCTTCCTCCCCTCTGAATAACACCGATACACAGTTTTCCGACATAACCGGATTGCGTCGACGCGCGGATACACGCGCGCGCTCACGGACAAATGTCCTGTGCAATAATTCCGAATCAATTACGCTTCCGGCTGAACGGTCTCGCCGCGCCCAGCTTGAATGACGTTCCGCGCGCATTCCGCCGTAATGGACGCGGTTTCGAAGACACCGTGATGAATATACGCCCCCGCTCTATTTGCACGGCTGCCGCGGTGAAAGTGTTCAATTCGAGCCAATTAACCCTTACGGCGTTGGCAAGGGAAAAGGCACCACCGAAAACGAATTAAATTTGTTTCCATTTGCCACCTTTTAATTCTGATAATTGACAGAATTTTACCCGATGTTTCATTTTGTGATTCACTCATTGCATTTCCTTAAAAAATATAGAGTGTCTCAGGTCGATTAGTATAAGCGGAAGCGAGCTAATTTTGTTTGAAAAAGTGAGTAAAAAAGACAAGTAACATTTTGGTAGTTTTCGCGAAGATTAAGTTTGAAAGCTCGACTGATTATCGCTTCCTAGTATTCACAAGAAGTAGAATTGGTTGGTCATGATCAGACGCGTCAGTCAATTCTTATTCAAAAACAGCATCGATTAATTACGTTGAATAATGAAGTTTACAAATTCGTTACTTCGCGTTGGTTAATTAACAACATAAAATCAGAGGAATCGTCAGGATTTCAACAACCGAATACTTGACAATAGCAATAATTCAGCCGATTAATGGAACGTTAAAACTAAACGTTTACGCAAAGTAGATAATCAAATACCAAATTTGAATTTGTTGGAAGTGGTGAAAACGACAGTGAAATTTGCGAAGCATTCCACCGAAATTACAATAATACTCTTTCAATTTCAGCGACGTCGCTCCAACCAAAATCCCGTATAGCTCTGCACCGTTTGCATCGTGGCCATATTCTATTACACCGGCCATTAAATACTAGCTAATCTACATTTCGGGCATCACGCGATCCTGTGGTTTACGCACTAACACCTATTTTGCGGCGATAAAGACCTGAACGGTAGGTACGCAACGTCGTTAAAACAACGCGAAGTATTCAAACAATACTCGGTCAATTTATAAACAGTTGCCAAGAATAAGTCAGATTGAGACTTGTCCCCCAGTATACCCTTCCCCTTCTACGACGTTATTCCCCCATTTTTCGACGACAACCATCCCCACGCTTCTGCCACGGATCGGTCACATGACGTGATCTGCGTCCTGACTAATCCGGTAATAGCAGAGAGAGGGTAACTGTATTCCCCTCAATTCGATTCAATTCCCCTGATCTGGCCACACGGGCATTCAGTCCCCCCGTAGAACTGTGAAACGGTTGATTTCTTTCTGTCTGCGCTGTGTGTAAGTATTTATTTAAAATATGGCTAAAACATAATTTGTTGATTTAAAGTGCAAATCAAAAATAGATGAACTGCCATACTACGATCTTTTATTTAACTATTTTGGAGGAGCGTGCAAAGGTTAGAAAGAAATTTTTAGATGTTTGGATAGCTCGGAACGTATCTAATATCCTGTATTCCGAAACCGCAGCGTCCAGCGAATGCACCAAAATTTTGTAGCCAGCTTGCGAAGGGTCATTCACGAGTCATTGGTCGTCTACGCCCGTTTGAAGCCCGGCCCTTTGATCAAATATCACAAAAATCCTATTATTATCGGTCGATACGAATGCGCAAGCAATCGCCGGCCGATGTAACAAATACGCGGTAACAAATTTTTGCGATATTCGATCAAAGGGACGCCGATGGCCACCGGAGGGGAAATTTACAACGCGACACGCCGCTGAGGGGATTATGATGCAGTGCTACGAATTGCGGGAGAACGCGTTCATTGAGCGGGAATATTCCTTTGTCGACGCCCGGTTGAGAAATAGAAAAAGTCAGCGTTACGACGGTAATTAAAAGACACCAATAAAATACATGCACGATAAATTGGAAGAGAGAAATTCGTTGGGCGAGACTTATGCGCAATACGACAAATCGCGACTCAAAGAGTTCCCATTTCAATGGAGTCTCGGTGCCGCGAGAGGTTTTATGGTCTGCCACTGAAACATTTTAAAATGCCGCAGAGAATTCCAATATATTTCATTACGAAGTTTCTGATGGCATGATTCCTGCGGAAGTATATTAAACAGTAAAACGAAATTGTAATTCTGGTAAATTGTAAGAAACGGAGAACTGATATCTCCATTACGTTTTGCCCACGTAATATTGGAAATGGCTGCAGGAATATTAAATTAGATATAAATATAATTAATCTAACATCATTTAGCTCTAATTGATGACAGCGGACGAATTACAGAAAACCACTATTTTTATAAACGTTTCATTAAAGTAAAAAAAAAATAGTGTGTTCAATATTCTTCCTATTTATTACTATTATTGCTTACTGTTATTTATCGTGTTCAATATTGTCCACAGAAGTCAGCTATTTTTACAAACGTTTCATTCAAGTAAAACAAAATATTGTATTCGAATTTAAAGTGTTTAATTTGCAGAACTATAGTGGTGTTTCTAAATTAAAAAATTGCGAAATGCTCTCTAAAATAAATGTTTTCAAATAAACGTCTTCTAAATAAAATGTTACAGTTTCTCGGAGAAATATTTACAAGATCCACACGTTTCAGCCTCTTGACTCGCATTAATCTCCTGACTGAAGAAAACGAAGTGAAATATTTAAATATACATTTATAATAAACACAAAATCTTTTCTCCATCTAGACAATTAGGAGGACTACCTATACCTAACCGTCGCTGGTTTACGAATAAATTATAAAGCAGTGGGTTAATTTAACACTTGCTGGCACGTGAATCACAGGCGACGCGCACTAAATCTTTATTTGCGTGCCAGGTGCGTCACCAGCGGCGGTCTCATTTGTAATTCGGCGGCAGCGGTAGTGTTAAAATGGACGCGAGCGTAATGCCGGACTTATGTGGACAATTAGACCGGACGATCGAACTTTTCCATTCAGCAAAATTCATTGTACGAAGCGAAAGTGCAACCGGGCACTGCGCGAAGTTCCAAAAATTCAATTGCTGCGGCGCGAACGTTGCAAAGTTCCCGAAATTCATTCAACAAAGTTCGGCGGCCGCGAAGCCCCGCAAAATTGCAGTCTCACGATAATTGACACCACGGTCCCAGGATCATGTTGGTAAATATTTATCGCGCGCAGCCCGGCGACGTGTATACAAGATGTCGGGAATTTTCGGGACCCCTTACCGCAAAGACAAACAGAGGAATCTGTCAGGCTGACTCGGCAGTAAACCATCCCACGGATCCTCCATTCGTCCGTGGCTCGCAAGAAGCAAATTACTCGAGAATAGCAATTAATAAAGCTCGTAATAGCGTCCGCGGCGGCGCGGCTATTTGCCCGCGCGTTAATCACATTAACGAGAGCTTTCGTTAATGCCACCGTATCGCCATTCCGACTTCATCTAATGGATACGCAGAACGGATTCGAATCAAATTATTTCATGGCGAAGAGACGCGAATTACAATAGTTACACAACCACATTTTATTTGTTAGCTAGACATTAATTTGGTATACTTGTAACCTTCCAATCCTCAAAATATTCGCCGCATATTACCTTGTTCCTTCTATCAGGCAACTGATGAACCGCTTTTTGAAAAAGATTACAAGTGGTATAGTTTATGCTCCCTGAAATAAATTTTGCCCGCTGTTAGTACTGTCTGACTAACACTGTATCGCAACTTTAAGGACAAACAATTTGTTTTCCATTTTGTCCCATCACGATATCTCCATCCGTTCTCGAGATATAATCAAAGTTTTCACGTAAGATGAATGGAGTGGCATGGAAACTGTATTTAAAAGTAAAATTAAATGACTAAAGAAAAATTGAAGACAGAGCTATAAATATCAGTATTGCTACATGACAAACCTGTAGATGGTGATAGTATTTCTTCATCAAATAATAGGACATTTCCTATGCAACAACTTGCAGACTTATTTGGAACTCGTGAGAAATACTTGGGTCATACCCATCGCTACCAGTGCCAGCGTCGCCAATAGAGCGCCAAGGGTTAAAGCAGGATCGTTCAATATCTTTCCAGACGAGCACAGATATACAAAATGTATTATTCTTAATTAGCAAATAAATGTACTCGGTCACTTATTATATTCTTTCACGTGAAATAAGGGTCACCGCAAAGAACACTTCGCGGGTAAATCAGAGTGCAATAAAACGACCACCGATAAATCACATATCACAACTATTAAAAAGAGATTTCGCATGATATTTATGAACCGTTTCGTATGGTCCACGATTATTTTCGTCTCGATAGCCAAGCACGATTCCACCGGGGTGAATAATGGACAGTGAATGAGCGGGATCCAATGAACCGGGCCGGTGTGTAACAAATCGAAAGCCGCGGGAAGAAAAATTTTGAAAAACGTCCAAATACGTTCGCCCGCGATTTCCTCGCATCGGGAGGTCGATAAATAACAGGGATCAAACAGCGGTCCGCGATGGTTACGCGGCAAACAGTGTGCGCGACCATTCATGTTTGGGCTGGTAACTGCGTCTCATAAAATAAGCACGAGTCATGGTCGCGCGTTACTTTATCCGTGAAACTTTAATCTGGTGTCCGTGGAACGGCAATGAAAAATTGAAAAAACGCGAAGGGAAAGATGGAAGTTGAAAATTGTTAAATCGAGAAGGCCCGGAGCACGAGACCGTTCTTTTTTTCGAGGTAACGCGCGCGAATGAACAGAGAAGCGCTAAATCGAGGCTTTAAACAACGTTCGCGGCAGTGGGATAGGCCAGTCATTTACGAGGATTAAAAGCGGCCGCGAGGGAGCCGTCCAACACCCTCGGGGATGCGGGAGAGGGATGGTTTTGGGGCTTTGGCCACAATCCGGTCACACGCCTGACCAATTCCTACGCCCTCTTCTCCCGTGGACTTGTTCGCAGAAAACGGGAACCGGCCCTGCCATACAGATTACTCGTTGCTGCTTCAATCCGCGTTGTAACGCAACCAACAGAAGTCAAAGGGATCGCGTGAAAGTTCCTTATCGCGACCTGGAAATCGTGGATTTGCAGATGGAAGATGGGAGATTGTAGTGATTGCCAGGGATCGTAATAAACCAGACATCATAATATCCACAAAATTTAAACGTTATGGTAGCAGCTACTACGAATGACTAAAACTATTTTGGCTACCGCTAAACATTAAAAATGAACAAATTTTTCTCGGTAACCAGTAATCATTGTGGATGACTGGAATTTTATTTTGGTTACCGATAATCATTTATTGACGAGGACAGAGAGTCCTACTTTACTATCTTCTATGTATATTATATTGGTCGCAATTGGTAAAAATAAATTTTTTTCAAATTTCTTTGAATAAATATTAATCTCTTACTACCCTCTGTTGAGCCAAGGTGTGTCAAAGCAATGTTTTTGATTTCCAATTTTGAGGGTTGTTTTTGTCCCTTCAATGTGGTCGCTGACAAAAGAAAAATATGTGTTGAGTACTATGTTAAAAATAATCTCTCCCATCTACTTAATCGAAATCGGCTTGTACAACCCTTGGCAGGAAGCGTTACAATTTCAGCTACCCCTTAGGAACCATACCAATAATCTCAGCTACACCAACTCAATAGCATTCAATAGCTAAAAGGATGATCATTATATAGAGGTCCATTAACCACTAACCAGCTCTGGATATATCCGAAACTGAAGACTCCATGCACTCTATCAAAGAGAGAGAGTGAGAGAGAGAGAGAGAGAGAGAGAGAGAGAGAGAGAGAGAGAGCACAGAAAAGAGCCTGCTGAGTTGAGTAGTCGCTGCCGACGCGAGGGAACAATAGCGGAAGAGTTGAAAGTCAGCAGAACAGTGGGCCAGCTTTCAGGTAGGCTAACTAGTATTCACGTGGAGCGTCGGACTAGCAGGAACAGGGACGAGGACAACGTTGGAACGAACGAACGAACGAACGAACGAACTAAGCAACGAAGGAACGAAGCTGCTCCCATCCTTCCGCCTAGGCTGGCCATTCTGGCAGCCTTATCTGCCAAGGCAGCCGAGCATCCCACCGTGCCGTTGCCCTATTATACGTGCAATGCCGGCCAGACGCAATTAAGTGGGTCTCGCACTACCACCAGATAGCATTCTCGTCGTGTTCCACGGGAAGGATCTCCGGTGGCTTCTAGAGGAACGTGCCAGGAGCAAGGACACGGCCGATATCCTTTACGGTCCGTCTACGTTTCTCTTATGCCCGTACTGTGCGGCCAGCTTCTCTGTTCCTGACGTGTGAAGCGGATCCTGCTGTCTGGCCGAATGCGGCTACCAGGACCGTCGTTACTCCTGCCTGACCGGCGACTCCGGCCAGATTGATGCCACTGTAAATTCCTTGATTAGTTTGTCCACGCTTTGCATCCAATGTTGTTGTTTACTTTGCCAACCATTCCTCCCTGCCGACAAGATGTTTTGGGGGATCGTTTTTGGGGAGAGCCGAGCTCCGATTGCTTGCGGTGCCAGGATACGCTGGCTTAGGGGAACTTTGCGAGCTCTGAGCACATAAGATTTTTTTAACTCCTCAGGGATTACGTATGTGTGCTGTACTGACTGATGAATGCTCCAAAATTTATCATACACGGCTTTAAAAAAAGTCTATTATTAGACGCGGTACACTTACGTGCATTATTGTTTGTGTTTAATTTATTACGAATGTTAAGGTGCCTAAATATCCGATAGATTATAACAATACCTATAATGTAACATTATACATCGTAGGTCGTTTACAATGAAAGTAACAATTGGGCATCGAACCTGAAGGGTTAAATAAGTGATACAGTATAGCCTTATATGGAACTGCGCCTGTGTTGGTGTGGCATACATATTGAAGTATAAAACTACTTGCACCGTTTCGCTACAGTCGATCGAAAAGGCTCCGTACACCTTTTAAAAAAGAATAATTTTTTAAAATTAGTTGAAATGTCTTGAATTTTTGAGATTTTAGAAGGATTAGATCGATATAACGTTAAGATTTATTTTACATTTTATGAAAATAGCGAATGCTACAGATATTGTCGAAGTGACACAGTTCCCCGTGAACATTGAATTCTTGATTCACAACGAGGAGGGTAATCATTCGACCGCGTCCGTGACGCAGTACTTGCTTGCTGACTATGCACGGGTCTACACTACTTGAGCCCGTAACTGGAACACCAAACTATCTCGAGAGCCTATTCAAGGACATGGTAACTGCACAGTCCTTTCGTTTTCGCTTGGGTAGCTTAGCACCAAGCCAAATTTCAGAGTCCTACAAACTACTAGATTCGTATTTACAGTTGACGAACACATAATATTTCGAATAGACTGTTTAAAACTTCTCGCGTTAGCTAATTTTGCGCAGTTAGAACCTCTATAACTATCCATCCAATTTGAATAAAATTAATATATGATATACTCTTTACAGAAAACTAATGTGACTAACACGACAATTTTGTAAAAATAAACATGTAAAATAGTTTTTAAAACAATTATACAAGTGTACAGGAAAATTACTGGATTTACAAATATTAATGAAGTACTACTTTGTTATTGCATTTAAATAAATGCGATTCAAAAAATATTTCAATGTCTACAGTGAATCCATTAGACTATAACAAACATGGTTCCATGTAACTTCAATTTAATTTTATACCGACATAAGAATGTTAACAAGCATTCATTTTTCTTTAGCTTTATAAAATTTGCATTAGAAAAAACTTGTTAGACACATGATTCGCTGAATGAACATTTAAAATTTTGCATAAGCGTTCATTGTGTGCTTTTAATAGTTAAACGAACTTAGGCGAACAAATTAAACGAGCGAGGTCCCTAACAAGGTTAGCGAAATATTTTCTAATTAAATCTTAACTTCGTAGACAACAAGTTGTTCTTTTTCTCGGTCATTTAAGAGATTTTCCAAGGAAACCTGATTCTTTTAGAAAATCTGGCTTCAACATTTATTTATCTTTTTATTAACATAGAACGATACCGGGGAATATGTGTTTTCATTTTCAGCGACCGCAGTATGGAGGACAGTATTTTTACCGGAATTCTGTCGCCGCTGGTTGATGTCGATATTGAAATTTCTTGAAAATTGACGAACCGTAAAATACCAATTATCGGCTATCAAATTTTACGACCGGGTTAATATAATATTCCGGCGAGTACATTGCGCAATCGGTAGCAATAAACCCCGCCACGGGAAATTCGTCATTCGTCGACCGTTTAATGAGCTTATGTTAATAAAATATTGCTACTGGGGGGTTCCGCTTGCAAACAATTTAGACAGCTATTACATAAACGACGTTAATAACGATGCAACATCGGGGTGCATTATTAAGTTTGATATCGCGCAATGACACTAATCTCGATTCCCAATTATATTTAAACTCGTACTGTGCGCTGTGAATTGTTAAACTGTCACTGTCAAATTTGCGAACTTTTTAATGTCCCCGAAAAATAAATGTACACTAACAAAAAAATATTCTACACTCTCGAATGTGGAACTTATTTGTCAAAGATAAATGTATATACGACTATTTTTTTATAAAAATTGAACGTCGAAATCACTTTAATTCTTATTTGGTTCCATTACGTTTAAGTTATTTGATTTCAGATGACTTGAAGAATCAAAAATTCATATTTAATAACGTAAACTAAAAATAGATTTAAATGGATCAATAAAGACGTAGTCGGGACATTCAAGCAAGAGTAATATAAATAAAACTTTCTTTTTAAAATAATGTAAACCTTTCTCATGGTATGAGACACGTGTAGAAAGATCCGAAGAATAAGCGTCAAAGGTTTTCATTCATATAGCCGACAGGAAACTTCGCAGTCGATACCTTTGTAACGATATTATTATTAAAAGTTTCGCCAACGTTTATCGGGAACAATGGAGGAAAGCAGCGCTGAAATTAAGTTTCGAATAAGCGAGACCATTGTGCGAGTTACCGATCGTACTACGTAATTGCGAATTCTTTTCTTGAATATTAGCTACCGTTTAACCAATAAAAGTACATTGATACATCAGTTGGAAAAGGAGAGACAAAAGCGGACGAGGAATAATGGAATTGAATTTCTGTGAATTCCAAATCTTCTTTGCTCAGAGAAATAATTGCGAAGGCAAAAGTAACAATTGCGAAGGCAAAAGTAACAAATGTCAAACTAAGAGAAATAACGAGGAGCTTACGTTATTAGGTTTAAAAATATGTTGTACCATGAATCCAGGTTATTTCAGTGTAATTGGTGCACGCGAAGTGCACTCCACTTCGGATTCCCGTGTCCTCAGTATTTCCACCGCGGTTCGATGAACGACAATGTAATCATCACATCATGGCTCATCATCGTCGTCCATATCGACGAATAAATTGATGCTTGCCTGAATAGTCTCGCGTTTCCTGCGGTTCTTAAGCGCGGAGAGCATCTACTTGTCACAATAGAGCGACGGGACATTGTGTAATTGATACTTATATGTACATCAAATACACTTTTTTTTAATATTACTTAGAGAGTAAGACATATATTAATTATGCTAAGATACTGAATAATGTATATTTCATTGAGTTCGAATTTAATGTCAAATTTATTAAAGGCTTTAATATTGTGAACAGATTTTTATTTAACAAAATAAAATAAAGCTCTTGTCTTTACAAATTGAGCTTTGAGGTAACTAAACCTTATAAACTTATTAATTTATAATAATTTTAGGCAAAATTCTGGTAGCATATACACTGATATCCACTTTTAACACATTGAATGGTATTAGGTAATAAATATAAAATAAGAATAAAAATAATTCGATGCTTCAAAGAATGTTGATTATAAAGTAATAATAAATTATACTAACTGTTTTGTTGTATTCACTTATAAATTTTTGAAATCAATTAATATTGATATTAATGCATAAATATGCTCGTTCTGAATGATTTATTTTTATTTTATGTAAATGGTAAAAAGTGACTACGGATACTTCCAGCGCCATTTTAAACGAGGCTCATACGAGGGTTAGAAGCTACCAAATTAATTTGTTCACCTGATAGTGTATCTTTTTAATGCGACGCTCTAGGAAAACTATAATAATTCGACAGATCCGAAATCTTTTTCCAGAAAATCGTAATTGTCGAATTACTGGTCGAGAAATGGGAAAACTTGAATTTAACGATTTTGTGCCGTCGCAGAATGCACGGACGCGTAAAATCCGTCAACTTATTAGCGCCGGCTTCCTCACTGGCCACACGAAGTCCTGCTTCGTAAACACCAGCCATCCGGCCCGGCTGCATTGACTACCAAATAGGAAGAACAGAATCGGCGCGCTAACAACGCCGAATTCCGTGCAACGTGCGACTGCACATCGATTTCGCGGCCTGAGAGCCAATGTTCAATCCAAGTGCAGGTATCCCAGAGCGTTCGATAAACACAGGCATGTCTGTAGCTTGACTGCAGCCAGTAGATCCTTTCATCGGCTCAGGTTACCGGCACAATTGAGACGACGCGTATAATGTGAGGCTTGCAACATCAAAGTGTTGAATACGAGTTAATTGCGCCGTGACTATTCAGCGCAGCGTGAGGGACTGAGCAGTGACACTGAGAATGCGTGCGCCAATGCGCGCTCCCCAGTTTCCCCCATATACCGTGCTGCTGGAACTTTGTTCATGTGGATCGGCGATTTTCAGCTTTGATTTTAATGCGAGTAGTTTCGCTCTTTTACTTGCTCGTGCTTAACAGCGCCGTCGCAACCGGCGCACAGACTGCTATTTGTGCTAAAAACCTGGCCAAAAATCGAAATTGTAAATATTTACATATAGAGCTGTGGTTGCGTCTCAAAATAGATAGATAAACATGCCGTCACGTGGTGGACTTCCTATCTGTGGTAACCCAACCAGTCACAGGTGCCTGCACTTAGAACCTAGCACTTGTTCGATATGCACGTCTTTTTTCGCAGCATTCCGTTCGAAAGCATCTTTTTGTTATGATAATTTTTATGTTGGAAGTGATTTTTGTGGCGAAACTTATGTTGGATATTGTTGCACAAGGTATATGTACATTATATTAATCATATTTTTACCAATGTTAAAATCTTTTTATACGTATTTTTACCGATCTACAAGCCTGACAAAAAGCTCTTGGATTTTCATTACTTTTCTTGCATATATTAGTGTTTTTAAACATATGCAACTCATCCCAACAGCATAAAAGTTACGTGTTGTTAAACTTCAGGATATCTAGAATTACTATACCGCAAAAAAGTTTTCACATTAATGAAAAATAAAGTTCCAAATGTAGTCCCTCTTTTGTTATTTGGTTAATTTTCTTTTTCGTTTGGTCCAGTTTCTGTGGATTCCGTCAAGTCTGTGACTCGAAAGCAACTGCACGAGCTAGTAAGAGAAAGCACTGAGCGACTGTTTGATGAAAAACTGAAAGATTTACAAGAAAAGTTAATGCCTTAGTTTTACATATGAACACCCACAAATAAAACTTACTATCACTAGCATGTAGTTAGAAGTGACTTTTTTTATTCATAAACTAACTGTATAACGTAGGAAAAACAAAAGTATGCGAAAGTATGCTGGTAAATGGTGAATGAGTCGAAATTGGCGTTTCGATTTTCAACGAAATAATTACGAACGCGAACGCACGGCCGAAATGTAGGATCAAATGTTTTCGTACGGGGATTCGTCCTTGGAAAAATAATATTTCTGTGCACCGAGTTAGGTCTGACTGGTACACTCGAAAAGATGGCACAGCTGATTTATTTCATATTTTTACGTAATTTACAGGTAATGAAGTAATGCTAGTTTAGCAACCGAGTTATGAAATTGAAGTATACATAATACTAAGATAGAATAACTTTTATAATGCTAGGTGATATGCTAGGTAATTTCTGCAAAAAGTAACGAAAAATCAACATTGGTCAAAATTATGAAGAGAAAAGTAATGGTCATGTTCCTTAACTTTTTTATCTGCGTCTATAATGAAATCCACATACTGATGTTACATAACATTGATTTTCTAAATGGAACCATTGATATATTAAACGTCTTATGATTTTATCCGGCACCGGAACATTGGTAACGTTTCCTTACATTTTACAAATTTGTTGATATCAAAACCGCATAAAACTCAGCCGAATTATTATGGTCAGAAAATTGATAGTGAACACGCGGATCCAACGCGAAAAACAAGCCAACGACAAGCATCCAAAACAAATCTGTCGACAAGATCGCGCACCGGTAAATTGTATCCCGGGCAAGCCCAAACTCCCTGGAAACTCGAATCTCGACCCCGAGCACAGTCAATCAGCGGGGCCGAAAGCGTCCGAAAGCAGCGTCAAAGAATTCGCCGGCTAGCGGAGAAAATTCAACACGTTTGAAAAAAGGAAGCCGTGGACCCGGAGCCCGCGGTGTTCTCGAGCAGAAAAAGAGAAGTGGCGCGAGGGTGGAGCGAGGGCAGGCCGAAACTGCAGCCGAACCAGAATAAAATTCCAACCCCGGAGACCTTTAATCCCATCCGCGGCGGCTGGGTCGAAGATAGCCGGAGAGATAGGGATAGCGCTCTCGCTCTCCACTCGGCTCCACTCCGCTCCGGGAAATTAAAATTCCACGAGGCGCTCGCGCCAACGGCCGTGTAAATGCGCTTTAATAATAATGTAAACGCGTAACGAATGGGAGTTAACCCGCGGTCACTTTACCGTGAAACGAGGCGACGCGGCATTTCCAACGTCGGGGCGACGGCGGTCGTCAGAGCAGCGGGTATGCGGGGATAGCAGGATGAAAACGGCGGTTGTAGCCCGTTGCGCGGGCGAAAAGGGATTCCCGGGAACGGGAGGAAGGGGGTAGCGAGGACCGAGGAACAGGGGTAGAGGGCAGTCGCGGACACGTGGACACTGAAAATCCGCCCCCCAGAATTCCAGCTGCGTTTCACCCTCTCGCGCCTGTCCACGTACAAACGTACAAACCCGCGTCGGCCGGGGTAATACGCATAATTGCATAAAATTACGGGGGGAGGGGGCCAAATTATCGGCCCGAGCTGGTTTAAACGAGCGCCGATTACGTCGCGACCTTCCTCACCTCGTGAAGTACGCTCGAATCGTTCCGGGGCCGAGCCTCCGAATAACGCTGCGAGGAGTTCTTGTTTGCTGCGCACGTACCTCCGACGTATCATCGGACCGACCGGGTTGTCGAGGGCTGGCAGACCGTGTATGGGGCGATTGATACGGACCGAAGAGTTTTTGGAGGTCGTTAGGGAACGATTATGTGAACGAGAGCGGCAGCTGGGGGTCTCCACTACGCCGGCTGGCTTGGGTTCGTTTGGGTCTGGACTGTTTCGCGAAGGAAGCGAGGGCACCCAATTTATAGATATGGTGCGACCCTGAAGACTCTGAAGAGTTTAGCTAAACTGTGGTAGCTACCTGCAGGCTGAATTAGTGGCTGACTACCGACTGACTTATGAGAGCCAGTTACCTTTTATTGCGCTAAATAACTGGCTTAACCATCTGCACTCCGAATTTGTTTTAATTTTGTTCCCAACTCCATATCATTTTAAGTGTTTTATTCAAAATGTACTGCAAAAAGCAGTTCCTCGATTGGTTCTAAGTTTAAATAATTTTTCTTGCTTAGTCTTACAGTTCTAGCTTATGATTAGATTTATGTAATTTAGATATAGCCCTAAGTCTAGCTCAACTCATGCTTCTCATCCGGTTTACATCTTCAATTGAAACTATTCTTTGTCCTCTTTTTGAAATGAAATATCTTTATGAGAGTAGCAGCCGAAGATATTAAACTCCTCTGTATTTGTTTCCTTCTCTGTACCGAAGAGGATGCAATAGTAACTATGTACACAGATTTAGACGATGGTCTCATTTGATGAAGAAGTAGATTAAAGTCTTTTAAGATACAGGTGATGTGTTTACTCCAGACAGGTCTAGATTAGGTGCTTTATCGTCCCTTTCCATGAATAGGACTATCTTGGTGCAAGTAGCAACTCAAGACAGCAATCTGCTTCCTTTATTTTATTTTTCTTCTTCCCTGGAAGAAAATTGTAAGATCTTACTGTATACAGGTTATCTTACTCGACGAAGAAGTGGAGATCAGAGATTTTTTGGACTGCTGCTGAAGCTGTTTGTTTTCGCAATTTTAGGTTATGGTTAGCTATGCCTGGCTAAGAATGTGCGGTCGGGTATGCAAGGGTAACGTGTTTGATTATGAGTTTACTTGGGTTATCTGAATAGCTACCTTGCAGAACACATCTAAGTGTACAGTTCCGTATACAGATACTACCACCATTATTAGTGGGTCTATGCGAGGTCTGGGTTTGATAGTCCCCTAACTCTACCCACCTGAACTATCTTTGCTATTTTAGGGGACAGGAAAGGATTGCAGTCTCAGCGTTCCGTGGTTTCGATGGGTAATGCTCTGACTATAGTTTAGTCGCGAAGCAAAGCGTATTAAGCGCCTTGTGTGTCAACACGGGTTATTCATTTATGCAATAGTGGATTGTAACGTATGTTATGCGAATTTCGAACACATCTGAAATCCTGTTTCTCGGTACGGAAAGCGTTTGATAGGATTGTCTTGGCTATGCTTCAATTTGCCCTATTAATACTAAGCATTCGCTGCTGATTCTGCCAGCTATCAGTACGCAATGTTTCCTGACTCTCTGCGACGAGATTAAGGTTGACTAGGATTACGCTGGATCAACACGCTAATCTGTTTACGATCACTTTCTGGGAAAATGAGATCCGATACTGAAGCTGCATGAAGAACAACAAACCCAGATCTTGTAGGGACCAACTACAAAAGATATATGTGATGAACGAATATGTGTATAATAAATTATTTAGGTTCTGATTTTTATATAAATCTAGCATCTTCCGGATTTTATATTAATATTAATATATTTTCTATATATGTAGAAAAATTATTATTGAAAGATATACACTTCCATTTAGCTCCTGTATCCTACAATTAATTCACGAACTTATTAGTTTGCATAAAGATCCACAGTCTATTGATCAAACTGATTTATATGTCGACTGCAAATATTTATAAAGAATACAAATTTTTTAAATAAATTAAGAAATAAAAGCTACATGGAAATGTATTTCTGTAATATTAATAAGTCGAAAATAATGTAACAATTTTTTAACATTTCAAATGTTCGTAGTAAATGCTATTCCTTTGTAAGTATTGCTAGGTGAATTTTTAGATAACTGGTACTGTGATTTAACTTTCACAACGACCGTCGGCAAAAAATTTTTATTAAATAATTGGCCAGTCCCATCTGCTCGCCAATTACGATGTTACTAAAATAATGACAGAATGTTAACTCTGGTTCAATTTTAATATCGCAGGTGGTATCTTCAACGGATCGCGAGGGAGTCGAATTTTTAGTGAAATTCCGGGAGCTTGTTAAGCGTATCGCGGCCAGCAAATTTACAATAATTTCCTATTAATGAAATTACTCCACGTGCGCCAATTGTTTGTCCCCCTTGTTACGCAGAAATCCGCGTCCGAGTAATTGCAGAGAAAAGCAAGCAAACGAGACCAGCGTGAACTTTCAAATAATCATCGAACGTTCGCTAACTGGTCTTCCTGTTTGTTGCAAATAAATATTAACAATACGTATCGGACAATAGCAGGTTGACCGTGAAGTAAGTGGGAACATTTCGGTAAACAACATCCCATCGTACTTAATACCGAATATTAATATTCATATTAAATTGATATTGTACTGAATATATACATATTGGAATTTTTTGGTGTGAAATATCGATCGTAACTATTTAACAATTTAAACGAAAATGATTTCGACGCTGGGTTCGATAAAAAAATACACTGAGATAGCCTATATGCAAATTATATCGATTAACGTTTCTATCTTCATTGAGATCTTCTTCAGAATATATATGTATATAAATATATATTGGGTTTTTTATTTCAATTTGTCTCCGATGTGTGTGTTCAGCTAATATCTCTGAAAACTTTTCGTTTTATATTTTATTATTATCAATATATATTTTTCTGTATGCTCCTCTCCAATATGGTTTTTTCATATAAATAAGTACGGGAATATTTTAGCCATCGTTTAGAAAATATTCTACAGAATATTAAAGGATGTTTCACAATAACTAATTCTACTGAAATTTTATGCAAAATTAAATTTTTCTACTTCAAATCGTACCAAACGAGTTCAAAATTAAAATATATTCCTTTCTCACATAATTTTAATAAGTGTATTTTTAAAATAATTTTAATAGTTCTAATGTGATTACTGTTTGTTTTATCTACTCACTTATAAATGTAGAAAATTCGCAGTCTGCATATGAAATTATACCGTACAATATACCATGAAGTGTACAACACTACATTGACATGTAAATTATAAATAAAATATTGTACATAAATACCCAACACCTATCGATGGAAACACACATTTTAAAATAAATGACATAATCACGCATGAAAATACTATTCTATGACACTTTCGATCCACTCTCTTATAAAATAGTCATTCACATTTCCAAGCAATCATGCGTTCACCTTTCAAGGCAGTAGACGAGAAGTTTCGCTCCCTCGAATCCCGAATAACAATTTGCCAGCCGATGTCAGAGGATTTCCTCTAGTTCTAAGAATTAATATCGAATCTCTGACGACAATCTCGTTATGCTGTCGTAGGGGTGGCGGACGGATTTTCAACGGAAGGAAATTCTCCACCGTTGAAAAGGTGGGGAAACACGATCGATCCTAAGGAGTAGAAGGAGAGACAGAGACGAAGCGAGAGGGTGGAATAGGAGGGAAAAGTCGCGATATTGCCAATTTCGCTATCACGCTTTCATTTCGGCACCACGCCGCGCTAACATCGTGAGCATCGAATTTTCGCTTCACGCCCGCCACCCGGCCGGAAGGGAACGGAAAAACGAATTTTCCCCCGCTATCATCGTCTCCGCTTGCTGTACGCGTTCTCAAATGCGTTATGTTATGGTAACCGCGCGTAAGACGTTCCGCTGGATTCCCGGGCCGACGTATGCCCGACTCGCGTGATTTATGGAAAACCCCTGACCCGCTTGATAACGGGTTTCCCCGTGCTTGGGGAAACGTCGCTGCGAGTTACCATCACGATCAACGATCCAGAGACTAACGTGATCTGTACACCTGTCTGTAGTATTGTTCGAAGTATCGCTTTTCAATGATTGGCTAACGTCGCTCAATAAATTGTTTTATTTAATTTCCATATGACTATACAGGGTGTTCGACTAAGGCGACTATGGGTGGGAGAAAATTCAAGGGGTGGTTCTCCATGACAATATAAGTCGAAAATGAAGAATAAAAAAATTGCGATTCCGGCTTCGTTATTTAGTTATTAACCTATAACACTCGAGTCGCGACTCTGTGGTGCCACCAAAAATTGCTGTACCATTATTCAAAACATTGTTTACATTATTAAATATGTTGGTATTTAATCAATTACTAAACATGTAAGTATTCTATGAAGTATTATATCAATTTCATATCTATCAAATTTAAAAAATCAGAGGGAATATCTAGGTCGGAAAAAATATTTAACTTTCGAATTAAAATAGCTCCTAGTGCAAAGGGTTAACAATTAAAAATCCACCTAAAATGCGGCAACCCATAACAATCGCAATTTGTTTATTCTTCATTCTCCATTTATATTGTCATGGAGAACCACCTCTTAAATTTTCTCCCACCTGTAGTCGAACACCCTGTACATGAGAACATCTTTTTCTTCACAATATAAAAACTAGAGAAAATCGGTGAAGTGCCCAGGGTGTTTCAACATTCTATGTCGTGACCACTGTAGCGTGATTCTGCACGTCGGGATCGGTGGAGATTTGTTTAAAAAAAGGACCGTGAAATTGACCCTTTTCTCAAGGTCGAAGTTGTTTTTTATTTTATCGTATAAAACTCATCGCGACGAACAAAAGTCTCGAAGGAACCATGGGTCTCGAGTCAACCGTTCACTGAGAAACCGACTTTAAGGTTTCGTGAACTATTTTATTCCATATGTCTACAGGGTATCCCATATAAACGTGGTTCTACATGAGAAAATATAGAACAAATTTTTATCCTCCTTACCAAGAAGTTTGAGTCTGCAATTGTTGCTGCGAAGTTTGAATATCGAAGTATCTTCGTGTACGGTGAATCATTGAATTAAACGAGGTTCTGGCGAACTAATGAAAAATTTTGGCGGCATTACGTTAAAATTACAACGCACGATTCGAAAGCAAACAGAACAACGGAGCGGCGGGCACACGCGTCGCGCGCAAATAATACACGGAATAATAAATATTTACGCGGCAAATAATTCGACTGTGGTGGGGCCATAATTAAGTAAAATTGGGACAAATGCAGGGAGGAGTATATTTCGCAGGCAAATGAGCAAACTGGAATATCCCGAACAAATGCGCGGTAGCATAATTTATAAGATAAACAGGCGAATGTAAATTGCGAAATTCGAGACGCGTTCGTGTAAATCTTAATATAATAAATAAACGGGCGACCGGGCAAGCAGCCTGCAATTTTCAATGAGCCTGCGGATACCTCGAGCGCAACGAATACACGAATTAATGTTCCCCAGCAACTTTACGAGTCATACAACGTTTTTGTACCTTAATTGATAAATATTTAGCGCGTGCGCGGTTAATTGAACTCTTGCTCCTTGGAAAATCCAATTTTCTGCTAGGCTAAATGAATTTAGTGTATCCTACATTATTCTTCCTAGCAGAAAAGTTTCTGCAGGGACAAGTTATTGCTCAATATACGCCGATTTATTCCGGAAAGTTGTTGAACCATCCTCAGCGTTAGTAATGTAGTATAAATAAATAAATAGCGAATTCTAAAATATATTTGTTTCGAAGAGAAACCATAATGAATTATGTGAGAAATAGATTGATAGGACTGTTTCACAAAGACCATGATAACAAATAAAGCAAAGGGCTGAGTTTCTCAGAAGCTATTAAGAAAAATTAAATAATCAGACAGTTTCATGGAAATCATACGAAAATATAATGAATGTATGAAAAATAAACTAAAGGGGTGGTACTATAGAAAGTATTGAAAGAAGTAAAATGGTGAGATGATTTCACAATAATCATTTTTAAAAAATTGCCTGAAGTGGATGATTTTTTAGAAACTATTAGAACAGTTAGCTGAGAGAGTGAGAACACATAATATATTGAACAGAATTTTAACAATAACGTAGTACTGCACAAAGTGAAAAAAATGGTTTCACAAAACCTTCAGAAAAAATAAACTAAAATGGTAGTACCACAAAAGCTATTGCAAAAAGGAAAGTGATAAAGGTAAAGGGATGGTTTCTAAAAGTCGTAAAACCAAATAAACTGTAACGATGTTGTCTCAGAAAGTATTACAAAAATATAAATAATAGAATGCGTATTTTATTTACCATTCGAAGTCAGGTGATTATTCTGCTAGGGCTCGGATTAAACAAGGGACGAGGACATTACTGAGTGGTGAACCACCCCCGTTCAAGACAGAGTCGCTCAAAGGAAGTTGTCCTATAAAAAGCTCAATAAAGGGCTAGATCCAGTGGAAAGCCACCCCCCTATAATCGGGGTCAAAAGGAGAGCATTCAAAGAAGGGTGGACTCTCGATCGGCATCTTACCGATCAATCTGTCGGACACGACTTTCCAATCTCCTTGGCGCACCAGGGTTGCAAACGACCCGCGCAGATCGAGCGAGAACTCCGAAGAGGAGATCGTTGCCAGCGAAGCCGAGGGCTCGGACCGAAATTAAAATTTGAAAGGATTATCAGATCAAACGTCAGATGCTGACTGTAGAACGCCTCGATGAGTCCGATGGGGATCGCTGGAGATCCGCGTGCTGATTGAATCGAGTAGCTCATTAAGAGAAGCTAATTAATACGTGAAATCGTTTTCTTCCTTCTCAGAGTTTCTAGGTTACCCGATGGTTGCACTGTTTGCAGCGGGTATCTCGACCTGTGCTACTTGTTAGGGGAGTATTGGCTAATTATTAATCGGTAATATCTGTGATCTAATATTATCATTAGTTTGTGGATCATTATCCAAAAGAAAAATTAGCGATATACTTTTAGTTTTTTTCTTGAATAATTTCAATACCTTGAAAATAGTATATTTTCCTCCTGTTTTAAACTGCAACAAGTCTGCACAGTCTACTTATTTCAATATATGTAGAGTTTGCAAAATATTTTACTAAGAACGAGTTTCAAACAATTTATATCTATGCTAAACGTAAAAAATTTTTTATCAAAACTAACTGTTACTTAATATATCTTCTGTACACTTCATTTTTCAAAACATTCATTTAATATTGTTAACATTTGCAATGAAACTGGATTATACACTAACTCTTATATCTCTATTAAATTTTTTAGGATTCATTTTTACGAAATTTTAATTAGAATAACACGTTCTAATCAATATTAGCATGGAATAGTTGCTAACAAAGTGAGTGACAAAGTTATGTGGAGCACTATGCGACTAATTTCTGTAGCAGTCATTAAGTTGCTCGTTCGTGTGTTTAACACGGGCCATAGGTGATAAAGCCACCACGTTATTAAAATATGCGAAGTTCCGTAGTTCTGAACGAGCAGCGTCAGCCAAATTACAGATTCGAGTGATCGATATCGACTACAAGCCGCAACGCAGTGGCCGATACTCGGCTACGAACTCTCTCCGAATCGAACCGCGTAATACAGTAACTCGATTTACCGAAAAGCTCAGTCGGAGTCTCTGGTCTGCATTTAACCTTCCATTGTGGGGCATTTGGCAAACGAAGTCAAGAGAGGAAGCGGCCTCGAAATCCGTGGTATTTGAATTTGTCGATTTACTTATGGAAATTGCAGCTCCGGCTCTCAAGTGTAAAAGACTTTCGGAAATATTGACTATTAGATTCCGATCTCTGATCTAGATCAGATGGGAACTGTTTGACCGAGAGTAAACTCCGCGAAGACCTTCGACTGGCAAGCTTCTCGAACTTGTTACCCGTATAGTCGCGGAAGTTGCAACAAACTAATAAACTGACAACGTTACAGTCTTTCCCGAGTCTCTGATCAGATTGTATGAAATGAAACTTCAACTTTTATACGACATTCAGAATAAACAATTATTTCGCGATCAGTGGAATTATGAATTTTATTGTTTTGCAAATTCCAGATTTTTGAATCTATAAATTTTGTAAGAACAATTTAGCAAATTTTTAATACTGTATAAAATTAACTTTTTTCCGCATACATATACATACAGGAGCTCATAGCTGTTTCATTTCCACCATTTTCAATCGTTTATAACTCGTAAACCAACTAACCAATTTCGTTGAAATTGACAGCATATACATATACATTGGTATACAAAATTTTTTCCGATCGTTGGATAGGACGTGGAGCACGAATTTGTTGGCCAGCTCGATCGCCGGATCTTACGCTACTTGATTTCTTTCTGTGGGGACACTTAAAAAGTAAAATTTACAATGATGTTCCCACAACAGCAGAAAATATGCAACAAAGGGTTCTACATGAATGTAGATCAATTACTGTAGAACAACTTAAAAATGTACACCAATTTATTTACCGCCTCCAAAAATGTATCCAGGTTCATGGTGCACATTTTGAACACCTTCTAAAATGAAGATTTAATTTAAGACTGTTTCAATGAAATTGAAATTCCTTCATTTACCGTCCCTGAACGCGTACTGAAGTTACTGACAACATATTGCACCTCGTTGGATTCGTTTTTTTATAAGCTATACGACTGTTGTAATAAAAATATGTAGTCCCATTTAAAAAAAATACGATGACCTTGAAATCTCGAAAAAAATGACCCGGAGAAAAAAATTCGGTCTATCACCGTATTAGCGCCTTCGAACAGAATATTTTCTCCGTCTGACATTTTTTCTATCATACAAAATAAACGATATATATAAGGTGGTCAAGTTAGGTGAAATATCCTGTAAATACGTTGCTTACACGTTTCTAAAACACAAATGCAAAGAAATCGATATTTCTCACCAAGAACGAATTCCCTCATTACTATTTGCACTTCTTTGCTTCTAAAGGGAAAGGCCAACAATCACGTGTTCGGTTAACTCCAGCAAGACTCGTCCGTCGTCAGAGTATTCGCCTTTAAATCAGGAGTGCAGGGCAATAAAAGCGCCATGGTCGCATCAGGCGCCGCGCCGGTGCAACGGGAAGAGTTACGGTTCATTCTTTTCCCGTGTCTATTGAAATAATTAAAAGTTTAATACAGTTCCGGGGTAGTCGGGGAACGAGGCGGGGCGAACGTCGGGATTGAACGAGCTCGTGTGTCTGCCCGGTGTGTGTGCCGCCTCTCGCAGTTGACAAAAGTCCGTCGATTTAAACTCGGCTCGCCGGATTCCTCGGTGAGCAACTTTGGAAGGTTCGCCTCGCAACGGCAAAGGAAATCCCCGCTCTATTCAGGGGAACGCCACTCGACGGCAAACAGTCGATGCAAGCCGAAACCGGTGTCGCCAACAACTCGAGGACGCTCCCCGAACAATTCGCCTAGACACGGGCGCGCGGGAGGTAACTCCTCGCGTTCGATTAATCAATTCGTGAAAAGCGATCGATGCCTCGCAGCGCGCGACACGGCGCGCGCGTGTGCTACCGGTTCGCGCGGGAACAGCTTCGAAATTTCACGAAAAGTTCCTCGCTCGAGGACTTAATCAAACGACCATGGGGATTCTGCTCGGAACCCCTTCTCCTCCCCAGTGTAAACTGTGAAAGTTAACGAGATCTTCGTCTTCCGTTTGCGTTCTTTTGCCGCGAGCATTTTTTCTTCTTTTTTTGTTCTTTGCTCCTTGCCGGAACGACAATTGCCCCGAGTGGTCGAACTTTTTAAGCCGGTGTTTACGGGGGCAGCTGCCTTCGTTGCGCTCACTGTAATGAGATCTTTCTTCCTAATACAGAAAAAATATGAAGGAGGATCTGCTTGCTTACAGATTTTCGCGGAACAAATACACCGTGGTATTAAGTTTGTGAACGTTTCAAATCGTCGGAAGCGCTCTCTGCGGATATTGAATGCCGGAAACTCGGATGTTTCTAAGCAATAAGCGATTTCTTAGCGTTGGCAAGTATCATGGGACAAATTTCCTGCCTGATATCGTCGTATTAACTATTGTTGTACTATTTCAGAAAATACTGTGACAGTACGATCAAACTGGTCTTCGTATTTGTATTAGCGATCTCAACGAGCTGGTACTATTTATACTGTACAGCAGTGATGGGCATTTTTTACAGCCGCAGTCAAGAAGGATCCGCGGAGCTTCCCCCACCAACCACTCTTTCGTGCAGCGCGCACCTTCGCTGCGCAGCAGTGTCTCGTGTCTTCCAGTGCCTTCGTTTCCCCCCTCATACGTCCCACCATAGTTGACGAGGTTAGTATGAGAGAAGCAGGCAACTCAGGGGCCCCTACCGTGCCCATCGCTGCTATACAGGGTTTCCCAAAGTTGGTGTACTTCTTTGAAAGCAGTGATTTCTGAGTTGTATTGATGCAACTTTTTCCTTTGTGAAAATGTTCTCCGCGGCATTGTTCTCGAATTATTAACGAAATACACGGACCAATCACGAGGGCGGTTACTAGGGACGAATTCCAGCTCGGCCAATGCCTACGCACAACAGTAGCCGCGTTCCGATTGGTCCATGTTTTTCGTTAATAACTCCTTATCAAAGCCGCGGAGAATATTTTCGCAATGGATAAAGTTGCCTCAAATGACAAAAATGTGTAGATGCAATTTAAAAAAAAGAAGATTATAAGAATTTAAAAATATGGATGTATTATTTCTAGATTATCGAAGTGATTAATGAAAGTAGGAAATTTCTACTTGGTTCCCGTTTCTCACAACTAATACAGACAATTTCTATTTTACATAAATATTCAAGAAACCTACCATTTCAGGAAAATACCACTTTCATATTTTATAAATAGACGAGAATAGCTGCAATTATGGAGATTATTGCCGAACCACGCTAGTAGCAAACATATGAATAAAACTATCGCCTAATAATGTTGACGAGCCCCTGTCGCATAATCTCGGTGTATCAACAATCGAGTCGAGCCACCTCGGACGTCGCCCACGGAATACGAAGAGCGCTCAGCTCTCGAACGGTTAATATCGTGGCTCTAGCAGCAAATAACGAAACCAGCGAATTAATTAAACGATAATTTCCGAACTAATTAGCGAAGTCCAGCGCAGCTCCGAACGTGTTCCGGTTCAAATGCGCTTCGAAAATATATATTTCTCTCTGCCGAGATTGAATATCGAGGGTCCGCCACGGCGAACGATAATGTTCGTTGTTGTTGTAGCTGTTATTCGGGTTGTTGTTGTTATCCGATCCGGTTCCCGGTTGGAACGTGTTACAAGATATTTGAAAGTTTGTATTACTCGATCGACACGACGAGCACAACCCCGGTTGGGAAACTGTCGGGTTCGAGGGGCCGCGCCGCACCGCCGCGCCGCGCCGCGCTGTGTCGAACAATGGAAAACGAAAGCACCGGGCGTAGAATGGAAAAAGCACGACAAACGGGCGAATCGGAGAAACTTTCCGTGGGATAATTGCCGGGACGAAATGTGTGTCGGTGAAACTGTATTCTTTTGTTTTAAACTTCGAGTCTGATAGTCAACTGGAACTATGCACGATCGCATGATTGCAGTTATATTGTTCTCCGGTTATAATTGCGCCTTATCGACCTCGTTACAATCGCGTTGTCATCCCTGCTGTGTGCTTCAACCACATCGATAACGAGGAAAGACGAAAGTGAGCAGACAATGGCGGTTGTTTTTAGTACAAAAGTTTATTTTGTAATATAATGATTATCAGTATTTTATAGTTTGACGGACACAAATCTGAGAGCGAATTTCTACCAATTTTATACTGCTGGTCAGTAACAAAACTTATGTCCATTTTCGTAATAATTTTTTGGATGATCTCGAGCAGCACATTCATAAAGAGACCGTATAACATATAACATAAGAAATATATAATAAATGCAGATGGAAGAATCGTAACTAGACTGCGGATTTTTATGCATTTATGAAGAAATTAATCGGATGAAATATAAAACAGTGAAAAATATAAAAAATCTGAGAATATTGTTGTTTTCAACTTGAAAAGGGTATTAAGCGGAGAAATAAATGTTTATTTAACTACTGGTTCCCACAATCGATGGAGAATATTTTTATTTTGCATAAACGACCGCAGTGTAACCATAACTAATTAAACAATCGGTATTACCAGCAACTTTTCTTTCTTATATTAACTAATTTAGTTATGCAATAATGGTTGCCAGTAAAATAGTCATGCTTTAGAAACTACCCATGCTTTATTAAAATTCCTCCAGATTTCCCTAGTTTTATGGACTGCATCGAAGATTGCATACAATTTTAATTAGGTACACGAAATTGCCCGGGGGAACCGTGAATATCCTGCCAATTTACGCTCGCTCTGTAAGTAGTAAAATTGAAGAAAACTAGAGTATAACTAGAAGTAGTATAGCTGGAGAGTTAAGAGCACGAACACACCGGAGTTATTCAGCTCCTAAATAATCTAAAGAGATATGCGAAATTCCAGCATAGAATTACGTGTCCCTAATGAAAATTGAGTTTAGCTAAGGGGAGGAACATTTAGTCAACATCGCCGGCGCGGAAACTTTCGGAGAGGCGTCTCTTTAACGAGTGCAAATTGGCGTACACTGGAAAACTGCCAAACGGCCAGGTCGAGGTAATAAGATATTCCAGTCCGGTACCCATCGATTGTTGTAAGAAGCTCCGAGTGTCTTCCGAGTGTAACACTTTCCTGATGACACTCAATTTTCCGGCAAGTTCGTCTCTCGTTGACCTAAACCGCTGTCTTCCGCCAAGAGGTATCCTCTTCTGACGAAGCTTAGCTCCTCAATTACCAAAAACCAATGAATCATAATCTTTCGCACATCAGAAATTACCAAGCAATGATGAAGGAGGTGATTTTTTAAAACAAAGTAGACGTGAAAGCGTGCAATGAATTACGAGGGAATGATTAAAAAAATCTGATAATTATTCCAAGCGAGTACCATGTCTGCTGAAAATTGTTTTATAACGTCTTGCTTCGGAATTTAGAATATCGAGTTGTAATGAGGATTTCAAATAAATAAATAAATAAAATTCTATTTTTTTAGTACCAATATTTAGCCATTGAACGTAGGTAATACAATATGACACAGTTCAAATATACTTTTCTGAATTTGGATGAAATTAATGTTAAACATTTATTTTAAAATAAATAAATTCTTTTACTGACAAGAACATGTATGTACTCACCCCCAAGAAAACGTTTAGGGTTTCCATGATCGTAGAGACGGTTTCACGCGAAACTCAATTTGCGTGGGACCGCAGGAACCTGCAGGGTTTGCCGGCAGGACTAAATATTAAACGTTCTAATCCTAGGCTATGTATCCGAAATAAATAATAGAATCGCTCCCGAGATTCGGCTAAGAGTGCCTAGATAGCAGAGGGTAATTATACGGAAGTATTCCACGGATGCAACGCTATTTTGAAAGATAATACAAAACGAGTTCCCGAACATGCCTACATTGCATCATTCCCTGGGCTGGATGGTGGCCGAAGTTAACTGCAATCGGTGGTCGGGTAGAATATCCGAGGCTTGGGTATATCCCCTGTTAACTACATACGAGACGCCCCGGGGCACCTTCCAATTTAAGCCCTGCCCTGCACGCTATCCCGAAATAGGGTTACCGTATTATTATTTGTCGTTTTAACCGGTTACCAGTTCGAATAAGCTGGATAAATTATGGATCGGATAGGTCCCGTTACCGGAATGCTGGAAATCATTTTGTCTCTGGAATCTTTCCGGTATCGCTATTTAATGGAATTAATTAGAGTATTAGTTGTAAGTATATTAATTAGAGTAGTAATACGATTCCATTTAAAAAAAAAACAAAGTTGACCTTCATATGACCTCTACGCGTCCACATAGAAAAAAGATATCTACATTGGAAAGTCTGGAACATTTTTTGGTATCATCAACAGTGTCGGAGATATTCGACTGGGTCGATTTAAATGGCACACTCTGTGCAATGATAAAAATTCGACAATTAAGAACTTTTCTCTAATCATCTGTAATTACTTGATCCAACAACCATAAATTATCTTTAGCCTTGAACATAAACCCTTTCATGGGCTGCTATATATCATTCCGCGAAAGACCCCGAAACTCTCTATTAGAGCATTTCATGAATAAATCGTAATTACGGAGAAGCGGCAGCTCATTTTTCAACCTGTCGTTCGAGAATCGGGACTTGAACTGAAAAACAGATCCACCAATCCGCGCAGCGAGCTTCCATGGAGACAAATCGATCGGCGAAGCCTAAACAATTTGAGCTTCGAAAAATCCTGGGAGCGGTTGAAAAAAAAAAGCTGCGTACAACGCCGCGGCTTCGTTGATCCCCTAGTGGAAGAGGGGAGAATAACAGACAGCCAGGTTGAGAAGGGGGTGGGTGAGTAAAAAAGGTAGAAAGCACGGAAAAGCTTCGTGCTAAACATTCCGGGGGTACAAAGCGGGGCCGGGGTCCTCGCGAGGAGGAAAATACGAAGCGAGCTAGCGAGCGTGGGGCGCGCGCAATTCGTTCTGGATCGAATGGGATTTCTCGTTCCGCTTGGAAAACAAATAAAACTTCCGTCGCACTTGGGCAGCTTCCTAAGACCTCCGCCTTCAGACTCGGTGTTCCTTTCTTATTCCAAGGCTCGGAAGCTCGGAGGTTAGCGACCCGGACTTAATACGTACACTTATCACGCTGCAATGATCCTGTTAGCAACTTTTTCCACCCCTTTCTCGTTCGGTTCTCGGGTCCACCCCCGCGTCACGACCCCTATTCCCGCCGTAAGACAGGCAAGAAAGGAGAGACGGTTAAACGGCTGAGCCTTTATTGGCTTTAGAAGCCACGAGAGTGCTCTTGTGTCCACCGTTCCACGCCTTGACAGATCAAACTTTGTCCAAGGCAGGTGAGGAAAAAATAAATGGGAGACCGGCTCGAACGAGGACGGGAACCGCTCGAGATTAGCTTGCCGGATGAGTGTTAACTTATTTTGAGGGTCGAGGATTCAAGGATCCCCTATTGGTTCAGAACTCGGTTCAAGGCCAGCCGCGGTGGCTCCCAGTTCGGTTGCGACAAAGCTTCATGCTTAACGAACAACCCGAGGAACCAAGTGGTTCGTTTAATTTTCGGGGATGGCCGTGGTATTTCAGGGGTACTTTTTTCTCTTCGCCCGCGGACACTTCAGACAGGTAAACATGATTTAGAGGAGATCCATGTAAATGAAGTCATTGTTCCATTATTCTTGATTAAAAGAGGGTTCGCCAGCGAGTGTACCGTTATTTTGGGGATGATAAGTAGTTTGGTCGAAGCCACCGCTGTAATTAATCATTCGCTTTCTTTTATTTGTGGACTATCTGCGAAGTAGTGTGCATTCGGGGCAGTATTTTATTTATTGTTCAACTTTACCAGTGGAGTGATTGCTTTAATTTGCTGATGAATAAACTACTTTTTCAATGGTTTACGACAGAAATAGTTTTCATAGTCTATTTTATTTAAAACAGAATACCCCAAAACTAGACACACTGATTTATTCATATATTGCTAGACTGAGGATGTTTTATGCATTTATGGCAAAAATGATTCAGGTGACACATCAAACAGTGAAAGTATTAGAAATCATTTTTCAAATAATTTAAATTATTAGCAGAAGAAATAAATTTTTATGTAAATTCTTTTTCTTGGAAATGAGACAATCTAATTATATTTTGCATAAAGATCCGCAGTCCGTATATTACTAACATTTTATAATTATTGTATCAAAATTGTCTAACAAAACATTGGTAGTATTACATTTTTACAGTATTCACGAATGATGAAACATATTTAATCAATTTTGTACAGCCGACATATGTTGGCAGGAAATATGCAACAAAATTTCACCCTACATTTTAAATCTTTATCTCCTTGAAAAAAATAAAGATTGAAGATAGAACCTGCGCGGGATACATAATTAAAAGCATTATTTTTCTTTCTGAAAATATGCGAAATTCATCGTCAGTTGGACGTTCGGAATTAATATTCGGAAATATACATAGTGAAGCTACGAAATCGATTTCTAAAAATGTCATTTAAACATAAGGACCCAGCAGCAAAGTCTTTCAGATCGAATATTTCATTGAAAATGACCGGATGTCGCATAGAAAACCGTCCAGCTTTCACAGGGATTAATCAAATCGAATCCCGAATTCGGGAATTCGAAGTTCGCTCTCAAAGGAACCAGCCCTGTACATATGTACAACGGTACGGAATAATTACCCTGAGCAATTAAAAAACGCGACGATATTTCAATCGCGACCGGTCGATTCTAATTGTTCCGGTTTTTCTATTAATTTACAATGAACATCACGGCTCGGAAGCTGGGCGGGCGTAATTGAAATAATTACCGCGCGACCCGGCCGATCTGGTAATTAAGAGACGCATCGGAACGAAGACAAAGTCGGGCTCGTTCGGTCCTGGATGATGAGCACGGAGAAGCGGAGAGAGGGGGTAGGGGGGAGGCAAACAAAACGAAAAATTCTGCTTGAAATTCAAACGGAAGCCGGCGATCGGGGCAAACAAAATTTTCCGTCGACGATTCGATGATTTATTTGCCCTTCTAATGACGCGTGTCGCGCTAATTAATTAACCTCCGTTCGCTCGAGGTTGCGCGCGCGCGCGCTCACGTCTGTCGGTTAAGGATCGAGCGACTCGCGTTTGTCCACCGATAATTACATGACAAATTTTAATTAATTCACCTGTAATGATTGTCACGGCTCGGTGTAATGGGGAAAGGGACGCGGCGCGCGTCCTCTCTTTTTTTTATGGTTGTTTGTGGGGGCGTTTTTCCCCTGCAGCACCGGGTGGATCGCAACAATGGGAAGCAACGGGATGAAGTTGCCGTTGCGACGCGATAATAAGAAAATTGCGAAACTTACCGACATCTTTGGAACCACCCCATGTCCCCAGTTGCGCCTGGCGTGCTAATCGAGACAATGCGTCCACGTAGACACGGGATGCGGCTGCGGCACCTGGAAAATAATGAAACGAAGTGAACGTCTGTAACTATCGAACAGCAGGTGCATTACGATTCTATTATTTTTGTTCCCTTTCTCTGCCTCGCTCTCTCTCCCCTTCTCTTCCCCTGCAGCGCTTTTAACGATAATTCAAGCCCTCTGTTAAT
Organism: Lasioglossum lativentre; assembly: GCA_916610255.1. Taxonomy (NCBI): domain Eukaryota; kingdom Metazoa; phylum Arthropoda; class Insecta; order Hymenoptera; family Halictidae; genus Lasioglossum; species Lasioglossum lativentre. The sequence goes on along the minus strand of OU744355.1, from coordinate 32,153,759 downwards.
TAAAAGGGTCTTAGTTCGCTTGAAAATTATATTGATTCGGCCGGGTAAAAGGATTGGTTTAATTTCTGCGGCGTACGCGTAACGACCGTCAGGTTTTTCGTTTCACTTTAAATTAGACTTTAATGCAAGAGAACGCATTACTGTTCGACCGCTAATGCTTACGCAAAGGCATCGGATTTTTGTCAGGACTTTTATGGAAATTAAAATTTTTCTCTCTTTGGAGGCGGAATGTTATTGAAATTGATTTAAGGACATAGCTTACTTTCGTCAAGCTCATTATGGGGAATTTGTTAAGGGAAGGTTAATACTTCACGCTTTAAATGTTCAAGTTATGACTTGTAATTTCACACTGTAAAGAAACACATACAACAGAAACAGAAATAAATGAAACGTTTTACGGTATCGAGAAACAGAAGATAAATATTCAATCTGTGACTTAACTTTTATGCTCTGAGCTTTTATGTTCCTTAGATTACAAACAACCCCTAGTGAAGGAAACAAAATATTTTACCCAGGATGGAATGAAATCATTCGAGATTTACAGCTGCATAAAGCTCCGCAGTTCATTTACTGCCCGATGCAAACAGCCGTATTAAAACGACACCGTGCGCCATAAAAGTATCTTTTCTCGTGCGAAGATAAAATTTCATCGCGGGTCAGAAATGATCCTCGCGGTGGCTACGACACGTCATGGACGCGCTGCTAAACAAGAAATCACAACAGTAATTGCGGATTACACGAAACTTCGTTAACTTTTACCTTATCCTGGTGCCACCCTTTCGTTCCGCGGCGTAACGGAAGGGCAAAAACGGCGCCGGTCGAAAGGGGTCGGCGAATAAAAACGCTGTTAGAAGTACTCTGGTTATCAATAAAGAACGATCATTTCCCACGAAAGCTCCTCGTTAAAACCTATGGAGCAGAAAAATTGGGACGGTCCCGACCGGTTCGCTGGCGAGGGGCACGAGGGGAGAGGGTAGATCGGTGGAAATTGGTGGTGTGCACCCTGTTTCCTACGCCGGAAAATCCCTCATAAATACGGGAGTTGTATAGTTCGTAACTGGCTACCGTGGTTCAAGAGGGACGGTAAAAGAACGAAAAAAGGAGGTGAGCTCGGACAAGAGTGGCATGATGGGAACGCGCTATATCTCGGAAGAAACGAACTTGTATAAAAGTGCAGGGCTTGTTTTATGGCGAGAACGGCGAGTATCGCTCGCCGGTTATCCCCTCAAGAATAGTACATGCTCGTCCCGGACAGAAGTGGACACTCCCGATTTAATTGTTACGAAAGGAACCGGGCGCGCTGATGTTCTCAACAAATCTTTGTCAGCTCTGAAAAATTCTGTCGACCGGAAATTGTAGACTCTCCGGTAAGCTTCTTGAGTTTCAAAGTTTTTTAATCAGCGTGCATGTCGGGCCCGGATGGGCCTGCGGCGAGCGAAATAACTTTTGAAAGGTTTATTTCAAGCACTTGGAGGTGGTGTCCCGCCAGGATATTTTTCAAAGTTCCACGATTGTTCACGTAGGAATCTTCTATCCTGGTCAGAGATCAAGAAATTTTATCAATCGTGGAAATACCTCACGATGGATTTTTTGTGTTAAACAAAGTCATCACTGGGCTGATTTTATGCATTTATGACAAAAGTAAACTTTCTCATTTTATGTTTGCAATTGAAACATTTCTATTTTCCAAGATTTATACATTTAGAGAAATAAATATAAATCTTTGTTTCCCGAAACAATTAGCCAGTGTATTTTACTGTTTTCAAATGAAGATAAGTAATGCTTTTGTTAAAAAAATCGGAGAGAGGTATTTCTTTTGAAATTGTGCGAGGACAGGACACCTCGTCCTTTAATTTGTAGAATGTCTTCGTGACTGTCTCGAAAGACTTTCTTGTAGCATGAAGGGCCAAACGAAGGACGTGGAGGCTGATCCTGTCTACCCATTAGGTCCTCCTCGAAGAAAATCGGCCACCCTACCCATTCACCCCTGTTCAGACAAAAGCAGGGCATTAGAGAAGAACCACCGACGAATACCAATGCGTTAAGCAACCGAAAAGCTCCGATATTAAGTCGCACCCTCTCCTTTAATCCGCACTGTTTTTCTCGAAGTACCGCACTTATTGTGTACGCAGCCCGAATAGGAAGCGGAAACTTGTCAAAGCAGTTCAAGGCTTCCGCCCCCTTTTCTATTCCCATTGTAAACGTTATTCTATTAGGAAAGCCAATTAAGTGACAATTCTGCTATTAGGAAGATCTTTTCGATTACAAGACAAGGGAGCGTCCCATGTAGGGGGCACGTAAGATCTTTTAAAAGATATGAAGTTACACATTTCATTGCATTAAATCGCATTAAGAATCTTAAAAAAGATTTTTTTACTCATTTTGTAGACACAATAATACCATGCAACTTTCGTTTCAACTTTCTTCAAATATCATTTGTTGTTCTTGAGATATTTCACGAAAATATTGAAATTTTTTCCAGGGCTGATTTCATCCCTTTAATGCGAGAAGTAGCACGAAAAAATAGGGCTGTATTAGGTATAACTTACCCAACTCGTGTGCAAAATTTCATAATTTTTTGAATTTACGGGTGCGATGACTACCCTTGTCAGTAGGGTGTGTTCGTAGACAGTGCTTGTTACTCTTCGAATTTTTTAGTGTGCGTGGGCTATTCAATAGCTGTTGCGTGTTTTTTGAGTAAATTGCTAGTGAAGGATCATTTAAGAAAAATTATGTTCAGCGAATGTTCGACACTAATTTTTGCAACGAAATTACCAGGGTAGCAATTAATTACACGGGCTTTAATTTCATCGGTAACCTACATCCGTTCGCGAATCCCGTCTATATTACAGAGAAACAGCGTTTATCGCGCCACTTCTTTCCAGCCCCCTGGTGAAGTAGGCTGTGCTAATTAGTCTTGTTGCAGGAATCACAGCCTGCCGGAGTAAAACGCGTGGAAATTCAAACGACCTTGAAGCTTATAACGTCTATTGCAGGCCCGAGCTCCATCCTGTTCCTGGTCCTTGTCCGAAAGCGCTTAGGTTGACGGGGTGGCAGCCTCCGGCCGTTGCGGTGTTAATTGTTATTCTCGGTCGTTCTCCGTAATTACACCCTGCTCCACCGACGAAGGCCTGGCCCGCCTTCGAATGTGCAACACTAAGAGACCCTGCCATGGTTGCAGTTTCCCATTGCAGTTCGATTCCAACGAACCAGCTCGAAATGTGAAATCAATTATTCGATATTGGACCGCCTTGTAAATGCGTGTCGATTTTTCAACGAATAATTACTCACGAACATTTGACTTTGCACCCTTGCGTTTGATTAACGCTTTGACTGTCGCCGTTTAATTAATTGCTTCGTTTATTGCAACAAAGACTGGGAAATTAATTCACAGATCATAATCGAATGTAATACGAATTTGAAGTATCGATGGTAAAATTCTTGTTTAAGATGGATGAACAATTGGAGTCCGCGTGTGTAAGGACGTAGTTCATTCTCTTGTTAAAAAATTTATGTGTATTACTTGTTGTAAATCATTCTATGTAGTGATAGCAAAGTTTTAGTTTTGATTCTAGTCCATGTTGCAAAGCGCAAAATCATCTAAATGTTTATTGAGTAAAGAGTATGTTAAAAGTGGTAAATTATTAAAATCTTCAAAAATAAAATTGAGTACTAGAACCTGACATCTTTCTATATCATTTTAAAAATATTATAACTATGAATGAAGCATGTAATATTATATGTTATTCAATTTTTTCTCCAGACAAAAATGCGAAATCGCACAAAAAGCATCCGCAGCCTAATCAGAAAAACTCTGTCGTGACGGGTACCGCGAGAATCACTTTCAACGAGAGAGAGAGAGAGATATCGTTCAAGTAAAAGTCGTTTAGGATCTGATCCGGAAGGCTCGGGGTCCCGAACCGTCTGGGGAAAGAAATTTTCCATGACAGCCGGCCCCTCCTCGGAAATGAAGCGGAAGAGAGACGCATGTAATCAAGCGGATGTCGACGCGGAATTTGGTGGAGGGTTCCCGATACCGGAGGTACCGAATATGACGCGCAAGGGAGCAGATTTTCAGAGTATTAGCGACCCTTCCTGGAACCACCGACTGCTCCACACGTCTTTTATCACGCAGCCTGCACGGGGATTCCGACTTTGCGCGAGGTCGCCGCGTGAATGCTTCCGACCGGAATAGGGTTCCGCGACCTTTCTTCTTTCTGCGACTCCCTTTCGCAACACCCCTCCCTTTAAATCGCGTGTTCTGCTTTCCCCCTTGACACGATCCTAAAGTGAAAACGCGTGTCTAGATACTGGGCTGATTAGATCTCGTAATTGCTGCTATAGGGTTGTTGCTGAACAATGACCGAATTTGCTGTATTACACATATCCTTTAATATACAACCCGTGGCAAAAAGTATTCGATCACATTTAAAACATCGAAAAATTTTCTTAGAATTGAACCGAATCAGTCCAGATCTCTTTACATGTTAGAAGAATTAAACAAAATTTTGAAAAAATTACCGTTGGTGGATTAGGAAAAGAAAAGTCAATTTTCTTATTTAAGCCTATAATGAAACTTTAATAAATTTTGTAGATCTATGGTGTTTAATTATATTTAATGGAAGTGTTTTCATGAAGAAAATGATCGACAATTCAAGATAATCGAGTAAAATTATGTATTGGAACATTAAGAAGTAAAACACGTATTCAGAATATATCAGAAGAAACGGTTTAATAAAACTTAAATTAGATTAGTCTTTTTCTTAAAATTCTCTAAAATCCCCATCCCCGTCGATAACATCCAGGATGATCTTCGTTTGCATAAAATAATACGAAAACATTTATATTTACATACAAATTACGCAATTTAGTTACAACAATGATTTTATTACGTTGCACGGTCACGTTACATGGTCGAGTGAAGTCAAAGACACGCCAACTACAATCTAGGGTGGCTGTAGTAAACGAACCAGGATATGATTTCATTCCAGAGGAAAGTAAGGAAAAATGCTATTGTCGGTGGAAACCGTAGGACGATTGAATGTAATTTAAAAATGTTATAAAGAAGAACCAATCGCAGAACAAATTTTTACAGATTTGTATCATTCGGTAAAGGTTTAAAATAGTTTTTATGATAAATCAGCCTGGATAACCGAAAACTTATACAGACCAATTAACTAAAAATAAAAAATACTCTTTTGAATGAGTATGCTACATGAAAAAGAAGTTTCGAAATCTTTTTTGAATACTAATTCTAAGAGTTACTAGAATTATTATTACTATTACTAAATTACTACTGTCACGTAGATTTTTAAACAATATTTAATTGGAAGTACCATTAGATAATGAACGTAACGGAAATGTAAAAAATAAAAATGATAACTGATTGATAAAAACGTTCTTAGTACAGTATCATTTCACGCCCTGTTTGTGGTAAAAAGAGAAAAAAAAATGTTAATACACAATTTGGGCATTTTATGGTTGCCTTATTATTTCGTAAACCAATATGAACGATCATTTAATCATAAGCAGCATCAAATTAAACGAGATTTACCAATTTTACGGAAATGAGAAATGTTATCCGGCGGTTCCTTCATACGTAATTTGTCAGGAAAATTAAATCAGGCGGGGTTTGATTTGTCGATACAGTTATCAGAATTTCACGTCCCATTCTCTAGCGCGACGGATAATTGGAAATTAATCTGCACGGCAAACTTTCGTCGAATAAAATACTTCGATTCTCGTTCGAAATTCATTTCGACGAATGTAAATACGACGAAACCACTCGGAACTTTGTTCGGCCATCTTGAAATACTCGATCGGGTAATTTACTTAGAATTGTCGCGCGAATGCTGCGTTAAACAAAGCCCGACTTAATTTCACCTTGTTAGCGAAGTGATCATCGTAAATGTGTGTTACCGAATCCGACGAATTCGATTCATATTTCACGTCTATTTAATCTTCATAACGAGCTACGTTTCAATTTTAACGTCGTGATGGAAAATAGCATGAAATTTTTATCATTTCATTTATTCCCATTCTATTGACATTGTCGCATTGTTCTACAAAATTTTTATTGAAATTCTACAATTATTTAAAAAGCTACAGACAAAAAAAATAATTTTTCATACAAAAAAGGGTATCGAATAATTGTAACTTGTTAGTTAAAACAAGAGTATATTTCATTTTGTTACTGTTTGAAAATTTTTGCATGTACAGATAGGTTGATAGTTGGAAACGTAATTATTGCAAATAGCTATTTTTCCATAAACATTATTTTGTAACCACAGTGTTTTCATAAAAATAGTGAAAGCACTTCCTATTTGTTTTCTATAGAGATATTTATCTGATCCGTATTTGGTAAAATTATTTAAAAAAATTAATTTAATGTTCAAAATTGTTTTTGGTAAATTGAACGAAAATATATGGCTGGATGACCATAAGAATTTTTGATACGAATGATTTGGGATAATCATAATTTTAACAACTGGTATGCCACGTTTGGATATTTTTTCCGAATAATTTTATTCATAATAAATCCATATTCACAATTCGAAGAAGGTAAGGAAATATTGGAAGAGTGGAAGATCCGAAGTAATCCCATCATGTTTATCATTGCAGGTCTTTCCTCACGGCTACGGTAATTATAAGAGCACAAGCGTGACAATTAAAAATTCCGTGTTTAGGGGTTAACGAATATATCAAAGAGGGAGGATCCCCCGTGTAGGACAAGAAGAATTTGTTTTCCGGTGGTATCGACGAGGATCAACACCCTTCGTAATTACAGAACCGGTCCTGGAAGGGTTCGAAGAACACGGAGCGGCGGCGCAATCCCGAACCTTTCTGATAGGGACGTCGCATTAAATCGCGCGCTCGATGGCAGGCTAATTAAGCATAGTCCCATAGCGTGTAATGCGTTCGCTTCCGACTACGGGCGAATTAACTCGAATTCTCGATGGCTTAACAAAAACCCACCTCGCCATTCTCATCGTTTTCCATCCCCCCCGTCTAGCAACGCCAGGAACACCGTAACGAGAGCCGTGGATCTAAAAAACGTAGCCTCGTCGCCATAAAGGTGGGGGCCTTCGACGGGGGTAAACAGAAGCCGGGGGGGGGGGGCTGGGTCTGAAAGGATGCGACTGAATCAGATTCGTCGTCAACTAATTCGTTTCAAAAACCGGAGGCGACAGAGCCACTCAATTAGCGCCTTCCGGCCGCTATTCTGTCGGGCGACGAGGATCTCGGCTTCAACCCCCGTGCCGTTGGGGAGGACTGTCGCGGAAATATGGGGTTTTCCATCGTTCCATCGCGGCTGGATAACGCCGATGGCTCCTGCGATGATTCCTCGAGAACCGAGGATTGCGAGAGCTCTCCTCGTCGAACAGCGAATGCATTCTTCCGGGGGATGTTCAACCCTCCGTTCGGCGTCGCTTTTTTTTTCTCATAACGAGCAGCGTTATTGTTACCATATTTTTTTCTTATTAATCCGTCCCGCATTTTCGCCACTTATTGCGTCCCTCGTGTCTCAAATTGACACAATGGTTAAACTTCAAATCAAATGAAACGACAAATTCAGTCATGAATTAAATGATCCATTCATTGTTTTTAGATACGTTGATCTTTCTATCGTCAGCTGTTCCAGTGATAAAACTTTTTTATTTTTATTCATTCTGAAACTTATACGAACATGTTCATCACACTTTTCCGATGGAAAAGATACCAAACATGACACAGTTTGGATCATATTTATTTGCTTAATTTACGATGCAGTAGAACCACAATTATCCGTGTTAATCATGCGTAACACGAGTGTACCTATAATAGGACAATTGCCTAAATACAGTGTTAGATTAAATCTGTACTGATTTCTACAATGAATCGTGTTGTACATGGATCGAGATTTAACTGTTTACATGGGAAACGCGTTTTCTGATAATGCGGAATTCACGTTTTATCGGTTTGGATAGTAGAGATTCTACTGAATCCTCAATTGAACAGGAATACTGCAAATTATGGCACGTTTGGTCTCGTTTAAATCAGAAATGGATCCAAAAATTGCTCTGGCGAAGAATGTGTTAATTTAAGTAATAAATTCCTGTTGCATTAACGAACTAATAATAAAAATGTGTCCAGGACCCAAGGAATCAAGCAGTGTACCGAATCTCCTAACTTCGTACCTCACCGATGAAAGAACTTTCCTCCTAAAAAATATGTCTGTCAGAAATCCGGTTTCTATCTTGAGGAGGTCTCCGTCTCGCACTGGGGGAATGGAAATGTATCCCTGGGCGTAGCGGCGCAACGATCGGGAGCAACAAAGAGCCGGGACGCTTGGGGAATCCGACGTTAATGAAATAGAAAAGCGCGTCAAATCGCGCTCGAGGGATAAGAAGGGCGGGCGGGCGGGCGGGCGGTCCGGTCCGCACGAACGCCTTTCACGAGAGCGTTCCAATTCACCGGGCCCCGGCCGCTCCTTGTTTGTCTATTAACAGCCTAGCGGGATGCTCCAGAGGCGAGTGTTGAAGAGGCCTGGAGTAGAGAACCGGTTCGAAACGGTCGGAGAAGAGAGGTCTTGCTGGTGGCTCCGCGTGGCCGCGGGCAACGAGCTTTTCTTTCTCGCGGAGAAGTCGGGTGATAAGTGTTCATTGGCGAGCAGCGGTGAAAAAAAAAAGAAGTCGAGGAAAGAGCAAAGTGGTGGAAGAAAGGGATAGAAACGAGGAAAAGTGGAAGGGGGCAGAGAGAAAAGGGAGAGAGGAAAAAGAAGAAGAAAGAGATGGAAGCCGGGCGAGAAGAAGACGGCGGCATTTTTTAAAATTAAATTTCTCGCGCGGTCTGAGAAACGGAAGGGTGGTCTCGCAGTGTGCCGCTTGGCCTAGAACAATAAATAAAAGACACACCCCCCATCCGCACCCCATCCGAGCCCCCGCGCCGACAACAGGCCCTCTCTCAGAACGAGAAACGCCCGAGTTGAGGTTGAAGTATAGAAGCTCGGTGCGCGGGCGAGTTCGCGTTCAAGAGTACCATAATTTACGCTCCACTCGTTTCCTCCTCGCGTATACCTAACGTGTACGAATGAAGCATAAATTCAGCCGCGCCTTCCCCTTCTCACTCCTCCTCCTCCTCCTCCTCCTCCTCCTCCTCCTCCCTCTCCCTTCTCTGCCCAGCTGTCTCTTTTCCACGTTTGCTACCCGGCCTACTCTTTTCCATCAGAGGCGAACAGGAAACTTAACGTTTAGCAGCGCGAAAAAGCTGCGGATGAGGAAAGAGGAGACGAGAGACAGCGAGGCAATCGACGCCGCGCGGGTGCACTGCTGCCACGGAAGAGAGAAACGGAACGGAGCTTTGGCCTTCGGGGTCGACTTCTTTCTTTGCGAATTACCCCGGACCGAATGAGTATTAAAGTTGGAACGACGGAATGCTTAATCGCCGCTGGATTTTATAATTGCAGGAGGGTGGATGCGGACGTTCCTTCTTGTCGTTTGGGATCGCTGTATGCTCATCGTGTACATGTCTGAAAGAATGTAATTCTGGAAGTGAAGAAAGGGATAGAGCCTCGATGTGTGTGAAAGAGATGTGCACGGTATTTGTGAATAATTTGTCTCACTACCGCAGGGCGCACCCCTCGAACTACCCCATGACCCCAGAAACTCGATCGTCGACTGCAACACGATACACTTGTGAGATTCTACATGGTGTTTATTTTGTTATGAAACTTTTGTCACGTTTGTCATCTATTTCTGAATATAATGAGTTCGAACATGGTGTAATTCACAGCATATTTGCTTGTTTAATTAAATATGTAAATATGATAAAAATTGTGTTATGTTTATCATAAATGTGTAAACTCCACAGTCTACATATAACAATTGCATTAATATGGTTTTAAAACTTGAGACTTAATAATTACTTACAAATGCATTTGTATAATACCTAATAAATATTTAAGTAAAAACTTTTGAGTGGCTCATTTGAATCTGTAATTCTAATGAAAACAAATGAAATGTGAATGTGTCGTATTTGAAGCTTTCACTTAAAATTGTAATATGTGAATTGAATTGCTGAGCAGCTCGTATTTAAATTTTTCAAGTAAAGAAAACGAGTAAAATATGCTTCCGTTGGTCGCTCTAAATAATTAAATGAGCTGAAATCGTTGAAAGTCTTCTCGTAACAAAGATGGATGGTGGATATTAAAGTGGATATTCGTTGTGAGAAAGTGAAAAGGTACATATCTGTGTTCAGTGGTCCTGAAGTCAGTCACCAAGGGAAATTATAATATTCTTATATGCATGTCGACACAAATATGAATTCTGAATTGAGTAAGGGTTGCGATATTTACACACGCGTTCGCGAAACACAGGATCGTCAGCAGTATTAATATTTCATAGCATTGTTTCCATATCCTCTGTTGGCTGAAAGCGTCTTGAGACCGTTTTCCCAATATTTTTCAGTGTACTTTGAAACGCGTTATTTATCGACCGGAAGGGAGCGAAGCAAAGAGCACGCTGGAAAATAAAGAGCGTACAAAATGCAGCCATTACATTTTTCACGGAGCTAACGTGGACAGCGATAAACATTAAAATAGAAGACAATGTGGACTGCACTGTTGCATCGTCGAGCGTTCGCTTCGTTTTATACATAGAATAATGAATTTGGCAATACCATCCCACACTACTGGATAAAGGAGATACATTCGAGAATGCAAGTCCTTCCAACGCCATAAATATTGACATTCGGATTTTAAGCAGTTTAAGGAAATATAGTAAATAAAACCTGAGTTTTTATAACATTTAAAAATCATCCAAATAATATAATAGAAATTTTTAATACAAGATAAACAATGTTACTTTAAACCTTCGGTACTTGATTATGGAATTATAAAATATAGAAACATCGAAAAAATCTGAAAAAATACACAAACAATACTTATAACTAGACTCCGGATTTTATGCATTTATGGCAAAAATGAGTACGTGCAATTTAGAACGGTGAAAAAATCAGAACACTTTAGGAGTATTAATATATTATTTTCACTATATTAAAATTATTAGTGAAAAATATAAATTTATATTTAGCTCCTGTGTCTTGCAATTGATGCACAAACTTTTTATTTTGCATAAAGATCCGGAGTCTACTTACAACTATACACTGATACTGTGAAAATAAAAACGATATAGCCCTTAAACTGCAATGCAAAGTCTGCATTTTTCCGATTTCTTTTAGGTTTTTGATTTTTTACACCCAGGATGTTAAACTCACAAATTCGGATTAATTGTAGTATATCTGTCTGGGTATTTTAAATATGTTTATTTTCAGAATTTTCTCATATGACTAACTAGGGAAAATAGGCATATAATTAATTTTTTCCATTTTACCCCATAACTACCCATCCGATAATATTTGAAACAGTTAATTGACACTTATGTCAAATTAAAAATAGAAAAGACAATTTAGCCCATTGTTAAATGATGCATTTAATTATTAGTGGAACAAAGCGGTGGAGAATTACAGTTTCAATAGTTCATCTTTCAAGATTTCATTCATTACCGAAGAGATTAATTTTGATCTTGTTTACCCGTGTTCCGAAACTATTTCTTTATTAATATTAATTACGTCCATAAGAAGCGAAATAGTTTACGAGTCGGGAGGATAGCCGCCGCAAAACCGTAATGAACATTGGGTACTAAAGGTGGATTTATCTCTCCACTCCAATGAATAATGTATGCCACAACAAATGGCACTAGAGTAGATTGGGAAAGGTAATCCGGGAGCACACTACGGTTTTATTTTCGCCCGCGTCATACGGCCACTTTTTAGGCAGATTACGCTAATAAAACGTACTGTTCGGGATAAACAAAAATAGAGAAAACAGTTCGACTAACATGGACACACAGAAAAAAAAAATAAAACAATTTTGTACGCTCGGTTCCCCACAATTAATTCTTAAAACAGTAATAACATGCGAATAATTGAACTGCAGATCATTTTGTAAGGAAAACAAGAAACGAAAACCACAATGTCTTCGAAGGGAGCCTGTTCTATGCTACCCATAAAGAATTCGGCTTGCTCGACTCGAAATGAGAAGGATCTTGACGGGGACCGAATAAAAAATGAACGATTCGTAATCTCGCAATCAAAAGAAAACGCGAGGATCGTCTCGGAGATCTTCCGGCCGACAGCGAAGTACAAAACGAAATTGCCGCCTCCACATTGAAGCGATAAAAATTGTATGGCCCCTATCTGGAGCACTGTTCCGCGCTGTGTCCCACGATTTATTTCACTCGACTCGGAGTCACCAGGTGCATCAAGATTTTTAAAAGCGTTCCACCGACTTACGGAAAATTAACTTCTTCCGACGCTTCGATAACGGGGATCCTCGTCGTTGGATCCTCCCTCCGTTTGGTTCACCCCGTTTTCAAGGACAAAGAGCTGAGGAAAGCGTGCGGCAGGACGAGACACAAGGAACGAGAGAAATGGCGGGAAACTGGCCAAAAGGACCGAGGATATAAAACCGGCTCGAAGAACAGACGCGGAAAACGGAAGAAACAAAGCTGCCCTCGGCCACGCCGGGATTTCGCGTGTTTCCACAACACGGAGCTCCGGTATTAACCTGGATAACAATAAACGTTAAGGTCCGGTACACGGTGGCTTGCGTTTCCGGTACACTTGCAGCTACGGAATAATCCACAGACGTTCGCTAAAGCGGCCAGGTCTAACGTGAAAATGGCTCGGAACGTACACCGCGATTGTTCCGAATTATTTGTGACCGGATGCGCTCCATAGAATCCCCCTAATTTCATTGCTTTCGTTAGAAGGACGGCTCTTCCCACTCTGGGGAGCGAAGACGTAATAATTGTGTACGGGGAGTTGCAGAACCGAGGCCAGTGGTAACATCTATTCCATAGGGTTTGCAGTATCTTTGTACATAATTAGACTGGGATCTTTATGCAAAATAACAATTTTCTGCTTGAATTGCAACAAACCGAGGTGAAATTTAATTTCTGTCCTAATATGTTTAATAGATTGAAAATAATGTAATAGTATCTTATTCTTCTATACATAATGATCCGGACGACTTTATTTATTGTAATGTCTAAAATAGCGTGAGTGCCGAGCAGGGTCTCCTTTTATCGTAATTCAGACTAAAAGCAATTTCTCCACAATTTTCATTACATATCATCTTGATAGAAAAACTGAAGTCGTTTTATAAAAAGGTTATTCTGATTTGAAGTATGTGCCATTAATTACGAGACTGTACATACGAAAATACACACGTTGCATTTTCAATTTAGCAAGGTACCACTCCAAGGACAGGATAGACCCGATTCTGCCCGGACAACGAACGTTAGCGTAATGGTACCCTGGAGTCTATCCCCAGCCACCGGAATCATGGTTGTCACGCCTGGTTCAATCAACGAATCCTCAAAAAGCTCAATCCATTACGTCGTAACCGATCCGCAGGATCGGATTCTCAAATCAGCGGGATCTGTTCGCAACGAGCGCCAATGAAGTTCTCGTCCTGGCGGAATGTGGAAGGAAGCATCTGGTCGGTAGCATTGCGGTTGATCAGGAGAAAGAGGAAGAGAAACGGCTGTGCGTTGAACGTAGGGAGAGAGAGAGTAGAGAGTAGAGAGTAGAGAGAGCAGGTTCTCTGAAATGGTCCAACCGGGTAGAAATGCTGAGCAACCCCGAAATTGCCCACCTCCTTGTTTGCGGGCAGCCTGGCGAAGGGTGGTTCCGGCCAGCTTGGTGGGGTAGTCGGGCTCTCGAAGGTTGATGGTTGCGTCGACGAAGCAAGGGCATCAGGAATTGGAATCGGCACGAATGTGAGCGATTCCGCTAACCTCCCCCACTCTCTATCAGCCCTTCCTTCTGGGCTAAGGGAACTGTATACGCCGCCTGTGGACACTGTCTTCGAGCTGTCTCCCGAGTTGCTTCCAAAGCCAACCAATCATCCTTCGTCTTCGTTGATCTGTCTTCAACTATCGGCAAACTTTCGCCCCCCTCGGAATGAACGTGTCCCGGTCTGATGGATCAACCACCAATCGCGACCGGTCCTCTTCCACGAGACGTTTCGAGATTGAGTTCCGGAATCCGTGGCGGATGGCGTGCAGTTTTATGCGAATCGGCAACCTCCTGGCCCAACATACTTTGGGGTCTCGCGACTACACGACGCGACGCACGGACAGTGTCTGATTTAGTATCATCGTGCGATCAATACATACACCCCTGATACAGAGTAGATGTTCGATCAAACAAATCAATCACCATTACTGCAGCTATTTGTTTGTTAGGAATGGCGTGCACAAGAGATCTTAGGATATGTCATCCATCTTTGCCGTACACTTTAAATCAAGAAGTTGTGTCACATGTAGTAATCAAAGAGTTATATGAAGGGTGTCTGGTTCTGTGGATAATATATGGTTAACGGAATACACCATAAAAAATTCTAGAATATGTACTGAAGTCCCTGTTTTAATATACATATGATCGTTGGAACGTCAATAAATATTGGAAAGAAAACATGGTAAAAATTAAATTTTCAGTTGACAGATCATACTTTTGCAAATAAATTAAAACAGTAATTAATATTAAAAATTCTAACAGTTTTCGTTATATCAAATAAATTGCTTCGATGTTATCTAATTTTTCGCTGAATCGGCGATCAACGTATCAAATGTTGATCCTCTTTTTGGGATCCGAAAACGCAAAGGATTTCGGAGTATTCAATGATTTCTAGTTCAGTAATACCGTTGTGAACGTTGTTATAGAACCTCTACAATTCGTGGAAAGATAGAGTGTTGTCGATTTTCTGGTTCTAGATATGAACTACGGCCGATGGGGTTATAAAGCGGAGAGTCCGCGAGCCACTGTTTTACGGTGCAAAAACTGCAGAGTCCAGGGATTCTCTTTTTATGAATATCGTTCTAGCCGCAATGGAGAAACGCACAAAGGTTTCAATATATCGGAAAGGAGACAGTCGTTGCTGCCGACAATCCTGTCACACTTCCACGGTATCTCATACACGAAATACCGTCCACCAACTTCGGTATTCTCCTCTGTTCACGCCAATTTGTCAACGCCAAGTCCGGTCTCTTCCGTCGACAAATCAATTTGATGCGACATGTTTATAGGCATAAGGTAAGTTTCATCGTTTGCGCACCAACTGTTACTCTTGATCAACGTTGGTACGCAACAAACTTCCAAAGATCCCGTAGACTCCATTTTTTATCTGTTGAAACTTATGTTCTGGCAATTTACTAAACGTCAAAAATTATTAAATTTTATTTTGGATATTCGATGGAATTCAATATTTCCAATATTACAAATTCAATATTTTTTCCAAGCGTTGTATACTTCAGTCTGCGATATCGACAAAGTTCTTTTCTACGTTTTTCATACACAGAAATTGCAAGTCTGATCGATAGCTGAAAAAAAATAGTTGAAATTCTTTTCACTCTTTTTACCGAAAAATTACAATCCTCGTGGATAGACCCTGGTCCAGAGACCTTTAAACTAGTTTTCCATGACAAAAGATACACCAACAATGAATTCAAAAACTTCGTTTGCGACTTGGTGCGCTCTTTAATAATGGCTTGTATTAATGCATCAACATCAATGGTGAATATTAAAATATTAAAAATCAACTTTCCTTTGGATATTTTATGTAATCTAATTTTTGACCTGCGTTGGAATTGCCGTCTCTCTGTATCTGAAAACATTCCTCCTTACGTTTCTTCTACAGAGGAACTGCAGCTCTGATCGATAGATGGGAAAATCTAATCAAAATTCTTCTCGCTCTTTTTACAGAAAAATTACTTCCCCGATGGATAGACCTTTGAAATAGTTTTCCACAAGAAAATAAACCGCGGCGAAGAATTCCGGAAGTTAATTTATGATACGCTGTTCTATAATTACTTCTATTAAAAACGCATCAAAAGCGGCGTCTATCAATCACTGTTCCGATAAGCATCGTCCAGAACCAGTTTCTGTAACAAATGCAAGATTTATGTTTGACGGCTCGCTATCGTAAGTATTAAAATTGAATTTCCCGTCGTTCCGAGGATACTGGCAATTCTCAGGGAAGAACAGTTCGTATCGAGAAACGTTCCTTCGCCGATCCGAGGAAATCTCGCTGAAATGAACCATCCTCGGCGCGTCAACGATGCCGTGACACGCGACTCGGCCCGAGTTCGATTATACCAGGCTGGGCAAAAACCGATACGGTCTTTCGTGCTGGCAACAGATTTTTCCGACGGTCGGATCGAGACACGCGGGTTATAACACTCCAATTTCACGGGCGAACGCTCGCCGGCGAAATAAAAAGCCGCGGGAACCGTCGAAAGGTACAATTGAAAACGTTGACGTGTTCGGTGGCTGCATAACGAGAGCCATTCCTCAAGCACGAAACTTTCCGCGAAATAAATGGGCGTCGGTGGAGGTTTTTTCCCGTCTTTTTGCACGGTACCGGTCTCCTCCCGATCCGTCACCGAACGTTTCCGTTACCCGGGCCCCGCTGAGCCGGGCTACCGACCGTGTCGATTCACCGTCGATTCGACAGTCGAAATATCGATCCCGTCCGGCCAACTCGAAACACCGCTACACCGCTGACTGACAGGCTTAAACTGTGGCTCGCGTGAGCTTCGAACGGGCGGAACAGCTTCTGATAAAGATCCTACCGGAATTACCCTTGGAAAATAGGCACGCCGATCTTCCTCGGTTTTTCCGATCATTTCTTCGACCCTCGTCCGTTCCCTCTGTCAATTCAACAGATTGTTCTGGGGATGCGGTACCATCTGCGTGTCGCTCTTCCACTCCCGAACAATTCGAATCATCTTATTTTAAGTTGGATTATTACTGCGCGAGCACAAAAATTAATCGACGACTAGGAAATCTAGACAAGGATAGCAGGACTAAAGTAGGTAAAATAGGTGCGTAGGAAACAAAATGCCGGATGATTAATCTCGTAAAATACGTGGTTTTCCTTTTATTAAAATAATAACATGGAAAACAACTGAAAATTTCTCATTTTCTCTTACTAGTATTATACAGTGTTCAAACTTGACGAAATACTGAAAGTACTATAAAATAATGAAAGTACTATAAAATAATGAGAGTATTATAAAATATTATTTTATTGATCAGTTTATATATTTATTTATTTTGTAATACCTAATTGAGGCATGAACTTCGTTTTATTAACGATAGAACTAAATTCATTAAACCTTCTCTTTTTACTTGTGGAATAAACTATTATAACTTAATTGTCTCGATAAAGTTTTTCTCAATAAAATAGTAAGAATTTCTGCAAATCTATGGTAGATTCATTCATGAAAAAAATTTTTTTGTAGACGCAGTTTTCCCAATTTAATAAACGTTATACCTTCTAACGAGTATAATTGCTCTAATCATTTTCGTTTATTTTATTCGCACTTATTATGGCAAGACTACTACCCCCTTATTTTCCCGGGACTGACAACGTGATTATAAAGAGTAGGAGATACGATTCTGCGATCCTTTCATTAGCTGAAGACCCTCCTTTGCTTTCCAGTCCCTCTCTTGCTGTGATTAAGACTGACTAATTGCAAGATCCACTCGTTCTTGGTTAGTTTCATGATATCGTGAGGACGGGGTAATTACAAAAAGACCGATAAAGGTTCTTGTGTAAATTAAAATTTAATTCTAAACTGCGAATTATAAGATTGCAGGAAACTTTTAGTATTTGAAATACTAAATGTGGAAGTATCCAGTCGCCACTAAACAGCAGAGAACGTGTTTAAATTGCATCAAAAGTTAGATTTCGTAAATTTTGGTAAACAAAATAAAACATTTTTTGAATAAAGTACGTAACTAAAAATGTTCTACTTTTACGAGCCCCTCAGTCGATTCCTTATTCCATCAATAAACGAATAAGAAAATTAATATTCAAAAAATTCATAATTAAAATTAAGGTAATCCATAAAGCAAACATTTATGATATTTTTAATCTTCCTCCACTTCGATGCACCAGAACATCCGATCTACGCGCCTCACAACAAAACTGGACCACCATGAACCCTCAGATTTTCATCGCAACCAGCTGATAATACATTCTGCTACAACCAGTTAGGTATGCATCCATAATGTGTAAAATGCATTTCTAACAAGATAAACGCATAAACAAAAGTATGCAATCAGGCGTTAATAAATGAGCACACTGGCGTTAGGAGCACTCGATTAATCGATCCGTGATCAGAGTCGCTTCAGTATTAACGACACTTTGAACCAGTCCGAGACCATTGAATTTCCACTAGCGTACGCAGGATGCGAGTCACGCGGCGCGTCAATATTGTTTTTCCTATAATACAGCTGATATGCGAATTCCATAAATCACCGGTAGAGAAGCGAGGCCAGGCCAGGCTCGGCTCGCTCGGCTCGCTCGGCAAGCGGAAACTCGACCGGTTCCAGCTACCTGTCGAACTTAGGATCAAAAAATCCATTTTTCACGATTTAATACCGGCAGTAGAGAGTCTCGGGTCCCTGAGACGCGGGGGCGGCCGGCAACAGCTGCCAACGGGGCTGCCCCCGATGCCATCGCAAAATCCGGAATCGTAAAATTCGAGAATGAAACGCGTGCACGGTACGTGAGCGCCGCCGCGAGGGCTTTATAGGACGTGGAGAACTTTCCCTTCGAAGCGCTGTGACGCGTTCACGCGCCGGGTTACGCGGCGCCGACCATAAATTTTACTTCTCGTTGAAAAATAATAAATGACGGGAAGCCAGTAAAGCGCGCGGCGGGGAAATAAACCGACCGAGCCCAGCGAAGAAAGGGCCGTTTCCCAAAGAAAGAAGTTCCCTACGACTCCCTACGCGACGTCGAGACCGGCTTAGCAAGGAAGTTCTCGCTTTCGTTCCCCAAAACAGAATCTTCCACTCGGTCTCTCGTAAAGATTTTAATGCGGACCTGCGAGTTCACCCCGGAACTCGTCAACAGAAATCATGAACAATAAAAATAAGGAGCGCCTGAACGTTACGCATCGAACTCCCGTTGTCTTCGAGGGCTGCCGGAGGATCGGATTGAAATCAACGGTTATTGCTGTCGATGAAGTTTCTCCATTCGCGATCTTTTCATTGGCTTCGAACGATCCGAGAAATCTTTTTGATCGTGAATCTTGGCTTGATTGAACCTTTTAAAGAGTCGCCAGATTAAGACTGTCTCCCCACTCTACCTTCCCCTTCTACGACGCTATTCCCCCACGCTTGCGCCACGTGACTAATCTAGCAAAGAGAGAGAGTAATTATTATTTTTCTCGTCTAAAATATTTCAAGAAAATTATTTAATTCTAATAAGGATATCGTTCTTCCAAAAAACAGCATAGAAAACGGAATAATTATGCATAAAGTTATGCTTCTTATTGTTAGTTTTAAAGCTTACTTTAGACTTTCTAGGATCAAGAATATTGAATAGAATTATGAATTGTCTTTGCAAGAGATGATAGACTTTAGTTGACGAGTTAAAATAATCCTCTTAGCCAAAGAGAGACTCCAAGAAAATGTTCTTCGACATTTACAGTATTACTCGAATTAATATGAACACAGTATTACTTGAGACTTTTGTAGGTCGTTAAATTGTTACATTGCGATTGTTACATCCAGAATATGACCTAGATTTTAAAAAAGAATCGTGCACTATAACTATGGACATCAATCAGAAACTAAATGAGAATTCACCAAAGTTGAATCTAATTGAAAATTGATGAGGTGTCTGCATATTCAGAATAGTTAGAATGGGCTATACCACGTATAAATTGATCGGAGCAGTTACTCATGTATGGTGTCGGAACAAATTTTGACAAATTGCCAAAGATTAATTGATTCCATGCCGAAGTGAGTACAAAATCTCGTTGGGACCAAAGCTGAACACACTTTTAATAACAAATCCATCTGCAGTTCAAAAGATCCATGTAGATTATGCTATTGATAAAGTATATTTTCAATGGAAGAACCTGTGTTCACATTAATTCGAGTTCAGTACTGCCCTAGATAGTTCCTTAGATACTTCCCTAGATAATTCCTAGGTATTTCTTGGGTTGCTCTCGAACCCTAAACCAGCGAGATTCGTTGCGGTCACGGAAGTCAGGTCTCCCATCTTTAAACCTTTGATTTTACGGGAGGTGATGGCTTCAACTACCTTGGCGGAGTGATGAATAGAGCCCCAACATCTGCGGGTTATAGGCTAACTCTTCGGTACTTGATTGAACGATTATAGAGCTGACGACTTCATCGATCCACTTTGGGAGTTAATGACAGTATAAATATTCTACCGAATAGTTTGGAATCCATCAACTGTGATAAACCGTAAATTGATATGGACTTTAAGCTGTCGCAATCTGGGACATTCTTAATAGTCGTAATTGAATTTCCATGTTTTAAACGAACACATAAAAATTCAAGACAATCGTAGAAAAGTTAGAAATTTTATCGTGTCTAGAACGGAGAATAGGTGAATTTTTAGGACGCATGAAGATTAATGTCGGAACAATATTTTTATAGTTTTTAATAGAAATTACTATCGTGTAAAAGTGCGTGACGAAACCGAAATCAGACTGAATTTTCTAAACCATTCTTCGTTGTTTCATTTTCGAGATATAATACTCTGCATGTAGTAATCCTGCCCTTAATTATAAAAGACTTTAATCAAACGGCAGAAAAAAAGTAGAGTCGGTATAAGTAAGTTGACTCTTCGGTGCAAACAGGAGATCCACCATTCATTAGGACAACAGAATTCTTGGTAGACAAACAGACTAAGCATCCTTTAACTCCACTTTATCCGGCTGAACCCTCGAGAAAGATTCATCATCGCAATCCAAAGTAATTTCCTCCCATTTAATACACTTGAACAGCCAGTTGCAAAGGATTAATAAGTCAGGGGCACCGCCCCGGGAGCCGTAAATCAATATAAAAAATAACATCCATATTTTTCGATGCCTCCGGACAGTTCTAAGTAGTCCGAGGGCCATTTTTCTTGGATTTACGATTCCTAAAGCACACACAGCTGCGAGGCGGCTTCTTCGCGCAGTTTGTCATCGTGCGTTGATTAGGGAACGGCAGTAATGAACGAGGAAGACGACCCTGAGCTACTTAATTATTTATCGGCCACCGTCGTCGTGAATCCTTGCGAACCGTTTAAGGTTTCCGCGCGGGATTAATGCTGATTAATGGAAATGTTCGATACCGAGAAGCTCTCCTATTATCTCGCCAACAACGGCTCTTTTCGTGCGGGAAAAAACGAATTCAACTTCTGATACCTTTCTTGCGACCAAAAGAACTTTAATCCTCCGATCCGGTCTGCTTCCACGGAGTAAAAGTCTTTTAATGGCACTTAGCTACCACCATTTAGGGACGCAAATATATTACCTGACATTTATTTAAGTACGTTTATTTGTGGTATGAAGCAAAAAGATTTGAAAAGGTAGCTTTTTACATTTGTTCATAAAGTACCGAATTATATTTCATCCATTGTGCAATTTCTGATTCCAGGTGACTTCTTTTCAATCGCAGTTGTGTACATTTACAATGAGTCTGAGATATCAAGATGACCTTGAATTTTTGCAAATGTTTCTTTCTAGGACAGCTCAAGATCATCGTATTATAGGTCGCTAAATTTTTCCATCCATTGGCAACAATGTGGTAGTGAAAAAAAGGTGCAGTTGAATTTGAAAAACCTCAAGGTCACCTTGATATCTCAATGAGATATAAAAAATTAAAAAGTATTCATTCAATGTGTCCCTTAAAAGGCTATATAATTCATTGAAAAGTTTACTGCCACTAGTTACCGATTCATTTCAGATAGCAATTATTACTGACTCATCCTGTTATAAATGTATAAATGTACTAAAGAATAAAATATCTCCTATTATTCCACTGGATAAAAATTGTACGAAATACTAAAAGATATAATTTGTAATTCCTTGAAGAGCAAGAAGATATTAAAAACGTTCAGCATTTAAGGTTCAAGAAGAAATCACATGTAAAGAGATATTTTTTGCGTGCAATAAAGTAGTAAAAGCGAAGAATGCGAACGTTGCAAAGGGTGAAAGAATCGTGAAAGGAGTTTAATCGAATTTTTTGCTGTACCTACCCTTTGTTGCTCACGCACAAAGTAGAAACGCAAGGGCGTAACTACATTCATGCCCTCCAAAACTACCCCAAACAGATTCCTTCGACCCCTGTCTGCCTTCCCTAACGTGTTCGGGATATTCTGTAATATTTACAGCTTTTCTTCCTAGTCAAAGAGCCTTCAGCTTCGAGGAAGAACACGAAGAACGGTATGTGTGAACAACTCTGCAAACAGGAAGGACGGCAAGAGCTTTCTCTGTTCTCCAGCCAATATTAGTTCGCCCTTAGCGAAGCAAATTGTGTTAATCTTGTTTCAAATATCGTTTGCCCTATTACTCTGTACGTGCATTGTTAGAAACTACACGGTGCCGCGCCCTCTAACGCGTTTTCTTTGAAATTCAATTTCCCGGTAGCGCAAATTTTATACCACTCCGAACTACACGTAAACTAATATATAGACGTCTTCACTCTGCTTCTAAAAGAGAAGCGAATCATTTCGTTCCGGCTGTTACTTGAACGAAACAAATTCTTTGAACGCTTTCCAGGTTTATTTACGAATACTTTAAGTTTATATTTCGTGGCTATTAGTAATCATTTCTGATTTCATTAACAAACTTAACTCCTGAAAATCATTTTTAAAAACCACATTCCACTGTTAATATAATTTGATTCTCTGTTTCATTTTACATTTTCGTCATTAGAGTATAAAAATGTAAGATTATCTAAAATCTAAATAAATTCGATGGTTACGATTGTGCTTATTTACGTAATATTAATTTTGCAATAGTTTGGTACACCACGCTGACAGTGAGAAGATAATTAATTATTATTCGTTAGAAACTAGGAATTCCATTTATAAATTGAGATGTCCGACCATCGCTGGCCAGTTCTACTTGCCCGGCCGTTTCCGAGCTCAAACATTACATCCAGCCTGTGGACCAGCCTGCAAACTTATATTACGAAAACCGTGTTGAAAGTGTCTGAAATTACAGAAAACTGTTTAATCTTCGCGAACAATTCAGTGCACCGTGAATCCTATAAACCTGTTCTACAAATGAAATTCGTTTAATTATAAGTATTTGTTTCGCGCAACAATCCAATTTAAATTACTAGGAAAAAGACAATGGGGCTCGATCAAAGAAAACAAAACGGTGGAGCAGCTGCGAGTAGAAACAGCGTGTATTGCCGAGACACGTTAGCTTCACATTCAAAAGCACAAGCGCACGACTAATCCCGAAATTCGATTGCCCCTAAAACAAAGCTGCACACGCGAGGAACTTTTACTCCACATTTCTGCTCGACTTTTTCCTGTGGAATTACCTACCCGGGGCGCGCTCCGCGAGTTACACCTCACTCAATAAAATATGCCATTACTTCCACAGACGGCAAAAGAAAGAATCACGAAGTTCCTCGCCCTCGGGAAGAAATTCTAGCCAGCCGCCGCCGACGCCACCGTCGCCGCGACGCTCGACGATGTTCATCGCCGTTCCTCACTGCTCTGGCCACATTAAATTCACCCCCCGATTCCGTCGGCGCCCCACGAAATATTCTACAATATTTACAGCGTGCCGAGGCGGGGGAAGGGGCGCGAAGTGTTTCGAATAACAGCGCGGCGGAAACGAACGGGCTCTCGCACCCCACCGCCGACGAGGAAATCGCGTGCGAGGAGAGACACCGAAATCTCTTATGTGGATCCGTGTCAGCCGTGGCACGTAATCCTACACTCCCTGACAAAAAGCTAGTGCTATGTATCTTTAATTTCTCAGGCTATAATTACGGTGGTGCGAAAACTTTGAATTCTATGCAGAGACTACCTTCACGAATAAGTAAACATACCCTAGATTGCATCAATCTTCTTGGTAGAAATATAAACACACAGATAGACAGACGAAATGATAGCACACTCAAAGTACAGGGTGTTTAACAATTATATGTCGTGACCACTATAGCGTGATTATGCACCTATGGATAGGTGAAGGTCTGTTAAAAAAAATGGATCGCAAAGTTGACTTTGACCCTTTTTTTCAAGGTCAAACTTGTTTTTCATTGAGCAAACCGTTCTCTAAAAAGACGAATGAACTACTCTCTAAAATAAATTGTTTCAAATACAGAATCATTTTGTGAATAAAGTCTCAGAGTTTTTGGGAAACAGGGTTTCAAAAATCATTTTTTTTTCAGCCTTCTATCTAGGCATAAACCCTCATTATACAAGAGTCGCGCGGTATAAGGACAACGACGAGGACGAAGACCTCGATGATGATGTGGTCGGGGTCGAATACCATCACGTCGGGAAATGCTATGCGACGATCTAGAGGAAGAGAGAGAGAGAGATGAAGTAACTCACGAATTCCAACCACCCCCTCCGAGGCATCTCCTTCCGGCCGGCGATAAGCCATGCTCGAGCATATCATACGCAATGACGCACACGACGGCGCCTTTCCTTCGCCGTCTCGACGCGACGCGTCTCCGGAACCCGATATCGTGTCGAAATCGATAGCCCCGCTCCCAGGAACAAGGTTAATTGTTTGGATACTTCGAAGATCCGGCGGCGTCTTCTGATTTGTTTGCCTGTCTGTTCCCCTTGTTTAGAGCTGGGGGGGGGGGGGCGTCAAACGTAAATGATTGGGCTTTATTAGTGTGCTCGGAGAATTGATTGGGGTCCTCGACGAGCTCAGTTGGTTTCTATTTATTTCTCGAGGTTCGGAGTTTCTGGTCTATTTGAGTGTAAACTTGTAATTAAGTTAAATTGGTGGGAAGTAGTTGAACAAAATATAGCCATTTGTATTATAGCTTTTGAAGAAGTTCTTCTATACGATAGGTGTACATTAAATTTATGAACTGTATAGGCCTCGTATTTCTTCTTTTGTTATTTTTCAAAATATTACATAATACAAAAAAGTAAAGAAACATCGAAAAAATGGATTTGCATTTTCATAACTACGATGCTCTGTATAAAGAACTCTGGAAAAATAAAGGACAACGGTTTCAACAATATCTCATTACTGAATTTTTATGAAACTGGTATCGTCAAAACTTTAATAAGAAATATGCTTTTCCTCGTATTTTTTTAAACATGTTCGCATAATCCGAAAAATCTGGAAAAAATACACATTACATATTAATAATCACGATGAGACACAACTAAACGTATAATATAAACGTGGTACTCTGAAAACTTCAATATAATATCGGTCATTTTATGCTTCTGGATTTTTTAAAAAATTGATTTCACAAATGAACAAATCAAATTGAATGATCCATTCACATTTATAATTCAAACAAAAAATGTTAGTGAAAATAATGTCTGTGTTGAGATATTTTATTTTACACGTTGATGGCTAGTATAAAATGTATAGATACTTTAATTATTCAACAGGGCGAAAACTTCGTTGGTCATTTTTTTGCTGAATCGTCGATCAGAGTGGATCGGTGAAAAACTTCGTTTTCCTAGGAAGGATAGTGAGCAAAGAGGTGTCGCTTAATTGACGTGCTGGCCCGACCGCTTCTGTCATTTATTCTTCTTCGGTTATACACCGTCAACCCTTTGTCGCGTCGTGATTGTCTTCGGTGATTACGGTTTCGGGGGTTGTTTGCATTTAGGAAGCCATCAACGCTTAATCGCATTCCTTCTCGCCTCGGGAGATTGGAACTTTCGAGAGCCACTCCCGCAACTTGACGCATTTACATCGTATCCGTGCTCGAACTAAATAGGCTTTGCTACGGAAAAAAGCCGTCGACCGTGTATATGAAAATTCCACAGGCGGCCGCGTAAACAGCAATTGGAAATTCAATCGCGCGATACAACCGCAGATATCGAAAAGGAAATCGCACAAGGGGTAGTTTTGCTCGATAAACCTCCACAGTCTCTCTTTAACAATGTTACACTACGTTTGAGTGTAAAACTGAATATCCCTGTGTTATTTCCAAAACATTCAAATTTTTAAGAAGAGAAATGTCTATGCAGCTCCAATATTTCGCAATTAATTCAATTTTTATTTTGCATACAAATTCGGAGTCTACTAATGACATTTCTATTTTATTTTCATCGGGAGGAAATTTGCATGAAGATCCACAATCTTCTAATGCGAAGAATATACAAATATAATAAAAATATTTCATACATTTATTGTATTTGTCATTCACTAAATGTTGTAATGATAGGAACAAAATACTAATTATATTAATTATAATTATTCCATAAAATATAAATATTTCTTTGCAATGGTAAAGAGAATATTTGAAACACTCTTGCATATAATAATGGACGTAGTTAGCGTCCATTCCAAAAACCACAAGATAACAAAAAAGGCGCAGCAGAAATGACGCATTAAATCAACGTTTAAATGCAAATTGAATGAGGGGGCGCGGAAAGATCGCAGAGAATATTTCATGAAATGACTAACGGGGGATGATTTTCCGAATCAATATTTATTTTCCCGCGACAGATTCCTCGGAAGGTAAACGCAAAGAGAAGAATGAGCGTGGGGACCACTCCGGTAAACCCGTCGCGGGCGGTCTCATCATTCATTAATCGACAGCGGCGAAATTATTCGGGATTTCTAAAGGAATCGGACGTTAATTGAAATTTGTCCGGCGCGGGCAGAGTCGTGGCCAGCGTTCGGCACTCGAAACTTCCCGCGGAAGAAAGGAGAATTCGATAAACCACAATGGCAAAGCTCGTCGGGGGACCATTTTCGTTCCGCGCCGTGTAACTTCCTTTAAAGCCTTCCGTGTACTCCCGCATCACCGAGAGGGTCCGTGAAAGACGTAGAAAGGGGTGAAAGGCGGCTATGAGGGGGCGGCGGCGGTGGCGGCTGCAAAAAAGTTTGCCCGTGTTAAAACGAGCCCTCCGCCGCGCATAATTAAGACCAATTAATATTCGAGCTCCGTACTCGCTGGCCTGCGAACACTTCCGGAAGTTGCATTCCAGCCGGGAACGTTACTCTCCGTCAATGCCGCAATGACTGGAGATCGGGTATGAATAAATTTCGTTAAATACGCGGGGCCAGCGTGTATTCACCCTATTCACAATTTTCTGCCGGGCCATGGGCGAATGGTGAAAAGTGAGTGACGGGAATAAACGAATTAATGATGGGAAATTTTGTTGGAATAGCGAACGAGATAAATTGCGCGAGACTCGTTTGTTCGAGATTTAGTTCGAAATAGCTTACGACAAACCTGTTTATCCTTTTCAGACAAGCTCGTGTGATTGCATTTTTCCATTGAATCGTGTTATTTACGGCGTGATCGAAATGTTTATTTTTGTAAATTTTGTGTCGATCGAATACGTTTGCGACGCGTTGCTTTACAAAGCAGGGAATTAAGTAACGGGTTGTATGTAGATTACTGATGATAAACAGCTCTCTGTTTAAATCTAAATGTTATGAAATTTTTGAACTGTATCTTGTTTGTTTGTTAACTATTCTACAGGATTTTGAAATTTTATAAACACCTTTACTCTAAGTAATCCTTTCACGTTTAATAACGAAGACTAATCAAACATTGTAGTTTAATTCATTACTTAATCATGAAAGGGTTAAAACAAGTTTTTTAACCGTTTAACGCATGAAGGACAAATATGCATGATTATTAAAAACAATTGATTAAAAGTTGAAAAACATGAGAAAGCTACTTTATTGTTAGAATTTTACTACTAACAAAAGATGATTGCTAAATTGCGAAATTACATTTATGTCCCATAAATTATCTATATAAAATGCAATAAGACAAAGAATTCAATTTATATTAATTGAAATAAATCGCTGTCCAATTCCACATGATAGTCGGCTATTAAATTTTAAAAGCCATAAAATGAATATTCTATTCTTCATTACCAATTTGATACCGAGGGCGGTAATCTGCTGACGTATCTTCTTCTCTCTACGAAGATACATGGTGTTTCAGTTCACGAGCAGGAGATCTCGAAGGGCGGCAAAAGGGAAATCCTAAATCATCCCCCGTTTCGACCCTGCTCTGCTGCCTCTCCCTGTTCCCCTTCTGATTTTTATTCGCCTACTCGACGGTCTCGTTGTAACAACGTCGAAAGCTCGTAACGACGATATATCGCTCAGGGAAGACGAATTCGTTCAACGTCCGGTTACAAATATTTCTGAGAATGTCGACACGAAGATGCTACGTTTTATCTTACAATAAGCAAATAAATTTTTTAGATTTAAAGCTACTATTTATCGATATGAACGATTGAATAATTTTGCACAAAAGCGTTTTATGATTTCAATTATGGTAAATTTAAAAATCTGGGGTGAATCTGATAGATTCCATTAACCGTCGAATGGGGAGAATTTTGAACAATATTCTCATGGCCTACCCGCTTTGTCAAAAATGTGTAAAGTACAATTTATTGTATGTAAGGAACATTTGATAAAAACATTGAAAGTTTCTTTTCACAAATTTTGAGATTAGGGGTGTACTTATCTTTACGGAGGCTATAAAAAAGTTTGAAAAACTGTTACAAAATACAAGGTTGTCTTGATATCTCAAAAGATGTAAACCATTACTAAATAAAAACGTTTTGAACTCATTAGGCTCCTACAATAAATTTTACTTTAAACAATTTTTGATAAAGTTAGTATATAACCTCTTATTGCAGATGGTAGTTTCCACTGACAAAACCCTGTATATTGTATAGAAAGTGTTTCGACAATAATTAAAGAAATCTCTGGAGACCTAGCGAACTCTCTTTCACAAAATTCAACTCTGGAAACTCGGCGTGGAAACATTGTATCAGTGCTAAAGGTAGCTTCTTCTTCACAGCATTTCGTAATATTATTATAAATTGCTTGTTGCGAATATTCTAAGGAAACTTCTAATTGGGAATCTTTTTTAAGAGTGCGCGTTTTCGCTGGTACTTGGTTCCGGTGGAAAAACGAAGTAGCCGTTCTATAAGCAGTCCAAACTTCCAACGCGGTGCTTTAACAAAATTGAACCGATGATAGAAGCGCCGCGCCGCACGCCGCCGAGTAGTAAAACCAGCGTTCGTTCTATGCACAATTCGTGTGAATCGACAAGTTTCTGGCATCCAATCGAACTCACTTTTCAGGTCCCCTTCGAAATTCAATGGGAAGCAGTTGAATTGAATTAAAAATCGATATTTCTGTTCGTTCCACTTTCCTGCAGAATATCAGGCGAAGTTTTTATAATAAAAAAAACTTTCCAATCGCCGAAGTTTTACGAATCGAATAGTTCGCGCGACTCTATTACACCTTTCTCTCGTCGATTTATTAGCTCCAGCACGAGTCAAACTCGATTTAATACGCCCACGTAATAAACGTAATGCAGCGCGACAAAAAGAGTCTTTTCTTTCTCATATTGGTCCTGTCGCTCCGTATTATTCTATCAATCTCGTTACGTTAACTTTAGAATTCAATTCAACCATCAGAAGAGCAATATTTAGATGAATACATTGTAGTTATACTTTAAACAATTTAAATACATTTTCTAGAATCGAATGTCAAACTAAGATTGAATGAACACTTTAACACTAGAACTACCGAGCCAGTCAAAATGACTGGTTTCCGGTTTTTTCTTTTGCGATTCGTGAAATTACAGATGTATATTCTTGAGAAATTTTTTAGTAAGCTTCTGTATTCAAGTACATGTTACCATAAAAATCCTACGAAATCTAAATAAACACAATTCTGTTATCTTATTAACAATAGGTATAAAAATGTCAAAGGAAGACAAACTGGATTGTCATCCAGTGTGCAAATTTCCTATCATATTTCTGAAAAATAAAATAAAGAAAATAGATCACAAACATTAGTCGTTACTTGCATTACTTTATAGGTTATCTTCAAGTATTTACCCCCTGGAAATGTAAAAAGATGCTCGCATTCCTTACAGAATGACTCAATACTTGGCTGACTTTGAGAATCCCAAAGAAATAATCATGTCATAAAAACCTTCTTTGCACCGTACAAGTCCATCGGCACCATTTAAATTGGACCACCCTATACAGTTTATATTCAATAATGCAGATGATGGATGGCCTGCCACGAAAAATCTTGCCTCGAATGCTCTCCCTTTCGTTGCAGCAAAGAGTTACGAGTATTCTGGCATGCGGCCCGTGAAAAGTAAAAGGGTTCGCCCTTCCGAATTGGCCCATTTGCACGACGAAAATGGACCAGTCATCGTTCCCATTGCTAGCGGAGGAAAGTTATCCAACGTCTCGGGGCCGGGAATCAATTTCTTGCCTGCGATTCATGCAAACTCCCAGCGTAGCCCGTTGCCGAGCCACTAAAGCCCCAACAAAAAGCCCCGTCTAACGCCATTAATATCACGCATACATACGGAGCCCCGTAACGTCTGCCATTCTTTCTCCATTTCGAATCACTTTGCGCCCCCTGACCTTCCCCGTCACGGTGTCGGGTGTCTAGCGTTCAAGATGTACGACAAAATTGTACTTTTCCAACCCCTCGTCGTCGTCTGGTTTCTATAGGCCCCCCATGCGCGCACACGTCGCCAGACGAACCTTCATCCCCCCATTATTTGCGCGCCTACTCATTGGACCCGGAGAGCTTAACAATACCGCAATTGTGGAGTCCGCGGTAATATCGTTACAGTCATGTTCCGCGCACGCAGTTCCCATGAATCATCCCCGTGGCTTCCGTCCTCTCTGTTTCTTCCCTTGGCAGACTCGTCTCCTAACGAGGTCCAGATTCGTTGATCGCCCGCTTTTGCAATTTATTCTGTCTACGTTTGCGGTCTAATTGGACACAGCCTCCGTGCAACGAACACTCTACTCTCGGGGAAAAACAAAATTCGACTCCTAATAACTAGACTATTGACTTTGCGCGTTGGAAGGTAATGGATGTAGCTTAAGCTGTACAGTAGAACCTCGCTCGTTGCAGGTAACGGGACCGATAACGCGTACAAACATCACGGTTCTGCAACAAAAGATGTAACCAATCGCACGATCTGTTTTCCCACTTCCCCACTCCGTATTTCTCTACTTAACAATATTGTTGTATCATCTTCAACCTATCGAATCTATTAACACACCGACTGTCACGTAACCCGTAATTAAGCGACGGAATTATTTCTCCAGATTTGAAAATTAATTTTTTAAGAGATGGGTAAAAAAAATGTAATTAACACCATTAATCATAACGTCTTCTTAACACAACCCCCAAGGGTTGTGTCTATTTTGACCCAGAGAATAAAATTAGTCATTTCACTGCACAATATCTGGTGAATAATTGAATTTCCGAGCTATTTAATTCGGAGGAAAGGGAACACTGACGTATCTAATACCTCGAAAAATAGGTTTAAAAATATTAACAAATAGCGGTGTAATCGAGAAAAATCAACTGCGTGGTGGAGAAACGAAATAAGCGAGGCAAACAATTCTTACCTTCCACAAAGATTTACATCTGTACGTCTGCTTCTCGGTTCCGCTGTAAGTGAAAATCGCAGGGTAGCTATACCCGGCAGGCAGCCACCGACGCGACACACACATTGCCCGATGAAAACTGATGGCCACCAAAGAACGCAGACTCCCGAAACAAGCTAGTGTTTCACCGCGAACACGATACCTCTCACCTCAAACAAGGAAGACACCGGCGCGGCGCTACGCTGGAACACGGCAGGATTCCGCGTCACCGTAACGCCTTAGCTCGAACCACTGCCGGGAATCCATAATTCACCGTGCGAATCCGGTAGCCTGGCTGAAGCACCGTTTCCACGTACAAAAGACGCTCGGATTCCGGTGTACCAGTCGGCGAGCGACCGTGCCAGGAAAAACA
This sequence comes from Lasioglossum lativentre, assembly GCA_916610255.1. Classification (NCBI taxonomy): domain Eukaryota; kingdom Metazoa; phylum Arthropoda; class Insecta; order Hymenoptera; family Halictidae; genus Lasioglossum; species Lasioglossum lativentre. The sequence goes on along the minus strand of OU744355.1, from coordinate 32,121,903 downwards.
CATATTTGTTCGAAACGGAACGGCGCGGCGCCTGGAAGATCGTCGGAGGGGTTGAAGAGGTGGGGTGAGAAAAACCGGTCGTCGTCGGTTCGCCGAGGAATTTCGCTCCTCCGACGCGCGGCGTGGCGTCCCTCTCTCATCTACTTTAAAGTCATTCCATTCCTTTATTATTCCCGCGAAACAGCATTCCCGTCGGAGTTTCGCGGGTTCGCGCGACTACCTAGGGAAGAAAGAGGGCCCTCCCGTCGGGAAACGACGCGGAGAAAGTGTATGGGAGGCCGGGGGTGGTTGACCGGCTAGGAGAGAAGAGAGAATGGTCGCTTCTTCGGGGAAGAGAAATGGAAATATGAGACAGAGGTTCGGGAGTCGTCAGAGACGAGCCAGAGACGAGCCAGAAACAGCCCCGTCCCGTCCCTCCCGTCCCGTTTCGTCCCGCGGCGGGGCAGTGACACGGAGAAAGGGAAAAAGTGTCGCGAAAGGGCGACGCCGAGGACGGAACGTAAACTTTATTCGGGACAATGCCGGCTGTCGGTGTACTATTCTATTATTTTCACTCAGCCGGACCGTCAGGCCTCGCTCGGTAGCCCCAGGCAACCCTCACCGCCTAGCTGCGACAGCAGACGCTTTTAATTTCGTTATTCCCTCGCCCACAACTACCGGCCTGCTGGCTTCTCCTACCGAAACCCTCGTCTTTTTACCGGGGGCCGCAATTTGTTCCTTTTTGCGGCTCGACGGCGCGGCGGCTGTTCCGCCGCGTCTCGAAGGCAATCGCGATCGACAAATCAGTTTAATCGGCGCGACGAATTACGAGCCGCCTTCTGCCGTAACCGTCGCGAGGAGGGTGGGATCGGCTCTTCTTCCCTAGAACCGGGGGGTGTCTTACAGGGGTGAATCGCGCCGGCTGACGATTTTCTTCGATATTTTGCTCGGTGTAAGGGATAGGGCGATACCGGGGGCTACATGGTTTTTCTAGCCCTCCTATTGCTAGCGATTCTTTAGTTTTATTGAATTGATGCTTAGCTGACTGCTGGGTCTTTATGAATTTGGGGTGCTTATCTTGTGATGCGTTGTTTCAAACTTTTTGTGGGTATTAAGTCTCAGACCACACACACACACACACACATGTAACTAAAATTGAAGACCTTGGTGTAACAATTGAGCAAGTTTATTTTTTAGTGACATTTCATTTCGTCGAAGAAAAACGTTCATATAAACATATGTCTTATGTGTCCTTTCAAAATTATAACCACTTTTGTGTTACAAAAATCCGTGACGGCGTATGTTCATAGATGTTTAAAAGGATCAGCATTGGTTTGTGTTTAAATATCGATTTGTATATGGTAGATATTTTTATTGTCGCTTAGAAAATATCCACAAGATATAAATCGATATATTCAAATACATATCTAATATACAGGGTAGATCGCACTACTTGATGACAGAGCTAGCTGAACAAAGCAAAATTTTCCTACAAAATTTTTTTCCATCTGCAAAAGGAAGATTTTTATATGAAATGAAAATTATTTGCGTTAATTGCGAAAAACATGGGATAAATAAAAATATGTACCTTCTCTTAATAATTTCAATAAGTCGAGAATAACATAACAGTATTAGTTAATATTTTAGATTATACCTCTTCCTCATTTCTGTCATAAATGCATAAACCATCGCCGTCTACTAATAAATTTATATCTGTAATGCAAATTGCAATGACGAAGTGATAATCTTTAAAGAGATAGATGTTTAAACATTGTTCATAAAATCTACCATCACGAACAAACCAATTTGCGCCTCTACGGAAAACAATTTTATTTTCAAGTCGCTGTAATTTTATTTATCAGGGAGGGGGAAGTGAACGAAACGGCGACGAAGTTGTACAAGGTTTAATTTGCACACTGTTGAATTCGACGCGGCGAGATTTATCGACTCGCATAATCGTGTCTACGAAGGGAGAGCCGGCTGCCATTGAAGTCGCTTTAAATTCGCTAAGAGGACGAAGAATCAAAATCGTTTTCCCGTCAAATTCCCGACGATATTCGACGTTAAACCACTCGACTCCTCTGCCGAGCGTTGCTTAATCGCTCGAGGGTCTGGCGGCTGCCATGCCGGTGAAAAAGAAAGGGAGAACCGATATTTCGCGAAGAAACGTGGAAATCGGCGGAGGATACCGACGGCCTTCAGCCTCGGAATCGTTAAGAATAATATTTAAGGATTATTCCGTCTCGAGCGAGAAAAAAAAGTGGGTATTGTTTCGATCCATTAATATCGTTCAACCGGCAAATTGGATTACTGGGAATCCATTTAAATGGATGTCAGGCCTACGGCCAGCCGGTGTCTCCTCTCTTTCTGTGCCTTCGACAGACGGTGATAAAATGCTAAAACACCATCAAGTGGAAAACCTGGCACGCTAGACGTCACTAATTTATTAATTTTCCTGATATCATTCTGTTTCCAGAATAATTTGAAATTAATGTACACGATGAGCTTGGAAAAATCGCATGTAGTCGTAACCTAACAGAACTTATACCGGGTGGTTCATGAGAAACAGGCCACCCAAATAGCTTCGTTAGGATTAGAGATCGAAGAAAATGTTAGAGAGAAAAGTTGTACTGTTAAAGGGGGAAAATATGGTGATATAAAAAATGTTCAGATTGTAGTCGTTTTCAAGGTCTTTTGAAGGTCATCGATGATTTTTAAATGGTACCATATATTTATGACTTCACAGTGTTGTAGCTGATGTGAAAACGAGTTCAATGATGTGGTACGCTATGACCTTCAAATGACCTTGGACTCATAAATAGGTATAGTTTGACTACTCTGTTTGATCAACGAAAATTTAATTTCTTAAGCCATTAGGTCTCATAACACATATACCGTTAACGGAAGGTGATGTCTAAGCGTACACAAACAAGTTCATCAACAAACTTACGTTTTTAGAAGAAACATTGCTCATATTTTTAGAAGATATTCCTTTAGATATTCATCGAGTAATGTGGTACAACACGATGGCTGTCTCGCTCATTCTTCACGTACCGTCAGAGAATTTCTGAACAATAAATTTCCATATTGCTGGATAGGACGTAATGGACACATACTATGGTCAGCACGTTCACCCGATCTAACTCCTCTTGATTTTTTTTGTGGGTAATACTCAAAGATAATGTATATCGTGATCAACCGACTACACCAGACAACATGCAAGAAAGAATAATTAGATCTTGTAGATGAATTTCAATAGAAACAATTGAAAATGCAATTGATTGCCTTGCAAAACGTTCAAATGTTTGTATTACTGGTCAAGGTCATAATTTCGAACATTTACTTTAATTCAAATAAAATGATTACACATTTTGAAGTTATCATTGCCTTATCATAAATTTTCTAGTTCAAGGTCATTTGCATAGTGTACCACATCATTGAACTCGTCTTGACATCAGCTACAACACTGTGAAAATAAAAATATATGGTGCTACTTAAAAATCATCGATGACCTTCAAACACCTTGAAAACGACTACAATCGGAACATTTTTTTATATCGCCATATTTGACCCCTTTAACAGTACAACTTTTCTCTCCAACATTTTCTTCCATTTCTAGTCCTAATGGAACTATTTAGGTGGCCTGTTTCTCGTGAACCACACGGTCTACTGTAACATCGTATTAACATATTCAAGTATTGTATCCAAACTGTTCACGTATTGTATATGCTACATAAGCCTTATTTTATTTAAAGCAATAAATAAAAATTATTTAAATAAAAATAAATTTTTTAAAAAATACCACGTTTTTAAAACGGACTAAAAAGTATAAAATAATTTAAATAAAAATATGTTTAAAAAACGGACTAAAAAGTACAAAATAATTTTTCCTAACCACGTACAGGTTCTTAACCCCATTCCCCATACAGATAGTCCTGAAAATTTGTGATTGTGAATTTTTAATATCTATGAAAATACTTGTAAGATTTAAAACGAAAAACGTGGGGCGCAAGATAATAGTAAGGAGTGTAGAGAGTAGCTGCCGTTGAGAAAACACACACAACAGTTCATGTCATTTGTAATGCAATAAAATTGTTAGTGACTTAGATGAACAATTCATGTATCAATTATCTATGTATTGCATGCGCCCCACGTTTTTCGTTTTAAATCTTACAAGTATTTTCATAGATATTAAAAATTCACAATCACAAATTTTCAGGACTATCTGTATGGGGAATGGGGTTAAGAACCTGTACGTGGTTAGGAAAAATTATTTTGTACTTTTTAGTCCGTTTTTTAAACATATTTTTATTTAAATTATTTTATACTTTTTAGTCCGTTTTAAAAACGTGGTATTTTTTAAAAAATTTATTTTTATTTAAATAATTATTTTCAGCTTTTTAGTCTTGGGTGTGTGAAATTTTTCTATCGATTAAAAGGGTACACTTTCTCTTCGAAACCAAAAAATTTTCAATTATTATATGTCTTATGTTGTTCATTTCGGCGAGAAAACTCCTACATCGAAGTCCCAGACCACGGAAACCACTCGTTAAAAAGTTATGAGCATGTAAAGTTGAGTAATTTTATAGTAATTTTCATTGTTTCACTTCAGAAAGTGACAGATATGGGCGCCGCCATATTGGTGTATACCAATATTATTCAATAAAGGTTCGACGGAGAATCTCGGTGTAAGTAAGTACTGTCCATCCACCACAAGAAGTCCCTTGGTAGGAGTTTCACATCAAAGGGACAACAAACCGTCCGATTGGTCTGAACGGCAGGGGCTCGAGTCGCGTCACACGCATTATCGGTTCTAGCGAGCTATTGGCTACAGCGCTCACACACACTAATCGGATCGTGTGACGAAAAGAGTGAATAGACTCTTCCAAACCGAGTGAGATAATGCGAAGCGAGCGATCCAGTAGCGTAAGGACAGAATCCAAGAGGAACGTGACTTCACGCATATTCTGTATTAGGAACTTCTAACTCGTTGTCAGTTAAAATTTTAAATTAATGCTACAGATCAGAACAAATGAGAAATATTTTCGAACTACAGCTTTCAATTTTGTCCAATATGTATACATATGTTCCCTAGTACCAAAATTATTAATTTCTTGAAAATGAATAAGTAACGATCATTCGTTTAACACATTTCTATCATACGGAAGAGTAAAAATAGATAGATTGTAGCTGTTCTGCAGATTCATCCTATCTTTAATGGTAATTAAAGTTTAATTTTCGCGGTAGATACAGATACAAAAACCGTTCCAATACTGATCAAACAGACTTTAGCAATTTCGACCAATTTATAACATTTGTAGTAGTTATATGAATTTTATCTAATTTTTGTTGTAACTTATTGAAAGACGCGTCAATCGTGAATTATGTGTTACATTAAATATAAATATAACGTTAAATGTAATTTAAATGAATTATTGCATTTTTTAAGTACATTTTGAAGTCCACTTAAACGTTAAACATCGACGATAGGTCAGGAAACTTGTATCTCGAAAATAAACAAGTCCTACTACTGTGTAGCGTGTGACGTCAGGATCTTGGAGGTCGTGAATACGGGAGTGGAAATAGTGGGGAGGGGTGGAGCAAGCGAGAGATCCCCCCGGACCCCTCAGCCGTCTCGAGGGACTTCTTGTGGTGGACGGACAGTAACTGTTCTTTCGCTTGGTAAACAAATAATACGTACTAGTAGTGACTTTGTAAACACCGCACGGAGCTCGAACGCACACTGACGCACACTGAGCTCCTTCGGTGCGAAACGGGTCAGTGGAGTGGGGATGAGTCAGAGTGGGAACACGTAGTAGAGTGGGGACGTACAGATAGTGCGATGGGGTATAACGGTTAGATTTATTAATAATTATTTATATATCCTAAACGCATAGGCTTTTTAAAAAATTTTTTTTTAAATATTGCATTGTCATCCAGTTCTGAGCTATGTTTAAAATTTCAAGTCCCTAGCTCATCGGGAAGTTAGTTTAAAATCAATTGCAAGATTTGTACCGAACAGACAGACAGACAGACAGACAGACAGACAGACAGACGTACAGACAGACAAGAAACCGAGCTAATAAAAACGTGGTAATAATAATAATTGAAAATTCCCGATCTTAAAACTTTTCGAAATTAATTTTAATAGGAAACATCTGAGAGCGAGATAATTAACTTTAGCTAAACCTCGCATACTTTCCAGGGTGAAACTTCATCCAGTTTCTTTTTTTAGATACCGTAAAACGTTTCTGTAAAGTGTAAATCTCTGCGGCGCGTATGATGATGAATATTACACAAATAATTATTTAAAATAAGCTGGAACGAGTTCCGCAAACGCGCGCTTTCGGCTACAGACAGAGCATAGAAAAAGATTGTAATAATGTTTTAATAGAATGTGTACTTGACGTCTGCCGGAGAGAAGCCTTTTATAGGTAGCGCGGGTTTCCGTTTAATTCCAGTAACTGTAAATTATTCCTGAAAAATACGAATCTCCATAAACGTCCGCGGTTTAATTATGCTCGTAATGTAGCCAACCGGTAGACACGCGGCTGAAATTTTCTGTGCCTCAAGGATCCGACATCGCTATTAACGACGCGCGATCGTTTCAACGAGGGAATTTATTCACGCGAGTTGATGTGCTTAAAACGATCGAGGGCGCGGTTAATGTTTGCACGAAAATAAACTCTCAGAGTCGGCTAAACGACCCTCCGCGACGTGCAATTTGCCTAACGTCATTTCGGCGACGCGTGACGAAGGACATCGCGACAGCGGCGGCGGCGGCGGCGGCGGCGGAACGGACTTAATAAACGAGATACAGACAGGAGCGAGAGACACGGGTCACGGGAACAACAACAATTATCCGAGTTAAATAAATTTCCACGGTGCTCGGGGAACAAAGAGAACGCTCGGGATAGTTTCCTTCGTTCCGTCGTTTTATCAGAATATGGCCGGGTGCCCGCGACAGAAGAAACACCGCGCCGCGTCGTCATCGTGTGTTTTGCTCTCGAAAAAGGAACGCGGGGTCTTCTCAGAAGTAAGCGACCGAAGAAATCGACGGATGGGCTCTGAGCGAACAAAGGATCCTGACGCCACTTTGCGAGCCGTTCGAGCGAGCTGTTGTCATCAAGCGAGGAAGCTTGTTCCGCAAGCTTTTGATGAACTCACCCGAACTATGAGGAACATAGTGAAATTAATTTCGGCGAATTTACACGCGTGACACCGAAGAGATTTGAATTGCTTTAAAGTTTATCTTACGCGGAAGTTCATCTATCAATAACAAGTTTGGACTCGTTTTAATCAGAAAAATGTCCCCAATATGTTGGTAAATGTTTCATAATTGTTAAGGATGGAAGGAAAAGGAAAATGCTTGCTAGATATGTATATTGATTACATTATTCTCAAACTATGAACACATTTTAAATTTGCTAAAAGTGGTATTACAAATTCAAAAATTAAAAATTAATTATATATCTGTGACATAAAAATTGACGATTGGAAACCAAAATTGTGAGAAGACATTAAAAGAATTTAAGAATATTGCTATCGTATTTCCACCTAGTAAAAATTATTGAAAGAAGATTTTTATTTAATTTATATTTCTTACGAGTGTCTAAGGAAAATGTTTATTTCGCATAAAGAACCGCAGTCTATTTATCACATTAGGTTCTGAAATTAAACTGTTGCACACCAATGTTCAATTGTTACTATCTGGTACCTCTGATCAGATCTTCATCAATAAAAATTACTTACGCGAAACGGTAATTGTAAATTGTGTTCAATACTCTGGGGAAAGAGAATTCCATATCTTATTTTAATTTCGAAACAATAAACGATGGTATGTAAATGGACTGGCCATGCCGGTAACAGAAAGCACAGGTAATAATTAAGCGGGGGCAGAGTTTAATTTACGAACATTTCGTTGAATAACTAATTACGATTTAATTGCCTGTTACGGTTTTTCCATCGGTCCAGAAGGAAGAAGACGCTCGATAGACGGAAGCCGTAAAATAAAATACCCAAATCCCGTAATTAAATGTTAATTTGCTAAGCGATCACGAGCCGCTTCTTCGTTCATTTGCGCGGAGCACGGCTGTCCTCAATTTATCAATTAACAGCCATCGTTCTAGACCGTACTGCGAACAGTCACGGGCGAAATCGATCTCTCGCGACAGTCGCCCTCGCAAATGAAAATAGGTTTCCTTCTTTTCGGTTCTGTAATCTGAATCGGAAAGCACCGCGCCAGTGTCCGTTTAACGATCCGAATGACAAAGGAACCGCGCCTCAAAGAGATACTTAAAATCAGTCGGACTATTCGATAGTTCTTATTGTTGGACAAAGCTTTCGGGAGGGTTGTCAAAAATAATGGAACCCTCCAGCGTGGTCGCCGATTACTTACATGTCAGTCGCGTGGTCGGAATTGTTGGAGCTCGCAAAGACGATTCACATTGCTTTTTACAAATGTAATTACTGATCTACGAGTACCTTTGTAGACAAGATCGTACAAGTTAATGAACCTATTAATGAGAACCGTAGCCGTTACCAATATTTTGATGAAGATTAATCCTTTTCAATGATAACGAATCTCGCGTAAGAATTAGGGATGTGCGGGTACTCGAAATTATGGGTACGCTAACATATTATATTTATGTGGCAGACGAACTGTTGGGATCCCGCCCAAACCCAAAAAAAATTCCCGACCCCAACCCAACCTGTACTTTCGGGTACCTACACATCCTCAGTAAAAATATATGGAATAGAACAAAGTGCAATTACCGTTAGAGTTCACTCAAATTTCCCACTTTATTTTCAACTTACAAGAAACAGAAATTTTTGCTTAATAATCTTAATAAATTAAGGATATCAGTGTTCTTAATCTATTTCAATCCATCTACTGCTTTAAACTGCACGTACTCGTTTTCATCGTAACTGCGTAAAATGAATTCAATTAAATTTTACGAAATTTGAATGTATTGTCATGAGATGATGGGCATTTGAACGAAGCGGAATATAGAATTATAACGGTTTAAATATTTTTTGATAGAATTATGTTGAAAAGCTCATTGTTCGGCCGGTCACAAAGAGGAGATCGACGATACTCATTAGCTGCAGTGAATGCTGTAGGAGCAGAGGTGGTCTCCGCGATAATAATAATTTTAATAGTTTCTTGTAATTTCATCCCGGATGAAAAGGAATCGAGACCGTCCGCGACGTAATACAACAATGCGATATTGCCACTAAGAAATAATACGTACATCCGCCGTTGAAATAGCTCCTCGTATCGAGAGGGAACTGTCGAACGGAATCATAAGCCCGGAGTTCTTTCATCGCTGCCAGGGATGAAAACCAGATATCATACGAATCTCTCTCTCTCCACCTCTTCTCGCGATGAAAAAGGCTACTTCGAAGTGTTCACCGACCGAAAATAATTGAATCCCCGCTACTTATTGGTTACTCTCGACTCTTTTGTGGGAACGTGCTTCCACCTCTAGCCTTCCCACCCCCACCGTTCATCCTCTCCTAGCATAAGATTCTCTCGGAAGCCGGTCAAACACTCGAACGAGTATAACGCATGAACGTCGAGTACCGTGGCATGAAAGCGACCAAGAAGACGTCTTCACTGTTAAACGAACCAAAATCATTCTTTTAGCGGCCCCGAACCGCAACGATGATTCGATTGCGCGATAGAGACGTCAATCCTTTGAACTTGAGTCGCGACTTTCCATTGTGCAAAACGCTTTTGGCACTCAACAGCTGAATTATCGATATACTTATCTGTTCGACCGTTGAGAGATAAGAATTTTAATCATAGATCTATGGAAATTAATTTAATTAAAAACCACTTGAGATTGATCAACTGTTTTGTTACACAAGATGTCCCATTACGTTATATTATAATGGTATTTTCAATTCTATACTTCATATTACGTTATAGTGAACTATATGTTACATTAAATTATATGGTTTTTTCTATGCTATATTAAATATTACGTTATATTATATGTTATATATTATGTACGTATTATATATTATAAAATAAAAAGTTTCACAATAATTTCTTGATAAAATTAATTCCTATTCGATTTCTGTGTATTTAAATCACTGAAGAAGATGAGATTCGACATGATATTCACAGTTTGAGAACTCTCGTATAATGGGAATTTTGTATTAAAATTTTAGAGGAAGAGAACAATGCCGAACGTGGAAAAAGAGGAGGACCCTACGCTCGTGGAAGATACTAAACATTTTCGTCGCCCATACGATCGGGAACGAAGAATTATTTAGTGTCTTTAACTCTCTCCAAAACCGAGCATAATAGAATCTATAATGGCGCATCTTGGCGTCCCTTTGGACGGTTCGTGAATCTTTTAAAGCGACTGATTGCTTTTACATTTCACCCTCGCACGCTCACCCTCCCCGCTCGGATAAATACTTCGTCGTAAGCGGTAGCTGACACTTGCCCCTTTTTTCCCGGGAGGGAAATGTCGCGAGGAAATCGGAGAAAATTCAGACCTTCGATAGCTTCGAAAAAGGAGAAAAGTGTTTCTCTACGAAATCTCTCACTTAGCGTCGAGACACGAACACCGTTCATCCCCCCTTTCGATTTCCCGAAAAAGAAGTAGTCGAACGCACGAATCAAAAATATATTGTATACCAGTAACTAACTATTTTTTATCGAATTTAATCATTGTTTCAAAAAACGTTCGCTACCATTTCGGTGGTAACAAGATATTATAATTTAGAATTTACAATAATTTACAATTATGTACGTCTGCAGATGTTGCAATTTAACATTCATTCGTTTCATATTCTCAAAAATATTTTGATCACCACCATTGCAAAGAAATTCAAGTTTGCAGAACCATATGAAATTGTCGAGAGAAAATTATCGATCATTCGCATCAAAATTAATTTCAACAGAGTTATGTTACAGTTGAAATCAGCATGGTCCATCGCTTTTCACTACTAGAAGTGTAATTAGAAAACTATGTATTCCGGAAGAAGTTCTTCAGGAGAAGATCCCTATCGGAGATCAAAAACTCTTGAGATCATGAGAAAGGTATCGCAGATAATTTCAAGAGATTCCTCCGAAGTTTCTTACTCCTTGATTAGAATGACTTCTACTTTTCCATGACTGTTCCCTTGTTTCCATTCTTGCCCTTTCGGCTTCGACTACGAGCACAGAACAAATACTTTCGCAGTGGCAGCAGTCAATACTTCACTCTCTTTCTGGTAGACTGTTACCGGAAGAAGATCGCTTTTAATTATGTTTACCATGCTCTGTGGATTCTATGAGAATGGAAGACAAATATACAGACTGAAAATGATCGCATTAATTATTTATTCAATCCTTTTCGCAGATTTACTGGAGAACGTACAGCTAATATTCCAGTCGCAATGTATTTAATAATAATATACTCAGAGCTTATCGATTAACGCTTTAAAGGGCGATCGAAATATTAGAACGAAGGTTTTTATATATTATATAAATACAAATCGACCAATATAATTAATTGTTAGTCCTACATAATTTCCGTATTTATTAAATATGAAAGTATCCTTCAGTATAGTTTATTTTTAAAGATGTGTAATTTTAAAGGAGTATATTGTTAATATAGGTGTATCTGCTGTCTCTTTTTTAAAATAAATAATAATATCGCTTACATTGCATTAAACAGGTCAAAGAATATTTATAACAAAAAACTTAAGAACTTAGAGAGTGGTAAAGTAAACAAACAGAATAATGAAAAAGGAAATTAAATACATAAATTGATTGGTGAACGGAGGGAACGAAATAATATAATGAAATTGTCATCGAGTGCAGAAAATAGTGTCACCAATTTTCCACTTTCAATCTATTTTCCACATTTCTCTCCGAAATTGGAAGACGTGTTCTGACCGAACTAATTTCGCCGGATAGTGGTTCGTTCACGCAACGCCATTAAAGTCTAACTCTAACACAACGGCACGGGAATTTGCTTCAATTCCGGTTAATCGCGAATACCTTACATATTCGTATCCACATACATCATCTGAAGCGCATACCGGGTGTGCTAATGGAATCATTACCGAAACCGAGTGCACGCACGCACCTACGTAGATCGATCACTTCCGACTAATCGAAGTTGCCCGGTCTAGCGGGCCATTGTAATTAAGTCCTCGAGAACTGCCGGCCGCTATCATCATCGTTCAAACCGACGATCGAAAAAATCTGCTTCCACCGCAGCTAGATCATCACTTCACATTCTTCAATTCGTAACACTAATGAATTTTCAACAATCAATTCATTCGAGTCTATTCGATTGCATAAACAACACATTTTTCAGTATCATTAATTTTTTTCTACCATCGCAGGCGAAATCGACGAGAGAAACGCTGCAATGCAAAGTGAAACCGGCAGCGTCGCGACGCGTCATGGGCGTCCACACCCCCGCCCCAAAGTCGTCGCACGAGAGGAACGCGCGGAACCCGACGTGGATCTACTAAACTGAACCGTTTGTTGTTCCAGGAACACCGCCGACTCGTAATTCGACACTCGCCGATATTTTCCTGGAGTCGAGTGGAAATCGATCGCGGGGGGGTTGCGGCGGCCATCGAAGGGGTGGTGGTAGTGGAGGGTGACGAGTGGATTCGATTGAAATTGCAGACCAGAAGCAGCCGGAACGCGGACGGGGGCCCAAAGGCAGCGGTGCGCGATGGGAAAATTGAGCGTTTTACCTGTGCGGATTCCATAATTAAAATCAGTTGGTGCGGCCATCATTGTCTCTGACGCCGCGCCGGTTCTCTGTCCACAGGCAGCCCGTGGCCGCGTACCGCACGCGTTTTGCGCAATTTAACGAGAAAACTTTCCAAATTACATTCTACGGCTGCCCCCTCTCATCCCCTTCTAACCATCGTTCGCTTCTTTTTTTCTTCGTCCGCCTTTGCCGCGGTTATCTGCTCCCCTTTCCTTATTTCACCTCTTGTTTCTCTCACTTCGAGCTACCAGAGATCCAGCCCGGGAGATCCAACCCCGGCTGCTTATGATAAAACTCATTTGTTCGCGGCGCGAGGGTGTAATAAGGGAAATCCCGACGAGAACAGCCGGATAAGTGTTTCCCATAGTTTCCGAGGAAGAATCCTTTCTTCCGGGGATGGGGTAGCAGGAAATTGCTCGTGAGCCCGACTGATTACTCATGATCACTCGTCGAACCCCCTGCTTCGATCTTCTGTCGGAGCATCGGGTTTCGTATACAGAATGTGAATTTTTAGGCAAAATAAAAAAAGTACTTCAACACTGAGTTTTTGATTCTCGTGAAATTGTTATTTAACTTTTAGTGTGAAATATCGATCGTAACTGTATAACAATTTAAACGAAAATGATTTCGGCGCTGGGTTCGATCAAAAAATACACTGAGATAACCTATTTGCAAAAAATTATATAGATTTACGTTTCGATCTACATCGAGATCATCCTCAGAATCGAGTGAATGCGTCTGCGGAAAAACAAGTTTATGAATGAAAAACGAAATTTGATATTGAAAAATGGTTGAAACAGAATAAATAAGTCGTACTAACTGGCTATGTAATTAGAATTGAATACCTAGAATGTACTTGAACTGCGAGTGTACCGTATGAAGGTTACCGGTAGACTGAAGTAAAACCGTAAACACGGCAAGGCTCGATGTAGATCTCGATGTAGATCGAAACGTAAATCGATATAATTTTTTGCAAATAGGCTATCTCAGTGTATTTTTTGATCGAACCCAGCGCCGAAATCATTTTCGTTTAAATTGTTATTTAACTTGTTGCAATTTCGTAAAAAATAATCGCACAGCAACCAACCTGCACTCATTTTAAAGCTTAAAGACTCTACTGTCACAAGCAATTATTCTTTTACTTTTAAGAAATTGTTGCATAATGAGGCAAGTGGAAAACTGAAGACCCATTTTTCCTCAAAAATGCTAGAAATAGAAACCTTTGTAAAAACGTAAAAAACATTTTTTCGTTAATAATTCTTCCGTGCATATGGAGCTTTGAACGAACCTTTAAAAATGGAAGCAGGATTTTTTTTCACTGTTTTATGGGTAAAAAATGAGGAACAAGTTTGGTCGTATACTTTTCATTCGAACCTCGATAAAATGACTAAAAAAATCGTACGTCGAGTTTTTTTGCGACGTTGTAAAGAGGAGGCTTCAATCTCCAAATCTAGGGTAGATTCATTCACGAAAAAAATTTTTCAACGTTTCCAGAGTCACTTCAATGGGTTGCATTTTCGAGAGAAAACATGTCTTCAGTTTTGTAGCGATATTTGTTGCAACGTGAGATCTACCGAAGGTTTTCGCTGCTCTTATGGACCCGCAGTTTTGATAGGGCAAACGGCACTTCGATCAGAAAATATTATCACTCGACGTGGACTGTTTGCTGTTCTTTTCTATTGATTTTCAAAATACACTTGACCGGAGATAATATTATTTTATAGGATCGGAGAGTGGCGTGATTTTTTTCCAGAAAAAAAATGTTCAATTCCTCCCGACGTTCCGTCGTAATAAAATATAAATTTATCGCGGAGATAGAAGGCAAACGCGCATCTACGCCGGACTCGTCTTCCAATTTTGCCTGCGCCTGTCTGGGATTTCTTGTAACATGCAAATGTGCTGGAAATGGAGATTCGGATTCGGGAAATGTAGCAGTTCTAGCTTGAACGTGACGCGTATCTGGCGAATTTCGAACATGGAATTTTTTTTTTGGTTTTATACGAAAGCTGAATCGAAAATTTATCGAAATTTCCCCGGTCTCTTATTGCGAATTTTAGGAGTATGTATGCGTATTCTTCGATCCAACAGTTTCCATTTAATTTCTTCCGTTGCTCTGTCCGAGACATTATATTGCTATTAACTTTCTATTTTATAATCGTGTATCGTTATCGTTATCATTCGACTGCGGATTTTATGCATTTATGACAAAAACGTGTAATTTGAAATATAATAAAAACATTGGACAAATTTTTAAGTACTCCGCGCACGAATCATAAGGGCGCAAAGATAGAAAGTGCGAAATAAAAACTTGTAAAAACATTTGAAAAAGCAAATAAAAATAAATAAGTTGTTACCAAGTAAGGTTTTAAATCGAAATAATTACATCAAATTAAACGCGAGACCTCTTCCAAAAGACAAAGGGACGCTCTACTTACCCCAGGGTACTCAATCTGAATCTACGCCACTGTAAATTGTTTATATACTCAACTATATAGTGCGAATATTATTAAGAGTCACTGTACATAGAAGCAGCGTCGAGGCCTCTATTCAGCTCGATAAAAATGTGAACACGATCGTGCACTGATCATGAGCGTTCGCAATAAATTCATGAAGATCCGCAGATCATCATTAATGACGGCCGAAGGACGAGCTATCGCCGCGCTGCGCCGCGCTGCGCAGCGCCGCGCCGGGTGGCTCCATTTACCGCGTCAGGCGATCGGATCTCGTCTCGATGAGGTCAAAAGAACGAACGAACCCATTTATCGTAACGGCCGGTCCGCCGATCAAAGTGCGAAACCATTTAGTACACGGGGCGAATCCGAAGTAACAGCGGGGTCGCCGCACCCCAAATAAATGACCAGCCTACATTTTTTTTCCCCCGATGCGATGTGTGCACACGGGAGCTCGGCTAGAATCGTGTACAACGCGTTAAAACGCCGAGTCGGAAAATCGTGGCGTGTACCGAAACCTAGGCTGAACGAGACGAACGAGAAAGAGCGAGGCAAAGGACGATGGTATGGGGATGGTATGGGAGCCTGTGGCACGCGAGGGTCGGAGGATCGAGAGGTGCGCGCCCGGGCAAGATAGAAAAGTCGGTTTCGCTGTTTTACGGGCCGCAGTAATTACGGTTTCGGTATTTCCCGGTGTTAACAGTTGTATCTGGACCTGACATCTACCTGACTCTCTCCTCTCCTCGCTCCCCGTCCTCTTGTGGCCAGGCCTCGTAGACCCGACGCAATTTTCCAATCTGGGAATAACGCCCGCGAGAGGAGACCTTGTTTTGCATTGTCTTCGCTCCTCTTCCTTTCGTTTCGATGAACACAGCCTACTCAGATTCGGGAACACGATAACTTTGTCCCCAGCGACCGCGACAGTGCCAATGACATACCTTGCTCATTACCATCACGAGGTAGAAGTACAATGTGGGGCAACGACAGTTCTCTAAAATATTACAATTTATGAAACAACACCATCAATTCGACGGTAATTATATACTTTAGTGACTCCTCACTGACTTTGGTGACCTTGAAATATGTTGTCAAGGTCATTCGGAACAACTTCAGTGTATCATGATGTAACAACTGGAATCAAGATCAATCTAACGACAAAGTTAAATTTAGATACTTATTTATAGGTTTATTCAATAAAAATAGTAATAGAACAAAATGAATAATGAATCTATGAATAAATTATCTTAATTTACGCTACGAACTTCCGTTACAACCCAATATATAATCCTTCAACTAATTTGGTGACTGCCAAAAAGTATCATACGTGTTACTTTTGTAAACAGCAATCAAACTATCATTTTTGTGACGTCTTCTATACGTATGTGTATGTAGAGGCAAAATTTGTATTCTGTGAAAGCGATATACTGAAATTTTTGTTTATCTGAATGAATGAATGTAGATAAAAATAAGATATATTTATTTGATTCGAAGGTTCGTCAATTTTTCATACGACATGCATATTTTCACTTGATTGGAATTTCTGTCCATTATCCCATAAAGATCAGAATTTCTGAGGCAGAATGACACTACCTTTTTACCAGCGCGATACATCTAATCTTCTTCCGGGCTCGTGGAGATTTTGCATATTTATGTCAAAGATGGCGAACCCTTCGAAGAAGGTTCTTTCACCCCTTTGAATGTTAAAGTGCTATGACTCGCAACGAGTGAGTCGTTAGAACGCTAACTGCCACTGGACCTACACGCCGCTTTTGTACGACGGTATTTCAGACTTTTAGCAGCAAGCGTTCCTACTCGCTACGATAATGGCAATATAAGTGCGAAAAAGGATTTTACCTGTTCTACGTATCTAATGTATCGTCCCCGGCGTGCGTTTTGGTAAATGCATAATGTTCCCGGACAGTAAAACGTGTTAATCTACATAATTTCCATTAACAATTTCATATTGCTAAATAACAAGGTAGCTATAAAGAATTCACCATTCATGTCGATTAAATACATCAAATAATCGAAAACTTTTAAACCAATATTATACATTTATGACAAAAATGAATAAGTGTAATTCAAAACAGTGAAAAGATGAAAAGTGTTCAACAATGTCGACTATTTTTAACATATAAAAATTATTAATGAGCAAAATCGATTTTTACTCATCTCCTACAAGATTGCAATTGATGTATAAAAATTTTATTTTGCATAAAGATCCGTAGTCTATGTATCATTAAAGGGCGAGATACTTAACGCGGTATTGTGGGTCAACATTGTTCATCAATTTTTTCGATTAGCTACATAAAATAATGAAAAACTTTAAAACCAATATCTGACTATCTCGACTATCTTCAAGTATATATCTTACCAATTATGATAATAATAATAATAATGATATTCTATCCACATAATTTATTAAAAATCCAAACCTGGAAAGTTATTTTAGTTCTTTTTTAATACCTCCAATGATTTATACATATAACCTTAAATTATTTATGTATAAAAAAAGTTAGGCAACCAGCCCCGGTCTCCCCTACTAGAAAATTGCCGGCAGGTAAAGTGTTAATTTGTTAAAGTCTGATATCATTAATATTGATTAATCGAGTTTCAGGTTAGCGTAAGTGGTCAGAGCATTGCGGAAAAAGTAACTAAAAGGAGTTGAAACGAAATATCTGCGCCGTCGTGTTCCATCTGGCAAGAAGCCTCGTCCCGAGGACATCTTCGAGTCCCGCGGGATCGAGCAGCGTCAAAGGGTCTTGAGAGAAGTGTACCGGTCGCGTTCAAAGAATTTAATTAGCTCGTTAAACGGATCTCGTATGCGTGTACGCGCGGAAATCCGATCAGGAGCGGAAAATACCTCATAATGAATAGCGTTCGTCGCGAATAGACCGGCTAACGGATCGACGGATGATCCAAGTTCGAAGAGGTTCGAGGACGAACGACCGAAGGGCCCTCAAAGTAGCTCAACGACTCGTTATAAATTGTCGTCGACTGCTCCACCTTGGATTCCACAGAAACGCGACGTAATGGCGCGGAGGAGAGAGACTCGAGAGGCTGAAGGTGGGCAGGGGAGGGGCGTCCTCTATCTTGAAGTTCCTTCCGACTAGTAAAGGAAGGAACGGAACGAATTAATTCCGTAAGGACGAAAACTCGAGGACAAAGACGGGATGCAGGATTCAAAGGACGCAATTGGATTCGGGGGACCCACGCGAGCAGGGGACGCTTGCACAGGGGCTATCTTTGCTACTTGCTGCTGATACACTGGCTAGCATCCCCCTTTTCTTGCCCGCCTTTCGCCGCTTCATCGTCGCCTGAACGCGGCGACAAACTTTGGAAAAATAGTGGCCGAGTCAATACCGCTTGTTTTCGTCGCAAACAAATTTCTTTCCCCGTTCCCTGTAATCCTCTGTTCACGGAAAACTCGCTTCTGCTGTCAACTTAAATGTCCTCAGTTCCCACCGTTGTCTCTATTATGCTGTTGAAGCGGTGAATTCGAAAATGAGGATTAAAGCAACAACAACCTTCATAGAAATTTATTTATTTTATCCGACTGAGTAGCATTCGGTACACGTTTATAAATGCTGACTTGTTGCAGTAACAGTACTTCTTTAATGGAATAAACTCGTTGACCCTCGTACGTTCTTCAGGATGAAAAGTCACCCATTTACATTCTTTACATACTGTAAAATAATATCTTTCTGTCTGTGTTGTAAGATGTATCTCTTTAAAATGTGACGTATTAATGAAATATAATTTGTTCATTTAAGTAGAAAGCAAAAATGGGTGAAATAACTATTAAAATTACGAAACAATCGCCAATAGATAATGTATAATACAAATTGTATTAGCAACATTTCAACTATGTTGAACGTCGAGAAAATAAATAAAGCCATTAGCATCAGCAACTATTAATATAACTAAATAGATTTTTCTCTTAAATGATGTAGATCAGTTTTACACGTTCTAATATAAATTCCTTCTATTATCCTATTAGATATTACATAATAATTTCTGAATGATCAAATAAAATCGATTTAGATTTGTTATATAATCTTTAAATTACCGTGTACATATTTATGAAATATTGTATGAATTTATAATTTATGATAAAGGTGCAACGTTCGTTCTTACGCAGAATAATCTACTGAAATGCGTCTGTGTTGCCACTTACAGTCAGCGATGCAGCAGGTAAATGCAGTTTACGATCCTTAATCGCACAGCGAGCGAAGCTGTGTGTTCTCCGTTCACGTTGTGAATTGTAAACAATGTTATCGAATGATCTTATCAGACGTGCCCGTTAAACTGATGTTTTGCGCCGATACGCAATCCTCTATTCTATGTATAAGCCATAACCGTTCTCGAATCGCGTCTCGAAAAGGCAACTGATTTCAGCGCCACTGTGCAGCAACGATCGCAGCATAAATATGACTTTTGTCTGCCGCAATCTCTGGCATATCTGCGCGCGTAAAACAAACTTCAAGAATCTAATGAATAGAAATGAAAACGGACCGAGAAACACCCGTCTCTCGGCCGATGATTCGTATCTGAATTTATGAAGCACGCCAATCGATTTCTTCTCTCATTCGAGGCCGAATGCGAAGAAGTCGAGCGATTTGTAGATCCCTTTTTACGAGCCCCGGAGGAAGGGATCGATGGCTGCATAAATTGCCCCCGACAAAATGCTCTCTAATTAATGCTCCTAGCAGGAATACCGTCCGCCGCAAGAAGTGTCTGTTGATTTCCCTGACTGCGATCCGAAGGAAAAAGGAGAGAACCGAACTCGCGATCGACCGGGACGAAAAAAGAGTCACGGTACGAAGAACTTAATTGGATCTGCGGGCCGACGCACGGTGTGTAGCATTCTCGCAATCTAGCAGGACAAAACACGATTTTGATAATTATCCACGTGTACGAAATCGCATTAGACATCGATAGTAGAATGTCCATTTAGCCAGGAAATATAAAATTAATTGCAAAATATAATCTGTACTGCATTATGTTTTTTAAATTCCCATTAATTGCATTGTACCGTATCTAACAATGCTATTAATAAATTGTTATCTTCTACTATTGGAGATACATTTACAAATTCCTTTTGTCCATATTTCTGACGAATTATTCAACGATACGCGAAAATGCTAGCGAACCTGGACTTCCTATCTCATTTCTTCCCTTCCTCCCTGCACCCTGTCCTTTCGCGCGGCCGCGGAATTTCGGGAATTAGGATTAAGAGGTTGCGAAACAAGGTTGGAAACTGCGAAGTGGTTGCTCCACATTTTGCATAATTTATCGCAATCTCGCGGAATGCGTCTCCAGTACGAAGCCAAGTTGAGTAACCAGTGAGTGAGCAAGGCAAGATAGAGTGGCGGATTCTGCCGAATTCGTGGACAATAGTAGAAAAATTTACTTTAAAATTTGAAAAATGTATATAGCATACTTTATTTATAATCTAGCAGGGCATGCGGTATTGCAAACTACTATCAGTTGATAAACACGAAAATGTGGTAAAGAAGATGTACAGAATTCAACAAAATTAAAGTTGAAATATCCATTAAATTATTAATAGAATAATTAAATTAATAAATGTATGGATAGTATATTTGTATGTTAGCTGTTTAAAATTTTTTTTAAAATGATTTTGCGTCTCCTTTGCCATAAATTATTAGTAAGTATTAGTGAATTACTACGAGCCGTGGAAGAAATTGTAGAAAAGTGTGAGGTAATTCATTCGAGATGATTAAATTTTTTTATTCCCATTAATTTTATTAGAAGACAGCGGAACCCACGCAAACTTCATTCCCGAGAATTTAAGTATTGTACACGACAAGAGAATTTCAGGAATTACGATTTTATGAATTACGGAACGGGGTCACGAGCTGCCAAGTGCCTAACATGCGTTTTGCATAATTCATTGCGTTCTCGCAATGTCTGCGTTCGCCAGGTCGATTAACCTGGAGCGCAATTTAAGTCGGAATTGCATGCTTGATCTAATGTGCTGTGAATTACAATGTACAATTGCAACATTTCTAATAAAAAAGCTCATCACATTTTCTCACGTTTTTGTAAAATATTCATTTTAAAAGACAGAAGAATTCCTTCAGTTGAGTCAAAAATATAAATATTACAAATACTAAAAACATTTAGATTCCTAATCTCCATTATATTATTTTAATTTTTAACTGTTACATATTTATTCAAAATAATTCAATGCTATCTAATAGCATAGGTCAATATATTATTTTCAATTAAATTTTCGAATAATTTGAGCACATTTTATTCATAATAGTATTTCGGAATATTAAGGGATAATACATATAAAGAATCAAAAAGTAAAAAAATAACGAAGATGAAAATTGAAGAGGGGGACGAAATATTTAATATAATGTTTAATAAGAGTTAATGAGATTTCCCGTGGCTCCCCAAGGACAGAATTAGAAAGCTTTTTACCTCAGTTCCCGGCCACGATTAAAGGCTGAAACGTTGAAAAAGTCGCAAACTTCGGAAAAGCCTTGGCAAAGGAAGCATTTAAGTTTCCTAAGGAGTTCGGGGCACGAGGATACCGCTGAAGGGAAAGGTAACACGATTAGGAATTAATTTTTCACGAGCCAATGAGAAAACTGACGAACTAAAAGATTTTTTCGCTCCAGGAGAACTTCTATATCCGAAGAAAATCGAAAATCTTCCGTGGTTGACTGATTGCGCATCGATTAATGAATGACGTAATAATAAACCTGTTGATCATAATAGTATTTCTTGATCGAAAAGCTTTGTAACATTTGCATTTTAAAATCGAAAGTTTTACATGCAACGATCTAATATATCGCTTTTCGATTCTGTCAAAAAGCAAATTGATTTTGAAGGCTGCGAAATGCGTTACATTTCTCTCACGGAATATCGTATTTTATCCTTTCCGTGGGGAACAGAGCAGCGCGTGTTGTCCTTGCAGATCGCGAAGCGATATAAACTTTCAGGAAGGGGAAATTCCATGGCGGAACGTATGTTTGCAGAAGCATGACGAGTGCAACGAGAATTTATTAGGTGTGTTTGCTGAGTAAATACGGGAGGAAAGGAAGCGTTTAAGGAAGATATTTACGGGGCGGCGTGCTAAGAAAGACAGAAAGCGTCGCCGTGGATTAGTTCCAGGACCTCGGAACACGGAAGCTCGCACTCCATTGTTACGAGAGAACGGAGGTGAGCGTCGCGCCGTCGAATTTACGAGTTAGAATAACTCGTTTCATATCTGGACAAACCTCTGCTACGTCTGGGAACGAAAAAATACAGATTTCGCGTGTCGTTCCTCTCCGAAACGGCTTCCATGCTTGGAATCCTCTTTCCTACCGGTTTTATTTTAATCCTGATTCCCCAGTTTACTACATTATACTTTTCCCGCGGACAAACTATTTTTATGACACAAACTTTGTCTTTAGCTTTCCTGGCTTCCTCCGGTATTCTTCTTTAAGGCACCCGTGGGCGTTATAAACAGCGAATAAGCATTTCCTCCCTGCTTGCTGCTTCTTTTTCTACCTTGCGGCTGGTCCCTTCTCGCAAAATGCTCCGTTCCCATTTGCTTCTTATGTATCAGTATTTTTTTTAACAAAGACTACCACTTATATTGTGGCTTTTCTTTACTTTATTGTAGTGATTTTAAGTCGCAATACTTTGCTATCAATGTCATGCATCTTGAAGAATGCGTAGTGATTAATAGACCGCGGGCGGATGTTTATGCAATTTTCAATTCTTGTAGATAAATTCTAAGAAAGTGGGACCAAATGAAATCCTATTTTATTGGTAATAGTATTAGTAGATCCAAAATAAATAAAATTCTGTCGAATTCGATGCTCCAGCATTATTTGAAAATTTTTATAAGCCATGAATGCATGAAGATCCGCAGTCTAGTGATTAATTATAATTTATAAATCAAATCCAATTTAGACCATGGTCTAAATTCAGCCCTTTCTCCTACATTGAAAAATGTTTAATCTACTGTTATTCAGATTGATTGTTTATTTGAAAATACACTAAAAATCGGAAAAAATCTGAAGGAGTATTGTAAAATATTCCTGCTCCGTAGGTCTATTGTAAATACCATCGTAACTATTTTCACACAATCGCAATTAAGAAAGTGTGCGCATACTTTTGAGCAGCGGTGTACGTATTTCCATCGCGATTCTCTCAAAACGAAGCATAATAATGAGCCCAACAGCGTTCAACACGGAGCTTGTTCCGCTTGAACCCGTCCGAAGCGTACAACCTTCAGTTATCCAATTATGCGAAGTGTACATTAAAAAACAATTCGACATCTAGTTAGCTAAAATTTACACGGCTACTCGCATTTCCGTTCGCAGAATCGCCGCAGAAACCCATTCGCAGTCTCCACTGACCTCCCGTGTACAGGTGGTCCCTTTTTATCCGTTCCTCCACCTGTTCCTCTTCAGCCAGACCGGAGCCCATTTCTCTCTTTGTTCCCGTGCGTACATTTCACAACGCCCCCGCGCTCTGCCCCCCACCCCCCGTCGATGTTCCTCCACGCTTCTCCCTTCGCTAATCCTATGCTCACACGGCCACCCTCCCCCCTTCGTCGTCGTTCACCCCCGTTCACTTTCTCCCCGTCAGTTCGCGATCGCTCGGGAACGCCATAGACATTCCCACCCCCTCCCGGCAGAGCCAGCCAGGTCCACCCCCGTCGTCAGGGTGCAAGCATCACCTCATGGTTCCACGTGTGCGCTTTCACCGTGACAAAGCCAGATTTAAGCTCCGCTTACGAGTCGGAGCTTTCCAGCTGGCTCGAATTCGCCAGGGTCCGTTCCCATTGCTCCATAACGATTTTCCTCTGCCTGATGTTCTGTTATCAGCCATAATAGACTGCGATTCGCGAGGCTGCGTCGCGTCGCGTCGCGTCGGCCGCCGAGGATTTAGAGTTAGAGAGACGAGCTATGCCAACCATCGTTCCTCGATCGATGGAAAAAAGAGCAGTATTCTCGGGTCTTCGGCAGACTAGTAATGCGCGGCTACATCGTCGAGCAGAATGCTCAACTGTTTCGCGAATATTCTATTTAATTGCGGTAATATTGTGACCGCTGCTACAGGACCATCATGAAGGTAAATCCCGAATTTTTCCTGGCAGTCCTATAAAGAAGATATGGCAAATACAAACAAAGCACTTATTGATAAGGTAATTCACTATACAATAAGTGGGCAAGTGAAAACATACAAAATTTAAAACGGTCAAAATATTTAAAACATTTGACTATATTCTTTTTAGCTTATTAAAATTGTGAAAGAGAGGGAAAAAGGTATTTCTATCTAGCTCCTGTTTCCGGAAATTCATATAGAACATTTTTATTTTACATGCAGATTTGCAGTCTAACTGCGAGTGTCTATAAATGTTATCAACTGTGCAGTGCGGTCATGATGTAAGGATCGTCTTTGTGCAAAGACAGAGGGACGTCGTATCCAGAACAATGGAGAACTTCAGGTAGAACTATCCGAGAATATCGTTAAAGCGAATGCAAGGCCAAGGTGTTGAGTCGCAATGGCGACGAATTTCTGTTACACTAACCCGGAACAAAAGAGGAAAGTTCCGAAGTTCAATAAATATTAGATTAACCCTTGGAAAGTTTCGAGGGCGGAGCGTGAACTGCCGGAAGGGAGGCAGAAACTTTCTTTCTCGGAGATGTACGTAAATATCTTTAAATAAAGACGGACGGGGAATTTCATTTTTGCGTTCCCTTCTGCAACGACGGCTTCGCCGCGCCTCGAGAAATCCTGTTTCATTCCGGGCGAAATAAATGGTGGAATCGAATGAAGAGATAAGACAGTCAGACTCAATTAACTCACGTGTTGGGATTTTAATCAGCGTTGATCCCGGGTTCCGTTATACCTTTCTGAGAGATGCACCTGTTTCCGAATTAATCACGGTCCAACTGATGAGAGAATCAATTTCAAACCGGAGCCCGTATCTTTCAGTTCATCTCGCGGCGGGGACGCTTTCAAGGCCAGTAGGTTAATTCGCGAAAATGATCGATCATCGTGGTCACGATGAAAGGAAAAGAAAAAAGGAGGACGTCGTGGCTTCCACTGTGGAACCATTCGACCGTGAAGTGGAGAAAATCGAATTACCTATAGTACGAGTCGCTGGACGTGACATTAACGTCTGTTATGCAGTAATGTTGCATAATCATTCTCTCCTCGTAGATTAGGTTCGATATTTATGATCGCATGAGAATGAGGCAGGATGAAAAATGCGTGGGTCGCGACCGGAATACAATTGACACTCTCACTTTATTATTGTTGGATGTATGTAATTATGTTGCATAGTTTCATTTATTCCTTAGAGGAATGTATCTTAATTTATTCCAAACGTTTCGCGTTGTTGTGTAGTCACGCAATGCTTGATTTGCCATTTAGCTCTTGCAATTAGACGGAGCAGTGAAATATAATTAACAGGTTACGAACGCAGATTATTAAACGTGTGTGTGTGAAGATCACGTAGATCTTGAATGATGAAAGTCAAATTACCTTAATGCACATTGTCCTCTTTTGTTAATATTTGTTGCATATTCTATCCGTAGACTTTTAAAAATTATTAAATAGGTAGATAATGTATTAATAAAAAGAATTGTATTTCTAAAAGTCCTGTGGTTTCTCACAACGAAAGGAACAATACAGGGTGTTTCCTACTTTTCCGGCAAGATTGTAGGAGCATGATCTACAAGTGAAAATATGAAAAAAATGTTATATGAAGATTGTTTATAAACGCTTTATTACAATATTATAGGAAAATATTGAATGCAGCCTGAATAGGTGTGGAACAGCAGATTTAAAGCGGAATAATACGGAAGGTCGATTGTGTTTACTTTGCCTGTACTTACGAGATATTTCTTATTATTCAGCTTTAAATCTGCTGTTCCGCACCTATTCAGGCTACATTCAATATTTGCCTATAATATTGTAATAAAGCGTTTATAAATAAATAAATAAACTTCATATAACATTTGTTTCGTATTTCCACTTGTAGATCATGCTCCTACAATCTTGCCGGAAAAGTAGGAAACACCCTGTACAAAATAGCTGTACCATAAAATTAAGAAAACATTGTGCTCACACGAGCAATGGCGAGCATGACGTGTATCCCGATCGACCGAGCCCCAAACAACAACAATCTCGGGTACACGCATGATTTCGTTTTCGGTGGTGAACGCAAAGCGTAGAAGAATAGTTGAAGAGCACGATTGAATGAGCAGCCGAGGGTACAGTCGAGATAACGCCTGTTTACGCATCCCGTGAAAAGAGACAGACGTGCTAATCCAACGGAACGAAGAAAAAAACCGATCGCGATCGATCGCAGCCGAGTCGGAAAGGTCGAAAAGAACGTAGAAAAAAAGAGGACGCACGGTGACAGGCGCGCGGGGAACACCGGCGCGGCGAGAAGGAATGAAATAGAAGCCATGACACCCCTCCAGTGTGCAATTCTGACGAGCTGGCAATTCGATCCTGAAACAGGACCCAAGAGACGGCATAAAGCTCACTCCAGGCTCGTTTGTTCTTTCTTTCTTCATTTTAACTCCCCCACCAACTTGCCCCCTCGCCTACCCCCGCCCCTGAATCATCCTTAACACTCCGCTATCGTTCGTCCGTCGCTATTTGTCTCGCGAGCGAATCCCCCTTTTTGTCTCCAACGCCCCCGCCCGGCCGCTCCTCTTAGAGATTCAATTTAATTCACTCACCATGAAGGGCCTTCAAATATGCTTTGCCGGCGTTGATCAGCTGCCTCGCTCCCGGATTGAACTTGTCCAGGATGTTCTGCAATCAGAGAAACAGACCGTTGTATATTTTTCCTCATTTTTTCGACATTCCCGATCATTCTTCTGTTTTTATACGGTTTCTTTTAGCAGAACTTGGGGAGAATCATTTGCATTTACAGCTCGATTCGGAGAACAATATCTTTTCATCTTGTTTGCCAGTTATGCTAATGACTCAGTTAATTTTGGATTTTTGTTTCACTTTTTAACCATTCAGTGTATTATTAGACTCCGGTTCTCTATGCAAAAAAAAATGTTTGTGCATCGATTGCAGGAGACAGGAGCTAAATATAAATCTATATTTTTCACTCAAAATTTTAGTCTAGTTCTAATCTTTTCACTGTTTTAAATTGCACCATTTTTGTCATAAATTCATAAAATCCGGAGTGTATCTCATCGGGGTAAATGTGCCTTTTTTCGGCCATTAAATTTGTAAGTGTCCGAGTCTTATATTTTACAAAAGAAAAGATTATATTGATACCGATTCTTGAATTAAATGTACGTATCGCTTTGTAATTTGTATCATCACTTGGAAGAAGATATCTTGGGCGAAATGAATGTTCGAAGAGATTCATTATTCATGTTACCATCAAGAAGTAATAAAGAAATAAAAGTAATTTATCACTTTAATCCACTACGAAACCGGTCTGCCCTCGGTTCTCGCACAACAGACGCATCAGATTAACTAAAACGATAAATTACGTGGCATGATGAATAAAGTTTCGAGTAAATTTGATTCGAGTGCCTGTATACAGCATTATAGCGATTTAAAAATATTTAATACAATAGAATCTACGTTGCTTTGGATGTAGACGCACCAGCTGCGTCTTCAGCAGACCTTGATCATTACTCACCCGTATTGGCAAGTGTTAACGAGTATGACTTAATCAGATTGCGTCATTACGACAATTTCGTTGCCTCGGCATGACGAGCGGTCAGCCTTCGATCATGGAATGCGGTCTACGTCGTTTGGAACCTAATGAGAGTGTGTCCCTATTTGCAGTTGCAATTTGTATTACTTCGTCTAGGTTACAACAGCGAGTGTTCAATAACTTCCAAGTCCGGTGGCATTAAATCTTTATAACATCGCCGATTCTGCAACAATAAATATCTGCAGGGGTATACGATCCGGAACAGCTAACTTAATCTCAGTCTCGAACTTCGAAACATCTGTACTCTAACTCGATCCAAATCCTAAGATTTGTAACTACTGAACAGCTAACCTAATTCGTATCAAGAAATTCGAAACTATCCAACTGGTAATGTAATACTGTGCAACGTCGTTTAACTAAATTAATAGGGTGCCAAGTGGAAAAATGCATCCTAAATGCAGTTTCAATTACGAGTATAGAGAAACCATGTGATAGGTAATACTGATATTGAAAGAAAAATCGTTTGTTCTTTCTTTCTTCATTTATAATACATAATTAATTTTCGTGAAAATAACAATCTAAATAGTAAAATTGAATAGTTGATGTTAAATGTCTCAACCATTATGAAGTTGAAGAATTATAAGTACGACACAAATCGTACTTTTTCATTTATAAAATTTGTATTTGTATACATATGAAATTTTGTAATATTTTTATCTGTCTCCTTATCGCTGTGAACCCTTTAACCCTTTAAGGACGAAGTCTGTTACGACATACTTTCATCCAATATCGCTTAGTTTCTACAATTTGAAAACAGATATGAAGAGGAAAAAGTCTAATTAATCAACATATTATAACATCTGGCACACTACATCAGAAAGAACCCGAGAGAAAGACAATACAGAGACACCAAGAGGCGATATTCCCAAAACCTCTCCCATCAACTGAAAACTCGATCCAACTGGAAACAATGCCGAATCCCCAATCTAGTGTGACCAAGCATCAGGCAGGTCTCTGGCAGGTCTCTGGCAGTTGGGACAAGTTGGTGCGCCGGAGATCACCGGACCCGTCCCCGACCATCAAAACTCGGAACAAGCGAGCCGAACGTCGCTGAAAAGTAAACCGAAACAATGTCACGGGAAACTTGCGGCCGGTTGATAGCAGACAGATAGTCGAATAAACAGGAATCCGGTGAATAACGAGAGAGAGTCGTTGCACGATGCGCGAGTCGGCCTGGCGCGGCTAGCTACTAAGAGAACGTGTATGAACGCCTCCGGCATTCCAGCTTTGAGGACGGACCTAGAAGCCGTCTTCCTGCCTCTATCTCTTCCTGCAACTTCCCGACCTCTTTGTCCTCCGTACGGCTTCGCTCCTTTCACTTCGGCGTTCAAGGCGACGCCTTTTAGCTGGCTACGGACTCCCGGAGACTGCCTGGTATCTCAGGACTCCGACGGG
This sequence comes from Lasioglossum lativentre, assembly GCA_916610255.1. Lineage (NCBI taxonomy): Eukaryota > Metazoa > Arthropoda > Insecta > Hymenoptera > Halictidae > Lasioglossum > Lasioglossum lativentre. Next base: position 32,092,603 of record OU744355.1, on the reverse strand, counting down.
AGCGTGTTTTGCAAGGGGGGGACAGTCAGGCTAGACAGACGGTGACGACGCGCGATTAACGCCAAAAACACCGAAATTCTAGCGGCGGCTAATAAGACCGTGGACAATTTGCCACGGTGCGGTGCCGCAACGGAGACACGATCCCCCGCGACATCCATCATCCGTTGTCGTTACAGTTCTTCCGCCAGATGGGAAACGGACGAACAGGCCCTGGTAGAATGTTAATAACGGGCTTCGCCAGTGAGTAATGATCCGTGCGGTCGAAAAGTGGAACGTCCGAAGCCAAGTACCAATGAGTTCCCGGAATTTTGGCGTTTCCGAGGACGGATTAGGTCGTCCGGAAAGTCTCCGTTTCTTGCACCGTGTCTTTGTTGTCCATCTTCCTGCGCAGTCAAGATTCGTGCGATTTGTTCTACCTTACGCAAGCGTTTGCGCCAACGCAACTGTCAATCAACGATTTTGATAAAACTTTGCACGTTTATAGTTTACCCAAAAATATTTGTACTTTTTATCGGATGAACAGATTTAGGACGGCAAATTATCGCTCAAAGACGGAAACATTGTAAGCTCGAAAAGTGACAGACATAGAAAAAAATTATACCAATTAGAATTATTTGGACTTTTATGGGGAATAGTATGGTGAAATCGGAATTTGAATAAAGTGCTGCAATCCCTTGTAACGAGTTACGACATTGCAGCAATAAAACTATCATTTTTGTATAATAGAAAATTAATAAGCTGCATATTGATTAGCAATGGCGCTGGCAAGCTTATTAATCATCCACATGTCATAACATACCTTTCACTGCACGACCAGAAAATTAATTTTCATGATACAATAATTAGTATCCACGGTTCAGAAAATTCATTAAAATGGAGAAGTGGAAATTCTAATATACTAGGTAGTTTTATATGAAATGTCAGATTTTAGATATAATCAGACTGCAGGTCTTTTTATAAAATTGAAATTGTCGACATCTATAGCAAAAACCAGGAGAAATATGTACCTACAATTTTATATATTGTAAAGAAAACTTTATGTATCCGGTACTAGAACCGATATACATATTAAATTCAACATGAACGTGTCACTAAGCTTCATAGCATTTAATTATCGAGAATGCTGAAAACTTCTGGGAGCTGATTGAATTTTAAAGTGGACGCTACTGTTTTCACGGAAGTTAGGCCCCTAAGTGAGTGCGAGATACTTGATTTTCTAAGACGACAGTATCCGGAATTGACGTCGACGGTGGCAACTACCGCGAGAAATCAGATCAAGCAATTCAAACTTGAAATGAAATTCCGGAACGCCGCCGGAGGAGTTTCGACGAAGAACACGAGTACGACTCGCGCATGGTCTTCTAGGTCTAGATAATAGAACGTGCATATCCTGCCCGGACGAAGTAATGATTCGCGTCGTGTCATAGGGTAAAATGTGTCTTTGCTTATCACCATTACGTAATTTGCCGAGGAGCGTATTAACGCGAGCCCGGTCCATGGTCAAAGAGCTATCCGAACTAGCGTGGTCCCTCTGGTCCGTCGACGCTGACTTGAATTCGAAATTCCTGTTCTGCCAGTGATCATGCCGGAAACACATAATGTCCGGATCTCTCGAACTCGCTGAATTATGTCCAGTGCATTACGCCACGGTAATCCGCAGAGAATTCTGTCTTATCTTTGAAATGGAGAATGGCCGAACGAAAGAGGAACGCTCGGAAATGTGCAAGAATTCGACAATAAACATTTCGAATTGCGCTAAACATTGGTGTAAATATATAGTCTGTGAACAAATCGTTTTTTTCTTATTTTAGCCTTATTATATTTTTTCTATATTCGGCTTTCAAAAGATCTGAAAAATTTCTAGGATACTCATTCAAGTCTCTACTTCAGTACTGTTGTGAATAAAAAATAAAAATTTTGCGAATTGAATTCGAAAAAATGAGAGTCCCCTTCCATTTCCTTTGAAATGATTAAAAACTAAGATTTTCGTCTAGATATAAACGATCCAGTGTGTATATCTTTAACTCAAATATTGTAAAATTTAGTAAGTCTTGACTATTTACACTGAAAAGAATCAGGAAGGTGTACGCCTTTCATTGCGTGAAACTGACAACGTAATGAAGGTGCCGCGGAGCGATGAACTGCAAACAATTTCAGTCAATTGCCACACGAGCCGGCAAATTTAGCCGCGATCCTTTCATGGAACCGGTTCCCCCGGAAACCACATCATCCTTGACCTCCCAAGCGCTGAGAAAAATGTCTCGAAGTATCGTACTTCAATAATATTAACACCACCTGGCAAGCCATTTGGCAATAGTAATTTATAGCCCGATTTTTCACGGGGACACAGGCCAGAAAAAAACATTACTTCGACTGTTTACGACGGCTTAGATATCGCAGGAACGACATTCTTGGTTACCAATTTATTAGGATTTAAAGACGCTATCGGGCGAGATAGAGCCGTGGCCACCATTTGGCGACATTCCGCAGAATAAATGGTCACCTAAAATGTTTTCGTGTGTTCGTACTTTGTGGAATATTTTTTGGAATAAATTAAGGGACCTCGAGGACGCTTGGCAGTCACCTCGGGGAAAAAACCATTGACTCGTTTTGAATTTTAGAAAAACATCTCTGACTGGCGAATATTATTTTATTCAATTCAATTCGAAAATTTATTGGTACTGCTCGACTATTATTATTACTAGACTGCAGATCTTTTTGCAAAGGTAAAATATTCTGCATCAAAAATTTGTTTCTCCTCTTAATAATTTTAATAAGTGGCATTTTTTTAATGTCTACTTATTACCACTGCTTTCTCCATTTTTATATATTTATGTAACTTACACCATCATTTGAAGAACCGCTCTCTACGCGTTATTACGAAACATTATATTTCAGGATTTTTCCACGCAAAAATTGTGCCTTCACATTCTCTATACACATATAACATCATTTCATGGGGAATAGGCGGACTTACTCGTACAGCCTGTTACGTTACAACCATGTAATAAACGTAGCGTAGAAATAATTGAGCAATATCTCAACCAACCATTCGGACTGTCGAGTTATTTTTTACCAGTACGAGTATTAGACAAAATTTCGTATTACCCAGGAAGGAACATATTGCGAGGTGCATTTGTGCAACACATAGAAAAATGCGGTTCGTATGTTAGCCCCGTGTTGCGCAGATTTAATCTAAAAAAATATCGAAAAGTGTACAGTGTATACGAATGTGTTGCTGCAAATGGGTTCCAATAAAGCTCGGTTTTCAAATCGTTTTTCCGCGAGACACACTCGCTCTAATTTGAGGTTTATTATTTCACGGTAATTGCCCAATTTGGCGGCCACTGGTTGCCGCTACAAGCTCGATACGTTAATTAACGTGCCCCGCCATTTTATTCTAATTCTTTACATCCTGCACACTGCCCTATTTTGTGGCTTCGTGCATTAATTGGCGAACATAACGAAGTAAAAACTTGACGAGAGTCGAACAATAATGATTTTCTATTTGCATACAATAGCTGCCGACGTTTTTACAAAATATTGATCTCTTTCGGAAAGTAAACCGCTTTCTCTTGATTTTATTCTTTCAAGGCTTCTCGAGTGTGACAAATGGAATTATATGTACATTTAAATAATAATAAAATTGGAATTTCCTGTACATACAAATGAATTGAATGTTTCAGAAATAATATAAAGAAAACTTAATTTTATGAAAATCTCCATTTTCATTCGTTTTTTATGAGTATGAAAAATGTTTGAGGATCCAATTTTAGTAACAACACGTCCACAATTGTAAATACTTTATCACAAGAATACATCTCTGTAAATTTTTAGCGTCGTAAAGTGCACAAAAGCCTACAAAATAGCAAACTTATTGACACACAATATCGTGAAATTGTATCATAAATTGAAACAAGTAGCAATAAAATCGAAATTTACCTCTACAGGATTTTTCTATGAAAGTATGGCTAAGAATTGGAAGTCTATTGATCACCCTAACTTGATTACATCCATTGTAGTTTAAACTGAACTACTTCTTTGTGAAGAATCTACGCTACGTTCCATGGTTGAAAAGAATGTCTACACACTCGGCAACAAAACACCGTGTAGAACCGGTACCGACGAAATATCGATCACAGGTTCGGCCAGAATTACCTGTCAAGCCTTCCTGTTTCCAAATAAAAGATGGATCGTTATGAAATCAAATGGAACAGAACCGAATAGTATACTTCGAATCGAGGCAATACCGTTACAAGTACGACTGTTATACACCGAGCACAATGGCGCCCATTGAAAACGTTTTGTCCGCGACAAAAGTGCCTTTACACTTCCTGGTGTTTCTTTTTCGCTCATACCACGCCCCGTTCCGATTTACGGTAAATAGATCGCGTAAAATCGAGCAAAGAGTACCGCTCGAGAGACAAAAGGACACTTTACCGAAGTCCGTCGTGGTTGATCGGCTCGTGTAAGAATTATCGATGCTGCTCCAAAAGAAAAGAGAACTCTATGAAAGTCTCTTGAAAGGAGACAAATGAATGAAGTTCATTAAGAATTCGATTGCCTGCCGCGACACAGAGCCCATTCGTGTTCTGCTGGTTGTGAATATTTTAAGATGGAATCTCCCAGCGAACAGTCTCCTTGAGATCGAGAGCCGTTGCGTTTTTACGCTCGCTTTAACACGTTAATAACTGTCCGACTATCGTTATCTAATTATTAGAAACCGTCGGGCCGCATCTCATTAGCACGCCGACGAAAGCGACATTGAATAAAATTAATATTAAACACGGGGATTCGCGCTATTATACAGTAGATCCAAGAAATATTTGATCACTAAATATTCTCGAAAGATTGCCATCTTTAAACAGTGATAATCTTGTAAAAAAGACACGTACGATAATAAATTTGGACTCGTTTTAAAGCTAGAATTCCCTACTTTTATAATCCATCATTCATTTAATTCTCAGATTTTTTAAAATGATGTATTGGGCGAAAAACAGAAGACGCGTTTTTTTTCTCGAAAATAGCATTCAAATAACTTTGAGAATTTTGAAAATTTTTTTCCGTGACTGAAACTACCATGGGTTTGAAGATTCAAGCTTCCTCTTTACAACGACACCTTAAAAACTGTTTTACGATTTTTTGTAGTTGTTTTATCGAGGTTTGAACGAGAGGGGCCTCAACTTTAGAGTAGTATAAACGTGTTGCTCATTTTTGTTCCATAAAACAGTGGGAAAAAATCATACTTCAATTTTCAAAGAGTCGCTGTAAAGGGGAGGTTTCCATCTTCAAATCTGTGGTAGTTTTATTTACGAGAAAAATTTTTGAAAGTTTCTGGAGATGTTTGAATGTGCAGGATTTTTTACATCGTGTAAATATATAATTGCAACCATTACTTTCAAATAACATTACATTGAATTTCGTTTCATTGTTATAATGTTGTAATACTTTCCTTTAACGCGTGTTTACTCAAAGAACATTTGCACGAATATCGTGTTCGCAATTTTTTGATTGCAGTCACAGAAAAATTAGCTTTGTATACATCCTATTAGCTGACTTCGATATTACATTTCTAATGAGAAAATTGTAATTAAAATCATGCAAGAGTATTTAATATAACTTCAAACATGAAATTAAAAATGTGCTCTGAAGACAAAATACAGTCCAGTGAAATTAAACATAATTAATATGGCGGTAATTAAACCGAGAAATTTTTCTTATTCCGCAAACTTCGCTCGGTAGACAATGAGAAGATTCCATAACTATAAAGTTCACCTACTTTACGTACGTTTTTACGAGGAATGCCGGGGCGAGGCGAATCATCTGAGTTACGAGATGAGATGATCACTATGGTGCTATAACTTTTACATGCGCCTAACGTAATCTGAAATAACCGGCTCTAAACCTTTGCCATTTAAGGAAACGTGTTGAAATCGTGAATACATTTGATTTTAATTTAAAAAAACACGACAACGGAGTAATAACATTAATTCTCAGAAAAAATTTATTCATAAATATTGTTAGCATTGGAAGCACGAGACAGTGAATGTAATTCATTTATAATGTTTTCCAGTAATTTCTTTTTTATTTCATGTTTTAACTCACTGAAAACATTGAACGTCAAACGCACGTTTATTACATTGGATTTAACATTTCTCATTAGACAGTTTTATTTTTATTGTTCATACTACATTCATATTTTAATTTCTTTTCACAATTATCTACTGTTTCAATAATTTCATATTGTGCATTAAATCCAACTTGTACTGTTACTATTAAAAATGCAGTTTCATTTAAAAGAAAGCGGAAGAGGTGAGATAAGAAGAAATAAAAGCAGGAGCGATATAAAAACAATTTACCTGATTGCAGATTTTATGAATTTATACAATTGCTGGTCTTCAAAAATTTAGTATCGTAAAATGTTAAAAGATAATAGAACTGCTAATTAAGAGAACAATTTTTTCCGATTGCAATTCTTATGAATCTTCATGCGCGATAAATGAAATTGAACTAATTGTGAGTAAATCATAGTAAAATATTATTGAATCTCGGGTCGAAATGTTGATTAACACGCGAAAGACTAAAAACGGATTTGTAATGTAAAAATTCGAGCTACTTCTAATTAGTAGTAAACCCTCGTTATAACCAGACTGCGGATTCTTATACAAAATAGTTTTCTAAGTCGATTGGAGTCGATTTTCTAAGAAATGGAAGCTAGATACGACTGTATTTCTTCTTTTAATAATTTTAATATGTCGAAAATAACGTGAAAATGTGCTTAAATTGTTCTAATGTCTGTACAGTTACACATTTCTGCCATAAATGTATAAAATCCACAGTCTATTTACGACATAATAAAGCTCGCAATAAAAAGAACAATTTTGCTACTGCAAGACAATACAATGACAATATTGTCTATTAAAACTTAATTATCCATATTATATTTTTGTATGATAAAATATTATATATTTATATGATAAATTAATTTTTTTAAATTAACGATAGATAATAATTAGAGGGACCATCGCAACGATAGCCTGTTTGAAAACGTTGCCAAGATACGAGTGTTTAGATTGTCTCAGTGGTCAATGAAAGAAAATATGTTCGCTCCTTGCAGTTACTATAAAAATTATTGCTTCATTCACTTATTATCATTACTTTATTCCAATTATTATCTATTAGTAATTTATTTCCATTCGCTTATTATAATTTATTTATCATCAATTGACTAGTGCTTCTTGTAAGTCGGTAAAACATTATGTAACCTGAATAATATTCAATTATAAAATTTTTGTGAAATGTGCCGTAGAGAGGTGTACCGCACAAAATTTTGATGAAATACACGAGAATAGGATTTGTAGTGTAAAGATTCGAACAACCGCTAATCAGTGGTAAAACCTCGTTATCACGGATCTACTGCGGTTCGCAATGCAGAGGCTGCCCGCGGCGATGCATGCAGAATCCGACAGAAAAATTCCGCAAGGATTCCGGAAAGGGTGCAGAAACAGGGTCACTACCGGGCGCAACAAGGTTAAATTTAACCCAGCACCGATTCCGTTATAGTCCACATAACTGAGCGTGCTGCCTAACCGGCGCTGAGCAAGAAAATGGAAGCAACACGAGTCAGCGGGAAGGTTTCTCTTATTGGCAACCAGTTGGTCTCCGTCGGAATAAAAAGCGGACGGAGAGGGAAAGAGAAAAATCGGAAAGGGGACGAAGACAGGCGCGAGAAAGACGACGGCGCTCGGCGAACCACGAGAAAAGGAAAGAAAGCGTAAGAGAACGAGAGAGAGAGAGACAGAACCTTGCTGGAAGGCGGAGATGAAGAAGAAGCCAATGAATGTCGACTAACGGTACGCGATGCATGAATTTCATGTGCACCGGTCGTATCGATGTTGGCGTGCGTGTATGCACTCTTGTAAATGCCATTCGACACGTGCAGAAGCACGCCCGGGCCCGGGCTAACGACACCTGGATATTTTGGAGCTGCCTCGAGCCTGGTTACCGGAGAAATTGATCTACTTGCGTATGTGTACCTTGAGCTAAATGGCGAGGTGAGTAACTGTACTGACAATGAGTGGCCTGTCAGCTTTGTCAACCTCGAATATCTTCATCGTTTTAAAGAACGAGTTTTAACAGTTATCTAGAAAAATTGCAAGATGTAACTTTTTTTTGCAGTAGTCTCTTAGGACATTTAATTCATTGTTTTAATGTTTTCACAGTTTTGGAAGAATCACGTTTCATTTGTTATATTATTCTGTTCGGTTGATCATTGAGGGCTAAGCCTTTTGTTCAGTGAATTAGAATACTACTCGAACCTTATATCTGGGGATGACGTAATTGGGGAACACTTCTTCTCAGCAGACAAACGTCTGGAATAATTTTGTAGATTACAATGTCTATTCAGATCTTCGTCAAAGTTTGTCGAGGCATACTTTAGAAAGTACTTGTTCGAACGGTGTCAATCTCCACGTTACATTTGGCATACAAGTAAATAACTGACAAGTTATGTCAATCAAACAGATAATTCGTAGTTGCATGAAGCGTTTGAAATGTTGGATGGAAACTGACCTTGATGCTGTCGTGTAAAGGTTATACTGAAGTTAGAAACATCTTCTAACTTTACAATATCTTTTGACATTTTTCAACCTCATCAATATTTCTCATCATTTCCGAATCCTCCGAACATGGAGCATATATTTATTACGTAACACCATCTAATCAAGAAGACGAAGTATTCCTAGCCGAAAGTGCTAATAATGATGATTAGCTTGGCATCAGCTACCGAAAGCTTTTCATGATGTGGTATCAAAATGTTTGCCGTGCATTCACGGGTAGCATTTGATAAAGGGGTGAAGCGGTTCGCGTAGCGGTCGCAGGATTAAACCAGTGCAGTGATCCCGTCGATCGCAGGAAGAGTTAATCCCTGAAAGTCCCTTTAACAGCTCGTAACTCATTCCCGGTTTATTGAGAAACGGGAGGCCACAAAGGCGAGAGCCGCGCGACTCGCATCTATCATCGCTATTGCATACCGAATCGGAACGGATCGGATCGGATCGCATTGCATCTCGTTGCGTTGCGTTGCATCGCGACACTCGAAAAATTACATTCGTTACGAGGGCTACGCTGACAGATCATACGTTTCAAAGCTCGAACATTACTTACCGGTCGCGCAGCCCGACGAATCTGAAATTCAGATCGACCGATGCCGTTCCCAGATAGCCAGGATGAATTCACGGATAGGCAAACAGAGAATCGAAGAGCCCACAGGGAAAGAACGAGGGCTGCCGACACAATGAGAAAGACCACCGGATGTATCAGAGCGATTCGTGTACTCAGCCTCGGTTTAACGATATTTTGTTCCCTTTGAAGCCACTAAGTTACTAAAAGGGGAAGGAACGTTTTTTTTTTTTTTTACGGCACGCTGATTTCGCTCGATTGGATTTTCGCGAAATATCGCACGGTCACATTGTTGTTGGAACCTCTATCAACTGGTTTTCCATTCTGTGCTGGTTGAACATCAACAGAAGCGACAGAAAAAACAATTTTTCACCCTTGTTGTTTGCAAATACCATCTGGAGATTATTTTTAATATTTCATTTTTGAGTTTCCTGTTTCTACTTTGAATACGTAACCCTTCGTAGACGAGGATGGGTTTTGCTTCTGTATTTCTATATTTAGAGTTTTTATTTTCATTTTTTAGTTTTATTCATAAAGTTGTAACTTTCTTATTCGACGTTGTTCCATTCTGATAAATTTATAGATTTCACAGGTGCGTAAGTTACGCTACGTCTGACGCGTTTGGTGCATGTTTACAAATACTACACAAATGTCTCATGTTTCTTATGCAACTCCAACTACTGCAGACAGCGGTTCTGAGCACATTACGCAAACGAGGACTGCCAAACGTTGCAATTTTTCAATAACAAGTTGCGCGTACCGCACGGAACATGCAATATCAAATAGAACCACCGTAATAATCATACCGCTCCTGTAATCAGGCTACGAATTTCACGCATTCATAGCGCACGCAAATACATGAAACGCAATGAAACGGAAACTAATGAAGTTTCATGAAAATTTCACTTCGTTTTCAACAAGCACCGACGCTGAAAATCGATATTTTCTCGATTCTGCGATATTCGGGTCAAGAATGTTTGCGTTGTTATTAGACTGTGGATTTCCACTATTGGGAAATCAATTGCATAAAACAGGATACATTGAACGCTTTTCCATAATTTAGTACAGCTCCAAAGTTTTATATCTAACACAAGCCCTCGTACAAGAAATATATATCTAGCTACACATTTTTATAAATTCGTGAAAATAAAATGCTGCGCAGCACTATAAAGAATATATACCAACAACATGATAAAATATATCTGGGATTTCTACACCCGTAAGAGTACCATAAGATTAACAACCGCTTCCATGAATTTTCATAAAGTCCAAGCTGAACCGTAGGGGATGCACTAGCAAACATCGAGCGCTAGACCTCGATCGATTATGCAATCGGTAAACACAAAAAACATTTATTATTCCGCCGATGAGTGGATGAAATTGAATAGCAACATATGTCGAGTAGATTGATCTGAATTGGCTAATAAAAACATCGCGGGTCCGACAGAAGGAAATTCGTGGTGTTTGCTTTCCTCTCGAACGTGAGCGATTCCGCGGAAGTTGAAACAAAACGGCGGAAATCGTCCGGTAAAACAGTGCTCCGCCGCTTAAAAACCGATCCCGAACGCGAACGGGCGAGCCTGGAAGCTGCAAGAATAAAATCCGGCAACGCGAATTAGACTCCGCACGGATGCGTTTCAATTGCGTCCTAAATCAAGCGGCCCGCGGAGAAATCTGTAAAGTCTTGTTCGCCGCCGGTCGATTTGCCTCGATGTCGGATAAATTTCTCGGTAGAAATTCATTCCTCCTCGTAAAGCCCGGTCGGACGAGGCGATCTGGTCGAGAAGCAAGCCGTAATCGCAAACGGGGCAGAAACATTCGTGAAATACGCTCGATGCCGGTAACGCGCACAGCCGGTAGCCGCCTAACCAAACCAGCCATGATCGTTCTCCATGATCTTATAGCGTGAGGCGTGTGGACTCGCGGGAAAGGGTGATCAAGAACCACGGAAGAAGAAAAACGAAAAAAGTCTGGCTCAAAGGAGGATCGAAAATGATGGAAAAATAGAGGCTGCGTTTCTTTACGAGTTTTCTCTACAATTTTCCTTATTCGGTGAAAGAGGAAAGCAGAGGCATACAAAAGAAGGTTTAGCGAGTGATGTCTATAATAAATAGCATATTTTTTATGAACGTCAATTTTGTTTTGGAGCAACAATGATTTTTTTAGGAATATCTACATCTTACAGCCAAAGTCTAACCAAATTAGCCATGATCGTTTCCATGATCTTATAGCGTGAGGCGTGTGGACGATGATCAAGAATCGAGAAATGATCGAACAATGGAGGTAAAGAATAATGAAAACAAGAAAACTATTAAAGGGAGCAGAAAATTAGTGCAAAGATCGACAAAGATACTAGTCTTTTATTTTAATGAAATGCAAAAAATTTTTGTTTTTAAGATCGACGGCTCTTTTAATATCGATGAACAATATATCCGTCTCCGTAATAGAGAAATCTATATTTTTATACTCGGTAAGTTCTATTCAAAGTAAAACTACTACTTCGCAGAAGTTTGCTTTATCCATCCCCATCGGAACTTATAACATAAGGACGTATTTCAAAAAAGTTCTGCAGACCATGTCTTGAACAGAACCTATCAAAAAGTTCCATAACTTTTTCGATCCCTGTTTAAAAATACAGTTTATATCGACCGTGAACTAGGACGTTTCACGAAATTGCTACATTGACGGTTGACATCATACCGTTCCACAAGTTTATATCGAAAATTCCGATTCGGTTTTATTCTATACACGTACATGTCTGACATATACAATCAATAAAAAATTGTTTTAGGAAAACAATAAATGTTTACAATGAATTAAAAAAGTAACGAAAAATATAATTTATTGTCTTGCTTATAAATTAAACAACAAGGGAACTATATTTAGGGCAATTAGAAGTAGAACTTAAAACATATAAACTGTTATAAGAACGAAACCTGTAACGCATTCGGAAGCTGTATTAGTGTGCACTAGGGTGGACCTTATTTTTCGACCATGAAATTTTGGGCACGCTTCCCCCCCCCCCCCCTCCTCAATATTGTTCCATTTCATGAAAAAATGATATATCCAAAGTTTTAGATCAATCGGACGTCGGGAAGACGTGCCGCAACGAGCGCAAAGTTTTGAAATAGAAGTAACTGCGCGCTAAATGTGAAGAGTATACTGAAAATTCAAGTTAAATATTTTATACTTACATGCATGCAAGTACAAGTGTACTTTATACGAATTAAGATTATTTCACATTAATTAGCCTGTCTAATTTTGTGTCCGCTACCTTCCCGCTAACAAGCCCATTTTCGGGAAGCGTAATACCGGTGAGAACGACGCGTTCCAATTCGAGTAATAACTCTAATTCGCCCATCCCAAATCAGATGGATGGCGAAGGCTATATATTCTTTAAAAATATTCTAAAACTTAGAGATCAATTGACATTATCAACGGATGAAGAAAATGGAATACGTCAGATTTGCATTTTTATCAGTAAATTGTATTTGTAATCATGGATCCAAGCTCCAATTGCTGCAAAGGCTTCAAGACAAGACTATGAGCTTTTAAAAAGTCTATACGCGTATAGTGCCATCAATGACCAAGTAAGTCGCGTAGCACTATGAAAATTTTGTAATCATTTGTGGTATTTAACACCCGAATCTGTAGCGCTTGCCTTTTCTCGCCCCAATATTCTGCATCACATGAAAAACAAATGGTTGTAGCTTTAGATACCGTTAATGATGATGTAAAAAGATTAGTAGTTAATTCAATTATTTCTGAAAAAAACTTTAAATTTTTCTAAAAGATTTTCAATTTCCCTAGATTTTATATATAAGGAGCCCTTAGAATGGCAAAGCGATCCCCGTTATATCGTTGGCTTCAATATAGTACATAATTTAGCTGTAGTTGATGATTCTGCAGAACGAGAAGTCAAACTTATGCAAGAATTTAACGATGTACTATCGCGAAATGAAGAAGAAAAACAATTTATAACCCAAACTGCATCAGACTACATAAAGCGTTATGCAGACGCATAAAAGACTACATTAATGAAAAGTTTGTAAAATGTCTTTAGAAGTATTGCCTTCTATATACTAAAAAGTATTTAAACTCAATAGCTCTATTTTCTTTTCTTCGCTTTTATATTTATATGGTGTAATATTCACCACATTCAGATAAAAATATTCTACTCTGATTAAGTATAACATATAAAAGAAGTGGTACTTTCAATAAAATACGTAAAATGTAACGTATATGTGTTTACAAAAATGTGATAATTAGTTATTTTAACAGTAATTGTTATATTTAAAATATTACATTTTGGTACTATTGTAATCAATATTTTTACACAAGAAGAACGTTTAGTCATGATCAAAAGTCTTTCCTTCAAATATTCCCATTCCTATAAAATTCACGTTTTTCGCAACTTCAACGTCAATGTGCCACGTCTTCCTCTTATCCGATCAACTTCATCTTTTACCGGAATTATTTTCTCACCCAATGGCACAATTTTAGGGGGGGGGGGGGGGAGCGTGAAAAAAATTTCACCAGGTATAGCAATGGTCCACCCTAGTGTGCACACACACTTAATATTCCAGTTTGATGATCTAACGCAGTCGATTCGTTTAAAGCGTTGGTGTTTAATAAAATCAGCACCTTTAGCAGGGTCCAGGTGATTTTCCGCTTCGTTAAATCGAAATTATTCCCTCTCGCACACTCGATTGAAGTGATGAAACTCAACGGCGCTGAAAGCACCCGATGACTCCACGAAACCGGATTCCATTCCACGGCTTTCTTTCGTCGTCAATTTCTCGCCAAGCACAGAAGTTTCACGTGACAATGATTCTACCGGCGTGGAACGCGCGAAAGCTTTCAGCCGGTGAAGGAAACCGAAAAAACCTAGGAAAGCAAACCTCGCGCATCCTTCCTTTACAACAGGGGACATAAAGCAAGACGTGGGATGAAATATATTCGGTGTCCAGAAACATAAAAGCCCAGAGGAAACATCTGCTATAATGTCAAAGTAAGAAGATACGGATCCGAAGACGTTCCAGGAACCAGAATTGATTATAACTGGACTGTGGATGTTTATGCTGAAAAAAAATTTTCTGCGTCTGTTGCAAGAGATAGAAGTCGCTTATAACTGTCTTTCCTAATTTAGTAGTTTTAGTAGGTCGAAAGTTGATACTCCGTAATTCTTTGAATTTTCCTACTGCTTCAAATTGTACTTTTTAGTATCATAATATTTACAGAGATACACTTCTCTACGACATTAAAGGAACACATTAAAATGTTTTCATTACATCAGAATTATGTTTAAAAGTTTTCATTACATCATAAATATTTTTAAAATGTTTGTGCTGCCTCAGAGACACTAGATTACCAATTGAGGTTTAAATATTATGATTTAGTTCTTCAGAGTTCATGCATGATAAATTTAACATACTATTAAAAGTAATAAAACAATTGTAATATTTTAAAAATAATAGATGAGTTGGTAGCAATTATATGTATATACCAGGCTATTACTGTTTTTTCTGTACCAAAATTCATTAAACTTACAAAGTGATCAATTTAACCTTTTCAACACCAAATTAACAATATTCAATGACACAATATTTAGAATAAATGATACACAATAAAATATTAATGAAAATATGTCTTTTTAAAGATTGAGGATGGTGAATCAATCTTTCTCAAACCTTAATGAGTAATATAAAAAAATGTTGTTACATCTATGACCTGATAAAGGGTTAAAAGGAATATGTATTATTTTAAAGAGATTGAAAAATGAGAAAACCGGTCTACAAAATCAGTGTACACATAGAAAGAATTAATCAAAGCTTTCTTCCTTCGCCCAAGTTACGTTAGTACTAAAATAAAAGCTACAGCAATTTTTATTAAAAATTCAAAGAATGATCTAACGCTATTCAAGCAATCGATAAAAGACGGTCACCGTAATAAAATAAAGAAAATTAATACAGAAGAGCATGAAAATCTTTGAAGCAACGTACACTGCAATCCTTGGATGGAAAGCGCAGAAAATCCGGGTTTTTTCATAAACCGGATGCTGTACAAGAAATTATTCAATTTCGTTTAGTTTTCTTAGCACTGAAGCTCGACGGGCACGACACTATATTAAATTCCAGTCCAACTTTGACAGTGTACATAGTGCGCGCGTTTAAAGGGACCGCGTCGCAAAAAGCGAGCACAAACTGCATTACGGGACACGGGTGGGTGTGCTCGCGAGAATTTCGTAGTTTGAAAAAACCGACTTACAGCTGCGGACGCCGGAGGATACGGGTTTTTTTCCGGGACGATTTCGACTCCCGGCGGAAAACAAATTCTAGCGTGGCCGCGGCAGCAATTTACCGGGGTCGGATGAAAAAGCCTTAAACGGCTAATTATCCTCTTCAATTTCACAGATCCGCCAGTCTGCATGAAATAGTGCGAGCTTCAGAGGACGCGTCGCGCGACGCGGCGCGGCGTTCGTGAAATTTCTCGTCGCCGAGTTGGACTCTCTCCTCCTGCATTTCTCTCTATCTGTCCAGCCCTTCTCACTCCCTTCGGCTAACTCCAATTGACGATTAAATTAAATAATGACAAGTACGGGAGCGTCGGACGCGCCGCTTTAAACGAACCGAAAGTGGACGCGAGGACTGGGAATTTCGAATAACCTTGCCGGGTAATTTGATTTGAAAATATTGATCAAATCGAATTAACTGGGAGCCCGTGACTTTGCGGAATAATTTTATTATGTTGCATATCTACGTGGCGATCTACAGCAGGCGAAATGTCATTTCTGAATGTCACGCGGAACTTGTTCTCCGTCCACCTGCCTGCTCCCGAAGCGTACAGCTTTTGGTTGCTGATGCAACAGGGAAAGGTGCATTATTAAAGGTGAGTCGGGAACGCAGAAAATTTTATTTTATCGTGCTCCGTTTGCGAGGCGATTCAATACAGTTTTCTTTCGATATAAGACTCGTGGCGGCTCCCGACGTATTGCGTATGAGGCTAGCTATTCGGCTTGACATTGTTTTTGAGCGAGCTTACGGGTCCCATAAAGTTGCCCGGCAGACCACGAAGTGGTCGTGACATACCCTCCCGTTCTGGCACTAAGCGGTGTACAGTGGACAACTTCAGAAGAAGAAGGGTGATAGAGATCTCTTTATTTCGAAACAAATATCGTCGCCTTATATCGAAGGAAAACTGTATCACTATTTAGGAGACAATCTGTACACCAATCCACCCATTTATTCCCTTTTTGTTTCCTTCGAGGGTTGCAATAAGAACTTATGTTGCAATTTATAATCTTTATCGAACCACAAAAGATGGTTTTATTTCTTTTAATGTAGATAAAAATAATAGGTTGTAAGAGATCGTTAATTTAGCTAAATGTGAACAGACTTTTGCAGAAGGTCCGCTATTGTATAGGGTTAACAACGCTTTTGAAGCTGGCAATAGAGTAAGTGGAAGATAGTATATAAAGTTGAAGTCCGTGTTTTCTTTATTCATCAACGTCAACCATCATCTACGTGACACGATATAGTACCGTTCGCCAACTGAACTGCGAACTTAATATGTCCTTTGACGAGGTCAGCTTCGAGCATCACGATCGGACGACCCGTCCAATCATATCCACATTTGGGACAGCCGTCGACAGCCGTAGACAGTGCGTGATTGCAGTGGTTAAATTCTGATGATCATTAGTTTTACTCAGAGTCGTAAATTACACAATTTCTCGGTCTACGACGCGACGCGCGACGTCTCCGTTTAACTCCGAATCCGATTTACATTTTCCAGACGCTAACTGTAGGTTCCATCCGTTGTTGATCAGCTTTCTATTCTGGTGTCACCGCGTCCAAAACCCGTTGATAGCCAGTCGAAAGGTAGCTAACTGGTAGCTGGTTCGATCCACGGAATCCACCGTTAGGAACATCAGATCGCACTTAACGATCTCGCTAAATTTCGCATCGGTACGTCTCGGACGTGTCTCCGTTTTGATAAGCTCGACGGTGATGTTTCGCGGTTCCCAGACACTGGGACGAGATAAGGGTAAAACGGTTCCTGAAATATGACACCGAACGGAGGCTGAAAGAGCCGCGGATAAGATAAGACGACGGTATATAATGCGACAGAGGAAAAAGAAGCCAAGGGAACCGGTAAAGAGGCGAAGAGAGAAATGTGGGTCTCTTGGGCACGACCTCCTGACCCTCGCAACCTGGGGAGGAGCGATTGTCATGCGCACCTTCCACGCGAAATAAATCTTGGAAAGTTCCCCAGTCTATAATTTACTAACCTGCGGTCGACGCTCCAGACGACCACCATTGTGGGACCTATGGACTTTCTGTGTAAAAGTGTCGAGCGTCGTTCTCGATCAAATAATCCCGCACCCTCGCTGCAAACGTGACTCAACTTGAAAAAGCGGTTCTCAAGAGGAGCGGAAAACTGTTTGCGAATGTAATTAGCAGACTGTGGATCCGTAGATAAATTAAAAATTGTCTGTATCTATTGCAAAGCACGAGAGCCACTTACCAACTGCTTTCCTTCTTTAATAATTTTAGGGGATCCGAAGTTATCCATCGATACAAATATTGTTTTAATCGTTCCTGAAAAATCCACAGTCTACTGATGAATCAATATTTTATGTAATACAATTTGTTTTACGGTTACAGGGATTAGAACTGCTTTGTCGTTCACATAGTTTCCTAGAAGAAGAAAATTTATACGTATTGTTCTCCAATGACTATATGTATATCGACAACAACATGATACAATTTTATTTCAGATTAGGGGACATTAAAATACAAAACTTTTAAATTTGATTTACCACTAAATTCAGAGTATCTGGCAAAGGGGGATGGACAAAATCTGAACACACCAATTTTGATGAAATTTTAAAGAGAGGTATATTTGGGAAAAATATTTGATAAGTACAAATTTTTTTCGGCCATCATCTATGTTGAAAATTTTAAAACAGCCCTCAAAGCTGTTGCTTTTCACTGATTTTGCCCAACTTCATAAGTTCTTATTGTAGATATAGTACATTCGACAATAAATAAGTTTATATAAATTTATAATAATTTAAAGAATTGAACTTAGAATTAGTTTTATTTCAGTTATAGATAAAAAAATACATTCCCATTTTAGGTTCCCGTTGTAAAAATTATATGATAACGGTGTACATAAAAAGAGCTTGAGTTCTTCGTTCCCCTATGCCCTCAATTGTTAGATGAACAATTTAGAAGTGGATTATTTTAGTAGCTTTATTGTTAACGACACAGTTATGTGATCGAAATGAATGGAAAAATTCTATTCTTCTTTTTGTCGTATAATTGCTAGGTGCGGCTCACCCGTGAAAGTCAACAAATTAGCGAAGACAGCAGTTTGAACGAGTTTAGCCCCTAATTAATCCGAGTAGCCGGCGTCAATACGTGAAGTTAGTCGAACGGGCGAGCTGTCCGCGTCAAAAGCGACTGCCAAATGAAACTCCCGCGACGAAATAATCCGAGGACGGGGGTCCCCGAGCCCGTGTAATAAAGTATAATTACCGTTAATTGCTATCCTGGCAAGGATTACGCGATGAATGACGCCGCGATTCCATGGCAGTTTAAAAGGGCCGGGCGACGCGCGCCGCCGCGCCGCGCCGTCATAAAACGTGGATTAACGGCTGATGCCAGATCCTGCCAGATCGTCAATCCGCGAACAACACTCTCCGCTCTCAAACCCCAGTTTATCTTTCTTTGGGATCTTGTTTCGGACCCCGTTGTCTCGTTTAATCCCATCCGCCGGGGTAGCGTGAACTGCGACACGGGACGCGAGATTCCCGGATACAAACGGTTCAACGGGAACCCCAATGGTCCGTAAGAATGAGGGCGAGTGTAATTGCGAAAACGATTAATTAGATTCTTACACGTATCCAGCCCGAGAAATTACGTTCCCGAGAAGATGGAACGATTTCGACGATGCTCCCTACGGCGCGCGTAATTGCAAATGGCGACGCTTTGTTGTAACAGCGAACCCTCGGGATGCGAGCGAACTGTGATAATGTTATGGCAGATCTCGCTGCCTTGTTTCTTCGTGACAGCTTCTCTAAGCGACTCTATTGTGAATATTCCCTAACGAATTTGGCTTAAAAATACGGTATGACTAATTTTTGTTTATGAAGGTTAATTAGGGGACAATCGGGGTAGCCCCGGACAGTTGAAGGAAACACAAAAGAAATATATAATCAATTATTATAAGAGACAAAAACATATTTTTTAAATATTTTTACAAAAGCATACAATAATAAACTGAACACATCAAAACTAGTTCAATACTATATTCAAATACATTCCACATTGTATAATTTTGCAATAAAATAAATAGCTATCTAGATACATAGTCTAGCGATGATTACTATCTTGGAGGATTCATTAAAGTTCTAAATGATTCATTTCAAAAATCTGGCTCGCAGAAACCGGCTGGTAGGAGCATGAAATGCGAGCCCCATTCAGCCATACGTCGCTAATGATCACCAAGTATCCGCTTTGCGGGGATGAATTGCAAATCAGATACATTTCAATAACCAGGTGTGCCGGGAATGATTCCTCAGATGTCCCATAAATCCCGTCAGAAACTTCAGATCAGTTTACAAGCTACCGTTTAACCCGTTTCGCTGGCAGTTCAGGCAGTTTGGTTTAAGTATTAAATGGACTTTAACAGACAGCTTAGCCAATCAACTCCAAGGACCCCACGGTTAAACTTCGTTTAACGCGAAAGGACTCCAAGCTAACCTCCGTTCAACGCTCGAACGGAGCGGCAGGGACTTAGTTCTCGTGAGCAACGTAGGTACACACAATCGAGCCCTGCCCGCGTTTAGATCTTGATGCATCTGACCGAGGGACCACGCGGGCAGAAACTTGTAGGCACTTCCTCGAAAATTATTAGTTATTACATTAACCGTTTCGCGCGAACTCCTCCGCAACACGTGCGATCGGATTTCCACCGTAGAAGATCATTCCTTCCGATTTAGAGTTCCTCCCGCTTCGTAAAAAGAAAATATAGTAATTTACTAGCACGCCAACTCCAACGCCAGATTTTTACAGAACTCCCTACTTCAATTTTAGAATTCCTCCTTGATGAAAAGAAAATACAGTGATCACGCAAACTCGTCTGCAACGCAGCCATCAGGTTTACGTGAAAGAAAACTATTCCATCGTTTTTGGAATTATTCTTTCGCGATAAAAAGATAACACACTAGTCTGGCAAATCCCTCTGCAGCACGTACGATCCGATTTCCACCGAAGAAGGGCATCCCTTCATTTTCAGAATTCCTTTTTCATGATAACAAGGAGATGTAGCAATTTACGCAAACTCTCCGAGATACGTGCGATTAGGTTTTCCCTGAAGAAAACCATCTGTGATTCCTCTTTTTAGCAAAAAGTAGTATAATGATTTACTACCATCGAAACTCGTCTGCAACACGTGATCCAATTTCTGCTGAAGAACATCATGCCTTCATTTTTAGGATTCCTCTGCCTTGCTAACACGTTGTATACGGGACACGTAAGTACTCTCATAGTTGAATAGAATAGAATACGAAGCAATGGAAAAATATTTTTGACCTTTTGACCTTGAAATTAAAGGTCGAAGTTAATTTTGCGGCACCTTTCTCACATCAATTTCCACGAAACCGAGGTTAAAGAATCTCGCGACATATAATTTCTATACACCCTGTACAACGCGTACGATCCAATTTCAACCGCAGTAAATAATCCCCCTTCCTTCCTAAACCTCCTCTTCGCGAAAAAAAAATTAGAATGATTTACTATTTCCTCGCGAACGTAATTTTCGTTTGCGGATCTGGGTTATGCGTCGGCAGAGGGTATAATCAACGACTCTAGCGCACATAATTCGTCGAATTTGCATCGATGTAGTTCATAAATGGTCAGCTTCCTCTTTCAGGGATCGTCGGAACAGAGAAATGTATTCCTTACACTTCTGCTGCACTCGGAATTCCGTTTAATGCGCTCCCGGTAGAATCGCAGAAGGAAACCGAAGGTAATCGCGTTAAGTGCGTGCACAACTGTAATTCTCGGGCAAGTGTTAAAAGAGAAACGCGAACGATCGAGGAACGGCATGCTGATGAAAGAAGTCGATTACATCAAAGAGAAGGAAGTGCCACGGTTTCCTGTGTACTCGGCTGCAACGATCGGCAACTGAGAGAAAAGGAGGGAAAACGAGGGAAAGAAGAGATAGCAGCCGATTTACCGTTAGGGACAAGGAAAGACGACGAGTTAAACCGGTCGAATTTTTGGGGGCAGCGATCGTGATTATTCAATCCATTATTAGATCCCGTAACGAACTCCGATATAATCTTTTCCCGATAGCGTTCGGCAAAACAATGGAAACCGGAAACATTTTTTTAATTCATATATCAAGAGATTATTACGCTTGTGTAAATTTCATTAAAAATATAGGAGATCAATTTCATGCTGTTACAATAGACGCAAGTACAATGCGTTTTATATTGATTATTGCATGCAATATCGTTTAAAAGTTTTAGGATAATAATTCTTTGTTAAATTATTAGATTAATCGATAAAATAATGTCAGTTTGGTTACTTTAATTAATAAATTGTTCCCTACTTTGTTTTTAAAAAATTATTTAAAATTTTATTATCAGACTAAAGATTATTTTAAAAATGTTATGAATGAAATGTCCAAAATCTATTCGACAATCATTAGAATAGTAATTTTGAAGAATTTAATGTACTACAAAATCAGTAACTCAATGTTTACACTTTCTATTTAATTGTTCGGAAACTTTTGAACGATAGTGTACACGAAATTGAAGAATGTTCAGTGTAGCAAACAGAAAAAGTAAAAGTTAGTGTGAAGTGAAATCGAATGTAAATAATTTTATTCAGTCTGAGTTCGCAGCCTGCATACTAGAAATTTTTTAGGGTTTTATTGTTTGATTTGTAAAACTGCTTTATTGCGTGTTTCATTCTTCAGGGTCTATTTCGCGCGTGACTGTTTTTAGTACAATGTTTCATAAGCAGAGATGGTATGTTTACTATGCACTGCTGGTCGATTAGAATTCAAACCGCCTGGAGAAAAACGGATTTAACTAATTGTTACTCTCCGATGGTATTGCTCATGAATAATTATGGAACTCCAGTAGTAGCACTATCGCGTAACTTCATCGGGTCATTGAAGAAAGTCCGAGTTCGAATGTACTGAAACGGTGTCAGTGGAATTCCCGAGTAAAACATCGACAGAATTTCAATAATTGTAAAATATTGAAGAGGAACTGAACTTGTAACGTAAGGCGACTACTAAATTTTGACAACATTCAGAAAATACAATTCAATTTTTATTCGAATCAATGAATTTTCAACTTGCACTTGTTAATATTCATTTTTATTTGCAAAGCTACTTATTTTCGCCCCTCCTCCGCCCCAAAATACGTGTTCTGCGAATTAAAAAGGGTAGAATTCGTTGATGACTTTGACAACATATTTCAAGGTCATCAAAATTGCTGGGGGGAACCAACTTTTTCTTTCGGTATAATAACGGGATTTTTTGTTAAAGTATCTTGAGAAGAGAAATTTGTAGAAACTCTTGAGTTGCAAAACAGTGAATTCGATTTACAAAAAGGTGAATTTAATTTACAAAAGGGTGAATAAGAGTTCCAAAAGAGTGAATTTGGAGTGCAAAACCTGTATCACGAGATAAGGGATGACACGATTGTTCCACGTTTACAACGACTAACTACTGAACAGCTTGACATTTCCATCGGATTAGAGGGTTGTCAGCCATATCGGCGAATCCGGCGAACTTTTCATTAAATTCGGTTAACGCGAAGAAGTTACTGTTCCGGTATCTGTTCGAGGCTAGAAACGAACGACGTTAATTGCGAAGATCGCGAAGTTCATATTTATAACGTTTGCTCAGCTCTCCCCTGGAAATCTGGGAATCGGAAAGCGTCGACGCCGTCATCCAGCGGGGTTACCTTCATCCGCGGATTCGAGTGGGGTTTAATAATGCATGACTGATCGGAATTGCCAGAACGAAGTCTGAAAAAGTGGGCGGCAACGCGTGCTCTCTCGCAAAACTCTGACTGAGAATTTTCCGGGATCCAGGCTTTATTACCGGGCTCGATGAGGCGATTGTGAACTAAATGCTCGATCCGTATGATTGGAGGGGAAATTGGACGGAAAAGCGGCCGGATATACGAGCCGCCGCAAAAATTTAGTCGGAATAATTAACGGCTTTATGCAGCTGAAGTACTGCGAGAATATCACTTACGAGACCAGTCAAACTGGCGGCTTCTGATATTTTTTAATTTGCGATTGTTGTGATTGTAAAGCTGCATCGATGAAGAATTATTCAAGAAATTGATTTCTTAGGGTATATACTACTCACTTCTGCTATAAATGCATAAAATTCACAGTCTAATATTTGCATTTCACTTGTATTACAAACATGTTCGTAGTGGAAAATAGCAGATATGATGAAAATTTTGCACACGTTCACGGAAAAGTTGTAAAAATAAGTTTGTGCAACCTTAACTAAAATATCCATTGTTATATTAATAGTTTCAGTAGATAAAGAACAGTGTAAAATCGAGTTAACATCTATAGAATTTCATACGATTACACTTCCAGGATTTTTGTAAGAATCTAGAATAATATATGCACAAAGATCTGCAATCTGATGAGCAATAAGAGGCTTATATGCATGAATATTTACATTTACATGCAGCATTTTGTTATTCAAATAATAATTGGCAAAAAATGGAGCTAGGTTTAATTAACATAGGTGGTAGCTTTAATTACAGCAGCGGTTTCCGTGACCGAATAATGGTGTAGAACATTTATTCCTCTCCACGTAGCTGAAATTACTTGAAGGGCAATAATCTCTTTATAAGGCAGCATTTGTAACAATGTACAAGCAAATTGGAGTTTACTTATGACAGTTTATTAAGTGCGAAATTATGCTGTTTCCTGCCAATGCAACACTGTTTTCAGGATATCCGCAGAACCGAGGAAAGTAAGATAATAATCGACAATAATTAATAGAATAGCGTGTGTTTGCTTTGGCTTAATCAAAGGTTGCGTTTAAAGCCTTATTTTACAGGAAGTACAGTGGGTGTAGAAAGTATTTGTACACCCTTTAGAAACGAATAACTTTTCAAAATTGGACCAAAGAACTTGAGTTTTTTTTTGAGTCGTTAGAATGATTTATTTACTAGGTAATGTGTAAATAATTTTTTTTAAATTGCTATTCGTAGCAATTGCGAAGAAAAAAGTAAAGGTCGCAATTTTTAAGTTTTTTATCTGTGACTGTAATGAACATTTACAATTAGTACACGAATAATGTTTCATCAAAATCTGTTGAGGTGTACGAATACATTTTACACTGAATGTATTAATAATCCTCCTCAATGACTCGCGTTTGGAACACACACACTACCGACAAACTATTGAAAACAATTTTCGAAAATACGTCGTTAAAAAAGGAAACTCGTTCCCACAATCGCGTCCATTGCTCTTTGGTACTGAAAAATATCCCGGCGCGAAAACTTAGGTTCCCGTGAGCTTCGCTGGTTTTACGTCAAAAACACAAACAGAATCAAAAACATTTTGCACGTTTGACCAGTGATTCCAGTGAACACGAGTCAACTAAAATGTGAAAAAATATGTGACGAAACGTAATATTACTATCGATCCTCACGTTTTTGCGGGACATGGTTTTCGTCCCAAAAAAAAACGTACACGATCGACAGAGAACTCGTTAAAAACCGAAAAATCTATTCAACCGCGTCGAATTACGAGCGATCAGCGTGCACAAAAGCACCATCTTCAAAGCGAGAAGATCTGTTTCATAATTCCGATATCCGACTACGAAACCGGTCCCCTTTGACGCGAACAAAGACGAATTCCGCATGCATAGTCCATGTCTCTCTCTCTCTCTCTCTCTCTCTCTCTCTCTCTCTCTCTCTCTCTCTCTTTCTCTCTCTCTCTCTCTATCTACGATGCTGCGAAGATTTTCAATCATTTCCGACGAATACGACAGGTACACTGACTGGCGAAAATATTTCAACACTTACCATACAAAAGCTCTATGAATATAATATGCCGTGTTTTATCGATCGAAAACGAAATCTACTCCGTAGCTTCCTTTAATGGTTTCACCTCGAAATCATAATTTTCGACATAAATTGAATATCCGAAAAATCAAGTGCCTTAATGGCGCCTATTTAAACATTGATTGAACATGTTTAGATGCAGAATGTCCCACCTAAGTCTGCCACCCTTAATAACTTTGAAAGTCATCGTATTTGGAGAGGAATACAAGTCAGTGTATGTGAAGGTCATCTCAAGGTCATATTTTCCGAGTCTTACGGACAGTATTGTTTTTTTAAATGGAATGACCTACCTTTTGTATCGTCCTGTATTGTCCTAAATGGAATAGTTAACGAGATATTTTGACAAAAACGAATAAACAAATGCAAAATAGTATAATTTAATAAATTTGAGAATATTGTTTTATCGTTTTCGACTGAAGAAAATTGTTCAGAAAAGAAATAAATGTCTCCATAGCGCCTGCGACTTGTAATTAGTATAAACTATTTTTATTTTGCATAAAAATCTCTAGACTGGTAATAAACATTTGTATAACTCTTCCACATATTTTTGAATATTTCTCGAACATTACTCACACAATGTATCTACACAACCCCCCACAGTATTAATAATATTTAAAAAAATGTTGTATAGCATATATATTATAATTGTGGAATTTTTCTATAGTAAGCATTTAAATACTTTCCGCCAGCGCGTATCTCTCTGCGGTTCGAAAAATATTCGCAGCGAGACGAAAAGGATTTGATTAAGGGTCGCTGTTTTTACACGCAGGGTCTATTTATTCACCATATTTTTTTTTAATAACTGTAGAAAGCTTCCGCGCCAAACGTACGCGTAAGTTTACATACAGCTTTATTTGCCGAGTGAAAGGGGGTGGGGGCGCAGAACGGCGGAAAAATAGAAAATCGAAGAACTGGAAAATGCAGGAAATTCCGGAAACAATCCGGAGAAAACAAATTGGAAGCTTTTCTTGTCTCTTTTGGTGTTATTTTATCTGGCCTCTCGAATCGATGTCACTTTACCGAAGATGTGATGGCCCTTCGTAGCTGCTACAAAATGTTTTATATAAACAAGTATTTTCCAGAGGAGATGGGACAGGGACAAACCGGGACAGGATGTATGTTTGATCCTTTTGCACGCGCGGTTCCACTATTTTATCCGCCATGTTCAACGACGGATTGAATGCTATTGAAAGCTACAAAGAGGATATGCGTTTATACGAGAGTAAAGAGAAACGGAAAAGCAGAGCGCAAATGGAAGAAATCTTACCATAGTCTCAAATCCGTCGAAAAGGAAGGGATTGTTATTTCTACGTGTCTATCTGTTGCGCTCACCCCGCCACCGTCGCCAAACATTCTCCATTTGCTAGCCGTTGACAGGGGCGTTAAAAACCCTTGAAAGCTCCGTGCGTCTGAACCAGCTGAACTTCTTTTCGTGTCCCTTTCACTTTTCGTCTCTTAAAGAAAGACTGTACGATGTAATCAGTGCTTTCCTTGCAACCTTCAGGATCCAGCATGTCAATGCATTCTTTAGACCCATTTTGCCACAATTTCACCGGGATTCCTGCTGCCTGATTTTCCTAAATATTCACAAAAAGATAGCCACCCCTTTTGCAAATTTTTTAATGTGTTGTTAAAGACGTTAGCCTGAGTAGCGTTGCGACAGTCTTAGTCGGCGGTCATTGTTTATGAAAAAATTATTCCTAAGATATGTAGTAATTGTATACACATAGTGTCGTAAACGAGAAAATTTCATGTCGGAAGATTTTTCAAAAGGAAATTGTTATGGCTATTGTATTGAGCCATCATATTACAAGAAAAACATTTCTCAATAAAGCTTTGAACGAATGATTGTGTCCATTGGGGCTCATTGTTGCCGATGGTTCTCTCTATGTGCTACACTGAAGGGTTAACTGTTGACACGGCAGATTTTCGCAATTTTCGACGGCTCGTCACCGTGTCAAGTGTGAAATTCGAAAGGGAGGAGTCTTCGGAGCGTCTGCTTCATTACGTTTCCCAGTGTGGCGAACTGTCGAGTAAAAAACTGGATCAGAACGAGGGGACCATTTTAAGCTGGCTAAGTGACATAAATTTTCGCCGAGGCCGCGACACGATATGAAAAACCCGATGTTCTGCAGCGTCCCTGTAAAGGAATTACATTTCCGCGCCAAGAGCGACGGCAAAATACATGACAATTTTAAGTCGCCGAGATAAATTGCGGCAAGACCCAGGTAACAAGTTCTTGCGAAACCGTTTCGCCAAGCCGTTGCTACAGTTACTTCGTTTCTGCATAAGATCGTCTGTGCTAGGACCTTAAAATACTGTTGCAGCCGCAATGAAAACCTCCCCAGCGAGAAAATGTTTACTTGCGGTGGCATTTCACCAGCTTTTTCATGCAGCCCATTCAACATTGTATGTTAAACATCTTCCCCAGGCATTCAAATATTGTAGATTTTTCGATTACTGGCAATAGGTGCCAAAAACTCCTTTTTCTCAACAGAAAAGAGGACTTGTGTAATCTAGGTTAGCGAGTTATAACCTACTTTCTTTAGAAACATCAGTACACTGTAAGTCGATATATACAATAAATAAAATATATTTGTAAAAGTAAATACACATAAAGTTATAATATCAAGATAAAATGTCCTAAATATTATTTATACATTTTCGTTGCCTACACGAGGGTTGAATAAATATGTTATTATCGAACTAAGAATGAATATTAAACGACCAAGTAAGCAACAGTTCGAATCTCAAACTCGGCAACTTTAATTTCGACGTCGACAGCGTCTCGCCGAGTATTAAAATGCTAAAATCAATCGCGTTCCTCGGCCAAAGCTTCCTCGAACTCAATTTCCGAGTGGTCGGCGGCTATCGAAACCGAAGAGGACAAACTTTTCGCGCGACAGATGAAATCGCGATAAGCGAGTTAACAAATCCTCGAACCAGGAGGGCGGGGGGGGGGGGGCAGAATCACCCTCGCGGCGGCGGCGGCGGCAGCGGCAGTGAGTTTCGTGCTTACATTCACGCGCTGACCGCGCAAATTTCGAACATGACTGCTACTCGACCAGCTCGCTAATTATCGCAAAGTTCCCGCGAAGGCCAGAAGTGGCCGGTTAATTAGTCACGAAATTGCGCGGCGCGATCTTCCGGTTCGGCAGTCCGGCGTCTTATGCAGCCAAGCTTTTACTCCCCCTGATGTTGACGAGCCTTGCGAAAAGACTCGGACACTCGAAGTAAAACAAAAAGTGAGTAAATGGGTGGAGACTGTACAGACTGTTCTCTAAATAATGGTACAGTTTTGTTCCGATAAAATGCGACGATGTTTGTTTCGAAATAAGAAAATCTCTTCTTCCTTTGAAGTTGGCCGCTAGATGTATGTCATATTCTATCCTTTTCTGTTTGAGTGATCCAAAGAAATGATAATCACAAGGACAGTAAAGAAGATGTTTAAGAATAGCATTCTTGAATTGTGACATGCTGAACAGGTCATCTCACCCAGTCAATCTAGGTTAAATCGTCTCATGTATATGTATAGGTTACAATTTTTTTATAAACTGATTTCGAAAAAGAGAATGTTAGATTCGATTAGGTTTGAAGTAGGTTCAATTCGGTCATGTTGCTCTTTTTCCTGAGAAAATCTACAATTTTTTTTTTATTTTTTCTCGATATATTTCCCGTGTATTTACTTTTACAAATATATATTTTTATTGTAACTATCGATTAAATTTATAGCATACTGGTGTTTCTTCTACAAAAAAAAATAAACTATCCCCCACCGAGCTTTAATTATCAACGACGCACAAATACGCCGACGAATCGACGAATCGACGAGTCGACGAGTGAAAAATTGACGAGGAAACCGTACCGAGGGACCCGTACATGGAGGCTGGCTTTTGTGTGATTTCTGACTGATACCTTTAATTCCATTTAAATAAAGTGAAAAAAAGAACGCGCAATTTATCCGACTCGTCCACCCTTGCTAGTGGCTTCGCTCTACTTATTTCCTATAGGCGAGTGCCTGGGGTACTTCAAGGGTTGCTATCCGACCCGAACGACATTAAATGATGCCGCTAAAGATCGCTGGATACGTCTACGTTACTTCCGCCCATAATTCAGTAACTTATTGGACAATAAACGTAATATGATCGAATTTGGGACGCTTCGATGAACGTGAAGGCTTTGATGAGTCCTACTGTTGTAAGTCGTTTCATCGAAAACTGAGTCTACATCTTAGCAGTGAAACCACTGAGCTGTAAAAACGATTATTTTGTCTTTCTGGCTAACAAAATTATTCTTCTAATGTCGAGATTAAATTTATTCAGTTCTTTTTTGATTTTTAATAGGATATGTGCTGAACAAAACAATTCATATAAATGTTTATCTTCAAAACACCTTTTCGAAAGATAGCAATAAACATTCTAATTCAGAATTATCTTGAGTTTCTAGTTTTAATTAATTAAAGCTGTATAAACTGTTACGTACGATGAAAAAGTAACTAAATAAATTATTATGAAGTTAAACGTAGAACAACTCTAAAAAAATTCATGGAAATCGGTCAATTTTTTAATGGTAAAAGTAGAATAATTGTTAATATTTTTCATTTCGTATTTACGAGTATATTTGAAGCAACTCCACTTGGGCTAGAACGGAATTTCTTTCAATTTCGAGCATAGTGCACCTTAAACCGAAGGCGTTG
The DNA here is from genome assembly GCA_916610255.1 of Lasioglossum lativentre. NCBI lineage: Eukaryota > Metazoa > Arthropoda > Insecta > Hymenoptera > Halictidae > Lasioglossum > Lasioglossum lativentre. The sequence goes on along the minus strand of OU744355.1, from coordinate 32,062,598 downwards.
TTTGTTTCCCTCAGCACGCTGTCTTATGGTCCCATTTCCTTCGTCATCTTCTTTCTCATTCAATCGTGCAATATTCAGACACTTTGCTAGCCACGCGGGCGCGGAACTTTCTGTTTTGTTCAGGTGTGCCAACAGATTCCGCAAACAACCGGAGCACAATTTTCAGTCTAATGGAAAACACGGGAATAAAAGGTATAAAACTGTAACAAGAGAATATGCAATTGCACGTGGGAGGAGACGGCACGTCGGAGTCCACGTTTTTTTTTTTCCCGTAAACATCTATGCCGACAATATTGCATCAATTCCTATCGGAAAATAAATATCGCGCGACGATACGCGTATTTATTCGCATTTGAAATGGACGCGCCGTGCGTGAGACCGGAAATCTATTGGCGATCATTTGAAAGCAACTACACTCCCAAATTTCATGGACCTTTTTTTCCGTTCGAATAAATCCCCCGTGAATTCGGGTTTGAGCCGCGAGGGAAACGGGAATATTGATAACTCGATGCAACCAGTTTATAATGCAATAATTTAATATTCTCTGTCTACAATCGCGTGTTGTTAATCTTCTTACAATGGTCCTCCAGTTTTGCAATATCGAAAGAAACACAGCAGCGAGCAAATCAAAGAGCGACACGCGGCAGAACAATAAAATAATGCAGCAATTATAGTGCTCCAAACAATGCGATCATAGGTGAGTATTATTCGGTCATCCTACATGTTGTATCGTTTCTTAACAATTTTAATTTTGTATTTTAATGACATTTCAATCATTCCTTAATTTTATCGAATCAAACTATCCATATTGTTAGAAACTATATTTTATTTACGTGAAATGTCACCAAATTCTTAAACCCGCCGAGCATCAAAAGTGACCAGCACTGTAATTGTTTATATGTATTTTTTGTGGTAGGCAGAGTACAGACTTTTTAAACAATTCGTTACACATTTACTGTCCCATAAAATCGATACATACAGGATTTTTCAAAAAGTTTCTTGGTCGTGTTATACAGAAGTCTACTGTGTGTGTGTGTGTGTGTGTTGTATAAAATTGACAAGATAATCTTTATTCAAACATTCTATGATTTTTACTATAATATAAACTTAATAATTTCGTATGTATACACATCTATGTATAATTTCAATATAATGAAATAAAAAATTCGAAACCGGTTAGTTGACCAGTAGGTTCAGTGTTGATATCCGTGCAAAACCACCATGTCTAGCAGAAAGTCTGTGTTCACGTTCGTTCGGTTAAGAACACGCGATTTCGCTGGTTTTGCAGTAATCGATACCGTGTCTTGGTTTTTCGTCTGTGTATTTCACAGTGAAATGGTCGGTTTTATTGTTCCGAGGGAGCCGGGCCTCGGACTTATGCGCTATCCTTTACCGTCGCGTCGGAAGGATCTAGGTAGATCTTCTGGCCACCTAGGGGACAAAGTGAATACCCCCAGTGTTTATCGTGTTTGCCAATCGGTCAATCGTGATCCGGATAGTCGGACAGATTGCTAACGGTGGACCGGTGGAATGCTCTGGCAGAATTACGTAACCGTTTAAGTGCCCCGGAGCAACTAGACTTTACTATCGCCGGAGAAAGGGATATACCCTTCTCTTTTGACTCTGTCTCCCTCCTTCTTTGTTCGCCGGACTCTCTCGCTCCTATTATAATTCGCTCCCTGCCTACCGCTACTCTTTATTCGACAGCAGTTTGTATAATCGCGTTCACCGTTAGCAACAATACCGCTGATCCCTTGTAGTTTCGTTTTAGAACATTGTAGCTTTACAAGCATACGTGCAGAATGGACTTTTTCTCCGTTCAGGATGCTACGAAAGGCTGACTCATCAGGGTGTTGTCGATAAGTTATTAATAGACCCGCCGCTATTATGCAATTACGGTGTGCGCAAATATACGCAACTGAACGATGGACTAACATTTACGACGCCACAGACATAACTCATTTTATCTTAACGCGTTTGCTACCAGCATCTGCTTCGTTGCTCATCTTCATCGTTGAATTGTTTCACCTCTTTATGAAATATTTAAATGTCACGTAGTCTCTGAATATTATAGAGGACTTTAGACAACGAAGTGTATAAAGTTAGTTTGACTATCTTCAAGTAATGGTACCAGCATTTGCTTTGTTGCTAACCGACATCATTAAAATGATTTATTAAATACAACGTACCTCCTTTTGTGCGAAACAATTTAGCAGAGGTCATGGAATCTCTGAATATTATCCTGTGTACTATTACTATAGACATCAAAGTGTCTGCAATTAATTCGACCATCTTCAAATAAACTACGGAATTGTGGACGTTACAGGTCTGCACGTTTGCTACCTGCAATTTGCTTCGTTGCTCACCTGCATATTTAAAATGCTTTGTTAAATACAACGTACCTCCTTCGCGAAATATTAAAACAATTCAGCAAAAGGAAGTCCTATGAAGTTTAGATCTACAAAAGGAATTTCTGAAATTTTAATCACAGTCTCGGATAAACAAATTGTAAAATCAATATTTAATATTTTTTGTCGCAATTCCTAACTATCACAATTTTCTTTACACGCCTTTTCGTAAACTATTTTTTCCAAATTCTCAAAAAATCTCGTCATGTGCTCCACTGTTAGAACAATAGGTGTATCAGGATATTTTATGCTGACTGTACATTGACAGAAAAAATCAGATTACAGTTTAAAAAAATAATTAAACAGGTGTTGAGAATATCCCAGTAATTTTTGTAAACGCAGCGAATCGACCTGTTAATTTCGAGATGATTAATCATAAAGAAACAGCTGTTGAAGTGACAATCGATCCACACACCGTGTAAAGGATCGACGTTTCTCATTGTGAACATCCCGAGAGTCGAGAGCTATCGAAGATCAAAATATCGAATATTTTCGCGCGGGCCATTGAAGTTGGTTTTCAAGGGATTTACGGATAGGTTGCAAAGCGTGTTATAAAACTGCTCCTCCCACCTGTGTCCCTGGCCCCCTCCCAGTGGCCGGTTTCATTCAACCTTTACCTTTATCTCTCGATTTAGTATCGCGCAGGATACAATAGTACAATGGCGTGATAATATCAGGAGTAAAAGTCCGGCATTGTTCGAACGATTACGCTCGCCCGCGTAATCCTTAATTGCATTCGGCCGTAGCGAGACCACGATCTATACGATCCTTTGGATTCATAGTGTTCCCTGACCGAACCACGACATTGTCCGGGATTCTGTCACACCAGAGATACACTCGTGGCTCCATAGAGCCTCTGTCCCGGGAGATATAGTTCGCCAGATATGAACACACTTGCTTGCTGTACGGAATTATGTGATCTAGACCTCATCGGCACACAGAGACTCTTCTCTATTCGATGTAAAGACCTCTGTGTACCGTTAACTGAATTACTTACAAATAATGCTCTTATGCCATTAGTTCGAAAATAAATACTGGGCTACTTTAGGATAAACATTGCAAATGTAAAATCTTTCGAAAATATTTTAACATATGTAAACATATATTTGGTTAATTTGTTTATCACCAGAGCTACGGAACACTAAGAGTGGTTGTTTTACTTTATGAAAATATTCAAGAAGTCATGGAGCCCTAAAAAATAAATTCTCTATAAATACATCTTTAAAATAATTTCAATAAACCTAAATTGTCATTTATTTCTATAGAATATGCGAGGCACATGGGAACCTTTAAACATGATATCTTTTTGGTATCATAAAATGTAAAAAAAAAAAAACACTTAACAGTGCATTGTAATATTAGAGTAAATATTTTTAAGGAAATTAGAAATAATAAATCGTACTGATTTATGATCAGGTAGAATATTATTCTCAGGCAATTAATTCTGTGATAACGTTGGGTAATCACTCCATAGGAGATCACGATTCTGGACCGACGATGATCTTCGATTGCGGTTAGGTACCCGGTATCACACGCCCGGATGAACTGCCCGCTCTAGTTACTCTATTCACGGTGGATTTCCCGAAAACTCGGGAACCTCAACAAACTCACAGACCCAAAAGGTAGACTTTTGAATATAACTTATCAATAGATTCCGGATTTTATGCACTTATGACAAAAATGAGAAGGAGTTTCAATTTAAACAGCGAAAAGATTAGGATGTTAATAATAATATTGATATATTATTTTGACTACGTTAAAATTATTAGTGAAGAAAAGAAAATATTTAGCTTTTTATTTTGCATCAAGATCCGGAATCTACTTATCAACTCCAACAACGTAGATGTTGTACCGGTAATTCTACTTGGAAACTTCAAAACTAGATTTCCTGGAGAACTACATAGCTTTCCAACCGATTAAGTGTAGCATTAAAATTTACTAGACACTTGTCGCTATTAGTATTTAATGTTGCAATCTACTATTATAATAATTATTGACAAACATGTACTTAACAGTTACTTATTTTCACTAATTTACATAATAATCTCAACTTATCTCCTAATGTCTGATAAACAGAATGATAAAACAACGATCCTAACAGAAAGACAGATAGACTAATAGATACATAAATTAGCAGGTTATTCTGTAAAAAATAGAGACGAAATTTCTATATCAAATTGCGTTCATCTATCAGCTGACATTGATAAAATCTTCGGAATACAACGTTCGTAAGAAAAATTACGTTACGGCGTCACAATCTGGAAGCGTAACTCAGCAACGACAGCTACTAATGCAACAGAAGCCACGAGACAAATCTATAAGTCCCAATAAATAATTCACTCTCATTAAGTATTCGGACGGTTTCTCGTAAGTTAACATAATTGGTTAAGGGACCAGGTATCTGTGCACTTAATCTTAATTGGATGTTGCGGCGCTTGTGCTGTATGTCTAGTCATTTATAAAAGAGGCTTACTTCGGAACCAAGTGGTACCAACGTGAACCGGTTTTCCCCATTCGCGGAAGAGACACATCGTTTGATCTCCGTAGACCACCAGGTTTGCGCAAAGGATGATTTTGAAGTTTCTAGCCCCGGCTATATGTACTATATACACTGTATGTATGTATCGCGAACCAAGACATTTCAGGATACACGCGTGTGCCGTGCGGATCGTTATACATATACGTAGGTATAAATCTTACTTCATGCCTCGCTTCTCGCTACTATATCAATCTACTTGAATCTCGACCTATTGGGTTTGATTTATTCTAGTGCGTTGGACTGTGCATCCCGAGACGTATCGGACAGCCGATATTAATTGGCGCCAATTAAATCACTGGATCGTGGAATGGCATCCGATACAAAATTAAAAAGATTAATATGTCCAACTAGGAAGAGGCCAGAAAATATTGCCCGTAATTTGTTTCTGGGAAAAAGTTACGGACTTTCCGTTGCTACTGTTTCTCCTTCTGTGGAAATTGAAATATTAGCAAGCGTCGGATAGAGAACTAGTATTGTATACGGATATACGTGCGCCGTAAGTTTTATTCGTGTTGTTATTTCACAATTTGATGCGTTTGTTCCATTCAATAGGAAAAAGGATCTTTCTACCAACTATTTTTATTAAAACATTAAAACTCAACTTTGTGCAAACGCACAATTTTGTTTCTATGAATTGACATTATTGAATTCTGTTGTTCACCTTGTTATTATGAAGAGGGATTTTGGACTTATTAAAATGATTAAGGAGAGCAATGAATGTATATGTAGCTCCTATATATTATAATAAATGCAGACAGTATTTTATTTTGCATAAAAATCCATAGTCTAGTGCTAATTAAACTGCGGATTTTTATGGAAAATTAAAATTTTTGTATCATCTGCAACATATGTATAACAGCTAAATAGAAATTTCGTTCAAGCTTAAATAATGTTCGTAAGCTGCAATTAATACATTGATGCTCTTAAATTTTTTAAATCCGTCAACTGCTGAAAATTGCACCTACTCATCGTTATCATAAATGCATAAAAATCCACAGTGTCGTGATAATGAATGCGTCAAAGTACACAAATTCCGATGTTTACTAATTGATGGATGTTTATAAGTTAATATGAAAATTCTTGGTGAATGTCGACTGTCGAATGTTTTGGGACACTGATAACGGTTATCTTTATATAATATCGTCGCTATAGGGGCCATAATATGTGAAATGGGATATTAAATGACCCTCTTCGTAGATTGCTTCTTTTATTCAGCGGGAATGGTGACTTTATAGTCTTTGCAAGATGGCTGAATCCATTTCCACTGATGCGTCCAGTTAATATCGTCTCGTCCCATCGAAACTAGTCGCTGGTCTACAACTGGCAAAAGCTCTTTGCGTTACTTCCGTGAAAATGTCTGTGCTAGAAACCAGCCAGTCGGGTAGCCCACCTGAATACACCTTCGACCTTTCCGCAGGAGTCGCAGCAACGGTTGCACAACGCTAATCGACAATCATGACCGAGAAAACTGTTCTATTTCCGTTGCTGAACGCCGTACACTTTGTAGATTGTGCTTTTCTATTCTTCTGGAGAATAAATCATTCTGCACATTCACTCTAATAAATCGTTCAACCTGGTTATTTGTAAAAAAATAAAACGTCGAAATTCCTATTCAAATAGCACGCTACTTTGATTTATATCTTCTACCAATTTCTTTAAACTATTCAGTTCCATTTAACACCTAGTAAAGGTTATTATTAATTTATTAGAAATCGGAGTGCAATTTTTCTGTAATACATATTTCACTCTTAAGGTAAACGAAGACTTCCAACACATATAAAGTTGCTTTTTGATGTTCACAGTCTAGGCATTTAAGCTTCAGCTTAGAGGAAACCAATGACTTTTTATGAGATATTAAAAACATTCTTCTCTTGTGCTTCTTCATGAATTTTAACATGGGTCCCAGGTTTGCTACATTTGTAATATTCATCACTCTAGATTACACGTGACTTATTAACATTTTCTTTATTCATGTCATCATTTCGTCGAAAAGATTTCAACACCGAAATTCCAGATTTACGTAATTAATATTACTTTTTTATAATTTGTGCATATTTCCCAATCCCTTTAACTTCGTAAATATTTTGCACACCTCTACTAAGAATGCATATACATGTACGTATATTACATACGTACATACATTAATTGCGTTTTATTCGACGAAGAGGTAGATTTTCTTTTAGATGAAAGTGATTAGGGAGGCAACGTTCATAGTTTAAGTATCTAAAATTAAAAGGTACAGTTATTATGAAAAATAATTTCATTATTATTTGTCGAGGTCCTTTCTTTTCTCCTAAAAAGCATTCGATAGATTCGATTTTAATTTTATTTCTTAATAATAATTAATTTGTTAAATTGCTTAATCGCAAGCGATCTACTTGAATCGATCTTCCATGAAACATTATAGAACTATGCTAGAAATAACTAAGCACATGAAAGGAGGAATGTGGGCTATACATAATTAAATATCGTTAATGGGAACGACGGAACTTCGAAACGACTTAAGACGAGAGGACGTAACTCGGTATATTACAGTATTGCAAAAGATATCTCACTGCGTGGGGGTAAAAGGTATTCAGGTTTAAAGTATAGTTTTCATTGGGAGTTTCGCACGATGTACGAGGTGTTCGCATTGACGCGGGAATATCGATTAAGATGAGTGTGTCGTAAATCATGAGGAAGGAGGGACACTGACGCAGCGCGTATGTAAATCGTGTCGAGATCGTCTCAACCGGAAGACATTCTTGCGTGTGTTCTCCAATGGCAAGTGGAGGACTTTCCACGCTACTTCCAAGAGACCATTGGTCACGATGGAAACCTGCTGGGCGACTAACCTACCTGTGGGCACTTACGACCTTCCAGCAACACAGCGCAGCGGTGCGCCGCTGGTTGCACAACCGCGCGCCGGCCGCAACCGTACCTACAGAATCATAATCGAAAGACCTACCATGGCGGCTCCATTGGCGACAGTGCATTTCAATTACTGCAACAGAGAATTCGAACACAATCGAGCAATTTGTCGAATGGCTGACGCAACTGCCGTAAAGACAATGGAAAATAGGTTTCCCGAAGGAGAATTGCGACAAACTCCGCCAATTTTGCGTACGAACCTAAACAAAATATTACGATAGCATGGTTAAATATTAATCCGCTCTTGTAGACTCACCATCTTTTCCATCAATTATTACTATTATATTTTCCATCCTTCTCCTCCTTTCCCCTCCCTAATTTCTAAAAGTTGTGTTATGGGTGATTCTGATTGGTCCGTGTTTTTCGGTAATAATTATCCACTTATAATTTATTTTATTTCTAATTGAAAAAGCAAAAATTTTTAGGGAGAGATCGAACCAACAGTTTTTCTCCTACAACTAATTTTTGAATGTATGTTTTAATATGTGGATAATTTTACTTTGTCCCAAATATAATGTGCCCAGTCTTCAGTATAAGATGAATTTAAAGGTTCATAACTTTCGTTTATATAATTTAAACACCAAAGATTGAAACCATATTGTTTTTTTTTTTACTTGAAGTATGGGACAATGGAACATGTAGCAAAAGAATTGGGTATTCGTATTGGTGTGGATGACTGTATCGATGTGTTATACCTAAGAAATTTCTTATGATACCAGTTTATTATAGTCCACATTAGGCCAGATGTAACCGCAAATAAGAAATAATAAATTCCAAATAACGAATAAAGTTTTTCGTCACTTAAAAATAATAGAATAACTATTCATTTGTTCCTCTTACTCAAATAGAATTTCATTCGAATACTGCGTAACATTGTTCGAGCCCACCATACAGCGAAGACGCGCAAGTAGATACGGCCGCAGGAGGCAGACACGATGCAAGAATCTAAACGGACGGACGTTCGCTGAAGATACTGGTCGAATGGAAAATCGTGCGGGATTGTCGTTCACGGGTTCCCCGTGAAACGAAAGATCGCGCGGCACGGCGAGAAAGTAGCTTTCGCCCGGCTGTTCGAGAGGAGATCGGCGGCTTCTCGTTAGGCATTAAAACGCCGGTGCACCGTAAGTCCAGGGCCGTAATCGAATCAAGCCCTCGCAGGAAAACAGTTTCGTGCTCCCCTTCGTCCCGTTCCGATCATCTTTATCCAAGCTATCGCAGCTACGGCCACGTCTGGCGCGGCCGAAAACTTGCTGTCGTCGGCGAGCAAATCCCGATTTTACGATCGGAACGCGGAGCAATCGGTCTGTCGGTCTTTACTATTGCACTAAAAGCGAAACACCGAACAGAGATTTACTCGCGATAAATCGTGCCCGAGCCCGGAATCCACTGCGGACGATATAAAAAAGCTCGCGGGGAAGTGTACACACACTTGGCTCGAGTTTACCGAGCGATAACGACACGTGTGATTCCGCTAAACGATTTCGAAGCTGAAATAAACAGCGATGAACAATAGGCGAAGAGGAGGATGAGGAAGCGCTCGGAGTAGCTTTTAATGTAGTGGCAAATAAGATTAACAATGCTAGTTTCGGTAGTTCAGCTCTTCGGGGACGACGACTGACTATTGTACTAACTCAAAATTTATTATACAAAATCAAATTGTTAGGTGTGGTATACTTTCATGCATTATTACTCACTTCATAAACTTTGAACATGGTTATGAACCTAATATTCATTTCAATTCAACCTTAATAGAGAATATGCATCATTTAAATGCCTCGTTGTCATTGCAAAGGATTCAAGAACCATAAACTCCGCTAAACGCTACAGAATCTTGTACAAACAATAATTGAAGACAAATTGTTGATCTCTTGACCGAGTCCGGGCCTCCGACGATCCACTAACGTTCTTGTGTAGATCGTACAGAACCAATCATTGTAGAAACTGTCCTCATTTCTCTAATACCCAGACTTTTGTTGTTCTTCAATCGCTAAACAATTTTGAGAAAGTTATTTTTCGTGTCCATAATGGCGATAAATGCAGCAAGATTGAAGCAGCTCTCTAAATCACTCATCGCTTCTTCTTCTGTTCGAACGATCGCGAATGATTTTCTAGGGTAAGCAGAGGCGAAGGATCGGTTGTGTACGGCCCTGCTCGTATCTCTCGAGAAGTACTCGCTATCGAGCGCACGACCACGTTCCTTATTATTTCCCATTAAGGCTGGATGTTCCTCTTGCCCTCAAAAGAGTTCCTCGCCCGACGACCCGCGGCATTTAAAAGCAGACGGTGGTATAAAATTTCACGGGATTCGGGGCGACTCGTGATAAGCCCTAATAGTCCGCTTCCCCCGCCCGCCCCTGTACAATTTTCCAGAGACGGAAAGAATTCAAAACGAACGCCTCGGGAGTAGATCGCTACCCTCCTTGAAAGCTCACCGGAGAATATTCGAAATAAACGCTTGAATTATAAATTTCTCGCCAGCCTTTATCCCATTGGGCACATGCAGCCGCAACAACTCTGTCCATTAGGTCTTTCGAACGATCTTCGCGTATCGTATGCTTTGAATGCAAATTTCACTTAATTAATTTACTTTATGGTTGTTCTCGTTTATGGAGCAACACAGCTCGATTATACATAATGATCGGTCGCTGGACAGAGAATTTCGAACTCGGTGAGGCAAGTCCCGATAAACAAGTACCGATCGTATTCAGTTGGGAACGAGAAGCGCAACTTTTACCAGCCGGTGTTGTTACAAAACGGGAAACCTGACACAACAACAATGTCGCCACACGTAAACCTCTATCGTGTTCGATTCGTGTTCTGAAAGTATCGCAGATAAGCGTATCAGTAGAAAGTTTGGTTCATTTGCTGTTGGAAGGACGCGGATGATCCAGCAGTTAAAGTTTGCGATACGTGGTAAGCACGTCGATGACACAGGAAGTAGATAAACAAAATGTTACTATTATGCATTTCAGAATAAAATATCATTATTACCGGATTAATTTACTGAATGTCACTTTAATTAGTAATGTACATTCTCGAGAAAAAACGCGTCTTCAGTTTGTTGACCACATTTCATGAAAAAAAATCTTAGTATAAAATGAATGATATGTTATGAAAATGGGGGCTTCCAGCTTCAAAATGAGACCAAATTTTTGGGATGGAAATTATAAAGCGTTACGGACGAATATCTCCAAAAATATTGATTATACATAAAAATGTTTCAGATGAAAGTTGTTCAAGACCCAGGGGGCATCATATGGTGGGACTTTTATTTTTCCCGGTGGACACTCCAAGGTGACGTGAAGGTCAACTTTCTTTTTTTAAATGGAATGATATGTTTTTTATCCACCATCAAATAGTCCGTTTTAAGATGAGTTCAGTGACCTATGACTCAAGGTCATTCAAGGTTAAACTTGCAGAGAATTGCAGAAAAGGTGTGATCGTTTTATTTGTACTATAGTTCGTGCCTTCGAACTTTCACAGCAAACAATAACATGTATTCATTACTCAGGACAACATCAAAGTCATTATCAATGAAATGAAAACAAACGTATTTAAGTAATTACTGTGCTCTTCTGCAAGATAGTCAGTTTCATTACTATGCGTGCTAAGGTATCCTTCGCTGAACGATAGTACTTGATAAGTGGTGAAAATGGAAATGTATCAAAATGTTGAGCATTGGAATGGTGAGCAAAGTTAGAGAATCATTTAAACAAAGAATTTGTTAAGTGCGTTGAAGTAAGAGGTAATCATTTAGAACATATACAAAACTAAAGTACAAATAAAACGATCACACGTTTTCTGCATTTCCCTACAAGTTTGACCTTGAATGACCTTGAGTTGTAAGTCTTTGAACTCATCTTAAAATGCACTATTTGATGGTGGATAAAAAAACATATCATTCCATTTAAAAAAAGAAAGTTGACCTTCACCTCACCTTGGAGTGTCTACCGGGAAAAATAAAAGTCCCACCACATGATGTCCCCCTCGGTACTAAACAACTTTCATCTGAAACATTTTTGCGTATAATCAATATTTTTGGAAATATTTATCTGTAACGCTTTATAATTTCCACCCTGTATAGTGTTCAAATATAATAGGGTTTAATAGAAAACAATAGAAGGTACAGGGTTCAATAGAAAAAAGGTAACATTATGTAAAAGTTTACATCATATCAAGTGTTACATGCCACGTAGACGTACGAAAATGTAAAACAATGTATGAAATTTTGCACCTCTAATAGCATTAAATAATAAATTAAAAATATCGAACGCGAAGCTGTTGAGCTGTCACTTCTGTTTAACAGTCGGGTATCGGCGCGGCGGGAACAATTCGATTCAAAAACAAACCTTTGTATGCAGCCATACTTTTTGTTACAGAAGTGTACAAATTAATTTAATACCGACAACGTACGTACATTAAAATCGAATTACGGAAAAATGTTTTCGCTAATTGGACGTCAGTTCCGATCCAATTTAATCCGCAAAGTATTAATGCAACAATTACCAGAACATTGCGGGAGGTTCGAACATGTTCGTTTAAAAAATCTCCCATTCTTCCGCCGAAGAATTTCCAAAGCTGAATATCGAACAGAGTACAGTTTTAATTTCGAAACCTGTTTCTATCGCAGCATATTGTTTATCCATTCAGTTATGCAATATTCCTTCGTTTCTATCCTTCTATTAGCGTCGACGCGACGGCGGAAAATATTTTCTAAAGCGTAGAAAGTATGCAATTAGAGTCGAAAAAAGTGTTTCCTCGTGGCAGCGATTTTTTACATGGATCGAGGCCACTTTGGCAGAAGGCGAACTAAAGAACCTGCTTTATTTCCTTGTTTCAGTCTCATCTTTCGGACAATTTTATCAGCACTCCTTTTAACTAATTTTTTTTAATAAATTATTTTATGTGTCTTTGTGAAACTTTGTAGACTTTTTCATGGTTTTTTTGGGACATTGTCAGCATCAAAATTATAGCAATTATGCACTGAAGAAGTAAACTCTTATTCAAGAATGGCACATTTTTAAGATGTGTTCAATGTTAATTAGTAAATTGCGAACCTTTATGCAAAAAAAAATTGTTTTAAGTTAATTATACGAAACGAGAATGAAATAAAAATAAAATTATTTAATATGCCTTCTACTATCTTCACAGTAAAACTCAATAAATGTCGGGTAAATAAAATAGTTGATAAAATCACGAAGTATTGCATTCTTCAGTATCTGAAATACCATCCTAACATTTTTTTTTGGTCTGAAAATTTTTTACTCGAGGGATAATTCTTTAGATTAAAATCAACTTGTCAAACATCACTTTACTTTTTCATAATTCAACAATCTAGAACAACTCACGCGTCACTCATATTTAATACAATGACCTTCAATAAGGTCATACAAGGTCAGAAATAAGAGAAATATATAGATGTTAAGACTACAAATTAATAAGACTGCATATCGTGTTCAGTATGAATTTCATTAGCAAGAATGCATACCGTGTAGTATGACTTTCATTAGCAAGAATGCATTTCTGAGCTCTGTTGATTACATTCCTGATACTTTGTGCTAATGCTGCACTGGATACGGATGCTCATGCGTTTTTTATCTGAGTTTGTAAGTCGTTTAAACTTGGCGGTATAGCATAAACAATATCTTTAAAATCTATTGTTGAACGTATTGTTTACGACACCTGCTACCTGTGTGAGGTACTTAAACACTTTTAATTAAATAGATGCCAAGATACTGGAACTACGTTTTCAAACTAAGGAATGTGCACGTGTGTACTATCGAAAACATAAACATAAACAGACATTGAAACAGTGAAAGGAAGTCACACTGAACACAATTTATCTTATCAATCTTATTTTCCTTATCAATAGTACAGTAGTAATGTTAGAAAATGTTCGATGTACATATTTCTCTTATTTTGACCTTGTACGACCTTGGAAGTCATTGTGTCACATAGGAGTCAATTCGTCTTCTCCCACGCTTTTATGTGACATTAAAAAACATATAGCATTTAATTTAAGAAACTGAAGGTCACCTTCATTTTACGAAAAATAAGTAAGTTCTTCCTCTTTCATTTTTTAAAAATTCTGTTTACGAGAAAACTGCTGGGCCAATTAACCGCGAACACCCTGTATATGCGACGCTGGTAAATTCCACGAATATTTTTAGTAAAATTCAACAAACGTCGAATGAAAAAAGTAATTAATAAAATCTTGAAATATTGCATTCTTGTGGAGATGAACTGCCATTCTACCATTTTATTTCCAGTTGAAATTTTTCACCCTGGGGACAATAGAACGTAACTCGAACTGGGAGACGTGTTCACGGGTCGGTCTGACGAATTCAGTTGCCGAACAGGGTCGTGACAGTATGTTATCTTGAGAAACGGGAGCCGGGGTCGGGTTCGAGCGTTCCTTCCGTGAAAATGAAATTAGCGCGATCTAACTTTCGGCTCACGATTTTGTGGATGCGGGGGAGGGGGGGGGAGGGGGGCGTTGCGACGCGATGGCGCGATCTTCTTAAATTTTCGGAATTTGCCTCTCCGGGAAGGAAGTGAAACGGAACGAGGAGCGTTTTCCGGCGGAGCGAGTAACCAGCTTTGAGCTGAATGAGAAATAGACTCCCGGGCAAATGCGAAGGTAAGTAGGCCAGAAAATTCATTCGACGAGTATATCCCGTACGCAACTCCCCGTGAATGCTCCTCCGGAACGGGACTTTCGAAAAAATGAGCCAACCCGCGAGATTTATGAAGATTGAAATTAACGGGAGACTCAGTCCATGTTCAGGAATCAAAGAAAGCCCTGGGCGAGAAGGAACAGTAACGAAAGATTTGTGGCCTTGGCGGATTTTTCTTGATGGAAGAGAAAAGAAAGAAAATGAGAGAAGAATTCTTCGCAAGGTGGTTAGGCGAGGCGAGGCGGATATTTATCATCGAACTTCCCACGGTCTAAAAACTGAACCCTGCTTCTGAAATCAAACTGGATCCAGCGAGGAAAGGTTTGCAAAAAGGCGGCCTGAAAATCCGATCGATATCCGGGAATAAGTTTGCCTGTTGCAAAAAGAGGATCGACCAAAGTTTTCCCGCGACGGAAACAAGACCCCTAATACTTCACTTCCGAACTGGCTCCGAGCAGTTTATATCAGTTCATATGACTCACGGGCAGATCTCATATCCAACACAGGACGTTGTATTGTTTGCTGTGCTAAGTAACAAATACGATTATTTCTTACTTCGCAGTATTCGCTTCGTTGTGTCCCGGGCACCGGTTATCTCGGGATCGCCGATGATAATTCACTGACACCGAATTTCGTCGACGTTGCGCATTCTCCGAAGAAGAATCTTGCGAAATCGTACCAAACACATAGATAAGTTTCTAAAAATTCTAACGTACTTCCTAGCTTAGTTATAGCCTTAATTATTTATTTTTATTTTATTCCCATCTTGCAGTTTTGAATATGTATTTGATTGCAGTAGATGCAAAATGTATTGGAACACTACATTTCCGACATTTATTTATTCTCTTAAGAATCTTAACGAGATATAAATAATATAATCGAGATTATAAAATTTATTAATATTTTCACTATTTTGTATTTCATGTACTGAATATTATCATAAATTCATGACATTCAGTCTAGTCATTATACGTACAGTACATATTTATCTCTTTCAGATAGAATACAAATGTTCCATAAATGTTCCACAGTTTAAAAGACGGTTAACTAATGCGATACAATTACATAAATTGAATTTGGTTTGTTCTTCGTCAGTTATTAAATGTAAATGCGTGAGATTAGAAGCATGCACTGTGTCTAATTGCTTTATGATTACCTTTGTACATACAATTTACCTAGTTACTGTAAAATTACTTAATATTTCATGTATACGATTTATACAGTTATCCTTGTAATTTGACTTGCCGTCAATGAAATAGTCGGATTTAATTTATTTATTGTTACCCGATGAAATTGATATCGACTCATAAGGAACCGATTATTTGGTGAACAAAAAAGTGAGAACATCAATGAAAAAGTAGTCGGTGAAATGATTGTTGACTTAGATTTAACAGAACAGTGCAGAACAAATGATCCAACCCGGTTCCAAAAATTATACATATACGGCAAACTAAATAAAAAATCTGTAACACGGTATAATAAAGTTGTACTATTTCTTTTAGGTTACCTTGTATATTTGCTTATTTAATTTCATCGAGCTGCATTTACATATGAAAAATATGTACAATTGCAAATGTAAATTCCGCGGAACGAAATGTTCAAAATGTGCATAAATATCTCCCAAAGTAATTTTTCACATTTTTCGGCTGCGGTACGCAACGGTTCCAACGAATCTAATTAATCTGTGCAATAACTATTTCAGAAGCGTGATTACTTGAAGCGAAGGCGCATTAAACTTTCATGAGAGATTCGCCGGTGGATTCACGATATTCCGATGAGAAGGGAAGAGTGAAAGGCTCGACGGAAGATCAATGCCACCGAGTGTGTGAAATTGAACGAGATTATGCCACGAATAAGAATGTTAAACCCGAGGGAAACACACGCGATTTCCCGGTGGGTACGACTCTGTCTGACGTTTTCCTTGGTACCGAGCAGCGGCAGCAGAAGCGATTCCGATTTCGAGAGTCGATGGAAACCGGAAATTGGAAACCTATTACTCCTCCGCTCCTATCGGATAAACAAGGGTGGAGGTGTACAACAATTACGGTCTTCAATCGAGTGAGAACAAAGAGAAAATTTCGTTTTACCCCGGAAAAAAAGTTCCACCGTAAAGAGAGAACCCAGACGAGGGCCAAGAAAAGTGCGAACCGAAAGGAAATGGACGATCGAGTTAGACGCCTCAAAGCTTATAGTGTACCATTCAATTCAAAACACAGGCCTTCTCAAGCGTTACGGCGAATAAAAAAGGAAAGTGGAGAACACGGAAGCGAATAAATGAAAATTAACAAGCGAGCTCCCTGATACTTATCGAACTGCATCGTATGCCTCAGTTTAAAAATTTCCCACTATTTATCACTGATTCTTAAACTTGACTTTTAATCCCAGCAACGTGTTTGGTGTTTTAACGAGCGCTTAACTAGACTGCGGATTTTATGCATTTATAACAAACATTGGCACACGCACAATTTAAATCAGTGGACATATTTAAAAAATTTAAGAACATCAACGTATTAATTTCAGTTTAATAAAATAATTAAGAGAAAAAGGAAAGTTTTATTTAGCTTCTGTGTCTTGGAATCGACGCAGACACTTTTTATTTTCCATGAAGAGCCGCAGTCTAATGATCACACGTTAAATTAGCAACTGAGAAACATCTTCCATTAAATTTCTCTAAAAGATCGACTTCCTGTACAACAGCCTGGCACTTTCTTCTCCTCGATAACCCAGCGTTCCTCGCGACAGTCATGGAAACTTAATGCAACTGAATATCCGTCTCTCGTGCAACATTTTCCTCATAAATCCCGGCGACCTCCCTAAACAGACCTAGTACGTTTTCGACGGCGACCGTAACAACCGATCAGGAATTGGCCTATGGTAATTTCCCTCGTTTCTCTTCATCGTTGGCCTCATGCCGGGCCAGATCCCGTCGCTTCTTCTTCCTTTTTTTTTTGCATTTGTTCGCGAAATTGCCGAATGCGCGGGGAGGCAGGCACACGTGCGCTTCTGCAGGAATGAATGTTTTCCTGGCTTCAGGAATCCCGTATGAATATTTATGAGCGACCATCTCGACCTGACCGTGCTCGATGGAATCCCTCTGCCCCTCCATAGCTATCTTTCCCGCTTTTCTTTCCCCTCGATACATCTCCTTCTCTGACTACCGCACAGCGCAGCCGTTCGTTCAGGAAAATTAGGAAAGTCAACGTGATACCGATCCGACAATATTTTTAAATTATACTCCATCAACATAGAATTAAGAAAAGTTGGGTATTTTCTTCGTGTGATTGCATCAACGAAAAACCTTTTGATACAATTTTTCCACGCTTTAAATGTATATTCAAAAGTTTCATGATACTTGTAGATAACGTAATATTTAAGCTGAAATATTCCTAAAACCTATCAAATTCAATCTCCTAAAATATGTATATTGTTAAAAGCATATTTGTACGATTTAACATTTCAACTAAAATCATATCTTTCCTCAATACAATCATAACTTGTCCCCCGTGCACGAATCACTATTATCCGAAGAGCGAAAGTAGAGAAATAAATAAGGGAATATTAACGCTTCTAAATGTCCTCATTTCCACGACTTTAGAGAGCACACCCTCTACTTCAGCGGTTACTGAACACCTGGTGGTGAATGTTTAACGTGACGACAATTTCGAACACTAAAGATAATGGACATAATTGTTCTTACTCTCCTTCACGAGTGTCATGAAGAAACGCTTAGGCAGAGTATTTTTATACACGACTCCTCCATTAAATCTAAAAGAAAGTTCTATCAATCACTGTAGAACTCTGGATATAATGAACGTAATTGTTTCCGTTTTCTCCATAAGTGTTTTCATAAACGTACAATTCTTTTTTTTTTGCATTTTTATAGTCTATTTGATCGATTGAAAAGTTCTGTCAATAGGGTTCAGATTTTCTAGTGAGTTATATGAAAGTGTTACAAAATGCACTGTGGGACTGCTTTTTGCGCAGATTGCAACTAGAGAAATCGATATCTAAAGTAGCTGAAATTAAATTTTTGGGGGTTTAATTATAAACTTAAATAATTTCACAGAAAATGAATTTGTGCAGCATTTTCCAACCATTTGAAAAATTTCAATTAAAGGATTTATAGTCCCCAAAGGGTTAAAATTAGAAGATTTGATTGACAACACAAGGACAATTTAGGTGAATTTCTATTTCGCCATTAAATATTAGGAAACCATCGAAAAACAGGATTTCTTGCAGCACGATTTTAGCTACTAAACACAATATAAAAATTACGTTGTCATATTGTTTTTATTCGAAGACTTTTATGAGCTATAATTGCAAAAAAAGTGCGCAGCCTGCTAATTACTTTCCCCTATAAACGAGACTTGTATCGTAGAGCAAAGAAACGGGACTCGAGTGACTCAGCGACCACGGACCCGCGGCGTGGCGAATTCTCGAAGTCATCCTCAAAAACGAGCACGCGAACCGTAAGACGTTCACGGGGAGTTAAATGATCGATACCGCCGGTGTCTGTAACAAAAACTTTTGCAATATTTTCATCTGAGGCGCCGATAACGATCCCACTAACGTTAAGCTTCCGAGAACACGGAACTCGTACCGCGCGACTATAAAGCGAACTCGAGTTACGACGATCGACTGACGCGCGACGACGCGCTCTTCTTATTTGCCAAACAACGCGCACGCAATGACGTGTCGTAAAATTTATCTGACTGTTTTAATGCCGATGGAAACAGCAAGCGCGCTGCTGGAAAGGCTTGTGACGTTGTGACAAATCGCTCGTGTACCGTTCCGTCCAACTGTATTTCCACCGAAGAAAAATTCCCGCGCACCGATCTGTAAAAATATTCCGCGTTCTCGTCTGATTCTGTTCCCCGGGAGTTTCGGGACACGACTGCGAATGGTTGTTCGCTTTCGCGAACGCGGTCAGCTGGTAACGAAAGAAAATTCCTCTTTTATTTGAACGTCTCCCTACCGGAAACGTTCGAATATTTGCAGTCAGTCATGAAAGTCTGCGTATACAGGCTGTCCCATTTGAAGCGAACTACTCGAATATCTATGAATTTATGAACGTTATCGACAAATGTCTCAAACCAAACTTATACGAGGAGAACGCAATTAATGGTCTTTTTGTAGGTGGAGGGTCATATGAAGGTCACTTACATTTTTTTTAATGGAACCATGTATTGTTTAATACACCAATTGATGTAGTTCATTGTTCCCCATAAGAAATTATTAATATTCATATATCGGAAAACCATCAGTTTAGGTGATATTTCAATTTTAATATTACGAGATGGCACTCAATAGTAGTTGTAACCATGAAGTTAGAACGTTGACAGAATCCTTGAGCGCTTTGTGCTTCTTTCGGTGTTTGTATTAATATTAACATATAATTATGCCCTCCTCGAAACCACATAAGTTTTGTTTGAAACCCTTTTCGATATCATTAGTAATTTCAGAGATATTTGAGCAGTTCACTACTAATGGAACATCCTGTATAAATTGCAAATATTTGAAGGAGAAAATGAAGATTCTATATGTTTTATGGCTATTAACTTGTTAAAATGGATCGTTTTTGAAACCGCACAGAATTGTACACGTACTGAAGATATGGAGCATCACTATATCTTCATTGAACCCACATAAAACGGCATATCGAATATGTTTTGGCGTCCTGTTAATTTTATACAATGTAATTATTGGAATATTTGAAACACGTTTGTGATCTTCTGGGATAATGTTGTTCCAGTATTCCTATTTACAGTAAATATGTTAACGCAGTCAATGTATGCGCATACTAATTTCATCTGCAAATGTATTCGCTAGCAATGATATTAAAAATTATACTGATAAAACCGAACGTACATTTTGATATCTGCTTTAGGAAAAATATGCTTGGAAGAGTACTCAATTTTTATGACAAATAAGATGTTAGACAAAAGTAACATGCGTACACAAAATTTGTTTAGAATAGTGACCATTTATGCAAAATAAAAATTGTCTGCATTAATTTTTAGATACAGCAGCTGCATAGACATTTTCTTCTTTCTTAAATAATTATAAGGAGCTGAAAATAGTATAACAGTATGTTGAAATTCTTTAAATGATTTTACTGTTTTGCATTTGGTTCATCCTTTTTTTAATCGAAAATGCATAAAATTTCTATTAATAAGTATCAATATACACAGACAATATTATTATACCGTGTACAAATAAGTACACAGATATATAAGTTTTCTGACAAATTAAATGTTTTACTGAGGGTAGTAATCATTTTTACACTTACTTTTGCTAAAAGCTTAAATAAATGCACGTGAGCCGTTTAATGCGAAAGTCGTGTAAATCAATCGATAATAAGTAGGTCGTCAATATTTGTTTGGTTTAACATCACATCTCAAGAGTTTAATGGCCATCAAATAAAATAATCGTAATTTTAGTGTGGCACGCATAAGACCTCGTTGTGTTTTATAGATTTTTACTTAATTTCTGATTAACCTATGATTAGCTGTTTTGACTTACACTATGTTTGCATGAAACGGCTCACACATTGGCTAGTGCAAGTATTTAAATACATTTACCAATTTTAAATTAAAACTAGCTTACACTTTTTATAAGATGACTTAATAATTCAATTTCGTTAATCTTGTACCTTGCTGAAACAAGATTAAAGCAATTTTGACTTGCCGTTAACGTTAAGGAATTTCTGAGAAATTACGCATATACAGGGAATGATTCTGCTTAAACAAAGAAGTCGAGAATGTAGAATAAAATTTTTTACTTTCAAAAGAATCACTCCTCTTTGACCACCATTTACCACATTTACCTATCACCCTGTATATGGACGTAATACGAGGCTACCAAACTGTACTAACAATTTTCATTCCCTGCAGTACAATCAAGTGTATCGGTAAAAAATCAGTTCTCGCGCAACAGCCGACGATTCGTTGAACGTTTCCTTATACCAATAAAAATTCCAATTACCTCGACGACGAGACACAACTATCGATTCTTGTTCCGGCGTGCGCTATCAATCTTCCCGTTCCGATCTCGTATTCCAATGTATGCAGAATCGGGTGTCGCCTCGTGGAAAGTAAACCGAATATTATACATACATACACAGCCCCGTTCGTATTTACACACTTATTTGAAGCTGCGTAGGTATTTCTTTTGTTTGCTTTGCAGCAGCAGGGGTCTTCGATCCGCTTCCGAAATTTCGAGGAAAATATTCGTCGTCCGTCATGCCTACGCTCGAAAAAGGGGAAAGAAAAAAGAAAAACAGAGAGGGTGGGGAGAGAGGAGAAAGGAGGAAAGAGAAGAAAACGGAGCAAAACGAAAACAGCCCGACGAGTCCCCGGAGTAAAAGTGACGGGACACAAAGAGATACACAGCAATAAAGTCCACGAATTCAAATGACCTCATCGAAACAAATCTCCGTCGGATACATATATTCAATAGATTCCGCAGAAACGAGTGCTCCCCCCCCCCCCCCCCGCCCTCCCTCGCTCGCTCGCTCGCTCATTTTGCTCGTATCGGTGGCCGCCGATTTTTTCCGCTCGGGGCCGGGGCGGACAACGATTCCCACCCTCTCCGACTCGCTCGCCTGTTTGGCGTCTCGCTCCGAAATTTACATGAAGCCCGCGCATTGCCATCTTTTACATAAAGGCAAATTTATAATTGGCCCCGGGCCAACGTCTGCGACTTTCCGGGGCCTCGTTCGATCGCGTCACGTGCGCCGCGAATTTTGATTTGAATCGGCATTGTCTCCGTTCCCAGTCAAATCTTTATGGGTTGTGCAGTTTTTAAAACCAGATTTAACCCTTCAGGGATGACGTCTGTGCACCGTACTGATTCTAATGAGTGTTTCAAAATTTATTGCAGCAGGCCAGACTATTAAGCCCTTGCCCTATGACGTATAATAATAACCAGTCAAACTCGCGATGAAGACTTCAAACAGAATCTACAGTACTGAAAGTAGTGAAAAACTATTTAAAAAGAGTGTAATATCCAAGTCAGGGACAAAATTAAATAGACATCCTGGTTTAATAACCTGACTCTGGGTCTTTCTGCAAAATAAAAAGCTTGCGCAGCTAAATATATATTTTTCACTAATAATTTTAATATGGTGAAAATAATATATTAATACTCCTACAATCTGTCTAATCTTCTCACTGTTTTACATTGCACATACTCATTTTTGTCATATATGCATAAAATCCACTGTCTGATAATAAAGTACATAGACAAAGTTTCATCATTTTCTGAATTCTTGGAATAAATCTACCCTTGTCAATAGAACGCACGACTGACGAGTTTTCACACTCGTGCTTCTGAACAGTGAAGCGTCATATGTAAAAACTTTGTTTTGCACTCTCGATTTTTACCTCTTTTACGAGGAGTAAACTTTCAGTGTCAATTTCGGAGTTACCCCTTTTCCCAGGTTTACTGCGATTGCAATCAACCGTCATATAGGACGTAGTAATTTACCAAAATATTGTAAAACTTTATGATACCATTCAAAGCGTATCGCCAAATTCTCCTTCGCATATAAAATGGGAGAGGACGGTGGATGTAATAGTTATTGGCACATGGCGAAGAATAAAACTTTGCACAATTACGTGTCCTCTACTTTAACCTATCAATCTAGTGTTAATTTATAGTAACACTGGGTTAATAAAGAAACACTACAAACATTATTATCGATTTTCAATTCGACACCATACAACATCGAATATTTAAAATATAAAGAAAAATATTATTTTAACCATAAACTCTGAAGACTGTGTTACATATTTTTCTACGAACTACCTCGGAAGATTTCACCAAAATAGGCATGTAGTGGTTGAGTATGTTCCCTTGTAAGTAAACTCGAACCTAGACGAGAAAGGTTCGAACTCTGTGTAAGTACTTCCATAAATGTAAGCGATACTTTCAAGTATAATCGAACCTTGACCAAGGTTTCGAACCTATTATGATTACTTTCACTAGGATTTTTCTATTCTGGTCGATTGTGTAATTCGTTTCCTATCGAAATTCTATACAAACAATTCTCGTTATGCTTTTTATGGCTAAGATAAAAGTGAAGGCTAAAGTAAGACTGCAGTTTTTTCCTACATATCTATTTCTTTACATCTTCACTGCACCGGTATGTGAAGTGGTGCGTCATCTCTATAAAATATTAATTGCGAGATCGTGCGTACTCCACAGTAGTCATCATGTAAAAATAATCACAAGCAAATGCGAGTTTTGATTCATGAGTGATGGAAACTATCCAATCATATTCGAATCTGCTTACAGCATACGCACTTCGTTCAATTTCTAGCTGAATTGGGTAATTCCGAAACCCGTTACTGTAACGTGACCGTGCCATCGGTTTTCCATGGATTTTATTTAACGCATTATTGATCGGTTATGAGTGCACTCGTGTTTTCACGCAGAAATGTTGTTCACGAGGGTACTCATGTACAGAGACAACATTTTTCCGTTATTAAAGTACAACATTGTGTAAGTTACCATTAAAATACTGTTCGCTGTGTTGCGTAATGTTTCTTCCAATTTGATATTCATTTAATTTCTGCATAAAATTGATGATAACAAATGCGCTAACAAACGCGCAAAATAGACTATAAATGACAAGAATAATTAGACGATAAATATTAATTACGTGATTTGACTCTTGCCTATCCAAGGTTTAAAACTTCTGATTCGAGCACTTAGGTATTAGCACTTTCCCAGCAACGAGAAAGTAAATTCAATCGAGTTATTTTCGTGTAGTAATGTACACATATTTATAAAATTCAGGAAGTGTTACCCAACCGTTTAACATGAAAAGGAAAGTTGAATGATTAATGGATAGGATACGTACGTCTGAATGTGCGAAGAAACATAGTATTAAATAGCTAACAGACATAAATTAGTAGTCTATTGAATTGAATTATACTCAAACTACAATAAGTTTTTTTAAATGCAATCGGATCTTCGGTAAAAAAAGTAATCACATTAGTATTAACTAAATCTACAATTGTTTCCAAAATTGGTACTTTGATGGCCTATTTTTGTTTCACTAAATAATTGTTATTGGTAGAAAAGTTAATTTTCAATGAATTTTAAACTAGGGATAACCACGCTGTATACAATTTTGTATGTATCAATGACAT
Organism: Lasioglossum lativentre; assembly: GCA_916610255.1. Lineage (NCBI taxonomy): Eukaryota > Metazoa > Arthropoda > Insecta > Hymenoptera > Halictidae > Lasioglossum > Lasioglossum lativentre. The sequence continues at coordinate 32,037,907 of OU744355.1, read as the reverse complement.
CACATCCAGTCTCCTTATGATACTTGTCAATACCAGAGCATCGACAAAATTACACACGCTAGTGTACACAGACTTGAGAGCCACTCTCTATTATCCTACTTTCCAATAGATTCTTTCTTCTTCAGTAAACTATCTCTTACGTTCTCAAGAATATAGCTCTCACATGGTGAATCATAGGTCAAACATTTAGGATTCGAGTCTAGCAAAAACCGAAGTATTTCTTGTCAACATTCACGCTATTTAAAAAATGTGAAAACAAACAATAATTGTTATTAAAAATTTTATTCGCACATATTTTCGAACTAAAATATATTTCTGCTCAACTTTGTCAAATTTGCAAAATTTTTTAAAGATCATTAACCATACTGCAGTTTCTAGATTAAAGTATTATCGGCACAAAGATCGTAGATAAATCCACTAATCCAGCCAGCTCGCGATAAGATAAACAGTCATTGTGTTACAGTGAAATTGAACTCGCAGTTCACAATGTTCAAGAATATCGACTTACATCCGCAAATAGTTTTTGTCGAAATCTTCCCGGAACAATAATGAAATTGCATATGTTGTATCTTTGTATCTAGTGGTTCTTCATGCTGGATTTAACAGACAAAGCGGAAGCGGAGACCTGTACACGTTTTTTTTCTGAATGTTTGCCTGTTCATGAACTCCGGGCCCCGGTTACGTCAGTTACAAGTCTGCTCTCAACGCGGACATATGAGTCGGAGAGCCTGAGCGTTTCGACAATTAATAACCTGGCGAGCCTGAAACATCTGGATCGTGTCTGTATGGTATAAGTATTATAAATGTTGAGGATTCAAGGAGCAGACTGTTCCGGATTGACTACAATATTTCCGCGATACTGGAGCTCTTCCAGCAGAAACGGCGAAATTTACAAAGGCTACAGAGACTATAGACGTTGAAAATATTTTCGGGGAGATTCTGTGATTACTTTAACACCTCATAAGGGTGGTGAAGAGTGTAGAGAATGCAATGAGGACATCTAAAAAAAAACTGAAGTCGTTTGATCCAATTTTTAAAGAGTTATTAACTTTTAAATGGTGTCCATTTAATTTTACCCCTGACTGTACAGGGTGTATAGAAATTTTGCGGCAACTTTCTTCCAGCAAGTTCTTTACACCCTGTATATCGGAAATGAAACATTTAAATGTGTTAAATAATTATTATATCATTTGAATACGAAGCTTACTCGAGAAAGGTATCTGATATATTCATAAACGGAAAATATGCAAACAGATTGTGTTCGTTTAACGAACTTTATTCGGCGAAACGGAACCGTATTACGATTATCATGGTTTCAATAATTAGTAGTTAATTACATTATGACCGATTACGTTCGTTCCGCGGAACAACCGTTAAATTATTGTTTGTAATTTGCGATCGGTACTAAATGCGGGGGAACAATACGAAAATTCAAGCGCAGCTGTGTAACGAAGATCATTAAATAACGAGGTTAATAATGTAACAATAACGGGGTGAAAATAAATTTAACGTAATTCGAGTTGAATGGTACCGTTATTTAATAAATGCGAAACATTCTATCACTTTACGTAGTATGTAATATTATCATTTTTGTGGATAATTTTGGACAGTAAATTTATCGTAAATAAATCTTTCGCAGATCATTTTTATTTCTGTGCCATGCTAAAAACTATACTTGATTCCAATTTATACATTTTTGCGAGAGATTAAGATACTTTTTCCGAACGAAAACAATAAAAGAAAGGTGCCATTTCTTATGTAATTTTTACAAATGAATCTTTGGTTATCCTGTAACGATACCTTGACTTAATTTTAATCTATACCTTTCTGTCAGAAATTATATTTTATCGATCGAAAGGGCTAAACAAAAGTGCAAGTTTCCCATTGAACTTTTGCAAGTGTAATAAATCTTAGTCGATATTTTCACTCGATTTTGATCGAGTTTTTTGGCCAGAAAGTATATAATATAATTCTTTCGGAGACAAGCGAAAAATGTGCCGTTTTCTTTTCGACTTTGCGAGTGGAATAAATCTTTGTCGGCACTTCGGATGGCACTCCGAAACCTGATATTCCACAGGTAATAGTTGTTTCATGGGTAATGGAGGAGGAGTCGGTTGGAATCGATGCGCATACCGCGCGCCACGCGTTATCGTACCATGGCACATTGTCGTCATTCGAGAAGGGTATAGATAGAGAAGGGAACTAGAAACGGCCAATTAAGGGCGAGGATACCGAGTTCTGCGACTGCATACCACGTCGAGTGGATACAGAACTGCCGACAGATTCCTCGACGATCAGGCCGCGTCCATTTTTTCCCCCATCGATTGCACCAGGAATGCTTGCAAATTAACCCCCGATGGAATTGTCGATAACCGCGGCGGATCACCGTGGATCAACAAGAATTCCATTAGCCTGAAAGAATAAAGTGCCGGCAAGATAGGCACTCTAGAAGTCTGTAGAATTCTCACCGGCTCGTAATTATTCTACGAATTTATCTATCGTTTAACAAGAGTCGCATTTACTTGAGGAATCGAATCGCTGCGATTTCAACCGAATTCGTATAATTTCCATATAGTTACATCAAAGTGTTACATCGACCTTTTTAACACTAGGTTTACGGAGCAGTAAAAGTGACTACATTACTTTATAAAAATAACAAGAATTTGCCTATCCGAATTTTTAGCAATTTTTTAAATAGTATATACCCAAAGAAATTTATTCGATGAATAATTCCTCATGGATGCAGCTTTACAATCTCAATAATCGTAAATTAACAATATTAGAACCCGTCATTTTGACCGTAAAATTTTTAACTGTATGAAAGTAAATATGCAATTTCAAATATGCATCTTTATGGTCACGATAATGCATTATAAATGTTGCTATTCCAGTTCGTGAAAGGTTCATAAATTGGAAAGTAATTTGTTTATTAACAATTTCCTCGGTGTGCAAATTGGTTTCGACAATTTGCCTGTTACAATTGTTTTCAGCGCAAATATTTGCCTGGTTTATGGCTTCGTTAGCGATTTGTGTTTCATGTTTGCGCGATGTCACACGATTCTGTTGAACGGTGAATGTAATTTTAGAAACTGGTTACGTTTAAGGTGGTTAGGACAACGTATTAGGTAGTGCATTCTGTTTGTGTTTGAACTGCTGGGGAACACGCTGCTGATGCCGTTAGAATGATCGATTCGGTTCTTGAGGAAGACGGCTGTAACTCACGGAACGTGTAAGTAATGGTGTCAGCGATTTCGAGGAGGAAACTTCGACTTGAGTGATCCTTGGTCTGGTCAACTCGAGAAGTTCGAGGATCTGTACAACTAGGAATGAATCATGAATCCAATTTGATCGATAAATCAAGTTTGGATCTTGTTTATACGAGTCCAGTATATTGGGTTGTTCTTACGAAATGTCCGATTTTTAACAGTAACGTTCAAGAAGAATAACTTTATTCATCAACCGAGGAAATCGGTCGAGGAATCGTGTCGTTTTCAAATTTTTATTAAGAAATGCGTGAGGCAGAAACAAAAATTTTCACGAATATCGATTTGCTTTCCAAAAATGAAATGATCGTACTAATGTACAAAAGGGTCTGTGAAAATTTCACTGCGCGAATAAGTAAATACAAGGTTCATAGGCTTCCCCTTTGCATATTTCAAGAAGCGTAACGAATTGCGGCGCAGACGGCCGTACGTTCTAGACAAAGTTGATAAGTGCCAGGTGAAAAAGTTTCAAAGGTGAATAAATGAGAAATGGAACGGTGAAAAAGAAAGTGGTGCGTTCCTGCTATTCAGCTGATACGCGCCCGGTGGACTGGTAGCCCCTCATTACTATTTCTCTATCTCATTAACGCCGCATAATATCGAGCAGAACGCGGAACGCGAAACGCGTTTTTGGTGTCTGGTTCTTCCAAAAAACACGCGTCTCATTAATCGGAACGCGGGCCACGCGGCAACTAACGACGTCGCTGCCGCCATATTAAAAGGAGATAACGGAAAAAATTATCCGCGATATTAACCATCGGGGGTACCGAAGAGAACTCGTTCCGGTCGCCTGCCTGCCGGCGCAAGAACGATATTTTATCGAAATTGCATCGAGATTTCATTATTAACTATTCCCCAGCTGGGAACGAATGCACGCGTTTCACCCCTACCCCCGGTATCAAGATTTCGCGATGCGAGACTTGTTTTTCCGCTGGACCGAACCGTGATATTTATTTTTACCAATTTCTCTCTCTCCTTTTTTCGTTTTGTCGGTGTGCTCCGTTCCCTGATTCAACACAATTAATCTTTCGCTCGTATGCGAACCTCCGTCCTGCAAATCCACCGCTTCTCCCGATTCTACGGGTTGTAAATGTTGTTATTACGTTGCTCCCTTCTGCTGCTTCGATCCATGGTGTTTGGACCTCCGTGTTCAAACATAATCCTCGAATAGGCCGGGTTTCCAGAGCCGTGCAGTCGAATGCGGACGATTCGCTCGATACAGCGCCTTTTTTCAATGCGAACCTTTGTCAGAAAATTTACAGGTGCACTCTTGCGTCCCGGCATTAGGACCGCTGCAGCGAATGTCAATCCCGAAATATTCGTTTCCCAAAGTTGGTGCAACAATATTAGGGGTATCCATAAGTAATGTCGTTTTTAAATATTGCCACCTTATTTGTCAACTGCATAATAATCAAATTTATTAACATTTAAAGCGAAGTGTGCTTATCGTGAAGTTAATCTGGAATTAATCAATCTATGCTAAATATTAAGTGAAATAGTATATTTTCATCAGTGTAAACTTCAGTAATTTTTCTGAAATGCTTTCAACTCTGGGTCAAAATAAACTCAAGTTCCGCTATCCGAGGATTAACTAATAGTCTCAAAAGAAAATATTAGATTAAATTATTCAGGATTTAATAGACCAACAAAAGAAATAAAACCACAAGGCAATTGTTAAAGTAAAATAATGCTCTTCAACATTCGAATAAGCACTTACCAAACCAGAAGAGGATTATATTCAGCGTTGTCAAACCAACATTAAGATTTAATCAGTCTAAGCGCCTTCTTTTCAACGTTCTCGTCTATCAAACTTCGTCAAACTTATAAAACGCATAACTTAGCGGAGACGCTTAAAACGGGTCGAGGATGCGACCGGTCATCCATAATTTCACGTCCGCGGAAACTATACTTTGTCGCCACTTGCCGCAAAGCTGGGCGGCTTTAAAAATTCAATATCGCCCGGGCTAAGCTCGGCTTTAAGAGACAAACACAGGACGGGATCGCCTAAATGTTTCTTATCGCTGTCATTCGGGGGACCAATTAAAGCCGCGAACGGCTTTATTAAAAAGGGAGAGAGAGGGGATTTCCTCGAAATAAACGAGAACTCGTGCCCCTCCTAGTTCCATCATTCACCTTTATTATACGCAGGGGGGCTAGGGAGTTTTTCTCGCCACGAATAACGTTACGCCATATTGCGACATGGTAATGAATTTTTTTTCCACCGACCGAAGGGATGATCATGAAACGGGGTTCAAGCGAGATTAATTGATTGCCAGGAACGAATCGTTGACAGCGCGAGAGGGTGGTAGGAGGTGAGAAGAGGAGGTCTGGATTGCCAGAAGACGACTTCCTTTCACGCCGTCATCGCGGAAGAATATTAAAAATGAATCCCTTCGACCGTTAAGGGCGGAGGGGAACGTCGTCGACGACAAGTGGTCGTAATGAACGTCCTAATGAATATGCACAATGAGCAGACCCTCGTTAGGACACGTGCTGCACTTACTTGGCCAACTAAACCGCGTTAGTCGCGGCTTACCAGCCTCGGTGGTGCGGCCGCACACCTTTTTAAAGATTATTAATGGTGTTGTAGCAGCCTGCTTCGGGAACCTTTGCACAAGGCCCCCGGTTAATCGCAGCGGGTTTTTAATTGAGAGGGCGAGACGCACAGGAGTGGGAATAATGCAACGGTGAATGCCGGATCCGATGAAGGGTGACGTGCTTCTGTCACTACGCACTCGGAATTTTTGTGACAATGCCGGGCCTCGGATTGCCGGGGATTATAATGTCCGCGTCGATTAATACATCTATCTCCACCGGATCGGTGTGTCTGCTCGAGCACCGTTGTATTTTAGAGAACTTGAAATAAAGTAACGAGGATGGGCTCGGCAAAAAGTGATTTATGGTCCGCGTTTTTCGATGACTACTCTGTCAGCGTCATCGAGTGGATGTTTTAATAATCGTTCGCGATTAAAAGAGGAGCGAGTAATTTGCTTAAGACTGGTACGATATTTATTTTAATGCGGACAAAGCATTCTATGTACAGGGTGTGAAGAAATTGTATGTCGCGACTATTCATAGCCGTGATTCTACACGCCCGCGGTTTGGTAGAAATTAAGAAAGCAGCCGCAAAATTAATTTCAAGGTCAACAATTTCTTTTTACTCTTCGATTAAATTTGCTATTCTTCTTTTCATTTGTCGAATCTAATAAAAAGCTATATAATTTCTCTCAAGAAATTTCTTAACGAGTTTAATAAAAAACAAAAAGAAACGTCTACCAGTTCACTTTCTCATTATTACTCATTAGTGCTCCAAGATCAACTGCGAAGACGCAAATTAAAACATTTGGGATAATGTTAATATTTTGTTCCCAGTCGGTCCAAAGCAATCGGGCGTATCGATAAGAACTCCCTCGACCGGTTTACATTTTAAATCGAGAATTTCATCAAAGAAATTCCATAAAACATCCGCGGGACGGTGCGGTGTATGCATCCGAATCACAGCGATAAGACGAAATAAGCGAAGCCGGAGGCCCGGAGAGGCCGTTAATAAATTTCCCTGGAAATCGCCACGATAAATCAGGCTCGAGTAAATCACACCAAAGATTCGAGAAAGAAAAGGAGAGCGAAAAAACGAGGGTTTCGCGAGAGCGGGGGCGGTGGTTGGAGAGAGGATGGAAGAAGCGCTCGTCTTGTTACCATCTCGATTTCCTCGAGACGAAGGGCCGTTAGAAAATAACGAGGTAACTACAGGTTAACGCCGTTATCGCATGACGGGGTTTATGGGGTCCCATCGCCGACAAGCGAGCCCCATGGCGCGAGTATATCACGAGCCACACGGTTATGTTTCAACGGTGTATATTCCGGTGGCTAGCCATAGGGAAACGGGAGGATGCCAGTGGATATTAATTGGCTTCCGATCTGCATCGAGACCACCATCGAGACACCCCTCGAAACAGGTGCCCGCGAGGCGTCACAACCCTCCCGTTAACGTGTGCCCGTGTGTCCGTGTGGCCGTGAGTTTGTCCAGTCCCTACTTCGAGCAAACACACACACAATTCAGCTATCTCGAAAATGTAATAATCCTATCGGATGGAAATCAACACGTCTCCATTGCCGAATGCCGAAGATATTAGAACCATTTGCTAATTGACTTCTTCGAGATATTTTATATCGTTCTATATACAGTTCTACAGTATTCTCTCCGTAACTGCGAAAACGATCTCTATCGTAACTGTTAAAATTTTACCCCTACCTCGGGGGGATACCGCTTGGAACCAGTGAACGAGCCAGCAAGGTGTCGAGTATAGACGAGATTCACGCTAATGCAAGTAAAATAAAAGATTGTAAAGTTTCTAATTTTTCATTTCTTTCGTATGGAACTTTGACCATCGTATCGTCTCGTTTTTCTGATTAAAATGACACCAAACACGATACAATTACGATCAAAATTACTTTTTAATCTGATTAAAAAAAAATTATTACCATAACAATTACAACTTTTACAAAAACCTTCTCGGAACAATTGTTATTACACTACAGATTTTAACGCACGTTCATTTGTTTTGTAGATTATGAGAACCAGTAGAAAATAAGTCAAGTAGATTACGAGATTGTGAGAAATTGTTGTTAGTACACTCACCCTCGTCATAAAGAATAAAATCCTGTCTAAATACGGATTTCATAGATCAACGTCTGGCGCCATGAATTTGCACGAACATCCTTATCCTAACAACATCCTCGGTTAGCCAACAAAGCGCCGATGAGCGAGCATAATTATCCCGATAGAAAACGGCATTCCGGCGCTAGCAACACGATAGTATGTTACCGTCATAAGATAGGGGCACTTTCGAATGGAAACACGGAAAACCGCAATGCGTTGGCCGGGACCACCGAAAAAAACGTCCCCGACGACCGTTCGATGCAGGTTAACGCGGATCCTATTAAGTTCCACGGGATCCCGGTGTGTTTCGTCACTAATTAACAGAACTCATTTATTATTACCGCATAACGGCATTCTTGCCAAGCCGCATTGAACCCGCTGCCCCGCGGAACCAATGGAGGCAGCACGACGATAAGTACACCTGTAAATTCCGGGCCGCTCAAACACACACGCGAAACGTGTTCCGCTGCGCTTTGTGTGCGGACGCGAACACATTTCGACGATCAATACACCCGATGACTCCACGTGCATCTCGATACGCGATCTATACCGATCGATGCATCAATACACGCGCATCGACCCGTGCGTGCCACTGTGAACAGGTTCCCGTATGATTAATATATGCGCCGGCAGATACAAATAGGCAGTCTTTACAGTGCGCGCGAGCGCTCGAACTGTTACCTCTATGTACGTACGCGCGTGCCTGCGTGTGCGTGCCTGCGTGTGCGTGCCTGCGTGTGCGTGCCTGCGTGTGCGTGCATGGTTGTATATATAAGCCACGCGCGGCCACATAGAACGGCCCTGTAAAATCGAATCCACAAAAATTAAAGGATTATCCGGGATTACGTACGGCAACAGCGTCGCGACCACCGACCCGCGATCCTCCGGCTGCAGTTTAATTTCAACACGTCGAAATACGCCCGGAAGCCCCCGAAAACCGATTTGTATCCTTTATTTCCTGCAGCCCGGTGAACGTTAGATCGATTACCGTGCGGGGGTGTGCCGGGCGAACGGGGGTGGACGTGAGAGGGGAGTTCACGCTGGCCCAACCCTTAAGCTTTTCACCGGTAATTACGTTAATAACTTTAGCGGCCGCGGAATTTATGGACACCAACCCGGCCCGACCGCCACCACCGATTTCGTTACGGAGAGAATGGAAAAGATAGAGGACTGGCGGACGGCGCGCAGTAGTGGGACGATTCTGTAGTAATGATGAACATTGGGATGAAATATCGAAATTCAAATTCACAAATTTGAGCACATTTTCATGAAACTGTGAAGCTTCCTCAATTATGTTCTACAATATTTTTAAATGCAGTATTGTTGTGCAAGTGTCTTATCTTTTCTGTTTCCTAGAAGGTTATTGTGAAGAACTGCAGTTCATCGTGTGCAGTCTTTGAAGATTAATTGATAAAGATAGGATTTAGACAGCATCTTATCTCAACAAACGGTTTCGTTAAGTAAATATTAAGACTATATTTAAATTTATCGCTAGACTGTGGATTTTATGTATTTGTAACAAAATTGAGTACTTAAAATATAAGATAGTAAACACTTCAGAAGAATTTTAAAATATTGTTACTAAAATTTTAGAATTGCTAGAAGGAAACGAAGTAGAATGGAAACATAAAAAAGTGAAATTTTTGGCGTGACTATATGCATACAAAATGCAGTAAATACCTATGTTGCTGTAAACAAAAAATCGAATAAATATCTACGAGTAAATGTTGATACGGTAAGAAGGAAATTTCGCAACACCAACGAGCAGAGTCGTCAGATATAATTTCAAAAGCGGGTGTCGTGGCTCCGTACAACTTTAGTAGTTAAAATCCGGCTCTATTCTCAATGAAAGTACATTCTTGTGTACTTTAAGCTGGGAAACATAGTTAAGGAAGATGATAATTACTGTAAGCAATGTCGTTTCTTACATTAAACGCCCCGGGAGAGTTATTCAAAGACACGAAAAGAGGCTTTCTTTGCTTCGAATCTTTCCATCCTCGAGCAAACTGGAAATCCTTATTGTGTTAAAGCTCTATACAAATCTTGTTTCGGCCGGAGCGAAAGCTAAAAGGACCCGGCGTTATTTGTACACGGTTTTTCAGCTCGAGACGCGTTGTCTCTTCTTTGCGTTCCTGAACCGCGACGGTGGATCGTTAAATTCTGTTAGTAATTGAAGAATTTGATTGTGCTCTGTCCGGGAATGAACGAGCGGAAAACTGCGCGAAACGGAGAAGTGCATTTCATTCTGTGCAGCTTCGTTCCTACTATTATTATTAGACTGCGGATCATTGTACGAGTTCTGTTTTAAATTTCGATTTTTTTATTGCGGAATCCATTACGTCCCAAGGAAGACAAGAATCTTGTTAAACTTTTCTCGAAACCTTACGATACTGAGTTCCAGGAGACTAAAACAGATGTATAAAATCCGCAGTCTAATTACTAGACTGCGTAATAAAAATTTTTGAAACCAGTCGTAAGAAATTCAATGAAAATGGATTTCTTCTTTTAACAATTTTAATAAGTTAAAAATAAGGAAATATTCTTAAGTCAGTCTACTAATTATCAACAATTGTACTTGTATAGTTGCAAAGAAAGTAGAAGAGTTACAAATCTATCAAAGAGTATATGATTCGGTGCCTGCGAGTGGCACGTAATATTCTAGTTTCGTTGTGATTTTATTGCACGCTTTATTTCAGCAGAAGCGTTTAACGAAAAACGACAATACGAAACTGTAGCTACCTCGTCGAGCATTCTTGAATCTTCAGCTCTCTTTCACCCGTTCATCGACACGCAGATCGTTAAGAACTTGTTACGGCTACACGAGAATCGTCGAAAAAAGAAGTAATTACACTTCACTGCCACTTTTCCATTTATCTTTGTACGGGAGAGCTCCGAGGCTTGATTTTTAGCTTTCACGAACTTCTCGGAATGTGCTGTGTTGCTCGAATTAACACGAAGAACGTGCAAGAAATTTAATCACTTTAATACATTAATATCAGAATAACAGGTAATGATAACGTGTTGCATACTAGCAGTGTTGCAATAATGATGATGCGATAATGACGCTTCTTTTAAATGAAATGGGCCACTTGTATACTTTTTGCATTATATGTACATATATACAAGAAAATTCTAGACATTTCCTGGTTACATCTTTTACTTAATTGTTCAATTAAATAAGACGAATTGTCTCTATTGTAAACGTAATAGCTAAAGGAAAAGGAACAGTATTGTGTTTTCAAATGCTCGCGCGAGATAATGAGAATCACGATGGCGTGAGTGGGCGAGATCAGCATATTTAACACCGTTGTTATTAACTCTTTGTGCTGTCAAGCTTTTTTCATCTCTTATTGTAAATGCAACATGAGAATTATGTAGTTTCATATTACGTTTCAGTGTTTTAATTTTGTAATACATTCGTGGCATCTATGTATTGCTAAAATTGTATTACTTATCAAATATAGTAGAAAATTTTATAGATGACTAACAGATTCTGATACTTTAAAAAACCAAAAGTTGAGTCCAGGTTCACATAGAACAGTAAACAATTGAATGTTAAACTAAATATACTATAATCAAAACATCAAACAGCGAATACATTTAACAAATTTATGAAGTTTATACTTTAGATAGCAGAAGAATTCATGTGGTTTCCCTATCAGAATATACTCGAATCGAATGATGTGCGTTTCGAAAAATAATGTAAATCGATAACATGATCCAAAGGCTATCTCCCCTTTTTTGGTAAACCGTGCTTTTATTCTTCATTTGTATTGATTCCCATTTTGTTATGTATGAGTTCAAATGTAATGACAGGAGGGTTTCCAATTCGATCTTTTTGAACATACATTTAAACATAGTACAGTTCCAAATGCAATGCTGTTCCTGTCAATACATATATATAGTGACAACATACAATATTGATCGTCTGATTGTTCCATAATATAGGAAAAAAATATTAAATAAATAATCAAATATCGTGTTATGCTATTTAATTTGACCACTAGAACGATAATCACATACTAGAAATTTATGACTTATGATTAATTGAGATTTAAGTATGCATTTATAGAAAAGTATTCAATCTAGTGCTTTGGACATACCTATATCACAAAAAAATCTTTAAAAACCTGAATAAATATATTCGTATCATTTTTATAAAGTTAAATAGCTAGAAAAATGTTCACAAAAGGGGAGCAACTCACGATTTCGATAACCTTGAAATATATGTTTTCAAGGTCATCATTCTGAACAAATTTTTTCTATAATCTCATTTACTTTTTAAAATATTCAGGAAGATACATTTGATACTATATGTGATACTCTAGACGTTTCTAACATGTTTGGAGCTTTCTAACAAATTTAACTAGGATGGGGGTGTACGAACATTACTGTAGTGTTTCGCTCTGGTGTCGAGCGCGTAGGATAAACACGCTCGATTCAAAGAAGCGATGCCTGTGTTACCCGCCGACACATACACCAGCAATAACAGCATCGGTGGAGTTTAATATACATCAAAGTAGGGAAAGTGGATGGTGGAAAAGGAGCCGGAAGCGTGTAAGCCGATATAAGCTGACAGCTATCATTACTATTAGACGGCGTCTCTTCGTTCGTTTTCGCATTTTCCTTGGAATATCTGTCGTTAGTTCGCGTAACCGGCTACGTCTGGAGGGATAATGGTGTAGACCCGAGTTTCGTGGCACGAAAGACGTCGACAAGGTTTGTGAGGGGGTCTAGAGGGGTACCGGGGGGCACGAAGGAGGGCTCCCCGAAGGGTGACGGAGTTTAAAGGAAAGCTTGACTGCCGAACGACTAATAAGATTACCTTCCGCCTAATCATTCTCGCTCCCGTGAGCTCCATCCACCACTTACGACTCCCTCTCGCGCCGTCCGACGACGCCCCCCCCCCCCCCCCCCCCCCTTACCCTGGAGCAGCCGCTTGTATTCGCGACGGATAATTTTCCGGGGCGACACCTAATTATCAAGAAATTCTGCGGTAAGCGTGTCTACGGGGCTTCTCGCGTGAACGCGCGTTTTCGAGACAGACAGCTGTATAAGTGCGCGAGGTAAATAGATGGATTAACTACGGGATGCGCAGCCGAGAGCGGCGAAACAGTTTTGTACACTCCACCCGGCTCCCGAGCTTTTCAAGTTATAATGCAACGCGCGGGAAAGACGCCCCCGCGCGCTCACTCTGCCTGCTGCTGCTGGTTCCTGGCGGATTACTCGTGTCACGGCCGCAGGAAAATTGACTGCCACAACTGGCAACTAAATTTCCCGTGAAATTGGTTCCCGCGATTAGGGAATCGCTCGAGGAATCCGGACCGCTTTAATTTTTTCTCTGCCAGGATTCTTCGGTTCGTGATGTCGCTTGATCAGTCGCGCTCTTACGCAGGTAATCATCTACGAACCATTCGGTGGTACCTGAATTGCTTAATTTCAAATGTCGTGATAAAAGGTTATAGACAACTATTAGGAATTAAAATCTGTGAAAGAGGATCTCCTATGTAAACCTTATGGAACCAATTAATTATTATTTAGTAAACTAATTCTTGTAAAATGTCAAAAAAATTTTAACTCGTTCAGTTCAACTTTAAGAAAATTTTGTATGTGAAAATTCTTGAATGTGATCGAATACTTATTGCATTCGCTTTTGAAAGCATCCCCCACTTTTCTGTATATTTCAAACAAGTAGATAATTAATTTTTAACCCACTCTCTACGCTGCTGCACCCATCTCTTTACGTGGCCCGAAGAAAAAGTAAGTGCAAAAGGGATGGAGGGAGGACAGATACGAAATTCGTCTACAAATCCGATGATTGAAGAGAAAGCTTGTATCTACACGGAGGCGCACGGCGCGGCGTGGAAACCCGTTTTTCATTATTCCGCATTTATCGAGTGACACGTGACCGAGGTATCTTGGTGTATACAGAGGCGTGCCCATCCGCATGACGAGACCCACCGGAAAATTCGTTGGCTCGAGGCAAGAGTATAATCGCGGGGATATCCGTAGACGGGACGGAACGAGGGTCAGGGTAATTCGTGTTTCCCCGCGAACCGGAGGAAAATGTGCGGCAGGTCGGAATTAGAATGTGAGAAAACGAATTTCGAGGATTCCACGATATTGCTCTGCGCTGTTGAGGTTGCTTCAAAGACAGAGCCTGCTGGAAATATCGCCTGTCATGGTTTCAATTTAATGGAGACGTGGAAACGTGAACAATATTTTATGTTCAAACTACCCTCGCAATAATCATTCCGAGTTATTTGAATAATCAGAACAATATTTTAGAACGTAGAATTAACATAAATATACGACAGTGTTCAAACTTAATGAAAAGTTAAAAATAACTTGACCTGATTAAGTTAGAATGCTTTTGGCGATTTCGTGGCAGCTATAGTTAGACCTACTTCTTTGAGATCAATGTTAATCTTCTGATCGAACCTACTATAAATAGCTAATGATTTGAACTAGCTATTAGAAAATTAGTGTTTGAATTCAATATTTGTACCTTTGAGTCTAAATTAACCCAAGTCTCGCCATCCAAGGGTTAATCTGAATTAATTTTTGTATATAAGTTCCAGTTGTTTCTTCCTTGATAAACTCCGGATTTCTAAGTCAATAATACTGTAAAATAATATAAGAATTGTATTATATTATTTTTATCTCACTTAAATATGAAAAAAAAAGAAATAAATGTCTATCTAACTACTCTCTGAATCGCTAATTAAACGATTAAACTAATAAAAACATTTATGGAAAAATGGAAAATTTCTCATTGGTAATACTGATTTCATCAATAAATTATACCAGTTTATGCAGCGTACGTGATCGAAGATAAGACTTAATTATGTTACCAGAAACGAATGGTCTTTTCTGTCGACGCATTAGTGTCTTAACGCGAAAATGCTTGATCTGGTAAATAAAACATTGGTGAGGAAAGGAGTACAGCTTGTTGTCAAGTCGTATAAAACGAATCTGTCTCGTTTCTTTGCGCTCGGTTTCTATTCGCGTTGCAATGGAAGAGAAACCGAGAATGTCGTGAGCAAGAGGCGATCTCGAGATCGATGCGATTGGACGCTTACCTTGTAGATCTCATCTACGAGCCTAGTGAGTTCTTCGGTCTCCATAGTGTACCCCTTCGGTGTCTGAAAGCTGCACTTTAACCGACTTTACGAGATGCTCATATTTTTCCGACCTTCCGAAACCGGATCCCGCGTAGCCGCTCCACTTTCGCGAAGTCGATCGTCTTCAGAACGGAAGCCGATAACCTCTTCTTCTGAAACCTGCTGGATTCACCACCACCGCACCTGCAATTAAAGATGGAAATTCATTTAGCAATTACGCCTCCGGTGGTTATTGAGTGATCCGTGACATGGAACCTCGCGATAGTGACGGTGGAGCTAATCGCGTTTTCAAACTCAACCAGTGATGAGATATCGGCCGTTTTCTCGCACATGCGCGGCGATTTTAGCATCAGTAAAGTAAAATTCTGGATAAAATAGGGTACCTTGATCACTCTGCGAAATTTTTTTAAATTGTTACGACTTGATTGTGAAAAATGAATATAGTGTGTTTGCGTATATTCTGTAACTCGTAGAACACTCGTTCCGTCCGGAACAGATTGTTCCAGAACTTTCCTGCCAATATCACTACCCCACTACCTTTTCCCGCCAATATCACTCCCCCACTACATGTTCGTCATAATATGTTTGGTCGCGCATGCGCGAGAAAACCTGGCCAATACTTCATCTCTGGACTCGACTGCCTTTAATTTTTTCAGGCCTGTTGAACGATTTCTTCCGTAATTAGTCCGACGTTTAGCAATGCAAATTGCTGTAGAATCGAGTAATTTAAATGATTCCATTGAATATAGCAGCAATTTGCGTTAAACCATTATCGTAAATGAATGGGAGATATTAAGCTAGTTAATTATTTACAAATTAATTTGAAGTACGCATTCATCTGTTTGCGAGGCACTACTTATTCGAGAAATTATTTAGGAACTACTTAAGTCAAGGGGAAAATAAGTGTCTTTATGCGTGTTTGAATTAGAACAATGAAGCTTCAAACGTCAAAAATATCTCTGATGAAAAAAAAGTTATATGAAAAACACAAAATAGAATAGTTACATGATATTCACTTCTATTTTTAAGATGGTAAATTAATTGTTGCTGTAAGTAATTACTGCCTTCTAAATTGATTTGCTTCGAATAATTGATAAGTTTCGACAAGTTTTACCATTTGACAGCCTTTTTTAGTAGCTTCGACATTGTTATATGTATAATGTAGGAGATGAGGTTCATATTTGGAGAGCGCACTAATTGATTAACACTGGTTTAATAATAAAGAGTTACGGGTTCATAAATGCAGCACTCGTATTCGCTCTCTCCAACAATGTCATACCCACAATGCGATTCTAACCTCAAACCACAGTGCTGCCAACTCTCGCACCTCGCACCCACTGTACGCTCCGTTCAAACTTCTTCATACCAACTCATTCATACCAACTCCGCCGATATAAACAACCCAGCATATCAATTACAAAATTTGTTACACTTGCTTTTGTTGTAACTTTCTACGACCAATGTTAAGGCAGTTTTATCTTATTTTGAATAATTTTGCCTACACTACATTACTTAGTACACTTTGAAGTTAGATAACAAAATTACAGTAGTTTGCATTTCAAAGGAGTCATGTGATGCGAGTCATTTTCTCCATTAGTAATTCATTCGGAATAGATACCTAATTACTAAGCAATGTCATGCGAGCAACATTAAACGAGACATACATAACCGAAGTATTTGAGTTACGCAATGAATATTTCTAGTAATGCATCACTTCGTTAGTGATCATTTTTTACACTCGTCTCAGAAAGTAATAATAGCAATTTGTGCAGAAAATAAATTATGTTCTATACATATGTAACCGAAGAAGTCTCGGAAGTACATGTGGATGAGGCTAAAACGATTAATAATAGCAGAAGACAATACGTTTCGAGAATATTAAAACTGATCTAGGTTAGGTTCCGACTTAGTCAAGTACAAAACTGTAAAGACAAAAGAATTGAGCGATGTTGTTATATGTATATTATATTCGACTAATCAAAATTATTAAAAGAGGAAATGTATTTTCATTTTTATGTTTTCTACAATTAACTTCGACAATTTTTATTTTGTATTCATTTTCGAATAAATTGAGATCACTAACTTGCTTTCAGAAACGACTCTAAATAATTGTACAGTGGATGATCAAATTATTATAAACAGATGGAAAAATTACACAAAGGCAGGTGTTGTCTTTACAATTATTCTATTATAATAATGTAAAATATTATAGTATATTTATAAATGCATTGCTCTTTATAGTAATGATTAAAATAATGTATTATCTCTTTTAAATATTTTTAACGATTGATTACTATTTTTTTCTACTTTGGCACAAAAGTAGTTCCAGGCAGCTCCAATATTTAAATTGCACGAATTGGAACAGTAAAAAAGAATATTAATTGGTTATAAAATGCATAGAACGTTTGAACAGTACTTTATTCTTACTCACTTTTTATTGAATTAAATAAATTACTCGAAAGTGAGCTGCCTCTTTATTGCCACAATTTTGTTCAGTCTTGTTAATACAAAATCATCGTCGTATGCTATTAAAAATATAACAATATGTTCTGCAATAAAAGAGGTATTATTATAAGTACAATATTCATTCCACTTGTTACTAACTTCAAGTGAGTCGTAGTTTCGGAGTGTTCATAATAATTTGATCACTCTTTGTACAATAACGTTATTAAAAGTATGCTAACATCGTGCATGCCGATGAAATAAACATTGCGCTAAAATCGTAATAAACTTTAAGAGGCTGAACGCAATCCAAATCCCAGATAAGTCCCCGAAATCTGCTAGCGACGATACTGAGTGAGCCCATAGTAGCGTGTCGCCGTGGAAAATGGCGATTCGAGCGTAGGCGACGTATTCAAATTAATATAAAGAGGCTTAACAAAGTCGAAGGCAGTTGGCAACCATGCTAATGCATCAAGCTGATATAGCGCTAAGTGAATTTAAGTGCTATTCGTCGGGAGGGGGTTCTCGTAAGGGGCAATGAAAATGTACGAATTATCTGTCTGCAGCGGTGCCAGGCTGGGTGCAATAATTCACGAGTAACCGTCGCATTTAGAATAACAATTTACAAAATCTTGGCCGACGGACTCTACGATGTTTTTATGTTAATGCTATCGCATTAAGATTCTCATCGCGCAATGTGAAGGACTTCCAGCATCTCGTTCTGCGTGCTTAATGAAAACGAGTGCCAAGAACGTCGCACACCGCGGAACGGTCCTTTTTCGTTTCACAAGTTCCAGCCAGTTTTCGCTCCAGTTCCCCTCTCTCCACGCTCGCTGATCCGCGTCAAAACGCTTTGTTCCCCGCCCGTTTGAGAACGACGATCCAATGTTAGATCTTGTTAGATACATATGATCGAGTGCACGTTTGTTTTTGAGGGAGAATTTATGCTCCTCCGCAGCGATCAATGCGAATCGCATTATCAAACCCGCGATTAGCGAATCGGGAACACGCATAATACCCAACGCATATCATTATCTCACACTTTCGCGTAATTGCATTAGCAATTCCGGCGGCCGGTCGCGCCGCTGCGGGAACCGAAATTTCGAAAACATGTTCTGACAACCGGCAACTTGTATGGCGATCAACAATGTTCTTTTTTATTGCTTTTACACTCGTAAATTTGTACTACACTACTCGAACTACTACTGTAATTTGAAAAGTAATTATCCAACTGCAATTGCAATTCTATGTATATTATGGTTTAATGGTAAGTAACAGGTTTATTAACGCTGGAACTGTCAAGAACTAATTGTGCCTGATTTGTATCGTTTTATGACAGAATAGCATTTATTATAGTTTGTAAAATTTGTAGTGTACTCTGCATCCCAATTAATAAATTTTGTTGAATTAATGAAAATCAATCTTGTTATTCAGGGTACATACTGTCTTGGGGATACTGCCTTAAACAATCGACCGCCCTCTGGTTCGATTGGCATACTTCTATGATAAATAGAAGTGTTCACTATTAAAGAAACAAAACTTTTATTTATTGAAATATTTTTAAAAATTTGCCTTTTTTCACGTGGTTTTCACAAACCAATAAAAACATCAGAAGAATTTAGAGCTAGTGTTATATTATTATCAGTCTACTAAGCCTATTACGAGTGGAAGTCAGCTCCAGAGAATTTTGATTTTTAAGTCTCCTTACTAGAAGAACGTAGCCTTCCAAAAACTAAAGTTTGTTAGCTTGGAAAACTATTCGATCAAGCCACAATTACAAGCCTCCGTCAAGTGCCTACCACGAACGAAGAATTTCGAGAAAAAGGACTTCGCAGCTCGCTTGAAATCGTCCATCATCAAAGTAATTAACAAAATAGTCCGCGGGTCTGAAGAAGTTCTCGAGCCTCGGTGCGGCGGAACACGCGTTCTCATGCAAGCAATTAATTTTCATAACGGTGCAAAACAAATTTCTCCGCGGAACTTCCGCGCATTAGCAATTCATACGAAGAAACATAGTCGGGTTTCATTTAACTGAGAGCAGTGCGGAAAAAAGGATGGCGGTGTGTTGGCGGGCCGCGCCGCGCCGCGCCGCTCCGCGCCGTGCCAGGTGTCCACGTGGCACCCTACCCGGTCAGAAAACCGTTTCAAAAGTTTTCCGTTCGTGAAAGCAGAGAGAGGAGAGTGTTTCGAGCAGCCTCGATCCATCAGCAAGGCCTCGCGCTTCAACAACCTAACGCTACGTCCACACTGAAGCAACAGAGACCAACTTTGTTGATGTTCCGTGTTCCTCGAAAAAAATCGCCGTTTGCTGCTCGATGTTTCTTCAAGCTACTTCGTATTTTCATTCGGAACGGTAAAAATCAAACAAAAATAGGAAACGCACAGGAACTCGTGGCTAGGCTGTGGGTCTTTATGCAGAGTAAAAATTTTCTGCAAGAAATAGAATTTTCTCCAATTGCAAGAAACAGATACTAAATAATAATTTGCTTCCTGCTTTAATCCCTTGGCTTAAAACTGAAAAGATATCAGAAGGATCTTAAGGATATAGTTATATTATTTTCGACTTCTTAAGATGCTTAAAAGGGTAAATACAATTTTCATTTAACTTCGGTGCCTTTCATGAACCGATAGGAGTATCATCGCAAGGCACACACCAGTATCAGTGTGTCTTCAACCCCTCGATGAAGCTAGCTGCAATTCTTGCGGAACGTTGAGAAAATAACTTCACTAAAACAGGACCCGACTACAACATACACCCGAAAGCCGCAACTGTGAGAACTGTATGATGCCGCCGGGGCGGCCACTGAAACCTCAAATCTCTGATTAGGTTCCTCATTATCGTTTCAGTGTGGACATATCCTAACACTCTCGGCTGCTGGCGTTACTCATAGGTGGAAGGAGGGGTCACGTTTTCCAGGGTACTTTCATTCCGCAAGGACACCCGGTATGTACGTACGCGGTGATCGCGCGGAGGGAGAGAGCAGGGCGGAAAAAGCGGCATAACTTCGCCGTTTTATTTCTCGACGCGGATCTGTGCTAAGCGTGTGTCTACGTAGAGGCACGCTTAAGGTGTCACGGATCGACGATCGAGAGTCACTCGCTAGCTCGCTCGCTCGCTCGCTCGCCGTTCAACCTGATTCGAGAGCAGCTCCGGATCGAGAAAACGTGAAAGCATGGCGCGGTGGCTGCCGCGAGAGACCGGGCTCGCTGGGAGAATGAAGAAGAAGATTTAATGATCTCTTTCCGTCTCTTCTTTTCCCTTCTTCTTCTCCACCTCCTACTCGGCTCCGCTTCCTCCTCTTTTTCTGTTTATTTTTACAGCTCACGAAACCGGCTCATTGTCGCGTGACTTCTCGCACGAGCGAAGACGAAGAACCGATTACTCGCGGAAGATGAGAAAATTTCTGGATTAATATTCCCGAGTGATCAGGATAACGCAACGACGATCCCCGCGATAAAATTCCTACCCATCCTACTCTTCGCAATCCCCCTCCCCCCCCCCCCCCCCAACCCTAATCTGTCGATACATTTCCATTTCCCTCGAAACCGTCGTAATTATTTCGGTTCTTCCGCGACACCGCGCGGAGAGACCTCTATCTCCTTTCTCTTTTATTCCAGTCCCTCGACGGTGAAAAATATTAATCGTGCCGACTCGCTATCCGTCAGCACCACAGCTTTGGAGGAGAGATAACCGTACTTGCGGTCGATTTCTCGCTGCGGATCTCTACCGGTCGCAAAGCCGATGGAATCCAATCAATTAGTCGCGGGGCCACTTGCCCGAAGGAATGGTTTTTCATTTTATTGATCTTCGAGAGGGTTGGCGGCTTGAACTGATCGAGATAGATTCCGAATATATTCGGGCAGTCCCACAAATAAGATGTAGCTAAGACAAATGTAAGCAAAGCAATTTTTAACTCACTGTACAATCCACCAATCAGTGTACGAGTAAGAAAATGTCAGCCATGAACTGAGAATATAAGTTTGACTCGGTCCGAGGAAATCCCCAAATGATGGGGATCAAATTTGGACAGTTACGGTAGAGATATTCGCAACAGTTACGGAGATAATACTGTACACATTATACATATGAAATACGTATTAAACTACATTCAACATTAACATTACAGAAACACAGCTCGTTTGGAGGTTTCCGACAATTAATTTATTAATAAATACTATAAAGGATCACTGATAACATCATCTACTGTCACGCGCGGAGTACACATATCACTGAACATTCAAAAATAATAAAGCACTCGAAAAATTCTGCTAATGGAGGAAAATCTGCTTGGTGTGGTTTAATCGCGCCAGCCTTTTATAGGATATGAAATGAAGAAGTAATTAATCAATGGGAAAGGACTAGTGAACCGATATAATTAAAAATTAATAGGGAATGGTACAGGTGTTGGGATCACCACGGATCCATAATTGAATGATTTTCGGAAACCGAAACGAAAGATCCGGCTACCTGGACCACGATGAAAGCACGAGAACTGAATCGTTCTATCGAATATATTGCAATCGCACAACTCCCCAGTGGCAAAGTGAATTTTGTAGTAACTTTCGAAATACCGCGATACCCCTCCGAAAGCTTTCAGGTGAATTAAATTCGCTTGAAACGTTTACGATAAAATGTTTCCCTTTAATCTCTCTAATCACATGTGCTAGTCTTGTTCCACGCATGATACAAACTTTCGGAATTTCATTTGCTGCACCAGTCGAGTCTGACGTTTTCTCGTATCAACGTAAACTTAGTCATTCCAAGCATACTTTGACACGTAATTATCTAAGCACGATTCATTTTCCAAATAAAATGCAAACGATTTTGTGAAACAATCTTTTCTTGATAAGTGGAAACTTCATTCGATCTATTACCCCTGGCAGAAAATATTTTATTAAAATCGTGAATATAATTGTTCAACGAATTTATTTTTGAGCGTATATTAATATACGAAAAATATTTTTAAAATATGGTACAAGAGTTAATGATATTTTTAAAAATATTAATAAAATGACGGGCTCTATTGCCTTTTTACCAAATATAACATAATAAATTGTTTACCTATACAATGAAAATCATAAAAACATTTAAGCAGTACGAAAAAGCATAGAACAAAATATTTAGAATCGGTGTCAGACTCATTCCGTACATTATGAAAAATCAAACACATCCATATTTATATTAATATTTGCTTTACATATGACGAGTAGTATCATTGCATTTTCCTTTGTCGTCAATAGAAGTATTTTTCAGATTGAATATAATTAAAAATTATTAAAAATATAAATAATTAGAATGACAGACACTGATTTATTTGATCGAATAATTTTTAGTAATTGAAAATAGTCGCAGACTGAAATGTCATACTATTTGGAATAATTTATTGTGCTCACTGTGGGATACGCGTTATGAATTTTTCATAACTTTCTTTGTCCAGGCGGACTCTTTCCACTCATTTATTTTCGGAGGATATGCATTGAATTTTAAGAATTGAACAAGTATTACAGCAGGAAGGAAAGCTCGCCGATCAATTGACCAGTGTGAAGCGAAGTCACGCACGGGAAGAAGACAATATAGCGAAGATAGAAATATAGAATACAAAGAAACGTAGAAACCTCGCCTTTCGGTGCATTTGAGCAACGTCAGCTTCTCAGATTGCTGCGTCGGAAGATTTTGATGCATTGAATCAAAAACGAATACTCCAACGACCCTATTTTCTGTTCCAAATTTAAAAATACCGGCTTCAGTTGCAAATTCCATTTTCATATTCCCAATGTATATTGTGCCAGACTACTTCACCTTTAATATTCCAGAACTCTTATTTGCTCTGAATATTTTTATTATCAATATGGATGAATATCGTACCTAGGCACTTAAGAGAATGTTCTATGTGTATATTCAGATCGGTCGTATCTCTTACTATTGATATTACTACAGAATTTCAAGAGAAGAGCTAAAATCTTTGAGTTGTTGAAGTTTCGTCTTATCGAAGTTTTCGAGTAAGAGGAATTCAACAAACGAACACTCAACTTACAGAGGCTTTTGTACCAGACTTGAGCATTATCCCGATCAATTAATTCAAAATAGTTAAGATAATATTATCTAATTTAGCTACGTGTTATCGACAACTAATTTTTCTTCAGATTATTTCGTTATTTCGCATTTGTTTGAAATAATTTTTATTTTTCATTTCATCAAATACTTTTTGAAATAAAATCTTAAATACTCTATTCAGTCATATGTAAAAATTCTAAAAAAAGGTCGAACAGATGTGAAATTCCCAGATATGCACCTACTGGAATTTTGAAATAGAAAATCCAAGTTGTAAATGGCAAAAACATCAAAAAAATCGGAAAAATGCAGATTTTACATTGAAGTTTAAGAGCGACATAATTTTTATTTGTACAGTAGCAGTGTATAGTTACAAATATTGTTCCTGAATTTTTTCAGATTTTCACTGTTTTCGGCAAACGATTTTCAACTATTTACTAAAACTACCTTCGAGAAAAACCAATTTGTAAAAATGAAGCGAATAATAGTTCCAGACAATTTCTGTAGAATATGGTAGTAGTATTCTCTGGATCATAAAGTATAAGATATCAATTTATTGCTAAGTGCGGCATATCGATTTCGCTATCTCGCTAATGTAACTTTTTAAAGTACGAGTTCCTACTGCAACGCAGCGGCATTTTTGTGCACCGGGTGGACAGGTCATTTACTTAAAATGATTCACCATCGGCATGGCCACCGAACGTGCGTACCTTCCGTTGCTTTCTTCGTTATGAAATGCATCGATGTTACATCACCAGGTTGGGCGAGCGAATATATTTATCGGAGCGGTCGACAACCCGCGTGCGTCTTCCCGAATCAACAAGCCGCGGCTCTCACTTTTCCAGGAGCGCTCCTCGAGCTCCGCGTTGCCCCACCTTTCTCCGGGCCGGGGATAAATTTCTCTTCTCGTCGTTTCATAACGTTAAATAACCAATATCTTTCTCCGCGAGGCCGGCATTGCCTCTCTCGCATAGGCGAGCGCAAGAATGCAGTCGCGAGAGGAAAGCGCACTCGAACGGAATAAACCGCGACACCGTTGTGTCTACTCGATCGACGAGGAACGCTCCCTGGAAACGGGTAACGAATGCAAAACCGCGAAACCCCGTAGAAATGAATGAATCAGTCCTCGCCCGCAGTACCTTGCTGATTCAGACCAGCAATTTTTCCCGACTTTCTAGCAAATTATCCGTGTCGGGTGCGCATTCCTTCACGGCTTATTGATCATCGGCCGCTTGTCAGCATCCCGTTGACCTCGCTACTAACTGTCTTCGATACGAATAATTAGCGAAAATTCGCTGAAAAGAAAATTGTGTTTGACGTATTCGTAATGCAGGAATTTCTTTCGATACTTTCACAGACAGATTGTGAAATTCTAATGGTAATTATTTTAGAGATAGAGGACGAGAATAGTGACTAGGCGTAGAATCGCGATCCTTGCTTCCTATAAGCGCGGGTCGGTCCAAAGGAAGCGCTTATAGCGAGGGAGCAGAATGGATACCTAATTTTCTATTTACACGGTACATTGATACCAGAGAAGCCTATATATTAGATATGTGCAGAAGTTTTAGTCTTTTTTCATGGATATGTTTATTAATTATTTATCACATATTGTTCTAGGAGATTATAATAATAATAATGGAAATGTCCTTCTTGCCAGACCTGAGATTAAATATATGCTTACAGTGTTCAAGTAGAATTGCTGTTTAGTGAACTCACGTAAAATGAGTATTAGGTATATATCAGGTTAAAAATATTGGGGAACGTGTAATTATAAACTAGTGACAGAGTCAACTAAAAATGTATATTTTTTGCTGCTGAGATATAAAGGCTTAAACGGTTCTAAATTACTTCAACATTGTACATTTTTCAAGATTGTAGGTAGATAGGTTTATTAGAATTCGTATGGAATGTGAATGTGATTCTATCTTTCTGTGTATGTTATGCTCTTTACATGCGGTAATATTTTTAATGTTTATGATCGGTAGTGAATGGAGGACATGAATGAAGATATCCTTGACAGGTAAGGTGTATATTACAACTACGACTATAAACTGAACGCAGAGTTAATATTCTTGTTTACCGACCAAAAACACCATTAAAGTAGTAATCTTCTAATTGTTCTTTTTATTAGTTAATCCTTAAAAATGACCCGGTCCATAAACATGATTATTTAATAGGTGCCTGTAAAATGTTCACTGCTTCGATACTTCATGGCACATTCATATTGGCGAAATACGAAAAACTATACGTATTAATTAAAATTAATAAAATTATGACTGTGTCCTTGTCAAGAAGAATTTTCCAACTAGAAAACTTTTTCCTTATTTTTATTTCTACAAAATAATTTCAGAAAATAGATATTTGCATGAAGAGCCATTTAATGTATAAGTATTCCAGGTGTCTCGTACTAACAAAATATAACATTTAAAAAAAATGGAATTTTTCTTATTACCAAAGTTATGCCCCTAAATGGTTAACACAAAAATCGGTCCTTTCTTAATAACAAAGATGAAAGCCTCGAGCGAGCCTCATCGCATCGGCAATTTACCATGGTAGAGCGTGTGCGATTTTACAAAACCTCATCGATTCATGAAATCCGAGCCAAGGGATGCCCACATTCCTGGCCGCAGAGAGCGCTGGTCCGATAACTTAAAAAGA
Organism: Lasioglossum lativentre; assembly: GCA_916610255.1. Taxonomy (NCBI): domain Eukaryota; kingdom Metazoa; phylum Arthropoda; class Insecta; order Hymenoptera; family Halictidae; genus Lasioglossum; species Lasioglossum lativentre. The sequence goes on along the minus strand of OU744355.1, from coordinate 32,011,708 downwards.
AGAGACGTGGAAGCTTCGATTACCTTGAATCCCGCGTTTTATGTTCTAATCAAAACGGGAGAAGGGAATTACGCAACGGCACATATCGCTTTACGATATCCGGTGTCACAACCGAGTATCGCGATGCACGCTAGTAGACAATGGCGCGTGAATTCTGTTTTGCTCGTCGCCTAGTGCATCTCAGAGTCGAAACGGCGCGGCGACGCGACGTCCGTTGCATCTGTATCCGTTACATTCCGTGAGCTTGTAATTCCTGCGGCATTTGTAGAATGCAAACCTGTTGGTTAAACACGAGCGGAGCGCGCGCGCGCGCGCGTATGTATGTGCGCACGACCTCGAGAGCGTAAGCGCGCTGAAAGGCGCGGTGAAATTCTGTGTTCGAAAAAAATTGGAATTTGATCGGGTGTCCAGAGGCAACGTCGGACACCGGCCATAGAAGTAAATTCCGTCGGGGGCACACAGAACCCTCTGACGAAAAATGAAATCACAGAGAATGGCGGCGGGCACGCCGGCGAATAGTTCGCGCGAGTTTCCCGATACCTGCCCACGCGGAAATTAATGGAAAAACTGTTTTCCTCCTGCTTAACTGTACATAGAACGGAAACTCGAAAACGGAAGCAAAATTCATTAGAGGTAACGGTCGAAAAGTTAAAAATTGATTTTACATTTTAATACTTTCCCCAGAGATAGCTGTACACGTCATCCTACTAATACTCCATCCACTTTTAACGTTAAACTGTAACAGTTTTGCGTGCCACTGATTAGAAAGTCCAGATTATTAATGTGGGTTAAAATTATTTCAATAATTTTCGGTAATGCATTTTAATTACTTATTTGTACAGATTACGTATTGATGATTACTTATTAATGAGTTTTGCGTGATCAATATAAGAAATTCAAGGCATTTTAAAGTTGTATCCATTCTACGAACCCGAACAAACAAACTAAAGTATCTCAAAATATTTGCTACAGAATCTTCAAAAAATTTTTTATCAATCCAAATGCTACAAAGTCTTTATACGACAGAAGTACTCAATATTTTTAAAAATGATTATAATATTTCCAAACTCGCTAAGAATATTTAGTAAACTAAATACAAAAAATTAATGTCTAAAAAACGTCGAGCACGGACATATACAGGAAAAGTAACAATAAATATTAATAAAATACGATGCAATTTTCCCGTGATTCGCACTCCATGATCCATTCGTAATGCATTAAAAAGATTTAAATTGAAATTTCGGCTAAAATTTCGCATGGAAATATCAGAAAATACAGAAGTATTCATAAACTGAAAATTGCAGGGGCTTAAAACGCGATGACAGGAGTAAAGAGAGCGTCAGTTGCTCGTTATTTAAAACAAAAACGCAATTGGCACTTTCCAAAGGCTAAATCCGATTCAAAAAAAAAGGTTATGCAAGAATTGCTATTAATAAACGGACCATTAAAAAATGAATCGGAAGGTTTAAAGATGGAGATTTTTATTTAGACTATATTATAAGAGATTATAATCAATAAATAATGTGGACGATATTGTGAATTTAATCTTTCAAAATATAAGATATGCATTAGATTGCATTACATTCAAGAAAACTTGGTATGTATGTCAAACGCGACCCGACTTATTACACAGCCAAATAAATGTGAAACAAAGAACGCCACCAGAGGATCGTTCGAAAAGTCCGATTCAAGATGAAAGTACTCTCTGGAGGCAGATCGGTCGAGGACGAGTAGCAATTTCGATGGAACAACCGGCGGAAAACGATCTGTTCTGAATTAAACATTCCGTCGGAATTCCAGCAAATTTTCGACTTGTCTGTAAGAGGGATAGTCGCATTAATAAATAGCAATACCAATTTGTGGAAGGCGGAGGAGAGAATTCGAGGCGTACATGGAGAACGAAGGAATCCATCCGTGGATCATCGATGACTTCTTCTATCGACGCGACGCCACGACGACGAAAGAAAACTCTGACTGCGAATTAACGTTCGGACTGCCGACTATTCTTATAACTATAATAGTTGATTATGTTTGGAACCATTTACCGCTTTTTTCTCGATTTGATAAAATATATTTTTGAAGGTACTTCTTTCTTGTAGACACGTTAATCTGTCCATTATTCTGAATGCAGCAGCTGTGATATGATATGATATAAAAAAATATATGGCATTCCATTTCAAAATTGAAGGTCACCCTCATTTCTAAACAAATAGTGTAAACACAAAAAAATTATATGAATAATTAAGTAATAATATTTATTATTTTCACAAGAAAAACGCTGGCTAGTAATAGCGCGAACACCCTGTATATTTCTAAAATTGACTCACTTGGTCTAGACGATACTGCACAACTTAACACATTAGGAAAAGTCAGGAAAGGGTGATCAAGTGACGTAAATGGATCAGGCGATATTGCGTAATTCCATCATTTGCTTTTACGAATCTAGTTATCTAGGGGTAAAGGAATTGAATAAATTACACGAACGTGGAACGAAGGAATCCATCTGCGGATCATCAATGACTTCTTCAGCGGCGTCGCGTCGCTGCGAGAGAAAACTCCGACGGCGAGTTAACAGAAGAAGAGAGAAAAAGGCACAGAAAAAAAATGTGGAAGAGAGGTGCGCCCGCGGAGAATTATCGGGATTCGTTCGTGAGGTCGCATTCAAATCGGGCCGACGATGGAATGTCGTCCTGCCTCTTCTGTCGTAACAGTTATAAAACGGTCCTGATGTCCTGCAGGCAGTTACATACATACACAGAGTTGCATACGCGGCTGCGTTACCTCACCGACGCTGACGGCGACGCTCGTGCACCTGCACCTGCATTCATGGGACCACTGTGTGGGCGTACTATCTGAAGTTCACCGGTTCCGAGGAATCTTCGATCGTTATTGACCGATGATCCACGAATCGGAAAGCCTCACGAATTTCGCTATAACATTGCACATCTCAAATTGCCTCACTGCTTCCCTCACGAATTGTGTCGCAACCAGTGATGAGCAAAAAGCATTTAAAAAAAATACTCGAATAACAAATACATTAATTTGTACGATACTTGTTCTCGAATATGAAATGTATGTAGGCATTGCATTCGATTGTTCACTTAAAACCAGGTTTGTTAGAACATACTGTAATATACTAGTATGAAAAAGATTAGGATAATTCAATTTGTTCAACTTGTTCGAATATATATGACGAACATGCAGGAATAAAATAAGTGCTTGTATATGGTTTGCTCTGCTCAAAAATTAGAAATAGCATTAGCGTTTTGCATTTTTATTAACATGTTTCATTACTCTCCTAGAAAAGCAATCACATTAGAATTATCACAACAGAGTAATATCTTCGAGGGAAGATTTATTTACTTAAGATACACTTTCTTTGTTAATAAAATCATATTTGAAACTTTTGACCGGTAAACAATTTACACTTGAAAACTATGCTACAGATTACAGGTACGCTACGTACAATGTAACTCGAGGAACTTAATTTAGAAACAATTAGGAGTTCAAAGAAGAGGCAACAAAGGCGCTGATGTACCACAATTAAAGGACACTTCCAAGATAAAAGGATAAGTTTAAAAACAAGTTTTTCCAATGTCCCACGAGATTAACTTGGCCTGCACGTCCATTATCTCGTGCATAAAAGTAAAGAACGTCTATACGATAATAAATTCGAAACTCTGACGGGGTCGTAACAAAATGAGAACACTTTTCGCCGGGAACAAAAGTTCCTGTCACGCCGTACAAAAGAATGTTGTCCGGCACAATCAAAGCGTTGCCTGCCTCCGAACAAGGATCGATAAACGCGGTTTCATTTAACGGGCGCATTATCGTTCGGTCTGCAAAGCATAACAGCACCGTGAATACTGTTGCACCATGGGAGGAAAGATCAAGAGGAACGAGCGGAGAATCGGTGGAAAATAGCGTCTAGGGGAAAAACCAAGGAGGGGAAGAGCAAACGGTAACGGAGTTCACGTTGAACCAATAAAATTACACGATCCTTGGTCTCAGGTTTCTCGTTTATCGTGTTTGTTTCAATCTCAGTATGAAAAGATACGACTCAGTGTCGCGGCGTCGCGTCGTTGGAAGAGCGCTTTGAACCATCAAGTCGTTCCGGGGGCGACCTTTCTTTCAAATTAACATCGCATGAGAAAAGATTAATGTTCTGTATGTTCTGGGAAATGACTACAGTAGAGCCTCGATAGTTGCACGAAACGAGACTGGAAAAGCCGGACCAAAATATCATTAAGAATTATTGAAGGATCTTAGGTACAGAGGTGTATTCAAAAAGGAAACAATTTCATAACATTGGGCATTTGAAAACGTGTGCGAAAGAAAAATGAAAATTTATAAAACAAAAAAAAATAAAAATTTATACAGGTCACTCCGGAAAAGAATGCTTCGTATAAAATTAAAGTGACAATACACAATATTAAGGTAAAATCAAGTTTGTGATTCGATTTTTTCTAAAAAGTGTCTCAGTTTTATCACTTATTGATATTCTTTGACCTTCGTATAACTGTATAAAGTTATCAAGGAAGTACATTTTTGGGACACCCTGTATGCTGATTACTGTTACTGTACTGATGTAAACAATAAAATTGGGAATAAAGGAAGAAGAATTCTTACTAGAGGACACTTTTTCTTCGTTTCCCTATGTCTTGTAGTTTGGTCGCGGGGTGTAATCCTCGTTTCTCTTACTGTCGCGTGTAATGTTTTCCGTAACTGGGAAATTATCACCGTCGCGTGTTAACGAAATACAACTGACGATATTCGTATATCGAGAGTGCAACTACCGAGTACTGTGTACGACTTTTAACGTGCAGGATTGTTTAGGGAAAAATGTGGCTCGTTTAAAATAAAATTAGAAACGACCATGTTTCTGGGACGACCTGGTGTATGCAGTTGCATCCGCATGTATGTGCACTGTGCACGATGCGCTAGAGGAAACGCGACAATTACGTCCGTGCAAGAAGCGACGACTTTCTTCGTAATATTTCCAGTGACTTTCTAGGAACTGGAAAAAAACAAATACAGGTGACACTAACCGAGACCTACCCTTCGAATAACATGGTACCTTTACTGCAAGGTTCTTCGTGTGGATTCACAAATTGCGACGAACGTTTTATAACGCAGCACGGTTTATATAAACATTTTTCTACAACCATTCTTAACAGAAAACTAGATTAATTCGCAATCAGTGAAATCATAAAAGGAGAGTTTTTCTGGAGAATTATTAAACGAATTCATTTATTTGCAAGCATAACAAAAATCATTTTAGTAACGTTTTAATAGCAAAATTCTTGTTTCTTGTACGAGACATTAGAAACCAGTCACTTTGATTGTTCAGTTCTTTTAATGTCAAATTATTTGGAAAATATTCAAACTATTGATACAGGAAATGAGATCGTATTTTACAGTATAATTTCTTGATAGTTGAAGATAAAAGTGTTTTGTTTCGAGATTCGCAGGATAATTATTAGCTTTCACTTTGATGTAACGGTCGAGATAGGACGTAACCGCGTTGTGATGAATTAATATTATAACTTTCGATAACAAGAAATAAGATTCTCACATTTGCATGTAAAACGATTTTAAATAACGTAATAATAAATATCTTTTTATGACATCAATTTATGACAAAAATGTGTAGGTAAAATTTTAAACAATAGAAAGAGTAAAAGAAATTAATTTTAAAAAATCATTGAAGAAATAAATCTATTTGGCTCGTGTTTCTTGCAACTGATACCAAAAAATTTTATTTTGCATAATGATCCGCCAGTCTAGTTACCATCAATTTATTATTATTCGATGAATGCTATACCTAATTAACTTTTGCTATTTATAGTGTAACAGTGGAGAGAATGTCTAACATTTCTTGATTATCGCATCGGTAACAGTTCCACTGCAGTTTGTATTTGACCAAGCCAAACCTGTCTCCTTCGTGTCAATACGATCGGTATTTAATTCATATCTACTAATCACAATCCATTAACGCAATCACGAGAAGCACATTGTACCTAATTAAAACAGTCAACTATAGTTTGCAATCAATCCATAACTCGTTCAAACGAAACATTATATCGATAATTACCACTATAGAATGATTAAAAAATCTCCAATTCGAGAAATTTAGAAATTCCAGGATTTGTGAAAATATCGAATGGACTCGTTTGCAATTATACGTGAACGAAAATGAATGAACATACTTTTCTACTACTCCCACGAATTACATGTAACTTACGACACCGAACGACAATGGCAAGCCTTTCACATCTCTAAACGCAATTCCAGAACGAAATGGGATAAATATATCTCTCGATTCACCTTTCACCGATCCCTTGATCTAAATTCCAGCTAATGAAACAATGCATCAATTCGACGAAGTAATTAATTCGTGAAAGGGAATGGAAGACAAGATTGTTGATCGCGAGCAGAAACTCGACCTGTTCGATGAAATCGACAAAAATAAGCCACATGGAACATTTCATTTTTTTATACAAAACTTGTCTAATGCTTCTGCTTTCTCTAATTTTCTCTTGCACAGTAGAAAGTGTGTATATTTATTACATTACTATTAAATTTACGTTGAATGCACAATTTTTCTAATTAATTGATGAATCGATTTCTATGAAAAAATTGCATTACAGTGTTCATTTACCGAGGAGTGCCATACATGTTCTTGCCCGGAAAAAATTAATTTCAGTTTGGTAGAACGAAGAGGAATGTTGTTGCGGCGTTAACGTAAGAACAGCCGAGTAACAAACCCGATTGCAATTTCCACGGTCACGGTTTTTCGGTGGCCCGTCGACGATTTTCACACACTTGACGCATGTAGATGTGCGTCTCACCGGCATATTATCACGCGATGAAACGAAAAGCAAAAAAGTCAACAGTAAGTGGCGGACGGTGTAAAATTCCGCGAAAGCTTTTAATTCAGATTACGCATTATCCGGACGCGGCGTTCTACACGTCCGAAGTAGCAACCGTTTCAATTATACAACCGAACTGGCCGACGGAAATGAAACAGCTTCGAGTTCATTTCGAATACAAACGCAATTATAATCTGAATTATTCATAGTCCTTGTCTCAACGTTTAGTAGCATTTTGTTGCTTAACGGTGCTCGCTCTTGGACATGGTAAATAACTTCGACGGAGTAAGTGTTGTCTGCATTGTCCGCGGGTGCAGCTGGCATTGTCGCCAGTGCAATGTAGACTGCAGCCACGATAATAGACATATTTGTTGCGCTTGCGAGTCGACACGAAAGTAGCAGATAACAATTTAATCCTACGAAGATTGAACGGCAAGACTAAGCAATTTATAGCTTACTATTTATTGCTTTAAACCGAATAAGGTTTATGTAGCATATACATGAACAATATGTGAGAACACTAAATACCCGATTCTTGAAAAATTCCCTATATTTGAATTGTGATAATTGTGACAACAAATTAGAGCTCACTTCAAAGCTGGAAGTCATAATCCATCCATGTGTAATCGATGTATGCAGTATGCAATTACTGAATGTTTGTTTCGTGTAAGAATTGAAATACTGTTTTCATCGTTTGTCTTGGTTTATTCTTGTATTCATTTATTGTCCCGTTTTAATATTTATTATAAGTTATTATCTTTCTTCAAATATAGTACGATTATACATATACCGAGCCAATTTTGTCACTTTTCTATAACGGTGACCCTGTCCAACTCGCGGCCCGCGGACCACATCTGGCCCGTTCTCCCACATTTCATTCCGCTAAGGGGAAAGGTGACGTTCATCCATTATTAAGTAGTGGGGGAACGGACCGATTTATGGTGGGGACCGTGTGGCTCGCGACAAAGAAGTTGGACAGGCCTGACGTAGGTCTGCCTAGTGGTCTCTCGAAGTAAATAAACAAATCATTAAGACACATATGGAGTTGACTTCAGATTTTCTTGTCATAATTCGAAAGCATGTCTTTAAGGTTCTAAATGCGCAATAATTCCGCATATTTATCGAGAGTGGTTACGACCGTAACGAAGCAAAAACTATTATTGTGACCACAGAAATAAATGAAATACTTTCAGAGGTATTTCTCTTCGATTTTCCGCGACTAGTTTCTATTGTGTCAGGCATACATCTTAACGTGGTGAAAGGAACGTCCAGGCACAGGAGACGATCATTAGACGAGAGACTGCATGTTTCTCAAGAAGAAGAAAAAAGTATATGTGCATCGTAAAATCACGAAAATATTCGCGAAGGTACTAATTCCCTCGGGTCTATTATTAGTTTCTTTTAACAATTCAGTTTCCATTACCGGTCGGTGAAAATATGTAATTGGAACGTATTTTTGCATAGAGGTGATTATTATTTCAGCCGTTGAGATTTTTTCAATAAATATAACGGTAGTCGAACTGCAGGTCATCCCCGCGCGCATCGGTAAACACGATCTGATTTATGTCAGCGTGCGTTTCGAATAAATCCAGGACCGATCCGTGTACGGCCGTCCACTCGACGCCGCATGCCGGCTTAAAAGAGAAAACATTCGATTAGCGTTCCTTTGGATCCTTTCAACTGCTCGTTTTCGTGTTGGTAAATGACCGTTTCGCGTACCGAAACAAATAGCCCACTGAATCAAACACACAGTCGAGTGCCCTTCAAGGTAAAGGGTCACAGAAATCGTGGCTTTTTACTTCGAACCTATTGAACGCGTCGCGCCGCGCCACAGTGATTTTAACCCTTTGCACTCGAATGATGACTGAGGCGCAACTCAAAATTGCCGTATCATTATTCAACACAGTTTTTATATTATTAAATTCGTCTATAAATTGCTAAAAATTCAAGTATTATGTGAGAAAACAGATTCAATTCCATGTGCATAATGTAAAAAATGAATGTAATAAATATTGTTCGTTGACTTCGCATAATTTCATAATTTTTGGAAATGTATAATGATAACAGAAATTATTCGATAAAATAAAAAACATTTAAATCATCAGAACAATTTATAATTAGGTATTTCCAACGTAATACAATAATTAAATTTCTATCTTCATTTCCCTTCTTCGAATTGTAAACGATACACAACATTTTCATTTTCCATAATGATCATTCTATTTAAAATAAATAGAAAGTCGAAAAATGTATTTAATGTAAAATGGATTGAATAAAAATTTTGTAATATTATATAATCATATCCTATACAGACTGTTCAATATGATCGAAGAAAGTTCCAGGCAGAAGATGGAGTAACCCATTCATTAATGGAGTGACCTTGAGCGACCTTGAAAAACAGGATGGCGGCCATCGAGTGTTCAAAAGGTTCCCAGCTGTTAGGAAGTCGTGTCCATTGCGTAATAATCTCCTTGACATACTTATCAAGCTTGCCCGAAATCTTTCTTCGTGTGTATGTAACAGCTTACGCGATACTTCTCGGTCATTAGCAAATCGTCGATATTTATACGCGTACTTTTCGCAGACAAAAATTTACGGCACCTGCTATCGAATAAAATGTAATTTCCTTTGCGAATAAAACCGGCGAGTACAAGGTAAAACGGGGCTGTATTAAAACTGATTGAAATCTTCGTAGCTTACAGAATTTTTTACAGAATTTTTACGCGATACAAACGCGCAAAGCACCGCGGGCTATCAGTTGAAACGGAACGTTTTATGCAGATAATTACATTCGATCCTCAATGGCGCTGAATTATATAAATAGGCTGTATCAAGGGAAACGTGTTTCAGACGCCGGGAAAGGGGAACGAGAAAAAACGGGGCCCATCATTTCCATCCTCATTAATCGTCGATTAGAAACAAAGCAATGCCGGCTTAAAAGAGGAAATTACGAGTCTCGAGACGATAAAACACTGCGCAATGAGAACGAATATTCACTCTGATTAAGGAAAGGAAATTACGATCGCGAGAGGATGAAATTGGTCAGGCCTAGAGCGAACGCGATTTCGCTGGACATTGTTCTGTAGCTCTTTCGGTCACATGCGAATATGTGTCCGCGACAATGTGGAAAAACATTGAATACATCGGCGAGTCATGAAAGATTGAGAAACATTTCGCTCGAGTACAATCGATCAATTTAATCGCAGATAAGTAGACTACGCGCTACGACGAAAGAAACAAAAGACGAAATTATAATTTTCCAAAGACAATAATAATCGATTTTGTACCATTCAACATAAAGAATCGCTTCTAATTTCCATTAAAGAAACATCGGTACTCTCGTAGCAGAGGTAAAATAAAATTTTCATCAACTTTTTCACTGCGTTCGACAACTTAGTATTTTGTACGAACTTGTGAAACCATGCAAAACTTGTAATTTTTTCTATCTATAATAACAACTGACTTATAATTCGGCCTAATTACTAGATACATCCTGTATACGTAAATTGCAATCTTTTAGAGAAGCATATTTTTGCCATAAAGGCAAACAGTATAATCTGGTGCTTGTATTTAAAAAAAGAAAATGTAGTCATAAACTTTTACAAAGGTTCCAAGCGTATAATTAAGAAGTCGACTCGCCTTTTCCCGATATAAGATTTTTATGTGCGATCGTATTTCCCAGAAACGATCTCGATTATCGTTTCTCCATCGGTCATTCGTACCGTAAACGCTCATTTTCGCGACAAAAGCATCGTACCAGACAACAAAAGTGTCTCGCTTCCTATCGTATTATCGTTCCGGGCCGGCCGTCTTCCCTGTTTCTGCTAATTAAAGCCTTTTAATTGTCGGCAAGACCGTACAGAAGTATCATTCCTGTTTCCTGACCTCCTCTGTTTGCCTTTGTTTTCAGGGTAGTCTTAGTTAGGGACAAATTGACCCGTTTCGGATGAACGAAAAGAAATATTCGCTCGCCGTCGACGAAGGCGTAGACTACTTCGACGAAAACATTAAAACGAGAAAAATAGAGACGGGGCTCTGTACACCGGACACACGAGATGCTCTAATGGCAATTAACTGTTCCCCCAACAGTAGTCTCTACGCTCTTCAAAGTCCGCTGTTTTGATCTCGTTTGCTGAAGTTTATCAACCTTCGTGTTCCTACTTCAGCATCTTCCACAAACTTTAAGTGAAAGTGCTATTTCTTTGAAGTTTCACGAACGAAGACTTTCCTGGCTAACTTTCTTAACGTATTATGGCCGGAAGTCGAGATATTTCGCGTTTGCTGCGCCGTTTTAGTGCGCGAAAAAATCTATACCTAATTGATGTATCTTTCCTCCAGTGGACAGCTTTTAAGTTATTCTTCAAATTATATATTTATTGTTATATTGCAATGCGTTAAAAGATTACTAATTGCGACTTCATAAAAGATTGGACCCTCCAACCTCAACAGAAAATAATATACTCTTGACAAAAAGTATTCGATCCAACAACTGTTATTATAATTATACTCTAACCACTGTGACCGTCAAATAAATCATAGTGCAGGGAGTTAACCCTTAACACTCGAGCGATGACTCAGAATCACCACTAAAAATTGCTGTATCATTCTTCAAAATATTGTGTACATTATTAGATATGTTGGTATCTAATCAATTACTAAACATTTACCAATTTCATATGCATAAAAAGAAAACAATCATATAGAGTGGAATTATTCTAGGTCGGAAGAAATGTTTATTTGTCGAGTTAAAATAGCTCAGAGTGCAAAGGGTTGATAATTAAATTGAATACCATTGAATAAAAAAGATTTAAAGAAATTGTAGGAATGAATAAATACTATATTTGTTCAATCTCCTTATTGTATGGAAGTTATTCAATTTGGCAAATGAGCGTATGCACACCATTGCGTGGTGCAATAGTGTGAGCTGAAAGGGATTGGAATAAAATTCATAGGTAGATGTTCGAACGAGCCTGAGGAAAAGCACAGGTGCATGGTTTTAAGTTAAGAAGCTGTGGCAAAAGGGCGTCGCTCCTCCGGCCACGGTGATAATTTCTAGTTAAGACGTCATCGGTTAAAACGCTGCTACTTATTTACAGCGAAACGTAATATTCCAGCAGCGGTTTATTTGCATAATCAAAAAAGTGCGCGACGAGGAAAGCCTTCAAAAGACGCTCCTAAATAGGAGAAGCAATCTCCTGTGGGTCGCCTCCAATGCTACGTTATTAACGCAGCACCGTCTCACCCTCCGGCGATGCTACATTCTTTAAGATTTAAAAACGCCCAGGGACGTTTCTCCGCGAATGAACCTCGAACGCCCAATTGCAATACAATGGCACTTATCCGAAAACGTTTAGAATCCATTTAATTAAATTTCTGAGCCCGCCGAGATGCAACCATGAAATGCTTCTCGGCTCTCGGTTTCTTACCGAGTTATATCTTTAAAGATGCCAATAGCAGATTGCTGGATACATAAATATTCCTTTACTTTTAAACGTTCTTTCATCGTTCAAGTTATTTAGCGTACAATTTCACGCCCCTTCATTTTTATAAAATTAAAATTCTCAGCAGGATCGTACTTTCCAAATGTAGTTGAACATGCATTCTTTCAATCTTCAAATTTTAGTTTGAAAATAAAGAAAATGAAGTAACTAGAAATGTTAATATCACCCCGGGGTAGTTTGTAAATTATGTGTTTGATCAAAATGAAACGAATACTGTATCAAAAGAAAATGCGCGAAAAACATTCGACATTCATTAAAATCCTCTTAATTAAATTTCACGGCTAATTAAAACGGCGATCAGAAATACCTTTATGGCATAATTCTCTAAAAAGAAAATTCTTCGCAATTTCATTTCCACCGCAAATAATAATCGAAAATTCATCTTCCGCAGGGGATTAAATTATTAAGCCTATACGGACCGCCATTCGTTAAACGAGATTGCGCTGTATTTCTAGCGTCAGCCTCGAGGAACGAAACATAATTCATTGATTATTCAACGTTCATAATTAATCCTGCCTCGGCTGTTCCGAATTTAAACAATTCTTCGTTTGATATAATTCGAAGTAGCCGTGAAGTTCGTTGCACGGGATTTACAGGGTGATCGGTAACTGCTAGTACAACCGCAAAAGTAGCGACTCTACATAAAAAAAAATAAGTCGAAAACGTGGAATAAAATTTTTTGGTAATTATATACTTCAACGATTCCTCGCAGATTTCGATGACCTTGGCAATATACTTCAACGATTGCTCACAGATTTCGATGACCTTGACAATATATTTCAAGGTCATCAAAAGACTCGTATGAACAAATTTCATTGTACATTTTAGACTTGGTTTTTTCATGTAAAATCACCCCCATTCATGTAGAACCGTCAGTTACTGATCACCGTGTATATCGAGTGCAAGAAAGTGTAGCCGGGTATATCTCTGGCTCGCATTGTGAGTAGACAGAAATTGAGTTTCGGCTTCTGCGCTCTCTCCGATAAGAAGCTCTTTTCGATTAGCCCGGAAACACGAAAAGTTCCCGCGGAAATCCACTCGGTTGTTCTCCTTTTATCTCGGGCTATCAATCATTCCAGCCAACTTACGTGTCCTGTGTTTTCTCCCCGGACACGAAGAAAGATGAAAACTAAACATTTACTTTCGGCACACGCGAGAGAGAAACACCGGCTGAGAGAGAAAGCCCGAGAGAAAACTTTTTGAAGTTCCAACGTCCGTAAACGTGAGATTTACCAAGTTACTCGTCGGATACGTATTCCTCGTTAAGACCTTAATTCATCACTCAACTTCGGACAACACCAGTTCGCGTGGACACAACGCTACACGTTGACAGAAATCTCCAATCCTGATGAATGCCGACTTAATTACACGAAATTCTTTCTCCGAGTGACAAATTGTGTACATTCGCTGTCGATTCTATTATTTGTTTTTTATTTCTACACATTTATAGTATTTTAGATGTACTTGGTACAGTTTAAATATTTGAAGAAGACAAGCATTTCGAATGTTTCAATAACGATGATAGATTATTAGTTAAAATTGCACGAATTTTTCCAAAAGTAAAATCACGCTGCTTGTTGACAATTATTGTAGTTACGTACAATAATGATTATAATGTTCGAGAGGAATTCTTTTGTTCATGCACAGTTACTTACAGAAGATCGCGTATATCTGCATTTACACACTTTAAAAAATAAAAAATGTCATTTTATGGACGGCCATAAATTGTTAGTTATTCGAACTGATCCTAAAAATGATACGAGGTTTCTTACATTTGTTTACCTGAAAACATCAATAAACCAGAATCATAATTAATGTTATTGAACTAAGAAAGACAGTTAACATTCACTTTCGTTATTGTGATGAGAAATTTTGTTCTTATACTACCATTTTCACTTTATTCGTATTTAGTTAAACTGATTTGAAAACCTTCATTTTTTAGAACCCGTCTTATTTTAATTAGTAGACTAATACTTCAAACATTTATGGCACACGCACATTTTACTAATACACAATATTCTTCAATGAAAAAAGTGCCAACATCTTTCTTGTATCACTATGGAAGTCACATCACTCATCATTTCTTCACAATGAAAATATTTACATAGTCAAAATAAACATTTCCATAATGATCCGATGTTTATTAATAGGCATGTAATCATGCTACAATATAAATGGATTAATGTCCACAAAATGTCGAACTTTTATGAAGACTTTTGTGCATGATAGCATATAATAAATAACGTAAACGTATTTAATTGATTGTATCAATTCACTACGAAGATTTCGGACGTCTAAAAAATAAGCTGACGACTATTCAAAAATAATGTTACTATTTTCTGCTATCAAAAATTTGGTATTTAATTTTGTACTTCGTCGACTTTATTGACTATTCCGATCGAGAATAAATCGTTTTTGGGTTGCACATTTACAGATAACACAATATTTGACATAATAGAAGGTAAAAAATACAGATATTTAGAGAAAAGTTATAAATATTAATGTTTTCCGTACATTACAAACACGAACGATACGCGTTCAGGGTTCTATAGATATTGATTGAATCTGATATAATATTCACAATCCTTATTAAAATGCTTGGGTAATCTTTAATATTGATTTGACGCATGAAACAAGTGAACGTTTTATATTTTTTCTCGCGAACGCGTTGCAGAACTCCCCTGTTATTGGTAGGGGGGAAAAACTCAGTGACCGAACGCATATTGAACGGTACCAAACGTCAGCTCCAAAACAGAATTTATGTCCCAACGAAGTGACAAATAATTCATGCCCCGCGCCATCCTAGCGTGAAAAACCGAACTCGCATTTAGACCATAATACGTGGTTAAACGCAGAAGATGAATATACCTGTGCGTCAACTACAACGCATTGTCATCAGCGATCGTGTTGCTTTCGTTTCGGTGGGTCGAAGCAGAAAAAAGGTACCTCGTCTTTGCTATTTTCTTTTTTCTTGAAACTATTTTTCAACGAGTTTTTTTGCGGATAAAGACTGAATAAATTTCTAAAGAAAACAGTCCTCGCACTAACTCAACTTTTTGCACTACGATATTTAGACTGCGAATTTTATGGATTTATGAAAAAAATAAGTCGGTGCAATTTAATGTTGCAGTTGATGCAAACAATTTTTATTTTGCAGAAAGATCCGCAGTCTAATAATATCGAGTCAGACTCGTGATGAAAATTTATGCACTAAATTATTGTATTATATATAACTTTCTTCTTCTTCTTCTATGAAATTCTGAACAATAATGAAGTTATAATCACTGACCACAAAATAAATTGTAAAGCAAGGGGTTAAATAACCGTGAACAACGAATTCTGTATCATTATGTATCGGTACAGTTTGATTTGTTTTTCAGATAAATGAAGAAAAATAGTGCAGAGCATTCTGGGTCAAGGTACCACGGGAAATAGTCTGTTTAAAATTCACATGGTTCAGGAATTAGTAGAGTATGTACATAAGTGGAATTCTGTGTCACGTGACTCAGAAATCGCTCCGTTAAAAAAAAATGGGAACTTCGTGTTTAACTAATTGTAAGTAGAACAAAAGAAATTTTATTATAGAAATGAGGAACCGTGCTACTCGTTCGTAGGTTTGCAATGATTTTGCTAATATTGTTTATTAAAAATTGTATCGAATAATAAAATGCACACGTTTTGTTTAAAATAAAACAAATATTTAAATTTTTCGTAATTCTATATGTTTATTTACACAAATAGAGCCAGCACTGTTTTCGAGAATTTTTGAATGCGTATTACAATTCCACGCCCCTCGTTCTACCCCCGTTCCTCCAAAAATCAATATAATTTCTAATCAAATAATCTAAAAATAGGTTTGGGGTAGGCTGCAAATTCAAATTTCTCAAAATTGCATATGTTTTGTAACTAAATATTTGCAAAAACGAAGCCACCACTCCGATTTAGAAAATTTTTTATTTGCATTTTAAATCCGCTCCTCCCTCTCCATCCTCATTCTCAAAAAATTTATCTTTTCTAATCAAATTAAAAATAGATTTGAGTTATGTTAGATTTTTTACTTAAATAAGGAGTGAATTATTTGTTTCTATAACTTTTATCGTATTAATTATTTTTACTGAATCACGTTATGATGTTTATTAATCACTTCATGATTTATAACTACTTCAAATCACTATTTTGTTTACTTTATCCAAAAGAGCAACACGATGGCAAATAATAAAGATCATTACATTTTAATATACGGTATTTAAATCAATTACATATTGCAAAGAAAACTATATGGTGGATGTAAACAAATTGGTGTGTGATAGAACCGTAACAGTTCATTATTATTTCGTAAATACCTCTATGTATAAATGTGCGAGTCACTGCACATAAATTTTGATCACTGTTTTAATTAGCTACTAATCAGTGCCCTCCAAATTGCATAACCAATTAACGAAAATACAACGTCATTGTTATTAACAGTCTGTCATTTGTTAAAAATGACAACAATATTGGACAACATGTATTGCGATGTAGTTATGTTCTATTGAACTATGTAAACTATTTCTATGCTTTAAAAATTAAAATAAATAAAACTTTCGCGAATCATTCATTTTATTTGTAATTTTATTATTGATAGAAAAGTAGAAAATGGTCCTACTCTAGACTGGAAATTAAAGTCTGTTCTTATAAGAACTTTAATTATTATTAAGAAGACAAATTCTACAAAATAGATTAAAAGAATTTAAAACGTGTTACACGCACAAGATAGAATATACCATAAAAGGTGTCATAAAAATCACAAACAAAAAAAAATTTAAACAAATAAAATTAAATCGTCTACTCCATTTGTAATGTAATCCCTAAGAAAAAGAAACAAAATATTTTGATACTTTCCACAGGGAACCATTCACAAAATAGTAATTTACATAATCGAACACTACCATTTTATTACATAACCGGTAACACTGAGAGTACCCATAACGACAACTCATTGCTAATTACTCGTTAAAAATTCAAGCGACACGTTACAATTTTTCCAGGAGTGAAGATACAAAATGTCCGTCCGCGAAGCACCGGTGAAGTATACATACATATATATGTATATCGTTTTAAAGGTGGAGCGCAGCGTATTTGAAAATAGAAGTCGCGCGCTTTCTGTACTCACCTCAGCCGGTGGGCCGAACCGGGAGCGTTCGAAACAAACTCGGCGAGAACTCGATGAAATTACGGAGCACCAATCAGAAACACGTTCGCCTGGAATCCTCGCGCAATTCACTGTCGAACAAGGGATGTTTAATCAACAATCGTCGCACGAAACGATCACGGAAAGAGTCGCTGGTTTTTCACGATCGACACGACCACGACTGAAGGGAACGAGAACAGAGAGTACACATACGGGACGGCGCGCGCGAAGCGACTGAGCCTGTTCCGAGTGGCGGAGCCGCGGCGAGCTAGCCGAGCGCTGCCGAATCGGACGTGGGGCAGAGCTCGTGCGAGATCGTAAGGATTCAGCCGCGACCACGTTGCAGAACATGCTACTTTACGGGCCCGCGAAATAATCGTGCCAACGACTTCCTCTAGTCAACACGCTCCTTCGCTCCGTCAATTACTACATCGACGCGGCCGTTTCACTTGAATGTGAGTAGTGCTTCGATTGTTCTACTACTGTCAGATTCCGACCGCGACTCCACGTATTGGATGTTCCGGTTAGTTTTGAGGGCTCCATATAGAGGACTATAACTATGTATCAGATGTAAGTTCTGTCATTTCATTCTTATATATGTATGTATACTCAAACTCATTGATTCACCCCTTTACACTACTATTTTCAGATTGATTTCATAGAAGAAAAGAATGTTTAAATTTATTGTATACCTATATATGTTTTCTCTTTTCTCCAACAGTTTTATATTGACTATAACAAAATCGAATTTTAGTTAAAAATTGAATTATTATTTATGACTCGATATTGTAGGGCAAAGGGTTAAAGTTTTTATAAACAAATCAGTCTGTTACTATATATTACAAAATTGAACCGATGAAACCATTTTTTAAAGAAATTATTATCTGTGTATATATTAAGGCCCATAGATTTCAAGAAGCATATGCTTTTAAATTTATTTTAACTTACATTTAATTTAATAATTGCGATATTTTATTGTTAACTCAAATTTTCACCGATCCAAAATAAATGTTAACAGAACGATATATTTCATATTGTGTCGAAAAACCTTTGATAGAATAAATAATAGAATAAAATTCTAGAAATGCAATTTGTACTAGTATTGTATAAAATATTGAACAGAATACTTGAAAGTACAACAATGAAACGAGTTTCACAGAATATTAGAGGAGAAGTTCCTATTTTATTAATTCTTCTAATGTATCTTCAATTTTGTATTTGGTCTATTCGTGTTTGTCAAAAATGTTTGTTGATAAACAATAAAAACATACAAATGTATTTTGCCATTAGGTAAAAATTTATACTCAAATGTATTGAACAACACACCATTATTTTCAACAAAAATATTTAAAATGAATAAAATATTTCAAAATACTACTTTCAAATACTATTTTAAAAATTGATTGTACCAAATAAAATATTTAGGATTCCAAAAATGCTATATTTTTATAGCAAAACGAAGGTCACCTTGGTTAATGTAAATAAGCCCGTATGTTTTTCTTCTTGAGATCCGTATAAAAGTTTTGTTTTTCCGTATAAAAGAATTTCTGAAAAATTCAAAACGCATATTACTCGATATTTTGTTTACGGTAGTAGATTTACAGTAGTAAAAATAATAATAATTCGTCTTCGAAAAAACTACCAAAGAATCCACGATCACAAACACCGCTCCAATGTTTACGTTCAGTAACCTAAGCCGCTTAGTCTGCCCCAGGCGTGTTTATAGGTTACACTATTCCAAAATGGAATATGTCAACGAGAATTTCGTACTGTGTCAACACTTTTGGCCACCACTATAGGGTGTCTCAGAACTGGTGGTACCGAGAAATCATAATGCAATTCTACGTCCAAAAATGAGTAAAAAATACGCATAACATTTTTTGGTTTGACGCTTCGTTTTCAAGAAAATTGAGTTTGACAGTTTGACGGATTCGCGTGGACTAGCATTCACAAGAAGTAGAATTGGTTGGTCACGATCAGACGCGCCAGTCGATTCCTATTCAACAGCACGTCTAACCGCGTGAATAAGTGTGTGTGAAGTGGATAAGATTTAGTGATTTATTTCAGTTTAAATATTGTCTAGACATGTCGTGAAATTTTTGAAATTTAATATACATTTTTGGTTGATGTGCAAACATACGTATTGGATTAGTACCTCCTTTCGAATACGGTTTCCATAAAAAGTTGAATACATAGTGTACTATTACATACACTTACACATTTATAATTACATGAACAAAAACTAAATATTAATCCAAAAAATGATAACTTCTCTCATATAACATCGGGCATCGTACTTCACCGTATTGCGATATCACTGTATTGGTACAAGATGTATATATGTATATAAATATACATATATTAATAATGTGCTTAAGTGAAGAGATAATCAAGAAAAATACTTTCCTTCCAGCTAATAGCCCATCCTGGTTGATAACATTTTTGTCTTTTTCTTACAACACAAATTATCAAATGACAGCAAAATCGTTTCGTTTAAAAGTATTGAATTTCATGTTGAACATAGCCAACTATTGCGTTAATATATTTATTTCCAAGTAAATTGGTTTAAACTTTGTTTGTCTTGTAAAGTTCACTGAATTCATTTCAATGTTATGTTCTAATAATTATAATTTTGTTCATTTTCAAAAATTATTTAAATAGTTAACTAGCCCTTTGATTTCATTGAACATGAACTCTCAAATATTTAAAAAATGTTCTGCTACTATTATTAGCATACTTTTATAATTTTTATAGCTGTGTCAGCTGTATTTTTCACATTTTGAAACTGAGGTAAAGGTTACACTCGGTGCGCCACTACGTCCTCGAATTATTTTATTATTATGAATCCAACGTCAGCCATATTTAAGTTCGCTATGCTCTATTGACCGGAGATGTCGTCAAGTTTATGGGGTCACGTCGAAAGGACGACTGGAATTCATCGGCTCTCGGTGGAATGTGGTAAAGGCCGGAATGAAGGTCGCACTAACGTCTCAACCGGTTGTCACAGTCTCCTCCTGGTCGTGTTTCGAATCTAATGGCGCCTGTAAGTTCATGCAAAACATCTACGTTTTTTGCGATGACTGATCAAATGAAATATTACGGAGAATTTCGCTGAAAATGTGCACGGAACGAACAGCACAAATTCTTTGATTCTCTTATCTCTTAACGGCACCTCATTTGCATTCATTAGCGTTCGAGAACTCCTCGAACGTGTGCATAAATTAACACGAACGATTTCGATTTATAATTGCTTGTCCGTTTTATACCCGAAATAATAATTTTTTTTTGTATCGGTTGTTTAAAAGGAAACATTTCTTTCACGACAACATTAGTGATTTTTACTTTTTTCCCGACCTTCTTCGAAGTTCGAGGTAACGGAATTTTCACAACTTACCGAGACACTCTTAAAACTTACCAATTTCTCAAATGCGAAAGCCTCACCACATTATTGGAAACTCGTTAACCAGATACGATTACAAGTTTCAGCGAAAGTTTTCCAGCAACTGCAATCGAAAAGCAGAAATCGAAGAATTCTACGCCACTATCGACCCAGTTTTACCTTGAATTATTAAACTGCCTCTCGTACTTCTCGTTTCTCAACCACAAAAATAATTGACTAGTTCTGCCAGTAAGACGAGATAACTCGTCGTGTACATAACCTTGTTGTGTACCTAACGCAAACTTATGTTATTATCATATTCATTTTTTTATATGATTATTAGATTGCGGATTTTTATGCAGAATAAAAAATTTCTAAGGCGTACGAAATAGAAGTTAGATGAAAATGTATTACTCAGCACAAGATTTGCAGTTTTGCATTTCATCTATTCATTTTTATCATAAATATATAAAATCCGTAGTCTAATTACTATATAGCATGTTTTACATCTTTTGTATATCTCAGTTTGTTCACTGCAAACTGTCATTTATAATACAAGATGATTGGTAACTCGTACGATTTTTTAATAATTTTGGGGAACGAGAAAATGGCGATTGTTAAAAGCAGAAATATATTTGAAAAGAATCAACCTTGACCATTTATAAAAATTTAACAAATTAACATATCAAAAAAATCGTACGCTACATTTTTGTTGAAGTTGATATAACAATTTTTTATTTTTTATATTCCAGTCACCACTGGGTGCTAGCTACCAAGGTTAAGTTGGACATGGGGTTAGGTAATGTTATAAAATTTTGTAATTTTGTGTAAAAAAAGAAATATGGAAATAATGCTAAAATGTTGCTGAATGTTCCCTAAAAAAGTCTTTTTTTACAGTCTCTTTATATGCGAAAAAAAATGTTACTTCATTTCATTAGGCTTGCAGGGTTGCATACCCCCTTAAATTGTTGAAATAAGGGATGGCTGAGAATTAAGTACTGTAAAAGGAAGAGTACAAGCTGACTGATGCGTAACGAGGAGAACAGATGTTGGAATGACAAGTCTGTCGTAATTTTTGCATGAAAGGTTCCTTGAAAAATTGATTTCGATCAATCGATTATGCAAACGGGAGCGCCTGCTCTGCAGGGTCGGCTTGAATTGGAACCTCCCTTGCGAATCGGCATGAAAACACTTGGTCGAATACAACGAACTGTCAAGCGAAGCACGTATGTTCCCTAATTACACGCGCGGGACGTGTGCGTACACCATTTCGAACAGGTCCGAGGCCGGCTACATCGGTTCGTTACGCATCGGATCGGGCTACAATTTACGTAGTCGTTCAGCGTGTCCCAACACGCTTGCACGCGTTAATCGTGACTTATTCCAATTCTTCAATTGTCCTCGCGCCAACGCTGCCAAATCTATTTAATCCCCATCCGTCCTCCAGGACTATTCTACTCAAAGGGTCGCCCTTCAAAGAGGGATAATTGGATTTCAAGTTTGGACATTATGCGTTCAACAGTACTAAAACACTGCGACTGCTATTCTGACTTACCCGCTACAGAGTTATTAGATGTTTCCACGCATTTTATTCCGCAGATACCCTCCATTTACGCGTTCGAAGATGTTCCTATTAGTGCCTCAAACACCTTGCGAAAATGGAACAAACTGGAGTGAAATAAACATTTAATTTCTTTCTTAATATGTTTAATTGGTTGAAAATAACATAACAGTATTTTTAAATTTGTCTAATGGTTTTTTCTGTTTTATATTATACCTACTCATTTTTGTCATAAATACATACAATCCGTTGTCTACTCATAATGTTTAAAAATGTGGAGCTTTCTTCCTTGAAAAAGTTAAAACTCAACCTTTCTTTAATGCAAAACATTGAACAGTATTTTAATTCACGTTTAATGATTAAAGTAATATAAATATCTTTAACGCGAATATTAAATAAATACTGGAAAAAACTGGTATGTATAACATATTAACTACTTCAAATACTTGTTCTGTACGAAAGACAATACAAACTTCAATTCCTGTGTTCTTTTCAAACAATTTCAAATTGCTGTTGAAACGTAATTACCAAAAATCTATTTCGTAGTAATGGTATATGTATACTAAATGCGCAAAATGTACTTCTAAATCTGTAGAGTTCGTAAAGTAAGTTTCTGCTTCAGTAAAAATTGTGCCGAGCAGTACGTAACGGTGGAGCATAAAAATTTTAACGATCAATCGGGGACGCCGAATCAATCATTTGAAATCACTTAAAAAATTTACGATAGGAACTTTGACAAATTAGTTCACAAATTAAAAGGTGCTCTAAAACAACCGTCCCCTGGGTGATTAATGATACTGATGTGCACGCGTGTTTCTCTTGAAAATAGAGCTCGCTTAAAAATTCCGCAGGCGTCACTGGACAAACCATTCGCCGGTGGAAAAATAAGTACAGGAATCCGAGTTATGACAGTTTCTAATTGACATGCCGGCCGAGTTACACCGAGCGTCCAGGAAAGTAAGATCGATCCTAAGAAAGTGGCTACGCAGAAGCATGGTTTTCAGTGCACGAGGATCACGCTTTTCACCTTGACCACTTTCTTCGGTTTCGTTTTATCGTCAATTAGAGGCACGCGCGGTAAAATAACGTGTCCGTCGTTTATGTAACAGATTGACGGCAGACGATCCAAGCCGTGCTCTTTCCATAGTTAACCCGAATATCGATGATCCGTGTAAAATATTTCCAGTAAAGTTTCGAATTCGCGTCGGGTGATCACGGTCCTGTTTATGAAACGTTTTGAGTAATTGCACGTCCCGTGGAATTAAGAGAATTTACGGAGTCATCCGACGAGATGAGCCGAATTGATGCTACCGGCAACGATGTGAGTTAATCGTAATTTCATCTGATCAAGCTTGATTAAACTTGCTTGTATTTGATCGTGCCTAACGATGCTTGTTCGTGATAAATTGGCCGCGCACCGTCTAAACTTCTCGCACCTCCCAGAACCGTGTACCTTAATTTATTACAGCTTTGATGTGACTGTTAGAAACCTCAACGAAATGTATTAATCGCATGCATATTTTACCTTCTCTTAGCGATCAAGTATTCGTGGTTCGTGGATCTTCGAGAACAGAAAATCGATTGGACCCATAATAAAACAGGTACGCAAATAAATGTTCATGAAAAATTAAGGTACACCTTCGGTTTTTTAACTGGCACTACATATTTTTTAATACATAATATGTATTATTGCTTATATCAAGACGAGTTTAACGCCCTAGTATATTATGACCTTGACATGACCTTAACAGTAAGGCAGACTTGAGTTGTCAAGACCTTACTGTTAAGGTCATGTCAAGGTCATAGATTACGAATTTTTACTATTGCATTTTATAGCCGATTAAAAACTAATTAATTTTGTTCGAAACATTTTTTTATCTGACAACCGAAAGTGACACTTTCCATCGGAACATTTGGTATGCACTTTAACTTAATGATTTAAGGTAATTTCAGCTTTTCGTATTTGTGGTTAGAGCAATTCCCGCAGTGAAAGTTGCCGTGTGCAGAAATTTCTAATGAAACGATTCTTCTGAAATCGGCATTACGGGTTGCTCGAAACGTGTAAATAAATATAATACTACTCTTATTACTTTTCGAAATAGTATCATTTCCTGTAAATATAAAACAAGGATAAGAGGTAATTTACAACAGCAAAAGATTGCCACGGAGTGAAATTTAAT
The DNA here is from genome assembly GCA_916610255.1 of Lasioglossum lativentre. Classification (NCBI taxonomy): domain Eukaryota; kingdom Metazoa; phylum Arthropoda; class Insecta; order Hymenoptera; family Halictidae; genus Lasioglossum; species Lasioglossum lativentre. Next base: position 31,987,045 of record OU744355.1, on the reverse strand, counting down.
TCGTTTAATTGGCAGAGAAAAGTCGTTGGTTAATAATGGACACCGTATGTTTAATTGCGATGCGTCTTCTTTCAACTTTAATTAACCGATATTAAGAATATTTACTGGTTCGGGATGTGGCGGCATTATTTATGCGCTGTGCGTGTTCCAAATAAATTCAAGCGTAGGTCCTGCGCTCGCAGCTATGATACTTCATTATAAAAATCGTGTTCACGAGACGCGACAGAATAAACCATGATTTTCACAGCTCTTTAAGATCGTCGCGAGCTGCGTCGAGTTGCAATTTACGGAGTCGTTTGCCCCGTTTCAACGAGTTAACGCTGCAGGCGGCGACGCGACGCGACGCGCGAAGCGAGTTGCTCGTGACTCGGTCTGATTAGGCTTGCTTATGCTTCATTAAATTCAGCAATGACTGCTCGAAGGCAAATTATGTTAACCTAAACACACCCCTCCGGAAACGCTGACTTTTCTTGTTCGTTGCCCTTCACACGCGCCTTCTTATTGCTCTAGAACGTGTCTAATTAAATTGATATTATCGTATTAAGGCGTTAATTGTAACTGAACGACAGTATAATCATTAGACTGCGGATCTTTGTGGATTTATGGCTTCTAAAAATTTTCAAAAAATGGTAGAGTATAAAATTTGACAATAATTAATGCGATTTTTATTTATTTCAGACCTGCAAAGACTATTGAAAATGGCCCACTGAAAATAGATTTTATTTGATTTCACTTTCTTGAAATTTGTCGCTAAAAATAGCAAGTTCCATAAACATCCTAATAATCATCGATTAAAGTCCATATATAGATTTCACGAACATTCCGTACAGTTTCGACTCTGTAATAAAACTTGTCGCATATTTATTGTTGACATTATTGCGCCAACTTCTTTTCACACTCACCTGTTAAAGCATTTTACCTTGAAGCACGAGCAGAAATCTTAGCACGTCCGTGTCACATTCTTCGACGAGCAGAATTTTTAATAGTGCCCTCGGAATCTACACTTTCTGCGCGAAACTTTCGCCAATTTATTGTTACCGTAATTGTGACCGATGAACTTTCTCGGGTTTTCGATACTTAACCGAGCGGAAAAAATATCGGCTGCGAAAAATGAGGGAAAATCCGTATCTGCTCGGTGATAACTAATATGTACAGCGATGCTGCATTTTATTGAAATTTATTGCACATGGAACATCGCGATACTTCAATGACTGTATTGATCAACTTCAAGCTTCAATAATATGCCGGGAATACGCGGCTCATTAGTAGAATTGAAATTTGTCGAAATATTCGTTTTATTTGCAGCAAACACGAACGAACTTCTACAAAATTTGTTTCGTTTGAGAGCATCGTAATTCCGGTTATTAAAAGCTGGAGATAAAAAGCTTTTCGTCCATTATTTTCAAAGATGATACCACAGACTTCGTGTCCTACAATGTTTTAAGTACAGTGAACGATATTTCTATGAGGGCACTATGATTTACGAAGAAATATTAATAACCAGGACGAAAGAACTCGAGCAGGTGAATAGGCTAGAGTGGAATAAAATTCATACTACAATACAACGCCACAAAAATTAAGTTGTAGTATGGAAAAACGAATATTCGTAGTAATTGTGCGCAATGGCGGCAGTAAAAGTTATTAATATTATAATATTTATTATTAGATAGTTCATCATTCCTAGCTTTCGTTAGCGTTGTCATAAAATAATTTAACATTTTTTATTGAAAACAGTAGTAGTGTTCCTACAGAGATTTCGTCCAGTGTACACATCGTTTCGCATAGTACGGTAAGCACGGTTTCAAATTACGAAGCAACAACATTCGTGGATGTAATGCAAACGCAGTTCGTGAACTATATACCTACATGTTCTCAATGATTATGAGATATGTACGTGCCAGCGCCGCGATATATTGTGTCAGTAGAGCTTGATATCAGCTTATCGATCTCTGTTTTACGAGTTTTCATCGATGCACTCGAAACAGCATGACAACTCGACTAGTTACGGGCGAGCGTACTCGTGCACATTTGTACTTTATTATCATCAGACGGCGTGCATGCATTTGCCAACGTTCGACCGTTTCACTTGACATTTTCATTTTTAGTTCTCCTCCGTTCTTTTTTCCGTTCCAGTCGGTTTTATACTGCCCGAGAGCGAGACCCGCCGAGCCGAGCCGGGGCGGCGGCGATTATTTGCACGGCACGCCTAAAACGTCGCGTTGCACATTGCACAGTGCACGCTGCACTCGTACATTTGTCCGCAGAAATATCGCGGAAGTTGGCGCGCCTCGCGGGAAAAAATGCCGGCAATCTATGCTCCCGATAGAACAATAAATAGGTTCAATACGCGTTACGTAAGTGGGTTGAATGAGCGTTGTTAGAGAATTTTATCGACTGCTCCATCAAGAATAAAACGACTGAAAGAATTGTGGCGCGTTCCAACGTATGCATTGAACGGACGGGCATTAATTAAAAGCGAACGAAATTATACTCTATACGTAGCTTTCTCAATTAATTGGACTATACATTGCATTCCATATAGACCTTTTCTTGGCATACATATTTGTTTTATGGGCATACTTTACACACAGATGTAGCAACAAATATGTATACATATGTACTTCATGTAATACTGCTCTAAATAGAAAAGATTTTTGTGTTCAAATATTTCTCGAAACAATCATCTAATGCTTTTAATTATTTACACATTTAATAACACATTTAAATGCCTATACATATACATTTTTCATAGCTCTAGCTTAATTGATCTACTTATTAGTAGGAGTGCAAATTAACATCTTGACTGCCAATGCAACAACCACAAAAATCCCATGAAACCAAAGTAATTTATTTAATAAAATAACTATCGAAAAGTTAAAATGTATGACCCTGAGTAGTCCTTTAATCTTCTTTTATTTTCCAGATCATAACCAAATTTGGTGCAATGACTATATTAGGGTAAAAATTCAGTTTTAGATAAGGACAAATAATTTAATTGACGCCTGAGTCAATTCTTGTATTCGCTGATTATTCTCAAACAATCAAAAAACGTGCTACTCTCGAAAATAATCTGCCCCAGTTTCCACATACATTTGTTCTAGCTTACGAGTAATAAATAAATCTTCAATATGGCGCATAAATGATTGAAGTTTAAAATAAAGTTACAAATTAATTGCTTACTAAAGGAAAGTACAGTACAGTTGAAAATCGAAAGATAAGTTCTGAAATACATATGGTAATCCAACAAATTTTCAACAAATCTTACGAAACGATCACTGCAAAACAAGTCGTGCAAAGGTAGCTCTGGAACTGCAGAGTACGTGGAACGGCGAGATTCCTGTTGAGAGATTCTCTGCATTATTACTATCTGTGATTCATCGTGCTAACGTAACTCAGAAACACGAGGGCCCTTTAGTCAGTAATATCACGGACTAACTTATACAATAAGATACATTGCTTAAGTTCGCATATCTACAGCACTTCGCGGTCGAACTTTTAGAACTGTCTCACACGGCTTCCATATTTTGCGCGAGTGTACCAACTTTGTAACTCTGGAGGTCACTGTGCGTAGTTTTTAACAAATTTTTCTCTGTATCTCTTGTCGTTGGAATGCAAGGAATCCTGTAATATTCAGAATAAATCATTTTATTAGGATAGTTAGTTATTAGGAAGGATAATTTTATTGGAATAAATAATTTCAGAGTAAATAATTAATAATACGCACTGTTTAGATGCACGAATTCTTCAATTCTTTCTCGGAGTCAGATATTTTACTCAAGAATCCAACAATTTTTCTTTCTGTTTCCTATGAAGAATTATAATTTCATTATCCACTATAAATAACAAATGTGATTAACAGTGATCGCAGGGGCAACGTCGAAATATCAGCGATGTTCGGACGTACCTTGCGGGTGGGGTGGCTAACGTCTTACAAGTTAGGTTTATCCCACATGGGTTTGACAGGTCCCGTGATGGATACAGTGTAGCCCTCGGGAGGTGAGGTCGCCCCTACACCAAGGAAATCCAGTCAGGGAGCGTCGTCGCGGTGGTACGGGACGCCGCGCCGTGCCACCCCCGCGCCCGACGCTGCAATATTTTACGGCTTATTTACTTTTCGGCGACGACGTCGGAGCCTCGCGAAACGGTCACGTGCCGTGCTCTTTCACGGCGGAGGAACGCGAGTCGATAAGAGGAAAGTAATGGATACAGTATTTGGCCGGGAAATTTATTCGCGCCCGAACGGAGACGGGCCGGGGGCCCCAGAGCAACGGGGCAACGTTATTGAAACCTTCCTTTCGATCTCGTGCCGCGAACAAAGGGACTCGTATCGTCGCTGGCGCGACCGGGAAAGGAACATCGACAGAGCCCCGGGAAAACGATCCCCGAAATCTTGTTTTGTTTCCTCCCGGCTGTCGCGAGGACGAATCGGGATCCACGGCAGGTAAATCTCCTCCTCCTACCACGGTTCTTCTGATTCATCTTCGTGACAATGAGATTTTTCAGGTCGCAGCTTGCCCCGACGTATTCGATGATCGATTCTTCTCAAAAATCGGACGAGCATCAATATTGCTTCGAATCAACGGTTAAATGAAACTGTTAAACTTTTTAATTAGATTTTACGCAGAACTTTTTCATTCTTACAATAACATGAAATAACTGTAATTGTACGACTATATGTGCCCGGAAAGTTATCTGAAAGATCTAATATTTTGAATTTCGAGGTTTCAAAGGGTTCTTATTTGAGAGAAAAAAAAATTTTGTTGAAATTTGAAAGTTGTAAAATTGAATTTTGGCCAAGAAAAGCGGTCTCCTGGACCATAGTGCGGCGAATGCGTGAGGAATATCGTTGTGGAAGGGGAAGGTAGAGCGGGGACACACGTCTTAATCTGGCGACTCTGTCCCCAACCTCCTTCTTCACTCCACACGAGTTTGGTGGGGAGGACCCAGGAGTAGGGAGAGGAGTCGTCTCTGACTCGCGAACCGCCCAGCAAGTTGCCCAGGTCTGTCAGTAGCTTGTTCATTAATTTGGAATCCTTAATGAGGTTAAAGGGAGTCTTGTACTTTCTTATCCCCCAGATTTTCATTAAGGTTTTACCTTAAATTTATCACGAAGAACGTTGTAATCTGTCGTAATTGTAAATGAGCACTAGACATATTTGAGAGATGGTTCTTTTGAGAGAATGCATTTTGCATTACTTCGCGCTGAAATGACACGAGTGCAAGTCGCATGCACAATATTTCCGGATTAGAATAAGCATATATTTGATACGTATTCGAAATGGTGGTGTTAATGCAGCAAGCAGAATGCTAGTGGAGGAATCGTGTAGGACGGAACGAGCCGGCGGAGAATGTAGAATCGATCTTACATCTCGTCGTCCGCGAACAATTCGTGTAGAACGTATATATACGTTTGCATAACTGTTTCCGTACGGGAGAAGATAGGCTTTCATACGGCGAGAAGAAACCGAGATGAGAACCGGGCTAGCTGAATCGAAAGCTTTTTCACGGTGATGCACATCGCGTGTAGCGTCTGAAAGTAGCGATGGGCTTTAAAGCCTGCTGTCCCCGAGAGTTCCGATCAAATTATTCGTTACAAATCGTAACTATAAATAGTCGATAAACGAACCGAACAGCAACATTAAATTAAAGTATCGATTACGACCTCAAAGACAGATTTTAATCATAGCTTTCGGGGACAAATCGATCAGCGAACATTAATTTTAACCCTTTAGAGAACTATTGAGGCCGATATAATACATTAATAATATATAACTATATGTGGAATTAGATGAAATTTTACTATCTCACTATGTCGATACAGATGAATATTAAACATTAATATAATATTAAACATAATTGAATCGAATCATTGCATTTTTAAAGTACATCTTGAAAATCCACTTAAGAGTTAATCTTCCAACTTAAAATTTGTTTCTTCTCTCCATAACCGGAGTTAACCCTCGTGTGTTCCTTAAACCCTATAGTTTCATTGTAATTCAGAATTTTAAGTATTCTTCTGAGTTTTAATCTTGTTTCTTCGATATAATTATTAAAACTTTTAGCTTGAACTTGACACTTGTTTGTCTAATCGGAGGTGTTGAAATCCTCGCTCCCATCACTATCAAAAGTCTGGTTTCTCCACTCCCCTTTCATTCCCTCCTTGCTCCATTAAATATCTCTCTTTTACTGTCTCCATTAGACGCATCACAATCTCAGAATCGTGGGTGTCGCCCGTGCAGAGACAATAAAACGCGAGACGGAGATTTGAATACTCGAGATCCCGTTGCGGACCTAAAGGTTTACGTAACGAAACATCGTAGGTGAAATAGAGGTGGAAACATTTTTAAAAACACGTCTGTACATGAAATACAGTATTGTACAAAAGTCTTAGGCCATCACGTGAAATTTGTTTTATATTTAAATAAGTCTGTATCAATGATGCATACTTGTTACCATGCTATAAATTCTAATTCTTCGTTGTGCCATTCCTAGTCTATAAGAAACACGATTCCGTATTCATTGGAAAATACATATAGTGACGAAATTATAAGCTGGCCATCTGACAGTTTTGATTTAAATATTATTGAACAAAAACTGTAATGGAGGTGATTAATAAATTATACATATAAATGGTGTACGAGCAAAGAAAAAATTGTTCAAAGAACTTCGTCCGAAAGAAAAAATGATTTACCTGAATCTACCAAAGAACAACTTTATAAAAATTTCTGATACCGGAATAAACTGGGAACGCATCAAAAACGTTCGAAGAGCGCACTAAAGATTCGGACCAGTGGCTGGAATTTCGAAAATATCTTCGCATTAGTTTCATACCCGAGCAGTCGGCTAAATCTTCGAAGTCAGACATGTTACTTTTCAGCAGATAGCGTCCGTACTTTCTGCAGTACAGTGTAATTCGGGGAAGTTGACTTTCATGTGGACACGTATCATGGGACTGAACGTTTCCAGGCCGCGCGTCGCGTTTCTTGAAACTCAAGCAAATTCGTCTCGTTTCCCACGAGTTTCCGCGTCTCGTAACTCCCGATACAAGTCCGCATGGAGGAGCATCGAGGGGCAGGGCAAACGTCCTCGGACCGATTAGCATACGATTTAAAATCCGCACGGAAACCACGTGTTATTAATACGTTATTTTGCATAATGCATGATGGAAGAGTACCCGTTCTTTTCTTCCTCGTTCGTGATCTAGCTCGTTCGTCTTTGTCGCGGCGGAGGATCGTGAACGGAATTCGGAGGTCCTTCCGATGAGCCGAAGACGTTTAAAAGGTAAAACCACGGTGGAACGTGCTCGTGCAAGAGTCGCCGAGAAGGACAACCGGATTCCTCGAGTCGTTAAGTAATGATCGAGACTTTTCTTTTCTTTAGCCGTTCGATCCGTTCTTATCTGTTTGATTGCTCCCTCCCTCCCTCTTGCCCCCTTCCACTCCTCCAACTTCTGCTTTGTTTAACCCTTTAGCTACAGACTTCTCGCCGTTCCTCCTAAAGTACATTAATGCACGATCGATCAAGACGACAGGTCAATAACCGCAAAGAATTAGATACGCTGAGATGACAATTGGAACCTTCAATGACGTCACGATTCGAGTAGTGTTACGGAAGCTTCGTAATTCTTTATCTGTCATATTGTTTTTTATCTACGTTATTAGCGAGCATATTATTCAGTCATCTTATTACAGTATTTTAAGGGGGTCATCACATGTGGCAGATCCAAAAAATCGAAAAATTTTTTTTAGCACAAATTGCTTCTATAACATTCCTAGAATATGCAGGTAATAGGTTATTTCGATATTCGAAGTCGTTCGACTGTTATAAACGTAGAACGGAGCATCTGTTTGCCTCATTACGATTAAAGTATTAATAAATAACCAGTGAAATATCAATCAGCTGGACATTAATTTGGACTGAAAACAGTGGATTCGAATCAACGTGCACTTCGGAGCATCGAGCCAAGACAATTTCTCAACACATAGCAGACTAATGGTGAGTTTACATTTTCTTTGTGTAAATAAAAATTTCAAGATTGTATGTTTTAAGGGTCCTTAAAAAAAAATTCCTGGAAAAAGCAAGAAAAAGTAGCTCTCACATGGAATGACTCCCATATTTTACGTGTATTGTTAACAAATATATTTCCCAAATTATTCGTATGTCAATTTTTAAGGTGTCGTTGTAAAGGAAAGGCTTCATTTTTCGAATTTGTGGAAGATTTATTCACGAAAAAAATTTTTTAATGTTTTTACAACGGTTTCAATTCATAGTATATTTGAAGTAAAGTGGTTCTTTAGTTTCTTCAGTTCCTCACTCCTAATCCCAAAAAAAAATAGATTTAAAATACGATTGACTATTCGTTGGATATAATAACGATCTTTAACTGTTTTTACGATAATATGAAACTTAAATAAATGTGCCACAGTCTAATTAAGCAGGGTTCGCAAATTAAGTTCGTAAATAACATAAGGTAATCAAGACACGGTAAATTCGTATTTTTATCAGGAGTTGGAGGAGAAGCCATTGCACGTTGATGAAAAGGAAACTGCTGCGCAATTCTTTGAACGATTTAGCAAACTTCGAAACTCGTTGCGATAGGTCCTTTTCGCTTGTTCATGAAAGCCCTCGTTCATTAACAACCGTAACCCGTTAAGCTTCTTTAAAAACGTTTTGCTTGTGAAATTTCGGTATTAACCGAGCAAGCAGAATGGACACGAGGGAATTACGTCGGTCTGGCCGTGTAAATACAAGCTTCCGGAAACTTACAAAAGGAATAAGCGCGAACATTAAACTGAGAAAAGCGTAATGGAGACATTTCGTGTGTAATGCCCTGATTCAGGTGTCCCTAATGTGTCCTACATCGCGTTGCACATTTCAATGGACACTTATTTCGTTTGAACGCGGATGGCTGGCCGCCTTAATGGAGAAAGTTTCTACGGGAACACCATTGAATCTCGTTCCCCGATAATCACATTTTCTAATATTTCTCTTATCGCGGATTCCGTGCCCTTAACAACAAATTACGTACGGTCTCCTCGGGATATTTCTTTTAGTCCACGTATTTGAAACCATCCATTTCGCTCCTGTCATCTGGAAGCTTCAACACTAAGTTTACGGGGCACTAAAGTGACTATTTTACATTTCTTCATAAAAGTAAATAAAAACATTTTATTAATAATTACTTGCATATTTTATTACATGTATCAAATCCAGTTAATGGAAATTGCAGTTGATGACTGTAGAATTTGTCGTGATAGAACGTAATATAATGTAACTATGCGTGTTTTTTTTATCGATGAATTGGCGTCGTTGACGTTCGTCATTACGAACAGAGTCATTACTAATAATCGTTGCGCTGTTACGACCTTAGGTTTCCTTTGTGCGATTATCATACGTCAGCGAAGCAACCTCCGAAGAGGAATACCCTATACGAAACCTTAGTAAATACATTGAGAGTCCAACGCTCCGTATGTACGCACTCAGGTGTCTGTAATGTGCCGTGCGCATCGCTGTCACTTTATCCGCCGTCTATTTTGCTGTGAAGCACTGAGGTATCTGCGAAGCTATGAGGGAAGTCCGCCATACTGTACATTATAATGTACAGCTAAGTAACTATCATATAGGTACTATAGTATACATACTTATTTTTCATTGGATTTGATTCTAACCTTTACTAAACATTGCTTTGTTTGTAATGTATTTCTTATGAAATTGTAGTCATTGAAGTGAAATATTGTTTAATATTAACAGCAAATATTATTAACAACATGTCTATTATCATTCCATGAACATATCTGTTTTGAATTTATACGAATAGTAATTGTGAAATTTCTAGAAATGATAAGTAAAAAAATAGATAGTACCTTTAGTTATAGATATGATATTTCATTTAATTCGTGTACCATGGTATTAATATTTAATGTTTAAGGTAAACGTAGACTTACAACAAACATACAATAATGTATTCAATCATGGGGTGTGTCATAGTAACGTTATTGGGAAAAAGAGTAGAAGATTATTAACATTTTACCTACCGGAAGCCTATTAATAGTATTGTTAATAACTGTACTATACCAGGAAGAAGCTTGAAAATCATCTTTTGCATAATAATTGATAATAAAATTTTACATAAAAATGTCACGGTTGAAATTGAAAGAATCCTTAGCCACGGACCAGAGTTTTCCAAAAACTATGAGATAATCGCAGGTAGAAAAAAAGGTAATGTAGTAAGAAACAATATATGCTTCCAATAGCATTTTTGGATCAATGATAAAATCAGGTGTAACTTCATTTCCTGCATACTTCGAAGAAGGTTAGAGGAATTACCCGGAAATTCGGGTACTATCGGAGCCTCTAGTGCGCGGAGGAATCTGTAAAAGTGGAAGAAAATCATCATCGTGAACCTCAATCTGGTGGCTGAAATCCTCCTAAATTATTGAAATCGCCCAAGTTAAACTGCGTTTGGCATAATAAATCCTCGGGAAACGTTGGAAACTGGCGCGGCGGTTTCACTTCAGAAGGGATGTTAAAATCCGTTTGAAATGTTAAGGGCTCGTCAGCTGGCTGGTTAGTACACGCAATCAAATTTTTCAAATTAATAAACTCACGTTCGCAGATATACTAATCGGAGCACTTGAATCCGACAGTATGCAGGGACGATCTTTATATAATAATATAAGTCCGCAATTCGAGATTACAGTAATATTTCCGTAACTGTCGCAAAGATGTCCACCGTAACTGTCAAAATGTTATCCCCACTACTGAGGGGATCCCTCTTGGAACCATCGACGACCGATCCAACGAGAGGTCGAATATCGGTGAGACTCGCAATTTTTTATTTTTTTTTATGGAACTTTTACCATTGTATTTCTCTCGTTTTTCTAATTAAAATGACACCAAACACGTAGAATGTAGCACCTCTACTAGAATTGTCGCTCGGCAGGCCCAACAATGCGACAGTTACGGAGATATTACGGTAATACAACGATGGGGAGCACCTACGTATCTATTACTAATGATTTTATAGAAAGAAAGCTCAGGAAAAAATTGTAATATTTTCCAGTGATTTCAAGGTCATGAAGACTTTTTTAAACGGAATGACATACATTTTTATATATGTATTCTTTCCGAGTCTAAAAAAAGAAAGTCATCTTTCACAATAACTATGCGGTTTCGATTATCGTATCTCGAGATATTCAACATTTTATTCATTGTGTAGGATTTTAATAACAAATAAAATCCGTCAATTTGGCAGAAATATAAACATTGAATTTTTCACACATTTAATAGAGAACCCTAGACATTTTACCCCAAATCACTATTCCGCCATTGGTTCTAAAAGTCGGAGGAAGGGTGTCCGCAAGAAGGAATACCTGCAATTAGCTTTCGGCCTGTACGTAGGATCGCGCACACGCTTATACCGAGATAGGGACAAGGAGATCGCGTTACATAAGGTTTAGCAGACATATTGTCGGCTCAATGTTCCATCTACGCGATCTCAGTTCGCACAAAGCCTGGCGGCACGGTGTTCGGCATCCTCGCCCCCCCCCCCCCCCCCCCCCCGGTCTCTGTGCAACTGTAGTGAGCGAATCTATATTGTTCATGCACCGGGGTGCACCTAAGCGTTATCTGTTCGTGCACGTGTTGGTTCGTACCTGCACAAACACGTGGGCACTGTGCGTCATGGAACGCAGAAGGGGCCAGTGGTACAATTAAAGAGATCTCCTGGAATGTTAGCTGTAATTCCACGAGTGAAAATATTTGTCCTGTAATCGTAATTAAAACGTGGTGGCAAAGAGACACTGTTATTTTATCTATCTTCAGACAATTTTACATCCTGCTGTAATATTTATTTTAACACATTAAAAAGACGATAGACGGTTTTAATCCTACCACGTTTCACATGTAAATACCTTAATATAAGACTATTTATTATATAAATAGATAAGTAACTTTTTTTATTATTTTAACACTCGTGTTTCCCTATTTAGAAGACGTCACAGACCCCTAATATTTATTGCGTCATCAGACTGGCGATCTTTATGCAAAACGAAAACTTTCTACCTGAATTGCAACAATCAGGAGTGAAATAGTTTAATTTCTCTCTTAATTTGTTTAGTAGGTTGATAATAATGTAATAGCATCTTTGAATTCTTCTAATTTTTGTTACTGTTTTAAATTACACCTACTCATTTTTGTCATAAATGCGTAAAATCCAGGAAGAATCGTTCACGTTTCTGTTATTATTCATATGGAATAAAAGTTACAACTGGTAATATCTTGGATAGTTCGTTGCACGTTGCACGTTGCAGTCGTAGCAGTGCATGTACCAAATTTAAAGTTGGACTAGCGGCAGGCAATAAAATCTATCGAAATTTAGTATTCGTTTTAGAACGGACGTTGACAAATATCTATCTGGGCTCGAATGGAACAGCAGCCCGTTTCTACCGGGGACATAACTTTTCATTTGAAGCAATGGCTCTTCGAAAACGATCGCAAAGTCTTTTCAATCCGGGACATTCGTCTCCCAGCGTCGATGTGTAATTCAATTTAACCGGTGTTAAGCGGACACCTTAACGTTTTTTGCCAATTCGTCGTGTACATATGGAAGCCGTACAAATCCTTCGTTTTGCAGCTTCACGGCTTCCCTATATTTTCTCGATCGCACGGGAACGAACTTTTATACGCACACTTGTAAACATTTGAATAACGACGTCTAAAACAATTCCTACAATTTCGTCAACACAATGTTAACACTACGTTTACGGAGCATTAGTAGTGACTATTTTATAATTCCTTTATAAAAATAATAGAAATGTATTTATATATTGTTAATTATTTTTCGGAAATTATTTAAATTTTCAGCGCCAATAGGCGAAGCCTCTTTTAAAACGTCTCTGATTTTGTAAAGATTTTGTAAATATTAGATTGTGTTTACTATATTTATATTCAATCTAGATTCATATTCAATCAATTCTATATTCAAATGAATTTCGTTAGAATTTAACTTTTCTGTAAATATTAAATTACTATTATTCCTTTACCTGCGAGGTGTATCAATTAGACATTTCCCAGGTACGATTTTAAGCATTCAAACCCAGTTTCTCTTTCATCGACTATGAGATATTAATTCAAATAAACCGCCATTAATGGTGACGACAGCGCCGCGGTGGTCGATTAAGAAACTAAACAAAGGGCTCCGTACAGCGCCAATTGACGTAGTGGCAAAACGCTCAAACTGGTAGCCAAATTTACCGACAGTGGATACCGTTAGTTCCAAAAAGATACCACTAGATGGCGCTAGTAGTGAATCTGAGATTGTAGAGGTGTAAGATAGTCCTCTAAATAAAACAAGAAACCGAGCTAATAAAAACGTGGTAAAATGACGTGTTACTTTGAATATTTATTTGAATCTGTTATAATTTTGTTATATCAATAAATTTGTTGGTAGGAAACCAAAAACAAAATAAATGTTAACAAATTAATCGATAAAATTAACATTAACAGAAATCTTCATTATCTTCATATCTACATCAGGAATCGACATTATCTACATCCGCCACAAGATGTTACCACTAGCGACACCTTGAGTCTGCGGTTCGTGTCTGGCTGTCGGTAAATTTGGCTACCAGTTTGAGCGTTTTGCCACTACGTCAATTGGCGCTGTACGGAGGTCTTTGTTTAGTTCCTAAATCTACTACCGCGGCGCTGTCATCACCACTCAAAGCGGTTTAGCATCATTTAGCATGACATGACCAGAGAGTTCGTAGCTTGCTCGTCTCATCGTATCATTCGTATCGTCCTGGACGATATAAATACTGTAAACTGTAACAGAGATCTCTGGCCGTAAATCACAGCTGTAAATACGTTACGGATTACTGCCTGTGGACGCGCATGGTGCATGCGCAAAAAACCCGCCCAATATCCATCCTATCACTGACTGTTGGATGCGCAGTAAAATAATGAGGTTAACAAATCCTTAAATAGTTCGAGGCACATAAAAAGTTACAGTACGAGAAACAATACTGTATAAATAACCGTATACACTTACTTAATTGGTATAAAGTATAATATAAATGTCCTAATTGTGACATTATAACACAAAACGGACAATATGGAAGGGGAATTAGAAACGCATCAGCATGTTAACCTCAAAGAAATAGCTGAACCACATAGAAACCTCAAAGAAATAGCTGAAACATATCAAAAATTACTCGACAGTTATGACAAAGACAAAATACTCGAGTATCTGAAAATGGTAGAAGAGGAGCTAAGTAATATGAGGGAAGATTTAAATGATGTGGAAAGGAAAAAGGAAGTCACTGTAGTGCTCGCAACAGTAAATCTAAATCTTGGTACTGTATTGTCTGATATGGAGGAATTTAGAGCAAGTGAAGAACACTTGATGAAATGTATAGACTTAATCCAAGATCAAGAAATTGAGATGAAGGAAAAAATTTATCCACTGGTTCATGCTCTAAATCTATTAGGTATTATTTGGTCCCAATGGGACCAGCCCAAGAAAGCTGAACATTTTTTACTAAGATCGGAACAGGCCTTCGTTGAGTACACGAGTAATAAGGACTACGAACTTCCCTCTAATATGGATAAACCCAGACCTAATCCATGTAAACGCAACCTTGATACCAAAGATCAGAAAAGGTGTCGGGAATCATTTGAGGAAATGTATACGGAAACATTGTGTTACCTAGCTCAGGTATATCGTGCTTTAGATGATCACGCAAAAACTGCCCTATATTGTCATAGGACTTTGAGCAGACAGTTGTGTCATAACAAAATTACGGAAAAGCTAGATTATGTTGATTGGGCTTTAAATGCAGCAACATTATCTCAATATTTTTTAAAAATTGAAGGCTTTACTCAAGCAAGACATCATTTAGCTTCTGCATCTTATATATTGCAAACATATGAAAATATATTGGAGAAGAAAACCGAGGAGAATCCAGAATCTGAGGCAATTGCTGCAGAATGGGAAAATTTTAAACATAGAAGCGCAGATGTTGCTATGTGTTGGGCAAAATATGGTATCCTACTTTTAGATCTATCCTGGCAAAGACTTTTACAAAAAAGCGAAATAGATGAAGATAATAACGAAATGCTTCAGGAGCCAAATAATAAAGACATATCAGAATTGGAATCTGTTAAGGATTTAAAATTCGATGATTTAGAAGAAACAGTAGAACCAATAGCAAGCCAGATTACTGATCAATATTTGTTAGATTTCGATGACGCTAGACCAGTATTTTTAAATATTCAAAAATGGTTAGTGCAAGCTGAGTCCTATTACACTTTGAATGAACATGCATCCGATCATGTAGTAATTGCACAAGATCTTGCACAAGCGTACTATTATTTATCATTCTTTGAAGAGGATGAAGATAAACAGGCAAAAATGCACAAAAGGAGGGTAAATATTTTAGAAGATGTTGTAAAAGAGTTAAATCCTCAGTTTTATCAGGCTGCTTGTAGACAAATCTGGATTAGATTAGGAGAAGCATATTCAGCCATACTTGACATAAAGCTGGACCGTCTGAAGACCACAGAAAGGAAGCCACAAGCAATAGCAAAAATTAATCGATTGGCTCATAATTCTATAAAATATTTCCAGAAATTTCTCGATTCTTTAGGGCATTGTTCGACTGATCCTAACATGCCAGAGTTTTCTGAAGATGTAGTGCGACCAGCACTGTCTTCTTATTTTCATATTGGTAGACTATATGGTAAAATTATATGTACCGACAAAGTAGTCCGATTAAACAATGATGAAAACAGTATCAATGCATTGAAGTTTGTTGTTGATTATTGCGAGAAATATCCTGCAGCAGCAGATATTATGAAACCTGCATTATATCTCTGTAAAGAATTTGTAACCCTATTGTCAATCAGACTCGGTCTGATCAGACCAAACAAGATCTAATTACTGGCAATCGGACTAAAGCAGCAATGATAAAGTAGTTGATAAAGCATCATTCTGTTAATTTAACATATTTTTATGATTTATTTAATTTGCATCTAACATCCTTTGTGAAAATATGTGATTGCACTTCACAAATGAAAACATTATGATTGAAATTGGTAATATTACCATTCCATTGCATTATGTTCAGTATACAGTGATATTATTTGTTTTTCTACATACATTTACTATAGAAGTTCTATAACTGTTGTACAAACTTTATTTTACAGTTTTATATTAATATAACGAATTATGTTTCAGCCTTTAAATTAATGACTGTATTATATACTCTTAAGAAGGAAATAAAACTGCTTTAATGTATGTACGTACAAAATTGTGGTCTTCCTTGAAATCTGAATCTCCACTATAATCTCGTACTAAGTAAGTCTGTCTTCAGTATAAGAATTTAATTCAAATAAACCGCTATGGATGGTGATGACAGCGCCGCCAAGTAGTCGATTTAGGAACTAAACAAAGGGCTCCGTACAGCGCCAATTGACGTAGTGGCAAAACGCTCAAACTGGTAGCCAAATTTACCGACAGTGGATACCGTTAGTTCCAAAAAGATACCACTAGATGGCGCTAGTAGTGAATCTGAGATTGTAGAGGTGTAAGATAGTCCTCTAAATAAAATGACGTGTTACTTCTTTGAATATTTATTTGAATCTGTTATAATTTTGTTATATCAATAAATTTGTTGGTAGGAAACCAAAAACAAAATAAATGTTAACAAATTAATCGATAAAATTAACATTAACAGAAATCTTCATTATCTTCATATCTACATCAGGAATCGACATTATCTACATCCGCCACAAGATGTTACCACTAGCGACACCTTGAGTCTGCGGTTCGTGTCTGGCTGTCGGTAAATTTGGCTACCAGTTTGAGCGTTTTGCCACTACGTCAATTGGCGCTGTACGGAGGTCTTTGTTTAGTTCCTAAATCCACTACCGCGGCGCTGTCAGCACCATTACTGGCGGTGTATTTGAATAAACGTAGATTCTTAGAAATCTAACAAAAGTTTCTCTAAATTAGAAATAACTCCAAAATCTGGAAAATATTAGGGGTGCCGATAAGTAATGTCGTTTTTACAGATTGATTAGACATTTTACACATTGCTACCGTATTCGTGGAGTACAAGCTAATCAAAATTGACATTTAGGATGCTTATTCTAACATTAATCTATAATTAATTAATTTGTGCTAAATGTTAAATTAGTAGTACAAAAATGTGGAAAATTTTAGATATATTTTCGGGTATAAAAAATCTACACTGTCGGATGTTCAGAGATCATTGAATACCATTGAGTACCGCGTTAGGAGAGATCAATCTCGCTTCAACCGACGACGCAACGCCTCTGGAATTGTCAGAGTGGGGTGAACAAGTATTTTAAACGTCAATATACCTGCTCAGGTGTCGTTGCTGTCTCACCGAAGAGCTGCACGCTGTAAGATGCTCACAGGTGCATCGTGCATACCTATTCTACCTGCGTTCCCGAAATACAAGCAGCAGGTTCGCAAGGGGCACACCCCAATGAGGTCATCTAATCGACAACCATTGTCCTGATGGTCAGCTACCAGGCATCTTTTCACTTTTCCTAGAATCAGGTCTCGTCCGAGCACGTATATCGACGAACCGATGTGGTCTCATTCGGTAGAACGAGAATGAGGGAAATAGGTAATGCTAATAAGAGGCAGCATTTCATTTTTAGTAGCGCTTTTCATTTATACTCCAACGAAAAATGTTTCCGATAATTGTTAACGAGTTAAACAATTTATCGGTCTCTAGAGACTAAAAATTTTTCTAGAACAATTTTCCATCAACATACTGTTACAATAATGACACACCGGCACCAATAAAGTTGCGTTACTCCATCAACGGAAATGGCTGTTGAATGAAAATCGTGGAGAGGTATGTACATACTCTAGAAATGAATGATTGGTTCCAAGGTTTTCGCGAAGCTTTTTTCTCGCAGAATACACATGTATAGCTCGAGAGGCCACACTACTATGGAACAATAATAAATGAAAAAGAATCGTAAGAGTTTAGCGGTGTTGCGACTGGTTGTTTCTGGAACGGTTCCTCGACGAAGGTTCCCTGGGTCGCGGCCAGAATTCGAAGCTTAGGGACTCGTGACATGAACTTCGCTAATTGTTATCTCGCGTTTCTCTCATTCTGTTCATCTCTGTCTCGGTCACGGAGGGTCCTTCTCCTCAGGTAGACGTCGACGGGGGGAACCAGAGGGGACACGAGGGAAGCCACCTGTAATGCGTGTAACGGTACAGAGGAGCGTACGGTGGCGCCGATTGTTGGCGACGTGAACTAAAATCTCCTTAGGCGAGGTCGAGCGGCCGCATACCACGATCCGAGGAATCGCGTTGTGAACGCAGTCGGTGTCCGGTCGTCCGGGAACGCTCGAATTGCGAAGGTAAAACCGTGAGAGGTGGTGGTCCTGGGAAGTGTCGATCGTCCAGGCTATCCGGGGACGTGTAACCGAGTGACCGGCCGTGACACACGCGAAAATTTTTGCTCGTCGCGATCCTCCACGGCGAACGACCGGTTGGCGGCTTCGTTTTCCTCTCCGTTTCACTTCTCCTTTCCGCCTTACCTTCTCCTTTGTTCGCCGCGACCGCTCCTCCGAGAGAGGATCCTCGTGGTTCCCGTGAGAGTTGCGTGTTTGCCTTTGCCGCACACCGTCGTGCACCAGTGACTCACGTCCGCGGCAGCAGAGTTACCCGTGGGTGACATCGTCCCTCTGTTCGCCGTAGCCCGAACCCGAACCCGAACCCCAGAGACCTAGGAAAAGAGGGTCCACCAGCGACAGGAGGCTTCGAGAGTAAGTGGAATTTGTCGTTGACGCGAGAGCATGCCCCGCTCGGAGACATCAACGTCTGGTCAGAGCATGCGCTTCTGTGCTTCGCGTTGCCGTCGTTCGTTCCCATCGCCTGATACACGCTCTTCCCCCTGTCGCATCGTTCTGACAACAAGGATCAAGGAACTCCAGGTGATATCCTATTCGCGGCTCGATTTTAAAATGGCGCTACACCCGGAGATCGCACAGGAGACGGGGCCTCTGGATGCTGCGGGACGCGAAATGCCATCGAACGTGTCTCCTCGAACCCTGCCCCCACCACCCTCGTATCTCCTCCTCTCTTTCTCTCTTTATCATCACCAAATCGGTATCCTTTCCCTGCCATAAACATGAAGTTTCGTGCTCCTTGTGTCACGTTGCCGATCGAGGCATACCAGTTCGGAGACGCTGGAATTCACATGATCTAGCACACGCGCCACACCGACAGGTTGATTATTTATTTATGAGCCGACCCCTGTCGTAAAGCGATAGCGAACGGGGGGAGGGCGGTGGGCAGTCGAGGCTTATAGGAGTCGCGGAGGAACGGTCGGATTGAATCTTGATGAATTAAGCTGCCCGGAGCTAGGAACGATACAAGGATTCTGTGGAATTCAGGTGTGCGAAGCGTGTAGATGATAATGGCGATAGAGACGCATGAACAAGAAGCGTTCCTTGTTAATGGGAATCGCCGGGAATAGATGCGCCGCATTGTTTACACGCGGCTATTGTGACTCATAGCAACGCGGTGCGTTCAGGTTTATTTATAATGCGAGGAGGATCGCACGTTTTCAGAGATTTTTTAACAAACTTCGGACTTTGGGATCTTTGAAAATATAGACACGCATAGAGTATTTCCATGAAAGTACTTTTAACTTTGCTCTAGGACTACCTATGTCTACCTAGGGCTACCTAAGTCTACCTAGGGCTATCTAAGTCTACCTAGGGCTACCTAAGTCTACCTAGGGCTGCCTAAGTCTACCTAGGGCTACCTAAGTCTATCTAGGTCTACCTAAGTCTACCTAGGGCTACCTAAGTCTACCTAGGGCTACCTAAGTCTACCTAGGGCTACCTAAGTCTACCTAGGACTACTTAAGTCTACCTAGAACTAAGTCTACCATGTCTTTTAAAAGTGGAAGATATACTTCCGGCAATCGTCAAAAATTAAACAACTATATTCCATGACATTTCAAATTGTAGAATCTTGCTTTTGCAAGTTTTCGAACTGTTCCCAAGCAAAACACCAAGCTATTTAAGAGCGCGTTATGAAATTTTCGTCATTACGTCGCGGGGTTCTGGCAGTTTTTAGTTGAACGTTTTCGCAGCGTGATCCGAACACGTCGTTCGATCTAGATGCCTGATTAGGCGAAAGTATTCAAGGACAGTGAATCGTGTGACCTCCCGCTGTTGCTGTAGAAAGATGCTGTCCCGTTATTAACGTTCATTCATGTCACGTAAAACGATCGAACACGTTGGCGAGTTATTAGCGGCCAGTTATCTAGTGAATCATTATAGGCTGCAACGATATAACCGAGTGTACATAGAGGAAATATACAATATATGTATACATATACGTATCTTCCAGACGTATCCGAGACATTTGAATAATTTCTAAAAATATCCTATTCGTAGTTGCCGATAACGGTTTCTGGTCGATTCGATGAGAAACTTTAATGTCACTTTAATGTAAACGTTTCAGGATTCATTGGCTGCACGGTATCATAATTTATTCTCTAATCGTACAAGGATTGCTGTTAATTTCCATAGATAAAATTCTTTACAGCTGCTAGCGGGAGATATGCACGGCGGACGGTGAAATTTTAATTGAATTTAGCGAGGACGAAAGTTCCTTAAAAAGCGAATTAATTTTACTGCTTCGGTGCTACAGGAATTTCCTGGCAAGTTGGCAAGACTTGTATATTTCCGATCTGCAGAGATCGCGTAGTTTACGTAAATGGAGAAATCAGTGCAGACCCGGCTGATTATTAGTAATTCGAGTATTTCCGAACTTTTGTTACTCGCAGAACGTATCGCGACGGCCTTATTGCGGTGTCGATCGACACGAGAGATTTTATTGCTCATTGTAACCAGCAGTTAATTGCTTTCTCGATTGCGCGTGTCGCAGTTGATGCTTTCAATCAGTGCGCCGATAAGAAAGTCGGCTTTAGGGGAGCACTTTCATCGCGAATTTCAACTCGTTCCGTACCAATGCAATCGAACTTTCGACAGACTGCATAAAACCATCTTTCCAATTAGCAGTAACTGTAAATATTTACGCAGTCCTGTAATTGTTTGCGAAACGATACTACAACCGTTGAAACTTTGATCGATTCGAATGGAAGCGATAGCACGAAATCACATTTGAGTTATTGAAATTTAATTCAAAGAACAATTTAATTTTTTTAATTATTATTTAACGTCATTTTTTCATTGCATTTCATTCTATCGATTAATACGTCTTTATTTGTCATATTGATTTTATGTATTTCACATATTTTAAATAAACGTTATTCAGTACTGACTGTAATTGTGAATTATCATCTTATTTGTTAACATTTTTACCATATATCGTCAGTAAAATTAACAACATTGTGAAATTATTCAAGATTCGCTATGGGAATTACAGTAAAAATTGTTAATACATTTTAGGAAATTTTATTTCCTTTAATTTCAAGGTCTGAAAATCAGATGAAAGTAATGAAAATAACTTAAGCTTTAGAAATTTTTGCTGGAATAACTGAACTGAAATTTTGTATTAGATTGCCCCACTTCTACAGAATTACATAACTATTAATAAAAATTATGTAAGTCTGAGTTCTCAGTGATCAGCATCTTTTTATATCGCGTCCAAACAAGAGAGGCATTGAAATCTCCAGAAATTCGCTCGTGGGAACATAATCGGCGACTGTTTTCAACGTTGTTCTTACTTGTTAAAAAGAACTTACTTGCGATATACATGCTCGATGGTTCCAACGGCGCATACGAAGATAATTAATTTCTCGCATATCTTTCATATCGACAAATAAGATGGCGTTTATGAATTACATAAGATCCTTGTATCACCGTAGCCAAGCTGCTGCTTTCTCTGTTTGACCTCGATACTTGCTCGACGAAATCTCGATTCTTTTTGATGTTAGATTCGGCTGGGTTGCGTGTATCTCAAAAAAATTCTCGTCGATTATCTGTGATGTCAAATCCATGTAATACTGAATTAACCCTCTGTTCATCAGAGGTTATGTTTTCTCCTTCAATGTATTGTAGAACTTCTTTATTTTTAGAATGTTGCGAGGTTCAAATTTCGCTGAAATAAAAGTAATTATACAGACTGATAGCTAAAAACTGGTGGTATAACAAAAAAGGGGGACTATTCTATAAAACAAATAAGTCGAAAATGTGAAATAAAATTTTTTATACGAGTTAAAGTTTTTTAAACCGATCGCTCTGCAGTATTTAGATACTTTAATTACTTTTCGGAATTTAATTACTTTTTCGAAATATAAAGAAAAATAATTAATAAATTTTTTGATATTTATTTTCAAAATTCTGGGGTAGAGGTAAACTTGACCTTGTTTTCTAGTCAACTCTTGCATTATGGAACAATAGAGCGTGTCCTGAATTCATATTATATTACCATTTGATTAAACTGAAATATATCTTTCATTAACGCGAAACTAATTTATGTATCCGGGCCGCCGAAGAAATAGATGGTCGCTAAGAACTTTATATTTCACCGAGAGCTAATAGATTTCGTCGAATATGAATTTTTTGTCGTGCGATATTCCTTTGTTCCCGCGGGTTTAATTTGTTCCAACTTCCGTTCCCGACAACAACGGGCAATATTTATCGTGCTCGTTAGAGAAAGTATCTAAATCATAGCCCCGCAAAAGGAACTGCATGTCATTGGGACTATGCAGATTTACCGGGGAAGCATTTCAACAAAGGTGCAGGGAAACGCATCTCACGAAACGAGGTATGGCGGACGGCCGCTGCGGAACAATGTTTCCAACAGCGGAACATTTTTCCCTATTCCTTTTATTTCACGACGTTCAAGTTTTGCGACGCACAATTTGTCTCCGTGAACGATTTGACAGGGGGCAAATTATCCATTTCAACGAAATGGAAGGCAATTTATTCGCTGCCCTGAAAACTTATTTCACCGTGTCGAACCAGCAACGACGATTTGTCGCTGTAATTTCGTATAATTTTCTAGGACGCGTCTACCGTTCGTTTTAAAGACCTTCCCCGATTCTATCACTACAGCGTCGCGAGCTTCGGGGAAGTATTTCCCTTCCGTCGAAGGGACACTCTATTACATTTTATGGGATAATTTTGATCGTTTTATTGCCCTTTGAATGTATACAACTTTACAATAACATGGGATATATATCATAAAATTGTTCCTTATTTCTGTTCCATGAAGCAGCAAACAAAATTGTTTATCAAGTGTGTTAGGGGGTTATCGTAAAGATGAAGTTTCAATCTTCAAAATGGTAGATTCAAAGTACATAGAAGTTTGAAGCTGTAAAATAAGTGTAGGTGTATTATTGCACAATTCTTGTTTACGAAATTATAACAGTTTGAATACCAAAATTCATCAACTTTCGACGGAGTCCGGTTGCTTTTTTGTCACAACTGGCAACTAAAATTGTTGAATTCTTCGCATTCTTAAACTGCTCGAAGGTATATAATCTCATGGAAAATACGCTAAAAAAAAATTGAGTTTTGACCTCGACGATACGGGCACACGCTGTTAAAGGTTAGAATATAACTCAAACCTAGCTCAAGCTGTACATCATAATCTGTCAGAGGAAACGTCGCGTGGTCGTGGCCGTTCTCTTTCAAGCGCGAGAAACAGACGAATACCGTGATCGACGGTGATTCACGCAGCATCTAGCAGCCGGATCGTGGATCGAGGTATACGCACGGCCGCGAGGATCGATCACGCGGATAGATCCTCGAGTAAAAGTACCTCCTGGCGTCCTTCTGCGGTGCTCACCGTGGAATGTATTTCGCAATCTTATGCTAATTTGGTTAGTCACCCTCGGTAGGTCGACTGCGCTCGATACGCGCGCACACTGGCGCATGGCGTGCCGATCGTGTGTTTCTCCTGCCGGAATAGAAGAGGCGTAAATGAAACGAGACGACGCGACGCGACGACAAGAGACGACGGGAACAATGGCGACGGCAATTTGGCCTTTCTACGCTATATCGATTGTTCCCCTGTCATTTCGCGACTCCTTATACCTAAACGCGTCCCATTGACTGCGAGCCGTACCGCGAGGAGATCGTTACACGGTATCCTGTAATCGCGCTGCCTTTATATCGTGACATTGAGATGTTTATGACAATTCGTTAGCAGAGACTTCGAGCCCGCTGATTTGGCAATAAATGACCGAGATTTATAGTACCGCGAATATCAAGCGAACCCCTTGGGCCTCTTTTTATAACCATTTATTGGGAGCCATTTCGTTTGAAATATTATCTCTACCTGGGAGCAACAAATCATTCTCTTTGCAATCGCACGGTTGGAATTTCAAACGATCTTTCAAAGTTTTTTTTCTTTAAAAATGACGGAAGTAAGCGCGAGTTGCACTAATACTTCCTTTCTGTCCTCTAGTTTTACGATTCGTTTCATAACGATTGTTTAGTGCAGTTTTTTATCCTACAAAAGCGTAAGATTACTCTGGAAAATACGCCTG
This sequence comes from Lasioglossum lativentre, assembly GCA_916610255.1. NCBI lineage: Eukaryota > Metazoa > Arthropoda > Insecta > Hymenoptera > Halictidae > Lasioglossum > Lasioglossum lativentre. The sequence goes on along the minus strand of OU744355.1, from coordinate 31,962,518 downwards.
TATAACGGATTCAATTTCTTCCATATATCGATTATAGTTTGGCAACGTTTTGGTGTTTTCTACTAATTTAAAAAAATTCAGAATTTTAACATACATTTTTCTTTATGCTTGTGCTTCATAATATACCAAAATTTTTTTATGGAATTTGTATTTAGTGATTGAGATAGCCAGTCGTCAATCACAATATGTTCTCTATTGTACATTTTGTGCATACGCGGCGGCTTCGATGTTCCCCAAGTCATTATTCTTACTTCCAAGTGTAACTTACTTATTTATTACAAACAAACAATTGTACATTATCACTGACTGTAATTGTGCTATCTTTTTGACTGAGAGTGTAGAATTTCGAGGGAGATCGAATTCTAGAATATTCCGACGGCGTATAAAAATTTTACGCATCGTGGGTTAAACATTTCTCCCACTTTCTCTCCGCTAACAACAAGCGTCTGCAACGTTAGCAGATTGTTCGCGATCGACCTCGCTGAGAGAGAAACGGTCGCCGTTCCTTTATCGTTCGTTTCGTACCGAGGGATCGCCTCTTGCGACAGTTCCGGTATCCCAGGAACGCGAACCAGTCGATTTCAATAGCCGATCGCTTTCCAAACCCGTCGAGAAAACCGCGAACCATTTTCCACTAGTTTTTTTTTCCTGTCCTCCTGCATGCGGCTCCGTTTTCCAATGCGGGCCTATGAATCATGCGAACGCAACGGCGATGGCGATACCTCAATTTTCCGCGGCGAGGCATCGTTTGCCTGCGCAAAATAACCGAACGCTTTGCGACATTTCCTGTTTCCGAAACGCCGTGCGATTGGTATCAATGACTCTTCAAGCGAACATAGATTTGCACTAATCACGGTAGAAAATATTCGATCGAATTCGAGAACATAATTGTTGTACCAATTATTTAGGCGTATATTAAATCTGAAAAATAGTACTGTACAGGGTAATTCAAGTAACTGTGACAAGCCATACCTTTTTTCCCTTGGAAATAGAAAAAAATGTGGACTGCATATTCGCGATCGAATTTTTTTTAGTGAGGGCAATAATGCATTTGCCAATTGGATTTATTTTTTAAATAGAAACCTTCGTTTTTTTACACACATTGAATCTCTCCATCATTCTACATAAAAAAGTATTAGGGTAAGATGGTTGAGAAATGATAAGTGCGCGGGGTATTTTGGAAAAATATCTTCATTAACACTGGGTAAATATTTATTCAATCTGTCCGTGAATTAATGTGGGTCGTTCATGTTCAGATACCGTTTGACATATGAAACTTGATTTATATGTTCATTGACAGTGAAAATGCTCGAGTTCCTTGAAACTGGCAGTTCCCAAGGTCATTTGAAGCGACATTTTCATTTGCAAAAATGTCCGCCTCGGCTTTGTTAAGGAAGTATTAACGAAAAACACGGACAAATCAGAGCACGACGCGACGCGCGATAGCGGAGAGAGTCCGGCTCGGCGGCAGGTTCTACTGAGCGTAGCGTTGGTGTCGCGCCGCGGTAAAGCAGTGAACAAGAGAAGGAGCAGAAATGGATTTGATTAGAACTTACTTATCCAGTCGTAAATGCAGTTGCTGCTTCGAAATGCGTGTCACTGGGCCATTCGGAGACGAACTGCACAGCTGACTTCAGGTACACGGGAGTAAAAACACACATATTAACAACCGTGAACATTGAATTGACACGTATTTAGAAATGTCTCTAACGCGGTTCGAACGACACTGATTTTACGCAAGATTTTTATGAAGAGTTTAGGGTGGGCATTATGCATGTCGTACGACGGGGTGGGCAGACAAAAAACAGGATACGGGAGGGACTGCTGTAAGACTAGAATTTATGGCAATCACATGGAAAAACATCGTCTGTCCTTTGTTTAGAAAGTTTCTTAAGGGAGGTATAGGACAATACAGACTCATAAACGCCACGCGTACCTGACATTTCTACCTCTTGTTGGGTAAAAGGACAGCCTTTTTCGAAAAGTTACTTATTAATAAATTGTTTCGAAAACAGAAACATGTGAAGGTGACATGTGCTTTTTCCAGTTATCCTACAAAATTGTTTTCAGTTATTAATACTGAAAAAAATCATTATTTTAGGAAATATTTTAATTTCAACATTGCCTAATGTAAAAAGTCATCAAACTCGTTTGAAACAATACTTTCTTTTTAATTGTCTTTTATTGGTTTACCCAAACTACTCAAAAGTGAAGCTACTTCTGTATTGGAGCAATTTTTTCACTCGCAAATAATATAAAATCGACGTTATATGCTATGGAAAACATAACAATTTGTTCTATATTAAAAGAGATATTATTACAAGTAGTACAAGATTAATTTCTTACCAAACTTCGAATAAGTTTCGACGGATAGAATTGATATAGTTCTAACAATTATCTCGATGGCCATAAAGGATACTCACACGAATTCAGTCATGAAGATCGACGATCACGATCTTCGCAAGCCTCGTGATCGGAAAGACTAATTCGCTTACCGGAAGTAACGTGCACCGTTTGATTATCATTTGGCTTCCGGCATCGACGTTACCCGCGCACCGATGGAACGCTTCCAGGCGAAGAGTTCAAACGTAAATCTTCATAGAAAAACCTGAATTTCGCGGTTGGCCAATGTGTTTGCCATCGAAAAGGATTGACGTGATCCGTTCTGGTCAAGGCTGGCCGGCCTTGAAACGAATTCAAGTATCTGGAATGCGGATTTTTGAAGTCGCCGAGATGTTTAGAGACGTGACACACCTGTGCCAATCTTCTCTTTCCTCGATGTTTAAATTCTTCGAAAATAGAAACACCAACAATTAACATACGTACTATGTACGTTTATTTTCTCCACAGTTGGTAGAATAAGTTTCGCAAGTAATTAATTTCGAACACAGCATCCTCAAATTAGAAATTACGAACCGTTCAATTTAAACGCTTTGATAGATCAAGGAAGATGTTAGATAAGGTTCAGAACACTATTGAAGCTAATTAAATCTATTCACAGCTAGACAATATTGACGGTGCGCGGTTCTAATTAATTATAATACTCCAAGACATATATTTTGCAAATAATTGCTTTAGAATTTAAAAAAAAAACTAATATGGTATAGTTTATTCTGAATAAGGAACGGTTCGCGTGCGTGTATTAAACTCGAGTTTGATTCGATCGGTTGAAAGTTAAGGCGTAGTCTTTCTTCTCTAATAAGTGTAACAATTATTCATTTAATTGCACATCATTATTCTAATCGAATATGTGCCTTGATTGCAGTGTAAACGAATAATTAAGTGCCCTCGATAGTTCCGAATTAATCTTGAATTAATCAATTCCCATTTTTTTTCGCAGTTCCGTGCTTAGATTAATAAGAGAGATTCAATTCTTTTTACAGGAAGCGGTGAAAAACATTCAGGCTTACCTGTGCAAAATGAGGGTAGCTCGTTCTCATCGACGGTTCTAACACTGTGACAAGATGTACTCCGAGTGGCAAAAGGTGAGTCAATTTCCCACTTTTCTCTTTTCCATCGAAAGCTTTTTCACGTTCGAACGTTTTTCATCAACTCTTAAATGTCACTTTATACCGGCGAACTGCTGCAAAACTTTCTCCCGTGTAATACCCAGCGTTTAGAAAATTAATCATTAACTCTTTCGTCATCGGCCCGCTCTATCTGTCCCGCGAAATAAATTGCCGACATCTATCGTTAAATTGCATAAGAATGATAATCGGGAATATATTTAAATCGCTCTTAAATCGACGCGGATTATTTTCAGTTACTTATAAACAAAATTATATGTCTTATATTATCGATAAAAGTACATGCCACTATAAAATGTTACAAGATAAAAACCTTTTATTTGCAATGTCATTATTCTAAATACTATTGCGTGAAATATTACTAATTGATGAAATATTCCTTTCTCATATTTTGATGAAATACCTATTACACAATAGTATATTTCTACGAGCTACTATTAAAATATATGAAATGCTATTTCCATATGTAACTACTATTTGAAAAAAAGATTTATCTGCCAATCTCTGTATCACATGACGAAATAAAAATATTTATAGTATATTTACTATTTGAAAAACCTATTTTCCCTAACACTGGCTCTCTGTATGATTCATTATTTTGTTAATGTTAAATATACACACATTGTGCGCGCGCATGTGGTTTAATACATCTTGCTGATTCATTACTGCGCCAAATAACGCGCTCTAACTAGTCCATTGTATCTAACAACCGAGACTACTTTCCATTAGTTTATCTATTGTACCATTATTTCGCGTATTTGATTTACCTGTACGTATATACGTTATGCACGAGTGTGTCTCGCGGTTTAATTGTTCCTCGAAATAATGCGTTCCAACTAGTCGGGGAGTCCTCATTCTGTCGTGGCGCGAGGTGATTTATAAAAGCGACTCGATTCAAGGATATACGTATAGATTATCTCCCCGAGAAGTGGAGTACGCGGATAACCTCCAGCAATTGCGAAACGGGCGAATACACCCAGGAAATCGGTCGTGACGAATTCAATGGCCTGCGTAGGAAGGTTCCTGGGTTAGGCGACGCGCGGCGCGGCGCGTCGTGTCGACAGCGTCTCCGCGAAAAAGCAATTTTAATTGTTGAACAATCGAGTACTCACGGGTCATTGCGTTTTGTTGCACAATGTTTACGTGGTCAGGATCGTACCCGGGGATTGTTGCGTGGTCGGAGTCAATGATCTGTGCACACGCAATTGCGTTGTCGTATATATCGTACGAACCCAGCCACTTTCGAATGCCTCTGCGCTTCGCGCCGTTTCGTCCGGCGCGGCGACCTAATCGCACTGTGCTCTCGCCGTCTACGCTTGCGAACACGCCGCGCTTGCTATTATATTTTCGCTCCGCGCTTCGTTGACCCGGCGATCGCCAGAAAATCCATGAAAACTATTGCGTAAAAACGAAGGCACTGTTCATGCTCTCGGAATCTGATGGAACGTCAAACCTTTTTACGCAATCCGCGCGAAATTTTCGTAGCACTACACTTTTGTAATAATAATAATTTATTGCAACGTCCGTGCACTGTCCAACGTTTTTTTCAGATATGTAGCGTAAATAGTACTACTTCTCGCAACACGTTTTCTTCAATAACAAATACTTTCTGCATAATACGATATGATGGAAATAATAATCTTATGGTAACATAATATGTACCTACAAAATGATGGTAAGCAAAAAATGTTGTTTGGAAAAATGTGTTCGACATTTTGTAGCTGCTTTAAATTAGCTATCTAATATTTTGTTACATTTCGTGCATGTGTAACCACTATTGTGTTTTGGCCTTGATTCAATTAGATTTTTTAAAATTAAGTTATTCATCGTAATCGTATTAAAAACTAGTACACACTTGCGATATTTTTCTTCATTCCTGGGAATACATTGATTTTAGCTATCAGCTGCGTTCTTAATTGCACAGATGGATAAGAATAATAAAGTTAATTGGACTTTGTTTATCTTTCAAGATAACGACCTCAAAAATACTTCGAGGTTGGCATCCAATTTTATAGCGGAAGAATGATTTAAAATCTTGAGAGAATATCAATACCGTTAAAATTCTCTGGACAATTTTAGATAAGCATATTTATTTTAGGGTTGTACTAACAAAGAATTCTCTTGGGAAGCAATAAAATAAATATGATATACTTTTCCTGTCTCTGACAAAACATTTTGCTACTGTACAAATGAGGGTTAAGTATTTAATGAACAGTCGTGCGTGGCGTATTCGCTCGTGTGAACTTGTAATTGAACACAATGGTTTCGCTTGGAAAAATGGAAAAGGTGTTGGCAAGTTCAACACGCGTTCCGTGCATTTAAAAATGAAAGACTATCGCTGCTTTTCAACATTTAAATAAATCTTGTTCGAAGGATTCTTAATTAACTGTATTTTGAAATGTAATTTGATAGCGTTCTCAATAATCACAAAAGGAACTGTGGCGCATTAGGTATCGAAGCCGAAGCAACGTATACGTTCCATTACTTCGATCTTTTTAATATCGGTTACGCTGCTCGACGACGATGTCTTCCTCAATTATTCGTGAGCTCATTATTCTTGATTGGGCCCGTGTAATACTAAGCCAGTAAAAGTGAGAACGCGGGTAAATCTGCCCGAACCTCGGAAAAGTGGTTGCAAGTTATTGCAAGTTGAGGTTTCTTGTTTTCTTCAAAGTTTGGATCCTAAGACCTTTATTTCATTTTTATTTCATTCATTAATTTTCTGTTTTAATGATTTTAATAAGTCAAAAATGTAACGATATTATTAAATTATTTGAATGGCTTCATGATCTTATATTTCACCTATTAATTATTCTACTAAGTGACAATTAATGAACTGACTGAATGAAATGACTGTATTAGTAAATTTTTAGATTCTAGCTTTAGACATCTTGTATAATATTTTCATTAGAACGTTTTTCAAAATATATAGAAATATATAGAAAAAACATATTCTAAATATAGAAAAAATGTATAGAAAGTAGTGTGCAGATCATCAAATTTATAATTCCATGCGTTCAGATAATTAGAAATGTCGACTACAAAAAAAACAACTTACTTATCGCTAATACTTTCTTGGGTTGCTAATATTTTATACTTACAGGGATTTTGAAATTTAAGTGAAAGGAAATAATTACAATAATTGATTTTTTAAATCAAGATCTACGTATAATTTACAATTCATCAAAAGGGAAATATAAATATTGTAAAATTCCAAAATAAAAAATACGCGAGTGACATTTTCAACTATTTTGTTATCTTAAAATATTTTTTAATATATCGTACACAAGTTAGACCACAAATGTGTTCCAACGCCATAATTAGATGTAACGGAAGCATCCTTTCTAATTTCCCTATAGTAGGAGTAGCATTACGAATCTATTAAAATGAACGTAAAGTTGTTCGGTTTCGACCTCCATTAAATATATCATTTTTATTTAACTGACGTATCTAAATAAATTAACAACCGTTATTACTTTTTGCCACATTACACAGAATTGTAAAAGTAAAAATATTCGTTGAATAATTCGCATAAAATTGCGGAATTATCATACTTCAAATATTTACAATTTCTCGAGAATCGGAAATTTAGTGTTCGAATACTTTTTGGATCCAGTGTACGCCTAAAGATCTATTTGAAAACGGAAATTGATCCTCGCTACCTCAATAATATTCACAATAAACAACTATACATGTATACTTACATCAGACAGCTGGTACATAAGATTATAAAACCAACATGGGTTGCCTCATACAAATTTCACCTCCCTTTTTTAAAACAAATAAATGTTCCAATATTTATGAATTTTAATCTTACAAGCCATTTGGTTGTCCGGGAATTTAATCTATCGCAACAATCCCAATACATCAAGCTCACACATTGTATAATTACGGCAGCCGGCGAAAAACCATCGCGAAAGTATCCATTTTATTAGCTGTAAGCTTAGAGTGCGCGTGTCTTCGAAAAATTTCTGAGAGGGAGAGAGAGAGAGAGAGAGAGAAAAAGTCGGACCGTAAGATAACGCAACTGCCGTGCCTGCGAAACCGTTGCCCAATATAAATCTTCTCTGCTTTGAACTCGTATGAACGCGGTTCGAACGGTTCCGCGAACACAATCGGTTTTTACCATCGACAGCCCGGCCGTTTCTGCAACTCGCCACGGTGGCTAGTTAGAGAATCGCTTCCCGTTCTATGCAGCCTATATCCAGGCTAGCTCCACGTAGGCGTACTCGTATTTAGCGCGTAATTTATATAAGAAGAGAGGCACGCTTGGTTCCACCCCAAAGCACTTCGATCCACTGGCGCCAGCACCTCTTCTTCAACGTTTTCCGTCGGGAAAGCGTGGAGCCCGCGTTTCCCCCGGCGCTGCGCTGTACGCTCGTTTCGCAACGCTCTCGCCGGACCATTGATCAACGGCGAGGAACGGACCCGGAAGCTGCACCGAAACGGCGGCCCTAAGGGCCAGTTCCGGGATGGAGGCTTGAGCCGGCATCGGCGCAATTAGCCACGAGGCCGGCTTAATTAAAAAACCTGTACGCCACTGTGCACACGCAGCAATTGTTGCGGAGAAGAGGCGTATAACTTCCAGTGTTGCATCGAACATCCTCGCGTCCGGATCGCGGAACACGATTCCTCCTGGTCGACAACATTCTTCCGCCCTTCGTCGTCGATCCCGACCCTATTTCTCATCTCCACGGTTCGTAGACGCGTGATCCTTCGAGAGTCCTCGTGGCCAGCGCGGCGTTTCCGGCTGACCCCGTTTCGCCGATCGGTTTTCGCGAACGCGAAGTAGCACGCGCGGTGGAAACCCCGACATCCTCGCGGGATTTTCGAGGGATCCGTGCTCCCTCCGAGGCGGATTCGAGATTTCGAGGTGTTCGGTCGCGCAGGGCTGTGTGTGTGCGTGTGTGTGTGTGTGTGTGTGTGAAACTAGCTTGTGAAACGAGCTGAAGGACAGCGAGATCGGGAGACGCAGCGACGTGGAGCAACGGAGGAGTGTCGTAGGTGCTGAACACGAGGACAGAGGCTATCTGTGACTTTTAATAACGCCGCGTACGTCCCGTGGCGTTAGTTCGATCGACGAAACAAAGGATCGTGCGGCGATCGTATGGCGATCGAAGCGTGCGGACCGTTGAAATTCCGGGAAGCAGGATCGCAAGAAGAGGACAACCAATGAGACGCGCGCTGGTATTCCCGAAACGTCGCGTCGCGTCGCTCCCCGGAGACCGTTAACGAATTCAACGCGGGCAGCACGAATTTTTCGAGACTGGTGACCCAATGCGCTGGATAGTAAACTGTCTCGGCGACCTCCTAACTTCTTTAAGGCGAGTTTAAAATGCCCGAGTGCGTCGCGCAGGCCCGATTGTCTCGAATCTTGACCGATCGTGATCGGGTTCCAAAGCGGGTCGAACTCTGCCGGTCGATCGCGTCGATCGAGATAATTGCTTGTCCATCGAAGGGAACGCGTTCTATCGTCGAACGATGCCAGCTATGATGTCGCGGCGACGCTAATTAGCCGCGAAGACGATTCGAAACGATAGCCAGAGCCGAGCGAGCCGCTGCACGACGAAATGCCGCGATCACCGTGACGCAGCCGATGTGGAATGAAAGTACAGGTCACTGACACCTGGATTTGACTAGGAGACACCTTTTCTCATCCTCGGCAGCGGTTCTGCGAGCCGGGTCGTGTTTGCCGAGACTTTCTGCAAATAGAAAGAACAGGGAAGCGGAAGGGGTCTCCCCTGCGTTCACCTTGAACCCTGCAGCAGTCTCCGCGACGATGGATAAAGACGGATAAAGCGTTCTTTCGCTGCGTCCTATTGGAAAAATCAACGGCGCAGTTAAAGAGAAACTCCGAAGGCGGTAAATAAAATACCGGACTGCTTTGACCCGCGGTTAATCGGTTGGTAAAAATCGTCAACGAAAGTATCCTACACCGGATCGTATTATTCGCGGATTAGCTGCGGACGAAGTTAGCGATCGATCGTATCTGGTCGAGCGAGAAACTGGTACCCGGGCAAACCCGTACCGTTCAAGCTGATAACAATGTCAGGTTCACGCAAATTCCGAGTACCCGGTGTTAATTGGTGTTAAACGAGACCGGCATACGCTGGAAATGCCGGCGGCCTAGCTGAATTACGTGCTTCGTGGTCTGTTCGTGATTTAATTGACGTTCCCGTTAGTGCAGCCTTTAAAAGTGTCTTCAACAGTACATTCCGGCCCGTGGAACGTCTAAACATGACTTCGTACGGCGTGTCCGACGACTTCGAACGGTTCGCTAATTGCTACCGGTTTCGGTGACGGAAAGTGGTCGATTGGGTCACACGAAAAAGCTTCTTCTCTCGTCGCTACCGACTCTCGTTTTCCGAGATTTTCAACGTCGCTCTAGCAGCTAGCTGGGGGAAAGAAGGAACGACGAAGCGACAGTGGCGATGAAAATCGAGAATTGAACGGGTTCCAATTCGCCTGGTCGAGGATCGGTGCGCACCACCCCGTCCGTCGAGGAAAGTCCGATAATGCCGATTAAAATCGAACGCTGACCGGCCGTGCGCAACATGGATACCGCGGCACCGTGCAGCAAGAAGCTCGACCGCAGGTCTACGCGATCGTCGACCTCGAAGAATCGGTTTTCGTCACGAAACACGCGCTCGGAAGCTTTCTACGCCGGCGCGGAACCGTTATCCGTTCGACGCGCGTTGCATAATTCCACCGGCCCAGACCCAGATACAAATTCCGCTCCAAATTCCAGCGGATCAGCGGAACGCGCGAGGAGGCAACACGCTTCCGGCCGAGCGAGGAACCTGGACCCTAGGGCCGGCCTGGACGTTGGTCCGAGAAGCGAGAGGTTGGCCAATCACGAGGTGTTCCACACCGTTCCGCGAGACTTGGCGGTGTCACGGAAAGAGATACTGAGGCGGTACAACAAAGACGAGAATGGCAGCTCAAAGTTTTCGGAACCGTTGCATCATCGATGGAAGCGAACCTCGGACGCTGACAAGGAGCAAGAGAGACCCAGGACCCTGCCTTCCATAGTGAAACGATCGCACAAGGAGTCGGTTAGAGTGGCACAAGCTCCTCAGGGATTCCGTAAGGTATCGAGGCAAGACATTCTGCGCAGAAGAGCCAGCGTGGACGTGCCAGTCGGTGTCTCTCGCGGTAGGAGCCGCGTGGAGGAGAAGCTAGAAAGTTCAGAGGCGAAAGGTGGCACCTCTTCCAGTTTCTCGAGGAGCGTCCCGCGACCGAGGACCGGTAGGTGGGGCAGAGAGGACGAGAGAGAGTCCAGGTCAGTCTGTGATTTCCTGGCAGTCGCTAACAAGCTGCAGGACATTAACAGCGGCCTTGCGCCTAGACCGTCGACCTTGCCCAAGATACTCCACGCATCGAGAGGATCGCGCTTGACGGAGGATTGGGCCAGCCCTAGGCTGGCCAAGGACGCGGTCAGGAAGGAGGCACCCGTTTACGGAAGGATACGCAGGAGGAAGACATCCTTGCCCGCCAATACCGGGACACTTCGGAGCTCCCAGTCGTCTTTGAACACGCTGACCAGGTACTCGACGCAAGGGCACACGCGTGTCAGAGAAAGGGCCGTGGATGTCGAGTTCAGAACAACTGCCAGATACCTCCGGGATCCTGTTCCAGACGCGCCGTATCATTCAGCGACGTTGCCTCTCGTTGATATGAGAGGAAGCCCACAGCGGAATGCCCTTTACGCGAAAGTGTCTCGGAAAACGTCGAAGAGCCTTCAGAGATATGATGGCAAAGCTGATCCGAAAGATGGTAGTGACGGTAGGAACGAGGCTCGCATAGATTCCGGCCACAGGACTATGTCGCGCAAAAGGATCATCGACAACATGAAGGACGAGAACGTGTACGAGGAGCAGAACAGCTCCAGAACGGAGGACTCCGTGGAGGTTCACTCCGAGAGCCAGTCGTACCAAAGCAAGGAATTTGATGTTCACGAGAACAAGAACAAGAATCTGTGTGAAGTGGACAGTGATCGATTGAAGGAATCCAGTGCGTTGTCGCGCGAGAATGGCTCGAATACCATGGAATACCGATCGAACGGTAACTGGACCAGGTCCAGGGAGGCGACCAAGTACAGGTCCAAGTCTCAGAGCAGGCTGATAGAAAACTATCGTGCGAATCATCGGGAGGCTTGCGCCCCGACCAGACTGGCCACGACTCTTCCCAGTTATGTGAAAAGTTCGAGAAAGTGTTCGACCGGGAAGCCACCAGGGACCGAGTGTCATAGGAGACTGTCCAAGGAAACTGGTATCTCGTCGAAACAGAGCAAGGAGAGATCGAACTACGTGAAGAAGTCGGCGACCAGCCACGTGAAAGCTTACAACGATGCGAACATCGCCCGCTCGAACTCACCTGTAACCACATCTTCGATTTTCGGATTCTGCACCGGGAAGAGGAAAGTTCACTCGCCGAGTGCCAGTGCGAGAAAGGACGAAAGTGCAACATCCTACCCGACCTGGAACGTGAAAACGGTTAGCATGGAAAATGTTCTTTTCAGAGAACAATGCATAGATATTAATCTTTGTTTATTATTGGTGGTTCGTCTCTGGTATTTCAAAGACTGCATCGTGACGACTGTTACATTGATTTCTTAGGAATTATTTGTTTAATCGATGCATGTATGTTGCGAGAATGAAAGTGAGGGTTTCAGGCTGCTGTGATGCAAATGTCGATGACTAGCAGAATAGTTTAAAAAAAAACTGCTTTAAATGTTTCGTAAAATGATTCACGGATTGCCAAAATGTTTCAGTACCGTAACTAACAGTGTCTTGTTTTTTCAATCATTTCACAGAAGTGAAATCGGGAAAACATTCATTGATGATTATATAATCCTACCAGAGGATAATATTTAAAAACCTTATTAAACATTCAGATATTCAGGGATCGTATAATGTGTATTTGATTCGAGAAATTAAGCATATTTATAGAGATTATAAAGAGGTGTTTAAGAAGAAAAAAGTTCGAAAATCTAGGAAAACTGGATTTCTTAGCAATTCATGCATTTTTGTATTATGTTATGCATTCCTTGTCGTCGTTAACAGACCAAACATTTAAATGCAATGATTCTTGAAAGGTGCTGGCTTCAACCTTGGTCGTAGATCTAGTTTCTCTTAAACTATTTGCAGTAAACACAGAAAGGATTTGACCTGGTAATGCAACGCAAACATGAATGTTTATATTAGAATTTGATAGTTAAATAACTAAGAATAGACCAGTTCTATTTGTAGTTTTAAATGTTACAATCAGATTCTTGAACTCATTTATTTACCAGCTTTAAACTAGAAATGATAAACGAATATACGTATCCAAGTACGTATCAACAATTTGATACCTTTAGAAAATTTCTAATGCAATTATCTATAGTTTTAATTGTAACCGTAGATCAAATTGATAATTGTATCTGTACTCCATTTACTGACTTTAGAATTTTTTAACGATAAATGTGATTCAGTACTACACAATTTATAGAACAAGGCCAACAAAGGGAAAGGAATTCTTTCGGTATTTCTTTAGAGACAATGTTAAGCCATGGTACTCACACAGAAGAATTTCGCACGAATTTATCGTAACGTTTAATCCTCGTAAATCGGATGATTTTAACTTTTTCGCATCTCTTGCATGTGTACCTCAAATTTCTTTAACATCTTTAGAACATTTGGATTATTCAGTTTTAAATTATACACTTATAGATATCTGAGAAAATTTTCACGGAATTGTAGAAAGCTCCTAGTATGATACAGTATTATCCCCGTAACTGTCGCAAAAGTCTATGTATACTCTATACCATAACTGTCAACGTTTTATCTCTCCTACTGGGGGGGATCCCTCTTGGAACCAGTCAAGAGGTAAACACGCTCGACGACTGAAGCAGCGAGGTGCCGAGTATGTATCGGCGCGACTCGCACTAATGCAAGCGAAGCCAAAGTTTGCAACTTTTCTAATTTATTTTTTTTGTATGAAATTTTTACCATCGTATTCGTCACGTTTTTCAAATTAAAATGACACCAAACACGATATAATTACGATTATACAAAGAATGAAGCATCTCTACTACACAACTGTCGCTCGGCACCGACGATACGACAGTTACGGAGATACTATTGTACTTCTGAGTAAACACCGTACCTACCATTTAAGGGTTAAATGAAAAAAATTGAATTGTTTTTTCCAGGGTGAATTGGTATGGTTCGACCCAGGTGTCGGCCATGTGCTGCCAGGCGAGGTTTTGGAGTACCACAGGGCCGCCAACGTGCTCTCCGTACAGGCGGTGATCGCCGGCAAGGTATGATAATATTTGCATCTGGAATCGCTAAAAATTATGCAACGTGAATGAACATTCCCCGGGCTCGTTGACGAATGGAAAGGGGGCATACACAAGCGTATAAATTGTTTGAGATTCAAACACTCGGCCAGATAAGTTGCACAAGATCCGTGGCATGTCTTCGGGTAGCTCGTTCCTTCGGAGAACAGAAAACGCATATTCGTTGCATCGCATCGTCCCGAAGCGACGAACCCGCCTCGTTTCTTTCCAGACTGAATAGGAATCGGATATTTACCGTTCTCTCCATAGACAGGCCAACAATGAAACTACGCCGTGTGTTATTATCTCGAAGGGATAGAGGAAACTGGATAAAAGTGTGCTAGACTACGTGCTAGTCAACAATACCGGGGTCCACTTCGAGGCCAAGGAACAACCGGTTATTCTGCATTTCCTTAAGACGACGACGCTCGCTTCGGGCGGTCGCTCGACGTTCTAACTATGTTCTATTGATTTTTTGTTGAAACAATTTGGCACGGACACAATGGGAAAGAATGGTTGTTTACCGCGGCGATCTGGGTCGCGATGCGAATACCTGGAAAACGTGATACGTGAGTTACGTGATTCTTTTTTTTCGCTATTTCTCTTTGTAGGTCGTCGACCTCCGATGTAGATCATTCGATTATCTCGGTAGCACTCCGAATACCCGATTGCTGTAATATCCCGATAAATGTAGTTTCAAATACGAAATCGTTTCTCTCACTTTGTGGAGATATATATATATAGTATATATATATATATATTGCGAATGATTTCTCTTTAGTGGGTACGTAACCATTAAATCTGCAAAAACCATAAGAAATACGAAAGCAACGAAATTCATGCTTATTAACTGTCGTATAAAATAGTGAGAAAAATGTCGGTAAATTATTATTATTAAGTCTAACTTCGACGTGCACGGTTTTATTGCAGGAAATTGTCGGAACGAATCGTTACGCGAGTGATTAGTATTGTGTGTTGTAAAATGCTCTTTGGATTTTTGTTCCCTATTTCTTAACAGCCACATTATGCAGTTCTTAACTTTTATCGAATTTCAATCCTTAAGATGGCTACTGGTGCTTCTCTAGCCTTATTTTTACGTTGATAATTATTTGATGCGTGTTTAACTACTTAACAATTCATTTAAATCAATAATATATGTATTCATCGAATTGTCGCATTTTCTAGGTGCGTTTTGAAAGTTCAGTTGGGGGTTAATGGTAATAATTGCATTGTTATTAGGCATTATACTGCACCACAAGAGAAAACACTGTTTAATAGACTCCACCGACAGCTCATTTTCCATCGATGCCATCATCACTCAGGAAGTGTCGCAATTAATCTTCATATGCCACGTTGGAATCCATCGGGCAGCAACATTCAAACGATTTCAATAATTCATTGTATGTGCTAAAACTAATATATTAGGTATGTATGTGCGAAAGTTTTAGTCTTTTTCAATAGTTCATACATGATGACTTATAATGGTTATTATTAGAATGGAAAAGAATAGTACAATAATAAATATCGACTCATTTTAAAGTTCGAGACCTCTACTTTCGAAAATTAAAATTTACATACAGTGACTCCCATTAATATTTGGACGCTCTTAAAAAACGATAACTTTTTTGGTATTGGACTACACGGTTTGAACTTTTGTGAGATGTAAGAGCAATTAGTTTACTATATGATGTGAAAAGAAATTTTTTAAAAAATTGTAATTGGTCGGAATTGTAGAGAAAATACTAAAAGTTGCATTTTACAACTTTTTTATGTGGGTCTATATTGAACATTTAAAAAATATGTTTTGACAAGATCTGTGTCAATTATATGCATTGTAAAAGTTTCATCGAAATCGGTTGATGTAGGAAAAATGCAATTTTTTTGAAAAATTCTTTTCACGTTACGTAACAAAACCGATTGTTCTAACTTCTCAAAACAATCCAAGTTGTATGGTCGAATATTAAAAAAATTATCATCTTTTTAAGAGTGTCCGAATATTAGTGGGAGTCACTTTAAGTAAAATAAAATTGAGAAAAAGACTACAACTTTGTGTACTCACCTAATATTAACCTTGACAAACTTCGAGAATATATTCCAAGTAATAAAACAGCAGTATATTTCAAATATTTTAAACTTTGTAACTCGATCAGAAGAGAAATGGCTAAAATGTGAGCTCAATTGTTATCTCTGAAGAGAATTTGCCAGACCATATAATTTCTGAGATCCGCGTACGGTTCTGAATTTTTGAGAGAGCCAGTCGCAATAAGATTGTCATTTCTCCGAGCCTTCCGTGCCATTACTCGAGCTCATTGTGTCGTGTACACAATGGTTCGATAAATTCCGCGGCAATTCCAAGCGCGCTGATCAACGACTGGGTAGAGCAGTATTGTAAAACGTAACGCAGAGTTTCGTGTGGCATTGGAGCTTACTTCGTAGACCCGTTACGAACAGAAGAACGAAAAAGAAAGAGCAGAAACGTCCGTATAGTATGTACGTATGTATTGCGAACGTTCGCGTGCAGATTAACGCGTTGGAAGAGGAGGAGCAAAACACAAGATTTCCATCGTGTTGGCCAGCTAACGGGCTAGTCAAATGCGTCTGGTTCCAGATAGAAAGTCGAATACCGCGCATACTTGGCGAAATACCGCGAAATACTTCCGCTACTGCGGGTACCTTGGAAAATTACTCCAGCAGATCGATGTGTCGGTACCGACGTGAAAGTGCATATCGAAAAGGGGCAGCGTGCTGGCTACTTGCAACACCTTCCTGCACTTTCAAGCTCCAAGGACATCATATTGGCAACAACATCGTGTCCCCGTGTTTTTCGCGTTCACGTCTTTCACTTTCGTCTTTACTCTTCTTCTCATCTTAAACACATGTATGAATGATTTATCAATTATTATTATTAGGCTGGGAATCGTTATGCAAATTTGTAGGAAATTTTGTAAAATCCAGACTAAAAGATTCATTACTCCTGGCAGAGAATAGTCGATCAAAATTTTGAATATGATCGTTGAACGAATTATTTGAGCATATATTAAATATGAAAAGTAGTACTATATACAGGGTGTCCCGGGTTTTAATGCACAAACTTGGGGAGCATACCCTACAAGTGGAAATAAGAAAAAAATGTTATTTGGAGTTTGCTCAGAAACGCTTTATTATAAAGTTATAATGAATCTAATGAAAATAATGAAATCTGTTGCCTTTTTATTAAATATAGTTCAATTGAATCATCATATTTTTAATGTTGAAGATGATGATATCAAATATTTTCCACACAGAAAATATGAATAATTACAATGATAGATACTTGTTTTGTTTGGTCGAGTAATTGTTGCCAGGGGTAGTAGTAAAAATAAAATGGAAATATCACTAATCTTTGTTGATTTTTATGCTTCAAATCAAACACCATTAGATAAAAGCAACCAAAGATTAAAAAGATATTCATTCATGTACTACATATATAAATAGTTCCTATGTGATTCTTATTTGCATCCATTGATCCTTAAATACGTGCACAATATAATTTGCATAAATATTTGCAACTATGCAAATTAAGGATAATTTTGCAAGCGTACCTTGTTACCTTGGCTTCGTTTATTGATCGGCATAACAATTACAATTCTAGAGAAATATGAAGAGATGATAGTCAATATAACCGTAGATGTAATATATTCTTCACTAAATTGATATTAACTGTGCACGTATTTACATTTATTACTAATTATTTAAATCACCAAATTACTTGAAACTATATTTACAAAAATTTTAATATCTTTAATATTTAATGTGATTTACAAACATAATTGTCTACGCAAACTTGATGCAATAATCAACACAAATAAGCTAGTTTTCTATAATGAACATTTATTTTTATTGCTTGTAATGTAGTCATTTTTTTAAGTACGCAGCGGCAGAATAAGAAATGAAGTTTTAATACACTTCTCGTGTGTTATGCGGGATATCGTATACATAATTTGAGGATACATACTAACTGCGGAACGTGGTTAAAGATGCTGCGGTTAGGAGAATTAGCTTCGACCTAACCATTTCTAGCAAATTGAGTTAATGGCAACTCTAGGCTGGATATTAAACGCCAGTAATAATTAAGTACACGTTGCAATGTTCTAAAACAAAAAGAGCTTCATTAAATAACATGTTAACGACTTCTTTGAACAATTTTGTTAACGCATAGATTACTAAAAATTATTCAGTATTTGAGACGGTCTGTTACTATTACCATTTTAATTTTTTGAAATACCAAATAATAACATTTTCATTCAGTCTATTGTTATTAATTATTTAGAGTGAAAAGCGACCATTCTCGATAAAATGTGACAAATAACATTATATAGCTGATTCGCGCGTTCGTATAAAGTTAATATAATTTTCAATTATGTGCTATAAGTTTATTACTAACTCACGCCCGCTTTTATTTGCACGACAATTTTAGATGGTTGACTTTAGCACCGATTATTTCTCTCTGTAGTGGTATGTTCGATTTCTCGATGCATTGTTGTGCGTTGGTAGCGGAGTATAGTTCAACGGTGACCCATTATAGTTGGTCGTCGTACACAGGCGTCGAATTGGAAAATTTACATTGCGATAATTATATTACAAACTTACACAGTGGAACCAAAAAGTACTTGAACACTACATTTCCATTTTCGAGAAATTGTCACTAATGAAACAATAATAATTTCGTTCAAAAAAATCATACAACAATATATCTCGACTCATTTTGAAGCTTGAAGCCTCTACTTTTGCCATCTATCGTTCATTTGTGTCTATTTATTGTACTATTTTTTTTAACGAAATTAACATAGACAATTTTTCGAGAATTGGATATTTAGTGTTTGGATACTTTTTGGATCCACTGTATACCGCTTCTGCCTAAAATTTGAAACCACAAATATTTGCACACACTGCAGCATGCATCTTGCGCCATGGTCGCGATTTCGATTACAACTGTTTTTCCGACGAAATTCTTTCGGCTTGCCGTTACTAAAAGTATTCCACGAATTCCTGTGAAACTTAAAGAAGCGTAAAATAAAACCAGCATTATATGGAGCGAGTTTTAGAAAACTGGAAAGCGCAGATTCGATATTTTATTCGAACAAAATGTTTAGCTGCGGAATGCAGAAACAAGTTGCTCCATTATCATTAACTCTCGGCACTAAAATCAGCAGTATTTTTATAAGATAGCAGTTCCGTCGCAGTACCGTGAGCACGGCGTTAACGTAATTCCCAAACAGTTTAGCTCGATTCGGTTCCGTGCTAATTGCTAGAAAAACGGATTATAACGTATTTACAAGATATCGTGGCCAAGGAACGGCGAACAGAAATTCGTAATTTATTCAGAGCGGCCTCGCGCGACTTTTAGCTGCCGTCCTAGTGAAAGGAAGCTCTTAATTAATTTCTATCAT
Organism: Lasioglossum lativentre; assembly: GCA_916610255.1. Lineage (NCBI taxonomy): Eukaryota > Metazoa > Arthropoda > Insecta > Hymenoptera > Halictidae > Lasioglossum > Lasioglossum lativentre. Next base: position 31,943,238 of record OU744355.1, on the reverse strand, counting down.
ACCGCGACCGGCTCGGGCATCCATTAAAAACCTCTAACGGAATCAGTTTCTGTTTACCACGCGGGAACGAGCGGCCCGCGAGGTTGATATCCCTTCGACGGATCGCATTCCCGGCGATCGCAACGCAACGAAACGACGCAACGACGCCGACGCCGACGCCAATGGAATCGCAACTGCGAACTCAGGCAGTCCGGTGTATCCGGTTAAGTCTCACGTGAGTGGCTTTCGTGTCTTATGTGAATTCGCGCGGATCTTCCTTTTTTAACAAGCATTCTCTCTCTCTGCGCGTGCGCGCACGCGCCGGAGATCGAATTGCAATCTTCGTGGAAATGAAGCAAAAACCAGTCGGAAAAAAGACACTGTTAGAAAAGTTCCGGTAGGATGATCCGAACGGGATCGTTTTGAGAGAATGCGGGAGACTTTGCGGGAGACTTTGCGGAAGACGATCGTTGCCCCAAGAGGACCGAAATCGGTGTAACGGGCCGTAAAAGTGTTTCACAGTTTGGTTCAGTCTTTGGATTCTTGCGAACGTGACCAGTGAGCCGTGAAACATGAACCGTTCAAATGACATATGTGCATGTGAGAATGGCACTTCTTACTTAAGTAGATAAATATGGGCAGAGGTTAAAATATTAATCCTGAAAGAAAAGCCTATAGAACAATATTAAAGTTTGTTAACTCCCTACCCGAGAAATCTTTGAAAATAAATTGGCAATTTACAGACGCGTTAAATTACGAGTGGCTGAAGTAATCCTCTAACTTCTGCCCCTAGAGGGGAGCTATAAATTAATTAAACAAACTGTGGAAGCTTAGCAGCGTCGTATTCTAATCCTCAAATATTTCTAGAGAGTCTAACGTACCTATAACCATACAGAAAACTGTAAGGTCGCATTCAAGGGAGCCAATAGATCGCGATAACCTCCCTGCCTAATAACCCCAAGTGGCCAAGCACAAAAATTATGAATGAATAATAATCCTCGTGACTCATGGCGAGCCCAGAAGACTATCATTACGCTGTGCCGACAGTTCGTTTGGGATCATCGTCGCAGTCCAGCGTGTCCTTCAGCACCGACACCTTCCATTCATCAGCGCAGTCCGGCTCAAACGGTACCAGTTACCATTCAGACACGTTCCATCAAGATCAGGTGAAAGAGTCCGGCTTAGGCGGTTCTTCCGAGGCTAGCCAGCGTCAGAAAACTCTGCCGAGTTACGATGTTCCTGTTCAAAAGTCAAGGTTACACTCGGAGGAAAGTGTCTTCGGCTACAAGGACGAAGAGGTGTGCTTGCGCGCGCCGCAGCAAGACTTCGTCGAATCCCATTACAAAACGACGAAATCGGTACTGAAGAATTTCAGAGGGACCTTCGACGGTCTGAACTTCGTCCACGAAGTCGAAGACGATTTTTCGAAAGAATTCCTCGATAACTCGACTCGATCGCCGACAACCTCGACGACGTCGTCGCGAGAGTTTTTCCGTGTGTACCCGATAGGCGGCGATGACGAGAGCGACTCTAGCAGCTACTCGAGGAGGCAAGGGACCTTCAGGAGAACGGTGTCCGTAGAAGCGACCCTGAGGCCGAAGTTGAAGAGGTCGCCGGAACCATTGACGTACCTCTGCCTGCGCGTGATCGACGAAAATGTAATGCGGTGCGCGGACGACGATTCCTGACTCTGCAACTTTTTATGATACATCGTTATTTGAACATGTAGCTTCTTGCACAGGTCCTCCATCGTTAAGTGGATTTTTATTAAAAACTGGGGAACTTAGTCAAAGATGGATAAGTCGGAATCTGGATATTAACAAGAATTGAGCGACTTCCTCATTCGTTTATGCTACATCTTTGAGCTATTTTGGATCCTCGTGTCGTTGCTTAGGTGCTCTGTCATAATTTCGTTATCGTTGGAGTTATATTAACACGTTCACGAATCATGTTCGTATCATTGCACCGGTTTTTTTTCTTGAGATAGATGATTGAGGATCATCGAAGATGATAGTTAATTTAGAACGTTTTTCTAGGCAAACATGACGCGTCTGTTGATGGATATCAGACATAATTAGGACATGTCTGTATCCGTAGCTAAAAATTACGGGTCTATTGATGGATATCAGAAATAATTAACACATATCCGACAATATGACTAACATTAGTCATTTCACCGACAATCGTCAACGACCAAATGACTGACATTAGTCAGATTAGCTATTTGTGTCTTGTACAGTGAATGTATAACTTTAGCTTCTTTAAATTATCTAAAATAATCCATGAACATCGACGAAAAATGAAATTATAATTGAGTAGAAAATACTGTACATATAAGAAAGATGAACAAAGAAGAAGTTTCGGTCGGATATGTGTTAATATCAAAATTCGTGTATAAAATTATGTAATAATTAATTATAATTTCGTATTTCAGCCGCAAATTTTCACTCTTACCAATTTGAGTGGAGTGAAACCGAGACAGGATCTTGGTCACAATGGAGTCGAAGATATGATTCAGTTGACGTGAGTATAGTGTTACGTGTTCCAAGTTATTTATAATATCGTATTGATCGTATGATTGAAAATATAATTAATATTACAGCGATCTCAATGAAGCTTCTTTACTATGGAACTTGAAAATTCGATACGACAAGGAGTTAATATACGTATGTTTGCTTATTTCCATTTATATTAATAAAAATTGACTGATAATAATTCAATGAATTTTTCAACGGCAGACGTACACGGGGAGCATCTTAGTGGCAGTAAATCCTTATAAAATGTTTGACATTTATGGTCTGGACCAAGTGAAACTTTATGAAGGACGCATACTCGGAACGCTACCACCGTAAGTTTCACTTCATTTTATAATTCGATATAAACAACTTGCTTTTGTATATGTATTACAAGTGATAGTAAAGCCTTTCTAAATTTTTAAAACTGTAAAAACGATCTTCTTTTTAGATATATTTAACAGTTTGAGTGCCACGTCGGTCATATATGTATGATCCACACAATTTTTTATAGTATCATTATTCAATAACAAATATTATAATTCAACTGCGGATTTTTATGCAAAATAAAAATTGTCTGCATTAATTGCAAGCTACAGAAGCCACGTGAACGTTCATTTCTTTTTTTAATGATTGTAATATGCCGGGAACAATGAAATAGTATTTTTAGATTTATCAAAGTTTTACTGTTTTGCATATGATCTACTCAGTTTTGGTATAAAGCATGAGCAGTCTAAATATAATAGTATTTTGTGAATGGCAACCCCGATATGATCGTTTGAATCAGTGAACAGAAGTTCTACAATCATTAATACGTTGTACTGATATGCCTGCGATACTCTCGTGATATATTCCACGCAGAACAGTTTCAATTAACTAATGAGCACGTTACGATGTAATTGTAGTCACCTGTTCGCCGTGGGATCGTCGGCGTATAGTCAAGTAACAGCTGCGAATAACGCTAGCGCGAACCAGGTGGTCGTTATTTCCGGTGAATCTGGCTCGGGAAAAACGGAATCCACGAAACTCGTGATGCAGTATCTAGCTGCTGTTAATCGGGCACCGAACAATCTGGTCACTGAGCAGATACTCGAAGCGACGCCATTACTGGAGAGCTTCGGAAACGCGAAGACCCCGAGGAACGACAACAGCAGTCGATTCGGAAAATACTTGGAAGTTTATTTTAGGGAGTGAGTCTGCATTGCTTATGCAAATCATGCGCTACTTAATCCTTTTAACAGAAGTTCAATTTTCGTCAAAGGTGCAGATAAAACATTTTTTAAAACTTTACTATTTTCATTGCGATTCCAATCGAATCTAACTTTTCCAAATATTGTTGTATATATCAGCTAGTAAACTAATGCTTCTAACATTTCAAAAAAGTTATTCCGTTTTAAAGTGTGTACGAAGACTTTGTTGACTGACTGTAGTTTTTCACGAGTGTTGAACTTAACGTAGTTTTGCCTATTGAAGACACAAAGGACAATAAATAATTTTTCTGAAACATAATTCTCTACAATAGAAATAATACTTTCAATATTTCGTAACTGTTGGATTTGCGAAAAGCTATCCTCAGTCGCTCCAGTGTAAATAGAGAAAGTGGTAGCGCACAAGTATCTATTTTAAATCGATTAGCGTTAAGAAGCACGCTTTAATGATGTTGATTAACATCGGAATTGTTCCCACTGTCACTGAAACCTGTGCCGAAGCTAATCAATCTTCATCAACATTCCCAGTGGAGTAATCGTAGGTGGGAGGATAACGCAGTACCTGCTAGAAAAAAGCAGAATAGTCACGCAAGCCTCGGAAGAAAGGAACTACCACGTCTTCTACGAGCTTCTGGCTGGCTTGGACCAGCAACTCAGGGATAAATACGGGTTGTTGACGCCGGATAAGTACTTCTACCTAAACCAGGTTACTTAAAGTCTCGATATACCCTTCATACCCCATTCGGAAAGCTCAGAGATAATTAAAACGTCAATTTTCAGGGTGGAAATTGCGAAATCGATGGGAAGAGCGATGTCCAGGACTTCAAAGCCCTTTTGTCTGCCATGCAAGTACTGGGATTCACGTCCGAGGAGCAGGATACGATCTTCAAGATCCTCGCTAGCGTGTTACACCTTGGTAATGTGTATTTTCATCGGAAGCAGATGAGACATGGCCAGGAGGGTGTGGAAGTCGGCTCGGACGCTGAGATTCGCTGGGCAGCTCATCTTCTTCAAGTGAACTCCGACGGGATCATCAGGGCGCTGACGACTAAAACTACAGTGCGTGAAAGTGACACAAAAACGATATCGATCCAATAATATCTCGGTCGACCGATGGAATAATCGAGCCCATTTTGCAGGAGGCGAGAAACGAGAGAGTTTTCACGGCGTTGAATATCGATCAAGCTCTGGATGCCAGGGATGCCTTCGCCAAGGCCTTGTACAGCTCATTGTTCTCCTGGCTGGTCGCCCGTGTCAATCACATTGTCTACAAGGGCACCAAACAGACCGCCGCCATCTCGATCCTCGATATATTCGGGTTCGAGAATTTCGCGGAGAACAGCCTCGAGCAGCTGTGCATCAATTACGCGAACGAGAATCTGCAATTTTATTTCAACAAGCACATATTCAAGCTGGAGCAGCAGGAGTACGCGAAGGAGAAAATTGACTGGACTACCATCAATTACACTGTGAGTAAGAAACGGGAAATTCCATTCGGCGAATATCATTTGACGAAATCGACGAACTAAGTGAAATGCACCAAACAAAAAGTTTAATTACGGTAAATATATTCTATTTTCGATGCAGGCTATGCGAGGTATGCAGACCATTAGCGTTTGCGTTTGCCTCTTTCGTTCACTTGTACCAATCATTTATTTTTAGCGGGAATTCTTGACATAATGATGCTGCTGAAGTTATTATTATTAGTTATAATGATATTGCTCAATTTATTAGAGGACTTCACATGAAACACTATTTCTGTTTAATTAAAATTGAATTACTTGTCTCTGCAGGACAATTTGCCAGTTATTCACCTAATCGCGAAGAAACCAGTCGGCATTCTGCATCTGCTGGACGACGAGAGCAATTTTCCCAAAGCGACAGACCTCTCGTTCCTCGAGAAGTGTCATTACAATCACGCTCTGAGTGAATTGTACTCGAGGCCGCGAATGAATTCAGCCGAGTTCGCTATTAAACACTATGCCGGCCAAGTTTGGTACAACGTCGAAGGTTTCTTGGATAAGAATAGAGACACGCTCAGGCCCGATGTGGTGGAGTTATTAATAAGCAGTAAAATATCTGTAAGCGTTTTTCCATTCGAGGGATCTGTTTTGTTAACGCTGTTGATCGCCTAACTTGATCGTTAATTGTCTCGCAGATGGTCAGCAAAATGTTCCAGCATGTAAGGACGACGCACGAGGCTAACAAGACGATGAATAAACCAAATGGTAGATTTGTTACCATGAAACCTAGAACGCCGACAGTGTCAGCCCGTTTTCATGACAGTCTGCAACAGCTGCTGGACTCTATGTCGCAGTAAGTATTCTTCAGAGCGAACTTATTCTTTAACAATTCATTGATCAACTAGGCGTCGCTGGAAACATGAAAAATTCCAGGAAGCAGTCCATAGTTCGAACTTTCTAACATTTCGCGCTGAAATGTAAGCGAAAAGAAACATTAAAGTTACCTCCTTGTCTGACGAATCAAATCTCTGCGCACACACTGTGAAATTTAATCAAATGTATCTTGATGGTTCTTGGACTTTCACAGCTTGCATGCCATAATCAAACTGCTGTCTTATAGATTTATCCGGAAGCAAAGTGCAAGTTGATGTATACATCAAAATTCATTTTTTGGTTAAATAACTACACGGATACAGTTGCAAGCAATCAATTAGCAAAGCGGTCGAGATTATTTCCGTTTGACTTAAAAACAAAATGAACGTGTGTTATCGTCCCATTTGGTTAATTGCAATCTCATCAGTAAACCACCATAATTTATCAGAAAATTATACTTTCTTAGATAGACATAACGAATGTTTTTCTTCCTTCATTATTATTTACTTTCACTAAATTAAAACCAGGCTATATCGAGATGAGTATTGTATTTTTATTGTATTTCAATTGGGAGATAGAAGTAACGTTAGCAGAATTAAGTGCTGTTTATAAATGTTTATTGCACTTTATAGGTGCAATCCATGGTTCGTACGGTGCATCAAGCCGAACACAGAGAAGGCGCCGATGAAGTTTGATATGCCTTGTGTGCTCGAGCAGTTGCGTTACACTGGAATGCTCGAAACGATTCGTATACGGAAAACGGGTTACCCAGTTCGACTGCTTTTTGGACACTTCGTTGATCGGTATAGATATTTGGTGTCCACGCATTTACCTAGAGGAGCGCCGAACAAGGAACTTTGTCGCATCATCTTGGACAAAGCTGCGTCGAAGGAGGCACAATCTCAGTATCAACTGGGTCTGACCAGAGTATTTTTGAGGGAGTCTCTGGAAAGGACTTTGGAGTACAATCGGGCCCTCATTTTGGAGAGAGCTGCCATTACTGTTCAGAGGTAATCACCGTCGTCTAAAATTTTTAAACTATTTTTTGTACGATTTGATCGTGTGCCAAATTCGTTTCTTGACTCGTAACTAGACTGCGGACATTATGCATGTTTGTCAGAAACGAGTATATGAAACTTAAAATATTAGAAGCAATAAAGGGCACTAAGAATGTGGATGTGTTACTTTCAATTTATTAAAATTATGAGTGAAAGAAAGAACTTTAAGAAGAGTGTATACAAAACTTAAAATTAGTGGGAAGACACAATTAGGGGAAGCGGAGGCGTTTAAAGGAGGCCTCTGCCTTTCTGTTGATGTAACTTTCATTCAGCTACACTAGCCAATCATAAATCATTGCAGCAAAGTTTCTCCCAGCATCGAGAAGTTATTGATGAGTCGAACAACGATAGAATTAGTTATTGCTTGTGCATACGTGCTGAATAATTCGAGCAGCTTGCTACAACTATTATAGTTTCAGTACAGAATTTCTGTATGGAAAGACGGCTATAAACATTGTATCGTTTCGGTAATTTGTATATATTTTTACTGAAAAATTGCAGATATACCAGAGGATTCCTCGCGAGAAGAAGGTTCCTCAACATTTCAAGAAGTACAGTGCTGATTCAAGCTGTTTACCGTGGCTATCGCGAGAGAAAGAAGTTCAGGGCACTGAAGAAAGGGGCGCTCATGGCACAGAAGATTTACAGAGGGAAGAAGCAACGCGAGAAGTTTAAAGTTCTCAAGGATGAGATGACGAAGAGGGCGGAAATTGAGAGAGCAAGCAAGGAACGAGCTAAAGCGAAACAGCAAAGGGAGGAACAGGAGAGAACGTCGAGAGCCGTCGCTGGCGTCAATCATTTGGAAATTCCTGCCGAGCTCGCCTTCATTTATAGCAAACTCGACGGTATGTTATTTACATTTTTCTTTAATTTATACATTATACACCTATTAATCTTTGCGGTACTAACTTAATTACGGTCTTCGATGATTTAAAATTTAAGTTTTCTCCCCTGAAATACTTCAAAATGCTACCTTGTGGGTGGCAAATTAAAATAAATTGCCTGCCTCAATTATTAACTACTTAGTAATTAACTAACATTAGTAAGTATTATCTAGTATTAATATAATCTTTGTGCAGTGTTCAGGAAATTATCACATTTAAATTATCTATTTACATAAGGAACTCATCCGTGTCTCGATTTATACAAATTAATTCGTAGCTCTCCTTACATAAATTTGTTGTTTATTTACAAACAATCGAGATAGAGAGTAGGCCAAAACAAACTAATTTACCGAAAGAAGGCGTCAATTTTCTATTTTAATGTTAATCCTCATTTGCTTTTTTACTTTGTATGATTGAAAGCAAAGATTTAATTTCTTTCAATTTACCATTCAACTCTATGAAAATTCACCGAAGTTGTGGATGATTTAAGACTGAAAAGCGATGTTCTTTCTCTTCAGATTGGCAGCCAACCCACACGGAGAGGAATCTGCTGAAAGTCGTGGGCCAAGTAATCCCGGTGCACCACACTTACAGCCTCCCACCAGACATTGATCAACATCAATTCTCGAAATTCACCAACATATACTTCAAGAGCCACATATTCGGCATGAAACGGGAACCGATAAAGACACCGTTCCTGACGAAAGCCCGGGACCAAGACTACACGGATTCGTTAATGATCTTCAAGATGATCCTCCGGTTCATGAACGAGAATAATCTGAGCGGCAAGAGGGAGCAAGCGCTTGGCGATTACATAGTGAACAAAGGAATCGTCAATGAGAAGCTACGCGATGAGATCTTGTGCCAGCTTGCCAATCAAACGTGGAAAAATGAGAACGACGCGAACAAAGAGAGAGGCTGGCTGTTACTATCGAATTGTCTGTCGGCGTTTCAGCCGAGTCCTACGTTGTTCAAGTACTTTCTCAAGTATGTGTCCGATCATGCGTACGACGGGTACAAAGCCTACTGTCAGAGGAAGCTTCTGCAAGGCGAGAGAACGATATTTAGGATAATGAGCAATAATCAACAAATCGTGCACCACGTACCGAGGAATTATCCGCCTTGCGTGCTGGAATGGAGAGCGAACAGGAATCGCGTCAACATGGCGCTCAGCGTGGGATTCTATGATGGTAGCTATACTACATATTACACATATGTATTTTAAACCCTGATCAAAAAATTTTGATTCATATCACCGTGAGAACAAATCTCTCACAATAATTAAATAGGATTTATTTTTTCAAATTTATTGGATCAAGAAAATACAAATTAAGCTACAAAAGATTTAGTTCTATTTTACGCAGATAATTAATAAATCTATACTTAAAATAGAGATTAATGAATTAAAATTTTATATTATATTTGCTGAATCAGAAAGACAAATTACGCGATAGAAAACTCTAATTTAGTTTCAATCCATATGTTATTAAATTTACTGGATCAGAAAGATGAAAATTGTGTGATAAAAATTCAGATGATTGTTATCATGAAAATGAACAATATAAAACAAGATTGATAAAACGGAATTGCATGTTACTGATGGTTATAGAAGTACAAATTTAATTATGTATATAAAAAGTTACTTTATGAATCATAATATACTAATAGAGATTAAAAAGACAATTCAAGACATAAAGTACGTTTACTGTCAGGCGAATCAGTTACCTGCGCCGTGGACTCGTGGACGACCTGCGAGGAACTCGCAAATCTTGCGGTGCACAATCATGGCGTCGACAATTCCGGCTGGACGATCACTCTATGGAACCAGTTGGATGGTCCGGACGCCATTGTTACGGAGACCAACGGATTCGACTATGTTCTCGATTTGATTTCTGAAATGGAGCTGGCGCCAGCTTTCCCAGCAGCTAAGCATATGTTCCTGGAACAGCGAAAGAACAGTTTCCCACCTATTAAGAAGCGAGAGGTAAGTCGTTTAATTGAGTTTTGAATCGACTCGTAATATTTAATGAAATTTGATTTTCAGCACACGCAGATAATTCGGGAATTGGAGCAAGAGATAGAGCCGCCTGTGCTGAAGACTTTCCAACCTCTTGAGAGGAAACCTGTGCCAAAAGTTGTCGATAAGCCTGTCGAACCGGAAATTCAATCGCCTAGGAGACCTGCTGTTCCGCCCCCGCAACCGCCAGTGGCAAAACCATCGGTAAATCAAAATTATTATAATTTATCGTTTCGTACGAATGAAAACGCCACTAATGTAATATTTAGTAAGTTAAAAACATTTCTTTGTTTTTGTTTACGTTACATTCAGTGGACTATTGGGACTATGAAGACTGTTATCGAAATAAATGCTGGTAGTGAAGTCTTATAATTATTTCATAACTGAGACTCGTTCACTTAGAAAATGATTAACGACGAAGTAATTCTATGAACTTAATCCTAATAATGTAAAAATAATCTAATAATGTAAGAGTGTGAGTTTGAAAGAGTTTATTACAATCGTGAGTAACCATGTTCCTGCATAAGATTTCATTTTCGAGTCACTGTAGTTGAGCAAGAGGCAACGTAACAGTTTCCTGAAAAATGCACAAGTAAAACGAGATGAGAAACGGTGGTTTATTAGGTGACCTAGGAAAAACGTTCACTAGCCTAGATTTATTAATGAAATATTTAATTTTCGTCTAATTGTGCTCCTTCCAGGTGAGGAAACAGTCTCACGAGGCGATATTAGAAACTACAACGGCGACAGGATTGTCTCGAAAATCGGCCCTCAACGATAGATATTTCGAGAGGGAGAAGCAACGCAGTCGCAGCCTGGACAATCTTCTCCAACCAGAAGTGGTGTTGCCCCCTGTGAAACTGGCGAATCTTGGACTATCCTCGTCGAAATTGAACGAACGTTACCACAGCCTCGAGAGAATCGGAGAAACGTCTGCGGTCAGCAACGTTGAGTACATGACGAGGTCTGAAATTACGCAGGAGAGGAAGTACAGCAGGATAACGAGGTCGACGGAGCCAAATATCGAGGAAGAGGATCTGACGATCGATTTCGAGTACCCTGATATTCAGTCGGTTAGCCAGACTGGAAGATCCGAGGACGATAAGAATAGTTACATTAGGTCGCAGACTAGATTCATCAAATCTCAATACCCTGGTGAGCATAAACTTCTTATTACTACACAAATTATACAAATAATAAAAGAGAAAGTCCAATAGGATTTAACATAGTTTTTGAACACTTTATCTCAAACATTATTTTTTTAAGAAATATAATGTTACTGAACTTTTCTGAAATTTGTCTACAACGAAAATCAAAATTTACATAAACATGCTCAATTCTTATAAAACAACGTATATACCAGTCAGATTTTCTGCACGGTACGGTTAGTGTTAAGACATTCACTACTTTCCTTCTTCGTTGCTATAATTAAGGAAGACTTTCGCTTCTTTCGATTTTGATTAAAATGCTCATTCTCAGCCAACCAATCATCTTCAGAACATTCAGCTATTCTCCCATCCACCATCGTATGTTAATATATTTCATTTTGTTTTCTGCGGGTTATGCGCAAAACTACTTCAGTTCCTAAGAATTAATGCCATCCAGTTTAAATCACATACAATAAACCAGAGAAAATCCCGTATTCATCAGAGACTTTCCCATTCATTAGTAGTAGGTCGAGCAGCGCATACATGAATGATGAAATTCTCCCATAGTGCGAGCGCGTTATTCGAACAGATGATATCACTCGTTGCATTTTCTACGCGTCGCCCATAAAAACAGTTTAGTTTTTTATAACATTAATTTCTACGATCCTAATAGTACGTTGGGTTGAGCTTGAATCATTCATCGCGTTCGAATCGGATTATTCCAGGAAAAAAGTAAATACTGTTTCTCTGAATCCGAAGGTAAACGAGCGCTGCCGGGCAGCCAATCAAGTCGAGCCTACATTGAGAAAAGCGAGTACGGTGTGAAATCGTCCGCCATGTCTGACACGAGCGAAGCTCCTTCCCTGGCGTCGCACGTGAGACGCGTCAGGGTGCCTAGTCAGGCTTCGGATGTGGATCAGTTCTTGGACGAGTTGTTCATGCCGGTTCTGGACGGAAACCTCGACGAGTTATCGGACGCCAGAAGTTTGGCAGCTAGCATCAAAGGTACGGACGAGGACAGGAGTCGAGGGAGCGGTATCCTACTCGACACTCTAAAAGCAAACGTCAGTGACGAGGCTCGGATCGACGGTACAAGCGTCGGAAATATCGAAGACTTCATGAAACTGATGTTGAGCGGCTGCGAGGATGAAACGATCACGGCGGAAGAGTTGTCCAGGAAGATCAAAGGTGGAGGTAACATGGACATACCGAATCAGAACGCGACCTTCAACTTCGGCGCCATCACGCCGGGGATGATGTCCCCGCCCATGATGATGCCAATGTTCAGCGCGTCCCAGCAAGTGCCTCCTCCGCCAAGTTCAAGCATGAACATGGGCGCCAGCTTCATGCCGATACCCATTTACAGCATGCAGGGCCTCAGCGTGCCGCAGTATCCGAGTTCACCGCCGAGTCAGAACAACGACATGATGGCTTACCAGCAGAACCTCCAAAGAGCATTCCTGCAGAGCGCTATGGCGCAGAACATTCAGATCCAGCAGCAGCTCTTGGCGCAGAACCAAGCCCTGCAGCAGCTGCTCGTACAGAGTCCGAACTCTGGACAGCAACCGGTGAGAAGCTCATTGAAAATCTTTACTGTGAATAATTACACACGTTGGGGTGTCGTTGACGCCTCTCTCGCTGTTTTCTGGGACTACGTAAGTGGAGGTAAATCCTGCTAATTCTGAAGTGATTGTTACTCGAGATAGCTTGCTCGGTTGAAGTTGACCTATGTAAACCCTTCTATCGAGTTATTAATTTGAAAGATGAACGACACGCTGTTAACCGAAGATTTGCATAGTTGGAGTGGAGAAAATCTTGTTGAATAATTTTCTCAAGGATATGTTATAAACTTTCTAGGAATCCTTGAGTCTCTCGAGGCGCGAATCGCGGAATGATCCATCAGTCAAAGAATTTTCTCATTAAAGTTGATTATCCTCTTACGTCGTCCCAGAAAACGAGCACACCACTCGGACATACAGTACATCGGGCACACAGAAATACCAAAAGAAGAACACACACACACACACACACACACACGCACCGTGTAAAAAGAACGACGGACACACTTCGACTCTCGATTGAAATTCTTTTTCCCCGACGCTGCAGCTAGTCGGCTCGCCGCAGCACAGTATAACACTTAACGACGTGTCGTAACGACCGTAAACAGAGAGAATTGCATGTTAAATGTCATCACAGTGAATGGATAGCCGCGGTCCGGCGTGTCACTTTCACGATCACATGTAACTAGTACTAACACGATATCACTATTGCACAACGACACTGCACGAGAGCGCAGCTTCGCCGAGATCGCGATCGCTCCTGATCGAGAGACCGTGTCCCTCCGGGCGATCCTGGCGGGCTTTTGAGCCGCATCGCGGCATGGGTGTGTGTTTCCAGGGCACGGCGGTGTCCGCAGGCCCCTCCAGTATGAATCTTGTCCCCCCAGCCCCTCAAAACGGTGCCCAAATGGGGCCCAATGATTCTATTGGACGCTACTCCAAGGTATCTACTGATTTCATCTAACAAGCGCTGCCCCTGGTAAAAAGTATTCGATCGAATTATTCACTCGTCAGAATTGGAAAATAATTTTATCAGTAGTACGTTCGATGATAATGAACATTCATAAATAACATATTTGTCTCTTTACAAAGTACAGAATAAGTCAGCTTTTAATACAATATTATTTGTTAGTAGCATAGTAAGTGGCCTAATAGTTTGTTGCGACATGTGGAAGTGATAATGACCAATTTTCAATATAATTGTAATGCGAAGGATTTCTTACAAAAATATTTCACACTCATTTCTTTTATCTCTGATTATTTCGACATACGTTGCGAAAACTAGCAAGACACCTTACCCAACCAATACATCAGTTTTCGTTTATTGCTTTATAGTAACTTTTAAAATCTGCAACGTATTTCTCAGAATGTTGAAATATTTAACATTGCATAATATACTCGCAGAGCTAAGAAAACACAAGTAGAACTTTTAAAAAACGTAAAATTGTAAATAGCAATTTTCATCTCTTATAATTTCATCATTATAGGGTGTTACTCACCCTAAACTGTTCAATGACAATAAAAAATGCAGTTCCATATTTCGTTGATATATTCTTGAAATATTGTGGACATTAGTTCATTAATGTGGACGTTGGTTCATCACCATTTTGATCGAGCACTTTCTATCAGGGGTAGTAGAACGGCGAATAACTTCCGTGTATGTACTTGACGATTTCAAATAATAATGATCGATATTCGGTAATCGTGTACAAATATTGTATCATAGTTTGAGGATATTAACCGGTTATGGGAAGGTTTTCCGTGAAACGAGTTTGAAAGTTGACCTGTACAGTGGTGTGAGGGAATGTGGGTTCCGGGGAACTTGGTACACATTGTAACGATAGATAGCCGTAGCGAAAGACATTGATTATGTTTTATGATTCTTCGAGTGGTGATTGACACAGTTCGCGAGGATCGGTCTGTAATTATTTATTATCCACGGCGAGGAATCGTGTCACGGTTGCTTGAAGAAGGATGTAGAGTCAGAGCACCGAGATGAGGTCTGTAATTATGTTTTTACGTTAGCATTAAATTAGTCTTGTTCGAAATTTCAGCCGAACTTGCATGAACATTTACTCGAACATTATTCAGAATCGCATTAAACCGCCAGTGTAATTAGTAAATTTTCCTCGAGAAATCGATCAATATGGTAGCCACTTTCCCATATTGCTGGCCAAAGGAACCCCATCCGCCTACAATCTTTTTGCAGCACTGTACATATCAACGCACAAGCAACTCGGAGCATGTTTACGATTCGCTACGTTGTAAAATACTTTGCAAATCGCCTCGAACATAACTGGTCATTGGTAACATTGTACCATTCCGAACGACAGCGAGGCTACAGTCTTTAACAGTAAGTTTGCCACTGCCAGGTATCGTTTAGGGAGCCAGAAGATGGGGAACTGTGGTCGACGGAGAAGCAAGGCACGCCTGCTCCATCGTCGACGAACAGCCAGCGTCAGGAAGTGACGATCAAGGCTCAGATCCATCGATCTCAGAGTCCGCCGAGGAAGAACTCCGAAATAGTAAGGAAAACCAGCGTCGAGTATGCTGTAAGGAAAGTGAGCGTGGACAGAAAAGTGGCCGAAAAGAAGATCTCGGGTCCAACTGACCCGAAGAGGTCCAGTTCGAACAAGAACAACGTGCAAAGTAACTTTACGAACGTGCTGAGTGAACTGAAGAGCCGTAAGAGCAGCGTGGACAGCAACTTGTCCAATTCTAGCAACAATAAGGGCGTGCCACCCCCTCCGCCTATGCCACCACCTCTGGAGTCCCACGACCCGTCAGAATCGCGACCTTTCCTTGATCCTTATGGGAGAGCCAAGACTGTTCGAATTGGGAAATGGAGGTAAGCAAATATAAATTCAATCACTTATAATATTTAGAATAGTCAGTGTATCACATAAGATTCTGTCACTAGTTCTACGTTTATTATGTACTGTGATGAGATGACAAAAAGGTCCCCGGAGCAAGACTTGTGCCTCACTCTACCTTCCCCTTCTACGAAGCTATTCCTCACGCTTCCGCGGCGGTCCGGTCACGTGACGCGTTTCCCCTCATCTGGTGACACTGCTGCCAGAGATCATTTTGTCATCTCACCACAATAGAAGCCTGCCGTTAAAAAGTATTGATCTCTTTTATTGACTTCAGGTGGCCACCGCCGAGCGACTCGAACGAGAATCAGAGTCAGGACAGTTTCATAGAGTTTAAGATGCGCCAGCATCAACAGCAACGCAAGATCACGCCGCAGTTCGGAGAATACAACCAAGGTGACGGAGAACCGAGCACAGAGGGTGCAGTCGAATGGGAAGAGTTTGAAATAGAAAATATCGTCGGGAACGAGGAGAGAACGGTGGTGACTCACACGCCAGTTCCCGCGGCCAAACACGAGAACGGATACAAAGAGGAGGGGGAGAAGAAAAAGAAGAAATCCAAGTACGATATCGCGCACAATCGTACGAAGCCCCATTCACTTGCTCGTTCAAGTGAATCAAATTTCCTCATTTCCACGTTTAATTGATAGCCATTCGAACGATGTTTTCAGATCCGCGCTAGAGGTGGGCGCTCAGAGGCCTTCCCCGGGCAGCATTGGAAAACTGAAGCTTAGTTCCGAGATGAGACAGACACTGGAAAAGGTGACGGCCAATCACAGCGTCAGATCGACGAAAACGACCGAGAAACCCGCTCTGCCGCGAGAAGACGAAAAGGTCAAGCGTCTCGAAGACAACAGGAAGCTTCTTCTTGAACAGCAACTGGGTAACATTGTCTAAGAATTTTAACAATGTCCTTTAAAGGGGTACCGCAGTATTGGAACCTCGAACAATTGATTTTGCAAGTGGTTTCATTCCCTGTGAGCAATTTAAAGAAAGCTTCAAAGAGAACTAATGAGTGGAACGCGAGTGTTCGGATAATGTAACAGTCGTCTAGCTACTGTGCTAGATCAAACAATGCGTCATGTTGCTTATGAATCATTTCGGATTGAACTGTTTATAGGTGAGACAGGTATTCGGATAATGGAGGATTGAAACACCATCGGTACGGATACTAGGAGTAGTACTTTATCGTGAATTAAACAAGTAAATATAATGCAAATTATATCGTGTCCGGTGTCATTTTAATCAGAAAAATGTCACAAATATATCGGTGAAATTTTCATTAGAAAATAATAAAAAATGAAAAATTTGTATCGCTTAATTATTGTCTCACCGATTGTATATCTATACTTGCGTATCATGTTACACTTCTCGACGATCAAGTTTCTGGACTCCTCAAGGGGTATATGAATGTTTCACAAATATCGTGCATATCTGTTTCACATGTATGTAGAGACATTACTTCACATAACTAGTGAATTTATTGAGTAGTAGGTTACTGGAACCATAATTTCAATCTCTAAAGTCGTTTATCTTGAAACCACATTTTTAAGAACGATGTACATCTAAACTCTCGAGAGGATGAATACATCTACTTAAAATTTTACTTGAAGCTATAGAATGCCATGCATCTACATTTAATTATAACAAATGAACAGTGTGCTCATCAAATAGTATTAAAATACTTCAACTCATGATCAGAAGAAACCATTGACTTTAGCTATCCAGGACTGCTGTACCTCCTTATGCAGTATGTTGCGATGAATGGATAATTGTCTGATTTCTTATAACACCGTTGCAATCATCGCGCAGTTTGAATAGCTAGACTACGTAGTTAGTGGAAGAATGGTTGTGAACATGATTTGACGCTTTAAAGGAGGTCGATGGGACGATTATGCATCCACGGCCGATGACACGCAGAGCGTAACTTCGAAAGGAACGACGGACATGATGACTCAAGCCCAAGTAGTTAGAACCCAGATTGAGAGGATGGAGAGACCCGTGCCACCTCCGCTTCCGGTAACACCTCCGCAACCCCCTAGTCCAAGAGGCGGAAGCATGTATAGTAATAGGTACTTTCCTCTATTCTTTGTTATTGCCTCATTGTATCTGCTTTTGTGTTCCATTCTTTCGAATATGGAATACATCATTGATTCATTTATATACATACTTCGATAACAATCAATTGAATTCTCAATGGATACATGTTGGGAATTTATTCAATAATATAAACCATAGTCACCTTGGTGCCTTGCTACTTCTAGCGTAGTAGTGTGAAATTACTTTGCAGATCATTGTTTATTGTCCAGACTCTAATTTTCCTTGACAATGTCTAATAATAATCAGCTGCTGACCAACAAATTCCACAAAACTAATTTCAAGTACCATCGCAAATTGCAGTCAATCCGGCGTACCGCAGCCAAGGTCGCCTCCAGCACCAATCGAGCCGAAAACTCGGGAGACTTTCCGGACATCCCCCGACTCCGAGGCTTTCGATCACTTTGCAAAAGCTCAGCGTGACATGTTCAGTCACAGTCGAGACATATTCGCATCCCAGCAGCACCTAAGAGAGAATCACGAGTACAGAAACGACTTCGACAAATCTAGATCCCAGGATCAGAAGTCCAAGGACTTCTACAGCAAGGATAGCACCGACCTGGCCAGCTCTGCGAGGGACAGAAGTTCCGATTTCGACTCGCGTCGGGATTTGAACTCGGACATCTTCGACCCTAAGTACGCCAGGGACATTTTCGAGAACTCGAGCTCGAAGAGGGATCCTTTCGGGATGACCAGAGACGTTTCCCCGAAGTCCAGAGACAGTTTTGGTATGCCTTCGTCCAGGGACTTCGGCGTCATGCCGAACACGAGGGACTCCTTCGCGGTAGCTCGCCAGAGCTTCAAGAAGCTGGACAGGGAAGTCGACAGAAGGTCCAGCATCGCGTCTACTCATCGTACCGACAAGATGGAGAGGATCGAGATCGAGGAATGGCCAGAGTTCCTCAGACCTGTATTGCCGCCAGCTGACAAGCCAGAGATAGAGAAGGTCCAGGAAGTGATGAACACGAAGCTCTATCCCCAGACCTCCACTGCCCACTTCACGTACAATCGAGTGACTTGGACGTTGAGGGTCAAGAAAGAGGTGTTCGCACCCAACGAGACACTCAACAGCCCTCTGGCACTTCATCTGGTGTTCTGCCAGGTTGCTTACGACGTTCTAGCCACGTCCAGCATCAGAATCACTAAAGAGGATAGACAGAACATGCTGAAGATGTTGGACAATTACGGTATCACGCTGGATAACCTGCAGAGCACGCAGCACAAGATCACTATAAAAAAGAACGTCGTCGACATGGCGAAACAATGGCCGCTGTATTTCGCTAGGATATTCCCCGTATCGGTAAGTATCCGGAGGGACATGAGTAATAGCAATCAATTAGAAATCGCATTAGTTTCGTAGTTTTGCAACTGGTTGGCCGTGAATTCATACATGGCTAATCAGACGTGGCATTCTCAACTAGAAAGTCTTGAAAAGAAAATAGGGGTTAAATTGGTATCGTTTTCTCGATTGTTGGCAACAATGTAACGTCTTATTTTGATGCGATGTAGTTATCCTTGGAATTTATAATAGCTGTTATTATATCCATAAGTACCTTTGCCTATTGTTCTCTGGCTATTCCAATGTAGCAGTAGACATTTTCTACTCTTTCATTTTAAGTTGCCTATCGCGACCAATGGTATTATGAATTCATTGAAGCTAAGAGTATTGCACTGATTGTTTAATTAGATTGGACCCCAACATCCAGAGACCCAACATGTGGCAGTCTCTCATCATGGTCTGCGTCTTGTGAAACGCACTCCGCAAGGGGATCTGGTTATCCTGGAGACTCTACCTCTGGAGGACATCGTTTCCGTCAGTTCTCCTCGAGCTGGAGTCTGTGTCATGCAGATTGCATCGGGTGTCAGGCTACCTTTGCATACGAATCGGGCGCCACAGTTAACGGAGATGATCACCAACTACATCAGACTGGTGAGTGACAACTGTCTAACGTTTGCTATTCACCAAAGACTTCAAATATTAAAATTTATATTATATTAGAATTTATAAAAAAATTCTTTTAAGTCTTTGAAGCTAAGGTAGTTTGCGAATGATTACTATATTCGGACTGAATAGTAATTAATGAAGGAAGTTATAGATATTGAATTACAATTTCAAATTTAATATTGCGTCGGCGTTGCACAGTACTAAAATTAGCACTGATAATTAACTAGTTTGAGACGAAGTTGATCGTGACAGTAGATTACGGTTAATTCCAGGATTAGAAATGTGGAGTTGATGCTCGGAGAAAATCCGCGTCCTTATTCTTTTTCGTTCGATTAAGATGCATCAGGGTTATGACTCTTTTCACCGGAAAATAGAACGCGTCATACAAAGCGCGCAAAAAGATAGAAGGATGTTTCGGATTTTCGCGGTGAGCCGTGGTGTGTTCTGCCAACTTCTCCTTTTCTTCGGCGATCATTTCTTTGAAGTCGATAGGTTGATCATATAACCGTTAGCCGCGTATCGCATTATACAATTTGGAACGGGCGTCGAATGCGGTTATATTAATAGGTGTCACTAATTTTACATTCGCGGTGTACTGCCACGGCAAACAGTGTCGAATAATTGCAGTTTAACCGATGTTTGAGTAAGTATTGGAATTTACACGGCACGCGGGAAATTGCGCGTTATTAAGTATCATTTGAAAGTGTGTGCCTCGCCACACCATAATCTACACTTTACATCTCTAAAATTGCAGGGACAGAACCGCATTAAAAATCATTTAAAGGATATTTCAGTAACTATTAATTTTTTTACTCTGTGTGCATAGTCTTTGCCTCGGAGTTCAACTTTCCCTTAAACCACACGACATTGCAATTTACACTTTACAATAAAAAAGAAGCTCAAGGTGACCTTCGCATCTTCATAAAAAAGAAAACCATGCACTCTTGAAACCATACAACTTTCTACTCAAATATGAAATTAACTCGATTCAATATAAAATTACCAAAAGTGTGTTCAACGGACAACGGATTTTTATGCAAAATAAAAATTGTTTGTACCGATTACAATGAACAGGAGCCAAACAGAAACTCATTAATAAGCTATGACCAATAGATTGAAGCTCTTGAATCCGTTTAATTTGTCCATTGCTTTATATTGCACCTACTTATTTTTACTATAAATGTATAAAATCCGTAGGTCGATTGAGCAACCTAATGGGAATATGTTCATGAAGAAATATTACAAGTAATGTTCTGAAAATGTTAACTTTCCGGGTGACATAAAACAGAAATATTTTTTCAAAGCATCACAAATGTTTTCCAAAGGCAAAAGATTTAGAAAATCGAATGACATCATCGTAGGCTGTCGTTCCCCATTTTTCCCTACACGCTCGGTTCTCCGGGGAACAATAATTTCGCAGCGATCGAAAGAATCGGACGGCCAAGTTCATTCAAACGAGGTAGTAATCAGAGGTCAATTATCCCATCAGAAGCAAATGAAGGAACGTCGCCCGTCCGATAGGTGGGCCGTTTCAATTTCTCACGAGGGAACTGGTTGTCCCGCTCTGCCATCCCAGCGTGGCGATCTCGCCAGGATCGCCGAAGGTCGGCAGCTGCGTTCGATCTTGCGCAATTAATTGCAGCTGGGTGAAGTAACGCGATCGCACGTGTGGAAATCGGTACGCGACTGTAATAAGCCCCCGAAGAAGGATAACGACGGCAAAGCGAGAAGAGGGTTTCAGGCTGTCGAGGTGCGCGTCCGATGGACAACGCATTCCACCGCGATAATGCGTGGGTAGCGGAAAGCAAACCCACGATTTCCTCGAGAAAGGACGAACCCGGGTAACGACGTCCCGAGGGAGGTGTCTACGCGTGTCGCTGGACAAGCAGAAAAACGTGACCTCGAGCTGGTTAGTAGACGCCGATGGCTCCGTTAAGCTGGGATTTCCTAGACGCGTCACGACACTGCGTTTTGCGATCCTCGGGACTCTTATACTCCATTCGTCAAACTTCACCAGAAGTAATGGCATGCCTGTCCCGAGTCCTAATGCGGTAACTTACACTAGCAATGAGCAGAGTCATTAGATTAAGACTGACGTCCCCACTCTACCTTCCCCTTCTACGACGCTATTCCCCACGCTTCCGTCAGGGCCCGGTCACGTGTCACAATGTCACGTGACTAATCCGATACCGGCAGAGAAAGGGTAACCTTTCCCCTCCATTCGAGTAAATTCCCCTTATCTGGCGACTCTGGCAATGAGTCTCAAAGATGATGTTTGCAGAGATAACAAAAGGCTGAGTCTGCTCTTTTAATTAAATGTTTGGTCGAATGGCCATTTTTTCTATATTATATTGTTAGATAGCATTAATTGAAAAAGTGTTTTGGTACATTATGGATTTTTGTTCTTTCGTAAATAAATAAAAACCAATAGTATTTTTCTCATAATTTTACCAGAGAAGACCAAGTGATATTAAACATTAGATTTGTAGAAAATAGCAACAGAGTTGGTTTTACATATTTATTTTGTACCCTGCAAATAGCAGTTACGATGTTCGTTATCGATAAACTTTCTCGCTCATACCAGGATAATTATTGCAACAAGGTCTACATATGTAATTGTAAAAGAGCAATAATTCATGCTAATACCAGAATACTTAGCTAATGCAAGATGGTATACGCGGCGTGACTGGAGCAAATAAATACTTTATTCCAGAAGAGGAAGACTTGATTAATCGTTTTCGAATGGAGCAGGATGTTCGGCGAGGTTTTCCATTTCCTCGTTTTCTTGTCACTCCACTTCTCGAGCCGGTGGCATCGCTAGGAATGCTCCTGGCTTTGCGCTCATGCGAGAAGTGATGGAAGCGATGATCGCCGAGTCGATTACTCTTATTGGAACTCCGGAGGTATTGCAGGAATGATAAAACCTTTGATACTTAGGCGTTGGAAAGCGGATGATTTATTCGAGACGAAACATAGTATTTTCGTCAATTAAGATTTCGCACTGGGGAAATAACTGGATGCGCAATAGATTAATTGTGTAAAAATTTGAAAGCAGCGATACACATAGAAAAACATCTGCAGATGGTTCTATGTTATACATATATTGGCAACAACTAGACTATGACCTGATTTATTAGCGGAGCCTATAATTAAATAGGAACTGTATCAACATTTAAATAGGTCAGCGGAAATATAAAGTTTACATTCAATCTTATCTATCTTCATATTTCCGCGAGTTTACATAGTTGCATCCGATTCTTAATTTATCGGTTATAAATGCCAGGCGCTAATGCAAAAACTAGTTTAATTCAGATAGTATTAGAGCATTTTAATACAGTCATATAATCCAGTGTTCGGTACTAAACAATTTTACTATTTATGAATATTTATGCATGTGTAACTCGTGAATAGACTGCTGATTGTTATGCAAAATAAAAATAGTCTGTGTGAAATATCACATTTTACCGTTAATTCAATACCGATTGTTGTCGCTCGCGTGTAAACATTTGAGATTTCGAAAGATCTTGCGATGTTCTCGAACGAAGACTATCGAACGGTTCGCGATAAGAAGACGCAGGAATGGTCGAACGAAACTGTACGCAACAATAGCTTGTAATCTTGTCAGCTGTGACATGAATGGAATCCTGATTAATTATCACAAAAGCGGCTCGAGGATTTATCGACGAATGGATGATGAGCCACGTTTTGAAGGCTTGTTTAACCGTTATTTCGAAATTGCCTTCGACCCCGATCCATTCTTTGCTAGCAAATATCTAGCTATGATCGAGGATGATAGACTGCCTCGAATTAGCACTAATTTTAACCAAATAGGCGCTTTATTTAGTCAAATTGGAGATCTATTGTAATTTATGCTAGAGGTACAGCGTAATTTCTAAATCTTCTGCCTAGTGTGTCCACCTCAATCGTCCGTATCAGTCAAAATGACTCCTTTTAAATTATTCATATTATAATTACGGAAATTCTACAAGGAATAATAAGTCTTTCACACTCCTCAAAATAGTTTCACAAAATATCCTTCCGTAGTTTTCATACATTTTCGTTTTACATTTTAATTTGACCAATTTTGACCAATTATCAAAGCAGCGAAATAAATTGGGCAACAAGGGGTAATAGACGAGCCTAGATTATTCAGTGGTTCTAGTGTTAATTGCAGGAATTTTCAACGTCCGCAGAAATATGATTCCGCACCAACGTCTCTCAACCGAGGTGAAAAGAATCCGTCGACATTGAATATTAACTGATGCCACGATATTCGTGCGACAGTCCAACCTCTGCATGGGGAGCAGTGGGATCAGTCAATCGATCGGCCCGATCATTTTACTTCTGCGATCAATGGCGTAGCAAAGCTCCCACAAACCGAGAAGAAACAAAACTCAATAATCATTATGTACTTTCACGTGATACACGCCTCTGAAAATAGAGACTCTCGATTTCAGCAAAATTCCGATCGCTTTCCATAGTTCCAATCAAACGCCACAGGCATTACTTCCCAAGGTTTCATTATAAATAATGATCGTAATAATATCAAACATCCTTATTACACCTCGTAAAAACGAATACAAACAACGGCCGTAGAAGAAAATCGATTGTGATGCGGCTTGATGAGAATTCGCCATGAACGATTTAAGTATCGATGTTGGAAAGAAGCAAATACAGCGAGTTACGTGTGAAGCGGCTCCTAAACAAAAAGAATAGCAATCTCTATCCTATCCTACTGTGCAAACACAAAAAAGAAAAAGTTAAAAGATAATTTGTGTTGTAAAGACTGGGTTGAGCGCAGCGGTATTTGCGCTTGGTTTAATTGCACGATATAATTGAGACGTGTAATTAGAGAGGAAGTTTAACGATATCAGGATGGATTAAGAAGTCAATGATTGCCTAGGGGAATCCCCTTTTCAATATTGCCAAAGCTCTACGATCTATATTTAGGAAACTACCGATATCGCAGGCACTCCTTATCGGCCCCGATCGAAAACTGTCTACGCTGATGATAGGTCGCCGATACGCTACCACGGTATGAAGAAAAAGAGGAAGAAGGAGGCATTGGCCAGCATATATGACCACTCACTGGAAACGCAATTTACACTAGGCGTTGCCCGAGGTTGCCTCGGTACGTTGCAGCACGGGCATCGTGCTGCTAGGATTTCCAAGTCGATCGTCGCTAATTGGTGCTGGGCCGAACGCCTTGCGGTTCGTCTGTTCTTCTACGGAACAATTTCAGGTGCGCAGGATCGCGAGAAGTCCGGTTCCGTTTCTGTTCAGCCGTGACGGAGACAGATCGGCCGCGTGCCGTCGCGAATTCCTAGTGACATATTTTTCGACGGTTTCGCCAGTTTTTCCTGGCCACTTTGGAGAGCACGCAAGAAACTAGGGGTCAGAGTAAACAGTTATCTTTCGTTTTTAAAATAATTCTGCTCGGACTTTTCTTACAGTTGGTCGCACAACCGTGTATTCAATTACTGCAATACTTTCAATTTTTTAAATGTTTTTCTAAAAGTATTACAAAACTGCTCTGAATTCTTTGTTCGCTATTATATCGATTTATAGGCTCGAAATAAGAAATTTTGCAAAAAATGTCGAGCACCAAAGTTTTTAAATTATTTATACATTTTGGTTGGCTACACGGTTTATTAATCTTCTTTAATGAGTTCACAATCACAATTATTATTGTTTGCAGAGTTCTTCACACTATTCTAGAATTACTGACCAGTTAACGCGGAACGTATTTGGACAATAAAAAGCAGGAATTACAGTGGAGCGCATGAGTTTTCTAAGCAGACGGCTGTTCGTTAGGGTAAAAGGCATTCGAAAGGTGCAAAACCGGTAACAAATTGTTGTTCGCCTCTTTTGTCACAAGCGAAGTGACGACATCGTGCACGAAGCTTGACGACACACACAATAGCCAGCCTAACCGGAAGAAGTCGGCGTCTTCGGAGGTTTCAAGTGATGCTTCTAGATGCAAATCCCGCGGATCTCGCATAATAATAGTCAATTACACTCCCATTCTCGTTTCTCATCTCTGCGATCCTCCGGTGGGAAAATCGCGAGTTCAATCAATTTTCTTGTGCCCATTAATTTTCACAAACTGGTCTCGATCTTTCTGAATACGCTTCGTTTGTATTTTCAGAAATATCCGAACCGGGTGAAAAATTAATACTTTAATCCTGTTACCTGAATGCGCTCTTCCCGGGTAGCTAAATAAATCTTATTAATGGACGAGCGTAAACGCGAATCCCCGTTCTGAATTGCAAATTGTTAATCTACCTTGCGCCATTCATCACCAAAAGAAAGTTTCCGGCCAACTTCCCGGCGAATAATTCGAACGCGATATCTTATAAGCGTTTTCACCGAGCACCTGTTTAACATCACTAGTGATTTCGTAATTTATCACGGACGTATCATCCTCGACACGACCGTAATCAATTTTCTATGCCGGCGCGCCGCCGAAAAAATAATGTCACGCGTAATGGATACCGATCCGATCTACCGCAAACCCCTCACCAATTAAATCAGATGCAACCACTGTTCATAAATCACTGAATTAGACAGTCAACTAGAAGTAATATTCAAACGAATCCGCATAACCTCCCGGTGGCTATTCTTCCTTAATAAATCAGCGCTTCATTTATTCCAAGCTGAAGAAAAATCACAGACGACTATCTAGAACCAGTTAGCATCTGATTGCGTTATTCTCTATATCATTACAATTGTTACAGTCGTTAAAATTATTCTCATAATAATTAACAATCGAGTCCATATCCTTTCTTAACAAGTCGTTTCTTAAGTTCATGCATAGGTCTGGCAATAAAGTGTACAGTTAATAAGAAATCTTGGACATACTGCTGTTCTCAAAGTGTGTCAAACACACTTCGTTGGATATTTAATATTTCTTCTGGGTCAGAAGTGTCCTACTAACAATCCGCATTGTTAAATTGCAAGACTGTACGCGAATTCCTATTTTTATATTATTATTCCTATTTTATATTTCACGATATTTTATAAAAGTCGCAGAAAGAAAACAAGATTGCTCATGATAAAAATAAAATAGAAATAGTATACACGTTATTTCTGCACGTGCTGTAAAATCAGACTTTCAAAACGAATTTGATTAGAATTTTATCCAGCCATAGAGACCTCGCAGGAGAATATTAACATAAAGAAAATATTAATTTCATTTAAGAAATACGAAAGATACTATAAATTTTCTTATACGAATGAATCCAATAAAAAACTTCTTCAAAGTTAGCACAAACAAAGAGTAGCTTTCTACAGATTGGGAGAGCCTTATCGTTTGTTAATATTTATTCGAGTACAATAAAAGAAGAATTTAATTAAGCTGTTAAGAAATTTCAAGAAAATTAGGTAGGAGCACAATTTTCTTAAACCCACGCACTGAAGGATTAAACCTGTACAAAAGCATCAAGGATGGAGAATGTAAAGCTATCCAGCTGCACAAGTAAATCTGGGAACTGTGATACAAACGCAACAAAGATCTGAAAGAGCAGGGTTTGCCGCAAACAGCGGGTCCGGTGAGTGTTTCTCCTTCAATAGAGCATCGTTTACGATTCCGAATACCGTTTCGCGATTTACGATGCAATTCGCGGCCAGTATTATATACCAGTCGCATCTTTGCATTCCATTACGACTGGAGACAAAGGAAAAAGGAATTCCTGCCGGCGACGAGGGAGGGAAACGTCGATTCGTTCTGTCGCGGTCGTACTGCCGCACAGTGATCCCAAATCAGGATTGAACAGTTCGGAATGAATATAAGTAACTAGCTTAAAAGTTTAAAGGAAGCATCATTAGGGGCATCTAAGTGGTCCCAGATCAGGATTGAACAGTAACTAGCTTAAAAGTTTAAAGGAACTATCATTAACGAAACACACGGATCAATCAGAGCGCGGCCACGACGCGCGATGGCGGAGAGTGTCCGGCTCGGCGGCAGGTTCCACTGAGCGTAGCGATGGTATCGCGCCGTGGTAAAGCAATGAACAAGAGAAGGAACAGAAATTGATTTAATTAGAACTCACTTATTCAGCCGTAAATGCAGTTGCTGCTTCGAAATGTGTGTCACTGGGCTATTGGGAGACGAACTGCACAGCTGACGTCAGGTATACGGCACTAAACGCATACATATTAACAACCGTGAGTTTCGAATTGACACGTCTTTAGAGATGTTCTCTTTATCGCGGTTCGAATCGCGAATGCAAGATTTTTCTGATGGGTTCAGGAAGGGCATTATGTGTGTCGAACGACGGGGTGGTCGGACAAAAAATAGGACACAAGCATGGTCGCTGTAAGACTAGAATTTATGGCAATCACATGTTTCGGTTTTTCTGGAGATTGGTACGCAGAGTCGATGGGTAACTGTTCGAAAAAAAGTCTGTCCTTTTACCCAGCAAGAGATAAAAGTGTCAGGTACGAGTGGTATTTATGAGTCTCTATTGCGTTTGTAAACACTTCAGGTTCGCGCGGGTGCAGGTGCATCGACGCAGGCGTTAGGAAAACTCCGATCTCACCTGGTTTCTCCTGTTCATAAAAAATCGTCTGTCGCACCGCGCCGCGCCGGTATAATTACGCGACGAGAAAAGGCGCGATCGAACCGGTTGGGGTCCCCACACAAGAAGAAAGTTTGTCTCTCTTTCTTTCTCTCGTTGGTTAGTCAAACGCATCCAACAAGTGTATTGTTGCGCCGACGACGGTTTGTCCTGCCGAGCGATTTCGTAACTTGAAATGTTTGTTGTTTCTGCAACGACACGCACGGTATTGAACGGCACTCTTCGCAGTCAGCGACGACTATTCTAAATGGTCGACTGGATAGTAATAATCATTCTTCTCTTCTTGAAAAGAAATAGAAGGATGTTTGTAAATGAAATTGCACAAGGTAGCGAGAAGAATTGTGGCATAAATAAGCGAAATTGAATGTTTCAACAGCTTTGCTGTCAAACTATATGCTTTTCTTCCCAGCTACGACAATTAAAGTTTCTTTGCTCCCAGTAATCCCATAGAAGAGAAAAAGACATTTATATTTATTGTGTCCCTACATTTATTGTAATGTGTCATGATTGAATAGGTAAGAATAGAATTTTAAGTAGTTCCACGGTGCAACTTAATCAATGAGCAATTTAAATAAATTCGGGAACATCAATGCATTTGTTTCAGTTTATTAAATTATTAAAAGAAGGGCTGTTTTTCGTATCGAGCATCAGCGAGAGAGATGACGCGGAGTAGGAGTAGGAAGCATGAATGAAGCGGACCAGGAAAGAGGACTCGGCATGAAACTCCAATTTCGTCTTTTTTTTTTCGTTGTTTGCGGATCGGATGCACACGGTTGCATGCGTGGCAGGCTTCTCGGATATTCCCCGGACGAAGGAGCCGAAGCCACGCAGTTACGTTCAGACGCGCAGCTACTTAGGCTTCTTTCGAGCGATTCCGAGTTCAAGCAACTCGTGTTTACCGGAGGCAACACCTTCGTCTTTCTCTTGCACGCGGTACCAGCATGGAGACCGGAAGCCGTTTGAATTGCTAATAGCCCTGGCAACGATCGCTATCTCCTTCTGACACCCGATGGCTGGCCTAAATTCTCTGCCTGGTGTCCTTCCCGGTCCTGGTGACTCAGAGTCACCCTTCCTCGCCCGAATTTTCGGAGAAGATCTGCACACGCTACTCCCACCCTGGTTTTTACAATGGTTTTATCTTACCCACCTAATAGAAAGCCTGTATTAACACTTCTCGTGGACGAAGATTTTCTGAAATATTAAAAATAGTTCTCTTGAAGAACCAGATCATACAGTCAGTCTCATAATTGGTGGCTCACTTTTGTCTGATTTAATGGATGGAAACAGATGAACAAACAGTGTTGTCCGAACACATATAACTAAATTCTTTTATCAGATTTGGAGATCTATTTTTACTGTGGAACTTTCGATGAAAAATATTTTGTGAAAATCTAGAAGGTGTAAGTAGGTTACAAAAGCAATCGCTATTGTGCATCTTGACTTTCCAGTCCGATTTCATTAAATGATTTGCTTTTATTCCGCGAAATTCTGATGGCCGCTAGATCGCCAGTGTATTAACATTTCTATCCTTAATGGAATTTTATGCTTTGGAATTTAACTAATTAAGCTTCAGCTGTGAATTGTGAAGCCAACATCACCTAACAATTTCATCGATATTTTTAGTACTACTTTCACATGTTATTAGCATTCGGATACCAGCAAATAATACAGACTACTTCCAAAAATTTTCTCTCGTTAAGTTCAATTTTTTAATAGGACATTGAATATTAATGAAAATGATTGAATAAATACCGACATTATCATATTCTCCTAAGTCGTGTTAAAATTTATATTTTACTTCCAAGCAACATCAAATTATTTTTGTAGCAGATTATTAACTGTGAATTGTGTGGCTCTGATGAGCACGATTTTTAAAGGAATTGCAGGAGGTGCAGAGCGTAGTTATGCTCGTATTTATTTTTACCATTATGGATTTATAACAAACATGAGTGAATGAATTATAAAACAGTGAAGATATTTGGAAAATTTTAAAATGTTGTATTGTTTTCAACTCATTAAAACAATTAAGAAAAGAAATAAATGTCTAGGTAACTCCTGTATCTTATTATAAATTCAAGCAATTTTTATTTTGCATAAAAATCCTCTGTCTAATAATGACACTTTCGGATTCGCGTTTTCATAACTGAGAAGGAAATCGCTGTCGCCCGAGGTGTTAAATGAGCCGCTGATTACCAGAAATAAATGCAGTTTTTTACACTCGTCAATTAAGTTGATTGCATCGGTTACCGGCTCAGAGGAGTGTTACACAATTCAGGAAGCATATTTTGTATACGATACACTATTATTAGGGACTAGGACGCTCTATATAGCGTTAAATGAACCATTAATACCCCGCAACTGCATGTTCAACAACCGATATTCCATACAGTGCAGGTAACTCTTTTCCCGTGAGGTGGAGTGCATCCAAATTAACGAACCTTTGTTACCTACATGTAAAATCATAATGTAAATTAGAATCCGTAACAGCGAGACGGATAATTGCTGTATTGTTGTAACGCAGAACTGAATATCGTAATTATTTCTTGCAAATGCACTGTTTCGCAGGAAATTTGGAAATATAGACAGGTGCTGCCGATTAAAATACACAATAGTTCATAACATTATAAAGTACAAAAAAACAATGCTTTAGATGTACGGGATTGACAGGAGATTGAAAAACTGATAAATCAGTGAGGAATGCTCAAGGACAAAAAGTTGTCAGCTCAAGAACGCGGAGAATCAGGAAGTCAGGAATGCAGAGGTGTGGAAATGCTGAATTGCAATTATAATTTAAAATTATTTTCTTTACACGATCTACTATAAAGTTACTTTGAAACTTCTGATGTTTAAGGTGCGAAAAATATTCATCCTTTACAAACGAATAACTTTTTCAAAATTGAACGAAACGACTTGAATGTTTTCAGATGTTCGAACGATTGTTTACTAGGTAACAAATGAGATAATGATAGCTTTAGTCAAATATAGATGTAACAAATTTAATAAACAAATGGACTTATACCAGTTTCAAAAACAACGGCTCATATGGTGCATGCAGCAGAAACTCTACGTCCCATTCAATACCGTAGCTACGAGCAATGAAACATCAGATAAGTTTCCAACAAGAAGGCTTGCCATCTAGGAAATGCAAGTATTTGGCATCCGCGTGTCATGTCCACAGAACATGGACGCGTAACGCGTCGGGGGAAAAGGGAGTTGCGAAAGAGAGAACGTCAGAAATGGAAAATGCGACTCCGGATCGCGAAACAGGGGAGAGTTTTCTAAGAGCCGACTGGTATTTCTAGTCACGACATGCGCCTTTTACAGTGCACAATCATGTCGGTGGAAAAGATTTCGCCTGGATCGCGTTCTTTTCGCCGCGTTGGTATCCAACCTGCGTGAAAAAAGGTTCGGAGACAAACGG
This sequence comes from Lasioglossum lativentre, assembly GCA_916610255.1. Classification (NCBI taxonomy): domain Eukaryota; kingdom Metazoa; phylum Arthropoda; class Insecta; order Hymenoptera; family Halictidae; genus Lasioglossum; species Lasioglossum lativentre. Next base: position 31,911,621 of record OU744355.1, on the reverse strand, counting down.
AACTGGTTAGGAAAATGTTTTGCGGGGAAAAACTGCGGTCGAGAAAGTGTTGAAATTGCTTCGCCAAGAACTGAAATCAAATTGCATCCAGTTTATCCGTCGAGTCCCTCCCTTAGCGGTTACTTCGAGGAAGATTTCTCTCGTTGTCGGATTCCACTTTCCATGCTGATTATTGCACAATTTCCGATGTTAATTTTTTCAGAGAAATTCGGAGAATGTACGTAAGTTCTTAATGAACTTCAGAGTATTTCATTTTTCTTGTTATTATTAAGAGTGCTCGTAAGTAATATCTCTTCTTAGACACTTATAACTAGACTCCGGATGATTAATTTTGTCACTTCGATTAGTTGGAAATATTATAACACATTTTAGATTATTTAAAATTCAATACGAACTAACTTCATAATAAGCAAACTTAATCTTATTAAGTTTAATTAGCTAGCTAATTTGCTTCAAAGATAGCGAAATTTATTCAATCTGAGAAATACATTTATCGGTAGCTCTAATGCAAGAGCAGTATCTATGCTTCCTAAATTTGCAATTTCATAGACTACATAGACTTCAAATAATTGGAATAAATCAGATTTTATCTATTACATATGGAAGATTGAAAGCATTGCTAATTCTAAGTTAGAATTTTTATTTCAATATGTTGATTTTTAACAATACGTAAGAGTATTAACTATCGCGTGTTTAATTCAAAATAAAGTGTTCGACGTGCACACAAAATTTCCATAGAATAGCAGACTCATTTTTAAGTCGTGTAAATAGTGTTGAAGAATCTTAATTGCCCCCTCATATAATGGTTGCTAATTAAACATGCTTTTAATTGAACCTCTGTTAGAACGTTAAAGTGCAATTTGAATAGCTTCGAGGAGTAACGTCGAACAGAGTTTCGGATTCGCTATGTGTATATTATCCGGAGGACGGCATAATAACTAACGAGCTCTCTGTCTCATCGCGATTGCTAAATCATCAATGATTTCATCGGGCCTAAGTAGAGAAAGATCGAGGTCGTAGGTTCGGCCACGTAGAAACGTGGGAACCCGTTTCTTGGAAGTTCGTGTGTGTGGATCTTCGTTACTTCCGGCGGAAAGGGGCGACAACGGTTCGCGTTCCAGTAAAAATTTTGGTCTCTGTTAGTCGCTGATTACATCTTTCGCCTTCCATAAACACCAGGCGTCTTCTCCTTTTAATTACACAGCTGTTATAGTGACGACGAAAATTGCACAATCAAAGACACCGCGAATTACAATAATTAACGTGAAATGCAGCATTTACGCTAAGATTTTGCTGATAATACGAACGCTTAAAATTACGTTTGTTTCTTACACCTCACATGTAATGTATATTTAATGCACAAGACATGACTCTAGATAAATATATTAATTTTGGTACATTTGTCAAATTGCATTCAGGGGACGATTTCCAAGATTCTTCTATGAATTCTTTTACTAATTGCTAGTTTTATACAATATATGAACTATAGCGTTATGTTAAAAAAGCTCGAAAAAGTAAGAAGGGTTAAGAAATACATTTTTACTGGGTTCTTGCAATTGGCGCATAAAAATTTTGCACAAAAATTCGCAGTTTTTTTATAATAGCCAAAGAGCAGTAAAAGTAAAAATTCAATAAACTTTGAGCGGAGTGTTTACTGAAATAAAGCATGGGTTTCGGAAAGTGTGCGTCTGCAGAAGCACGCTTGCCTCGACCACAACTCTCGGAAACAATGGGAAACGAAGCTATACTTCCGCGATCGGGCTTCACGATGACGCCGGAGTATTATGGGGTTCTTTTCAGGGTCCGAGTGTAATCGTTCGTTTCCGTTAACGACAGGTGCGGTCGCTGTTTCACGTACACGCATGAATCACGCGTCTTTCTCTCTGTAGCTTCTTCTTTTTTCACGTGGCGTCGATCGGGAATGTTAAATCGTGGACTGGTCGGTCGAGGTTCGACGAATTCGTACGGTTCGAGAAGAGAGCTTTAACTCGGACAGGATTCCTTCGGCTCGATCTTTACGAGAGTCACTGTTCTAATTGGGTCTTTAGAAAGTCCCGATTCTTTGCTTACATATTAAGCGTGGCAGATCGGACCGCGCGTTATGCTTCGGAATATCTCCGAATGGATTTCCCCATTCAAAAAATAAAATCGAGGGAATCGGGCAGTTTCCAAGAGAAATTACGCGTTAATTACAGATGAAGTTAAGCATCTGTGCGTACGTTTCTCGTTAACGCAAAGAAAGAGTAAGTAAAATTACACACGCGTGTCCTACGGAGTGAATTGCTTTCTCGAATAGAAATTTTTATTTTTGCTCAAGGCGGACCCGATCGACGCGAAGAAACCGCGATTTTTCGCTGTGAACTACTATCACTTCCGACTTTTTCCTGCCCCTTTCCGGTACTGATTTCTATTTCACTGCGAACCACTCTGAAAACGTTGTTCTTGGTAACGTTCTCTCTCGACGTACTCACTGCTTTTAAAGGGAAAGGTAATAGGTGAAGAAAGCAAAGTGAGCTGTTTGAACGTAATTCGCAAGTTGCAAGTATTAAGAGATGGCAGACAGTACTGCAGACTTCAAGACGCTGATTTATCAGCTCACGAGGAAAATGAAAAAATGGTTTACGATCCGCTTTCTCTGCTTTCTTGTAAAAATTAATGAACAAGTCATTGCAGAGTTCTGATGCTTTTTAAAACTCATCAATATTTTAAGTTACTGAAAGTCGAGTAGAAACGTATCTAGAACGAAACAAACTGTGATTGAGTCATAGGTATAATGAAAAAAGTTATTGAATAATCTAGGCTTTTTCCGATTTATTACAAAAATTAATTAAGGAATTATTGAGATTGTGATAGTTTAGAAAACACATGTTACCTTTTGAATTGCTTCTTGAAAGTCAAATACGAATATATCCACAAGTTGTAATTTATGGATTCGTAAGTGTAACAAAAACTATATATTTTCTCTGCTTCATTATGAAAGTTAATCAAAAATTTATCGAGGCTGTGATACTTTTATAATTCTCCAATAGTCGAAATTGCTTTTCGAAAGTCGAATTGGAATTCATTCGGGACGATACAGATGTGAAACAACAATACAGACGTTCCGCGTCTTGATTAGATCGCCATCTTTAAGTGGTTTGGATCTAGGCGAAAAGAATAACTTCTTTATCTGAGTAATTAATTTACTTCCAAGTAGATTAATTCGCTTCCTGCAGCTCCTCTCGGTTTCTCTTTCTTTTCATAATGCGCGCTCAGCGCCGAGAGCACAGCCATTAGCCAGCTGTCGCCAATGAGGACTTATGGCAACCCTCTGTCGCGATTTCTGCGTCTGCAACTTTATCGTCTAGCACACCCCTTCAATTTCAAACTACATGGCTCGTCGTGCAAGCAATCATGTTCCACAATGTGGAGGATATGAAAAACAATTTTTGATGATAATAATCGAATTAGCGAGCGGAGGTTAATCGACTGTAATAGCAGTTATCGCTGTAGTATGAAATTAAATTTATTGCAAAAAGTACTGTGCGTTTAAAAATCAGCTATCACAATGCTAATGCCTTCATAAAACTCCTGAAATGCACTAATTTTACAAATCATTGTAAAAAGGGGGCATTATATTCTGCTTAAAAATCACTCTTCTTCTTATCATCTTAAAAATTACTTGAATTTCTCGAAACATAAATTTTTGTTCTAATTAAAATCTTTCGAAAGGGGGCATTGTTTTCTTATCAAAAATCACTCCCCTTCTTATCTCCTTAAGAATGACTTGAATTTCACTAAATGTCAATTTTTGTTCTAATTAACCCCTTGCACTATGATCTATTTTACGATTATGATTACAATTGGAACTTCTTTGATGCCTATAATACACTCGAGACAAAATAAAATTTATATTTATTGTTAACGTGTTCCCCAATGGCTAAATACTAACTGCAATAAAATGAAATTGCATTTCAATTCAAAATTGATGGTATACGTATTTAGTAAATTCTTCTCGAAATCTTCTTCACGAGTCTGACCCGATGTTATAGTAGAAAGGGTTAAGATCTTTAGAGAAGAAATATTATTTTCTTCGCAAATAGTTTCCTGCATCAGAATGCAGAAGAAATAGAATTTTGTGACAGAAAAATGCAGAGTAAAATTAGTTTTCTTCAGATACATTAATTACAGACGTTCGACGCAATCAGCCAGAACCACGATTAGAATCGCGAGAGCTATAAATATAATCGGTGGCTCGTGTAAGTACGTGACTTTCCGCTCCGAATCGAATAAAATCGGCGGTGTTTAATGAAACAGGACGACCAGGAAATTTTCACTTGTCTGTTACGAAATGAATGAGCACGGCGGCGGCTGCAGCAACTCGTTGGAACTTTTCTATTCCACATTCCTTGTTTTATAATGCGCATACCAACACGGGGGATTTCTCATTGGCGCTCGATGAGAACGCGCCTCGATGGTCAACGAACGATGTCTTGCGGCCTATTGTGCGCACGGAATCGTAAGATGCTGGGGCACCTCGGGAAATATCTATTGTTCATAGTGGCTTAGTATCAAAAGCACGCGTGAAATCTCCCCGGTTTGTAATACTAAAATATTTCCCCTCGTTCTTCCTCATACTACAAAGAACGCGCCATTATTTATAGCAATAATTAAACGGATTCTGCAGAATCGTTGGATTCGTTCAAATTCCACCTCGTTAGCATTTGTCATCGATATCCTGATACCATTTTTTGTACATTTATAAAAAATTGTTTACACAGGCTATATCTATGCATCTTCTATGGCAGTAAGTGTATAGTCTTTTTAAACAATTTTTTTTACATTTACTGTACATTTACTGCCATATAAAACACATGTATACAGGATGTCCCAAAAATGCCGGAAAACCTTGAAAGGAGTGGTTTATGAAGTCTTAACTTCATGTAATTGGTGCAGATAATTTTTAATTAGCATAAAGACGCAGTCTACTTATCCCGATATTGTAAATTTATTAAATCACTACCTTGAAGACCATTATTCCGCTAGTACATGAAATTCTCCTATTAAAGTTTAAAAAATAAATCCATACTATGTTTGAAGATTGAACCCCGATAAGTACCAGCTGTTTATCTTCATTAAACGGAGCATAATCAGAGGACCTGAGACTTTGTTGCCGGCCATTGTATGCAACAGTAACTGTAATTAAACAATCGGAAACTGTTCAGGATGCAGTAATTCGGGATACCATGTGGCAGCTGTGTACGCAAATCGTGCATCCACCTGACAGTCAAGTGGGAACATTCTTGCATGGGTCTAATGTAATTAAGACACCTGAGGCCTCGTTGTTATGTCATAAGCTGCACTGACCTATGTTAATTGGCCTTTAAGCCGACTCCTTCCGTCGACTGTTAAACACTCGACTAGTTTGCGCGCACGCACCTCGCATTCGAAATTACGAACTGTACATCCAACGACGCACTGTCATACCAATTCAGGAAATTAAATGCTAAAGGATGCAGCCGTGTGCAGCCTGGCTTCACCGTAAACGAGCAATTTATTTTAATTACAGGCCCCGCCGCTGAAACTGTGCTGATTGGTCCGAGCATTAATTGTTTATCGACGGGCATTGCTTCAGACGTGTCGCGCAAAATTTAATTATCGAAACGGTCGGTATTGATGTTGTAAACAATAAGTATTCATCCTATTATCGAAATTAATTATTATCAAATAATTATTATATCGCATGAGTGGTTCAATTTTCTTCTATATCTTCCAATTGTGCATTGTAGAAAATGTAGATACTTAATGTAGATACAGTAATATTCTACATAAGAAAGAAAATTTATACTTGGTAAACATTAATAACAAAATGATATAACTGTTCTTCGATTTAAAAGAAATAAATGACAAATATTTACTAGATTCTATTCTATGGAGACGCTACAAGGCGATTCATTCCTAATCAATGAACCAAACAACAACTTATTTTTGTCAGGACATTTGCATATATGATTTAGCTTGCTTCATACCATAAAACACATTAAGGAATTCTCGTACCAATTCAAGAAGCATAACACACTTCCCAGCAATCCACGGTCATTTCCATCCCCATTCATTCGCTCGATCACAACTGTCAAACAATTTTCCAGCAGTCCGCGTAACGACTGAATTTCTGTGACAAAATTACTCGTCGTCGTTCTCCGTTGCCGCCGGTAATGTTCCCAATCTAAATACCTGGACAACCCTATTTATTAAGATTGCTCGCCTCGAAAGTTTCACTCGGTTATCTAGTCGAGCCCAACTCGGGACCCCGGGGAAACATTTTTAGTCTACATTCCCCATTTCATTATGTGCATTCCGAACGGCGCGTAACGAAAAATGAAGAAGCAAACGTCAGAATGGGGGGAGAGAGAGAGAGAGAGAGAAAGAGGTTGTGCGAAGTCATTGGCACCGTGACGGTTCCGATGTGTGGAATCGCTGGCGGGAATGGGATACTTCGACGCTCCTCGGATCAATCGGAGCACATTTTAATAAATTCTATTCCCAGCGTCCGTGGAAACTTGAGCATCGGGCTGTCCAACATCGAAGAACATGAAGTTAAAGTGGCTGGAAAATAACTGAAATTTTAAACAATGCTATTCAGAAGACCCCGATTCCGTCCGGAGACTTCGCAGCGCTACCGAAATGTTGGGGAACACGACCAGCATTTTCGCATCTTGCATTTCATGTTTTTTTCACAATTTTCAGCAAATTATGGGTAGGGTAGGAAAAAAGATTAATCTTTTTAGGGGTGGGGGTTGCAAACAATCCTATGAATGACACTCATAAAAAAATTCAAGAACTGTGTTCTGCCACCTATGTAATAAGTATATATGAAACGGATTGGTGGAACATAGTTAGATAATTAAAAAACAAATGGAATGACGCCATTATAAATGTAAATGGAAAAAATGGCCATATAGTTGAATATTAAAATTAGAAGAATTTAAAGGAGACTGTTTGGGGGCCCAGCTAATTAATCCAAATTAACTCAAGTTCCAAAAATTATTATTGTATAATTTTCTAAAGTTTTCAATGTAAATTGTTTTAATTTTTTTAAACACGAAGGAGACCCTTTGACTGAACGGGGCCCTGAGCTGCAGCCCATAAAGCCCATGCTTACACCCGCCGTTGAATGGGCCTCATATTAGGCTACTTTACCATACTTCGAAGATAGAGTTTAGGTTAGCTATTTGCGAAATGGCACCGCTGTGCGTTTGTGCGCAATGCCCATCGAATGCCCATCGGCGTGTACACCGGCGTACGCACGCTAGTGGAAAGGCCCCTCGACCCAGATATCGGTGTTTCGATGGTGCCGGTGCCGGGCAGCAGAGCGCAGCCAGGCGGGGAACAGCGCTGTCTATCGGAAGCCGCGCGGCTCTTCAGTTCATCGACTGTCGTCGCGCGGTGCAGCAACGTGCAACCGTGCACCGTGTTCGTGTTCGTGTTCCTCGCGTCTCGCCGTGTGCATCGCGTCGCGGCCCCGACCCTCTTCGCTGAGAGAAACTTCGCGAGCCCCGTCATCGGTGTTCTTATCGTGTTTGATAACGTGGTCAGTGGAGTGCCAGTGACTCGACATCTCCGGAAACAGTGACACTCGAACCCTCTGGTATACATTTGCTGCTTTTACCCCTTGTCTTGAACGTACCGAGGATTTTGGAGTCTCTTTCATATAACAGGACTCCCTGACCTTTGCTTCGTTACAATCATTTGTTGAAGCTGACAGGAATCTATGGAATATGTAGGCTAACTCACACGTTTTCATAGGAAATTCCCAAAGTGACTTTGGAGTATGAAGCTTGAGCAATCTTACTGGGGTGAATTTATACGTGCTCGAGAAGTGTAGCATTTAAAGAACTATGAAATTGATGCATGCAGATGGATAATTTGTTTTTAAATGAATGGTGTAGGACAGTTTTATTTTCTTATTGATCTTTGGATGGCGGAACTATTTTACAATATAATTGACGATACTTAGGACCATCCACAACTTTCTTTATTAATATATTTAAAAATATTTCCGAAGGTACATCTCGACCCATTAGGCTGTCTGTAATATGTAATGTAATGGCTATTCATTTAATATAATCGTCAGGAATCAAGTTATTAAGGTCTCAGGCTCCGCTGACGGAAGATCGGTAATACCTATATCGAAAAATGGAATGTTTATATGAACGGTATAATAGCAAGAACGCTGAATATCAACGAATAATCGAAGTGAATTAAATAACAAACTTGTAATTGCAAAGTTTTTTAACCGTGCAAGGGTTGGATCTGTATTTTGGCTGACATTGTCAAAATTGTCATTTAATTACTCAGTTTCTGTCTATTAAATCAAATGAATGCAATTACATTAGGAATAACTTTAAAATTGTGTATACAAAGCCTGTACTGTATAATAAAGGGTCTTCCATTAAGAGGTGTTATTTCAAATTTCGCGCTATTTTTTATTTCTGAAGATTAGAGTTGTCACTCTTTGACACGTGGCTCGTAAAATTGTGAAAAATTGTATTAGTGTAAAAAAAAAAATACAGCGTTTCTGTATAATCAAAAATAACACTTCTTAATGGAGGGCTCTGTAGTATTTCTATACCAAAAAAGCTTCATTACATTTGCATTCTAAAATCGGACATTTTATACGCACCAACCTAACATTAAAATTGAAATTATGATTGCGTAATCACCGATTGCAATCGTCCCATTATTACATACTGGGTGTTTCAGAAGAAATAAGAAGCAAGGGGTGGTCTGAAAGTCCGTAGCTTAATGCGCGACCACTGGAACGTAATCGTACGAGGCAACGCAATTAATAATTGTCAATTTCGATTACCCCCTTCGCGTGAAGGAAACGCGCTTTGAATAATTACCGCGGCACGTGAGTAACAGTATCCCTGAAACGTAAATACAACATTTGTGGTTGCTCGATGTCGTTCATTACGTCGCGCGTACCTATCCGAAGACAGTAATTCCTCCTGGTACAAGACACGAAATTGTATTGGATTGCAAAACGCTTATTAAGTATGGAGAAATGACTAGCACGTAGTTAGATCGTTTCGTATCGGACTCTGGGTTTACCTGTTCGACGGAATACAGAGTGGAAAACGTATTGAAGCACGCGGTTGCGTAACCGGAGAGAGAACTCTTCGTGCCTATTCCCTGTGACGGGAAAAACGGAGAAACGAAACGCCACCGACGTTGACCTGGCGAAACGAGCTTCTTACGAGCCACGATTTTTCTTTTGCTCGCGCGCGTCACTGGTTTTTCTTCGTCTCGTATAATCGGGTTTGCGTCAATCGCCTGAACGCTTTTCTGTCGCTGCGAGCACTGGATGTAGATACACTGGATCCGAACAGTATTTAAACACTCCGATTCTGGAAAATTGTCGATAGTGCTTGAATACTTTTCGGACCCAGTGTACTTCATTTTGATTTTCTACCCGAGAAACAGTGACATCGCCTCTCATTCTCGGAGACCTCCTTTCCAAGTAAAAACCGTTGAAAGCTGATATTATTCATATGGAAAATGTTTTAATTCTCCCCTTAATACAGCGGTCTAAATAACGACGCTAATAAGGCAGGCTTAATTAAATGAATAATTCTAACAGCGTTTATATTGCTGGTACAATTACAGAATAATTAGAACAGCAAATAAAGATTTCATGGAGCATTATTTCTCTAGCAGTTCTCATTGAACGATGTTAAGAGCCATCTCGAAGCAGCCTTCGTCTCCGTTTCTTTTAGCAACGAGCTTTTTGAATTCGTTGTTTTCTCACGCTGTCGGGAGGATGACATACCCGCTGCCTCTAACAATCGGTTTCCGTCCTTAAGCAGAAGAGCTCATTAAAAGTTACCACTGTTTGCGAGTCGTCGTTCGATTATGGACAATTATTATGATAGCGTGCAATATCTTTGAAAGCAAGTGCTGCGCGCACGCGGTCGTATAACAGTATCGTACACAGCAGCGTGAAATCGGCAAACGGTCTAGTAATTAATAGTGCGTGACCTGAATAAAAAATGGGCAGCGAAACACTTGTTACGACGTCTATTCTGGAACTCGAGGACATAACTACAATATGAAACTATGTATAGGAGAAAATCATTGACCATTGAATATTTTTAAACTTCCTCTATTCGAAAGACGAAACATTGAAATTTTTCTATAACAAAGAACAATTTTGTCGTATCTAATAATAACTGTAATTTTTTAACGCTATCAGTAGTTACTCGACAGGCCTTTATGAATTAAAGATGAATAATTCATGATTTTTCAACAAATTGTTCGACAGCGATAGCAATTTCTATTGTAGACCAATAAATTATCTTGAAGAATGTAGCTTAATAACATCTTTTCATATTATTATTGAAAAGAAAATGATTACGATTCACTTTTTTCACTATTTTCACTTTTTTTAAACATTTTGTTACGACAGAAATTTAATTTCCTCTTCTTAGAACTGACATAATTTCTGTCAAAAAATACCGATTGCCAATACTAAATAATTTTTATTGGGACACAAAATTCTTACCTTTAATGCGAATACGTAACTGTGGTGAATATTCAAGTAAAACAAATACGCAATAGTTGCGTCAGCACTGTTATTCAAACAATCGACGCATCATTAGCAGCGAAAGTGTGAATTAATCAGTAAGCATATCGGGTTACGTCCACGCAGGTTTATTATTTTACTTAAAACATATACGTATTTTATGTAGCAGTAAATGTACAAAACAATTTTTTTATATTCACTGTACACTTACTGCCACAGAAGATACATGTATACTGCTTTTCTAAACAGTTTTTTGATCATACAAGAGCATACTGTGTCCTAGTAAGCAAGAAAAATCACATCAAATGTCGACATACATGTCCTTCTGATTTTAGTAACAAACGGTAAATAAGACACTTCAATGGTTCAACATTCTTAGTCTTATCCACTCTATTTTATTTTGACCGATTTGAAATGAAGACAGCAGTAGAAAAAGAACCGTTTCAGCAAATGTGAAGGCCGCGGGTATCAATAAAACGTTCGTGCGTCTCCTATAAAAAGATCCGAGGTCGTTCCCGCGTCCCAGAAAATATATGTATAATAATTCCGGATTTATGGAAAACAGGAAGGCATCGGCCCCGATTTGTGATATCGGTGTCGATCTATCGGCGTGCAAGGAAAGCGAAGGTTGCGCTCGAGCAATGTCACACACATCAGCCTCCGCCCTCTCGGTTTCATAGGGTACGGGCGGGGGAATAATAGTCTCGATCTCGATCGTGTCGCAATAAATCGGTTTCACCGCGCCAGTGTCATGGCGAAATCCTGGTATTCGTGTCGCGACGTTCAATTACGACTTAGTAACGTTGTTTACCTCGGGCCGGTTGCCACGAAATGCCACACGAACCAGTTGAGAAACGTATCCAGAATGCACAACACGCCCAGATAATTGTGCTCCCGGGACATGGGGAGCACCGTTCCTTCCAAACGCGGCGGTCTCGTGTGAATGGGTAAAAGAATCGATTTTTTTCATTGCGTTTTGTAAAAGAACCTTAATTCCGATTCTCGGAAAATTGTAATAATTTCGGGAAAACAAATAGTGCGAGCCTGGACTCATTTTGAAGCTTGGAGCTAATACTTTCGCAAAACAGTGTCCATTAAGATATTTTTAAATGCCATTAATTTAATTAGCACTGTATAAGAAATTGTTCTGTATGTCGAATGAGTAACTAAATCAATGACAAGAAAAATAGTAACGTAAGACGTATCGTGTTGTACCATTTCGAAAATAAATCACGGAGATTGTTAAATTATGCAGCGCTCGCATGAGACAGGCCCCTCGAAATACAGATTACGACTGCGTGCAGGCATTCCGCGCGTTCGCTCGGCTAGACGCAAACAAGAGATGACGCCGGCGATCATTAGCGGTTATTGTTAACGGATGATGTCGCGATCAAATTCATGCTACCTCCGGGCGATTCATTTGAATCGGATTGTCCCGGATCGAAGACGTCCTGGTCGTAAAACTGGGCCGCCATTTATCTCTTTTCTTCTGTGTTCAACTACCTTGCGGTTACCAGTGATCGCTAGACCGCGCATCTTCATGCATTCATCAAAATGGTCGGCAAATTGTATCGGCTTGGAGCAAAAATAATGACCGATTTTCAACGGGAACATTGCAATGCTAGAACTAGACTCAAAAGAACTTTGTTAGATAACGTAAGATCGAGCAGAGATAACTTGTAATTAGTGTCTGTGTATTCAAAATTGATTATAATTACATCCTTCTTATCTTCCTTCCTCATAGCCATATTCGGATCACTAATGAAAGTCTTCAATTTCTGTTAAACGACTTTTTATGAATTGCATAATAACGGAGAAAGCAGATTAAAATGCGAAGAAATAATCATTGCTGAACTGTAAACAGTTAGATCATCTAACTACTATTTCTCTAGGAAGTAATCCGAGTACATCCTAATACAATAATCCTAACACAATATTTGAAGAGTAACTAATTTCGCTAGACAAACAGCGAAATTCTTCCTTAAGAAAACATTATAGCGATACTAATTATGTTAGAAAAAAATATGAGTGTTTCCAAGTTGGTTCAGAAATAGTACACCTCGTAAAATTGATTTACGTTAATGAAAACTTTCACAAAAGCGTACACGCAATCAAAGTTCATTCACTTGAAACTTTATGATAATCTCTTTATTAGGCTGGATGATTTACACAAAGATATTAAAATTGCTCAACAAAAAATAAGCAGGCAAGCATGTCTGAAATAACATGGCTATTTTTAATGCGGAAATAATTTAAATCAGAGATTAAGGCCGGGCGTGGCGACATGATAGTGTTTTTACACGCATTGATATCACCAAAGAACTGCTCCTATCAGCAGGCATTGCTTTCACAATTTCTATTGCAGAGTATGTCACCATATTATCAATTCGATCGTTTCATTATGCGATCGATAACTGATTTCCCTACGATATTTCACGTTTTCTATATCGAGAACTGGCAAACATAACTATTTTAAACTATTTCCTAATCCACGGACGTTTACTACCACTTACTTTGCTATGTGATTTAAATAATACCAGGCTCGTGCTATTCTAGTGCTCTTAAACTAGGAATATTATTCCCTTACAGTACAATCGCGTGTACAAAACATGAAATAAAAACATCACATATTTAATAATAGATTGAAGTAACTACTATATTATAGTATAACTATTTATTATCTTTTAATATTTCATAACTACTTTTAAGGTGGGAGAAGTAAACAGGAGAATCCAAGTAGCTTTTGCTATTGCAGAAACAGACACGCCATGAAATAGCTTGTCCTTCTTAAAGGCGTCTAGCAAATTAAAACTAAATTGAAACACTATTAAATTAGATAATATATCTTTCCAACTTTCCCTTTTGTATAATGTATAATCTATAAACGCATAGAGTTAAGCAGTTTAATTTCCACGTACCTATAAATAAAATAAAAATTCAACAACAAAGACCGCGATTATTGCATCAACCGAATAATACAGGCGCGCGAAAATCTTCTCTCGCTGAAGACGTTAATTAGAATTTCTGCGCAACCGAGTAGAAAGGGTTGCGCGCGTATCGTTCGTTTTCCATCGGCGTTTCTCGATGAAGAAGCCACCCGAGGAAAGGGAAAAATAGGCGTGCGATCGTGATCTTCCTTACGCAAGCCTCTCCCGATCACATGCGAGATCGTTAACGATCCTTCTGTACGCAGGTTTACGCGTTCCGCGGATAGTTGCGTCGTGCTTGCCGGCGCGCCAACGAAGGCAGCTTCTTCCCCCCGAAGATATCGATCTTCGATTGAGCCCAGGAATAATGGGCCTTGATTAACCATAAGTTTGTTCGAACGACGCGGCGTAGCGCCGGCCCGATGTAAATTAACGATCCATCGTCATTATCATCGGGCTGACCTTGCCGGGAAGAGAAAACCGCGCGCAGAAACGATGAAACAACGCACCGAGAGCGGCCTGTAATTAAGCCGAAAACGAAATTGTTATTTGAGTGCCGTAATAACGATCCTACTGGCACGTTCTTTTCACAATCCCACTGCCGCGAGAAAGATAATTAATTTGAGGAATTAAAGGGCCCCGTTTGGCCGAGCTTGGAATTATGTAGTCAGCCAGTTGCCTCTTACATACCTTGAAACTCGTCCCTGGTTAAGCGACTGTGCTTAATTTTTCCTCTCGACAGTTTCATTCAATTTATTATACGAGGTGGAAGTGCTGTATACGCGAACTAGCTGATTTGAGAGAATATTTTCGTCCGTAAACATTGTTTTCAGATGATTTTTAAGATAAAAAATGAAAGCAACAAAATTTCGAGACGTTACACTCGAAGAAAATGCGTTAAAAAGCGGTTTTTAACTTATCGATTGCGCATATAATTTCCTATAGAAAGTCTACAATTTTATTTCGCGGAGAAATGCCGAGCGAAATTATTAGAGCGATGAAGCGAGGAGCTGATAAATTATGAAAAACATAGGATGTCCAGTTCCCGACAGACCATTCACCGGCACCGGTGGGCCGCCTCTAATTAGACGGCGGGAAAAGGATTACGCGAGATCACGTTAATTACAGTACCAGCCGATTTTCTAATCGGCAGCATCTTCGAAAAGTGTAACTTCTTTAGGAACGTCTATACCGAAACTGTAGCGGACGCGAAAGAATCATGGTTGTCTTTTAATTAGAGCCACGCAACAGAGCAGAACAGGACAATGCTAATTAGCCGTTTCTTGGTCGATCGTTCTGCATCCCCTTCGCAGGATGAATATTCATGGAAATCGCTTCTTTTTCTGCCACCGAATGAAAAGCTTGCGCGATTAATTAAGCGTCCTTGGGAGCACGTTCCTCATATACTCGATCGCAGATTACCCGCGTGCCGTGCCGCGGAGTTTCACCGTCAAGAAAATTTTCTCGAATCTCATCCGAAAAAGAGACGAGAGAAAAAAAAACGATAAGAGATGGGAGAAAGAGAAATGTCCGATCTCGACAAACAGGTCCGGGACCAGAGGTGTACGAGATAAAACACGAATAAATTATTCCCGGGTACAAAATATCCGTGTTTCCGACCCGATGGCTGACGAGCGGACAGCAATCACCGCGAAGCCGAGGTGATAAACCGATGGATAAACATGACAATTATCATTCAAGGCCGGAATTATAATTTCAAATAATCCCGAGGACGACGGAGCGCGGCTGCGAAGCTCTATCGCGAAGATAAATTGACTTCGTTCAGCATCACTTATTTATTTCATTCGCTGCAACGACTGGATTCGCCTAATCGCGAAATAGACATTTTGTAGGCCAGAGAGCCTGATCGTTCCATTAGCATGAAGCCAGGATTTGCCTGGATCCCGCTTCTTATAATACTATACGTCGCGTCGGGTCGAGTTTCCAATGAACTTCTCTTGTTTTCGAATCTGGGTTTTCAACCCCTCCACCGACAATCCCCCACCTGGCCGCGCGTGTAAATTCTTGATCCGCAAGGAGGACAGGTGAGAATTCCTCGGCGGACATTTAAACACTTTCCAGAAGGATATTCAGAGAAGAAATTGCCTCTTCAGCAAATCGAGGCGAAATCGAGTAAACGCGGAATTTTACGCATTTGCATTTCGGTTTTACACAAATTTTACCAAAGTTATCTTTGGAGGCAACCTCTATGATCGATCATACAGTAGATCGCAAATACATACATATATTCAATCCCTATACGCTTTATGAAATATAGTAAACATTCTCAAGAAAACTCTCAAAAAAATTATCTTTTATCGTTACTATAAAAATATATTTGATATTCGTCCATTGATTCTGCATACAAATAATTTACTGTACACTGCAATCTAAATACAAGCTTGTCTATCTAATTGTAAATTCTAATCTAATTTATCCAACAAATTATTAATCCAACAATTGCCAGCAAGATTTGCAAGAATTAATTACGCAATCCTAAATGAATGAATAGTGTTCCCAGCCAAGGTTTCGTAGTTCCCGTAGCGGTTTTCCCGGGATTTTCATGAAAAGCGAAGTGCCCTTCCCAGTCCCGGCGATAAGCCCAATTTCCAAGAAAGCGGGGGCCTTTCTAATTCACTGACGGAACGAAGGAGAGTTCGTTAGTGCTAGAGATAATTGCAATGAAAAGTGTACATTGTTTCCGCAATCTCACGAGACGCTTCTTCGCCGGTCTTCTCACGGGGGCCCTGAAGAAGGTCTTTCTTCCGTGATCCACATCCAACGTTGCGTGTTGTAACAAGGACAATTCTCCAGCTTCTCGAACGAGTTATCGAACGAAGGACGCGTCGAAGAGTAACATATACGGTACCCCCATCCCCCACTGTACACCTCTTCAAAACGAGGTCTTTATAGAATCTTCGCTTTCTCTTTTATATGTATACATTCTTCCACACATACCTCGAATCTGTCCGTTCAATTTCATTCTACGAATATTCATCGATCATTCCCACGATTTCTTTCCCCTTTCTCTCTGCTGCTTAATTGCTGGTCTTACGGTTTCTCGAAATTTTATTGGCAACAACCAGTGAGAACTGTTACTGTGATGTTTAGCGAAGTGATTTTCGACATCCTTCTACGATAGTAATGTTTATTTTTCATGATGGAATTTATATTTTCTTATTATCACGGAAATATTGAAAAAATAGTCTTATTTTATTTATTTTCAAGTTGGTACAAAAATAATGGCCATCTTCTTTGATTTGAATGGTATACATTTTTCAAGAATGTATAATAATAATAAATTATATTCTATTAAAATTTCGGAAGATTGTATTGCATAGAAAGTTGAATATTTCAAGTTCCGAATACTTAGATCTAGAAACTATGATAATTGTAAGATCACAGATTTTCCTTTTCTCTTGGAGCACTTCAATAATATAATTACTCTTTTGATTTGCGACTGAAACTTCACACAGCGAGAAATCACTTTTTATTATGGAGTTATGTTGTTTTTGCACGCCTGCTTCGCGAAGAGCACATTTTTCAAGATAATGCACAAAGGTGTTTCGTTCGGGAAAAAGTTCACGGCCGGCGTGCGTAAATGATCTTCACCGATTCAAGAAATCAGGGTCAATTGTATTCTATGAGATGTAATTTCCATACACTTTGCTCGCAGCCACTCATCGCGTTTCATAATGCAGCTTATGCGGACTTCGAAAGTTCTTCTCCCATCGACTTTGCCGGTAATTTATTGGGAACGGTGTGTTTCAGCGTGCATTGTCACTCGAAACGTTGTCGCATTGTGTGTTAACAAAGAACGAAGGAGACTCCTGTCAGCAGTTGCCTTTTTGCGTCATCCGAGTCGAACGGCGATCCAGTTGCTCGAGAAAACTCGGCTGAAACATGTTGCACTACCTTTGTTTAAAACATGTTTGCAAGAACGACATGTTGCAAACTTTTTCGTAGAATGAAACTGCTATCCAACATCATATAAATTGACAATTTTTACTCAATTCTCCTTTTTCTGGACACAAAAATGATCAGTTAATAAACAGTGATCGGTAGACTATGGTTTTTTATGCAAAATAAATATTTTCTAAGTATTCCTTCTTCCAAACATTTAATAAGTCGAAAATAACAACATTCTTAAATTCTTCTAACGTGTCTACAGTTTCGTTTTCCAATCAAACATTTTTTTCGATAAATGCATAAAATCCACAGTCCGGTGATCAGGTTCTAGAATGGATAGCTACTTAGCAATTGGGACTTTCAGAAATAGCTTTACACCTCAGTGGGAATAGAACGTCTTGTGTGCAAGATCTAGAGATAATATCGTATCTAATCTTCATATTCCGCTGCTTCCAAAACCCCTCGATGCGAGAAAGTCTTCTTCTACTTTGTACAAAATTAAATTGAATCGCAACAATAGCAACACCTCGGTACGTTCAAGCCCCAAGCAAACAGATTCCCCAGTTAACGTCCCCGCTAAAGCAAATAATTACTCACCAAGCAGATCGGTATCATCTAGTCTACATGGAGCAAACACGTGTTCGTTTGAAGTGACTGTACCCTGAAGTGATCGCGGCAAACGAACGAATGTGTTTACGGGAACTCCAAGTCAGCCAAGTGTCGATCATCAACTGACAGAGATGGAGAGGGAAGTGTCGGATACCGAGGGGATCTTCTCTAAGAGGCTGTCGAGCAATTGGGCAGAGCTTCCGACGACCCTGAGGAAGAAGCAGAAGCACCGGCCGGAGATCCTCTCGCAGTTCTTCGACCCGTCCGAGGTCTCGGAGACCGATTGCCGGAAGATCGAGCCGAAGCCGTTCAACAACGTCCAGAGGATCGTTCGCCGATCGGAGTTCCTGCGCAAGTTCGAGACGAATGAGAACAGCAGAAACCTGGATTACCGGCGCGAGGTAAAGATCGAGAGAAGATCGACGCCGGACTATTCGTTCTGTCGCGTGAAGGAGGACTACAGGAAGCATTACGACGACCACGAGTCGAAGCTTGGCCCTCGACGGAAGAGCCTGAGCAATCTCGTCGGGAAATTCGAGCAGAGGAATTTCTCGGACGAAGATCGCAAGACGAACTCGCCGGACAGTCTGCTGGTGAAGTCCTCGGAGTCGGACCTGAGCAGCGACGAGTATGGACAGACGGACGACTCGGGAGCCTTCCTCGAGAAGGCCTCGAACCGGGACCGAGGGCTGAAGAGCGAGCCGAGGAACAGGTTCATCAAATTCTTCGCGAAGGATGACTGCAAGAGGAAGAAGAAGCAGGATGAGCGAAAGATATCCCCGGACTCGAACCAGCTGGACGTGAACAAGAACAACGTCAAGCAGATTTCGAGGGGCGTCGAGTCGAACAAGAAAGAGTCGAAGCTGTCCGGCCAGCAGAAGTTCGAGTACGAGAACATACCGAGGATCGACGTCTCGAAGCTGGAGCAAAAGGCCTTCCTGAGTCCTCTGACCTCGGCGATCAACTCGTCGAACTCGAACAACTCCGATCGGACTCAGCAGAGTCAACCGACTATCGAGCAATTGAGACTGGAGGAGGGCTGTCTGCTAAGAAACTCGAGAAACGCCAGCCCGTCCGGACAACCGAAGAATAATGAGTTCCAGGAGATAAAGTATCGCGCTCAATCCCCGGCTAAACAGAGGCAGAACTCGGAAGAGCTGCAGGTGAACGATCTGATCCAAGATTTTTACGACAGCGATCAGATCGTCGGCCGCATGAATGGGGAGCGGAAGGTGTCGAAGATGGAGACGATCGCCGAGGAGAACGCCGACGGTAGCAAGCTCAGCGTTCGGGAGATCCTGAAGAGGTTCGAGGAGCTCAGGACGCAGAACGAGGCGCAGGTCGAGGAGAAGGCGAATGACAAGACGCTCACCACCATTCAGGAGACCTTGAAGAAACTCGACGAGAAGGTCAAGAGCTACCAGGTCACGATCCCGATAAAATTCTTGTCCTCGATTAATAAATAGTCGGTAAATCTTGCCGGCTCCGCGGAGAGATCGGACACGTTCGCGTTTACGGTGTCCACCGGTTCTCCTTACCCTGATTTTATGTACTAGCGGCCCGCTCGGTGATGCTGAAGAATTTCGTTTCACGGAGACGGAGATTATGCTCGGGGCGTTCGATAGCGATCAATCGAATTATGGTAGGAGAATTTTTACATTCGATGTTTCGCCTAAAATGGACTTGGAACTTTGAACCTTTCAACCATGATGAGTCAACTTGTTATGCCTAGTCGTTGCCCATCTTGTTTTTAATTCAGTCAATAATTCTTTCGTGTTAATTGGGAAATTTTTGCTACGTTAATTGTATTACCTATACTAGTTTCCGTCAGAAATTCTTGACGTTGTTCTAAGTTTAATAATAAACAATTTTAAAGGAAGTTTTACAATTAATCTTCTTCTGCATTTATATTAGTTTGTTCAAATGGGAAAATAGAACTTTGTTCGGTTTCTTTTCCGTCAACTTACGTATTAATTAATTTCACGACGCGTTTACAGACAGCTAATATTCTGTAATCTAATTACAAAAGAGAGTTATATAATATAGGAAGCGTCTGGAAATGAGTCTCCCGATTACATAATAAAATTCATCACTATTCTATGCACAAAGGTTACGTAAAATCGATATTTTCGCCAGGAATTTATGCAATTTTTTAATTAGACGAGCCCGGTAATAACAGTATCTGCGTAATTAAAGGTTTACGTCACACAACATATGCTACCATTTGATTTCTTGTATTAACTACTAGGTGCTAACAATCTAAGTAACTTTCTCATTTGTTCGACTAATTGACTTGGCGAAATACAATTGGGTGTGTAACGTTCGTAGCATTCTTTTGCAATCTTTCCTTGCAACAGAATGAAATTAGGAGAAAATTTGGAATGCAGTCTTTATTAAACAAGTCCCGTTTCTCTCTTTTTTTACAAAATGGCTGAGTTAATATCAACATACTGCATCAATAGTAACAGCAATCCATTTAGACTGCTATCCTTTTATGAAACTGGTTACAGACTTCAGAAGAGATTCCAACTAACCTCCGAGGTATTTAAATGTTTCCATATTCACGAAAGCATTTTCTATTTATAAACTTATTTCTACCAGCGAGACCTGCCATTTCGACATTCCGTTTTTATGGGGGCATAACATTAGACCTCGCGGGCATTCAGCCAAAGAAAAACCGAAGAAAGTCGCGAACAAGTTCGCGATTTCTGCACGGTATTTCCCGGTGCGGACGCGGCCTACGGAAGTAATTAACTCGGAACACATCGGGGTGATTTTCTTGAGCGGCGATTTACACGCGTTATGGCGATGCATCGAGGAGCAGGCTCGTCAACTCTTGTGTTTTACGAGGGATAGAGTTTCATTTCCCATTAATCCAAGCCGCAGTGTCCTTGATGACGTCGGAATTCTGCCGATCGGTCGCTGCGAGCATTTCGCAATTTCGCGCGCCGCGTGAAAAGTCGATTTTCAGAGACAGTTACGCGGAACGCGTCGTCCGATTTCCGGAGCCGAGAAATCGTCTCGGAACGAAAATGTTTGTTACCGTTATCCAGACGATACCGAAGCACCGAAATGGAATGCAGAATGCAGAGACTGCCCCGGAGCATCGCGCATAATCAGCCCTGTTTACGTCGCCACTATGCACGAGCCGGGGATATATTAGTAAAGCCGATGCGCCCTGGTGCAAAGGTACCGTAATTGAAGGCTACGCCGTGTGTAACGAGCGGAACCATTAAAAAGTTTAAAGAGAATTAATGGTGCCACCTTAGAAGACGTTACTCGCCGAGCAATTAAGGTTAACGAACAATGAATTACGACTTTATGCCGGATAAAATAGTGCATTCCACGCACGACGCCCGCTGTCATTGCTTAAGCGTCTTCATTTACCTCGCTATTCTACATTGCCACTAGCTCAGTTCTGCATGACCGATTTTATTGGCAATATTTGATTTCGTTTAAAGTTCGGTCATTAAAAATTCGTCTAAAGTTTGTTGTGACGTCAGAAATCTGAAATGAATTGGTAATTTCTTTCGCATTGTATTCATTATTTTATATTGGTTGGAAATAGATACATTCGAAGGAATTAATTTTGTAGAAAATGCATTATTTTAACTATTTTTTGGCGAATAAAAATTATTGATATAACTATTTGATAGTAGGTGATCGATTAGGCAATCTTGGTGACGTAGTCTTTGATTTTATAGATTTCATTTTTTAAAATCTGTTGTGTCCACTAGAATCCGTTTGAAGTTTGGTACCTAGGTTTCTTAAATTTAAAGTAACCAATTTCATAGACAATTATTACAATTATTGTGACTCCAATTATTTCTTAGAGAATAAAAATAATGAATATGAATATATCATGAAGTAACGTCTAATATTTTATTTTGTTATTGCAAAAATTCGTCTAAAATTTAGTACAATGGTTTCTCATAATTTGTTGTATTAAGCTTCAATACATTAGTCGGAAAAGTAGGTTAAGTAAGAATTGTTACATATTTGCATATTGTGCAGGTTAATTAATCAACGTTACATCAAATACACGTGGTTTAATGAGGCAAACGTATTCCGAGGAATATTAATAAAAATGGCACATGCATAATTTTTCTAGTCATTACGTATAATATTATAGTGCTCGCTACTTTGAGGTTAACGCTGATGACTTCTTACCACGCGTTGAAGTCTCTCGGAAGACGTCTATATGGCAATTTTATTCCGCTCATACTAATCGGATTTTAAATGCGATCTCTAATTGCAATTTCTTCATAATTTGTAGTTCCTTATTTTTTTTTGCGAATAGCGGAATACCTTAAAAATTCTTAGAGATAAAATTTTATAATGCAAGGAAAAATATTGTGCCGAGGTTAGAAAATTATGATCTGCGGATTGTATGCATTTTTGACAAAATTGATGAGTAAGTAATTGAGTAAATTGAAACAGCAAAAACATTAGAAGAATTTAGAAGTACGACTGTATATGACTGTAAATCTATTAAACATATTAAGAAAAAAAATAAACCTCTGTGTTTTACTTTAGTTTCTTGTAATTCGGGTATAAAAATTTGTATTTTGCATAAAACATCTAATGATTACATTGCGACTGACATACTTTTCTTTATACAAAGTGTGTACGACATATGTAAAGACTGCCATTTCAGACTACGAAACTGTCATTTTATGTAGACAGGCAAATAATTAATTTAATATATTCACACAACTCAGCGAAGCCGCAAGCAAATATCCAAACAGGCCAGAGAAATCAAGTGGCTTCTTATTCTTATTAATATTATACCGTAACTATGTGTGTTGATGTCTTCCACCATACCTGGATGCATTAACGATTATGTGGGTCAGGGTCAACATCTGATTATCCCGCTTGCTCAGGTACATTCAGGTCTTGACAGCGATGTGTTAGGCGTGAATGTACCAGATACTATTTTGTCACATCATAAAGGAACTAATTTTTTACCAATTTTAATAAAAAATCATTCAACACCATTTATTTCTGCACTGTGCAATCATTTCAATGAGTCAAATATAATGTCACAATTGATTCATCCATTATTACCATAAATATATAAAAGTCGCAGTCTGCTTATTTCTTTTAAATAGTTTCAAAATCATGAAGAAAATTTTTCAGATTTCTCGTGATATACTTGGAATGAAATTGCACAATTTTTGCCTGGAAATTATTCTCTGATCTCAATCAGTATTCATTTAGGTTTTCGCGAACCGCGCATATTTCTTCCAAAAATAATTAGTAATTTTCTTGGCGAAGGAGAAACTGATCCATAATTAAAGTGCACAATGGTTTTCTAATCGCGGTTGCAATCACCATTAATATTTTTCGAAATATCTAAATCGCTGGTTCTTCTGGAAGATTCATTAGCTACTCTAAGATTAAAATCATACACGAAAGCCTTCTCTTCCTCGTGTCTGTTTAGAACCTGTTATCTCCGTTTCTTTGAACGTTCGTAGTGCATCTAACATTCTTTTTCTCTGCACAGCATAGCTGCTCGTTACTTTCGAAATTGCAGCTGATTGAGGGTT
Source organism: Lasioglossum lativentre (assembly GCA_916610255.1). Lineage (NCBI taxonomy): Eukaryota > Metazoa > Arthropoda > Insecta > Hymenoptera > Halictidae > Lasioglossum > Lasioglossum lativentre. Next base: position 31,888,063 of record OU744355.1, on the reverse strand, counting down.
ATATTATTGTAATATCATTCCTTCAATAACGCTGCACTATAGGTACATGCAGGAGAAAGAAATCATAATGTACTAAATATATGTCGGCCAAGGCAAATATAATAGCAATCATTCGGACCAATAAACTTTCACGGCACTATAAACGTCAGCGTTCATCAGAATTTTCTCCTATGCATTATTGAATAAATAATCTATTCAAGTATTGGACAAATAAATATTGTTGGGTAAATCATTTTCACTCCAAAGTGAAAATACATAATTTACTAAAAAGATATGTTAAAATGTAAGTAAACGAAATAAACAATAATTCCGTGGAATGTGAAAAATATGAATCTCTCATCTTAAACGATTAAATGCAAAGAATGCGGGCAGATATTTAACTAAAAAGAAGATTGAACGTTAGTGTATTATTAATTCGAAGAAAATAAAGCTGTTCGATGAAATCGCGGAATAAAACATATATTTGGAAAGTATTAATGGCCGCGGATCGTCTGTGAACCACTAATGCACAGTTTCGCGAGGAAAAGGGGGAAAAACTTAATATCTGTACTCCACTAATCACGTTGTTCCCCGCATTCCTATTCTGGATCTCGATCGCGTGCAAGGAAACCCGTTTTCTCGTCCGCGAGATCGATCGATGGATCCGAGATATCCGTGACGGCGGCGTCGGTGAAAAGCAGGAAATGGAAGGCGAAAGAGAAAATGAATAATAGGAAAGGTCGAGAAACCCTCGTGTAAATCACTTGCGAAACCAGGGCGTCGCGTCGTATCGCCGGCATGCGAGGATTTTACACTCGTAATTTACACCGCCGAATGTAATTTCGATCGAGATAAAGGAAACGGAAGAGACGCGTTCACGAAAAACGAAATCTCGACTGATTACGTCGTTCGACAATAATACAGCACGCACGCCTTCCCGTCGGGCTACCCTACAGAAAGTGAACAATTATTTGCTAATTACTAAAACGTAATTATCCGGGTGTCACTCACAATGCGGCTGTCGCCCCGTACGCGAATTAAAAAGTATAATTAATCATTTTATAATTGTCGCTTTCTTGGGAAAGAGTCGAACAATCTCCTTTGACGCGGTGTTCCTGTGTGAACCGCGCGAAAGGTCAATTTCGCGACTTTCAGTGTGCGAAGAAATACTGCACCAAAAAATCAACTCGTTGGTGACATACTATCGTTATGCATACTGTACTTTCTGTTGACATATCTTATCTTTAGAGATATTTAGGAGGGTATATCTACTTGTTTAAACTGTGTGAACTACTTTCACGGATTAGATATTGGTAAAAGATACTGTACACCAGGATGTTCATACTCTTTTCACACATTAAAGTAAACTGCTATGAGACATGTGTATATTAAAATATGTGTATATTAACAAATATTATTTATATTTCGAATTCTTTACCGTGAAAAAGCCTTTAGCTGACTAAATAACATTTTTTTCTTATTTTTGACTGTATTATTCAGACTTTTTTCATAAGTACAACAATAGTTCATCAGTAGAACATAAGTTTGGAACAAAAATGAATATATGTATATGGTACAATACAAAACTTTAAAGACATTACCAGGATTTAACACTAGAACTACTAACGATAAGATTAAAATAAGAAAAATGTCAATTAGATTCTTGTAAGGGGATATGTAATAATTTTTGAAATGTAAATAATAATAATTTGAAAATATAATTTGTTTGCAGGTCGAACAGAAGCCGTTGCACAAGTCGAACCATCACGAGAACCACGTGTCCCAGATCACAAAGTCGATCCAATCACAGGCGAATCACGGTTCTTTGAATCACGTACAATCACACGGCCAGTCTAATCACGTTATCTCGAATCACGAGAACCACGTGCCCGCGAGTCGTGTGCCGAACAACCACGTGTCGGCGGCGAACCAGACGAACCATCAGAAAAACCAGCAGAACCAGCGACTCAGCCCGAACCAGGAATGGCGGCAACCGGAAGACAACGGCAGGCTGCAAGAAGATGGCATCTACGAGAGCGGACCAGTGGTGAACGATGGAAAACACTCTCTTTTGCAGTACGCCATGCTCAACTTCAGACAGAGCACGGAAAAGTTAGTACACCTTCTAAGCCACGTCTCTTCGTTATTTAACTCTTTGCACTCTGAATTCTTTTTCAACTTTCTTCCCAACATTTTAAATGTTCTATTAAAAATATACTTCAAACAGTTCCTTGATTGGTACCGATTTTAAACAAATTTTTTTAAATTATATTGAGAATAACTTGGTACATGTATGTATGTATTGCTTGTCTAAGTAAAATAAATTAGTCTGATGAAATATAATGCACATTTAAACTAGCAATTTAAAAATTTCGAGTCTCTTCAGGTGGATTCTTAAAATCGCCTTAACATATCGAATTCCGTACCAGTAACCCATAATAGTACCACCAAATTATAGTAATTTATTTAAAAGAACTCAGAGTTCAAAATTCATCGTACTACAAAAGCAGTGTTTCTAACTCATTTCCTTCTTCGAATGTTCCATGCTGTACACTTTAGACTCGGGTAAGTAAGTATTCATAATTATGTCGTATTGAAACATGAAATTTTCTCGGTATTCTTAAAACAGAAACACCTGTGCCGAACCGAGACACAGCAATAAAAGGGAAATTAATGTTAAAGACTAATTAGCCTCTCTTACGCAAGGAACGCGAGACAGCCGTGTTGAGAAAGCATAACGCACTGCAGTTCTCATAGTAACATCGACCATCTTGGCGAGCGCGCGGCTAACCAGTACTCCTCGTCTTCTTTTGGCATCTTTCTATTGAGTTACCGTTTTGAAGCTATGCACCTTTTCACGTTGTGATCGCGGGGAATCGATTTGTCAAAGTGGAGTTCATTCAGAAAAGTGTCAAAAAGTTGACGTCAACGTCCCACTTTTCATAGTGCATCGAGAGAACAATGGGGTCACATTGAGTGCAAATGTTTTACTACGAATGTGGCTGTCCTGTAATCGTTTGTGAATGTGTGTTGTTGCCAGCCAACAATTTCTCGTGAGAACACATTAATAATTTATATTAACGCATTATCTACCGGCGATTATTTCTTAATTTTTGAAAATCTATGGTCCATGGTTAAGGATTTTGCAACACACTCTCCGTGACGTAATCTAATAGTTTTGTTTAGGATTTTTAGATAAAATATGATTTTTAAACTTTCTTTTGGTACAACACAATTATTGAAAATTCTATTAATAGACTTCCTATAAATAAAGTGCTCCACACCGTTATGGTTTCTGTAATACGATAACAGATCTGCATAAAATTAATCCTTCTTTACTCTACTCCTTCTTTATGCAAAATAAAAATGTTCTGCATCTGTTGCAAGAAACTGAAGAATTTTTTACTTCTTGAATAATTTTAGTATAAAATAATCTATCAATAATCCCCAGTTGTTTTAATATTTCTAATTTTTCGAATTGCTAATTATTAGTATTTATAATGAGAAGACATTTTATCCTGGTAGCTCAAGTTTATTTTTAAACAGTCGATAAATTGTTCATTACGAGACAAAATTGCAATGGATGTTAGTTTGTCCGCTTTATTTTGTGCTGGTCATAAAGTTGCGCAGAGTAAATTATCATAGCGGTCGCGTTTTCTGTGAAAGAGTCGCGAAAATTACATGAATACAAGCACCGCTCTGGTAATTTCAATGCGTGGTAAAGTAACATCGCCTGTTCGCTAGCTCACATAGTCAGTTCCATTACCTTCTTGGCTCAGCATGCACGTTAAAGTTGGAAAGTTCTGTTCTACTTTGAGCAACTGCAGTTGTGCTGTTTCAATAATAATAAAAATTTCACTAAATTAATTTTAAAAACCCCTCACAATTTAAAATTAAATAATAGTTATATTCTAACATAAATGACCATGAAAACTTGAATAGAAACGTACGCAAGTGTGAATTAACAAAAATAAAAAGAAATTGTGAGAATGCTCAACCCTCAGAATGAGAAAATTACGTTCCTCAGGATGAAAATTCACCCACTATTTTTACATATTGTAAACCGATTGATTACTTTCTGTGTGTGAGATGTATGAATTTTAAATATGACGACATAAATGAAACATAATTTGTTGATTGTGTAAAGCAAAAATGGATGAAATGTTATTTTAAGATCTTTCGTACAACCATTTTTGAGGAGCGTATGAGAGTTAATGATAGAAGCATAAAAATAGATTTCAAGTACAGTAATAAATCGAGCGCGAGAAGAACCGGGGTAAAAACGTAAAAAGAATAACGAACGAGCAGGATGCGAGGAGCAGCGTCAAAGAAGGCTCATTAAAACACCTAACTAGAGTACCGATTTCCTAAACACGACTTTGACAAGCGACGACCACCCATTCAGTACTCTGAACGGGACTTTTTCCTCCTCGGTAACAACGTCCAGCAATGGAAAATCCGTTTATGGGCTGGTGCACCTTCGTCAAGAGGTTTTCCATTTTGGAAGGCTATTACTCGCGTCGCCTCCGAGTCCCGTTTCTTCATTAAATTGATTCGAGCAGTCTTCTTGCACGCTTAGAACCCCGTACGATCGCCGAACCCGTGCTGATAACACCTTAGTTTTCTGACTTCAACTTTTATTGAACGACAAGACAAGACAAGACAAGACAAGCTCTGAACGAACGAAAGTATTCATTTGTGTATATTCCGTTCGACAGATTCGAGATGTTGAAGACCGCGGATGGCTCCATAAGCGGTTCCCTGAAAGTCATCGAGTCGCTGAAGAGCAAAAAGAAGAGCAAGAAGAGTAAAGGTCAACAAGATGGCGCGGAATGGACCTGGAAGGAACAGGTGGACCTCGTCAAGTACTCCCCTGTGCCAATAGAGCAAAGTCTACTTAGGTTGGACGGCGATTTGAGTGGTCTAGCCGTCGAATGTTTCCTTTGCCTGATGAGGTACATGGGCGACCAACCTCTACCTCCGGACACCAGCGAAGTCAAATGCGTTTACACCATCTTGATGGTCAGTACTACAGTTTTATGCAATACCGAATTTTTAGACCAACCTTTGGTTAACTGATTTAGGGATTTAACACTTTGACTCGTGAGCATTTCGATCCTGCATTCTTAGGAAGCGTTTAGAGGCCAAATGAAATAGAACAAATACGTACTACACAGATTATGACTCGAGACTAGGCAATTTTTAGAGTATAGTAATTGCATTATGATCAAATATTTTCTTATTGGTAAACGCAAAAAGCACTCCAGGGAATATTTTTTAGCATCCTACATTAATGATGTCTAATGATTAGAATTAAAGGTGTTCAGAAGATTAGGCATATTAAAAATAGAAGCAAAGTTGCACAAATATCATGTTCTTCTCATCTAGTTAGAAAGATTGTAGGGTATTATAATAATTAGTAGCATTTTGTGACTTTCAGTGAGTTTCCAGTAACACAGAAAGATATCATTAGATGTAATTGACACTTAGAAAGCTTTATATCTCGTTCAGCTTTGCAATAAAATTAGTATAATGAAACATGCCGAAGAAGTCTCTATATAGGACAGTGAAGAGTAGCACACTGCAGGGTAATAGTCTGCATGTGGCAATAGAGGTTTGTGATTTCCCTTGAATTATCTCATCAGACCCCATTTTCTCTGAAGAAAGTACATCGATCACGTTCTAAATGATGCGCGGAGATCACCTTAACTAAATCGAGGTTCTTTTCGCTGCTACAAAAAGGAAACTTTGCTTCATGCTTGTCAATTTAATCAGTCTTTCTTTGGGTTATTATCTTGAAAATATCTCACAATTATCACACAATACAAGAATAAGTTACGAATATTACCTGAAGAAGAATAAATCAGGCTTCTAAGTGCACGATCGTCGTTTTCATTTCACTATTTCTTCTTCATTCCTCCCAAAACAATCCCGTTTGAAGGAAGATCAACATCTTAGCGGCTGCAATTATTTGCGAGGCGCTAATTCCTCAAACAATTACCGAGAGTGAAACCAGCTTTCTCTTCTTCTTACTGATAGGTCCGCGGCAATCAACGTAACTTGACACCAAGAGACACCATTCTTACCTCGTAAACAGGAACTAAATCTGAAACATTAAGCATCAATTAATATCGAACTTTTGTTATCTCATAAAAATGGTAATATAAAAACACCAGTGTATAGTGACAATTGCATAATTAAGACTACAGAGATTTACATTTACTACAGAAATCCCTAATTGTGACAGGAAATTTATAATTTGTTTTTTGGAAATTTTATAATAATAATATGTTGCAGCACTGCCACAAGTATGAGCAACTTCGTGACGAGGTCTTCTGTCAGTTAATGAAGCAAACGACGAACAACAAAAGCCCGAACCCCGATAGTTGTCAGCGTGGTTGGAGGATCTTCAGCATCGTTGCTGCCTACTTCACCTGTAGTGACGGCTTGAGACCTTACCTGACTAAATACCTCGAAACGGCGGCATATGACAAAAGGAGAGCCTACCACGGCACCGCTACGGTGTGTTTACAGAATCTTAGGAAGACTGTTAAGTACGGAGGAAGGAAGAATGTACCGAGTGTCGACGAAATCATGGCGATCAGCGCTGGTAGAAACGCTAAGAGACAGATCTATAGATTGCCAGGTGGAACAGAGAGGGTTATCAACACCAAGTGTACCACGGTTGTGCAGGTAAGCCTAAATACTATAAAATTTGTTGAAACCTGTTTATTTTATTGATAAATAAAATTGATATACTGAAATAGAAATTACTTATGTTTCATGTTATAAAACTATTTAATTTTTAAATAATAATTGTATCAACAGTAATAAATATTGATAAATAGACTGCTAATGTTCATGCAAGTTTCAGTACTAATACCCTTTGGAGATAAAAAATAAATGAAATATTAAATTCTATTAATCTTTGCATAGTAGTATTTTTTTTTTATTTTTACAGTAATATTCGCAGTACTTTGATAAACAATTGAGAAATCGTAAATTTGCGCCTGATAGCTGCAGATAATAATTAACTTTGTCTCTTTTTGAAAGGATGTCATCGAAGAAATGTGTAACATAATATCTGTGAGACATCCCCATGAGATGGACGAATTCTCGTTGTACTGCATCGTTGATGGTGATGCGTTCACCATGCCGTTAGCTAGAGACGAATACGTGCTGGATGTGACGACTGAACTTCACAAGAATCATCAAGTCTTCTATTTAATATTCTGCAGGTATTTAATTGCAATTAAAAACATAGCTATTATATATTAGGTGTATAAATTAATTCGAGATCCTCGCAAATAATAATCAGTTGTAACTTTATTTTAAAATCCGAATCTTTCATCCGTCAAATTGAACATTCATCGATCATTTATAAAATAGAGTAAATGCACAAGTAGAATGTATTTAAATTGTTTATAAGTCATCAACTAATTCAAGGCTACGAATTAATTTGTCCACCTAATATTTCAAATTTGCACGATTTTATAATGTTTTGTTGTATTTTGAAAATATTGTTCATTGCATAAATCTTTTGAAAATCTAGATCCGTTTGGTACTACCCTCTCAGACTGGACGCTCCGCTGTATATAGAAGTTGTGTTCAACCAAATCGCTCCGGATTATCTGGAGGGTCTTCTGCTAGTTCTACCTGGCGACCATTTACCTCAAGAAGTTGTCGTAAGTATTGCCAACGTTACTTTATTAATTATTTTTACCTGTCACCGGTGACAGGCTCTATATTGAATTGCTCAATTATTCAATCGCTGAAACATCAGCGCAAACTACGAATTAATGTTAAAAAATCGTTAAATTAATTGAATCGGAAATTGAAATGAATAATTTTATTTAATATAGTACGACATGGCACAAATAGCAGCCCTGCTGCACAGAGCAGCGGACATGGCGCACGAGCCGACCACGAAAGAAATCAAATACTTGTTGCCAAAGCCGGTACTCAGTTTGAGAGAGCCACGACCGCAACAATGGGCGAACTTGGTTCAGCAAGCCTGGAACAATGTGCAACATAACACGGTTGCCGCCTGTAAGGCACAAGTTCTTGGTGAGTAATGTAATTAGATCATTACATGAATCAGCTACCAATTATTTGATATTCAAGCATTTAATGATTTGAAATATGCTGATCATTTTCACAGAGAAATTATTAGGTGTACAAATTAATTCGTGTGTCCTACAATTAATCGATTGTAACTTGATTTTGAATCCAAATCTTTGAATCAACCACTTATAAGATGATAAGCGCATGGTAATCTACTATTATATCTAATAGCATAGCATATAAATAGGACAACATAAAACAATTGTGCAATATTTTAGAAAGGGTCGTCTTGTAGATTCTTTTCCATAATGAGAACTATAATATACTAGAAAAATCGCGAATTACTCAATTTACTAGTGTATTTCGTAGTAATCGCAACAATTTCGTGCGAGATCAAGAACGTCGAGTTCATTGTATTAAGTATCGTTCTTTAATAAAAATTCCCGATAGAAAGGATAATACTAACGGTCCCGTTCACGTTACAGAAATTTTGTGGAAGTGGCCGTTGTTCGGATCCAGTTTCTTCGCCGTGAAAAGGGTGCCCGAAGGGAAAGAGAAGGGCGGCGATCACATTCTGGCGCTCAATAGACACGGCGTGCATTTCATTGATTTAATCACACACGTAAGAAACCTAACACTGTGGAAACATTATCTCGCTGACTTTCAGTTTCACTTTCTTCAAATTGCTATCCAGTTTTCATTACGCTTAATGCTGCGATGGCGGCAACAATCATGGCACAGTTTCATTACTTTCATTACTTTCATTGCTTATTTCACGTAGATCACTCTCAATATTCAAAAGCTCCATGTATCTAATCATTGAAGTTGCAAACAAATAATTTAATTATTGTAGTAACAACGGATCAATATACATTTTTATTTTTTCTCAGTACTGAAGACTTTAATATAAGATTTAGTTTCCTGAAGAAAATTTTTTAATATTTTAAGAAATCCTCGTCCACAAAGAGTAACGAAAGATTAACTGCTGTTTTCATTCTCAATACTCAAAATGAAATATTTCAACAGTAAAGATAAAATGGCAAAAATAATTTGCAGGAGACGTTGCATCAGTATCCATATTCCGAAGTAATATCCACCAGAAAAGTGAAATCCGAGGAAGGAACCCTCTATTTGGACATGAAGTGTGGCAATTTGATGCAACAACGGATCACCAGGCTCCAGACAGAGCAAGCACACGAAATCTCGCGGTTGATTAGACAATACATTACCATGGAACAAAGGGCAACCAACAATCAAGCCACTGGGATCGGGTTTGGAATGAGATAAGGCACTCAATCACCCCTCCTTGTTGATTAATCGATCGTTGATCGTTGTACATACCTATTTAAACGAACGAAGTACGAAGCAAAGAAAATATTGGTGTTCAAAGAGTTTGTAGCCTAAGAGTATTGGAGCGAACGTCCTCCAGTAACGTTTAATTAAGTCCACGAATTCACAATTAATGAATTAAGATTTATGATAATATGAATTAAGACCTTGCATGCTTCTTGCTCGCACTCGACCTCTCCAATGAAGACGCAGAATAAGAAAATCATGTTTCGAAGCTGCGAAGAGCAAGAAAGAAAATATTTACTAAGAATGAAAGTCAATATTCTGTTCAAGAATGATTTTATTGTTCGTGGTTCAGGGAGATCCCCAAATTTCGCGTTTTACTCTGTTGTTATTTATTTATTATTGTGGGGTGATATTGTAAAAATAATGGAGAGCCATTCGGATATTTAGAGGGAGGTGTTGAAAGTCTTTGAATCTGTAAATATGTTTAGAGAGTGTTAGTAGCAAAAACGAAGAACGAACGCGAGGTTTGCCACGAGCGGAAAATAAGAAGAACTCAACGTTCGAAAGTGGAAGTCCCATGCATTTGTTTCTCGTTGCGAGAGTTCATAATCTTGTATGATGAAAAAGAAGGAATAATAAACGATCGAGTAATGAACCGATACATTCGCGAGAGTACATCGACGATTAAGACAACCGAGATTAATGGAACCTTTTAAATATTATCATAGAATAAGACGATCTAGTTACACCAGAATCGGTTTTCGAAGCGGAAACCGTCGTCTTCGCCAACGTGAGCCAATTTGTACGTAACACGTGAACGTTGATGCACCGAAGACAGAAGAAGACAGAAGAATGAATGCTCAAATATCTAAGCAGCTATTCTCGGCTCTGTAAATACGCGTTTAGAAACGTTTTAGACGGGAAAGTCGATAGATCGAAGAAGAGAACAACAGTCCTGCGCGCGAAACATGGTCAACGTTCTCGATTTTTTGTGAAAGACAGCAGGACGCGTTGACACTCGCAACCAGAGTCGCCAGATTAAGACTTGTCTCCCCACTCTACCTTCCCCTTCTACGACGCTTTTCCCCCACGCTTTCGGCATGGGCCGGTCACGTGACGCGTTTCGTCCCTGTCGTGCACGTGTCACAATGTCACGTGACTGATCTAGTATTGGCGGAAAAAGAGTAATTTTTTCCCCTCAATTAGAGTTAATTCCCCTGATCTGGCGACACTGCTCTCGACCAATGTTACGTCTTCCGATTGATTTCTTTTTCTTCTCGATCGTGACGGCGAGTTTCTTCCGAAGAAATAGCCGGTTAATTAGCCTCGGTGTAGAGTTGTTTTATTTATACGAAACGTAAGAAAAAGAAACAATACGGTACACGAATGATTATTCTTAATGTAAATCCGTTTGAAGACTAATGTTTAACGAGTACTGTTTTGATGGAGACTAACAAGTTGCGGTTACATTTTATCATAAGGAGACATTATTATTAATAATTGTACGTATTGCGTATCGATGTGAACAGAGGTGTTAAACTTTATATTAAAATTTCTACATATACGAACCCAGTGGAGTTTGTATCTTCAATTTCCCACTCCTTTTTAGCAAGAAGAAGTATCATTTCTCAGGATTTTGTTAATGCATTGATAACGAGATAGCCCTACTGGACATCGTGACCTCCCAAAAATTTTGCCATTTTCTTATGCCCTCTTGAATATATTCTCGCCGGAGTAAGAAACAGAAGGCAGAAACAGAACAGGAAAGTTAGATGAAGACTTTACTGTAAAATATTAGATGGCAAGATTGTCAAGAGAGTGCTTGTCGACATCGTTGGCAAAAGGAATTCTTATAAACATTAAACAGCCATAAATAATAAATTTAGCAATAATTACTATCACGGCGATTGAAATCAATCGAAGTTAGATGGGGTGGAGAGAGTTGCGCATCACTGCGCACGTTCCGCCTGAGCTCGGCTAGCGCACTTACTGCGCTCAGTCAGTCAGTCAAACGGGCCGGGGATTCCGGCAGGAGCGGTCGGACTCCGGGACCAGGACCAGGAGTAACTGGGAATGTCCAGGGACTGACCAGAGGCTGACCACTAGTCATCCACCTGGCCCACTTTTAACAATGGTAAGTTTGACCATTTTTTAAAAATTTGTGTTTTTTATTTGTAACACCGTCGATTATTATATCTCATATCCTAATTGAAATTTCCATCGGAACTTTCTGTCTTCAGTCTTCTAAAAATGTATATTTCTCATTTAAAATTGGTATTCCCCCGATCGGAGATCCCGCAGGGGCTCACTCACGGATAGGGAAACCGTGAGTGAGTACAGGGTGTCGCGTCCCCAGGGCACCCGAAGCCCCTATAGGCCGCATTCGTGTACGGGGTTAGTTTGGCTCTCGGAAGCTGGTGTTAGGTTTGCACTCGTGTGCGGGATTTAGTTTTGCTCTCGTGAGCTTGTATTCGCACTCGTGTGCCAGGTTATATATTGTGTCTAATTATTATTAGTCTCTTTCAGCTATAATACAACAGCCAGCCATCTTTAAAGCCGACAAAGAGTATTTTTAAGTTAGTTATATTTGTCGAGCAATTATTGTTGTAACGTCACCCCCGAATCAGAGCCTTCTGCTGTGGTGCATGTTTCTTCTTTGCGAATCAAAGCCTTCTGCTTCTGCTTTGATTCTTCCCTCCTCGGCGATTTAGTTTTTTTGCCACAATAATACCCCCCCCCCCCCCCACAAGACCTAGACAGAAAACTCATAAGATGTAGTGTCTGTACTGATCTTAAGTTTGTGCTTTAGATTGCAACATTTTATTTATAAACGCGTTAATAATAATAATAAAAATATCCATTTATATTACCGAAATATGTTCCTTATCTTAGAATCTGTACAGCCAAAATTAGAACTCCATCTTCTCATCTGCAAGGTAAAAGAGATACTGCAGATGTAATTTCACATTTATTTAACAATATAACGGGATATGTACCGCTTTCTTTAATTTTTTGGCCCTTTCTCTCAGTCTCCAGGTTCCAGATGAATTCCTGAAAGAGTCGGAGAGATTTATTTAGACTAGTCTTCTTGTAGTCTTTAATTCTCTTTGCAGTTAAGTCATAGGTCTCCTGCTCTGCTTTATCTTTCACATCGAACTCGTTTATTTCTTCTATCAACGTTGTGATGGTTGGAACTTTGTCTGGTTGGAATTTGTCGACTGTGTTCGCTGTGAATGGTATGCAAACCTTGCCAGTTTTTGGATGTATGCAGAATGGGGATTTTAGAAGATGGTTCATCCCTTTACTGACGTTTATGTCCAGCCTTGGGTAGGAGTACTGTATCATTACTTCTTCGATTAGATGACGGTACTGGAACCACTTCTTGTCTCCCTAAAAATATACCTGAAAATGTATTCACAGAAGGAAAAGTGACAATGAATAATGTAGTTGATTAAAATGATGAAAATTCAGTTTTTCCCGATTTTCAGCCTATTTTTCCCGTTCTATTCTATTAATCGCGTTTGTAACTTGCAAAACCAATTGATCAATTACGATGACATTTTCAGCATGTATATATGAATCTACCAAACATATTTTTTAAATTTTCGTTCCAAGCCGAAATAAAAAAGTTACGAAAAGCTATTTTTACTATTTCCTTCGTAATTCAGATTAAATGCAATTTTTCCAAAATTTTCATTACACATCATCTCGCAAACTAATCCATCTAGCTTGACAGGAAAACTGTAGTCGTTTACTCCATTTATAAAAAAGTTATAAAAATTATAAAAAAAAGTGTGCCATTAATTATGAGATTGATGCTATATTTGATGATAATAGTAATGGTTATCTACCCCTGTTTTCTTGCCATGAATATACTTCACAAAGATGTTCCACCTATCTTTGCTAGAGCTGCATTGACCAAAAAGAGCCTTCAGCTCCTGTCTGTCTTCCTCATCTGTAATAATCTGCAGGAACTTGTTTATGTCATCTTCTGTGCCCAATATATTCTGCTCTTCTACACATAAAGGCACAAAGACAGCTTCTATTGTTTCCAGTGCACGTCTGAAAACCAAACAATTACAATTTCTGTGACAAACTATTTTCAAATAGGAGGAAACTCTGTTGGATTCTACTTTACATACTTAATAGAATGGTGAATTTTATCTCCAGGTAGATTCACTTTCTTTTTCATATACTCTCCACCCTCTATGATCTGCAGATACTCTGCCACAGCACCACGCTCATAGGAAGATAGACTACGTGCTCCAGGATCGCATACCCAACAATGTATACCTCTTCTGCCAGAGAAGATCCACAGAATATGCTTGTACCCAAAATCCACTGAAGAAATCAAGTTCTATTTTAATTCATAAACATAGCAAGAATTGTTGTTGCTTTATTTTAATATTTTACTTACATCTTAAAGCACTATCCAAAATTTTACAAGCAATTGCCATAAACTTCCAGCACTTAGAACAAATATCTGCACCACTGCAACAGGTTCTGACTTCATCGTAATCTGTCATATCTATGTCAAAGACAAGTTCTCTCTCTATTGGCTGAAAATTTGAGCCCTTTCGCTGGTCCTTTGGACTGAATAAAAAAAATTAACAACCTATCCAGTATTAACATCATTGATAACTAGACTGCAGATCTTTATGCATTTATAGCATGTATATATTTTTAAAGTACAAGAAAACATTTGAATAACACACATTAATGACATCTATACACTATGCTCATCGTAAGGAATTTTTTAGTGGACAAATTGGTCTTGTTCCTCATCCTGGTTTTTATAAAATAAGCCATGAAGTTTAGAATTTGCATAAAGGTCCACCGTTTATAGATAATGCTTATTTACCAGTAGTTATATACTGCTCCAATATCAATCTTAAAAGGAACCAATCTCTTGATTTCATGTTCCAAATCTTTCACACCCTTAAAAGACTGGAATCTGATGTAAACATCGTCTTGCAGAGTGAAAGAAAATTCTCTGCGAGTAAATATGCTTACTAGAAGAAGAATCTATTCATTAATCTATTTGTTTATAGAATCAGAGTATATACTCTCTGATAGAATAACGTGAGTGACATACCATTGCCATAACTCAGCCACCGATAGTAGTCATGGAACGGGAACAATCTAGCGTAGTAGGTCGGCAGTAAATCAGCTAAGTTTGCCAAATCTCCCATGTTTCCAATTTATTTAATTAACTTTTAATTGACTTTTAATTCTGGATGAAAATTCACAGTTTGAAACATTCGACCGAGCACTGAAAATGGCGGGAACATTTTGTTGGCATGAATCAAACAGTTTGGAGACGGTGGTTCTGCTGGTTCATAAACCACTATGAATGGTGATAACAGCGCTACCAAGTAGTCGATTTAGGAACTAAACAAAGGCCTCCGTACAGCGCCAATTCACGTAGTGGCAAAACGCTCAAACTGGTTGCCAAATTTACCGACAGTGTATCCATGATCCGTTCATGCATGGTTCATGCCAAAAAGATACCACCCTTAGGGCCTGTTCAGACACGGCGAAAACCGCGCGATTTGAACCGCGCGGATCTTGTTACATTAGCGTCTATGCATTCGTTCACACGTAACCGCGCGGTCCAAAGATCCGCGCGGCTGCCGCCTCTGAACCGCAGGAAATCAAATCCGCGCGATTTTATTTACTATGGTTGCTATGAGAGCGTTCAGGTGTTTGTAGGAAATCGCGCGGTTTGGACGAACCACAAACATATTGCTTCTTCGATATCCATCTTCGTACTGAGCTAAAACTTCGCCCCTCTCCTGCATGTCCGCGCGGTTACCGCCTCTTCCTGAACGACTGTCAATTTTGACGCGGTTCAAATCTCGCGGTTTCCGCCGTGTCTGAACAGTGAAAAAAAACAAAAATCACAAAAGGTGAAATAAAATGCAAATAAATATGCAAAAAGCATATATATTTAGGATCTTGGAAACTGCTGGTGTTAGAATTTAGAATAAATATTTCAATATTTTGATTAAATAGTTTGATAGTGTACTATTATAATTTCATTTACTAGGCTTGTAGCAGTGCTAAAGAGACTAAAACTTAGGATCTTATAATTGTTTTTGCATGAGCCAATGACAGGCTAAATAAATTAACCCTACCCATTAAATATTCTTTAAATTTTGTTACCAAAGAATTCGAACTTCAACATTTCAAATAAATTTTCTTAACAATCAGGCTTTGCTTACAGCTTTTTTAATGCCACTAAAGACAGAAATCTTTCTAAATTTTATATGTATACTATTTCATAAATTTTTTGTACTTTTTATACTGTGGAGTTCATTGATGTGGTAATTAAGTGAGATACATTTGACCGTAACTTTTATTTCCTAATGTCGTTACACGTATACTGAATCAAATTTAGAGTGTAGTACCATCAACCCTTTTACATAGTGCAAAAATAGAACGGTTCTATTTTTGAATAAACATTACTGGTAGGAATGTATCGTTGAACTTATCTAAATAGAAAAGAGAAAACGCCTGTGGACAACACTCATCACATATACGTGTATCCGATCACAATCCGTCGGAAAAATGATGCTCTGCGTTTTCTTCCACGAATCCCGTCGAATGCAAAACCAAAAGACAAAAAGAAAACTGATTAACGTAAGTACAAGCTATTCGAAGAAAAAAGATTCAAACTACGACGAGATACGTTCTTGTTCACGTTGCGTGTGTGTATGTGTATGGTATTTTATTTACAATTCGTGATGTGAATAATGTTCTTGGAGTGGAGGGGGGGGGGGGCGTGTGTGGTTGACCGTGTATTTATATTTATTTATATATGTTTATATAAAGTAAAAACGAATTCGACGATCGTCACCTATAACTTATCTAAGCGCAAAAAAGGAATCGAAGATGAGGCGAGGAATATGGTCTCGAGGTCGAAGATTAATGTCTGAATGCGATTAACGTACAGTATGATACAGTCTTCGTGCTTGGTGTAGTATAACACACACAGCAATTTTCGATTTTCTAAATACGTTTCGTACAGTGAAAATGTTCTCGTTCGCCCCGATTCGATCCGCGAACTTCGATCGCGTGATATGATACCGATTTCTGGCCATAATGCAACCCAACATTCGCATTTACAAGAATTTTTGCATCCTTATCTGGACCCAAAACATTTAAAACGCTTCTGTGGACACGGAGAAATTATATCCAGCTAGAGTACCATCAAGAAATTACTTCTAACTACAGTAGCACAAAGAAATTATTTGTAAAAGTACCACAATGAAATTATTTCTACGAGCACCACATAGAAATTATTTCTCAGAGTGCCATAAAGAAACTAAATTAAAAATTTCATAAAATCATTGAAACACAGTACAATTTTACTAGACTGCGAATTTTATGCAGGTATAACAAAAATGACTAGCTGCAATTTGAAAGAGTAGGAAGACTAAAACAATTCGAAAATATCAATCTATTATCCGTAGCTTACTAAGATTATTTTAAAAAGAAGGAAATTATTACTCGGCTCCTGTATCTTGCAATTGACACAGACAATTTCTATCTTGCACAAAGTTCTGCAGTCTAATTATTAACAAGGCAGAACCTTATTATTTTTTATAGCTCGTAAACATTTCTATAGAACAGTAGTACCAGCTTATGTATCAAAATTAATTGCAGTCTCTTAAATCGAGCCTATAAAAATGATAAAAATAAGTACGATCGTCTGAAGTATAATGACAAGTATAGAAAGAGTCGATACGTTTTTTATTTTAGTCTCGATCTATAAAAATCTTTAAAATTGAACAGAGTAATATCTTCATAAAACGGTTATCGTTGTGCATTATAGCCAGAATGGTATAGTCTGCGGCAGCCCCAGCCCCGGGAAAAGTATGAAACGAAACTCATCCTCCGGCTAATCAAGAAATCTATCACTCGTTAAAAGGATGGAAACGTATTTATGCTACACATTCTCGTATGTGTATCTTAGAAACGAATTATCATCGACGAATTGCTCATGATCTGCCATACAATTTTTCCGTGGAACATTGTCTTTCTAGTATGGCAGATCACGCATATACATATATATATAAATTGTATTCTTTTAAAATTAAAGCTACGATAGGTATATATTTAATATATAATATATATATATATATCTCTCTCTGTGTGTCAGTTTTACGATATTTCTATTATATAGTAACTATGTACAAATATCTCTTACCATCGGCAACAGCAATAATAATTGTAAAACTCTCGTAATAAATTCTCCTTATAAATAGATAAATCCTTAAATATCGTTCAATCGATAAAAACTCTTGGAAAAATTTACCTAAAAACGATCGGTCGTAGGTATGTGACACGGTCCTCGACTAACAAGCCAATGAAGATCACCTTGTCGTGAAATGTCGATGAATGAGAGCATGATTCATGACAGGAAAAACGTGCAAGTAGCTTCGGTGTCTTCCCTAAGTTTCTAAAAAAATTTTGTCGTTAATCCCTTGCCTTAAAATATCAATTCTTCTTCCAACTATATTCAACTTTCCATCATAAACAGATGCAATAGCAAGTTAACCATTTGACATCGATTTTAAACCAATACAAAATAGTACGATTTAATATAATAATTTGGAAATTACATTGCAAAGGCAAGGCATTAAAATCGCATTCGGTGGAAAGAAGAAAATCGAATGAAAGCGCAAAAGGACCCTCGAAAATCGGATGAAAATGTCTCAAAGGGTGCCTATAGTTCTTCGATCTGTGGTCCACCGGACGTCAGGACGATCAATTCTGTTCCTAAAACGCCCCACATTCCCCGGGTTTTCCATCGATTAGAAAATTCGGCCCGGAAACGCCGCGAAGAAAACACTATCGATTACGTACGTGTCGCAGCTGCGATAAAATAAAAAATTGAGAGAGCGTCGATCAGAGTAATCAACAAACGCGGATCTATCAAATTCTGTTAAAAACATTTGCATGATAAAACAACAGACAAAAATTTGTTAGACATCATTTCAGGACATTTTAATATGATAGGGGTGGCATCATGTTCAGACTCTGGACTCCAGAATGGATTAAAACAGACAATGGACAATTTCTACTACAAATTAACAAAAGATTCACATTTCCGAAGTATGCAACATTTGCTTTCTCTTTGATCTTCGCTCTCCCCGCAGCTCAAACATGACCGCACCTCACCCCCAGAATTTGGGGATTGAAAAAATTTCGAAAAGGACACGTGGTCGCGTCAAATCCCCCGTTATTGTTCCTGAGGGACTTTCAGGAGGACAGTTCTGGTGCCCTCGGAATCCGAGATGTTGATCTTTAGCTCGTTGGTTAATGCTTCGAGCTTGTCTACCACTTTGCCATTTTTCTGCCCGCCAGGATTAGGCGGAGGCCAAACGTCGTCCAAGGGTGGCTCGATATACTTCCGACCAGACTTGAAAATCGTGCTCTCCTGTCTCCCGCAGAGCGTGCCCCCAACATGATCAGAAGATGAAACGCATTTTGGAGCCGGTTCCGTGTCCAGGCGAGGACGTTTGTAAAGCGGCTGCTGGATCACCGGACTGTAATCGTGATCCAGCAGTCCCTCGACCTCCTGCAGCAATTCCTCGCCGTATTGCTGCAGCTCTTCATCCATCAGCTGTTTTGTGTACAATAGCGTTCGCGAGCGGCCTGAAAAAAACGAATTTCATAAGCATTTTTAAGGATTTTAAGTTTCTGTTTGTAATTTTATTGCCACTCCAGCACACATTTTCACAGAGGTATATTGAATGAAACAATGTTTATTAGGATGTAGATGACTTGAAAGAGTTAGCAGAATAATTACAGGAATAAATTTTGAGATTGAGTGAAATGGAAGTTGTAGGTTTAGACGAATATTGCATCATCCACACGCGAACGATACATCGATCGTTCATGAAGTATTAAAAGCCCAGCATTAAAATTCAATTGAACTTTCGAATACCATTACGGAGATAAAAATATCACTGCCCAAAAAAACAAATTATAAGATAATAATAGAAAGATCCTGCTTCCCTCATGCCCCGCAATTTGTTTTTTAGAACTCAACGTTCACAGTATTTTTTTCCCAATTTGCATTAATGGAACTATTGACCGGATACTAATGCGATTGTTTCTGATCTAAACGGTAGACTGTAAAAAAATAAAAGAAGAGATCGCAGTCGCAGAGATTGTGCTCAACGCAATTTCAACGATGCAGTTATCATGTTTACGCGTACGCCGTTATCATCGCCACAAACCAATTATCTCCGATAGTGGTTACACTGTCGTTAATCGTTCTTTAGTGCGTAAAGTATTTGATCAAGAGCCGATGCGTCCAACGTGTATTTCGTAACCGAGCTGGAAAACTGGTTACGATGCGTCTCACGTACGAGCCACTGGTTCCCTAAAACTCCTAACGTTTGAATTTTAATCAAGTTCATTGACACCTGGGGAGGGAGCCCGTGCCTTCTAAAATTCCCGAAGGCTGTCGGGACAGGTATAATTCCTTAGTCGAACTTCGAAGGTGACTGGGTTACGTCACAGGGAATTATTCTGCTCAAAAACCTCGCTCTATGATTACAATATTCTTTTAGTTCCGCGACGTCGATCCAATACAATCACAATCGATAAGAGACTTCATTCAATCAATTGCAATCTACGGCAACCTAACAATAGAAAACTATTTTATCTAGAATGTAATTGTATCAAATTTTGATCGAAGAGAATCTTCATTCCATTAATTACAATTTACATTGACCTAAAAATACAATTTTACAATTATTACTTCCTTTAAAATGTACTTCAATTAATCAACTTGTAATTAACAGCAACTCAACACGACAGAAAAAGATAAATTCGTATTTTATTGCTTCATCACTAAATTGCACATGTTTCAATTAAATCATAATTATCAGAGAGGATAGATTCCTCGACGATTAATAGCACTTGAACGCGACATTAAAATGTAAATTTATATTTTATTACTTTCATTAGAGTGCACTTGAATTAATCGTATCATAATCCTCGAAAAATAAATTTTGTTCGACGATTAATTGTACTCTACAGTGACATTAAAATACAAATTCATATTTAATTACTTCCTTTAGGATGTATGGGAGGTAATAATGGTAATTTTCAAAAAAGGAACCACAATAATTAATCCTCTAAAAAGTAGTTGCTCGACGATTACCAGCAACTGAGCGAAACATAAAATTATAATTGTATATTTTAATACTTCACTATAATGCAAACGAATCAATAAACTTGTAATACTGTAGGAAGGAAGGCTGCAGTTCGGAGCGACACAAGACTGCAAAGGCATATTTTATTGCTCGACGAGGGTGTGTTTGAATTAATCAATTTATAATCCTCGAGAAAGTGGTTAAGATCGACAAGATGAAACGTTCGAGCTGTTGGAAAGGATCGGAGCTTTCCTGGCCTCGTTTAGAAAGTAGCTGGGCAACTTCTGCTCGATCCCGCAGCCTGCTCCGGTTTCGACATACCGGTGTTTAATATCGAGCACCAATAGCTATTTCGCTTTCGAAATTTTTCGTGTTTGCCCCGTTATCAATATCTATCGCACGTGTCTGACAATATCTCCAACAAACGGGAAACACTGGTTCCAACAGAAATAGACCGTGACACGTGTTGACGACCTCGAGGAATTTTTCAATCGCCATAAAACGAATTTTCGATGACTCCTTCCGATCGAGGTGAACCTTTGATCATTCGACTCGCTGAATCGCAATACATATACAGCGAGGAACAAAAATCAATGTCGCAATCTGAAATCCCGCTGATACCGTATCGCTATTTTTTTTCGGTGGCGCAATTCGATCGCAAGCGGCTCGCGCGGAATTCGCTGCGGCACTATTTTTGAAAAGCGCGAATGCTAATCGATGCATGCGATGAATCATTTCCACTGAGAGCTAGGATTCCCCTCCACGGGGAATTAATATCTTGTTCGTTTATACATAGATCCAGGTGTATTTATAGCAAGCGACTTGCTTGCCTTAGGTCAGATTGAAGCTATTTATAAACCTTCTGTTTATTTATTTGTATTTGTTGCTCGATAATTGGGCCGGAAGCACGCGACGGTAACATACGAATCAGAAGAACGCTGTCCTTTAGCCAGTGATTGTGTTAATCTAATTCAACCCAGTGCGATTCAGATCGTGCTGACCCAAAAACGGACCTTTGCTTCCTATCTTCATTTTTCTTACTATGTAATATGTATATGAATTAATTTAACGATTTGGGTACACTGCAGTGTTCAACTTCTTGAAATATAAATGCTCCAATTTGCTAAACACTGCACCAGGGTTAAAGAAAACACTGAATTTTCTATTTCGATTGAAAGTATTTACAAATTTGATTATTTCTTTCTTTGGTATATTGATTTTTTAGTGTCTAGAACTGGAAGTAAAAAATCGAAGTTAGAAACAAGTAAGGGTGAAAAACCTTCTGGTGTCCAGTGTTTTAAAAACTAATCAGTATTAAGAGCCGATGGTTACGTAAAGTATTCATCTAACGTCACTCAATTATCTGGGGTTACCTAATCGCGACTCAAGATAATGAATACGTGTCGATGTCGATCTGTTTGACAATTGTGCCGATGCCGATACTACTGTCTTCCGAGCACATTTCTCACGCGAACAATACCAAAACGGTGTAAATTGTATGTTGGCCAACAGTACAGTTCGCTATCGACGTACCGAGGACGATCAGTTATCATTTTCCTACGTATTTACAGAAACCACGAGTTATCGCTTCGAAGCTGACTGTCTGAATATTTAAGTTTCAATTGATGGGAAAACAAAGGGTTCTTTTGAGTCCCATTAAAAACAATTTCAACCCATTGGATAGATGCATGGAATCCATGAATGAAATCATTGTTCTTCCAATCCTGTACAGTTATTACTGGACTGTGGATTTTGTGAGAAAAACGAGTAGGTGCAATTGGAAAAAGGAAAAGATTGAAAGAGTTAAAAGACTATCGATGTATTATTTCCTGGTATTTAAAACTAAAATGGCTAAAAATTTGAATAGGTGCATTCTTGTTATTTTTGTAAAGCAATGTGAAATAGTCATGCTTAGTGAAAAATTGTCGGGAGCCGCGTATCAACAACCACGTGCAGCGTCGATAGTAAGAAAATAGAAACGCGAGAACAAGTTTTAAGAGCACCTGGTTGTTTGCGACTATCGTTTGTAATTATCGTGACATGATACGTGAAATTTTACTTCCAAATACATACTCGTCACTGTCCCGTAAAAAGAACAAAAATGATAGTGGTTCATGATTTCGTTCCTCGAACGAGTAAAAACCAGCTCAACGGTTGCTCGTAACACGGTCGAGATCGAGAAGCAGCAAACCGCAGGACGTGAAAGCCAAAGCGAAAAAGAAGAAAAAAGAAAGGAATACACTGCAGGGCTGTGCCTTTCACAATCCCATGGGGTTCAATGTTCCTCTGGCCGGGCCAGGGAGCGCTATCAAACCCATTCAGCTCGCGTAACCGCTAATATAACGGTCCGAAAAGGTTCGGCGAGCTCGTGACAGTCGTCCGGCTTCGGACAAGTTCAAGAGTCTTTCGGATCTGACTGTTTTGCTTAATAGGAGAATTATTCCGACACTGATATTCGTCAAATCACTCCTGAAATGACTACAATATTGTAAAGACAACCTCTAATCGCGTAGGGTCCATTAAACACCCTTAAACAATGTTGGAATTTTTTTTCCAATCCTTCAAATAAATCATTTTAATCCTGGCTTTATAAAAATTCATTTAATCCTTGTGTAGGCGATCAAGATTCTTCGACGTTCTTTGTGAATTTTTTTGATTATTTTACCCTCTGAAATAATCTCTATCTCTTGTATTGATGCATTACCTTTTATAAATAATTAATGGGTCTCCAATACAACGAGTGGAAGACTTGAATATAAAATAACGTTACGAACTAATTTGTGCACTTAATAGATGAATTGGAAGGTTTAAGAAGTATTTGAATCCCGTTGCAGGGGATTGCTAACTAATATATATTTTGTTTTAGATCAAAGTAAAGAAGAAGCTCCCACAATTGAACTAAAGAAATGAAGAGTTGAAGAAATGATAAAGAGAAGAAGAAGCGAAGAAGTGAGAAGCTGAAGAAGCAAAGAAAAGGGTACAGCGAGGAGTTAAGAAAGAGTAATCCCGTTGCAAATGAAGAATGGTTCCACTCACCAGCCAATGGAGGCATTTTCTCAGGCTGCTCCTGTTCCTGTGTGAGCTCGTTGCTGGAATTAGAGTGCGGCCGCAGATTCGGAACAGCGACCAGGGCCAATGAGAGCAGCAAGACCATCAGACAGGTAGCCGGCTGTGCGCTCTTGTTGCCCTTTTGCAGCAACGCCTGCAGCCTCTTCAGTTGCCCGGCGAGACTTTGATTCTGCGACTGTAACGCCTTGATCCTCTTCAGCAGGGTCATGTTCTCTTCTGTACACTGCTTCACCCGATCCTCCAATCCGTCCACGTACTCCTTTTTCCTCTTCCGGGAGTCCTGAGCCGAGATTTTGTTGCGGATCTTGCGCCTGATCCTCTTCAGCTCTCTCTCCTCATGCTTTGTCAAAGGATAATGCGACGGCAACGTGATTCCCTCTTTCTGGAGGAGACGTTTCTCTTCTGCGTTCAGCTTTAGTCTTGGATAAGGGGAGTCGGACTCTGAGACCTCATCACTGGAGTTGCAACCTTTCTCGCTACCAGAATCGTCTTGCTTGATGGTCATCTGTACAGCAACACCGTAACAATTATTTAAAAAATTTTTCACTCTGAAGTTGGGCTTGGAACGATTCTAAAACGGACTCTTAAAACATTTTTCTATGAACAGTTTTAACCCCTAACAAATTGCAAACCATAAGAAAACCACCTTCTAATCCCATCAATGAAATTAAAATTATTTCTATCATATAATTTCTAAACATTGGTTTGCAAAGAACATAGCTAGATGATCGTTCGTTTAAAAATGTTTCTACACTCTCAAAGATAGTTCAGTTCATCAGGTAAAAATAAATTAAAATTTACTAAAGATGGAAGATTATTTTGAACATACCTGGACTGGTTTGTTGATGATATTGGCCTGATTGATCTTGAAGCCCTTCAGGTTCCTCGCTTGAGACGCATTAATGATCTTGATGGTCCTAACATCCTTCATATCCTTCAAACTCACGGGCAGAAGAATTGATCTAGGATTTCCGGAGCCCATAGGCGTGACTCGTATCAATTGTCTAATATTTCGTTTCCCGTTGCACGCGATATTGCGCACATTTAGAGCATTGTTCTCCTGTGGCGCAGTCAGCACCTGCTGCTTCTGTATTTTATCTAAAATTAAAAGCATTCTTTTCTGCAACGGGAGTTGAATTTAATCCCCGCGTCGCATCGCGTCGTATAAAACAACAATTGGACTGGTCTGTCTAAAAATAAAGATTTTCTTTCTCTAAATGCTGATCGATTCGAACTATTATATCTTCGTGACCTTGGGTGAGTTTCATTATCTACTATCT
Source organism: Lasioglossum lativentre (assembly GCA_916610255.1). Taxonomy (NCBI): domain Eukaryota; kingdom Metazoa; phylum Arthropoda; class Insecta; order Hymenoptera; family Halictidae; genus Lasioglossum; species Lasioglossum lativentre. Next base: position 31,863,201 of record OU744355.1, on the reverse strand, counting down.
ACTCGCTTCGTTTCCGATGTGTTTGGATAAATACGCGACATCTGTTCAAACGCCGTTCATCTGGCGAATAACTTGGTCATTAGCAGACAAACAACCAAGTCTGAACTATATCTACGGACTCGAATTCTTTTCATTCTGTTTTGTATTTCCCTACTCATCTTTGTCATAAATAAATGAAATCTAGTAATTAATCACTTTGCAAATTTTACAAATGCCATTTTAATGAGAACCATACTCAGACAACAGAAAATATCTAAAATCTTCAGATAACTACCTCCAAAAATTAACTAATCATCACCTCACTTATGGTCTCAACGACCCAGAAAATAATTTATTCCTTTCAAGCTATGCTACCTCCAAAGCTATAATAATTCAAATCCTCGCTTACCTAAATCGACGACCGGCGTCTCCGCAACGACGGTCGCGTTGCCATCAGCCAAGGTATTATTAGGGTTCACGACAGCCACCAAGGTGTGCTCCACATCCATCTCTTCAGCAACGTCTGTCGCAGGTGAACCAATGTTCGAACTGACCACCGACCTAATCGGACTGTCCACACTGCCCATCGATTGGTTCGGACTGTCCATTGAGTCGAAGTCCATAAAGTTCTGAGGACTGTTCATCTCCGAGTTGCTGATTTCCACCTGATCCTCTTTGATAGGTAGAAGAGGACTCAATTGTTGCTCACAGGAGAGGCTGAGCGCACTAGAGAGCCCGCTGTCCGAGGATGAGGAGGGAATTGTGTCCAGGTCATTTTCCATCAGGCTCATCTGATTGTCCCCCAGCTTGAAGATGGAGTCCAAGATGTCCTCAGGATTCGTCGACCATTCTTCCGCCTTAACATCCAACAACAAACCAAAATTATTAAGTAATTCCATACGTTCTGTCACGATTCTTACTAACTCGTAATAAAGACTCTATTATCTCCAAACTATCTTTTCAAATAAAACAAGCAGCCTGAACAATTTCTACATCACGAGCAAAATAATACAGAACAGTGCAAGATGCTATTTAATCACTAGACTGCGGATTTTTAGCCAACAAACTTTCTTGTCTTAATAATGCGAATCGGTTGAAAATAGTACAAACTCTTTTATGTATTCTCCAATACATTTATGTCAGAAATGCATAACATCCGCAGTCTATTTTAATCATAGTTCTCAGAAACGATCGCTTTCAAGGTGCATACATAGAAGTCATTATCTTACGGCTTATAAATAATTGAGCGAGGTTGAGAATCGCTGTAGCATAGAGAGTTTTGACTGGAGAATTTTTTCCAGGTGCAACAAAGAGGCTCGCAGATTTCGCGGCTGGTTTTCGCGCACGGTTTCTCATGTAGCTCGCATTGTCCGCCGATACCGATATATGTATATACATATATTGTATACGAAACGATCCCGATCCCGCGATCGCGGCGCTAACAATTTCTGTTGATGATCGCGTGCTCCACTTACGTGTCTGGCTGAAAGTCGGGCTAATCGACTTAGCGAAGCTTGAGAAATGGCAGTTCGCATGGTGCGGAGTCGCTCTGACACCAACCGTTTGCCCAATGTCAGTTAACCCAGTTACCCGAGCTATGGTAAATATAGTTAAGATTCGAGCGAATTCGGGGAATCTGCGATTGTGTCGCGCGACTCTTTGTCAAATAGCTCCGCATGAAAATGTACCGCAAGATACGTAATTGCTGCGAGCAATCTGCAACAGCATCGTGTTCCGAAGAAAAGGCTGTTGTTTCTAGAAAATCGAGAGCCAGCCAGTATAGCCGAGCTTGACGGAAACTGTGTTTTCTCCATACACTTTAAAAGGACTAAAAATAAATCTGAGCTAACGCTTGGAAGTCTGTTGTATCTTCTCGTCCACGAGGCTCGCTTTCGTCGATCAAACTCCAGCCAGCGATTTTATTATGAAGATAAACGCGTTTTGCTGAAATATTTTTAGAGGTTTTGTGTTTTGTTCGACCTCCGATGTCTTCTCAATTTTTCAAATGTTAGCAGCAAGGAAATACTATGTAATATTTTTAAAATGTTTTTCTTTCTCGAAGATTCAAAGAAAAATTCTATAAGGAGTCCACTGAGCAAGAAAGTTTTATTACGCTATGTTCACACTGAAGCAACATCCAGTAACTTTGTGTCTTTCAATTATTAAAACAAAGATCTTTGATAACAAAAATCGCGTAAAACCTATATAAATTTAATCTCACCATTTTTCCAATGGCAATATTTTTAGTAAGCAAATGTTTTGCGGCTAGGTGTAGTGTTTAAAAAAGGTAAGACCATGTCTGTGACGTAAAAGAACAAAGATCTGCAGAATAATTACAGGAAGACTCTTCCCTGATCCATTTTCGAAAATGGCTGCCACGAAAGGGACCAAACGGAGAAATGGCGCAGATTGGGGAGCTAGCAAAAATATTGGGGTTAGTCCCCGAGGGAATATGAATCAGGAATTTTTGAGACTGTTCGCGGGGAGTCCCGTAAGTTAACGGTATTCCGCGTTCGAAGGTCGCTCGCCACGATGAGTAACTTCGCATTCTCGGTCTGATTCGAGAGACCGGAGACCGGTGTGCACCTTCGCCGCAGGTAACTAAATCGATTGACCTGGAGAACAATCCAAACTATTTACTCGATCGCCAGCCATTAACGTCGGCAGACTTCCTTCAACGAATGACTGCAGCATTCGATACTAATACAGTCTGGGAAACATACAACAATAATACATATCGCAGAATCATGTGGCGCGAAACAAAGCGGCACTAATGAGAATCATTCGCTCGCGAGAGCGGAGTTAGGAGTCCAGAGGAGCTATCATCGAATCCAAGATGGCGGCGCTCGACGCACCGGCACGTGCATCCGACCATTCCATATGTTACAAAAACCCAGACGTGATTGTGCAATAATTGCACTTTTTCAGACTTAATTGTCCACTGACGAGTATTCCAAAGAAATTGTAGACAAAAATCGCTGGAAAAATAACATTGATGCGTGCACTTTTAGTCACGAAAGCAAGAAAATGCTTCTCACACAACAGTAAACATTTTTTTAAATGTAATGTAATTATTACTAAATGCTTTTCACAGAACTGTGATAATTTTAAGAAATTGCTTCGCAACGTTAAGTTAATTTTATCATAATTGCAGTGACTTGTAAAGCAGTTGGAGTACTGGAACTGCAATCATTGTTCTCAGAATGAGCACGGTGTGCCTAACATCCGCCAAAGTGCACGCTTAGCGCACGTGGTCCGCACAAACCATATGTTAACGCGAACAGCCGCAAATCTAACGGGGATTTTTGCCGAACAGCGATAGCTAATTGCAACCGGCATCATAAACATCCGTTCCACGATATCTGCTCAGTTGAAAATCGGTTTCCGTTTCGTTAAAGCTTAACCGTTAGACAAAGAAGCCTCGTTTCGAGCAATTAAATGCAATCAACGAGGAAAGACGCGTCTGCCGCGATGATGCGAAATGAGAGAATTCGATGCTACGAAAGTAGCACGGTGAAATGTGCCTTCGATTCCGCGAATCGAACGTTCTCCGTCGCATTTTTCGGTAACGCGGCATGTTATTCGAGATCTTCGGAGCAGGTTATCAGAATCGATTATAAGCGTTCTTCTTCGCACCGCTCAAAAGCGATTGCGTAAAGCATGAGTCGTTTAAAAAGGTTTCGCCAGCCTTGGCCATTATTCCCGGTATTAGCATTCCGGATACAAGCTTCGCGGAACTAGCTTTCTTCGCGAAATGCTCAAAGATACCGGAACGTCATTTCAGTTCTTGGAGAAATGGCCTCACATAAACGGAAATGCAATGTTCTGGAATATAAGAGAATTTCAATCCCTCGCGGCTCACGGTGTTTTCGCAATTTTGGACGCCACATATTCGCAATCGAATATTATTTCGCTCGGCTCAAAGGGAAAGTATTTGGCCGCTTTGTTCGATGTAGAGTGTAGGTAGACAATCGCCGCGTTCGCTACCAGCGTTTGCTTCGTCAACAGCTACTTTCGTAGTTGAAACGTTCTATTAATTGTCGTATACTATCCCCTCGCGTGAGAAAATCGAAGAAACGGTATGATCATAGAAAAGTTGAAAATTGTGTAGACATTGTGTGATAAACAAATGTGCTGTAATTTATACAATAGAACAACCGAACACAATACGCGACCGATATGCATATACACGCATGCATACATGGATACTGTATGTAAATTGCTTGGTAATAACAACAAGACTAAATTTTTGCTTAATATAACCAAATTAATAAAGAAGAAGACGGTTTTTTTAGAAAGTTTATTACAACTTTATAAAATTGGCAAAAATTAATTTGGTCATCTTTGAGTGAAATCCAAAACTGCAGTAGTCACATATGTGTAACGCTGCTAGCAAAAGGGTTAAATAATAGAGAAACTATGGAGAATCTCTAAAGAAACATACCTAGTCTACATTACTCCAAAAGAGTGCAATCTCGAACCACATTCGACATGTTAAATGGAATACAAAATCCTAGTTAGCTCAAATGTGTTACTCTAGTAGTGAAATCATTAAATAATTACCAAAGTCCTCTAGAGTCTAGAGTGATATTCCTAGACTGCATAGCTCCAAAAACTCCTCTCTCGAATCAAACATAAAACTTTTTGCGCAAAGCCTAATATACATTGACCAGGTCGCAGGACTTGAAATGAACCAGCAACCTAACTTCCCCAGTGAACCAATTACCCCAACCCCGAAATAAAAAAACAAGGAGTTTACAGGGATCCCGGTGACTCCCTCTGGACGCATCGCATCTTTTAATAGAATCCGTGTGCAGGGGCGTGTGCGGGTAGTAAAGAGTAAGGGGACTCTGAAAGAAAGAGAGAGTCCTGTGTCTCACCCCGAAGGCGTCGTCACCGTAGCTCTGATCTATGAACGGCTCGTCCTTAACGTCCCCCTGGAGGAAGGAGTCCTCCTCGGGGAACAGGAAGTCCGTGAGTATCATGTCCGTCGATGACATCCTAATGATGAACCGTCAATCACACGTTGTAACACCGGTGGCAACACACAACCCGTCGGCGATCTTTTGCACTACTTTGTAGTGCCGCGCTCTACGCTCCCATGAAAAACTTTTCCAACACTTTTCTGATGAAGAGGACTGCACTGACCGACGGGACGGATGCACACGATGCACCACCACCGATTGCGACGACACAGCACCGACTAAGTCGCGGACGAGAAAGGAACCCGCCACGCCACGGACCGACCGACGGACGGACGAGGTTTCTGTTCTCAGCTCTCTCGCCCCACCCTGAATAGAGCACACAGAGAACCAGAAGAGAGGGACCGGTTTTCAGCTCCTATCGCCTGCTGGCGCAGCATTTTTCGAGCCTGCCATGCCGGCATGGCATCGCTCCACCACACGTTCCCCCAAGTTCGCTGTGATCGCTACCGAATCCGTTCAAGTCCAAACACGATCCTACCCACGCTGATGGTTTTGATAGTCTCACGCGATCAAGATTTTTCGAGGATCGTCCAGGAGCTATGTTTTCACAGAACCGAGAATACTGTTCACCGCACTCGACACTATCCCATTGTCAATTAAACTGCCAGCGTGGCAGTTTGTGCGTCACACAGGCGCAAGACTGAACGGGGACATGATTGGTCGGGAACGTGCAAGATACGATACCTCGAGGAATCGAGACGCGACGCGTACTGGTTTGAATGCTGTACGAGACCGTACGAGACTGATGAAATATTGAGGTGGTCTTGTTGGGCCGTTTTCTGGTTCTAAGATTTGTTGGGCGAGACTGGGATTTGATATTTGATCCGATTTATCCTATCTGTCGTTGATAAGAGTGTTTACATGGAGCACTCTTGGATTCGGAGGTTTTGATAGTACGTAGCAGGTTACGAGGTCTTGAACTCGCTTTTGGGGCAGACTGATTCTGAAGATGCTATTTGGCTGATGATCAAAATGATTTTTTATCACTGAACCTACCGAGAATACATATGTAGCGAGTGTGCTCCTTTATAAAAATAACAAGGTTGAGTTTATTTAGACTTTTTGCTATTTTTATCGATATGGGTGATTTAAGAAATTCATCCATTCCTACGAAAGAGTATTTGTAATCTCAGCAATTCTAAAATAAATATAATCTGGAACCGGCCAGTTAGGTTTAGTATTAAATTATTCATTATCTAGATTATTGGAGGAATTATTTGTTTTATAGACTGTGAGAGTAGAAAGTTTGGGAACAAAATGGATTCTTTTTTAGGAGACAGTAGTTAGCAATAGGTTTATATATAGAGACGTTAATGGACAGTCCATTTTTATGCACTTGAATTTGTGCATTTGATAACAAGATAACATCAGCAAATATACTAAGTAATACAAAGAGTAAATTGACATATTTTTTGGAAAAACTGCTTCTGTAGCAATTTTATCTGTTGTTGAAAGGGATTATTGTCTATTTGTTGATTATCGAGATTATTGGAGAATTAAGTTGTTTATTAGTTCATGAGACTCCAATTTTGGGAATGAAGCAAGTTGTTTCTTTTGGGAGACTGACAGTACTTAGCAGTAGATACGATTTATCAATTGTTTATGAGGCCAACTGTGTACTCATTAATAGACCGCAGATTTTCGAGCATTTATATCCGGGCATATTTATAACTTGCATCAAAATATAACATAAAAAATAATTAAATAACATTATTTTCAGATCCATAAAACAATCCATAAAAATAGAAATTTGTATATAAAAATTTGCATTGGCAAATTAATTTCTCGAAAAACTAAAACGTCTCTGTCGCCTCGAGACTGCAAAGTTTATGAATCGAATCTGGTTTTGAAAGTAAAAACAATTTCGGAGCAATCTCGGCCCGATTTCCCTGTCTAAAATTTGTGGGATACTATCTTTTGTGTTTGAGGAATATTTACGAACAATCGTGAGGCAACAGTTATGTTTGCGTCTCGGACGTTGCATCAGATTAATCAATTGCGGCTGGCTGGTCGAAGTCGCGACGCATTCGGTACACATCGGTGAGTCATGGATATTCAGTACCGAAATTGTTAGTCCATTATCGGCGGCAGAAAGTGACGCAGACATCCATCGGCTATTCCTTTATTGTTATTGGTCTACAATCTTTGCGCATCCTTGCGTTAAATATATGTATGGGATTGTATAGGTAATTTGTAACAGGAACTTATCGAGTCGAGAATAGACACAATGCTTTCACGGTGCACTCGTCATCGCTGGAAAGTATCGAGTGAGAGGATCACGAATTACGAAAGGTATTCGTGGTGGAATCTGCCCCCCCACCTGTACGGCCCCATCGTAAAATGCATTGGCTGCAGCCCTTTCCTCCCTTTCTCTTAGCTTCAAGGGTCAGGCAGACTACAGTCATCGAGTTCAGGATTTCTATAACAGATTCATCGAAACTAATATGATCCCGAATTTTCAACCTTTTAATTGGCCAATTTTAGTATTAAATTTAATTATTACAAATTAAATTACAAATGAGCAGGAAAATAAGAAATGGTCATACAGATTGAAAGATAAATAAAAATGAGTATATATATAATTATCACGGATCAAAAATAATGGCTCATCACTTTCAACTAATGCTCTCATTACCAAAGCAATTATTCACGTACATATATATACTCGTGATAAAAGAATCCAATCATAACAAACAGGCCTATAAGGACGATGAAACTCCATCCTCTCCATGCAATGAAGCTCATGAAGCCGAAAGACGACGTTGTTGGTACTCTTCTCGCGCAGACGCCCATCTTTTTAAACAATCACTGCCTTTAGAATTGCAATGTTTAATTAAAGATTAATCTTGATGAGACCGGATTGATTTTAGATATTTGATCTGTGCGAATTAGACGGAGGAATGTTTCACTTGTACGACGTAGATGGTCATGATAAATTGTTGCTATTATTTGTTCGTTGGTTTCTTGGCCGGTTTTGATGGTGAAATGGTCGAGTTAGGGGTTGCTCTTTGGTATTAACATTATGTATTGTGGTTTTTGTGGACGGAGACGGGGGATTTTGGTGGAACAGGCTTGGTTTGATGTCAGACAAACATTTGATAATATGACATTTTGAAAATTGGACGGAACTCTGCAAACGTTTCGTATCGATCATTCGTTTTCATGTCTGTCGAATCGCGTCGCAGCTTGAACTGCTCCTATCCTAAAAGCCCAACAGTTGCACCATGGCGGCGATCATGGCGGCTGTGGTTAGGTTACGCTCCGAAAACCGATTGAAAATATGCCAGTTATAGTAATTTATTAAATAAACAAATTTTATGAAATGAGGTAGGCAAAACAGTCACGGAGACAATAGAATTTTTAAATTTATTTTTATGGTTCTACGTTTAATACAGATCATTGCACATATTATATTTTCGGCAAGGTTATATATTATTATATTAAATATTGTTTTATGCAATAATTTATCCAGTAATTTATTTAAAGAGATTTATTTTTTTTTTATCATGGTCTTTAGCTTCTGTACAGAAATGTAGCATACGGTTTAATAATTGTACAGTGTGTCTATTGTGTCTTTACTTTGGAATTGTTCATTAGTTATTTATGGTGGCTAATAATATTTCAGACGTAACTCGCGGCGGAGAAATTATGTGTAACCTTCTGGCATCAGCTATGGAGACTAAAGTTACTAGTAAAACCAGCAGCTTGAAGGCTCTTTTGCTGCGGGCATGGAGAGAGCGCTGGAGTGATCTGCAATGGGGTATTAATATTAAAACGGTAAGTTTATTTTGAAGTCCAACTTTCTTCTCAATTACAAGCACTCTAAAATTATTTGTTCTTGCAGATATTACCAAGAGGTGTTAGTGGAGATGTATATAATTTAGCAGACTGTATATTGCAACAGGCATTAGTAGGACTCGGTCCAAATCAGTTAGTATTGTCTTACTTGAAACATTCTCTGAGTTCTCAGGTATGCATCAATCTCAAAAACATCGTTAACTCATTATCAAAATCATTTAACAGTGTAAATATATTTCCAGTTGGTCTCCTACGCTGCAGTGTTGCAACGAATTAGTAAATACGATGCCTTTCACAAGCCCCACTGTATCTTAAGTTTACTAGAATTTCTAGAATCTATCCAAGTAGGCATAACATGTCGTGGCAAACAAGAGGAGGATTTGCTGGCAGCTGCTGTGCTGTCAATCATGCACTGGTTGCTACAGTGCTACCTTCACACTTTAACCAAAATGCCTCAGAACAGTCCACTGACTCCGCAGCCCACTGAACTGATGGATAAGCCTGCCAGTATACTGAAACAGATGCTCAGTTCGGATTTTCTTTGCGCGATGATGTACTTAGCCAAATACGATGACAAAGGTAATCATACAATGAAATTGTCAAGGAAGTACCCTAGTCTACAACCAACACTGAACTTCCTTTCAGATTTGTACATAGATGTTGTTAAGAAGTGTCAGGAAATCGAGGCCCTGCTGAAGACAAGCAGCCTGAAGTCCTCGGTGCCAATCGAGGATTCGCTGAAGAAGCTGTGCAATTTAGAAGTGGAGTGCTTAGCGCTGTCCCTAGAAATGACTCAAATGGAGTCCATCACGCACTGTCTTCAGCCCTTATTCGCGGTGCAAGTGTTACTGAACCCCAGCACGGAGACAGCGGTATTCGTGAACCAATTGCTGATGGTCCAGAGACTGAAGAACTACACGAATGCTAGACTGTACTGTGAAATAATTCGTGCTTGCTTGATGTGTCTGCACAATGTAACAGCGACGTTCAAAGAATCCCAATGGGGCGCATTCACGTTCCTGAAGGTTCCCCTAATTTTAAAGGAACTGCACGTTGCACACTCGAACGGGGACGACAAATCGGAATACTCTCAAGACATCCTGGACGCTTTCGAGCTTCTCCTGCAGTTCACTCCTCTCCTAGACATTATGGACACTGCTTGCTCCTGTAATAGCGTCGAGTGTCTTTTGAACGCTCTTCAGAAGGTCAGCTTGGTGACTGAGAAGCAAGCTAAGCAGTTGAGTAGCAGACGAGAAGGTGTGACTGCTACGTTGCAGAAGTTAGAGTCTTCTACCTCCACTTCATCGATCCCGAAGGTGATCGTGAGAGCCGAGCCAACGCTGTCTGGGATCCTAAAGACCTTAAACGCGGATTATTTGAAGATCCACGAAGCGTTGTTGAGTATGCTGTACCAGGTACTCACTGGGAAGAGTTTCGAGCTGATGCTAGCCGTGGCGACCGTCGAGGGCAAGCTGAAGACCTTTGTGACGAAACTGATCAAGTTCAACGAGTGCAGCAAGCAGATCAACGAACCTGTCCCACCAAAGACCGCAGCTACCAGAGCCATGCTCTTCGATGTCTCATTCCTCATGCTATGCTCCATCGTACAAACTTATGGCTCCGAAGCAGTCCTTGAAGAAGGCGGAGGAGACTCTTTCTTCGAGCAATGGGTGCGTGAGTGCATGCCGGAGAGAAACCAACCAAAGTCGCCCCAGAAGATGTTGCAGAACATTGATCCTGCCAGAGTGGATGCTCTATTAGCGCAAATTAATTCTCCCGACCCAGACTTTAAATCTAGCAATATAAAGTGGCACATTGCCTGTCAGTCAGCCATGGGCGCTGTCAAAGAGCTTCTATGTGCCTGGGAGAGCGATGTCCTCGGAGCTGGGGATGTGAAAAGAGCTCTAGATGGTTTAAGGGCTACAGCTTGCTGTTTACCAGTCTGTGCAGCTGCTTGGTTGTGTGCTTACATGAGCATCACTCATCAGGATGCTCTTTTGAAGCCCATGAACATGGTGCAGCACTTTTTGACCCCGCTACCTGGAGACGAGCTGCAGGACAATCTGAAGGAACGGTCGAGTCTGATGTTCCAGATCATTAGGAAGATGCAGTATGATGTGCATCCGCCCACGCAGTCGAAGAATAAGGTCCTGTCGATGTCTCACAGGTAGTGACAATAGCTTCAATTTAAAACAGGACAATCATCACAGAAATTAAAGATCATTGTCCTATTATTTTCCATGTGTTGCGACTGTTGAGGGTGGAAATACCTTTCCATTTATTCTCTTTTTCTCACAATGGATGCAGAACATTTTTATTTTGCTTAAAGATCCACAGTCTAGTGGTAATATATACTTCTCTGCATGTTCGAGGTTATAAATTTGTACTTTTTTTTAGCATCATATCGAGGCAACCGATACTCGAGCAACTGGAAACAGTGTGGAGAAACGTCAACCAACGAGGGTGGATAAATATTCAAGCGACACAGTCCTTAGAGTCCTTGTTAAATACTGGAGGCTCTTTATGGTTCATTTCGAACATAGTGAAGGAAGTGTTGAAGTATCGCTACCAGCAGGAACTCGACCAAGCCGTGGATCTAGCGTTCGCCATTTTTCACCTCGATATCGAGAATTGTACATTAGATCTCATTAACCATATCATTCCACAGTATTTATATAACTCATTACAGTAAGTCTGACAATTACAAAAATACTCTTTGTTCAACACGTTGACTTCCACGTTGGTCATATGTGGGTGACACTGTTTTTTTCATCAGGTTTAGAAATTGTTACTGTAATATATTGGAGAAAATTAATTTTTATTATAGAATGCGGGAGGGTTATACGAATAACAACTATAATAAATTTTATCTTTCCAGTTTTGGTTCGATTAACTAAATTACTTTGATTTTGCTGAATTTTTGGGGATTGTAATTTGGCGGTCAACGTGTTCAAGTATCTAATAAATGCTAACTGGATTATGAATTTCTTCCAGAAGCGAAGAACTCGTAGAGCCACAGTCCTCCGTTTTAGCGAAGCTGTGCGTGTACTGTATATTTTCTACCCTAGAATATAACAATTCGAATCCATATCGCGGGAACAATAGGAAACGCGTGCGAAGAGATCAAGAAGCTGAGGAGTTGGACGCTCTTGGTGTACCAAATAAAATCCTGCGACTGAATGAAGCAGGAGATTCGAATCCCATTTTCGGCTCGCAGAGTCCTCAAGCACAGGGTCCGACGAATGGTCAAAAATCTGTGGTGCTTAGGGATCCTTTGCTGACTGCTCTGAATGGACTGTTTACGATCTTCACGTTCCTCGCTGGCAGAGACGGCGAGGTATCACAGCAGACTCATTTCATACTACAGTTCCTTCGTCTGATGGTACAATGCGGCAAAGACAGAACTCGCATTGTGCTGCAAGGAATGCCGCAAACATTGGTCAGTACAGAACCAATTCTCATAACGTTTCCGCCTATCGGAAGACATTGTATTCTGCCAGTTTCATTATTGATGGCACATACTGCAAATCAGAATAACTCTTTTATAAATGGACCAAACGACTTCAGTTTTTCTTCGAATAAATAAGTTATTCTGATTTAAAGTGCGTGCCAGCAATTATATGACTGACTGTATGTCTATTTGTTTTTGATTTTCAGGTGCCCTGTCTTTTAAAAGCACTGCCCGAATTATTCACGACTGATATACTGTTACGATTTTACGATATCCAGACTGCAGCCGGTCGCAAGGCAACCGCTCGAGATCTTTGCATGCTCAGAAATATCACTCTGAAGCCGACGAAATGACGACAAGCACACATTTTTATAGAAGCGAACGTTAAGTATGATTGATAGTGAGACGTCGATTCATATTATTATTTTAAAATATACGAATTTAATACGACCCCGAGTTTTGATAAACCCAACGTCCACGCCTCTTTCTTATTTCCAGTAAAACCACGGGATTAGAAAAAGGATCATTGTTTCGGACACTTTATTCCTTCCTTTCATTGTGTGTGTGTTGCGGATTTATAAACAGATCTATAAATAACTCTTATATTTAAAATTATGTACAGTAAATGATACACGTAGCATTCCCGGGGAGTGCCGAGAATTTTTACACGATATATAAACACGTGGTAAATGAAAGTCGCAAACCATTCTGTTCGCCAAAGTTACAAAAGAAAACGTACCTTGTAAATAACACCTTACATCACTATGTAATATTTACACGAAACGCGACCATTTTTGCAAGGAGTATCGTCCAACTGTCCCTCCACGATTCTAATGGGACAGACAGAAAAATATTCGGCACGTGTATTTTTTAAAAGGGGTGAAAGTAGCTCTCCAATTTCTATTTATACGTAATACAATTTTTAAAAATCAGAAATTCGTCTAGAATTAACCCTGGAACAAATATACAGCTTTTAAAAAAAAATCCAATAAAAAGAATATACAATACCATACCAATACCATTAGAAAGTTAATCCAATGCAAACACATACTTTCTTTTCTTCATAAATCCTTGTGATCCAGGGTTAATAATTTCAGAATAAACGACCATATACAATTTGCAACCCTATCTTTGAGAGTTGCTTTCATCCCTAGTGATCAATGACCATTAGAAAAATATTTGTCGAATATTTTTCCAAGCTCCGTCATATGTGCAATTTTTAAAAAATCGTGGAGTCGATTGGACAACATTCCTCTCCAATTAAAAGAAAACGGGATAATAAACGACTGAAGAGATCCAGAAGCCAGGAGCACCGATGAACTCAGACGGTTTTCGTGAAATCCAATCGAAAGCACGTAAAAATACAGACTCTGCACAGAAGGTGGAGAACCGTTCAAGCTGATCGACGTTTCCAGCGATAGTTTGTAATGGAAGCACGTTTAGGCCCTCTGTAGAACTCGTTCTACAGCCACGGGTGCCAAGACGGATCCATCCTGCACAGATTGTCGTGGCTGTTCGCTGCAGCTACCAGCGTGCTGACTTTGCTGTCAGTCCCGTCGAAATTCGCTAGGGAGTTCAGCCTGGAGACGATCGCCGTGACTGCACGGGTCACCATCGTGATCAGAAGCTCGCCTTTCATGTCTGTGGGTGCTTGCGATGCGTTCTCGGCATCCTCTTGCTTCTTATTATGGTCTGCGATCACCTCGTCGCGTAGGATTGCACGGAGAATTGTATGCACTTTGAACGATGGCTGCACTAGGCAGCGCGCCGTCGCAATTGCACTTGCTGTCAGCGGTCCAGAAACACCTGGACAAAATTAATGTACTTTAATGCACGAGATGCTCATCTTGTTTTCATCGTTAAAGGCACACATATAATTAACACTTTCAGTGCCAACTCGGTAACCCCAAAAGTTTCATAAAATATAGGTAACATATTTAATGAAACAAAACTTGAAATATTAAGACGTGTGACACCGAGTACCCTTTCAACAGTCATGCATTTATCAGACGCCAATTAATCCATTAAGTACCACATTTCATATTAGCGGAAAAGTTCATTTTTCAATCTAGACAAATAATTCTGTCTACCATTTCTGGAAGAGACACGGCACCCAAAATGTTAAGACTGAGGATTTTGTGCTTTTCTTGAATATCTGAGGATCACAAAGGTTTTCAAGTCTTTCACGAACCTGTACTCGTAAGGAACTCAAGAATATTCGGTGTAAGTCGGAATGGAACCGGTCTGTTAGCATCCAATTCGCCAGACGTGTCGTCAACATCGAACTTGAAGTAGGCGATGTTGATCAGGCCAGAATCTTGATGCACGTACATCATGTCAGGGTTCAGTCTCGTCAGGTGGAGCACATACTCCGCGAAGCACGCCAGAGACAATTGCAACGTGAACTGAAAGGTAAAGTAAGACACTGAGAATATGGTAACACCGATAAATAGACTGCGGTTCTTTAAAAATATGCATTTCTTCTTTTGGTAATTTTAGCTGTCTTTAAATGTCTTTAAAATTTTTAAAGCAACGTATCAGTTTTACTTATTAAAATATTTAAATGAAAAAAGGAATTTATTCGAATAAAAATCCGCAGTCTACTGATAACACTGCAAGCTAGAAGAAAAAATGTAGACCATATGCAGCAGAGAAAAATTTAAAGTACTCAAGTTTCTTTTTATCTAACATTATCCTCTGTATCATTACCATTTTCCTGAAGGTCCAGTAGTCGGTGGCCCCAGGGAAAGTCTTCACAGCCCAGTCCTTCAGCATCGTCCTAGCAACCATACTCGTCTGCACCTCCTTCAAGATGTCCCTGAGAACCTGATGACTGGCTTGCGCTCCTCTCGCTTGCACAGCCGCCAACCTCTCGTAATACCTAGCTATAGGAGCGTCATGCTCTATTCCTAGTTTTGCACAGCCTTGTTTATAAATATCCAACAGAGAGACCGAGGCAGGATTATCTTCCACGAGTCTCATTTGAGGAGAAACCGCGACGACTCTCGGCACAGTAAAATGTAAAAACCTCCTGGATGTCTCTTTCTGCTTTGCCAGATAGTGATTTAGCATTCTCAACAGTTGCAGGACACGTTCCTCTCGTCTAGCATCGCCTAATCCAGCGTCGTTCACTACCAGGTAAGGGTAGAGACGACCATTGTGCCCTCTAATTCGCAATCTTCTGGCTGCTGTGTTGTGTCGCTGGACTACTTCGACTCTGGGCATGAATCTGGCTATCCTGACGTAATAGTGGGAGTGTTTGGGCAGCAAGAATTCACCTGGGAGCTCCACCTCTGCTGTCTTCAGACTGAAGTTGCTGAGAAATCGGCATTTCTCTTCGATGAGGAAGGACCTGTGAAAGGATTAGCATTTTAGCTGTTGTTCTTTAACCTTTTCGCTACCGGAAATTTTGATACACCCGACATACAGTAGCAATTCAATGATAGCCTACGCTATGAACAGCAAAATTTTTCAGAAGTTGAAATGGTCAAAACACAGAATCGTATTATATTAAACTCATATTATCCAGTTCTCCATATTCTGTACTGAACTGTTACCATATACTAATTTGGCAGTAAAATTAAGCTTTATTTAAAGTTCGTTACAATTACTGATAATGATACTCACTTGGGCAGCTGCTTGGTCTTCCCCTCGAGGATCTTGATCCACTTCTTCAGCTTGCTGATGAGATTGTGCAGCAACCTGGCTTCGGGCACCGTGAAGTCGAAGTCGCTAGTGAATTGACCTTTCATTTTCTGGAAAACGGGATCCTGGACGGTGGCTTGTGCCCTGCGCGCCAACGATTCTGAAGCCGCTGAGCCAAATGTGTTGTTCACATTTTGAGATGGGGATATGTTTTCTACGGTTTACAGGAAGAAGTCCGTAAGAACTCGTCTCTGCCAGGGGAGGAAACAATCGAAGTCTTACCTATTCCTATGCCAAACGTCGAGACCAGTTTCTTCACGAAATTCAGAGTGTGAGGAGTTATGGTTGCTTCGCTGACGGCTCCTCGATTTTCGAAGGCTATCGCATAACACTTGGCCAGGCCCTGTCTCAACTGCCTGAGGACCTCCTCGTACCATGTCTCTCGGAACCATACCATCTAGAACATCAAAATTAGATGATGTCGATTGTACTCTTTGATCAGTAGACCCTGTGGATCTTTAAGCAAATTGAATAGATTGTTCTATAATTAAATCTTTTTTGGAGGGCTTGGAACGGTTCTGAAAATAATTGCTTGAATATACAACCCCTGGCAAAAAGTATTCGACCATATTTAAACATCGTATAATTTTCCTAAAACTGAACGAAACGAGTTGAGATGTTTTAACACGTCAGAAAAATTAATTTACTAAATAACGGGTAAAAAAATTTTGAAAAAATTCAAGAACCAAAACTAATATTGAAGCAATTGCAAAGCCCTGTTTTCTTGTTATTTCAACAACCAGCTAATGGTTAAAATAAAACGAAATAAAAATGAACCTGATCCACAATCCCCTCCAAGCTGGATAGAATAGTCGGATGGATGTCCCTCTGCATGTGCATGATCTTCGAGCACCTCCACATGGGAGGCGTTGCTCGTATAGGTCCCGTTTCAGGCACTCCTTGTTGCTGAACGTTCCCACCTGCTCCACGACCCTCAACACCCTCCTGATTCTTCCCTGCAGCCAATTCTGCACTCTTATACCTTTCCCTCTGCTCTATCTTCAAAGTGAGATACAGAGTTCTAATCGAAAAGTACACAGCTTGCGGGAATACTCTTCCAACTTGGCTGAGTAGATTCAATATAACGTTGCCTTCGTGTCGCACCAAACACATCAAAAGTTGAGGTATCCAGGGTAGCCATTGAATAGGAGGAACTCCTACAGCATACTTATCCACAGCCTCCATCAAAGAGAATTTATCATCATCGTAAGTCAAGAGCCATAGGACCTTGGCAAGGTACTTCCTAGACTTGGATTCATTCTGATGTCTACAAGCGTGGAGAAAACAGGTGATGGCCGAGATCCCTATAGAAATTTGACGGGCATCTCTGGTGAAGATGTGCTCCAGATAGTCTCCCCACAGAGCCCAAGCCTTGACCAAGGTGTCATGAAGTTGGACAGCAGCGGAAAATGCTTTATTAGCATCGTCTGATCTTCCAATCTGCGAGAGCAGCATCCCCTTCAAGGCATAGAACTCGGCAGTCATCTCCTTGGTGAAGTACCTGAGATTTGTGGACTCAATCACCTCCAGACCCTCCTGTAGTTCATTCTTCCCACTCACAGAAGCCATCTGCAGGTAACACTTCACTTGCTGCCTGATCTTTTGGAAACAGTCCACAATGGGAACGCTGGGGATCGTGTAGATCCTTGACAGAGAATCTAAACAGACGCCGCAGAGATTGTGCTTCCTTGCGATTTTTCCGAAGTGGATGATGGCTTGAACAGACGCATGCACGCCTAGCATTGAGTGGTTGGTTGTTTGGTCTTGTTGGTTGTCATAGTGGCTCGAGATGAAGGTATAATGATGCTGTCTCCAGGTGAAGATATCCGACCAGTGACTGAGATCGTCGGCTATCACGGGTAGTCTGTTCCTCCAGGTCTTTACGATAGCCTTCATATCGTGCAGCGACGTGCTCCTGCCGTGCAGCAGGCCCTGATGAATCTGCATTGCTTCTTGCAGCTCCATGATTTGTTGCGCAGCCTGCAGCAACGGCAGGTGCACGTGGCTGACGATGTGAGGCAACCTGCGCCATTCTCGCATGCATAAACCTGATGCAAGCTCCACGTATCGCTCCACTGCATTCAGGTGCTGGTCCTCGCTGTTACAGATCGCCAGGAAACCTCGGTACAGGTTCACCTGCAAAGAAGAAGGTTCAGCAAGGTTCGGAATAAGTTCTATAGGTATCAAAACTGTTCTATGTGGTGATCAAGTTTAACCCTTCAGGGACGACGATGGATTCTCAGTTTGCTCCTGTATGAAGACCCATGTTTTTCAAAACATGCTCTATAAAAAAATGTATAATTCGTGCAATTTTTATTATTTTTACATGAAAAAAACCACACGTGTGCGTCAAATACCAATGAATATGTTTGTAAAATCCCAATGCAACAAATAATGAAGTGCTTGTTCTTTACCTTCCAAGTCATCTCCTTAGGGCAATTATGCTCCACCTGTGCCAGAGCCTCCTTCATCATGGTCCAGTTAGGGATCCGCCAAGAGCTCTCCAAAATTAAAAACGGGTTCTTCTCCGCTTTCTTGCTGCCATAATCCAGCAAAAGATCCCACTGATTCAACTCCTTCGCGCATCTGATCCAGTGCTGCTCCCAAAGCATGGCTTCTCTCTGGATCTTAAAAGGAGCAGGTGTAGAAACATAATCCTGTTTAAACTTCGTCATAGCTACATCATAAGCTCCCTGAGCTTGCTCGAAGAATCCTTGTTGTTCAAGTGCAGTGGCTTGAAGAGTCTCTTTATAATGTGCATGCTTCTGCCATAATCCTGACCACATGTCCTCCTCACAGAGCAAAGAATACATATCTGATAAAGAGTCCAGAATCTCAGCATGAGGACTGTTATCAGGCTCGAAATCATAGCAGTCCGACTCCCTCTTGATCTTAAACTGATTGTTCCCGTTGTCAAACGCCATCTGCTCCAAACTGAGCGTCATTCTGTGCCAGAGATTATGGGATCTACCCAGGTACTTCATCAGAGCTGGTCTCATGGGCACCGGTGGATTGCAGTGAGCAATTGCTTCGACGAAGGTGGCAATTGCACTTGGATGACAGTCCTTCTGAATAACGTGTGTGCCACTGCAAATGAAGGGCACTACTTCGGCTATTAAAGTGTTATGCTGATGTTCATCTAAAATCCCCCAGATCCTTGGGAAAGTGTCCAACCATACTCTCTCTGCTAGATTGGTGTCCATGTGACAAAGTTGTGCAGCAGCTAACAGCAGCTGCTCCGTTCTGATTTTTTTAGCGTGCTCGATAAATTCGCCCTGCTTCGCTATCAACTGTGTCAAGGTCGTCTTTCCTGTGGTAGCGATCTCTTCGGGAACAGTTGTAGAATCTACAGTAGCCAGGTCCATGTCTAGTATGTCATCCTTCACATCAATCGTGTCAGAAATGTCCTGTGGCTCCTCTTTGATCGAACTGTAGATCATGAAGTTCTTGTGTTCCTCGTTGTCAGTCATGTTTATCACGGACGTCACGCTAGGCAGCAATGTATCCTGATTAGACATTTGAATCTGGGTGGTCGAGTTGGCAGTGACCAACAGTAGTTCGATGCACTGTTTGATCCAGTAATGAGGACCTATCGCGTCCCAGCTTTGACTGCAAATAATATACAAAAGTCTATCATGAAGCCTTCTCCTCATGGAACCATCGAATACCTCGAAGAACTTTGCTCTAATCTGTGGCTGAATACACCGCAGACCTGACAAGAAAGCTGGCTCTAATTTCGAAGTCAGTTCAGAAGATTTTAAAGCTTCGTCCCTGTAAATGAAATTCACGAGCTCCAGGAACTGTCTGTTCAACTCAAGATCATCAGGGAATCGTTTTTCAACGTACTGCATCATCTTCACCAAGAGAATCGACTTCTCACGCAAGCTGGGTGCTTGATTCATAGCTATGGGGTTCTTATTTTTCATCCACTCCTCCAGCATCTTCGTGATCGCCTTCATCACCTTGATGTCCTGCGTCTTCTCGATCAGACCAACCAGAATCGAGCCTATGAACGACTTCCTCATCTCTACGCCCATCACCATCACTCGGTTTTTCACTAGATCCAAACTGAGGATCAATAACTCGCTGCCAACAGGATTAGCCTCAGCCTGAGTGGAGTGCAAATGGTCCTTGGCCATCCTGTGAAGCACCCTCATGAAGGGAGTGATCAGTCTATCGATGTAGCTCTGGTTATTTGTACAAGCTGCCTTCAGCATCATCAGGGTACCAAATAGTGTACTAGGAGTAGCCGCAGTGTTCTTCTCATAAGTCGCCAAGCCGTCCACTATGAATTTCCCGACAGTGGTATATAAAGTGTCCAGCTCTTCATATTTAGATGCAACTGTCGAAGAAGTGGGTTCTGCTGGGAATATGGTCATCAGCCTCGACAATAGTCCATGGACCAGTCTGATAACCTTCGTATTGCTGCTCGCTATACAAGCACCGATGCCTCTCTGCAAGGATTTGAAACTTGCGAGAATCTGCTCCCTCTTCATCACCCCCAGCAAGAAAGTGAGCACTTCCAGGGCTGTGCAGATGTTGCCAAAGATGGGCTGAGGACTGTCAACACTAGCAAGGACCTTGTCCAGCCAAGCTAACTTCAAGTCGCAGGACTGGGGCCAGACGTCCGGCTTCAGGGCCATCTTCAGCAACGCCACACAGCGTCTGGAAAGCTGTTCGCCAGGATTCCCATGAATCGTGGTGACGTCGTTCACCTGGCAAGCTAGACGAAGCAGAAAATTGAGGATCGCATCAGCGTGAGCTCTTTCAATGGGTTTTGTGGATCCTGGTTCTATCCTGGGCAGGATCACAGGAACAGTGGCGTTTCCCGTGGCTGCCTGAGTGGTCATCCTCTTGGTTCCCGTAGGATCGTCGTTTATAGGTCTCTTCATTGATCCTTGGATTCCTCTATTGCTTCCGGACTCAGCGCTCTCAGCTTCGTCTTTGATCCTGTGCAGCTCCCACTTGATGATCACCTCTGCTAACTCGACAGCCAGCCTCCTGTGCTCGATGGTAGCAGTAGGACTGAATCCCAGCCTCTGAATGGAGTTAACAATATGCTGGACCAGATGATGCCTCACGGGATAGTACACTTTATAATGTCTGACTACAAGTTGAAGAATGTGGAACAGCTGCTGCATAGAATGACCTTCTTCTACAATGATTTTCTTTGTCCAGTGCGTCAGCATCGTGTTACCGTCCTCCATCCTGACTGGCATCGCAGGAGTCAGGATCTCCAGAGCCTGTCTCACTACGTTCCTAGCATCCAAAGCATGTGCTTTCAATAGGCTATGGAAAACTTGAAGAACTATCCTCTTGTGGATGGCGAATTTAGCGATTATGTGGCTGAGGAGCAAATGACCGTGGTACCTGGTTGTCGGGTCCACACAGTTCTTTCCGAGGAGACACGGCCACGCGAATGTCATCAATCTTCTCAGCTTGTTACCCTGTCTTTTGTTAGTGACATCGTGAATGTGTTGAGAAGCTTGTTCTACCAAGAGACAAGAAAACTGGAGAAGAGAAATGCGAACGCAGTCGGCCGATCCGAAGGGATTCTCAGGATCTATGATCTTGTTGATGAAAACTGACACGACGTTCTCTGGGTTATCCTGATAAGGCATAGGCGCTCCTCCAACTAATTTTGTTCCCTCTCCTCTCTCGAAGCTCACAGCGAAGCAGGGAATTATGATTAGTTGGAGAACGTTGGCCTTCAATTCTTGAGATAGATTGTTTGTGGGGAAGTGGTCGACGAACCTGAAGAACGCGCTGCGTTTCCACTCAACAGTGTACTCCTGAGCTACAGTGTGCTCCAGGAAATCTCTGAGGAACTGGAAGTCGGGAATGAACCTGTCACAAGTGGCCCTTAACAGCTGGAACAGCAGGTCGATGTCGTTGGAGTGGTGGCGGAAGTAGTGCAGCACGATCTTGACTATCAACTTCGGCTCCTTCCAATGACAATAATCAACGCTTTCAACCTTCTTGTGCAGAGCTTGGTACTCATCGTTACACCAGATCTGCTTCAAGGCTCCGACCAGCTGAGTCTGCGTCGACAGCCACTGCTCGTCGAATTTAATCAGCACTGCGATGATTTTAATTGCTTGGTGCTGAAGCTCGCTCTTCTCGTTATGAGTCAGGTTCGAGTTAGTCTGAGAGTGAGCGAGCAGCATGGTGATCAACCTAGCAGTGCTATTATGGAGAACATCGCGGAACGGTTTGCCATCCTTTTGCTTAATGAGGAATTCTAGATATTTGCTCCACTGTTGATCCTTGATGTTATTATCATGTAAAAATAGGTTCAGAGTCTCTGTCGGATAGCGTAGCAAGAATTTCATCAGAGGAATGCGGAATGGACTGGACACTTCAACCATCAACGACTTCTCGGTTTGCAAAACTAGTCTGCAGAGCACGTCGATGAACTTGGGAGTGGCTGCTGGGATCTCGTGAAAGATGCCTATGATTGTAGCTATCTTCTGCTCATTCTCCCCAGATTTTGATATCCCTTTGTGAGCTTGTATCAAGTTTTCCAGGAGCTTCTTCAGGTGCTGTAACAGCTGCTCGCACAGAGTGATGCTAAAAGTGCTGGGGAATAATTGAGTTAGATATGAGAGTCTCTTGACACAGTTGAGGCTCAGGTTTCTGTGGTCTCCTAGAGTCAGCAGCATGGGTCGCATGATAGTGTGAACGGACTCCATGTCGATCTGGAACCCAGCAATAAATTTCTGCATACACTCAAAAGCTGCTTCTTGCAATTCGGCGTTCGGTTTCTCTAGGGCCTTGTAGAGGACCCCGAAAATCTTCTCTCTGCAAGCTACTATATAGTGACAGGCAGCTAGAGCCCTCAATGCTGACTTTCGAAGAGGGATGAGGTTAGACACAGACTTGTAGCAAGGTAGCTTATTCAAATTCGCATCCTCTGCTTCACTGAGAGCTAGCAGCTCTTGGAAAAACACTTTATGCTCCATCACGGTTAAATCGATCGTAAAGAGACGAGGATTCAACGTAGTGCAGAAAGTGTTCCCATCCATCAGACCAATTTGAGCATTAGCAGGTTGGTGTCTCAGCAAATGCTTCTTAGGTGGGATCATGTCTGCCAGGACCTCTTTGTGGGGTTCCATTACTTCAGTCACTGTTTTATTTTGAATCTCAGCTAGCAGACGCAATGATGCCATAGCCTGTTCTCTCACCAAGGTGTGAGGAGATGTCACCTGCCTCACTAGTTCGTGAGTGACGTCGTACAGGCTCTTGTTCTGCGCCTCTATCAGCTCAGTATTCCCATCTTGGATTCCAGGATTCACACAGACTCTTAGCATCTTCTCCAAGTTAGCCTTGGCCATGTCTATGGCTCCATTGGACACTTCCTCAGTTAGATCCATCATTACAAACATCAGAGCCTTCAGGAAGACGAACAGATGGTTCAGGACCCACTTGGTCGCCATTCTTTCGAAGAGAAACTTGATAGCTATGCAGCCACCGAGTTTAGCGTACCAGGCTCGTTCATAACACAGAGAACACATCTTCTCTGCTAGGTACTCCATCAATGGTAATTGACAAGCTCGTTCCTTCGACCCCAGGATATTGGTAGCAGTCTCCAAGATCAGGACTAGAGCTAGATGACCAGACTTATACAATTCCTTTTCTTCATGACCCATTATCACTGCCAAAGCGTCGATCAACACCAAAGGATCCTGACCCTGCATGCGAACCTGTCTCCCAGTCAGACAAAACGGTCCAGCCTGCTGAGCGATCGCTACCATAGTATAGTGTCTCACTATGGACACAACAGTGCCTAGCACTGAGTGCCTCAATTCCTTGATCTCCGCTGCCACGAAGAGTCCTGTTAGCGCTGTCTGCTGAACATTCCTCGCAACAGCGTCTGGACATTTGTAATGCGGACCCTGTTGATGAGGAATCTTGCTCTCCTTGAAGCTAGGGTGCATGAACAGCTTGTATAAAATCGCGTTGTTGTCGTCCAATCTTAGAGAAGCTGCTAAATAACAGCTTATAACTTCCCAGCACTGTCTACGATAGAAGGAATCGGTGCTGTTCGACTTCAGGGCGTTGAACGCAGTCTCTATCACCTTCTCCACTGTGAAATCGATGGGCTTGGTGGGCTCCTGGAAGTAGACAACAATGGCAGGAGAATTTGTCTCCCGATCATTGTACTCCAGCTTCTGAGGCTCGATCATCATCTTCCTGTTCCCACCACCGAACTTTCCCAGGACTCTGAAGGCTACATGAGCCTGGTCCGTTGGATTGTGCAAGGTTCTCCAAAGAGCCTGCATCAGGTCTGCTCGGACAGGCTGTATGTGTTCGTATAGAAAATCGGGTTGAAGGTTGTCGACGCAGAGCTCGAGAGTCCGCAGTCCTTGGCTAACTAGACAGTAGCTGCCGTTCAGTGCTGAGACAAGAGGGTCCATCAGCATCGGCAAGTAAGGCAGGAGGGAGCTGAGCCTCACTGGGACCGTAAGGCACAATTCAACGAAGAGATCCTTCATGTGCTGCCTGTGCAGACCTGACTGCAGCCTATTCAAACCTTCCAACATGTTAGGCAGCAACGGCAGGAACTCTTGATAAAGAAGATCGTGGGATCCACCTCCGATGGATCTGAACAGAGCTCGCAGCAAGAGGAAATAATTATAGGGTTCTTTAGCGGACATGGCTAGCTCTATCGCTCGATTGACTATCTGGTTCAGGTGCGGCCTAAGCATGTGCTCGTTCTCAGCGGGGAACAGAGAGACACTACCAAAGACCAGTTTAAACAGTCTCAGGTATAAATTGCTTCTTTCGACATTGGAGCCCATGTCTCCCATCCGTTCTAGTAGATACTCCACCAGGATAGTCGCAAAGGTCGATGATATAGTCGGACTAGACAGAAAGGCGCTGCCGATGATCTGCAGCGCGCAGTTTTTGAAGATCCTCTCAACCATGTAGTCAATGGATGTAGAAAAAATTTCTTGGAAAGTCTGAGGGTTCATCTGGGTGAACACGTTACCAAACAGCTCTAAGACTTCCTTCTCTTCCCGAGTACGAATAGTCTGAGATTGAGCTGGTCTTCCTGGCTGAGCGATGGCTCCTATCGTTGGTGGACCTATGGTGTAAATATCCAGCGCTGGGAGAGCCCACTTCACTAGCTTAATATACACCAGGGTTTCCTTCGACTGCAACTGATTGGACTGCGTCACTTCCCCCGTCTTCGAGTTGATGCAGTTCGAAGTTATGGCCTTTGCACCGTGAACCAGGCTCTTGACTAAGTTCCTGTAGTCTGCCACGTTGAAGCTCATCGCCTGGGAAGAGGGGAAGCCGAACTTGGATTTCCCTGCCTCCTTGTCTTCATTTAGATCAGGGATGACGGGTTTTACATCTTCGCTTTTGATGTCCAAACCTGGAGGGGTTAGTTGTTTAGCTTTGTTTCTTAGGATGGGGATGTAGATCTTTGCTATCGTTTTGAATTTCAAGACGAAGACTAGCAGGATCCTCATCAGGAGCTCTCTGCCCTGTGTGCTGTTCTCAGCGTCGGATCTCTGCCTGACAGTGTCCACTAAGTTCATCAGCAGCTTGCAGGACACCATCTGCACTGCTGTTGGGAGACTCTGGTCTAGTAGGTTTTTGCTGTACAAATGAACTGCTCTAGAAACGTCGCTCAAAGGTAATAGTAGCCTCACATGATGAACTAGGTCTGCTAGGGTCGAGTATGCTAAAGGTCTCAGGGATTCATGAGTAGTCCATCCTCTGCCTATGAAGATGTCCTCGTCGAAGAAGCACTCCATGTGCGGGATGAACTTGTTTCGGAGATCAGTGGCTAGGATGTGTCTGGAAGCTATCACTAATTCTTTTCGTAGGTGTGCAACTTCCATAGGACATAATGTGAATAGTCCCAGGATGCCTTTTACCAATATGGAACTGTGCTGAGAGACTACGTCCTGGTAGATTCTGATGACATACGCTAGGAAAGATAAGGTCTTGATCTGGGCCCCCATGAAGTCCACAAACACTTCTTTATTGAAGCCTGGAGACGCTCTGTGCTGAGGACTCGGCTGCAGGGTTATGGTTGTTATCACCAGGGGAATGAAGTCTGAGACGTCCTGGTGCACGTTTTGTTTGTATAGTTGGTTCATCAGCACGACTATAATCGGTAGCTCCTGGAGCACTTTCAGGGATAAGACTGCCTTTGGAATGAGATTGTACTGGAAGAGAAGAGATTGGACTTTTTACGAACAATCTTATCTGGAGAAGAAGGACATACGATCATAAAACTTAATATTTAAAAATATGTGGTTTACTAGTCAAGTTTACAGGCCATTCGAATTTTCTCCTACTAAATGTCTTGTAATATTAAATTAGTGTTTTCTTGATCAAACTGTATATTGTTTAATTTGTTGATTGCTTACAGTAACCACAGTGCCATCCGCAGCCTTCTTCTCGCTCTGTATGGCCGTGATAGTAAACGTCTCTTCTAACAATGCTTCTATATTGATCTCCGATAGATCCTTTACCCTCAATGGCGGACGAGGCTCGAATATTTTTGGTAGGTTCTTTGGTAACTCGCTGTACACCGATTTGACGAATTGCAGGAAATACTGTATCTGTAAAAGAAAACCAGAGGAAGACGTAAAAATACTAATTTCCTATTTTCTTCTCTTCTTTTCATCTTACAATAAATTTTTACCCTCTGTCACGACTAATTCTTTTACTGTTCTAGGTTGCCCACGGAGGGTTAAATGTGACCAAGGTATGCCAATGATTTTTTATTTCTTACTTCCGGATTGAAGGTGGGTTTGTACTGCTTGTGCAGCTCGATGATGATCCTCAGGCAGACCAGCACGTTCTCTTCGTTATCAGTCTCCAACAGCTTCGACATCAAGCTCAGAATCTGTTTAACGTACGGACGAAGATAGTCATTGCTCGGCAGCCTGTGTATCATTTCCAGGATCAATTTCCTGACTTGCTGTATATTGTACTCCGATATGAAGTGCGGCTCGCCTTCTTGCAGGATCTTCAAAAATATCTTCATCATATGGTCAAGAAATGCCGGGTATTGCGAGGAGCCCATGATGACCTGCAAAAGAGAACATTAAAATTATCTACTCACTTATTACGCTCACTGTCTGGTCTAGACCTTTAAATGTTCACTTTTCGTGCTCTTTAATATTACTTGTCATTTTCCCATTATATCTCTCCTCATTGACTCGTACGTTCTTGTTTATTACATCAGTTTTATTTCGCCTGTGTTTTAACCCTTATCCCAATAACCGGGTATACACTTTCAATCTCTTTTTATAACTTCTTTAATATATTTGTTGACAAATAACAAAATTATTGTATATATTTGTGTTCTTGAATGATCACAGATTAATTGATATTTAAAGCATAAAAATATATATTGAAACTATAAAGTACATCATTGAATATCTTAGACAATTTTGGTTATTGATAAGGGTTTAATAAATATTATTCAATATTGATTGGAAATGTGAATCATGTATGCTGCACAGGACAGTGAACGCATTAAATTAGTGTCCAATATTGCGTTTAACTAGCAAGAAAAATTGCATTAAAATTTGTTGAACAGTGCTGGCATTGAAAGAGCACAAGAATGATGAAGATTAGGGTACCTCGAAATTCTCGGACAATTCCTGGGCGGCCTTCAGCTTCAGCTCGTCCTTGGAAACCGGATCGGCCAGCATGGTCACGTACGACCGGTACGTGTTCATCTGCGTGACTGGGTCCGGCGGTGCCATTTTGATTGTTCAATCAAAATTTTGTCCCTTTACGCTACGTCTGGTCCATTAGAATACCTGCGGCCAATCATACGCGCACTGTCATCAATCGGAGGATACATAGTTCCCGCGAAATCAATGAGATAGCTTTCGGCTCCGTAAACAACCCTTAGCAACCACCCTCTATCCACTTTTACCTTTCGCGGAAATCTACGCTTCTTTGCAAACTTTATAGACGATAACATTTGATTTACAGGTATTAAGAAAGAGAATTGTATCGAATTTCGTGATCGAAGGAAATTTATCAAATCATTTAGGTCTGTCGATCGTGCGTCGACAGTGATGGAGATAGTTCTATGGAGATGGTAGCGAATTATGAATATATGTCCACACAGTATAAGTACGGACGAAACTCTAGACATGATCTCAGTTTCCTCGCAATGTTGCTGGAAACATGATGGAATAAAATCCAGGGAGAACAACTATTCGCTGAAAAATGGATGAAACTACCGTGGACTCGATCTTTGCGGGCTCTTTGAAGTCCCTGCCTGCTGTCAGCTCAAAAATTGTCAGGATATTTACCAGCTCTACTTTCACTGGTACTGATAATAATTAATTACTCTTAAAATCAAAAACCATATCAATATTGAAATATAATAATTTTAATTCAGACACCGCGATGGAGCGAAACACTCTGATGGCCCAGTGCTATCCTAAAATCAAGGACTATTGCAGGGAGAAACACGGATTGGAGTTTCAGGTAATTTAGGCTTAATTAGATTCGAAATGTAAGAGAATAAAATTTTACATATAAGAGAACGGTGATTTGGAGAATGTAGCCTCGTATATTATTGCGACGTATTTATTTGTTGTTTACATATATATTGGAGCAATATTGCCAGAATCAGTGTCGCATGATGAGTCGTCCTTGAAGAATTGATTTCCCTCGTGCCAGGCACCAAGCACTGTACACGAAGAAAACTTTCCCGAACTTTGAATACTAAAGTTCATGCTTCACACGTAACCCGTCAAATTGAATTCTAGTTGCGCACAAGGCGGAGATAATTAAGAATGCGTTTTAATTCTAGGTGGTCGATATGAGATGGGGTGTGAGGGACGAAGCAACCGATGATCATATGACTACAGAGCTGTGCATGAGGGAGATAGAAAATTGTCAGAGATTATCTATGGGGCCCAATTTCGTGGTAATGATTTTACCGATTTATCCTACATCAAATCTCCAAATGACAGACGACAGATAAATTTCCTTCTGCATTCTTAAAATAGGTTTTTCTTGGACAAAAATATGGTTATCGTCCTATACCAACGTACGTACTCAGCTCTGAATTAGAGATGCTGAGAACGGAATTGGATAGTCAGGGAATGGATGTTAGTGTTTTGGATAGATGGTACAAAAAGGATAGTAATGCTGTGCCACCGACGAGTATCCTGCAGCCTATATCGTCAATCTTGAAGAACTTCAACAATAAAGTAACTTTCTTCCAGAAACTTTCTTTTTTTAACAGTACGAATTTATTCAGATTTTGAGCGATTTCTTATTTTTCAAGGAAAAATCTGTAGAATTTCAATAATTGTAAAATAGAAACTCGGTCACTTGACCAATGTGGATTAGGTATTAAGACTTTCGTGCTGCTCTGAATTATTTTGAAGCTAAAGTTTCTCATTAACAAATATCAATTTAGAGGATACCGAAGCTGCAGCAAGAGGACCAGGCAATTTGGTGGGACACCATGCTGAAGATGCAGAAGCTGTTTCGAAAGGGAGCACAGTCCCTATTCAACTTGGGGAAATTCGACAAAGACACGATGCATAATTATTTTATGTCTGGTAAAAGCAAAACCACATAATCCACAAAACAAACTTCTACCCTCATATTTTAATAATCATCATTTTCCCAGTAACCGAACGAGAAGTTATCAACGGTGTCCTAAACGTCAAGAACACGAAGAACCACTGTCTAGCTTACGTGAGGTACATAAACAATATAAACCTTCAAAATTTACGAAAAGCGAGTCTGTTCTTGGACATAGCGAACAGGAGCTTGGACAACGAAGCTTCTAAGCTTTTAGCAAACTTGAGGGACGAGAGACTTCCGGACAAAATCGAAACTACGAATCTGCAAAGGTATTTCTTCACTCGAAACCAGAGAGCAAACTTTACATTAGGTTCCCCAAGGTTTTTAATCAAGCTTGTTAATTTAGGTACACAGTGGAATGGATTGGACGAGAAGGTTTGGACCCGGAGACGCACGGAGAGTATCTTCAGCACTTCATAACTCATTTTTATCGAAACATAGTGAAACTAGTCGACCGTGCTATGAGAAAAGAAGACAGTTCGGCTCAGGGACAAATTATAACTGAGATTCTGCAGCATCTTCACGCTTGCAACAACTCTGTCAGAGTATGTTTCGTGTACAATTTCAGAATCCTAAATTTAATTCTTACAATTAGTACAGTACCATCATTGATAAGTAGACAGCGGATTATAGACATTTATGATAAAAATGGGTAGGGGTAATTTGAAACAGTAACAATATTAGAAGAATTTAAAAAATACTGTTATATTATTTTCATTTTAAAAAATTTATTTAGCATAATGATCCGTTGTCTATTAATAAGCATTCTGGTAGCTGTAGCATTAAAAGCCGCAGTTGGTTGATAGCGGATATGCGAAACTTTCAGGTGTTTTACGGTCGGGAGGACACCTTAGTGAGGATCAAGGAGTACATGTTAGGAGACAGTGACAAGCCCTTGGTTTTATATGGCGAGGGTGGGTGTGGAAAGACGTCTTTATTAGCAAAGACTGCTGGTCTGACGAATGGCACGTGGCTCACCGGAAAAAAGCCAATTAACATAATCCGATTCCTCGGCACTACTCCTGACAGCAGTGCACTAACGCCTACATTGATCTCCATTTGTCAACAGGCGAGTTACACAAAGCGTTTAAAAATCATTTAGAAAAAACAAAAGTATTTTTTAAATTATTGACCCTTAGCACTCGTGTGGGGACTCTGAGGCGTCCCTAAAAATTGCTATACATATCATTATTCAAACTATTTGTTACATTATTAAGTTTGCTCGTATGCATAAAATGAAAAAAATCATACAGAATCGAGTTAAAATAGTTCCGAGTGCAAAGGATCAATTAACAAACTCGTTTGGATTAGTCTTTTCGTTGTAATGTTGAATATAGATCTCCTACAACTTCATGCTACCATTTGACGAAATCCCTGACGATATAGTGCCCCTGACCGCGCACTTCAAATATTTGCTGACTTTGGCAACGAAAGAGCAGCCGATCCTCTTATTCTTAGACAGTGTTGACCAGCTAACAGGTGTTCAAGGGAACAAATTGTCCTGGCTACCAACTAGACTCCCTACCAACTGCAAGGTATTCAATTCCAACAAGAATTATAAAGGATTCTAATTAAAAAATCCGTAATCTTCTCAGATGATGCTGTCTTGCGCCGCGGAGGAGTCTAATCCCGTGATCTCTCGGGACTATCAACTCCTGCGCAGGATGATCGACACAGAAGAAAATTTTATCGAAGTGGTAGCACTCGGAGAGGACCTAGCAATGGACGTGATAAGGTAAAACAGTCTTAACACTAAACCTATCATGGTCAAATGAGCGGTTTCTTGTTTTACAATGAAATTATGAGGACGCTTTCATGGGAAATTATTGAAGAACTTTCTTTGTTGAAATTCAATCTTGCTATCTTTAGAAAGCAATATATACCACTCACTTTTCATGCTTGGTAGGTTTAGTATTCATCTAGTCAAATGAATAATTATACAACAGAATGTGTTTACAGGATGTGGATGAAAACGGCGCACAGGGATCTGAACAACTATCAATGGCGCCTGGTGGCGAACGCTATATCCAAATGCTCCCTGCCAATTTTCGTCAAATTGGTCTTCGCAGAGATTTGCAGATGGAGGAGCTATACTAAGCCAGCAGATACTCATTTAACCAGCACAGTGATGGATAGT
Source organism: Lasioglossum lativentre (assembly GCA_916610255.1). NCBI lineage: Eukaryota > Metazoa > Arthropoda > Insecta > Hymenoptera > Halictidae > Lasioglossum > Lasioglossum lativentre. The sequence goes on along the minus strand of OU744355.1, from coordinate 31,831,553 downwards.
ATAATGATGCTGTTCGAGAGGATAGAGAAACAGCATGGCAAGATTTTAGTCTTCCATGCTTTGGCTTACATCACTGCAGCTAAATCCGGTCTATCTGAATCTGAACTAGAGGATTTGATCTCGTTGGACGATAAAGTGTTAGATGATGTCTACCAGTACCATTTGCCGCCTGTTAGGAGGATTCCTCCGCTGCTTTGGACCAGGATAAGGAACGATTTGCCTAATTATTTGAGCGAAAGGGAAGCTGATGGCGTTAGCGTTCTTAATTGGTATCATAGACAGTTCAGGGATGCTGCGAGGGAGAGGTATTTCAAGAATATGAATATGGCGATGTACTTTCATTCGATGATCGCTGATTACTATTTGGGAATTTGGGGAGGAGGACGACCGAAGCCGTTCAAGTATACTGAGATTCAAAGACATCGGTGAGCAGGCTGTTGTTTATGTGCACACTGCGGATTTTATGCATTTATGACAAAAATGAGTAGGTGCAATTTAACGCAGTGGACAAATAAAAAATATTAATACATCGGCTTCAGCTTGTTAATATTATTAAAAGAAGAAACGATCTTTTACTTGGCTCTTCTCTACTTATAATCGAGGCAAACGATTTTTATCTTGCATAAAAATCCGCAGTCTATGTTTAGCCCTTTGACTATGGAGTTTTGGCCTCATTTTCCAGCGATTAGAATATAAAACACATCTTCCAGGTTCAACCTAGCGGACAAAGAAGGCATAGCTGACAGAAAAGTTCCAGAACAACCCCTGGCATTCTACTCAAAGGAAGGAACAATCACAAGATACAACCTCAGAAAGGTAAGTAATCAATAAGGATTTTATGCATCCATGAAAAAAATAAGTAGGTGAAATATGAAACATTAAAACGATCAGAATTATTAGAAGAACATATTTCTATCTGTTTCTTGCTATTGATGCGGACGATATTTTTCCATCATGGTTAACTATCAATTTCCAGTTCGGCGAGCTGCCATTCCACCTAGTCAGATCGCGTCGCTTCAACGACCTCTTCGAGAACGTCTTATTCAACTACGAATGGCTACACGCGAAGCTCAGTTCTTGCCCCCTGCAAGCTGTGCTTTCAGACTTTGAGGATGCGTGCACCTTCATCGATAATCAGAGCATCGTCAGGTAATATGTCAATTTCATAGCGAAACAGTTATACAATTTTTGAATGTCTCTTTTTTTAGAGAGCTGATGCTGGTAGCTGATGCGCTGAGATTAGGGGGCGCAATTCTGGGCTCTCACCCCGATATGCTTGCGCCGCAGTTGATAGGTCGATTGCTACCGGAAATTGGAGGCAATGTCAATGTGAAGATGCTATTGAGGGCTTGTGACAACGACGGTGCTAAGGACTGCGCCTTGCTACCTGTTTATCACTGTTTGCACACACCTGGAGGACCTCTGAAAGTAATTTTGCATAGAGATTTGCAGTCTAGTAATTAGACTCCTCTGACTAGAGTATAGTTCCTCAACTTGGACGTTGAAGAGATTTAAAGGACGATTTCTAGCTGTTTCATTTTTAATGCAACTCTTCAAGATCGAAAAATTGCGTACAGTTGGAAATTTTGATAATGCAGCCAAAATAATTTGGGAAACAATGGAGTAAACGATATTAATGCTCGGATTGTTTTAGTATTCGCTGGAGGGACATCAGTTTGCTGTTTTTGGCTTCTGTCTGACTTCTGACTACCGCCACGTGGTATCGATATCCAACAGGTTCATCACCTGGGACTTGAGTACTAGCGACATGACGAGGGATGTCAATCCTGGGGTAGAGGGGATCATGCAGAATCTGGTTCTAAGTCCTGATAATAGATACGCGGCTGCGTTCACGACCAACAATCAGGTTGAGACTGTTCTAACTAGACTATTGATCTATATAAATTATAAATTAACTCTTTGCACCCGAATTACTATTCTAAAGCGCCATTAAAAATTGCCATATTATTACTTAAAACAATTTTTACATTACTATGGTTTTATCTAAAAAATTGCTAAAAATTCAAGTGTTGTAAGTACGAGTAATAATAATGAGTAGACTGCGGATTTTATGCATTTATGGAATTTATTCCATATGGACCATATTCCACAAATTTATACGATAAGATATTCAGGATGGAGTCCTAACAGAAATGAATTTCAAATTCCATCAGTGCATAGAGATCCACGGAAATTTTTTCCATGAAGAATGAAGGATTTGAAGACTCAAATGTTCAATCAAAAAGATGTGACTCGACTTTATAATTGTTTTTTAAGAGCGTCGTGCTGAACACTTTAACAAGCGAGTTCGTCATTATCGACAACCCCCTGCCGAATGAAGATCCAGTTTGCGGGGTACATTTGATGAACCAGTTCTTCTTTGTGTACGGGAAGCTGGGATGGTGCAGGTTCGACTTAAGAGGGAACTTGTTAGAGACCCACACGAATCCCGAGGACTCCAACAAGTGGCCGATTTTGCGTGAGTGGAAACGTATTTTGATACCACCGCAAAATTTTATTTTGAACGCTGGAAATTGCATTTCTCGCGCAGATGTGGAGCACACGACTTTGGACGACTATAGAATACTGTTCTGGTCTGGGAACATGGAGGACACTAGCATGCTGTTGTACACTTACAGGAAGAAAGGATCTTTGGATCCTCTGTACTTTCATAGGTGGGATATACCTTTTAATACCGATTGTGTCAAATTAATTATCTATCAATGTCTACTCCTCTGCAGTGTCCTAGCGATGACCAATGATAAGAAGATTCTGTACGCTTGTACGATTAACAGTGATAACCGAGTCACGAAGTATACTTGCGACGAAACGTCCTCGCAATGGGAAAAGGTTTTCGATATGCCTAGGGCTTATAATGATGACGTCGAGTACTTGTTGCAATTGAAGTTGGACAGAGAAGAGGAAATGCTTTTGGCTACCAGTGCCAATGGTTTCATCATTTGGTTTTTGGAGAACAAGAGCGACGCTTATGTTCTGACGTTGCCGAATGGTGTTCGGAACATTAGCACGAGGATGATGTGGTCCAATTCGATAATGGTCAGTGGGACCAAGAATTATGCCGTCGCTGGTGTGAGGTATGTTTCATAACAAACCAAAATGGCAATTTCAAATAAAATAAAATTAATTACAGTCTATCTTCTTCACAGAAAAAATTTGTACGTTTGGAGCTTAGAGACAACAGAGTTAGTCAAAGTATTAGATGCTCACTTTGCCAGGATCATCCAGCTGGAAGCGCTAACAGTTGGCAATTGGAACAGCGTGGTCACTTCAAGCATTGACAGAAGTGTTAAAGTGTGGAATATAAATAATATTTTTGAACAGGTTCACGTGATAGACAGGCATGAGCTGCAGGTCGATATGATAAGGTAATTTGAACTTCAATTGTAAATGAATATTTTATTTAATTCTTATGAAAATATGTTTGTTGTTAAATAGTTTAGCAGAACAGTGTAACTTGGCTGCAATAGTCACCAGAGACTGTGTGGGAATCTGGGACTTGCAAACTGGGAAGCTGATCTCTAAATTAGCTGATAGTCCCTTGGGGGCAATTGTTACTCATGCTTGTATGACACATGATGGCAAGTAAGTAATTTTCGAGTGATTCGATATTGTGTTTGAATAACAATGTAGATTGGTATGTTTCTTTTAGGTATGTTGTGTCTACAGAGTCTGGCAATGTGCTGATATGGAACAGGATTACTGAGCAAGTGTTGTTTAAAGAAGAGCAACAACATGTGAGACAGTTAGCATTGATTGAGAATTCCAGCAAGTTCATAGCAGTTTCTAGACCTAAGAATCCTGCGGGAGTGGAGAGTATGAAAACCAGTGCTACACTTGTTATGAGAACGATTCCTGGTATATTGACGACTAAACTGCGGATTTTTATGCAAAATAATAATCTTGTGCATTGATTGCAACAAACAGGAGTTAAATAAAAATTGATCTCGATTCCTAATCGTTTTAATAAATTAACGATATTATTATGACCAGATGGCGGATGTTATGCATTTATGGTAAAAATGGTAAAAAAATTTTAAACCTTAGACTCAGGTTATAAAAATTATTAAAGGAAGAAAGAAATTTCTGTTTGGCTCCTGTTCATTGTAATCGAAGCAAACAATTTTTATTTTGCATAATAGTCCGCAGTCTATTGACAGAAGCTGAAGGCTTCAAATAATGGTTAGTAATGATTGATATGAATTGATAGATGGGAGAACAACATTTTCATTGCAATATGTAGTCAGAAGTCAGACAGGTACACCATTCAGAAATGTGGTAATTACATCCGACAATGCTTTCCTGATTGCACCAGCTGCTGATAAGGGCAACAGAGATTGTATCGTGATTTATAATGCGAAAACGGGTGCACTGATCAGCAAGATCCCTGTCAAATTACCTGGATTTAAAGTACGTGAAATATTTTCCATTTTGCTATCTTGTTAGTATTTTTTAATTTTTTAATTTCGTTAGGATATTTTGTCCATAACTCCCATGCCCAATAAACCACAATGGGTGGGAATTATTGGAGCAGACAAGGGCACTATTTTGGATATCAATAAGAAGAAGTTTATCCGCACTATTCCAAAGTGGAGTGGGAATATCAGCAAGGATGGAAAATACACTTTATATGCACCCAGCAGGTAGTATAATAGAAATAATTTCTACAGTGTAATTATAACTAGACTGCGGATTTTATGCATTTGTTAAATGGACTGAAGCATGTCAACACTATTTTTGATCAGAACTTTCCATTTCGTTTCTATTTATTGCGATTAATGAAGAAAAATGTTTACTTTGCATAAAGATCTTCTCGAGTTAAAGAAAGGTACCAGGTTATAATTATAACATAAACTTGAATGTTTTTGCTTCTACAGAGGAGGATTGGAACTTCTCGAGTTAAAGAAAGGTACCAGCGTTAAGACTTATATCCCCAAAGTAGCGGAAGGAGTATTCACTGTAATATCCATGTTCAACCGTACCGATGAATACGTTCTCTATTACCACAGTGGAAGAAAAACCATACGTGTATTTAGGTAAACACAAGTCAAATTATTTTTCTGAAATTATTCAACATTATCTGTGCTTTTGACCCCTAGATCGCCAGACTGTGAGATTATAGCAAATTATAGGGTTCAAGCAGAATTAAGTGCCATCGATAGCACTTACGACGGAAAGAGTATAGTTCTAGGTACAGTTGATGGCTGTGTGTCGGTGGTAGCTATAGTGGACCCAACAAAGGAAGAAATGAAAGAGTATGTTTCAAACTTACCGTCTCGCGACGAGGATGTGAGTACACATTTCTTAATGTTACTAACTTATCACACTGCATATTATCCAAAACGTCTTAGAAATTACACAAGGAAAATAAATTGAAATTTTTTTACAATTACCGACGAACTTCCAACAATAACGTTGCAATTAAAATTCAATTCTTTAAGTACTGAATTTACTAACAGATTTGTCAACTAGCAAAATAGGTTAGGGTAAACACTTGCCGCATTGTTGCTAAAGAACAGTTTAAAGTGATTATCAGGCCTGAGAGCGAAGTCTGATTCGCAGCAGTCGATTAGGTAGTACTTAAAACACTATACAACACTTTCTTACAATCGTTTTTGTTGAAATTACAGCGATCACAACATCCCGCTCAAACCACGAAATCAGGCGTAATTTATCGTCTACAAAATATTTCATAGTAGAACAACTTTTAAAGTGTGTAAAATTTTTAGCGAAATCAATGACATTTACCTTAGTCCGTTTGTTTACCAAAAATATAAAACTACTCATATAACTCAGATACGGAGTAACAAACATAAAACGTTCTTCCAAAACACTCGACCACGATTTTCTTTCGCTCTTTCTCTCTCGCTCTAATAGAAAGCAAAGCATCGAATTTAGGGACATTTTGCGCGAAAAAGATGGCAAAATATCACTAGAAATCCATGCGGATTTTTCACTAGCCGTATTCTGTTTCTATAGGTCGATTCTGGTTTAATTTTGAGCCAATAAAGTACCTCCGCTTACATTTTTCTCTTAGGACACCTATATACCTATATATATATAGACATATATATATATATATATATATATATATATATATAGACAGCGTACGTACAAATTCCACATGGAAATATAAATAAATTATTCTTTTTAGTGGAAGAAAAAGACAGAGAAGCAACGAGCTGTAATTAAATTCAAAGCTGCAGCACGAATTGCACGAGTAACACACGATTTAAATGCAATCGTGCGAGGTGCAAGTGTTGCGGAAACAATCGAAGAATTGGATGAGAGTACTGAATAAAGATATCATCGCATGGTTTTTATAGTAAATCTTTTATAGTATAGTAAAGTAATAAATACGAAACAGAATCTTAGAATTTATATTACATTTATTTGTGTCTTTTCGTGTAATTAATTTTATAATCTTTCTTTCCTTTCTGTTTTACATTTTTTTCTCCGCGTTCAAAAAGTAAGGGGCACGAGACGCGTTCCGTAGTTTTTTTTATTGCAAATGAAGTTACTCCTATGTGCAAGCTAGACGGCAGTTGCCCTTGCACAGATCAAGTTGTTGTTTTTTCTCTTAAATAACAATTCTTCTTCGCTCGTTCTATGCAAGGGAATATCCTTCATTCAACAATGATGCGTTGCGACCGAAGACGTCTCGTGCCGACGCAGGCGTGATCAAGTGTAACGTTCCCGTTTTTGTTCTTTGTTTACAAATTTTGAGAGATCGGTAGTACCACAGCGATGACGAACGACGATTTCTAATTCGTGAATAAAAGTAAGGTGGTCAGTCAATTACGATAGTCGAATGAGTCACATGTAAACGTTTCCTTTTTTCCCCGTTGATCGTGTTGTCCCCCTTCCCCAATTACGACATCAATTTTGCATAATTTCTGTTGAACCGTTTCATACGGACTTGAATCATATCGCGCGATGACCGATTTCTGGTTTTACTTTTTTATTTAAAAAATTTGGTACTTGTTATGGCGACCGAGTCATGCTACCATCACGTGTATCAATGATCTGTAAACAACTACTAAACGTATTTTGTAACAATGTAAAACTAAACTAAAACACACCTGCATCGGAGCACATGTATGAACAATAGTTCCAGCAGTACGTAAGGTGTATGGCAGCTTATTAGATAAAATAAACAACGCTCTTCATCGAAGAGCGAGCTCTATACTTAAATTCGGGTAAGATGTGAAATCCATTGCTTTACAAAATGCTGCACATACAAAATACAATTAACTGATGTGTTTTCATGAACGTATTCGGAATTTTTAATAATCGATTCTTGCAGTTCGGTCGTCCCAAAATGCTCCATTTCAACAAAACAAATGTGTGAATTTCGTCTATGATGCTGGCTTGTTTTCTCATGATAGGCTTATCTAGTAGTTCTGCAATGGTTTTTTTTTCTTCTGTTTATCCGGTTTCATTTCTTTCCTACTTCCCTCAAACACTGGAACTTCTGTGAAAGCATCGGTAGCTTTATTCGTAGTATAGTGCCTTTTTCGAACTTTTATTGCATAGCACCTCCTTTTTGCTTTTGTTGTTGCTGTTGTTCTCGCTGTTGCGCTTGCGCTGATGCCTCTGTGTCTTTAATATGTTTTTCGACCTGTAACAGTTAAAGCCATTACAATAACAATAAATATATTTTGTCTTCTGTCGTCTCCTCCCACAACTGTACTTACCACTTTTTTTACATGCTTGTATGCTCCACATTCTGTGTTACCATGCACATTGTCAACTTTGTATGGGGGTTTAATCGTCACATTGTCAAATACAACGATATTCGTTCCGTTCCACGTGATCTCCGGAATTGTCTTTGCTATAGTACTGAAGAGTTTCTGTCCTTCTGGGGATACTCCGGCCTGCAGAGCCATTACCAGTTTCTTTTTCTCTTCAATTTGATTACGTACTCTTCTGTTTAATTTTTGCAAATTAAGGCTTTGTGGTGGTTCGCTAGTTGTGGGGCTAACTTCCCGTTTTACTTGGACCTCAGATACCAAGGATAAATTTACTATGTGAACGTCGTTTAACGTGGGTGCCCCGCTCGATGATGGACATTCTATTTATTATTAGTTAAGGAATCATAGACAATAAATAGTGGTAAACAGTTAGACATACATTTCTGAAAATGATTAGAGGACATTTCACAATTTTATCGGCTGAAAACAATAGATTTCTAATGTACAGCAATCACTTTCATGATCATGCTTTGAATTTAAAATTTTGCTTAGTCAATTTTTCGGCAATAAAATAGTCGCGTGTCGTGTTCCATCGACAAAACAAGAATATAATTATTATCGAGCAGCCGAGATTCGTTTGATAAATAATTTCTGTCAGAATGGGTCCCCTATCAAAGTCGAATCTAAGGTTATAATCGAGTCGATAGAAGTTATCTTATCAGAGCGGAAAATTAACGTTCGCGATTTCCACCGATGGGAAAGGTGAAAGCTGCTGTCGAGAACATGGAAATCCGCGCAGGGAACGTAGAGAACCGAGGAAACCAAACCAATCGAAATTCCAGCATGGTTGATTGAATGACGAAACTAACCTGACTTCGTGTGGCTGGTTAGGAAATCATCGAATAATTGACAAGCAGTATTACGCGTTGTCCGTGAAAAATTGCGAAACGGAACGTAATTGTCGTCGATCGGGGATCTAGAAATCCGTCGCGGGTCACACGGAATATTCATCTTACTGCGGTGATGTTAAACGAGCGACGGATGAACGCTGGATAGAGATGTTAGACGTCGGGATACGGCGATAATTCTCGGGGAATTTACAAGAAAAGGATACTCAGTATCAACATTTTAGTTTGTGGATCGAATGCTAACACCTCGCCTTCGATCTCCTCCTTGTAACAAGTTTTACAGGCCACCGTACTCCCAATGCTGAAACAATCGTTGGCGCCGGCCATTTTTCACTACGGACTCAGAACCGCGGGCTCCCTGTCGCCATCTGTTCTAATTTCAAATGTCTCGCGAAATTCCCACCATTTTCACCATTCCCGGTGTGCGTTGCGGCTCGTGGACGTTCGAAGAACCACTTTCTCGATTAATTAATAATAATCAGGTAATTAATCAAGTATATTATTCAATTATGGTGCTAATCAACTGGGAATCGGTCCTCTTGCCGGTGGGATATAAAGCGAACCGTTTGTACATCGTTAGGCAAGCATATTCTTTTTTTCAGTTAGACCATGGTTAAAATTAGAAGCCCGCCATTGCATTAGAAACGTTCGACGCAGGTCTCTGCTGTTTATTTCGAAGTATTTTTTACCGTAAAAAGAATACAGTGATTGTGTCAGTAAATAGAATATTTGCGAAACTTTGTAACCTTACTTTCTTGAAGAACGACTTAGGGTGCGGTTATAGACGTTATAGTGGAGCGTCGAGCATCGATGATAGCGGCGCGGTGAGCAGATCGGTGAAAACAAACCAATGTAATTAAATGAAAAAGAAAAAGAAAGAAAAAGTACAAGTGCTTTTGTTCACCGCACAGCTCACCTCGCCGCTCCACTATAACCACGCACTTAGGGTAAGTTCTAGTTAGGTTGCAGACATTTTCAAATCTGCTATTCTTACTTAGAATAGAATCTATTTGGTTAGTAAACATTCCCGAATTTATTAGGTTGTTTCAAAAGTTTATTTCGGAATTGGAATAGTTTGCGAGAGTTATACATTTGAAAATCTTACAGAAGATAACTCTCTCTAGCCATGTCTCTCAATCATAAATTGTAGGGGCGTGCAGTGAGCTAAGCATTCGTGAATAAATGTCGTTATATTTAGTAATCGTGATTTTAGGTGATTAGAGGGATTGTTTATATTGTTATTGGTGCTTTTATCGTAATTTATTTTCAATTTTTAGGCTCGACGCAGAATTGCACGTTCCCTGCGCCGATTCTCGGCCGTCTTCGTCCATCGTTCGAGGAACTTCGTCCACAGTCGGGGTGAGTCGGGGCGACTCGGCTTGGCGGGTAGTTCCGTAAGTCGCGTGGCTTCGGACTTCGGACGTTCAGTGTATAGATATCGCTCCGCTGAACAACGTCGTGATATCCGTTCTTATCGTGTTTTCAGAACTTTTCTCGCAACTGTCAACTGGGAAGTGATAAAGTGAATAAAACTGCGTCCAGTTTGCACGGTGTCCATTATGGTGTACGGTGAACTCGCTTCCGATCTCTTCGACATCCTTTGCGTGATGTGTGAGTCACAGTTTCAAACAGTTTTAGTCATACTTCATTCCAGAATACAACGTGTCACACAAATGAATATTTAAGGAGAATGAAGATCGAACATTTATTTCTTTTATGAATCATCATCATTTTATAGTGGGACGTCCATAAGACATTTAGAAATATTGTTATATTAGAACTATCGTAAAAATCGCTGCTTTCAGATGTTTTATTTTAGGGTTGAGTTTACAAAGCCATTCTTGTATGCAACAAGGATTGCATTGAATGTTTGTCTTTTTGTACGGGATTTGGGTCGTTTACGTGGGTTGTGAACGAATTAAATCCTCAGTACAGTAATTGTATTATTTAAGTCTTCGTTCCAAACGTTTTCAGTCGTAGGAATTTTTTATTTCTTTCATTAAAACTTGTATTTTTGTATGCAACAAGGATTGCATTGGATGTTTGTCTTTTTGTATGGGATTGGAGACGTTTACGTGAGCTGCGAACGAATAAAATCCTCAGTACTGTAATTGTTCTACCCATGTTTTCGTTCTAAACATTTTATGTGCCGGTCATCTTTATTTGATGGTCCCATTAATTTTCGTGTAAGCAAAACCAGGTTGACCTTTACTTTCGTCGATACACAATAATGGCCTGTCAGTATGACATTTATCGGCGGAAAGCTTTTTGACGAATCCCCTAACATTACCCGAAGGTCGATGGAAACGGAAGATGTTGGTGTGTGAAACCCGAGACACGATATCGTTTCGCGTGACGATGATTGTTCGTGTACAATCGTTACGCCTTTTATACTGCTCCATTAGGGAACCACTAGAATTATTTCGCGCCCCATTTATTATTAATTTCTATCATTATTCCTCCATAAATTCGGCTTCCGTTTCCCAAAAACTTATTTTTCCGGGCTATGATCCGTTCGGAAGAGTCGAAGTTTTAGTTGATTTTCAGATTCGCTTGGTCAAGAGCAAAAAATGTACAACTTCGGCAACACGCTTCGAAATTCCTCGGTAATCGAATTAGTTTCACGAGACCGAGTTCGTTTTCGCTGAAAAGCTTTCGAAGCTTTTTGCAAGAGAGATATATCCTTGGAGCTTCGTTGTTTTTCCGCTTCATCCACGCCCAACATTTCTTTCCTCCGTGAGCGAAATATTGGTGTCTATTTGCTGCACCTTTTTTTTAAATCCACGAACACCGATCGGAATAGTAATCCATCATGCTTGTTTCGTAAATAATTGCTAGACGCCTCGTATGCCGCGCATACGCGAAACCTACATAATTTATCGTCACCCACTTGCACCGTTGTATAGTGCGCCCATCAATTTTGAGCCCAGAATACAATTCACATTTCTCTTCGTTAGAAAGTAATCGGAGTCTCTCGTTTCTTCGGAATTTTCATTCAACTTTCCGCGAACAATGATTGTCGTCCGCGGTCTATGAATCGCATCCATTTATTAGTTCTGGGGTCTATCAATCCCTTTGATGATTACCGTTTCTTTGTTCTCAATTATTTCTGAAAATAACGAAAAGTAGAATCTTTATTTTATGTTAGAATTTTAAAATTTGGAACGAGTGAGGAACATTTCGTAAATTTTGTTAAACAGCATGCACATGCTCTGAATATTGTTCATTGGTTACAGAAGTGTCACCGATTCATTAATGCCTTCGATAATTTCAATTTCTTAAATTCTCAATCATGGAAATGTATTTTCTAAATGTCCGTACCAAGAAAACAGAATAGAATTTTCACTTCAAACGAGCGACTATCATTAGCCAAACTCTGTTAGAACTTGTTAGTCCGGTTCAATACAGCGGATGATTAATGCAGTTGTTTCTTGCTGATGTATATATACATTTAACCGCGATTAATTAATACCAAATCTAAACGCGCGGCCGCAAATTTCGCAGTCAAGTTCACTCTGATTGTATGAGCAAACAAACTTCTTGAACGTAAACCAAACTGTTCTGGATCCAAGATCTTCATATGCCGTAGACATCCGTGGTCTAACGATCACCGTTGAAATTTTATGATCGTCCATATCAATCATAGAATAAGATGCAGCAACGAACACGACCCATCAGACCTAGTTACAATCCTAACCGGGGGAAGTGTAAACGGTCCCCTCTCTCTCTCTTTCGCTGTACATATATACTCCAATAATTCACGCCAGTTAGGTCGCACAGACGAGCACTCGAGATAAATCACTGGAGGCATTCTGTAAAATGATTTTCTTACGAAACACGTGTTTCCGACGATATGGCTGTTGCAGTTCCCTCTGCGTTAGAGAAAGAGACAGAGAGAGAGAGCTCTCCGCTGAATCCAGTTTTTATTCGTCCGGATAAAAAACGATCGTAGAAGCCATGTAGATAGACAGATTGGAAAACAATATGTATGACTGGTCGCCTAGTTGTGTTGCCTCTCTCGGACCGAAATGAATCACCAGGTCGTTTTCACCCAGGAATTCTACTATCGAGTCCTATACAAAACCTGCTCGTTCCTCTTCGGTCCTATCGACGCCGAACGTTTCAGGTATTATACCTTTCGATAGAACGCGCCCGATAAACGCTATCTTTTGTTTCCGATGAATATTTTGCATGGAACTATCGTACTACGTAAGTACAGCTCACCTGTACCAGGTCGATCGCTAATTAACGGCACTAGGTATCCCTGGAAGCTACCAGCTTCCCGATTATTGCAGATGGACTATAGATGTCTGCTGGTTTGCAATGTAAAAATGTTTGCACAATGCGAAATTGATCCCTTGAGAGATCAAATAAAATTTGTTGTGAGCGGAGACACTATTTATTATTTATTGTTTGTGGTACCTTGTTAATGAATTTTCGTGTAAATTCGAAGCTGGTGTATATTTGATGGTGGAATATTTGATGTTAATATCGAACAATATTTTGTGTAAACGATGGTATGGGAACAGGATGTTGATGTTAAACAATATTTGACTTCAATGTGGCCAATGGTATAGTGGAAATTGGCCACCATTGGCCAATTTCCTAAAATTTTCTAATGGGATAGTTACAGTTGTTTCAATGTTTTCTTTTGAATATGTACAAGCAATCAGGAGTCCTGTTGGCCATCCAGTAATTTCAGACGATTCCTCGATCTCTTAATTCAATTACATCTCGTTCCAGATTCTAATTAGTCGATTTACATAAGAACGAGCAGCCTTGCGATTAGACAATTGTTTTCCTCGAAGTATTGTGCTGTTCCTTCCAACCACAGACGTCGAAGGTTTCTCTAGCTGTAAACAGACGTTGATAAAGAACTCTTGGAAGACTCTACTGATCTCTCTCTCCTTCACTCGCGAACACGCAAATAGTCTCATATTTCTAGAAACCTTGAAGTTGGAACACATTTCATTCAGTTGGACAAATTTTATGCTCCAAGAAATGGAAAAGACTCGAACATTTTCATTCGTTGCAAAAAAAAATATGACTGCCTGTGCTCTACTTTAAGTAATTATGAGGCCACCATCATTATTAAAAAATTGTCTCTGAACGTTCTACAAGATGGTGTATTCCTTTTTCGTAAAAATTGCCTGGTTCTTCAAAGTAGTTGTTGAGGTTTCTGAAGATTGCACGAACTTTTGCATTCAGCCAGTATTTTGCAGTTATTTAAGCTCGTATTCTTTCAATGTTTGATGACATTCTTAGGGATCATTTTGATCTTAAAAAGGTTTGAAAGGTGCGAGATTAATTTTCTAGAAAAGCAAACACTCCCATTTTTCTATAGAACAAGATGTAGTCTTGTGAGATAAATGCAAGAATTAAAACAAGCATTAGGCAATAGAATAATACTGGCCTGTAAAGGATTATCGGGTTAAACCCATATTTCCCGTGCAGGTTTTTTTGCCGGAAAAAAATGTTGCAAAGGTAATAAAAGGGTCTGTATCACAGTCGGACAGCGGATATATGTATAGATAAATGGGTTTTTCACGGTGCGAGCTGGACCGTGAAGATAAAGAGCGTCTCGTCGCCGGGCGAATAATTGTGAAAGAGCCGCGAATTGGCCTCATGAAAGATGCATGGCTCTTTTTCTCTATGCCGGTTGTTGTCGATCCTACTAACCGTTCTTTTTCTCTCTGGCATCGTCGCGTCACTGCCAGGAAACTCTTGTGGCCACCCGCGCACAGGTAAGGGCGATTCGCACGTGTCGGACGGCTCATAAATAGAATCGCTTGCCGCTTTGCATCGAAAACGTGGCCCGGGGAACGCGTATATCACAGAAATGTCTGCGACGGACATTGTACAACCGCCTTTTAGTAAAATATCGAATCCAGGCCAAAAGCCACGCCCTCGCTTAAACACAATGTCAATGGTAATCGCAAAACGCAATCATTACCCTGCTGCGATCCTCGTTTAAACCACATTCCCTTTTTCTACAGTAACAAGACTCAATTTCGATTCTTTACATGTTCAATAATCTGAATTGAAATTGGATTTTTGCCTTTTATAATACCGAGGAAATTTGTTCAGAGGGGAAAGGAATATTCGGCAAATTTTTGGGACATGTCCACTGGGTTTTGTTTGAAATTTTCATTATGATTCCGACTCGATACTGCGTGCAGCAGTTTGTTTTTCCTATTTTCTATCGAAACTTTATGCTATTCTGTGAAACGAGTTTATTTTCCCGTCTGTTAATCGCGCGTTCGTCTCTCCCTATTTGGACAAGTTCCATTTCGTTGGAATTGGTATTGTGTCTCGTATTGTTATCGTTTTACGAAGGTCCGTGTCCACGCGGTTTTCTGTAATACAGAATTGAATTACAGCCATAATCGGAATTAGATTAGTTTGACGAACACCAGGCTCGTTACACGACGTTTGGAATCATTTTTCGCGTATGGTTGGCATGGTGCGGGGGACTCGATCCCGACCTTTCCTATAAATACTAGTTTTATTGCGAACACGTGGCGTCTGTTTGAATGCATAAATTCTATCTGTTTCGCACTCGCTCTCCCTGTTCTGATCAGCCGAATGTGCTATAGTTTGTCTAAGAGCTTCTGTACTTCGGGCTCCGCCCGGTCTAGTTCTTTGAAGTACAGTGTGCACGTTGTCTATCTTCTTAATTATGTTAGGATCTCGTTCTCCATGGCATTTTGTGGAATACTCGATTTTCGCAAAGTGTTTCAACCTTTCAACACTTTAGGACGAGTTTCTGAATTATGTTAGGATCTCGATCTTTTGTGCTATTGTGCAAAATAGTCTATTTTTGCAAAGCGTTTCAACACTTTGGAATGACGGTAGATCTTTTCAGAAAAGGATGACTATGTTTATGGATGTCTTACCACTAGACTGCAGGAGTTTATGCAAATTTCTGTCTTTAGTCATCTGTCTGTGCACTTTGAGAAAGTGTGTTGAAGTGTTTGTATTTTATTTTCCCTGGGCTATGGCTTTGACAGATAAAAAACGAACGCAAATCTCTCTTTAACTCCATTCAACTTTGTATTTTATTGGTTCATTTTTCTATAGTTTTACGACCCGTAACTGCATTGTGTTCCACTGTACTTGCATTGCATAGAATATTCTCAGTTTGCAAAAAAGAGGAAGACAAATAATAATACAATAAAATTATCGTGTGTATTGTCTAACTAACTTTGAGGTTTCGGAACAAGGTGATTAAGAGACACTTGTAGTTGCCATATTGCGCAATGCTTTCTTATCAGCGACGGGAAACAAATGATGGTTCGAACGAAATTTTCCAGAATAATTAGTCGATCGGGGTCAGATAACGTCGCTGAAAGAACTGTTTGATATTCCGTCCGAATTACTCGAGCATACCGGGTGCGGCACTATACCGATTCGCAAAATCCATTCGGTAGACGCTTTGTGCCGTCGAAAAGGCGAAAAGTCGAAAAGCCGCACCGATCGACTCTTGTCATCGAGAATTCGTTTTCTCGACCAGAAGCCGAGGTTGTTGGCAGCGAGCCCGCCTGTGAGCGGTTTGCTCTTGCGATCGACAGAAGCGTATTTCCAGAAAGATTTACCGATGCTAGAAAAAGAAAAAATAATATTTCTGTGTACCCTCTTGATTTTATTACCACGAAGCCTGTTTCGCCTGACGCAAACCTTAGAAAAATAAGAAAATAGAGAGAAATCTTCTACAATCCTCCACATTAACGTCAGCACTCTTTATATTAACTCAATTTCGAATAATTTCTAGTGACAATAGTTTTGTTGGAAAATTAGTCGGTGATTCTTATTGCACACAGGCAGATCAAATCGCGCATCATATTTTTCTCAGATATCGTAGATTTTAAGAAAATTGAAGAATAAAGCCGAGTTCTCTAAATTAATCTCGGTGCTCGGTGATCGTTCAATCGTGCATAATTTTCAATGAAAGCATTTTCGCTGAAAAATTTTTCAGTCGATTAAATGCTCATGCTTCTCGATCCTTTGTGGATTGATATTTTTTAAAATATTAAAAATGTTTTCCTCATAGAACTATGTAATAATATGAACCAATGTTTAAAATTCCAGGATGAAAGAGAAGAATGAGATGACATTGAAGAATGAGATACACGGTCCTCGTGTTGACAACATTCCGACGTACATCTAAAAATTGTTAAAAATTACTGCTTTAAAAAAAAGATACCACCTCCAAAACAAAATCCAGCGAAACAACAGAGGTTATGGTCGGACCTAATATTTTCGCGTACAAAAATGTTTCTTCGCCGTGTTACGAAACAATGGGGAACATTTAAATGCAACTTCTCTCGTTTACCATAGTTCCAAATTTCGCCATGCAGCGATTAAAAAACACGTTTCCGGAATTCGTGCGCGGGTCCTGAAACTCCGTGCTGGGACTGAATTCTAGTCTAATTCCGCGGACGAACGTGTCGCGTCCCCGGAAAAGTTTGCACGCTTAATGACCGCGGGATTTTCGTTAATGCCGGTCTTAATTGCCGGCCGAAGGTCTCTCCGTCGAATCGGCTTTAATCTTCAATTATCGAGATTCACGCCTATTTTCGGCGGCGCGGCGCGACGGCGTCGAGCTATTTCGAAGCGTGTCGATTATCGATCGCGTCTCTTTCCTCGGGGATTCGCAGATTGGCAACCGGGATCCATCGAGAGAATTGTTTGCTGCCAATCCGGCGACAGTTCACCGTCGAATCGATTGTTTTTCTTTCGGTGTTGGTCTCTCGTGTTCCTATCTCGTGTTCCTCTTCCCGCTTGTACTTTGACGTTCTCTTTTTGCCGGACGTGTTGTTTGTGTTCTCTGCGTCGTCGCCGAGGATCTCTGTTCTCGCCGGCTGATTTATGCATTATTTTATGCGACACAGAGTTTTTTCCACGCTTCGAGCGATGCGCACCGCGAACCGCGAACCGGAAGTGATGGAGAGATGATTCAAGGTCTTACGGAGAAATCCCTGTTGCGAGATGTGTAGATATATTGTTTGGAAAATAAATAGAGATACAGGATGTCCCATACAACTGGAACAGGCTCCTAAACTGTTGGAATGTCGCAGTTGCATGGGACACCCTGTAGTGTCGAATCCATTTACAGAAGATAAATACAAGTGACATCTTCATTGTGCAATCGAAAGTTTTTCTGTGTTCTCTGGTACTTTGGATGACTCGGGTATTTTCGACGCCCGGTTAGCAGTCTGAATATTTCAGCGATTCATTCTGGAAAGACTTCTAAAAAAATTATATATAGTTCTGTAGTGAGTACGGTTGCCTAGGGTAGCAACCGAGTTAAGTAACGGCAGAAGTTCACCGGCAGACAGCAAGTAGATGCGGCACGGTCGCGTTAACAAGTCGCGAAACAAAAGCGAGTAACGCGAGCTTGATTCGTCGCGGACGTTTAACGCTTTTTCTGCGACGACAGAGTGGTCACGATGGCACGATCTAAATTTAGCGCCGGCAGCGTGGCTAACGAGATTCGTCTTTTGCGAACAAATGGCCTTTCCAACTTGTAGAACAAGGGGACGAGGCTCGCGGAAGCTTGACGCAAAGCTTTCGAACGCCTCTGCCGCCTCACCTGTCGCCCGCCTAATTGTACGTCGTAGATTGTCAACCTACTAGACGTTCCTCTGTTTCTTAGCGGAACACAATCTTCGACTAACTCGGTTACCTATCTTCCTCACTCCTTCGCTTTCTCTATCTCTTTCGAAATCCATCAGATTCTAATATGATTTATGGCTGGTCTTTCTAATTATGGAATTTATGGGTGGCACGTAAGAAGAGCGTGTGTTAGACTCACCTGATATGCATATCTGATGCACGCGATAACAACAATAACAGTCGTCATAATCAGACCACAGATTTTATGTAGATGAATGAGTCAAGTATGAAGCACCAGAAGAATGTAGATATGTATATTATCTTCGTAGTATTATCACTAGACTGCGGATTTTATGCATTTGTAACAAAAATGAGTAGAATAATAACGTGAATTTAATGTTGTGTATTATTTACAACCTATTAAAATGATTTAGAGAAGAAATCAATTTTCATGTAACTCCACTCTCTTGTAATTGGTGCAATTTTTATGCCAAGTGAAAATTTACTCACACATTCTCCAACCATTTTGGTTGGCCATTCTTATAACAACACAGAATTGCCCGCAAACTATACGAACATAATAAAACTAAGAAATCACCACAGACATTAAGTGAAAGACATCGAGAAAAAGATTTTTGTTCGAACATAATTGTTGCATATTTGTATGTCTTTCAGAATGTTGAATTGGCTCAGCGGACTGGTTGATGGACAAGCATAATTCTTTTTGCATGACCGGCGAGGTTACAGATACGCTATCGTGTCCTCCTATTGACAGCAATCATAGTGCTCGCCGGGCGATAAGTCGTGGCGACATAATGCACAGTGCTAGAGCAGCAAGTATACGGTATAAGGTCGAAATTGAATTAATTTCTACGCGATACTTACTGCGATCGATAAGATTAAACGTAGCAGAGCGGTATTTTGACAGAGGTAACGTCCGTTTTTCCTTTTGCATGCGATATCATGGTACGAAGAGAGAAAGAGAGAGATAGACAGGGAGAGTACTACATCGCACGGGTGCTTCCTGGAAATGTGCAGGAAACACGATTGGAGATTGTCATCCTCGAAATATACTGATGATTCCGACTCCATCGATAATGAGAATTGTATTCATCAGTTTCTCTCAATAATTTCGATTTACTTTCCCGCTTCGCCATTTATTGATTCCTTGGCCCCCGTTTATTAACAGTTGCAGTAGAGCTTCCATGCTCCTAGACTCGGAAGAATGGGGCAAATAATCGTTTGTTAATTGGAATTGCATATTCATGCCGGTTTATTGCAGTTCCCCACAAAGAAACGCAGTTTGTCTTTTATTTAGGAAATGTTCTCTCGTCCAGACCCTCGGACGCGGAAGGAATTTATACTTCTCAATCTCTTCGAGAAATTCTTGCCCTTATGAAGACCTTTTACGAGCACTCGTAAATGTTTTAACATTTTTCTTGATGATAAGAATCTCGACCCTGTTCGGGGCTATTCTTGGACTTCGATTCGAGTGGCAGATTATTTTTATTGCTCTCGCTAAAATTAATGAAACTGGAGCATTGATTTTCAAACCCCCTTGTTCTTGGATACTGGTATTTAGGTTTAACAATTGTTTTGAGATTACTCTTTGCTTTCGATGAATTAGGCTCTACAGTTAAAAAAAATCATTGTGTGTTAGTTGCCAGCGTATTTTTGTTACACTGCTCCAAAATTAATAACAGTGATTTTTTAAAATTCTTCACTTAGTACACCGACTTAATTTTATCAGTTATTCGAAAACAATTCTTTTCCCTTAACAAATTCTCCACGAAATTCTCAAGAATATTGCTGCATTCCAATAAAAGTCTTCCACATGAATTGCAAGACACAGAACCTACAGAGACATTTACATCTTTCCTCAATAATTGTAGTCGTATAAAAATTAGTACAACAGCATTATTAAATTCTTTAAACATTCCCCGTATTTAACATTCGATATACTAATTTTTACCATAAATGCGTAAAATCTGGATCATTAGCTTTTTCATTCCACTGAACCGTATTTCTCAAAAGTGGAGTATCGATTTCAGAATTCCCTCGAGTACACTGATTAAATTTTGTTAATCAGTTAAAAACAAGGAAATCATTTCCCGAATCTGAGTGTGAATAATTTAAGGGTATTATTGCAACGATCCGTGAACAAACATAAATATTCCATCGAAACGGTAGTTAACGGGAGCGCATTATCATAGGAAACATATTCACGTACTCGTCGAGACTTATACGTTGGAGGATTCGAGTCAGAATATACTCGACAGGGAACAAGAAAAATACATTAGATCGAAAATGGCTGTGCTACCTGTAGAGCTCTGGGATATAATGTACGTGCTCTCCGACGCTCGATGTCGCGTCGTCGTATAGTAATTATCGATTCGGCGGGCGCGAACCGTTGCATAACTACTTAAACACGATTTACGCGAAGCAATTAGGCACGAAAATTATTGCGTCGCGAATCGGATCATTTGCTGATCGAGATTTCTACCAAGAACGGCGGCCTTGGAAATTTCACTAGGTTCGCTAATTGAAAACCCGTTTAACTTACGACTTCCTGCTACTTCTGAATTCGAAAATGCTGCCACTGTTCCATGTAGAATACACAATGAACCAGATTTTACCGTTTTATCATCCCCAACATTTTCCAGTTAGTTTCCTCGCCGTTCAAAAGTCTTCGCTCGCTTTATCCAAACACAAATCGTGGATTGTTCCGAATGTTACAAAAGTCTATGTGACTTTCTCGTGTTTTCTCCGTCTTTAACGATTCTGATGCCAATCTTAGTTAAACATTTTTTCTCTTTTTAATTCTCATGTTTAACTCTTTAATTTTCAACCCAAGGACAGATCAATCTTCATTTATTTATTCAAACAAAAAATCAAGCATGAATATTGTAAGGTTCAGAATATTAGAAAATTTTAGTCTAATTTTTACTGTCTTTAAAATAATCCTTGGAGAAGACAGAATCAATCTTGTTTTTCAGAAGATTACAAGAAGATGCACTCTATCGTGTATTTTCAATTTTCACCATAACAAGATTACAGGAAAGACAGAATCAATCTTCATTTCTCTTACTCAAACAAAACCCGAGTACAAATTGTATAGCAGTACATATTATAACAATCCATACAACTATCTCATCTATTTCCATCGTCTGTACAATGATCGAAGACAGAATCAATCCCGCAAAGAATAAACCCGTCATTCTTCTCCATGCCCTCGAGCCATTCCTTTTCTCATTGCTCCACCAGAAAGCCATTGAATCCAAAGCCACCATAATGCTCACAGTAGCATAAATTGGATCAGCTCGCAGATATATTTGTCTCAAGAATCTTTTTTCGCTTCAAATAATTTTTCTTTATCGCCTATTGTTCTTGCAGCTCGGTGAATCGACAGGAAGATTGATCAACGATCGTTCTCTAATTGGTCGAACGTTCGAGTGTCCCGATCGATCATAGTCAGTTTTAGTGTACATACTGATCTGCGATCGCGGTCGGGTACAGCGAAGTGACATAATCCGCCGCTTTGTGAACTGAGTTTCGTTTCCTTTGCAGGAGTTCGGTCAAGCTTTCTATTTCCGGGGCACAGAGAGGTTGCCTGTTAATGAATCTCTGTAATGAAACCTCTGTCTTAGTATATCCGGCGTCCGTAGTATAATCTTAACGAGTTTGCTCGAACGACAAACACGTCGTCCAGTTTCCTGTTTCCATCGAGAGTAATGATCTTCGGCTGTTGGGAATCAATAAATCGATCGCTACACATATAACGTAGCTCGTTCGAGGATGCTCGCGAAACATGCGCATTGTCGTTGTGAACGCGCATCATGCCATCGCGTCCCATTGCATATTAACTATGAAGCGTGTGCTGCGGTTCCATGTAATATATTGGCTCTTGATTCGAGCACAATGGCGTTCCCTGTTTCGATGGTTTGCAAACTGACAAATCGAGCTGTCGAAAACACAGTCGATCGCGGATTAATTCTCGATGCCTGGACGGCTAGGCCGTCACTTTTTGCGGTTCTTCTCCAATATCCGCAACATCCGGAAAACGATATTAACAGCAACGTTGCTCCCGAACCGATGTTGTAACCGGCATCAAAAAATAATCGACGACTATTGCGGTAGCTGCGGTGGATATCACTTAGTCCGAGAAAAAAAGATGTATATGTATTCATAGAGGTTGGATTCGTTAGGTTTCATTTTTAAAGGATACTTTTCGATTAGGCTATTATTCTTGTCTAGTGTGTACCACATAGAGAAGCAGTGATTTTAAAATTCCGATTTAAATATTTGAAATGATTGAAATCTTCAAAATAAAATTCGACAGCATCAATTGCAAGCAACAGCAGCCATATAGAAGCTTCTCTTTTTCTTTTAATAATCTTAGTAAGTTGAGAATAGTGTGTTAGATATTCTTATTAAATTGCACCGACTCATTTTTTCCCATAAGTCATGGTGGAGGCAAAATTTCACATACCAATTGAGACAAATTGAGACAGTAGGCAAACAAACGCAAACGAAATTACCTGACAAGGATCACGCAATTTACAGGCTTGGAAATCTGCAAATGCGAGACGATGGAGAACAACGATCTCGGTTTTCAGGTCTCCAAGGAGCTGTCTCCGCGATTCTCGGGTGAAAGATCACGGATGCCGCAATCAGCGTTGGAATAAGCAGAAAAGCGGGATTGATACGCAACTCTTGCGGCTGCAAAGAATCGCGAGCTTTTTCTGCCCCATTTCGAGCGAAGGTTCCTTCCACGACGCTGTAACGAAAAACCGAACAGAAATACTCTCTCTCTCTCTCTCTGTCTCTCTCGCTCTCGCTCTCGCTCTCGCTCTGAGCCCTTGACGGAGAGCAGGATTTATTGAAATCCGCTCGACGAGTTCCCGCAATATATGGCCGATTCTCTGTGCCTCCTCGACGACAAGACGAAATTATTGGTCGCCGCGCCGCACCGCTCCGCAGATCGGCCAACAGGATTACCTTCCATAATTACACGATGTATCAATAAGGATCTTCGTGTATGTATTTTATAACGGGTCTTCTTCTTCGTAAACATCAGCCTGTGATTTAGCTTTGTTATTCCACAAACTCGGTTGTTCGATTCCGCGAGGACTTGGGACACTGCCAACGTCAGATTTCCTTTTTAAAGATTTCTAATCCGATCATTCCTGTCGGAATTCTTGGTCGACTTCGAACTGCTCGTATTTTGGGTTTTATAGGCTTAGCAATTTATTGCAGGCCTCTAGCTGCTCTTTTAAATCAATCTTGGCGTTTTGGGCTCCCTTCTGCGAGATTAAACGCGGTTTGTTGATTTCCTTGGAGGTAATCTGGCTTTTGATGTTCGTTTGATTTATTCAACTGGTTGGTCGTATATAGATCACCGGTCCACTATCAGGCTAATTGGTCACCGACGTTATTTATTGAAACGAATAGCTCTCCCATTGATTACTACGGAGCTAGCTTTGTGTTCCGGGGAGAATGATAAGGGAGAAAGAATGCTGCGTGGGTGTTCCGTAGATAAATATATCAATACGAGAACCCCATTCCGAAACTGGTGGTAAATTTTCTGAGCCAGTGATAAATTTTCAAACGTTTTGATTTTCCGGCCAATTATTTCTTGAAAGCTCGGCGAGAGTTCGTTACTGCGGCCACAAATCGGGCAGTAATTATCTGGGACCGATTAGAGCTGAAACGAGTAGCGTAAGAGAAGCGTAAACCACCCTTTCTCAATTCCCTTCGATTCCTCGTTTCGAGGGCAAGTCCTTTGAATCGTGGTTAGCCGAGCAGAGAACAAAGTTCCACGATCCACCGAACAGAGTACACGCGTGCTCACCTGTGGTCGGTATCACTTCTCCTGGGAACTGAAATTGAATACTCGACAGAAAACCAGTCAGAGCATACTCCTTTCTTGTGGGAGTGTTTCGGTATGGACATATTTTGTGCGGAATTAAAAAAATGAACAATGGTCTCGGTAAGTACAGGCTTCGAGCTTTGGAACGAGTCCAAATTGAACTATTTTTTTTTTTAAACGAAATTATGGTAGTTCAAAACTTGACAATTTCTCGAGAATTGGAAATTTAGTGTTCGAATTTTGGATCCACTGTAGGTAGAAAACAAAAAAAAAAATAAATAAAAGCAATTCCCAGTAATGCAAATTCGGTGATGACGTAAGTAACACAATGTTCGTAGCTTCTCCATCGAACGTCTACAACTTGGTCAATTTTAAGAATTTTTTAGTGTAATTTGGTAGAACAGCTTCTCAAAACTCCACTTTATATGATAATGGGAAAAATTAATTTTTCCCAAGCTGGTGTACTAGCATAATTTCTACGGAAGCTCAGCGCTATCGGTTCGGCGCAGGTCGGCTCGTTCGATCGGTATTTTGCGGCGCTATCGGCGTCGTTTGTCGGCCATTATTTCCGATGATTACAGGACGGGCTAAATGCGTGGTTCTTAATGAATTTGTCGACTGAGCCGACATCGGGGAACTCGCTCGTAACGGTTTCGGGCGAATTGCAGATTCTGCCAGCGGTGCGGCGCATGGCTTCGGTATCGGATGTGACTCGCATACATCGAATTTCCGCGTATTGTGTCGGAAGACGGGAAACCTGCGGGGGCGGGAGAATTCATTTAAAGCTTTGTGTACTTTGTCGAGCTTCGGGAAACTAATACGGATCGTCTGAGGCGTGGTGAACGCATAGAATTAAAGCCTGATCACTATAGTGTGGATCTTTATGCATTTGTCTTCAATGAGAAGAAACGATTTGTTTGGAACGAAAATAATGGCAGAAAATCCCGTAGAAGACGAATAAAACAGCCGAATGTGTACAATAAAAATCTTTTATGTCGCAGGATTAAGTGCACGTAAATCTGCAGCAGAAGAGGATGCGAGCGATCAGTGACAGAAGATCAAGAGGGAAAAGGTTTCTCGACGAGGTTGCAGGCATCTCGAGGGACTGTGTTCGTTCGGATTGCAGATTGCGGTGCAGTTAGGCAACGGGAGGGAAGCCGCACGATGGACAACGTGCTCGTGAACGTTCGTCAACTGGTGTCCCAACCTGCGAAGTGTCACCGTTGAGAAGCTAATCGCAATCATGTCGAACGAGACTAATGCGACAGACGATTTTGCCGACTACGACATCAACGAGTCGTTTAGCCACTTCAACTGGGCGGAACTGGCACCGGTCCTCGTCGTCTACTCCCTCACGTTTTTCCTCGGATTAGTCGGTGAGAACCTGCTTCATTCTGCTCTTCTCCTCGGGTCTTGTTTCGCCTCTTCATGCTCTTTTACTCCCTCACCTCCGGTGAAACGGAAACGTTCTTCCGCTGATTCCATTATGGGCCGCTCGAACGCGAGTTTGCCGATGATCAGAAATTTTTCAGTATGCACAAATACCCGATTGATATTGTCCATGCTACTGTCCAGCTCTGTTCATTCACATATTACCCACCGGCGATTATCTAGTAATTTTCAAAAGCCCATGACTGAAAACTTTCTAATGGATCCTGCAACGGCAACAGTAATTTCAATCGTGAACCAACAATTTACCTCCAGTAACGTCATCTGACAATTTCGTTTCAGATTTGTGTAATGTAAAAGAACTTTTCTAAACTTCCTTTTGGTACAGTACAACTACTGGAAATTGTACAAACTACCGATTCGACCAAATCGACCGAAAATTCCTCTAACAATGAAAATATAAGAGACGTCATGCTGAATTCGCAGAAGACTGTTCCGAGTCGAAAGGGTTAAAAGGAGAGCTCGTCTCTGTCAGAATCGATTCGCTCGGCCCGGTTCTGTCCATCAATGTTTGCTTGGGGGCCGCGGCCGCGGCCGCGCGGGATGCATGTAATTCTGAATTAGGGGAATCTAGTAGTAAATCCTGGCGCGCTATCGTTGCTGTTTCGTAATAATAACCCGGGGGGGGGGGGACGAGAGTTCGCGCTTATGTCGCACTTAAAGTTAGATTGCATCGCGGTTTCGCGTAGGAGAATCTCCGTTCCGAAACGCCAAGTTGCACCGGACGGTGTTCTCGCGTTGCTGTGAGCCTGATTAATAACAGGAGTTCGACAGACTATCCCGGCAAGCTCCGGCAGCCGGGCTTAATTAATTCCGGAATTTCTGTTTCAGTGGTAATCTCCACCGAGTCTCGATTCCCTTCGACTCTTATCCGAAACGCGTTTCTTTCGTATACTTTTATTTTCTGTACTAAAGAGCTTATTTTTAGAATTTTTGCGGGGAAAGGAAGAAAAATGAATTCAAAATTCATTTAGAGGTCTTCATAATACATATCTCGAAGTACATAAAAAAAATTTCTATATCGATTGTATTAAAAATGGCGGCGGTAGACGCTCTTGAATGCAGGAACTCTTCTTAAAGGGGCATAAGAAATAGCAGCCACAAACGTTGATTTGGTACAAAACATATTAAAATATTGATTTTTGTAAAAGTGGCACGTATTCGAAAAAATATTCAATTTTTCAACAAAAAAATAGAAAGTTGCTTATAAAAAAGTTTTAAATATTTCGCAAAATCCCTACTCCCAAGAGATATCTACTTTACATGTGTATAAAAATTGAAGAGGATTTGCAGGATAAGAATTGCAGTTGGAATCGTGCAATAATTAAAATAATAATAAAATTCCATGAAAATCACTGTGTATCATTCTGAAATACAGCCAAACAAATATAGAAAACATTGAAACAATGATAACCTAACCATTTTTGATCTCATAAATCACCGTCAATTGACAGCTCTGAATACTCCCTTAATATCGCGCGATGCACAACACAGAAAAATGCACGTCGAGACAGAGTGAAAGGCAGGATGTATCGTTGATAAAAATAATCGCAGGCATTTTACATAACAATGCTTTATTGTACAGGATGACGCGAGGTTAAAAAAGATAACAGAGAATCCGTCACAATAACGAGGCTTTTATTTGAACAACTCTTTTTCCTGTTTTTGGAGAACACGCCCACCAGACCATTCTCTCGATAATTCCCAAACTGCTAATTGAAATTCCGCTTAATTGCTCGCCCACGATCAGTGAATCCGATGGAAAATACGCTCGGAAAAATTGAGAAACGCGATGCTAAAATCGTGCTATGGTTTCGTGGAAATCGTTCCACGTATATGTACATACATACATATATCGGTGCATCGCTATCGAGTACACGGTGCATTCGAAACCTTGTTTGTTTACACTCGTGCACGCTTATATATGATACAGATAGAAACGCATGGTATTTGATTAAAAACAATTGAGAAACAGCCGAGGCTTTTCGCACCTGAACAATGTGAAAATCTGAAAGGACATCACCAATTCTTCTCTAGATATTGAGTCTTCCCTGACAAAGAGACAACAAAATCAAAATTGCGAACCAATCATCTGTTAATAGTGAGCTCCATTTTGTTTTGGAGACAGCATTTTCCGGGGTGGTTATAGGCAATTTTAATAAAAGAAATTAACAGAACTAAGATTGCAATAAAATCATCTGTAAATGTTCCATTTTATTGATAACGAGTTGTCCAAGGAGCCCGAATTGTTGGGGATGATTATAGTCAACATTGCCAAGTAAATTCCTGTTAATTGTTTATTCGGAAGATGCGATAGTTCCCGTGGACCCTCCAGATATCCTCTGTTCTATTTGCGCCAGATCGCGTAATTATTCACGAAGATTCAGATTCCCAGTGTCGATTCTACAGGTAGATTGTCCGATCGTGCCTCGGCATAATGCTCGTTCCAGCTCGTGGGCGTGTTAATTATTAAGTTTTAATGAGAAACTGCAGAAACGTCGCTGCATCGTTTTTTATTACAGGAAACCTCCTCATCATCGCTTCGACGCTGTGCCCGAGATTAAGACCTCTACCAGCCACGCCGACCAACGTCTTTCTAGGAGGTCTGGCAACGGCTGATCTTCTGCTCATAAGCTTCTGCATTCCTGTCAAGGTAAGTCCGCCTACCAGTAATCTACTACAAACTAATTAGCGTTTCTCGACGATGAACCGTTCAACGGTCTAAGAATCTAAATTCTTCGAGACCGATTACACGAAGATCCAAGTTTGTTTATTGGCATTATCCTAAATCAAATATCATACCGTTTGAACTTTGTTCATTTTGCTGAAAGTGTGCCTGCATGTGCGAAGCCTGCTCCAAATGATAACCCGCATGCTTTTTCAATGTACATTGTAATGAGCTTGCTCAAAAGTTGTTCCGCTTAATTGTTTCTTCTCAAATATTTGCTTCGGTTTCTATAGTTCGATGAAACTTTATTGAGCAGAGAATAGGAGTCGATATTTTCGGAGCAATCATTCGGAATATACCGTGAAAAATTTATTTCAATTTTAATTGCAACTAGTTTAAAAATCTTGTTACTCTTCGATATACAAAAATAATAGACACAATAGCACCACTCAAAATATTGAAAAGTAGTACGAATTAATAATTGATTCTATTTCCATCTCTCTAACCACTAATTGAGAAGTTCCAGATTTATTTCAACCGTGGATATAGCTCAGATTGTAATTGCAATTCCAGGATTTCTTGGCACAATTGAGACAGTGTGCTAATCCTGATTCTTAACGAAGATAGGAGTGTTATTTGAATAACTCGAGCTTCTCCAAAATCTAAGTTAGGAACCAGAGGCCGCACTTTTTGACATAATCGCCAGTTAAGCGTAAACACGCAAGACTAGATTGCTTTTCCCGTTCTAAAAGCAACAGCCACTCGAAGCAATGGAAATTTTGAGAACTGTTTGGCTTGTTGCCCGTTCGTTCGACCCGGTAACGCCGTCAATCGGTAGTAGATGAATCAATATAACTATAATATAGCTCAAAGAAACATGACATCACTCGACGACTCCCACATTTGATATGCGAGTAACAATCTAGCGCCATCAGTTTTGCTTGGCATTTATTTCCTTTTGCTTTAACATCTGTGATACATGCCTTTCGATTCTAATGGCTCGTTCCAAATTTTATTGTGATTGAGTCACTGGATTGACTGTAGTGGACAATAAATTTACCAGTCCCTAATTAGACACATTGCAATTCTGGCAGTTGCACTAAATTAATTTCAACGAGGTCTTTCTAAGAGAATTATTAATATTTCTATGTTCTCGTATGCTCTGTTCTTTTGATGCTAAACCCCCCAAAAACAAAATAATTTTAATTAACTGGACAAGAGGAACACCTATAAGTCAGTGACTATGAAAATGTGAAAAATGGCATTCAGGTTTGATGTAAGAAGGCATAAATTCCCGAATGCACTTTCTCAACAGATGGTATTAGATTAATCAGTAGAACAAGGAACTTTACCATGTAATTCTTGTCTGCTCGAATTTATTACATCAGCCCGAAGCCATTCTCGATTCGAGGGGAGAAAGAGTTTCTCAGTGGTCTGAATAGTTTAATCGGTTAGAGCGATCTGCGAGACAATGTACCATCGGTCCATTCCCTCCTCATATTATTCATAATTTTGTACTCATTAATTCTTGTAACGCGAATGTGTTTCGCGGAGAAACGACATCGTACGTTTTCTGTTAAATAGTTGAACACCGACAAACTCCACTACAGGGGAAGAACATTAATTAAAGTGAATCCTGTGCTTCTTGGAAGTTCGTTGTTTCTCTGGCGACTTGGTGCAATTAGGTCGGTGCATATACAGTGGAACAGTGCTTTTAGTGAACTTTTTTGTCTATCAAGTGTGTTCGTAGTTTAATCTGCCTTCTAGATAGGCTGGATTCTTTGAATGTTGGTATCGAAGCTTTTCGTGAAATTTTAGAAATTTTTTAAATCAACATAGAATCGATCGTATAATAAAAATAATAGAAAATTGTTTAGGTTTCTTCATGTTCTGCCTTTTTATTTTAAAATAATGAACTGTGCGTAAATCTCATTAAGTTCAACAAGCCTCGAACTTTATATGTGAATGTACAATAATTTGTATTTGGTTGTACTTTTCATTCATCAATTGGCAAACTTCAAGCTTTTTTCATGAAGCCAAACGTCTCGTTCGCATCAATCAGTCAATTAAGTGGATAAATAAATACACATTTCAAACACATTTCTCAAATCATTCCTAAAGGAAGTAAAATGTCGTCTATCTTCTGTACGTTCCCAAAATTTGTCCACAACATTATGAAATCGCATAAACATCCGAAACGTCGCACCATTATAACATAAATCGTCATCATTCGGACCCACAGAATCTCATGAAACAATAATCGGAGGTTTATTAGCCGTTCCTGCGGTCGTAATAATTCATTTCCGGAGTCTGTTTTCGTCGTTCCAAATTTATCGGGTTTCGTTGCTCGTTTTTCCGGGAGCTCGTTCATCTTAATACCAGGGTGTGGACGGGATTTTCCTGTTCTTTTTTTCCGCGGCGCGCGGACCGTTCTGTTGTCACACGACCGTTCCCGTGATCGATTGTCTCGCCGGAGTGTGTCTCGTTTATCGAAACAACACGCGGGGAACGCTCCCTTATGAACGCGAGCCTCCAGGGCTTTGTCGAGCATACGAGCTTTCGATGCCTCGAAACAAGATCGAGGCCGTCCACTGCAATTAAGCTGTCGGCTCCCCGGCTTTCGGTCAGAAACGACCTGTCAAATTTCAGGAAGAAATTACCGGGCCGGCACGGGAAAATATTGTTCCTCTTCTATGTCCCCCTCGGGAAGAAACAATTCGTCTTTCCATGCTAACTTTCATTAAATTCGCCGTCGCGGATCATGAATCACGGAAGACTCTTTTCGAAACTCACGAATAGTCAACGTAGCTTTTATTCTATTCTTGTCTCGGGAGTGCTTCGTATTCTTTCGGGTTAAACGAGGTCTGATTTTGTCTTTAACGTAGGCAAGTTCTTGATGTGCAAATGATGCTGCAACACTGGACTTTGTTTTTGAGCTAGTCGCTGGACTGTTTTGAAAGAAATGCAACATTATTTTAAACGAGATTCTAGGTAGCCGTTAGAATTTTTTTAATGGTGATAGATGGAACGACCATTATAAAAAAATACACCGATGTTCACCAACAGTTATTTAACCAGGATAGAATATTCTTTTATCGCTAATTGAGGATTGTGATGGCCAAAAAAATTGTTTTCTAACCTCTCTTGAACAGAAAAATTGATTCATCACCAACAAAAAAGCGAAACGTCTCTATTTATGAGTCGTTATACTATAAAGTTTTGCAACAGTAATTTTAACACTGTCCGCCTTAAATTCCTTCAGATAAGGGTCCGAGGGTCAAAACATTGCAAAAGAAGGGGTTTACGACCAGCCGTAAAGAAGTTTCAATCCGATTAAACTCGGCCGGCCACCCTAAAATAAAATTGAGATAAGGTATCTCAGCAAAAATTTGGCGGAATGGTCCATCGGATTGAAGAAGATCGAAGTTTGTTTGCTGGCCAGTGGAAAAGAAATCGAGGCACCTTGTCTCGGGCCGAGAGTGCTGAGAGACACTCCGGTGTCAAGGCGGCCAGCGCGGCGCGGCGCGGTGCGGCGCCGGCCGCGACGTTCTGGCCCGAATGAAAATAAAATCGAATTGTGCCAAGTTCTAAATTTACGTATCCGAGAATCGACTGCGGTTTGTCTCGTGCCTGTGGCGCGAACTTCGCCTCGACTTTACGGCCTCTGCAGGTCAATTGCACGTTACCGGCCACGTCTTTCTCGATCTTCTTCCGGGATTCGAGATTAAAGTGGATCTGGCCGCGATTTTACACGTTTCCGACGCGTTAGCTGGCCTTTCTATTATTACTTCCAACGTGGCTTCGTTTTTCAATTCTGTTACTTCTTATTCGGGAGAGATCACCGTGGAAAGTTTGTAGATTTGTTCGTTTATAGTTTGATTTTGAAGTCTCGTTCAAAAAAATTAATTTCTGAATTTAATGCAGTTGATAAATTTATAGCTTGCCTCGTTCAAAGAGGCAAATTGCTTAAATGTGATGCTATGGACATGAACTAGTTAGGCAAATGGTACAGCTCGGCGAATGCCAAGTGAAAGTAGTAAAGCATAGAATGCTGGAAGTTTGTTAGGGGAATTTTATGTTTCGAGAAAATTGAATTGAACATTCCTCTTGTTACGAGGATGACTGACTCTCGCGTAAAAATTGTGAGAGAAAATATTAATGAATGATATTTCCACAGTATGTATTTCCCAATGGTGTTCTATTTTAAATTCTGTGAAATAGTGTAAGTTTATTAAACCACATAAATCAATAAACAAGCTACACCAAGTCTCTTTTCCACAATTTTTATTTTGCATTAAAGATTCGCAGTCCAGTAAATAATGACCACTTCGCAAACCGGAAGTGTCCATGTTCTTTCGAAATTCGAAACAGTTTCCACTGCTGGAAAGCATCATCTCAGGAACTTCCACCGCTATCTTTTAAAAGCGACATTCTCGAAGAAAGTGCTTAAAACTTAGTTTCTCGGTATACAGGCAATTCCACGAGGAAATATTTTTCTTGTGGTCCGATCGTTAACCGGTTTCCTCGCGCGGCCCTTTAATTCCTCGTTCACGAGATAAACGAGCCCTCGAGAATGGCTCTCTCCTGCGAATAGGGTCTGTGTCGGTTCAAGTAACCGAAGGGCTGGAAACCAAGGATCCTCTCGCGTATCTTATTGCTCCACACGTGGCAAGAAACTTAATCCAGCGGACAATAAGACTGACAACGACCATGCGACTGACGATGGGTACAAGACTGACAGCACGTCCTGGTAAGCGCGTGCCCGCCCGCTATTCATGCGAGTACAGCATGATTTAATACGCTGTCGGCCGAGTACGCTCCATTCACTGCCAATGATATCGCCCGACTATGTCAAAAGTTTCTCCTTCATTTTGGATTATTGTGTTTCGACAAACTTTCTCCTTGCTCCATTTCGCGGAAACTTTGCGGATCCACGCCCTCGGGCCTTTCTGGAATCCCAGTTTCTGTCAATTGCGAACTGTTTTCCCAGAATCTACTGCTGGAAAGTATTTCTGCGAACAATGACTACGAGTTTCTCAACGCGAATTCTTCAACTTTTATTTATGTCTTTCTCTCTTTCTGTAGTGGTGAATGGAGTTGGAGTATAACAGCGAAATGGTTTTTGGAGACGGTGTCCACTGTATTGGCTTCTGCGAATTGCAGATGGACTCAGTGGTGTGCTAATTTTTACATGTTTGGCTTCGATAGGTTTCTTAAAACTGTTCTGTTGCGTGAAGAATTTAGGTCTCATTTTATTCAGTACTTTTGGAAAGAATGACTTATAATCGGGCTACAGTTTTTCATGAAAATTGCCATCCGAATAAATTATTGTATAGAGACTAGAATGAAAAACAAATTCATTTGACACAATCGAAAATTTCTCAGCCACAGTCCAATAAGAAGAATAATCAGACTAATGACTATAGAATTGGTACAGTGACTACGCTTTGTTTTTGTCACTAAAGAAACACAAACGCAGTCAGCACTAGCAATGTTTGTTGAGTAAATAAAAGTGGCGATGGCGTAAATGAGCGACGGTTAGTTCGTGTTCGAGTCGCGCGTGCACCATGCTGAGCCATTTCCGACCATCACGGGCGAATTTGATGTACAAAGCTTTTTCGAAGCTTGTTCCTTTGAAACCGGTTTCGGAACGGTTCCGCGGGGTGAGCCTTTTAATTCCACATAGTGGAATTCGGTTTCAGGTTACGTTTTTTTGGTGGATGAAAGCGTCAACGTATGGTAACGGGGTTTTGTATTCCGGGCAGGCACCGTTGGATGTAAATTTTCGTCAACGTCGACAGTTCATTCTCCGCAGAAATGAAATTCCGCGGCATCTGCGTGGGAGGGTGGCACACGCAAGGTAAACGGAATATTAATGTATTGAAGCGGTTCGCCTATGCGGAAAGGGATAGAGCATTGTTTAAAACTGCGAGTCACTTTCGCGAAAAAAGCTGCATGTAACAAGTGGAAAGCTCGTTTGTTTTCTGTGTTGTTCAACGTCGAAAACAAACTCGGTTCGTAGGTTGCTCTTCCGATTGAGCTCGAAACGAAAGGAATACTAACTTATTTATGTAAGGTTTCATCCCTCGAATTTATCCGTCGAGAAGCCGGGTAGAAGGGTTCCCTTGGGAAAGAGCTTCAATTTTGCAGGAGTTCCGGCTCCCTTTAATCGTTGGTTATCCTTTGAGACACAGGTCTTCCGGTTCTCTTTCGTCTGACTTCGAGGACGTAATACAAAATGCAGGATAAGCGAGCAAAGTCTGCGGTTACTCGACACGTAAGTCGTTTGATGGATATTTGCTGATCTCACCATTGCTGGAAACTTTGAGAAAGTGCGAAAGTCTTTCACTGTCTTCGAGCCTCTCATTTGCTTTAGAGGAAGCTTGTATAATTCTGCCTTAGGCTGCAAATTTTAATTAGCGATTCTCCGACCCACAAGTGAGGAAAGTTTAATTAGCTTTCTTGCGCCAACAATCTACCGAAAAATATTTGTATATCTTTATGTCCAGCCGTAAATTGTGTAGATGGGATCATCGCATAAGATACATGGACTATCGAGTGAGAAAGCGATGATTTTTAGTCTGTGAAGTTAGAAATTGTATGTTTAATGTGAAACACTGTGTAATATGATTGTCCACGATTTTTTAAAAATATAATGGAAGGCAATTATTTTTAGACTTCGTTTTATGATTCTTTCTGCATTCAAGTTTTTTTCGTTTTGGTAATGTTTATGATGTATTTTGTTTGTAGTAGGATAGTGAAGCTGTGCTCTGTTTAATTTGGTTTCAATGCTTCGAGGTTCACCAAGTTTGCAGGGAGAGAGAGAGAGATGAATTTGTACACGAAATTGAAACACGTTCGGTGCTTCGTCTCACGTGGCAGTGCGAAAGCCATTTTTCTTGGGAGCCACTTTCGAGTAACGTCAGTTTGATCGATTCGACAGATCCGGTGTTAATAGATCCGAATATCTGAAAAGATGACAGCGAATTCACTTGGAAACTAAACTAATTCCGGGAGTTGCCTCGCTCGGAATCCGATCCCGCCCTTCGATCTCTTCGAGTTCGGTCGGACATTCCCTGGCGTCAGATGCGAGCTACGCGTCTTTGGGTTCATTTGGAAAGTAATTTTAGCCGGAGCATACGAGAAACTACCCTTAACCTCGATTCGGTCGACCGCTGTCGCTTCTGGACTTGACCATAAAATTGATTTCCATCGATGAGATCCATATCTTAAAAATCAACGGAGACAAAATTCATTTATGATCATTCACGTATTCATAGGAAATTTCATTAGGATACAAATATTATTTTCTCTATGATACAAATGTTAATGTCTTTAGGATAGAAAGATTATTGTCTTTGAGAATTATAAATCTATAAAGACGTATTGTTTTTGATGAAAGTTTTGTTATATGGAATTTGTAATAATTCCTGTTTGAGGGAGCAAAAGTTGCGTGGATTATTAGCAGTGAGGAGACATGTGATTTCCGTGACACTGTTGAACGATCCCATGAAAATTCTGTCCGGTAAAAACAGTTGTTCCACCGGCCTGGCCTTTCCGGTAATTTTTCTCCTCCTTCCGGATGTTTTATCGACAGTTTGTCTAGTTTTAACGATGACCCGATTTCGTGACGAGCAACAGGTACGCGTGCCTCCACCATATAGCAATTTACTCGATACTTCGCGGACTGTTGATTCATTACGGAAATATGCGACAGCTGTGCCGTATCCGATACACAGGGTGACCAATCGATTGTAACGCAGATAGAAAACACTATCACTGATTATACAAAAATAACATGTACCTCGCAACCGAATTTATTCTCATTTATCCTGACAGTCAAATTGATTCTCATATAATAGCGTTTCTCTGATATCCATAAATTATTTCCAGAATTTATTTCATACAATGTCATGTTCGAGCAATCAGCCACGTAAATGCGATGGAGAAATCCCTGGTATGCGTTCATTTCCATGAGAACGATCTCCCACGATAATTTAAATATAGATATTGCTCTGAAATTGTATTTTCGACGAATACATCAGACGTGGGGTATCTTTCCGATTTCTCCCAACAGAAAAACTTTTAATTTAGCTGACGCAACGGCGCGGCGTATGTTCAGACATTTCGAGAACTTGGGTTATTCGCAGTGTACGTGGGACACCGTGATGCAAAAACTTTTGCGAAGTTTTATGTCATCCTAAAGTCTTGCTTAACATGATATAACTTGTATACATTTCTATTCTTGCAAAGTCGGTCACAATTTGAATTGTTATTTGGTACTCACCGTTTCAGCAGCCTCGGAAATATCATAAAATAAAAGTAATTTATTCATCGAATGAAAATTCTAAAAGTTCAGATGTGTGACACCGAGAGCAATCTTTCAACCTTTTCGCATTTCGCAGACCCTAGAAAAATTCGCTACACTTGGTACAATAACGTCAAGATTTATGTATAAATCCGGACAAATAATTTCGTAAATTGTTTCGAATGTAAAGGGTTAATTTTTGTTGAAAATATAGAGATTGCAAAGATCCAAACGTTGTAGTGAAACTCGTAGGAATGAAAGAATGGCGTTCGTATTTTGCGCCACGTTTGAATAGATTTTAATTGCCAGTTATTAGATTGGTACGTTAGGAGAACGCGCGAATAATACTTAGTTAGTCTCCGCAATTGTGCACGCAGCGGGTTAAATTGTCGTTCGATTAATCGCGAATGGCATCGTGGAAGGTCGCGGGTCTCATGAATGAGTGGCTGATCACACACGTGCCTCTACTACTTGCGCTCGTCACGTCCCACCACACGCGCGGAATTGGTTTCCACTTTTATCCGGCCAGAGTTCTCGCGTGTACCACGTTATTATATAACTTGCGATCGATCTCCCAACGGGATTAGTACACTATACTGCCTCATTGAAATAACGAGAACCCCGGATATCTATGCATTCGTTACCGATACGTTGGTCTTTCGAAATTTTATCATCAGACACCGAGAACTCGTTCAACTTGAAATTTCTCCTTCTTCCTTCATTCTTGAACGTCGCATCGGCAGAGCTTGGTCATGTGCGACGACTATGCTGGCGTTTCGATTTTTCAACCCATACGTTTATAGATTTTCTATGTTTTGAAGCAGCCGAAGTTCCGTTTGACTTCAACAAAAATTGGGTCATAGAAAATCTACTACGTCGCATACACATATTTCAAACATCATGCGATTCGAGGAGTCATGATTTCCATTTCCGCTGAAAACTTTCGAAGGTTACCTTCGAGGTCCTTGTTTTGCTGCCAGACTGCAATCGATAAATTCCTCGCCCCAAAAAAGCTGACTGTAAAGAAATCCGGTTTATTATTGAATCCAACATTTTTCGATTTGTCCATCGAAATTCAACCGGAAATTGCGTGCACAGTCCAGCGCACAAAACAGATCTCGCTCATAAGGTTCCACTGTCCTTATAACCTCGTGATTTACGAAATGGTCACTGGTCATTGTCACGGAAACTTTGGCAGCGTCACCTTGACATCGTTCTTCTCGGTCTCTAATCCAAGCGACGCGGCCATTCGAATGTTTTAACGCGGCGATTTCTCGTCGGGACGAGTTGCTGGTCCGATTAAAAAGCTAAACGTCGCGTCGCTCGGAGAACCGAATCCTCGTCGTCCTCTTGGCAAACATAGTTGGCACGGTGTCAAAAATTCATCGGCGAAGTTTCTGCGTGAGCGAAGAGTATCGATCTTCCAGGTTCGTTGAAAAATAAAATCGCTGATCGACTAATAATATCATTCGTGCCACCACATTCGAATCTTGGAAATAGAGTGCGGTTCTTCGTGCAAAATAAAAATTGTTTGCATGAATTGCACAACACAAGAGCCAAAACGACATGTGATCATTCTTCCTTTAATAACTTCAAACAGCTGGAACGAATACATTGATATTTCTCAATTCTTTTAATCTCTCCACTACTTTAGATTGCAGTTACTTATTTTTGTCATAAATGCATACAGTCTGCAGTCCACTTACAAGTTTACAAGTCATCTTATTCGAAACTAGGGGATTCTAACTGCACTAGTCAGACTCGGAAAGTGGAACAGTAACAGGCGAAGTCGCTTGTGAAACTTGTGCTCTCCAGCAAAGTTGAGAAGAAAAAGAGAGAAATTGATTCCGGTAGTGGTGACTCGAGTGGTCACTCGAATGGTGACTCTGATATGCCACTAAAAATTCCTTCATCATTCATAATATTTTCTACATTATTAATTGTATTGTATGAGTAAATTTCATCAGTTTATAAAATGAGAAAATATGGAGTGAAAATATTCTAGGTCGGAAGAAATCGGTTTTCGAGTGTAAAGGATTAATTATTAGAGGAACCGAAAAACCGTGGAAATAAGCGTTCGAAGGAACAGGCCTGTAAAAAGTAATACCTAAAGGAAGAAGGGAAGGTAAAGAAAGGCACCACCTTATTCAAGGAAGCTGTTGCAATAGTTTTGCTAATAAATTCTGCCGGTACACGTCCTAAAAATTGTATTCTGACACCAGGCGTCGCGTCGTGGCAGCTTCGACGGAACCGACAAAACGGTGACCGTAAAAAGTTTTTGGATGAATTATACAGCGCCTGGCGTGGCGGGAGACGAGAAGCCGGGGACTATACGCGATATATACACCAACCCACACGTGGACTGTATGGTCGAGCCCGTGCTCGGGGTGTCAAAGCAAACGAATGACAGAATTTCCGGCTGTATCGCTTCCGGCAGCGGCCGATCGGCCCCCCTCCGGTTTATTGGTTTTTTATGTGGGCCCGATATTGCCTCATTTCCACGTCAACTTGAACAAGAACATCCTCCTGCCATAGTTTGACGTATGGTTCGATCCCCGTGCCGCTCCTCCACTGAAATATTCAACGTTGATACGATGACGCGCGGCGCTCCGAAATAACGATTCTGTTCAGTTTTAACGTGGGAAGTGCCACGTCTTTTTGGAATTGTTTTGGGAACGCTTTTGCAGCCAACTTTGTCGGGAGACGTGCCGATATACCAGCCTGTGTCTAAAAGTCCTCGTGATGGTTAGGATTTATACAGGGTGAGCCAGTAACTATTGCCACCTACAATAACTCCGAAAGTATGATAGTACTAGAAAAGTTTTCGAAACAAAAGATGCCTGGGACAACAGGGACTGTAATATACTACAGAGATGTGAAGGTCACCTTTGTTTTTTTAAATAGAATGCCGTTTCAATGCGCAACATTAAGGTCTTTGAAGGTCAGCAAAGGTCATTTATGACAAAAAAGGCGAAATAAACTTGCATTTACAGAAGGTGTTCAAAGTGATTGCCATTGGTGTCAATGCAATGCTGCAATCTTCTTATCACGGATTGAGTAGTATTTCTTATCACTTCGGCACTTATCAAATCACATGCTGTATCAATTCTCTCTCGCATATCTTCAGTCGTAGTTGGGATGTCTTTATAAACAATGTCTTTCAAGAATCCCCACAAGCTAAAATTCAAAGGCGTCAAGTCTGGCGAACGAGCCGGCCACGATACAGCTCCTCCACGTCCAATCCAACGATTTGGAAATCTTCTCTGTAAAGGTAGTTCTTCCAATAACGGACCTAATGTTTCTTGAAGGAATGTGGTGTACTTCCTACCATTAAGATTTCCGTCGATGAAATAAGGGCCGATAATTCTGTCCTCAATAATCCCACACCATACATTCACTGACCACGGTCTTTGGTGTGCAACTTGCCGCAGCCAACGTGGATTTTCAGTTGACCAAAAATGCATATTATGCAAATTAATATTACCGTGATTTGTGAATGTTGCCTCATCAGTAAATCAAATCTGATTAATAAATGAATTATTTCGCTGAATCTGGAGTTGAGCAAATCGGCAGAATTCAACGCGATTCATGAAATCTGTACCACTTAATTCTTGGTGAAGACTGATATGGTATGGGTGATATTTATGGCGAATGCAAGTTTATTTCGCCTTTATTGTCATAAATGACCTTTGCTGACCTTCAAAGACCTTAATGTTGCACCTCGTTGGATTCGTCTCAATAGCGACTATCAGAAAACAGGTACCAAAACCTAGCATTCTATTTTTAAAAACAAAAGTGACCTTCACATCTCCGTAACGAATCCACCTAGGAAAAAAAGATTAACCCTATATTACAGCCCCTGTTGTCCCATGCATCTTGTGTTTCGAAAACTTTTCTATTACTATCATACTTTCGGAGTTATTGTAGGTGACAATAGTTACTGCCTCATCCTGTATAAACGATGTATGCCTTCAATCGTTAATCTTCGATTTTTAGAAAACTGTGGAATCATCCCTAGTAGGCAAAGTGTTAATTCAAAGGTTAACATTCCTGGACAAACGCGAGCATAATATAATCTGCACAATCAAGACGAAGCATGGTTTCACACAAGAATATCAATGGGATAAACGATGAATTATGGCAGGAAGTAGATAAGCACAACCGACGCGACGGATTTATTCGTCTTCTCGCCCAGCAGTTTAGCAGAAGCTTTCATAGAGTACAAGCCGCAGTCGGAAGTGTTCAGAACGAAGCAGGCACGAAGTCTTTTCAGTCCGCGAGGTGGTGGTGGCAATGCAACATTAATATAATACAGCAATTTACGTCACCGGCACTGGAGTAGTTGAAACGAAGGTAGTCAGGCAGAAAACACGGGTAATATGATGTAGTCGGAGCATTCTCGCTTATTACACTGGTATCCGGGAGTTATCGTCAGAGAACTTCTGAAATCCTTTAGCGTACTTTAAGTCACTGGCAGATAGTTCGTGTTGATGTTGGTTGAATGTACCTTACCCCTTCTCTGAGCGTAATTGTCCTCGGGTAAATTAAATCACGAATAATCCGTCGAAATTTTGTGTCAATATTACTACCATCGTGCTGTTAAAGCGATTTCTTTACCCATGAAAATTGTTAAAGCATCCTTACTGAAAGTCAAAGCAATTTATATTGTTTAGAAATTTTGCGCGGAGATAGTTTTGCTATTTCAATCAATGCAAAGAAAGTGAATAGAATAAGATGACAAAAAAAGAATACTCTACATCCCTGAGACGATATTTGCAAATTTCTAGTAATATTATAGCTACCGAGCGATCACAATCATTTCTTTTCTCATAAAAATTGCTAAACCACCCTTGTTGAAACATGAAGGAATTTTTATTATTTAGTAATTCTCCATGGAAATATTTTTACGAGTTCAGTAATGGAGAAATAATAGAGAAATAAT
Source organism: Lasioglossum lativentre (assembly GCA_916610255.1). Lineage (NCBI taxonomy): Eukaryota > Metazoa > Arthropoda > Insecta > Hymenoptera > Halictidae > Lasioglossum > Lasioglossum lativentre. The sequence continues at coordinate 31,790,082 of OU744355.1, read as the reverse complement.
GAATAAAATAGAATAAGAAGAGATGACTGGAATTTCTCAGACTGAGGAATTAGGAACGAAATTATAGAATAAAGGTAATGGTGAAGATATTAAAGAGAAACGTCATCTACATAATTACACGGTCAATATCGTAATTAAGACTTTAAGGAGGTTAGGTAATTGCACGTAATTCCACGCAAAGTAGAAGTATTTAATTCTTCGAACTTTTATTTCCCTGTGTCCGGAAGTGGAGTCACTCTACCGGAAGTGGAGTCACTCTACCGGAAGCTGGTATCATATGTAACCCAAGCTAATTTATCATATGACGCACCGGTGCAACGGGTTACAGTAAACATTACTCTGAATTAAATGTGCGCTCTCATTCCGTGAACACGTTGGCCTAGTATCACGTTGCACTAAGTACTCCCTAATTAATGACTCGCTAATGGGAGTGTGGTACATTTCTCTGTACTCTACGTATGTCCGTCAGGTGTTTTGTAACGAATCTCGACGAACCGAACGTATTAGAACGTTACTACCCGCAACAATAAATTGATATTCATCCGTAATGAACGAACGAATGAACAAATGAAAAACTGAAAGGCTTGAGTTTCCACGTTTCGATTAAAACTTATCGGTCCGCGATGATTAATTTCGCGAACATTCGTGCGGAAACGGATTACGCCTTTATTCATCACAATTCTGCGTTGAAGGCACTGCAGAGATTACAATAATCCGTTCCGATATTACTGGCAGCGTAATTACTTATGTCAAGAACGCTCGCGGGATGTAAATTGTTGAATCGACTTGGCGTCGTGTGGATATTGCTATAAAAGGCGATAGAAGGATATCTATCTCAGGATATAGATTGTTGCAATTATTATCGATTCAGAAATGAGTACCTTAATTGCTAGAAACTTTTAACATTACGTGTAGACTGCAGATCTTTCTGGAGAATAAAAATATCCTAAGTCTATATGCCCATTAATCTTGCAAGGGAGGAGTAAGGGGCGGATCGAACTTAATTGAGTCGGTTAATTGGAGTGAAAAATGTGCGCGATTGGCTCTCGGTGTCTCCTCGAAGAGGATGTCGATCGTGACCCGCGTTCGCGCGAAGGATCTCTCGACTTTATCTCGAATACATGGCCTCGTTTCTCTGTTCACAACACTCTCCCTTTCTCTCTACGATCTTTCTTTCGCCTCCCCCTTTGTCGTTGGCAAACACGGGACAACTTGGACACCGGATCGCTCCCCGGTAAACCGATGCTCGAGGTAAAGAAGTTCGGATCCAACGTTCTGCAACCAGCAGACGGTTCCCCTTCGCAAATGCCCGTCCCACTTTCTGCTCGGCCATTACGACAGTTCGTAAGACGCTGTCTTCTCGCCCCGTCTCCTCGAATAACTCAGAATAGTAAGTGTAATTGTACGTGTTACTGGAACGGAGACTCCAAGGATCCTCCGCCAGAACGGCTCGCTGTGCGAACGTCGGCAAACTGTCGAAAAAATTGCTGTTCCACGCTGAATTCGCGCAACTGCAAACGTAATCGCTTTACATTACTTTATAAAGGTTTCACGTATTCATTCAGATTTTTAGTGATTTTTATTGCAATATATGTCCGATGAAATAAACTCACGTTCATCGTCACTAGAATTTTATGCGTTTATGACAAAACTGATTAGGTAAAATACAAAATTGCGAAGGGATTCAAATAATCTAAGAGCACTGTGATGCTATTATCGACTTATTAAAATTATTAAAAGAAGAGGGACATTTTTATTTCATTCCTGTCGCTTACAATTGACTTTCAAATTTTCTATTTTTTTGCATAAAAATCCGCAGTCTATAACAGAAAAGTTCGTGGATAGCTCTAGGTCCCGTTTCGAAGGGATTAGTTCGTCGCGGTTGCTCGCGTTCCTTGAATACTTTGGTCCGACTACCACTTGGTTATACTACTGGCGCGGTCGGCGTATATTTAGCTAGAATTTTCGGGCGCTACACGATGAGATTGTTTCCGGCAAGTTGTCTGGAAGATTTACCGTGCAAAATCTCCTGTGCGATGCTTTCGCGACCATTACTTGCTTCCAGAGGCATTTCCGTCCGCGAATTTCCATATTAACGGCGCGTATTCGCGAATTCGTATCGCATTCCTGATCATATGTCCAACATTTTCATTTTACTCGCTGACCCGCGGACATTTTGGTCTTTGCGTGTAGTGCGGATGGACTCTGCAGATAGTAGCAATTATTGCTAAGTTTCTTAGCAGCGTGAAACGCGTTAGAAACTTCTGTATCGTAATTCTTGAGTACTTTGGAACGAGTTAATTAAATCATTAAGCTTTTGGGGGATCAAAGGATTATACCTTGCCTACACATTCCTGAAATTCTGCGCTTTGCAATTTAATCCAGTCCGTGGAATTTTATCTGCATTGCCTAACAGTTGCAATTCTACATGCACAAAATGTGCTGCAAAATTTGATACTATGAAGCAGTAAATTGTTTTTGGAAGTATTAACTTTCAGTATTTTTATCGAATCTATGGTAAAAAATTGAGTATCTAACGATGCATTTGATTATTCTGGAGTATTTCTAATTGTGTACATATACAATATACAGGAGATATTTCGTGTTTTCTGTACGTAGTGATTCTCTTTTCGATAAATCATATTCTTTGTGATTTCCGGAACACAGCATAAATTATACTTCAAACAGCAGCCAGATGTAGCGACCTAACCCAGACCTGTCGCTTGTTAGAGGTTTTCATATAGTTTCTCGACGGTTAAAGACGTCGTTCGACTTGATAGGAAGTCGTGAACAATGCCCAAGATCCACTGACCGAAACTAAACTTAACTCGAAGAACAGCGGGCAATAGCTGTAATAATATGGACGCGAACATTATTGGAACATCCATTGGAGATTATTAAAACAATGAAATTATTGGTTCTGAAAAATCGTGGTACGTAGGCACCTTCGACTAAAATTGCTAAAATAGAAAGGACGCTTTTACTTCAAAAGATGAACATGTATGCGTTTGCTTCGAATTACAGAAACCATCGGGGAACTTTACCAGAAATTAACAAAAACAATTTAGTGGTTCAATAAAAGAGAAGCCCGCATGCTTCAGATTCAAATTACGGAAATAAAAAAGAGATTTCTGACATAAACGCATAATTTATTAGTTCAGAAATTGAGAAGCTGTAGTGGAAACTGCGAAACGCGTGGATCTGGTAATTTAGAAATTAGGGGACAGTGACGATTGTCGGAAGAATTCCGAAGTTGCATTCTGCGGTTCTCGTTCCAGTGATCGCAGACATTACGAATTATCGAATGCGAGTGTAGTTTACGAGCGGTTTAGTGTCATCTACGAGTTCACCGTCGCGGTTGAACAATGTCCTGCTAACAACACATGTGTCTCACGGATGCGGGACGTGTCGTCGGGAATGCATTTGCGGGGTTTATTACAATACAATTGCGTCGTAATTCAACGCGATGCATCGCGCAACCCTGTATCGGGCGCGGACGACCACTGGCAAGCACGAAACACCGCGGAGAAAGGAAATTTTCTTCGGTATATTTTCCTCGTCAGTCTCAGAGCTCTCTGTTTCATATTGAAGAATATTCTAGGAAATTGAGGAGAAACCTCCGTGTAGTGGCGTCAGATAATGGTCAAATATTACTAAAGCAGAAAGAACTGTTGCGCAGGAGACGTAGCCTCAGTAAGGTTTTACACATTTTTATTCTACAGGAAGGAACTGAGAAGCATTACAGCACTTGTTTGGTTAAACCATTCATTACGTATGCAACAGTTTTTTTAAAAGGCTTTCTGACCGTTCTTGCGTTCTTGAGGATTCCTTTTATATTGGAGAAAAGATAACTTAGTTAATGGTAAAATATTGGAAATGCAGAAGAGTACATGTTGCACTTAAGAACCTGGCAGTAGTCTCAGCAAGTCTTCCCAAGAGCGAAATGAACCTGGAAGCGTTATAGAACTTTCTTGATTGATAAAATTATTTAAGTATGCAGCGAACAGTTTGTAAATGTTTTCTGAACCTCCTCGCATTCTTGAGGACTGTCTTTACCTAGTTACGTTTTCATTTATCATTTCTTTTACCGTTTCTTCAAAGATGCTTTAATACTGCAGAAGAAATTATTAAAAATGAGAAACTTATTTCTCTCACTTGAGAAGAATTGGTCTTCCCACTGCAATATATCTAAATATGTATATCGTTTACGTTTGCCAGAAGTGCAAGAAAGTGCAATGTGTCAGTATAATTATGAATGATTAATGAGAAGATACTACATATGGAGATTCTTCGAGCCCAGAGGAGTTTCGAGTATCGACAGCGTGAAGTTTCGTAGCTTATCTGTTTCATTGACATTCCGACGGCACTGTTAGATCGTGTTAGCACCGCTTATGGTCCCGCACTGCAGTGATCGACGACCAAAAACCGTGTCGACGGGTCGCTTTATCAGCTCGCCAATAAGTTAATACGACGCTTACGATCAACCAGTGCCCAGCCTTATCGAGCAACACCGATCATAAATTGCGAGGCTGTTAGTTGCACCCTATTTGCAACAGTGTGTCTGTTGCTATAGCATCGGCGAATTTACTGCGCGATCAGGACCAAACGTTCGTGAAACCAGCCGGCGGAGTTTCGATAAATTAGGAAACATTCGGAGCCGAACAGTCTAATTAGCTTTCACGGCTTAGTGGTACTCGCGAAGTTGCCGACGATATATCATTTAATTTCTGCAAGCCAATGCATTTAATAATTTGTAGTGGGCTTTCAAAGTGAATCCCTTCTGACTGTCAAATGAAAATTTATTCGAATTCTTCATCCAATTAGTTGATTATTTATTACATGCTTCCATTTCTGTATCGATTCGTCGTGAAAATTTCACTGGATTGTTTATGACGGTAAAATTACTGAGATAGACAGTTTAGTTTCGCTTTAAGAAACGCAATCCTTACGAAAATTATGCTCTTCAAAGGCTGTCAGATCTCAACATGGACGTTCGCAATTTCGCAACGAGGACTATGAAAGGCTCCTCGGCGATATTCAGTTTTTTAGTCGCCTTTTTATCAGGGCGTTCTGTTACAAAGGGGAGCAGAAATCGCAGTTTTCAGTTTTGAACGATAGAGATAGGCAAAAAGGAGGCGGAGGAAATAGCTAGGGGGACAGGATGGTCTATCCAGACGAGAAATACTTCCGTGTGAAGGGTAGTCCGCTGCCTTGTGAAAAGGGGACGCTTTCATGAACAAGAAAGATGACGGAATATTACATTTTTTATATCGGTCGGATCTTTGTCGGCCAGATACATTTTCTTTGAACTCCAAGAAAGCTGGATGCCCGATAACGCGACGGAATAGAGTCTTTACGGTGTCCTTTTTTTTATCTTCCTTTTCCATTTTCCCGTAACCAGAAGAATGTCCCATATCTCATCCCTTTTTTATCTTTTTCGCCGAGCCCAGGGCCCTTTGTAATTACATTTGAATGCGATTATGGTTGACGACGCTGCTAATTTTCTGAATTAAGTCCTGAATTAGCATTCCTGAGTAGAATTGTTCATCTCCAGATGATTAGAATTATTCAACGTTCCTCTGAGTGTATTTTCGATGTATTTATTTAAAGTATGTACAAGACTGTCAATGAAACACCATTTTGTTGAAATAAAAATAGTTAAATGAAAGTCGGTGCAATATCGTTTAAAAATTTGGTACAGATTTCTCATCTACTTTGCAATATATGGATTCAATAGAGGTTTCAGATTCTTCATGGACGTTGTAGAATTTACGACAGTCCTTCTCAAGAGTTTTCATAACTTAAGGATTTTCCTGACATCATAACATTTTTACTTCTTGAGTGAAGAATACTATGACTTTTGGAAATTTTCATTTGTTCGCAGATGGAGTAATATTTTGGAAACATAAAAGTAATGTTCAGGACAGATGAGAAAATTGACGGTGTGATAGAAAATTGAGGCCGTATGATAAAACACGTGCAAGTGTTTACATATTTTTTAAATTAATCTTAAGAGCACAAAGAAGGTTCATATCATTTTACAGAATTGTTCGATCTGGTTTATTCGTTTTCTAAGCATTTATTTGCTAAAGTGTTTCAATTTCTTTAGTTGTTTCTAGTTGGTGGGTATTGAATTATTTTTTAAATTGATCTCGAGAACACACAGAAGAATCGTGTAATTTTACAGAATTGGCCAAGTTGATTTAATAGTATCTCCGTCCACAATTCGCAAAAAGGTTTCGCGTGCGAAGCACCATCGTATTCTAAACATTTGGTTAGTCGTTCGTATGCGGCCGGCACTCGGGAATCAGAGAGAACACGAAGGGACCGGGTTCATGCATTCAAAAGGGAGTCGAAGAATTCTTGTTTCATGCCGAGAGTCTTCCGAGAAGTTGTTGGACGTCGTCGTCGTCTGGCCTAAGCTTCTCGACCCGTCGCGTTCCCATTTCGTCCGTAGTTTTGGGATCCGCAACGACCCCATAAACTTTGATTGCGAAGGAAATGACCGGGCCTACAGTGGACTCCCCGAGGAGAGGCCGAGGCGTCCCACGACCGGCCACCCCGCAAATAAAAATGATAATAACCCGAGGATATTATACGGGCGAGTAGGCGCGACGGAAGTTGTCGGCGAGATAGTGGCGCGCGAGAATTCGCGCAAATTGAATTCAATTTTCCACCGCGCTGTCGCGTGAAGAACGAGGCAATCTTTCCTCGTTTCCTCCCACCTTGCTCGCGCATACTTCAGCTCGAACTTGGTCGCGAATTTTGAACAATCTTCTTTGAAGTGTGCCCCACAGGTGTCACGAAAATGCTAAACTTCGTCACACTCAGGCGCCTGCGATTTCAATGCATTTTTATACTCGTTCTCCTCTATCCTCTGGACCATTCCTTTTAATTTATTATTACCAATTTGTATATATTGCACGCCAGCTGAGAACTAGATCTAGATCTTGATCTAGATCTTAATTATGGAACAATTTAATTCTTGAAATATTAATGTCCAAATTTCCTGAACAGCAGCTTTTAGGGCCTTTTTGTGATTTTTTTTAGAAAGAAACCTGAACAGCCTTTTATATTATCTTTTTGCACACGCATTAATTACGAAGGTTCAGATCTACACCACATTTTTTTCAAGAACAAATACTTAACATTCTCCGAGCTGCACAAATTACTCCGCAGTCCAGTCTTAAGAGGATACGGGTTCAAGAAAAACAACTTTTTCAAAGTTTCTAGACCAGGATAGTTGTTCGAGCGGGTTTCCTTTAATTTCTCTCGGAGGAAATTTTCGACGGGGCTTCTCCTTTTTCCGAAGACAGTTTCCACGCGATCCCGGATTCAATTTTCCCAGCGTATGGGAAAGGTCGCAGCCGTGTGTCCGCGTTGTTCCTTTTTTCCCGCGCTGAGACTTGCCGAAACTCGGCCGTGATTCCCATCGAAATCACAGAGGGTCCAACCCATGGGAGTTCTCGCAAAAAATGTAGTCCGCAGATATCCTGATGAGCGTCCATTCGTATTCTGGGAGAAAGAAACCGGATGAAATCGGAGAGAACTGCTCAGCCGGGAAAATAGGCTTGTGGGAAAGCCGAGGATGTGTCGAAATTGCACAGTAAGCAGTACAAACATCAAAACCAATATATATATGTATATACAGTGACTCTCATTAATATTCGGACGCTCTTGAAAACACGATACATTTTTTGATATTGCATCATACGATTTAAACTTTTTTGAGAAGTTAGAGCAATTAATTTACAATATGATGTGAAAAGAAATTTTTTCAAAAATTGTAATTGGTCGGAATTGGAGAGAAAATACTAAAAGTTGCATTTTACAACTTTTTTATGTGGGTCTATATTGAAAATTTAAAAAATATGTTTTGTAGATCTGTGCCGATTATATGCATTGTAAAAGTTTCATCGAAATCGGTTGATGTGAGAAAAAACGACAGGCATTGAAACATATATGAATCCTTAGATTTATTGCAGTTAGAGGACGAAAATCGTGAATAATTGCAATTTCTACCATCTTTAAACGTCTATAGCTCATTGCAACGTTGACCGATTTTAATGAAATTTTCAGAATATGTTTAATTTATACAGATCTACGAAACGTGTTTTCTAATAAGTAATTTCTAAAAAGTTGTAAAACATAACTTTTAGTATTTTCTCTGCAATTCCGACCAATTGCAATTTTTTCAAAAATTCTTTTCGCGTTACGTAACAAAACCGATTGTTCTAATTTCTCAAAACAATCTAAGTTGTATGGTCAAATATTAAAAATGTTATCGTCTTTTTAAGAGTGTCCGAATATTAGTGGGAGTCACTGTATGTATACCATTTCATTCCCTGTCACAGTTTTCTCTTCTGCAGTGTACAGTGGATTCAAAAGGTATTTAAACACTAAATTTCCCAATCTCGAGAAATTGTTGATATCTGAAATGTGACAATTACATTAAAAAATATAGTACGACGATATACCTGGGCTCATTTTGCAGCTCAAAGTCTTTTTCTTTTGTCAAACATCGTTCATTTTTATCCAAGATATTTTTACATGGCACATGCAAACTTACAAATTGAAACGTCTGTAAAAACATTGCAAAATTTTTCTCGTGATTGAAACCACCGTAGATGTAAAGATTGAAACTTCCTCTTTACAACGTGTGCTTAAAACACGATTTACGATTTTTGTCTAGTTGATTTATTGAGCTTTGTATACCGTGAAGCCCTTACACGAACTTACCTTCGCGTCGACAGGATAACCGTGTGTTGCAGAAGCGAGAACCGAAAATTCGGCAGACCCGTGCGGTACATAGATAAACTTGCATCCCGTGATGCTGCATGATTTAAATTTCCGCGGGTAACCGTACGGTAGAATCGCGGAGCGAACCGAAAGGGAAGGAACGCGCGGATTCCATGTTCATCGCTAATGAAAGAAGGCGTGGCGCGTCTCCCCTTGTTATTAAATTCTAAAGCAGAAAGCATTGCGTTGCAGCCGGTGGTTTTACAAGCTTTCACGGCATTATCCATCACACGGCAACAAATCTACCGTAGCGGGATTAGTTCGCGGACTTTCATTGTAACTATACCTCGGGAATGTAGGGAAAATATTCGTTGATTTCGGCCGATATCTTTTTCATCTCGAATTAAGTGATTAAAACGCTACCAGCGAGTTTTCTTCTTTAAACAGCGCGGCCGCCGTACTTTCTCTCCAGCTGAGTCGCGGAAGCTGTTTCCGAAAATAAAAGTAAGGTAACATCGACCAAGAGAAGAACGTTCTGCTCACAAAATTTTTTTCCTATTAATAACGCCCCGAGAAAGAAAATTTAACGGCGGAAGAGAAAAAAGAATTGCAAAATTCTTTTCGAGAACTATTCGACGGCCGCTAAACTCCTTTGCGAAAATTGCTCTCGTAAAAACTGTTCGCCAAGATGCATGGGATTTAATGAAAAATTCCGTGCGACTGCACCTACGCAGTGTACACAGGCTCCCTCGCTGCAAGCTTGGACCGCAAGATGCTCAAACTATTTTCGTTGTTGTTTGCCAGGATGTTTCGTAACCGGCTCGGATAAAAAGGATTAGGAAGGAAGGAAGAATAATGGCGGGCCAAGCGTGTTGTCCTAGAGGAATACACAAGCCATTATTGATCCACTTCCTTGAGCCGATTAGTTGCAGTTCCAATGCAAACGAGATTCGCGACGACGCGACGCCGCGACCCAATTTTCCAAGCAACAATCCCATTTTCCTGCCGATAATCTTAACCAGGCTCGATTGTCAGAGGCGTCAGACCATGTGACACTTCCGGTGTAGCGATACTGCAATCCGGGATGATTGGTGATTGTGCTCTGTCAACTGCAATCGACGTTTTGCATTTGGGGAACTTCGGAAGACACAGAAGACAACAGAGACTGGAGATAGAACTTCTAGTCGGTCAAATTTTTAGTTGTTCCTTTCGCAGAAGTCAATAATTCCCATCGTCAAGTTGTATACCCCAAGTTGTATACCCCAAGTATCATCCCAAGCAGCACAGTGTAGGGTTCACTGGAAGAAATTCCATATTTTCACCGGGTGCTCCATTATTCAGAACGAGTGAACCACCTCTACTACCACATTCCGGAGTGGTTGTCGAACAATATCCACGAACGCCATGCGAATTGTCTCGTTCCGCGACAAATCTAGCCCGCTGTGGCGTTGTTTCGTCTTTCGACAATCGCCCATCCGAAAATATTAAATTCCCTCCGCCTTCTAGACCGAAAATCCTGCTAGCCCATTTGCTGGAATCTCTCAGTTCGTGTTGTCATTTTCTTTCGAAATTACTTTCTAGAGGAATTTCGACCAAATAATCAAACTATTCTTATTGCAACGTTTCACGGCTTTTCCGAATTTTCTTGAACGAAAACGTTTTTTCGGGACAACTGGTAAACGATATGGGGCACACAATTTCAACGTTACAGCTTTGTCAGGATCGCGACGAGCCACTCGAAACATTCTTCCACCACGAGAAGAGAGGCATAGCTGCGCTTTACTGTCCCCCTCGACCCCCCTGAGAATCTGTGTCCTCCCGTATAAGAGTGGCAATTGGCCCACTTCGCAGGGAAGAATGTTCTGCATCGCTCGCGTGAAAAATTCCTCGGATAAAGAGCGCCGAGGTAAATGTTCCGTTCAAGATCTCGTTTCTTCCCTGTTACGCGCTGCACTCAACCTTCTCGCGACTTCTAGCGAACTCTCATAAATTTAATAGTCTTCCAGGAACCCCGTCGGATCATAAAGAGACCGTGTACCGGATGCTTTGCGCGCCTGCTTCGACGGATTTCGAGGATTGAACACGTTTACATTGATTTTTACAGGAAATCATGTTTGCGTTCGAGTTTGTATTGTGTTCGATCAGACTAACCATTTTGGGTCTTTACGGTGGTGCTGGAGGTTTTGTTCTATGCACTCAGTGTAATTTGTTTGAAGGGAAAATTGAATAGAGTTTAATAGAACAGAAAATTTATGTTTGTTATGGATTTGTGTTTTTTTGGTGGCTAAGCATAGAGGACAGAAATTAATAGGATTTGGTTTCTCATTTATACTCATTTAAAGCTAACCCAGACCTAACCCAGGCTAGTAGACTCATTTTTAGAGGTAGTTCCAACCCTGCGAACGTGTCAGGGACATAAGCAAAAAATATTTAATGTGGTGAATATTTTTCCGAGTATTGTTGGGGATGTTTGTTTAAAGTTGTAGGGATAAGTGGTGGTTTGGGCATCATCCCCTGTCAGTTCTTCGAGCAGCTGGTCGCGATAAGCTGTACCGGAGGTTCTTAGCCGGTTTAATCCACTTAGCCGACGCAATTATCGCATGCGCAGAAAGACACGGCCCTCTCGACCGACGAATAATTTATTTTCTATTAACAGAATATATCCGTCGAACGCGGCTAGTAAACCAATTACCACGAGACAAAGTGCAACGAAGTTTCCATTTTACGACGAAGCGACTGCAACGACCCTCGAGTAGAGGGAGGGGTGGGGGGGGGGGATTTAATGGACTATTATCACTGCGGTCAGTGTTGTACGCGTTCTTTAATTGTCTCATTAAGTACTCGGTCTATCGATCGATCACATCGTCATTGTAAATAATGTCGTAATCGACGTGCGACGTCACTGCACTCTGGCAAATAGCTTCTAATTTATTTTACGCGTGACACCAGTCATTATCCAAATTGGAAAATTCATTTGCGAAACCAGTTAAACATGTTCCGTTAAAATCTTGATTATGGTCATCATTTCGATTATTTCAATTATTGCTGTGAATAGGTTGTAGAAGTTTGCACGAAATTACTAGCTATGCTACAATGCAAGTATAAATGCACTTGAGATTTTGTTGTACAGTTTTTCATGTGAAAACTGCATCAATTAAATCCGAAACTTTTTAAAAATAGTTACGGATGTAGCTGAATCGTGCCAGTGATTATGAAAGTGGTGTAAGTCAAAGTTCGAAATTAACCTTTTTGCTTATTGTGTATTACGTCGATTGATTTTACTAATAATTATACAATTTCAAAAATATTGTTACATTCTGTTCAGTCTATTACAATGATTAAGAAAGGGAATTTCTTTGTTGCTCCAGTTTGTCGCAATTGAAGTATCAAAGTTTATTTTGCATAAATATCATTTCGTTCAAGAGTGAATTCGCAGACTTGGAATTCTGCGGAGCTTTTGCGAAAATCATCCGCTGCCGAACACACACGAAATCAATGTGCAGGAATTGCCATATACGCATCGGGCGTCGAAGAGAAATTGAAGAGCACGATAAATATTCATGCAAATGGTGTTGCACGCCTTTGGAAGCAGATGTTAAAAGTCGGATGCAAATGCGTCCTCAAAAATAGATCTGCAGGTGCACGATGGCCGTTTCGCACGAAGGTCGTGGCAAAACGCGGGTGTAAAAGTGCGCTCGCATAAATCGTTTACGTTCAGATTTGATAGTCTGCCGCCGTTTGCTCTCGCAGTTGTCGCTTAAATTTCCCCCAGGCACGCCGACAGACAGAGACATTATTCCCCGGGAAACGATAAAATTTCGCGAACCAGAAGTCGCGGCTCTATTCGCGTGTCTCGACGAATATGTTCGGCCGTGTCATGGATTTCCGCGGAACCAGAAATCCCGCGTCATTCAAAACGCGGAATCCTTGCGTCAAGAATTCGAATTATTCGGAGTTCGATGTTGGCGAAATATCTTCGCGAATAAAATAAATTCGGCTGATCCGGAATGGAATCTCCGGAAGAATCCGAACAACGACTAAACAGCTTGAACTATTCCAGCGGGAAATATCCTGATGCAGACTCGGAGAATAGGCGGAATTCCAGTTTGAGAGCGCTTTCATCGCTCGAAGCGACGTTATGCGATGTTTGAGAATTTATTAAAAGGAAACCAATACTCGCGTGGATTTTTAATTTTGTAGGCTCATTTGCGGATCTATGGAGAGTATAACAATATTGATTTCATGGAAAAATATTGACTGGATCCAAAGTTCCAACCATTTTAATCAACCCCCTTGCTGAAACAAGACTCGATTCCCTAAAATTGTAAAAATTTAGCCCTTTTTGGCATTTCTAATTTAAACCGAATACTTATGCGACTGTGACAAGATTGTACAAGTGTAACAAGTCCAACGAAGTTCTCAATTTCCGAATTTGGGTGCATCGAGGTCTTCGGAGCACCGTCGAGTTCATTCAATCGTCGAGGTTCCTAATGAAAAGCTTTCGCGGCGTATCGATCAGGGCTACGAGTAACGCCTGATAAATCACGAGTGATAAGGGGTCGGATGACCGGCGCGGCGCGGCGAACAGGCTACGCCATCGACACCGAACATAAATTACCCTCTAGGTCGGTGTTTTCAGCTGACATTTACACCGAACAAGATAACGGTCCGCGTGATGACCGGGCGTCGATCAAACCGTTGAAAAATTACACTGCGAGCCGATACTCCCCCGCAGTTTCGGATCAACGTAACACTTGCTTGACAAATTCGACGGGAATTTCATAGAATTCTCCCAGCAGCTGCCAGCCGGGAGTCATTAAACACCGCCAATATCGGACGTCGATCTACCGTGGATTAAAAAGCGCACTCCGAGCGATTGTCCGACACGCTGCATCGATCATCGACAATCGGAAATTCCCTTACAGAGCATGCGAATCTATTCCTTTGAAAAATATACTTCCGAAAATAGTGTATGAGTTATTCGATGCATTCGTCAACCTGTTAACCGACAGTGACGAATGCGAATCATTTGTGTTCGCTGTTAAACTTCGTACGTTTACACTGCACAGAAATCCTGTAACAATTTATAGTCTTCGGCGTTAAAACGAAATAAAAATTGTTCATAGGCTTGCAAAAATTATAAAATAATTGCCGGCAGATAATGCGTTAATGTGCTTTCGTTAATGAAAATTGAAATGCAGAGGTGAGAGAATAAAGGACGCAAACTTTCCTAGAAAATTTTTCTTGAAGAGAATGTCTGTTTGACAGCAGAGGAACACGTGGCACACCGAGACCAAAAACACGTGTGCAGTGCAGACTGTGTGCATCGATTTGCGAGGTGAATTGAATTTATCTCAATCGAAGGACACACCGGCTGTCGATCCACCTGTCGGAACAAGTCCCGAAACTAGTCCGCGGTGAACCTCGCACCGCCCGTTTTTCCAAGGCTGCAATTCGCTTTAACGAGGCAGAGAAGTTCTTGTGGCTTCGCTTTATTCTATTCACACAAATCCCCGCAAATCGCTGAGACTTTTACGGAATTCTCACGATTCTTCTGCGAGAGGTCTAGTAAACTGTCGTTCCTCTCTCGAGATCATTCTGCGAATAGTAAAGTGACTCGCATCTGTAAGATGCTTTAAAAATTGCCGCACGATCTTGATTGTTGATGGAAAATTCAATCAGAAATACCAGAAAGTTTCTTTCGACGATTCTGAAAAGTTCAATAGAAATTGTTACACAAAGTTTCGTTGTACAATTGTGAAAAACTCAATCGAAAATATTAGAAAAATTTTCCTCAGGCTATTCTTTATTTTTCTTTAATTGCGAGCGGTGAATTATTTGTACTTCTACTTATCTCAGTGTATTGTGTTATTTTATTACGTTATGGCTCTGCAAATCTTTGGAGCACGAGTCAGTATTAATTCCAAAGATATATTCTTTAAATAAATATTGGAGAAGTTCTACCAGATGAACACAGTTAGTATGTCTACGCATCGTCGACTGATTCTACTTGTTGGATTCACTGCTGCGTGCAGGGCAATTTCCAAAGTTAATTTCACCGGAAGCAGATCCCTTTACGAGCAAATCCTACTATCCAATTTTAACTTCATTCTTGTTGAGCCGTACCATTTGTTTTTTTATTGTTAATCTACATTTTAATACATTACATTCTTAATAAATCTTTCAATAAATACCGTCTGTGAATGTCGGATATCCAACCTTTACATAAATATTCCTAAAAGGCTATCTATATAGAAAACTTTTGAGATGTCTGACCAATGTCGATATATTCTACTTACTTTCTTCACAGACCGCGCGTAAGGAAATGTTTAAAAATAATTTTCTCAGAAACGAGGGTCTGTACAAAAAAAATTTGCTACACATTTTCAACTCATTTATCCAGAAACCCTGTCACTGAATTTTCACTGTATATTTCGTATAAAAGTTCCCAGACCGTTCAAAATTCTTGGCGCGTCTCGAATAGACAAAAATGGTTATAGTGAATTGTATTTCGATTTATCCGGGAAGACGATTGTGTCACGGTGAAATTACTCGAATACCCAGGCACGTGACAGAGATCGCGTTAAAATTCCGCAGTCACGCTAGAGGATATCGCTGACGCGTCGCGCATCTCCGATTCGGAAATCCTACTTTCAATTAGCCGCATGGCGTCACTGACTGATCTAGTTAGTAATTACGTTGTCCGGTAATTTCGAGGGTATGCTCCGCTACGGGTACCGCGAACCCGATGTAACTTCGTTCAGTTTCCGCATGGTTTCCCCGACGAAACGTAAATTGATTTACCAGAATAGTTACAGTCGATCGACAATTAACAGGGTAAACTTTCTTTGGCTCTCGGATACAATGTGTGTGCAGCTGGTATAATTCACCGACTGCTGCGTCCGCTTATTCGAAACTTTATTTAATGGACAAACTGCTGGTGTTCGCGCCGCGTTTCGAACAATTAAAAAAAAACTTGCAACTCGTTGTAATTACATGTCCGTGGTGTTGTAACTCGACTGAGGAAGTTTGTGGAAATTTGTATGTGTTGCGGACTAGATTCAGCAAGTTGTATTAACATTGGATTTACTACGAAAATACCACGTTTCACATCCTTTGTTTGGATATTGTTAACATTGTAAAGGAGGCCCTGTGGGAAATTGTTGTGCAAGCTGTGAGTGTATAATAATTGCTCGTTTTAGCTGTAAAAATGGTGTTCACTTATTGTGAATTGGTTTCATTAAATTGTTTTCCGGGGATGATCGACGATTAACAGGTGACAAACAGAGATCGATAATCGTCAGGGAGTGTTCGGATAGGCGGTTGACCGTTAAAATTTCTCGTTCAGCCTTGATAGCCGAGGAGTCGCTTAATTAAACCGTAACGGGACATAGTAGCGACCGAATGAACCGCGCTGTATGCTAATTATCCTGTTGCAATATTGCGCTGTCTCCCAATGACGATCACAGTCCCCCGAAAATTCGCTTGTTCCACCTGGCTAATTTCTAGTTGCCGGCTTTGATGATCCTCGTATCCCAAAGCGTAATTCGTGCATCCGGAAATGTGTGATATTCGTCTTGCATTTCGAATATCCCGGACAAATTGGGGATACTCAAATCAGCTCATAAATCGATAAATATTCTCTGAATTAATTTTTAAAGTACCTACCCGTCGACATTTTTACGTTATTTTAGTGGACTGGAAGCTGCGATGATCAAATTGCAGGTCCTTATGCTAATTCCCCAGCGGTCGTTCATAAAGTACAGACCCGAAGGAGAAGAAGAAGAAGAACAAGAACTTCCACCATGGCTTAAAAGGATTATTAAGTCAGAAGTAAACGCAGAACTTCGATGAAATCTTCTTGTTACAGAGAATATATTAAATCGATTATTAATTAAATTGGTGGACATTACACCAATTTAATTAATAATCGATTTAATATATTCTCTGTATCGAATCGGACATCGTCTCAAAACGCTATCAATGAGAAAAATATCCGATTAAATCAGCGAATTATTTATGTGATTCGCATAATTCGCGAACGGTGGTATGTAGCCACCACGTGTGGATTGCGGTGGAATTGAATGTCTCGCCTGAGCAATTTACGAAGCCGCGGACCTGCATAAACACCCGAAATACAATAACAATTCGCAATCAACACGGTGGAATCAACAAGTTACTCGCGTTGCAGCTCAAGGCAATTTTCATTTCGCGACCAGGTTCTCGGGTTCCATGAATTATGCTCGCTGCTCTCTGCTGTGCTCTCCTCTCTTCTGCTATACTATACTCTGCTCGATTCGTCCGGCTTGATGTTCCAGCCGTCTATTACATAACAACTACTGCGACCGCGATGCAAGGTCGAAAATGCAATATCGTCGCGGGTATTATCGATCCCGAACGATGTATCGACAAGCCTGTTGTCGCGTAATGTGATGATGACGCGACAGCAACAACGCGGACGATAATAAACGACGGTTTAACTTGATTAGAGCGAGCCCCCGCTTAAAGAGATTACGTTTGTCCATTGCTTTCCCCCTCTCCCCTACCCCTTAGCCTAATCCTCGAATAATCTCGCTCATCACCGCCCCGTGGTTTTCACCTTTTTTCAATCCGCAAGCTCTGGGAGTTGCAATATTATCGATATTGTTGACGCGATCGATAGACTGCGGAACTTCATGCTTTTATGCGGTATAAAGGTTTGTTGGAAATTGTGAAATATTTTTTACTGTGTTCCGACATAGATACAGTACTGTCGACTTCGTTAGATTGATCACTGGAATGCAGATTTTCGGGAAAAATGAAAATTTTCTACGTCGTCGTAAAAAATTACGGATCTTAGATTGTTACATAATTACTGCGTTAAACAATGTTATTACAATTTTGTGTTTTATCTATTCATGTTTACTATTTTTTACTATAACTGCATAAGTTGCACAAGAATGTCAAGAAACTTTAGACGAAGAATTTAATAGAATTGGATACGTATTATTTTATGTCGCATTTACTCTATTCGTACTTGAAGAAAATTGCATTTTCTGTTTACTGCAACCACGCCGGGAGCACAATTCCTCTAGCGTTCACTTGTTCGAATTTGTTAAAAAAATACTAATCTGCATAAAGTTTCACAGTCCAGTGATCAACGAAGAAACGATTTGCAGCGACGCGACGATGAAAAATTCAAATGTTCGAGCTTTCAGACCTCGTTTACACTCTGAATTTGCATATGCATTACAAATGGAGATCGGCCGTCGAGCGGTGTTGTGAAGAAATTGAGTGGAAAAATTAATGATACTGAATGGAAATATTGACAGGAGAAATTCTTTTACAGGGTACTAAATAATTTTCATTTTAGCTCTTTCGATATTGTAATGGAAACATTTTCTTCCCGGGAAATTCTTTATATAATTCATAACATTTTCCGGCTCGGAAAATTCTTTATAATTTACAGGAACATTTCTCCGTATTCGTTTCATTATGATAGCAACACGTTTCCACCGGCAGATCGGAAAGTAACAAAATGAGTCTCGACGGGCATAAACAGCGTGTAATAACGACGCGACATTAGATCAATTACCGCTCGAGTATCGGTTCCGATCAGCATCGCCGATAGTTAACTAATTACTGGAACGCTAATTGGTCGAGCACAGACCCTATCTCGAATTATGTTACAGCTGGACCATTGCAATCGTTTCTTCGTGATAATCAGAAGGCGATTTAAATGAAACATCAATCGCGCAATCAGAAATAATCGGGGGAATAAATCGTTTCATTGTGCTCTCTGAATTGCTTCGTAGAAATAGCTCATCGAAACTGAATCTGTAGTTGACAGACGTCGGGAAACAGACTGCTAGGAGATTATTATACAAATATTGAAATGCTGAACTTCTTGATAATGCACGCCGTTTTCTCGATATCCCCCAATCAGTTTCCATTTGCTTTCTTAATTAACCCGAGAACGAGAAATCGAATTCAAGCTTCATTCACCCCGGGTCGAAACAAAGAACCTAATCTTCGGTACGATGATCGGGCAAACTTGTATAGTAATCGCATTACAGTGTGCATGAACTGCGTTGAATTACCTGAATCGATTAAACTTTGCGTTCATGGCGTTAATGTCAATCAGTGTTCTTACGCGAACGGGGCGCGTCTAGTATGCTACTAATGCGACAGTTCTACCCCATTCATGCTTGTACTCTCTTCATGCTATGATTAAAACCCGCTTTAATGATCCAGACAAGTTTCTATGGAAGAGGACAGTTTTTCCTTCACATTTTATTAAAATATTCTAACAAACGCTGGTTCGGTTATGTTGCCTATTAGGCGTTGAACACTCCGGTAACGGGCTATTTGTTTTCGGTGGAGCTTGACAGTGCCCGGGTTGTACTAGCGTTTCATCGAGTTACCAGCGTGTGCGCCTAAAGCCGTTTCATTCGATTGCAGACTGCACGAAAGCGCAGAATGCCACGGGAATTGCCGTGAGAGCGACGAGAGAATTCCTACAGCCTCGCATATCGCCTAACAAAATTATTTGCGCGCATTTCGGTCGATTTACAAGGCGCTCCAGATCGTCGCGCGAGAGTTGATCAGCACGTTGGGCCGGCTCTAGCGTAATTAAATCCACGCGCGTTCATTTTTAGTTAATTGAATGCGCCGAGTGCTCCGAGCTCCGACTACAGCCTTTCGTTCCTGGATTTTTAAATCATTAAGCCGTTCCTCAACTTCAGAATCTCGTTGTCTCAATTATTACCTCGAACCGTAAGAATACTCTACACTCGAAGCTTATTTCAACACACGGCCTGCGATGTATCTTGCATAAAAATATGCTAGAAATACTTAATAGATCACAGTTTATCACTATTGTTCGTATTCGTAAAGATACATTGCTCAATTTCAGTAGATTAGACAGTATTTTAGTTGGATGTCTGACTTATCGTTTACTCGTACTACTGAAAAAATTCATGTCGAGTAGAAAAATACGTGTAACGATCGTTGCAGACTTTCTCCAGGACTGGTACCAATCAGATCGAGTGAAGAACTGTCTTCTGTATCATTGTTAACAGTTGATCACCATTTTTTAATTCCCATTGTTTCCTTGACATTTTCTTGATGTATCCATTAAGATATATCCTCTAGCAAATTCATTGGAAAGAAATATCTCTAGCGTCGGTACTGATCAAATAAAGCTAGAGTCTATCTTCTACGTCATCGCCAAAGCGTAAACAATCATCTTCTAATTCTCAGATCGCAATTTTCTCGAAGTTGTTTTAATAGATTCATAAGTCGTATACTCGCCGGAGAACGTCTACGTTTTATTTGTGTATCGCTGTTATCGCCTCATTCATCACCGAAAGTATTTTACTATTTGCTCGAGCTGATTGCTTCGACTGAATCCACGCTCATCCGCTTCCGCATCTTTCTTTGCCGACAACCTAGCACTGGTTAGGCTGATCTCCACCGGCTGGTTCCCCATCTAATACTGACAAAAACTATTAAGTCGAGATGACAAAGCGTGCATCGCAGCGATTATTGAAGTATTGGACCGGGAAAATGCTTCCGTCAATTCTAAATACCTGCTGCATAAATAAACTAATACGAACGCGCACTCCTGATCCTTTGGAACCCACGGAATTGAAAGTCGAACGCCGATACTCTATAATGGCTTTCTGGCATCAAGAAAATCCTTTATACCACTTAATACTCTTCAGCTTTACAGTCAATAATTCTTTCTCGATAGTATTTACAGAGCTTCTTTCAAATTTTAATAGGCAGCAGATATGTTATACTATTACTGTCCCTTTTAATTCAAATATTTAACCAAACATATTGGAGATTCATTAATTTATTTAGAGAGTGGAATGCACTCGTGTTGTGTATAAATAATCAACAAACTCAATAAATATCAGTTAAAATGAGTGATTAAAATGTAAAATAGAATGATTTTTATTTTAGAATTATTAAGATAATAAATAAATGTCTATATAGCTTGCAATTCATGCAGGCAATTTTTATTTTGAAACATTTATTAACATTTTAGAATTTTTCTGTAGTTTTCACGCAATACTGTTCTTTGCTTCGACTTTTATTCTCGCTAATAATTTCTCCGGCAAATAGTTTACCAGTTTTTCATCGTCATTTTCGCGATCGGTGCTTTTTCACCGAAGCTCGACCCGTCGAATAACCTGGCCGCAAAATTGTCCAATAATTGCCGTAAAATTTCGGTCGAGCGAAATTCCCGGTAAATTCGTTAAAGCCGGCAGTTCCGTCGAGTGACTCGCATCGGCCCGCGGCATTTCTGAAAGACCGTAACTCGAGCAATCGAGATCAGAGCCTTGTTGCTGCGGTCCCCTTATCTCTGCGAGACGCTTACCGTTCCCCATGGACTTCCACTGGACCAAATTAGAAACGAGGATCACGCGCTTAATTCCTTGGCTTGATCGGCGAACCCTCACTGTGGTGCATGCGCGGAAGAAAAGCTCTTTTCTTCAGTATTTTCTCTCACCCTATTGTTCCTTTCCCGGAAATTCTCTCCGTGCCACTTCCGACCACTCTTTGATTCTTCCTGTAATGTCTTCGAGCTGCAATTACCTTAATAGCCTTATTAACAGTCCAATTAACATTGTTGCAGTCTCGCGATACTTCTACGAACGACTTTTAACTTCTGAACTTCGCTTCTTCTTCGTACAGTTCTTGTCCATTTTTGTGAGTTGATCTCTTGGAAAATTGACCTTATGGTGAAGTTGTCTGCAACTTTCAATTATTGTGGATATTGTTTTGTAGAAGAAAATTTATAGATGGTTTTAAAGTCGAAAAATATTTGTTTTACAGATTTAAGAATTTGTTGCATTGCAAATACCATAGAATAGTCAACAATAATAGGAATTTAGTTAATATAAATAGTGTAACAGTTTACAGATCAAAGGCTTAATTTCTGAATCCCTTCTAGAAACATTAAATGGCTCGTTGATTCAGCCAACTACAATAACAATCCAACGAAACTGCAGATTATACAAATCCCAGTTTCCATTGTGACAGTACCATACATTTCAGGATAAGGCCAACATATATATCCTGCTTACCAAAGGATTCTTTAAAGTGAAAATAAAGTATAGTCGTTTTTAAACTCCTCTACTTTAAACACTTTCTTCTATTCTATGAATCCTCTGTAAAACGACGGTTTAATTATAAATCAACTCCAGTAATAATGGCGGAGTCCTAACAGATTTAATTTCTTTTTCTTTCGATCTTGCGACCATCTCAGATTCATAAACCGTGCCAATAAGAGCCAAGCAAACGAGATGGAAATTTTCATTAAAAGTGTTCGTGTCTTTTAGTCCCCTTCTGGAATTTTGCAATTTTAACCGCAGTTCGGCGTGGACAGGTTGCGGTTTCAGCCGCGGAGATTTCTTCGCATTTCCGCTCGTTAACGTCTTCAAAGAGCATACTTCAATAACCCGTCCCTTTTCCTCTTTCTGAAAGGGGTTGATGAAACACGTCCAACCTCGCGATGCGTTTCTCTGTACTTCTTTTATTCCAGTGGTCCTCTCCCTTCCACTTTTGTGCGGGCTTCATTGTGCCCTCGGATTTTTGTTCTTCTATGGCATTGTTTCGCCACTCGTCTCGGATCGAAGCTGTGGATGCGATCTATGGAGAAAGTGGAAGAGGAAAATTGACTTTGGAAGCAAAGAATGGACCTCAAACTGTTAAACTGACAGCCAACTGACTCAGCATGACATAGTTCTCCATAGAATGGGCCCAGAATCGATGAAAGCTGGAAGAATCCCATATCTGTGCTGATTGTACGTTATTAATTATTAGACGGCGGATTTTATGCATTTATCACAAAAATTAATACGTCAAATCAAAAAATTTCAAAGACGTTAGAAGGATTTAGGGGTATAGTATTTTCAACTTTTTAGGATCATTAAAAGAGAAAATATAATTTTATTGAGTCTCTCAAAGAACAATTTGATTTTATGAACAATTTTATTATGCAGAGAATAATTTGAGGATTTTTTTCTAAAACCTCGCATTTTTTAAATATTTCTGACTAGTAACTTGTCTGTTTCAGGTCGCCAAGCTGTTCTCCTATACGTGGACCATGGGTCTGTTCCTATGCAAGTCGGTGCACTATATGCAGAGTGTGTCTGCCATTTGCTCGGTCGTCACTTTAACCGCTATGTCGATAGAAAGGTAAAGTCATCTTCGCTGACACCTTTCCCTCGAATCCCCTCAGTTTAACGCCGCTACCAATCATATGCACGTGACTGACACAATTATTTTACTAGATTGCAACTTTAATTCGTACAGCGGTAGGCATAGTAAATAAAAATAAGAAAGGTAAGATCAAGTATGAGAAAGCTAAAATAGCAGTAATTATAATAAATCTCGACTTATCAGTATACTGCAGGTTTTATACAGTTATGATAAAAATTAGAGACAATGTTTAAAGTGTTCGAAGAAGGTACTGTTGCATCATTTTCAACCATTAAAATTCTTAAGAAGAGACTTTAAGAGAGAGATTAATTTCCACAATTTTCATTTCGCATAAAAATCGGCTACTTATCGGTTCAATTAAAAAATTTATTAGATTTCTCAGAACTTTGTCACAAGCACACCAACTGAACGTGTTAATAAACGATAGCATAACGCGGGCAATTCGAAGGTTGCCGTGAAAGAGGCAGCTCACTAAGTAGAAAAGAAAACCAGAAGAAGGGTAAAAATGGAGGAACTTTAAAACTTCTCGGACAAGCCGACTGAAAACAAGTAGCAGACTCTGAACGGTTCGAGAGTCTACGAGGAGAGCTCTTTCGACGTTTCTCAGTTTCAATTTACTTTCCCGGGAAAGTGGCCGCGATTGAGATATCGCGCGGCCGGCGTATAATTTCGCTTAATTGACGGAGGCAAACGAGTTCCCTGGAATTCCACTTATTTATAGCCAGGGCTCGGGCTACGGTTGTTGAAAGCAGCACTTTCTCCTGGCATGGCGGAAAGGGCTCGCTTCGTCATGAATCGTTGCCATTAGTTCGAAGATCGCGATGCAATTTTCTGCGCGGCGTTGTATCTTCAGGATTAACAACACCGACGCTGGATTATAAATTTCATCCGGTGGAATTTTCCGCGTTATTCAACCGAGGGAGAATCTATCGGGTGCATAAATTCTAATTCTAGCTTTTTCTACATTTTTCATTTGGTTCTCTGTTTCTTTTATACATTGTTTCTGTAAATCAAAGTACTTTATGCAAGTGAATATTTTATTGGACGAGTTTAAAGAAAATCTGTTTTACGGCATGAAACTGTTTTAGTAGCTTTATCTTGTAACTTTTTAATGAGTAACGGAAAATTTTATAGCTTCTTCTTGCAGTCTTCTTTGACAACTTTTAATGAACCAACCTCGTTTTCCCTGCCAAAATATGTCACTTAACAGAAATGAAAACCATAATCCTTACAGAGTTTACACGTTTAGCTACTAAGCAACGATCCTCTACTTAATAATTTCATTTACAATTTCCTCTTTCTATCTGTTGAACTTTTCCGTATCCCGTCTACATTTCCCTAATGCGGTAACATTGTGGTGTGCCTCCCTCTGGAACGAAAGAAAATTCAAAGCAGGTTTCAGTTACTCCCCAACACTCGATGCCAGGCGTTAGCGAAACGTAATCAGCATAAAAATCATTGCACGATTCTCTTTCGAATCTCTTGAGCACCTCCACTTCAATTTCCCTTGAAAAAAGTAACCGACCCTCAAAGAGAATGGCATATCCAAGTGTATGTGTTTTTCGTTCGTCTGGAGGCTTCAGTCTTCTGGCGTAATTCCAGCTGATACGTTTTCCTTTGTTTTCTATCACCCTTCGGAACTGATGACACGCGAAGGGTTGCTAATAGTTTTCCCGTTTCATCGAACATTTCCAAGAACCTTCCCTCTTGATTTCTGTTGACCTTGGCTGGCTAAAAAATTTCCCGAAAATCTTTAATCGTTCCACAATTAGGAAACTGCGAAGAAAGGCAGCTAGCCATCAACAGCATTAGATTTGTGATTTCTCCCGAGAGGTTTTCGATTTGATCTTGCCGCTCACGTCTCGCTTTAATAGAGAACCGATAAAATAGGCCCCCAAGACTCCTGAACGCGCGACCATGCTTAAAATTTATTTGATTCCATGGGAAATTGAACCACGCCTTATCATCGAGCCTCTATTCCACCTCGTTGAATCCTCGATTGTATCCCCTTACACGCTTCGCTATTGTTTATGGTCGTATCCACGCGGAACGTTATGGGATAAATCTCGGAAACTATCTCATTCTGTTTTCCAACCTTTTCGCGACGTTGCTGTGGCGATGAAAAATTTCACAGGTGTCCTCTTTAAAGGAGATCATGAAGACTGAGAGCGTGAGATGACATCGAGAATCGATACGATCGCATTTTTGGCATGCTGCGATTGCTGAGCTGTCCTTGAAAAGACCCGAAACTATTCCTGATATTCGTGACTTAAATTAAAAAAATTTTGTATTCAGCTGGAAAAATAAAAAATTGGAGTCAGCATTTGCTAAAATATTTTTATTAAATTTGTGGAGTAAATTTTCAGTGTAATCGAATTTTTGGAATTCTGAGGATGCTGAGGTGGCCTTGAAGGAGCCTAAACCATTCCTGATATTTGTGGTTTAAATTTAGAAGCTCTGGACATTTTCATAATTTTTA
This sequence comes from Lasioglossum lativentre, assembly GCA_916610255.1. NCBI lineage: Eukaryota > Metazoa > Arthropoda > Insecta > Hymenoptera > Halictidae > Lasioglossum > Lasioglossum lativentre. The sequence continues at coordinate 31,764,650 of OU744355.1, read as the reverse complement.
CCACCATTTAATTACAAATTTTTTATGAAAATTGTCGAACAATTTTTCAATGCAATCGAATTTTTGGAATTCTAGTTATGCTGAATCGGTTTTTTGGAAACTTTGAAAAGACGTTATTCATCATCAGTACTAGGAGATTGAAGTCAGTATGTGGTAAAATATTTTTATTGAAATTGTGGAGCTCGAGTCTCTCAGTTTATACAATGTTTCTAAAAGCTTTAAGATCGTTTATATATAGTTCGTGGTTCATTACAGGAAGCTTTGAAACAGGAAATTTTTATTTATATTCAAGAGTGTGAAATTAAAGTTTAGCATTTTATACAAGAGCGGAGAATTCCAGTTAAAATTTGATGAAATATTTTTATGGAAATTCTGAATCGATTTTTCGTGTCACTCACAGTACATGATTCTTTTTTAAAAGTCGAGGATCTTTTCCATGATTCATGGTTCACCGTAGAAAGCTCTGGGATAGATAATTTTGATTTATTTTCAAAGTCAGGAAATTAAAGTTCGGCATTTTATACGGACGCAGGAAATTGAAGTCAGTATCTGATAAAATATTTTTACGAAAACTGTGGTGCGAATTTTTAGATTCTTCCGAGTATACGATTCTTCTACAAGGTTAAGGATCGTTAGGTTATATGGTTCACTGTGGGAAGCTCTGGAACAGAAAATTTTGATTTGTGGTCAGGAGCATGATATTATAGTTCAGCGTTTAGGAAAAATCAGGAAATAAAGGCAGTATTTGATACTATATTTTCGTGAAAGTTGTGGGGTAAATTCTTGCATCCTGCAAAGTGTATGATCCTTCTTGAAGAGTTTAGGACCATTAATTTTATTTATGGGTTACTACAGCAATTTTTATTTATCTCGGAATGTAGAAATTTTAATTATAGCAATTTATAGAACATTCTTTTTAAAATAACTAATTTATCGAAGAGCGTATAATTCTAATTGAAAGATATATTTAGCTAAATATACTTATAAAACAAATTAATTGCGAAGCAAATTTTCAGGTCCTTCAGAGTGTATAATTGTCATTAAAAACTACGGAATTAATTATAGTATTTATGGTCGAAAATTGAGAGCTTCAAAACGAGACATTTTTATTTCTCTCGAACTAGAGAAATAAAACCTGCGTAATAGGTTCAATTGCGAGATTGTGATGATTGTGATGCTTGAAACAAAAGTTAATTTGAATATTTTAAAAAAAATTACAAGTTTCCTTGTTCCGTGCATAATTCACATCAGTCCCCGTAGTCTTGGAGTTATTTACTTTTCGTACTATTTACCAGAAGCAATCAGGCCGCAAGAATAACCAAACTTTTAATTTGATTTTTTAATAGCCTCAGCCGCGGCCGCGGAAAACAAACGAATTTTTATACACGATGCAAAAGGAAAAACTCGCCGAGAAACTTTCGTTAGACGCGGTGCTCGATATTACAGTTGTATGGAAAAAACATACATCGAAATTCTCATTGAATTGCAATCTCGATTACGTTATATTTATATCTATTACTATTAAATTTTTCTGTATTAAAATTTTTTTATAATAATTTGATCAAGCTCCCTCTAAATTTAGAATATCGATCACCTGGATAATGAAATTCCTAAATTGATCTTAGGAAAAGTTCATCTTCGCTGAAAACCGAAATCAAACAAAGAGGATTTTCAGTGCGGGAGCAGTGATCGACAGGAAATCAGAGAATACTTTCGCTGTCATGGCAGCTGGGGGCTCGGGATAATCGGAGTCGCTTTTTTCTCCGCTTAATTGCGAAGGCGTGGAACGAGGGAACAGAGCAAAAAGGAAACTCGAGCGAGAACGGAACAGCTCCGGAAATGGCCGCGGCCGTAAAGCGAACCATTCGCGGAGATTTTTCGCGCCATTACACCGTTTCATCGTTCTCTCTCAATATATTTCCCTTTTTCTCTCCCTCTTTCTTTACATCACGCTTTCGTTTCACTACAGCCCGTGCCATAATCTCGGGGATTCGAAAACGCTCGCAGCCTCCACGGAAATCGCGATCCGCAGGATATGCTTCGGGAAAACTCCTAATCCCTCGGCTGGAATCGCCTTGCAACTATTTGCACGACAATAAGAATATTTAGTATCGTAGCTGGATCTTTATGCATTCGCAATAAGAAGAAATGCTACTGAATAAAACACAGTGGAATGGGAAGTTGAAAAGAGCTTTAACGGAGATTTAATCTTTTTCTTTCTTCAGGAAAATGTTGGTGCGAATTATGAGCTTCTGTGGAAGTCCTACAATTGGTTTTTAAGCTTCAATTTGTTGGAAGATTCGCGACAGCTTAATTCTAATTGAATGATTTCTTGAAATAGTATGTTTATGGAACTGTAGATTTTTTGCGTTTGTTTTAAAATAATTTCAATGCAGATTTTAGTAGACTTATTTGTTGAAGAAGGTATGATCCTGAAGGTAAAATCCTTTTGATATTTTCACTATTTTCTGGAAGCACCTTCTACTAATTTTTTCCATAAATGCATGAAATCTGCAGTTTAATGATTATGGATCAAATGTTGTTATTTTAAGGATTGAATGTGAACCGAATATTGGAAGAAGGAAAAATTTGATAATGTCACGGGCAATGTGAGGTTACCATTATCATTTCATGGGGCCCGGACACTTTGTAGTGAACGATATCAAGCTAATTGGAAATTCCACTCATGTTTCAGATATTATGCGATAGTTCATCCGATGAGAGCGCAGTACACGTGCACAATAAGCCAGGCCCGTAAGATCGTGATTATAACTTGGGTGGTGTCGTTCCTCCTCGGTATTCCGATGATTTTCACCCAGGTGAGCGCTAATTTTCTACCACCATAATTATTTCCACAATCTTCTTAGCCATACCTCACTCTAATAACGACATAACTCAGTTTTTAATCAAGACTTATCATATCATGCACATTATTCTACATTAAAACTGAATATAACTCGGCTGTTCTACTAAATTAGACATTTTTATTCCGGATCATAGTATCTAGATAAAAATACAAAATGTTTTTAATTTAATAAGATTCATGTCATCGGTAAGGGACCTTTTATCAAATGCAACATTGACGGTCACAATTAAATTCAATTTCAGGTCGCGTAGACCCGAAGGGAATAGCACAGCAGGGTTCGATCCAATTTCCATTCGTTTAAATTCTCTTCCTACTAAATTAAATTTTCTTCCCTTTAAATTCCCGTCGTAGTAAATGAAATTTTACAAAGTTCATGCATTCCGCTATAGTAAGTACAAAAATGAATTTTAGAACGAATTTTCTTTCAGCAGAGGCTCTAAAAGCATTTTTATCAGACGTAACTCTTACTCGCACGTCATCAAAGTTAATATGCCATGCACACGTTGGCATACTTGTCGCATAGACATAGCATATTTCGTTCAGAGACAGTAAGTTTCGCGGTCAGATAGTTAACAGCGTGGTTTCAACCGAGTTATAGTCTAGTTTCTGGATATTCAGCAGCCACTTAGCAAGCAGGCATTGTTTCCTCTTCAGTGGCACGGCGAAAATTCACGGACACAATCTGAGTGCCTGTAATTCAAAATTGCAAGTCAATTAAAATGTTCGCTGTCGTGTACGGTGGGGGACGTCCGCGCTGCCAGGAATAAAGAATTAATGAAACTCGGTGGGTAGCTCGGTTTTACTTCTCGTAAAGTAAATGCAGCGTGCTCGACTATAAAACGATTTTATGTGACCGTGGAGAATCATGTGCTCGTGAGTACATATAGTTCCAGCGTTTTAATAAACTTTTCCTCGCTGAATCGTAAAACAAATGTTGACCGAATGGATTTTTCGGCTATTTAGGTTTATATTAATCGTTTGAGGGTTGGCGAAGAACGCTTTTGTGCAAAGATATTCTCTAATCATTTTATCTGAGTGAATTCATTCGTGGTTTGCAAAGGAACACGACAAATAATTGTGAAAATTGTTACGAAATTCTTAGAAAAATTGGTCTCTATTTTCTAGACTTCATAGAGAGAGATGATTAGTAGCATCATACTAGACATTTATAAAATTTGCAGCAATTAAAAAGCAATTTTATAACACGCAATTGTCCGAATAATTCAGTAATTTCACACGGTTCTATTGAAGCAGAGAATTCTTATCTGCCAGAGTGATAATAATTCGCGTTTTTAAGGTCTGTTTCAGTTTCACGGATTATTAGAGTCCGAGTTCCCTCTAGAGAAAAAAAAATGTATACTTTTCGTTTTACGTACAGTTCGCACACAGTACATTACTCGATACCGAAGTTAATTATCGCCCTGAGCTGGACGATAAAAACCGGAAAACGTTGTGAAATATATCTACAGAAAACCGTGCTTGCGAGTCTCAGTCCGCTCGGGTTTCGTTTTTATAATTGGTCACATTAATTGGCCTCAACCGCCGGGTTTCTTCGACTGGTTTGATTCAAGATCTGCCATTTCAAAGTTCACTTTCTCAGAATAGGTACTTCTAAGACTTTCAAGGCGAAAGTTATTCAAATTATTAGAGAAAGACAGACACTTTCTATTTGGTTTCTATTTGTTGCAATTGATGCAGAAAATTTTTATTTTGCAAAAAGATTCACAGTCGAATCATTACATTATTTTCGACTTATTAAAGAGCTAGAATTATTTATCCGATATAAAATAATTTCAAAATTCTCTGACCAGTAGTATGTATTCCGTTCTTTTCAGACCCACAAGGAGGTGGGGCTCAGGTTCATCGCCTACTGGTGTGTCAGGGACTCCGATGCAGGACTTTTATGGCTCGCACATGAAGTCTACATGTTGGTCCTGGTCCTCATCTTGCCTGTGACTGTCATGGCTTTTTGCTACACGGCGATTTGCTGGGAAATTTGGCGTGTGATGAAACGCCGCTACCATATGACGTCACGACACGCGTGAGTTGTTAAATTGATCCACCATAAAAACTTTGAAAACACCATTGTTACACGGTACTAGTATAAAAGAAAAAAATAGTGTAGATCTCGAAGAAGTCGATAAAAATGATAGCTTGTTTTCATCTTTATTTAACAAACGACTACTTTTTCGTCTCTGAAAGTTGGTGGCACGATGGCTCGAGGGCGGTCGCATCCCCCGCGATTAGGGGATGAAATAGTGGATGCGTGAACAGATAATCTCGCCGGTACTACAAAAAGGGAATCATGCTCAGCAAAATGGAACAGTGTGGCAGCAAATCAAAGTAAACGGTTTTTTGAAAGAAATCTCGCTCTCGGGGTCTTCGATTTCCCAGATAAGTCAGTTTCGAGGAGAACCGCGTTTTCCATCATTTTTGCCCGGCCACCGTACCAATGTCCCAGGGAAAAACTCTGACAACCGTAACTGATGCACTCGGCTTCTCTACTTGCTACACACCGAGTCTGGAACCCTCTCGAGATACGAGACTTACCGTAGGTGACTCTTGAATCGATACGTGCGCCGAGAACCGATAAAAGTTACACCGGATATACATATATGCAAGGATCTCCTCTGAAATCGCCGTGAATAAGAGAACAGGATTACGAACGATTGATTCTTGTCCTTTCAAGTCCCTTTACTAGATTTCTCTTGATGGCCGGATCGCTGTTGCCTATTTATTTCGCGTTTTCTACTGACAGTGTTGCAATGATAAGATTTCCAAACTACGGATTTCACCAGTTTACAACATTTTTGAACCCCTAAAGTTCGCTAGGTTGAAATAACTGTAATAAGATTGTTTATTCTATGCGAACTAATTCTTTGAAGGTACAGTCATTTTTATTCGTTTCTTTACTGTATGAATTTGCTCAGAAAAATTTGTTAGGTTGCCCCAACAGTTCTTTCGCAATATGCACTTTTAATATTATTAAATAACGCGAGCATGTAGAAAAAACACGATCCTCTGTATTGTTTTATTTTCTCCCAAGCTTCCTTTTATTTACCCATACGATTTGTCTTTTTAAAAAACTAGTCCGAGTTCGCATTGAACACGTTCATGGAAAACGAAACAAACTTTCGGGACCACCTAATGTTTGGATAGTGCTCCGCAGTGTATTTGTTACTGTGGATTTCATTCGCTTGTACTATTGTTGATCTTTTGGAGCTACAGTGTTTCCAAGATCTCAGTCTTTGTAGAGTCCGCTGTCTTCTGCGGATATAACTTTGTCAATCTTTTCAAAGCTGAAGCTCTCGGCCCTATACATTACAGAAAATTGTATTTCTCCGTGTGTGGCTAACCTTGAATAACTATTGTCGCTCTCTCCATGAAACGTATGAGGAAAAATCCCTTCGAATCTTGTATATTCGCCGCATTCCATTAGACCTTTTCCCAAATTCCTTTAGTCCTCCAGAGAACGATGCATTATGCATTCGGGATGACAAGCGAACGCACGGCGAAATAAAGAAATGTATTAGAAATGTGGGAACCGCGGAATGGTGTTTTGCACGGAGAACATTTGCATTTTAATTAGCGCGGCCATTAGCAGCGGTCGCAGAAAAGCTACGGGACCCCGTAATTTTGTTAACGCGAGTTATGAGACTTCTCGCCAACATTTCGCACGGTGAATATTAAAATTTCTTTTAATCCGACAGTATTCCGCGAGTTTCTTGCTTGTGGATCAGTGTGTCTCTTCGCGAGGTCCCGATCGAGAATTTTAGTGACTCCTTCGTCACCATCAATTATTCATCAAGTTATGCTAATTATTAGACTATGGATCTTTATGCAAAATAAAAATTGTCAAAGTCTATTTTAAGAAACAAAAGTTAAATGAAAATGCATTCTCTCCTTCAATCGTCTTACAAAATCAAAAGTAATACAACAATGTCTTGAAATTCCTCTAATGTCTTTTCAGTTTTGTAATTAACATCTTCATTTTTGCCATAAATATCATGAATACCATAAGCTACTCTTCGGGACCATATTAAGTTCAACAGTGTGTTATTCATTGTTTGACTGCATTGATAAATTCAATAATTGTCTACGTGGTCAAAAGTAATTTTTTGAGTAAATGGCACTGAATTTCTTTAAGGAGAAGGAACTATACGACTGTGCTAAATGCGACTGCGATATCTCAGTAGAAATCGTTACGGCTGTCGAGGCGGGTTCTTAAAAAGTTGCAAGTGGCTAAACAGCCTTTTCCTGGGAGTTCAAGAGCCAATTGAAATGGGGAACTTTCGCGGACCTTTTGCAAACTGTTCCAGAAAGCAGTCGAGCAGATTACAAAACGTTATTCCGAGAGGAAACTGTCGCCGTCGCGCCGCGTATGTTCCTCGACGAATCCGAGACATACATATAAATAAGTTTTGAAGGAGTTAAAACGATTTAGTGGATTTATTTACAATTCATGACGGTGAGAAGTTTCTCCTGGAAGAATGAAAGTTTGTTTCTTGCTGATGATCGATGCACTTCATCGATGATTGATGCTACTGCACTGTGTATTCAAATTTTAGGCGGATAAGACAAAATTAATGGTTAGAATGAGGTATTAGGAGCATTTTGTCGGAAGATGATGTTGTGATTGGTCTATAGAAATTTTTCTGACAAGTATTGACTAAACTATCAACTTGCTAGCATTTTAGAACATGCATTATGTCTGAAGAATAAATCTCTGTACGATTCATTATGCCTGTATTAAGTATAGTCTAAGGTAAGTAGACCTAGCTAAGTAGAAAGTAATTGTATAAATGTTGAGCGGAATGAAAATTGAAGTAATATTTTATTTTTTCAATTAGTAAAGTTATTTAATAGAAAATCGAATAAAATTTCATTAAATGTTAGTGGAACCTACGTTTTGTCACTTTTTTGGAGTTTTAAGGGTCATACATTAAGATTAATCAATTGGTTTTTAATGGGTTGAATAAAGTTCTAATTATTTCTGGTTTCTACAAAATATAAAGCAAAAATCTATAATTTTATGAACTTCCGCAATCTGGTTATAAATTCATGAAATTTAGTACTAATGAATCCATTAGGTATATTTTCCCTGACGAAGAGTTGCAGTTTTAATTAAAAACAGTTTTCCCATATTTTCTGAACGTAGTCGCAACTACGTCAAGTGTTGCACGTAAATAACGGACCTTGTTACTAAACTGGATTTAAGCGCACTTTAAAACGTGCACAAATGTGATGAAAATAATGGTTTATTGTTGTTGTCTGGTACTATTTCTCGTACCACTATAATTAGTAGCCTGCGAATATTATACAAATACGTTTCGTAATTATTGAAGAACTTTACTACATTATTCTCAATTTATTAAAATTGTTGAAAACAGAAATACATTTCTGTGTGACCCGTTTTTTGACATTAATGCAGAAAATTTGTATTATATAAAGAGGTCCGTAATCTAGTAATTGTTAGAGAACTTTATGCGTTTGTATATAATTCAACGAATTGGGAGACAAAAACTTGAAAAAATACATTTCAATTATTGTTTCTGCATGCCTTCGACAATATTTTGCAGAAAACACAATCTCAATAATCTCAGTAACATCGACGCGACGAAGCAGGAAAACAATTCCATTCGCAATTCCGGGAAAACAGGAATTCTCACGAAGACCCGTAGTATAATTCCGACGAAGAGTCATGCTCGGTAGTTCCGCGAATCGTGTAGTCGTTCGCCGTTCGAGCGGTATCACGATGCTCTCGATAAACTTGTCATCGTGCCAAGAAGATCGTAGAGCATGCTAGAGTAATAAGAGAACTCTTGATCCTCATGTCTCGTTATCGATCGTCGGTGGCCCTCGTGGAGCGATCCTCGTTTATTATGCTCGTTAGAAACTTGTAGGAAGCCCCCGATCAGCCGGTTGACCGTAATGGCGGAATTTCGAGCGATGCAATTTGCAAGTTCCATTGGCAAAACTCCTCGCAGACTCGTGTCTTTCCCCGTGTACCATACAGAGTGTCGTGCATTTCCTACGGTTTATCGGATTGGATCTTTGATAAAGCCTCGGATTCGAGAGAACGATCCAGGTTGTGCGACGTCTGCGGGTTGTGCGGCTAAAAGAACATCATGTGCATAATGGATTTAGATAACGGCCGGGTTCACGGAAGAGAACAGTAGGACGGTTTGCGGAACAAGATTGCGCGGATTCGCGCGCGAGAAACTCAATCGGTCGATCTAATTCGAGCGGGTACAATGTGTTCCAGATTAAGCCCGAATAATGCAGATGCCGAGTCGATACCCATGACCCAGAGGCAGGCCATGCGAAATGGACGACGTTCCTATCGTGAAGACGGACAGACAGAGGAGGAATCCAGGACCATGAAACAGGTGCGTCGCAGATCCTCTCAGACGGCTGCAAATTCGATCCAATTTCCTTGCAGGATGCTGCTGTGATCCCTTAGTGGAACTGTTGTGGATCTGTGTTGAGACTCGGTTTCAAGGAATATGGGGTTGCTGTTTCCTTATATGGGAAATTAGGCAGTGCTGGTAGAAAATGATAGATTAAGATTGCCAATTTTGGAACATTATGAGCAGCCTGTTTTATATCTTGTAGGTTTATAAAAAAACCTATGTAATCTGATTGGTAGCTAGAACAAAATTGATATGATATTGAGAAGATTCTTTGGGACGATTTTACAAAGTATTCGTGTAGGAATTTTTCAGTGTTTCAGGACTTCAATTAAATGTAGAGGATGGTACTTTGTCATAGGGGCACTTACATTTAAAAAGAAACACGAGAGCACACGGGAACATCAGAATCATCAGCTCGAACAATGTTTACTCGATAAAATTTTCTTTGTTGGTGAAATGAAAGTTGGGGTTGTGTCGAAAAATTAAGTAAAAAAAGAAAAAATGGCCATCCTGGTCAGCCCCAAAGTAGTCCATGGTTTTCGCGGTCCCGGACTCCGTCCGCTCCTGCCGCATTCCCCGGCCCGACTCACCGACTGTCTGAGCGCTCTGGCTGAGCTCACGTGCGCAGTGCGCAGCGAGGCGCAACTCTCCCCACCCCAACTAATTTTGGTTGATTTCGATCTCAGTGATAGTAATTATTGATAAATTTATTATCTCTGATTGTTTAACGATTATAAGAATTCTTTTCGCCAACGTTTATCGAACACTCCCTGAACTATTTTATCATGTATTTTTTTTAGCAAAAATGACTAATAGTACTCGGGATACACAGCACTCTTTCAAGTTAAAATTATACGATACCGTAGCACGTAACAACTACAGATTATATTCATTTAAAGCAAAGTTTTACGGTCATTTGTGTATGAGGTGATGACAATTAAAATCGGGAATCTTGTTATCCAGTGAAATGGTCTTAGGAATGATATTGAACATCTTTAAATACAACTATGAACAAAATCATCTCTTTGTAATCGCGGTCCATTAATTAGTATAAATAATTTACTAGAAATAGTAAGTGCGAACAAAGCGATAAAACAGCGCGGCAATTCCGTCAGCGATAAAAGTCTGCAGTTACGTTGAAATTGGTAAGAGTGCCCGGATACTGTTCAGCAATTTGCCTAAACAAATCGTCGCCACTTTCATTTAAATGGTAATTGTCATGCACTTGGAACGACGCTCTCGAACACATAAGGCCTTCCCCGTGTGTCCTACATAGGGTTTGCTACTAAACCATAGCGACACATCAATGTTATTAATTGCTAATCATTCTTACAAGCCACTATTATTTAATTCGTCCAAAATAATTGTTCAGTAACCCCTTTTTAAAACTACATTGCGACTTCTGTTCAATTAATTTTTATCTTCTCTCTTCTTCTTCATTTCGCATGGAATTGGATATTCCCCTACAATCAGACTATAAAAATCCACAGAATCATAAAGTATCAACTTCCAGGGACTGATTAAAACATCCCAAACATAATTAAAACCCTCCCACCTTCTCTAAAAATTCCAGGAACTCAAAACAGTATTAAATTCTAGGCGGTCCAATTTTATCAAAGTCTACCTACACAAAGTTCTAACAATAATAATACCGCGAAAGCATATCGTTCTCATAAAGGAAAATGATGGGGGCCAAGCATCTGAAACTCAGTCGAAAGAGGAGAAATGAATGAATTCTCGCAGTTTTCATTTCTTTGCGGTCCTCTCTAAAGATCAAGTCTTCGGGCTTGATGAACATGAAGTAATTAAGACTGAGGGATTAAGACTGCTAGACTGCTCTAGCGTCCTAGGTCCTTGTCGGATCGAAGGAGTACGGTCTTAGATTCTAATTACAGTCTGTACTGTAATTAGAGGAGCCTCGGACTCACGTGTGCCATTGATTTGCCTGTGCGCCAGGTGGTGAAGATGCTGGTGGCCGTGGTGGTGCTTTTCGTGATCTGCTGGGGACCCATCCTCATCGACAACATCCTCACAGCTTCCGGTTACCTGCCGCACAAGAAGGCAGGCATGCACAAACACCTCAATACCGTCTTCCAGCTGATGGCTTACTTTAACAGGTTCGTCAAGCGTCCATCAAACTTTATGGTTCTTTTTACTATTTTCACTAAACCGTGAATCGTCCCGTTTATTGGTCTCTTCATTCTCTTTTTTATTTCTGTAAACTCGGCGCTTTATTTTCCATGGTTTACGGGGCGATACTGAACAACATTAGCTAAGAGTATTGTAGATGGACATTAAACAAAGTAGATCTCCAAGAAGTAAATTGCACTGTCCATCATTAATTCTAGATTTTCATAACCAGTTGATTATTGTAGATTATTTTAGGTTGTTATAGATTTCGATGCGTTGAACATGAATACGAAAATCGTTCTTGTCTATCATCCTCAATTTCAGATAAATACAATTTTGTACTCTACACTCTCCCAAATACAGCGACATATTTTTTCGTAACATTATGACCATCTAAAAATGTTTATTATTATTAATTAACATTTAAACGGAGCGTGACACCATCGCAGGTATCAATTCTAACTTCTATGAATATATTTTAATTAAAAAATTAATTGGCATTCGTTAGGGTCCTGCACATTGAAATCTAGAAGGAAGGAAAGGTTTTGTTGGACAGTGTGATTGTCATTGTTTTTCTATTGTTATAAATAATTTTTACTGAATCCTCTCGGGGCGGATTTTCTTATTTTCACAGTTTACTTCAGCGTTGTCTAGCGCTGGGTGGGATTAACAAAAACAAAATAATTCCACGTGCAAAACCGAGTCAGGAATAAAGAAAGAAGAATGAAGAATGAAGAATGAAATTTTTTCCCTGCGACGCTCAGTTAACGAGATAATTGAGTTTAAAAGTTCGTCGCGCGTGTCTGACCATTCCTAGTTTATTCTACTTAGGGCGTCGAAGGCTGCGCGTCGAGAGAACTTTCGGAATCCATTATCTCGATGACTGAATGCCGTAGGGAAAAGTTTCACTGTATGTTTTCTGCTGAGTTTTGCTTCTAGAATAATCTGGTGTTAATCTCGGTATACAGGGTGTTTCCGAAAATATCGGCACAACTTCGGGGATAGATTCAGTAGGCTAAAACATGAAAAAAAGTTCGTACGAACATCCGAATTATAGCCGTTTTTGTCTTCCAGTACTTCTTACGACTCTGTTGACTGCTTTCTATAATTTTTATTTTAATTATAGTTTTATGTTGCATCAACTGTATTAAAATAAGTAATGATATATTACATTATAATTATGGGTATAATAATTCTATAATAATCGTAGGGTTGGTAAATATTACGTTTCGGGGAGGCACCTCGGATGACCTTGACCTTGACATATGTATTGAAGGTCACCTTTCTGAGTAACCCCCAAGAGGTTTTAGCCGTCGCTCGTTTTTTATTAAAAAGTTATGAACAAAAATATACCGATGCTACCATATTGCAATTTCATTTTGGATTTGACATATATGTTATCGAAGACATTCTCTAAAATTATAATATAATATAATCCAAACTTAACACCATCTTGAGTGTTTAGCCATCGCTCGTTTTCTATTAAAATGTTATGAACTGAAGAAGTTTGACAGATGGACAACGACAATGGACAGAGGATTAATATATAAAAAAATAGTCAATAACTATACGAAATGACAATTTTAATCAGTATGTAGATCATTTAATGGATACACAGAATTCATTATTTTTAAGAAAGCATCAATGTGTTCGTAAAAATAAATTCGTGCAAATGCATATTGAATTCGCGAAATTATCTAACTAACTCAGGCGCTGTTCCATATCGTACTGAGACTGTATTGTATACATTCATTACATGGCTAAACTTACTATTATGTTTTAATTTCTTTTGTCAAAATGCGGAACATTAATGCGTAGTCGTACTCTCCGCCCTCCGCCACAAACTAACTTGGACTGTGTCACCTTTTGACAGCTTGTACGAGAATAAAGTTTACTTGCTTTAACAAAAGTTTTTTGCAATTAACTCGGAAACTAAGTCCGAGCGCCGGGTAAATGTAGAGAGAAAAGTTGTTCAGAATCTTGTCCTTGACAACATAAGTTAAGGTCAAGGTCTTCCGAGGTGCCTCCCTTAAACGTAATATTTACCGTAGGGTTAATAGTATGGGTATAATTAACATTTCTTTGCTATTATTTCCAGTCATTTTTAATCTGTGTGTGTTTACAGTTGATTTTCTTGGACTTCGTGTTCTATATATTTTGTATAATTTCCGGACGCTATAGTCGAAATAATATGCGAGTCGAAAATAAGTCATGAAGTTAGTCGGTACGACGCTTAGTTTTCGAGATAATCGAGCTCGAAAGTCCATCTCGTGTGTCCGACCATTCTTCGTGTTTTTTGCTTGTTAGGATGACTGTGCTCGAGGAACTTTTGAAATCCATTATCTCGATGACTGAGCGTCACAGAAGAAAGTTTCTCTATGCATTCGACTCAGTTTTCCTCGTAAAATAATCTAGGATTCGAGATAATAAATAATTGATATTCCTTTTCTGTCTTTTTCAACGATTTTTATTAAATATTCTCGTATTTCTGATAGTGGGAACGTTAATATGAATGAGTGAATAAATAGACAGACTTGGTTTCCTTGCTGAAAAGTCACACGTTTCCAGGCAAACGTTGACGGTGCTGGGAACGCGTTTAATTAATTTCCTTCGGACCGCTGCGCGATCTGCCGAGGCGCTTAATATCGATTCTCGTTCCGCCTACTTCTACCCACGAGATGCGGCTTGACGATGTTAATGGTCTTACCATTGTACTCGTCGATAACCATCGTTTAGGAATGCTTGTCGACACGCTACGATCGCGATCGTTTAGGTAATTGTTAGAGAATTAAAACTAGTCTGGCTGTGATTTCGATCAAATAGATCGTTGCTTTGGTTGAAACTCATTTAACATAGAAAAAGACATTGAAATTCATCGTGAAAATTATTCTTTAATCTCTCTTGCATCTTGTAGATTTAATACTCATTGAATCATTACCAGACTGCGGATTTTCTGGATTTAGCTCACTACTAAAATTATTAAGAAAATTAATAAATGTTTGTGTGACTTTTGTTTTTTGTAATTCATGCAGACAATTTTTATTTTGCATAAAAATCGGCGGTCTAAGGTGAGTTAATAATTTTATAGTTAAAATTATTTCTTTCGACACAACAATCAAGTAAAAAAGGCAGAAAAGGAAATGTAGCAGACAGAGTAGATGGTTGTTAATTGTTGCAGAAGTAATTCCTTTTGAAACTCGAAAAGTACAGCGCTTAAACAAAAAAGAAAATAAACTTCCAGATTATAATTAAGGTTTGACCTTTCCTCGAAAATGTTTGTCCACAGTTGCATAAATCCGATTATTTACGGGTTCATGTCGAAGCACTTCCGAGACAGTTTCCTGGCAGCAGCGTGTTGCAGATGGTGGATTTGCTGTCCGAGAAAGGGTTACAGAGAGCCAGTGAAGAGACATCCGAGTCTCAGTCAGACCAGAACGACCAGTGTCAGGTATACAATCTGTTGAGCGTCGTGTGCATGCACGCATAATCCCGTAGGTGTCTTTGTTTCGTCGTTTTCACTCTTTCTCACTGATTCTACTGTTACTTCTCTCACTTGCTCCACCCTTGAAACCGAATATAATGCACCAGCTATAGCCGAAGAATCACTGTTTTGAATTTCAGATTGATTTGGGTATACGTGCACGGTACCCTGAGACGAAATCTGCACGCAGTGAATCGTGAATCGCATCCCTTAGCGTAACGCAAGCTCGTATACACGCCTACGTTTGCTTACAACACGTAATCTCTCTGACAAGAAACATACACGTGTTTCTCGCGAGTGTACTTGACGCGTCCAAACGCTGCGAATGCTTGCAATTTCACGCTCGATCGGGTTAACCCGTTCTCGTTAATGAATACCTTGCGTAATGCCTGGACTTACATTTGTGGACGAACGCATGAGACTTTAAACAGTGAGTGGTGCGAAGATAGACAATACTCCTGCGCGACGATGTACAAGAATTAGATCGAGATAGACTCCTCTCATCGACTAAAAAATTTCAAACAACAAAAATAAAGTAGAGGCATTCATATTTATGAGGATTAAAATCATAGAAAAATTTCTTACACTAAAAATAAAGTAAAACATCCTAGATCTTCATTAATATAAATCATATCATTCCAGAATGTGCATACATCATCTGAAAAGAGTGCAAATCGGATGAACATTGACGTCATCTTCATAAAAATCAGTTTACAAAAGCACTATCAAGTTTTATTTCGTCCATTAAAAACCGTTTTACAGTGAAACCTTTATAAAAACTATCTCCTTCATTTCTTCCAAAATCTTCTCTCCATAGAAAAACATTTAGAAAGCTCCCAATAATATCAAAATATATTTCACCGATCGAAGAGTTCTCCAAAAACAAAATAAAAGCGTCCTCAATATTCGTGAAAATAAACGTTTTGATCTCGAAGCTGTCATAAATCCGCGGAACACAGACAAGTGTATTTGCGTAGAAGGCCGAGTGCATCATACGAGATCAGTTTTCCCCTGCACGGGCTCGACACGTTAGTATAAAAATCCCTGGACGGTCAACAGGTTAAATCGCCAGGAATTTCACGGTCTCGCAGACTCGATTGCCAAAATTCCCGTAGGGTCAACTCATCGAGCATCATTCGAACCCCGAAGAGAGTTACGAGCTAGATGTATCTCGAATTTGTTTTACGATGTTCGAGGAACAGGATCGCACGACCATAAATTCCATGGTGACGCCTGTGCACACCGTAAAACGATTTTACGCGTCTTTCACGAGCGAATTCGAACGAATTCAAGGTACGAGGGAGACTGCAAACGACAATCGATCGGTCGCGTTGAAATCGTGGTTTATCGTTTTTAACCAACAGATTATCGTTTACACCCTTTGTTTTGCGTTTAACTGAGGCATTATAATGACCGGCTGAGTGTCCAGATTCGTTTCCCAGCGCTGAGAATTCGTCGTTTGAGCGATTACAAAGTTTTTCAATCGGATCTGCTTTGCACACGCTGCGTCGCGATTCAAAATTGGAAATTCCGCGAATTTTCTGCTTGACCTGTTGCCCCCGATTCAATTTAACGAGCCAGTCGTTCCGAAAATTATTTATTGGCTGCAGAAGACGCTATTTTAGTCGACGATGAGACAGATCGATCGGGATATTCGTCATTATCCGAATAACATATTAATATCTCTGATTTCGTGCTTTATTAAACTCCGTTCGACTTGTGAAGGGGATTTGTGCGTCTCAAGAAAGATTGAACAGGAGAAAGGAATTTGTAGCTTGGGGCAGTGCTGATTAATAATATCCTGATCACATTTTTCTAATCATTTTTTATCGTTCCATTTCTTCTTTAGAAACTATTTTAACCTCTTGCTCCATGATTGATTTTACAGTGCAAATAATTGAAACACCTTTGCACTTGAATAGAATTTACATTTATTAGGTGCAGAACAACCTATTTGTTTTACTTTATTAAATTTCGTTGTATTTATAAAAGGAATTTTTGTGTCTCCAAAAACAGAGAAACAGAAAAATGAAGTTTTGTTCTAGCAAATTCTATCATGAAGTCGCTTCTGTAAAAAATATGTTAACCCTTTACCTGTATGTACATTACACACATTTACTTTAGCGTTTAAACATTGATAACAGAAGTATCGAATTTGATTTGCATTTAAAACAATTATTGTTCATGTTTAATTCTGTTTGAAGTTTCGATAACAATTTTGGCTCTACATATATGGCAAAGGATTAATAATTCGCCATTCATTCATAACTTACAGAGCTGTTTCAGAATTTCCATTTTCTATTCGCCACAAGAATAGCACTAAAATTTCCAGTTTAATGTTTTCGAAATGAAGAAAACGTGCTCTTGTCAGCCAAATTTTCCACCTTTGTCACACAAGCTCGACTTTCCCTTTCCGCCATATTTCAGTTAATTTTTCCGCACGAGGTTCCGTCAGAGCCAGCACAAAGAAACTCGAGCACAGTTTCGCGATGAGAAGCAGCGAATGAGAAGCAGCGGAATCCGTGCAGAAACAGGCGATTACACATGGTCAGGTCTTCGTACAAGCAAAATAGTTTTGGGGGTAAATAATTTCATTTCGCGAACGAGAATGTAGTTGCTCGAACAAAGTTGCGTCGAGGTTCGCACAACAGACAGTACAACAGCTTCGTGTAAACCGTAGTATACCATTTAGCTTCGTGTGCTTCCGATCCTAGATCCATCGAAGTATAGCTAGTGCTATCATCTTTCAGGATTAATGCCAATGCTCGGGGAACTTGACTATTTTCTCTTTTTGCAGACCGAATAAGCACAATGTTATCGTTGCTCTTTGATAGTCAGTCTAACGTTCTGACATGACGGGCAGGGAAGTCGATCTATCGAAGCTCGACCAAACGGCAGATTATAGTGCGACAGCTTGGCAGTGTGCGAATCGACGAACACAACGCAAAACGCACGTATAAAACACGTCTGGGAGCACGATTCTCATATATATACATAGGTAAACTGAAAATGAAACAGTGTTCGTGGTTGATGGTCGTCGTTTTAAATGGATTCACGTTTCATTCCGGCAACTTTGCGGCGTGACCATTGGTGGACAAGGGTCGCTGAGAGTTGCAAAAATGCTACTTCGGTGATGTGCGAATTTTGATTTATTTTTTTCGCCAATTTTTTCGCTCTCACATTCTCTCTCCGTCACGTATTGATTTCAGCTTTTTGGAGCTCGAATCACTTGTCAGCACTTGTCAGCACTTGTCGGCACTTGTAACCACCGTAACCACTTTGATTTATTATTTTAACGTTAGTTTATATACCTTCTAATGTTTTTGAATTTATATACATATATTGTTTAAAGCCATTAATAAAATGATAACTGTCGAGTTCAATTTTGAGAAAATTGCTGAGATATTACCTGTGATTTTATTTCAAAATCGATTGGGCCATATGTATATTCATCTTAAGAAGTGCTATGCATCATATATATTTAAAGAATTCAAGTCCACTATCTTATGGCCAAGTGAATAATTAATGGACTGGAAGAGATTTATGAACATGCTCATGCTCGTAGGTTATTCCACGAAAATCAGAACGAGAGAACAATTTCTTTCTTCGCCTACTGGAGTTCTTGTGAAAAACGCCATCAACTTTTTAATCAATGCACCCATTTTTATATAATTTACAAATTTATGCCGAATTTCTGAAAATTCCTAAGTATCCAGTGTCTAACTTTAAATACATATATGTATATAGTAAATCTAAAGCAAATATCCAAGGATCAAAACAAAATAAAAAATTTAATTTACACATTTGTCTGTTTTCCGAGAGTACAATAAACAAAAATTCGCATAACACCGAGGTTCCCTTGAGTAATTCAATAGTTCGAGCAATCCTAGCACGGATAAGTATGAATCTTCTTGAAAATATAAATTCACCGACACGTTGAACTTACACTATAGCAACGCTTGCCACAGCATTCACACTTTTTAAACACACAGTACCGTATCTCTTTTTCTCTTTCTTTCTAATCTGTCTCTCGAATTTTTGTTGCAGCTTTTGTATTCATTTCCAGTCGTACTATCGGATACCATTTTTGTTCGTGTTTGTTCGCTCGTTTAACGTAATCACGCGTTCCGGACATTATTATCTAAGTTATGTTTATTAAAATACTTTTAGGAAACAAAAATGGAAAAAATGAGCAAGGAAATACATACGGGACTGGTGCTGTCGAATGTCTTATGATGTCTCTGCATAGTACGAAACGGTTATGTGATTTTCTTTTGAGGAATATACGTTGGTGAATTGTTCTGAAGTAAATCTAAGAAAAGTGAAGCGAGTGCTAATTGTTGTAAATGAATTCTTTTTTAAAATACTGTGTAAACACCAGTGACAATAATCATTTTAAAAAATGCCTGAGTTAAGTATGTATCATCTTTAGTAGTAGAATTCAAGAACTAATTTTTTGGTGCAACCAACCATATTGTCTTGCTAGCTTTCTTTTTTTATTACACGTCATTGCGTTTGTTCGGATTTTGATAAATGAACGAATTTATATGATAATTTCTTTGTGGATTAAGAAATTTGTAGCATCCAGTAATAAACAATCTATTTATCGCAATAAGGCCGATCCTTTTAGCCAAACCAGTACTCAGAACACCTCGATGAAAGGGACGATCCCACGCGTTTATTCGATGGCTAACCAGTCCCGAAAACGGTCGGAACGCTGGCTTTACGTCCGCAGCCGGTAAATCTGAAATGGACCTGTTTATACCCGCCCCCATTTCGAACGCGTTTGCTTTCAGATGGGCTTGATTCTACCGTCGTGGCCGGCCAACGTCAGGCAGCTCTTTCGCAGGTAAAACACTAATAGGAGGAAACATGAGACCGTGAGAGAAAGCCGAGGTGTTCCGCGTGCTGGGAGGAAAAAGTTTCATCTCCCCCGGAAGAAGAGCGGTGGCCCTTGTCCATCGGAACGGCCTAGGACGCCTCCCCGCGAATCTCTGCCCCTTAATTCAGAAGTTGCGACGAGGGACCGAAACTTTTCTTTTGGCCTAGCCGAATCCTTTCAGCCGCGCCGCAAGTCGGTAATTGTGCAAAACAATCTCTCGGTCCGTCTTCAGCCACCGAAAATGTGTCCGGCCAACCCTTTACGTCTTAACCCGAACCTCTCTTGCGATACTAAACTCGAGAAAATTGTCAATGTTTTTCAAGCTGTCATTGTTTTAATTACACTGCCCATTAAATTGATAATGTGGTAATTCTATTTACTTTTGCCTTCTGGCTGAAAGATCTCAGACGATCAACGTTGTCGATATTTCAAGATTGTCGATATTCTTGTAAGGGACCCTCAGTCTAGCAATACATATTGTCAATACAAGTTGACAAACTCAATTTTCGTCATACCCCCGATATTATTGACGATGCATCCAGTTTTGTGATAGTGTTCGCCGCTGTCTAATCGAAGCCCGTCGTGCTTTATCTTAATTATTCATAGAGAATCCACGAAAGCAAAAAATATTCGAAATAGTGACAACACGTCTGTTTATAATATTGACAATATATGTATACTGGTCGTTTTTACAATTAGATAATGCCGAGAATATTGAAATATTGAAAATATTTGTAGTGATATAATGTTACAATTATTATAATTACGAATATTAAAGTTGAAAGTCGTAGTTCCCATCTGTTATTTTAGGAACTAGGTAGTTCCTTGAATAAATATTCGCATGCATGTTGCATGCATGTGTTTTTCGTAGCAGTGAATTTCGCCAAAAAAGTATTTTCAGACCAGTGTTGATTTTTCGTTAAAAACGACTGAATTTCATTAAATTTATTCTGAGAAAACAACAAATGTAGCACTGTCGTCTAGAATTAATTATTTTCATGGGAAACGATCGAGCTTGTGTCCGTAAAACTTTGATGGTTGTTTTTATCACATGAACGGTAAACAATGTCCAGCTGCAAAACAAATATTTTTTCTAGTTTTGCATCGCATGAGAATTTTATTCAAACACGTGAGTATACACCAACGATAAAAATCTCTGTATATGCATTTAATCGTCGAGTTCTGAAACGAACCGAATATACAGAGTCAGTTTCATAACCGATGGTACACACTTTTAATTAGAACAACTACTTTATAAATGGATCAAACGACTAAATTTAGTTTGCTAATTGCGAAGTTGTATTTAGCCAAAATTACGAAAAAAATAGTGAAAGTTGCTGTTCACAACTTTTTTATTTGGGCTTGTAACGAAAATTCAAAAAACATGTTTTGTATCTTAAAATAAGTGATTTACGTGCTGAAAATTTCATTAGAATTCGTAAATTGGTTTACGAGTTATAAACTATATTACATTAAAAATGGTGAATATCGCTGAATAAAATAGGCTAAAAATTGTGCAGAACTGTTGTAATTTTGATATTATCTAGTAAACTAATCCATCTAGCTTGGCAGACAAACTGAAGTTGTTTGGTTGATTTATAAAAAGTTATTTTGATTTAAAAACTATGCTATTAATTATGAGACCGACTGTACTTCGAAACGCTGGAAGAGCTGATTTTTAATGTAAAAACGTGCTCGTCGTATTAGCACTTGAATCCATTAACGCCGTAGAGTAAATATTCGCGAGAAAGGGGACTCGGAACAAATAGAAAGAGCGAAAACAGCTGAGGATTGTTAATGGGTGGAAAAACGCGACTCGTGAATCGAAGTTCCTCTTTAATTAATTGCTTCCTACGGAACACGCGGCACAGCTTCCGAACTGGTTTGAAAAGGAGAGCGACAGGACTCTTTTCACAATCACGGGGACAGTAATTAAATGTTAGTCGCCCATCGAGCGTGTTCGTTGGTCTATCTACGCTCGTTAAGCTTCTAGGAAACTAATTCGACGGAGTGTGCAGCGAATCGAACATTGTAAAATTAATTGTATCATAGGGAGACTACTAATCGCATCTCCTCTCGTCATATCATTCGAGCGTAATTGACCCTCGCGTGAACAACCAAAAACGAATTCAAAGTCTTGTACCTCAAAAAACAATTTTTCACCAATTTTCCTGAGTGGATTTATTGAAATTTCTTCTTAAAAACGAACCGATCACTTTATTCAATTTAATCTGGGTAATAAAAAATTCAAGGATTTGTGTATTTCTGGATTTGTGACGGACTCGGAATATTCAATTTATATTCATAAGTTGGAAGCTAAAAAAAGCTAAAAAAATGTTTTAGTGTAATCGAAGACTGCCGTTTTCCATCCCAAGACACGTTAGTCTTGTAGAATTAATAGTTCTCCCAAGAAAAATTCTTAAAAATCGACTTTTTCTCGGGCACACTATTTCTCACACATTGAACCTGAATGAACATTTTAAAAATTTAACATGTCAAATTAGACCGAAGAAATCGTGCTTCACTACCCAAAACCCTCCACTCAAGGCTTTAGCTCGATAACAGTAAAAAGATTGAACAGTCTGAAAACAATGTCCACATGAAAGCAATTTTTCGATATTTTCACAGGATCATAAAGATTATCGTATAAAATGGATCATAAAAATTGTACAAAATGGGTGAGAAAGTAGGTGCATGGTTGGCTACGCGAGGGTTAACAGATCGATACCAGTGTACTCGATATACATACATAGGTGTAATAGTAATCGAACAAATACAAACAAAAAAACAAACTAATTCTTCGATGATCTACATCGTAGAAATGGGGAAACGAATCGCTAATCGACTGACAGCCGAAGTCTAGCATCCCGATCGATCTCGATCGATTCAATCTAGATCTTTAAACCCGTACGATAGCTTCCTCGAGGTGGCCCAGAGCTCTCGACAGTCTGGTAAGTGTATTTTTCCAATTTCGTCGTGCTTCTGTGTGTTAATCACTTACGGAGAACGGAACAATTTCTCCGAGCGTAATTTCGTGCACTGCATTGTGCTCCTAAATCAAGATTTAGCAATTCACCGGTGATATTTTTATGAATTAAAAAAGCATTGTTAAGGATGTTTATACAATTGTTAATAGTATTGAGCCAATGTTACTATGTCAGTCATGGTTTAACATAAATCAGAATATTAAACTAAGGAGCGCATATTCAGTGTTTCAGTGATACGGTAAAAATTCGCTTTCTAAATGTTGTATTTAATTGTTCTCATTCAACTGGTTCTACCTCGGCATTTAATTAACATCGAATTACCTTACAAATGAGGAATTTACGAAAAATAGTTTTTAGGTATTTTTCACTTAATTTATACATTAAAAAATCATCTAGTGACAAGAGATTTTAAAGGCATCAGCTTTTGAAGATGATGTGAAAACATTACTCATGAGTAGATTGTGGATCTTTCTGCATAATAAGAATTATCAATCAACATCGTCAATATTAATTTCCGTCATAAACAGACTGCTGATTTTTATGCAAAATAAAAATTACAAGGACGAAGAGTTATTTTGAAATAGTGCCTGATCAAAAATAATATATCTCGACTCCTTAATCCTTTGAATCTGTTCATTACCTACAATTGTAACTAGTCAATTTTGTTTAAAAATTCATAAAATCCGTAGTCTACTAATTACGAATAAATCTGTACAATTTTTTCCTGTGTACAAATTGAACTTTTGAACTGCTAAATCGTGGACTACAGTGCGTCTTAGCTGTAACGATGATGATAACGAATTAAAATCCTAGGGTATAGAACTTTTTCTAAAATATGGTCTGCGCGCGTTCGTCGCTCAATTGTCCCGCCTCCAATTAGTCTGATTGACGAGCTTCCGTTCCGCGTTAATTACGACTTCGTTCAGTTCTGTATAATTTCCAGCGCGAAGGAGAAGCAAGCGAAGGAGTGCAAGAATGAAAAATATATGTGCGTGTGGGTGTCGCGTTCTCTCCCGTCACTATATCCATTGTTTTTGTAAAAACTGGGGGAAACACTGTTGCGAGTTCGTCATATTCTACAACGAGACGCAAAGACGCGTCGTGATACAGCCGTTTTGCGGAAGTTCGCAGAGCCTCGCGAAATTCCACAACGCTGCGCTGTCCGCGCGACCCACAAATAACACGTCTCGACAGCTGTATTTATATTTTCATGACGGTCCACGCGGCGACAGAATGTATCAATTTTTTTACGTGGACATCTCTGCATGTAAATATTCCAATAAAATGGCGAGGAACCCCGATCAATGATTTGCACTTGGAACGATCGCTGAATTTTTTTAGCGATGCGGAAAGGCTGCAGACAACTTGCGAATTCGTTTGATTGTGTGGATTATATTTGAATTATTTGAAGATTATAGCAGAAAGAAGGAACTGTAATGGATGGAGATTTAGTAGGATTTGTTTAAAGAATTAATTTGATAGTGCAGAATGAATTTTTTATTTAAAAAAAAACTAAACGATCGCTTTTGAAGAAGAAACTGTGCTCGTTGGAGTTTTGTTGGATTTTTTAAAAGAATTTTTAAGTATACTTTCGATAGCAGATAATTTTTAACTGCTATCCAAACGATCACAATAAAAAAAAAAGAATTTTTCGAAGAATATGTTTGAATACAGCGATGAAACTTTTCATTTTAAAAATAAATATAATGCTTGTTAGAACTTTGTTAAATTTTTCCGGAGCTGTTAGACTATTGACTATTGATCCGTAAAGGCGAGAATTTTTAATTGAGCTGTGATAATCAACAGATCACAGTCGAGCAGAAAACTGTATTTGTTGGATACTTTATAGATTCCGTATAGAGTCAGATACTTTTTATGTGAAAAAAACTAAAAGTTTCGGGCTAATGAAGAAACTGTGCACTCTGGAAGCTTGTTAAATTGTGTTAAAGAATTGATTCGATAGTAAAGGAAATATGTTAATTTTAACAATTAAAAGATCCCAGTTAAAGAAGCTTATGAGATGACTATTCAATTATTTTAGCGGATTCGTTAATTTGGTCTCGTTGAATAATCTCGTCCAAGTATGGAAAACAATAGCAGATTAATACCACGCAGATCCAGCCTGAAGGGAACAGGAAATTATCATCAGGATTTCATTAAAATCAACAGAATGAAATGGAATCAGATATCGGAGATATCGGAGCAATAAATCTCTATTTCAGCGAGCATATTATTATAAAATCTTGCACGTGTACCAAGCCTCCTAACGTTAACTCCACTAAAGCCACGTAACAATAATTTAATTTCTCAATGTCTTCTTTTTTCTTGTCTTCTTTTTTCGTGTCTTCTTTTTTCTTGTCATTACCATTCTTTTTCTTGGAGAACTTCTCATCTGATTTTTCTGTTTCTGAGAGCCGTTTCTTTGGTCTTTGGAAAATCATGCCGAATTCCACCTGTGTAACGTTTAAAAATTATTAAATGTTCAAAAGGAATCAAATTTTTCTATTTAGAATTCCAATTAATAGAAAATGACAATTATATAGAGAATTGTAGGATTTCTCATTAGACTGTGAATATTCATGCAAACTTTTAGTTCTGGACATCAGTTTCTCTATTTTATTCGTTTCAGGTATGGCTGTATTTTGTTTCCGGTAACAGATGCTGCTGGAAAAAATTATTTCCCACATTTAAAATGTTTGCAACAATAAAAATAAAGTTTAAATATTACACGACAAATTCATGTTACCATTTCCATGCTTTATAATACCATTCGCAAATATGTAACTACTACGAAGTCAGAAAAATTCGGATATTATCGTCGTTTTATGTTTCACATGCGTTTAAGTGTCATGAAGCGTTATGAAATCAAAAGAATAGACGATTTAAATAAATTAAGAAATGTTCTTTTTAGTTACAAATATTCGCAGTCCATTCCCAGCAAAGAAAATACAAGCAAACAGTGACGGAACATTTGAATTTTTTAAAACGAGCAGAAAAATATTTCGTTTTCATGTTCTTTTTCCACATATCGCACCGCGCGTCGACGTGCCACACATAACATTTTCATGCATTTCCATTGCAAGGGAATATCAAAGTAAGAATTTTACTTATCTGAGAAACCTTTCATGTTTCTACAAACAGTAGATTTTCCGAGAGCCGCCGATACCTTGCTGCCTCCTTCGGGCACCAGCAACTGCATATCCTCGTCGAGATTTGAAAACGAAAAATATTCGGAATGCTCTGATCTCACGAGACCACCTCTTTCGAATATCAGTAATTGCTCGTGCGGTTGAAGCAGGTCATCGAGTTTCACGTTCCTCGGCGATTTTCCAAGGCTTTTCCCGTCGGATTTCCCTTTCTTTCGATGTTCCGGAGACAATTCGTCTCGGGACACCGGAATATTACCCTCGAGCGTATCTTTTATGCGAAGTCGAAAAATCAGCGGACACTGTCCGGTGTTCTGCACCTGAAATCACACGTACACCTCAGAATAAAATATTTTTCACTCGTTTTTAGAATAATTCTATTCAAATTTATACATTTCATCTAAGGAAATATTTTCATGAACTCCCAAGTTGCCTCGGAAATTTTCCAACAACTGTTTTCATTGAGAAGATGCCTTAGAATGTGTACTATAATAAGCAGACTGCGGATTTTCATGCAAAATAAAAATTGTATCAACTCATAGAAACTCATTTCTTCTCTTAACAATTTTAGTGAATTTAAAATAATATAACAGTTATCAAATTCTTCAGATTGTTTAACTATTTTGTATTTCAGCGACTCATTTTTGTCATAAATGCATAAAATTTGCAGTATAGTAATAAGCAAACAATTTTCGAACGTTTATTAAAAGATATAATCATTTTCGACAAGGTCGGATGAATTGTTTAAATGAAGATTATTTCTGTAACCGTAAGTTGCAATATAAGATCGTTTCAGTGTTCTCGCATTTCGAGCGGAACATATTGAAAAGCTCCTGAACCCTTTCGATGGAAGGAATCAATTTTCTCTGGGTGGAAAAGCGTGAGCAAACAGGTAGGCAACGGTGAATCATAGTCGGTGCGACCAGTATGCGACGGTAAATGGAAAATTTACTGCCTGTCAGCTGCGAATGATTTAATCGAACCCTTGTGGATTCTAGGGACCGAGTTTCGAGTTTAGCGTTCTGTGCAGGAATATGTAGGAACTTGGCACAATTGTCGAGGATGTTTACTTCGCGCGAAATGCTCGGCATTTTGAGCAGCTATAAAGCTTTTCAATAAAATGTATCGACATGTTTCTTCTCCTTGAGGAAGCTAATAAAACTGTTTTAACTCGAAAAATATTATTTTGCACAGCGTTAAAACTGTGGTAATAAGGTCGAATCAATTTGGTGTACTTTGTTGTTTGTAGTCTTAATTAGACTGGTGACGTTGGTGCGTAATTAGGTAAATATTCATATTTATGGACTAATTTGTGAACGGGCTGGTCGAGGCGGCATTGGTTCATTAGGTATTCAATCGAGCTACGAGTAAAATGAACATTTTACTTGCGGAATTTTAACATACATATATATCAATTTAAAAATTGTAAAACATACACGAGCTCGCTATGCAAATTATGAAACATACGACAGCTCATCAATTGTGGAACATGAATTAATTCACATTTAATAAAATATAGATGAGTTCAAAAATGTTATAACATACAACAGATCATGAATTACGAGAACATACATGAATTGAAAAATATTAAAATACAGTAATAAACAGGGAATCTTTGTTTAAAATTTTCTGACACTTTTCTTTCTCAAATTTCATTGTACAATGTATTGAGGGAGCTTGATTTGATACAATAAGGTGACTGTGAAGCCATCGAGCTACAGAACTGATGATAAAGCTGGTAAAAATCTCTTCAGTATTTTTTCCTTGAACTTGGACAGATCAATTTTCCATCTTCTAGAAAGTTCGACGATTCATACTTATCTTGTAAATTCTGAGGTGAGAAAGAGTGCAGGCAATTGCTTGTGGGGTTTCGTGATCGATATTAGATTAACGATAAACCGTGGATCTCGTGTAATTGAACATGAAAAACGTAGAGAAATCTTGCAAATTGCAAAAGATATAAAAGAAGAAATTTTACTCTAACAAAGAATATCAAAGCGAACAATATACTTGAGAAAAGGATGTGACGGTCATAAATAATAATTTTAAATTGATATTGATCTACGGAGTAATATTTGTGAAAGTAAACTGAAGAGTAGAAAAGGATCTTTTCCTCCAGGATCACGACCGATCGCCGCACGAGACCGATTAAACCCGACCTTACTCGATTACCAGGATGATTCGCCGAGGTAAATAGGCTGTAATGAAACGATACGGCCCGGGGAACCTTATTAATTGATCCTGGTTAGGCGATGGATAAGTTCCGTGGTCGGCTCATATATTTGCGCTTTGATCCGCCCTAAACGATCAGATTCGACGATTCCGATCTAATTAACGGGATTTGTTTAGTCCTCGCTGCTACCGACATTATCTCACGGAAGCATCGGCTTCTTTCGATACAGATTAGGCTAACGCCTCGAGCAAACTAATGGCAACCTAACACCTGGAACTATCTCCAAACCATCGATTACATCAAGGACTTTAGGACGATTTATTAGCTCTCGATTCGTTAATCGTCTTCCGATAAATATACAGACGTTTGGTAAATGTTTCTATGCATAGTGAATTGGTATCACTATTAATATTCCAAGTTTTTTTTTCTGGAATATACATAGAGCTGAACTGAACACAAAGCATAATTGATACCGTAATATGTATAAAATCTGTGGTTATTTATGCTAAAGGACGTCAAATTGCTTAAAATGCAATTGAAAACAACAGGAGGACTCAAAGAATTTTAAAATGCCGATGTACTATTTCCAACTTCTTAGGAAATAGTTTAGGTCGCCTAAAAACTAAATACGATACCAAGTAGAATTACGTCAAAAGCGCAGTGAATTTTCCAGGATCGAATGGTGCTCGATCAGCAGGAAAAATAGGAGAAAAGATACCGATGTCCTGTAGATATTCCCCGGAGGGAAAATTCGAATAAAATTCGAAAGGGACACCGACGTGAACCGATCCCGAAAGTTTCACGGTTGCGTGGGCGTGATAGTTCGCCAACTATCCGTCCTGTTCGTCGTCGTTGACGAAGATGAAACTCCTCCGTTCCGTTTGCCCGATGTATCGGAACACGAGATCCTTTTGCGAGATTCCTCGAGCGGAACACAGTGTTTGCATGGGGCTCTTTAATGCGGCCACGAGGGATGCAGATATCAACTGTACTCGTCCATCATTCTACCATTCTACCATTCTACCATTCGCCCACCATTGCTCGAGCCCCGGTGTTCTCGCCTTGGGCGAACGTCTTCGCGATTTCCAATATTTTTCTAAGTGGCCGACGCCGACGTCGATTCGATGATGCCGACCTTTTACCAGCCGATGTATTATACTCTTCAAACATAGCACCCTCCGGCTAGTTTTTGCCTGGTGGCAAAATATTCTTGATTTATCCCATGAAATTCTGCCCTTCACCGGGATGGTGCTCTTAAATGGGAGCTTGGGAAAGGGCAGCTTGATGAGCGAGTTAAAAAATTAATTTTTTTATATAAAAAAATGTATTTAATTGTCTCAATGATGTACTAAAATGGTCCTAAAATTTCAAAACGATTGGTTCAACCCATTGTCTATAATAAATTCCCAAGCATCAATTACTTAAAAAATCCTGATTCTTTTAAAAAATCTCTAATATGCTTGAATTTCGGAAAATGTAATTGAAGACATGTTTAGAATGTGAGGGAAAAAGCAGACAAAATTAAACATTCATTTGATGGGGTACACATTTACTTTATTTTTTATTTTGTTTTGAGCCAGCTTTTTTACCAGCATTTGCCTCTCGGAAAAACGAGTGCCCCGATCAAAGTGTATAGTATTGTCTAATTACCTTTTGTATTACGATACACCGAGTCAGATCAGTGTCATCTCCGAAACATGGTCACATGCAGAGACCTGGAGGTCTCGAGTATCGAGTTTTATTTGTAGAAAATGAAGAAAGCACCGAGCACCGAGCAACGAGCACCGTACAAAAGCAGTAATTGAATTAATTAAGATTAAACGAGCTCCAAGTTGAGATTTCTTCGTTCTTCAAGCTCCGTGACTAGGAAGTAGTTACTTGTAATTAGAGATAAGAATTCTGTAGATTAATGAATTCACAGCCGTCTGACATAATCGCGAGTAATTAATGTATCTCTGTGTCCCTATAGTAATCTTTCGGCGAAGCTCTGCGAGTTTACACGGTGCGATTAAATCCAGCCATGGCACATTACAAACCCGGGATTAAACCCGAACGTGTTATCATTTCTATGTTCGGGATTAAATTGCCGCTGTAATTAGTTGCCCGTAACTCAGGATGTTCGATGGTATAACACAATTTAGCTGTTCGGGCGTCCAATAATTGGATGATTATGCATTTGCGATTAACCACCTATGATTTATTCGCAGTCGTGGATTCATCTGGGAGAACTTAATTGGAAGAGCTTGGGATTTGACGGATTATATTATAATTGGAATTTTGTGGGAAAGCTCTGTTAAACAAAATGAAATTGTAATTTACTTCGGGCTCCCCAAATTTATTTTTGCA
Organism: Lasioglossum lativentre; assembly: GCA_916610255.1. Taxonomy (NCBI): domain Eukaryota; kingdom Metazoa; phylum Arthropoda; class Insecta; order Hymenoptera; family Halictidae; genus Lasioglossum; species Lasioglossum lativentre. Next base: position 31,734,226 of record OU744355.1, on the reverse strand, counting down.
GAAATATGTAAAGGTCCACTGTCTGTTCATTTCTCCTTTGTTTGATTTTCATTGATAGGAAATGTTTGGACATGCGTTGAAAATTGAAATTAATAGTTTTGTGGTTTCGTAATTTCACAGATTGTAAGTGTCCAGTTTTTCGAAAAATTGATAAAATTATTCTTACAGTTCTGAATGGTTAGTTGGAATTTAGTTTATCTTCTGAAGGTACCTGAAGATTCCTTCTCTAGTGACAGTGTCAACTGTCGATATTTTTGCAATCAGTTGATGTCGTTAGGTGTTGCAAATTGTTTTAAAGGGTTGTAGGATCCCACACTTCCCTTATTTATTAATACATTGTTAATAGATGGCTGGGTACTTACCGATATTTTAACTTCGACTGGTTTGTCGTTGGTAATTTTCAGCCGAGCAACGCCGAAATGAGGGTTCAGGACATAAGATGGCACCACTCCTCGGCCACTGACTTTGATACGCAACCTTGTCCTCGATCTAGGGCTGGACACTTCGAAAAACTCCTAAATTAAATTATAACAATCATAGTAACCCAACAATCAAGGTATCATTGTATTACTTCATTTCACATGACAATAAATTCCCATCACTCGCGCACCTAAAAAATATAAATTGAATACATACTGATAAATCGATAGATATCGAATCGAATGTCATCAGAAATTTGAATTTGCATCCTCGAGTCTAATTAACCTTTTTTCTAGGGTTCGGAAAACCGAATGTTCTTTCATTATTTTGGAAAAGAGATGAAAAGCTTAGAAAACTTAAACTTGTATCATAGAAAAAAATAAAATTGAGTAATTTGCTGAATCCTTGTATATTGGTATCCAGACTTGTAGTTTAATTAAGACAAATCACAATGCCCTGCAAATCCTCCACAATATCTTTCAAACTTTGTCGATGTTGTCAAAAATGGAAGTGCCGGTGTCTGGTTCCTCGAGAGGCAATTTCTCCGCCGCCATTTAACAGCAAATTACCCCGCGACAAAAATGTTGGAATGCATCCAAAATTTTATGAGGGTATATCCGATGCACCTTGTGTGGGTACATATGATCTTCCAGGTTTGAAGAAGTCTACAGCTACAGAGTACGCCTTGAATTTTATACACATAATTACTAACAAGTAAACTGGAGGTTTTCATACAAATTACAAATTTCCTGCAGCAATTTCAATAAACAGGAGTTACATATGAATTTATTTCTTCTCTTAATCATTTTCACATCCTTAAATTCTTCTGGTGTTTTCACTGTTTTATATTTTACATATACATTTTTGTAACAAATACAGAAAATCTGCTGTCTACTAACCAAATTCTAAATAGTTAAGACTGTAAGATTCTTTCACAATAATTAGTTGGAAGAGAGAGCAAGAGACAGAAGAATTTTCCGAAACTATGGGAGGTCTACTGGATAAATACATGATCGAAAGAGAACTAATGAAGACTGGACTAGGTCCTGGAATCCATGAAATCCCACAATGGCCTGAGAACATCCTAGAAAGTCCTTGTAAAAGTGTTCAGAGAGACGTAGATTTTGGAACTGTGCCTCGATTCAAGCCTGAAAAAAAATTTGTCACCCCTGGACCAGGTAAAAATATCAAAAGGATACATTAAAGCACTATCCACTGCAAAATTTATAATCCTCACTCAAATTTATTAATATCTATAATTTTGCATGATACCCCTGCCTACTAAAATGCATATAAATTAATTTTCTTGGTTTATTTTACTAACTATTCATCTGTTTCAGGGTACACCAGGAAGAATCCCTATCACTACAAGGACGAAAAGAAGCGATTAGGATCCTCCTGCACACCTACTTTCGAATACGATGGTCTGAGGCCCAGATTTCCCAGAATTTCGAAGCCCTGGAGCCAGCCTTGCAATTTGTACTCAAAAATTATTTTATGCAGCGTCTAAAAGTTTATTAAAAATATATATAAACGAAATATATTTTCTGATTAGATATAACGTGAAGCATCCTGACACTCTTGAAGCATTCCTAAAGAAAGTCACAGGGAAAAGGGGTCCCTATGATCTGTTCACAGGTATTCAAGATTAACATTGAGAATCAAGAAATATAAATTAGATTAAAATTTGATGTGATAATCTTCGAATTGTATTTTTCAGGACCTAGGAACGAAAGCTCTCTGATAGGCTATCAGAAGCGCACAAAATTGGTAGATCACGGCGACTGGCCTAAGTCGTTGCCAGGCGAGTTCGAGAAGCTATTGCACAAGTCAAACTATTTTAAAGGACGCTGGACCACCTGTCCGAGGTAGTCTGAGGAGATTTACGATTGTCAAGTGTCTATGACATCTCGAATGTCCATTAAGAATCTGGTATGAAACATTTCTACATGAGTAACCAAAGTTTCCAATAGATTCCCAAAGATATCAGGATTGAGACTGATGCTGCAGGACCTAGCTTTATCCTACAAGGACCCAACTCATCCAGGACCTGGACATTATTATCCAAAATCACCTAGGAAACCAAAGAACGCCAAGAATTATCCGTTTAACAGCAACATCGATTTTCCGAGACCTGGTGTTCCGTTCAGGATTCATCCTGGGCCAGGAAGATATAAAACTAGGGACGTGAAAGATGTTCAAGGACATGGTTGGACTTGGGTGTTCAAGAGCAAGGCACCGAGGACGGATTTTATAATCATTCATAATCACAGGAGCTTTTAAATCGATATAGTGATCGTCAGACTGTGAATTTTTATACAAAAGTGATTAATTTCATCAAAGTTTACATTTTGTTATATCTTAATTTTACCTTATACATGAAGAAAGTATAAATTAAATTTTAGGTAGCTTACTTCCTCTTCGCGATTTTGCAAGGGTCTATAGGTGATCGGAAGGTTTAAAATTGATCCAGTCTCGATCATCCTTCCTGGAGGCGCAAAGAACGATCCGTATGGATTTAGGAAACTCACGTCCACTCTAACAATCCTGCAAAAATTCACAAAAACCATTAAATAACCTAAATATTAATTATCAATTACTTAAAAATATATATATACTTCGTAGAAATATTTTTAATCTGCAAGATCCTCCTCGAAGAAACCCCGATAGCCGTCGGTCCAAAAGAAACGTCAGGATCCTTATTAAGGATCACTATTTCCGGCCTAGTAACAGGACATACTAACTTCAGAAACAATAATTCATCCCTACTCAGTCCATCCTTCATCTCAACATCGATGAAACAGGTCGCGAATATCGTGCAGACTCTAGGATCGAGAGTCTCCAGCAAAGACGCTTCTTCTGGCAATTTGTCGACATCAGGTGCCTCTTCATCCTCATCCGTCTTCTTCTTCTGTTTTTTTGTGTCTTCTTTCATAAAGAAATCAGTCTTTAAACCCGAGCAACGATTTAAATCAGTTCAATGAAGAAGATCTTCGAGATCCGAGAATGATAAATCTTGGATTTACTTTTAGGGGTTCTCTCCTTCGATTTGTCTGTTTTCCTCGATTTCTCCGCCTTCTTGGGTTCATCAATCTTCCGGACTCTTGGTAGCCTTGGCTTGAAGATGAAGAAAACCTTGACGAACTGTTTGCTCTTCAAAGTCCCACGTTGGGGCGTTATCTTCACGCGACTCGAGGAGCTTCTAAACTCGAAGGTTGCTGTAAAACTCTTCTGCTGGTTCTTCAGGATTCCGCAGGTGCAGTTAGGGTAGGAGGCGTTGTTATAGGCTCGCAGATGCGCCGAGACCTGGGTCAATTTATTATTCATTAGTTCCGACTTCTCAGGAATGATCAGAGAGTGTCCGTTTTCATTTAGATGTGCGACGCTACCGCGGAAAAAGAGCCGCAAGGCGTTGCTGGGAACTCGAGAATCTGTTCGCTCATCTCGCAGAATGTGTCTACAATGTGGACTAGGATGTTGATCAGATTCTTCTGCGACCTTCTGTCCCTCCCATTCAATTTTTTCAGATCCACAATCTCCTCAGTATCTAGAATAACCCAGGCGAGAAAAAATGTATTCTTTTTCTGAATTGCCCTCTGGAGCAAGTATCACAACTAAATAACATTAGAGAAGGAAATGACAATCGATTTTGTTATTAAGAATGCTTTTTTTCGTTCTCTATTTATGGAGTGGGCATATCTAGATCAGGGGGAGTGGTTTGCCGTGAGTAGGATTGGTTTAGTGGCCCCCGAATTCCTTCAGAGCCAAAGCAGTGCCTCACAGTGCAATTTCTGCCCATATTTGCTCTAGAGTAACACAGTATTGCATCCTTTTACCTTCCGAGAATTTAAAATAAATCATTCACCACATTCAATGCAAAAATTATTCACCTGGAGCCTCTACATCCGCTGAGACGTCACTAAGTACTTGATGAGCTAAATTGCTAGGCTCCTCGAGATCTTCGGCGTCTGTTTTCAGTATTATTTCAGTCGGTTCGCGATCAAGGGATGGAGAAATACCTCGGTTTAGTAAATTCTGCTTCTCTCGATCATATAGATCTTTTAATTCGCCGATTCTCATGTCTTTCTCGTGGGAAGCAAGCTCCGCAAGGGTGACCACATGAATCTGAAAGCTGGGTAGTCAACTTTTGAAGAATCGAGAAAAGGTGTGTAAATTGGTATGGTTAATTAAAATTTAATAACCTTCGGAGCTCGGCCAGCCCATTCGCTCCGATCTCATTTCCAGGGATGTCGGTGCAACGTGCTGAGTAAATCAGGTGGAGCTTGATAGTCTCGCCAGGTAATATACTCCCGAAACCATCGTTTGGTTGAACCTCCATGTACATCGGCAGGAAAAGAAAGCCATACTCTTGGATCAAGAGAGAATCGTTCGTCAGAAGTATTTCTGTGTAGACTGACTCGTGTGTGTGCACTGTACCGAGGTTTACATAAGCTGGTTCTACAAAGAAAGTCTAATTTTATATATGTATAATTAAATCAATTGTACAATTAGAATATGTTAAAAGTTAGCGAGACCTAAAATTAATCCACGACACGTGGTCAGGGTGGCAAGGACCTTTAGAATCAATGGCGGTGGCTTTTCTTCCTCTCGTGATCCTGTTTGCACTTGAAGAGGAAATTCTAGCATGCTGGATACAGGATCGTAGAAGCTGGAAATAATTATAGTAATTGCAAGCAACAGTAACTACAAGTATTTTTATTTTTGAATTGTAAAAGGTTTATTGAGGAAGAACTTCAAAAAGAAATCTCGACTTTATCAATGAAAGTACTGTTTCCACTAGCATAACTGCAAAACAAAAAATTTAAGAAATCCTGTAATAATAAATGTCACCATTACCTCTTAGATAGTAGCAGAATCGATGTTTCAGGCTTCAATCTGACACTGATCGTAGAAAATGTTTCAGACTGCAAGATCGTGGATTTAGGATGAACAGTAACCTGATTTCCCAATCGTTTTGGAGTTTTTATGGAAACCTGAACACTGGAATGCCCTACAATACTCATGCAATCGTCTTATATTTGCTTTAATCAACATATAAGTACGTAAGTCATAACACACCACTATTAATAATATTAAAATTCTGTTGGCAGACATCGACATCCATTATAGCGATACCAAGATCGATACAGGGTGGATCTAGATGGATCTGAGGACCTGTAACCTCCGCCCAAATTGGAATTTCCTAAGTAAAAGGTACTTACTATATTGATTAATCTACTGAAAGTTTCATGCAAAAATCGCTTTAAAATATTTAAAATAATATTTTTAGGGTACCTGTTTGCCAAACACACGACTACCATAGGCTAAATAAATTTTCATGACTTCGTGATGCAATCCAACATGGCGTGGGTGGAAGGTGATTCTCAAGGGACACTTCACCTTTGGAGGAACTTCAATATTGAACAATTTTCGAGGTGTATCCACAGGATCTTCAATATCCTCATCATTTTCTTTCTTATCTGAACATTTAATCGAGTCTTAATAAATCCTGAAATTATAGATCACCATACTATGGATCTTTATGCACTTACAGCTCAATTATATTATTGTAATAAATTCGTCAAACCCAAAATTCTACGGATATCCACTAGTCTTTTTCCGTTCGTTAAACATTCTTTTATGAAAATACAATGTTTATATTTTTATTTGCATAAAGATCCACGGTCTATTTATCGCTATTTGACTTTGTAAGACGATGTCAGGTACTTGAAAAACTGTTGAGAACAGACGACCTCGCACTCAACATCGGAGCTTGGTCAAAGTGCCACAGAAAGCAATCTCTACGATCGTCTCTCTCACCAACGAAAACTGAAAAGGATTTTCGACCTTCGTTTGAGATGGTAAGCGTTTTCTCGCCGAATTTAGGCTCGTCGAATCTCCAGGCAGGAGCTGTGGGGAACCTGAAGGTATGTATACATATTGTTACTCTTCATTTTTCTGTCGAGTGTCTATTCCTGTAAAATTTTAAGCGAAGGAGCTTCGAGGAGGCTCTCAAAGTTCTAAATTAATTGTTCATTGTTCCTTATTACATGATTTCTGCAGGATCCAGTACAGGCTCATACATCTCAGGCTTGCAAATCACAAGGACGCGGAATTCGTGGAAAGTTTTCGTATTATCCGGGCTCAATGTGAGAAAAGAAATCTCCGCCGTCACTTTCTCGTCGTAGACAGGAGAGAATTTCACGTTGATCGTCGAGTGCATTCCCGGTTTGACTCGCGCGGCGTCCATAATGTCAATCTGGTTTAGAAACGTCTGTCATGCTGTGCTTTTTTACGTGAGAGTGATTCGAGCATCCCTAGTTCTAATATCTACTCTAATAATACTGATCACCTCGACGATTCCTGGCTCCCAGATTTTGGTGTAGATTTTGTTGAACCGTAGATACGCCCATTTTGAAGTCTTGTTGATTATCTGGACTCTTTTCGAATATTTTTTACCGGCTTTGAAATCCTGGTAAAGAACATTATGATTTATACGTCTCATGTTTGATCTTTGATGCGATTATATTAATTTTTCTTACGTCGAAAGTGACGATGTTTGGGTTCCAGAAGAAACAGTTGTCTTTTGGGAATATCTCTGGAAGAGATGACGCGATTTTCTTGATTAGTATGGCTTCCTCCGTGTTATTATCGTCAGCAGGAACATCTTCCTTTTTTTTAACATCGTCTGTTGCTTTTTTCTTGTGGCGTTTTAACTTGTTTATTTTGTCAGGCTGTGGAACGTCTTCCAAGTCTTTTGATACTTGCTTCTCTTCCTAAAAATTGCTTTTATTATTCGTATTCGTTGGGACAGATGAATATTACTGAGTGAGTGGAAACCTTCTCTATAAGCTCGAGTTCGAGGCTCTCGAAATTCTGGTCACTGTTTGTAGTTTCTTCCGTAGGAAATTTCATGGAACTTTCTTCGTCGCTGATTTCACTCAAAACTTTCCTGAATTTTATACATTTCCTCTTTCTTGGTTGCATCTCGCAGACGATCTTTTGAATGATTTGAATCATTCTTTCTTTCCGGAGCTTGGTTTGCTTTTGCCTCTCGAGTTTCTGCTTCAAAATCTATAAAAATCTCGTAAAATAATTACAAGAACTTTATTCTTTATTACAGACTTCTTTATTAAATGAAGGAAGGACTGACTTTGTCGTACACTATGGAATCGGGCGGTAGAATTTCTGGAATCCCATATTCTGATTTTATCCTATAAAATAGAACACTGTAATAATTAATTCCTAGTGATAACGTTACCTTAAGAATTCATTAAATACCTCTCAATATTTTTTAAGCGAATGTTTTCACGAATAAACATTCTTTCTTTGTGATGGCAAGTCAGATTCCATTGCTGGCGCAACAAACTTGTCTACAATATTTTCAAGTTGATTATTTTAGTTCGTTCATTATTCAAGCTTCATCAGAATCACATATTTTACCCTCAGTTTTGTTAAAGCAGTACAAAACTTGTCTTTTCTATGCTGTAGTGATAATGCTTCTCTCTTCTCTGTCTCACTCTTCAATTGAATCAGTTTTAACTGTGACAATTTCGTCAGTGTATAATCTATATCAAAGAAAGAAGTCTTCAGCAATTAATTAATTATACAATAATTTATCAATCTTACCTGTACGTGCGTGGGATTTTGTTGCAACCTGCAGTTCCCTCGATTCCTTAGCCGCGCTCTCTTCTTCATCCATCTAAAATTATTTACAAGTCTAAATTCATTCTCAATTAATTGGGACTGTAATTATTTGTAGGATTAACTACAATCTAACCTCTTCTTCTTCATGTTCCTCGTTTTCTTCATGTTCCTCGTCTTCTTTCAATTTTTCATGTTCCTTGCCTTCTTTCAATTCTTCAGAATCCCCTCGCTTTTTCTCACGATTTATCCAACCCAGTAGCCCTTGCAATATTCATAAAAATTAATACACATTTTGCGAAATCATTTTACAGAAAAAATAATACCTTTTATAGTCTGTAACCCTTCTCTGTCGAGTCTGATCTGGGTTCTACAGTCGGAGACATATTTCTGAGGCTTTGGAAAAAGAAAGAGAACACTATTGGAAGTATCAAATTACTTTTAAAGAGAATTGATTGTACCTTCTTTTGAATATTCGACATTTTTCCAGCTTGTCAAAAGTTCTAGCAGACCTTCAAACGTCGGATCCTAGAAAAGATAGAACAGAGCCGATATAATCTGCGTCCTTCTAAAATTCCTCGAACTCAAGCTAATTCGCAAACTATAAATATTTCCAGCTAGGAAACTGAATATATTCACAGACCATTAACTTCTCTGTTCGCACCAATGTAACCCAGCAATGAGCATTAACTTTCTGTGAACATTTCTCAAGAATTCAACTCCTCACGAAAGTAAAAGCTAGCGCAACTAATACACACTCTTAACCGAATCATCATTCCTGAAACTATACCTTATAAAAATCTCTATATTAGAGAATTCGAATATGAATAAATTCAATCTTGCCATTATACAATAGAGCAACACTACCCAAAAACTGCTAAAATAATTCAACAAAATTTTCCTTGCTCTTCATGATACGAATCAAATTTTAAAGAAAGGCCAATTATTAAGAGAATTTATTTTGAGCATAAATAATTCAGCATCGACGGAAGACTGCTAACAAATTCGAAAAATTGTAAGAAGCGAAGATGATCGTTCCGGCTTGTAAACTTCAGGAACACACGTACCTTTTTGCGATCTGCAAATTGTTCCGCCACAAATTGCTCTATCAGCCGGCCGAAATCCACTCGATGAAAACGACCAGGACCCCCCGGATGGTAATGAACCATCCTGTCAATTAGCTCTGTAGACGGTGTGCCAGCATGATCTGTTCTCCTTTTTCCGGGGAGCAGCACGAAAGAACGAACGCGGCGAAAGCCGCGAGATCTCGCGCCAGATGGATAATGATGCACCGGGGGCCCTGTTCGATCCGGCTGCACCGAATTCATAATTCATACGTGTGCCACGAACTTTGAACCGGGCGCCACACACGCCGGAGGTACATTCAGCAAGGCTGAAAGGGGTGGTTTTGTAATTACCTGCTTTTAAATGCTTCTGACCCCTTTCGTTCACGCACGCCATATACACGTTCGATTTTTACAGAATACTCTCTCGATCCTCTCGATCCTCGATCATCGACTTCTCTCTCGAAATTGTTGGACATTATTCAGATAAGCTGTAATTATTAAATCTCGTGTGCAAATGAACCCATTTTCTGTTTCCCAATCGCTTCATCTCTCTCGGATCGTTTCGAAAGACGAATCTGACTGAAATATTAGTTTTTGAATTTTAAAGCAATATGAATTAACAAGATTTAAGGGATGTAAATTATACTGGTGAAGATGTTGGACCAATTTCTTTGAATTATATGCAGGGTACTTTGTTCGTTTCTTTGGTGTTTTGATCTGCTTCATTTTTAGGGAGGCATCTAATTTTTCGTTTGCAATTCTTTATCCAAGCATAATTTATTTCTGCCTTTATTTTTGTTCTTTGAATGAATTGAATTTTCTGTGTTCTGTTTAAGTATATTCAATTTATTTAGAGACAGATTTGAAACATTAGATTGTAAAACACGAATTTCTCTCATCTTCTTGTGTTCTCGAAGAATACCATATTCTTTGATTAGACAATTTACAACCATAAGATTTCTATGAAAATTGAACTTTTTTATGAGAATAGAACACTTCTGGTATGGAGTTGAAAAAGAGGATAGCGATTGTTCCAACAGAAAACAAGGTGTCGACAGCAACACGCCCGTTCCTCGTAAATTAGAAAGTCATTAACCGGCCATCGGAACTCGATTAATTCACCCTGGCGAATAATACACAGGACACCGGCATCACCACTCCATGGGAATATCTATACGGGTGTCAGTTGCTCCGTGAAATTCTCCATCAATCTACGAAATTATCCGACATATGGCTGCTGGAGAAACTGAAGGTTTTTTTTGTTAGAGCTCTAGGATGCTTCCGGTCATTTGAATATTTGCCGCCGTACTGTTCTGCCTGTGCAGCCTCCAAACGAAGTCAGCAAGCACATTCAGCCGAACAAAAGACAACAGGCGGACTACCTGAAACTTTAAAAAAATAATTCGAGGCGATTTCACCTGAAATCCTCATCCTCCAAGATGAGCCCAACTTTCGAAAGTGGGCACGGAGTGCGACAGGCACGCGCCCTCTGTCAAACAGTTCCAAACATTTTGAAAACATCTCAATCTTGTCGCGAGTGGACCACGGGTGGGCTTGTGACTCTCTCTCCCCTCCTCCTCCCCCCGACTGCTTAGGCTATTTGTCAAGCGTCTTGGGGGTGGCGAACAGCGAAGATCTCTCTTCCCATGGTGTACAGAGGGTCGCGTGGCCAAACAGAAGTCGGTCGCCTGTTTTCTCGGATGGTTGGTCGTAAATCAGCCGCCACAATGGGGGTGGGAACATTCGTTTCTCCACCCAGGCCGGAGAAAAGCGTGGATCTCGGTGAAAATTCTTCATCTTTCTTCTTCTCGCTCTAGACCTCGTTTGGACACGATTTTGCTCTCGCAAAGAGAGGATCTGGCCCAAAGACCCACTGGCCCTAAATTTTCGAAAACTGTGCCAGCCACGAGAGCCTTTCTTCCGCTGACTTTCCACTTTTACGGCTGCCGACCGTGCACAATGAACTCCTCTGGTATCCCGCAACGAACTGCCTCTACCGAATTATTCCTCCGGCGATCGCTACCGGTGTTCGTACGGGTTATAAACGCATAAATTCTCTGAGGATGCTCGTGACCCCAATATTCCAAGGACGACGCTTTTCGAACATCATGGACCTGGATTCTCAAGGACATTCGACTCTCATGTCCGGTTTCTGAACGACGGTTTTTAACCCTTATTTGCACTCGAAGATGTTTTTAAGTTCAAAACCAAAACCTAGAATTTTTTCACATGATTTGTTACCATTTAATGCATATGAAGTTTATCACTGTTGTTCGTACTTGTGGGTAAATTTAGCATATCGTAGCTGTCGTCGATGGTTTTTCGATGGAGTATCATGTGTTTTGACTTTCTCTGCTCGTATGGAGCAAAAATCCAGTCGGTTAGCGGACGGAAGCGGCGGTCACGCAACACCCAGCGCATTATCGATGCACGCGCGCCTTTTGTGAAAAAATTCCGGCGTGTAGATGGTGTGCAACGGTGTTACGAGGGGAAGTGTGATGCGTTACAGCTGGTTAAACAGCTGTATGAGAGAAAGATAGCCGTGAACGCCGCGACAAATTTTAATACGAGCACTTTGAGCCTTGGGCGTCACGTCGCGTCGCGTCGTGTCGAAACTGTTTGTTCCACCTCCAATGTTACTTATTTCCGTCAACATCCATTTTTTGACTATTTGTTCCTGATCGGTTACTCTGGTCCACTCTTTCCTATTTTGTAGAACCTGTACTATTTGAACTCGAAAAAACAATATGCACTCTTCAGAAAATTCATTTTCCTTACAAATCACTTTTATTGCAAAACGATTCCTCATTGATCTGCCATCTTAACAATCCTTCAAAAAATCCTTCAAAATCATCTTTAAAATTGAAACTAGCCTTTCTTTTTTCCGAATTTTTTTTCGAAATATATGTACATCTTAATGCACTGAGGATTCGTTGCACTTTTTTTTCAAAGAAACCGAACAGGAAACCGAGCCCAGAATTTTTTAAAGATGCTGTTCGAAGAAATACGACCCTCGGCATCGAGATTATGATGTCCCGGTAACCCACATTGCCTTGGAGAAATTTCCAAGGTCGTTGGCGGGGTAAAAGTCGCCCCTGCGAGTCAAGGCTCGGCTCGCCAGGACAATGAAGTCGACAGTAGGTCAGCAGAAGCTTCTGTAAGATCTGAGGTACCTCGAAAACCTAAGCCGAAAGCTAGCAGAGGGGCACCGCAAGGTCTCGTAAATTTTATTAGCGCACGGTAGCCAGCGGTTTTTCATGAAAACGGCCTCGTGGCCTGCAGCTAGAACACGGATTTTTCACATTTTATTGCAGCCTGAGGTGTACCAAGAATCGTGATTCGCCAACTCGATTTCCCCCGTGTAAATCACGCCTCGAGTGCTAGCTGTTTCTTATTCGACCATCGGAAGTAGTGTTAGGATTCCGTCGATTTACTAAAAATCTAGAAATTGTTCTAGTACGTACGTCGTCCAACATCGTTCCAGAACATATTATTAATGATATTTAGAGGCAGCATGTTGTCAAAATTTGGGGGAACAACTGCGTGATGTGTAGTAGACGATCAGAAGCCCATATAGTTAAGAGAAACCTGCTATGTCACGGTTCGGAAAGGAGCGAGGGCCTCAGAGGATGCCGAAACACCGGTAGCGACTATTAGTCGTTTTTTCTGTTTTGTAATTGGCACCGTCGAGATGATTGGAATATTGCTAACACATTCTGAAGGTGATCTGAATTTCTAAACGCCATGATTACGGCGTCCTTTAATAGAACTATAAACAGGTTTCCAGCCTGTATCGAAGTCCCTGATCGTTTATTTTCTTATTTTTAATGGAACAATCTTCTTCATAATAGAATAATGTGTGCCCGGTTTTGTAGCTTCGAATAAATATGAAAAAACGAAAATATTGATAGCTGTTAGAAGATGGTGTGTACAATACATTTTTATTAATATTTTGCGATGATGGAGCATAGTTATTGTCAGCGGAGATTACAACAAAGTTTCTCCGACCAGGTTCACCGAGGTAAGGATTTTCGAAAGCTTGCGTTCATTTCGGGACCGTTGTCCTCGAAAGCGGAAAGACGAGAACGGATAAAGGACATTTCACGGGACTTAGCTATAAAATTGGCCATAAATACGATCGTAAAGTCCCATCGCACGTCCTTCGAGACGAGACCGGGCCCTGTCCTCTTGTTCTCTTAGCTTTTAACCTACCCTGCCTCTCTCTTCTGCAATTCTTAGCCAACTGCGTTCGCTTTTGCACTTTACGTTGCAAAATCAACCCTCGAACCTCCAGTTTCCTCTGCCTACAAATTTTAAAAAATTCCCCCACTCCAATTCAACTTGACCATCTCACAAAAATTGCAAGATCTTATAATCTCGTACAGAAATGAATTTTTTAAAAAGACAGATTTGAAAAAGGGAAAATTAATTTGTTCAAAGTTAATAAATTTATCGATGAAATTGTCACATTTCGATCAATGAAGAAAATTATTTTTTTAAAGGCAAATTTAGGGAGTGGGAGGATCGAGATCGATCGAGGACACTTCAGGCAACTGTAGAGGCTCGAGCCCCGACAATAAATCAAAGGAGAGAGCGCAAGGTCGTGGACTCGTCGAAGGGAGATGGAGCCCTTTGACGAGGAGCTACGAAAATCGTAGAGTCCCCGACGATTTCCTATGGTCGGACGACGGCCACACGCCGGCCACCATCGGGTACCCCCATAAACTCGTAAAAGTAGAATTTTCGCTCGCATTCCCGTGTACTGAGGCACGACCTCGTAAATCATAATGCATAATAATGTGCATGCGAAGAGCCGGGGCCAGGATTCGACGAAAGGTCGAGGGCAATAGGCACCATTTTTCTTAACCTGGTCGCATGCCCTTCGTTCCCCCCTAACGGAATTTTCCAGCCTTTTTGCTCCTTTTTCCCTCGATTTTCCTCCAGCATTTTTAACTGTTAAATAGGCGAAAAGATTTAGGTCTTTGGTATCTATCTTGTCGGTATATAATCAATTTTTTACTCAATTGTTTCTGGGTGATTGTTAAGTGAGAGGCTATTGACGTATTTTTAGTTGAAAGGTTATAAATTAGTGTGAAGTAGTATTCTTAATTTTGCATTGGCACAGCGACTTTTAAAAATTTAGTTCCAGAAAAATTCTGGAGTACACATAAAATGGTAGAGTACACTTTGTGTTTTGGAAAATTCCTAAAACGCAACTAGTAGTCTCGGAATTTTTAACTGATTACCACCTCCACCTCCAAATTCAAGAATCGAACGCGTGGTCCATTTTCGCCACGGTACATTAAATCATGTTCTAACTTTAGTGATATACAAAATGCTAAAAAACTGAAATGAAGAAACGGTCACAGTTTCCCCCGATGCTTCTTTTCCACGGTATGGGTGGGAAAAGGGAGAAGGGTAGCCGTTGCAGCAGCGTGTCAAGCAGGCGTCATTGGAGCCGAGATCAAACGCGACGTACGATCATGCGGCACCCTCAAAGGGACGAAATACGACTTCCTCGTTTCGCTGGTTCGGTTTTACAAAGGACGCGTGCGCGCGCGAGGCCCTTTCGAAACGGCGCGACGCGGCGTGTGCTCGGCGGGAACAAGAAGAAAAAGGGTCCATAGTAAGACTCCTACGCTGCTAGCCCGCAATTACGCTCGCGAGGGCCGATAAATCTCGAGATTTTCCATGCGACACGTTTATCGAACCCCGTAAATCATACTGCAGATTAAATACTGTTTTATTGTTTTTATTGTTTTCTCCTTTTGTTGTTTCCATGTGGAGATTTTTCTTCGAACAGGCTCATTTATTGTCGTATTTTATTTGTCATGTTTCTTAAATAATTTTCTAGACTGAACATTTCAAACATCGAATGTGCTATTAGACTGCGAATTTTATGCATTTATGACAAGAATGACTATTGGATGAATTACAAAACCGAGGAAGCATTTTATAAAGAATCTAAAAATCTTACTACATTACTTTCAGGTCATTAAAATTATTGGAAGAAGACATGAATGTCTATGTAATAGTTGTAGAATGTTGTACCAAGTTGCAGTTGTAGAATCTTAAGCAGCATTCATAAGTATTCTCAAATAATTTTTCGGAATATAATCAAGCCCTTAAAAATATACAATCTCCTTCAATTATTTCTAAATTCTACCTTCTACTATCTGTCTTATAAAGTTTGTTAAAGAACCGTAGGATGTTCAAAATATTTTTTTGGATCACGCACCACTCTCATTTTCAGTTTAAGAACAATTTTTGAAGAACCATGGTATGTTTGATGTATTATTGGAGCATTACCTTTGTTTTCTGGTATTGTAAACATTTTGAAAACATCGTGGGATGTTTGAAGTACTTTTTGGAATACGTTGTTTTTGCAATTAATTGCCAATTGAGAATTGAATGGATGTTGGGCGAATATAGCGAGCGGCGGCGTCTCAAACATTTTTGCGGTGGGTTCTCAAAGGCGAGGGGGATCAGGGGGCTCGGAGGGATGAAAAGGCGCATTTCCAAGGAATCGAAACACCCACGTCGAGGACTGGCCAGGTGGTGGGATCACAAGCCCTGCCTCCGTAACGCCCACACCTCGGTTGCGATCGAGACTGCGTCCGATGGTGGGGCTGTGCTGCTCCGATGAAAAAGTGGGGGATTAATGTCAATCCTCCTTCCACGAATCCACGAATCCTCTCCTCTCATGGTTTCCACCATCCACGAGAACCCGCAAGATATCGATCACGTTGCTCCACCGTTAATTTCATCGCCTCTTTCGTCGACATTTTTTATAAAATTAACACACTACTGACCGGAAACCTATTAACACTAGGTTCACGGAACAGCAAAAGTGACTATTTTACATTATACTTTATAAAAATTACGAAAATAGGTCTATTCAATTTTTTAGTCATTTTTTGCAACATGTCCAAACAAATAAATTTGTTAAACAATTCCTCATGGATGCAGCTTCACAATCGCTCTGTAATCGTAACTTTTAAAATATTAACACACGTCCTGCAAACCCAGACTTCCGATATTACTATATACTACATAAAAAAGAAACTCTGAATTTTTTCTAACTCTGAACCTACCAGTGTTTTATTTTAAATTTGTTGAAATTATAACGTCCAATTTCATAGGAAATGATTGAATAAATTTTTTATAATAAAAATGACGAATCTAGATAAATTCAACCCTGTCATTTTTATAATGTAATAAGTCACTTTTTGTGCTCGGTAGATTAAACAATAATCCCAAGAGAAATTATTATATTACTTTGGCGCGATGCATTGGTGCACCATTGAAATTGCTATGAAAAAATTCGTTATGAAATTCTTAGCGTTGTAGTTTTTTAACGATTGTGGAATAGTCGCCAGTAAGTAATACGTTAACAGATACAAACGTTGTGCCTCCTACACATTTGTATAATTGTTTATTTCCATAGATTTTTAGAGCATTCAACCTGGCCACGGTTCATTGAAGTCTCCTTAATCATGGATCATGTCCGAGATCGATACAAGCGAGAACAAGTTCAAGTTTTCACTGTCCGCATGAGCGAGCTTCTGTGCGTCATCGGCTTTGTCTTTGTCGCGCCGACTGCCAGTGGTTTGCTGTCCGTTCAATGTTTGCAACTGGTTTTACTTGCGAGCAAGATTGATACTCGTTTCTAGGAATAGTTGATCGTAGATAGTGTCATAATCGAATGGTAATTGGCTGTTTTATTGGAACGCTAAATTGTTTTCACAGTTTCCTCTTCTGACATTTGGAGAGGTATATATGTATATTTATATTCATTCATGTTTATGACTGCGTACAACAATGCACAGAAACTTCCGTGTATTAATCTGTAATGAACATTGTGAAACTTTCTACATCTAGACATTTATCAAAAAGAATAAATACGAATGTGATTGGAGTCCTACGCTTCGTGTGTCATTCTTGGATCACTGAAATCAATCTTTTGTTGCACAAACATGGCGTTGACATTTTGCAGCTTTTCGGAAACGAAATTTACATCTCTTACTCGTTTTTGAAAAATATCATACGACAGTATAAATCTGCACAAAAATTCGCAATCAGTTCACTCGTTATTAGACAGCGGATCTTTATGCAAAATAAAAATGTTTTAACTAACTGGAATGAAATTGTTTTAACTGGAGTTATTTTCTATCTTAATACATTTAATAGGTTGAAAATAATATGTGTAACAGCATTTTTAAATTCTTCTAATGTTGTTTATGTTTTTCCTGTTTTAAATTATACCTGCTCATTGTTCTGATAAGTGCACAAAGTCTCTACTCGTTGTCTTCGGCAAAAAATTTGGCGGTGAATCGAGGTGCCACTTCCTTTAGCCACGCGAATGCAATTTTCATGGAGTGTGCAGCACGCGTGGCTGCAGTAAAAATGCGCGAGCCTAACGGTATAATAGTAAATTCGTCAGTCAGTTTATTGGGAGCTCCCAATAAATGCCTACAACCGGCTTCGGTCGCCATAAACGCGCGCGCGAGCGAGCTTCGAAACGGAGAGCTTTGAAGCCCATTTCTCGAAGGTCTCCGGAGATGGAGTATGCCGAAAATTTATGATAGCTGGTCCGCGTGGCGACCTTCTGGAAAGAGAAAGAGAGAGGAGAGAGATCTCACGATTTTGCCGGCAAACGTTAAACACCCAGGCACCGTAAAACCGTTGACGAAAGTAATTGGTATACGACCGGGCCCGCAGGCAACAACCAGAAATTGGAGCTGATTATTACTCTGCCGGGGCCCCGATTTTACCGTGAATTACAACTAATTGTCGGAAACAGTGTGTATCGGTTCCTCGTTTAATGCCCAGTTATACTGCTTAGCGAGGCAATACTTAGGCGAAACTATCCCTTCGGAATCTACATGCAAAGTTTAAGCAACCCTTTGGACCGTGGACTCTTAAATAGCCGACCCTGAGGATTTTCGGAGAAAATTCCGAGTGCATTTTCAATTGTCTTGGCGATTGGGAGATAGACAGTTCTATTTCTCAATTTTTCATAAAAATCCGCAGTTATAACAGTTGATCGCCGATTCTTCACCGGATATTTAGTGCTCTCTTAATTTTTCACGCTACCGTATTCAGTAGATTCTGTTTGAAATTTTCACCTGTTCGACTCGACATTACAAAGCAAAGGTTTAACAAGCATAAACTATAAAGACTAACCATCAAATAGAACTGTATAGAAGACGCTAAAAATCGAGAAAACCCAATATCAATTACCGCCTAGAAAGGTGCCGATACCAAGGAAGCAAATTCGAAGAATGATCGCGCTGGACCGCAAAACATCGGACAATTATTCGTTTGCGATGCGGAGAAAATCGGCAAGAAGGATTAGCGTCGTTCGATGGGCGTGGTGGTCCTCGGACAGGGCATCTTGACGAATTTACAACAAACGAAGAGCTTGTAAATTAACAAGCTTGTCGCGCGCGTATTCGTCTCTCTCTTCTTCTTCTTCTTCTCTTTGACAATACTCTCTGCAAGGAAGAAGATGAAACGGTTAAACAATGAGGATTTCCTCCTGTCCTGACGCCCACTAGCACCGTTCCACGGTCATTGGTAGTGTTATTGGCCCCGTGGGACCGGTTAATGGACATCCACCACAAAGCGGTCACATGACAGACAACAGGGATTATGGGATTAACCACGAAGACCAGACACCCTCCCCGAGCATTCACTGGCAGGCGTATTAGCGAGGGATTAGGCGGACTGTTGGCACTCGGTCCGCACTGCGAATTGGCTAAACTTTCGAGATAATCTGGTTAATGCTGTCGCCCGGCTGAAAGATCCGATGACAGGATCCGTGCAAATGTTTTGGTAACAACAGGATTAGGGTGGCGACGCGCGTGATACGCTTACCGGGGCTACTGATCACTTTGATCAACCTGCTTGATCGCATTAACGAGGTGTCTGCTGGTCCCTCTAAACGTTAGTCCAATTGTCTTGGCCTTGTCCTTTGGAGAACGTAAGACAAAGCGCTGCACTTGGTGCATGAAATTCAATGTTTGAGCCATTCAGCCAATACTTCATCAATTTTTAAGTTATTATAGTAATTAAAAGGAGATTCCAAAGGAGGCACCAAATTTCCGTGTTGCTCTTGTTGTTTCATTAGTTTTTAGTCGTACATTGGAAAACAATTTTTATACCATCTCACGAATATTTTTTATTGAAATATTGATGCTTGTTAAGTACTTTCGGGGGTGCTGTAATTTGACCGAGGTGTCTATAAGGGTCTAGAAATATCGTTCTCTGCCAAATCTTCCGGAGAAAGGGTTCGTACGAGGCGACAAACGTCCGCGCGAAGTCGAGAATACACTTTGACGAGCATAAGCGGCCGCAATTACGCTGCCTAGGAAGTTTCCACGGCGGGATAGGCGAGTCGAACGCGCGTTACCACGGACACATTCCCCGCGGAAACCGTATCTCATTAATTGCCACTAATAATAGGTGTGCCTTCGCGTCGTCGCCGACACGTGGTTTTGCTTATTTATAGTCGCCGCGGATCGGCCTTTACACCTGATGGCATCCGTGAAAGCGGCGGAACATCCGCTCAGGCCCGAAAACCCGCGGATTGAGACATTTCTGCTGGATCTAGGCTTGACTGATGCATAACAGCCTTTCTACCTTCCTCGTTTTGCTCCCACGTTGCCTCTGTACGCTTGTCTTGCGCACTAATTACCTCGGAATTGTTTTTTAGTGTTCATTAAGCAATACGCGGTAATGTTTATTCTTCATGTTCCTCTTTGGTGTTCCTTGCTTGAACAATCATTGGATGTACCGATCTTTGTCCTTTTAACACTAAACCTACCAAGCACGAAACATACAATAAAAGTGAACCACCTTATAGCAGTGAGAAGATTGAATTTACTTAAACTTTGTACGGTTTTCGTTATAATGTGCGCTTAAATGAAGAAGTCAATTTAGTCATTTCCTATTAAAGCGTTTTTATAATTTCAATAACCATGAAATAGAAAACCGGTCATTTATTTAGATTTTAGATAGACCTAATTTTATACATATAGCGGAGTTTAATTGTATGTTAGTTAAATTATACTTGAGGCAGTGTTGAAAAGAATCAGAGCTCCATTTGATTTCTATTTTGTTTCAAGATCTTGTACAACTTGTTCGAAGCCTTCCTTCCCGTACATATAGTGAACTATAACTACACCATTAATGCATACATTAAACTACATGTGACGCTATTCAAATTTCACGTATCTCAAACACTGTTGATCTCATCGAAGTCCGATCCCGTGCGATTTACAGTAAATCCTCTGGCCCTGTTTCGATTATATATCGCTGGGAATAAAATTAGAGACTGCGGCGACGGAGAGTAGGGAACAGAAGAAAAAAAGATTCTATTCTGCGTTCCCGCAAGAAGAATAAAGAGGACCGCTAATGCGGCCAGGAACAAAGAACGAGGAACCCCCGCCGGCTCACCCGGTAGCATGTAATGGCGTCATTTCCTTGTCAGGCGTTTCCGGTGTAAATTAATTTATCAAGAAGCGAGAGGCCAGGAGTGGCCGGGGACCATTTCGTCCTCTCGCGAAGGCCCCGTCGTCGTTAAGCCTTTCTGGACCAGCCACGAAATTACGTCGGGTTTTTTTGCTCGCTTAAATTAGGAGCCAATTGGTCTCCGCACCGCGCGCGATCGCCCGCGTCCCGCTGCTACCCGCTCCGAAGAAAATTGGATTTCGTGGCTGGATACGTCCCGGGCTCGGGGACGAAATCGCGGCAAGATTGATCACCGTCGCCATAGGAGCCTCTTCGGCAATTTTTTCGAACGGTCACGCGGGCCCAACGACGCTTTCTTGCGTCCGAGCCATTCCGCGTATTTTCGCGCCGCGCCGGCGGACTTGTCCTCCTTGTTCTTGCCTCGACCTGGACCCTCAAGATTCCTCGTGGTCCTCTCGATGACTCTCTGGAACCCGACAGGATACTCCGCCGAGGCCCTGGATCCATCAGTTATTAATTTTAACGCGTTTGCTACCTGTGTTCGCGGGGAACACCGAGATTATGAGAGTTTCTTTTGCTTTTTGATGAAGAGAGAAGGATTTGCAGAAGCCTCGTGCACGGATTCCGTGGATTGTTGAAATGTTTGAGAGAGCTTTGTTATTCATTTTGGCAGGCTCTGCTTGATTTTTGTCCTGGAAGTCTGAAATTCAAAGACATTGATTATCAAGTATTTTTGTAGTAAAGAGAGAAGGCGTCAACAAAATTTTATAAATTCTTGGAAATCTGAGATTTTTATAAGATATTGCCGTTTTCTATGAAAAGTGGAGACTTCGACAAGATTTCTTGACATGTCCAAAATCGATCAGGTACCGTGTTTGCGAGATTATATGTAGTAAAAGTGTTCGCAGCAATTCATCGGGAGTCATTGTGCGCGAACTAGATCTCCGCAGGAATTCAATAACTGGGATCATCGGCGTCGTTTAAGAGGATCGTGACGTAACATTTTAAGAATTGTCGGCATTTCAGAGCTAGAAGTGTGAGTAGAATCATCTAGTATATATGCAAAGAGTATATCCTGAGAGATAGTGCGATAGCGTGTAGGATAGCACGGGACCAACGACGAGACGAGGCGCGGGTGAGAGAGAAATAAGAAGAAAAATCGGAGAGAACGAGGGACAGAGGCGGGATCAAAAGAGAGGGATAGACGACGATCTCATTTCGAAACGTGAATGAGCCGGCGGCTACCTCAAACGAGCGCTCCTCCGGTCTCCTCTCCTCTTTTTCTCTTCTCTCCCTTTTCCTCTTTCTCTCCGTCTTTTTTTTTCCTCTTCATTCCTGGCCAAGGTGGATTCGAGTTTTTCCTGGCACAACAATGGCGATCCCGCCGCTTGTAACACGGCCCGAACACCGGGATGATGCACCACCTATCCAGATAATGACTAATCAAGCCACTCGGGAACGAGCCGCGCCGGCGCTCATTGTTTTCTCGGCGGTCCATCAGACCTGTGCGCGTGACAGTTCAGGTAGCTATCTACCGACTCATCTTCATTCGATGCGTCGCGACGCATTGTTCCCTGTTTGCTGAACGGTTGTCTCCCTTTCGCCGGTTGTCGCCTCTAGACGATCACTATCCCGACCATTATACGTCCACCTTATGAAACGTGGAGTATCATTAAATTTTAGTATGTAGAAAAATATTTCTAAAACAATCGACAAACATCTTCCATAACATCTTTATCCTCGAAGATCCTAGCGCCGATTACAGGTGCGGAAGGTGTACCAACACCGAAATGAAGCCCAGAACGTTCATCGCTTTCTTCGATCGGATCGAAGATCTTTCAAGGCCGAAGCTCGATTTCTTCTCAGTCCGACGCTTTCGGTCCTTGTTAAACGAGCCTGGCCCACCGAATTCGTCCCCCTTTGAACCCCCTAACTCTCTCTTTCTCTCTTCTGGCAAGATTTGTTCGTATGTTAAATCCGGTAGCTGATTGCGATCCGACACGGCACGATCGTAACGGCCAGATAACTCTCCGTGCACGATCGCTAAACAAATGATCCCGATCTCTCCGAGCGATCGTTTTAATTAACCACCGGCCGGATGACGTGGGCCCATTACCACTCGCCTCGGAGACGTCATCGCGCGAGCTGTTGTTAAATCGTCCGGAGTTTTTTATCGACGCGGACCGAGAACGGGCAATCCGTTCGCGCACACCGCGCCGATTTCATGTTTTCTTTTCACCAACGATTCATCCGTACACAGCGTGTACAGCGAGTCCTTTTGTACGTTCCCGTAGAAACAACCTTGTTGCTTCTCAGGCTCTGCGATTCTTCGGAGTCGTTGATACACTCCACCGAATCAATATTTCATTCTGATAGTGCACTGTTCAAATTGGAGCAAAAACAGTGTTCCGAGGTATACGTCAAAATTCGTTCGGAACAGGATTCATTCGATGCAGCTGCTGGGAGAAGAAGGTTAATGCGCGGGAGTAGTTTAATGCTATAGAGTCAAATTGCGGACACAGTGTTCAGTTTACCTATTTCGATTTATACAGGGTGTGTCCTACATTTCCGGCAAGATTGTAGGGAATGATTTACAAGTGAAAATACGAAAAAAATGTTATATAAAGTTTGTTTTTAAACGCTTTATTACAATATTATAAGCAAATATTGAATGTAGCCTGAATAGGTGCGGAATAGCAGATTTAAAACTGAATAATACGGAAGGTCGATTGTGTTTAGTTTGCCTGTACTTACGAGATATTTCTTAACGTACGAGGATCGTTAAAAATTTTTAAATCATCATTTAAAAATTACCACCTGCATTGATACAAACTTTGTTCTGCATTGATACTGTGGCTACAATGAATGGTCAGAAAACACGAAATATCTCGTAAGTACAGGAAAAGTAAATCCAATCGACCTTCCGTATTATTCATCATTAAATATGCTGTTCCGTACCTATTCAGGCTACATTCAATATTAGCCTATAATATTGTAATAAAGCGTTTATGAATAAACTTCATATAACATTTTTTTCGTATTTTCACTTGTAGATCATGCTCCTACAATCTTGCCGGAAAAGTAGAAAACACCCCATATAATAACTTTGTATTAAATGCAAGGAAAGCCTAAATTTTTCTGCATTTATTATTATAGATCGACCTTTACCAAATCCACAGACCATTTATTGTATGCAATAAAATCGTAATTATGAAGCCTCATGCATAAAGCCCTCTCGAGCCCAGAAAACCGTAAGGAAAAGCTAAAAGGGAGGGGGAAATGGCGAGTATGGGGTTCCATAATCGTGCGAAATTCACCCCCCACGCAGTTCCTTGCCTTCGCAAAGAGCGGAAACACGAGTTCGTCGGCTCGGCACGGTACAAACGGATTTTTCGCGGTTCTGCGACCATAGGGGGGGGGGGGGGGGCGTCGAACTGCTTAGACAGCGTCTGGGGAGTGCGGTTAATTACTTGGGGGCCCATTATCGCGCACAATGAAGCCGGAGGGCCCAACACCTCTTCTCGCCTACCAATCCTCCGTTACCATCGTCGCCGCTGCCTTTCCACTAGAGGGTGAGGATGTTTTTGTTTTTACCTAATTTGCCCGACGGTTTCTAGTGGTGTGGCGAGAAAGAGGATGGGCGGGAGAGGCTGTCGCCTCAGCCGCCATTTCTCGGGCTTACCAGATACCCATCCGCGGAAACTTGTCCAGTCATCGACGCTTGATCGAGCCGACGAGGATACCTTCTCCTCCTCTTCTTCTTTTTCTTCTTCTTCTTCTTCTACGCCTCTTCTTCCTCTTCTTCCTCCTCTTCCTCTTCTTCGTCGTTTTCGAATCGCTCTGTTCTTCATCTTTTGCTTCTCCCTTTTTCTGAGACCTGTCTAACGGGAACTAGTCTATCGGAACACAGCCATTTTTTCGGGCCAACCACGGTTTTCGAAAGGCTTCTTCGCCGTGAAAGTCAGCTCGACAAGATGTCACTGACACTGGCAAGACGCATCTGCCGGTTTACAGGTGGATGCGCGCTGACGGTGATCAACTTTCCCTCTTGATTTGCTCAGATGGCCAGCATTGTGCTCAAGATCTTTTGGTACGTGCCTAAAAATACTCCACGATCTTCGGGACGCGTTGTCTGTACTGTTTTCATTTCTATAGAGTTTTATATTAAATTCGAGATTGAAGAAACATCTCGTTCGATCCGTAGAGGATTTTAGGAAAAAAGTATTGTAAAATGTTTGAGAAGAAAGGTATCAGAACGTAATAGTAGGCGTCATTCGAGCACACTTTGACTGAAAAAACGGGTTGAGTACCGCTAGCCCGGTAGCCCGAAACTTTAATTAATGATGCCGGAGTCCTGGTTCATTCATGCCCCGAAGAATTCCGAGTGAACTGCTCGCGTCCCCGGCAAAAAGGAACAAAGTCCAAGAGAGGGCCCGCCGAGACGAGCAACGAGAGGTTCGAATAAAAATTGGGGCGCATTGTGGCCCCCGGTTTTTTCGGCGACCCGCTGCGCCCCCGGGGAAAATTTCATATCCTTCCCAACCTTCTTCTTCTTCTTCTTCTTCCTTTTTATTATACCGTCCCCTCGCTCCTCCGCCTTTCTTCTACCACAGCTCGAGCCGACAGGCTAATTCCAGAAGCTTGATTAGTTTTACCGTACAACAAGGCTTCGCGCCCGCGGCGCGCTACACGCTCTCATTTTCGTGCATAATGCACGGAACATGATTGACACGAGCAATACTGTTCACTGTGGAGCACGCGAGAAATGAATATCGATTTATTTCGATACCTCAACCATGATCGAACGATCAATTTTTCCTCCAGCATGTTGCATGTTCGATTCGAAGTACCTAGGAATCCCTAACTCAAAGAATTTCTTCTGAAATAAATTTTATTTTATGCTGGCGATCCTAAAAATATTAAGCGTGCATATTACGAAAGCTGATACAATTGTATTCTTTTAAAAGTCGTGTTAAAGTAGTCTTAAAGACGTCCAAAAGTCATCTAAAAGTCGTCTTTAAGACGTACAGTTTTGTAACATAAGCCGTTCAGAAGACGTTCGGAGGCCGTTCGGAGGGCGTCTTGAACGGCTTATGTTACAAAACGGTACGTCTTGACGTCTTAAATGTCCGACAACAGACGTCTTCGAGACGTCTTTGTGCTATCTGGGAAGTGTTTCGTGGATTCAGCTTCCAGGATATCAAAAGTGAAAAGTCTATCAAGCTAGGAGCTGATGCGCACAGCACTTCTGCGTTTTCGCTGGTAATAGAGGGGAGTTGAATAGAAGAAGTCAGGTAAAATTGATGGCGCGAGAAGTCGGGTAGGAGTTGTCTTGATTTCAGTGGATTAAAGGGAATCAGGGAAACCAGCGGTCGTCGTCTTAGCGATGAGATTTCGTGGACATTGTGAACGTGGCGAAGAAGTCGCAATATTGCACGGTTTATTGCGGGTACGGTAGATGCGATGGCGTTGCATAGGGGAGCATTAAGGCAGAGCGCTAAGAGAGACGGGTTAGGCCGACTGGGCGTCCGAAGGCGAAATTACTGATTTTGTACGCCCCGGGGCATTCATTCCTCTCTAATGTTTCGCTTCCTCGTCTGTTTACACTAGGCTTCTGTTGCTCCCGTCGCGTCGAGTCGCGTCGCGGTCGCGTCGCGTCGCGGATGAAAGTGGACTAACGGACGGAAAAAAGGGAACGCGTATTACACACGTGTCTGCTGCTCTGCTCCCTGTCCGCTTCGCTCTGCTATGAAGAAAACCGTCTTATTTCCTCGTCTCTCTTATTTCCCGGGAATGCAAAAAGACGGGTCCTGCCTTATGTCATTTGCCGGCCTTGCCGGAGACTTCGCTCTAAACGCCCGGGAAAAATCATTTTCGAAGATGTCCACTCTCTATTCAAATTATCGTTCATTCGAAAAGTCGCTCGAATAGTTAATCCCTCGGACATGACGTACACTGTACTAAGCATCTGAAATAAATGGTTAAAGGAAAATATTGTTCAGTAAGCACACATGACTGTGGTTTGTACCATGATCGATTTCATTAAAATTTATTTTTTAAAATATAGCGGCATGTTATGGGGGGAGCCCTATGTAAATGGCCTGTTTTTCAAGACTTTTTTAAAAATATAATGCGTAGAATGATTTAAAATTTGAGGTATCATTTATTGATGTTATAGTGTAACAAAAAATATTTTTTTTAAAGTTTAATTGTTAATAATAATGGTGGAATGACGACTTGAAAATGGCATTCTGCAAATGCGCCGTGTAGCGTACAGTGCACAAGAATGATCTGATATAAAAAAATCCAAATGGAATCGTTAGTTTATGCAAAAACACTCAGCATGTCGTTTTTCTTTTTTTTAAATTTGCAAAATTGGTAACGTTTTGAAAAAAAATGGATTTTCTGATATAAATAATTGGTAATAACAATATTTTAAATAAATAATTAAAAAGTCGGAGCTCGTCATGCTGAGGCCAATTGTTTATAGAATATATACATATATCAAGTTTGAGAAAGATCGAGTAATAAGTTTACGAGCTACGTTGCACGGCGTGCGAAATTTTTCGTTTCGAGAAAAATGCGTTTAAAGTTTGTGTAACAGAAAAATTGTGAAAAAATCGTAATTCATTTTAACTTCAACCGCAGTTTTTTGCTAATCTGTGATTCCGGGGACATAGAACAGATCTTCCTCTTTATCAAAATATTGTATTTCAGCCGTTTTTTCTTCTTTCCGAGACGCACGAGCCTCTTTAGTACAATCAAGACTGCGTCGCTCCTGCTCAATACAACTCTTCACTTTATTTTGAAAATAACGTACAAGAACATCTCTGATGATAGCTTTCTAACTTTTTTTATCGTATTCCTGAGGAAAGTTTCTATCGATATGAGCAAAAAAAAAAAAAATTGCTAAAGAATTTCATTTTACATAGGGCTCCCCCCTTAAAGAGGAAATTCCTTAGACCTTTAATTTTGGCACCAATGTATTAAGTAATTATGGAAGCAATTTTGTAGATATGCTAATGACAATTTTGAACACTAGTGTACAGTAAAAAGAAGATTTGCACAATGTACAAGGTGAATCAAAGATCTTCTCGCAGTTATCGTTTATAGAATTGTTCGAAAGTATGCACACTTGAACACCCATACGAATTGATAAAATATAGTATTCGGTGTACCTTCGGACGATTGTTTCATAGTAAAGAGAAGCGAAGGGAATGAAGAAGGAATTCGAGTGTCGGTACGAAGAAGAGGGCGGCAGGTAGACGAGGAAGAAGGGAAAAGGGAGAGAGTGTCGGACACAGGTGGGTGTCGGCATCGTTTGTAACGCGAGAGCTGCGAAGCCAGTTCGGCTCCCTCGTTCTTCCACCCCCGCGGTCGGTGGCAAACCGAAAAGTCCTGCGTCCGGTATATGAAATCGAGATCGAGAGGTAATAGAATTTCGTGTTTACACTGCCACCGAACGAGGGGAGCAGCCTGGTGCTGCGCATACTGATCGGGAGAGGAAGAGGACGGTATTTATACTGACACATAGACTGTCGGAAATCCTATTTTTAATCCTATTTCCTTCGGAAGTAAAATGACAACTGTATATGAGAAAAGAATTTCGAAGGTGAGAATCGATTATAATTACTTGATTATATCAAAAGGCAAACAGTTAATAAATAATTGTAGCACGATCTTATTCCTAACTGGTCACTTACCAATAACCTAGAATTTCTTCCAATCCTCCGATACCAAAAACGTAAGGCATTCTCTTTGTGAACGATGGTTCGCGTCACTAATTAAAGGGGTGTGACAGAGAGACGAGATCGAACATGGAAAAATTCCGGTGGCAGGTACGAGGATCGAGCGATCGCGTTAATCGAATCGATCCACGTCAGCTGAAATCGGAAACCCTCGGATCACGATCCCCGGTCTAGTCACGTCGTCGCCGCCGTTGCGCGGCGAGTCAAGACTATTCCCGGATAATAGTCTTGACCGAAGTTAATCAACGGGACTCGTTTGCACGCAGCTGGGAGTCACTCCCAGCGGTTCTTGCACCTCTCCGAGAGAGAATCTCTTCTATGTAATCAAGGTGGAAAGCGTGTTGCGTCGTGTAAGAACCAACTTAAGAGAGGTCCACAGCGTTGAAGAAAACTAATAACGCGATTAATTCGCGCGATGCTCGAAAAACGCGGAAGCCGGGCCGCACCACGCCGCGCCGCGCCGCGCCGCACCGCGTGCAGTTCTGTCCTCTCTGGTGACTGGCTCTCTTCCTTTTTCGTGGATTCGAACTATTCGAGGCAGTATACGGTCAGTGTGCGTGCACCTGCGTGCATCTGCGTGCACTCGCTTGCTCGCTGCGAGCTCAATGGGCCGTGTCGGCATGCATCAGCCGAGATGAGGCTACCGTGCACTGCGAGTGCACCGGAATGCAAGCGCGTGCCATCTGCATTCCGACCGGGAACGATCGAACGTAGTCGCGAAGCGAAATCGCGAGGGAAACGCGACGGATCGTTCTGAATCGTTCTGAATCGATCTCGACGCGACAGGGGACACGATTTTTATCTGCTGGCACTTTCCAATAACTATGCTCGATGGATCGCTAATCTTGACTGTCACTCCAGGAGAATTTTCAACTTTAGAACGACAAAGACACCAGTCTGCTTTGTATTTGTGGAACCAGGGATTTTGTGGTATTTCTAGAAATGTGCATTAATGCTAGTAAGTATTTGTCCATTTTTGAATCGAGAAAATATTCTGCATTTATTTAATGAATTTTATTTTTGGAAGTTTACCACGATAAATATAAAGTTTAATTTATTTTGTCAGGGTATTATATTTCTTAATAAATTGTAAGTGATGCACTCTATGGAAGTTTGTTTTATTTTATTGTACTTGAGCAGGTATGTAATGTACGAATAAAATCTATTATTTGATAATAAGATGGTGTCTGCCACGCATGCAAAGTAACAAATCTCGATTTATAAAACTGGATCTAATGATCCGAGAAGGGCAGACTAAAAAGAGCAGAAATAAATTAGAAAAATGACAGGAATGTGGTCTCT
Source organism: Lasioglossum lativentre (assembly GCA_916610255.1). Classification (NCBI taxonomy): domain Eukaryota; kingdom Metazoa; phylum Arthropoda; class Insecta; order Hymenoptera; family Halictidae; genus Lasioglossum; species Lasioglossum lativentre. The sequence goes on along the minus strand of OU744355.1, from coordinate 31,704,570 downwards.
ACTGCCAACTCACTATTGCTGTACATATGTATATAGTACCTATTTATTCCTGTCCATGAATTATTCTGTCAACATTGTATAACATACGTGTTGGATAGAAATGTGAGAAAAGGTGCGAATAAAGTTTGAATGGTCATGATAATTAAGTTAACGTGATTGAGTGTGGACAGACTAATTGGCTGGCTGACAGAATGCGAAAAGAAATATAAAAATACATGTGAGAGTAGGGTAAAGACAAGAAAAGCAAAGCTGATAGCGTAAATGAAATAGAGGACAGAAATGAAGACCTTAAAATGAAGCAGAAATGCAACGCCTTCTGTGACAGAAATGAAACTCAGAGATCATACCACTCTACATATAAGTCAATAAACACATCTTCTAACATTGATTACAATATCAGTTTAAATAGAATTATTTATTTCAATTTCTACTAATTCTGTGAAATACTATATTAACCAGAGGAAGGAAATACTGTACCTCACTGTAAATCAAAGACATCTAAAATTGGTTACAAGTTCCAGACAGTCTATTTTCGAGAAAGGATCGAAAAGTGCTTCCATTATAAAAATACTGCCACTGTGGAATTTAATTAATATCGCCACGTTCCTGGTCGCTGTCCTTTGAATCAGTCAAGTCCTCACAGAAAGTAGACAAAGTGGAACTAGTAACGGATATCGACACGATTCCCACGAGTCTTGCAATCTCACAAAAAAGTTGTCTCGTCGACGTTCGAGGACAGTTCTCTAGCTCGATCCGATGAAACAGGGTACGTGCCCGTTGATTTACAGTTTCTGCTTGGTCGAATCGTCGATCAGACGATCCGAGGATCGATAGATCGTCGGGCTATTTGCTGCTTTTTCGTCACGGTCACCTACCGCGGATACCATTTCGTATAAAGATTTAATTTCGTTGGTGTTCTGGCGTGAGAATGTCTAACGAATGAGACTGCGATGCTTTTTACCTGGTGGCATATTTCGTTTCGTTTGCATCATCGCGGCGTTCTTTTTATTCTTCGTCCTTATGCAAATTCTTTATTTTTATCGATCATTTTATGAGCTGCAGAATGTGGGAAAAATTTCGCCGTGAGAATTTCTGAGGAACGAGACAATAATATTATATGCTTTTTATTTGCTGTGACTATTTATTTTATTTGCATCGCGATTTCATTAAATCTTTGTACCCAAACACACCGATTCAAAAATTATTTTGTTTTTAATTTTTCTGCCTACTCTTATCAACTATTCTATAAAATTCAGAATAAAAGAAAAATTCCTTTCGGTTCGGTGCGGTGGTTAGAAAATTCCTCACGGTAAAAATTAAATCGAAATACTAGTTTCTGTAGCGCTATCCTTTGAATTTCACGAATTTTATAAATATGCATGCGGTAAATGCGTAAAAGTCTACAGAGATTAATCGTCTCTATCGTCAGAATTTTTCTGGATGGAAAGTAATGAGAATAAAATGATCGAAGATTGAAATTTTTAATTTATTTCGAGGAGATCGAACTAAGAGTTCGGTGTCAGCGTCCGAGGATCAAGTTTCCCCGAATTAACGCTGATCAGGCGGAATCAGGCGCCCACGTGGCTTCGTCATACTCGTGACAAAGTAGAATTTTCAATTGCAGGATACGCCCGGTTGTACGAACCGCGGCTAATCCCATAAATCGAGCGTGGAGAGACCGGCCCCGTGAGGGTGTCGAAGAAGCGACCTCGGTAGAAAAATTAATCATCCTCCGAGTTAATTGGCGCGCATGATTAAGCTGCCGCTGGTCAACCTGATTTCCCTGCTCCGACTGATCCTTACACTGACGCTTCTCCTTGTTAGAACTTGAGCGGCTGCTTTTGCAAGCTACCACAAATCAACTATCTCAATTTTCACTGGCTTAGAATCTACCCACATCTTAATATACACACGCACATCTTAATCAACACACCCATATCTTGATCTTGAATTTCTCTCGTGACGTTTCTTGTTTAGTGTGGTTCGTTTGTAGAAGCTTTAGGTGATATATAGTACTCCTCTTATTGATACTATTCTCGTTCTTCGAGGAACAATACTGCTTTTATAGTTAATATTTTTGTGCTTTGCGATAAGTGTGAAAATGCAACCCTGCACTCAGTGTTTTATCAACTACAAAGAGATGCAAAGGACCTCGTGCCTGAAACGATTGTGTCTTCTACTTCTACAGTCTTTCATTTTGGAAAGAGGAGTCCCGAAATTTTTTTAATCTTTTATTTCTCATCACTTTGAATCATTGTACCCATTTGACACCAAGGAACAAATTAAATAAAGAAAACGGGGGTCAACAACAAAAAGAGAGAATTTTAGCACCGCGGCGCGGCGGCTTCTCACGATTTAGAAATTACCCGGTCTACCAACCGACGAACGAAGTCGGAGGTTCTTTAGGTTGAAGTTTCGCCACGAAACTTCACTGTTTTTAGCGAAAGTGAAAACGCGGGGTTCGGGGTGTGCAGGGAAAAAAAGCGTTGATCGGTTGCAGAGCCGCGACGAAGGAATCGAAACTATACCTACGTGGTATGTATAGTGTTCAGAGTCCCCCGCTTTCGAATTCAAATGTTCCGCGCGCGGTCCGCGAGTTATGCAATTTTCTCCGGGTTGATAACTCTGTTTTTCTTCTTTTTGATGATTATTGGCCCCGTCGTCGCGTCGCAAGGAATCGTTTGCGTGCCGCGAAATTTCCCGATGCAAATGGCTTGTAACTGACCCACCGCAGTGTCGGACCAATTTAAGGGATCATTTCCCGGCCCGGCCATACTTCACATCAGAGCGTTGCGACGAGGAGAGCGAGAGCCTCGTGATGAATTAGGGGACCACACACGCTACACACGATACACCGCTCTGCACCGCTCTGCACCGCTCTGCACCCTGCACGCGCGCATCCTCCGGGCTGCAATTTCAGATTGGACGGTCTCGATTCACTTTCGCGCGACCATTCGATTTGTTCCTGTTAAATCCTCCCTGCCAATAGAAAAAATGTTCAGACAAAAATTTTTCTATTTTCTCAAAGAGTCTATTAGCTGCTAATTGAAATACCTGTTGCCAATTTAAATTGACAATTCTCTGCGTCCGATGTGTAAAGAAATTGACAAGTCTTCTAAGAGAACGCCGAATTTATTCGAAGCTGGTCCTCCCATCGAAAACGGTCCTTTTATTCCATAAAAATACAGGAAATAAAAACAGTAAGTATCCTACGAACTGAAGAAATTGGTCCAACTGAGAAAACGATCTTGAAAAACTACAGAGAAGGAATGTGCAGTGGAGGGTTACATTTTGTTTTTTCGAGGGTGCAATTTCAATCGAAAGGCGAAACGAGAAAAGACGGGGAGGATCGATGGATCCCTCGAATTCCAGTTCACAGTTAAAAAACGAACGTTTGAAAGACGCCGCGCGCGTTCAAAGATGGTGTCGGCACGGTGTTGTAGAAGGTGGAGGAGGATGAGAAAGAAGAAGGTGGTGGAGGAGGAGGAGGAGGAGTAGTAGCCAGGGTCGCGGGCTTTCTCACACGAAAATCCAATTTTACAAAAATATCGGTCTGGTAATGAGAAATAGCCGCTGAGTCACTCCGGTCGCCGGTAAAAACTTGAAGAAGCCGGCTTGTTTCTTGGCTCGTATACGCGGCTCCTCAGCGTCCCACGCCCCCGGCCAATGAGAAAAATCAACCCCTCTTCTCTGTGTCCCTCCTTCCACCTTTCGTCTTGATCGTGATCCGATCTTCCCTTTCGCCGCCGGTAATCTTGATCGGATCGTCGATCTTCATCGAAACCTCCTCTCGATATCATCTCGCCCAGTAGATAGTAATAAATTCTAGTGCCACCAGTCTCGATTTCAGAGCAAGGGAAACGACAACACGCGCCGCGTTACTCAAATTTGCTACACCTATCAATTACCTAGCGTGCGTTCGTCTTTGTTTCTGGGAATGAAGTTACAAATCTTCGGATTGTACAAACAGAAGACAAATAATGCACGCGTTGCTTCGGTGTCTGCGGTACGTTGCGGGCACTCATGTGCACGTGGCTTTAGAAAATTGAAAGCATTATTTAACTGTTAGACAGATTTACAGTCGAAAATTTGACTGGATTATTTATGAGGTACAAATTAATGGATTCGGTATGTTTGTCGCCTGTGCAAAATTCTTGCAAAATGCTATTAGAACTATTTAAACTCCAGGCCTTACTACTTTTATCAAACCCAACAATTTGACGAATGTTGAAAACAAAAAAAAGTTAGATCGAGCATTTACTCATACGACAGTTAAATTTTTAAGTATACAGGCAGAGTTGGGTAAAATTTCCATCTAAATAAAAATTTCAAATAACGAATAAAAAATAAAAAAAATTTTTATTCCTTATTCGATGGTTTGCGTTTATTAGAGTTGGCAGTAGTTGTGGAAAGATTTATTCGAAGCCTCCGAATAAAAGATACAGATAAAAGATGAAAAAATTATCTTTATTCGTCGTTTAAATTCTCGTCGAATATAATTATTTATTCGATGCTCGTCGAATAAAGATACGTTTTATATTCGAACCATATCGAATAATGAATAAAAATTTTGTTTATTTTTTATTCGTTATTCGAAATTTTTATTTAGATGAAAATGTTGCTCAACAACTGTATACAGGCAAATAGTAATATGAAAATTATTGTAGATTATAACATGTATAGGAAAATGTTCAATTTTTAGTGGCGCATCGGAGTCGACAGAATTGAAGAATTTACCAAACAATGCATCGTAAATAGTAGACTGCGGATTTTGATAGATTTATGAACAAATTGGCCGAATGAAATATAAAATAGTAAAAGATTTAAACAATCCAACAGTGTTCCGAATAATATAGACAACTAAAAAGGACACTCTACCAAATTGATTTGTACATCCACTTTCCCACCAACTCGATATCTCGTCAAGGAAAGCAAAGTCGAGAGGCGTAAGACGGTAGCAGCTCGATGCGTTTCACCGTGACGGCCGCCATTGTCCAGTCGCACACGTGAAACCGGCTCGTGTTTTCCTGCGGCGCGGCGCGGCGCGGCACGGCGCGGTGGTGCGGCGGCGAGTGCAACGTGCATCGTCTGCAGTGTGCAGCGTGCACTCTCACACACGCACACACCCTCGCATCAGCACACCGCACCGGCCAGGTGAACCCAGCCGAGAGAGCGGCGTTTTTCGTCTTTGGATTGGAAGAGGAGGCGAGCGAGCGCGTGTGAGTACGCGTGCGTGCATTCGAGGCAGGCGGCCGCATGATAAATGCATCCGTGGCGGTCGACGTGCAGCAAATGAGGGGCATACACACGTCGCGACTCGCGACTTATACGCACACACGGGCGCGCTCGCGCGTATGCGTCGTGTTTCTGGCTGCGTTAAAAGATCCGCCAAAGGCCGCGCGAAATTATAATGCCGCCTGCGTGCATCTCGGATGGAAATCGATCTTTCTTCCATCGACTGTCATCGGGCGTCGATTCGAAGTCATTTGTTGGCCCGTGCTGATGGTGATTGGTGTATGCTGTACTGGCTGCTGGCGAAATTTTCGAGGAACCGTTAGGAAATCGGCTGGTCGATCAACTTATACTATAATTGAGAGAGTCGAATGTGAATCCTTCTCTTCCGAGCTGGAAACTTTTGGATAAAATTGTAAAAATACGGTAGCTTTGTATTAAAAGCTTCAGATTGTGGAATAGTCTCATTAAATAAAAATGTCGAAGAACGCGAAGAATCTTCAGAGAATCAGTGAACCACGATTCTAGAAACCAGAAGCTAGCTCGTTTAGTCGGCCCAAGAAAAAACAGGGACTCGTCGGCCTCCGTCATCCTACTCGACAATGCGCGTACAAAATTACACCACATCTCTTTCTTCTTCGAAGTTTTCTTGATCTTATTAAGGTCTGATAGATCCAGCAGACTAGCCAGTCTGAAAAGAATTCCTCGATCTCGATCCTGAATGAAGTCGTGGCTACCGTGATAACCCGCGGTGAGACCCGACATGATGAAGAGAATCCCGCGATGGGAGGCGTCATTGTGATCCGGATGTCATACATTAGCGTCCAGGATAATGGTTCGAAGTCAGTTTCAGTGGTAAGTTTTCCAGAACCTTCAGAAATTCCTCTAGAATACGAACAATTATTATCAAAATGAAAAATATTGAACGACCTCCTTCGTTTCCCTCTTATTATTTATATCCCTCTTGTTTCTCGTTTCTCCGAAATTCCGGCATACCGAGCGAAGAGGACCTTTCGCGAAATTATTCCCATGCTAATTATTCTCGCAGCGCGTTATCGATTCCGCGTATTGGCAAACGCGAGACTGCTATCGCGATTAATTAAAAAACGGCGTGATTTCCAGTGTCGCGTGTCTTCTCGTGTGTCGGGTCGCATGCGTCGCGTCGTCCGGCGCCCGATAAAATTGCACCGCTTAATGACCGTCGTTGATGAAGTCGCCTAAGTGAAAAAATATGCAAACCACTTTTTTCCCGACAGCCACCGTTCGCCGGCCGTGTAAGCGTTCAGAAATAGCCGATGAATCGTCCGTTCGAACGGCTCGCGTGGCCTTCCGCGAGGATTTTCTTCCCTGGGTGAAGGGAAATCGCAGAAACGAAAATTTCAGGGATTTGCCGGGCGGAATTGCGGTAAAAATCGCACAATTGTAGACAGCTGGCGCTGCAGTTGGGTAATTCGAGTCATCAGACATCGTTGAAATTGCACCCCGAGCCGCGGAAGTTATATCGGGATTCGGAATCTATTTGCTTCTACATCCTCGACCGCTTCTTCCGCTTCTTCGAGGCGTCAGTCCTTGAAGAAAAATTTGTTCATTACAAAAAAATACAAGAACGTTCTTCGACCTTCGCTTAAGCAAAGAAAAATACCATTTTACCAAAAATCAAAGAGAACCTGCTTAAAAAAAAAATATTTATATCCAAAGAGCGAGAGTCAATTTTTGGTAATTGATCGTGTCGTTAAGGATCCGAACAAAATGGCAAGCTAGGGAGCGAGGAATGTCATCGCGTTTGTAACGAACACTAACACAATATGGTTAACGTATACAACGCGTTATAATAATTTTTTCGTTTCATTTTATACCATTTTTATGGGGTATCGGTCTGCAAATTGGCTAGTAGAATGAAAATGCTGCGGATTCTCGATCGACAACGATCGTCAATGCACGGTGAATGATTCAGTGGTACACCTTGGATCGGAATCGCAGACGGGAAGCCCGATGGATCGACAGCGGAGGTCTCGATCGTTCGTTACGTCACTCGAAAAGGACTCGCGTGATTTCATCACTCTCGACTAATGACTTTATACTCGCAGCGCGGCGCGCGGCGGCGGCGTTGGCAGCGATTATTAGCGAGATCGATCGTGTCCGCGATTTCGCGACCAACACGGTGACGCAATTCTGATTACTCAACGTCGTGGCCTACGAGTTTGCAAAGCCGGAATGTGGATCAAAGTCACAAGACGCCACCGCGCCGGATGGCCCGTGAACTTAGCGACTTCCTTTCCTCTGTTTTCCGTGCACGTCGCGTCGTCGCAGTCACGTTCGGAATTCGTTTTACTGGTAAAAAATGATGATGACAGCGCGTCGACACTGTTGACAGCGTGCCGAGGGAGCATGCTCCTTCAACAGAAAAGAAAAAAGAAACGCGTGACTAATGACGGGTCAAGATTAGAATTCGAAGCGACGCGCGCGTGCGATCCAGCACCCCGTGAGAAATATCGATCGTTCGATCCACGCCGAATCGACTCAACGACCGATTCGACGGTTTTTCACCTCGGTGATTAGGACACGAGACTGGCAACTCTGTGGGAAATTCTATTCGATAAAGAATTCGATCGAGAAAGGCTAAACCGCAAGAAATCTGGGATTAAAATTCTGCGCTCGTTTTACGCTTTCCAGTGAAAGAATTCGTTGATGGGAGCTAGTTGAAATTATTATCGCGCGTGTGTTCGCGTTGCAGACTGTGACAAACTGTTTCGGAGCCGTGCAAAAACCGTAATCGCTTCGTTTAACCGCGTAAATAATATTTAATCGTCTCGAGAGCTACGGTGGTCCTTTCCAGTTTCACTGATGTACTCCGCTTTCCGGTGATATTAAGTTTCGATTAACGTTCACATGGCGGTTCGGACCAACTAAAAACGTTCCTCTCGGTGACGATTGAATGCTTGTTAGGGTTTCGGAATCGGGCGGGAATCGGCTGAATCTTGATCGTTGCAGAACCTTCGAATCTTGTTTATCTTCTGTCTTGAAGATTCTGACGTGGGATATCTTCGCTTCTGGCGGGTGGAAGAGATACTGTAGATATGAATGAACAAATACCATCAATTTTTATCAGGTCTTCGGAGTCGGAGTCGGAGTCGCAGTCGTGGAGTCGGAGTCGGAGCGGGAGTAAGAAAAAGCAATATATCGACTCCTGGAGTCGGAGTCAGAGTCGGGAAAAAATATATCGACTCCTGGCTCCAAGTTTGGCTCTTTTGTATATAAATCATTAGTTATATCATAATCAATAGTTTTATTACAATTTTCAATTATTTTGAGTAGATATTTTTTCAATTTGGAGAAATCGGAGTCGGAGTCAGATTCGGATTCGAAGTTGGAGATAAAGAAAAAAGATGAGTTGGAGTCGGAGTTACGAATATTGTCTACCGACTCCGAAGCCCTGATTTTTATGTCGCCTCGCAGTATCGGATCCGCTGTTAATTGAAGACCTTCCGACCTTTTTGATCCTTCTACCTCCAAAAACTTGATATTAAAATTACTAATATATTGTAACAATGCTTAAAACAAACAACGAACCTTTATATCTCCATCGACAAGCACTTCCTACTTTTAATCTCGTTGCTCCACCATCGTTAAATCACTTCTGACCGATCTTTAATCAGTATCAGGACCTTAATACATTCTTTTTTCGCTCGAATTTGTTTATCAGAATCTGCAGAGCAAGAAGTGATCGAAAACGGCTCGGCTTCGTTATCACGATAATCGTTCTCACGATGTTTTGCCGGGCAATTGACCAGAAACGATCGCGACGCGAGGATAATCCTTGACGATGGATTTGATGGAAAACGGTGATCGATGCGGTAGAACGCCTACGATCTCGATGCCTCGACGCGATCCAGCCGATTCATGCACCAGCCTTGATACTCCGTTTAACGATCGGCCGGACAACCACGCGATATAAACCGAGACAAAAAGCATTCTCGGGATTTTCATGGCCGAGACAACGTCCTGCCATAACAGTTGCTTCGTCGCCTCTTCGCAAAAATTCCCCGTTCCTTTCACGGTGATCGTCCTGTTCTCGATCGCGGACGATTATCCGCGCGTTCTACACCAACGAGAGGACTAAGGCGCCGGTGTAATTGCTGATTAACGAGAGGTGATAACGAAGCAACAGGTCCACGGGGGATGGGAATTAAATAAAGTCGTGACGAGGGACCTTTCAGGCTGCTACGACGAATTTTCTTTATTTTCCGGAGAGCGTCTGGCACCTCGGAGAAAATTTTTGTAGATAAGATAGTGTGCATTGTCGTAATTAATTCATTTAATTTTGTGTCGATGTTGCTGTGAATTGTTTAGGCGACTGGAGAATCGTAGACACAAGAGCAGACAGTGATATTTTATTTTAAATTTGATATAGGGTCAGGGGAGATGCAAAAATTTTTAAGAGGAATTTTTTAATTTAAAAGATAGCAACTTCTGAATTTTCCAAACAGAATGAACATTTACAAATTCATTAAAGTGTAAAATATGCAAAAGCAACAATAGTAACATAAAAACTCAGCGGACAAACAGTGAACTGTCTTAAATAATTTTTAACAGTACAATAAAATAGCACGCTCCTAATACAAAATTTTTGTATAATACAATCTTTCTAGAAACGTTTTTTGTCGAACTAGTCTTAAAAGGGTTAGAAAAGTACAAAGCAGTGTAAAAATGATCGCAGATTTCCTGCCCCGAAGGCAGGAGTCAAGCACGCGAGCAAAAAATTAGAATCGTAAATTTTCAAAAAGGTTCCCAGAAGACAGAGGAGAGAGACAGACGAGAATCAGGTAACACGAAATTTTTTCTCCTCACGTTTTTGGTCGTACTTTCGGGCGGTACCGTCTGGCAGATTTTTCTGTCCGCCTCTGTGCCCCTTTTTTTTTTGGTGCAGCCGTGAACTGGGCCTAGTTCAACGGCAACAATGTGGATTATGAGCAATGATGACGAATATTTATGAGTTTACGATCTGATGACTTTACGACTCGAAATTTTACCGCTTACGCGCGAAGGACGTTATCCCAGGGACGACGTTGTCCTGGCAGGGTGCCTGTCACGTGGTTGAATCCGGGAGCATCCGGTTCCCTTCGGCCACCTTTTTTCCCCTTGAAAATTGCGTCTAACTTATTTGCACAACTTTATATTTTTCACTGAAATTGAAGGAAAATGAATTTTGCAAGATTTTCATCTCAGAATAATATGTTGAAATCTGTCGCAGAAATTTATTTATCCACTTTCTGCTGAGAATTTCGCACTTTTCGCTAAAATTTTGATAAATATCTCGGAAGATTTTTTAAACAGAGAGTAAAGCACGAATGAGAGTGTAAAATAATTTTTGTACTGAATGGTTGTTTGTGGAGAGCAGTGTGAGTCGGTGTAGACATAGTAAACGGGAATGATCAGAATTACTGTGAAATAATAAAACGACGTAGAAAGTCGGATCGATCTAGTTGAATAAAACATGTGTTTCTTTGACTGGGATCGTTGATTTCTTCTCATGGAAATTTTATCTATGTATTTTTCATTGTAACGCTGTGATTAGATAGTGAGACAGTTAAATGCATCGATTTGTCGGATTCGCACCGTCGCGTCGCGTCAACTCGGTGAAACCGTCTCTCACCGGTGTTGCTACTCGGCCCGAAAAGCTACCGATTCTTCCGGTTTCTGGTAAATCCGTGGTTTACATCGCGCTCGTTAATTGCGATTTACACGATGACGTTCCCGTTCAGTTGTTTTTGGGGTTACCAGCTTCCTTTCGCCACTGTCTCGCTGTCATGTCGGTTTTAACAATTGACAGAACAACAGGCGTACTTATCCACTACTTAACCATCGATCTTGTAAATCCTTCATTCGATCAGTCGCACTGTAATTAAACAGGAGATCAAATGTCGCCACCGTAATTAAAAAGCAACTACGGTAGAAAATATGAATTGATACATGTAATTTGGACAAACAAACAAACTTCTGAGCGATTTTGACGCACGCCAGCGCTCGGTCGGACAGTTATCGAGGCCGTGGTCGTCGTAACTCTTCCAGGATGCCGCCAGTTTTCGGCGTGGTTTCGCAAAAGTTGGTGCCGGCCTGGTCAGATTTCATAAATCGCCGGTGTTCGCGATTGTCAGACAGGCCGAAGTAGTCAGGCGAGCTTCTCGTAATAGCGTGGTAATAACGCGTTAAAAGCTGGCGTGGATATCTGCTCGAGCTGGCATGATCGGCCCGATCCCGGAGTCGTATATTAGGAATGATGAGTTTACGGCCATCCTCGTATAGCCATCATGCCTTCCTTCGTCCTTCTTCGCGCGGAATGTTGTCGCAACAATGAACGATTTTCGAGCTGCTGCAGATTTACGATCGGTCCGGGTACACCGATGGACCTGCGGAACAACAACGTTTATGAAGTGTCCAGGCACTTCCTTCCTCGTTTTCTTTCTTCCTTTCACGTTCCTGCTCTCCTACACTGGCGTAGAAACCTTCTATACCTAGAAGTCATCTTGGAAATGCAAAAAGATCGCTTAGAATGGCAATAAAAAATTGCAAAGAATTTTTATGAGGCAGATAGAAGGTCTGGTGAAACGATTATATGTAAAAATTAGTTTTATTGCAGTAGAAATATTTATTTGTCTTATTCTCTAATCCTTGTGCACTGGTTAGAACATTGGGACATTTAAAACGGCCACTTAAAATACCAATAAAAAATAACAAAGAATGTTTGTACAACAGATAGAAGATCTCTTGAGGCAGTCGAACAGTAACAATTATTTTACCGAAGATAGAATTACTGACTTCTCATTTTCATTCTTGTGCACTGTTCCGAAAAAAATGGGACACATTTCTATTTTGAGAATTAAATTAGTAACAATGCACATTAAATTAATTTATATATTCGTGTAAGAAAACTTGGAGCAAGAGCACAGGTCTTAATCCCGAGGTCTCAATTTATTAAAATATTTTATTAAATCTAATCTATAGTAGAAGGACGTTTTGGGCTTTGTGAATATTGTATTATGTACAGTATGATTTTGAATAATTTGTACGTCCTGTGTACATGAATTGAGTACAATAGGAGTCAGTTTGGAGACCCAGTAAATTGTTTACGAGGAGGAAAAGAAGATGAAAGATCTGTAAGAATTTCGGAAGGCGTAAAGACGGTTTGTACTGTGCAGTGCCTTTGAAATTGCGAAATTTATCGTCGTCTGTGCGAGGCTCCCGTTGGCTATTTTGTTACGCCACTGCGAGATGAAAAGGAGGCCCCGAATAATTTTCTGTGCGATAACTACGACGGTCCGTGACGAGAAGTGGCCAAAAGTTAGGCTTTAACGCGGTCGGGACTACCTTCTGGATAGACTCTGCACAACTTCCAGGAGCTTTTCCAGCCTCGGACGGTGGAAGATTTTCTGGTTTACAGGACATCCCGCTGGCCAGCCGTCAACATCCTTGACGGGGTTGCTTTCAACGAGGCCTGGCGGGGGATGGAGATGGCAAAAAATTGGAGGGATGCTGCTGCGATGTTGATACGACTCCTGTCCGTCGCTGTCGTTTAAGCAGAAACATCTTCATCTTGTCTTTGCTACCAACGGGACCTCTTTATCGTTATCAAACACATCTCATTATTTTCGAAAAGGTGGGATATTTCGAGAAGACTGTAGAACGAGCAAAATTCATTCACTCATTTTTGGCATAAACGCATAAAATCCGTAGTCTAATAATATTTGTTTCGTCAAGTTCAAAGATGGGTAATCTCTCTATCCCTATCAAAGGGACCGTGCCCTATCGGAAAGCGTTTTTTTCTCGCGTTCTCAATAATAATTTGCAAGGCCGACGTCAAAATTCTCATTCCTTCGGTAGCTAACGCAGATCGGAGATCTACCGACGAAGACGGAACCCCCTACGGTCTTGCTGCTGCGAATCTGTCAACATCCTCGTCAAAGTCGCATTGAACTCTCTTCTTGTGGACCGACAAAGAATCCTCGGCTGCCGGGTTGTTTGCTGGCAAAAAATCAACTCTTTGGAAGAACGCTCTGCATGGTTCTTCGTGTCGAGATCGATCTCATTGTGCACCGTGAACGATTTCGGCAGCGAGGCACTTTACGGTTCCAAGGAGGACGACGCCATCTTTGTGTGGACATCATGATCCACTGTGTTCACTTGCTTGGTCGCTACTTGCGCGATTATGCTACCCAAAATATTTATTTCTGTTCTTCGATTGTTCCTGGAATCTTTGTCCTCTGAATCCATTTGCAGAATTGTAGTTTGCCATACTTATATGCCGTAAAGCGAGATTTCTTTGCGTTCTGTAGATCGAGTATTGAACTTCTTGAAATATACAATTTTTTAAAATAATCAACTTCTTCGAATATTCAACTCTTTCGAATATACAACTTCTTCAATTCCTTATTCCGAGATGTTTCTTTCTATCCCTCGATTTACTATTCTAACATATTCAGCAAATCAAGATTTCTTTGCAATTTTGTCATAAATGCATAAAATGTGCAGTCTACACATCAATAAATATTTATCTTTGTATCGATCGTAAATTATTTACAAGAAATGTAATTCGCAAATTTGCGAATTATTAATTTTCGACGTTTCGGTCTTATTTTAGACCATTCTCAAGAAAAATTGCGTCTGTAAATTAATTATTCGATATATTAATACATTTTAAATTAACAATATTAAAAATACCAAAACTTACTTGCTGTATGTATGATGAAACAAATTTAATTTTAATGAAAAGAGGAAAAAACTTTTTCCTCTTTTTCAATAAGAAAAAGTAGAAACACGTGTGAGTTCCATGTCAGTAGCCAAACAACTGAGACAAAACTATGGAAAACATTTGAAGGAGACAACTTCTCATTGATCTATGTATTGACCAATCGATATTTGGCGGTGAATTCGAAACGTGACAAGACCTTACATACGAACTTTAAGATATTATATACCATCTTGGAGTTATGGTAAATTTTTATACTTTAACATACAAATTAAATTCAACCTGATATTTAATATTGTTAATTTAAAATGTATTAATATATCGAATAATCAATTTACAGACGCAATTTTTCTTGAGAATGGTCTAAAATAAGACCGAAACGTCGAAAATTAATAATTTGCAAATTTGCTAGTAACTGGTAAAAACTCTCTGGAACAACAATTCGAACTAGCGTTCCCCAGCATCCCTGGCTATTCCGTGCCATGATTCCGGTACTCCGAAGCGTTGATTCTCTTCTTTCACTCGTCCACCATTAGCAGAGGCTCGATTGTGCCGGAACAATCGTCACCAGAGACGACGGAATCGAGCATCGGTGAACAATGAACAGCCCGACCGCAAGCACTGAGCATCCTGAAACCGCAATTTTTCAGATCGTCACCGACTACCGATTCCTCGGAACCGGCGATGATTTACGGTTTCAGCATCGAACCGCATCTTCATGTGGCTCCACTCTAACCGCGCCGAAGCTGGATATTTACGATCCCCTTATTTACCCATCGAGCCTACTGCGTTCAATAGCAACAGGAAAACTCTTAATGGAGAGAGAGGCAAAAAGAACCAAGAGAAGAGAAGGGGTTGTTGCTCGATGCTCGAAAGGGGGTGGATTATTTACGGCGTAACGGTGTTCCGGGGCTGTTGTCTTCCTCGCCGTGTCGGGTAGGCGGACCGCACGTCTCTTGGCAATTTGCATTTATTTGCGGGTTCCCGACTACGCCCACTTTTCATGGCTCCCCATGAGACGCGAGATACTCATCGCCCACGCCGTTCTTCACACTCCTTTAACGCTCTTCACACTCTCGCGACGGCAACAACGACCGGTCTCTTGTTTTTGCGATAAGATGTGTGTGCTAGATCGGGATCGGTTACCGCGTCACGAGATTCGACGCCTTTTTCCTTCGACGCGAGTCACGCTCCAGGGATGATAGCGATTGATGGAGGACGCATGAGCTCGAGGGAACCAGGCTGACTGTGTTTCTGCGGCGTGAGTTGTAACTGATAGTGGTGTGATAAAAATTTCAAAAAATTACGAATTTGTTTTAATTTTCACAACAATTTTAACATAAATAGCAAGTAGTTCATTTTATTCTGTGGCGAGTGTACTTGTCGTACACAGTTAACTGGTTGAAATGTAACAAATTGAAATTCTAGCAGATAAATCAATTTATATACAGCGATCCTTAACCCCTTAACCTACGATTTACGTTCCAACAGCCTGGGTCGAAAACGTGAACAAGAACGCACATCCTTCGAGCCATTCCACGGTTCGGCAAATCGGCCCTAAGTTGTACCAAACGCGCACGAGTTACGAAATGTAAATACACGTGTAAGATACAACTGATTTAATTTTGTGGAATATTTGATAAGTAATTACAACCTGATGTAATAATTGTGGTAGATATACCACAAAAGGCCCGTAATATTTACATTTGACCCGACCGATGTACCACGGACCAGGCCCGTGATAATCAGTTTTGGCCCGAATACAAGACCACGTGTCTCACACGTAGTTGTAAGTTGAGGGGTTAATCATGATGGCGATAAAACGAATCATTGAGAGATCGAAATACAATCCTACAACTAAACTACCCCGTTCAAATATACCGAATTAAAATTCTAGCGGATAAATTAATTTTTACAGCGTTGTTGAATAGCAACAAATCATCAAAAGAG
Source organism: Lasioglossum lativentre (assembly GCA_916610255.1). Classification (NCBI taxonomy): domain Eukaryota; kingdom Metazoa; phylum Arthropoda; class Insecta; order Hymenoptera; family Halictidae; genus Lasioglossum; species Lasioglossum lativentre. The sequence continues at coordinate 31,688,645 of OU744355.1, read as the reverse complement.
CATCTGCCAATGTCATCTCCCAGGATTCTAGAAATCTGCCCCCTCCCCCAATACTCCCCGTTAATCCCCATTTATCCCCACACAAAGTTTCCAAACAGAGTCTCAAGATCAACCCTCCCTCTCCACCTCTACCCTAAACCAAGTCCCTCCTCGCAAATGCAACAAACTCAGATTCATCCGCCTTGGTCACCTTGGACACACCGAAAACAAACACTAGCTACTAGTGGGGGGTTCCGTTTCCCAATAGAGCATCAGGCATTGCCGTAAATCAATTACGTCTTCATCCATCCGTCGTGATCCGAAATTCTCCGCTTCACGCTCGGCAATCAGCGACATATTGTGACGACACCGTGACGATCTCCTTGCGACCTTGAAGAGAGCTACTGCGGTGATCCTGGCAGCTACCAACTGGCTAGGAACCGGCCAAAGGGGCTGCCGGTTTCCTCTCCTTCCACTTCCTCTTTCTTCCACATGAACGTCAACGACCAATAATACGATCATTGTGCTTGTAGTTCATTAACGGAATAGGTCACTTTGAGGAATAAGATTTATTTAGAATAAAGTTATGTTTGTTCTCAACTTCACTGTTTCAAATCCTCGTACGCGACAACTTGATAGTTCCTCTCTTTCTCTTCCTCACTGTCTCTCTTCGCTTTCCTCTCCCTCACCGTCTGTCTATCTAGATTCTGCTGGCCCTCTCGCCCCCGTAGCAAGGAGAAGGAGATGGTCCGCGATGAGTAGCATGAAGACATTAGGGAGTTTGTTTTGTCCTCGCCGCGGGACACCGTCGACCCGGCAGGCCCCGTTAAAAGTAACGCCGTATTACTTCGTAAGGACGAGGACCCTGCGGGTGGTCCTTTGCCGGTTTCCTTCCGCTTTTCCGCCACCTCCCGCGATAGTCAATGCGTGTCGCCTCCTAAGACAGCCTTCTGTTTGGCCATTCTAGCGCACCGGAGCTCACGGGACGCACAAACAGGGACGATAATAAACATTGATGGGGCATCAGCGGACCTCCTCTTTCTCTCTCACTCTTTCTCAAAACTAAATCTTCGGGACAATATCCTCTCACGGACCAGCCGAGATTTTTTCCGCAGGTCTACCGGGCTTTCCCTGAGGACGACATAGCCGCGACGGAACGAATCAACCTAGCTTCCACGGAAAATCGAAGGGAACCATGATCTCTGCATCCTAACTGCGGCTCGAATCGATTCGCGCAAACAGGTCCTGCAGGATCTTCGCGTCCATTTTCTTCTGCGCGTTCCGAATCGAGAAAATACATTTTTTAGCCAGTTACCGAGGATGTCTTAATTTATTTACGAGTAATTATGTAGCCGCAGAACCTATCGATCAGTATATTCGATGAGAAAATTAAAATTAATGACTGTTGCATGTCTATGTTTTTTTTTTTTTGCATAGATATCGATAAAAAAGAAATACAATTTTATATCGGGTTCAAAGAAATTAGTAGACTGTAGATCTTTATGCTAACTAAAAATCTGCGTCGGTAACTAGAAATATGAAGGCACATAAAAATGTATTTCTTCTCGTAATAATTTTAATACAATAATGTGAACGCGAAATATTGAAGTTGTCGTCTCCGGTGTTTAGATTTTGATTATTCTCCTGAAGTTGGAAACAATGGGCAATATTTTGTGGAAAAAAGGGTTGTTTGCGCAAGACGTAACATTTGTATGGATTGTATAAGAAAAACGGGCCAACTGCAATAATAGAAACTGTTTGCAGTGGATTGCACGGTATCGAAAGGCAAGAAATCGAAAAAGAAAATGGGAACTCGAGATCTCTGATTCAATTAGTCTTTTTACTCGTCGACGCCGGGTGTCACGTCCTGCTCGAAACGAAGCATCGTCATTTCCTCGGTGGAAAAAGAATGGTTGGCCCTAAAAAGCGAAAGTTGGGAGTGATCATGCGTTAATTGTTAGGGGAACACGATTTCAAGCGAGTCGACTTTATGTATTTGAGCCTCGCCTCTTGCACAACCAGCTTGCCGCGCCGCGCCGATCCGCCGCGTTGTTCAACTCTCCCGGCGCGACGGTGTTTGAAAATTTTCTTCTCTGTTTGTCGTCTATAAATTTGTTGTTGGTTGATAACTGTCTACTTCTCTTGGATTGTCGGAAAATTGATATTTCGTAGATTTTGTTATACATTTTATGGATTTTTCTTGCCCGTTCTTGTGGAACAGTAAACTTCAATTCTCTACGTCCTCATCCGCTTTGATATTTATTAAATATTTATCACGACGGCGATGGAAAATTTTCTTGACAACTTATAATTCATAAATTTATGATTGTCGAATATCTATCTGCTTGTTTTAGATTGTTCACAGAAAATTTATAATCTTCAGACAATTTTTACGTTCTATTGAATGAAACTTTAGAAAACATGATAAAAAGAAATCGCAGTACAATCGCAGAAAAACACAATCGCAGACGGGAAACAATAGTAATTGCAAGAAAAGGAGAAAGACACTGTTGTAACTCGGCGAGCGATAAATGGCACAGTCCAATAAGAAGTCTCTTTGCTGTCACTGAACCTAGAGTCTTGTTAAATTACTACATGACGAAAAACTGGATTGCAACTTCTCAAAAATTCTAGCGCAAAAGAAACAAAATATTTCATCTCCAGTTAAAAGATGTTTTTGAAGGAGAAGCACGCGTACCATTATCAAAGATCAATGAATTAAAATGACCCACGTTTATGCTATCAAAAAATCACCCTATCAAGCAGTCTCTAGCAAAGAATATCCGCAAGAACAGGTACTCGAGTCACTTTAAAAAAAGAAACTAAAAAACTAAAATTAAACCCGATCGACATATTCTGGAGAACGTCATCCCCAAAAAGAACAATCGTCCGGAAAAACCTAAAATCCTCTATCAAAAAACATCCACATGCGTATTCAATAACGCCTCGAACGACAAACTTGAAAATCAAATTAATCAGCAACCCCCAAAGAAATCCACCCCAAAAACGCTCTTAATAAAAAAAAAAAAAACAAAATCATCAGAAGAATTAGACCCCCACCAAAAGGTCTCTAGAAAAAGGAGCAGTGGTCGCCAGGCAAGCATGGTCTCCAACAGTCCTCCCCCGCGAGCTTCCAGTCATGCGCTGGTTGAAGTCATGGGCGTGACTTGTGTGTCTCGGCAAGGGGATCGTTCGTGGGCCTGGATTGGTCGAGGTGGCCGGTTGAACAGGTACGCAAACCACCTAACCGAGGACCTAACATCGTGGCCACAGTGTTCCTCCCCACCAGGGATCCCCTGAAGAAGAAGTCTTACCGATGGGAGTGGCCAAGCGTTAGTTACCCCGGTTGCGAGTTCTCGAAGAGACTAGTCAGGATCAAGGAGCCGTTCGGTCTGGTTCGAGTTTGTCGAAGGACTACGAGGACGCAGGTGTCTCTTCAAGGATATATCCAAGGATTAGACAGCAGGACTCGAACGAGGCTGGACTCTTCTTCTTCTTCTTCGACTTTTTCTTCATTTTGACCGCTACCGATCCTGATCGTGGTGCAAACGAGTGACGTCCTCTCAGTGACAGTTCGTCGTCCTTATGATTAGAGGATTCTCAGTGCAATATCCTGGCCGTGTTACCTCGAGATCATTATTTCGGCAGTATTTTTAATTGCCGAGTTGGAGATTGAAGAGAGGATCCGGAAAGTGTCTCGGTGATTGCGAAATTGGTTGGTGATCTATTTTGATTGATCCTTCGGGGATCTGTGCGCGTCAGACACGGCTTTCGTGGCGTTTTCGTGAAGACTGGGAGCGCGGACGCGCTGAGATGACTGTGACCACGAACTTCTCGATGATGCGACCCTTCACTGGATACCCCTTTCAAGGTAAGAGCTAGTTCATCCTATAGACCCTAATTGCTTAAGATTACTAGAAACATCCTAATTTTCGTTCTTTCTTTAGACGGTGGAATTTTTGTGGTGTGGTTGAACACAAGCTTCGAGATTAATTTTAGATGCTCATCGAAGTAAGCAGCGACATTCGTACCCCTCGTGTGCAACTTAGGTCGTTTAGTTCCGAAATGAAATTTCACGCATTTTCAGAATTATTTTTCATTAATGTTTAAAACATTTGACGCTTCCATGATTATATGTATATCAAAATGGAGACACAATTTATTATTGTCTCGTTGATTCCGACGGTCCCAGCAGAATCTTTAATCCTTTGAGAGGTTACAATGGGGGTGGGTGAGGAATCGCGAATGAATTGCGAGCCATTGCGTTACCATTGTGCAATATTCGAGTCGGATTCGGAATCGAGATTTTACAACTAGCCCGGTGGCCAGAAAGTCTCCCAGAAAATTGACCGGCAGGATACCCTTAAGATTTTTAAACGGACCATTGATATATAACTTTACCTGACCCTGGGAGACCGGAACATTACCATTAATGACGGCCATAAATAATGAAACGTTTTTCGAGGGATTCTGCCGTCGCTCTGGAAAACTTTCCGACTTTGCACGCCTGTACCACTCAGTTTTTTTCTTGGTGAAAAAATTAGGATACCTGCTGGCCCATGGACCCCCAGCCACCCCCTCTTGCACCGGTAAAAATTTTCCTCGGGAGGCAAATAAATTCTTTAACATTACGAATAGTTCGGTTCTTTATGTTGTGTTCCACCTGAAATTATTCTCGCAATTTTTATTTCTCGTTGATGAATTTTGTGAACTACCCTTAATCATTGGTAAGTCTATTTGAAATTGTCTTGGCAATTTTTTTTCCTTATGTTTGTAGTTCATTTCTGAAAGAATTACTAAACTAATATTGTATTTATTTGATTCTTTATGTTATGGTCCACCTGTAGCTATTCTGACCATTTTTCTTACGTCTAGACATATTTTATCAACTACCATTGTGCTTCTAATAGTCAATTTAATAATCGTATGTATTTGAATGAGTACCTGTTAATTTATTGAAAAGTTGTATCAAATCGACCACAAAAAGAATCGTCAAAAAACAATTTCAATCGATTAGAACTTCTATATGAAATTATCTTCGCAATTTTCGTTTACTTATACATATACATTGCTCTGTATTTAAAAATTTTTTATCAAATAGATCACAAATAGAGGATCATGCCGAAAATAATTTCCAGCAATTAGGAGCTCGTTTCCTCTCGTGATCGAGCGTGTAATTTTACAAACTTGTTCCTTATTGTCACCTTCCCCTCCGGAAAATTCGAACTTCCCAGGTCTCTGAATTCTCTGGAAGGGACTCAAGGCCCCATGGACCCTGTTTTATGGCGTCATAAATTTCAGTATCCTACCGCTCTGTAGCGTCTCTTCCTGCACCGGCGAAAATTTACATTTTCCCGGAGTCCGTTGATTAATAATAAAACTCTGTACCGATTACAACAATGGATACAGTTCGAACAACGCACAGCCGTCAGATAAGGCGTCTGAATTCGTCGTTGAGGACGTAATTGCGATGCAAATGTAAGGCGGCCTCTGAATTTTGCATTTTTATATGTTGCTTACGCTTGTCCCGAGGGGATCGTCATTTGTCACTGTCCGGGTGGTACGCACCGTGTGTTGTTGCCGAGTTTAATTGCGGCAGACAATTAGTCAACGAATCGTTTGCGCGCGCACGGCTCGTATATGCAAAATGGAAGCGTTTAACGCCCGGCGAGGAACGGGTAATTAAATATTCCCGGAAGATTGATAATGCCGCGGACGCGTTTCTCGCAATTACGCGCTCGATGCATCGGCGATCGTTAATTATTTCGCTGAATGTGTCGAAACCCGTTCGTGAGAAGCGCGCGAGGGCGAAAATCATACTGAGGCTCTCTCTCTCTCGATTAGCATCGTAAGGAAGTCGATCTCCATCGTTCGCAGTAGCTGTCGCATTTTTCTGCTAATTAACAGTACCAACTCTCATCGATTAACGCGCGACTAATCACGTTTACCGCAACAGGATATCAAATCGCGAGCTTAACACAGAATCGGGTCGAGGATCGACTGGGAACCTTGCACGAGTTTCTAATTAGTCGAACAAATTAATAGTAATTTTTTTCCACCCCCGTTTTCGAAGGTTGCGGCACCCGCTCGCAGTTTCTCGACCGTCGCGCGTCGGCTGCACCCGAGCCGGTGCAACGCCGATTATGCAACTCTGACGGCGGATTCTGCGCAATTCCGACCACCGATTCAACCTGCTCCCTTCTCCACACCATTTTTCCTCTCTTTCTCTCTCTCTCTGTCTCTCTTTTTCTCTTGTTCCTCGTTTCATTACGTGAACGATTCGCTCGAATTCTCCCGCTCCGCTCGTCTTCGCGCGTCACCTTGACGCACGAGATCACCGCACCGTGGGAATCGAATCAGGTTTCTAATCACCGATTATACCGATCGATCCTGTTTTTGGGATTTTAATAAATCAAATGGCCGTCACTGGCCCGAAAAAACCGAGGAAAAACGTTCAACTCGAAGAAAATCGCGTTCCCCACCGGTAACTACGTTCACTCGCTAGCGACACCATTTAGGCAAATATTTTAACATGGATATGTTTTAGGGCTGGAGGTCATTCCATGACACCGACACCATAAAGTGTGACTCTAAAATAGCCTCACCCCTCGCCCCCGAAAACATATCCATGATTCAATGTTTTTCCATGAAGTGGAGAAAATTGAGAGGTTTATGACTGCGTCGACCTTTATGGCCGCGTCGACCTTTATGGCCGCGTCGACCGCACCGAACGTAGAAAAGGACAGAGCATGTAAACACGGATTTCTCTTGTGATTTTTCACAACGAAACACCATGGTCCGTCGCGTCTATATTTTTTAAACAGATAAGAAACATTTCGGCGGTGGTAAGCGCGTGTAGTACGAGCATCGATAATCTCTTCGAAAAATAAAGAGAGAGACACGTGCATGGACAGACAAGCGAAACGAATGAGAACCACTTCGCGGCATAAACTATGAACCAGTAATTGATGAAATATCACATATCCTCAATAATAAATAGTCTGTTATATGAAACTGTGTTCATATGAAATATTTTACTTTAATCGCTGTCGAAGGACTTCTATTATTCATCTGAAAAAAATATACCCTTCGATTGCAGTCATTTTTTCTGAGAAAATCACATTGTATGTTTCTTCATGCTTAAAATTCTTCTGTTCTCTTTTTTGCTCGATCTTTGTCGAAGGTCTTTAATCGGTTCTCATTAAATATTCTCCTTGGCCGCAGTCTTTCAGCATTTTTCTATGAAAATCGAGCTTCCTGCTTCTTTTGCAATCATGCTCGAATTTTTTTCTGTCCAATATCGAAGGACTCTACATATAGCTGTTTTTCAAGTGAACATACTCTTCGACCGCAGTTATGTCATAATTTGTCTGATATGCATTTTTTATCAATCGTCATTGAACGATGCTCGTTACTTTTCAATTATGCAAATGTTCTCATGAATTCCAGTCACTGGTAATATCTTTTTCAAAGCCTAAACATCGACTACGCCTTCATAATAATCTGACTAAAGAAATTTTCCAGAGGGCATTATCTAAACAGTAAAAGACTCACGACATTTATCGATTTCAAAATGCAATTCTTCGACTGCAGTCTTACAGCACATATTTCCTAACAATCCTACTATAGAAATTCATCGTCAATTTTTTCCTCTGCCATCATTGAAGGCCTCTGCTATATGTAATCTACTCGGCTCAATGTAACAATTTCTGAGGTTTTCCGTACAAAACGGTACAGTTTCTTGTGTCGAAGTTGAAAATTTCTTAGACAACAGGTGTCGGAGATCGCAGCAAGAACGAGGAAGAAAACTGGCTTCTAGATTGAAGCCAGCTCTCAACCGTGTGAAGATTTTTTGATCGATCGGATCGCTGGATACATTATCCTATCGAGTAATAAGTAACTAACAATTTGTTTTTCTTCGCGTCGATGTCTCGCATCGTCGACCACGCGCCGCAACACACTTGATATTCAACTATACATAGCGTATGCATGTATATCGTTCGTCCCGTGTGGGGACACGCTCAGTCAGAGTTTTTCATCTCGTTTACTATGACGGAAAATGTGAGTCACAGAGTCTCGGCGGCCGCGGCCGGGCCGGTGCGGTGCAGCGTTGTTTTGCTCGTTTCGATCGCACTGCAGATCGATCCAGTTGCCGCGGTAATATTCGACTCGATTAGTTCGAAGCCTGCCATTTCGCTGTGTAAGAACTGTTACGCGTTCGGATTAGCAGCCTCGTATGTATGTTCGTTGCCGCGGTTCAAGGAAAAATGCTGCTGCACCTGCGAGTGCAACCAGCGGAGATCTAGGTCCACTGAATAAATTGTTGACGATGAGAAAAACGCTTATTATAATTAATGACGAAGTCCAGAGACACAGCATCCAGCACTGCTATCTTGCGAATGCTCGAAAAGTTCATAGAACGCGATTCTATACAATTTTAAACGATTTTAGGACTTTCTATTAGCTGCCGAAGGTGTCTCGCCTTAAAATACAATGTTATATATTCAAATGGTCAACATTTATTGCTAAAGCCTCGAGATATCTGCGCAATAGAACTCTCTACAATTTTGAGACTTTTTCTGAGCTACTGAAAGTGTCCCAATGGGATACACATTATATCTCGGATTCTAAAAATTTATTCAGAAGTCACTTTTTCACATACTTTCCTAAAATATTGCAATTTTTCTATACAGAAGTTCGGGCACAACAAATATTCTTAACGCTACGGACGCTGACGTCCCGAGTAAAAAATCGGCCAGCAAAGCAGTCTCTCGATCGCGATCAAAATTATACGCTATCAGTGTTATGCGTCGTAAACCCTTAGAATTCATTGGTCTTATCGTAATTTATGGGACCCGTGTGGCACAGTCAATAACTCTTTCCTTCTCAAGAACAAGTCTCCTTCCTTCTTGCACTGTTCCCCTTTCCTTGTTGCTCCCCTCGACAACGCACGAAACACGTCGAGGTGAAGGTGGAACAATAAATCCAGGTTTCTCTTTATTCGCCATCGAGTAACTGTTCTCTCGCCTGGTTCTTTCGCTCGGCAGCGAAACAAAAGCTTGACCATTTCGCAATCAGCCGTCGCAAACGATCCTCGTTGTTTTATTGTACCGTTTATTTGGTGTTATTAAGGGTGTTTCAATTTCGATTGTTCTCTGTCGTCAGATTTGGGATCTATACCTGGTCAGGGCCGCGTCAATCAACTCGGAGGTGTCTTCATCAACGGACGCCCTCTACCGAACCATATTCGACTGAAAATCGTCGAGCTGGCTGCTGCGGGAGTCAGGCCCTGTGTCATTTCAAGGTAATTAAACGAGAACCATTTTATTTCTATTTTGGTAAATGTCCAGAAAAGGGAACTACAGCGAATTCTCTATCCTTTTCAATTGGTCGAACATGTGCTTTAAGCCTCTCCCCAAAACACCTAACTAAAATTCATTTAAAATGGCGGAGTTCGCTGTAGTGTACCTAACAGTTTTATTTACAAATATCTCTACCGATCCCTAAACGGGGAACTGATGTTACATATTTTCCCTTTACAATAATAACAGGAATTATTCAGATTTCATTTTTTTTTGTTTGTTGGTTCGATAGGCAATTGAGGGTATCGCATGGTTGCGTCTCAAAAATCCTGAACCGGTACCAGGAAACCGGAAGCATCAGACCTGGTGTAATCGGTGGTAGCAAACCAAGGGTAGCCACACCGGAAGTCGAGGCTAGGATCGAGGAATACAAGCGCGACAATCCTGGAATCTTCTCCTGGGAAATCCGCGATCGATTGATCAAGGAAGGAATCTGCGATAGAACCAGTGCTCCCAGTGTTTCTGCGATCTCCAGGCTGCTGAGAGGTCGAGATCCCGAGGACGATCCTAAGCTCGGTGACGGTGAGTTTCCTAAAATGTCTTCTTTCAAGTTAATAACGTCTGAAACAATTTTCTGCAACATTCTCGTTAACGCTTTCACTAGTAAAATCACATACGTGCTACTAGCTATCTAAAAGAAACTGTTTCTAGGCAAATTATTATTAGTATGATGAGGTGTTCAAGAAATTGATGTCTCCCCTCTGTTATATTTTTTAATATTTTCTAAAAAATATAATACCATAGTATACATCCTGTACTTCGATAAAACAAAGACTGTAATTAAAATAATACTGTGCCGCAAATGAATCTAATTCTCTGCGAATTCAGCAGAAAACATGGACTCGATATTAAAATTTAGCTTCATCCGAAACTTCATTTTTCTATTAAAACAGTGTTCAATAAACAGCTTACCATAACATAAAACAATTTAAACTCTTGCTGCATGAATTTTCATATAAATTTGCGAGAAGAGAACTTACGTCTACCATTTCAAATAAAATTGTCTTTCTAAACGCAACACAAATATTCACTCGCGCAAATCAGAATGCAGTTCGTTAACAAAGGTACTCGGTATTCTCTTAAATAAAAAATTGAACGCATAAACAGACGATCCACAGGCAGAACATTCGAAGAGGTGTCCAACAAGAAATTTTTGTGCGTTCTTTCCCATCCGCGACGACCAAGATTGATGATCCACCTGAATCAGTGAATCGGGCTGCTGCGAATCTTCCTGCGACAGCGCCACCGTGGAAAATTAGATTATAACGACACCGGCTCCGTAATTTGGTCTTCGAGGTTCCAGAGCTCGAGTCAGAAATTGAATCGACCCGTCTTTTTACCTCTTCTAATTTTCTTGGCCTCGGGAATCCACTTTTTCGCGATCGCCAAATTTTTGCAACCGTCGCGTCGCGTCGCGTCGACGCCACGCTCTTTCCATTTCTGAGTAGGCTTACAATTAGCTAAGCTCCCAACCCCATTTTGCGGAGGCTACAAATTTATTTAACCGTCTATACCGTGTCCTTTAAGTATGAAAAATAATTGTAGAGCTCCGAAGGTTTTTCTCTGCTACCGACGCGACAGTGTCCCGAGTTCCGCGTTTGAAGTTCCCGGCGCGGCGTCGTTTCGCGAAATTCGCCAGGTGGTTTTTCCCCAGTAAAAAGTGTGTCCGCGATAAAAGCGACCATTAAGGTGTAACAGCTTCCTGCGCAGGGTAATGTTCCATCCGTGGGCAAATTACCCACGCAGGAAATTACGAGGCAGATCAAAAGTGGAGCTTAGCGATGTAGTTCGCAGTTAATTCGCGCTCCGGCCAGAAACTTTCCTCTTGGGACTCTTTAATCATCGCGGACCATTCGAAAAAGTGTTTCTTAGTCGCCGTTTCCCCTCGGGCGTGTAACATCGATGAAGATCCGGAGGGTTAATAACTGTAGCACAAAACTTCTTCGGGCGAGATGTTAGGGCTCGATATTGTAGTATACATAGTTCGAAACCGTTCGAAAGTTGCAAAACCACCTAGGTGCAAACATTTATCAATTCGCACGGATCTAAAACACTTTTGATACGATCCAGGCACACTATGGATATCGCACGATTCCGTGACCCTAGGGGAAAATAAGACATCTTTATGCACTTCCGGTGCCTCGCTACAAGCTACAAAGCGTTCCAGATAATAATCCCTCTTCTTGAATGCACGGTTGAAAAAGTGTGTCAGTTGCGCTCGTCGAGGCTGCACGACTGTTTCCATTATTTCTATGAAATATACGCAACACCGTCGAATTTTATATTCATTCTGAATTCTGCCATCGAAATTCTCGTGGATTTTTTCAAAACATCTTTTTAAATCAATATGGGAGTTCGATGTCGAGCAAAATGGAAATTGTCGAATTAAATGAACTTGCCAGAGTTGCCAGAAAATCAAAACCGTTAGAATCCGCTGGCGGCCTCGATTAATTCTTGAAAACTAACCCCGTGCCGCCGCGCCCGAGGGCGATTTCGGCGATTTCGGCGATTTCGCAGCGCGCAAGTAGCACGAAATAAGCATAATTACCAGAACCGATCGGAATAGGAAAATTGCGAATATGTCGGAACTTAGTAGCGAGTTCGCGCTCAGGATCGTATCCCGATGACACGCCCCATCAGCTGGCCGCCAAGACCACCAAGGAATCACCATCGAATACGGTAGCTGCTGCCGGGGTCTGTAGCCGAGAAGAGAAACGGTGAATGAATAAATTAAATGGTCGCGCATTAATCAGCCTCGCGTTTCTCGATCTTGGAAATTACCGGTTTCTCACCGAGCACCGGGGCCGCCGCTGCCGCCGCCGCCGCGGTGAACGCGAGGTAGCTCTGTAATTTTCTCGCCGCCCGGTACATGCCCACGTGCACGGCCCCGAAAGTTCGATAGGTGGTATCGAGAAGACGAAGAAGATGCGCGCTCCAAGATCCAGAAGATCTCTTCGCGTTCTTTCAAGGGTGAACGATCCTACACGATTTCCTCGCACTCGATTATCGACGAACGCTGCAATTAGTTCGTTCGGCGAAACTGGACGCTAAAATGTAAATGATTTCATGGTGGCCGAGTTGGACAAGATTGGAAATGCCATAAACTACCCTGAACTGTCTTTGGAGACTTTAAGTATCGTTGGGTGGTTGTGTATCTCTCTTCGGAAATGTTTCGTGGGATCAGGAATATTAGGTATTTCTTTTATGCGCGTTAATATATGCCTATTCTTTTTGATGGAATAGGTTATCCATTGGTTTTTCGGCGAACTATCTTTTGTGAACATGGTACAATGATCGATGCTAAAGATTTCTCACGGTAGGGGGTTGTTTTTACCCCCGACGACAAGACACAGCCGATACTTGTGCCGTCGGCGCGGCGGTGGTCTGTCGTGGGATCGGAACTCGGAACAGAGAGTTCGTCGGCGGACTTGAAAGAGAGAAACGAGAAGAAACTGCCCTGTAGATTTGTAAGTCGATCGGACCCGATGGTCGGCCGCCCTTTCAAAACAAAAAGAGGAGGGCAAAAACAACGCGTTAACTGCCGCGCGGGGGTGGGAAAGCTACAGAAGCGCCGCCCCGACCACCAGAAGTGAACTCTAATCGTGCAAATCCAATCTTGTAGCACTTGCTCTCCGCTCAAGGGATTTCTCGAAATTTTGTATAATCTGGGACAGTCTAAATTTTTCGAACAATTTGATACAAATTTTCAATCTTCGATCCCCTCAACAAAACGAACGAAAATTCATAAAAATCTTGCAATTCAGCTGAATAATTTTTTTGCTTGCGTAGTAGTACTTGGAGACATACTTTTTTGTGATACACTGTTCTTCCGTCGTGTCATTTACTTGGTAACGTGTTGAAACTCCAACAATACAAATTGTAGAATTCCTTTGGTAGAGAATAATTGAAAGCATATTTCTAAATTTGAAAAAATGTTCATCTAGTGTTTCTCGAGTTTTCATTTAACTTTCATCTCTGAATCAATTCCTACAGAAGAATATTGACGTCTTTAACGATTCTAATATGTATCTGTTGTCAGCAATCCGAAGTGAATTATTTCGAGTCCCATGACGGCTCTAGCGTTAATATACCAGTGATTCCTATTTCGTAAAATTTATTAGCGTTTTTTCATGCGACCTTTTTTCCCGAGGGAAAATGAACGCGTGCTCCGCGTGTTCGTCGACGTCTTCCGACGATCGGTGTTGCAGAATCGCGGCGGAGACCGGCTACCTAGCAATCTCTAACACCCCGCGGGTTAATATCGGGGTTCGAAAGTTTGGTAATGACTAGCCGGTAGCGAGCGCTTAGCCTCGCGGAGGTTGCAATTTCTGACGTGATCCTGCAAAATCGCCTTCGTCCGACTTTTCGTTCGAAGATACCGAACCGCGTCCTCTCTCTCTCTTTCTCTCTCTACCGATCCCTCCTTGATTTAAAGAACTCGTCGAAAAGAGTTGCAGAGGAAAGGGCACGGCTTAATAAGCTCCGAAAAGATATATTTACAGAGATTTATCGATCAATTTCAACCTCGATTGCAGTCTAAAAATGATCCTCGTGTAAGCACACTGCTGAGGGGCTCGCCGTACGAAGGTATACATATGTATATCGATCGCTTGTTTATTCGCAACGAACCTGTCATTTAACCCCAATTTTGTTTAAAAAAGTGCTTCCTCCGCGAGCGTGTTGCCTGTTCATTAATTTGCTGCAGATATTTGTGCACTTGCAAAATGTTTCTGTCATGTAGAATATTTTTTAATAGCTGAAATAAATTTTTTCGTTGCTTTGCTTTACAAAGGTTTGCTTCGTTGGAGAAATAAAAAGTGTTCAAACGTCAGAAATCCTGTTTTGATCAATTTTATGAGTAGTCACATTGTACAAGGAAGATAAATAATGCAAAGAATAAATAATGAATAGATTTTAGTAAAATTGTTCTGAACAAGATAAAGTTGAAGAATGAGAGAAAGAGGATGTTGGAGAGCCAATCTGGAGGAACAGAAGCTCGAGGAATTGTTCGTTTCGCGAGGAATTCGAGCGACGAAGAAGAAAGGCTCTCGGAGACGTCTCGCATTTTTTAGATTATAGTAAATTTATCATCGGGAACCGCGGAGACGGACGACACGTCCGTAAAAAGAAGAAGTCGCGGAAGAGCGAAGGCCCCGGCACGGCGCGGCGCGGTGCAGCGCGGCGCGTCTTGAAATTGTCGAGCGGCTTTGCGCGGTCCGCGACTAATCGGCCGACGACGCCTGACGCCGGGACGCCCCGCGTTGATGCCCATTCGACACGGACTCTATTCCCGGACCCGGACCGCTTCTTCCTTTTCCTTTCTCGCATCGGCTCGTTTCTGGCGTTTCGCGAGCTACTGCTATTCCTCCCCCCCCCCTCCCCTCCTATCCCCAATTTCTATTTACATTACAATTTCAAAACGCAGACGATCGATTTTCACACCGAAAATTGGTTTCACGATTATTTATAATTGCATCTCGAGTTTTTATTCGCATTCCCTATGAACCGTAAACTTCCATAAACCACCCCTCCGACCCAATAAAACAAAATATGTATATCCAATGCTCGACAAAGTGGCAGCGGCTAATCGATCGCAAAACGAGAGGTGGTGTGCACCACCGAAAACATGAATGTCCCGTCGCGTCGCGTCGCGTCGGGTCGCGTCGATGAGACCTACTTCGCTGCCTGTCGATATAATGAACGTAGCCGTGACTTCAAATAAAAGTGAAAAGAATATAAAAGGGCGAGTAGTGTGTCGGAACCTGAGCCGGTCGCGAATCGAGTGTGAAATAACCAGCGCAATGTGTGCGACGCGAAGAGCGGTTCCTTTTGAACTCCGGGCTCGGCAAAACAAACCATAAACGTGCGTTCACCTGGAGGAGACTGGGCCAGGCAGGTGACACGAGGAATTAATAGCTATTAGACGCGACCCCATAATTTCGTTTCTCTTGTCCAGGTCCCCGGCATGGCACCCCATTATTTCCATGTATTTCTATTATTTTGTTGCTCGTTCTGCTAACCAGTTGCGTGTCGGTTGTTAACGCGAGACAAGGGAGGAAGCACGCGAGAAGGAAGCGTTGTAAAATATCTTCTTCCTGCTCCGTTAGGCCTCTTTATCCATGACGTTCTGATTCATTATTAAACCCATAAAAACGTATCCTCGGGTACCCCCTCTTATTTTCTTTTTATTCCGAAGAAGACGTCTTCGAGGAAGAGGTTGTTTAAGGTTTTTCTGACCGAATCACTGAGAACACTGCCAATTTGAATAAACGTTGGGTTTAATAATTTACTCTAGGTTTAATAATACCTACGAAATCTTGAAGATTGAACAAATCTTTAATAGTCTGGTTTATTTATTGATTCCAGGTAAAACCAGCTCCGGATCAGACTGCGAAAGCGAGCCAGGCATCCCCTTGAAGAGGAAGCAAAGAAGGAGTAGGACTACCTTCACGGCGCACCAACTAGATGAGCTAGAAAGAGCTTTTGAGAGGACTCAGTACCCAGACATCTACACCAGAGAGGAACTAGCTCAAAGAACAAAGTTGACAGAGGCTAGGATCCAAGTTTGGTTCAGCAACAGGAGAGCCAGGCTCAGGAAACAATTATCTTCAACCACTTCTGGAGGCTACGTCAGTTCTGTGGCTTATCCTGCTGCATCCTATGTTCTTCATCCTCCAGCTGCACCTCATCCTCACACTGCAGCCACTCATGCTCATCCTCATGCACAGACTTTGCCCGATACCACGTTCTCCTCCAGTCAAGGTAGGTTCAATGTTTATTGTAGTATACAAGTTTATAGAATACAATAGAGAATTAAATTACAATTAACGAGTATCCAGAGAGCTTGATGACTAATCAACATTATTTTCAATAGTTCCAGAACTGTACCCCTCCCACCACACCACCATGTCTCACCAACTGACATCAGAATCCAGCCGTTTGCCTTCATCGGTTGGCTCGGCACCCAGTTATGGCCTGCCACCGTCGGTATCGTACCCCAGCTCTCTGCTGCCAGCAACATCATCCACCAGCACCAGTCACATGACACATCAAGCATCCCCAGTGGCTCCAGCATCGTCTACTTACCAGCAACCCAGCAGCCACCAGCTCCCACCCACTCCCAACTCCTTGGTCACCATGATGGGTCCCAATTCTGGCAATTCGAACCCCTCGTCGGACCACTTGACCTCCTCGGACCTCCCAATCAGCTCTGTATCCCCTGTACACCAGCAACAACAGCAACAAGCTAGCCAAGGGAACACGTCACCCTCTTGGAACCTGCCAATCCCAAGTGGAGGAAGAGTGGGACTCCCTAGTCCACCTTCTAGCCTACAGCAACCCCATGCACACACCAGTCAGCCACATCAAGCCTTTGCTACCCACTATAGTGCCCAAGGCTTTCAACAACCACCTAGACCTACTCCTCATCAACCCTTCTACAGCTGGTACTGAGGCTATCGTGAGGTTCTCTGATTTTATTGGTTGAATGGGAGAAATAGTTTTTTCTGAATGTAATGTACCACTGCCAACTGGTTTGGCTGGTTGAATGTGTCATTTTTGTGAGCGATCGTTCTACTCTCTGTTGGTAGTAGATTGCGGATTTTATGCATTTATAACAAGAATGAGAAGATGGAATTTAAAACTGCAAAAGGACTAAAAGAATTTAAGAAAATCAATGTATCATCTTTTATCGATTGAAATGATTAACTGTTTCTCTTCTTACAATTTCTTTTCTTACAATTTCTTTTCTTTTAAAGTTTTATTTTGCATAAAGATCCGTAGTCTAGTTGGTAGACTGTAAACTTTGTTTTGCCCCAAGTTGTTCATGTCAAATTGTGTATGCCATTAACACTAGGTTTACGGAGCACTAAAACTGACTAGTTTGCATTACTTTATAAAAATAGTGAGAATGTGTCTGTCGCAATACTAGCCATTTTTATAATATGTAATGAAAGAAAGAAAGAAATTTGTTGTATAATTCCTTGTGGATGCATCTTTACAATCTCAGTAATCGTAAATTAAAAATATGAGAACCGTAAACCTAGTGTTAATATGTCTGTTGATTATTAGATCATCGTTCATTATGTACTGTGATTGCGAAGTCTGTTGATCGAGGGTTCATGCACTGACTGTTGGACTAATTAGTAAATAATATTGAGTCTTGGAAATCCTAACTGAAAGCTGATTCTTTGGAACCTGTGATGCAACGGTCAGTGCGAAGGCTGAGGAAACGAATGAATGTACCGTTTGAGTATTTGATGATGATTCTATGTTCTTGTCGAGTATGTTTCGAACATAGTTCATTCTTCTCTGTAAAATACTCGATTAGATTCTTAATTGGAGAACCAAGAAAACCAATGTGACTGATGTTTTGAAAATAGATGATTCAAGTGCCCTTATCTAGCAAATTGTCCATTTGTATAGTTAGTAGATAGGATTTAAGAGTAGAGATATTTATTTAAATGTTTCTTGAAACTTCAAAGAACTGGAGAAACTCGATAAGTCGTGCCAGTAAATTCAGTGTGTATTTGTTTAATTATTAGGTTTGTAGTGTACGTCATTGTATATAAATTTTAGGGTAAATCTTTGTTTTTTTTAATGTTCATTATTTTGAGGACAAAAGCGTCCAGTGATTATATTTCTACTTTTACCAATAGATAGTGTAAATATTTAATAAGTTAAAAATAGCAAACGCCTATTAATGATTGCAAGGTGGTTTGCTTTTCCTGTAATAATTGTAAATTCGCTACGGAGCATAAATTAAATAGTGTAGTTAGTTAAATAGACAGTGTAAATATTTCTATACTTCTTTCATTCTTGGTTTTCGGGGTATTTCTTCTTAAGTTTCTATTATTTCACGTTTCGTGTGTATACAGTCTGACCAAAAATGTATTTAATATGTAAATAATAGGTCCGCGTTAGTTTTACAATTTTAATTAGGAACACTACTTTGAACTTTTGTTGAGAATTTTCTTATGGAGCTATATAGTAAAATGATCTCTCAATTATTAAGAAAGTTATATGATTGCTCCAGGAAGGTAAAACAAATTCGATGATCGTAAAACAAATTTCACCCTTTGGAAAACACTGTTTTACTGTAAATTATAAGATAATTTAATGTATAAATACTGTATAAAATATTGGGTAGTCAATACATATTGTATTTTATTGACAATGGTAATTCAATAAAGAAAATTTAAAGAAAATTTAAGGAAAATTTGTACTGTGTTCAACTTTATTTATTGCGAAAATTATTAATGAAAACAATTAATATTATTTTGCAGTTGGCAAAATTTGCATCGAGCTGCAACAACATTCATGCAACAACAAAAGCCACACCTGCTATTTCATAATTACGATAAGTTAATATCATAAATACAATATCATAAATACTACTCATTAATTAATAAAAGAATTTGGTAATAGGTTTAACTCTATTAAACTAGTTCCACAAAATGTTTACAACATTGTCCGCTGTAGCATTGATTTATAAATTCCAAAATCCTTTTGGTGGAAGGTAGTCTACTTTATTATTCTACCTATTTAAGAAATTATTTAATCAAAATGCATTATTCAAATATATGTATATGAACATATAGGCATTCCTCGTACATCATCAAATTATTAACAAAAACTTGTAAACAGGGAAGCCTCTTATTTATTAAAATTAATGTCTTGTAAAGCATTGAAAAGAAAAATCAGTTCAAATATAAGTGTGCTCGCTAAGGTACCCGCGAACTACTAACGCTACAGTGTCGCCATCTATGGTGGCGGAATTCTGAACTATTTTCCCTATCTACTCAATGTGTAAGACAAGGACGGAGATAGTGTGCAACAAGGACAGGAGCGATCTCGCTCGTGCCACCTCCTTTTTAGCGGCACTTCTAATCTCCTGGTAAGTAATAGGCATACAGAGAAGCGAGGAGGTATCCGACAAGGACAGACTTATGCGTTTTACGGAGAGCGACGAAGACAGACATAGACCGCTCTCACTCATCTATCAAATCAATCGAAGATTCATTAATTACTCGCTTTCCAGCAACGATTTATAAATTTTAGCGATTGGAGAATACGAGGCGGACGTCCTGCAAGTTTCACACAGATGTTCTGATTGGATTCTGTGAATTGTTAAATAGTTATTAACAATTTTCCGGACATCTGTCCAGAAATGAGCCCAAAAATATTGTTAACATTTTACAAATAAATTAGTTTCTAACCCTCCAGACATAATTTGTGAACATTTATGATCGAAGAAACTAGAATAGTCCTCTAGCAACAATCCAGTAGCAATTTTGTATAGATTCTACCTGTAATTAATTAGTTATTAAGAATTTTTTCAGAGGGTACGTGTTTCTCCATTGACGTAATGTGTAAGACGAGGAGGGTCGATTGTGCGACAAGGATGGATAAGCAGTGGCGTGACAGTGTCGCCATCTATGGTGGCGGAATTGTGAACTATTTTTCCTATCTACTCAATGTGTAAGACAAGGACGGAGATAGTGTGCAACAAGGACAGGAGTGATCTCGCTTGTGCCACCTCCTTTTTAGCGGCACTTCTAATCTCCTGCTAAGTAATAGGCATACAGAGAAGCAAGGAGGTATCCGACAAGGACAGACTTATGCGATTTACGGAGAGCGACAAGAACAGACATAGACCGCTCTCATTCATCTGCCAAATCAATCGATGATTCATTAATTACTCGCTTCCCAGCAACAATTTATAAACCTTAGCGATTCGAGAATTCGTGGCGAACCTTCTGCTAGTTTCACGTATAGGTTTTGATAGGATTTTGTTAGGTGTTAAATAGTCATTAACAATTTTCCGAACCTTTGTCCAGAAATGAGCTCAAAAATATTGACATCATCTTACATAGAAATTATTTTCTAACTCTACAGACATAATTTGTCAAGATTTATGATCGAAGAAGTTAGAATAGACCTCCAGCAACAATCCAGTAGCAATTTTGTATAAATCGGGATCGTATTTAATTGGTTATTAACAATTTTTGTAGATGGTACTTGTTTCTCCAATGCTTGTAATGTGTAAGACAAGGCGAGGTATAGTGTGCAACAAGGATAGACGTATATGTATAACATGCCACCAGCTCATAAATCGTTAATAACTCAGTAGTTAGACACGGAATCTTTACATAATTAAATTGGGAAGATAGTCAAGACATCATCCTAGATTCTTTTTGCAGAAATGTTCATAAATTATGTTTGTAGAACTGGAAAATTAATTATTTACGGAGACAGTTCGGAATAATTTGAGGTTATATCAGGACAGTTAATAACTGTTTAACTACAAACAAATGAGAAACGAAAATATTCTGTGAAAGTTGCTAAAGTTGCGGTCTACATTTTCCAACCATAAACTGTTACAAATTATTATCGAGAAGCGAGTTATTAATGAATTTTCTGGCGGTTTCATGTTATCAGGAGTCAGGAGTAAGTATCAGGATCTTGAAAGCTGGTGGCACGAGTGAGACTCGATTTGTCCTTCTCCCACACTCGACCTCTCCTTGTCTTACACATTACGGGCAGTGGAGGGCCAGTGCCAGTACCCTCTACAAAAATTGTCAATAACGTTAATAATTAAATACGAGCCTGATCAATACAAAATTGCTACTGGATTGTTGCTAGAGTTCTATTCTAGCATCTTCGATCATAAATCTTGACAAATTATGTCTGTATAGTCAGGAAATAGTTTATTTGTAAGATGGTGTCAATATTTTTGAGCTCATTTCTGGACATAAGCCCGGAAAATTGTTAATGTCTATTTAACAACTAACAAATTCCACTCAAAAACTATAGGTGAAAGTAGCAGAACGTCCGCCTCGTATTCTCCAATACCTGTAGTTTATAAATTGTTGCCGAGGAGCGAGTAATTAATGAATCATCGATTAATTTGGTAGATGAGTGAGAGCGGTCTATGTCTGTTCTTGTCGCTCTCCGTAAATCGCATAAGTCTGTCCTTGTCGGATACCTCCTTGCTTCTCTGTATGCCTATTACTTACCAGGAGATTCGAAGTGCCGCAAAAAAGGAGGTGGCACGAGCGAGGCCTCTCCTGTCCTTGTCGCACACCGGCCCTGTCTTTGTCTTACTCATTGGGAAGATAGGAAAATTAGTTCACAATCTTGCCACTATAGATGGCGATACTGTCGTCTATTTCTCTATATATCTATCCTTGCCGCACAATCGACTCACCTTGCCTTACACATTACGGGCATTGGAGGGACAAACGAGCCTTCCAAAAATCGTTAATAACTAATTAATTTGGCAATAAACTAAACTCTTTAAAATCAAGGAAGTCTAGTGGTTTCGTATGAGGCAATTCTTCTGTGTGGTGGTGCCATCCCTGGCGAATCGCTCAAGCTCGTAACTAAACATCCACAGACAAGGTATAAGCACCGACGAGATACTGCCAGCCTTATGGGACATCGCGTCGTCAAACAAATTTTGACGTTCTCTTACGCCCTCTAGGATATATTGCCGCCGGAGTAAGAAACAGAAAGCCACCGACGACATCTCGTCGGTGTAGAAGACCACTGAGGAGATTCTTCTCGGTGAAAAGGTGAATCATCACGGAACCATATCGGTTATCATGAAATGTTACATTCTCCGACGAACGTATTCAAATATTTCAGACAATATTTTGGGGTTGATTTCTAAAATCTTAAAATCAAAACTAATATCAAGGACAAAAAATTCCAAGAAATATTGTACGTAACACTTCAAATTTCATATGAGATACCTCAATTTTTAATATAAAAATATTTCATAAACGAGCATTATTTCCTTCACTTGTTTTTATACATAATTGTTCCAAAAATCGATCTGTGGGAACAGAAGTATATTGAAAAACAGAGTAAGATCAAGAGTTAGATCAAGACTTTACTGTAAAAAATTTCATGGAAAAAATGTGAAGGGAGTGCTTGTCGACATCGTTGGTAAAAGGAATAATTGTAAATATTAACCAGTTCGAAATAATAAATTTGTCAGTGTATTGTGTTGAATAAATTAATACGTACGAATGCTCATGGTTTAAAAGTTATTCTGTACCTCGAGTTCTATTACCTACTTTTACTAAAAAATTAAAGGGCAAGGTGGTCAAGAGGGTGCTTGTCGACATCGTTGGCAAAAGGAATTGTTATAAACATTAAACACCCAGAAATAATAAATTTATCAGTGTATTGTGTTCAATAAATTAATGCGTGCGAATATTCATGGATTAAAAGTTATTCTGTACATCGAATTCTATTACCTACTTGTACTAAAAAATTAGATGGCAAGGTGGTCAAGGGAGTGCTTGTCGACATCGTTGGCAAATGGAATTGTTATAAACATTAAACAGACAGAAATAATAAATTTATCAATAATTACTATCACGACGATCGAAATCGATCGATATTAGATGGAGCGGGGGGAGTTGCGCATCGCTACAAAGGTGCGCGCGCCTGAACTCGGCGAGCGCGCTCAGTCAGTCAGACGGGCCAGGGATTCCGGCAGGAGCGCTCGGGCGCCGGGACCAGGAGAGGACCTGGGGAGGACCAGAGCCTGACCAGAGACCGCCCTGGGACTGACCAGTGACTGATCAGAGATTTACCAGTGCTTGATTTCCAAGTGAATTCCAAGTGAATTACAAGTGAATTCCGAGTGAATTCCAAGTGAATTCCAAGTGTATTACAAGTGAATTCCAAGTGAATTCCAAGTGAATTACAAGTGAATTACAAGTGAATTACAAGTGAATTACAAGTGAATTACAAGTGAATTACAAGTGAATTACAAGTGAATTACAAGTGAATTACAAGTGAATTACAAGTGAATTACAAGTGAATTACAAGTGAATTACAAGTGAATTCCAAGTGAATTCCAAGTGAATTCCAAGTGGATTACAAGTGGATTACAATTGACTTACAAGTGAATTACAAGTGAATTACAAGTGAATTACATGTGAATTACATGTGAATTACATGTGAATTACGAGTGTTTTACGAGTGATTTACGATGGATATACGAGTGATTTACGAGTGACTGACCACCTGGCTGACCCGTGATTTACCAGTGACTGACCACCTGGCTGACCAGTGACTAACCAGAGGCTGCCAAGTGTTTATTCGCCTTGCTGACTAGTCTACTCCACCTGCACCACTTTCAACAATAGTAAGTCTCAACAATTTTATTTTTATTTGCGAGTGTTATGTGCTTTACAGCATAGGGTGGGCCAAGGGTTCTAACATGCTTCTGTTGATTACCCTTGGCCCTCCTTCAACAATTTTCTCCGTCAACTGTCAATTCAACGAACACCGTCGATTATTATTTCTCATAACCTAATTGAAATTTCTACCGGAACTTTCAATCTTCTAAAAATGTATATTACTGATTTAAAATTGGTATTCCTTTGAATGGATATCCCTCAGGGGCTCACTCGCGGATAGTGAAACCGTGAGTGAGTACGGGATGTCGCGTCCCCGGGGTCCCGAAGCGCCTATAGGCCGCACTCGTGTGCGGGGTTAGTTTGGCTCTCGTGAGCTGGTTAGATTTGCACTCGTGTGCGAGGTATGTAGGCCGTACTCGTGTACGGGGTTTATAGTTGCTTCTCATCGAATTTTCATTATCGCCATTTTTGTTACTCGATTTCTACTTGAAATTTGGTTCTGAACTTTTACAAGTTCCTCTTGGTATGCGGGGTTAATTTGGCTCTTGAGAGCTGGTTAGATTTGCACTCGTGTGCGAGGTATGTAGGCCGTACTCGTGTACGGGGTTCATAGTTTCATCCCGTCGCATCTTAATCATCGTCATTTTTATTTCTAACGTCGACGAACATACATCGAACGAAGAGGATACATCGATAGAAGAACATACATCGAACGAAGAGGATACATCGATCGAAAAACATACATCGAACGAAGAGGATACATCGAATGAAGAGGACACACCAACGAAGACTGCGGCGTATTTTTAAGTTAATTATATTTGCTGAGCAATTATTGTCTTAGCGTCACCCCCTATCCAGAGCCTTCTGCTCTGGTTCATGTTTCTTCTTTGCGAATCAAAGCCTTCTGCTCTGATTCTTCCCTTTATTGCGATTTAGTTTATTTGCTGACAATATTTGCTTGGCTTGCGTGCGTGTGTTAATTGTTAAGATTGTCTATCGTCGTTGTAAATATGTCGAGTAATTATTGCCGTAATTTCACTTTGCTCGGCTCGATTTTTTGACTCCGACACAGCCCTCTGCTGTGTCGGACCTTGCTTGTATGTACCAGACCGGTTGGTACCGGTATTCGGCGTGGATACATTGAGAGTGGGTGGTTGAGAGGCAGTGTTCATCGTGTTACACTGTTAAGTGAAAAATCCTCTCTTTTGTAATACCACCCGAGCCACCTCAACATTCCGTTGCCTGGTGGCAGGTGGTTTTAGGAGTAAATGGGATATCGTTTGAACACGTCTCTTGGCCATCGCTCTTGGTGAGGACACGTCCGGGTATCGTTGCTGGCCGGAGTTGGGCTGCAAGCATTGTACGCGTCGCGTCATCACCGTTGAACCAGAGCCCTCTGCTCTGGTTCGCTTTTGTTTCTCTCTTCGAAAGAATCAGAGCCTTCTGCCTGATTCGCCTTTGGTCCCACGTGGATCGGAGACTTCTTCTCCGATTCACACCTTTTGCTCCGCAATAATTACTCGACATACTGCGTTAATATAAGTTCGTCGTTGTTAGGAAAGGAAGCCAGAAGGAATATTGTATTCGTTCTGACTCCCTTTCCGGGTCTCTTGTGCAGCAACCTCCTCGTGGTGAGACCTGGGCAATCGATATTATCCTCTATTTGTCAGAACTTCTGGTATCTTACAAATAGAGGATAATATCGAGCTAATAGCTGCACACTTAGAATTTCCGTTTATATTGTATACTAGAATGTAAGACATGCTAAGTATAACAATTTGTGTATTTAATTGAATTGTATGTGAATTTACTATAAGCTATCTCGAGGTGGGTCAAAGGTACTTCAAAGTTTTCTTTGGTCTCCCTTGGCCCACCTTCAACAATTCTCTCCATCAAATGTTAAATCAACGAACACCGTCGTTTATTATTTCTCATATCTTAATTGAAATGTCCCTCAGGGGCTCACTCACGGATAGGGAGCCCGTGAGTGAGTACGGGGTCTCGCGTCCCCGGGGCTACCCGAAGCGCCTATAGGCCGCACTCGTGTGCGGGGTTAGTTTGGCTCTCGTGAGCTGGCGTTATGTTGGCTCTCGTGAGCTGGTTAGATTCGAACTCGTGTACGGGGTTTATTGTTGCTACTCATCAAATCTTCATGATCGTCGTTTTCGTTTCTCGATTTCTAATTGAAATGTGGTTCTGAACTTTCACAAGTTCCTCTTGGTAGGGGGGGTTAGTTTGGCTCTCGTGAGCTGGTGTTAGGTTGGCTCTCGAGAGCTGGTCAGATTTGCACTCGTGTGCGAGGTACCTATGTAGGCCGTACTCGAGTACGGGGTGCATAGATTCATCATCGTCGTTTTTATTTCTAACGCCGACGAAGAGAACACATCTAACGAAGCGGATACATCTAACGAAAAGGATACATCGAACGAAAAGGATACATCGAACGAAGAGGACACATCAAATGAAGAGGATACATCGAACGAAGAGGATACATCGAATGAAGAGGACACACCAACGAAGACTGCAGCGTATTTTTAGTTAATTATATTTACTGAGCAATTATTGTCTTAGCGTCACCCCCGAACCAGAGCCTTCTGTTCTGGTTCATGTTTCTCCTTTGCGAATCAAAGCCTTCTGCTTTGATTCTTCCCTCTTGTGCGTCTTAGTTTATTTGCCGACAATAATTGCTCGATTTGCGTGCGTGCGTTAATTATTAAGATTGTCTATCGTCGTTGTAAATATGTCGAGTAATTATTGCCGTAACTTCACTTTGCTCGGCTCGTTTGTTTGACTCCGACACAGCCTTCTGCTGTGTCGGACCTTGCTTGTATGTACCAGACCAGTTGGTACCGGTATTCGGCGTAGATACATTGAGAGTGGGTGGTTGAGAGACAGTGTTCATCGTGTTACACTGTTAAGTGAAAAATCCTCTCTTTCGTAATACCACCCGAGCCACCTCAACGTTTCGTTGTCTGGTGGCAGGTGGTTTTAGGAGTAAATGGGATATCGTTTGAACACGTCTCTTGGCCATCGCTCTTGGTGAGGACACGTCCGGGTATCGTTGCTGGCTGGAGTTGGGCTGCAAGCATTGTACGCGTCGCGTCACCCTTGAACCAGAGCCCTCTGCTCTGGTTCGCTTTTGTTTCTCTCTTCGAAAGAATCAGAGCCTTCTGCCTGATTCGCCTTTTGTCCCACGTGGATCGGAGACTTCTTCTCCGATTCACACCTTTTGCTCCGCAATAATTACTCGACATACTGCGTTAATATAAGTTCGTCGTTGTTAGGAAAGGAAGCCAGAAGGAATATTGTATTCGTTCTGACTCCCTTTCCGGGTCTCTTGTGCAGCAACCTCCTCGTGGTGAGACCTGGGCAATCGGTATTATCCTCTATTTGTCAGAACTTCTAGTATCTTACAAATAGTGGATAATGTCGAGCTAATAGCTGCACATTTAGAATTTCCGATAAAATTGTATTGCAGAATTTAATATTTGCTAAATATATAAATTTGTGTATTGAAAGATTTTCAATAAAGATCTTGAAAATCAATTTCAATGACTATTTCAAATATATTTCCATTTTGCAGTATCACCTTCCCTGCCGCCGCGCCGCGCCGTACCTGCGACCCTCGCGGACCCAAGGTTTTGGCCGCAGAATTATTCGTATAATGAGAGTGAAAATGGACACACGTAAGTTTCTGAGAGAGATCGTGACCCGAAGATTCGCCGCGTCTAATGGTTCAAATTTCAGCTTGCTACGTGCAGCCGTTCTCATTTGACGCCATTTTTCCCAAGTGGCGTAAGTCCACAAAATTACTATGATCACTAATTTCGTCACAACTTTTGAACGAATGGACTTTTTGGACTCTCTGACCATATATATACTTATAGACCCAGCTTCACACAATATTCCTTGTTTCAAGATTATATCGCCTACCAGCACAGCCACAGCCTACTCTGGTACTAGCCGTGCTGAACAACGTGGCAATACCGAGTCACCGACGAGATACTGTTAAAGACTGCCAGCCTTATGGGACATTGCGTCGTCAAACAAATTTTGCCGTTCTCTTACGCCCTCTAGGATATATTGTCGTCGAAGTAAGAAACAGAAAGCCACCGACGGCATCTCGTCGGTGTAGAAGACCACTGAGGAGGAAAATGAGGAGGATAAAAATATTTCATAAACGAGCATTATTTCCTTCACTTGTTTTTATACATAATTGTTCCAAAAATCGATCTGGGGGAACAGAAGTATGTTGAAAAACAGAGTAAGATCAAGAGTTAGATCAAAACTTTACTGTAAAAAATTACGTGGAAAAAATGTGAAGGGAGTGCTTGTCGACATCGTTGGTAAAAGGAATTATTGTAAATATTAACCAGTTCGAAATGATAAATTTCTATCAGTGTATTGTGTTCAATAAATTAATGCGTGCGAATATTCATGGTTTAAAAGTTATTCTGTACCTCGAGTTCTATTACCTACTTTTACTAAAAAATTAGATGGCAAAGTGGTCAAGAGGGTGCTTGTTGACATCGTTGGCAAAAGGAATTGTTATAAACATTAAACACCCAGAAATAATAAATTTATCAGTGTATCGTGTTCAATAAATTAATGCGTGCGAATATTCATGGATTAAAAGTTATTCTGTACATCGAATTCTATTACCTACTTTTACTAAAAAATTAGATGGCAAGGTGGTCAAGGGAGTGCTTGTCGACATCGTTGACAAAAGGAATTGTTATAAACATTAAACAGACAGAAATAATAAATTTATCAATAATTACTATCACGACGATCGAAATCGATCGATATTAGATGGAGCGGGGGGAGTTGCGCATCGCTACAAAGGTGCGCGCGCCTGAACTCGGCGAGCGCGCTCAGTCAGTCAGACGGGCCAGGGATTCCGGCAGGAGCGCTCGGGCGCCGGGACCAGGAGAGGACCTGGGGAGGACCAGAGCCTGACCTGGGAGTAACCAGTGACTGATCAGAGATTTACCAGTGCTTGATTTCCAAGTGAATTCCAAGTGATTTACAAGTGAATTACAAGTGAATTCTAAGAGAATTCCAAGTGAATTCCAAGTGAATTACAAGTGAATTACAAGTGAATTACAAGTGAATTACAAGTGAATTACAAGTGAATTCCAAGTGAATTCCAAGTGAATTACAAGTGAATTACAAGTGAATTCCAAGTGAATTCCAAGTGAATTACAAGTGAATTACAAGTGAATTCCAAGTGAATTCCAAGTGAATTCCAAGTGAATTACAGGTGAATTCCAAGTGAATTCCAAGTGAATTCCAAGTGAATTCCAAGTGAATTCCAAGTGAATTACAAGTGAATTACATGTGAATTACATGTGAATTACATGTGAATTACATGTGAATTACGAGTGTTTTACGAGTGTTTTACGAGTGATTTACGATGGATATACGAGTGATTTACGAGTGATTTGCGAGTGACTGACCACCTGGCTGACCCGTGATTTACCAGTGACTGACCTCCTGGCTGACCAGTGACTAACCAGAGGCTGCCAAGTGTTTATTCGCCTTACTGACTAGTCTACTCCACCTGCACCACTTTCAACAATGGTAAGTCTCAACAATTTTATTTTTATTTGTGAGTATTATGTGCTTTACAGCACAGGGTGGGCCAAGGCTTCTAACATGCTTCTGTTGATTACCCTTGGCCCACCTTCAACAATTTTCTCTGTCAACTGTCAATTCAACGAACACCGTCGAGTATTATTTCTATTAACCTAATTGAAATTTCCACCGGAACTTTCAATCTTCTAAAAATGTATATTTCTGATTTAAAATTGGTATTCCTTCGAATGGATATCCCTCAGGGGCTCACTCGCGGATAGTGAAACCGTGAGTGAGTACGGGGTGTCGCGTCCCCGGGGTCCCGAAGCGCCTATAGGCCGCACTCGTGTGCGGGGTTACTTTGGCTCTCGTGAGTTGGTGTTAGGTTGGCTCTCGTGAGCTGGTTAGATTCGCACTCGTGTGCGAGGTATGTAGGCCGTACTCGTGTACGGGGTTTATAGTTGCTTCTCATCGAATCTTCATTATCGCCATTTTTGTTACTCGATTTCTACTTGAAATTTGGTTCTGAACTTTTACAAGTTCCTCTTGGTATGCGGGGTTAATTTGGCTCTTGAGAGCTGGTTAGATTTGCACTCGTGTGCGAGGTATGTAGGCCGTACTCGTGTACGGGGTTCATAGTTTCATCCCGTCGCATCTTAATCATCGTCATTTTTATTTCTAACGTCGACGAACATACATCGAACGGAGAGGATACATCGATCGAAGAACATACATCGAACGAAGAGGATACATCGATCGAAGAACATACATCGAACGAAGAGGACACATCGAACGAAGAGGACACACCAACGAAGACTGCGGCGTATTTTTAAGTTAATTATATTTGCTGAGCAATTATTGTCGTAGCGTCACCCCCGAACCAGAGCCTTCTGCTCTGGTGCATGTTTCTTCTTTGCGAATCAAAGCCTTTTGCTTTGATTCTTCCCTCTTGTTCGACTTAGTTTATTTGCCGACTATAATTGCTCGATTTGCGTGCGTGCGTTAATTATTAAGATTGTATATCGTCGTTGTAAATATGTCGAGTAATTATTGCCGTAACTTCACTTTGCTCGGCTCGTTTGTTTGACTCCGACACAGCCTTCCGCTGTGTCGGAAGATGCTTGTATGTACCAGACCAGTTACTATCCGGTATTCGGCGTAGATGCATTGAGAGTGGGTGGTTGAAAGGCTGTGTTCATCGTGTTACACTGTTAAGTGAAAAATCCTCTCTTTTGTAATACCACCCGAGCCACCTCAACGTTTCGTTGTCTGGTGGCAGGTGGTTTTAGGAGTAAATGGGATATCGTTTGAACACGTCTCTTGGCCATCGCTCTTGATGAGGACACGTCGGGTATCGTTGCTGGCTGGTGTTTGGCTGCAAGCATTGTACGCGTCGCGTCACCCGCGAAACAGAGCTCTCTGTTCTGGTTCGCTCTTGTTTCTCTCTTTGAAAGAATCAGAGCCTTCTGCTCTGATTCGCCTTTGGCCTCCCGTGGATCGGAGACTTCTTCTCCGATTCACACCTTTTGCTCCGCAATAATTACTCGACATACTGCGTTAATATAAGATCGTTGTTGTTAGGAAAGGGAGCCAGAAGGAATATTGAATTCGTTCCGACTCCCTTTCCGGGTCTCTTGCGCAGCAACCTCCTCGTGGTGAGACCTGGGCAATCGGTATTATCCTCTATTTGTAAGAACTTCTAGTATCTTACAAATAGTGGATAATATCGAGCTAATAGCTGCACACTTAGAATTTCCGATAACATTATATAGTAGAATTTAAGACTTGCTAAATGTAAAAACTTGGGTATTTAATTGAATTGTGTGTGAATTTACTATTAGCTAGCTCGAGGTGGGTGAAGGGTACTTCAATGATTCCTTTCTTTAGTCTTGGCCCAACCTTCAACAATTTAACTCCGTCAATTGCTAATTCAACGAACACCGTGGTTTATTATTTCTCATATGTTAATTGAAATTTCCCTCAGGGGCTCACTCACGGATAGGGAAACCGTGAGTGAGTACGGGGTGTCGCGATCCCGGGGCTACCCGAAGCGCCTATAGGCCGCACTCGTGTGTGGGGTTAGTATGGATCTCGTGAGCTGGTGTTAGGTTGGCTCTCGTGAGCTGGTTAGATTTGCACTCGTGTGCGAGGTATGTACGCCGTACTCGTGTACGGGGTTTATAGTTGCATCTCATCGCATTTTGCGTCATCGTCGTCGTCTGTATTTCTCGTTTTAAATTGGTATTCCTCCGGTCGGAGCTCCCTCAGGGGCTCACTCACGGGTAGAGAGACCGTGAGTGAGTACGGGGTGTCGCGTCCCTGGGGTCCCGATGCGCTTGTTGCCCGCAACTCGGGTTCGGGGTTAGCTTGGCTCTTGTGAGCTGGGTTAGCCTTGAACTCGTAGGTGCGGGAATTTGTTTTATTTATTGTGTCTAATAATTATTTTAGTTTGTTTCAGCTTTTAGGTTTCCATCAAGGACGAGGACATCAAGGACCAGGACCAGGACATCGAGGAAGACCGCCGCGTTTTTTTTTTTAAATATAGTTCGATTTGCCGAGCAATTATTTTCTTAGCGTCACCCCCGAACCAGAGCCTTCTGCTCTGGTTCATGTTTTGTTCTTTGCGAATCAAGGCCTTCTGCTTTGATTCTTCCCCCGTTTTGCGATTTAGAGTTTTTGCCTCCATAATTGCTCGGCTCGCGTGCGTGCGTGCGTTAGTTGTTAATGCGTTATTTATCGTCGTTGAAAATATGTCGAGTAATTATTGCCGTAACTTCACTTTGCTCGCCTCGTTTTTTTTCCTTCGACACAGCCTTCTGCTGTGTCGAACCTTGTTTGTATGTACCTGACCAGTTCGTACCGGTATTCGACGTAGATCCATTGAGAGTATGTGGTTGAGAGATAGTGTTCATTTCTGTATTCCACACTCTCTTTCGGTAATCCCACCCACGTTCACCGAAGGTGGCAGGTGGTTGCTTGAGAAGTGGGATACGGTTTGAACACGTCTCTTGGCCATTGCTCTTGGTGAGGACACGTCGGGTATCGTTACTGATTGGAGTTGGGCTGCAAGCATTGTACGCGTCGCGTCACCCTCGAACGAGAGCCCTCTGCTCTGGTTCGCACTTGATTCTCTCTTTGAAAGAATCAGGGCCTTCTGCTCTGATTCGCCTTAAGTCCCCCGTGGATCGGAGACTTCTTCTCCGATTCACACCTTTTGCTCCGCAATAATTGCTCGGCTCGGGTGCGTGCGTGCGTTAGTTATTAATGCGTTATTTATCGTCGTTGAAAATATGTCGAGTAATTATTGCCGTAACTTCACTTTGCTCGCCTCGTTTTTTTTTCCTTCGACACAGCCTTCTGCTGTGTCGAACCTTGCTTGTATGTACCTGACCAGTTGGTACCGGTATTCGACGTAGATCCATTGAGAGTATGTGGTTGAGAGATAGTGTTCATTTCTGTATTCCACACTCTCTTTCGGTAATCCCACCCACGTTCACCGAAGGTGGCAGGTGGTTGCTTGAGAAGTGGGATACGGTTTGAACACGTCTCTTGGCCATTGCTCTTGGTGAGGACACGTCGGGTATCGTTACTGATTGGAGTTGGGCTGCAAGCATTGTACGCGTCGCGTCACCTTCGAACGAGAGCCCTCTGCTCTGGTTCGCACTTGATTCTCTCTTTGAAAGAATCAGGGCCTTCTGCTCTGATTCGCTTTAAGTCCCCCGTGGATCGGAGACTTCTTCTCCGATTCACACCTTTTGCTCCGCAATAATTACTCGACATACTGCGTTAATATAAGTTCGCCGTCGTTAGGAAAGGGAGCCAGAAGGAATATTGAATTCGTTCCGACTTCCTTTCCGGGTCTCTTGCGCAGCAACCTCCTCGTGGTGAGACCTGGGCAATCGGTATTATCCTCTATTTGTAAGAACTTCTAGTATCTTACAAATAGTGGATAATATCGAGCTAATAGCTGCACATTTAGAATTTCCTATAACATTGTATTGTAGAATTTGTGCTTTGCTAAATATAAAAACTTGTGTATTGAAAGATTTTCAATAAAGATCTTGAAAATCAATAACAATGACTATTTCAAATATATTCCCTTCCATAACATTTTGTAATATTACCTTCCCTCAAAACAAAATATATTATTCAAACTGTTTCATTTGATTTTAAAATTAACGCGAATAAGATTACTTCGAGCTACTATTGTTCTGTCACTTTTCACAAGTGCTCCTATAGAAAGTACCACCGGTCTAGTTTTATTGAATATTAGCGGGACTAAATCCATTTACCTACGCTACTGACGCAGTCTTACGTAGTTTTTTGAGCAACCGTTCTATTTAGGTAGAGAGCGCGGAATCTTAGCTATGGGGTATATCAGATCTCTGTAAGTTCCACGTTATCCCCGCGCCCGGTCGCGCCCGGTTACTGGTCTCACTGAATAGCACAGGGGCTGGCGGTCTTTAATAGTAACTCGTCGGTGACCGAGTATCTCGTCGGTTGTGGAACGTTTAGTGACGTGGTATTTCGGATCACTGTAAGTTCCACTTATCCCCGCGCCCACCTGTGCCCACTATTTGCGCCGCTCAATGGCACAGGGGCTGGCAGTCTTTAATAGTATCTCGTCGGTGGTGTAGAGTGTAGAAACCACTAGAAACTCAATTGTTGGTGGCGCCATCCGCGGCGAAACACTGAAACTTGTAGACAAGCGCATTTACCCTGACGTCGGTATTGCGTGCAAACAACTCTGTGAACCTAAATATGTACTAACAAAATCCAATCAGAACCTATACATGAAACTAGCAGAAGGTCCGTCCCCTATTTACCAATCGCTAAATTTTATAAATTGTTGCTGAGAAGCTAGTAATTAATGAATAATCGATCGATTTGATAGAAGAGTGAAATCGGTAAAT
Source organism: Lasioglossum lativentre (assembly GCA_916610255.1). NCBI lineage: Eukaryota > Metazoa > Arthropoda > Insecta > Hymenoptera > Halictidae > Lasioglossum > Lasioglossum lativentre. The sequence goes on along the minus strand of OU744355.1, from coordinate 31,654,655 downwards.
TTGTGTTCTTCTCGCTCTCCGTACATTGCATAACTCTGTCTTTGTCGGATACCTCCTTGCTTAGCGTGTATAATATTTATCACTTAAAATAAAGTATTCAAGTATCCAAGACCTTTCTGTCCTCGTCGCACACTATCGCAGTTCTCGTCTTACACATTGGAAGGATTTGGAAATGTTAGTTCACAAACGACCACCATAGATGACGACACTGTCGCACCACTGTTCAAAGCCGTATTTTCAATAAAGAAGACGAAGAAAGTCTATCCTTATCGCACAACCTACCTCCTCCTCGTCTTACACATTACGGGCATTGAAGAAAAAAGTACCTTCTGCAAAAAGAGTTAATAACTAATTAAATACGAGTCGGATCTATAAACAATTGCTACTGGATTGTTGCTAGAGGACTAATCTAGTTTCTTCAATCATAAATGTTCACAAATTATGTCTGGAAGGTCAGAAAATGATTTATTTGTAAAATGTTAACAATATTTTTGAGCTCATTTCTGGACAGAGGTCCGGAAAATTGTTAATAACTATTTAACAATTAATAGGATCGAATCAGAACCTGTGGGTCAAACTACCATGAGGTCCGCCTCGTATTCTCCAATCGTTAAATTTTATAAATCGTTGCTGGAAAGCGAGTAATTAATTACTCATCGATTGATTTGATAGATGAGTGAGAGCGGTCTATGTCTGCCTTCGTCGCTCTCCGTAAATCGCATAAGCCTGTCCTTGTCGAATACCTCCTTGCTTCTCTGTATGCCTAATACTTACCAGGAGATTCGAAATGCCTGAAAAATGGAGGTGGCACGAGCGAGATCACTCTTGTCCTTGTTGCACACTATCTCCGTCCTTGTCTTACACATTGAGTAGATCGGAAAATTAGTTCACAATTCCGCCACCATAGATGGCGACACTGTCACGCCACTGCTTACCCATCCTTGTCGCACAATCGACCCTCCTCGTCTTACACATTACGTCAATGGAGAAACACGTACCTTCTGCAAAAATTCTTAATAACTAATTAATTACGAGTCGAATCTATACAAAATTGCTACTGGATTGTTGCTAGAGGACTATTGTAGTTTCTTCGATCATAAATGTTCACAAATTATGTCTGGAGGGTTAGAAACTAATTTATTTGTAAAATGTTGTCAATATTTTTGAGCTCATTTCTGGAAAGAGGTCCGGAAAATTGTTAATAACTAATTAATTACGAGTCGGATCTATACAAAATTATTACTGGATTGTTGCTAGAGGTCTGTTCTAGTTTCTTCGATCATAAATGTTCACAAATTATGTCTGGAATGTCAGAAAATGATTTATTTGTAAAATGTTAACAATATTTTTGAGCTCATTTCTGCACAGATGTCCGGAAAATTGTTAATAACTATTTAACAATTCCCAGAATCCATTCAGAACATCTGTGTGAAACTTGCAGGACGTCCGCCTCGTATTCTCCAATCGCTAAAATTTATAAATCGTTGCTGGAAAGCGAGTAATTAATGAATCTTCGATTGATTTGATAGATGAGTGAGAGCGGTCTATGTCTGTCTTCGTCGCTCTCCGTAAAACGCATAAGTCTGTCCTTGTCGGATACCTCCTCGCTTCTCTGTATGCCTATTACTTACCAGGAGATTAGAAGTGCCGCTAAAAAGGAGGTGGCACGAGCGAGATCGCTACTGTCCTTGTTGCACACTATCTCCGTCCTTGTCTTACACATTGAGTAGATAGGGAAAATAGTTCAGAATTCCGCCACCATAGATGGCGACACTGTAGCGTTAGCAGTTCGCGGGAACCTTAGCGAGCACAGTTATATTTGAACTGATTTTTCTTTTCAATGCTTTACAAGACATTAATTTTAATAAATAAGAGGCTTCCCTGTTTACAAGTTTTTGTTAATAATTTGATGATGTACGGGGAATGCCTATATGTTCATATACATATATTTGAATAATGCATTTTCATTAAATAATTTAATAAATAGGTAGAATAATAAAGTAGACTACCTTCCACCAAAAGGTTCTTGGAATTTATAAATCAATGCTGTAGCGGACAATGTTGTAAACATTTTGTGGAATTAGTTTAATAAAGTTAAGCTATTACCAAAATCTTTTATTAATTAATGAGTAGTATTTATGATATTAACTTATCGTAATTATGAAATAGCAGGTGTGGCTTTTGTTGTTGCATGAATGTTGTTGCAGCTCGATGCAAATTTTGCCAACTGCAAAATAATATTAATTGTTTTCGTTAATAATTTTCGAGATAAATAAAGTTAAACACAGCACAGATTCTCTTTAAACCTTCTTTATTGAATTACCATTGTTAATAAACTACAATATGTATTGATTATTTTATACAGTATTTATACATTAAATTACCTTATAATTTTCAATAAAACCGTGTTTTCTATAGTTTGACATAAAAATTGATAAAAATTGATAGTCGAGGCAATAATGTTTCTTTCGGTATCGTTTCTCTACCAGTTTCAGTTTTTTGTCACGGATGACGTCACTACTTTGTAGAATTCCGAATTTATTCTGTATGGATTCATATGAAACCACTAGACTTCCGTGATTTGTTAATAACTCGCCTTACAATAACAAAGTCATTAAGTTATTACAAGTTAAATAAATGTATTTCAGATTCTTTTACACTTGTTTCTCTTAATTCGCTATTTTTTACATTCCACAGATGTAGCAAATGTATTATTTAAACTCGAAGGAAACAGAACAGTTTGCAATTTACAAACTTTGCAGTCGCACAACGAACATTATAAAATTTACATCTTATTCAATTTTTTAACAAAGGAGACGATACAGTATACAAAATGCTACCTTACGCAAGTAAAGTTAATACTTTTATCCCGGAGTGAAACTTGTCTCAAGAACCAGGACGCTTCTGTCGCTGTCATAAACATCCGAAGGCAACTCACATAATTGTATGCATCTGCAATGTATTGCTCTCCCTTTTATAATCCGCATCTCCTATCATTGTCCTTTGTATAAGAGAGAACTATAACATGAACTTATCCGGACAAATTGTCTAACATACTAATTCCCAACGAGTTGCAAGAACGATTAAAAAAGAGAACAGGATCATTCATCGTTTTGAATGAAATTTACACGCATGGTATTTGGAATAGAAAAGATTCATTTAAAAATGCAACCGCGTCCTATGCAACAATTCCGTCGCAACACGCAGCTGCATGCTCTGTCTCTTGCAGTCCTCCTCGTCAAACGGTTGTCAATTTTCCAAGAACAGAATTGCGATCGCGATTCCGCACGCGGAAATAGCATCGTCGCGCCGCGCCGCCCGTATCGAGGAATCCATAAATCGCAAAAAGTTTGCGCGCGCATGCCGGTGCATACGGGAAAAGCGCATACATGCATAACCGCTCTTCGCGGGCAAGTTCCTTAAACAGTACTTAACATGAGAATGCGTCCGCTCGAAACGACAAAACCCGTTTCGCCAAGTGAAAAGAAACACTCTTTGCGTCGCGCGAGAATCCCTCGCGATTATGCAAACGATGCATTAAAATGCATCCCATCGAAATGTTCGACGTTCCCCCGCGGAAACTCCGGCTCGAGAACGTTATGCGGTCCATGCATGCCGGTCCACGGCCTCTGTAATCAGAAAAATTGTTTCTTCAAACCGTGAATTGTTCCCTAAAACAGTTCTAAACCTCTTCATACCGTTCTCTTATCGTTGCACTTCGCAAATAAATTTTGAAGTTCAACAAAATGAAATAACGTGCAGCGAATGGCACGGGAAAGTAGAGTGAATTGAAATGGAAGTTTCTGAATAATATGCCACAGCTTTATTATAATATCTCGTTGGAGAACGTAGACTGAGAACAATTTAAAACTTCATAGAATGTATGAAATTGTTTCAAAACAACTTGAGAGATTTACACTTTATGCTTTATATTTTTAATTCATTTAAGATACTTTTATGGTGAAGAGGTTATTAAGAACAATTTCAAACTTCAAAGTTTCAAGATAACTTTACACGACTTTATCTACATATTTCAAGCATGATCTTTAAAGTAACTTATGTAGACAGAGGAAGAATAACCTGAAACTTCTTAAAATCAATAGAATCAGGGTTTCAAAATAACCTGCCACAATTTCGTATTACTTTTAATTCACCGATAAGATCTTCGGAGTGAATTAAATTTAACTGAATAGCAACCTGTTTGAAAACTAGAAAGTGTACTAAATTAAGATAATCGTATCGTTCCTGACATTAAAATTGCAGTTAAAAGAATTCGTCGCTCTTTTCCAAAGACTTTTGTAGCGACGGTCACCGATTTCCAATTCGAAAAATACAGTCTGAGGATAGTAAAAAAAAAAAAATTTGGAAAATTAAATTGCTGAACCAGAAGTGCCCACAAAGAATTCCCAAAGGATGTTTAGTGAATAAAATGTGGCATCGAAGTGTCGCGCGCGGTCTGCTCGACATGAACACGCGGTCACGTATCTCGGAACACGAACATACACGCAAGTATGGTTGCTGAAGGGTTTCAGCACTCCATCGTGAATGCCCTAACGTCCCTCGTCGCGGATAAAAGGTGTTAGCGTTAGCGCAAACACACGTGCTCGCCTGGCAACACAGAGAAATCGTGTTTATCCTCGTTCTCGCCTGATTCTTTCTTCCACACCATTTGAGCCACTACCATTTGAGCCGCTGCCATTTTCTGCAGCCTTTTCGCTGCGATAACGCTGCAACGCCGTCTTCGATAAGACGGAAAGCATAATTTTAATCTACGGCCCTTCCCCCCCATTGTATTCACCTTCCACGGTTTCGAAAATTGTCCGAGAGAGGTTCCTTTGATAAGGAATTTTCAGAGAACGATTTAATGGAAGCTGGATTATCACAGAGATTTGCGTTGTATTTTAACAATGACGGTATAGCGAGTACTGAAACTGAAGCATGCGTTGCTTTATAAAAATGACGGTATTGAATTTATTTAGATTTTCGCGGTGCTTTGTAGGAATGACAAGATTGAATTTATTTGGATTTTTCTGTTGCTTTGTAGAAATGACAAGATTCATTTGGACCTCTCACCATTTTTATTACAATTTGTTTTGCCGAGCTCGCACAGTGTCTGTAACTGTTTTATGTGGGCCTATATTGAAAATTTAAAAAGGACGCTTTGTACCATTTTTAATTATCTTGCGACTGTTCTGCGTTGGGCACTATTCTCCGTTATTTTTGGTTTTCAGATAAATAAAAAATTTGCAACCAGTCTTTTAATTAATTCCGAGAAATCTTTTAATTAATTGTGGATGGAATATTGTTTGATCACTTCGTTAAGGATTCTATTGAGGGAAGACTCTCGGAGCCCATTAAATTTCACCGAATACTTTGTTTGTTATATTAATTAGAACACAAGACAAATGGTTAATTAGGTTAATATTGTAATGTACACGTTGAATGCGGAGTAACCGAAACACGCGAGGTATCAAACAGAATATTGATCACCGAATATGCTTCAATAGAATGTTCCACGGATCATATCGTTCTGATTGTTCTGGCTGACACGGGGCGGTGGAATTGTATATCAAATTGAAATAAACCGACGTTGATTCAAGAGCAAAGAATCCGCGGAATAATTAATTAAATCTCTCATTTACAACCGAGAAGCAAAACTGTTTTGTTTGATCCACAACAGAAGTTTAATTTCCTCGAAATCATTGTTAAAAGTCACAGTTTGATTGAGTGAATATTGCATACAAATTGAACGAAAAAGTTGGACGATAATTCATGAAATAATTAATTATTCTTCTCAATTCCAAGTGAGAAGGTCAATTCTTCACTTATTAGAGCAATAAGGGATGCTTGATTTTTATAATCTTTCTACAGAGTTAACAATCACTGTTTCAGTGGAGAAAATACTGTAAAAATTTAAACAAATGTACGTGCATTTAAGAGCATACCAACTGTGAAATAATTAATAACTTCTGTAATTTTCAAGGGAGAATAAAAATTCTTTTAATGTTCGATATTACCATAATCTTTGCAGGGTTAAAAATTGAAAAATTTAAAAGAAGTGACAACAATGCAAGACTTTATATGTACGAAATTCATGATATAATTGTATGTTTTACGGACTGATGAAATAAATTCACTTACTTTATGGGTGAGGGATGTTCACTTTTCCGGTCTCAGAGCCTTTCCAGGGTTAAAAATCGCAGTTTAGATGGGGTTGGAGGAAAGAAAGGGTCGAGGGGAAACGCGGATAATATTTATCGCCACGCACTGGTCGCCGGTTTGGTTTTTCGTGTCGCCCCGTCCCCATAAATCAACCCTTAACGCTCGTCCCTTTGTGATCTGCGACGACAATCCAACTTTCCTGCCGGTGTTCGAGGCGAGAACGAGAAACTTTCCACTTTCTTCGCATTTGGCCAGCGTGTGCGCGTTGTCTCGCCCCCTCTTTGTACCGGGACCGATAGCGGAAGATTTCTGCTTAGCTGGAAGAAGAAAAGTTTCCCTCGTAAAACTAACAACAATTCGATTCGACGGTACGGAGTCAACAGAGCCGAGGGATGGGGCAGGGACGCGAATATTCATCCTGGAGCCCTCCCATTATTTCTAATCGATCAAATGAACAGGACAATTCTGCATTGCATTCTGCACTTCAGACAAAACCATTCATCAATTTATAGAAAAGCATCCCCTATTGGTAATAATGATTTTGATGTTTTCATGAACATTTATACAGGATTTTTGGATAATAGTTCAGTCATTGTTGCTCTAAACTTTGCACAAATAAACTGTTTCATTTATAGTGTCATAGTTAGAAGTACGTTTTACAAGATCATCCAGAAAGAAATTACAGTGTACGGTATCTAAGAAAAGAAACTGGGTGAACACATTCATGGTAGAACAATGAGCGAGGTTAATTAAGTCTCTACCAAAAGTGCATTAACGCCTCAGCATTATATTCTTCCAGTTTGCGAGAATAGAGTGCGGTGATATGAAATTTATTACTCAATAAATCCACAGTCTAATTTGCAGTGAACTTACATCCAAAATTTTTCAGGTCCAAGAATTGTTCACCAGTCGCAGACTATCAATTTTTCCGATGTTCCAAACTGTTTCACGGAACATTCTCACGCGAAAAGTTCACACGCTCGTAGAGACAGTAATTAAGCCCGTCGCCTTGTTCCGGTGGAAGTTATTATTTGCACGTGTCTGTGAAATTATAGTGGAATCGGCGGAGATCAGAGTTCCCCGTGATTTTCGAAAGACTAACGAGGGAGAGAGAGAGAGACAGAGGGGGAAGTCGGGGCGAAGCAGTTCCGTTCTGGAGAGTCTTCCACAGTTTTCGAAAAGTTTTCGGTGGCGCAGCCCCGCGCGTGGAAACTCGCTCAACTTTCGGAACAGCGTCGCCTCGACCGGAAGTGCCTCGAAATTGTCGTTAAAGCCCTTCGAAACGAGAGACCCGACCGGTGCAAAATAAGCGCCCCGGTCTCTCGCTATCGTTGGCAACCTCTTCGATGTCTGATCAGCGCGGGACCTCATCTACTTAACTACGTCCTGCTTTCCCCTGTCGCTGTAATTTCAATCTATTCCACTTACGGTTTTACGAGGCGCTGCTATTTACTAACAGCGAACTTCCGCACTGTCTATGTATGTACGTAATTGAATTACTGAATCGCGAAGTTTTTCCGAAGAATAACCATTTATTAGCGAAATAAGCTGCGGGAGGTCAGATAATAGAGTGTCTGAGATTTTATTGATCTTTACTACCGAATTCTTTTCATGTCTATGAGATTTGCAGTCAGCCGAGAAAGTTCTCAGCTCTTTTGCAACTGAAACTAAAAATACGTCGACCTAAAAAACATATTACAATCTACAGGGTGAGGCAGTAACTATTGTCACCTACAATAACTCCGAAAGTATGATAGTAGTTGAAAAGTTTTCGAAACAAAAGATGCATGGGATAATATGGGCTGTAATATGGCGTTAATCTTTTTTTCCTAGGTGGAGTCGCTACAGAGATGCGAAGGTCAACTTTGTTTTTTTAAATAAAATACTATGTTTTGCTACCTGTTTTCTGATAGCGGCTATTGAGACGAATCCAACAAGGTGCAACATTAAGGTCTTTAAAGGTCAGTAAAGGTCATTTATGACAAAAAGGCGAAATATACTTGCATTTACAGAAGGTGTTCAAAGTGATTGCCATTGGTATCAATGCTATGCTGCAATCTTCTTATCACGGATTGAGTAGTATTTCTTATCACTTCGTCACTTATTGAATCACATGCTGTAACAATTTATTGTATAAATGTATTCAATTGTACAGTATGTAAGGTGAGAACGTGAGGGCATCTTTCAGCGTATTTACTAAACCTGACAGTGACAAATAAACACTTCTAAACGATACCGCAGGACATCAATAAGAATGATAAGACTAGTACCATTAAATCATGCGATTGTAAACGATGTATTCTTTCGAAGAACAAACCGATATGCATCTCATTTACGGAGAATGCCAGCAAAAGTGCCGAAGTGATAAGAAATACTACTCAATCCGTGATAAGAAGATTGCAGCATTGCATTGATACCTATGGCAATCACTTTGAACACCTTCCGTAAATGCAAGTTTCTTTCGCCTTTTTTGTCATAAATGATCTTTGCTGACCTTCAAAGAAATGTTGCACCTCGTTGGATTCGTCTCAATAGCCGCTATCAGAAAACGGGTAGCAAAACATAGCATTCTATTTAAAAAAAACAAAGGTGATTCACATCTCTGTAGCGACTCCACCTAGGAAAAAAAGATTAACGCCATATACAGCTCATGCTGTCCCATGCATCTTTTGTTTCGAAAACTTTTCTACTACTGTCACACTTTCGCAGTTATTGTAGGTGACAATAGTTACTGCCTCACCCTGTATACTTATCGAGTCTAACCAAAAATAATGTTTGTTTCTCCTGTCCTTTGTTGGACTAATGTATCAAATACAAAAACCTTTAGTAATGTGAGAATTCAGTATGATAATTTTTAGTGAATCATCAGAGTTGCCATTTACGTGGAAAGGATTAGCTTCAATGTTCACTATCCAACGAAATGAGTTGCTGTCGATGAAAATGAAATGCTTGACCATCGTACAACCTTATTCAGTTGAAATGGCCTAATGACGGTGATACTCGGTAATGATTTGAGGTGCTCATCGAGTTACTGAAGCGAGTGGTATCCGGAGCAGAAACGAAGCAGTAACTCGCCCTCGACCGGCTCCTCGAGATTACACATTCGTCTACAGAGGGAATTCGGGCTGTCAGAGAACAGACGTTCTGGCTGGGACGTCTAACGTCATAGGCAAACCCGAGATCGCGTAATTAACAGGATATATCCTTCCCCAATCCTCTGCTGTGTCGGTGCCAACGGGAGCGCCCCTTCCTTCCCCCCCCCCCCCCATCGTCTGGCAAAGGGAGATTGAGATCGTGTTACGGTCCTGTCGGTTACAGGAACCACTTGCTAAACTCGCCTAAGACGACTACCAAGACTGATTGGGGATCCTGAGCTGCATGCAACGTCACCTTAGCCACTCAGACGATTGTTTTTGAACTGTAATCCCTCCGGTACCGATGGACACGCCGCGCCGCGGCGCGGCTCAGTCGGATTAGGTGTTTGAGAATCGAATCACCAATCGTCTTACGATCTGATCTTGTAAGCCTTTTCCTTTAATTATGATCGACAGAAATCATATTCATTGACACTGCGCTGCTTTTGGGACGCTGGGAACAAATGGTTTTCAATATTGAAGTTAAGTAGAAAATTCCAGCATTGGTCCGGTATGCTACTTTCAATGATGATCAGACTGTGGATTTTTATGCAATATAAAAATTGTCCAAGTCCATTGTAAGAGACTAAAGTTAAATTATAAAACGTCGAAAATAATCTAACAATATCCTTAAATCCTTCTAGTGTCTTTTCTCAATTTTGTATTTGACGTTTTAATTTTTGTCATAAATGCATAAAATCCACTGTCTAGTATTGAATAATAGCATTGAAATTGTTGATCGGGATGCAAGACGATTGGTCCAGGTAACAATGACTGCGCAACAATGGACCGTTAATTACCGCCGTACGCACAGAGATATCAACGAACAGTCTCTGAATGGTATTCTGATTGACCGAGAATGCTCCGAGGCGACCGCCTAACGATCTTTACGATCGAATATCCTCGACGACAAACGAAAAAGTTTTCATCACACGTGTCCGGCTCCTTTATCGACCTTTCGGAAAAATTCGTCGTTTACCTTTTCACGGGAGGGCGGAAAGTTCCGCGGGACCAAACTTTCGGAGACTAAGGGTGCTAGCATTGACAATAAAGCGGCGGGGAGCAACTTTCTACGAAGATATTTGCGCGGAACCATCATCGTCGGAACAATGTTGCGAGAAACATTCCGAGAGGGGGAATCTCGTTCACCCGGTCTGTCGTCACGAACTCGAATCTTCCATGGAAAAATAACACCGTAAACAAGTAACTTCGCCGTGACGAACGTCTAAAAATTCACAAAATCCCACCTCGCGGCGAAAACAAATATTTTCCGAGCTTTGGAAATCCGATTCCGTAGAAAATTCCGACACTGATCAGCCGTCCCCTTCCCCGTGACCTCCATTTCCTTTGTCAACAGCTCCCGAGATGATCTAGCAATCCTGTTTTCCTGTTCTAGTTCGGGAACTGCTGCTGTTGCTCGAGCAAAATCACGGCGTGTAGAAAAAGCGACGCTGGTCGGGCACCTGAAGTTTCTTTTCGCAGTAAACACCTCTCAAAACGGTCTAATAATCCTGCTTTTTTAACTGCTGTTCCTTGAATCGATATATTTCTAGTTCGGAAGATATTTCAGCAGAGAATCCTAGCACTGGTCAGACTTCAGATTCTCTGTAATGTCAATTTTCTATTAAACAGTATATGGTATATAAAAATCAAGAATAAATATATTCGAAAATGGCGAGTAAGTAGAAACTCCCGGCACTGGCCAGACGCCGAATTCTCTAATGGAGTTCACTTAATTGTTTGAAACAGCCAGCAGGGAAAAGTTTCAGCAATAGAGAACAAACATTTGTCGAGTTCGAAACGGTAGTAAGTAGAAATGTCCATCACCGGTCAGACATTAGGTTTTGTAGCCTCGATGCGATACGTTCCGTAAAAAAGCGTCCACGATCGCGACATCCCATTTCGCGCGAGAAACAAACGTTATTCCATTGAAAACACTTTTCAAAACACGGTCCCCGATACTCAAAGCGGGCTTAATGATCCTCCGATGCCCGTACCGTTTAATTGCGAGTGGAAGTCGGCGTAATTTCGTTGCAGTTCCCCCGTTTAATGTTGTTTCGACAAGGCGAGCGCGCGAAGCGGCGCGTTCTACAAATTGCTATTTCCACTTTTCGCGCGCGCGTGGGACGTGGGATATGGAAATGAAATTCGTTTCGCTTTCCCTTCGGCGTTCAAAGCGCGTTTAATTGTTTCAACCGTGCGTGCGTTCCGAAGAAAAGTCCCCCTTTCGTTTCGACATTCCCGGGATTCTTTTATTCGGTCGAAGAATTGTTCCCCGGGACTTTGAAGAGAGTTGCCCGCGTGTTTTCGCGCTCCTCCCACGAAAACAGTGTCCTGCTAAATAATGGAACTGGAGGAAAACACTGTCAAATCCTCGCGTAATTAACTGGTCACCTGAATCTCCCAGATTTACTTCCGCGAAATTGATTCTTCCTCTGTTTTTCGTTCTCCAAGACGTACAGAACTATTTATTACTATTGTACTGTTAGGAAATTGAATATTGCTAATTAGCAGATCAAGATTGGTGAATTTGACCACTAACAGTAACAAATTTCATATCTACAAATTACTGAATTTTACTATGGTAGAATTATCTAACAACTTTAACTAGCTTCCTCCTTTATTAGAAAAATTTTTTTTAAATATGGTCTCTGATGTGATGCAATCCTTCTACAATAGATTGAATATGTTATAAAATTATGATTGCAGCTAACGTAGAAATATGTCTAAATCAAGTAATAATTGAAAGATTATATCTTACCAGCCTGCAGGGTCGGGAGGACAGGAAGAAGGATCGACGAGTTGAGATCAAGGGTAGCGATGAAACGACACGACACGAAAGTTTCTCGAACAGAGCTCTTTTCTTTTCCTCATTGCTCAGAAAAAACACTTATGGTTACAGGTGCACTTTGGAAACGGTCACGGACGCACACGCGTATGAAAAGCACACTTTTACAAAAGACCTCTCATGCATCGTGACTTCCACACATCAAGACTTCACACGCGTCCGATTCGAAACGATTTCAGACTGTTCTCGTAAAAAGACAAAAGGTTTCCGATAATTTTTGACGATCGAGAGATTGTCTCTCTCGATGATAGATAACACGTTCTTCTTGAAGAACAAGAAGATAGCGAACGAATAAGACACTTTGATGGAAACCGTGCTTCAGCTTTTCGAGGAACAGCGAATCGTACGCGTACGACGTCAAATTCGAAAATACTCTAGCCCGGGGCGGTTGCTTTCTAGTCTCTTCTGTATGTACACAAAAAGCGGGGCACTGCAAGTGTGTTTTTGATTCGTAAACTGCTCCCACGTTATCGTACGTACACTATGTACAGCCTTTTTGTACAGGTTTTAAACGTAAGGAGATAAAAGTGACAGAAAGTAGGATTAAATCGACGATTTAAACAATGCTATCGACACGGGTTCCAAAGCTCGATGATAAATTCGTTTAGATAAAAATAATTGAGCCGCTCATCTGCCAAATCGATCAACTCCTAAATAATAAAAAATCGTTCATCCGACAACTTCCTTAAATTTTTATCGCGTAGAAGTGATAAGCCTAGTTGTAAAGCATAGCCATTTTAAATGAAAAAAGTTAAGTGATCGAGTGCTTTGCTAGTAAAGTATAACAAAACTCGAAAGTTAATCGACGTGGTCGTTTGCGAGTGGCTCGTTCAACAACACTGAAAATAAACGTTCGAAAATAAAATTCCCTTGGACCACGGTGTGTGTAAGAAACTCACAGTTCATTCTCGCACGCAGATATTTTTACAGACTTTGTACAGGTTCTTTTTACAACGAACGAGGCACCGTCGCGATTAACTCACAGTATATTTTTCATTCAACGTTCTTATTCTCGTTTTCGTCGACGATCTCAATGTCTCTTTCAACGCGAACTTGCGGAAGGGTTAGGAAGCACCGTCCTCGGTCTTTTCGTGGATTACTTGACTCGAGTCCTCGCGATTCAAGCAGTCCCTTATCGCTTGCAGTATCACACGCACCCTTCTGTCCAGGGCTGCCAGATGGGGCTCCCATAAAACAGGTGCCACAGGGTCCTTCGCCATGCTTTTTCGAATCGCCTCGCTCAGACGCACCGGCCCATTGTGAAATCTGAAAAAGAACACCATAACAGATTTCATTCAACATTGGAAATCATTCAGGAATTGACGAGACACACTCTTTGCAATTGGGGATTTTCAACTGAGCCTGTGGTTTCGATTCTTCGCAATTACTTAAGGTAAAATCATTAAATTACCTTGAATATTCTATGAAGGAAAACCCCGTTGAACGTACTTAAAAATTCAAGAAGAATATTTCTACAATCAATTCTGTATTTATATCGTGTCTCTCTCAATACTTGGGGTTGATTTCATCATGCAATTTCTCTAACAATTGTATTAAGAAAATATCTATAAAGATGCCATCTTTGCTAATGGTTCATTTGACGGAGTATCACAGACAAACATTTTATTCTAACACACAACTAACACAATAAATAAATTTCTAACGTATCCAGTCGCAAAACAGTGAGATATTAAGGAAACATAAATGTATACAGAAGAATCGAAGGGACAAAATTCACCGGAATTCCACGTTTCAGAATTTACAGAACGGTCACGCCATAAATAAAGCAGCAGTGTGTTCCATAAAGTATAACTCCAGCAGACAATTCGGATTGTTTCCGCACACTTGACGGAACAAAACAAGTCTGCCAAACCAGGAAATAGAAACAGAGGCGCGGTTGACACTCGTTCGCGAGCAAAAATTGCGCTCCGTCCTCTTTTCTTCCTCTTTTGTATGCCGTTCAGTTCAGTGTTCCGAATGCCGGGAAAACTTTTTTTCTCCCCGTGTTCAGTGAAAGTGATTGTCCAGTGACCGATGAGCGCTTCGATCGAATCGATGTTGAATACACCAGGTGTATTCAACGCTGTGTAGCCAACTTTTCAACGATTCCGAGGAAGAAGGAGAACAATCTTGGCCAGAGAAAACTTTCGACTCGATATTCACCGAATCGGAGGCCCGGAGTCGATCGTTTTTTTAATAAACATGCAAATCCACGGAAGTCGTTGTCGACGACGGACAGGAAAGATTAAAAAACGTGACTGACCCACCTACCCGCCGAATCGATCAGCGAGGAAAGGAATTTTTCAATAAAAATGCAAATTCCGCGTAATTAGAAGAGACCGTCGACGGAAGATACGGAAGATACGGATCCTTCGCGATTGGGAAAACGCACGCGATCAGATTTCTTGAATTGCTCGACGATTATTTTATTATCGTGGTTCGAGGTTTTCGTAAGAGTAAGAAAGTTTCGCAGATTTTTGGAAGAGGGGTTTGGTAATGTAGGGCTGGGCTCTTCTCTACGAGAAGAGGCAATGAATAAAGTATTAGCTTAGGTTGAATGCTTTACGATGCTTTTTGTGTTGTATACACGGCGGGACAAGCTTTCAAGTATGTATTCAAGTAGATATTGTCACACATATTTTTGATCCTGAATAGATGTCGTCATATGTACCTGAAATTTAAATGAGACTGAATATTCTCTGAAGATCAACGAAATTAATGAAGAAAATCATGTTCGTCGTAACCGTATGCTTTACGAAAGCAGTGCTGTTGAAATTTATAGCCTCTATTAATTAATAAAATAGAAGAAAATATTTATACGCTAGCAAACATAAAATTTACCTCTAAAGAAAAACTTCTTCTACAAAAGATCGATTTAACTCTGATAAAGTTTAGCACGTCTGCCAAATAATATCCAAATGTTATCAACTTTAAGCTTGTTATTTATTCCAAGAATTCATGAAAAATAAAATTGTCTTTCAGGAAAGATTCCTTCAATTTCCTCGAGTAATTGATTTGTAAATAATTCGTACAAGGAATAAGCTTAATGCTGACACTTCAAATAATTTTCTGGCTCGTCAGGAAGGTGTATGTATATTTAAGGACGCATCCTGAAGTAGGCGAGTGGATAAAAGTACTTTTCTGGCCGGCTACTTCTCGATGTCACAAGGGTGAGGAGGAGAAAGGCGGACTCGCGACGTCGTAGGGATAAAGACTCGATCGAACAGCTTTTATACCGTCTGAACGATTATGGTCGCCGCGCGCCGCTGGAAATTGATGACCCCGTACGACAGATCCTTCGAGTATTTACTTAATCGAAACTCGAGAGAGCCGAGGTCCATCATCCGGAAGTTTCATCGGCGACGCGTAATCAATTTCCCCAGTATATCATCGTTTTTTTCATTTCCAATCTGCGACAACTTTCTACGATCGAACAAATACAGACGTTTTCGTACTTGTAAATCGATGAGTTAATTAACTCGTAAAAAATAATCTGATAATCAATGCACCACCGTTTCTCCAATTTACTTTGTCTCTCGTAGAATGTAATCAAAGCTTTGCAGCGGAACAGACAAAAATTTGAATTTCGGATTGCGAGATGCGAGAGCGCAACTCGCTGTGTCTCGTTAGGGCAATTAATCAGGGGATATTTATATGTGAAATTACAAATTCCAGCGTTTAAATAATGTATTCAAAGAACCGTGACAAGTTACATGTGTGTTGGTACGGTGCCGGTGAATGAGAATTGAATGAAAACGAAGTCATAATGAAAGAACCAACCGTGGCTGATATGATGAAGTAGCTGCAATGTAACAGCCACAGGATGCAATTATCCTATAATATCGGGTTTAATGGACGGCGTGTGGGCTTCTTTAATGCGACCTCAACGAGCAGCACACGATTCCCGCGAGAGAGTGAGAGAATCGTTGCACGAAGTGCCAAGATGACCGAGTTTAAATGCAATTTCATTCTATTCTTCAGACGGAAACCTCCTGAATAAATACTTTTAGAGCAGAAACAATTACTAAAGCTTTCCTATATCATCTATATCGAAGGATCCGAGGATCGAAAGAGTAGAATCAAACGATTCCGAAAGCTACGAACGGATTTAAAGATCATCCCTCAGCGGCCGAAGGGAATGGAAAGATGCGGAGCGTTGATATGGGATACAGCTCGTCGGACATGAGATGGGGAAAACTGAATTGGACCGCGAAGGGTTAAAGAATTCACCGGTATCTTGGGGCGCAATCGAAGCGACGTGTCTCGGGGAATTCAATCTGCGGAATGCTCCATTTTTATCGAGAGACAGTGGCAGGTGTCGTGCACCGGCGGCGAAATACGCGTGTGCTTGCCAAAAGATATCTCGCCGTTACCTAGTCATATAGTAGTGGCCCACAAAATCATTTTACCACTTCAGAAATTCATTTTAACAGTTAACAAAAAGCAATTTATACGAAGCTGTTTCAACTCGAAAACCAACAAATTTCTTCAGACCTAGAAGACCGTCCTTTTATACTTAAAACATTCAAGAAAGTTTCATCAATATCTTCGACACCAATATGTAAACATTTGTAGCGATTTTTAGTGGCGACTTAAGACTTTTGGAAATAATTTTCCGGGCCTGTTCGAACCTCCTCTATTAAATATCGCGAACGCAGGTTTGTTCATCCCCATGCAGGAATCGATAATCGCGTGTACGGGGATGATCGTGCATCGGTCACCGCGTAGCCGGTGCACGCGTGTCGACGAAATCCGCTTCTCGTCGAATTTATCGCGCCCGTAAAAAGCCCGTCCCCGTGAATCCGCATCAAAGCGGAGATTCACGAGCGACGGTACCGGCGGCACGGCGCGGCGCGGCGGGCAATTCTGGTAAAACGTTTCACTCCGAAATCCGCCTTATCCAAGCGCGCGCGGGCCTCCCCCCGTTCGGGCCACGGCTCGTAAACTTTTCCCGTGGTGTGCACGTGCGCGCGAACCCTCTTTTCCGCCTCCCACTTTTCCGAAACCCCTGCGCGCCCCCGTCGCTCTGAATTGTAAATTTTCATCGGATCGATCCCCTCCCTCTCCCTCACTATGTTTTCTCTTCGCCCGTTGTGTTTCGCGCTTCGTCTTCTTCCCTTCGGTGAACCCTTCCCCACGAGCGAGCATCCGCGCGTCTCGATACCATCGCGATCGAATTAGAAACACGAGAGGAAGATCGATTTTCTACCGCCGCCGCGCCGGTTTCAATGGGATCGGGAGAAATTAATTGGAGATAAGGGAGTTTGGGCATGGTGGGAAATATTGTGGTTGTGTGGCCGCAACTAGTGATGGGCGTGATACAAGTCTTTCTCATGATCTTCAAACAATTCGATACTTACAGTGACTCCCACTAATATTCGGACACTCTTAAAAAGACGATAACTCTTTTAATATTCGACCATACAACTTGGATTTTTTTGAGAAGTTGAAACAATCGGTTTTGTTACGTAACGCGAAAAGAATTTTTGAAAAAATTGCAATTGGTCGGAATTGCAGAGAAAATACTAAAAGTTATGTTTTACAACTTTTTTATGTGGGCTCATATTGAAAATGTAGAAAAGACATTTCGTAGATTTGTATCAATTAAACATATTCTGAAAATTTCATTAAAATCGGTCAACGTTGGAAGGAGCTACAAACGTTTAAAGATGATAAAAATTGCCATGTTTCACGATTTTCGGCCTCGAACTGCAATAAATCTGAGGATTCATACATCTTTCAATGCCTGTCGTTTTTTCCCACATCAACCGATTTCGATGAAACTTTTAGAATGTATATAATTGACACACATCTACAACACATATTTCTTAAATTTTCAATGTAGACCCACATAAAAAAGTTGTAAAATGCAACTTTTAATATTTTCTCTACAATTCTGACCAATTGGAATTTTTAAGAAAATTTCTTTTCGCATCATGTAGTAAACTAATTGCTCTAACTTCTCATAAAAGTTCAAATCGTGTGGTCCAATATCAAAAAAGTTATCGTTTTTTTAAGAGCGTCCGAATATTAATGGGAGTCACTGTAAGTACTTGTTTGGGTGTTTCGATATATAACAAAAGATAAGGAACTTGTAGTCGATCTGTGATACCAGTACGTGCCGAAATGATACCTAGTAGTATTGGTATCACGTCTTGACCTTCATAATAGGTCATTGTATTCGTCTTGAAACACTCTATCAGAATGTAAGCAAAAAAATATACTGTTCCGTTTAACAAAACAGAGTTGACCTTTATATCACCTTGACGCCTCCACCTACAGAAAAATTGGTAATACCAGATTATGAGCCCCCCGATACCAAGTAAGTTTGGTCTAATGCATTTTCTCCTACCTTCAAAAACAAGCGAGTTATTCAGGTGACCTGTTTAAAATGCCCCACCCTGTATACTTGTCATTCAGTCGACTCGACCCCACAGGATTGTGATAGTATCGATAACAAACCCATACAAGATGAACTTATAAAGGATCGAGGCTTCTGAGCAATTATCATTAGGGATCGAGGCTTCTGAGCTATTATCATTAGGGATCGATACTTTTTGATACCCAGAGAATTATACATGCTTGTGATACCATGATTCTTTGTCACAAGGAATCAATACCGCTTGAACATGCTCAAGGCACATCACTAGCCGCAACAGAGTTTTATTGAGAGAATCGTGGAAGAGGTGACTGGTAAGGAATGACACAGAAACAGGAAATTCAAAACATGAAACTTTGGGGATATATGTAATGCATACGTAGCTATGTATTGCGCGGCTTTTTCTCCCTCCCAAATTCACTGTAACACTTTGGGTGCCACGTGTCCCAGAAATAGAAGACGTAAATATGTTGCTCCACATTAGTATCAACCTATTTTCTAGCAAATGGATCTACAAAACGCAAGAAAGTTATAACAGAAATGTCAAGGTCTCCAAAGAATTCAAATAAGTTGCCCACTATTTCAGTGACTGAACCGTTCCTAAATTAAAAAAAAAATTAGGTCAGTGCAAAAGTTCGTGGACGATTCCTTGTTGTACTTTAATACAAAATCGGGCAGGAACTTTTTCACTCACCTAATTAGTTCGGTAATTACCCAAAGGCTGATTAGAAACTCACGTTAGCAGAGTATTCAGAGTGCTCTGTCTGATCATACAGCATTGCAGTATAGGCGCCAGAATGGAGATCTCGTCGTGGTAAGGCCTTCCAAATCCCCTGCCGTGGTCCAAGTGCAGAGGGAACGTATTGTTCCCGAAGATTTTGAACGTCTCGTAATGGTGTCTGTCCATATTCCCCATGAGGAAGTCCAAGACAGCCATGTCCATCAGATCGAGAAGCCTTCGACCCTCGTCATACGGCGGAATTTCCTTTACCAGTGAACAGTATTCGGAATCTGAAACCGTTTCAATACGTCCAATTCTCAACGCCCACAATCTCAACCTTTAACATAACAATCTCAACATAGAAGCATTTCAAGATAAAACAATCGAGGCACGTGTAAGGCCCCGCAAGGCTACAATTTAGTCGACGAGAATATTTTAAGGAACATTAATATTTCAAAGCACATTAGTGTTTCAAAGAACATTTGTGCATTTTATCTGTTTATCATATAATCTGTGCATTTTAAATTCAAATCACTGTTAGGGTTCGAGTGCTGCGACATCAGGCGAGCTTTTCTCAAGCAACTGGTGGCGTTGGATAGAGCAATGGCTGCTCTTTGAAACCCGCTCTGTTTCGTCCCGATACGACCGACCGTTCCCGAGATATCGCTGATTGAACGATCGTTTTTAATAATCCCTCTCCGCGCTCGGGAAATCCTTCTCTCCGTGCGCTGGTCAGCTACAGACGCTGACTCAGCGGTTTTTCCACTAGCACCAGTCTGCCGTACGCATTTCCTCGGGAAAAAAAAGATCTGGGCCACCGTACCATTTCCAAGGAGTTCCAGCATCCCATTCATACACCTCATCCCACCATACAGCCGACACATTTCAGATGCACGCTTTAAAGCCCGATATCTCGGCAACCGATTCAGCTATCAAGATGAAACAAAATGGAGAATCGAGGACCGAGTACTATCATCCGCCTTACAGGGCCATTCGTGTCATGTGGCTCTCATCGTGGCCATGGGCTCTCGTACGTGTTGTTCGTGTATGCTCGCTTTAAAAAGCTGAACCTGGTCATCATTGGACTTGCACATTTGTGTATGTGGGAAAATTGTCTAAATTTTCTTTACTAGATTTTGTAGAATTGTAACACAAATGTTTTATAGCAATACAATTGTCCGAAGACAGTGTAGGTGTTATAAAAATTCATTTCGAGACTGCAGCAATGAAGATTGAGGGGCAGATAAATTGGACAGAAATTGCAGAAATAATGAAAGCATCGTATCAAAAGAAACTTTAATGTAATTTGAACCAGAACACTTAAAGAAATAGAAATAGCAAAAGACAAAGAGCAAAAACCAGAACAGGATCATGCGATAATAAAATAGAAATAAATACAATGGGACGTAAACGCGTTGCACGTGTATAGACAAACGAATGGCATCGACAGATGGACGTTGTTGACATTATTTGTCATCGATTGCGACTACATTGAGCGATGAAAACACGAGACACAGTGACGTACATTAGAAATGAAAGAATCACCCGTGATTTGTCAGAATCATGCACCGGGGGTTAATCGAATCGACGTTTCTCCGCAAGACGCCATTGGCGTCATCGATTGGATCGAACATTGTTACAGGAATCTAGATCACTTACCGTGCTCCCACTGGGCCTTTTTGCGTTTATGGTAGCTCCTTCTCCAGGGGTGTCGCCAGGCTTTCCTCGCGGCGAACGATTTATCCGGCAGAAACGCGGCGAAACTGCCTTCGAGGGTGTCCGGATTTCCGCAAATCGCGTGTGCGGTATCGCAGTAATAACTGCACTTGCCGTGGAAGCAGATATTGCCGGCGGGACTGACGAAGAACGTCTTCAGGAGCTCGCCGTCGGCGATTTGATAAATCTCCGTCGTCAGGTTCAACGTTCGACCGGTGACTGGCATCGCCCTTCGGAATCCTAACAGTCTGCAAACAAATCGTTCCAACCGCTCCAGAAACTGTTACACACTCACTCACTCACACACATACACACACACACACACTCCCTCTCTCTCTCTCTTTCTCTCTCTCTCTTACTGCCGCTCTTCCGGAGTGGAAAAACTTTTCGATCGGATTAGGAAAACTCTGCCGTTGGTCTGATCGACGGACCGAAATTACCGTGGAATTTTCACCGACTGCGTTCTACCCAGCTTTCCCCACCGTTCTACCTGTTTTCCTAGCATTCTACGATTGCGAAAGCCTGCAGAATATTCGGTGATCGTTTTTGGTAGAGCTGGGATTGTCAGAAAATTATTGGACGTCGGATTATTCAACTCTCAGCGAACTCTGAGCAGTAAACTGTGCACTTTATCAATTTGCCAAGCGGTTTCTACGTTGCGCGCCGGGTTGTAATGTGTTTATTTTAGTTTTTGGGTGATTAGAGGAGTCAAAGGAGTTCCAGCAGGCCTCTATTCAGTTCATTTAATAGTTCAATTAATAGAGTATACTTGAACGTTTGTCAATTTTACTAGCTGTTGTCTAAGCTTATTAAGAATATGCTCTGTAATTATTATCTTTGTAGAATTGAAATATATTTATTTTATGTTACTGCAGATAGTTCGATTGTTAACAAATAATGGTAACAGTAATAAACAGTAAATGTTAACAACTGAACGAATTAATAGAGTTCAATACTGTGGACATTAGAGGAATGTAAGAACAAAGTAGTAATTATTAAAAGAAAAAATTCATCTTTTTCAAATTTTTATTCTGGATAAAAATCCGCAGTCGATCGCGATAGTATATCCCACGTAACATTTATTTTCGAATTGTTTGCACAAGATTGTCTCGAGTGTCAGTCCCGCGAAAATAGGTTATTTATAATACAGTTCAACGAAGCTCTGATTTAGCTCGCGATACACGTCAATGAACACTAATTGCATCGAGTAGTTTTTTTTTTTTAATATTTTGTCGAGAGCTCGCAGGCGACTGATCGTAATTTGGTTAATTGTGGAACGAGAGGAACGGAGAAGAACGGAGTGCAGTAACGATGTTTGACAACGGAGTGCTCAAGTTTACGATGGCTGAAGTATTTTCTTACCTGTCTAAATGGAAGGCTGCGATCTCGGCCGTGTGTCTCTCGAAGTCGGTGAAATAGAAGTGATTCGGCAGCGTCTGTTGCTCCCGAGGAAACCTGTCGCAGAAACAAACACTGTTGTCACCAAACACTCGAGCTCCAGTGGCACGTATAAGGTTCCCTACAGATTGTCAGAACCTTCGCGTCGCCGATCCGATAGACAACACGAATACACTTGTATCTGTCGCTATAAATGTTAACTGTACCTTCGTTCTTTTTTATTCCGTCAAATAGACGAATCTCGCTATTGATTCCCATAAAAAAAACAATAGCCACAACTTTAATAAAACAAAACGATAACTTTGTGCATTAGCATATCGACAATACATCTAATCTCCGAAGTTGCAAACTTAATATGATAATTATTTAACTAATAAAATATTGTTCATTTTTCCTATTATTAAACGTTTTGACAAACAATTTAATTCTGTAAGGCAAATATCGTTCGTGCTTCGAAAAAGTCCTCGTGTTCAAAGAATTGAATTTACATGCAAGGACTAAAATAGCACAAATATTTGCACAAGCTTCCGCAGACTAACATCGTCACAAAATAATGCTTACGTAAATACATTTTACCACAATTTGAATTACACAACCGCAAGATAGAAACCACAAATGTTTCTATTGTTAAGTCAGTCGGTGTTTCTCACAGCGATGACCGCGAAAGAATTTTTCTCACTGCCGGGATCGTCAAAAAATATTTTTCCGAGAGGAAAGTGTGTTGCATCGAAACAATTCCCGAATATGTGTTGCCCGCGATTCCACCCACGCAATCCATTAAAAAAACGTGGGAACCGCACACGTGCCGAAATGTCTTTCGAAGGCGCGGCACCGTTCGAATCTGCGGAGAAGCCCCAGGGAAATTTGTCGTTTCCCGGGAAATACTTTTCCGTTCAAGGGCATCGCCGAGGTTTACCAATGAGAACAGACGGGCGGGGAAGTTCGCGTGAAAGCGCGCAAGAGGCCTGGAGAAAGTGGAAACGGAAAGTGGTATCCGCTTTCGTTGTAGCGGACTCGTATCGTCGCAAACGCATTTCCATCGGAAAAAAACAAAACGAAAATCCCCATTCTAATCTGCCATATTTTGACATCGAACTGCGGAGACATTCGCACAAAATTGGATTTTTAGAAATTAATTTATAAGATACTGGAATTAAATTAAAATTGAGGAGGGAGACTGGAGGACCAAATAAAATTGAAATGTTAGCGTTCTATTTAAATTGTATTTTTATTCTGTGATATTGATTAGTCATTGCAAGTTTGAACGAGAGTCAGAGATTCATCAATTTTAAGGGTTGAAACCACACTTTGAATATCGATTTATTCGAAACGACCTTTTAAAGTATCGAGGACAAAAATATGCAAACATACAGCGAAAAGAAATATTTAAAAAATTTTCTGGAGGGTTAAAAAATATGAAAGACACAGGGGTAACTCCCCTCATCTTTCATCTAACTCATCGATACTGAAAACTGAAGATTTAATGCATTTCAATATCAAGGAGGTACTTAATGTCACCCTTTCGTAACCTACCAAGATCCACTGGTTCCATTAATTTCGTCGCCTAACCGAAACAATGACGATAAAATCGCGTGACAGGAAGTCGATTCCGACAGTCGAGAAGGTAATTCCCACCGGGGAACGTTTCCACGGAGCTTCTCCCGTTGTTTTTCGAAAAATATTTTGCCCGTTCAAGGACGCGTCACGTACGACCGAAGAAACGTCGACTACGTCGGAATCTAAAAGGAGACGATTCCTCGAGAAAACACAGAGCGATACGAGAGAAAGCGAGAAGGTTGCGGGGTGGAAACGTTATGTTCTCTGTCTTTCCCACTACCGTTTTCTAGCCTGGCTCCATCGTGGAAGTCGACGGCGATAAATAAAAAAGACATCCCCGGGGAATCCTTCCCGTACGTGCGCACCTTTTCTTGCGGAATACCGGAGAGAGGGAACAAGGAGAGCCTGAATTCCGGCGATGTACTGACGTTGAACGAGCGTGTTCCAACGGGACTCGATGGGAATGTAAATAATAGGAGGGAACCCCGCGGCCCGAAAACAATTATTCTTAATCGAAATTCTGCGTGACGGAGAACCAACAAAAACAGATTCGACCCTGTGGATTTACGCGAGCGAATAATATTTAAAGAAAATGGGGGAACTAGGACTGAGAGAAAAAGGGTCTCCGCAAAAAGAGAGACAGTAAAAATGCAGCTCCCCTCAGATAACGAAAGAGGGTTTTTCAATTTGAATTTAAATTTCGTACCGTCGTAACCACCATTAAAATTGCTATTTTGAAATATAGTAATAAGATATTTTTAAAAATAAAGCGTGCACCTTACGAAACCCAATTTTAAAGTGCATTTTTATTAAAATTATTGTATATTTGTAGATGGATAATGGTCGGGGTAAAATTAACCCCACATGGTTCAGTGAACGAACACATTTATTCACCTGGTTCACGGAGGGTTAAACTCAAGGTTTATTTTATACATTTATTTATTCTACTCATCATCTACCTACATATAAGATATAAATATGTATACAAAATGTAGGGGATGATTTTCACAAGACACGAATATGTTAAATGAAATAAAACAAACTCTTCGTAACAAATCTGTTACGATATTGAAGAGCAAGGGGTTGAGATTGTTAAATGGACCGTGCAGAATTTGTTCCTCGAACGAGCAACACAAAAATCCCGGGTATAAACTGCAGGGGAAGAAAAGTGGAGGGTAGCCGAAAGATTCGTAGCTCGATCAAATATTTACCCACGATCTCGGATTTTACGAGCCAGCTGGTACCTTACACACGGGATCTATAACGTTTCTATCGAGCGCTACGTATAGATCCGGTGCATTCGAATAACGTTCAATTACAGACAAACTTGAAGAACTGCGTGTCATCGCAAGGGGCTGGAGAAGTCGAACGACTGTAAAAGCGAGTCTCGCGAAGGAACGAGGCAAGTTTTAATTCATTGCCATCGACATGGCGGTGGAGTTATTCGACGCAACGGTTTCGTACCGTTTCCACCGAGTTTCGACCATTCCCCTCCGAAATGTCAGCCGAGAAGTTCACCGTTTTACTGCGTCGCTTTATCGATGCTCGAAAGGTTGCAGGTGGTCGAGACTGCCGGCGAGAATAGATCGACGTCCCCGAATCGTTTGATATTTTCGTACCGGCTCAAAGATCGCGTAAACTAGTGTTTATCGGGTGGAAGAACTATAAATCTTCTCCGGGAGACTAATCGGGGATCCAGGGAAAATATTGTGCGGGACAATTGGCAGAAGACATGCGTGGAAAATTATTTTAGGAAGAAAATCCAGCAACAAGTACAACCAATAAATTTGATAACGACTTCTGATTTATCAAGCTATTTGTGATAAAACAGATTTTTCATCCCTTAACTTCAAGGTTGCTTTCGACCCTATATACTCGACAATTGCAAATGTACAAAAATATGTATTTAATTTAGTTTCGAGCACTATATCATACTGAAAGGATAGCAACTAAAGAATTGTGTCATTCGTCCGATGTTTCTTTTAGAATAACGAACCTGTGAGTAACGGACGGATCAAGAAGGAAAATTGGAAAAATCGTGACCTGAAAAACCGCAAGTGACCTAAACTGTAATCAAGAAAAGATCGTCACTCTAAAATTGTCTGATATATTTTCGTACCATTACCCATCGATCGTTCGAAACTATTTTTTATCAAAGAAACTATAAATTGCCTCGGGGGAAGCGATCTATCTTTAAATGGAAAATTCTTCACCGGCTCTGGAAAGAAATTATCTTACAGGAAAATAGAAAATAGATAGGAGGAGGGATGTCTAACCTTTCAGATAAGAGAAGACATCCATTGTCAAGGAGGAGCAAGCGTTAACTTCCAGTGGTAAAATCGTTTCTGATTGCTGAGACTTCGACGATCGAAGTAAAAATATCTCGAAAAAATGTGTGAGCATGATAGAAAGGCAGCAGATGATCTGTCTCTGATATTATATTAGGATGTTCCAAAACATCGTTTCCCTACTCCGAATAGAAACTAGAGAATACAAAGAAAATATATTATTATTTCTTATTCGCTAATTTTAAACAAAAATTAACTAGGAGAGATCGTACAAAGAAAATGTGGAAAATTGAAAAAAAAGAGAATGCGGGTGTACTTCCGAAAGCGACAACCCTCCGATTTTGCTGAAATTTTTGCCAAAGCTTATCCTTGATTAGAGAATAACAGCCAAAATAATAGGTTTACGTAAAAAATGTATATAACCTTTTTTGTAGAGATTTTTATGAGCTTCATTTTTTGTTTGAAACTGTTTTCTCTAAAATCAATATTTTCGAAAATATGTAGTAAGAACTGTCAAAACTTTGAAGGGGGCTGGGGGGCAAACGAGGCTTTGTCGCCAAAAATCCTTCTAGGGACTTTCTTCTCTAATCAAGGATAAGCTTTGGCAAAAATTTCAGCAAAATTAGAGGGTTGTCGCTTTCGGAAGTTTATCGGAGAATGCAAAGGGTAGAAACAGAAGAATAGAAAGATTATGAAGAATGCACAGAATATGTACAGAGAACACAGCAGAACCGTGTGCCTTTCGTGGAACAAGAAACACACACACACACACACATACACACACACTCCCTGTCACCCAGAACTCCGTTAACATGCCACAGGAGGATCGTTCCCGATATGGCTGTGGAGCCGAGACAGCGACGAGTGGAAACGAAGCAACGAGACTTGGAAAAGCCGCCGTGGCGCGGCTGGCCGGGACTAGGAACTTTTCCGAGCAGGCCGGGCTAATTAATACGACGGTCGCCGGGTAATTAGCGCGTAATTTGCATCTGATTA
This sequence comes from Lasioglossum lativentre, assembly GCA_916610255.1. Classification (NCBI taxonomy): domain Eukaryota; kingdom Metazoa; phylum Arthropoda; class Insecta; order Hymenoptera; family Halictidae; genus Lasioglossum; species Lasioglossum lativentre. The sequence continues at coordinate 31,627,456 of OU744355.1, read as the reverse complement.
AAAGTTAACTGGCGTCGCGAGGCAACCAGCCAGAGCCCAGCCAGCCATTCAGAGAGGAGAGAGAGAGAGAGAGAGAGAGAGAGAGAGAGAGAGAGAGAGAGAGAGAGAGAGAGAGAGAGAGAGAGAGAGAGAGAGAGAGAGAGAGAGAGAGAGAGAGAGAGAGAGAGAGAGAGAGAGAGAGAGAGAGAGAGAGAGAGAGAGAGAGAGAGTCAAGCTTCACATCTCCTGACCTTCCGACTTCGCCGGCATAATTTTGTTTACCGAGAGCTTCGTCGCAAATTTTCGGCCCGCCCTTTTGCCAACCCTCCACCCTTCAAAACCTTCCCTTCCCACTCGGGAAAGTGTGTGGAAAAGATAACCTGCGTTTGCCCCAGAATAATTACGCCCGGTGTAAGACCCCGTCACTCGGTGTATTCAAATGAACCCGTTATACGGACCCTGTCGAATTTATTCTGCCAGTTTCGGGAATATTAATTGTTCCTACCCGGTGCGAAGTTTCTGATTTATGGGCCGTGTTTAGCATCTGGAGCACGACGACCACCGTGGAACACGGAGATAAGGTGCACAAGGTGCTATTGGTCGCTTCTGTTTACTATCTTATGGTTCCATCGATCTCTGGTGGTCTTTGGAAATTTTCACAGAGTGTAAAAAATTGTTTAGACACCCAAAGCAATTTTTGAACTCTGTCTAGAGAATGTAAAAAATTGGACACGATACAATTTTTTGAACCCCACTTATAAGAAATTACAGAAATTATTGAACGATCGCGAACAAGGTGTCACTATATTAGTAACCATTTGTGGAATCAATTTCTGATGTTTGCTTAATTCGGAGCCACTCGCAGCCAATTCGGTACGCGTGGCGAATTTCGCTGAAAAAACTGGAGAAGCACTTGGCCAGCAGTCCGCAAACCCGTGCTCGCAGCCTAACGCTAATTACAGCCGGTTAATGATGTAGGTCGATGGTAATTGTTGCTGCTTGATCGGGCCGCGAGTGGCACCACGAAAGAAAAATGGCGACTGGGCCGCGGAGCCATTCGCTTTTAACGAGTTAAATGGAACGCATTACCGGACTATATTCGATAAAATCTATAGCGGAAATGCTGGCCCTGTTACAGCACGCGTTTCCTGCAAATTCAATCTATAAAGCTTCGAATTTCATTAATAAATTCTCGATTAATTATCCTGGCGAAAGAATCACTAAAAATTTCTTAAAACATTAGTCATACCTGATCAAATCAGAGAAAAACGGGAGATTTGTTTTTAATAATCAAGTGGACGGCATTGAAACGCGAAAAATTCCTTGTGAAATTTAATAACGGGAACGCTTGAACTCGTCGACAACTATGGTAAAGAGGGAAATTTAATTTTTTTCGAATTCAGAATTTCGCAGAAAATAGAGCACCTCTTTTTTACAGAAGCAGAAGTATAGTTTGGTCAGTTAAAAACGAGGAAATTGTTTGAGCGACGGCGTAAATAAAATACTGTAGTTAATGCGCCGTTTGTTTAGAATGAGACTTGTAAATGTCGGATAAACGCACCTGTCCCAATACTTCCGTGACACGAGCACGTCACACAGCTCTTGCGCACTTCCGCGGTGGAAATAAAGAGAACATTCTACTTGTTATGAAAATATGCAGTGGAGATAAAATAATAAACGACGTCAACCCGAGTGTACAAGGTAATCTTCGCGGAACAGAATAAACTGCACTCGCGAGGATGGACCTACGAAAATAACACGCTGGAACTATTTAATAGAAGAGTGTACGGGCTCAGTACGTCTAAAGGTATATTCATAGTATGTGCACAGGTGCAGAATGTGCGAGACTAAATGTATGTTGGAATTTTGGGAAAATTGACTCGACGATGGACAGCGGTGAGCAACATTCGAATCGTTCTTTTCAGAGAATTCATTCGGTTCTAAAAGGAAAGTGACAAAAGAAATTACTTATTGTTAGATAAGCTTACTTAAATATAGTTGATGAAAGAACTGACATGTTATTTATGCAATCTTTGTGGTCGGAAATATTTTTCCTGTGCAAAATTTGGAGCAGTTGATATTTTGAGCAGTTTTCACCATTTTGGATTGAGAAAAGTTCGATCGAACTTTTATACTAAAGATTCATGATTATTACCTAACCCATTTTAACCCAAGTATGCCATCGACAAAGCAGATAGTACATATCTCTGGCAAAAGTTATCAAAGTCCAACTAAAAAAATACTTTTACCCTCTCTAAACACAGCGCCATAAATCCAAAAATATTTTCAAGCCGCTCCTCGCACGTTTTTCCAAGTAAAAAATCCCGAAGACGGTCGATTTCAGGTGGATTCGACCGAGACTCCGTCCGAACTGAAAATCAAACGAAAAGTGTGCTTCCGAGAGGTAAAAGTCGTCGAAAATCGTGGAGAGAGGTCCTCGAGGATGTACATCGTGGGCCGAAGTGCGCAATCAAAGGGCCTTCACGCGGGTCGCAATAAAAAGATCCTCGAAGAAATAATTTGCCGTGGAGAGAGAGAAGCGTCGGGAGAAATTGTCCATTCAATGAATCTCCAGAGATAGAGAGAGAGAGAGAGAGAGGGGCGGGGGCGACAGAAAAAGAAGAAGGGGTTCGGTAGAAGTAGAAAAGAAAGCCGGGGCTCGTTCGTTTCGAAACGAGAAAAAGAGGTGTCCTCCTTAACGTGTAACGAGAGCTTATTGCGGGATTGGTGGCGTCGGGACGCTCGCAATTTCGCCGTGGAAAATTCTCCTCTGTCCCTCCGGCGGCTGGGGGTTGGCCGAGGCCCGGAAACTTTCCATGGAACTTATTGCCGAACTTATTACCGGAGTTTAAGCCGACCTCTCGGCCACTTATCGCGGAATCTTCGGCCGACCGGAAGTTTAAAGGGCCGAGTGTGTGCGCTCGGAGTTCGGTGGGAGGGACGGGCGGGTGGTGGCAGAGGGCAAGGGGCAGAAAGAAGAGTCGTCGAGAAGAGCCGGAAAGGTGCGGCACAGATAAAAAGAGTCGCAATAAGCGACGACGACCCTCACTTGTCTCGAATTTTCTCTCCACTTCGGGATATTACGTTTCCTCTGCTTTATTCCCTTCTTTCACACCCCCAACTCACCCCGCCTCTAGAACAGCGCCCCTAACTCGTTCGGAATGGGTTGGACCCTCCTGGATCGGGACCATGCGAATTTATGACTCGTGAGAAGTTTCCGAAGGTTTTTAGTGTTTAATTGATTGGGGGTGTTCTGTTTATTGCTGGGGGATAAGGTGGAACAGTATCTTAGGACGCTGTTCATTAGGTTGCACAAATCTTTTTGCGATAATGTGGAATTTTTGTTCTATACTTCAGTTGGGTGAATTTTAGGTCGTTCGTGATTTTTGTATTTTAATATTTATCGCTTCGAGAATATCAACCCGCGTTTTCATACTTTGTGTCAAATTGACATACCTTGCGTACAAATTAATTTCGTAGAAAACGAACGAAGGAAGAAAGAAAGAAAGGACTGTCGCGTCGGCCAGACGTAAAAAAAGGACTGTTACGCAAAGGAGAACAATATCCCGTGCTCGAGCACGTTTCTCTCAGGAACCGTCATCTCGACGGTATTCGATCCGTCGAGGCCTCGGACCCTAAACGCCCCGAAGAAGTGACGCATCCGAGAAGTCACGATCGCGAACCCTCGCGAAAGTATTTCTGAGTCTCAGACAATGGGAGGATGTGACGTATCGCGTTTTCCGAACGGAGAAACCGAAAAGAATGCGAGATGATAGTCGACTGCGACGGGGAGAGAGAGAGGGGGGGAGGGAGAGAGAGAGAGAGAGAGAGAAAGACAGTGAGAGCACGCGGGCGATGATAATTGAGTAGAAGAGGCAAGGACAGTTCGAGTGGCTCTCTCACGGCACGAGGCACTTGGCCATCCACTTATGTAATTGTGCTCGTAATCCCATCCCACGTAACTTCGTCAACCGCGTGTACACGATGCACCGATGCAAGCGAAGAAAAACCGCAGAGTTCGTCCCGGCCGCGGACGCGTGTCACGGCCTCTCCGGGGGTGCAACCCGAGGAAAGAAGAGAGAAAAGAGAGAAAAGTGGGAAAACACGCGACGATAATCCCGTAATTTCGCACGGTGGCTAATAGTTTTTACCGATTAAACCTCGTTAGATGCCCCAAGGGCCTTGATACGACGTCCTGCACGCTTTCTACACGTTAATCTGTCATTTTTCTGGGACGACTGAGAAGATGATCCCGGCACGCTGAGATATTTGTCTGATCTCACAATCAGTGCAATGGACGTTGAAGACACTATTTCTTAATAACTGGGATAAAATTATTCACTAGAAAAAATACAGAAGTTATGCATTTATATGTGGTCTTTGATCTTGTAAAATCACTATTGTGAAGCACTTAAAGAAAGTTCTGCAAGATTTTTGTAAAATAAAAGGAACTCTAATAGATGGAAAAATAAATCTTTTTCGATGCCAATTTTTTGTAAAATCATTCACTATAAAAATGTGAGGCCCAACTAATCAGAAGATCATCTCTCTATGGATATTTCTGTATTGTACTTGAAAAATTCATTCTAATATTTCATTTATCTAAGAAATAATTTGTTTGCAGCACCGAGAGTGAATTATTGTCCTAAAAAACAAAGGACTTTATTCTCAGTAACAACGAAACACTTCAAGAAGTTTGAGGGGCGCAAATGCAGCAAATGCAGTGACTGCAGGTTTGCACCGACTACAACGAGATGAAGTTGCAGGAAAGTGTTCGCAAAGTTTACCGATTAAATAAATTGTTAATCCCTTCGAACGAACGTGTCCCAACAACGCTTCTACGATTTTATCGAGCCGACTTCGGAGGACCGGGAACGAACCTCGCGATTCGATTACCTTTCAAAATAATCTGCGGTAAACCCAGAGATCCCAAGGCGCGAAACTTTCTCCTCTTATCTTCATCCTCGAAGTTTTGCGCGTTCATTTGTAACACTAAGTAGTGCATTCGCCGACCCGAATGTTAGTTATAGCTCACGCGCTTCTTGCTGGAGATAAGCGGCGAAACTCTAGCAACTATCTTCGGTTAACCGGCAAGATGTACTCGAACTTTGTAGAGAAAGAATTTCTGTGTTGCTTTGTTCCTTAAAATTTTGTGCTACAGAAACAATGCTGTGCAAAAGCGTGAGTCCATGCGTTCGAACGCAATAAGAAACCAAGAACGAAACATTTTTTATGTCTTCCAGTTCGCAAAGAAGAATTCCCCAAAAGCAGCAATTATTTAAAAAATTTTTAATCACAACCCATTTTCGACTTTCGAATCGAACAAAATGTGAAAATGTACAGAAACAGTTTAATCAGGTGTATTGTTGTCTGGATCACAACCGGGCCGACAATAAGCGCAGAAATAAAAGGAACAAGACCACGGAAGAGATCTTGCGTTGTTCCGATTAACGAAGAGCACTCTGCCAAGCTGCTAATTCCGCGAGAAATGGAATAGCACTTACCTCATAGGTTTGAAAAGCGCCTGCATGTACGAATAGTTGATCTCGAGCTTGAGCTGCGTTCCGCCCTCCTTCTGGACTGTGGACAAAAAGAAAACAGAACGGGAATCAGATTGTTTATTCTACGACCGACGAGGGTAAAAAGAGAGGCAACCCCGCCGATTATCCCGGTTGTGGGAGCGGAACACGCAAATTGCTTAGGAGTAGTTTTCCGGCTCGATTTCATCGGAACGATCGAGATTTTCGATTCGATTGGGTACCGCCGCGATTAAGCCCTCCCCTCCTCACCCCTCCTGCCGCACCGCCTAATTGCACTCGGCTGGCGAGCGGATATCAAGCAATAATCAGCAGAGTGCATTTGTCGAGCACCGATCCCGCGAACATGCCTGTACTACCCTTATCGGCTTCGAATCGTTCGCGAGAATCGCTCGCCGATCCGATGAAAACCACTTTTAATTGATTCAATTTTGGTAATGGCACTCGCCGTTGATCCCGCAAAAAAATGATCATAACACAATACTTACCCGTGATTACTTCGCAATATTTAAAATATCTACGATTCACAGCTAACGATTTGATAATGCATCTTTTAATAGCAGAATTAATATATACGAGCTAAAACGATGAGTTTTATTTGTTAACACTGAGTTGGCATGTTTATTTGTCAAGTTTCTTGGTAATGGCAGCATGCTAATTCCGTGTTAGTATGCCGTTCTATGTATAATCGGTCAGTCTCTTTCAGAACACGTCGCAGGTTGTAATGATTTTTTCGCGACGCGACGCGGGGAAATTCTTGGCAGAGATGTGCACGGAGGTGTATCGATCGGTCGTTCACTGTGTCAATTTCAGAAATGATGTATGCCTAATTTAGGTACCAGCCGGGCAGGTTACCCGCGGTCGATTTATCACGCGCGGCAATTAATCGTCGACATGCTGTCGCGTCGCGCAAGTCATTGACTCGAACTACTTATGCGGCCGGACCGCATTAACGCTTTGACCGGCGTGCCGCGCCGCGTCCCCCACACATAGCCGACACGATTCTTCCGCCAATCTTGCTAATTAACGTGGCAGAAATTGCTCCGGAACTAACCGCAAAAATTTTGTTAATTCGAGCGGACTTCGGTCTTCAATCTTCTAATAAAATGATTCCTTTGTGTGGCCATGCATCGAATAAAAATGTGCTTACGTATTAACATTAACATACGAAATACAATAATTAGACTGAGTAGATTTCGTAGGTTGAAAATATTTTTAAAATATCCCTTTAATGTGTTTACTGTTTTCTAAATTTAGATTTAGAGTAAATTTAGAGTTTCCAATTTTTGTTGAATCGACTAAATCGTTTCATTTTTACAAGGGAATTATCTTCTTCTCATTACGAAAAATAGATTTTTAACCACTCGTCTTTGTCGGAGATAACCAAGATTGTTAAAAAAACTGTCCACATAACCGGGTCGGCGGTGACGTAAACCGCGCGGTAATCAAACTCGACATTGACACGCGTGTTGCGCAACCGTTGCTACTGAAAACATCAATTTCGAGGCGCGATTGTTTAGATTTATTTTTAGCGAAAACCGAGAGCGTTTACATCTCTCGCTGCTGTTGGAGCGGAACGTTCGCCTTGAACCCGAGGGAAGTTCGAAGGTTACTGTATGAACAAAGGCGGTGGAAATATCGAGAAACGAAACGAGCAGCAAACATCCTCGAATTCAGAAACCTTAACTGTTCGCGAGAAATTATTATCCGCCAAAGAAAGACTCTAAAGTGAAAATAAAAAAAAAGAAACTTGAGAAATGCCGGAAGGGGAAAAAGTTGGAAAAGTTAGCGTAATTTTCTTAAGCGAGGCAAACGAGGCGACGTCAGCGGGGAAAATACAGAATGGGAAATCAGGAGGACAAACAAAAATTTCTGTTTTAGCGAATTGAATTCCGGGAAAGTTTCGGTTTGAGAGCGTCGCCGAGATTCCGCGCTGATTAAACGTCTAATTTCGTGGATCGTGATTACGTATCGAAATCAGCTTTCAGAGTATCGAATGCCGGCAGCCTCTCCTGTCTCCTCTCTCAGATTTCTTCCGGCTGTCTCACTCGCCCTCTCCGCGCAATTTAATTATTGTTTAGCAACTTGGATCGACCCGCTTTGTCACCGAGATGCCCGAGCGGCGTCTTTGTCCCACCCACCCTTTTGATCGACGATCTAATTTCGTACAGCAGCCCGATACTGCTTAATAATTGGATCCCAGGCGGCCGAGGACTCCTTGGCGCTGATTTAACTTCGTTCCCCCACGCCACGCGATTTGTTTAACAAACTGTCATCGGAGATCCGATCACGCCGAAATCTATCGTTACTTTCCTGCCCTTCGATTTTACTCATTTACCTCGTCACGTCGTTTCGTATATGTGTAATTCGGATCTGCAGTACGGCTGATTTTCACCAATTACGCACAACTTTAAGAGTTCCTTTCCCATGAGGGCTAAATTTTGCACATATCATTTTTTTCAAGAAGACTGCAGACTTTTATGCGTAATAAAAATTGTCTGTGTACAAAAAAGTGTAGCTACGTAAAAATTCATTTCTTCTCTCAACAATTTTAATATGTTGTAATGAATAAATGAAAATTTCGTCACGAATGCGCAAGATCCGCAGTCTAATTACCACAATTTTTCCCATTTTTTGGTATAAGTCTACTTTGAACTCATAATGTTTCGTCATCTCACTTAGTTTATCACGATTAAAATTCCCATAAAATAATAAAAGACCCATACAAATTAGAAATACCGCAATAAAAACGACGAAACGGTAACGCAGATCACAGCAGCAGCAACAACTCATCGAATGATAAAAAGAACAATGGTCGTGGCGGAACAATTAAATTCTTGTTCTAGGACAATTTTTGAATAACGTGCTATAGAATTTTCAACAATTGAACGATCCAATGTTAGCATTGCGGAGATCGTAGATACGGTATATAATAGAGGTGTTATTTCGTGGGAAGACTGGTCACGGATAACCAGTTTAATAATTGATAGTCGACAACGAAGCGCCTTATCTCTCCGAGAGGGATAGTTTCGATATGACATTCGAACTGCTCCGCCTCGAAATAGAAAAAGAGAGTTCGAAGCGCGATAGTACGATGTGCACGGTGAATATAAATAATCGAGCCTCGAGAGTCGACACGACGATCGAGCCGGAAATTGCGCGTGCAACGCTGTGCCAGCTCTAATTTTAAAACGTTCCGCTTCGAGACCGCTATCTGTTTCGCTCTTTCCACCGTGTTCCGATCGCGGCATTGTTAGTCAATGAACCGCGTCCCAGCAATTACTAAGCACAAAGCCACGGTCACAATAACACCGGTTAATTGACTGGCTTCATGGGCCGGAGAGAAATTAATTCGAACAGAGAAGATCATTGCTCCGGACTTTTCAGATTAATTTTATGCCCGCGTGTCCGTCTAATTCCTCCTCTGCGACCACGTTTCATTTGTTGCTTCGGCTTCGCACTGAAATCTCGATTTTGTCGTTAGATTGCGGATATTTCTGGGAAATCAAAATCTTGAGCTTCGATTTCATGCTAAAATTATATGTCTATTAGAGGCGGTCTACAATTTCGAAAAAAAATTGATAAAGAATTTATTCAATAATGAATGAACTACTGATACCTCGAAGTAATTTTCCCAGTGAATTTCGTGCGATGAAAGTCAGGTAAGAGTGAGTTAATTGATCGATCAAATAGTAGATTAATGAACGCTGCCGTAGAACAAAGCGCAGATTTTAATAACCGATGGTAGAACTGCAGATTTCACGAGCTTCAAAGTTTCTACGATTTCGTTATTCAATACCTAAGATTCAGCAACTCGAAGGATCGTAAAGGAGTTTTAACTTTCATCCTCTTTCACAGCTCCATCTTTCCCTCCACTTAATATCGAAGCTTCGAGTGATGTTTTTGTTTCTTAATTACTACTTAAAAGTCGAGGAACCTGCGCGGCGAGTGCATGGCAAGCAAAGGGAGCCTGGTATATTTTTTTAAACGACTAAATTAATTTTTCCGCGGGGTATACAACCCGGTCTCTCCGTGAAAGCGGAATCCTCCTAGGGGAAAGTCGATTCGTTGCGAGAAAATTTAATAAAGGTCCACGCACGGCTTACCGTCCATTATTTCGCCTGAGGAAAAATTCCGGGCACGATTTGCGTGCACTGTCGCTCGCGAAAATTTATATTATACCGGGGCTCGATCGTTTGCGATATCCCTCCCTCCCAGGGAACGAGGGATCGATATCGACCAAGAATTTCGATTGTTATACGTCGCGAGGGAGATAGGACGTCTGACCTGTGGTGTCCGATTCCACTGAACGCCGCAGCTAACGCATCCACGGTGATTGTTTCGCGAATACCGTCGTAAACAATTTATTTTTCGCTGTGAAAACTTTGGACCCTTTTTATGGGAGCTCTCAAAGTGTAAAGCAAGTCTTTTGGAAGAAGGAATTGAAGTATGATGGCGTTCGTTTTAGATACAAGCTGAGAAAGCCGTTCGGAATTCAGGGCTTTAGTAAATAGTGTCGTAAATAATTTATCTTAAGTTGTAAAAATTTGAGAGCTTTATTACGGCTGTTAGAGTGTTGATTGGGTCGTCTTTTAAGATAAATTTAAATAGTGTAATGTTTGTTTTTTACAAATAGCTTTATTAATAATTTATTTTTGTTGTAAAAATTTAAAACCTTCACCCACGTAGAATTCGTCCGAAATTTCCGATGCACACAACTTCATTCCTTCCTAGGCTCATTAAAAATTAATGAAAAATGATTACGTATTAAAAATGCTTACCAACGTGGACAATAGGCTTGTTCGAAATTTCCCACAGCAGCTGATCCACGTACTTCGAATTCACCGGGTACAATTCCGTCCTGGAGATCTGCAAATGGAACCTCTCAAGAGCGGAGCTGTTCTTCCTGGAACAGAAACGAGAACGAATTAATTAGTTCTTGATTGCGCCCGCGGCGTGGCCTCGTGATTAAAGGGAAAAAGAGGCGAATATAAACGAAAGTGAAAATTCATGGATGGATTTTGTTTGGCAGAGGTATTCGATTCACGGGGAGCACGTCGTTCTTATGCGAGCGCGATGATTCAGGAAACGTAATTCGTGGCCTTTTAAAATGCATGGAATGCAGTCAGGAGGCTGGCCCCTCGTTCCGCGTCCTGTCCAGGGGTTTGCCCGGCTGTCCGATAGGCTATGCCATGGAGAACGAGGGTGTTTCCCATGGTGGTACGTGAATACCATTAGAGGATGGCCCTGGCTTATCTTCCGGTTGCGAGGGGTTTACTGTACGCGTGACACGCGTCCACGAGAATCTGGATTTTCTTCTCTGGGTGATCTAGCCTTGCAGTTTTTGGTCGTTTTAATATTGTGTCTACAGTTTTCGGTAAATATTATCTGTGGATTAAACTGTTCACATTTTGCATACTGCAAACTTCCACGGCTACATTGCTTGAGAACGAGGGAGAGATTGTAGAAAATAAAATTAACAAAATCTGCAGTCTATAGATCATTATAGAGGGTTCATAGCACAATTGTAGTTCAGCAAACATTAAACCACAGTACATGTATTTCTCCTTTACGAAAAAGAGATTGCAGAGGAGCAGCACGAACAAAATTCGTTTAAACAGCCGAGAACCAGCAAGATAAAAAATAGTTGATCTTTATAGAGGGTGAAACCAATCCCGTGTCGATACAAGGAACAGTAAGAAGCTCTCGAGGGTCGAGCAATTTCGCGAGAAGCTCGCGAACACAAAAATCCGCGAGAAGTTTGTGCGCGCCGCTTTAGAAGCTCTTTCTTCTCGCCCCTGGATACTGTCTGTGCAATTTGCATATGGCCGCCAAGTGGAATCGAAAGAGGAAACGGAAAAGAAAGAATGAAAAAAAAGAGGTATAAAGAGTGAGAAAGAGAGAGAAAGCTTGTTACACGGCTGGTGGTCCAGAGGATCCCACCGGTTCAGCAGAAAATCTTCACCTTCGGTCTCCTCGTTTTTTCCGTGGGAAAGCAAGCCAGACGATGGCCGAGCAACCCCCTGCGGCTTGCATACTAACCACTCGACGACGCCGCGTTAAACCTTCGTGAATTATCTCGAGATTCGACGGACCAAGGGGATGAGCTTCCGGGAGACACTCGTCTCGACTTCCCCTACTTCAAGAATCCCGTTGTTCCCTTGGAAAATCGTGCTAGATAATAATATTCGACGGGGAGCGCTATTGGGGTATACGGAAAATTATTGTACTCCGTGGAAAATATCACCCTTGGAATTATTCATACTCTGTTTTCATACTATTCATACTATGTTTTTAGTTATTTCCTTTTTGGAGAAGAGTAGTAGACCAGTCCGATAGCAAAATGAAGATTGTATGCAGTCATTGTAAAATACTGATGACATGTTTATTTCTTTTCCTAATTAATAGAATATCTTAGAAAATAGTGTAGAGAATAGTGCACTAAATAGCAGACGAAATCAGTTTTGATCGATTTTCGAAATTCCATTCATGAACAGCCACCAACTTTTCTCCACGCACACTATAGTCTCCGTACTCTATGTAGTCTGATTCTAATAAAATCTCGGGTGCTCGGTATTCGGACGTCTGTTCTATAAATTTTCGAGGAATTTTCATAACGAGTTCTAGGCAAGCATGCGGTCGTAAAAGTTGTTTTTCCTGAAAACTTTATCAACCATCACGGCCGGACGACGCCGGCCTCGTGGAACGATCTATTAAAATTAATCAGCGGGCTAATTGCCACCTTAATCATACTCTCGTTCTAGTCAGGCGCGATTATTCCGAGCGCGACGCGTAATATGTTTCTCGACGACGACGAGTGCACGCGGCGGTATGTAAATTGTTTTTACAAAGTTGCTCGAGAGAGAAGGAGAGAGTGCAACACACTACGAGAATTCAATTTAAATACTCGCGCCGGACACGAGAACTTAAACATGCTCGGCTGTGTTGTATGACCAGCGACGACTGATTCTACTTAGGGCGATTCGTGCGCGTGCACTGAGGGAATTTAGAAAATTTATTGAAAATCTGCCCTCATACTATATAATTTTACTCTGTACTTTTTAATCCCACAATTTGATCGTGTCTCGACTATATAGCATTTCTTATTTGACTACAAATGGTAAGAATATTAAAACTTAGCTTACTTTTAAGTACACAGTGATCGGATTTTCACTGTTGGTTGCGAAAAAGTGAAAACGTTGCAAAAGAAGCGACTCTTTTCGCAAAGGATCATCAGTTGTACCAGAATTGTAGAAACATCCTGTATTTATCGAAGGAAATTCGTTCGAAGAAGAAAAAGGCAGAAAACAAGGTACGGAGCGTCGTTACGTCGAACAAGCACCGGTAATTACTTACTCCAATAAAAATACAGGCTATCGTTAAGAAGTTTTCCAGGCCAACGGAGGGAGACCGAGGCATCCGGGAAGTTTCCCAATTCCAGGTCCGTCGAAACGCCGATCCCCGTCCGCGGTTTCTGTTGCGCCCGGTTCAGGGACTTGCGAAAATTCACCCAGTGTCCACTCTGTACGCTTCAGTTTTACCGAGGAAAAAGATTGCAACTAATTTGCCGCGAAAATTACCGGGTAAATTAGCTTGCTGCAACAATACGCCGTTCCCGAGCTAAATTTTCCAGGATTTGTAGACTGTGTGGTTGAAATTTGTTGCTTAGCATGTTTACATTATAAATAAAACACACGGTCTTGTAGAGTTAATTATTTTGTCTGTAGAGTTACTCATTCAATAGTAATATTTACTTCGAACATTAAGAATATTGAAGGAAGGAGCGAATAATTTATTTCGTTGATCCAAAGGTGTTTTATAATAAGAAAACAACGATAAATGTCTGATATATTGTTACGATTCTATAAAATTGATAGAAATTAAGAAAACCAGAGACGGAATAGCGGAAAATTTAATTTCATCGTCTGGAAGATTTTTTGTAGTAAAAACGAAGTGGAAAGAATATTAATTGTAACCCATTTTTAATTGATAAAAATTGAGGCGAATAATTCAAAAGAAAAATTTGTCACTCTATCGCAATGAATAGTTTACAGTAAAGATAGAAGTAACGACATAAATTTTAGTGATTCGTAATATTTTATAAATCGATTAAGTTGAATGGCGATGTATAAAAATAAAGAAAAGTGCCGTATAAAGGGTCGAAAAACAACGAAGAATGATCGCCTCCCAAGGGCGCAGAAATCAAAAGAGTTAAATAGAATTTACGGGGAGATGTCCAGCACATTGTACGACAGCTGATAAACACAATGTACAGGTGTGCAAGAAGCTGCAGACTAGCGTACCATAATTGAAATTCATCCCGTGACCAGGCTCGCCGTCTCGGCCTCTCTCAATGCCGTTGCCTCGTCGGATATCCGACACGACGTGTTTCCAATAAAGCACACTTTTTTCGCTAAATAAATCACTCGGCTAGTTAACAAAAACTTCTGATCCTGCCCAACACATTCCTCACTCAATTCAACTCTTTCCCATTAAACAACACACTGTATCTCGCTTCTAAAATTGATGATCGAAAAAGATTGGGTACATTCTTCAAATGTTAGTGAATAAAAGTGCCAAGTTTGGGATTGTGTTACTTACTGCTGTTTTTTAAAAAAAAATGATTAAAAATCGTAATCGTTGAAATTGAGGGAAGCTCTTCTATCTACACTAATTGGCGAAGAAAATTTTAATTCTTCATAAAGATACACACTCTAATTATAAGCGAAGGAGTTAATAGCCTCGATTAGGAGCTTTCGCATTAACATACTATCCCAAACAAGTAGGGGACCCGTTTGAGAAGTAAGGTTAAGGAGTAAGGATCGTGGGACGACTGCATTGAAATCCGCGGAACCGCGAGAATAAACAGGAAAGTTAATTAATACGGAGTGTCAAGCTCGTTGTGTGGGTGGTAGCTCAATTCCGTGTCGAATCGTTTTGATAAAACGACAGTGGGACGGTGTTACACGGGGGTCGCTCGGCCACGTCCACAGGCAAGACGTAATCAGTCAGTGTACATGAAAGCGTGACCTAAGCCTTCGTTACTGCACGTGCATGCGCCATGAAATTGCATTAGTGATCACTGCATATTGAGGCAGACTGTGTGCATTCTGACCTGTGCACACATGGACGCGCGACCGGGTACACGTACGCGGAGGACCGTGTACACGAGCGCGAATTGTATGAAACCCCAACTAGATATACACGGTGTGTCTACTTTAACGATCTCATCAATCGACGGACCTGGCCAATATATGCGATGAGAGTGCCCTCCTCTCTCTCTCTCTCTCCCTCCCTTGATCCGTCGAATATCGTGTCACCTATCGATTGACGCGATAGCACTCTCTTCAAGACACCGGATATTAAGATCGGTGATAAGCCACAGTTTCTCTTAAACTGCTTCCGCGATGTTCTCAATGAATTAGCAAAATCGAAATAAAATTATTCTCATCGTACACGAATAGTGAAACGATTCGAAATTACATACTGCCTGCCTGGAATCGAAAATCAATATGCTAAAAGAAAAATGAATAGTTGAAAAATCGATACAAAATTATTTTCATCGTATACAAATAATGAACCCGTTCCGAAGAACACGCTGTTTCCCTGGAATCTAAGTAAAGCTGATTTGAGGGGTGGGGTGGGGTTAAAAATAATTCTGCGGTTCCCGGGGGGTTAATCCCCTTAACGAACCCCGGGATTCCTGATACCCGATATCGAAGATGCCGAGCGTATCCTCGCAGACGATTCTAATCCGTCGCGCGATTCCCCGGTCCAATCGTATTATAAATTAAGGCGGCGCGGCGTCTAGACGCGGCAGTCGTCCCGGTAGAGATAATTGGAAGCGGAATCCGTGGAACCAAGTCCCGTTTGCCCTCGCAACGCCCGTGCCGTTGCAGCGACGACTAAGGCAATCCGTTCGGGTGTCGCGCGCGCGCGTTTCCCCCGGAAATTAGCTCGCCGACTGAAACACAGCCGACTGACGTATTCCCTGTGTTTCTAATCGCGATCCGTGAACCGAAACGAGACGAAACCCGCGACCACGTTCCCATAAACGACGCTTTCAATCCCACACCACCATAAGAACCTGGTCATTCACTCGATACGCACGCTGTTTGATTCTGTTAACATCCTGAGACCCGAACATCAACCACCAGAATTCCCACAAAATCAAAGTCATGTAAGTAATTAAACCGAAAGTAGGAAGTGCAAATTTATCATAGCGAATGCTGCCTTCACCGTTTTGGATTCTAAAAATCAAAGAGTCCATCAGACCCAATTTTAATGTTGTGGGTATAACATATAGATAGTGTAAATCATAAAATTAAGATTCAATAAGTCGCTTTATTCAAGCAAACGCACACTGGTTCACTCGCCCGAACTAGCTGTTTATTAATATTTTATTTAAAACTGTGCAAAAAAAACAATATTAATTATTAAAAATAACAAAAATATAATTTTAATAAACAAAAATAACAACTGACATTACATCACATTGACAAATCATTATTGTTAACATCTTTCAACATTAATTGTCCAACTTCATCATCAAAATGCGTTTGTTTCTTTTTAAAAGAATTGAATAAAATCTTTAAACAATAATAACTTTTGTACCGGGGCCGAATGGGATCTGTTTCTTGAATGATTTCATAGAGAAAAGTACGCTGAAAATAATGCACAAAAGATATTCTTTACCAAAGATAGAAAACATTGAAGATTCTCTTTAGTTTATTAAGCATTGTTATTTCAATAAATTATAGATATTAAATCTTAGTACACAAGATATACCCTAAATATAGACAAATACTATTCATTTGAAACAAAAATGGACACATAATATTAAATAGATTCTCCAGGGTATCGATAAGAAACGAGGTAATTTGTTTGATGACAAATAGGATTCATAAAATGTTGATTTTTAATGCTTGTTCTAATCATGATTTTCGATAAATCTCATTAATTTCATCGTTTTTGAATGTCAAGGACATTTAAGAAGCAATATACATTCAATAAACATTGATTTGGGCAAGATGCTTTTTTACCAAATGAACAGCTAGATCGAGCGCGTGGACCAGTGTGAGACGTACTGAATAAAAAAATTCGGTATTATAATTTTTATAAGGTAATATGTATCAGTTGTTTTTAGAGCTCGGTAGTTTCATTATTAACTATCAGTGAAAATATACAGTAGGTACAAGCTTTTAAATATTTTCCTCGGAAATGTAAGTATTAAAGATCACGGTCGAAAAGAGGCGCGTCTGTATTTTTCGCTAATGCGATAATTCCGTGGGGGCCGGCAGCAGCCTACTAATTTCTGCCGGCGGATTTATTGGCTGGTTGTCGCGCCGGTCATTGTCCGGCATCGGAATCCGCGAATGAATGGCCGGAATTTCAAAGGATCCACGGGCCCTTCCGTTAATCCTCTTCCCGATGTTCACGGTGTCCACAGATTTTTTGCTCAATATGCACCGGGACAATGCCGAACAATCGTTGCCGTTCTTTTTCTTGCTTCCTGCTGCGTTTAATTAAGGGCTGTGCTGCTCCGTCGGCTTACAAAAAATCGAAACCCTTTTTTTGCTCTTTTCAAAAAGTTTTGTGCGATCAATACTAACTTGACGACTTTAATCGCGTTCTTTCCAGAAACAATGTTTTCTAATTGTATCCTCTTTTCCGAAACCTTTCGTCCATTTAGCTTCAAATTTTGTACACATTATTTTATGTATAATTGTTCAATGTAGTGAACGATTTTTTTTTAATAACTTGGCCTTTTTATTACAGTTGGCTTGTTATTAAAGTGACTTAACCCCTTCGACTGTAGCATCTACTAAACATGTTACTAATTTTTTGAAACAGGAATAAAGTTCTATTTTGTTTGTTGACAATACAATATAGCCATTAGAAAACAATTTGCATTGTCTTCTAGGAAATAACAAACGACAAAAAAAAATCGAATAATTATAACCATAAAATAAATCAAAAAGCTCAATAATTTTCTATTAAATAACAATTTTAGAAAAAGTTTATACATTACATCAATTTCAAAAACATAAAAGACTATTAAAAAATCGCCGGTAAATAAAGTGTTAAGCAAGGTCGACCCGTTAATTAGAACCAACTCATTGATAAGCCACAGCATCATGTGTACACACTGTATAGTTCTGCAACAGAACACACTGTATAGTTCTGCAACAGGCAATCCTGATACGTCCACACTATGAGAGTCCATATAGACGGTCATCCCATGCATATTAAACGCATCTATGCAGAACGGAGACGCACGCATGGATTAGGCGGAACAACGTGCGCTGAGATTTCGAGCGAAGGTAAAAACGAGGAACTAGAGCAGAGTCGACCGACTTCAAAGATGATCTGCCTCGGTGATCATACTGACGATAATCTAGCTGAGAGTTGTCCTTAAATCGGTCGTGTGGTTAATGTTCATTGCGAATCAGCAAATGGCGCTCGAGTACATTCGATGATCAAGGAC
The DNA here is from genome assembly GCA_916610255.1 of Lasioglossum lativentre. Classification (NCBI taxonomy): domain Eukaryota; kingdom Metazoa; phylum Arthropoda; class Insecta; order Hymenoptera; family Halictidae; genus Lasioglossum; species Lasioglossum lativentre. The sequence goes on along the minus strand of OU744355.1, from coordinate 31,609,453 downwards.
TCTTTTAAAATGCACTGGATGACTCGGATAATGAAGGTTGGACGTAACAATTTTTGGTAAATTATTGACAGAAACCAGACGTGAAAAACTGCATGAAAACTGCCACAACGAAAGATAGCCACGCGATGAGTCAACGTTTCGAAACTCGTTTCAACAGCACCGGACGAAGCAATAATAAACAATTATGCACCGACCTACCTGAGTAACAATAAAGAAAGCCGATCAACTTTCTCGATGCAAACGTCAATATTGATTTTACCGGAGAGTCAAGTTCGTAAAAATTGTTCTTTGACATTAACAAACGATGTTGTTGACAGTTTGAACGAGGGAGCAGGAAAATATTATTCAAAACGATAACAGACCGGTACAAAGGAGGTGCTGAGACGATGACGAATGCAGTAGTGTCGCACAGGGAAATTAGTCATCGCGGAACATTGGTTGTTTCGCGGAGCTTCGGGCAAGAGATGACACTATCGCACTGAATCATAACCGCGTTAATATTTATCCCGCAGCCGGGGTTATTTATAAAGTTGTACGCGACGGACCTTGGCCAACGAGGATTAGCATGACGAAGGATCGTTCCGTGATGGTGGTGACTGATTCTGCGACCGGTTTCCGGACTTCGGAAAGCAATCTGCTTGATCCAGCGTCCGGGAAATTTATCTTCGTGTTCTAGCCGGACAGAAAACGCCTGGAAAATCGATCGCACCCTCCAAAAATACAGATCGATGCATATTAGAACAGAGATTATTGCCAGACTGTAATTTTATGGAGACCTATTTAAAATATCAAGGCAGATTTAGAGAAGGTACTGCTAAATATGGATTTTACTAATTTCTTTTAAAACCAAATAAAATTCCACTATTTTTAGTATCGATATCTAATAGTAACTAGTAGAGGTGTGCGAGAACCCGAAATATCGGGTCGGGTCGGGAACACGAAATTTTTTCGAGATCGGGACGGGTACCCGAAAATTTCGATATTCTCGAATTTATCGGGATTCCCGAAAATTCCGAGAACCCAGTAATCATTTATATTCGTTTTAATGAATACATTCATGGTTTCGGATTTTTTATTCCAGATGTTTTCGGCAAATTATGTGATTTTAGATTTTACTTATTTAATTTATTATTATAAAAGTATACATTTCGGAATATATGGTATAGTGCACAAATAAGTAATAAGTATAATTTAAATTATTTATTGTAAATTTTCATGTAAAAAAGCCACTTTTTCGACATTCTCTGTCAGCAATCTTGTTCAGTCAGGAATCTCGAAATTTTCGGGAACCTCGAAATTTTCGGGAATCTCGAAATTTTCGAGAATCTCGAAATTTTCGGGAACCCGACCCGACCCGACTCGACCTCTTCTCGACTCGTCCCGACCATCGGGTTCCCGATATTTCGGGTTCTCGCACATCCCTAGTAACTAGGATAAACTCAATAAATATAAATTTTCTTCTTCTAGGAAAATATTAATAACAGAGATGTTCCAAGATATCTAAGATGAGAAATTAATTTTCTTGTGACTAATGAATCAATTTCTTGCAATTTTAATGCAGGCTTTCATTTTGCATAAAGATGAACCTCGGGTTGTTGATTGGTGGCCAGATCAGAGAACTTTTGTGTTCTGTAAATGTTTTTGGAAGCTTTACAGCATTTTTTGGCGAGTTACCTCGGAGTGTCGTCGATAATGTATGCCATATACCAAGAGGGGCTTGAAGCAATTAATTCAGACGCCTCTCAAGTTACCTAATTAAGGTGCGGAGAGATCCGCGACCTGCTCAGGGTTCTTTGAAGTCGATCCCGCCTCAAAGGAGGCTCCGAGACACCTCCGGTTCCTCAAAATCCACTTACCCCACGAAATTGATAATCGAAAAAGATTCGCCGAGCCAGACGATTCTACGGACACAGGTGAAACTCGGAGATCACTAATTTGTACAGTGTTACCAAATTAACCGAGAATCTCAGCATTTAATCGCCTCCTTTTTCACTTTAAAATGTGAAACGTTTTGTAAAATTCGAGTTTCTGCGAGGAAGATCCAGAAACTTCAGATGGGGCAATTAAAAATACAATCATTGGAAAATCTCCTCTCTAATTTTTCCTCAAGACTTGAATCTCAAAAATCGTTAAAAACTCTCAGGAGCATTGCGGATTTCTCGTATTCTCCAAAAATTCCAAATTGCTTCGCTCTTGATTAAAATCGACTGTAATTCACTTATTCGCGAAAATTAGGCTCATAAGGGGTACTTCTCGAGAAGAAGGCGGGGAGGGGGGGGGGGCTCATCGCCCACCATCGAATTATAAAATCATCCTGAAAGAGCTCGGACGCCTTTGAATCGGCATTCAAACGAGCCTGGCCTGATTACGGCATTGTCTGATTAGTCTGTTTCAGGGGTGACGCAGAGTGGTGCGCGGGGGTTGGAAAGAAGGGGTTTTCGCGTGTGCTAGAGACGCGACCGGAAGTCGAGTGATCCCGAACCACATCGCGAGATACTTCCTAGAAACGCGCTTATACATACACACGTGTGTGTATTTGGCAGCGCGGGCGTGCTCGCGAAACTGCAAACCGAATCTTCCGGCGCAGATTGAGTTCGGAAACACACGCGCGCGAGCACAACTAATCTCGATCCTCCGAAACACGCCTCTCTCGTCCCCTCGATCTCCCCGCTCGTAGACGGTGTCTGTAACTCCATCAGGACCTCGAATTTAAGCCCGGTTCGTATGTACGACCGATCGTAAAGCACCGGATCCGAGATTGAGCTCCGGACGTCCGTGTCCCCCTCTCCTCTCCTCTTCTCTCGCCGTACTCTCTGTGTATATCGATACGCGATCGCTCGATGAATTCTGAATGATCTTTTCCCCGAGTTCGCGAATTAGAACCCAGGCGTACTATCTTCACCGGGATGGACAAGTTCGATGAAATATGTATCAGCGATTTCTGGACCCCGGAATTGCTAAGAGTGTTTCCTGAAGGCTTTGCGAAGTCGAGATTCAAGAGAGAGAGTTTGCAGATTTAATCGATCCGAGCCTGAGTCCTGTAAATTTACTGTTAATGTAGAAACTGAATAACTATAAACTTTAAAAAGCTGTTTCATCCAAGATTTCTATACAAAAGAATATGCAAATGGCTATGTACAAGAAACATGTAGAACTTTGAGAGAATTGATGATTTTATTGAAAAATAGACTCGTCCGATATATGAATAATGATTTTCAATTTTTCTAGTGGTCTCGCTGTTTCGTATTTTCTCTAGTAGATCTGTGGGGAGAATCGAGTTTATTCGAGGCTTCGAAAGCCACGAATTAACATGTCGAACGAGAATCTTTTCAGAGAATTATAGGACACAGGGCTGGTTAATGGCAAGCAGTTACCACTGAATCTTTCAGCGTGGTTTATTCGCTCTGAGGAACAAGGAGGTCGCGGAAGAAGGTAGGAAGAAAGGAGAGAAAGAGAGAGGGGGTGGGGGACGAGTGGATGAGAGAAAAAAGGTACAAGGGGCAGAAGGAACGGGGCGAAGAAGGTGGCGTTCATTTGTTATTCATAGGGTCGCCATAGCCCCGGCACGTCGTCGAACAGGTTTCGAACACGTAGACAGCGAGGACCGCGAACACCGCAAACTCATCCGGCAACTTCAATTACACAGATTTCTTTTATCCCGGACGTCCAGGCACTGGCTTTCGGTTCTTTCTCTCGCGTGGAAACAAAAGTCCCATGGGAAACATTTCTTTCAACAATATTCGAGGCGCAAATCTCATTCGTGGTTGCAGAGAATCAATATACACATGCCCAAATTATTTTCAATTAGCCGAAATCTTTCAGGAGATAAATCGTTCACGGTTCGGAACAGAACGAAGCAATCTCAACAGGTCCGCGGGATCGCGTGCAATTACGAATTGAAGGCAGAGTGTGAAATTAGCAGGTCCGACGAATCAATATTTGCCAAATTAACGCCGGCACGCCGCTCCGTTAATTACCGAGCAATTATCGGCCGGAAATACTTTAGAAAATCGTTCTCTGTCCGAGCCGCCAATAATTTCCACCGCGCTGGACCAGAACTGTACTCGAATTACGCGCTGGTTAGGGGATATACATTATAAATCAGGCTCGTTGCGTGAACACTGCAGCTCGAGTCAGTCTCTTGTAAGGTCGGCTTCTCAAAGACTGTGCATCTTGCATACTGAACGAGGTCTCCGGTGCAGATGCAGAGTTAATCCTTCCGCGGAAAGTATAACAGTTCTTTTCATCCCGAAAAAAAAGTATTTTGATCTTTTCCGCGTTGTCTGCAGTCAATTGTTCCTGATCGGTCAATGTAGATTAGTTTTCCAGTATGAGATTTATTGTTATTCATTATATATTTATGCAGGTCTGAATTATTTTATTTTCATTGCGAGGAATCTTTTGATGTAAACGCGAAAACAATGTAGGTACCCATCAGGAACTGCTTATTCAGTCTAATTCGATGTTTCAGGTGTCGAATCGAATTGGCCGGGCCAAAACAGGAATAAAGCAATTCAGAGGCAGTGAAATACGGTCGGTTGGCAATCAAAGAGACGATGTCGAACAGCTAAAGACCCCGGCACTGGCCAACAAATCACAGGAAGGCATTGAGCGTCGTTTCAAGTGCCAGAGAAACGCGGCTCGATCGGACACGCTGGCCGATGTCCCGCTGCCTAATCGAGTTAAAATTAGCATGACGGGCGATACAGAGGGCGATCAGAAAGCCGCCGGTTCCGGCTTGAAGATTTATCGGCCGAATAAAACGGAGACAACAAACCTTGGCCCGCGTGTTTTACGAGACATCAGCAATTCACCTCGGCAAATATGCCGGGTGTTTGTTTTCGGGGCGGTTCGCCGCGCGATTCAACAAGCGAGAACACGCTCGTCTTCGCGCGTGCCCTCTCTCTCCTCTCTCTTTCCTAGATGCACACGCGCGCGCCCCGTGATCCACGAATTCCAACAACGACCGGGGAAAATTTATGCGCGACGAATGCAGCACGCGTTCCCGGCGCGGCGTTCCCGTTGTTCCCGCGGAACCGAAATTCGCCCCTCGAGATAGGGGCTCCGCGTTTACAGCCACGTGCAATGGAATTTTCGAGGCTTCTATCTGCCCCACCATGCCCTGCCCATGAATCTTTAATTCGTTGCGTCGCCGATGGTGTGATCGTTTGCTCCGTTGACGAACGGATCGCGAATATTTATGCGAGTTTCTGCTCCCCCGGCAAAGAAGAATTGCAGTTGCTTCTGGAGCAACGCGATCTCTCAGAATTTATTTTTAAAACACCTGCAAAGCTTTCATAGCGAATCTTCCCTCATCTGAAAGAGCATACACACATTCGAGCAGATCCCATAATTTTTTTCTTAGGGAATATTTAGATTTGATAAAGATATTAGTAATTATTGAAGGATCTTTTTAGAGGAAAGATTTGTAGTAACTTCAGAGGATTGTGGCGCTCAATCCAGGGAAACAGAGGGCGATTTTTGGAATTTTTTTCTAAAAAAGTAATAAAGTTTCTGCAGTAAATCTCTTTCGCCTTGGAGACTATACTTTCAAGCAGTTGTCAGAATTATTTTGTCAGTAAATACTCAATATTGTTGGTGATAATAATTGTAGGAGGTCCCCCATTTTTAGGCGTAAGTGTATTTACAGACGGCGAACTAAATAATTCAGGAGTCGAGTGGCCGAGGTTGTTCCTATCGCAGCTAATTTAGCGACACACGGGAATTCCTGATGATAGTGAATTTTCTAGATGACAATTGTAGAGACGGTAACGGGCGTCGTTGAGCGACGTTCTCGTAGAATCGGCTCGCAGCCGCGAGTCGTTTCGGTGATTGATGCCTGGTCGTGATATTCGATTCGATCGGCAGCGCAAATAATTATTTGAATAATCGGTGTGTCGCGTTCGCGTGGCAACGAGTGCCTGATCGATGGTAATCGGAGATTGATGCGCCGCTACTATTGATTTTAAGAAGCCATTAATACGTTCTCGTGCGCCGTGCTCCGATCAAAATCGCTTCAACCTTTTCCGCTTGTGTACTTCGAAAAATTCAACGCGTTCTTCTTGCTTATGAAAGCGCCAAGCATTTTCCCGAGGGGAATTAAGGGAATTAAAAGCTCTCTCGATAAACGAAAAGGAAATCGCAATGGAAAACGATGCTTTGATACTGCTCTCGGTCGGCGAGTATCGATCGAACGCGAAAAATAACGCGGCGATAATTTTACAACCTACATACCACGACACTTCATAAAAAAAAAAATATTGCTCTCTCAATAATTGGGCACCGAATTTCGGGTCAGATCCAAGCTACGCTCTATTCCGAATTTCTCAAATAAAAGAACTGCTGAATTCCCGGTGTGTTTTATGATAACCGATTTTTGGCTTGTATTGTCCAGCAAACGCTTCCTTTTATCGCGTGGAATTTAATCAAGCTCCAAATAAATGGATCAAACTTTTGATGAAACAAATACTGTTCCTTGAAACAAATTCATAAAAACGTGAATTTGTACAAAATTGTCCGTTGCTGGGGATGAAATTGAATAAGGGATGATTCTACGTGTAGAAATAAGCAAAAAATGTAGATAGAATTTTTTCCATTCGACCATCTATTTTCGTGAGAATCGAAGTTGATTAATGCCTGGTCCAGATTGTCTGAGTATGACAAACCAGTTCTACTTAGGTCAACTTTCACAGCTTGATATCTCGCGAACCGAGCCGAATTTCCGAAAACGTTACTCAAGATTATCGAAACGTTTTCCAATGCAGATCCTCTGCAGATGCAAATTTTATCAATAATTCATTACTCTACGCTAGAATCGATAGTTTAACCAAAAGCATTGTTTAACAAATCGAATTTAGATTGTAACACGAGGATAAACGTGGGATTACGGCGCGGCGTGCGCTATCGTTTAAAAAATCACCCATGTCGGCTAAGAGGTATTTTTAGGTAGTCGCGAACGTGTTCAAGAGGACTCGCGGCAGGAATTCGCAATAGAAGGACAGCTTTATTATTTATGCGGTTCCTATTCTACCCAGGTCGGGCGACGTATGTCGCGGAATTGAATTTGGACAAAGGAAGCGACACTCTCACCTCTTCGCATTGATATTCCCGCGTCGATAATATTTCCCGGTGATGCAGTCCAGATCTGGTAAGTGCACAATATGCATTATGCATGGCCTGGCGACGTTGCGGTGTACATGGGACGCACGGCGGTCCACGATTTTAGATCGCGCCACCAGGCCGAAAAATAAAATCCACTGCCTTGAAAACCTCCGCTCTATTTCCTCCACCACCATCGAAAATTAAGGAACAAAACGATACAACGCTACAATGGACTGTTTGGATAAATGACCGATCTGTTAAATAATAAAAATGTTCTCGAGCAATACTAAATCCCTCGTTGAATAAAAATGAAGTCAAAAATAGACGAGCTGTTTCAGAATGAACGACTGAATTAATAAAGACTGAAGGCTGCATTTTCGACCACATGAAAATTAAAATAAAAAGTGGCTTTTTAAGAGTGTCACTTAAAAAATGAATATAACTGTGTTTATCTTTGTAGATTCTACCAAACAGAAATGAAGGATGTTTGAAAACGTTTGGGCACTTGTTGCAAGGATCAAATAAAAGCAAAGGAATATCCCGCAATTTGGCAAGAATAAAATCCGACGGGATCGAGATTAAACTGCCGTAGAGCCTAAAAACCGATCGTTTTTTCCCGTCCCGCCGGTTTGACAGACAGACGAAAATATCAAAGTGACGTTTTCACTTTGCCGATGAATAGGCGGTTCTTTGGCGAAGCGCATCTCCATGCATATGGATCAGTCATTTATCATATTCTGACGGAGGGTCCATTCCCCTCTCGTGCCGGGGCTGCTCTTAACACGGAATAATTATGTCTGGTTCGCTCGGCGAGAGGATCGACCGCTAAAAGCCGAAGTCGATTTTTTTCGGCTACGTTCAGAGTAATTCCCTCCTCTCCCTGTAACGATTCATTCTGTGCGGTTTCCGTGGCGGTTTCGTCGGTTAACTTGCCTCGGACGTCCCTCGAGAGACGTCCGGATCGCATGCTTGAACATTATTACCGGTGCGTTCGCCTAACTACACTTTATTGGCCCCGGTCGACAATTAGGCGAGTCGTTGCACGCTTTCGCCTATCGCTGTCCTTTTCTATCTCTTTTCTTAACGATTATTCCGATGTGTCTCCTCACGTGTCAACTTTGTTTTATTATATCATTTTTAATAGGCAGTTGCGTTATCGAAGCAGGAGGATCGATGAAATAAATTCTTCAATCTTTCTGGTTTATATTTTCTAAACAAATTCGAAGCGAACAAAATGATGATTTAAACTACCTCTAATTTTCCACAAAGTATAATATATTTAATCTTGAATCAAATTTAATACGTCCAAGTGACTTAATACGGGACTTAAAGTAATCAATACCTTGTGAGTACCAAGCACTGAACGAGGACTACGAAATTTTTTATAAAAATAATGAGGCTAGTAAAAGAAAATTTTACACACACAGAATATGTACCCAAGGTTAGATAAACATGTATGTTTAATAAATTTCTATAAAAGCAACTCCGTAATCTCAGAAATAATGAAAGAAAGTACCAGGAACTGGTTATTGTATCTAATTCGATTAGAAAAGAATATACATATAACACACTTGTCAGAGCTTTCTAACTAATCCCAGAGCATTGTCTCGACCGAGTCAAACAAGTCTCCACTATCTTTTATTGAATTTTGCAACTACAAGTGTCCCTGATGCTCTCAGAACTGCAGTGCTCGATTCTACGGTGTGCAGGTCTTTTCGAAATTCAAAGTTTCCTCGAGCTTCTCCTGAAAGATAATATTCCTGGCATATTCGAAGTTGCAGTGACATTAACCGAGGATTTTCAGCGTAACTTCCCGGCAGACTGTCACGTCATGCATCTTCGATAGAATATTATTAGCTTACGTTCTGGAACTCCGCGTTTCCTGTCGACACACACTCCGCGTTCAATCGTTGCGGTAATTAAAGTCTGTTGATTGCCGTTTAATCAGAGGGAACAAACAACGAACCGGTAGCAATTGTCGGCGAGTGCCTAGAGAATAATGCCCGGGCTTGTTTTTCTCACATTCGTCGCGGAGTATTGTTTGCTCATCTGGTTGCACGCGCGTGTCTACTTTTTCTCTCGGTCCCACAATTCCGCTGAGAGAGCGTGAGAGTTCGATTCAAAGCGCGGTCTAATGATTTCGCTCTGATAAATCGGCTCACATCGACAATTACCCGCGTAATTTACTATTTCCTTCTCGCCGGTGATCTTGCATTAGTAATTCCAAACGGCCGCTGTCGTCGATCGTCATTCTTCCCCTCGTTAATTATTTTTCCTCGTTTATTGTTATTACGTATTCACCCCGCCCATTTTAGACGCTTCAACACTGGCGGAACACTGTGGTTTAGTTTTGTTTTTCTACAGCTAGCAATTTGCATCCGGAATTCATGTTATTTTGTCCTATGGTTTCAATAATGGCCAAAATCAACGAGAAAGATGCAGGAAAAATGATCAGCATGTGTTCACAAGGTTAATTGTTGCTGGACACGTTTGTGCGAATACCTGTTTTTGACGATGTATTTTAAAAGAGTCTAATCAAATGGAATTTTATTTTTTGAGTATAATGGAATTGATTTTTGTTAGATTATCAAAACTGAATGAACGTTCTCAGAATCGTTTTTACTAAATAGAGATTATGAAGTATCGATGAAACGTTCTCAGGATCGTTTCTAAACAGAGAATTGGAGGTAACTCATTCTTTGTATACTTTGTATCAAGAGACGGACTGTGGGGGGCTAACCTAAACAGTCTGGAGATATGAGGGGACCCTGTTCACCTCTTGGGGGTTCCAGATGGTTTTTCTTCTTAGAGTTAGTCGAAGCTGAGACTTCATTTGGTAAAGAGCTTCCTCCCGCGCCGTGAAATAAAGACGTTTATTTAAAATAAAATACCAGTGTGCCTTTCAATTAACACCCATTTCCAATAATTTTCATTGGACGCTTCTTGAAACTCAGAACTAACTTTCTGGATTAACATAAAGATCTACATGTTGGATATCTTTACGAAATTACCTAACTTTGCTACATTACTATTTATATCCATTTTCTGCGGATTTCACGGTTTCGAACATTGTGCAACAAATTACATTTACAAAAGTATCCTCTAGATTTATTTGATAAAATGAGATTTTCTAAAAAGGATAATCGGGGAATCTACTGTGTTTTACTGTACCTGGTGTATTTTTGGTGTTAAGTGTATTTTGCAGATTCGATGTAATTAGAATCGTGCAGATAACAAAAGTAAGGGAGACAGGTTATAAATAAGGTGGGTTTACACTAGTATAAATGAACGGAACAGGGTTCACCGAAAACGGTTCATCGACCGATAAGTCTCCTCGAGCTCGATCTCTCCTGCGATCTCCCTGGAGGGATGTTCCGTCTTCTCGGCGCTTTATTTAATTTCCGGTATTACGGGGATTAATGTTTCGTAAGATATTTAAAGCGCAATTAGAGGGGCCTGGCTCTCTTCCTCTCCCTCCCTCCGTCCCGTATCCAACGGTACACTTTCGTCCACTTCGTTCTAATTCTCGCAGTGTACAAAGTGTCGTTGCGGCTCCGGGGCTCTTTTCAAAAGTTCTGCGGCTCTTTCAAGAGGTCGTTTCGAGTCAATAGGCCATCTGGGTTGAAGATTCGGGAGCTGAGAAAGAACGAGAGAGACGGGACACACCGACAGAGGAAAGAGACGAGAAGAAAAAGAGGTGTCTCAAATATTTGACCACCGAGTGACCAGCAAGGGGGACTAGATAGCTATCTTTAAGATTCAGTGCTCCACAACTGCTACGCGAGGGATCTTTCTTATTCAGAGCTGTTCGCATCCAACCGGTATAAAAATTATCATTAGACTGCGGATCTGTATGCAAAATAAAAATGTTGGGCATCAACTGTGAGAAACAGGAGCCAAGTAAAAAGTTCTTTCTTTAAGCATTTTTACAAATTAGAAGAAGTACGTCGATATTTCTAAACTCTGTTAATTATTTCACTCTATTTCTTATACATATATGCATAAAACCCGCAATCTAATTACCATTATTAGACTGCAGATGTAATATGTAAAATAAACATACAAATAAAAAACAGCAATTTAAAGTACCAAAATCGATACTATAATAGTTCCGAAGGAATAAGTATTGTTCAGGAGCAATGGTAGTTCGAAAAGATCTAAACGGCGAGCGATTCGAAGCGACAAGAGCCTAACCGCGTTGAAACTTAAATAATCGCGTTCCGCTTGTCCATTGTGCGCCAGGAAAAAGTGGTGGTGGCGAGTTAAACGAGTTTCCGATTAAACCGAGTTACCGGGCCGACAGGTGTTTACAGAGGTCGACGAATATTGTCGTTGCCGGAAGTTTCGTGCCAGACTTCGAACGACACACGGTTTTCGGCTTTGGAGCCTCCAGCCGGATTCCAGTAATCAGTTTTCCTAGGGAAACGCTTCGCTTTTACTCGGGCTGAATCCGCCGCGAATCGACGGGCGAGAATATCGTTGGCGAAATTCTCCACGATTCTCTCTCTCTTTCTCTCTCTCTCTCTCTCTCTCTCACGCGCTCTCTCTATTTTCGTCCACTTTTTACCCTTTTACCCGTCGCGAATGCAACGATTGGACTCGTAAATTGTACAGATGCGTCGCCGTTAATCATCGCTAACTCAAGAATACGTCCTCCGAGATGCGATTCCTTTTTTCGCCCATTGACCGTTCTAGTCTACGTTCGTGATTTTTTTTATCGTGAAGTCGACAAACGTTGTGTCATCGGATTCTTTTTTGGAAATTTCTAACCATGTTTGAACAATGTAAACGAATTTTTTGACAATGGAAAAATCAAAATTGAGGCTGTTGCGAACAATCGAGTACATCCGCAGATGGATGGGCATTGAATCGACGTTTTGAAGTGCTTTTTAAATTTTCCTGACTGTAAAAATAGGAATAAAAATTGTATCGAATAATTGTGGTGTTGTAACCATTGTGACAGGTGATTGAAGGTACACAGTGAGTTTGAAAGCTATTGTACGGATCTTGGTACCATACTATCATTTTGTTGCTATTTCTTTTTGTTCTCTCAAAGGGCATTTTTGTCTAAAATAAGCTAACTTTGCGATTTTTCCTGTGGGACCACGAAACTTTTTCGGTTCAAACTTTTTTCTACATTTTTCCACATGATTCAAGAATATTTGCATATTTTTTGCAACGAAAAAAATCTAAATAGAATTTTTTATGCGATGCCCAGTGTACCCGTGAATACAAAACTATCCGAGTAAATTTGTACCGCTGCTTCTTAAACTTTCATACGTCATAAGATTAAAAGAAAAATTTGTATCGTTCTAATCACAGATTTGAAGTCAGACGATCTAGTGGATCCATGCATACAAAACTATTTTATTAAATTTTCACCGCTGCTTCGTACAATTTTGCACTGTGTACAATCAAAACAGAAAATTGGATGGACCTAATCACAACCCAAGCTGCTGCTACAAGTATCTTGAACATACTCATCGAATTTGAAGTTAGTCGTTCGAGCGAATCTTAAATTACAAAAGACCATACAAAGTTCGAGTCTGAAGTTTGAAGCTTTGGGCACAGCTTCGTAATTTCCAAACAGTTCGAACTTCGTCAATTTCGCGAATCCGAGCACACCATTCAGCCGACATACTTGAGAGCAACAATATTCTTCAGGATAAAAACCGGAAAGGCTCTGAATCTGTGTTAGTATCGAGCTTGATTTAATTAAATCACCGTGCCGCGCCGTCGTCGGACCGACGCGATGCGACGCGACTGGTGTTAACGAACGAGCCTGGCAATTGGAATTCCACACGGTCCGGATATTTAAACTGGACTGTTTCGTAGAGAGGACGTGTTTTCGAGGTAATCGACTAGAAACGAGGAAAGGATCGAAATTACGATCTTTTTCCGATGCGAGGCTGCTGCTGGTGCAGCTCGCCCCGTAAATTCCTGTTGGCTGGTTTGCTCGCGAAAATCAATTTCTCCGCTCAGACCTGGGAACACTTAACATTTCCAAACCGGTAAACGCAGTAATTGATCACGATTTCACTGGGAAACATGCCTCAGCTGCTCGTTAAATATTTCGCTGGCCCTTCAGTTTGTTTCCGAGCACCAGATTTGCCAAAATTTTGCAAAACAAGAATTGCAAATGACTTTCCGCGTAAATTTTTTCAGTAATATTAGAACATTTTACTAAAACGCGTTTCAAGTGATTCAAATAATATTACACACAATAATGTGCTTACATTCGGAACAAGCATAACGAAGCAAACAATATATCGTGGTACATATTCAGAATCATTAAACGAAACAAAGCGATGTCTAAAATAAATATTAATGAGCCACGCGTTACAGTGTTTAGCCACGGACGGAGCCATTTTAGTGGCAATGGAACTGCAATTATCGTTAATTAAGGGAAACAGGAATTCTTCTACTTCGCATGTAGGATCTTCTCTCGAAGGGAGCAGACCTGCTTCCGTATGCAAGATGCATTATTATGCTGCAAGAATTTCTTCCACGTATTGCATTTTATTAGCCCGGGACTGGCGATTACAGGCGTATCGCGATTGCAACCTTGTGTCTTCCGGCTCGCCTAAGAGGTTTACAAGATAAACGGCCCATGGCTTTGCAGAATTACGCTATAGGATCATCGGCGTGCCTCGGACGGTTCATAATTACCGCTTCGAAATTCCTTCGTCGATCTACCGAACAATCGAGAGAACCAGCACGCGAGAAGCGTCGTAACAGTGGCCAACGGAACACGAGCATGATCGTTGGCTACCGTGAAATCTAGAAATTGCGCTTTTCGTTCCTTATCAATCGCTCGTGAAATCATCCGGCCGCGGCCGTCACGCGCCGATTTCGTATGAATATGCATGACACACGCTGACTAATGCAAATTGGCGAGGATTGGGAGATGACGGATCCCTCGCCTGAACGTCTCACAATCAGTATTATACTACAGTAAACGCTCGATTCTTGTCCAACAGCCGTGTTTTTCACGGACAGGAATCGTACCCCGACATGCTTAATTAAAAAAATGCTTTATACTAAATACAATTGAAACTATATCATGTTTGGTCTTGTTTTAATCAGAAAAATGCCAGAAACAAGCCAGTGAAAGTCCCATAAAAAAATAATGAAAATTAAAAAGTTTGAACATTAGATTCATGGTGTCAATGTAGTGGTGTTCACACCGATATACCCGAGCCTACATCAATCGTCGCCGCCCTGCGTAGCGGCAAGGCGTTGACAGGCAGTGGAGTGGGTAGGTACTGGACAGGTATCGTGCCAACCCCCGGACAAGAATCGTGCATTTACTGTATTATGGTCTTCGTTGAAGTTTCAATGGTCAAGTTTGGGTCTCCAGAAATTGTTCAAAGACGGCCTTGTCAGACTAACTTTGGCTCATTGAAGAAGAGGAAAAGTTAAAGTGCTGTTATAATTGAACCAGGGAAATATGATACTGTTGTTAGAGAGTGAATTGTTGTTTTAGGAAATGGATTAGCGTTTTACACATATAGTTTTTGCAGAGAAACGTTGAAATTCCTACAAAAATGTGAAAAGATAATTGACGTTCAACTACGCAGAGTTGAATTCGGTAAAAAAATAAATCAATTTGAGAATAAAAGGAATGGCCCACGGAATTATGGCGGAAGGTTCTCCCGATGCAAACAACGTATGCATCAAGCACAGTATCGTATATCAATAGTCTGCTGGGCCCGATAAACAAAGGCTCACCTGCATTCAGGGGCGTAGCGCGTTAAAACGATGTGGGTGATTCCCCGGTGTGGCGCCGCGCCGCGCGCCGCGGGGAATATTAATTATAACTAAAAGTTACGGGTTGTAGCACGCCGTATAATCTCGTTTGCCTGTTTCCCGATCCCCCGTTAACGGGACACCGTAAAAATGAATGGGGGAAACTGCTCGCATCGTATCGCGACTGCTCGTGCTTACAGGAGAGAGGGTTGGAAATAATAGGACGCGGACAGAAGGAAAGTTACGAGCTTGGTCTCCGGCTGAAATCGGAATCATGAATGGGATTTCCGAGCGTTCTCGCCCCGGCTGTTTGTTAACCGACGTAACGACGCTGCTTTTACACTTCGTCGTGCCACAACGTTCATTCGTTCGTTCTCTACCAGCTCTAACGGTAACGAGACCGCTCGACGGAGCTGGATTTTTCTGAAAACGTTCAACCACCCTCTCACTCGAGAACCCTCTTCACTTCTGTCCCTTCTGCTCGCTTGATCGTTCGGCAAATCGACCCGAACTTGTCCAAGTCGCACCTGTTCGATCGGACACCTGCTTTACGAGACGTTTCAGAGACGCCGCGGAAGTTTATTTTTAAAGTAACGTTGTTGGACATTTATTTACCGTTTCGTCTTATCAATGTGATTTTTACTGATTATAAACGTCATACGTCTCAAAAGAACATATAAAATCATACATTTTAGAAGAACGTATAAAATTAGATGTTTCAAAGAAACGTATACAATTCGACATTTTTAAAAATCGTTTCAAATTAGTACACTCCGCGATACAAAGATAGCACACCATCCAATTTTGTTAATTTAAGCAAATATAGTTGAATAACTACAGTTCTCGTATTATATATCATTGCACAGTTAGTAATACGTTGTATCTGTGCAGGGTAAATGCTTGTTTTCTGTCTATAGGTTTACGGTTAAGCCGAAAACGTAAACAGTAGTGCTGACTGCTGCGTTAAAATGATAGCACAAAGTCAAATTTGTGTTTCCAGTTAGAATCAAGACGTCAAAGTGTTCAGATCGACTAGTATTTAATATTGTGCGTGTTCTAGAATTGAAATATTGTGAAATTTGCAACAATGGATCGCGGTAAAAGATTGACTGGTCCTGAAATATTAACAATTCAAAATTTGCGTAAAGAAAATTGTTCCATTGCTAAAATTGCGAAACTATTGAATCGTAGTCGCAAAGTTATTTACAATTTCTTAAAAATTGTAGACACATATGGGAAAAAAAAGAGCGCAGGTCGCCAAAGGGTGACAACTGATCGTCAACGGCGTGCAATGTTAAGAACTGCGTCAAATTATGCTGCTACTACAAGAGAAATTGCTGCAGACTTTACTTTTACTTTTCTTTTCTGTTACTTTACTTTTCACGTTACTTTACTTCAGTTACTTTACTTCAGTTATTTTAAGAAATGTATGCTATCTTTTTGACTCACCGATTTTTCGTTTAATGTTACGTATTTTACAATAAAATTGTTTCTTCTCGTAATAAATACATATAAACATATTGAAATAATTTTTTATTCTTATTACCGAGTATCCAGGTCACAAACAATGTTATATACTACTTGAAAAGCTAAAAAACCATTTATCTGTATAACGTGCTATCTTTTTGTCGCGAGTGTAGTTCAAAAAGAACGCTCGATTTAGTTTCGCATTACAGGAGCCTAAAACCAGACTTTCGCAGCAGGAATCAAATTGATCGCTTTTGTTCACACGGCGAGCTGCTTAACAGGGCCCGAGCCGGTAATTGCGAACTAATTTCGAAGTTCGAAAACCCGTTGGTCTGGTGACGCGCCGCGCCGGTCGGACGAGATTGAAAATCCATCGGTAATCGAAAGTTATAATTTATTCGCTCGCGTTTTAATTACAGCTTTCTGGTTGGCCGTCGCCGCGTGGCCTCTCTATTAATCAGCGCGTGGTAAAAAAAAACGACGGAAAGCGCGGCGCGACAAGCGGAATGTGTCGGACCGTTGCAATCTTGTCACTCCACATTCCCTTTCGTCGTCCTTTCGTTTTGTAGCCACGGAAATTACGTTTAAATCGCGTGGTCGGTGGTTAGTTGCACGCGGAATTTCCAGAAAGACTGGTAAAATATTCCTGTCTACATATTTTCAGTCTAACAAACCTGTCCGATAGACACGATTTTCAATCAGAAAATATGTATTCCAATATTTAATCAAAAATACTTAATCTCCAATTCATCTCCTCTGTTTTAACTCTGAAATTGTGCCGATATCTGAACTTTTACAAAAGACATTTGTGCATCTCTAATTTAATAGTTTTCAAGATAACAATCCAGATGTGTTGGACATTGTTTTAGATTATACAATTGTCTGAATTCGGACCAGTTTGAATTTATAAATAATATGATTTATACGTCAGCCAGTGCTGTTTCTGTTAATTTTAACAGTACATTGCGTTGCAGAACCAATTTGTGGAACAGCAAATGGTCAGAGAGTCTTTCGAAATCATTGAACAAGTATTTTACCAACAATTGCCAGAAAGAACCAACAGTGGAAGTTGGAAATAGCTTCTGTATCATGTAATTATTTATAGTGTACGAAATAGCATGTGTATAAATATGAATACGAGTGTGAATTTGGTTGTGAAACGTATGTAAATATAAAATGGGTGAGTACAAGGTAGAGATTTTTATCGGTGTGTCTATTGGAGACGGTGCTGATCATTATACAGAATCATGCTGATTTGTTAAGGATTAACTAACATTTCGAAACGTTCTAGAAGAGATTCCTATCGACGCGCGTCGCGGATAAATCTCGAGCCGCGAGATGAATGCCCGAATGAAAGAGAGGCGCGCGCGCTCTCGATGAATAGCGAATGAATTATAGTTATCGTGAACTTGATCCTACTTCCACGCGGAACATTCAACAAACTCCTTTGAAAATGTCCTTCTCTCTTTCTCTTTGACTTCTTCGTCCGGTGAAACCGGCCGGAAATGCGGCGAAGAACTTGCCGAGAAACTCCGACGGAAACCACCACCCGCACGGTCGATCGGACTCCCGAAGAATCAATGCAAGAATTAATGAAAATCGTTTATTGTATACAGCAAGGCCGCTGGAAAAATCGCTGGTGGAAAAGTTCGAGGAAGAGAAGCTGGAGAGCCCGGGGGTTACCGAGAAGAGGCCCTTTTCAGCTCCGGGAAACCGGTCGTTGCCGGTCCATGGGAGATCGTTTCAATGCAATCCATAATCCGTGGAACGCCGGACTTTAAATGGCCAAGTGCGGATAAAAGATCGAAGAAAATTTCCCTGCGACTCCAAAGATCTTCTGGCGAATAAAGCTCCCGTAAAATTAGGAAATCGATATGATAATCTCGAAAACCTGCAGGTACTATCTTGTTAAAAATGAATATATAGACTGCGGATGTTTATACAAAATAATAGTTGTCTGAATCGATTCCAGGACACAGCTGACACTTAGGAATTTCATTCTTCCTTGAACAATATAAAAATATTAAAAATTACGTGTTGATTCTAATGTTTTTGATGTTCCTACTGTTTTAAATTTCGCGTTCTCACATTTTTCTCATAAATCTATCAAATCCCATTAATATGCCACTTACTTGTTTTATAAATATTGCTGAATGATACTTGATTTCTAGCTGATGCGTATTTTTTCTTCTCGAAAATAACAACTAAATATAAGGAAGTATGCAATGCAAGTAAATATTGCGTGTGATCGATACAAACAGAGTTGGGAATTTCTGTACACTCTTCGGTAAATCTCAGTTTCCTTGGAGATTACAGTAAGCTCGAAGGATTTTGCGACGACGACGCGACGTGGACGAAAGACTGAGCACTTTGTTCATCCAAGGTGCACGGGAATGTTAATAAAAAAAATTATTAAAAAAATAGAGAACCGTTCTAAAGACCACCCGGAAGCTTCTTGAACGGCGTGTCGTGTCTGCAGAAACTTGCGTCGGCTGTCATTCTGTAGCTCGATTTCGTGCAGGCGGCTGTTCCAGGGAGACCGAGGGCGTCATAAAATCCTGAGAAAGCTGAGCTTCACTAAAAATACGTGGACTCTAACAGGCAATATCTTGGTGGGATCAGCTTGTCGGAAAATCCGGGCAATTTCAACGGAGCCGGCTTAATTGCGGATGCACCGTGGCTGAGACAGAGGCCAGGCAGCAGAAGCGAGGGGCGTGCGAATAACTAATCAGCGCAAATGTCACCGGTTGCGCGGGATGGCCAGCACGCACGCAAACACACACGTCCACACGGACACATTTGCGAATCGGCCATTGAGCTTGTTCACGATTTCCAGCGACGAGTATGCTCGACACGTGCAGCTTAGGTCACGGGCCCGGAGATCAGACGGACATCGGCGTCAATTTGGATCGAGCACGGATTAGCGGACACAGTCGGTGTCCTAAACCGCGCTTTGCGTTCCAATGCGGGCTGCTACTGGCTGCTGCGACGATGAAAGAGGCGCACGGCGAAAAGGTGAATGGATGGAGGAGGTCTCCCAAAGGATCCGATACGGTGGATACCGGGGACACTCGGTAATTGGGAATTGCGGGATTGGTGGATGAGTGACATTATTGCAGAGCAAAGAGAACGAGACTATGATCGACCCATGGTTCGTGGAATGTTTGATCCCGTGAACTGTGGACGATGCATTCGATTCTCGATCCATCGGATTTTTTTCTTAAATGTATGGACCATTGAGAAGTGTACTACGTGGGTAGAAATTCTTCGCAATTGAGACCGCTCGGTTGTGTACGTGATTTCTACATGATGCACTTCGATTGCGATGCGTCTAATTTTTGTCTTGAATGTAGCAACCATAAACAAGCATGCAACCCCAGTAAAATTCTGTTTCTAACAAATACAACCTCGTTGTGATTTTAAAAATAGAAGCAAAGTTATTCCAGTGGTGTCACGAAGTCTCCAAAAGCAGGTAGTACTTATGAATTTGTTTTTAATAAAAAGAATTACTGTACGCTCTTAATCTTTTTACAGGGTTTCTAGTAACCCTTAAAAGTAATATACACAAAATTTCAACTTGATAGAATCGATAGTTTCGGTGTAATAACGATTTGTTCTGTGTACCCTATGCAACAGAAGTACCCGCAGTGAAATCCAGTATGGTTCCATCGCTCTGGTGTATTTGAATTGTGTAAAAAAAATTTATTTTTATGTCCAAGAAGATCCAAGTTGCCCCACGATTTGTAATCGCGTACGTCTGATACCGTGAAAAGATATGGCAGCTGCAGGGAGCTAGAACGTTTACGAGGGTTTTAAAAATTTTTCGATCAGATAAAATTAACGAACGATCGCGCGGGGTTTTTCGTCGTTAGGAAATGCAATTTCCGGAAGTGGGCAAGTTCACGCGGCAGACTGTCGGAGTGGCGGGAAAGTGGGCCAAGTTTCCGGCGAGAATTCTGGAAGTATTGTCGAACGAAGATGGAACTGGAAGCTGCCGCGAGATTGCATTGGATGCATCAACGACGCATTCGGAATCCGTAGTGCCGTCGAGGACGCATTTTGCGTCGCGATAGGGAGAGCGCATTAAATCGGTGAGCAAGAGCGAGAAAGAGAGAGAGAGCTAGAGAGAGCACCGTGGTGGTGTCCACATTACCTACAGCTTCCGGGGGTAGCTCGCATTCGCACGGATCTCAGCGACGAACTTCGTTCCCCGTGACGTTATTACCCCTATAGCGGGACAACCTGGAAAACTCATTAACGTGGAATTTCTCGAAAAAAAGCTCCGCCGATTTGAATGTCTCGTTCCAAGCGAAAGCTTCCACGAAGCGGATAAACTAACAAAAATAGAAAGATTCCGTGGTCGAATTTCAAGTATTTATACTTGGAAGTCCACTATGCTTATCTCCATTTTGCTTTGTTAATACCATTTCAATCATATTTATGAAGAATATAGTTCTCTTCTACCGCGAGACTCTTTAAAAATTCGATTTTCATACCGCGAGTTTTTCTGCGTGGTTGTTTAAAAATTAATCTTTCGCTCACGTGACTATCGTAAAGATCCTTATCTTATTTCACAATGTGGCTCCTTAAATATTAAATTTCCGCGCATCTGTCTATCTACGAAGAACTTAATCTTATTCTACTGCGAGACTGTTCAAACACTGAACATCGTAATAAGTGTCTTTCAACAAAGAATTCCATCTTATCTCACAGGGAGCATGCTTAATAAAGACTTACATCTCATACATATGACATTGCATAGAAATTTAACGTCGTTCTATTGAAAATTCGTTGCAAAATTACATCGTGCATCTCCAGGATGTATGGACGAAAAATGCAGTGCCACGAGTTATTGCAAACAGAAATTATCGCCTACAAGAATTTGGAAACTCCGACCCAGCAGCATTCGACAAATAAATTTCGAAATACACCGGACAATGGGAGCTGATTTGCGAGCGTTGACAAGCACTCGCGAAATAAAAGGTTTTTCCGGATAAAAGGCGCCTCACGTATCGCAATTATGGGGCGCAGAGCTCTCCGGAATTATTGACAATAATTCGACGGGAACGAAGCTCCGCGAAATCCATTTTATTCTCCGCGATGGTCACGGAACGGGCTTCCGACAGCGCACGACAGGATTCGAGGACGTTTCTGCTATAGTATTTACTCCGAAGAGCGAAAGAAACGGACGCCTAACTGCGGCCACGTTTCACTGGCCATTCTGTTCAATTTGTGGGAATGGTCCCCGATAATCGTGACACGATTCCCCGCGTCAGAATCCGATTGTTTCCCTGGCGTGAGGTAATCAACCTCTTCGGTAATGGGTGTGACCATGAATGCTCTATTCTCCTGTCCCTTTATATTACAGCAGAAAAATATGTGTGAAAGAAGCGTAATCGCCAAGTATTACAACTCTTTATTTGCAAGTGAATGGTGCATTGTTTTATTTTTCGAGAGAAAGGAGCGTGTTCGTTCATTTGCTTATTCGACAAAGAAGAATTCTTTTAACCCTTTCAGGAGAAATGTTGATACCGAAGTTGCAGACAAATCCACTTGTCAAATTTCTCCCAGTATTTAGGACTTTTTAAAGTAGGGTCTAGAATTTAGATGTTCGTGGAAAATCGTAGTTCGCAAAGGTTTAAATACATATTGTATGTATACAAGATTGAAGTGTTCTCTGTATCAGGTAGAAGTCTGAAACGAGAGTAATTTTCACTGAAAAACATCTCGTTCTCCACGAAGTCTAGGAAAACATTCGCACGACGAGAAATTGATTAAAGAATCAGCAGTAGACAAGATGAAGATACGAGGACACGGACGCTGCTCGTGAGATAGGCGTTTCCGGTTTCTCTGGGCAAGCGTGTTGTCAGCTAAGAGTGTCTATCTCGTTTCCGAGTGCCTAGTATCTCGTCTCGCGATTCTAACGTTTATAATAAATCTGACGAGCCTTACAATCTTTGCCTCGCGGTAATAAAAATTGTGATTGCTTTGCGAAAAATCTTTTTCTGTTTGCTAAGTAGCTGCAAAATGTGAAAAATTGAGGTGTCGAATTTTTTGACCTGGTTCAATTAAAAGATTGAAAATAAATTTGAACGCACCTTGCAACGTCTGTCTCGCGGTAATAAAAATTGTAGTTGTCTTTGTAAAATGTTCTGTTTGATAAGACGCTGCGAAGCGTAGCAGAACCGAGGACCCGAATTTTGTTCCAGTGACTGGAGCTTGTTTCATATGGTGCAGGAAGTCGAAATGAACCCTCGAAAACAAAGTGGAAATTGAATCGAACGGACACACGTACCGCTCGCCATCCTCGACCGTCGGACAATCGATTACGCAAGGCCCATAGAAAAACGTGCTCGCCGATGAAACAGGAATAATAGACCGGACGAAGAGGATGTCGCGTGGCGGATGTTGCCTCCATTACGTAAATCCCTGATTTGTCATCGTGGCTCTCTCGAATCACGCGAGGAAACCTGTTCGCAAGCAAACCTGTTCCACCCTATCGCAAAAGTACACCGATGCCTCGAGGGTTATTTATTTAAGGGACGAGTCAATTTGTTAAATACACTTTTTCAACGAGACGCGTCGCGTCGGCAAAGTTCAATGCTCCACTCCACGGGCCCAACCCTTCTTCAACTCTTCTACACGAACCTCTTCTTGATATTCAACATTCCGCATTCCGTTTTATATTCTCTATTCGCTGTTCTGGATTCTGTATCCGAAATTTTAGACTTTTTCATATTTTTAAACTATTCCACAATTTTCTATATTCCATATTTTCTATTGTCTATACTTGGTGCAGCAGAAAAGAATTCCGAACGATCATTTTCGCGATCCTGCAAAATTGGCAATACATAGTACCACCCATCCAAGCTTACCGGATGAGCCAATACTTCCGGCTATCAAATTTTCCTCAATCGGCGAGTACAATCTGGCTGTTTACTCTGCGCGATACCTAATCATCGGCCGGCTATCGAAGCGTGTTACTCGAACCGCGCGTTATTTAATTACCGTTAAGGTAATTCCAGGCGAGGCACGATATCCTCTGCCAGCAATCATCTCCAATCTCGAACGAATTCGAATGAAACGGCCGTGTCCAGGCGTTAATAAACTGTGTGCGAGCAGCGCGAGGGAAATTAAAAACGTTCGCGATCTATGAATGCGTATTCACATTGGTAAAACGCTCTGGCGCGAATCTCTGACACAGAGTTATCAAAACGTTGCACGCGTGTCCGACTTGTGATGCATTTTTTCCTCATTTAAAAAACAAAATCGCGCGCGCGATGGCGGTCGGTGTAATTAAAAGGACGGGAATATTTACGACGACCGGAAGACGGACCTTAATGCGATATCGCGGGAAACGAATCCGCGGCCACCGTGAAAAATCTCTCGTATGTAACGCGCTTGGGAATTCTATATTACTCTGGTGTAATTAAAACACTTTTAAGCTGGCAACGTTCCTATCGACGATGACAGACGTCCCGAAGTCGATTGGAATTCTAAATGAAACCATAAACGAAACAGACACGCGACAGACGGGGATATCGATGGTCGTTAAAGATTCATTGTTGCTGCAAGGCATCGAGTGCACCGAGTTTAATCGTGCCGTAGACTCGGGGAAATTAAATTAAATGGACCCAGCTTCAAGATGCACAGGAGCTATAGTCAATCTGGAATGGCAAAATAAATTGTATACAGGATGTAAATCATGATCTGAAACTTTTGGTATTTTCTGTTCCACTTACTCTTATCACAAATGCAATTCTACTGTAAGACTGTTTAAAGAATAAATTTCCTAATATTTATAAAGACTCTTACTCCGCTGCAAGAAAGAAATTCAATGTGGATACCCAGTTGTCCAGTTATTGACATAAGGGTTAAAGAACAAACTTGTTTTCTCAGAAACACCAAGCCTTTAATCATTACCCAAAATTCTTGCATCACGAAATTTCCCACCATGCATCGTTTGGGTGAATCAGTGCAGCTCCACGGAGCATTAGAGACCATCGAAAGGAGAATCCACGAGGTCCAAGCAGTGGAACAGATAGGCACCCATGGGACAAGAGATCTCGCTCGCCTAAATGCTAGCCAGTCAATAAGGCGGTCATTAAATATTCCTAGTTCTTCCACAGCCGGAAATCTCCCTAAACATTTGACTGGACCTTGTAGTCTATCCTCAGTATCGATATCAATAGGTACGGGTTGTCTCGAATGTTCCGTGGACTCACAGCAATTTGGTAACTCCGGCTTCGGAGACATTAGATTAGCTTGCTCCGCGACAAACATGATTCTCTGCGGTGCGGTGGGAGGTCTGCGACAGATAAACATTATCTACAACAATTTTCTGGTCCTATTGCAAGTCCATTTTCGAAACTTGAAAGTGTTCGATCTAGGGTTCGAAATAGAGTCCTCCCAAGCCAGGAATCGCTTACCACAATTTTACGATGAATAACAGGACACGGGGTATATATGGGTAAAGGTTGTTCCCCTCGGATGGAGTCTGGGAATCCCCAGGGCGAACGGGAATCGTCGATTCGGCGGACGAATCGCTGGGACGTCGTAAACAAGACGCAGCCAGCGTGCAATGGAAATTATAAATGAGCCGGGCTAAACAAGCGGCGCGAGGCGAGAAAATGGCTTTTCCTCGGGAGAAATGCATCTCTGTTTTCCAGAGCGGAACACCTCTCGGTCTCCCCGTTTCCGTTTCTCTTTCTCCCGGCTTCCCTTTCTCTCTCTCTCTCGCACTGAAAGTACACTCTCCCCGTCGGTTTCTCCGTTACATCCGGACCACTCTTGCAAAAAGCCGCGGTGGAATCGAATCCTATCGATTATTCGACGAAGTACACGAATTGTACGAAGTTCGTCCTTCGCGCTGGAAACCTTGGATTTCCCCTCTCCATTTTCAGTCTCCTTTTCGTTCGCGGCCTCTGTCCCCGACTCTTCCTTTTTTTCTCCAGTCGCTTCTGCCAGAGAGGAAAAGCTGTTTGAAAGCTTCTGAAATCTCCTCGAGGTCCTCTGAATCGAGGATCAAGAGCGAGAAAGGAGTATGGAAGGAGAGAGAGAGAGAGAGAGAGAAAGTGTGGTCGGGAGACATCTTCGTGCGGAGGTGGTTAACGAAGAGAGAATCCTAATTAGGATCGGGTCGAACGGCGACATTTAATTAACGGAAAATCAATTTCCCCAGCCGCCGAGCGAAAAAAAAGTAAAAGGAATCAATTTGCATTGTAATTAATCCGCGGGCACCATCGATCTCAATCTGTACAATCCCTCTTTTTATAGTGGTGCAAGTGGTGGTGGGTAATTCAAGTGATACACGTGGCCCATTAGGTGTACTCGATGAGGGGAAGGTTTCTTGTCGATTTTACAGAAAAGACAAGGTCCCTGTTTCCTACCTTTTGTTCAATTGTTGTTGGAAAAGACACAGCTTGGATTGGAGATTGTCTGACCCATTGACCAGCTCGGTCATTTTTGTGTGTTAAATAACAAATATTGATTGCGTGGTATAAGTCAAAATTCCGAACAAATTGATCTTTCCGTTTATTTTGTATTGCGTCGATTAATTTTACCAATAATTATATAATGACGTTCTATAGAATTGACGAGTGTTCTATACATCCACTAATCTATCATATTAGAAATACTCTTGGTTCCTGTCCCTTTCTTATTTTGCAAAAAGATCCACAGTCTAGTAGAGTGTGAAAATTGAACTTCCGTCTTCGAAGATCCAAGATCGGACTGGCTACACTAAAACAGAGAACTCCCCGAGCTGTTGAAAACAATGTCTCTTCAGGATCGCTGAGGAGTTAAACGTTTCCAGATCCGGGCTAAAACAATTGCAGAGGATCGAAATCCCTTTACCACTAAACAGAGGGGATTCAATACCCATTGGGGAACAGTATTCAAAGAGACACGACAGGTGTCTAAAGTAGGATTTAGAGCAAGAGAGACACAGAACAAAAACGAGAGTCAGGATATGTGAAGGATTTCACGAGGTCTAAATGAATCCTCGGTGAACTCGAATTACAGCGAACGAGTGGGTATATTCTGGTATCGATCGTTGGGAGTCGAAGACGTTCGGTAGCTCGTCTCGGAAAAGCTTCGATTCGATTCGATTCGATTCGATTCGATTCGATTCGATTCGTGGAGCAACGAACGACGCGACGCGCGTCGCGTCCTCGTCGTCGTCGCGAAAATCACAGAACAAGCAACATCCGTTCGAAAGTTCCCGTCGAAATGGGATCCGTCCTAGTTTCCAGCGACGCGATTCCGACGGCACAAAGCGACGCTGTGTTCGTTAGCGA
This sequence comes from Lasioglossum lativentre, assembly GCA_916610255.1. NCBI lineage: Eukaryota > Metazoa > Arthropoda > Insecta > Hymenoptera > Halictidae > Lasioglossum > Lasioglossum lativentre. The sequence goes on along the minus strand of OU744355.1, from coordinate 31,582,838 downwards.
GGGCAATTACTCGACGCGGAAGGAAGCGACCTAACATCAACGTCGACGTCTTCGAACGACGTCGACTTTCAATCGCTCGACTCGGCAGCCTCTCCCGCCTTATTCTTGCGCGACGGGACCCGTTACGCATCATTAATCGATTAATTGCTTATTATACCCGCTTCCGAGTACTTGGCTCCACTAAATATAACTTTATAGATTGACGGAAACCGTGGGATACACTCTTAACTATACGCGAGCAACGTAGGTTGATTGCGAATTTATTAAATGTCTTTCTTTCCAATATTGATTTTTCTGATTAATCCTTCAAACATTTGACGTTCCAATGATGTACATTAAAATAGAGACTTAATACGTATTCGAAAATTTTATAAACAGTGTAGAAGGACGAAATGTAGTTTTGAAGGTGTTCTATTTAAACTCGTTGATCTTTTTATAGTATGCATTTAAACAGCCTCTAATTTTAATTGATCACCAGAATCTGCCATGAATAATTAAAAAAAATATGAAATATTCACATTTTTATATATTTGATCAGAATGGCCGAAATACTTGTGAACTGTCATTTATTGAATGCTACTCTCTGTCCAATTAAAAATTGCTAAACAGGATCCGAAAATAATGAACTCTGATCCAACCCCAATTATTACCCTTCAACATTCAAATTTTTTAATTTTATTTGAATATTGCTTACCCGTTCAAGATTTCTTCAATTCGAAATTATTGAAAAGTTTCTAGAATAACATTGAAATTTTGAAGACTGAAAGGCTAAACATTTATTTTTCCCCTGTGACGCGTCTTAAACAACTGCTGGTTACTAAAAGTTGATTTAATTAATTAGTTACTCGCAAGAGAGATGCTATAAAAGATTGTTGTCTGTGGAGTTTGTTGGGTTCTTCAGAAGAACGCCAGTGCAGAAAAGGCAAATAAATCGAGTGGAAAAGGGGGTAGGAATGCAGGTAGAGGTAACAGGAAATTGACTGGAGGAATTTTCAGATTAGATGCTCGAGGGTGTATCAGACTTGACATGATGACACCGTTGCGAGTCTCAGGCAGGAGAACGTGGCGAATCGAATTTTCTTTCCTCGCAGTTGTTGTCTTCTTCGGAGAAAATGATTTTGTAATTCGACTACCTACCAAACAAATTCAATTATTCTGCTTGGCGACAACTGCTCTTCAAACTGTACTTCTACACACAACTTCAAACCTTATTTATGCAACACGATTCACAGACATCTATAACCAGCAAGAAAACAGGAAAATAAAAATGTCCGATCAAAGAACAAAATGATTATCCCACAGAAAAATCTACAAAGAACCCCGCACTAATCATATGGAAAATCTATCCCTGGTAAAATCAGTTGGATTTTCCATTTGTTGTAGCTTATGATCTACCGAACAAAAGATGTACTGGGCACAAAGCTCAATAATGGACAGTTATCGAGTTACAATCAGTCAAACATGACAAATTCGAGCTGCCGAATACTCAAATCTCGGCAAGTATTTATTTTTTGGAAAAATGTTTGAAACAAAAATAGTAGAATTTCACAAAATCTGTTAGGTGGTGTGATTATTTTTGAATTTTGTATGACCTTGAAAAGGTCTGTGAACAGAAATCTTTCACAAAAACCTTTGCGTGTCACAGCAGAGATAAGGACCCCAGGGTTCGTCACTCCGGTAGTATTTTTTGAGTCCAAACCCTCTCTGCTGTGTGTGTGAGCTTGTGTGCGTGCGTGTGTGTGTGTGTAGATTAATAAAAAAATGATCTTATTATGTATTACTCATTTGGATTCTGTTGTGGTGGTCTCTGAGCGGCATCTAATATTGTGTTTAATAATGATGAAGAAGGATAACGAACATTGGCCTGGTGTCGTGCAAATCCTAAGTACCAAAATACGCTGGCTACATGTGCACATGTGCCCACAATCTGTGCTGTGCCCACAGTCTGTGCACAGGATAACTGTCCATTATTGAGCTTGGTGCCCATTACATCTTTTGTTCAGTAGATCATAAGCTACAACATATGAAAAATCCAACTGATTTTACCGGGATAGATTTTCCATATGATTAGTGTGGGGTTCTTTGTGCTTCATCTACGAACGAAAACAATAAAATGGGCCAATTAATTTACCAGCAGCAAAAATCAAAAAGCCAACATTTTTCAGTTTTTCGTCAAACCAGCCAGCACTTGGTAGACGGGGAAAAAATATTTTCACCCACACGTTGGCTCGAAAATTAATTTTCTATCGCAGGCAAACAGTTGTGTGGCACATTCGGCGCGGTAATTGAAATGTTGAAAAAAACCACGGCGACGCGATGGGATGAATATTCATAAAAAAAAAAGTGGACAAGCTAGGGAAATCCGGGGAACAGAATGTGATGGGTTTACGGAACGGTAAACGAAACTAGAGGAGCCGGTGAACGGATCCGTATCTCGGCTGGCGGCCAAGTGTTTCAATCTCGAGCGTTTGTTTCGATTCGCGTAGGGAAACCGCCGGAAATCAGGGTATTGTGGGGCCGAGTGTTCGATTAATTTTCGTCAAGGGTCAGAGAAAGAGAGGAAGGAGAGGAGAGAACGGGATTGCCTCTAAATCGGCTCGCGGAAAAGCCCGATGAAAAATGTCCCGGGGAAAACGCCGCGCCGCGCGCCGGTTCGGAAAATGTACACGGGTGCATGTGCGAACACCTGCAACGCTCTCTCGACCCATCGCGATCCCGGCTTCGAATCCGGATGCTGCCTGCAACTTTTACGATATATTTGAACTCTACAAATGCCCGTCCTCCCCTTTTTTCGGTACCCGAAACGCTGCTCGAAACCGAATACGTTTCCTTCGACAAGCGCGAAGGAATATCGTGAAGCATCGCACGCCCGGTCGTTCCGATTCAGGGAATCCGGTGATTAATAATCCAGATCGACGGGCCGCGATTAATGCGATCGAGGACGATCCTCTCGCGATTTTACGCTGGCCAGATTTTTCCGAATCGAAGGTCCTCTCTAACTTTAATTTCCGTTCGAGTTTGCGGAAGCGGTCCGTGTCTGGATGATTGTGAAAAAAGTCACTAACACCTATTTAACAATTTTCCTATTGGTCACAGTTTCAAAGATATTCCAATATTTCTTTCAGTCCCAATTACGAGACCGAAAATAACAGAGTCTCTAAAAAACCGCAGCCAACGATCGTGCAAATGAAAGTTGCATAAGTTAGGGGTGGCAATGAGGGGACAATACTTGTTCCCAGGGACGGTACAGGCCGTTTCGCCGTAATTTCGGGGGTTGAGGTTGTAGGGGGCTCCGACCTGGCGGCTTGAGGAGCGCACAAAGCATAAAGGGAACGGGGTAGATCCCCCTGGGTGGGAGCGAGGATGACAAAGGTGCTCGAACCGGGCGCCGGATGTTTGCACGGAAATAATTCATCGTCCGTAACTCGGTCGGGCCCGCGTGGCCAGGTGAATTCAAGTGATAGGAAGTAACCTCCGAGAGAGGAGGTCTACGAGGTCTGCGAGAGGTTCGCGCGGGGCCTCGGCACCGCCATTCATAATTTCATCGAACCGATAAATTTCAGGATGCGTTAATATTCATACCACTTGGCTTCGAGATCGGGGGATAGATAAAAGGATCCCGGTGAAAGATTCAAAAGAGTCCTACCTCTCTTTTGTTCGTACCGGGGACAAGAAACTTTCCGATGACTATGACGAATTGTTGCATACTGAACGACGTTTTCATTTCTGGCTCGTTTCGAACGGTTCCCGTAAATTCGCCGAATGTGTTATGCGACCGAGAAGGGAAATTGAAATTCGATTGTAATCTATTTGCTCGATCAAGGATCCTGCGGAATTTTTAGGCGAAAATTTCATTCAATTGTATTCATTTATTTTTGCGTAGCTCCGACAGTTTTGTATTTACAAAAACATGAATTAGATGTTTTATGTAAGAGAGATATTTTTATTCCAGATAATTTTGATGCGAACTCTACAACGGATATGTTATCAAAATATGGAGCGTTAGAAACTTTGCAATGTTTCAGAGTTGTATATTTGTAGAAATTCAGAAGAAATGTCTGCAGTGTAAAGACATTTTCATTCTTGATTTATTGCTAATTTTTAAATGTATATTGCAGATGTGTTATCACGATATTGACTCTTAACGAATTTATAATTATAATGGATATGTTCAATTGGCGACACGATCCAGTTTCTGCGAGAAGAATTTAATTAAATCGCATCAACGTCTCGCAGCAAGTTTCATATAAATCAGCATTCGCGGTGATACCTGTGGCGAAATACCTGTGGTCTACTTACGGATTTATCGACCACCATAACTGTCTATTTTTGCGTACAAACTGACAGGCATTTCATTTATATGTAAGGTTAAATATGAACAAAGCGGGGCAATTGTACGGACGCGACAGAAACCGATTAAGCTTTCAACGAAAACGAAAACGGACGTATCACAACTGGTTGTGTTAATGTCTGGTAAATAATTAATTACCGGGGATTGAACGAGTAGTTCTGAAACACAGAAACGATAGCTTTTTTGGGAAACTGCTCGTGCTCGGGCGGTTTCGAAATATCATTGGGTCACGTCACAAAATGTTATTACATAATTACTACACTTAGGATTCTGGGATTACTGGAAATACCAGTCGAACTGTTGACCGATATTATCGGCGGCCTATCAGAGCGGTTAATTGGCAACTTTGACGTTTAATATCGCTTGAAATAAACATTTTAAATATCAAACTGTTCGTACGATCTGAGAGTTGTCTAAGTTAAACCAGAATCCTCAAAAATTAAAGAGTAGGTTTACATTTTATCTAGGGGACTCAAGTGTCCAAATATGTTCATATTTTATTCCATGATTATTCAAATTATTAAGATCTTTCCATGAGACAAGAGTGAATACATTATTTTATTCGAGCACGTATTATAATAAAAATCGTGCGAAATCCAAACCCACGAGTGTTTGAATGAACGAAGTCGCACGATAAATAAAAATTGTCTATTTTTTACAAGAAATGATCAAAGATCAAGTAATCCTATTTATCGTAGCAGTGAAATAAATTATAGGACAAGGGGTTAAAAACCCCCCAGAAAAGGTCAATCCGAACCCATCCTCGGTAATCCTCCTCTTCCCCACTAAAAATCCTCTCCACATTTCAATGGAAAAAAATCCCGCTTGTTTATCCGTAACAACCATATTCGATCCACCGACGATGCAAGACGGGCGCGTTAACCCGCTCCCGACGACGCACTATTATGCATGTTTGCTCAGTCATGTACACAAACGCATACACACATGTACACAGAATTCTGGCAAACACAGGTCTCGAATCCGCGCTCACTCGGGCCACGGTGCACGCCATTATACACATGTAAATTCACGGGTAATAATGTGTACACTCGCGACGGTAATTTGCACGGTGTACGCGCGCACGCGTGTAAGAATACGCTCGACGCGCCGCGCCGCGCGTTGCGTCCGCGCTGCACCGGGGAGAATTACGCTCGCTTTGTTGCACCCTCGAATAACACTTGAACCGTTGCGCTGTGGCTACTGCAGGTCCGGAGGAATTGGTTCCGCCGATTGCCTGTACGGATGCCAATTAACGATTCCGCCGAACGTAAATAGTTCGACGGGGCTTGTAACGAACGGTCAACGCGATGTTTCACTGCCGGCGGCTAATAGGGATTAGATCGTTTCTAACTTTTGCTTCATGACCTTGCTTTATCCCTCAGCCATGATATCTGGGTCACCGAAAATTGGCTCCTGGGACAGTGCTTCCACCGCGTGCGACAAACCGGCTCCAAAATTCATTACATTTTTTTAGTTTGTGTAATCTGATGTCAGACGCGTGCTTTTTGTTATTTCCTCACAACCTTACATCACACAATCTTTCTATAATTTCGTCACCTCGCCACTAGCTTCGATCTCGCTTAATTCAATAAATTCAACAATAACAAAAGCAGTGCCGAATAATGCAAGGTCTACAACATTTTCTGTTGAATCCACTTTGCCTAAAAATCCATAAGAACCGATCCCAACGGACCAGGTAACTTGTCCACCTACAAGCACAGGCGTCTTCTCTTTCATCGCATAAATTCGTACGAAACTTTCGCAAAGTCTAGTCATCGAACACCTATCGCAGAGGACTATTCCCCAGCTTCTTCCCAGGAGTCGAAAGACTAAAACTTGTTAACCAGTCAATTATTCAGCTCGCTAGAACAGTTACAGTAGCATCGAATGCTCAAGATTCTTCCAGGGAACGTGGTCTCGGTGGATCTGTTGCTTGTGGAGTATATCGCGGGAGTATAGTTTGCGAACGGCCGCGTGGCCTATTCAAAGATGAAGCAATCCTACTTCAAGGAGACATTAAAGGCATTGTCAACGGTGTCCCGTGGAACAATGCTGTGTTCCCTAGACGCTGGGGTCACTAGGATCGAGAGCGTTCTATCTGGCGAGCTTACACCGCGTAACCATCGGGGAAATGCTGTTCCTTGTTTTCCTTAGCCCGGTCGCTCGATAATACGCGCGCGACTCTCTTCTCTTCTCTCCTCCTCCTCTTCTTCTCTCTACCGAGCTCCTCTCCCGAGGATCGATCTTCGCGGAGAAATGCGATGAAAAATGCAGTCTACCCCGCGTCTCGATGCAGCTCTTCCTGGCTCCTATCGCTTCACGTTTTTCAATGTGCCCGGGGATCGAGATATCCTTGTTACCGCTGGACTCTCGAGCGATTAGGAGACACAATGAGCTATTATGGGGTCGGGGACAACCTCTAGAAATCCCATTCGATTAGCCAGATCTAGGATTTTTGTGCGTATCCCACAATGCACTGTGCGAATCGATTCGTTCATTCATGCTGACTAGAATATGAACACTTTGTCGCTTTGATTATTCATTTTCTCCTTATGCTTCTTTAAAAATTCAAGTATAAATGCTATTCTGGATTTTTACTTCTTATAGACATTTTTCGACAGAAGAAAACAAAGAATTGAAATTAAATAATGCAAGCTACATATTTAAATACAGAGAAGAAGAGTTCTAAAATTCGAAACAATTGTGACACTAAGAATTTTAAGTGCACTTTAATAGCTCTATTAGTATAATTCTCAACAAATGTGAACACTACTATTTTGTTATAAAACAATATTTAATCTGTAAGATAAACATACCCTCGCATCCGCAAGAAATCAATCCGTCCAGCTAATCATTGAAGACAAAATAATAAGTATCCTCTAGTCGCGGAATAAATTGCAAGCCAAGTGGCTGGAATTGTTGTTTAGGCACGACAGTTCGCAATGGTAAGATAATGAATGAAGACCCGACGTGACCCAGATTAATTCAGTTTATCCGATTGTCGTTGATACGACGCTTACTATGAACCTCCGTGGTCAGTCGAAAATATTCTTGAGAGCAGATGCGTTTTCGAACAAGATTTTTCGCACGAAAGTCACGTTCAATCTCGTGTCAACTGTTCCCCTAAAACTGAACAAAGTCTGATGTTTAATACGAGGAACACCGGGTAAACTCTGACGAATGTGTGTGAGACCGTTCGTTGCACGCGCGCATTCGATCTCGTATTTTTCAACGATTCTATACGTTACCGGGAAAAAGCAAATATACACGGCGGATATTACCTTACTCGCGCTCGAATTTTTATTTTCTATCGATCTCCGGGACCCCGCGTCTGCAGGATAATGTTCACAATCTGACTGAACACGCGCTAACGCAAAATACATATCGAACTTTCTATTCTGCGATCTCGATTTGCTAAACGATTGAACTGATCGAATTCCTAACAGAGGAAATGCAATTGTTGTGAAAAATTAGACGCGATACATAATTTAATTCAATTAGACACATCTCAATTTCTTCTGTTGCAAAATCCAATTCATAGCTCACAGTATGATTACAGAAACTCAAGATCTTTCTAACAACTTTTAGAATTCAATATTTCTAGCAGGCACCAAGCGCGTTTATAATTTTGTTTTTCAGTTCACTTCTAATTCATACCTTAATTATTTTATTTCACAGATAGTCAAAGATGCTAGAAGGAGGTGGATTCAAGAAATCCAAGTTTCTGCAATTTTCACGAGAAACGATTTCACTCTAATACTAAATTCACCTCTTTTCCTCTAAAAAAAAATTGATTTGGTCCAAACAAGAGACAAATTGAGCTACGATATGAAATCGGTTCATCAGGCCATCATCCATCCAACAAGACCTTCAAAGAAGAATTCCTCTCAGCAGTATCACCGCGCCTAGCAATCAATTCCGCTTAAACGATTTTATTGCCCGCGAACGTGTGTCATCCGCACACAAGATTACGTATTACGTTATATTTCCAGTGCACAAGTTCTTGCACAATCCGTTCGGAGACAAACGTAATTACCTTCGACGACGAGACGAAAGAAACACGAGCTCGATTCTCAATCGTGTTGCTCTCATAGCTGCGTTTGATTTTTTTTTCTCTACAGCATTGTTCCAATCAGCAGTTGACGAGAACGTGATTTCGCCCGTCTATTCTCACCCCCTTCGAACGGATTCTTTTTGCCGGCTAATTTCGACCGACGCGACGCGGCGCTTCGAACGGAATTGCGTGTAATCGTCGCGAGCGGAATGGCACCGGTCGATTGACTATTCAGGTCGCGTACAGTCGTTATAATCTGGAAGGGCCGCGGATCGAATTAGATCGGATTGTTAATTCCGCCGGCGCGGCGGCGGTCCTGTGTGTTTCTTCGACGCGATTTTCATTCGGAGCTCGATTGCTTCGGCGATTTGAATAACACCGCCTCCCGCCGCGCCGCACCGGATGAACGGCGAATAACAACTGTTGTGCACGCGAAATTGTCACTGGCGTTAGTGGTCTGGTGCTCGCAAATCCGGATTCGAGCCAATTGAGAATCAACGAATCTTTCGGAGCATAAGACTTTACAAAATTTTCAAAACGTTTCAAAAACTGCGTTTCATGAAAAAATAAAATATACGTTTTAAAGTGCGAACTTTGGAGATTATCTCGTGAAAATTTCAATCGGAATGAATAATTTTTTAGGATGGTATAGTCAATCGCGTGTAGCCCATCGAAAGAACGCGCAACGCACAGCAGGACGAAAAGTGGCATCGAGTTCGAATGCGGATGAAACAACAAAGCTGTCTAGCGCTATAAAACGGGAAACGGGATGGTTTTGAGTCGTGGGCATCGGTTAGACAAGGCTAAAACCGTTCCAGCTGACTCGCAGAGCGTGTTATTTCCCCGGGCAAGTTGCATCGCGTACGTGGCCGGCACTCGGGCCGTTCGTGATCCAGATATGGCGGCTCTCGAGGCCTTTTATCTGGCTGTTACGCGAGAGAATGACGTCCCCGATCCGGCTGAATCGCGAGTCGGGAATCGAAGGCGCAAATCGAGCGGCTTGACCGCAAATCGAGCTTCTGTCGAGGGGAACACGCGGCCGGAACGACGCGACGCGACGCGATCCCACGTCCACGTGATCGCGAGCCTCGCGCGTAAACAATCGATTAGAATTACGCGAACGTCGCAGCTGTTTTCCAAACGTTTCCTCCTCGTGCTCGATCCCCAAGACATTTCTTCAATGGATCTTTCTCATTTCAATCGAAGCTCGACCGTGGATTATATGTAGTCTGATTATGTTCGAGCTGCGATAGAAGCTGCGAGACCGTCTAAACATTTTTTTTTTCTTTGTTTATCGTCGAGCTGCGGTTTCGGTGCAATTTCTGTGGTGTTAGGTCTCGCAAAGATCAGTGTTTCTAAAGATGTGTCATTCTTTTAAGCAATTGTGGGGAAAATATTTACGCAGTGAATGTGTACATTGATCTGAAATGATATTGATGAGTTTCGTGTCAGTTTGTGGTATAGTACAGGATTTGATACATATCTCACCAAATGAATAGCAGATAACATTAGAAACATCGGAAAAATTTAAGGATACTGTCACATTACTTTCATCTTATTAAAATTATTAAGAAGTCGCTATTAGACTTATGTTTCTCGAAATTAATGAACAAATTTTTATCTTGCATAAAGATTCGCAATCTGATTATATTTTCAGTCGCATAGAGGACGAGATTATAAGAGAGTGAGGCAATTGAAATTCTAGACTCCCTTTTTCGTAAGAAAAGATAAAAATTCCGTGGAAAATGTATAAGATAATAGACTGTACTTTTATGTTTTGCTCTCGCTTCAAAATTTCATCGAATACAACCGAATTTCGTTTTATTGAAACAATCGAATAGTGCGCGCCCTCGCGCGATTGAAAATCGCGTCCCAGCGTAACCTGACCCTTAATTACTTTCCACCCGGGGCTGCAGAGAACTTTATCGGATAAAAAACACATGGAGCCCGTGGATTCCGTTAAAAGTTCGAGAAATCGGTTTAGGAGATTCGGACAGCCGGTCAGGCGAGATTTAAACTCGATGCTTGAATGGAAATGGCTTATCTCCGGATGGAACGGGGACAGATATTTTCACCGAGGTCAGGACTAGAGGAAAATTTTTATACCGACCGGCATTATCTACGCAGCTCAAGATTTCATCGGTTTCGAAACTAATGGATGATCGATGAAAGCTATTCCGAGAAACTTATTATAATTTCGACGATAATAAACGTCCGCCGTGGCGGCCGAAGTCCTTTCAAATGACAGAAGTTTTAAGCCGTTAATTATTTCGTGTTTGCAAAGTAATGGCTGTCGATTTTACTCAAATCGGACATGAGGAAAAATGTTGTTCTATCGACAAAAGGATTTCTTAAATGAGAACAGTGTACAATTACTCCTCCTTTATATTAATTACATTTTCAATTTAAATGTAGGCCACGTCAATGACCAGGTTTTTGTAAGTAATTTTAGAGGATTAAGTGAAATACCATCGGGTCCAGTCGGCAATGAGTGACAGTAACGGTTAAATGGAATTGCAATTGTCGAGGCTAATAATTAGACAGCGGATCTGGACGCGAAAAAACATTTTCAACATGAATTGCGACGAAGTAGAGTGAAACAGTATTTTCTTTCTTAATGTTTCATAGGTTGTAAATAATATAACAATATTTCCAAATTCTTCTAATGCTATTACCGTTTCAGGTTAAACCTACTAATTTTTGTCATAAATGCATAAAATCCGCTGTCTACTAAAAATAATTAAGTATATTAACCTCATACAAAAGATCAAAACAAATACAGAAAGTAATGAAAAACTCACTTTGGACCGATCTTCTTCAGCTCTCCCAAGGTCGGGTTATACGAATGATCCTCTCCGCTGATCCTAGCTACTCCTTCGTACACACTAACACCGTAACCCTTCACCACGATGTCCACTAAATCCGGAAAACTATCATGCGCGACAATCTTCTCGGTCCTAGAATCTCTCCTGTCACTGCCATCCTCTTTGACACTGTTCTGCGTAGTCCCGGGCACATCCCCACTGGTTTGCTCCTTGCTAGCGTTCACCCTCTGTAGAAACTTCCTCCTAAAGTTATTATAAATCGTATCCGCATTGGGATCATCTCCAAACCGGACTCTCCCGTGACTGGGGACAAGATGATGTCCACTATAACCTAGATCCATCTGCAGGTCCATGACCAACAGGATCGTGAACAGGATGGCGAAGGCGCTGAGGCATAGCATCAGCTTGTCCCTGATCCTGATCATCCTAATAGTCAGCTTCATCTTCGTTTCGTTGGGGTCCCGATTTTTCCCAAGAATCTTAACCCTCTTCTTCCGAACCGGTCTAGATAGAGGCTTGCTGTTTAGCCTGTTTGCGCCCTGATCAAGAGTGAGCGAGAGCTCTGACAGTTTATCAGAGTTCGGAGCAGCTGTAGCAGGTTGTAGAGTAGTTCTCCATGAAGCGGAATCTTCGGACACCTGAACTACGGTGGAGTTGTTCGCTACCTGCTCGTCGGCCCGTTCATTTTCGATGCGGGCTATGTCGATGATAGACGTCGGTAGGTCGGGAACGGTGTCCAGCTCGCTGCGAGCTTCTTCAGAGGAGTTCCCAGGCTGTCTCGCGACTAGCTCGTGTTTACTTATGCTTCCCGCAGGCTGGCATCGGTCGGTCCCCTCCTCGTGGCCAGCCCGGAGCTGTTGGCAGTCCGTGAAATTCGCAAGTTTGCATTTTACCGCGGTCGACGTGGCCGACTGACGAGCCTGCAGCTCCTCACTGGGCATCCACGACTTCCGAGCCGGCTCGGGCTTATCGTCTGACCTCTTATCACCGGAGAACCGAAGCTCTGTCGACCTATGAACCTGCCAGTCGTCTGGCGGAGGCGATCGTTTCGCTTTACACGCCTTCCAACTTCGTTCCACCTTCCTCTCCTTTAACCTCTCACCTAGTCCAGGTCTTATCTTATCTGCACGAAGAAGAAATCGTCTGTGAGCGATCGGAGAGCAGTTGACAGCGTCCAAAGGATACCTAGCGACCTTGAATCCCACCTTCCCAGCTCTAGCTAAACTCTCGTCGCTCCAAGACCGTCTTTGATCCGACTGTAAAGCTTCGAACAACTTAGCAGACTTCTCTATCCGTCGTCGAATCAGCACTCGCTGCTCCAACAGCCGCAGGTTGTTCTCAGACCTAATCAAATCTTCCACGTCCTCTACAGAAACGCTCTTCGAGGAGCTAGCGTCGTCGACTAGTATACAACCACTCCTCTCTCCGGGGACTAGCCTAACAGACTCGTTTACAGCAGTCTCGCGGTCGATCTCCTGGGTATTGCGATCCTCGTTTGTCACGGAGATAGTATCCTGGATAGGACAGATGGAAACATCGACTGTTGGGGAACACGCTGGAGACTCTAAGGAACAAGACGGCTCTTCGACTTTCAACGGTCTGCGAGTGGACCTCTGTCTTCTCACAGGAGCTACCGGTTGTTCTTCGTGGTTGCTGATCGGAAAGAAAGCTTCTTCATTCGCGAGGAACTTTCTTCGCAAGACCGAGGGACTTTTTTGGATGTTCCTCACCAGTCTCTCGCAGCCTTCGGTGATGTTGTCTTTGGAGCTGCGGACCAGTTTCTTCAGGAACGAATCGCTTTTGTGGAGTTTGCTGCGAGGTGCTTCCTCTTTGGCATTTGTGGAGTCCGCGGGAGCAGTGTGGGGTTCTTCAGGATTGGTGGAGGGTCTTCTGACTTTCTCGCTGAACGAGAACTTGAATCTAGGCCTGTCGAAGCGGCTGGAGGATTTACTGGAGGATGATACGCGATCGCTTAAGCTCTGCTTGATCTTTCCTTCATTTCTGCGAGATCGGAACCGCGAGTCCTCATCTTTGAGCGAGGGGACCAAATTTCGGGTAGGTGTCCCGCCGTCGATAGGCTGCTCGGAGGATCTCCACTCGCTATCTTTGAATGTCTGGCGGCTTGAACGTGGTGTCTCGGCCCCCAAACCATTTATAGGACATCTCCTCTCGTCCAGAGTTCCTCTCGAGCTGGAAACGACGGCAAGTCGCGGTGTGTTGATCGTGGATCGTAGAAATCGTTAATGGGATCGTGGCTGAGATCGTTTTAACCTAAGTCTGCACACCTGAGACACTAACTTTTGGGCTGTTGGTAATGCTGGAGACACTGTCAGCCTTTTGACTCTGATGCACCACCTGGAACATACGAATGACGAATGCTGAGTATGAGGTTTTTATTGTTCTCTTGATATGTATATATACTTTGTTTGTTTTTGCGATGGCTGACGTGTAGAATGTTTTTTATGATATTCAAGGATGTTGGACTTTATAGTTTCAATGCATATTTTTTATGACTAAAATGTAAATCAGTCTACGATCGTCCAAGAACATACACATTAATTTTGCTATTTATCAACAGAAATTATTCCAAGAAACAAGAACTACTGTTTCAAGCATCTTACATCATACAAGTATGTGCAGAAATCAGATGAAGAAGATTAATCTCATTTCTCCGAAGGTAAATCATATAAAAATATGACCGAATCAACTCCAAGATACGATAGCCAATCACGGCGCAGTTATCGAAAACAAGGTCATTGCCACATCCGCAAGAAAAAAACGGAGTGTATAATCAGCCAGAGTAACACTCGTCCAGCGATTGTAGTGGATTTTAGTGACTCTGGAGCGTGGTAGCATGTTTCTCGGTAAAGATAACACGGCCGACGAGCAACGACCCCGTCGAACAGCTTCTGAAAGGAGCATCGTAACGAGGTGGCCACGCGGAAGAAAACGACGAGGAACGACGGGGGAACACACGACCAAGAAGCCGGCTCCTCTCCAGAAATAATTCAACGCTCGATGGTATAATAATAGCCGTGTTGCAGGCGTTTTATCGAGTTTCGTTGCAGGTGCACACGAGTCGGCCCGGCCCGCCGTGGATGGACTGGGTCAAGGTGGAGCCTTTAAGGGGATGGCTTCAAGCCTCTGAAAGAGCCGCGATATCAACTGTGAAATAGAGTGACGGTAATGGCGTGCTTCGTGTTGCGGGAGTGGCCATTACAGTTATCGCAAAAGTCGCGTCATAAAGAGAGGATGCCGGCCGCTCTCTCGACGCTAGAGGATAGCCCAGCCGAGATCGTAAAGGCTGCTATACTATTCCCAGGCTCTTTCATATCGGCAAACATCCTCCGCCCGTCCAGACAGACCGCATAATTCAATATCCGCGGCGAACGACCGCTGACTTTAATGTGTCCCGGTCAGATTCGGTTAGCAGGATACGGTAACGTCTTCCTGATACCTTACGGGGGATGCCTTACCGAGGATGACACGCTGACTCTATGATAGCGAGTGCACGGCAGACTCGACGCTAATGGAGTCGCCTAAATGTGTAACCCTTTGCACTCGGAGTGATTCTAACATAATATGAACTTTTTCATTTTATGAATTGGATATAATACCACGGGATATAATATTGATACATAGAGCAACGAATTGTTTTTACGTCTTCTTGTTAATTTTTCAAAATGTAAAATACGCCCACTATACATACACCTATTTAATTACCAGTATGAAAATGAAGAATCTCATGGTTCCGTCGGCAAAATAAAAAACAAAAAATTGCTCATTTTAAAAGCAAGCTTAAAACCATCGCCTCGAACACTCTGTATCATCATATCCATCATCAACGTGTATCCACATCCCCTTTTCCCTATCCGATTTCTGAACGAACAAGTGCCGCGCAACTTGCCTTAGGATCGTTTCAGGCTAGTTTTTCCAATCCGTCGAACAGATACAGCAGATCGAGCGCGGACAGGGTCGTGGAACGAGGAAGCAAGTCTTGTAACTTCTCGATGTAACAGTTTTGCTAACCGAGGTCGCAGTTTCGCGTGGAATTGCCTCGGTTAATGCCTCGAGTAGGAGATGGTTACGCGACGATTTACGGGTCCGTTCGGCGTGCCTCGTAGCATCCGTGGAATGATTGGAAATCGTTGTCGTTCCGGCGGAATCTTTGATCGGAACAGCCACCAGGACACACAGTGTTCTCTCTCTCTATCCTCTTCTGCTCCGCTCTGCTCCGCTCTGCTCCGCTCTGCTCCGCTTCGTCGAAGCGGATCGTTCCCGCGCGCCGTCCAAACGAAAGCGTTTCCAGTTGTTGTAAGTTTCTCTCTCGTGGTCCCCTCCTCTCTCCGATACCGCCGACGAATCGAACCGGCATTGAAATTCCGCGCATCTTTCGCCGATAATAAAGATAGCTACAACCATTGACATTTCTCTCCCCGGTGAAGGAGCTGCCGCCGTAAAGCCATAGGGCGGGGGTGTAACGCGGGACCACGCGACCCCGTTGTCTCTACTTACACGTGATCGAACTCTCAACTCGAGATTTTCCTCGTTCTCTCCCTCTCTTTCTTTCACTTCACTCTCCTCTCCACGTTGCTGACGAAGTTATTGTTTTTATCAGGAATGGATGGCGAGGCGTCCGCGAACGAGACACGATTTCGTTCGGCTACAAAGTAGTACAAAGTGGCTGAAGACTATTTTCTTAATCTACCCAGCCCGACCAGAATTATCGATTTTTATAGTCCTCGAGGCTTCGGACGCATTTTGCACTGCGATTTGCATCACTTAAACAGCCAAGGATTTTTTTAAGTGTCAATGCTATTGTTCTACGCCATTTTCTAGTGGTTTCCTCTTCCACAAAGGGTGTTAAGATATGTCGGATTAAAAAACAAAAGAACCAACAGGTCTATTCTCCTTTGAAAGAACAATTTTTCACCAACATTCGCAGTCCAACCATTACAATTAGAGCTACCGGAGATCGTCTCTACCATCAGAACATAACCAACCACAATGCAGCGAATAAAACATTAAAAATTCAATAACGCACTCAAATGTTTCTAAAATTTTTTCCCTAAAACACATCCATCTTCGTTTTGCTCTCTATTCGCACGTTTTACCGGAAAACCCGTGGACGCAATTTAATCCAGGGATCCGTAGCAAAGAAACCGTTCAAGAAGAAGAGCAGTTCTCATCGACCGAAAGTGAACGCGTGCGGAAAACGAACCGTCGCGTCGCGGCCGCACGTGCTCAGCTCCGCGAATATAAATACGCCGGGGCTAATTGTAAGCCGGCGCCGATTTCCTCCGATAACGCTAAGAGCTCGACCCGCGTGCTCCCTTCTAATTAGAAATTTCGATTATTAAGGTGAATACACGGTCGCCGTGGAGAGAACGCGTCGTGCCGCCGTGGCATAATTAGAAGCCGTTGGATTAGAAACTCGAACAGTCTGCGTTTGCGGAATAGTTTCCTAGGGACTCTCTCTCTCTCTCTCTCTCTCGAACTCGAACTCGAACTTTTCTGATCTGCGGCTGTGAGGACTATCGATCGATGAGAGAAACGATCGAGGAACTTTGCAGACTGCGGTCTGATCGGATTCACATAATCTATTTAGATAAGAAATCTTCCAGAGAAAATTTGCCTCGTGGAAAAATCGAGCGTTGTTGTAAATTGATTATGGGCCGACGTAATTTATCCGGATCGCCCTATTTTCTCTCTTATGGAGCTTGGAGGGTCACGACCCTCTTTTATAATGACCAGGTTACTTACAACCCTTCCAGCACATTTGCATAAAATCGCATTTTTAATGCGCCGCATAGGAAATTGACTTTTCAGATTATTTTAATCTTCAGCACGATGGAAATATTTTCTGTAATTTTAATCGACTACTTAGCGCGATGGAAATAGCTGTTTCCTATGGGAGAATGTATTGGGTGTGTCTGGAAACATAACTTTAACTTTATGCTCTTTTTTATTGACGCACATTAGTGTGATGAATGACGAATGGGAAGGGAGCTTTTATTTTACCTCTGGGTTGGATGTTCATTTATTAAGCGGAAAAAAAATGTTAAGTCCGAAGGAACTTCGTAAATCAAGAGGAATGCTTTTAGAGAGGCAATGGATCACAGAAAATTAATTTTTTTTTATCTCTGCCTAGAATTTTTTAAATTGGAAAAAAACAATAGCTTGAGAGTGCTTCGATCAGCAAGAAAAATAGAAACAACTCTTGCCTCGATAATTGGTCATTGACGGTCCCATACGAGGAGCTCATACAGATGCTAATGAATTTTGATTTTCTAAATATTTATCTCGTGAAGGCGAAGGAGAACAGAATAGAATGGAATCTTATGTCTGCGAAATTGAACTGATCTTTGCTTCTCTAATTGGTCACCGATGGTCTGCAACAAAAATTTGTAAAGAATCAATAAACAACACAAAATGAACCTTCTCACGACTGATTCGAATAACTTCCAAATAAAACTTGAAGCAGGTAAGAAAGCAGCTAAGAAAACAATCTTCCCTCTTCCGACCGAATCTCTTCCCAAGATCTTGATACAAAACCTATTACAACCGCCTAAAAGTTCGGCAACACGAGTCGGGTACTTCTCCAAAGAGGATTTTCTTCGTAAAATGACGGAGTGCGCGATGACCACAGGGACGACGGAGAAATAGTTTCAGCAGAAAGTATCTCGCCTTTTTGGCGACATAATTGAATCGTTTTTTCTTTGCGGGAAAATCGAGGCGCGATCTTGGACGCTGTTTCGTCGGGTCGCTAAGAAAGGAAGATCAAGAGAGAAGCTCTCGCTAACTTCGATGGTCCCTCGAGTTTCCGAAGTTGTCGGTAGTAACGGTGAAGTCTTGTTCCCTCGGAGACGAGGATAATACCGAGCGAATCTCCAGATATACTTCTTATTTTCCAGCGCGGCTTCTGGTGCACGGCGAATAATAAACGCGGACGAGCGAAGATACACTCGTCCAACAATCGCCCAAGAGATTCTATTCCGGGCAAACAACGCCGGATTCGTTTTCGAGCTTACGGTCGTCGTTCCATCCCAGGACGGGAGAATACATTTTTTCGAATTGCGTTTCAACGGGTCCACGAGAGCACTCCCGAGGAACCGAAGGTGAGAACAAATACCGGAGGAACGAGGAGGCATCGCGACGTCTTGCTGTTTCTAGACGTTTCGCACAAGTAAATGGAAAACACGGCATATTTATACGACCTTGCGTTCGCGAAATCTGAAAAGCTTCGCGATTCTTATCCTGCGATTTCAAAAAAGAAGCTTTCTATAATCTGGTCGTTCGAAAAATGGCAAATTGTTCAATTAAAAAATTTCAGAGATAGAATATTTCTGGGAATCTTGACCTAGTTTGAGGTCCCCAAAAATTCAGAAGACGGTAAAGTGTTGGCTAGCATTGGGTGCAGCAGCAACGAAGGCAAAGAATATGCAAAGCAGACGGACGCGGCGGCATGGAAATGGCCACGAGAGAAACAGTCTATAGGCGCTCGAGACTGTCGCTCGTGGATCATTTAAATATTGCACGGGGAATGGTTAAATAAAACAGAAGGTCGAGTGTACGAGTGGAATCTGGAATCAGGCGCCACGAGATGTCCGAAAAGCGCATGCCAATTTTATCGAAATGCCTCACGTGCCATTGTCGTAACGCGTCGTTCGACGTTCGCTTTATTGGAAATTAGAGGCACCAACAAGACGTTCCCTTGGTTTTATCGATGCAAACGCCACCGCATTTACTTGAATTCCGCTCGCAATTCCGCAAAATTGGCAGAAAGGGCCATAAAAAGCTCCTTTATTTATTCATAATTGTCATAAATGTACAAAATTCACAATCAAAGTACACAGATTAATTCAGAGTAAACATTGAAATTGCATTAATTGCAACACTGTTTCCAGCCCTTTGCAATGTTAAAGAAAAGAATAAGACATTAATGATATAAAAGCATACTGTTAGGGATTAAATAGCATTCGTTTAATAGCTGGCGCGATTGTCTCCATTCCATGGAGACGTTTTCCAAAACGAGGAAGTCGGAATTAAAATAAGAAACACGTTCTCTTACGTTTTCCTACGGTCGTGAAACGTGTCTTGCTTTAATTCATGCGTTCTACAATTCATGGTCGTTTCTGATGAAATTGAATGGAATTGTTTATCGACGAGTCCGGGACCTAGGGAATTACTCGTAGCGGTTATTTATTTTTAAACGGTGCAAGATGTTTTTGTTATTTCCTCGGAAGAACCGTGGCCCTGGAGTCGAGTTATTTTCTGAAAGTTTCGCGTTTAAAGGCTAGGAATTAAAACGCGAATCGTTCCCTTCGGGTTCCGCCGATTCCTTTCGCTCCTCCGGGCTTCCTCTTTACACACAGACCGCTTAAGCGCCTTAATTAATTGCAATCCGTTCCACAGAAACGGGAGAGCTTACTCCCCCGGAAGAATGGTCGTATTAAAAAGCTCTATGACGATGGAAAACCCCCTTGCTTCTCTCTCTCACTCTCTCTCTCTCGCCCGTTTCCTATCGCTCTACCAACACTATCCGGCAAATTATTAAAGGTGATTATAAACGGGGTAAGAAAATGCGATCCGGCTGACGCTTCTCGAATAATAATTAAAAAATTCACCTGTCCCAGTTTCACAAAACCTGCTTCTTCGGACTATACCGAAAATAATTATAAATAATGCGTCTACCTCTGTAACAAATGATATGTTTCTTCGGAGAAAGATGCGTTGTTGTAATACATCGTTATTTTCTTTAATTATTGACTGTGCTCTCAGTGCAGGCATTGGAAAGTAAATAAAGGAGCTGCATTTGGCAGAGAGGTAAAAATGTAGAAGATGCAATGTTGTGTTACAGTTTCTAAATATTGTGTGCCAACAGAAAGTATTGAAAGTCAAATTTCTTGTTATTTTCTGTTCTATTTACTTTTTATTAAATCTGCATATTTATTGCTGTTAGTCACAGATTTTAATCTTCATGCAAATTCTCATCTTTATGGATTGTTTTATAAAATACAGAGCGTAAACGAAAGATACATTTTCCGTGAAAATGGAACGTTTTTCACATTTAAAAGCAAGAACTATCTTCGGATCTACAACTTGGCAAACATACTTCAAACTCGCAAGACTACAAGTATATGTTTTGACTCTAAGAAGTTAGTTACGATTCATTCCAATCGCAAATCTAAATGTAATTAGCAGAAAGCTATAATCATTCTGATATTATACAATTGATTGAATATAATTCTATATCTCCGATCGCAAATGTGATTATGTTTTAACTCTAAGAGTTTAGTTATGATTAATTGCAAACGCGGGTAATTAACTAGAAGCCACTGACAGTCGGACATTATACTATGTCTGATTGAACGTAATTCTGTACAGTGTTAATGAATAAAACAGAATGTTGAATATTACATCACATTACGAGCCGATAAATTTAATAATCGGAGCCCAACAGTTTTACTGGTAATATTCGCGAATTATTTTGCGGAGGAACGTTTAAAAGTAATTTTTTAGGCAGCGCAATCGGGCGCGTTATCATCCGGTTAATAGAAACTCACATATTTGCCGACTGATAAAACAAAAACGATTGTTCGGGCTCTTCTTCTACGCAAGTTCCGCGCCCCTAATATCCCGGCTTCGCTTATGCACACTAATTACATGCAGCCTGTTCGCACGCGCGTGCCAGCGGGGTTTACACTGCCCCCGGCTCGTCGGCTGATTATTAACTTAATTAATAACTCGACCCCCACGGTTACTGAATCACAATTTTCTTACACGCGCCGCTCCTCCGTTCGATGCGATAGTGAATCCATACTATCAGCCCCGCTTTAATTTGGTCCGAGTATCTCCGTGCATTTAATTAACGACGTAATTAACGATCCGCCCTCGACAATCATTACCCCCACCTCTCATCCTATCACGAAACTTCTCCGACTATAGTACGCCACGCGGGAAAGAACAGAAAGAAAAGCGAATGTTCGCTCTAAAAAAACGAGGAAACGCTTTTTTTAAACATTTATTTGTACACTGTGCGTCACTGTGTAGTTCGTCGAGCCGGCTTGAAAAAAACATCAAAAATTTATTTATTTATTTATTTTACCGAGAACGTCCACTCGTATTTCATTCCATTAAACAAAGCCAAGTTTATCGATCATCCAACAAGGTATTAAATACATTTCGGCAGTGGCGTAATCGAATTAAACTTTTATCGATAAAGCATTTTGTTTCACGCTCTTGTCCCAGGTAAAACTCACTCACTCTTTTATTCTTATCATCTGATTAATGCCTGCGTTAATATTTAATAATATTATACATTCCTACGTTGATGCACTGATGCAACTCGACTAGAAAAAGTCCGCAACGAAAGGAAACACAATCGACGGTAGTTTAGGTTCGAAATCGATGGAAAATTACTAGCGAATGCCTGGGAATTACGAGTTGATGAATTTCAAGTGGACCGGACCGGACCGGACGGTCGGAGCGGGGCGCATTTCATCGCGATCGGAGTTAATTAAACGACACCGGACTTGTTTATAACAATTTTCGGGTAATGCGTTGGCTCGATGCGAGACAACGGAGCATCGTGTGTCTCGGCAAACACGCCGGCTCATTGAATTTCCCATGAAATTTGCGTGGGCGGCCGAAAACGTGGAAATCCAGCGCGATTTTCGTCGCGCGTAACGAGACTACACATCGTGGCGGCCGCGGCCGGAGAGACGCGTAATTTCGCAAAGTCGTAAAACGAATTGCAACGTGAAAACTGCGAGCATGAGAGACCGGAGTGCCGAACACACGCGGCTGACAGCCGCGACTACAAAAAGACCGACACGCGCCTCTATGTCAGCCAAAAAACCATCGAATCTGTTTTTTTTTCACGGGAACCTTTTATCCGGCACCTGTAATCTCAGCGATATTTTATTCAAAAAATAATCTAAATTCTGCTCGATTGTCCCACATCGAATGCACTTCGTTCCTTATTCATTCATACCGTCGCGGTGTTGCTCTACATGAATATAAATATAAATGAAATCACTGTAATTACGCCCGAAAACGAAGAAACATCGTAATCATTGCGACAGCCGACCCATGTTTTCCAAAACATGCTCTATCAAAAAATATATCGCTCGCGTAATTTTAATTATTTTTACTTGAAGAAAATCACACGCGTACTTAAAATACCAATAAATACAAGTGAAAAATCCTGACACAAGAAATCTAATACTTTTTTTGAAAACAATTACTAAAAACGACCTCGGAAACAATAAGAGCGACCGTTCAGCGCATTAGAAAATCGTTGGACAATGGTAAAGAGTGATACAAACGAGTACAATGATCGTTCTACTAAATTAAACGCGAAACCAAGCGTGCAGTTCGTAGATCGGCGGGTTGTGTTCTTGCGTATCACGCAGCATTCTGACAAATCTGGCACACGTTTCGCCGAGTGAAACGTTTAATTAAGCTCTCCACGTCGGTCCCACCTTTCTGGCGATTCAATTAACGGCAATTAACACCAGTGGAACCCTGGGAAAAGAAGTTTACGGTCGCGGAGAGTCGCCAGCTCGCGTTCGGGGATTATTATTCGGCGGAATCGAATCTGCAGTTCTTGTTTCCCGCTCGAGCTTCGTTTGGCCACCTAGTTTTCGCGCGGCACGCTTGTGAATAGTGGACTTCATTGAACTCTGATTTACTTGTTTCGGCTCGGCTACGAATTTATGACACCCCCCCTCTCTCTCTCTCTCTCTCTCTACTTCTGACACGTTTCCGGTGTCATAGTATTATTTGTGTTATCGTGCTACCCGCGAATTTGCCTCGTCGAAGTTTATCCAGCATCGTGATTTTATTTATTCGCGTTCGCGTGTGTTTGCGTTGGCTAGTTGCGAGATCGACCAGCCACCGATGTTTATGCGAATATAGATTTTTATGCGACGGTTTGCCGGTTTGCGCCGCCACAGCAATCGAATGGATATATTCATTTTTATTCATTTTTATGCTGGGTTACATAAAGTCTCGTATAAAAAGCGAATCGAGCCCGATCGCGGCAATTTTGCAATACTGGGATTGCTGCGAAAATAGATGCCAGATTCCTTCTGGATCCGTAAATGTTCGTGTTGCGAAGTTGTCCCGTAGAGTGTACATTTTATGCATTTATGACAGAAATGAGTTGATGAGATTTAAATAATAAAAAGATGTAACGAATTTATTAAAGATATATTGTAATTTCGATTCGACCCTTGTTCCTTAGAATTGATGCAGACCAGTTTTATTTTGCATAAAAAGCCGCGATCTAGTAATGAATGGTAGCAAATAGTGCATTTTTTTACCTCTTCATTGATCTATTGCTATCGACTAGTTGCTCTAATAAATAATTGAAAAATATTTTGTTCCGAGCAGTGTGTGAGGAGAAGAGAGATACAGAGTTATTTTATAAAAGGGCACGGGATTATTGAACATGGGAAAGTTAATCGAAAACGTGGAACAAAAGTTTTCGCTGCGATGCTCCGTTCCCGAGATAATCGGACTGGAAGGGACGCGACATGTCTCTTTATGGTTTGCCTTTTTTACTTCTTTTAATCACGAATCAGACGAACTTTCGAAGCCGATTACCTCGGAAACGAAGCATCCTCCAAAACAGTATTACTCCACGTTTTCGCCTTATTTCCACGTGCTGGATTCTAATCTCCGTGTTGCGCTAGAGGTCGAGCATTCGCATTCTTTTCAATTAAAATGGGTCCATTGTTCGACGTGGTGGAGAGCAAACAATTTTCTGCTGCGAGTAATTAACAGATTACCAACGAACAAATTTTCGGAGATTATTTCATGAAAATCGAGTGCTTTCGTATTATATTATGTCAGAGATATAAAAAAGTTGCTTATGCTCAGAATAAAATGAAGATGACATTCACGAGGATTTACGTCGAGGTTTTCCTGCATTTGAAAAAATTTGCAGCTCAGAACTTAATGACACGGAGAAGTTAATTCTTTTGTAGTTCTATAATTGAACTGTGCATTCGTTTAAAATTTAATTGTGACTAGAGATCGAATTGTAGGACTGCAAGTATAGTTTCAAGGTGCATTCTCGAGTAGCGAGCACCATCTTCGGACACGGTGTTAGGTGTTTCGCGGGCGTTACGCGGCTTTCCGTATCGTCTTCGAATTATTTTCGGCTGTGGCAAACAGGCGGGCCAAGAATATACTCGTGGCGCTAATAGCGAGTTGACATCGCGCATATAGCAGCGAGAAATGAGAACGTTTTTGATGCGAGACCGATCCGAGCAGGGAGCTCCTCGTAAACGTTCAGTAAATATAAATAAACCCTGTTAAACGCGCGAGCTTGCGGATGAAAACAATATCCACATCTGGCAAAATATATCAGGTGCATGTAATAGTGTCTCCTTATGGTCATCCCATGTGGCAGATCAAAGAAATCGAAAAAATTTTTTTTACACTTTCTCCTATAACATTCCTAGAATATGTAGGTAAAAGGATATTTCGATATTCGAAGTCGTTCAACTGTTATAAACGTAGAACGGAGCATTTGTTTGCCTCATTACGATTAAAGTATTAATAAAGAACCAATGAAATATCAATCAGCTGGACATTAATTTGTGCTGGAAAAAAGTGCATTCGAATCGACGTGCACTTCGGAGCATTGAGCCAAGACAATTTCTCAACACATAGCAGACTAATAGTGAGTTTACATTTTCTTTGTGTAAATCGTACTTGAATCTTTAAACGCGTTTTTCTCAAAACTGTATTTTTCATATTGGCGACCATGATATCTCAAAAACTACTCAACGGATTTCGCTAAAATTTTTATGGTATAGTCAGCACATCTATAGTTCTCGCCCGTACCAAAATATTTCTGATATCTGCTTTAGTTTTTTTTTAAGCTGAAAAAGACGAAAAAGAACTTAACTTTACGAAACTTGGAACTTAATCTATTGGAACTTATCTTGGTACCAGCGATAGCCAGAGGTCTACAAATTAAAATGCCGTTTGATCTTTTGATATCAGACGATCAAAACCTCCGGAATCATGGTCGCCATCAATCTACTTTTTTTACACATGAGTGTTTTCCGAACGGTGTAAAGTCGATCCAACTCGTTATTTTGGTTTCAAAAAATTCTGAGAGACGGCTAAAATGTCAATAAATGTGTGGTAAAAATTTCAAGATTGGATGTTTTAAGGGTTCTTAAAAAAAAATTTCTAAAAAAGCAAGAAAAAGTAGCTTTCATATAGGATGACCCCCTTAATTGTCCACCAATGCTCCCGAATAGAGAGCTTGTACAGAAACAATAGAATGAAGAAAATGAATATTGATCGTGCGTAAGAATAAAATATCTATACCCCCGAACGAAGAAGAAACAAATAGCGTCTTTTATGAAGCGAATTTCTCCCTGCCCCGCTAACTGTGCGCCACCGGTCCCAAATGAGGAGCAAGAAGAGTGGCAATGTTATTTTCGCAGCAGAGACAAAGTTTACCAGTGAAACTTGTTCCTCGTCACACGTCCCAGACGGTGATCGATAAGTCGAAGCAAATATACGCATGAATCGACATTTATTTGTCAGTGCCCGCCTCTTCTGTGTCGCGGTTCAGGCGTCACGGATAGATTTATGTTCCTCGGCGGATAGCAGCTCGCAAACGTCAAAGGGAAGAGCCTTTGCAGGCGATAAATAAGGCGTGTGCTCGGCGCGAACGTTTCGTAGCAATATTCCGGAAACGGTCGCGAGACGTCGTCGTCGCAAAACGCGCGGAAACACGCTTTCTTCTTCGGGCTGCGCAAAAGAACGACATTTTCCTAGCAGCCGGAAGACACATCCGACGGAAGGGGATGCTCTCTTCTAAACGAGACGGTAGTATTATCCGCGATTCGGCTTCCCTGCACTCGACAAACGAATCTCGAACCCTAAACGTGCTCTCCTTTTCCGAAATCTGACTCTACTGCATACAGTATGCCATACAGCAAACAATGCCTAAAAAGACACAGTCCTAAAATCTCCTAAATGCAATCCTTTCGTATATTATAAAATCTCTTCAATTAGATCCTTGCATTCTTAACATCAAACATTGTTGTGACTTCATTTTTTTTGTATTAGATTTTATTTTAGGTATTTTTTAATGAAATAATGTGTTAGACTAAATTTGATTTAATGACTAAATGTTCTTATTCGATACATAATATTTTTGTTTCTCAGTAATTCAACGCCTTCATTAATTTCCTTCTGCATTCTTCGAACGAGTTAACGTGTTCCGAGAACTTTGTAGTTTTTGATTACTTTGACGTATCGAATCTCACAATCTCGGAGGAAAACGAACTCGAGCATCATTGGTAACCGGACAGAGCAAACGACAGGCAAAGCACCTTTTAATTACGCGAAGAAGACGCCGAGGGATAGGAGAACTCGTCTATGGAAAGATTTTCATTTGGAAATGCACTTTTCAAAGAGAACAACTATCCTCTCCTTCATTCCTTCTCGTCTACGTATACGGGAAACTTCTTCGTAAGAGGCTTGTGTCGAGTTAATTAGTCAGAATCAGAGTCTTTTTTCGACTTCATGAAGACGATTCGCGTCGAGTGGTGCGCTTCGGCGCCTTTGATCTGGCGGTGTTTAATCACCGCTGTCGAAAATAGAGAATATGGGTGCCGCGTTCTGATGGCGCTCGCTATGGTGTCGTGTTAATACGCGACTCAAAGACGATACGGAATTCCGGGACGAGTTAACGAGCGTGTTTATCGTGCCACGCGAGTTTTCGACGACGAAAGTCTGCCGAAGGTTAATTACGGTTGTCAGGAAGTCGGGACCTGACAGCGGGATGTTGATACTACGGCTGCTGCCGTTGAATCACTGATGTCATGCTCGTTCGCGACGCACTGTGCTCCCGAAATTCGGCTACGTTCGCGCAAAAAATCAATTTTCTCACGTTGACATTTATTCAATTTACCATGAAGTGAATTTTAACACAGACGATCAATCGATTCTCTCGTTGATTTTTACCATCGAACAATTTGTTGAAACGCAAAAATTACAGGCGACAGCGACCGTTAAATAGATTCAGCCTCGGCAGTTCCGTTGACGCGGATCGACCTCGTCGTTTCATTTCTCGTTGAATTGTGATAGAACATCCGTTCCGTTTGACATAATTTGATACACGCCGCGCAGCACATTAACAATCATAAACATCCAACGCCACGGACGTTTAATTAATGGCCCTGGTAGAATAATGCCGGCGTTACGATTGTATTTCACGCTGGTTACAAACGCTCCTCTTCTCCTCTCGCTCCCCCTGTTTCTCGGACGTATCAATAATATCGGGTGAGCAGATCCATCTGTCTCTCTCTCTCTCACACGTACACACACACACCCCGCTGAAAATTTAATTAACTTCCAGCTGAAATAAAATTACGTGCGGTTCCTTGCCACAAAGGAATTCGTATTAATCCGAGCGCAATCAACGACGCTGTTATTTCGCCCCAGAGAGGGAATCCCGAGAGGAGAATTTAGAAATAGTCTTTTTCGATTGTTTCGTGTCGGTTTCGGGTTCTCTGAACTGCTACAGCGTTCTGTTAATTATCAAATAATTTAGAGCTGCTCTCGATTTTCTTGAGAATCTTTCAAACTTTCTTTGGAGTTCATTGTTTTCTGGTTGTAATAGATCTTTAGACTGCTGGCGATTTTTTGACGAATTGTTTACAATGAATAAACTCTGCACATGAGACTTAAATAATTAAGATGCCTTCATATTCATAAAATTCATGTCAACACGAACGCTAACAATGTGAATTGTGTTCAAATCCTGATCTCGAAGCGAAGCGTATTTTTCCAAAGCGTTTTTCCTCCAACCAGAAAACGTAAATTACACAATCTGGAACTTTCCTGGGAAAGTATCGAGAAACCTGTAGCAACCGAGTCGAAAATATCGATTCCCAAAAAGAAAGAAAACCTTGGCAGATCAGTCCACAACATTGCAACCTTTTTTCGCGATCTGCTTTTGCGTTTGTCAGCGGATTCCATTGGAAAGTTGGTCCGGAGCAAATGTAGCGAATACGCGCGAAAGACACAACGGAAGCGTTTATATATAGGATATCGTGCTCGCAGGAGCAAGAGGAGAGAGAGAGAGAGAGAGAGAGAGGATGTTCGTTCCCGGCGAAGCAGAAAGCGAAACTAATTAAACGACGCGTCAACTGTTGCTTCGCTTTTCAGCCAACTTTTCATCGGTTCAAAGTGCATCTCGACGAACGGGAGTGTCGTTTACGATCTGCCTCTCTTTCTCTCTTTTGTCCATCGCTCGACTACACGGTGGTAAACTGTCGTTCGTAACAGTGACATATAGTGCATCTGCAGAACGGTTCATGAATTTTAATTAATTGCACAAACCGGCGAAACATAATAAACCAGCAAATTTTTATAACTTTCTCATTAAGGATGTGAATGAAAGAAACAGACACAAGTGTAAATGGGAAAATTACGTGCTGTACAAATTGTGTAGTAAATTTAATTCAATTTTTGCTGACGTATTCACCGACCCCGGATATCATTATTTTAATATTACAGTTACCAGTGATCTTTCTATAAACATTTCAGTGACAATTACAATAGAAAGCTAGTCACGATTTGAAGAAAATTTTTTTAACCCCTTGCATTATACCATTGACTAAATATGTATTATTTATTTCCTTCAAAGCGAAACAAAATTTTGTTGTTGTCGATATATAGTTATTGTAGAATATATAGACAATATATATATATATATATATTTTCTTCTTCTAAGAAATTAAGAACGACAAAGAAGTTCTAACCACTACAAAATAAATTGCAGTGCAAAGAGTTAAGTAATGAAATAGTTTTATTGGATTGTAGATTTGCCGATTTCAGCATTGATACTTTATATTATTCGAGCGCAACTTGTAGATAAAACTTGTACACATGATAAAACGGCAATAGGGCCTTTTATCTGTCTTTCAAACGACTCACTGTCAAAAATAAACAAGTGTTGTTGATACTTTTGAGCGACAGCGTACGGCGCTGTGTGTACTAGGACACGGGTGCAGTCGCGATAATGTCGTCGGCCGTTTCTAAAGGCATCCGTGCCGCTTTCGAGAGATAATTGAAGATAATAGCGTGGCCGATATATGAACATTGTTATATTTAGAACGCGACCGATCCCAGAACGATTGTCCTTCGCGACCTATCCCAAACTTCTCCCGCAAGTTTTCCGTGTGGAGTATCGATTCGTCGCGATTCAAGGCCGTCCTTGTTAGAGAACCATGCTTGGGTTTCGTGCACGACAATACAAGGAACTTTCCTTCATTGAGAAACGAATCTTAAACTTCTCCAGAATTGTTGGGACAATTCAGGACAAACAGGGAAAATATATGGACAACGTAGGATACTAATTTACAGTTGTTTTCTCGCTTGCGTTTGTTAATTGAATTTTTTGTCATCTCCATTTTTGGAACATTGTATAATGGTATTGTCAATATGTTATTTATCTAGTCATATAAAAAGAATAATCGACAACCATATCGATCGATTACAATTTCTTCTTAAATTCGACAAAAATGCACATTTACATTTTTGGAAACGTCTCAACAATTTTCCTAGCATTAAACAAGAAATGCTCCTCACACGTGCGATTCTTGAGATCGCGTAGTGGTAGACGCGTTACTTGATTGATCCGAGTTAAGTAATTGAGCGCGTCCGGTGTCCGGGCTAGTGTACGAGTAAATAATTTTTTCCAGTGGACCAACGATTGCTAGAAAACTGTGACAGAGGTCGAAACTCGCTGGCGCGCGGCGCGCGACGCTGCAAGCATACGCGCGCGGAATTCAACCGCGATCTGGCACTTGTTTGCGTCACTTGCGTCAGAACGATCATACGCGAGGGCAATAGGACAGTTTTAGACATCGAAAGCCACTCGCTTTTAAATGCAACGACCGCGTACCGCGTTGACGTCACGCTGTGTTGGATCATGTTTTCGTGTCGTCTCCCTTGTAACGTTTCCATCTTTGCCTCGACCTAACGACCAAATTCCGCGTTTCGATATCGGGCCTGACTTTGGCCCTTGTCTCACTCGCGCAGGCTTGTTCTACTGTAGAATATACAGGGTGTCCTATTTGAAGTTTCGCACGGAATTATTTCCCAAGCTATAGCTCGTTGTGAAAAATATTTTAAATAAAGCTTACTCTGTTGGGGGGACACATCTTATGGTGGTCACAAATCTACTCTAGGTGGACGTGTATCCGAGATTTCAAGGTGACCTCTGTACCGTGTAGAGATGAATTCACTGACCTGTAACACTTTTGTCTTCCAAGGTCATTTAAGGTTAATTCAAAATTTAGCTTGGGCGCAAACACGTCCTCCGAAAGATTTGTGACCACCATAAGATTTACCCGCGAAGAATAATAAATTTGATTTGAAATTTGTTTTACGAGTTACAGATTGGGAAATATGTGTGCGAAACTTCAAGTGGGACACCCTGTATAAGAACACCGAGACGGAAGACGTAGATCTTCTTGATTTAGACGTATCGAGATCGCCAGGCTAGTTCGGTTGGATATTCTGATTTTGACTTTTTGGATTTTAGCTAACGTAGACTTATTCTACTGTAGAATATGCTAGCACCGGGTCAGAGAAGATCTTGGACAACTTGATTTATAAGTGTTGGAGACGTGGGGAGAGTTCTGCTGGAAATTCCGTTCTGATTTTGGCTTTCGTCTGTCTAACGTGGAGGTATTCTACTGGAGAATATATTAGAATAGGAAAACGTAGATCTTGGGACTTTTGATTTATATGTATCGGAATCAAGGGGAAGCTTGCATCGGTGGTTTTGGTCTTTGCCTGACTGGCGTTGACTTATTCTACTGCAGTATATATTTTGCACATTAGGACAGAAGGCACAAAATTTAGATTTATTGATTTACGATGTCGAAATCGAGGAGCTAGTTCAAAAATTATTTCAATATTATTGTATCTGTGGCTTTTGTCTGACTACCGTTGTATTATTCCCCTGCGGAAGATATTAGATTATTGCATATGAATTGACAGAGTATCAATACGAATTGACACTGTTAAAATTATTAAGATAGAAAGAACATTTTTATTTAATTTCTATTTCTTAAAATTAACTTGGAAAATGTTTATTTTGCATAAAAATCCGCAGTCTAGTAATGACATGTTGGTAGAGCGCTGGGGAAACACTGACGACTAAACGAGTCGGCCATCGTTTAGTGTATTAACTGATAAAACAGCAATCGTAAATGATGCTCGGTTTGTGTAAAGATTCTTACACCATCAATAATCGGGAAACAAATCAGGAATTGGACGTTATTCCCAAAGGTTCAAAGGGAGAGCAATCGGCGCAGCGTTGGCCCAGGTTGTAGAAAAAGGAAAAGATTCGGGGAAAAAACCGGAGAAAAGCTTTGGAAAAGCTGGCCGTGGTTGGAGCGGGTCGTTTCTTTTCTGTATCCAACGGTTTCGAGTTAATTTTAGCAGTCGCTGTGTAACAGCGGAGTCTATCCTCCGCCTCTAAATATACTCGGCGTGTTTTCGATTCGCGGCCACCGAGCGCACGACCCTAACAAACAATGAAGTAACGTGTGTTCATCGATTATGCTTGTCGACGGCCGCGAGCACGATGCTCGCTCCTCTTCGTCGCATGATCGGACCGTGTCAATAAAGCCTCTGACATGCAACGAGTCTCCAGCATCGACGGCAACATGCTCGATGTCTTTGCAGCACGCGACCACGTTTTTGCGATATTAAAACACGACATAATTCGCTATTACGTTCTGAAACTCTGTCGAATTCCTTCTCTCTGGAAAATGTTTATTAGTAGACTGCCGGTCATTATGTAAAATAAAAATTGTCTGCATTAATTACAAGAAAAGGAAGTTACATAGAAGCTGATTTCTTCTCTGAACAATTTTAATTGGCTGCAAATAATATACCGGTAATACTAAATTTTTCTGATGTTTCTCTTATTTTTTTGTTACGTCCACTCGTGTTTATGCATATACAGGGTGCCCCAAAAATGTTGATACTTCCTTGAAAGAGATGATTTTTTCCATGGGACAGTTCGATGCCGAGTCGAGAAACATTAGCGAGAATGGTTACGTGAATTCGAGAGACCGTGACACGCGAAATATTTTCAGGAACGAGGCGTTGCCAGTATCGGTGTCCGTCTTTGACGGATGCTTCTGGGAACGTTCGCGCGAACACGCTCGAGTTGCTGCCAGTGAAACGTATACGGTGAATCGGCGGCTCCCGCCTCTGTTTAGAATACTGCGTGGCATGGCAGCGCTCGTTGTGACACCTGCGCGTTGCTACTTTGTCGTGCGAATCATTTTTATCTCCCATTCCTGTCTTTTTTCCCCTCGACCTCTGTTATTCGTTTGCCTCTGCTCCTTCAATTCGCTACTGCATTCTAACTGTTCTTCTTGGTGCTTCGTGATCTTTGAAATTTTTGTAGTGGCAAAGCATTTTATGAGAAAATTTATATTTATTCACATAGATTAAGCAGAGAAATTTTATTTAAAGCACGGATCGAAAGAAATCATGAATTTTTGTACTAAATTATTAGTGATTCTATCGGTAAAGAAAATTGTTTAACAACTTTGTGAATTTACGAACAGTTGCATGTATTCGATTACGTACTTCGTCATACGCTACGTCAACTGTCTTATCATCCTCTAACGTTCCCAATCTTCATCCTCTTCTAATGAACGCGATGCATTTATGTATGCACCGGTTTACTTCCGCTAATAACTTGCAGCCTTATCGCAAACTATCTTCGCGTTATTATACCGAACTGACTTATGCTCGAGTTAAATTGTTGCCAAGTATTACAACCACGGTAAAGTTGAACTTCCCTCATTTATCGTACCATGTAACACACTGTTTATTATCACAAGATAATTCGATAAAACATTTTCTCTATACCAATATTACCGTCTTGCTAATCCTGTACATTAACTATCCCGGAAAAATTGTTCATCGTTTTACAAAAATCGTAGCTCTGTCTCGCTAAGTGTGTTCCACGAAAGATCTGAATTAGATTTGTAATTAATAGAAGACCATCGTTATCTTGTGGGTAATCTAGTATCTAAACTACCACAGAAATATTGATGATTTTGTAAAGAAAATCGTAGCTCTATCTCGCTAAGTGTCCACGAAAGGTCCCTATACAACGTTCTTTCAGCATGAAATTGAGTCTTTCTTCCACCAAACTGAACAATACAGATAAAGATTTCCTAGAATTTGAAAAATAAGTTTCGCAACATGAAAATCAGAATGGAAGATTCTAGAAGTCATCGGAGAACTTGTCAACTAACCCAATCTCCAGGAAGAAATTTAATAAGCGATCAAAAATATTTTGCTAGAAGTTCGGAATGCCGTGAAACGAACTGAACTGAACTTTCGTTGTCTAAATAATTAAATAGACGGTGCTTGTCGGGCTAAGCGAGGGAAATCAAGGCGAAGTGTTTTCGCGGAAGTTCGCTGGAGCGAGCCGTCGGTCGAAGAAGAGGACACTTAACTCGATCCAGGCGGAAGCTCGCCGAGATGTCTGCCCTTACACAATCGGATTAAAGGCAGGAAGCAATGATACAATTACTTCGCAGCCACTTATTAAACGGGGAGCGAGCGGGAACGCCGCGCCGCCGTGGAGCGAGATTGCCCGAAGAAACAGAAACCCCTCGCGAAATCTGAACTGAAGTCTCGCATTTCGCGAAATCAGTGAGCGTTGATTAGAGCCGAGGGAATTAAGCGAGCCGAAAACATTCCTCGCGAATACTCGAGTCGTTTATCTGCGGAACAATATTTAGAAAAATTTCTGTGAAGCTTAAACCCTGCCGGGTTAGACTTCTGATGAAAATTTCAAAGAGAATCTACCAAATATGAGTTTTATTTGCTTATTTCAAATAGAATTGAAATTCTAGTTGTCTGTGATAAGTATTCGAGCATTGAAATAAATGCGAATTATCTTTAGAATCTACTAAATACGAATGTCATTAATATATTTTAAACTGAAATGAAACTCTATGAAATGATAAGTTCGATTAAGTTGAAACATTCGTGCTGTTTTAACTTATCGATACAATTTTCATGAACTCCTAAATTAATCTTCATCAAGCCAGATATAGTTGTGAACTAAATAAATTATAATTCTACTGGGTCGTAACATGAATTAGTTTGTATAAATGAATTGCATTTATAAATATGATCTTCGTTACTATTCATGAGACACCAAATGAGTTCATTGTCTTTACAATGATATATAATTAAATCTTCAGAATTAGAACACACATATCCTTGCAACCTAACGAAATCATTTTTGTCTCAATATTATAAAGCAGCTATAAATTTTCAGTCCCGTAGACTAAACATGACAATGCCGCATTATCTGGTAGCACTACGTAACGACGTGAATAATAAGTATGCAATATCAAGAAACAACTAGAAATCATAAAAATATGTTTACCATGTAATTACACGAGAATAGAATTCCAAGGTTGTCGGATACAACGATGAATCGGACAATGATAAAACTTCTACAGTGATAACAGTAAGACCGAAAAATGTCGCTATTCCGAGGGACAGGTGTAAAATGGAAACTTTCGACGATTCTCGCGAACCGAGGCTATCGATAGCGAATTTAGGGTAACGTTCACGGACGAAAGGGGGTGAACGAGCCGCTCGCGGTTTGAATAACACCTGAAACAGCCCCTAAATTGCCGGTTCGCTGCAATTCTCGTTGAGATAGGGTGCTTTCTTTCTCGCTAACGGCGAGAAAGACACAAATTCTCGCGACTTAATTCCGCGAGGCACCGCCTCGTGTAATTACGCGAGGCGACAACCCAGCGAATTCTTAAACGTGTAGCATTTCGCGCACGGGTTGTAAAAAAAGCCTCGTCAGGTTGCAACGCGTGAAACTCGAATCAATTTTACCCGGCGCGGCGCGGCGCGGCGCGGCGGTTGTGAAAAAATCGAAGACACGTTCTCGCCTAAATAAATCCCGAGGGAATAAATCTTTCCGAGCTCGTAGAATAGCAAGGTTTAATCCGGTGGGACCCTAAAGTACCTCAGGAAGAGGAAAATCGATCGGTAACCCGTAAAATGCTGAATTTTCTCGTTGATATTCCCAAAATGTATTTAATCGAACCAGGCGAGGTTATACTAGATTCTTCCCTGGACCAAGGAGGCTATTTGAACGCTGACACGTGCAAATGATATCAAACTTCATCAAGCTTACGCAAGATGAAGCCTAAAATAGATTTTGTACTAACTGTGCTTATATTTAAGAGCAGCATAATGATTTTTCTTTAAACAATCATATCGAGATAGTTGATTGTATTACTGAAGACAGTCTGCTGCTTTACGAATGTCAATTATGTTAACAATGTTCTCCACCATGCTAAGAAGCAGTCTGACTATTTTCTTTGAAGTATTAATTTTAAAAGAAATTACTGAACGACATCAGTCAAGATTGCTGGTCCACGAATAAAATTGTTAGCAGTGTTAAATGATTGATTAAAAAGCATGCTATTATTTGTCTCTCATATCACTTGTATTTCAAGTAGAAATTCCTAAATAAATGTTTTTAATGGTGCCACTTGAAACATCTTGCATGACGAAAAGTCCTTAATTATGTGTCCGGTTCACTAGAATTTTTTAGTAATTTTCTAGGCAGTTGTGGGCGGTGAACGATTTTATATATGTCACCCAAACCCCGTTCCCGTGTTTACTTTAGCAATAAAAAGTTAGTAGAGCTATTTAAACAGACAGAAACTTTTTCCTCGACAAAGATATGTTGGTTTCCACGTAGTATCGCTTCAGTATAAAGAAAGAAACGTGTCGGTCTGAACGAATTCGACGTCTGTTTATCGGTTATGTGCGCGATTGCGCAGCGCCTGGTACTTTCAAATTCAGTAGAATGCGACAGCCTTGATCGCCGGCACGTCGAATCGCGAATTTTTATCCGGTATTTTGGAATCGTACACCGATCTCGACCGCCGACGAATACTAAACTTCTCTCTCTCCCCTCTTTCGGAACGATGGTTCTCGCGTTACCTGCGGTTTTATTAAAGAAAACCGTGCGATTCGCGCTTATTGACCGGTCTGTGTCGCGGAGTACAGTCTTTAAAAGATTCTACCGGGACTGGTTTTCGAGAAGGAAAGCGAGACACGGCCGAAGGAATTGCAACTCCGAGAAGCTGGTTCTCGGTTACCTTATCTTTTTTCTTCCGTCGAGCAAACCGGCCACCTTAGTGAAAAGTACCTCTCCCGAAAAATCGAAGACCTGTTCCCTGGCCGGCTACTGCGGTCAATTAAACTCCGTTCCGGCCAGATTATCGGGCAATTATCGTCTTACGCAAGGAGAACGCTCGACCACCTTTTGGATCGTCGACCTACGCAACAATCTCTCTCTCTCTCTCTCTCTGCTTCTCTTATCTTGATTCAATCGAGCCACGATCCGATTTTATTGAACCCAAGACGCCAGAGACGATCTTGTTTTGATTGGTTTGATGGCAGCGTTTGTTTTGATACCTCGATTTTTTGACTTAGTATTTTATTTTGTTCCTGATACACCGAGTGAAAAAGTCTTAGATACTGTGAAACTTCTCGTTTCTTTATGATGATGATTGTGTTGAATGTATGTACTTGTTTAGAATGTGATGTGAGTGTGTCACGGTACTTTGAATTGTATGTCTGAACACTGATTGACGCAGGATTTTATTTATACAATGTAATTATTAGACTGGGGATTTTATTCATTTATGGCTAAATTGAGTAGATGACATTTTAAGGAAAATTAAAAAATTTTTTTAATAATTTCCATATCATATTGGCACACATGGCATGGAAAAGTAAATTTCAGAAAATTTTTAACGTCTTCAATTGTTACGATTACATATGATTGAAATGTCTTCTAAAAATACAAGAGATTTCCAGTGCATGATTATTTTTAAAGATGTCAAATAGGTCTAATATCCACAGTAAATCGGTCATGCGAAACTTTTGGCAGGTATTGTATCCTCGCCGGTGGCAAACGTGTTAATCGCGCGATCGCCAACACCGTTTCGCGCCTGAAGTAATTATAGATGATCGCGAGTAATAGTCTGCGGGAAAATCATTGAAAAAAATGTTTAACGACGCGAGATGATGTTATAAGAGCACCGAGGGAAAATTACCGAGCGGTAAAACGGGAGTATAAAGGCCGACGACGGGGTAAAACAAAATTGAGCAGTAAAAGAGCCGCGCGTTAGTCACAGATCGGAGTCTCGTCAGCGGTGTCAGGCGATTTACATGAGTTTTATCTTCTCGCCGTGACAAACAAGTCGTTATCAACGGTTATCGTAAATCTCGTAGATCTCGTAAACACAAAGATTTGTTCTGCCACCGATGGAAAGTTTGAGCCACGGCGCACGGATGAGTTTTATCGTCGGTTCAATGATCCGATCATTTTCTTCCCGATCGCATTTCTTCAAGCAGAACGACTCTACGATGCTCCACTAAACGTGTTCTCGCAGAATCATTCCGCTGAAATCATTCTGAAACGAAAAACCACTGATTTGTAGGCATAAGAGTTATCAGTGAATAATTCGTTAAGAATGACTCAATTAACACGGTGGCTACTATTGATCTCTCAATTGACCTAGTTTCTGGAAATTACTATAAAATATTCAATTTTATGAACTAATTTATGTGGTAATCAATTTCTGTGACCAAACCTATGTGTACATAATATACATATTATCAGGATATATGTATAGCAAATAAACAAAAGAAAAGGCGAATAGAGTCTTTCGCACTGTAGCGAACAAAGCGAGCGGGTCGGTCCGTGTCTGGTCGCCAAGGAATCGCGGCAGAGAGGCGTCAAAGGGCTCGGCTCTGCAAAGAAATTTTTGCAAAGCAGGTCCTACGAGAGGCGTCCGGATGATTTTCTGATTTATCTTTGATTCGACGAACGAGGACGCGGAGAAAGCGCGGAAAAAGCGAAGCGGAAGAATCGGGCGTCGCTAATCCCTTAAGAGTGTCGTCGAGCGAGAAGCAGCGCGGGCGGATGCAATCCTTCCGGGACTCAGGGTTCATTGAAATGCCGAGGATGCTGCCAGGAAAAACAGCATCTGGGTTAAATTCCCGAGGACGCTTCTCGGCCCGCAGTCAAGCTTTTACACGGACCCGGCTGATAGAATTCCCCTTCCGCGGGCCAGAAACAACGAAAACCCCGTCGCGGCCAGAGACGACGAACAGACCCGTCGACGTCGACGTCGACGACGAACCTTTGCGACCTTTCGCGAAACCCACGGGAAATAACGACCGCGGATCCGATGAAAAGAATTGGTTCGCCAAGATAACGCCGCGCCCCGGTTTTCGGGGCTTGTTAACGGATTAGCGCGACGATTCTGCCCCGGGTTAGCGATACCCGCCACCCATCTGCTTCCCTGAGCCCTCGAAAAGGCTGAAGTTGACGACGAAACTCTGTGATACTTGGAAAAAGTTTAAATAAGAAGCGATTGCTTTAGGAAAGTGCCAAGTGTCAAATTTTTGAGGATGATGTTTCTTTTGGATTCTATTGAAATTGTTACATCAGTACCGTACGTTTTTAATTTTACTATAATCGAACAAGGACTTGATTGTCGTCACTATGACACATTCAGTGATTTATTAAGACTTCTGAAGCAGCGTAGATACGACTGCACCGATCAGACGTTTAATTAAATCAACCTCGTAATTTTCTTATATGAAGCGATTGCTTTAGGAAAGTGCCAAGTGTCATATTTTTGAGGATGATGTTTCTTTTGGATTCGATTGAAAATATTACATTAGTATCGGTCGTTTTTAATTTTATTATAATCGAATAAGGACTTGATTGTCGTCACTATGACAAATTCAATGATTTATTAAGACTTCTGAAGCAGCATAGATACGACTGCATCGATCAGATGTTTAATTAAATCAGCCTCGTAATTTTCTTATATGTAATCGATTAGGGATTTAATTACAGTGACTGAGACATGCTTGCAGACTTTCCAAACTAATTTCGATGGCACACGTTTGTAATAGCAAGCGATGTAAATATCCAAGAGCAGGAGTTACGTGTTTTCTTTTTAATATCCGGACACTTCAAGCCCAGAGTGTTCAATTTGTTAGTTGATGAAGTCGTTCGCGAAGAAGTCGGCGCTTCCGTGACGGCGGATGGACAGGAATTAGTCTCGGTGGATAATGGGAGCGCGAGTATAGTCGCCGCGCACGATAATCGGGCAAAAACGATGCTCGTGCCGGTCCGCGATCATTCGCCACGGCAAAAAGTTTTACAAGGCGATCTCCCGATCGCTGAAATACACGGCGCGCAGCGTGGCAGAAGTCATTACACGGTACGTGACTACGTAACAAATAGACCGGGAATATACTCAAATATCTCTCTTTCTCCTTTTCGCGGGGGGTTTTGCATCCTTGAATCCCCCCGTGAAAAATCGAGACTTACCGACCGACAGTCGCGAACCGTGACTCGATGAAAGACGAGACGGTGTAACGCGATGCCCTGTACAGCCACGGAAATTTAATAAATACCAGCGACGAGCGAGGGACGAGCAAAACGAGCAATCAAACTAGTTATAACGCGTCCCCTGCGTTCGGGGAAAAACGAAACTCGAGTCGGCTGCGTTTCCTGAGGTCGCTCGGCTGTCGGCTATCAATTACGAATGAACTGTTCATTAATGATGACGAGGAATAAATATCTAAACGTTGCGGAACAAGCGAGGAACCGTGTAATGTACGAAGCACGCGGACGCACACCTGCTAGAAAGCGCTGGGACACCTGTTGTGCACGGTCTGAGAGAAACGCCCATCGCAAAACCGTTCTCCTTCTTTTTAATCTATTCTTACAAATGTTTTCTGCACCTATTTTTAGTTTTAATAAAATCGTTAATTTAAACTGGCTGCGATGCGAGTTTTCACGAAAGAAAAAAACAGCAAGACTGGTGGACATTGCTGGTGGAAATTGTAGCGGCTACTGCATTTTGGAGGAAGCTTCATAAAGACAATTTAGAACGTCGCAGGAGATAAACAAGTGCAAAACAAAAATGAATGAAGTGCAATGAAGGCAAGAAGTACAGCTGCAGATTTTTTGAACGTTACAAAACATCAGTCGGGCAGTTATGAGCATTTAATTGAACAGTTCTGATCAAACAGGAGTTACGGATCAAAGTAAAAAACAGTTTCCTAATGAACTGACTTCTAAAGAAGAAACGAGAAAATTATGCAAGGATAAACTAAATAAGTGTGTTTTAAAGAAGGAACGAGGCAATTGAAAAACAAGGAACTTCTGTAGTAGGTAGACATCTAATATTGACAATTACCCAAACATTTCCTCAATCAAGTCGTCCAGAAGAAGCCAAATTCGTCGTCAAGGAAAATACATGAGAACAAAGGAAAAAGGAATGAAGTGTTCTTCAAAGAAGATCTAGGAAAATTGAACGAAAAGGGACGAAACAAGACAAATGACAATTGTCTTCTGAAGAGTAAATTAAAAGATTGAGGAAGAAGAAAGACTCTGAGAACAAACAGACGATCGCAACTATTACCACTGTGATAATTCCAAACACTTGTCGAACAGTTTCACAATTGAACACAGTCGTTAACAAGCACAGTAAAATAGATCGTTTGAGAACAACGTTTCGAAAAGACAAGATCGATGAAAAGAAATCGAAGACAACGTGGATCGCGATCGAGGTACGAGTGCAGCCCCGAAGGTTGCATTCTGCGTGCACACCGCGCCGCGCCGCGCCGCGGCAAATTATGCGTTCCTATGCAGAGGCACGTGCATCGTGGATTATGCAAGACGGGTATAGAGCCTCGTGCCGATCGCGGCGCTTCGCGATGGTTCGCAGCGCTTGAAATGCTCGCCGCGAGCGACAAGCCCGGGTTTACCTTCGCTCTCTGCTCTTGATCACGATCAAAATAAAGAGAAGTCACGCGAACGGTCGATGCGGGACCACGACACTTCGCCCGGCATAGTCCCCCATTAAATTTTCATAGAATAATCCCAGGTATCCGTGGCAGACCGCCGCGCGAAATCCCATCTCGATTCACTTTCGGTCGACGTTCATTTTTTATATCCCGGTTACTTGCTAGGCGACCCGCGTGGCTCGATCCTCGGCAAATTACGAGGCTGTGGTTTCAATCCTGACCTTTGACAACACTTGGCAGTGCCTTGCGATTCATTGTAATAAGAGTGGTGGATACACTGGATGATCGTGTTGGAGTTGTGCAGGCTTGCTGTGCTTGCAATTTGATTGCGATTAATTGGAAAGCGAGGAGTCGAAGTTTGTTTGTTTCTACAAATTTTTGGAAATAATTGGAGATATTCTATAATTGAATAGATTACAATTCTCCCCAT
Organism: Lasioglossum lativentre; assembly: GCA_916610255.1. Lineage (NCBI taxonomy): Eukaryota > Metazoa > Arthropoda > Insecta > Hymenoptera > Halictidae > Lasioglossum > Lasioglossum lativentre. The sequence goes on along the minus strand of OU744355.1, from coordinate 31,541,199 downwards.
TGACAACAATTGGCAATGTTCTTACTGTCCATTATACCCTAATCTGATTGTTAAATAAAAGTCAAGTTTCAAAAGATTGCACTCAACCTTTAAGTGTGTTTTACAATCACATACGGGCATGAAAATATTTAACCTTGTATTACACATAATAATTCCGAGACACTCAGTGTCGCAAGTGGCATAATGCAAAAATTTCGTGACAGGTTTATTGTTAATAAACAAGTCAGGTCGATCTTATATAAGGCGGTTGAAAGTGTCTCTCGATATCATAAGCGAATCGAGGACACCCTCCCGTAGAAGGATAAAAATTGAAAGAGCACGTGCTCGTTACGCGTCCAATTATCAGACCGTCGATCGGACGTAGGTTCGGATTAATTAGTGTTGGTCGTTTTCGCGTGAAACGGGAGCAGGTCTCGCGTCGAACGAAAGAGAGAAAGCACGTGGCTGGTTTCCACGGGACGATCGGCGTCGGGACGCGTCCCCGCGAGCGCAAACAAGCGTCGGTTTCCATTTGCCGCGTCAATTATCGTGCATTCATTCGCTTTCCGGCTTCGCGCCAGCCTTTATGGCTTTTTCGTCGTCCGAGGATTTTTTTCAGTCCCCTGGCGACCATGTCTGCTGTTTCTTCCGCCATTTTTTCGCGTTCTGTCCGGTGTTTGCGCTGTGCAAACGTGGAATCGTATCGTTGATTATTTAAAGTCTTAATTCCTTGATCCTTTGTCTAGACCACTATATTATTTGCGAGTTCAATAATCGGCTCCTGGTAAATAATATCGGCTGTCTATAACTGATTCATACTATTTAATTGGTCTTCGTTTTGTTCTTAAAGCACCACTGCCTTTCTTTTTTAGATGTCAATTTTTTATTTTTAAAGCTAGAGTGCATCCAAAGTTTCTTTATGAAACCATTCTGTGGATAATAATACTTCTATACATTAATTTACGTACGCAGATCCACGTTCTTGTAAAAAATATTGTCAAGCAGAAAATTTGTAGCTTTTTATGACACTCCCAAAAGCACAGTGCATTTGAGATTTCATGCAAATATACAATCATCTCCATTAAAGAATTCAAACTATTTCTTTACATAATAATCTACTGAATAAGCATCTTAATAATTTAAGTAATGAAGCAACAAATCTTGGAATTTGCCCTGCAGATTCAATTACGAGGATACATCTACTTCCAGCTATTAAAATGGCAGGTTCTTACGGAAATTGCTCGACAGATACTTAAAAAATCGTTCAGGGTTTTCGTTCAGCAGAAAATTAACTGAAGAAGCTATTAGCGTTTATCGCAGTACATTTGCGTGTGCCAGAAACGCGTAATGATCGCCGGTCAATTAACTGTCGATCCAGGTTATCGTTACAAGGAACTAGTTCCTTTACATAATGGCAGAGCATAGTGTGTATTTTCTCTTCCCAGGCCTGTGACGCGAGCCTAATCACAGCTTCTTCGATCGGCGAAGCTAAAACTCGTCAGGGAACGAGCCAGAAACCGAGGATCGAGCTCGGTTTACCAACAGAAAAAGGATTGACTCTCCGACGACGACCAGAGACAATGGTAACTTTCGATGGAAACGAGACAGCTGACTCTCGCCGCTCTGCGGTTTCCAGATGAAATTATACGAGGGCTCTCGATGCGACAGAGTGATGAAGGAAAGCGGCGAGCGACCGGTTGCTTTACGATCTCGTTCGACAAAGGCGAGAGAGAAAGAAAAAAAGACAGTGTAACACAGAGTGCAATATATCGCATTGTGCAGTCGTGTAATTCTCCGCTCGGCTAATTTGTTTCGCGGAACGAATTCGAAGAACCTGTTCTGGTGGCCCCGGCGAGGGTCAAGTGTGGGCGAAAAGCGTAACTATGGCTGTAAGTGCTTCCACGAGTGTTACTCTACAGTCACTATGACTGAGAACCTACTATGCTGGAGTTTACCGTGTTGCACAAATCTGGAAACACGCGGCTGTCACGGCGAATGCTTAATTTGCGCGAATTATTTCCGAGCGCACTTTTGCTCAACTTCTTGGCCAAAATATGTTCATTAATTTACTAGGTGTACAAATTAATTCGCGAATCTCACGATGAATCGGTTTAAACTTTATTCTGAACCCAAATCCTTCACTCATATAATAGAGATAAATAAAGGTTTTAGATCCATTTTTAATTTAGCTAACAATTTTCTACGAAGGTAGCTCTGTCGTTTTGAGGAACATTGAATAGAAATTTCGGAAGGATTTTTTGGTCCGGTAACAGTCAATCGTTTTCGATTTTTGGTGTTGGTCGACTTCCACAAAAGAGACAAAACAGGTTTTAGTTAAAGGGGGATTTTTCGATCGGTTTCAATTGCTGTTTGGTTTCAATTCGATCCCGATATTACATCCAATTTGGCTGCGATTCAGCGTCGATTTTATGCCTAATTCGATTTAAAATTGATCCCGATTCTATGACTAACGCAGCTTTATTTCGCAACCTCGTTTTCCCATTCGATTTTAATTTATTTCGCGTTCAATGCCCGACTCGGTTTCGATTCCACCTCCACTCTATGTCTAACTAAATTCACTTTAACATTATATTGTATTCTATTACAAGTAAATGTGCACGGTTCACTCTTGATTGTTAATTCAGTAATTCCTGAAAAGAATCTTCTGAATGCGTTCAAATTTCTTAAAGACCAAAAAGACTAAAAATACTGTTACAAAATACCTTAACACTAAACGTATCGTGCACTGAAAGTGATAGTTTCTTACTGCCCCATTAAAATATCAAGAATGCTTAATTGCGTATCTAGATTTTATATGTATATCAATATCAAATTGTTGTGTTTCGCTCTTCTGAACAGTTATAAATGGCACCACCAAATACCATGTTTGTCACTTTATATACTCCACACTTTTTTCAACGTCCCTGTGCCTTGTCGTGTTTACCGTTTACTTCAGTCTACCGGCAACCGTCATACGGTACACTCGCAGTTTATTGTATACATCATAGATATACAATTCTAATGACATAGCCAGTTAGTGACTTTTTGATTCTTTTTAAACCATTATTCAATATTAAATTCTTTTGACATTTTCACTTGTGAACCTGATTTCCACAGACGCAATCACTCGATTCTGAGGATGATCTCAATGTAGATCGAAACGTAAATCGATAAATTTTTGCAAATAGGCTTCTCAGTGTATTTTCTGATCGAATCCAGCGCCAAAATCATTTTCGTTAAAGTGTTGTATCAATATCAGTTTCACTAACAATAAAATAAAGAATCCACAACCGGTGGTTTGACAGGCAGTAGCAGGTTTCCCGTTAAAGACCTTGTTACGCAGATCATTAATTAGCTCGTAAAGAAGACTAATGTGTCCGTTTTGCGATTCAATTGTTCTTCGACTCGCTTTCATAGCTCGCGATCGAGCCGATATCACACCAAGTCAACCGCGATCCAAGCGATATTTACAAAGAGAACGATTGCAGGCTCGAGCGCATGCGATTAATTAGGAATTAAAAGGTCGGGGGAACAGCTCGAGAACATGAAAATCGACTTACCCTCGCAGGCTCCTGGATCGCACCAAGTCGAGCAGCAGGCCTCCTCCATGATTACTTTCGCGACGATCGTTACATGACGTTAATAACACGTTAATGCGGCTCTCGCTTCAACACTCGGTTAATTTCCACACTCTGTTAGTAGAGAATCATCTTCACCACTCTCAATCTTTCGCTCCGATCTGAAAAATTTCAACAGAATCTCCTGGTCAACTTCCAACGTCTACTTTTCATCTAATTCGGTGTAAAGGGTGCCTTTCGTGTAATGCCAGTAAAAACGAGTGATTTTGAAGAATTTTTTTCACAATAATTATTGTACATATGGAAATAGACTTTTCTGGGATGTAAATGGATAGTCTTGAAGTGCAAGTAGGTTTTTTTTAGGAACTAAAAAAAAACGCTAATGTGTACTTCAAGACTATCTGCTTACATCCCAAAAATCCCTAGTTCTATATGTTCAATAGTTATTCTAATAAAAATTCTCGCCTTACACAAGAAGCCCCTCCTCCCCCGTAAGAAGTAACAGTTTGATGGTTAAAGTTGTTCTCGGGCAAAATAATTTGTGGATTGAATTGTTTTAAGTCACAATAATTTGTGGATTAAATTTGGTTACCGGCGTGTATAATTATCGTATACGGAGCGTGTTTGGTGTCGATAAATCGATAATGCGATTTCTACGCGAGAGGGTAGGACATTCTCGCGTCCTGGAAAATTGCGGGAATTCGCGGGATCGATGAAATATGCAGAAACAAACGCGGGACCCGCGGATCGGGCGGTTCGCGAGATGTGAAAAATACGCCGAACCGACGGCGAATTAAAATGAAAACGCAGGGGACACCTCGGCAATGACGTCGAATCGATCACATCCCGGTGAGAAATGGAAAGAATGACTGCGCGATGCAGAAAAATCGAGATCACACCAGCGCCGCTGCTATTTTCATGCGAACCAAATTACTGCTATCGATCAGATAGGATATGTGCGGTCCAGTCTCTCTCCGCTAAAATCTTCAATGTTTCCCTTACAGACCCACAAAAATTCTACAAGACGTACGCGACAAGTAGAATTTAAAAATCCTGACGAAAGCGACACCTACGAATCATTACCGCACCAATGGAATTACTAAACTGCATCAGCATTATTGCACTATTGCAAACACACAATAATGAATTATTTCAAATGGAAATTCCCGAATTAACTTCACAAAATTCCACCGTACTAAAAGAAACACAGACCATATTAATCAAGAAAATATACATTTAAGAAAAATTAATTAGTTTTCACAGACTCGAAGAAAACATCCCGCAGACTTCCTGCATTAATTTCTGCATACCAATTAGCAATGAAATACCGTATGAGAACTGCATACACAAGAGGACAACGGCGAGTGCGAGTGCAAGTGCAAGTGCACGTGCAGTAACCTGGCCAGGTGTGAAATAGAAGCCTCTCGACCGCGATACCGTCAGCGTTATCAATAAGGCGGTTGAATGATTGATCAATACGCGGTTGAAATATGGTTTCGAAAAGCAGGCGTTAAAGATAAGTTCCCAGAGAGAGAGAGAGAGAGAGAGTGAGAGAGAGAGAGAGAGAGAGAATGGCGAAATACACGTACGAAAGAGGAGCCTCGCGTGGCCGTTTATTGCCGCGATACGTATATCCTGAGGCGCATTTCGAGCGACGTACATTTTCGACGGAACATTACCCGAAGGAAGATTATCCGTGTCCTTGGGCGCTAACTGCCAAGAAATATGGCGAAACAGAAATGGTTCCGAGACAGGCGATAACGAGTGATTGCACCGGCACTACGGTGGCCCGTAAATCAGCGAGCGGTGTGGATAGAGGATCTCTCAGAGTCGCGGGGATCTGATGGCTGAGGCTTTCTGGTGCAAACAGTGTCCTGCCCGGAGAAATATTACATGGTTTCGCGGTTATGGCATCGCTGCTTCATCGGGGATCTGGAGATCCCGCCGTAAATCAACTTAGAACCCGACAGAACACTCTGGATTGTTTTAATTGTTTCGCGAACCTCGGGAATTGTTACACAAAAGCTTTCCTTGTACTTTGGGAGTACAATTTAAGTGGCGAGTGAAGTGTCGAATATTCCAGTGAACAATGAAGGTAATACGTCTGTACAAAAAACGGTGTCCAAGCACAAATAATACTAGATCGCGTTTCAAAGCTTAATCAACGTTGCAGGTGTTGTTTGCGCCGTCGATCACGGTGCTAACTGCAGCGTTGCATTCATCATTTACCGAGCACGAATATTAATTCATTGAAATCCGAATGACGTTCGATATTAAAACGATGGCCGTCTTAAATTCGCGCCGGCCAACGAGCAGCGAGGAATCGTCGCTGGCAGACGGCCCGATTAATCAGAAATTAATAGGGCGCAAGTAACGCGGCAAATTTACAGGCAAATATTTTCGCCGGTGATTAATATTCCCAGGCGTGAAACGGGCACAGATCAAGTCCGTATAATCTCGCCCGGTCGCGTCGAGTCGCGTCGAGTCGCGTCGCTCTGGAAGTTAAATTATTTGCACTATCTTTCCATTACGTCCCATTGATTAAACAATCGCGCGAACGCCACCTTCGCAGCATCGTTTTCCAACGTTATAGGCCACGCTTCTCTTTCTATCTCTTTCTGTTTCTCTTGCATTTTTGTTCTTTTTCCGGAACGCGATTTATCGTCCTCCGTAATTCTCGTTTCACGCATTCGCGCTGCAGTCACGACGATTAAACCCTCGCTCGATACGGATATCGATTTTCCGCGGTGACAATGTCCGTTTCGATTAATAATCTCGCGAATGATTCAAGGACGCGCCCCTCAACGGAATATTTCAACCACTGGCTACAATTTAGGAATTTGGTGCAATTTTAACGGGGATTCGACAGTGCAGATAAAAATGTTTTACTGCACTTTACGTACACAGAATTGCCTGTCGACACGACGAATTAAATAAAACGGAAAAGGTAGCGACATTTATTTGGCCATGAAAGGATAGCAATCCTAAAAATTAATTTCAATTAGATCAGTCTTATAAATGTTCCGAGAGATTGCATTGAAATATCGAAGAAGATATTAATAACGGAGAAAGAGATTTTGGTTGCAGAGAGGTGATCGAAAGAAAATAGCAAAACCGATCGGATCGAGGCGAGAGATCGTTGTTGCAGTCGCAGCGAGGCGTGCGAGGATTTAAAACGCAAATTCTCTTGTTAAGCGACCGGCTAAAGATAAAGAAAGCATAACGAACGAGCTTAAAAGCTGAAAGTCGGCGAACCGTCGCGTCGCGACGACGGAAAGTTTCGGGGAACGAGCTCGAGAAGCGGATCGCATAAAATCGGTGACGGGAACGCTGGAAAAATGTCAACGGCCCCGGTGTGTGGCAAGCGTCGAGGGGAACGTAAAAATTTAACGAGACTCCGATCGCGAGAAAGTCATCGCAAGGGATTATCGTTCCGATAAAAGTTCACTCGAAATTGGCTTTCTTCGCCGAGCGAAACTTCCCGAACGATTACGTCTGCTGCAATTAAACTTCAGTTGACCGAACCTAATACGACGCCGACGAAAAATTGATTCGGGGACCCCCTGTACCGCTAATCATCGATTGATTACCAATCGAATACGGCCCACGGTTAAACGACGCAGAATAATTTAAGGAAACAATCGAATTAACCCGAATGAAAAATTGCCGAACTTCCTGACCCATTTTTTGAAAAACCACTCGAGAGATTTCAATCAAATTTTCACCGAGTACTACTGTACCAATAGTGATTGGGGACACGGTTTTTTAGTAAACATTCTCGGTCAAAAGTTGTGAGTGAGCGATGAATAAGAGTTTTGCGAAGCATCTAGGAAGTTGTAAACCATCAGAGTTAACAATAAAATAATTTTATCGGCGTTGTTCGGCTTACGGGTTCCGGCGAGCGGAGTCGAAGAATCGAGTAAATAAAATTTTTACAACAATTTACGGCCGATAAAACCTGTTCAAGCAGCGAAGGATTAACATTGAAAGCAATATTTCGTTTCGAGCATTGTGGCGGAGGACGAGGGAAATCCCCCGACTAATGTACCACGAAGAATCCACGCCCACGCCTCGACAACGACGCGCACACCGTTCTAAGAATTTAATTCCATCTCATCCTGATCAACGACGCCGCAAACGCGCCAGGATAAAAGTAATTTCCGACGAAATTATACGTCACGAGAGCTCGCTGGAATCTCCGAGTCTCTTTCTCTCTTGCTCTCTTATTCTGTCGTCTTTCGCGTCGCAAGAATTTCCTCGCGTCGTCTACTTAGCTTATTTCGAACAATTAATCGCTTCGATCCTAAGTTCTCCTAATATCAGCAGACGTTTACGATCCCTGAAAACACTCCGAACGAGCCGAGACGGTAAAACGACTCCCGGTGTACGGTTTCAACGAGCTGAATCGAGTATGGTTCAATGAAACCGAGCGGACGATCAACCACGTGTCGCTTGCTAACTTTCCAATTAATATCGTGCAATAATATTACGTGTAGAAATAAATCCTCTCCAATTTTTACGCATGAACTCCATTAAAAAATAGTTACAGAAAATATTCCCTATTGTTATCAGTCATTAGACCATGGATCTGTAAAATAAAAACTTTCCAAGTCAATTGTGGAGAACCGAAGTTAACACTTCGCACTCGAAGCTGTTTTAGGTAATTCCAAAACCAAAACATTTTTTTACCTTTTAAGCAAACGAAGTTTATTACTACGCATTTACTTAAATTTTTAGCAATATCTTAGATATATGCGGAGTAATGTAATAATTGTTTTAAATAATAGTATGGCAATGTTTAGTGGTGCCTTAGAGTCGCCATTCGGAATCTAACGGTTAAATGAAAATGTGTTCCTTCATTTACCACTTTCGATTTTACAAAATCGATTGACGTTTACTTTAACGATGGCTTTCAAGTACCACAGCTTCTCTACCCGTTGAAGCTCGATGTGTTTCTTAGAAACTTTTTCGGAGCAACAGCAATTTGAATAACAAATCGACATATCATTCCGGACTGAAGCGATCGAACGTTCGCGATGCAACTAAAAATAAAATCATCGAGCACTTAAGATTTTCTCATGATGCGAAGCACACAAAAAGTATTCAAATTAGGGATCCACTATCTCTTCGATCTCACTTCGAAGATACTTTGCCGAGCTGCTCTTCATGCATTCGGGTCGCTTTTCCCATACGATTGAACCAGAAGAACAGCTCCGGAACGCATCCGACAGGATTCTAATCAAACTTCTGATCTCGCGCACAATAATCGAATAATTAGAACACGCGGACCAGTTTTACATCGAAGATGAGCAAATTAGACAGGCAAATAACGAAGCAGTGCAAGTGATCGCATTACTGATTATTCGTTCCTGAGAAAATCGCTAATTGGCGTGGGCTTGTTTAACCGATGCGTTCGACGGAGAAGTCGCGACACACGCGATCGATCGTGGATTCATTCGAGCGTCGTTTTCTGGATCTGCAGACGACGACGCGACGCGACGGTGGAACTACGATCGTAAAGTAGGCGATCCACTATGTTTCGACGGGAAAAGGAATCCCGCGGCGACTTCTCTGATCACCTGAAAAGTCGTCGACAGGATTCCACGCGCCTCGGGAACGTTGACCGCGGGATTCCGCTGTTTTCGTGTTGTGCAACCTGCAGGTAGTTTCACTTTATCCCAAACTAGTGAAGGAAACTTCTCATTGTGGAGACACAATGATCTGAATCATGTTTTTAGCCTAAATCATTTTATAACTCGTCCTTTTCCTGGCCCTTTTCGTCATTCAGATCGCAAAGACGGTGCAACTCGAAAACTTAGCATACTAAATATATTTATACAATGCCCCGTTTCTGATTTTATTCTAAGTTATTGGGATGGTAAAGCTGCTTTTATGGCAACAATAAAAATTGTATTACTCCTAGCAACTGTATTTTTTTAATTTATAAAAATCGAAATTTAGTCGCTTGGATTGTTCTCGGTGAATTCAGCTTTAGGAAATTTGAATTTGCAGTCGATTCTAAAATTTTTCAAAATCTAAATTGAGTCGTTTCGTTCGATGAATCCGGCCAGCGTTAAGGAATTTTCGTTTGCAGTAGATGGTAAAATGTTAAGAACAGAGCTGTATTTTTGAAGGCCGGTGGCAAATAGGTGAATATAAGTGACGAGCGCTAAATCTAGCTGTTCAATATTAATAGCGTGGAACTTTGAACTGGCATAGCTGGGAATAGAAAATGGAAATGCAGACACGAAAAATAGCTCGGGGTAAATTCGTTCGAAATTCGCCTCGTTTTTTAGAAAAAAATTGAATTCACATACCGCTCAAAAGCATTTCGATCGATGAACTTTTTTAGCGGTAAATGTAATACATAAATGGATGCTTGAACTCTTATACAATTGGGGTTAATGCGTGTCTGCATAAAACCGGTGAACCAACAATCATAAAACAATAGACTCTCTGGAAGCCTTTTATTCTATTTTTCCTCGGTAGACTGTGATTACCGTGTGCGATTCAAATCTTTCTAAGCGTTGGTGTACGTGACTTACGTTGCTTTCTAGGTTCACAGAAATATCGTTTTCTTGACTGTGGAAAGCCTTTCCTTCGCGAACTATCGTAACAAGTATTCAAATTTCACACGTTCACGTTCCCACGAACCGTATATAGAATGAACTAGAAAAGATGCTGCTGCCATGGCAGGACAGCGGGCTACTCTACGTGGAAAAATAAGTCGAAGATATAGAATAGAGTTTGCGTAGAACGAAGCTGGTGGTTCCCGAAGAAATCGAATTTGAAGATTCGCCGGACTGTCTGTGCGTGGCCCACCGTTTCTACTTCGGGGCTGACACAGTTTGGAACTCGATTATCTCGATATCGAAACGTGGGGAAAATTACATTCCATTTACTGCATTTACAATCTATTCAAGTTACTACCATCTCACGGTACTTTATTGAATTCGTATTATTTATTTAAGAATTGATACCTGAACTTTTTTTTAGACTCCAAAGTCGCTTTCACTTTAGCTCTCTTTTAATTTTCTTCATACTTTTACTGTTGAAAACAATTTCCTGTAGGTTCACGATACATCAACTTGGGGCTTTAAAAATTTTTAATTGGCAAAAAGATCTTTTTTTCTGTTAGCAGAGGATAACCATTGTTAAACAATTCCTCTAGGGTTAATAATTGATAACCACTGGCAGCGATGGATTCTGAAACTTCTCGCTTGCCTCGATAATTGTCGCCGTGTGGACCGAGATCTATACCATGTATAGAAGCAGCGTATCCGAAAGAGCATCGCACAATGACAAAAACCATGGAACCAAAGGGTCCCGTGTCTGTTGATTGATCTCCCAGAAAAATCAATAAAAATCGAGGGTGTGAGGGGTGGATAGGGGTTTGACGGGTAAACAATTCGGCGAGGAAAGGCCGCGTTCCGCGGTTAATCTGACTTTCATTAGCCCGGGAAAAGGGTGGCGAGGGACAGCGTGGCTGACGGAATATCGAGGACTTTCAAATTCGCCGCCGCTAATAACGCTTCGACTGACTTCGGTGGTGTGGCAGAGCAGCGCGTGGCGTTTATTTGCTCAGCATCGAGCTGCCCGATCGCTTTCAGAGACGGTGCATCGAGCCAAGAAAGTTTACTCGATGTCAACAGGAGAGTCCTCTCGCTTCGAGGAGGATAAAAACAGAGAGAGAGAGAGAGAGAGAGAGAGAGAGAGCGGGAGAGAAAAGGCCACCGGCTCGAATAAAGTCGGAAAAATCGGTGAACCTTGGGATTTTCGGCGTAGAGCCAGCTCCCTTTATCCGGTTCGTCGAATATCTGCGATCCCTACGAATAGAATTAGCGACGTCTCAAAGCTTGGTTCATTCTTCGCGAATTTTTACGCTACCCATCGAGACCAGCATCTTCTATGCACGCACCATTGAATGCGAAATCTAAAGAAAACCTACTTGGCTTGGTAAGAACGATCGATGCTTTACGAATGAATATTAATATCAGGTTCGTGATGTTTGTAGCTAGAATCGTTCAAGTCTTCGTTTATGCATCTTTTTCATGTTCTCCAACATATTTGATGATTGGATTTACATCTAGATAGCGAAGAATTCAATTAAATGTTAACAATGGTTGGGTTAAATCCTCACATACGAATTTTTCAAGAAATGTTTGCCAACATACCTGTGCGAATATTCACAAAGATAGCTAGCCATTTAAATTGACTACTGCATAATGAGGAATTAAATGAAATATTTACAATGTTGAATATAAACAAAGATAGCTAGCCATTTACATTGTCTCAGGGACAATGAAAAGGTAAATGATACATTTGCAATACAGAGTCGAAATGAACAAATAAATCAACGTCGACGTCAACGCAAACAAATGAAAAATTAAAATAAATAAAATACCATTAATATTCATCGACTTTCCAGCATTTCCAATAAATGGTAAATACATCTACAGGGCAGAATCTGCACAGAAAAATTTATAAACGTGAAAGAGAAGTCGAACAATTGTTTGAAGACAGAATGTTGTAATGAACATATTTTGAAAAATATGCGCGTCTTTCGACGTTATCTAGACCTGATAAGAATGTCGAGCAAAACTATGTTGGCCCAGAAAATTGTAACGTTATCGCCAGTGCCTAATGACAGAAACAAGCGTGTCCGCCGATAACGTTTATCCTTGCTAAATATTTGTGAGAGCCGTGCCAAGTACGATGCATCATCTACGTGGCATAATCTATTGCGTACCTAGTAGGACACGGTTGCAGTCCAACCGAGGATGACTCGCGATGATTTCGCGATTCGGACCGTCTATTTCGACGAACGAGGGTCTCGAAACTGAAAACTCGGCGCGGTTCGTCATCGAATGAAATACCAACCACCGTGACCGGATAGAGGCAACTGTTTATTCTGCAACGTAACTCTCCGTAATCTCGTTGCCACCTCGACTGTGACGAAAACATTACTTAATTACTTTCTTCTCGCTGTTGGTCGACGATATCTATGCGCAACCTCCTCCGGTTAGTAGCAAAAACCCAGGAAATATACTAGTGAGCAGAACTTAACACTGGATAATCATTCGCAGAAATGAGGATTGGAATATTTTAATTTTGTAATTTGAAATGATCCTCTTACACGATCAACTACATTTTTTCCAAATGTTTAATTCAATAACATGGAGACCAAGTGTATCTTTTTCATTTCGTTTATCGTGTTTCTTTACAAACCAGAATATCTTTGTGGTTGATTTCCACGTTATTCTAAAATTTGTAGAGTGAACACTGGTTAACGAATTGTGTCTAATATTTTCTAATGGTGGTAAATTTAGCAAAAATAGGCAAGAATTGCGAATAAAATTTGATTTCCCCTTGCTCTAAAATTTGTAGAATTCACAGCAGGTAATGAATTGTGTCTATCATTTTTCAATGGCGCCATATTTAAGTGAAAATAGGAAAGACTTGCGAATAATTTGATTTCCACGCTCCAAGGTTCGTAGAACTAACAGTGGTAGACGACTCTAATATTTTCTAATGACGGTGGATTTGTCGAAGACGAAGAAGAATCGCGTAGAATGAGAAATGGTAATGATTTAGGTCCCGCAATTCGCTGCGGTGTACTTACATAATTCACAGAAACGTTGCGCGCCTCTTCGATTTTCTATCACTGTCAACGCTGAGAAACGGGACAAGGAATGAGATTAGAGGATGTAGCAGGCATCCATCTTGGGGAAAAATAACGCTCCCAACACGTTCGCCGTTCGACTGCCACTTCCGGTCAATATTTCTCGAGCCCGAGACTTTTCTCGCGTGCAGATAACAAGTAATTTGCGACCTGTCTGTCGCGACACACTCCACCCTTTAATTCCCGCGTCGTGGACGTTAATAAACTATTTTTATTTTCCCGCAGAATTGTTATTCAAACGACCAGGCTTATCATTAGACAAAAAAAAAACCGCAGAAAATCGAATCGACGAGCCGTGAATCGACAGAGCGTTTCACTTCCTCCTAATTATCCGTCATTAGAATTCCTATAAAACAATACACAGTGGCGGAATGGAATGACAAAAAGATTTACGGTTCGGTAACACGCCGCTCCCACTACGCAATATAAAAGTAATTGGAGTTAATTAAACATACTAACGGTGCACACGCAAATGTCATCCGTCAAGTGTTACATGATGCGCTTTTTATTGTATTTTTTATTGAACAGCTGAAGTTGCAAAAATTTTTTGAAGGGTTTTTCGAAGCCACAGTAAATAATTACTTTGGCAGCCATCGTGCGGTCGACTTGTCACTGGCCGGACGACAATGTTCATGAAAGGTGACAACTGATGCGACAGCTTACGACAGTTTGCATATAGAACGGCTAATTATTCTTGCATGAATGACAAAGCTATTCGAAGACTGGTTAAAAGGGATTTAGACGGACGAAGTCAATCAAATCCGAAATGAACGCTCGTAAAACTTTGTTTATGTTTCCGGCGAAGGCTACTCGCTGCCAGAAAGAAGTTGTTTAGACAGAAATCGAGAAAATGCTTCTGAGAAAAGGACACTTAAAAAATCTCAAACACTCAATGCCAACTGAGCACAGATTTAATGCTTCGCTTAATTTTTTGTTTTCTTTTTGCTTCATAATCATTTTTAAAGAAATCAAACTAATTATACTAACTTCCCATTGTGTAACAATAAAGCAACAAAAAGCGGAATGAAAAACAGGAGAGCAAAAAATTTGATTCAATCTTTGACCTGCTATAAATCCATAAAAAATCAATAATATAACAAGGTACAAAGAAAATAGAGGCGAAGACTAACAAACGAAGAGAAATAAAGACAATACTGTAATACAGCACAAGAAAACAAATTCTGCAATAAAACAAAGTATACAAAAAAATATTGAAATACTGCATAACCGATACAATGCTGTAATATAGTGCATAATATGTACGATGCAACAAAAAAGATAGTATAACAAGTAAAAACAAAATAAAGAAAGAATGAAGAACGCAGAGAAGCGAATGCAGTACTGCAATACAAGATGAATTAATTTTTGTTAACACAATGCGAAGTGTCACACGTTTTCCTTGCATGTGCGTACGGTGTGGAGTATCTTTGATATATTTTGGCAGGAAATTTTGTGTGGGTCGGGAATAAAAAAAGTAGACATTTCCGCGGATCCCAAGTTCGTTCCCGCGAGGAGAAGAGTCGGAAAATTTCTTATCTGTCAGACGGTATCAGCTGCCGAAACATTTCCTTCGCAGCTTTTCCTGCCTCTCATTGCTACCTGCAACGAGGTTACAGGTTTCCGCGACAGTTTCGCGCCCGGCGAACGAGATTTTCCGATCTGACGAACGGCGACGAAGTGAAAGGTAATCGAGAAAAAGGTAACGAGTTTCTTGCGTCGCGCCGGCCGATCCGAGCCGAACCAGCTGATAACAGGCACCGATAAAACGCGGTCGATCGACGTTTGCGCAAAATTTTATTGGCGCCGGCATTGCCTCGCGAAGTAACCCAACATCTTTCTGTTAACATCTTCTCAATTAGATAAATATCACTGGATTTAATAGTCGGAATCCGTGAGAATGCACAATAAAATTAAACAGAGTCTCATTTCCATTGATCTTTTAATGAAAATTTCGATATTGATTAAAAATAATTCATTCGTGGCGAACATTCACGTAAAAATTCCACGACATGTATAAAACTGTCTTTACAAAATCGTTCCTCCTCGATTCTTAATGGAAGTTCAGTCTTCATCGAAAGTGCGAATTCAGCGAATGTCTAATTACATCGAAGCATCGACCATCGTCTCCCCGCGAATAACACAATTACAAGAGTCTGGTTTTAGCAATTCGAAGGAATATTAATTTACAAACAATTATTCCATTAGGTTCTCTAGATTGGTCCGTAATTAAATAAAATCGCGGTTCGTCGGAATAAACGGCTCGTTCTTAGAACCGCTCGAGACATTAAATATTATTAGGCACTCGGGACCAGGGAGAGAGAGAGAGAGAGAGAAAGAGAGAGGGAGAGAGCAATAAAACGTTGCATCGAATGGATTAATTATTGCGGAATATAATTTCTGCTTAAATCGCGTCAGACAGGAGCATCATTTCGAGCGGCTACAACCCGCTGCACCCGCGTCCCTCGAATAGCACAGAAATACCTGGGCCGGCCCCGTTGCAACATATTTCATAACCGGCTCTCGCATCGACCAAATCGCTTGGATCCCGCTAAATTAAATTAAGTCCCGCGCTTTCGGAATACTTCTCTAATTATCTGCTCCCGGGCCGCCCGTTGTTTTTACCCTGCCTGCAACCGGCTTCGAATTTACGAGCCTGATTCCGTATTAAATGCAATCCGATGCTGCACCCGACGACGACGCTGCCGCGCCGATGTTGTCGCATTTAATTAAACGTCTCCGAACGATCTTTGTTATAAAATCCCGGGGAAAGTGCGTTATTATAGAAATGATTTCGGTGATGCTCGAGCTTCTTGATCGAAAGAAAATTTGCAACTAGCTGTGACATTAGACAATGTGCACTGTGACAATTTTCTTAAATATTTTATGAGAGAATGCATTATACTATTTTATAGAATACTGTGATTACATAGACTGTGGCAGAGACAAACGTTGGCAGGGAATCTGTTCAGGAATTTCTAATTAACTTCGGTGTAAGATGGTTGTCAATGCAAATTTTTCAGAACTCCACGAAATACCTGTCCATTCGCAGTACACTTGTCTCGCGCAGAAAATCAGAAATTCAAACGCACACACACACAGAGAGAGCGAACGTAAGGTTAAAGATCTCTTAATATATTTTTTCGCAAAAAATCTCATAGCTGACTTTATGAAAAATTCCATCAACTTTTATAAGAGAAAATGGGAGAGTCGAATTTAATCAGAATTAAAAATTTGCAATGCACTCTGCTGCTTCGTTTTTTCTAGGAAAAATCAAAAGAGAAAATCGAAAGGCCTTTCGACTGAAGGGGTTGGATCCCGATCGAAAGAATTCCATGAAAATTGAAGCACAGAGAGATGGAATTATGGTATCGCGAGCAGTACAATAAGCGTTCCTTTCGTCGGACGATTTCGAGAAAACGGTGGACCAGGGACAAGAGGTCAAGGGTTAACTGGACGGGATGATCGCAGGAGTTGGTTTTCCCTGTCCCGGTGCCAAGTGAAATAAATTTATCGCGTTGGCACTCGGAGGGAGATCGCGGCAAGCGTTCTCTCTCTCTCTCTCGATCTTCAAGAGCACGTATTCTCGACGCGCGATTACGGGCTGGAAGAGCCGGTCGCATGTATATCTCCGTTGTCCCTGGGATAACGGCGCTTCCCTTTGATTAGGTCCCGGCATGTCCGCACACCAGGCCAATATTAAGACGAACAAGCAACGAACAAGGAGAGAAAGAACGATGCGAACAGACAACGGGAGAAACAAAGGCTGCCGACGCAAAGACCGAGATTGCGCGGTCGGATTTAATGGGAAACGAATGAAAAGACACTCACGATGATCCGTTTCGGAAAACTACACTCTACTATCATTTCCTGGCAACCCTCCTCTCGCACGATTTTAGAAAACAGCCTCTACCGACACATTTTTGGAAACATTTTCTTCGATCATCACGATTATTTTACTGTTGCTACTTCATTGTTATTAGATCAAATTTTTTGTCAGTCTCAAAAGAAAAATATTTTTCTGGAGCTCAAGATGTACTTGACAAGTAATAGTTTCAATGCTAGACTGAGTATTCATATTTGTGCTTCTACTGTCTTCTCATTTTTATTAAACCGATAATGTTTATAGAAATTGAGAAGAAAAAATAGATTCCTACAGTTGATAGTGTCCCTAAGAAAATGTGACAACTCCCATTAACCTATATTGAACAGTTTTCTGCCAATTAATTCCGTAAGATGCCATAGTCCGCCCGACAAGAATGCGTTTAATGAAGAGACAAACGATCAAAGAAAGGGAAGTGACGCGATGAATCGAAGAAGTATTTCCGGGACAGTGAGAGAGACCATGAAAAGTCACATTGCGCGAAATATCCGGCGAGAAAGGAAGATGTACGAGCGTTTTACGTGACAATGCCCCGTCCGCTCGGATGAGTAGTTGCGTCGCCTTTCGGCCCACGAAAGGATAAGCCCACGTCTCGTCGATTAACTCTTATCTCGTCCACCTGGCACCGATGTTAATAAGACCGACATCCGTATGTAATCCACGTACAGCCTCGCGATACGCGCTACCGAAGCTTGGCCTCGGAAAATAGCAGATAGAAAAACGAGCAGCTAGGGCGGGGTTCAAATAGGAATACCCGCGGAAGAACGCAGCCGGTTGAATATTCACCCACCCCTTCACAACAACCCTCTCTCTCTCACTCTCTGTTTACAGCCCGCGCCTTATTAAAGCGTTTATCGTTCCATAAATTGCGGATCCTATGGAATTCGGTGCAGGTTCGGTCGCGACGCGGGAATTAAAACGCGTAACAAATTAGCGAATCAGGGAAACGAATCGCACAGAAAGAATTCTGAGATTAATGCTTATCCCACTAGTTTTTTCCCCAGAGATTCAAGCACCCGGTGCTCGGGTTATCGCTGCGAGAAGCTTCCTCTTACCGTTTTTAACCAGAAAAACGCTTTTGCGGTGCCATACGAACTGCAGATTAATATTTAAAAATTGGAGACCATTTTGGTAATTTAAGAGAGGTTTCACTGTATTTTTGTTTTTCACTAGTCGTCGATTTTACGGTTATATTTGAGGTACAACATTTTTGGGGAATTCATTGAAAAGAAATTGGGATAGACGATCTAAATGGGGTTGGCGCATTCGAGTAAGGACATGTTCCACTACAGGCAACTATTTTTTCTTTTCAATTTTTATACATACAATCCGTTAAAAAAAATAGAGAAACAGCGAGTATAAGAGAACATTCTGTTTGGTTTTGAAACTGACTCGACTTTGGGAATTAATTGGAAGAAAACTAGGCTAGATAATATGTATAATGGGAGTTGTCACATTTTGTTAGGGACATTTTCACCTGCAGAACCTATCAAGCAATATACAAGATTTTTCGACCGTTTACTCTAATTGCAAGAAAATTTCTCAGAGGATGTTTTAAACACTTTTTCCAGGTCATCAAATGTAATAAAGCGATTCCGGAGGACAGGCGATAAATCCAGATTAAAGCAGTCGATACAAAGGCAGAACTCGGTGCAGATATTGTTGTTCTAATCGAGGCGGTGAATAGAGAAAGGATAGAACGAAGGTGAAATTCGCGGGGAAAGAAACTCGTTCTCGCCGGGACCGGGGTCGCAATTTGACGAGAGCATTCTTGTTTCGCGAAAAACTTCATTTATTCGGGCAAGTTTTCCAATATCGAGATGAAAAGCCTTAATACACCTGCCCCCGGGCCGAAATATGCGGGCCGCGGGCAAACTCGGGCGAACGCCCAAGGAAAAACCCGTGGAGGAAAAAGTAAAGTAAAGTGCTTGGCCCGTCGCGATAAGGAGAATAGTTCAAGTTCGTTCGCCGGCTAACCGTTCCGTCGATCGTCCGGGAAATTTCGTGGCTCTGACGAACGTCGTCCGCTTCAACATTGAAATTTGAGAGAGAGAGAGAGATTCTTCCGGTTTTCCAGGCCCGGAAATTTCCCTCGACCAGCAACAAACCCTCCGGCAATCGATAACGCTAAATTCTATTTAATTAGGCATCTTTGACGAGCCACCTGTCACTCAATTTTCCACTATCAGTAATGTTTAAGGTTTAAAAAATGCTATATTATACTAATAAGCGTAAAAGGTTCAAAAAATGTTCTGCAGGATTTTTATCTTTTTTTAGATCATAATCGAGAAACAAATTTGGTTTCTATGTCTAACTTCTATGTATAAATTGCTCCATAATGATCTGTATTTGCATAAAGATGCATAATATGATTACAAGAAATATGCAAGATAAAAGAACACTGAAGAAGAGCACAGAAAAAGTACTGCAAGTGCACTTTAAACGTTCGTGCATTTTTACGTAACACGGCAGTAACCAATTTAAAATGACATGTAATTAACTACTAATACCTGCCGTTTAATGTTCCGTCATTGAATTGTCAATATTAGAAACACAATAAAAAATTATAGTAATACAGCGGATGTTTATGCACTTTCGTGTAACGCGACTGCAAGTCATTTGAAATTATGATTGATTGCGCAATCCTCGTGCATCGTTCGCGTGATCCGGTAACCAATTCCTTTCAGATCTATTCTATGTATACAGGAAACATCGAGTGAACGGATCATTTCATTTATTTGATTCTGACGTTAATGTAAACTTTGAACGATAGATAATGGTGAGAATTAGCTGTGCAAAGGGGTTAAAGAATACAATGTCCAATTGAACGTTCAAAGCGTACGCCGGGAGCGATCTCGCTGGAAAAAGTTGTCCGCCAACTTTACGACTATTTCTGCCTGATTGCATCAGTGTTGCTTGTGCTCACGTCTCGATTACATTCATGCGTAAGTAGCAATATGTCTCACTTTCGAGCGGGGAAGACACGTATCCTCTAGATTGGCCTTTATCCGGCCACCCACGATCGCTATATTAAGACGAACTGAGACGGGGATCGTGTGCGTGACACAGGAATTTGATTATTCCATGCGAATTCTAACCCCATAGCCTCCGGAGATATTTTACGACCACCGTCAAACTTTATTTACCGACCACTTTTGTACAATTTATTTAACCCTGGAACACACGACACATTCGGCCGAACGATTCAACATTCTATCTAAATCCGACTCGAACCGCTACAAAACTTTATTTATTGCAGCCACTTTTATTCAATCTATCTAATCTAATCTAGCTCGTCCTGGAGCTTATCTGTTCGTGTTACATTCTTGATATGTTTTTTAAATTGTCTCCCTCTGACCAGGGAATTTATTTTATTATCAATTTTACTTCAATCTATTTAGGTCTGGAACTTGTCTTTGTGATTTGTAATTCTAAACCCTGACTATAACCATTTTTTATTGAAAAAATTATAGATACAATCAGAAGAATATTCTTCTTATCCTAACCAAGAATGTTATAAGAAGTTATAAGAATTTGATATTTATAAAGGTTCCCGCTAAATAAAGAATGGCATTAAGTGCACATCCCACGATATTAAAATTTTTCTTCGTTCTCCAGCACTTGCCCCGAACGCGCATAAATCCTGAATTACAATCGCATCAACGATGACGCAACTAAACTCTAGAGATAACTGCAGAAAGATTCCAGGAGCGTATCACTATTATGATTTCCGAAAAAGAAACATCACAAGCTATTACAGAAAAATCAAAACGTAGAGATCTGACCATAAAAATAAAATTAAACTGCCACTATCTTTAGCGCGTTGCACTTTGCGAATTTGCGTATAAATGCATAAAGATTCGCAGTATTATTTCCGAAGTTGTGGAGGTATTGAAAGTCGTTCAGGATTTTTGTCGAAGGGTCGGAACGATAGCAGCCGGGCAGATACGAGCGATAAAAGAAGCGTGTTCTCCACGTGTGCCATGAGCGCGCGCGCGCGCGCCACTGCGACGAGAAGCTGACTTATAAGAGAGGCGGAAAAATTTTCGCGCGATCTGCAGAACGCGATTTCCCGCGTTAACAGATTCTCGGAAAAGCCGGCGATAAAAATTTTACTCCGTCGGAGAGCTTCGATTATCGGCCGGCCGAAAGAAATTTCCCGATATTGCCGATAATAAAAACGATACGCGCGCTCGATGCAAAATTAAACGAAATGCGAGAGCGAACCGAGACAAAGTGGCAATCGCGTCTTCCGAGCATAATCGACCAACAGACTGCGATCCTAATCAAATGTCCTCGGCGTCGCGTCACGTTGCGTCGGTGCCATCGACGATTGGTGCACCGGTGCGGATGACGCGTCATCGATTAACAATCGCTAAACAATTAGAAAAACGCGCAACTATAATCGCTACGTTGTCTCGGTGGTACAATAGACGATCAATGTAATTAATGGGCTGCAGAAATTTATGCAAAGTTAAACTCTTACTGTGTTTTTTAGAGCTTGTCCGATTACTATAATTGCATCGTTTCTGGGAAAATTGTGTGCGAAGTGAAACGTTTATTAATTTGGAAAACGCATGGCAGTGTATGCAAGAGAATTCTCTGTTTCGTTTTACAGATTATAAATACCAAAAATGGGTGGATGCAATTTAAAGTAGTAGACAGATTTAAAAAATTTAAGAATATTAATGTACTAATTCCAGCTTATTACAATTATTAAAAGAACGAAGGAATTTCTGCTTGGGTCCTCTTTCTTGCAATTGATGCAAGACTTTTTTATTCTGCACAAATATTTAAAATTTATTAACAATTATTATTCATCGAGATCACATTTATTCTGTTGAACCATTCCCATTATTTTCAGCCCATTCAATAATTTTTTCGAGCTCGCAATGGAAATCATTTCTACAACCGAATAAAAATTTATTTTTCCCGACATAAAATATTAAAAAATACTTCAAGCATAAAAAAAGGAAATAAAATTCCATTTGCGGTTTTACTGTAAAAATTTAGCATTGAATGGTATACTAAGTCATATTCTGCAAAGTTTCGAGACTCTTCGCGACTTTTACGCGACACGAATGCATAAAGTTGAGGGATCTAATAATCAGGAACGTACGAATTTGATAGGATTGTGGTTTCAATTGTAAGATTTGGGAAGAAGTAAAATGGGATGTTCCGCGCGGAGATAGAAGTCGAAGATAGAATAATATTTGTTCGTATCGTGGCTCGTTCTCTCTGGAGAGAGACAGAGAGAGCCGAATTTGAATATTCGACTCTCAAGCTTCTGAATGAGGGTCTGTTCGTGGCTGGGCAACTATACTTCGCGAAATTACGAATGCATTCGTACCAAACTTTCGCAGTATTAAAATAAATCCGTTCCGGAACTGCTCGTTACGAGGCTGCAGATTGCGTGCGTTTATGTCAAAACATAAACGCCCGGAATAACTCACCAATATTACACGAAGAGTCTTTTTTGCATCCCGGAAGATGTAAAAGCTTCGACAAAGTCGAGTGTTTTCAACTATTCAATAAATCTGCAATGATTAATCTCCAGAAATAATAATTTCGGATTTTATGCATTTATGACAAAAATGAATAGATGAAACACAAAACTGTATGAGCATTAGATAAATTCAGGAATATTGTTACATTATTTTCGACTTGTTGAAATCGTTAAAAAAAGACATACATTTTCATTTAACTTCGGTCCCTTGCAATCAGCTCAGACAATTTTTATTTTGCATAAAATCTGCAGTTTCATTATTAAATATTTCCCATGGAATTATTAAATATTTCCCATTCTACTGCGAAACATTTACAGTTCTCTTTTGTCAATTGGTCTCTGGAGTTGCAAATTTGCATCTACTTCCGCGGTTTATTATCTTTAGTTTGTTTTCAATTCAATTGAAAAGATGCTCTCGTAATGACTGCGACATCTGGTGTAATCATCATTAACTTCTGCTGTTCATCGATGATCGAACGAGCACGAAAAGAATAGTCGAACTGTTCTCATTACGTACAAGTGACTCTTGTTGAATTATTAAAATGCGCTTTTATGTTTCCGATAATAATGAAAGAATACTTGTATACTCGTATTTGAAGTTTAAACACGAATGCATCGAGTCTACAACATTTCGATGCATCTGGTATTTTTATTGAAGCCTGCAATGAATGCATCAATTTATTTAATCAACGCGTGTATGTTATTCTGGTGAAAATTTGTACATTTGATATTTTAGGTACTGTAAAATCATTTATTTGAAATTGTGTTGCAATGTTATGTACTTGTTTTAAATGTACGAATGTTGTAGAGAGATAAAAGATCTTTTGTGCAACCATTTGTGAGGAGTGTGTGGCGATTGATCAGTTTTTACAAAAGCGTCTTTGTGCTTGCAATAAAATTAAAAAACAAGAACCTTGAATAAGTTTGTCGTGCCTGCTGCTTTTAACTACGTGATAATGATTGCATAAATAGGCTTTTGCTTAATATACGATTCAGTAACTACACCGCAGGCTTTTATGCAAAATAAAAATTGGCGGCATCAATTACAAGAAACAGTAAACATATAGATCTTCCTTTTCTTCTTCAACAATCTTAATGAGCTGAAAGCAATATATTAAAATTTTCAAATTCTTTTGATGTTGCTGCAGTTTTAAATTACACCAAGTCGTTTTCGACATAAATGCATGAAATCCGCAATCTAGTGATTACACGAAAATAGTAGCAACACAAAAGATCTTTTACGTAACACATTTTTAAAGAACGTACCAACGTTAATGACGTTTTACAAGAGCACGTTTGTAGTTGAAATAACTATGAAATAAGAAGTGATAATTAATAAAAAGGCATTTGTATTAAAAATAAGATCATCACAGTAAAACAAGTATCTTATGCGCAACAATTTATTTTCTATTTATTTACTGAACGTTGTTTAACGGCAGTGGTCATTAGAAACGAGGTACAGTTTAGGCTTGGTTGGTGCTGGTGACTGTATCATATCATTTTATACAGATTGATTATCTTTAGGAATTGGAGAAGGTTAGGTAGATGGTCAGCTGTGTTAAGGAGTTTTGTTAGGTCCATTGGGCAGTTTTGAGTTTCCTCTGGTTCGTTCGTAGGGCGCATCAATTTCTGAAGAGCGTAAGAGGTCCAATAATTTTTCGCAAGAATAAATACTTGAGTGCATGATATATGTAGTATTGAAGCAAGAAAACTGCATCGATTTTTTCCACGCCTGCCGCATTCACTTGGGCGATAATAATTGAATAAAGAGTCGGGTACAAACGATGCAGAAAATATTTTCGCAGCAGGGGATCGCAGTGCATAATTTCTGAAGTGTAGCGATAGCAGCGGAAAATTAATGGTTTCCAGCGGAAAGCTGATGACTGAGTCCGTCGTCGTGCGATAACAGTTATTTGAAATGTATCTGTTTAAGGATCTATCGAGCGGCCACCGTAATTTCGCTGGCGGAAACGCGACACGTGAACGAGAAACGTGAGAGACGAGCCATCGCGAAACGGACGCGCGCCGGATACGAAAGAGGAAAAACGAGAAAACTGGAGTAGAAAACGCGGCGCAAATTGGACGGATAAACGAAGGACCTTGACTCGCGCGCTTCAAACTCGTTAATGGCGAATAATTATCAGCGACGCGACCGTTCGTTGATGCGCCAATAGGGCGACAAAGGGGCCTAATGAAACCAAGTTAAGCTATCGGCGATTGTCGATGCTCGATATTCACCGGGAAAAAAGAACCACGACCCAGTAACCCCGTTTTCTGATTTATTAGAGGCTTTATTTTTATTGCGGCCGCTACTCTTATGAATTTATTATTTTACGATTTCTCCAAATAAAAGCAAAATTACCAAATAAAATTCGCAGAGTTCGGGTAATATAGCAATTAATTTCATCCAAACTATGACAATTTGTAAAGAGTTCATAATTAACGATCTGAGGAGAATGTTAACAACTGGGTGTGACTAAGATTTCACTTTTATATGAAAACGACATTTCCAACGAGAGAATAAGAGAATATGAGGTATCAGACTGTGAAATAAATTGTAAAGAATTGTGCGAGTGAATTCATTTTTTGAAGCTAAATATATTTGGTTTGGTATTGCGAAAACTCAAAAATCTGAAGGAAATGCACGCAGTTGAAACAGTTAATGAGACGAACGCGATTGAGACTGCATGAAAATATCAAGTACAATTTGCAGAAGATTTGCGCTTGCCGCGCAATTGGATCGGTTTTAACCGAGCGATTTTCGCTAGGTGGATAATAAACTGCAGAGCAATATTGAAACATTAACATATCGCACAATCGAGCGTCCGTCTCAGTTATCACGCTGTATTTCAAATAACGCACTCAGGATTACGTGAACCGGCTGAAAACAGTATCGATATCAGGTCACACGATAAAGCCAGTATTAACCACCGAAAGGCAACAATTGCAGTCACAATTTTCGATCAAAGCCGAGCGCTATCATAAAATCACAGCAGGAAAAATTTGAAAATCACCAGCAAACTGCAACGGTTCTTAAACGTCTTTTCACTGACCTATTATTCCAACGATTATGCGCATGAGAAATAATACCGTGCGAGAGAAAAAACACAGGCAAAAGATAAAAAAAAAAGTCTCGTGTCAGAGTGCAAGAAGCGAATCGATGCGCCATCAACGATGCATTTTATGCGGACACGCGGGCGAGTCGACCGGCAAAATTTGCGGTTGTCCACTGCGTTGATGACTTTCACTTTCGTCACGCGGAAATGCGGCATTTCGCGGGAAAAAAGGTCAATGAAATCAAACAAAAAATCGTCGTACCTGTCTGGCAACCTGTCGATCCTCTTCTGCAACCGCTGATCCAGAGATAAAGATCCAGGCCAACTGGAACGATCCTCGCTGCAGATTTTCTCACCTCGTTTCTCTGCAAACGAAAAAATAGCAATGAACGCACTCTATTCCCTGTGTAATAAATTATGAAAATATGCTTAGATTTTTTGGAAATGTTCAATTTAACGTCAAAGGAGTCTGTTGTTGCGTGAAATTATTTTTTCGAGGTTTTTTTTAAGCAGAACCTGTTATTAATTTTGCTACAGTATGAAAATAGCACTGAAAGCTTATTCTTTTTTTCGAAGCGTATAAAAATTACGCTAAACGTTGAAGATGCGTTATCCGTGTTCGGTTAGTCCGTGTGTCAAGAACGTTCCCTTTTTGTTTTATTAGTGAGTATACAGCAAACGTCTGATGGAGGAAGCCGATAAGTGGAATATTTGCACGACTATAATGTGCATTTCTCGTAACTCACGCAACATAATGCAAGGTTCGCTGACTGCCGGTTAAACAGCCGGTTAAACTCGTCGCTAATACGACCTTTAAAACCTTTCATTTTCCTTTGAGCCGAGCAGCCATGGTGTGCCTAGCGTTTGTGGGTGCAGGGTGCAGCGAGGATGCACCGCGACTTTCACAAAATCTTTCAATGGCGCGGCTGTCCGTCGTTAATCAAGACATTATGCAACAGGGGAACGCGTGACTGCGCTGCACAGTGCAACGTTGTTCGCAGGTGAATCGTAACTTTCTGGCCATTGTTCCGTCCGAACTTGAAACGACATCCGAATCAAACCTACTGGGGCTTCCAATCGAGTTAACGCTCGTTTTCACTCGAATGCGATTCTATTTTTCATACATCTTATAGTCAAATCGAGTGTCATTTAAATATACACTGAATTCTGGATCTGTCAGAAACTAGCGCAAATGTAAGATAAATTTTCAAGTTAATTAATATTGAACAGGGTTATTTTAGATTCAACTTCGGATTCCCGGCTGTAATTAAATCTAGTCGGAATCAAATTTGAATGGTAAATTTAAAACTTTAAACGCTGTTTTAAGTGCGCTTTGAACGGAGCCTAATATAGTAAAATTAATGGTGCAAAAAGTCTCTTCCCGACTGTAATTAAATGTAATATTCGAATCACGTTTGCAAAGGTAAATTTAAAACACATTTAAAATTACTTTCCTTCCCATTTATATGCTGTTTTAAGGCCGTTTTCGATTTTTTTTTTTGTGGATGAACGAGTAAAGATCTCAGAATTCCGTTTTATATGTATTATTGTATGGAGTTTAGACTTTGCTTCAGTATGTTTTTATAGCAAAAGGATGGACACTATCTAAGATATGGAAAGTTAAAGTCTAAGTAGATTTTCCGACTCTGATCGCTAGACTTTATTACTGCGAATTTTTATAAACAAGATAACATTCTACAGACTACAAAGATTAAAACAAGACCAAAAGAAGAATGAAAACTCCCTTCAACTTCAGACCATAGTGTCAATGTCGCCTAAAACCGAATTCAATTAAAAAGAACCAATTTCGCCGGGAAGTTAGTTGAAAATTCAGGGATAAAATGTGTCTGAGACGCGTCTAGGACCTCCACTTGCCCAGCTCTAACTCGCTGAGAAAATCTACAAAAGGACAACACCGTCGAGAGCTACAAATCCTTCGGCAACAGAGTCTGCGCGGAATAGCCTGCGGGGAACCATTCGAAGCACGTACTTAAAAAACTGGCGTAAATCAATTTTGCAGCTGTTCTCAATGTATCCGACAAGTGGATAATTTACGAGGTGGCTGGAGTTATTGACGGAACGGTATAAGGTTCGGTGATGTCCGTCAACGGGAACGATAAGGATCCCGGGCTCGTTAACACGGTGTATGTGGGTATCTGGTCGCGGTATCTTCCGCGAAATTACAATGAAACGTCAACGACGTGGGAGTTGTGCTCCCTGGTAGCTGAAGAACGTCCGAGAGGAGCACATGCCTTATCACGACACACTAGCACCGTGCAATTGCCGTCATTACGCAACAAACCGCTCCGGGGCCCGGTTCCCTCGACACTTTCGGTGTTAACTTCGCGGAACGAGCTTCTAATTGTACAAACACGACACGCCGAGAAATATCGCTCGATTTTCTGGACGTATATACCCAACAGGAACTCGGGAACCCGCAAACAGGAAGAATTTGAAACGTGCGCGACGCTGATAAGCGATAAGCTGATTCCGACGAGCTAGCTCCCCTCTAATCGACGTTTAATGTCATTGTTGGTTAACTCGATTCTTGGACGATTTATAGTGGTAATAGATTCAATGTGTAGTTCAATAGGAACGGCTCACTATTTTTAAATTGACGATTACCACTAGAACCACCGAGTCCTAAACGAGATGTATATTCCTTTATAATAATAACAGGGTCAAAGTTATTTAGATTTAAGTAATATTTACTTGAATAAAGGAATACATACTAAAACATTTCTCAAGATAACATTTCTATATCTTGACGAATTGTAAGTGAAAAAATCCTGAAACCGTCATTTTAACGAACTTTTGAAATCTTGAAGTCAGTGCTTGAAAAAGATCAAAACAAGTCTTGATGAAAATGAATGGTGAAATTTATAAGTCTCTACTAATACAACGTAATCACGATGTTACGTTCCTCAATTATGCTTAGCAATTCCAAATACAGCTCCAACTAAACAAGATTAAAAACCTTACGTTTCTAATCTATCAGATCTCGATACACTTTTATGACAGATTGTAAATATTTACAATGGAGTAGAGAATTACCATAGAAATCGCTACACTTCGAAGTGAAACACGTGATTCCCAAAGATCAGAAAAACTGTTTGGGAAACATTGAAAAGGACGAGTATAATAATAAAGAGTAAAATATTTCTGAAGATGCTAACGGGTGAGTTTTCTGAGCTAGCTCTAGGAATTTGTAGAATTATTTTTAAAACGTTGTTTACCCAGTATTCGTCTCCGCCTTCGTACCACGGACACTTCGCCTTGAATAAACAAACTTGTCTGGTTGCAAGGCAAGAGAACACACACTAGTCTCGCGTTTTAAATGCAGAGGTATTTGTCTTTTAAATCTGAAACATCTATTCCCGTTCTTGTTCAATTTTAGAGCCCTACTCTACCTACGAGAGCCAGTGAATTTTCACAAAACTTGTACTCAATTTCCAAATCAACTATTAAACAAATGGAAACAAATTTTAAAAACTGAACTAGACTCCAAAAATTTATTGATTTCATTTGTACTTCTACTCCAAAAGATGGAAAAAAAACAATTTATAAGAGGAACTTTTTAAAGAGAATATTTTTCAAAATCACAACGCTACAAATAAAGTTTAACATTTTTTCAAATAAAAATTACTTACGTTTCACTGTCGCACGGACATAGACACAACAATCACCGATCAGACACAACAGGTACCACCGTAAACGAGCCCCAAAGATTCGGACCGATTAAACAAACAGTGGTTTACCAATTCCCGTGGTAAAATTAAATTAGGAACAGGCAAATAAAAACGAGAGAAGAACGTAGAAAAGAGCAGGCGGCACGAGGAGCAAAGTGGCTCGATATAATTCGGCTCGATTTGAATTGCAATAACCTTCGACCCGGTTTTTCGTCGGTCACGCGAACACGCGATATCCCGTCACCGCTGCGACACCGATGCACCGGTTGCAACTCTCGCTTTCGTACACAAATGATGGGAAACGTTGTTCCCTGTGGTTTTCCACGACGGATCGGAACACCGGTATACAGAGAACAAGATCCGACGCGACGCGACGGAACGATGAAGCACGTGGCTCGCCGGTTTCCGAGAGACCCGTAACGAAACGATGTTCACGCGACGAGAGCTCGCTGCTCACTGAACCCACGACGGCGCGCGCGGCAACCTCACCCCTCCTTTTACCGCCGACGAGCATCCCCTCTCGTACCAAACAACAAGGATAATGCATGTCAACGATTGGCTCGGTCCGACTACTTCCGTATTTTTTGATAACAAGTTTGTCAGTCGAATTTTCCAACTTTAACACTGGAACTTACACTGGACTTACCGGACTTGCAGAATCACCGGTCTCGAACTTCCAGTTGTGTGCAATTTTACATTTCTACACTTTCGACCCACTGAAATGATAAGAACATTAGGACTCTCGTACAACAAACTCGCTATTAAAAAAACTACCAGGCTAACCCGCGCACCCTACCGACGATAAATAAATATCATCCACGACACTGCAACCTAACTACGCGGGCCTATAAACACTAAACAAAAACATACATAACAGTGCAATCTATCAACGCGGTCTATACACGCCAAATAAACGAATTCACAAGATCGCAACCTAACCACGCAGTCAAATCACACCAAACAAAAACTGCACAACCGTGCAATAGATACTAGAATGCAGAACCTCTCGATTAATTCCGAGCAACGTATCAAAATTTCGGGAAGAGAGTCCAGAGAAGTCCCGATGGTATCGCCCGTAATGGGCGAAGAGTGTAATTGAATTCGCATGCGGGCGCGCGCTACATCGCAGCGGTCTTCCCCTTTGTGCAGCTTATGCACTCGTGCACCGTCACGAGTAGACACTCTCGGGTATCTGTTCCGTCTCGCAGACGATGGGGTAAAGGGAAGTTGAGGGAGGATGGCCCCGTACGTGTCTTGTCTTCGTTCGATCTTCGGGCCGGGTCAAGTCGTTTGCATTTACTGCCAGTCCTGCCCCCGGGGAGCTCTGGCTTTCCATCGGTCAGAGTCATCATCGCGTTTCAGTTATCGCGCGCTCTCTGGCTCCTTCGCTCGCCCGTTACAGGCCCGAGAGCTAGCTGACTAGTCGAGCTGCCTCGCACCAGCTCTCGCAACACTTGTTACTATTAATTACGCCGGCGAAATCAGCCCCATCCACCCCGGCCACTTTAACCTCGTCGCCGATAGAAATTGCGAGCTTAAATTGATTAATGCACCGCGGCTGGATTTATGCGCGCCGCTCTTCCCTCGCTCTGCCTCTACCTTGGACCCCATCGACGCTAACTGCCCTGCTGGTTAATCATCATTTTATTATTGTTGTCCTACTGCTCGCTCGTGCTCGCGTCTCTTCAATGAGCCAACGCGCACACGCTGTCGGTCCATTGTGGATTTAAAGCAGGTTTTATTGTAGTCAATGCGTCTATGTATAGTAACCTTTGGAAAATCATTTTTATGAAGAGTTATAGTCGAATCTAGAATTTCTTTTGCCGGAAACAAAAATTAAGTGATATATATAATAGTCCAGTTCGTGTGCGAATGATAAAGCAAACATGCATTGCTTTTTAACATTTGTTGTCCGAAGTGTATGAGAAAAAAAAGGAAGAACTAAATTCAAGGTACAGATAAGGATTAATACCTTGAATCTTTCGGCGGGTTAAACGATGTTATTCCATTCGGAAAATTTCTCGAACGAACACACCCCGATTCTTTCGAGGCAAGACAAATCGAGGTATTATTTTTAGATGCCGAGGAATGCAACGCGAAGCTGTTTACAACGACTCGAATTAATCGAGTTCGAACACGATCCATCATCGTGCTTCACGGTCGATATTCGATCTACTCGTTTGATCGTAGAATTTCGAGAGACCTCAGCACTCCTGCTTTGAAAAATGATTCGGTGGTGGTGGTCGTTGCGAAATCGGAAGAAAGTAAGAAGTCATTCCGGTCGCGGAAGAAACCGACGCGGTATTTTTCTTCACCCGTGAATTTCTCCTCTATGAACGTGTCCAGGTGTACAGTGACTTACCTGGATCGATTTGTAAGTTGTCCGGGATACGCGGATATTTATTCAGTCCCCATGGAAAATCTTACGGGACCATACGCAAAATTTATTGGCATATCTTGCGGATTATCACAGGAAAAATCTCTATTTTCTGTCCTATCAATTTCCCATAATACTGGATTTTGCGTCGTCGTGAAAATTCCATACAGCAATTATTGAATTATTTAATATTGACATTTTCTATAAATACTGTTGCAAATACCAGTATTTGTAAAAAGAATTCTTAGCATTGTTACAGATCCGAAAGTACTCCCACCTTAAAACAGAGTTGTTTGGCCGGTTTTTGCGAATCCGGAATCAAAGGATAACATAATTCAGGCCCGTAGAGGGTCGGAGCCGTGTAAACGGGTTACGGGAGCCTTTAAAATTGCGAGGAGGCGTTCACACGGTCACAAAGTTGATAATAGGGTAGCGTGGATGCAGAACGCGAGGGAAGAGGCACGAATCGCAGATTTCTCTGCCTCTCCGCCAGGCAAACAGCCCTAAGCAACCAAATTCTCGGCCGGTTCGACGAAATTTCGATGTTTGCCCGAACTAGTCTGCATACCAAGCAGCGATCAAGATTCGCATCTCGCCGCAAATCGCTCGGACCTTTTCCAAAGCCCCTCTCCCTTAACTTTCTCGCGCCCCGACGCGTTCGTAGAAGTTACTCGAATTTTATTGCGATCTAATCTGCCGTGGCATTATTTCTTCGCCCTTAACCGCGTGTCAGTGCTTTGCCTCGCGCTCCGGATTAAATTTCCAATTAACTTCGAACTCGTTTACGAGTTCGCCACACCATACAGAGACCGGAAAACGTAATATACATTAAAACATACCTCGTAACTTTTCGGGCACCGTAGCGTCCCCCTCGTTAATTATATCTCTAGATATCAACACCGTGCATTCTTTAATTCATTTTTTTCACCAAGAGAAGATCTAAGTCGAAAAACATGTCTGCTTGAGAGAATAATGATAAATATACAATTGAAATAGCCAATAGAAAATAGAAAATTTTATTAGAAACGATTGGAAGATCTCTGATCTCTACGCGGTCGAACACCACTATTATTGCATACAAAAATTTCTTTATATTCTATATAGATTGACAAATATATCTACGTAGTTTAAAATCAATATCTTCTTCGGTTCTATACCAAAAACTTCTCCAAAGAGTATGATTCTTCAACCATCGAATGCAGAAACCTCCTGACTTGAACCTTATGATTGAACTACCATAACTTTCAGTCAAACCATTATCTCCGTGTATAAAAATTTGTGTCCTATTTTCGAGGAGTAACAAATACGTTCTGAAAGTTAAAATCGATACACCTACTCCATCCCAAAAAATTTACAAAGACGTCTCCTTTTTTAACCTCACCGAACCTATTCGTGTCTTCCCAATTCTGAACTAAAACTTCTGAGCTAAAAGTGAGAATCTTTTTAACATGTGATATAAAAATCTAAGTTTCTTTCAGGATGGAAGAGTAAATATTTTAGGGAACGATCGTATACATATATGTTTGAAGGATCTACGAATGTAAATGACAGAGATCATTGAGTTGTACCACTCGAAAGGGACACTCGAGGACTGTTTTCTGTATACACAAGCACAAGAGAACACCAATGTAATTGCCAGCTTTCTTCACCACAAAGCTACGTATTTACACGGTATAAATATTTGCCAGTCACGCGTCAAGTGCGGCTCTATTTCAAGTGACGCGATCAAACATTGATTTAGAAATTGTTGAATGTGTCGTGAGGAACCTGGGCTCTTTTGTTAACCATCTAACAGCATGTAGACAGTCAATTTTTATACAAAAGGCAATATTTGTAAAAAAAACAAGAACCATTAAACACAGTCAAAATAAATTCTACTAAACATGTGTACTTTGTTCGTGTTTAATCAATGCTGTAATATTAAATCTTGCAATAAATTCAGTTAAAGAAGCGGGAGATAAGTATCATAGAGTGGAGAGGCTAATTTTAGGATCAAGGATGCGCCGGGGGCAGGCAGGGAAGATCAAGACCCTAATCAAGTGTCGAGGAGCCAAACTGGCCTGCCCATCTAATCCGGGACTGTGTAGAACACCGAAGAAAATCGAGGGTAAAAAGGCGGGGCTCGAGTAAGAAGGAGTATATCGACGGAATAAAATCGTAATTCAGATCTCGTAGGGGGCTGATAGTCTTGCACAATCACATTTCGCGGTGTAATCTCTTGCTGTCGAGGGGGGATACGCATCGCGGACGTCTTTTTTACGACGAGACGTCGTCGTCTCTCCATTTTTTGATGACGCCGCCTCTTAAAGTTTCGCGCTAGGCGCGCTGGGATACGAGCAATTTAAATTTAATGCCGCTTTTACGCTCCCCCTGCCCTCTCCCTCCTTCTGTTCCCTTCTTCAATCCCAAACTCCCCCCCCCCCCCCCATGCACGCTTTCGCACCATCCTCCTCCCGGTTTCGCATAGAACGCGTTCCTCTCTCAATGCGTTCGCGATTTTTATCTCGAGATTGCCGGCTACCAAGGGAGCAACGTCGACGACCATACTCTTTTGGCCTACTTTGAAAAGAGGCCTTATTCCGCGCTGCCCCCTCCGATTCATCTAGATACGCTCTGTCAACTAAAAAGGGGCCCGAACCGAGCCGAGCCAAGCCAAGCCTTGACCCGAAACGTTTCTCTGCGCCTCGAAATCACGTCGCTCGAGGTCGAGACCGAGACCAAGGTGGCTCCACGGATCTGATGGAAAAACGAGCGACCACTGCTCTGGGCGACACGACACTGTCTACCGCAATCTTTTTGGAATAAAGGACACGATACCCGGAGTTCTTGTGGCTCTTGTTTAGCGGAGACTCCAGCAGACACAGCTGGACGCGCGCGAAAACAGATTGCGTCCCCTAGGGTTATTCGATGTGATGCTCGGAACTGCCCGGGGACAAATTGGACGCTACGGACGCGGTATTACTACGGGTTTAAAAATATTCTCTCTGTATCGAATATGGAATTCTATGTCTTTTAAAAATCGATTAATATGTCTTTACGCGAAAGTTTAATAATTGAATAACTTTGAATTGTAGCACTATTTGATCAGTAAAAAATGTTCGGTGAAGATCGACGAATATATCTAGAAAATTTGAAATCAACATCTTCTTCGGTTCTGTTCAAAAAAATTCTCAAAATTCAATCATTCCTCGACCGTCTAATAAAGAAACCCCTTGATTCAAACCTCCATAGTGAAACTACTATAACTTTGAATCAAGCCGTAACTTTAGCGCATAAAAATTTGTGAACATTCTTCGAAGCCTGACAAATGTATCCATAAAGTTTAAAGTCGATACATCTACCAGTTTCATCTGAAAAAAATGCACGAAGGCCATCTCGTATTCGCAACTCGTACGCGCCATAAATGCACGAGAATCAATAACGATCAAAACAACTCGGTTCCCAACTAGTAACAGAATCCCGCCCAGAAGTTAAAATCGATCACTCCATCCCAAAAAGACAAAAGAATTTCCTGAAAAAAAGATAACGCGTAGAACTGCAGCGAAGCAAACTTCCACCGTTCCAATAATCGCGGGGAAGAGAAAAGAAAAAGATAGAAGAACATTTAGGAGTGGAAAGAGTGATATTGCGA
Source organism: Lasioglossum lativentre (assembly GCA_916610255.1). NCBI lineage: Eukaryota > Metazoa > Arthropoda > Insecta > Hymenoptera > Halictidae > Lasioglossum > Lasioglossum lativentre. Next base: position 31,505,821 of record OU744355.1, on the reverse strand, counting down.
CGCGTTCGCATCGCTGCACAATTGAAACCGCAGAGCGTCAACTTCGGAAAAGAAAAATTCACCTTGAAGCGAGAGATTGTTTATTCAGTCGTGTCTGGTGACTGTTGTGGGAACAAGAAACGAAATTTCTGCGGTGTCTGCGGCCTGTTCTGTGTCTGGACGTGTTCCGCTCTCTCGAAATACGCGATTGCCCTATTAATAAATAAGGAGGAACGACGACGCGACCATACAGAAAGAAGAAAAACGATCGCGCGAGGAAACGTTCGCGAAAACCGGCTGTATTTCCCTCGATTGCCGCCGCGCCTCGGCGGCCTGTTCCATGGAAACGGCTCGTTGACACGTGAAACGTGTCCGCCGGGGCTCGCGATAAGCTGTGTATTAAAATAATTTGTACGCAACGGGATTGGTTAATCGGCGATGTATGCAAATCCCGCCGCTCGGCTCCGCTTCGCTCCTCGCCGCGTCGATATTGTGTAAACAGTCGTTAGCGGATTATGACCGCCGATATCTGTTAACGTGATCGAGATTCTCGATAGAGCAATGGCCGACTACCGTTCCTTACAAACGCGACAGCAATCCATTATTCGGAAAAATTTATTCGATAACGCTGCACAATATACTTCAACTTTTCCTTTACCTCTCGATAACTGGCAATTTCAAGAATTTTTCCTGGTTTAACTGCAAAAGCTACTACGAATACGTACAATGGTATTTCTTGTTATAACATTATAAATACTTGAACACTTTTGGTCAATTTTTAATCAGGCCTCCGATTTCTGAAATAAATAGAAAAATGACCGAGGAAATTGTACCGTCAAGAATGTCTGGCTTTCTTTAATTATTTAAAATTTCAATGTTCCCAATATCATTGAAAAAGAAACTGCTGTATTCAAAAATCTTTACAGTATAATTCGATGTAAAGATCATCCCTGTAGTATTTGCCTTTAAAGCAGAACAACTTCTTGAAATTAAAAATGTGACTTTTCCTCGTAAATTAAATTTCTCGAAATTTAAAGGTGACGGAGAAAATTATTTTCGCACAGAAATCTGCAAGGACCGAAAATTGGCGTCGGACAGTGTAAGCAATGGACGCGCCCGGAAATGCATTTTACGAGCCATCCGAATTTCCGAGCGCTGCAGAGGTCCGATGAATGAAACCTCCGTGTACGATCTCGTTTCTGTGCATAATATTTTACGTAAATTATGCCGCGCCGCTTCTATTACATCGTATTAATATACGGTCTATTGAGCTCGAACATTCTCCAGATAATGTTCGTTCGTGGCGTCCGATAAATTCGTACGGTATTTTCAGGTTTATCTTCCGTTCACGACGATTATTAATATTTCCGAACGAGAGCGTAATAATATGTTTATCACTGGACCGAGGATCATCGCGCATTTATGGCTTGTGACGATCTTCAAATATTGTAACGCGAATTTGTGCCTTTATTGATGGATTCGGAGGAACCGAATCAAGTCTCGTTTCCTTAGTTGAAAATACAATTATGTAGTATTTTCGTTTCGTTGCACTGGAACTGAAAGCAAAGTGCTTTTATCGGTGAATTTTGAGAAACTGAGTGGAGGAACGAGTCCTTTGCACTGGAACGATATTTCCAGTCGCATACGCTCGTTGTAAAATAACATAAACGTTCTTTTAGTTATCGCGAAAATTAACGTAAAAATGCATACACGAAAAGCAACCGAATAAAGTGGTTAATGTCGAAACGATAAGCATTCTTATTTTATGACGCCGATAAATAAGAACGGTTCTACGAGTTACCAGTGACTCATCGAAACAAATTAGTCTAAAATATTCATTGCACAATAACCCGATAAAATTCTTCTAAAGAGAAAGACCGTAGTAGCCGCTCGATTTATTCTGGAAATAAGAAAGATCGCTGAAGGTTTGTTTAAGTGGGACGCTCTCGCAAGTTTCGCGGATGAAAAATCGCGCTCGTGGTCTAAATCGTCTAAACATTAAGCGGAGCGCAAAATAGCTAGGAGAGACCGGGACCGTTCTATTAAAATCCGAAGCGTCCCGTGAATAATTGAATCCTATATCTCAAACGCTAGAATAGTTCTGGCCGCACGTTTTATACCAGGATCGGCAAGTGACACGCGCCGATTTTAATGTAACCTACTATTTATTCTATCAAGAAGCTCATGCCTCCATAACTCTTACATAAAAATTCATGAACTTAACCTAACCATTTTTCATGCGGTAAAACATCTCTCCCTCTTCATCCTGAAAAAATAAAACATTCTATGTATGTATAAAAAAAAGAGAAACACAGGAGGATTACATTTTTGTAAATAAAATGATTTTTCTGTACATGTTCTTCTTAAAGATATGTGGATGTAGAAAAGATACAGTGTTTCTATGAAAGATTTTTGGGGGGGTCGTTCTTGTCTTAAGGGGATGTTTTAATCTAGACGATTAAAAAATCGATGTCTTCTGCATCATCTGAAAAAATACGGGTTCGAAAACGATAAACGCGTTCATTCATATTCTCGCAAATAATGAAGTCAAATTTTCTTTAATATTGATCGCTGTATCGTCTGAAATTGATTATTTATGACAACTAAGTAAAACTGCCGCCAAACAGTTCGGACGCTTTTGCACGGGTGTAGATGATCGTTTATAGCAAACTCAATTTTCATTTTTTCATCTTCAAAAAATTTGTGGATACTGTTAAAACATACGTGAACACGTATAAAAAAAAAGTCTGACATTAAACGATTTTGTGGTTCATAGTAAACAAATTGCGAAGTTGTCTTAGAAGGCATTAAGTAGCACCACAATTCGGCTGAATTTTATATTCTGCTGAACAATCGATGGGTGGCTCGACGATTAACCCTGGTAGCTTAAAAGTAAGATTGAGAAAGTGTTCGACGAGGTCTTTGAGGACAGCTTTGCGTCCAAACGCGGGAAAATTAGTCATCGCGGGCCGTGAGTTAGTCCAATTGTCGTAATTGTTGAAAACCACCGGTTTCGGAGCTGAAAAACTGCAGGCAGTGTTCTCGACGTTGTTGAAACGTCCAATTTGTGTCCCCGCTACGGCACACGCGGTGTTTAACCGCACAACGAGCCGCGCAGGGGCCACCCGAGGGAAAAACGAGATTTACGTTTGGATGAAATTTCCTCCGACGACAATGTTTTCGAAAGAGCCCACCCCAGCGTTCCGGAGAAGAATGCACGCGCCGCGAGCTCGAAACCGAAGTTTAAACAACTGAATAAACTGACCGTGAGAGCACCAGGAAGATTTTTTCCTTGTTTTCGCAGTGCTCTCATAAAGAGGGGACCTTCAGGACTTAATTCTTTTTAAAAACTATTTTTTAGATTGGAAATATCACATTCTATTGAACTCCGCGACAAAAAATGCTTCGCTGCACTCGAAAGAACAAAATTGGCAATAAGGGAGGCAACAATTTCGAAACAATTTTTCAGCGAACGCGTAACTCGGAAATTATTAGGCCGGCCTGCATATTGTTCGCGGAGAATTGCAATTTTATGTACTGCGACCCACTGAAAACGAACAATTCCGCGCGGTAGTTTAGGGAAATTTCGACGGAGCGGTCCAAAATTCCGCGCTGAATTATTCACAAGGGTATCATGGAGCTATGAGAAAAATACCAGCGAAGTGTTTCTTTTTGCCGGCCCGTGCACAGATTAAAAAACAGGACCAAGAGCGGTAGAGAATTTTCCAGAATTCTGGCTAGTTCTGTCCGGTAATAACCGAGAGGATAGAGCAGTCGAGGGGAATATTGGAATCTGTGCGAACCCGACTGCAGGAGACATCACCGACTCGCGCATGCATATTCCATTTACTTCGCTGCTCTTATTAGCGCGGCTCCCTTTGCCTCGTGTTTCGTGTCCCTATGTTACAACTACGTCGCTTTCGATTTCTATCCAAATAACATCTGATAATGCTTCAACTATTCTAACAATTTAAAAAAATCTAAAACTAACCGTTCGGTCATAAAAAAATTCCTAAACAGTGTAATAAAACCATTGAATTTTTCTTTCTATAAAAGTAGGATCTTCCGAATAATTGGGAGCTCAAAAAGAAGAGCAATAACCACTAATGCCGGTTAAAAAATCACAAGCTAAATTGTGACTGCGGAGCCCGTATTTATAGAACGATGATCGTTCGTTTCGAGTTCGAGTCGCGTTGATAAGGAACGCTAAGACGGTTTCTATCGTTATCCATCGGCCCGTGAAGATAATGCGCGGATACGTCGATGCGTTAGAAAGTTGTTGCAACGAGCGCTCGTTAAAAAACACGAGAGGATGCAACAGGACGATCGAGCGTGTCGAGTGCTGTATACCGCAGCGTAGAGACTGAAAATTTCGCGAGTCCGACTAGAAACGGCAATTATTCCGATTACTTTTGTCCGCGCGATGAATATGTCGCATCGGGTGACGACTCTTTGATACGCTCGTTCTCCATGCAGATCGACCGGTCTGCTTTTCGCCAAGTGTCCGCTTTCTAAATCGCTTCTGACGCCCGCTTCGAACATGCTCACGCGAGACCCGTCGAAAGTGGAAAGCAGAGAGGATCGGATATGTTCCCGGTCAGTGGAAAGTTCGGAAAAAAGAGCGGAACCGTTTCGATCCACCGTCGATAATTAACGCGTATGCTAATCGGCCTTAATTGACTTGGAAGACGGTCCGAAAACGATTTGGAAACCCGTCGACGCCGTGAAATACCATTCGATTTCTCCTTGCGATAAACGCTCGGAATAACTAATTAACAGGAGCTGTGGCTCAATTATTAGCGAAAATTCCGGGGACCTTTGTCCGAGCAAAATTAGTTGGATCAAACAAGGGGAAAAATTGATATGGTTCCTAAAAGAGGAAGCGGAGCCGAGAGGTCACGCCCACTGGGACAAATCACGCCTACTCAGCGCAAGCCACGCTCACTGTATGAAATAAGAGCAAGATAGATTGTCCGTAGCTCACTTTCGGACGTCAGTTCGAAGAAGAGACAGTTACAAATCTTTAAGCAAATTAATATTTTTAACGAATTATTGACGATTAAATAGAAGCTTTTGGTAAATAAAGAGAACATATCTGGAAGATTTGTGTATAAAAAGGAACATTCGTGAGCATGAATGATCTTGATAAATGTACTGTGCCTCGGAGATTCTAAGAAATACCGTCTGACGACTCGCAAGCACGATTGCACAAGAACCTTCCGGTCCAGATGGGTAAAGATGAAGACTTAACGACGTGCGTCATCGCTTGAAATGATCCAGATTTAATGTTGATATCGTCCCGCAAAGTTAGGCAACTGTGGGATGCCTGGATCAAGCCCAAAAGTGGATGTAAAGAGCATCGCACCAGAGGAATTACTAAGCAAGAGCTTGAAACAGAATTCTTTGTTCCCTGAATATTTTAGCTTGAACACCTTTGGACTCATTTGACGATTACAGTAATCTTGTGCAATTATCTTTGAAAATGGTAAAAGAGCACAGTTGTATTAATATTAATGGAATCAATACTGAAAAAAACGCTGATGTGCGCGCCCCAAAAATTAAAAATGGAAGGACACTGTTATCGACGCGTTCAGATAAAAATACTCAGAAAAAGTACCTATTATCCAACGAACAACATGGCTGCACGAGGCTCGATTGTTATCAGGGGCTCATACATTGCGTGCTGGAAACACAAAAATCACGGTGATATAATCAACGGCGTGTAGTGCCATCGGACCGGCAATTTATGTATCTACGGATCGAGTGATAATGAACCGTCTGACGTATATTTATAAGCGGCTGTTTTGGAAAACCATGACCAACTTCGACAAATAAAGATATTTAAAAAATCGGTATTTGAATACAAAAGACCCTCACCTAAATTGTTCTAAATTCACAAAAACCAAAACAAAACCAGAAATAGACTTTCCACGTTCAGAATCCTTTTAAATTGGAAATTAAATAAAAATCTAATAGAATGTTTTTACGGAGGCTACGGAAATTAATTTTGGAGATCCGTGGATGCGATTAATGTGAAAAATTTCGGATTTTTTCGCGAGGATAGAAATGAGAGTACTTTTCCAGAACAGATCATGCAGAACGTGTTATCGAGCGAAAACTAGGAATCCCGACTTGCAGTTTCGAAGGGAGGTTCTCAGATGGTGTTCGCGTCGTGTTGACGATCGCGACACGCGAATTCACTCTAGCAAATCGACGACAGTCGACGGTAGAAAAAGAAATGACTTTTTGACAACAGAGGAACGGGAACCCAATTTCGTGGTGTCGTTATCGCGCGATTCTCCAATTCGAGCGGCATCGTTCTGACAACGCGGTCCGCGTGTGTGCGTCACGATGCAGAACGAAAGGAGAACGGTCTAACATCTAATCGATCGCTATGAATCGCAATAATGACCAAACATGAACGACTGGAACGAGCCCATGTTTAGAACGTTACATGTGAAGGAGCAGCTTCGAATGGCCTTATATCTCACACGACGATTATTCTTACGACTTTTCTTATTATGCAACGTTTAGAAGATTAATGACAGAAAACCGAACGGAACTTTCAATGGCATTATAATGTATATGTATATATATACATAGTACGCTAACGTCTGCTCCAAAGATTATCATGGACTGTTGAAGCAGTCGTACACTTTATCAGAGCTTTGTGAACTGATCTGGAGTACAGAGTCAGTCAGGATGGGATCGGAACAGAGCTCTCAAGGTGGTGCGCAAAATGCTGGCTCTGGTAGGACCAGAAACGCTCCCCTTAGACGGGGTAAAAGTGTCCCTAGTCGCGAGAGGGTGCCCGAGGACACTCCTCCAAGATGCATCAGCCCTGGTGCCAGCATTTGTTCTGATTCTGACCTACCATATATATCTTACACGGTGAACAGACCCATTGGGGACTCGCCGAAGATGACTAACAAACAATCACAGTTGTACAGAGGCAAAAGTTTGGGGGCACAGGATATATCTAGACGTAAGAATAGCTTAGGTTCTAGCAGTTACAGGTAATGAGCCCTCTGAAGTGTTGGAATCATTTATTGGACAGAGTGAAGTTTTAATAAAAATAATTTATTTCAGGAAATCTACCTCCGATAAAATCCACAACATAGTAGTAGTGAAACCAGCTGCCGCAGACCCTACAACCGACAAGGATCCTGACCTGGTCAAGTTACAAAGCATCCCCATGTTCCTACCCATCATGCGAGGTACCCTGAATCTGCCTCCAGGCGTCAGAGACCCAGAAGTACTAGAGAGGCTGGATCCGATCGGTCTGTTCAACCTGTGCGCACGCTACCAGCATCACCTCAACACCAATGCTCAAATGATTGCCGGCGAACAAGCTACTTTGTGCATCAACATAGAACCCGAGGTCACCAAGATCTTCAATCTAGCGACAGAGAGGCAAAAGAAGTTCGCCAAGTTTGCCGAGCAACTGAACAAAGTACACGAGCTTAGCAAGCAGTTAACCAAGTGTCATTCCCTGCTGAATCAAACCCTGGAGAGCCTAGAGACATTGAACAATCTTCTACCCATAGAAGAGAGACTGGAACCGTTTGTATGGACTACCGGATAAATTGTTGAAGCTATCAAAGAGGTAGAAGCTAAATTATATCCGGAAGTACATTGCACTGGTGCTAACATGATTTGGATCTACCTGTTAGAGTTCTTCTTTTAGTGTGTTTTCGTTTCTTGTTCGGTACAAGTCTGTATTAACAATCCTTACCCTGAGACTTCTAGTACCTACACACATCTTGCACAGAAAGCTCTGCTATAAAAACCTACTCTATATATGAATATATATATATATATATATATGAACATATATATGAATATATGTGTATATATATATATACATGTATATGTGTGTCTATTTTCATGTTAATTGAACCAATTGTATAGTAAAAAAAGTAAAAAAAGAAGAATACAATGTTTAATTTCAAAAATACATACAATTTCCTATGATTAAAATATCGTACATTTTATTTAAAAAAAAAAATATTTAATTTGGTACAATAGAATCATCTGTAATATCCTGGTCATCGCAGGTAAACAATCTATACAAATGCAACATCGTGATGTACATACCCTAGTCGAGTCCAGTAGATCTCTGTGCTTTCAGCCTTCTGTACGCTTCTATCACATCATTCTGATCTTTCTCCAGCTGTCGCCTTTCTCCAATTGGTAGATTCCTAAGTTTGCCTGTCCTGTCTATTGTCTGCTTAGAGGCTTTGTTTGTTTTTTCATTATTATTCAGCAAGGAATGCAGCAGAAGATTCTTCTTGCCAGGCTATAACGAGAAAACAAATATTTTTTCATTTCTGTAGAAGAAACAATAAAACTTGAAAAATACCAACCTGAGCACTAGTGGTGGGGTTAGCTGTCTTGGGTCTAGTTTTTATATGCGGCGGTTCATGAGCAACTTCACCGAATTTCACTTGGTCCTTGACGTCCTCAAAGTCCTTTATGTTCTCCTCTTCCTTCTTTTCCTTCTTCAATTTCAACTTCTCCCTCTTTTTCTGGCTCTTCGTCATCTTAATATCAACTACACCTTTCTTTTTCTTCTTCTTCTTAATATTTTTATGCTTCGCCCTCAGCATCTCAATTTTATCCATCTCGGTCATCTCACATTTTGAAAGTCCCTCGATGTTCCCCGTTTCCGCATTCCTGTTCACTTGGACTCCATATTTCTTCTCAAACGCGGTCTCGTTGATAAAGTTGTGAGTATCCCTGTTGACTCTGTGTAAAAATTGATGCTCACTTTCGCCAGACCTCTGTTTAAACACGGGGACAACCTTGTCTGGTTTCGATTTCGGGTGCAAACTCTTCCGGGCATCATCGCCTACGATTATCAGTGCACTCTTCTTCTTCCTTTTCTTTTTTATTTGCGTAATCTTGCCCGATTTGACTGCCTCTTTTAATTTCACCACTCTATTCAAACTTTTCGGTACCGCTTGCTCGTCCACATCCTTCGGCGGCGCGTTTATCTTCGTTTCTAACCTATAACGCGCAAAATCGAAATCTATGTAAATAACGCGTAAACAATACCGAATTATTGTGCAACTCACTCTGCCTGTCGTTTTGCGTGTTGTTTGAAAGGATCCTTCACACCCCGGTGCTTCTTCCCAGGAATTTTCCGACCCATTTCACGCTGGTAAACAACTGTGCGTGGCTCCCACGTGGCTCACAATGTCGTCTGCTACAAATAAAACAATCGCGTTCAGAATGACGCGCTTTCAATTCAATTCAAAATCAATCGCATGCAGCCATCTACACTTAACATCTACAATCTACACATTTAACAGTTTCACAATTTCTTAATTAATTAATCCTTCACTAAAAATTATCAAGCATTTTGTGTTACAAGAATTTATATTCCTTAAATTTTCCCGCCCTTTCCTCAGCGTTTAGAGGCGCGCGAAAATTGAACTCGGTAAGTCAAGTTTAAAAAGAGCGTCTTTTGTTAACGAACAAATACAGAATTTTTTTTAAAGAATTACTATTAAGTGTATAGAACAATTTTAACTGAATGGAAAATAAGAAAAAGGATATTCTGACCTCTGATTTTGATAAGGGAGAGTATACAGATAATAATAGTAAAACATAAATATATCCAATAGTTAAACACCTTGCAAGTGGAGACATCTGGAAATGTCCGATGCAAAATTGCAGTGATCAAGGAGGTTAGAGGACGAATCCTATCGTTTTGTTAATTATTATGAATTTGTTTAAAAGATCCACAACACGACGTGAACACAGACCATAAAATAAACTCCATTTTTCTAATCACGTGCGTATCGCTTTTTATTTTCGCAGTTAGGTGCATCCGCAAATTATAACGGAAGCAACGATGAACTCAGTTCGGTTGATTACTAAAAATCAATCGTGCAAATGTCGACAAATCTACTCCACGTGTAGAAGATGTCTCGACAATGTTCGAGATACGTCCGACGAGAAGACAACGGAGAAAAAGGAAGCCGAAGAATCCTCTTCGACAGACGACTTGACGGAACCAACGAATTGTTGCATGTCTGGCTGCGTGAATTGCGTGTGGATTCAGTATGCAGAAAAATTGAGCGCCAAACTTGAAAATAGCGATGTAAACCTACAGAAAGTGATCATGGAGAAAGTACAAGATCCAAACATGAGAGCTTTCCTCTCGATGGAACTCAGATGTAGAAATCTTTTCAAAGATTAAGACACTTTGTTGCGCAAAATGTATATATGTACCATAATATAGATGTAATCGAGTTTTGTACAGTACCAAATTAAAAATTACCCAATGTTTTCATTTGAGCTACCTTGTCCGTAATTCTTGAAACAGGTCCAATCACTGTGCAATTCGAATGCACCGGAAACGCCGCCATGTTTTTCACGTAGACTGCATAGATTGCAGTCTGATACAGCACAGACTTTTCGACTGATAGTACCAGATAGTACCACTTTACCGGTGACGTTTTTAGTGCATTATTTTAATGAGATTACCGAGAAAAATATTATAGTCGATGCGGTGTTAAAATAGATCTTATAGCGCGTTTTCTTTGTAATTGAGTCAGATGTATTTTTAGTAGTCGTAGAAAGCGATTATAACGTATAACGTGAATGTTTAAATGGAGTTTAGTTTTTGATCGATTGATTGCTAATTTATCATTTGGTTTATTTAATTTATTTTCGTAGAAATTTTCTCCCTAGAAACTGGGGACTTTGGGGAATCGTCGGTTCACAGGTATGGATGCGTCATCTAGCGGACACCGAAGTTACTTCGTACCGTTTCAACGCTATTTACCTGGTTAATTAAAACAAAAATGATTAAACAAGTAAATTTAGTACCTGCTCGAGGACACGTAACAGTAGATTCGATTTTTCGCAATTTCTCGCAATTCGAGATTCTGGGGCACGGTAGCCGGTTTCAGTTCAATTAAGAGGTAAAAGATGCTCGCTGATTTCAGTTATACAACCGGATGGAATTATAAAGTGGAATGTACGAAGCAATTACACCAGCGAAACCGTGCATAAAATGATAATAAAAATATTTCAAAGGAGCCTTGATTTCACCAAAGAACAAACATTCCTTCACGTTTTCAACAGATCGAGGCTTCGATGACCCGGACATCCAAAATGAAAGGGCGAACTCTAAACTGGCAAATTTCTATAGTGTCTCATGGCCCTTGACACCGATAAGAGCTCGAAATCGAATGTGAATGATCTCTTATCGAGATCCACGACCCCATAAGCATGCTCTACGATAATCGAGGCGTCTGCGCGTATTTTTGCGCACGTTTTGCGCCGCTTGCTCGCTTATTTACATTTACATGCATATGTATAAAGGCACTCGTGCCTCTTACGCCAGTCGGGAGAATGTGTGACACGTACCAACGTGTTGGCGATCGAGGAGGCGTTCGTTCCGCTCGTTTCTCTATTTATGCTGCCAGTGACACATAAATTGCCGGAAAAATCAGCAGACAGAGAGAGTGGGAAAGAGAGACGGTAAAAGCGAGAACGACAAAAGAGAAAGGGAGCGATTCCGCGTGCATGTGCACAGACAAAAGTCAATCAACGTTGTCGTGTCGCGTCGCCGCGTCGCGCCGGGCCGCGCCGGGTCGAGGATTTTTGAAATTTTCAGCGCTAGAGAGTCTTCCACTTCCTTTCGCGAGCGAGCTCTAAAAATAATATCGAAAAACAAACGCTTGGTTCACTAGACCGTACTATTGCGTCGAGACTCTCGCAATGACATCAGCGATAAGCGCCGTATGTTCTATCTACTCGTCGAAGAGAAAAATCCGGAGAGAAGTGTATTTCGTTAACAAGTACTTTATTAATAAGATACAGTGGGACTCGACACGAAAACACGATGACAATGGCACAGCTGATAGAATATACAGTAAACGAGGGAACGGTGTGTGCAGAATTTGGAAAATCTCTGTCTATTGTATTGATGAACTGTTGTCATTGTGTTTTCGTTGTAAGTTCCATTATATCTATTTATCACTAAACTGCGGATTTAATGTATTTATGACAAAAAAGGCTGGATGAAATTTGAAACAGTAGGAAGATTAAATGAATTTATATCTATACTATTAATATTATTAAAACGAGAAATAAATTCCTATTTAGTTTGTGTGCCTGACACTTGATGCAAACAATTTTTTAGACCAACGTTGATCTTCTTGGACCTAATACAATTACAATTACCTAATACACAAATTAGAATGTAGAATGTTTGTAACTGTGGGTCAAAGTGGACCCAATTCCCGCCATCCGAAGTTTAATTAAGTACTTGTTAAAAGAATATAAATTTTGGCGACGAGGGTGAAACCATTAGGTTTCGAAAGGTTTCGGAATGTTTGAGTGGAATGACGTTGATATATAACACCTTGTGTCAGCCATAAGATTGTTAACGGCGTTAACAACTGAACGCTATTGTTACGTGTGTCTAGGATAGCGTGAGCTACTGTATAGATATCGAATGACGTTGGTACACAACAGAAGTGTGTCACCGGAAAAAAAGCATCGCTCGTCGAAAAACCGTTCAACTTCGTCGCGGGCCCATATAATCTTATCTTTGCCCCTGCCCACATGTCAAGTCTGCACGACCGTTCACCCACACATCGTGTACGCGAATGTCTATGCACACACCGATATCGATATTGATATCTCCGTCAGAACACTCGTGTTAGCCTGTTGACGAGCGTTTTATCCACACAGGGGACTCAGTGGACTCGCGCGCGCTCACCTTTCCATACGCTCGCGATTGTGTGCACTGTGACACCAGAGTCTGCACGAAAATAATCGCAAAACAACTTTTTGCTAAAATAGAACTCGATCTTTCATATGCTGGTTGTGGCATCGCGATAGTTATTCAATCCTTGGAATGTTGTTATGCTTCGCGAATGGATTTATGTTCGATTGTTGGAGTTCCGGGTAGAAAGATTTTAGATAGCGACGGATGTTCATAATACAGACTTAGCTCCCTACTCAGGCCTTATACTGAGACAGTAGAATAGGACTGCAACGATCAGACACCATATTAACCCTACTAACCCGGTAGTTTTAGTGTTAAATATTAAAATAAATAAAATTCTGTTTCAATCTAGATATAGATTTTGCTTGAAATCTCCGTTTAACTCAATGTTTTAATCGACTCAAAGAATTATAAAGAGAACGAAGAGTAAAGGATCTATCTGTGCATAATTTTTACTAGAATATCTAAAAGTCGAGCTGCTAATTTCTCTGGATCACAATCGCGTTGGTGGCGCGCGTGTGTGCGTATGCGTTCGTGTGCGTGGCTTATTTTCGCTTATGCCTCGGCGCACGCAATCTCAGAAGTGGTTCTCCCGTTGACAGGTTCCGAGCGGGTTTTCGCCGGCTTTCGACGAAGTCGTGGTGGATCGAGGAGTGCCACGGGACCGAGGCGATCCAGCACCGATCCTGCCTAGATCCACGCTGGGATCCACGCCGTGCCGGTTGCCGGGATATAGAGAGAGAGTGTCTGTTGCGATCGCGATCGTGATCGACCGGCGCCACGGCCGGAACACCAGAAACGTGATACCCGACGTGGAATTCTTATGCAACACCGGCGCGACAACGGGCTGGCTCTTGGATGGATCGTGATCCATAGTGATCGTGCCACGGCCCTGCGAGAACGGAAAGAACGCGCGCTTTATCGTCGTGAATTATGAATGGTGCCCGCGACCACGAGCGAGTTGCGAGGCGATACGCTCGCGATACGTTCGCGATACGCTCGCGGAAGCTACGGGATTCGGAATCGGACAGCTGGATGAAACACGATCGCATCAACGCTGACAGCGACACTAACAAAGACGTTGATTAGCGACGGGACAGGAAGACGCGATCGAGAACGATCTTGGTGTCCAGGAAGTTGCCGGACGTGAGTCGTGCAATCAGTGATCGGCAAGGTTTTTCAGCAAATCTGCTGGAATTCTTTTGTTTTGTGACACGAACGGTGTACTTCCTGTTTTTAAAAAGCGCCAGTGAAAAGGATTGTTTCTGGGAGTTTGAGAAGATCTATTCAGAATTGGAGTGCTCGACGCACCACAGAAGAAACGATTGAGAACAATCACTGTTGTCTGAGATTTTAGAAGACATCTTTTCAAATTCTCCTGCATTGTGACACGAAGTTTGAACTTCCTGCTGTTAACAAGTGTTGATCAGTACTGGAAAAATCGACGAACACGAAAAGTGCAATTAGTGTTGTTAGACAGTTAGTATTTAAAAGAACAAGAAATCTTCTGTTGTTCTCTTATATCGTGTTACGAACTGTGGGCTTCCGATCAGAATATCGATAAGAATCGATTAGAAGAATTATTTTTCAAGATGTAGGATTTACTAGAACCGACTGAGAAGATCTAAAAGATCGACAGAGAAGCAGAGTGCTTTAGTTAGCAATGATTTTAAAAGAATATTTGAAAGAACACAAGGTTCAAAGACGATCTCAATGAAAATCGTAAAATTCAAGGATTTCTAGAGATCGGAGTAAGAAAAACGTAGATAAAAAAAAAGTAGGTAGGTAGGTAGGGTTTAAAAATTACTGAAAATTAACAAATTTAGAAAGAATATTTAAAAGGAAGAAAGAATCTAAGATTATGCATTAGTTCTTTGAAAGTTGTCGAACAGGAGTTCATTGTGATCTTTTACCATCGCTTGATTAATCGACGAAAGACTTCTCGACAATCGAAGACCTCGGAGAAACAGTAAAAAGCGTCGAAGAACATGCAACAAGAAGATCTAGAAGAACACGTTTTTCCTTGAACCGAGAACAATACTAGTGCTGCGTAATTCTAAAGGATTCGGTGGTTTTTACTATACCAATAAAGGAAGCAGACTCCACTGGATCATCAATCTCCTTGTATCTCGAGATCGAGTGAGAATATCGAACGCGAACAAAACCATAATCTTCCCAGATGTTCGAGCTTGTAATGTTCTCTATCATTTACTGAAAAAACTTGACAAAGAAGACGAGGAAGCATAGGAACATTGGTAAGTGAGAAAATAACCAACGCTTTCGCGGCGGAAGTGGCCGGACGGAGGAAGTCACAGTGACCGTTTCCGATGCGAATCTCGTTCGCATCTAACAGTAACCACGGAAATATTGGTCGCCGTTTGCGCGGGCCTCGTGGCAAATTGATAACGATGACGGAACGGGCCGAGAATAAACGATAGAATGTGCGTTTGCGGGCGAAATCGTACTGTGTGTGGCGGTGTGTGCCGTGGACGTGGACGTGGCCGTGGAACTTGGAACGCTCCGTTGAATTTCAACGCGTCCGCTTTGCATTGCAAACTGGGGGGCGTTCCCTGACGTCGCGTTATGTCTTTCTCTAGTCAAATTAGCCTCTAAACACTATCCCCGCATCTCCCGTATCAATCTCTCCGAGTGCTGCGAGCTCGGAAAATTCTGCTGCCGTAAAAGGGAAAGAGGAAAATACGATTCAAGAGAAGCCAGAGGCGTTTCCAGAACAAAAGACTCGCATGGAGAGCTAAATCCGTGGGATCGTAAGGGAATGGTCCGTAAGTGGCGTCCGTAGCAAATCGTAAATTCGACTGACGTCTACGCAAAAGCCGCATCGGGAAACGCGGGAGCGTTAAGCCGTGTAAACCTTGGCTGAGACTATTGCTGGATTTATAGCCTTTCGGACCGCTCGAGGAAACCTCTGGGCCGCGAAAGCATGCTCTCCTCGTGTAATTGAATTATTTGCAAGTTTCCCGAGCGAGTGGACACAGAGCGGTCTCCGATGGTCCACCAGAAACAGACGGAAAGAGAGAGAAAGAGAGACACAGACTTTTCTCGTGCACGTTCGGTAGTCGTTGCTGAAGTTCATCGCGGCTATAGCTATAAATAGGAAAAAGCGAGAGAAGGGACACCGGTCGGAGGAATCGGGAACATTGTTCAACGAAATGCTCATGACCGAAAAAGGGTCTCACAGGGAAGGAACCAACGTGGATTCGGATGAGCATTCAACGTCGATTGCTACCGGCAACAGCGTTCTGCCATTGAACGAGCTACTCGTTAACTCGACGGTTCCTGCGGCCGCGGTTGCAGTCAAACTGAGCGAGGACTCCGCAGATGAGAACGGAAGAACCAACCCGGAGGAACAGAGGCGAGGTTTTCTTAGCAGGTTCCAGAGAAGAACGTTCAGTAGGGTCAGCTTCAAGGGAGAGACCGGTCCTTTATTAAGCAGGTGCCTATAGATCTTTATTTCTATCTCTTCCCTTCGCTTCATTCAGATTTCTCCGGAAAATGGCAAGTACAATTAAGTCGTAACATAAATTCGTTCGGTTATCTTCAATATCTTCTTTTCATTTATTAACAATATAAAGAATTACATTCCATCGTTTATAAAATCTATTACATTTGCAACCGAACGAATCGCAACTGCGGATTTTATGCATTTACGACAAAACTAGATACCTACAATTTAAAGCAGTGAACATATTAAAAAGATTTGAAAACGTCGGCGTAATAGTTTCAGCTTAATAAGATAATTAAAAGAAAGAGTTTTGCAATTAGTGCAAACATTTTTTATTTCGCATAAAAATCTGCAGTTTAAAGATTAAGATAAAAGAAGCAATGAAAGTTAGTTTCCTTGACAGCGTTCGTGCTATCGTATTTTTTCCTGGATCTCTATGACGCGCACAAACGTATTACAAAAATATGTATTCCTAATGATTAATATTCGTGCATGTTTGCCCGCGACAATATGGACAAAGCTGAAACATCTTAGCAACATGCTAACGATGCTCACCTGACGTATATTAAAAAACAATGATGTACTCGGACTAATTTTCAGTAGCGTCGTTTTTTAAATAAGAACTTGAGGAGTATTTTGACGAAGTTAATTTCAAAGCGCTGATCACTGATGAATAAGTTGATACGTTTTTATGGAAGTCTGTTATCGCGTTGAATATTTATTGCAAATTGCTCACTTTTCTGAGTGATAATGCGAATAGTAAAACTGAGAACCTTCAGGGAACGCGAGTCAGTGTTTCTACGTTTCCTGGTCGAAACTCTGAGGACACTTGTTCAAGTTTTTTAAACTGTTTCGATGAATATTTTCGGATGGATTCATCGTTTGTAAGTACTTTCAGTATTTGGAGATAATCCGGTCATGTGTATTTATTTTTTGGGTGAATGGTGTCTGTTCTCCACACGATCTTATTTCGTTTATTTTCCAATTTTCGTTTGCGTGCAATTCCCTTCAGTTACTTGTTTGCCAAAAGCTCGGAGCTTTTGAGAAATGCTGAATTAAGAGATTTTAGAAGCGTGCGAAAATTTAGAAAATTCGTCGGTGAAACGACAATATTGCTTATCGTGTCCGTAACTAAAGAATCGTTCTTCTGTACAGCAGAATCTTTCACAGTGCAGACATTCGGAAACAATTTGATGCTAAAATATTCAGGTAATTAGCGAACAAACAAGTGGTCAAGCAAGCGCTGTAACAATCGCGTCTCTTTATCTATTTTGTAGATTCTTTATCTTGTCAATTCACAAGTTATTTCAGTCAAACGAATAAAAACCGTTGTTAACGACGAACGTCATAAGGCCGGACGCAAACATACAAAGCTGGTCTGTCGAGTGTTTCGCAAAGAACCCATTGAGACGACGGCCAGGTGTATCCGCGTGCGGAGTATCGCGATAACTCCGTCAATGGCGCCGCGAGATTCTCGCCACACGGCGGCGCCTCGCCGTCAAAAATACCGACGCCGCCGTTGAAAACTGGATCACAATACTCGGGCCGCGACCCCGCCAAAATAGCGACTGGCCGTTCCTGTTTCCCTGCCGCGATCGGCAGAAATTCTCGCTTTTCGCGACCAGAATAGATTCGCCTAATTGCGGAAGACGCGCCGATCCGCGTGGGCCAGGGGTTCCCGCCGCGAGTCAGCTTTATTTTCACTTTCCTTCAGGAAACAGCATTTTTCTCTTACCGACGCTAAAATAACATGAAATAACACAATAACCAAAATTTTATTGGAAACTCTCGAATTTTCAAGATTTCAAAAAGGCTCAAGGGAATGAACGAAAATTTTAAAAAGATTCGAAGGGTGTTGGATTATTAGAAATAGTAATGTACCTGCCAGAGAGCAAAAATGAATTTGGTTCTCATGGGAAACACTGCAGTTTCTCTAACGTAGAATAACAGACCGGATGTCATTGCACCCATAGGCCTGGCCTCTGTCATACCCAAGGGCCAGGCCAATAAACAACTCAGCGTTGGGTTTTTCCCTATTTCAAGTGGGCGACTGATTTTCTCATTCGCCCCTGCCACATTTCTTTCTTTCATTTTTCACTTCTAGTCTGCTAGCTGAACTGTGAGGATCGTCCTTCTGAGCTGTTTATTAAAACAGTTTATAAAAGGTATTCGGTGTTTTCAGTCATTTAGTTACCAATTCCCAACAAAGGGTCTCAAGGAACCTAACGCATCAGTTATGGGTTGAAGTAAACTCTACCAGGATCAAATACTCTAATTAACAAAATCTCAAAAGATTCAAGCAGTTCTAGTAGCTCTATGTCCCCAATGAAGAGGCACAGGAAAATATTTTGCAGTTAGACTGGATCAACATCAAAATCTTCAATCGTACCATCAACAATCATCAATGAAGCTCCTGCCCAAGCATGTAGAATTCTCCTAAGCTCTCAAACACCGCAACAGTCTACATCGAACAGCAACATACCCCCAGAACTCCCAAAACGATCATCGGATGCACAAAACCGATTGACCCACGACTTCTCCCACAACTTTGAGCATTTACCCATCCGGCGCGGCGCGACGCTGTGAATCCCCGCGTTTCTTTATGATCACCGCGTGTATCGCGACGCAAACTGGCAAGTGTCTCACCTGAGAAAGTCACTTGGCCCGTGGTCGGTTGTCATCGCGGCTCCATCTCTATCCGCGTCGACGAATCTAGCCGGGGCTGGTCTCGGTGCCAACGTTTGGCGTGTGCGAGTACAAAAGGAAAATCGTTTCGGCCAAGGGTCGAAATTGGATCGCTTCACAGTGTCGGCCGAGCTCTCTGCTCGCCAACGAGCCCGGTTAATTAAACGCGCGCCCTAACGAAGCCGTGAGAGACTCCGACAGTGCGCGCGCGCGCGCGCTCGTCATCATCCGCCGCGGTTCAAGTCACGAATCCGTTCGCTCCTTTTTCTTTTCTTTTTTATCTTTTCAATGATTTCACCCGCTGCCACGGCCGTTTTTATAAATAGTCCGGAAAGTGCGTACATCGGTTTTCGAGCAGCGGGAGCACCCCTAATCTCGCCTGCCCGCCGAACACGCTCCTTTTGCTACCCGATTTAGCCACGAAAGGTCGCTGTTCTCAACGCACGTTCACCGACGTTACGCAAAATCCGTGGGCCCAGGGAAAAATCGTGTTGTTCACAGTGTTGACAATTGGATAACCCGAAGGATCTTCCGAAGGATTTGGGTATATGTAGTGGTCGAAGAGTTATTGTGCAGAGTGGAGTGGTACCAGGTGGATTTGCTTTTGAGGTTGTGTTCGAGGATCAGTCGCGATCGTCTTAAGGGCGACACCGCGGCTAGATCTTTGCTAAACGGATGTGGTGCAAACGGCGGATTTGGATCTTCCAGTGGCTATGGACGCGCTGCGATATCTGGCTTTGACGACACGCTGCGACGACGTCCGTTGCGCCTCAACAGCGACCGCTAGAACAGCGGCCTCGGGCGTGAACGCTTAAACTTAGACGCCGAAATTCTCGTGCAAGTCGAACCGAAATAATACGTCGGGATTTACCAACCGCAGACGTCTAACTCCGTTGTTTCCCGGCGAGAGTACGCGTACGACGCCTATGGTCGATTTTTTTGAAAAAATGGGACAAAGATATCAAAGTGTACGGGTCTTTAAATTAACGGGTTTTGCATCATTCGATCTAGAAGCGTCCGATAGGTATAAGTGATTCGATTGGATAAGTGCATCACTCTTGATCTTTGGACTCGTGTAACTTACGGGAAAAAAATCCTAGAATATTCTCCCTATACTCAGTTTACAGGGCGAAGATTCTACTTTCTTACCCTCGAGTCCGTTTTTTTTTTCAAGTTTATCTTTTGGACAAGTTTTGTAGACAATTATCTGAGGAAATCAGGTCGTAAAGACTGTAAGAATGTTAAGCATAAAAATATACGTAATTGTTGAAAAGAAACAAATATGGGTACGTTCATTTTATGTACTCTACATAACATCATATCCTATAACAATAATTTTTCCATTGAATTGTCGATAAAGAATCAATTCAGATGATGCACTTTTCCATATGATACTCAATAATCAATGTGTTAATATTCAATAATTATTTGATACTGATGATGCAAAGTACATCATTCTTTTAATGAATTTTACTTGTTTAGAGCATTTTAAGAAACAGCGATTTTTATCCGATTTTTGGGAAGAATCGACCTCTTAGTCCGTCTATTTCAATCTCAAATACTTTCTTTCCCTCTGGACTTTCTTTTCATTTTTCTATTCCGAATAGAGTGGCTCGAGACACACACACACACACACAAACACACACAGAAAGAGACCACGTGTGATTGGATCCGCATTTATTTTTACGACCCGTGCGCCAGAACTCGATTGGATAATCGGTAAACGATGGTTCGCACGAGTGTGTGCAACGGTCTCGCGGGAAGGTCGGTGTGTATTTTAAAGTGAAAACACCGTTTTTTCGGGTGCAAAAGAGTGGTCGGGCATTAGATGAAGAAAATGGATGGACCAACGTCGAAAACGCTCTCGCCAAGCTCGTCAGGGTCCGGAAAGGTTCACCTGGGGGACGGCATGGCGTTTTCCGGTTTGAGGAGGGCGCTCTCCCAGGTGTCCATGCTGGTCGTGAAGGCTACTAATTCCGGGGAAACCGCGTGGCGAGAGGAACTGCAGAAGTATGCTGTTTCCTCACGAATTTTCTCCTTTCAGTTGACCTAGACCCGCTTCTGATAACCGTTTGCTAAAACGCAGAGTACAATTGATATAAAACGAAACGATTCTACTTGAAAAAAATTTGTTGAAAATGAAGGATAATGTTTTCTCATACGAGGCTTCTTTGCTGAGAAAATTGACTTTGAAGTGGTTGATGTGCTGACACTTGAAATAGTCGAGTGGCTTGTCTGATAATGGTTGTCCTTTTCCACTTCTGGTACAAACAGAATATAACATTCTCTTGATCGAACAAAAACATATGTTCAAAGTCGATTATCTTGGTACCGAATTTTTTTAACAAAAAAGTTAATTTTCTGATCTCTCACAATTCGTTGTATCTAGCATCAGTTGCACAATACTCTGTATTTTATCAATTCCTGCATACAAATCTATAGAAATGTATTTAGATTGCTAGATGACGAGTGTACTTCAGACCCTCATGGATTTGATTGCATTAAAAAATGATTAATCCAAATTCTCGCGAACAAACCTTCGGCTTCATGAGTTTGCAGAACTATCCACAGCCAAACGATAACCCAGTGCGATTATTAGGAAATATTCACACAGATTCTAACCTTAATGCGAACAATTTTCCTGAACAACGTATTAGCAGATTCTTGGCCAGCGATTCGTCAAAGTCGCGAGTAAAATTAAAATGGCGCACTGTAGATGCCGAAAATCCACAGTCTAGTAATTGCGTAGACGTCGACCTTCGGGATTACCACTTCATTGAGAATTCTCTGGGGCGTCTAAGTTTGGACATTGGTCAAAGAACACTATGTTTGCGGAAATGGTAGACAATGGGTGTTATTGTTCGTTTCGAATTGTAGATGGAAGTGTCCCAATCGCGACGATAATTCGACGATCGAGTTTAACGTTCGTCTGATCTCGACCGAGCGATCTTTAAACAATAATCTCTGTCACTGTCTCTCTTCGGAGAGGGGGCACGGTTTATGTCATTAGGCTTATTGCCGCTAGTTATCATAATCACAGCCACTTTCTCGGTCTCTGTAACATGCGGCGCGGCGCGGCGCGCGCGTAGGCCGGGCCTTTCGAAATCCTGCATGGAGCGTGTTTCTTAACCGGTGGTTCCACTAATCAATTAACTGATTGCTGGGACTCTCAGATCCCGTTTCATGGACTTTTCAAACCCGGCCCATTAGCACATGTCCGTGAACAAATTGCCGGCTCGCCGTAACTCGATAATCAACGCGTCGGTAATCGACTAACTCGTGGATCGGCCGTATTTTATTCGAAAGAGAAAGGAGAGGAAAGCAATAGGCTAAATATACTTCTATCGCGATTCTAAGCATTTCTACCAACGATCTCCGACTTCATTTGCTCTCACGAACGCAGCACTCCACTCAACAAATTGATAACATTCACATATTTATGCTTTGATAAGCTATACTTTTTACGTACACTGAACTTTATCTGGAGCTAGATGCTTGGGAATCAATAGTAGCGACTGTAACTACTTCTTCTTGGGTTTTATGGGCTTCTAGATGCACGATCTACTTAATAAACCATTTTTGTCATAAAATCCGCAGTCTACTAATGAATTATTATTTCCAAGTTAGATGTCTTTTTATTTATGTGATGATAAAAATACTTATCTTGAATCATTCTCTTAATTCTCTTGATCCTCTAATTTCAAGCATTCGTATGTGATGTACATTTCCATACCTATTTCACTAAATGTGCATTGAAAATTTCTCCTTTGTTTGATAAATTGTAGACTGTTAAACATTCCTAGAAAAAAAAATTAATAAAACAGGCGAACGTCTGTTATAAAAACAATTCTCACACTGGTCGTAACAAATATCTTCAATTCTAAAAGGAAGAGCTTCTTCTTCAGAACTTCTTTAATAGAAAATAAAACAAGATCGACACGAAATAAAAGATGCCAGTACCTAAATCGTAGCTAGCAAAATTTCACATGATCCCGCAAAGTCTCGAGTTCGCGAAGCCACGCAGAGCCGCCGCGGACGAAAATGGCCGCCCCGAAGAAAATCCCCGTAGTTTTCCAGGCTCGCCAGCAACAGAGTCGTGAACAGGTGTGGAAGTCTTAATCTATTTTCATCTCGGGTCAATATGTCAGGGTTGAACGATGCGAAACCACACGAATTTAGAACGTCGTTTGCCAGGCGAACGAACGAACAAGCCAAAATTGAACGGCCGCGGTCTAGGTCCGTTCGAGAAAACTAATAACGAAGCCTGGTTAATCGCAGCCGGATGCTCTCTTCCTATCCTGTTTTCGTTGACTGCATCTTCCGCCGTCGATCCACGTTGGATACGATCCATGAACGCTTCTCCCCTACCACCTGGATCCCCTGGATCCCTCGATCGAAATGCTATCCGCTGGGGAACCGGGAAATCTATCACAATATTTATACCCGACAGCCTGCTATCGTTCCGACAGTGCAATCTTTAGCACCGAATCAAATACTTTGTTAATACAAAACGCAGATGGGAGAGACGGTTTTCTATCAAAATAACACCCGAGGCAATCAAAATCGATCACAATACTCTGTTATTAGCCCGTTGAAATCCCGGGAAAGAAGATCTTCGGATCCAAATATTTGAATCCTCTTTCTACGAGCATCAAACCTTCTAAACTATCATAATATTTAGCCTGTTGCCCTGTTTTAGGGCAACGGGAGCGATATGTTTAGTTTCTGATACTTTATTTAGCCCTGGAGAGATACAGAACGCTCTGTATCTCTCATGTCATTGGTTTGCGAAATCTCTCTAAAAATGATATCTCTATCTCCAATTGATACATTGTGCTACTAACAAAATTCCAGAAGGACTACTCTATTCAAATGGATCCTATATCAACTTGGATCCAAGAGAAAATTAATCTGTTTACCTACTACAATTGCAAGAATTAAATCTTCAGCTTCAGCTTCAGTTAACACAATACATTGTGTTACAGAGTCATATAAATAATCGATATTGAAGGAATATTTTACTAGATTCGCAAACAAATTAATTTGCTCTATTAATATTTCGACAATATTCCAAATGAAATAAAAGAATTTTGAAGGACAGCTGAATGAATACAAAACTGAAAACCTACCTTTAGAACAACATTTCAAGGAATCGTTTCTCCCGAGAAAAACAGAATATGAAATCTATATTCACCTTTGCCAAAATGTTTATTTTCTCACCAATATACGAAGATCCAAGATCTACTGAAATCCGGATAACTGCGTACGACTGCATGAAGACTGCAGTCATGAATGACAATCAAAATGTTCGAGCAGAACGTTGTTTAGGCGTTCTCGGAATGTAATCGCCGACATATGGAAATCCTTCATCGAATCGAGACACTTTAGATGGCGGGAATAAACATCCCGCGAAGTTCAATAGCTCCATGAAGCCGTGATCGAGCTATTTTTGTTCAAGACGAGGCGAATAGTCGAACAGAAGCCGCAAAAAAACTGATGCGATTTCCTGAGAGAGAGAGAGAGAGAGACTCTGCCGAGAACTAGCAAAACGATAAGTTTTGGGGAGTTGGTGTACTTATTAAAGTTAGGAGAAGGGACATCTCCCTTTGGATCGACGGGATAACAAAGCTTTCGATGTTGCCCCTATCACCCCTGGACAAATATACGACCTCTTGGTTTACGTTGGTTTACGTTCGTTTACGTTGCAGTGACGGTATAAAGTTTAGAAGCAGATCCTTCCCCGAGTCAAACACGTGAGAGAGAGAGAGAGCCCAGCTGAACGTCGTCTTTTGATCCTTTTGTAAGCTCGAAACGCTATTAACGTATGATCAACTTTGTTTAGGAATTGTTTAGCTCATGCTGCTTGAGAAGATGAAGTGTATTTTAACCATGTAGTTAGCAGCCAGTTACCGGATAATATTCGCGAAGCGACCGCTGCCAAAGTGACAGAGAGCCGCGTAGGTGCGCGTTCCCAAGAAACACGTTGACACTTGCCGAAGCGACACGAGGATATCTCGGTAAGAATCGGGACAAAGTCGATCGTGGCCGTGGGAAGGCAAGTTCAAAGAGACCACCGCGATCATCCTTGGACTTTGCCAACAAACGTTAGCGCCTTCGCTACACGGTGAATTGTAATAATCCGTGAGTGCGCAACACAACCGCGGTCGTCTGTAAACAGCCGACGCGCCGCGCCGTTTCTAATCTTGAGTGTCGTCTAGGTTTACGAAGATTTCGGAGACCCTCGAGGCCCGATTTATTTCGGGCTGGTTTCGTTTCGATCAGACGGAGGATACTTGCGCGAGTGTGTCGTCTGGCGAACACGACGCTCTGGAATTTCCACCGTCATCGTCATCCGGAAGCGATGACGCGCGATACTTTATTCAAATATACGCGCCAATGACGGGATTTATTATTTATACCGTCACTCCATATTTTGGCTTCACGTGTGTCAAGAGAATCGGACTTTCATTGATCCATTCGCAACAAATGAATCGGAGATCTGACTCTAAACCTGTGTCTTCTGTATTTGTTATATGAATGGCGTTAACGAGTCTCTCAAGCTGGACCCCTTGACGCACAAAAACGTCTTGGGCATCTCGTGTCTTTCTTCTGCCTTCATTATAAATGTCTTAATTATTAATATTACCAGCAACATGTTTATTATCATCTCAAGGTTTCTATCATCAGGTTTTGAATAAAAATTGAGGTTTCGAATGTAAATTGAGATTCCCAATAAAAATTGAGGTTCACTTTTGAATTTCTGGAGCCAGCCAAAAGCGAAACCGGGTAGCTAGACTCTTTTTCGCAAATTAGCAGGGTTTCGCCAGCAAACGCGTTTCTGTAAACATTTCTATAAAACGGCTAACGTCAGTGGCCCAGATGAAACGGGATCGGCCAAACATTCGCCCGACCAGTTTCGTTGCACATGTTTTCGCGAGAAATGCATACTATGTACGCCGGGACCACTTTGCGGAGAATCGAACGCTGTAAATCCGCGTCGTCGTCCCTTTGATTCAATCGGAACGAATTATAAATGCGACGCTTTTAGAACACGCGGATGAGATACACCTTTAATAATAGAATCGATGATTAACTAGCCTCTTAACGCGATCGCCCGCTACTACTGTTTATCATCTAATCCATCATTAGTCACGTCTGATTTACAACGAAAGAAAAGACGCTGTAATAAATCCGTCGCGCCACGGTAAATACCAAACTAATCCACCATGGAAATCGATTCGTCACAATCAGCCAAAGCATGTGGCCCGATCCTCGATCAATCGGCAGCAAAAATATTATTTCACTAAACTTCGATGTAACTCCACACCGACGATAATAAAACACTAATCATTCGCCTAACTGGGGATTCTTGCGAATAAATTCCATCGTGGAAGAACTGCCTCGTCTTCTTTCTTCAATCTTCAAGAATTCAAATTACAATAATAATGACTGAAATAAATGAAGAAAATCCGACCCATCAAGTAACTCTACAGAACAGAACAAAAAATCTAATGAAATAGAATAGAAAACGAACAGCTCTCGCAACCATTGGATCCGAAAGCTTCGTCGATTCGGTACTCGAATAATACTATTTTCTTTCTCCGATCATGAACTCTGGACTCGCGTTCGACCAGTAATGACGCAAAGAAACGAAAAAGAAAAGTGGAAAAACATTCGATCAGCTCGTCCTTCCCGAAATACAACGAAAGACAAAGATGAAAATATTCGCAGAATTTCTTTGAAAACGTACCAGGAGGCTCGTCGAGGGAGGTTGGACGTTTTCTGGAGGATTTTCTATTCGCGGTTTCGCTAACGATTTACGAGTAGACCGTCGCGTAGTCGACGGCAACGTGAATCACGTAGACACGGAAGATCATCGATGGCAGAGGTTCGTCTGTCGATTTCCTGGCAAATTGCCACCGATCGGTCCATCCTGGCTCGAACGAAAGTCGCTCGACCGTAAATTATGTCCTCTGGCATTAAGCTCCGTATATTTCCGAGCAGACGATATTACCGTTTTAAACGGCCTTTAGAGAACCCGGGGGAGAGGCAGGCGAGAGCGGCTCGTTTTTCGTTGAAACGCAACACCGTGAAGCGATTTTCCTTTTTACACCGAGAAAAACTGCTGTCCGGTGCTCTTGGGAATACTGTGTTGCGCGCATTCGAGCTTCCTTTTTCTGATTTATCGAAGGGTTCGGCTATTTTTGCAACCACATTAAGGTCGCAATCTCTCAGAGAAACATTTTTTATTATAAGGAAAGCACTAACTACTCATTTTTGGATCTACTGATAGATGGTCCAATATTCGTTTTAACTCATTGCTGCTCTTTAATTTCGTGACAGACTCGTCGTGGATTGTTATAAAATTAACACTTTCATTGCAAAATCAACAGTCTTGAAACTTTTATAAAATCTTCTAAGTACTCGTTCAATTTTCTAACATTTTACTGATCCTAAACGAATTTGTTGTACCAAATATATTAGCGCAAGTATTCATTTTTAGTGACAAGTACCCTCGCATGGTAACACGTTAATTACTAGACTGTAGATTTCTGACTTTTCGTTCCTCTAATTGTGAAAAACTTTAAAAAATGGAGATTGAGGTAGATTTTGTTCGCTGTTGATTCCGGCAAGGTAAAAATAAAATAAGAATTTTTTTGGCGTGTCTACTTGCTAGGTTTTCTCGTAGACACTTTTAGAAACCGATACGATCTTGATCCCCTAAAAATAATATTTTTCTTTTCATTAAGGGAAGCGTACGAATTCTAAAGTATTTTTGAAATATCACACTCAGGAACACGTTTTATTTCGAGTTAAGAGTATACGTTCAGAAGAAAAAGAATCTTGAATAGAATTTACTAAAGTGACTGACCTGGAACTACTTATTATTTCATATTAAATAGTTGTATTCAAAGGAGACGTAATCCTGTACATTTCAGCATTCATTTACATTTGTATCATTTTCTTTCGAATCTTAGAATATTTCCTAAAATATCACAGGATAAGTGATTGTCTATTTAAGCTTTAAAAAAATATGAAAAGAGGAAGATGACTGTGGATAAAACTTCCAACTTCATTTATGATTAGACTGGGGATTTGATGCATTTATGACAAGAACGAGTAGATCAAATGTAAAACAGTAAGAGCATTTGAAGAATTTATAAGTACTGCTCTATTGTTTTCAACTCTTTTCAGACAATTTTTATGCAAAACTTAAATTAATGTAAATTTCAAATTGTTTTAATATTTTAACTATTTTGTATTTCACCTATTAATTTTGTTCCGTAAATGCATAAAGTCCACAGTCGAATGATTTTATACTATTTCCTCCCGAGTTCTAAACCGATATATCAAGAGGCGCCATTAACGTTAGATTGAAAGGAGAGGTTGAGTGCATTCCCGAGTAGAATGATAACTATCCGTTTGTATTTTCATACAACCCTGTCCACCTCTCGCTAGACGTAATAACGCGTCGCCGACGCTGAGCAGCAGGAAACAAGACGACTTGATTCATGTTAATAAATCATCCCCTCGAACCGAGCGTGCAGAAACGAGGTTTTTATTGCTTCGAATAATGTTTATAGCCACTAGACTAGCAGCGGTCTAGTGTCTTGCGGCGTCGTGTTTTCTACGGTGTTAATGGTTCTCGGTGGGGTCGTTTGCTTTCAGATACCGGCAGACCAGGTTCAGCTCGAGGCGGATCCGCAAGAGGGTGGTTTTCAAGCACGGCGATTGCAATGTCGTACAAGGAAATGTCGCCAAGCGTCGGCGTCGTTACCTTCAGGTAATTTTAAAGTATTTCTAAAAGCGTACGGCCGTGCTAGGCACCACAACGATCGGAACAGCAGCTTCAAGGCGATTCCGAAGGCAACCACGGCCGACGACTACCACGCGCGGCAAAATCGAGGTTTCATATTTTCCAACGATCCCCTCACCGGCCAGCAAACCCAGTCTGAATAATATCATCCTCTATTCTGCCCGATAGCCGAACCAGACGCTGGCGAATCTGTACCTTCTTCTCCCTCTCTCTCCCTTTCAGTCTATATAACCCTCCCTCTTTCTAATTGCAACCACTTGCCAAATTGCTCGGTATTATAGTTACACAGGGCTCTCCGCGCGAACAGCTGACTCCGCGATCCTCTAAAAACGTTTACTCCGCGAGACCACGAAGCTCCAAGGAACTAAAATTACCTTTCTCTTATGTAAAATCGAACCGCTACACGCTTAGCTATTTCTGGGCCCCGATTTCTGCCCCCATCGCCTAACCTGGGCGCTAGAAACGAGACTTTTCATATTTTCGCCAATTTCCCATTTTATTTTGCATAAAGATCCGCCGTACTCTGGTCATAAAACGTGGTTCTGATCTTTATCTACCAAGCTAACTAAATGGATAAAAAATAATGAACCGCTGTAATTGACTATTCGAAATTTTGTAGCAGTGTTTTAAAATGGAATTTCTTAATTGGACATACCATTTGACCAAAAACCTGTTGCAGGACATCTTCACGACACTGGTGGACGCGCAATGGCGATGGACGCTGCTAGTATTTTCTCTGAACTTCCTCCTCTCCTGGCTCGGTTTCGCTCTGATATGGTGGTTGATAGCGTACAGCCATGGAGACCTGGACCCGAAGAACTACTCGAACCCGAACCTGACGTTTACCCCATGCATCGTAGACATCAGTGGGTTCACCAGCTCGTTCCTCTTCTCGATCGAGACCCAGCACACTATCGGGTGACTAGATACATTATTATAATCTCACAGGATTTTTCTTGGATCAGTGATTCGAACGAATTTCAGAAGCTATCGAATCACTTTTGGGAGAAGTTTCGCCTCCGAATTTGTTTGTTGAATGCTTAATCCTATAAATAAGGACCCGATGCAGTTGTTGGTCGTTTGTTTAGGATGATAGCGAGCTGTAGAAGTAAGGAACGAGTGACATTATTGATATCAGACTTAAGTAACGCTACACATGTACATGATGATCGAAAACGAGAATGTAAAGATATTGAACATTTGAAGACAAGTAGAAGTTATACAATCGCAATTTTATTCCCATAATAGTTATCGAATATTCGAATCGTCGACTAATACTTGTCGAGTGAAGAGTCTGACTAATCGAAATAACGAGAGAGGTATGTTAACATGTTCCAATATCTACTCACACTACCAGACATAGTAAGAAAACACAGTACATTTAGAAAAGCAATTTCGAGTTCCCATTTCCCATCCGATCAACCCTTTGTGCTCGACTATCTTCTTAAAAAAAAAGAGTTTGGAAGTCTAGCCTTCAACTCGAATATCCCTTTCGTGAGAACACAACAAAATGAATGGATATTATGGTACTTAGAAGATCTACATCCTGCAGCAAGTAGACAAAGAAGTTAACAATACTCTTCAAAATTTGTCGGAAACTGAACTTGACAATGGAACAGCCTTACAGATGATTAAATCCCGTTGACGGTACCAATAAATAAATGCGTTCGAGTGCAAAGAGTGAGCGGAGCGGTTCGAATCGATAGAACTCGAAACGGTAGTGAATAGAGTAGGACTAAATGAACGTGTTTTTAATGGGAACGAACGTTTTAGGTACGGCTCGAAACACCCGACGGACGAGTGTCCGGAGGCGGTGTTCGTGATATGCATCCAATCGATGACCGGCGTGATTCTGCAAGCGTTCATGGTCGGCATAGTGTTCGCGAAGCTGTCTCGGCCGAAGAAGAGGACGCAGACGTTGCTCTTCTCGAGGAACGCCGTGATCTGCCAGAGGGACGGCCAGCCTTGTCTGATGTTCCGTGTCGGTGACATGAGGAAGAGCCACATCATCGAGGCCCACGTCAGGGCTCAGATGATCAAAAGGAAGGTGAGTGCAAACCTTGAACAGTCCGCAAGAGAAAACACATTTCGCTTTCCTCCAAAGATACTACTCCTCTCTCTCTCTCTCTCTCTTTCACTCCTCGTCCTTTTCTATTTCTATTTTTAGCGAGTCGCATTTATTCCGCATTAACTCAATATATTTATACAATAACCGGTGGAGCCAGAAGTTGATTTTAAACCTGAGTCGAGAAAGTGAGAGCATACTTCAAAACGTTCGAAAGTTAATGTTTCGAATCATCTTTATGCAAAATGGGCATTTTGTGCATCAATTTTAAGGAACGGTGGTCAAATAAAATTTTTTTTTTCCTGTAGCAATTAGATTGTAAATGCATAAAATCCGCAGTTCAGTGATGGATCGTTTAAAATTAATGTATTCGTAAAGAAATGTTATTCGTATAGGAAAGTTTCTACTTAGAAAGACTGTTTGCTAACTCTAGCGTATTTAAAAACTGCAACTCGTGTGCGCCGACGACACTAAAAAATAACAGAATGTGTGGCAAAATAAAAATAATTTAAATTATTCACTTGACAAAAGGCATTGCAATTAAAATCCTTCGGCACGGCTCGGCGGCAGCGCAATTAAATAGAAGACTAAAAGTCTCTCTACTATGTATATTTACAGCATTTTCCGTCTAATTTCAGGTGACAAGGGAAGGAGAGCTGCTGCCATTTTTCCAGACGGAACTAAAGGTGGGTGGAGACGGTGAAGAGGATAAGATATTCTTTATCTGGCCGACGACGATCGTGCACAAGATCGACGAGCAGTCGCCTCTTTATCACATATCTGCCAGTGATATGCTGAGGGAATGTTTCGAGATCGTAGTAATACTAGAGGGTGAGCAACCCAAACGATGATTCAAAAAAATAATCAGAAAATAATTTTAAAAATACACTCGCAAAAAGGTAAAGATTGCATTGAGATCATGATTATTTCAGGCGTGATCGAGTCGACCGGCATGACAACGCAAGCGAGAAGCTCCTATTTACCTTCGGAGATATTATGGGGACACCGATTCGAGCACATAATCACGTTCAAGAAGGAAACGGGGGAATACGAAGTGAACTATACTCTGTTCAACAATACCTACGAGGTGGACACGCCTCTCTGTTCTGCAGCCGATCTCGATAAAATCAGAGCAATGCAACGCGCGAAGGGAGGTACGAAAACGATTCTTTTAACGATCTACAATGCGGGTCGCTGTTTGGGTCGTAAAAATTGAACTCGGGATCGTTGACGACCGACCACAAAATGTAATTGACCCCGATTAACATGAATCAACTTCACTGAACCTGCGCCGATACTAATCGCGAAGCTTCAATTTCAAGGGTCAATTAGAGTGCTTTTATTTGATGAACGTCCAGTGACAGTATTTTGAAAATATTCCCAAAGAGACCAAATTAAGAGAACAAATTAATAAATCGATTCTTTCCAAAAAGAATTAGTAAATAAGCTCTTCGCAAAAAGAATTGATAAATTGATAATAATTATCAAGTATCAAAAATTTCTTTCAAATTTTCCTGTTCGTTTAAGGAATACTGAATCATTTATACATGAACTGCAGATCTTTATGAACCACACTTGTCGAATTTCAAAAATCGAAAATGCATCAAAGATTTTGTATATTTTATGGACGTTGGTGATCAACTTATTAGTTGGACCTACATACATTTTCAAAAATGATGGTGATAGTATGACAAAAATACATTGCTCCATAAAGAAATATAAAGAATTACATTTCTCTACTAGAAACATAAAGACTGACATTCCTCCATCCGAAACAAAGTTAGATACACGCCTAAGTACTTCTAGCTCTCTATAAAAATACAAGAACATCATCAACGTCCATAATCGTCCAAGAACATCGCTTCTTCGGCTTGAATGCTAAAAACTTGCAGATATATGTATGGACTGTGGAGCGGCGAGTAAAAATCGAAGATGCAGAATGTCGCGTGGACGACTCGGTCGAAAAAGTGTCTGGTCTGCAGGATAAGCAACGGGACGGTTAATATCCCGGACAGGTTCTTAAATCGGTTGGGAACGGTTAACGAGTCCACGGTGGCTTGTTGCGACTCGTAAACGAGATTCCTGGATATAGTTGACCAGTAGTTTCCGTTTCTCGCAATCTCGCGAGGGCGACAGAGAGCCAATATTTCCGAGCGATCGGCAGATTTAGATTCCACGTATGATGATTTCAGAGCGCATGAGCAGCAGCGGGTTCCCTCATTACCGGGACGCGTCCAGCAGCTCGTTGACCACCGGATCCGGTTCGAGCCTGGCATCATCGACCGGCGGATTGCACATGAACGTACCGATGACTCCGATGACGCCGATCCCGGTTATGATTACCAGCCCGGACGGTTCCTTGAGGCGCGAGAGCATGCAGAGTGTGCAGACCGATGGAAAACAGCCCGTCTTTTACACTCAGAACGAGGTACGGTCTTACCAGATTTTATTTATAGCAGTGATAATAATCGTTTCGTTCAATGGTGCCTTGCTAAGAAAAATAATCCGCCGAAAGATTGTGCGAAAGAAGAATAATCGGCGTGGGACGAAGGATTGGTCGAATATTGTTACTACGGTAAGAGACGATTCGAGAAAGAGGAAAAGGAATCGAATTTTTCTGATGTTGATATACAAGAGACACATGGTAATTTGCTATCAAAATATTTGGTGCTATCACAGTTCAGCTTAATAATAATGTATAGAGTCATTTTCCAGTTAGAATTATTCTGGGATTACGTATTAGTTGATAATTGGTTACGAGTGTGAAGTCTTTAGAATTTTTCTTGCCTTTGTTAAGTTACCTTGATTTGTAGAAGAAGACAAGGTTTCACGTAAAGAAATTCTTATTTCACTGGGGACAGCGTGGAGCTTTGAGAATTATGTATAATACTCGTCTTTTACGTTGCTGAAGCAATATGGATGCAAAGAAATTTGGAGAGGCTCGAGGAGATGTTCCATTTTATGAAAGAGGTCGAACTTGGCCTGGTATCTTTTCAAGGTTTCCTGCAAGCACAGACATATAAAGCTGAATCCTGATGAAGTTGATGATACTCTTGTCTTTTTACTGTATACGGCGTTATCAAATTGTATCTTTTATGTTGGAGTTTGTAGCAGCATTTGCTAAGCTAAACTTTTATCAAGCTCGAAAAAATGTTAGAAAAGATTGCTGTTTCGTTTAACTTGTGCTATCTGTTCTTGTAGTTACTGGACAGCGAGCCCCATTTTGTTGGACACGTAGCAGAGGACACGAGGAATCGGGAGAATTATAATCGTGTGTTGGAGGACATCAACGCGACGTTAAGGAAGAATCGAGTGCACGGCAAGGAGGAGAAGAGGATGCACAAAGACGCGTCGAGGGGCACGCTGGACTCGAAGAAGAGCGACAACAGGACTAACGTGGACGTATTGAGGAGATCCACCTCGAGAACCACCATCGATCAGATTCCAGTCTCTATCAACCCCCCGCCGAAAACACCGTCCCGACTGCATTTAGAAGCTAGGTGAACACACTTTTGATGTGTCTAATCCTGGCACACCGTTTCGACTTGTTCATCAATTAAGAACACCGTAACGAATTCATAGAAGAAAATAAGTAAATGTGTATAAAGATTCGTTTAGTACCTATAGGATTTTTAAGGGCTTCTCAGGGTGTGATCATGGCACGCTTGTATTTCCCCAGCGATCTGAAACAAGAAAAACGTCAAAATTGTTAGTAAAATTAAATTGAGTATCTGTAGAAGTATTAAGTATAATTTTACTTTGTCCGACCATGGCACCTACTCGTAAAGCGACTTAGCAAAAGGAAATAGATAGAAATTATATGTAAAGTTTCACCGAGCACCTGTGGGACATCCACGTAGAAATTTGTAGTGTCTGATCATGACATACCATTTCTACTTGCACATAAAGCCATTTTGTAAGAGAACAGAAGTAGAAATTATTTCTACTTCATACGTAGTCAGTCCACGAGTTACATTTTTAATCATAAAGTATCATGTAAAAATTACATTTTGTTTTTGCAGGCACCCGAAATTCGCGGAGCATCTAGAGGGCAGTCGCGAGCCTGCCCCTACCACCCTCTCCTTATCTAGAAGATCGAGCTTAGGGGACAACCATAAGCCGATCAAGGAGCCGCAGAAGAAGACCAGCTTCATCCTAGGTGACGACGACCACGACCACGTGATCTCGATCTCCGAAGGTGTTCACCGGGATTCGGACCCGATGGATTCCGACTCGTCGAAGACGAATCATCATCCTCTGAGTAGAGGACCGCAGGAGCAGGTATAGGTGAGTGACCGACCCCGATTCTGTCCTGCAATTAACGGATCTACCCCGAGAGGGTCGTTTAACGATTCCGTGGACGTTCCGCGAACACGGATCCAGCGAAAATCCCGACAACTTGTTACCCGGCGGTCACTTCCGCTTTAGCATCGATGACCCGCTATCAAACGAGCGAAGGCACAGGCTCCTGTGCTCGGGCAAATTGCCATCGCGCGGCGTGGCGCGGCGAGGTGGATCAATTACTCCCCAGGCGATTCGCAACGATCGCCCTCTTAAAACAACTCGACTTCGCCGTAGACCGGACTTCTAAATTGTTCTATCTGGAGCACAAAGACGTCATGCCGGGCTGCCTTCGTACTATACTCGCGTACGCTCGAGTTCTTTCAACTAGACCGCATCCGGTACACGCCGGATCGTTTGCGGTTCCCGTTTCTGCGCTTTTCGCGATTTTCCCTATTTTTTTCTAAATTTAATCCTCCAATAGAAGTTAATATAATATATCAAAAATGAATTAGTGATGGTTCCTTGGGATGTAAAAGAATTCTTAATGGAACGAAATAATTTTGCAAAGCTACAAATTTTTCTGTAGAATGAGGATTTGAATTTGCATTGCACTGTGTACAATTTTGTGTAAGGGAATGTGTTGCTTGAAGTTTTCTGGACTGTGAGCCTCAGACTCGGGTAAAGATGTAGACTACCGAGAGGAATTCTGTTCAATCAGGATCTCAGTAAAGCGAACGGAGCTACAGTTACTTGGAACTCTAATTAAAAGGAGCGCGATGACTGTGAGTCACACTATCGTTTATCAGTGTTTCACAGTTCCTATGCATCGATGGTTGCATTACACACCAGGTATAAATAGATCTGAACGCGTTAAGTTTAGAGCGAATGGACAACAGTACTCCATAAATCTCGCTGGTGAACCGACCTTTCTTAGAACGTGACGTCGAATCAGGCGAACTTGAACTCAAACGGAGCTCGACACGTATCAAACTACAACAAATCATTCAATCTTCATTATTCTAGTTGAATTCTGCGACCTATCTCCTGCACCCTACCCTCTTCAAATAATTATAATGGAATTCCAGCTTCTAACTCGTTCAAACCATTAATAATGATATGAATTATTTACAGGAAGATTGACACTATAAATTCAAACTCATTAAAAAAATCTAAAAGTTCCATCATTCTAATTCGTCCAATTTTCGAACAAATTTTTCACTCTCTATTTTCTGCAGAAACTATTTTCAGAATTCCAACTCTTTGCGCGTCCGGAGAATTAACAATCGTATAAATTATTTTTCTCCAAATTGATACTAGAAATTCATCTTTTAAGTCGCAGGACACATCAGCCGATTTATACTGTTTATCTTGGAGATACGTTGATACTTAATAGCAAAAATTTCAATAGAAAATGTCGAACACTGTCTGACCTTTACAAACGCATCTAGTAATCAATCAGTAGATGAATTCCATCGTATTCTTTTTTCTAAGAGTTACGATAGATATGTACACAGAAAAATGATATTTATTTTCCGCGCACGTAAACGTATAATTTTGCAAGATCGCGAGGCTTGCATCGTGGCACGCTTCGCAGATCTAAGCGTGCGCTTGTAGGCTGAGGATAAACGAGCCCGGAAATCATCGGTTAAATGGCATGCCGTGATGATCTGGTCGGCGCTGAGCTAGAAGAAATTATCTCCTTCGTTCCACTCGACTCGTGTCGATAGAATAGTCGACGAATCCACAGAATCTGGAAATTTAGAAAGCATCGCTGTTGCAATGCAACAAATACAAAAATGATTATTCCAGTTCCAATTAATATTTCTGCATAAATCTGTGCAAGGAATTATCTGTCTGCGAATTTTATGCTATATCTTTCAGTTCAATCAATCTAGGAGTAATTTATCAACTACTATAACAAAATCCATACTCTAGTACAATTTTTTAATCCTGACATAATAGCAAAAAAATCATCTACATTCTAGATGCTATAAAACATTTAACTTCTTTCGGCGATATACGTCCATAGTACACGTAATTAACTCGGGAAGAATCCCCCAGGAGGAATATGTCAGGAGGTCAAGTTAAAACAATTTATTAATTTCAAGTGTAAACCCAATGGTACACGATGATCGTAAAGTCCTCTACAAACAGTCGACACAATTTCCCAAATATTTGTGCCTCGAAAATTCAGAAAGGTCAAGAAACCAATCCAGGGAAAAAGCCGCAAAGCAAAGACATCTTCAGCTCGTGACCTCGATTATGAAATTAACTAAATGAAATGTCGAGTATAGATAACCAACGTCGTGGAGTGTCTGTTCACGGTATTCCAAGGTAGCAGGGAAACGGTTCGAATTCGTGCACGTACGTCTAGGTATTCGACGCCGTGATGCAACATATGATGCGCGCGATGGTTGAAGGGCAGATGGATGAGCATAGGATTAAGTGGATCCAGAGAGCCGTAGGTTAGACGACTCGACACGACACGACACGATACGGCACGACACGAAACGACAGGACAGGATGAGTTTAGTGGCGGGAAGTGCCCTCGTTATCACGCCAGTCAATTGTTTAATCTCGTCCCTCGGCCGTGCCGTGGGCCAGGTTTCCACGCGCGACGAGCCATGACACCACGCGAAACACGCTAAACACGCTAAACCGGCTATCATGTTCCTCGAGCACGTAGATATTCGCGTAAGTGCACGGCCCGTGTCCTTGTTCCTTGTTCCTCGCGACCAGACCCTCTTTCGAGAGCCGCGCAAGCTCGCCCACCGTGAATACTAGAAACCAGGCTCTCCCTTGTCTCCCTTGTCCGACGTCTGACGACCGGTCGGTCTTTTCTATTTCCCCATTCTCCTCCAAGCGCCGCGCCGCGCCGATCCTCCTTTTGCTGCCTCGAACCCGACCCAGTTTCCTATCACTCGTTTTTTTCGCGTTAAAAAGTTTCATACTTCGACGTTCTACCCGTCCCACGGTGCACAGTGGGTCGGAATTGCAAAAAGCTGGACAAAATTCATGTCCTATTAATTATTTAATTATTACTAATAGGCGGATCTTTATGCAAGATAAAGTCTGTATGCTCCAATTGTGACCTTCAGAAGCCAAGTAAAAATTGATTGCCATCATTAACACTAACCACACCGAGCAGAAAATGTGACTGATATACGTTGTTTTATAAAAATTACAAGACTGAATTTATTTATTTATTTATTGATGCCGTAAACCGTGTTTGGTTTATATAGCATACATTATTATAACACTTTACAATTAACAATCGAGAAGACTGAATTTATTTAGATTTCCCAAAATTTTTCTAACAAAATAAACAATGTAGAACCGGTCATTTATTAGTTGCACCAAAAACAACCAACACGATTGGAACGTCCAGTTAGTTTCCCGGGTTCTTTGAAATGCAATGAATTCTCGGTGCTACTCTTTGAATATATATTCTATGACAGGTCTGATTAAGTGATTTTCACTGAAAGAGAATAGGGAGCTGCCGGAATTGTTATGAAAATTGAATGTTTCTACCGAGTGACTTTGTGAGGAGCTTTGTATAGGTGTTCTTCTTTGAAGTCATGAATGGGAGGTTCACTTCTAGTCTTCAGAATTCTTCTATAGGTAGCTGGAAAACTGAAAACATAGTCTTTATGATTTCAGCAATTTTAAAATAAAACATATGATTTGGCCAGTGCTAGTAAAGTTTAGTGTTAATGTATCTTTTTTTTATTTTCTTTTTCCCTGGGTCGTGAATGCAGTCTCAATGAAATATTTATGAGTGGAATGGGATTATTAGTACGTTTGCTATTATTTCATCGATTCAAAAAGTCAACGGCCTTTATCGATGATTCCGCGTTCCTGAGGCGAGTTTCTACAACCGCGTTATTGCGATTCTCTTAATTTCTTATTCAAAACAGCCCATTGTCTGACCGACAATGAGCGCTGTCTAGAATGACAGCCGGCGCGCGAGGATGGAAAAACGACGAAGCGTATCACCTTGCTACGCAGAATTGCGACATCCTCCTCTGGGACTGTCCTCGGTCTGATATGCTGATTATGCTAGTACTATCTCGCGAATAACGATTCGCGTGCTCCTGTTCGCGCTTCGAATGCTCGCTCGACGCTTCTTCCTACGGACGAAACTAACACCCGCTCTGACTCACGAAACCGCTTCCAAACAACTCCACAATGGTTCATCAAATTGTCAACAATATGAGCTGGAGGCTCGAGCAATGTATTCTCAGAATTTTCAATGTTTTAACATATCAG
This sequence comes from Lasioglossum lativentre, assembly GCA_916610255.1. Classification (NCBI taxonomy): domain Eukaryota; kingdom Metazoa; phylum Arthropoda; class Insecta; order Hymenoptera; family Halictidae; genus Lasioglossum; species Lasioglossum lativentre. Next base: position 31,466,508 of record OU744355.1, on the reverse strand, counting down.
GATGATTTTCGAATCCGTTCAGTAATGGAGAAGATATTGTATGGTGTATATTAATTCGAGTGTTAGTAATATTTGATTAGGAAGCTTGAATTCAACGTTGGTATTTTAAGAAAAAGACTTTTTCTAGAACAAATTATATATTTTTCAACGCAATGTCTGTATTGAAAGAAATAAGAATAACTCGGAATTTTCTTCACGAGCAAAGAAACGAGGAACAATGGAAGAGGACAAGGCACTAAAATTGGAATGCTTATCGCACTGTGCATGTTAACAAGTGCAACATTATCTATAATAAACTACCATGTGCGTTGTCACGCCTAAAGCCAAGCACTAACAAGACTTCCTAACAAAATGTAGAACACAGTCGAAATCAGTACATTAAATGACAAATTAAACGCGATCGCGATAAAATTACTGAAAGAGCAAATTATTACGACTTTGGCCTAGTCTTAATGTACCCTAAAAAATGTATTTTCAAGACGATCGTGTGCCTCGATTTTCAATTTCGTGAATCCGGTCATCGCACCCTTCGTTTTTTAATTATTCTGTTTACTCTCAACCGCACCAACTGAACAAAGCATAAATGCGTTACAATGATCCTGCGGTATCGGTTTGCCGGGAACGAAAGGCGAAAGTCGAGACAGTGTATCATCGAGGAGGAAGAAGAAGGGTATCGTCAGTGTCGTCGAGTCTCGTCGTCGCGACGGACAGAGGCGCGGCTTTCTCACGTCGGAATCACCGCGTGCTCGCACATACAACACCGTCTATGTCTGGTTTCGCCGCGAGAAAAAGACTGATTACTTGGATAACACTTTTATTATACACTTGTTTACCTCATTTTCACGGCGGCAGTCGTGAGTGACTAAGACAGCCGTGGCCGAAGGTCGTCACACTTTTCGAACCGCGCCGAGTCGTGCCGAGCGTGTAAGTGTTACGATAGCGGGCCGGGCATTGCTCATGCCGGTTGATTCGCTTGCTGAATGGAAACCGTGGATTTTTGTGTTGCTATTGTTGATACCTGTCGTTTATTGCAAGGAAAAGCGTTATAATGTATTTCTTTTTGGCTAGTCAGATTGAATTACTCTTAAGTTTTTCCTGATTGTCTGTTTGAAATGTTTTTAACTTTCCACTCTCCTAATTAAGTAAAATAATCTAGCCTTTTATAAATGCATACACTCATTCCAGATAGTAGAATGATTTTATACAATAATTGTTTGACATCGATCTCTTGGGGACATTTAACAGGCAGTATCAGAAATAATCATAAAACGACGTCATAAGATATTGAACAAATATAGACACATAACTACACATTAAAAGTGTCCTACGATCAATCTGAGAAAATGATCAAGAAAAAATCCAACACGATCTTCTCTAGTAAACGACATAATAAAATCGACAATGATTATGAATGAACGACCGTTCTCGACATGAGTGTATCCAATTATAAAATCATTTGTCCATTTTTTGCACCGATTACGGTTAAAGTTTCAAGTACATAACGCGTGGAGAGAGAGAGCATTAGCGTATCGCGGATCGTCGGATTCATGAATGAATCCGCGCAGTCCGCGGACGCAATTAATGAGATGGACGGCCGGTAATGACGCGCGTGTCGCCGTAATGGATCACGGCGAACTATGAAACAGCTAAATATCATTTTTTGCCGACGCACATAACATGAATCAACACTGTCCGCGGAATCCCGATGCGTCCGCTTTCTCGTAAAGTTCGTGACTCATTAAACAGAAGAAGAGACAAGAAGACGCGAAGGTGTTTCTTAAATTCGTGTTCTGGAGACCTTGGAACCCGGTGTTCCTAACTCGACTTTCGTATCGGTTGTGTGTGTCGAGAAGCAGGTAAAACGCTCCTTTCGAATTCTGATTGCATCGATCGACGACGGAGTGATAGTGAAATTAATTATCGAGATGGACTGTTGCCATGGAAACGTGTTCTGTCCAGATGGATGTCGAAACCTGAATAACTGTTCGTTGACCTTGCTGGATTGTACGTTTCATCGTTAATGAGAGATTGTTGATAAACACTGCCTGGGGACCGAATTAATCGATCCTGTTAATGATCTGGAACTTATTGTCGTGCGGAGTTGTAACGCGGGAATTTTTGAATTTCATTTGAAAGGCAGATTTTGAAGATTTATGACATTGAGAAAGTTCTCAATCTAAAAACTACGGATTCTTATGCAAAATTGAAAATTGTCTGCATTAATTACAAGACACAATACATACAGTTAAATAATACTATAAATATTTTTACTGTCTTTCATTCGATGCATCTATTCTTATTATAAATGCATAACATGCACAAATTAAAACATGTCTATCATCTTTCTGAATCATTTCCACCATACGCAAAATTGAATGTCCTGTAATTTTTCTAATTGCAATTAATCAGCAATTTTCGAGCGGAACGGAAATTTTCCACGTTCTTTTTAATTGCATTCGATCCACGTGCATGATTTCGCTGCTCGGATGATCATAGCACTCAATATTGGTACTATAAATCGCAAGGTGTGTTCGAACGATTAGGCCAGAAGCTAATTAACGAAGTCCAACGAAAATTCGTCCGGTTCGAGGCACTCGACCGGTCGTGTCGCAGCACTCGCTCATCGAAACGTCACGGTCATGCCCTCCGGCCTCGTTGACGTAATTGGTTATTATCACGGCGAAGTGTGTCCCCTATTAGTGGATACCAGTGTACACACTGTCCCTTGTTAGTGCGCATTAGCGTGTACGGCGTGCACACAAGCCGATGCACCGTGAACGCACGTGCTCCGCCCGCGAAACGATCCGAGGGACGCGGACGGTATGGGCGAAAAATCGAGTAACAAGCATTTCGTGCGCACCGCGAAATTGAATAATGACTGCCCCCTCTGCCTGGGAAAATCATTGACTCCGGCGAAATTTAACGAGCCATTGTTCATAACCTATTCTGTTCCACAAACGAATTTTCAGACGCCGCTCGTGGGAAATGAATTCGAAGATGCGTTTGAATATCCTACATGTTATCTTTGTATGGTAGTGAGCGTTTTTGCCTACCAAATGTAATTAAAATGGAAAAAGTAAAGAGAATAGTTTCCATCGATATATGGCTTACAAGGAAATTGTCCGATTTATTTGCGGCATAGCAATCAAGTAGCAAAAGTGAGCGGCACCTTTGATTTGCGGTAGCCTTCGTCCCATTGACAAATTGATACAAACCAGTACCGTAACGCGCATAATAAAACAGAACAGAGTGTGTTGTCAGATTAGCATACGCTCAAAAATCTCGCCTCCGAATGATCTCATCAAATATGCAAGAGAACCTGTGTGCGAGCCTCTAAACACTGGTTCCATGAATTCACGTAAGAGCTCGATCGAAAAAAACTTTCCACAATCCCTACCTACGGTAATCATCAATCTAGGATCATTTTACTTAGGGTAACAGGTGGTCTGAACAGGAACGACTGTTTCTACTGCAGTAATCATTCTTTGCGAGAGCTTTCTTGTCGGGGGACAAAGAAGTTTATTGCATTGTTAGCTTGAGATGTGATCATTCATCTTCTTCTTTTACCTGAAACTATCTATTGGATGGTCAATATTCTTGTTGGTTACTCTGCACAAGGCAGCAACCTCAAAAATTCCATAAAATTAAAGCAATGTATTTAAAATAATTTCAAATAATTCCATCACCCATATATTATTGTTAGAAATACAGTGAAACCTTTGACACAAAGAATAAAGTTAAGCCGACATTCCTTTCTCATAGAGTATCGTTTAAAATAGCAAAGTATGAATGTCCGGAGCACAATTGTCTCAGGAATTCGGTTTGAGGAACGATCCAGGGGAACGATCGAGGATCGACGGGCCGGGACCGACGGGCACGAGGTTCTACGTGGCTGTTGATCGACGATCCTCTATCTCGTTGCGAAGTAGGAGGAAAAGGCTAAGTAAGAGAGAACAGGGAAGGGATAAAGGCGGGCGAGGAAGGTGTGTTGACGTCACTGGGCAAACTCGTTGCTCGGTACGCTCGTTGCCGACGCGATCGCAGTTTCACGAGGTTTCGACGTCGACGTCGTAGCCTCTCCGACCTGTCTCTCCATCGTTTCTCTTTTAAACCCGTCGAGGAATCCCGCTTCAATCGTCTGAAATCCCCGCCGGAAAGTTGCAGTGGTCCCTTTGGCGGGAGATTTGAAATTCGAAAAGTGACGTATGCAGTTCGAACGACATCTGTGAAGCGGTCGAAGACCACGTGGCCAGCCGTGTCGATCGATCGAGCTTGTAATTTCTGGATTAACATCGATCGATTTCATTAGATCGTTTTGCTGATTTACTTCGGCCGGTGAAACAATCCAGGGGATCTAGAAAGAGAGAGGAGTTTGAGAGAACATCAAGAGAAGGTTTTCATGGATTTCCGCGGCGATCGTTGGCATCACTGGCGCGTTTGAAAGGTAAACGTCGATGACGTGAGAGAATGCGTTAATTGATCGGCGCGATCGCTCTGGCGGCGGTTCACGTGATCCACGCCGGAAAGACAATGAGCCGCTCGGTCGGATGATCAGTGATTAATGATCATCAACCGGGACGCGAATTTTCCGACATCCGATCGCGTGTCGACCTCGTTTCTTCGAGCCGGATCGGAACGTCGCGTCGCGTCGTTTCGTGACTGATGTGCTCTCGATCGTCAGATACCATCGCTCTTCTTCGATTAATCTCGCGAATTCTCATGGAGAAGATTAATCATGACATTGTAGAAATTTGGCAGATTTTCATGTGACTGATTCTCAATCGTTAGATCATACACTTCTTCTTCGATTAATCTCGGATATTTTTATACGAAAAATTGATCGAGCCTTTGTAAAGATTCGACGTCGTGTAAAATCGATCGAAATGTTGGGAGGATGGTTTGATGCACGTGGAAGTTCTTTAAGATAATTAAGAATCGTGCGTCTGTTGGTACCAAGAAGTCTGTGTAACATTGCTTATCACTTTCCGTTTTGAAACGCGGAAACATCGTGACGATGATGAATGAAATACCTGGAATCGCTGAGCGGTTCTTCAGCCTTCCGGTTTTTTGCATTAAAAGATTAAGATCGTGACCTTACGAAAAGTGGGGACCCGTAACAATAAAAGCACGTTTCCCGTTGATTGCTTTTGCCACGCGTGTTACGACAATTGCGAGAGGTCGACTTTACGATGTTGCGCCGGCATCAATGAATTCCAGATGCGTATGTGGATCCACAGGCTAATTGAGAAACCTGGGTATCGGAATCTTCTTCATTTCATTCAGATTTAATTAAAGACAGAATATAGACTGTTGATAGAAATTTTTAATATGCTAGGTTTCCCTATATCTAGCTTTGTTAAATCGAAGGAGGATGAACACATTTAATACACTAACGAGTGCAGAATGAAAATGAAGATCGTGTGCGTCCATAATATACGCGATACTCTAGGGAAATAATGATCGATAAACTGAGGATTTTATGCCTTCGTAACTTTTATGCCACTCTACAACTCAAGGAAAATAATTGGTCGATAAACTATGGAATTTATGCCTTCGTAACTTTTATGCCACGTGACTCTCTGAAACTGTTTAATGCATTTGTAACATTTACGAGGTTGTCCCTAGTTATGTCTTATAAGAATCATTTAAAAAATTGCAAAACAAACGTAACGTAATACAATAAAGTATAAAAAATTTTTTTCGATTACTTTCTTCATCAGGATGCATCGAATTATCCTAGTTCATTCACGAATGAGTTTTAAAAATGCATTCATCAAGAATCCTTCTGGAAAGGTTCTAGGTTAGGTAATAATGAACTCACATGCTCGATATTTCTTCGCTAATGAATCTCAACTAAAGAGCATTCTTTCGTTACCCGTTACACAATTTTTGCATGTCTCTACGGATCATGCAAGATTTACGTAACGTAATATACTCCACCGATCTATCGGTCACAATCGATGGCGAAGACGATGGTCGGACTAGTTTAGGTGCGCAAGTGGAAATTTCAACCCGAGGAATTGTTGTAACGAGGAATAGCTTGATTAAGGTGTTCCGCCGTCGACGGATACGGATCATCTGCGGCTCAGCATGCGAATTCGAACGTTAAGAACCACATCGAGCTAGCCTAACCCGACAATGCTCGGCGCGATGCTCACATTGCTCACGTGCGCAGGTTTCTGCATTCTCCCTACCGGAAACGTCCCTCTTCTCCCTGGATCGCGACTGTGCAACGATCACGCATACGATTAAACGCGCAATTATGCCCGCCGCGACGGGTCCCGAGATATTTATCAATAAGCTTCTTTCTACAACTCGTGATCGTGACGAACAATCGAGAGAATGCTCGATCGAGCCGCGAAAAGCACGATCTACCTGTACGAGTGCATACTGCGTTTGTTTTGCAATGAAATTGCTTCATTAAATTAAATTCAATTCGATTGGTCAATCTTTTACGGAGACGCGCAGTGAATCGCAATAATTGATCAAACTCCCTTTAAGAGAGAACAACTTTTCTGAAATTGGTCCCAAAGAATTGAGCTTTTTTAAAAAGGTGGATTGGTTCACTGGGTGACGAATAAGAAGAATTTTGAAATAATTGTCATTGGCAGATGCGATTTTCCATAGAAGTTAGCAAGGTACTGAATTTTCAAATAAAAATGCAGCCCAATCTTCAGCAAAATTTCTAAGGTGTATATTGTAATATAAAATTGCGATTTGGCACGAATGGTTGCAGAGTTTTGGGTGGTTTACGAAATAAAAATGCAGTCGAAGGCAACTGGCGGCTCGGCAGAGTCCAGGGGCCCGCATCCGGCGAAATTCCCGAATAATCATGCAGCGTGTTTCGCAGGCTGGCACACGTGCCAGGCGGTGGCGCGTGTTCGTTCGCGTATGTAGTATGTAGTATGTGCCACCGTGTGTCTGCATTATCCCCGCCATGGCATAAGAGGTAAACGCCATGGCATCCGTTCGCACAATCTCGTGCAACAGCCGCGAATCCGAAACAGTTGCGAGTGCGACGCGCTTAGGTACGTGCGCTGCTCCTTCAGGGCTTCAGGGAAACAAGGGGAGATTCAGCTCTCGAGCCCCCGAGCCAGGCCAGTCTGATCAGTGAGGATCCACTTCTACTTAAATCTGCACTCTTCCTCGATCTTGCACCCTTCGCTTTTCATATCGCTCACGGTTCACTCAATCTTCCTTCTATTTTTCAGTTTTTTCCTTCGATTGACTCGAATCGACTTTATTCAATTTTTATCAAAGTTCTTCACCAATCTTATTAAAATTGTTGATAGAGCAGGGGGTGTTTCATTTTTTGAACAAATATTCTGTTTTTATTATTCGCTGCGTTGTAGATCTTGCTGTATGAAGTTTTAAGAAAGTTGAATGTAGTTTCATTTAATTTTTGATTAAGTTTTTGATTGAATTTCGAATGAAATATTACACGAAAAAATGAAATTGAAAAGTGACTGTTTTACATTACCTTAGACTAGTGCAATTATTTGCAAGAAACATAGAATTTTGTTTAGTACTACTTACTCTGTTCAAAAATTTATCTATGACAAATTTTTCGAAAAACACTCAATCCTTGAATTCAAAAGTCTTGACAATAAGAACTACACGTCATTGTTTCATTGTAGTTTGAATTTTAGTAGAAATGATATTGAAGTTTCTGAGATTCATGGATGCAGAAATGACGCTTCCATTCATAACTATCGAAAAACAGTGTGAATCATAGCTACACGATCCGAATAACGGGCCGAACTTTCACTCGTTCTCGCGATCAACGGTCTCGCATTTTGATCTATGGATCTTTCGCTAGCAAATGAAGGCGAGACGTTGTCGATCTCCTGGAGAACGGTGAAGATAGCGGCGATAGGTGACGGTAGCACGATAACGGAATATTTATGAGGAGAGCACAGTGAATCGTAGAGCAGTGAGCGTAATTTATATTCCCACGATACATACGATCTCTTATCTCTTATAAATATCCATTTACACAATGTTTATCCCTTTCTGTCTCGTCGAGATACAATTTCGCAACGAAAATTAAAATAATATCCTGTAAAACCGAACCATAAATCTATAGGATCGATAAATCGATGGAATTGTGGAAATCATCGAAGAACATTTTTTCAGCGAAAATTGCCTCGGTTATGAGAAACGTTGCGCGATGATTCGTTCGATGATTCAGTGATTGCGCCTCGGTGCAATCTGTAAATCGACAAAATAATTATGCAGCCGCCGCTCATCGAAATCCTAATTGATCGTCATTTTTCTCAGTACACGCTGTTCGTCTCACGTTTTTTCTACTCTCTGTCGAGAAGTTAAGATTTCTTTGTCAATCTCAGTCTCCGGCTTCCTCGAAAAAGAAACATAAAGACTTCAAGGTTCAAATATTCCCGAGCGAGGCTTATCTTTCGTAACAATGTCGTAGCGGTCGAAAAACATTGGAGATCATGTAATTATTACGATTCCGGGCGATAACGGGTGAGTCATTTGCTCGGCTGAGAATTTCTTTTTAGCAATGAACTCAGAAAGACGTCGAAACTCGCGAAATCGTTAGGTGAACTCGGTTCGAGGACGATTCAGTCAGCTGATTGTTATCGGCGTTCATTAACCCCGTCTCAATTTCGCACACGATGACTCTCGTCTTCGATTACATACTTCTTGAATTCAGTACACCATACCCACTTGCTTGTCACCATTGCAATTATTATTATTAGACTGCGGATTTTATGCATTTATAAAAAAAAGTAAGCAGATCCAATTTAAAACAGTACAATCATCAGATAAATTAAAGGTCTTTGTCCTATTATTTTCTTCTCACAATACATGCAGAGAATGTTTATTTTGCATAAAAATCCACAATCTAGTAGTGTGTTAAACTAGCAAAATGAGAGATAAGTGAGAATGTATCCCAGCCTAAACCTAAGGAAAGATTTAGGACGTATCTGAAGTAGGCCCGGTATGTGTGTTCCAAACTGTTCCCAATCGGTTTCCGCCTAAAATTTCTCGCAAAAACCGGAAACGGGAAAGCGAGTGACGCAAATCGATTCACGTAAACTGTTCCACTTTTTCGCGGAGCATCGTAACCATTCGAAATCCAAAAGAAAAAGTTTCATTGGCCTAACAGTGACCTCGCTTGGCTTAGGGTACGCGGAATGCCGGGATTCCAGGAACGGAAGGGCGGTGCGAATGCCGGAGGAAAGTGAGAGGAGACGAAGAAACGATGGCAGGAGACAGAACTTTGCTCTCAGTGGCCAGCAGACGTGAGTCATCGTCGCCAGACGACGTCCACCAGGTTGATTCGTCCTCGGGCCAGGTGAGGATCGAAGGACATCGTTCTTGAGGACGTCTTGGTTCCCACAGAACGCCTCCAACAGTAACAACAAAGTGAACGCGATGAACGTGAACTGACCGGGGAAGTTGAGTCTAAGATCGGCTCGACCGAGATTGAGATCGAGTGTGCAGGAGACAAGTAAAGACTGGCAGCATGGAGGAGCCACAGAAACTTTTCCGCCTTCCGGGTACCATCGAAGAGGAGGAGGAGAAGGACACAGAGGTTCAAGGACAGCTGACGGTACCCGAGAACCCTGTCTCTGCCGACTCACCCTTGCTTGGTCAACGAAACCTTGGCACCCTGTCCAGCCTGCCCAGAAATGTCACTCTCGTTAGGGTCAGCACGCAAAGCAGCAGCATCGGTGGCGTTGGTCGGCAAGATTCCACCAGGTGAGTCTAGTTCCTTCGGTTTTTATTGGTTCACAGCTTTTGGTAGAGTAGTCTTGCTCTTTCAACTCCGAAGTAGCGTTGGCCAAGTCCATTTTGACCCACATTTTTACTGCGAAATTTCACTCTTGAATTTCTTTCTTTTCGATATTCATTTTTTATCGTTAATGCTTTAAACATTTGACGTTCCAACGATTATATGCGTGTATGTTAAAATAGGGACTTCAATACATATTGCAGAACTATTCTTCGTCGATGCTAGAATAAACTTAAAAATGGCGATGACAGTAAAAAAATTCAATTCCCACCATAATACTAGCTTCGAGAATATGATTAAGAAAAATCGATAATTATAATATTAATGTGCCCAATGACTATGAAGTGAAACAGATAGGCAGAATTTGCAAAAATTGTTTCTTCGACTTGCTGAATCCGGATCTTGAGGAGTACGATCAAAGACGACCGGAAGCGTCTACTTTGCATGCGGAGAGTGAACGTATTACCGACAAACCAGATATAATCGCTCGACAATTACCAAACAAAACAGTCGCGAACAGTTTAACCGTCACGTGGCTCGTTCCCAAGGCAGTGTACTTACCTCGTGAAGCGTAGATCATTCTCGGCCCGAAAGCGGTTACGTTTTGTTTGAGGGATTCGTTGTCGACATCCTCTGGCGCCAGATGTTGTTTGCCGTTCAAAATAGGCGACGGAAATACCTGAAAAAACATCAATCCACTAATAATATGAATCACAAACTGCTAATCACAAAAGCCTCCTGCAATCGTACACTGTCCTCGGAAATAACTTCTTTGACTACATCGTGGCTCGCGGATGACAATTCTTCTACATATATATTCGAAAAATTCACTCTTATTAGAATCCACAGGACCTGAATTTCAATTTTTCAATTCTAGTTTCGTAAACTAAATTATTCTGAAGGTGTGCATTAACACGGTGTTTGATTAAAATGCACTATAATCTTTCCACTATAAAGACTCGTAATCGCGAATTTATCGATCCGAGTAAAATCGGAATAAAACTAAATCAACAAGGATACCATAATCATTCGGCTACAAAGCCTCTCTCGTAATCTGCTATAATCGTTCGGCAGGCAACGAGTTCGCTTTCTCTCGTGCAGGGACACGGCTCGAGGCGTATCGGTCGTGTTCACTTATCATTATCATTCGTCCACGATATTTACTCGACGGTGTTGTTGAATACGCGGGACAGGTGCAATTTATCGAGCAAAGTTCTATTCATGTCTGCGACACGATGCCATACGTTTTTCACGGTGTTACCGAGGCCACGCGTCCGACTAACGAGCCTCCGTTAGCGAACACAATTCTGCGAACACGGGTCTCTGTTTACCCTTTACCTGTAATTCACGTTCGGCAAACCCTCTGTCGTCATTTATCAACCGGCCGCGGTCGGAACCGGCGTTACGCATGCGGCCCGCGTCCAGCCGGTTGCAAAATTTGCAAATGAGCGAACCGGACCGTCCTTCGCCGGGGCTCGCCGCACCACCGCCCGCCGATCTGCCACGTTTCGCCTTAATTCGCGGAGAATGTTGATGCCCGAGGACTCCTTCTGCATCGGTGGGGTCCCCATGTCCGTCGACACTCTGGCCACTTTGTCCTTTAATCATTTCTGGCAGCGGAATTCATTTTGTACCGCCAGCATTCGTAAGAACATTTGGAATGCATTTTTCGGATAACTTAGGCAATTTATTGCACGTATAGTGATAATAGAATATTTAGAATGCTTAGGAAAGGTGTCCAACCTAAATTTTCCAACATCTGTAGTTTCACTTCTCTGATCAAAAGGATCAGCTTTGAACCTTAATTTCATAAAAATATGACTATACATACTGCGGATTTTCATGCGAAAAGGAATTATTTGCATCATTTTCAAGACAGTAGTAATACGCAAAACATTTAGTTCTTATTCTATTAACTTTAATAAACTAAAGTGTTAGCGTCGAACAATTAAATTTACAAGAATAGAAGCTTAAAGAACCGAGTAAAATTAAGTACTATAAAATAAACGTTTCAAAGTAAAAATGAAACGCGACCGACGAGCAGCAAAGTAATTGAGGTTTCGTCAGCCGAAAGGTCGTCGCTAACAGATTAATCTGTGGATCGCGGTCGCAGAATTAATCGCGGAAACTCGCAACGAATCCTCGCGGTTGTATCAGATTTCGCGTTTCCTGCAGGAAAGACGATACCTCTCGTGGATCTCCGCGATTTTCTCGCCGATTCTTCCGCTTTATCTCCCAATGACGTCCGCGCCAGGAAGTCCGAGCTTGAACTTGAATTCGATTTAGTGGATTCCGAAAGGATTACGAAAGGATTCTACCCTACAATTACCAACCAATTCGGGTTAGTATAAATTCTTGAGGTAATAACAGTGGAACGAACACGGTCGTATATCATCTGTAGCTAAGTAAATTATATACAGTAGACTGTCGAGGATTATATAGGAAAACCAATTATCAACTGCACGTCTAATCCGTCGTATTTATGTGTGCAGATTAAGCGTGCAACAGATACGCTTAACGAGCCACTCGTGACATAGTGTCCGCAGAAACGCTTATGGGAATGCGAGTTCGGTATCCTGTGCACCTAACACTTGTCTCTTCTTTGATTATTGTTGAAAACAGAAGGACAATTTACATGAGAAGTGTTCAAATCAACGAAACGTTATCAAGTTAGTGGGAGATAAATTTGGAAAATGAAATTATTGCATCAAAGAAGGCTGCGTTTCTCTACAATTTAATCTATGATTGATCAAAGGAAAATAAATTCCGAAGACTACAGAAATTTGAAGGGCCTCAAGCTCCAGGAAAGATTCAACGATATTCAAACTCACTTCACTCTCTTCTAATTCACTTTGTGAAATTGTCATCCAGATTAGAATTCTAAGAGTAACAGGGATTTCTAGCAGCCTCAGGCTCCAAGAAAAATTCAACAATTCTCCAATGATCCTGTTCTAATTATTCACTTTGTCGAGGAGATTAGAATTCTAAGAGTAACAGAGATTTTTCAGCGGCCTCAGACTCCCAGAAAAATCAGTAAATTCTCCAATCTCCGTTCCAATCGAATTATTAATCAAACAAACGGAGAAAGTAATTTCGGTAAGTACACAGTGCTGGAGAATTGAAAGTTTCTTCGGTAATTCCGTGCGCCGGAGGAACGAAAGGAAAAATCTTCGTGCGCCTCAGCATCGCGACTCGTCCGGTCTCGTTAGATTAATTAAAAGCTCGTTATCGAAGCGGGCGACGCGCGACGTCGCGCTCGGACAGCTCGCGGCACGGCCAGGCGAGGCGAGGCCCGCCAGTGAGCTTGCACCCGATGATATTAACGCTCGACTCTTAATCCGCGCTGAAAACGTGAATTTCGGAAGTGAATTTCACTCGCGATCATGTCCGGTCGCGGAAAATCGGCCGGCTCTTTTTCCGGTAGAAGAGCAAGATTCGTCGCTAATCGATCGAGATACAACGCTGCCCGGCGACGCGAAAAACGGAACAACTGGTTGGTTTTGTTCGACGAGGTAGAATACAATTTCTTACAAATCGGTCTTGCGTAGAAATCCTCTCCAATTTATTCTCAATTTTAAAGAAGCAAACTGCAACATCGTCTGGAGAATGTGACACTTTTCAAATCTGGGTTACTGAAACAGCTGGGTGATTTTGTTCGACAAGGAGGACTACAATTTATTACGACGAATCGATCCCGTGTCAAATGCACTCGCAATTTAAGAAAAACAAACTGCAATATTGTGTCTGAGAAACATAACAACAAGTCGGTCTCGTGTAGAATTCTTCTCCGATCCATCCTCAATTTTAAAGAAACAAATAATTGCAACATTGTCACCGAGGCAAGTAGAGGCGTTGTCTCCATTCAGAGTTAATTTCCACTTAATCAGGGTCAGGTTTAATAACAGTCTCGCTAAACCTCGCCCTTTTATCGCTTTCGATAGCAAATATCGACTGACATTCTGTTGGTTCAAAACTATTTAGTCTTTGTACCGAAATCTATTATTATATTGTAGTGATAATAATTAATTCTGTCAGTGAAGATATTTATTTGTGGCTCTCTGATAAGCTTGATCTACCAGTCGTTAACCCTTGCCCTATAATATCATGTCAGTTTCGTCATACACAAAATATTCAACAGAATTTGCTAAATATGGGTATCAGTCACTTCTTTGTCATCAAAGTAAAGTTCTTTTTTTTCTGTGGAGAAAATTTATCTATGACCATTAGCGTGAACGTGAATAGTTCCCTTTTTTGGTGGGAAATTAGTAACGACGAAAAAAATTGTTGTAGCTTTAATTGGGCTATGGTCAGTGGACAGGTGAATACGATTAAATAAATATACTCTGTGCTCTGTATTTAACGGCTTTATGTAGAATATTGCTTCTGTATTACGCGACTTGTTTTCACGAGAATAACATTCGGACTAAGGACGCGTGTCAACCGTAAACACGGTAGGTAATACAAGGCGCGTTTGCTCGCGTCTACTCGGGTTCGCTCGCGTTCGCTCGTTTTGGTGTACATATATACATACACTCATTCCAAGAAAAATTTTCTTAATTATGCTTGAAAAGTGATTGCAAAGTAGGACTTCAGAGGTCTCCAACAAACAGTATAAAGTGTCGCTCTGTTTTGATATCTAAAGTGGCGAATTTTGCAGCCAATTACCAGCCAATTTTTGCGAAGAGAGGAGGATATAGGGACTAATTGGTGTATTATTGTTCGGAAATAGCAGTTAACGAATAAGTGCGCTAAATAACCATGCTCGAGACAGAGAGAGAGAGAGAGAGAGAGAGAGAGAGAGAGAGAGAGAGAGAGAGATTGGTAATCAGGATATTTCGTGAGCAGTCGTGGAAGCACGGATAGGCCAGAACTTTTCGAGCCGAGCAAGTTCGCTAGAATTAGTACCGTTCTCAATTGACGCCTACAAACGACGCACACGATACCTCGGTCCACTATGGAATAGCGCCATTATAGTGCGCGCGGAATAAATTACCGGCGGCTAATGCGATTCACCGTTCCACCGGTGTTGATCGAGCCCTTCCGGCTCGAATTTCTTTCCAAGGAAGCTCCAATTCGTTGACAATGGATCGAATTAGCCGGCGGAGGGTGAATCACGCGCGAAAATGTCGTTCACAAAGGTATAGTAGCCCATTAAACACGAAAGGGCCGCGATCGTGGGACCGTGCTATTCACTGGCACGTTGCAACTTTATAAATATCTAACATCGTCAAAATACTCTTCATTAACACTAATCACCTACCACCACCGGTTAAATAACCGGCTTCAGATTTCTGAAAATGTATTCAGTGATACATGTATTTAAATTGTTCCGAATAATTCCACCCAAAGACATTTAAATACCACTTAAAAATTCTATCTAATAATAAACAACTACACATATTTAGATTGTACCAAAAAATTGAACCGAAAGGATTCTATCTAATGATACAAGTATCTAGCCTGTACCAAAATATTCCATCCAGAAGCACAAATATTTTATCTCCACTTAAAAAATTAAGGTTAAAAGAAGCTATCAACAAGTGTTCCCAGTTTTCGCGAACGTAAGCAGCCACAGCTCAATGCCACCGTGGCGTCGGCAACAGAAACTTTTTATTTCGCAGGTCGCTCCTCGATCGACGATTTTCGCGGGCGATCAGCGATTTCGCGAAACGCGATTCCGATAAGGAGATGCCTCGAGCTTGATAAGACATGCTCGCGGCTTTTTCAGTCAGTCAAACGAAGTCGGTGGTGCAACACAGTAAACGTCTTGACTTTTCATCTAACCAAATGTTCCCAAACTAAACTAAACTGTACGTAACACACAGCGGCAATAAAAATTGTCACATTGACGAGACACTCTAACTGCACGTGGACTGAAAATACAAACTATCTGCAGTCTTCCAAGTGCCAAAATTAAGCTCTTTTACTGTATTATACGTAATACATGAATAATAAAAGCTGCAACTATAATCAAAACGTGTAATAGACGTTGTAAAAGCATCTATGCTTGAATTACAACGTATCTACAATTTTTTAGCTGATAAAATTAAACGTTTTGGGGAGTTAGCGAAGTTAAAACACCGTCGACGGAAGGCAGCAGAACAAAAAGGGGAACGGATAGCGTTAATTAAGAGGTTCAGAGAACCGTGTATTCCCAAGTTCGCGTAACTCCAGCTAGAAAATGGGAACAGATAGCAGATATCAACAATTATTGGTCTCCAAAGTGAATTCGCTCCGAAGACGAAACTACAATCGGATTTCCTTACGGGCGATCCCCGAAGACTGACAGAAGCAATGTCTGAACGATCAGAGAACGATTTTCGCTGGTTAATTTATCACGCAACCAGTACGGCTTTCGAGAACGTGCTCGTTAAAGAGTTAAAGAGCCGAAGAAGATAGGACACATGCTGGCGAATGCCGTTTTCCTGAGTAATTCCTTTAAGTGCCAAGCAAAGAGAGACACGCAAACCGGCAGGTCGCTATCATCGGATCGTTGCAGATCGGTGCAATAAAGATTAGACGCGTGTCAAGACCGCGTGAAAACGAGAGGATGTCTCTGTTGGAACGGAGAGGTGGCGACAAGTCGGAGACAGTCGATTTCAAGGGGAGAAGCGTATTATCGCTCGTTCAGACAACAATTAATCGCACGCTCCACGGATAAGTGAATAAGAATCTTGGGCCGCCGGTGAATATCGTTTAACAAATGAGAGGTGAGAAGAGCAACATACAGTGCTGGAGACCATTAGGGAACTTGGCGATTTCTGCGAACTGTAGGTTAAATGATTGAACACCTTTGTCCACCGGAACACCATTGTGTAATAACATTTTAAAATCTCGAGGTGTCGGAAAGCATATTTTAAAAATAATCGTGGAAGGAATCGTTAGATTGTGTGTCAGTGATGATGGTTTGGACAGGAAGATTGATTGAGAAATTCTTAGATTTTGAATTGTTGAGAAGTATGTTGCAGTAGAAAATAATTGTAGAGAATAATGGTTTTGGGTGTTGAGTGGATATTTAAGTGAAGCCATCGATCCAGGAAGGGGAACAGCTCCTGAAGAAGCCTCTCCAGGACACGGATCTCCCCGCGCGTGCTCCGTGTGACGTAACCAGCCCATTTTCTCGCAAATGAAAAGAGCAAACGTTATTGTTAGTAACTGATAAGTGGAGACCGCTGGCCAGGTATTGGCTCGTGCGTATAAGACGAGCAGCTTCGTTCCTCAGACATCAGTAGATCCACCACTAGCAAACTAGACAGCGATCCACCGTCGTCGACCGCCACTGTATTCCAAATCAACTGTCTTCCGTGATAAAAACCGTCCAAGTTACCCGACTTCAAAACAAGTTCAGAGAACAACTTCAGAAGAGTTCAACTCCGAGAGTAGAAAACAAAAGAAGCGAATCAACTTGAAAGAAACCTTCAAAGAACTGAGAATTTGCTTGAGGAAAAATTCTCCTGGATTTCTCACAGACATCTCAACTTCAAAAGAGCTTTGGAAAAATTGAGCTTCGATGCCAGAAAAGATACCAAGTGTTAAAAGAGCTAAAAATTTGCTGCAGGAAAAATTGTCTTGAATTTCTCAAAGATATCTCGACAGGAAACAGTTTCTCAACTTTAAAAGAGCTTCAGAGAAATTAATCTCTGATACCAGAAAATGTAAGACGTGAATCAAACATTAATTTCAAAATAACTGAGAATTTTCTTCAGGAAAAATTCTCTCCTCGCTAATATCTGAACAGGAAAAAGTTACTCAACTTTGAAACAGCACAACAAAAACTGATGACGAGGACGTCTCGAAGTATACTTGATAAAGCCCGGTTTTCAAAGTTATCGACGATAGAAGACAAGCCTCATTAATTCGGAGACGATTAGAAATGGAATTTTGAGTTCGATCGATCAACTTGTAACAGCTGTGTACTCAGACGAAGGCGATCGACGGATCCTTGAGTGGCATCATCAAGGAGAGAGAGAGATATTCGATAAAAAATGCTACATACGACTCTTTTCGATTCGGCCATGATTAGCACGATAAGCGCGCGGGAGATCGGCCGCGATAAGTGAAAGGTCGGTGAAGTGTGATAATTAATGACGAGAGGGAAGTAATGACGTTCCCGTTCCACGGCTACTGAACCTCGCGCACGACCTACTTCCGCCGCGATTATCATACCGATCGGGATAACCTAACCGGGAATTTTTGATCCTCGGCGAATCAAAGAACCGTGCGAAACCGCCGGATTTATCGTGGACTGTTTAAACAGCACGATCTTTAAATCGCACGTGTGAATTTCTCCGATAAGACTGCTATCTGAACGATTTACTCGATCGCGGAAAAATTGCTGCAACTGAGTTCGATAAAGAGGGATCTAGGTTGAGGAAAACTTTAGTAGGACATAACACGTTACTACCATCCGGATGTTAAAGCAACCGAGTGGTTAAAATCGTAGGAATGGAATTGCAGTTAACATAGACTCGAGAAGTATTCGAAAGGTATAAAATATAAGGCATAGATTAAAGAAATTAAATTGAATTGAGTGCAAAGATTAAGCTCTCGATTGATATTGCAATCAAGAAAAGAGAGAGATTGAAGGAAGAGAGTGGAAGAAGAGCGGAATCAAATCAAAGAGTGCAAAATGTAAATTAAAGGTAAATAAATTAAGAAAGATAAGAAGTAGATTAAATTGGAGAAACACGTACAAATAAACTTTTGATTAAAGTTGCAATGAGGGCAAGCGGCCAATTAAAGAGAGCCAATGGAACAAAGTTAAATCGAGTCGCACACAGTGCAAATTAAAGAGAAATAAATTAAGCAAATTGATCTCCCAATCAATTTTCGATCAAAAAAAGATTAGAAGATAGTGAAAATGACGACGGAGATTCAGAAGAGTCCGCTGCTAAGCGTGACACTACCACCGAACTCTGATGAGAAGCAAAATCTGTTGACACCGGTCACACCAACGACTCCCATAATCGTCCAGTTGTCGAAGAGTCCAACAGCATCCTTTCGCAGCAGGTAAATAATGTTTCGTGGCACGGAATCCTCCATCGATGGGAATTCTCGCTGCGCAATACATTCCGCGCGATCATATGGAATCTCGAGATTAATCATTATTCATTAATGCCGCGGATTAATTTATGTCAACTCGTGCGGTGACAGTGTTTCGGATCTGGTTCTGCCGTTTATGGCTAGTTACCTCTGATTAATTCGCGAATCATGTAATACTAACTGATCACCCTTGCAAAGCGTTTAATGAAGTAACCGAGAGCGTCGAGGTTCTTTGTCACCCATTATCCTTATCATTGGTCTATGATAACGGAGCAAGACCTGCCGATATCGCGACCAATCGTCACCGGAGGTCGCGTAGAATTCTTTGATAGATACATATGTGTATTAGAATTTGTATTGCAAAGATTCTCAGGATCGTGGTTTTATGGCTGAATGACTGGTTAAAGACATAAACTTGATGATAATGAACGCTTTTATGAGAAATCTTTGTGGAGGTGTATTGTGAGTGATAGTAGATCGATTTTTTCATTGAGTTTAAGAGTTATTTCATTAAGAGTTAATTGTAGCTAAAGATAGAATATTAGCTATATTCAAACACGAAATATGTCAAATCTCCTGTTATACAATGTATACATGACTGCTAATAGTAGGTTGACTGCCTTGCACAATAGTTTTCACTCGCAACGACTTCAATTATTGTTCATTGAACTCAAGTTCACAACCACAAATAACAATTTGAGAATTTTTTTATACGAACCAGACGATCCTAATTTAATAGTTCCTTAATTGATACCTAGCTCTTCTTAAGCATCTTAAAATTGAGTGAAAATTGTATGCAACACGGCCACAAAGAACTATTTCAGAAATTTTGTATCCAAACTGGACAGGTCCAATTTGATATTTCTCTATGAATTCTTAGGGATTTTAAGATTGAGTTTCAGACAAAATGAGGAATTCTTTACTATTCCTCCACTTTCCTTTTCCTAAAGTTGATTTAAAATTTTGTAGAACAAACTTGAAGACATCCACGACCACAGATAATTATTCAAAATTGTCACACACGAGAGAAGAAAATTTGAAACACCGTTTCCTGGGTTGTCATTCTTCTGAAAAGTTCCGAAACAAAGATTTAAATCAGAAAGCGGAAAATCGATCGACGAAACTCGACCGAACCGTGCTTGTTCGCTTCGTGTGGTCGATTCGCGCACGACAATAAATAAATTGGTAGATAGCAGTTATCATTCGAAGTCAACATGGCGACTTCCTTTCGCCCGTCCGAAAGGGAGGCGCGCCCGAGGAGTCCGAACGGGATCATCGAACCGGTCGCATTGATTTGTTCCAGTGAGTGACAGTGTGTCGCACAACATCATCTCTCTCTGTCTCTGTCTCTGTCTCTCTCGAATCAATAAACAAGTTGAACCTTCTCGCGTTCGGTAATACACTTCGCGGCAACAGTCGGTGGCTAATTACTTTATCGGGGGCTGATTAAGAAGTCGGTTCTAAGCGAGGCGTGTGTGTTCCGTTCGTTTCTTCAGCGAGCAAACAACGCTGACAGCAGCCATGAGCGGCAACAGTGCTGATAAAACGGCTGATCGAGCCCTCTCGACGTGCTCGGGGATCATTTGTCGACTGGTTCCGAGCGGGAACTATGGCCGGTTCTAACCAGAGATCGTGCGAATAGAGCCGCGGATCGACTTATCGAAAATATCCCCGGTCGAAGTCGAGATCCGAGATCCACGATAAATCCAGCGATTAAGAGAAATTCGGTCGGGTCGAGATCGGGCCGGCGTTGTTCCCGTGTTAATCTGCCCAGCCGTCGTGCCGCGCCGCGCCGAGGCGAAATTGCCGTGATTTCGGAACGATCAGGCTTGTCATGGAAAGGCTCAAGAACGATGACGTACAATGCGCAGAGATCCATCGTGAGTATTCCCATCGGTACCCAAACCTTCCACGGTCTATTGATCGATCGGACCTCTCAATCAAACACTCTAATACAGAAATGAACATTTTACGTATTTAGGAAAATCCTATTCAAACTTATTTGCTTCATTCGAGAAAATACTATTAGACTGTGGATCTTAATGCAAAATAAAAATTTTGTAGTAATTTACTATTGAAGAACTAATTTACTAGACATCGTGTGCAAAATTTTTCTCGGAGAAAAACATTGAACAATACGTCTTATATAGATTTATGTTATTCGTACATATGCTATCATCCATGACTTTGATGTGTCATCGAGGCCGATTAGAAACGATTAAAAATCATATTATTATCATAATATTTGTACTGTTGATCCGTACAAATAAATAAAGAACCCTGTTACCAGGAAAGAAGCTTAATTCCGCGAGTACCGTGAGTTCCCCAATCGCCTCGGCGGCGTCGCATAAATATTTAATTACCAGAAAGGTTTGCCCGAGCTTTGATTAATGGCATCCCGAGGCGTGCTCGCTTCAAGATAAATTTTCCGCGGCGTGGATCATCGGAAAAGGACAGAGATCGATCTCCCAGTCCAGAACACAATGTGATCCACGAAATTTGTTATTCTAATCTGCTTTGATCTGCCAGGTAGAATAGATTATTGAGTTGCATATGTTCGCGACGAGTTGTTCGAGACCTTGGTGACAACGGTTTGCACCATGTTTGTTACGCGCGTCTCTGACATCGGTCTTCGGGAAGACTGGCATAATTCATTCCTGACGAATTATGCAAGAAATGCTACATACCATTGTTGGCTATTCGAAGATGCGACTGGAATCGACGCGGTGACGGATCCTTCGTTTTCCATCTCGCGTCAGCCGCATGCAAATCGAGTTCCGCTCTCAACGTCCGAGATTAGCGTAGAAAACGTAATTGGCGTCGGTTGGTGCGCATGTTAACTACCGATTACGGCCGTGCCTAATCGGGCTCTTGGACTATGGTCGCTTCTGAGGGGGTCTGTGCTCCCCGTTTCAACCCGAAACATCCGATTTCGAGCCTATCGGACGTGCATCGTTAATCTGAAACTTCGAAGACAATTTCAACCCTTTGTAAAATTTTTTTAAAATACTTCGAATATTTTCTTCGGGAAGCTAAATTACAGAATTTGCTAAACGATAGAGGAACTATACTAAATACGTTAAAAAGTCACTATCCCGAAAGTACCGTAAAAGCTAAATTTTAAGACGTTCGATGTACGACTTTCCGCTGTTAAATTCTCTTAACACTAGAACTACCGAGGCAGTCAAAATGAGTGGTTTCCGGTTTTTTCTTTTACGATTCGTGAAGTTACAGATGTATTTTCTTAAGAAATTTTTTAGTATGCTTCTGTATTCAAGTACACGTTACCATAAAAATCCTACGAAACCTAAATAAACTCAATTCTGTTGTTATTATAAAAGAATATACATCACTCTCGTTTAGGGCTCGGTAGTTCTAGTGTTAACATTTCGTGAACATTATAAATGCAAGGACGATGTCCGATTTTCGGTTTCCTTCAATAATGTTAATGCATTATCTACTGGCGAATATTTCATAATTTTTAAAAGTCTATGGTCTATAGTTAAAAGCTCTTTACTGTATCCTTCAACAGCAACAATTTCAATTTTGAACTGACAAGTCACCCCCAATAACGGCATCTAATAATTTCATTTGGGATTAGAGTGTAAAATGAGATTTATAAGACACTCTTCAGATTTAGTTACAGTTCATGAAAATGTTCTCCCTGAATAGTCAACACTACAGAACGTCAAAAATTGAAAGAACTAAAAATTAACAATATACACTATCTCATTCCTATCTATCTCCTTCCGTGGAGTGAATCGATTTGGCCAACGAGTAGTTCATATAATCGACGATATCTTTGAATACCTGATATTTATCACTGAGTAGGGGTCTCGACTCTTGCAGGAGCCGTTACAGGGCAGGTCCAACCCGCAAGCTGCGTCGTCGGGCCGTGCTGAAGAACGGGGACTGCAACGTTCTGCAGTCTCGGATCTCTCGGCGCTCGCTCCGCTTCCTCCAGGACATCTTCACGACCCTGGTGGATACCCAATGGCGTTGGACGTTGCTGTGCTTCAGCCTGAGCTTCATTCTCTCGTGGCTGGGTTTCGCGGTGATTTGGTGGCTGATCGCGTTCACCCACGGTGACTTCGACGAGCGCCATTTGCCGCCGTTCCAGATAGAGAACAGCTGGACACCGTGCATCTACAACATCTACTCGTTCACCAGCTGCATCCTGTTCAGCATCGAGACGCAGCACACGATCGGTTACGGGAGCCGTTCGACGTCCGAGGAGTGTCCAGAAGCGATCTTCGTGATGTGTCTGCAGAGTATCGCGGGGGTAATGATCCAGGCGTTCATGGTCGGTATAGTGTTCGCGAAGATGAGCAGGCCGAAGCAGAGGACGCAGACGCTGCTATTCTCGAGGAACGCGGTGATTTGTCAACGAGACGGGGAGCTCTGCTTCATGTTCCGAGTAGGGGACATGAGGAAGAGCCACATCATCGGAGCGGCGGTCAGGGCGCAGCTAATCAGGTCCAGGACCACCAAAGAGGGCGAGATCCTGTCCCAGAATCAACAGGAACTCACCGTCGGCACAGACGGACAGAACGGCAACCTCTTCTTCATCTGGCCCACCACCATCGTCCACAAGATCAACTCGGAGTCCCCTTTCTACAACATGTCCGCCGAAGACATGCTCATCGAGAGGTTCGAGGTCGTCGCCATACTGGAAGGCACCATCGAGTCCACAGGGCAAACCACTCAGGCTAGATCCAGCTACCTGCCGCAGGAGATACTCTGGGGACACCGGTTCGAGTCCATGGTGACGTACTCGAAGGACAGACAGGGCTACGAGGTCGATTACTCATTGTTCAATAGTACCACTCAGGTGGACACGCCCCTCTGCTCCGGGAGAGAGCTGGCTGAGTTTTATAAGGTGCAGGAGGACCTTCGCCATGGGAACGGTGAGTTTAAGATCAGTGTGAGGAATTAGAGAACGTTTAGGAAATGACGCAGGCATGAGTTACTGTGCTCTTTGCCCTGGGAGCGCTTTAGGCTGCCCCTAGGGGCAGATAGATCTTGATGGAAGGCGTTTCCTTTGCCTTGAGCAGGTGTGGCTTTGTCGCTCTTGGTTCTAGTGTAGCCAAGACTGTGCACCATGGGCTGTCTTTGTCCATGCCCGATCTAGAATCCCCTAAACTTTGACTTCAATGATTCTCCATTCTGAATGTTCCCCTTTTCATTGGAGTAGTTCAGTGTAGAATGCCCACAGTGGGCGTGGGTTTGTTACTCTTGGTTCTAATGCTACCAAGGCCATCTCTGCCAATGCCTGATCAAGAATCGCCTATACATTTGGCTTCAACCACAATGATTTCCCATTCTGAATGTTTCCCTTTCAACTAGAATACTTAGAAATCTAATAAATATGATAACTGGTATTAAACCTAGATCAGCCATGAGCAACAAGTGCTCCACACAGTCCCCAGGAGCAACAAAGTCAACGAACCACCCGTTTTCTGTGCAGACCGCCCAGAGTGGGCGTGGCTTAGTTGCTCCGGCGTTCAATGGAGCCAGGCCAGTGGCACATGCCTGATCTAGAGAGCTCTTCGTCGAAGAGCGCCGTCAACCATGGTCCGAGTTAGTTGATCATTATCTAATCCGATCGTAGTAGTAGTTGAAGTCTAACCTCCTTGTAGATTGAATAGAATCGAATCTGATTTGTCAATGATGACATAGTCGATAATGTCGATCCCCCGTGGACCGATTCACGTTCTCAAGATTCCTTCTCTCTCTCTCCAGAGAATGATCCCCACGTGTCTATCTCGCCGCCGTGCGAGCGTGATTAACCCTGGACTAAAATTAGTCGTTAGCTCGGTGCACGTTAGAGGATTTCGAAGCTACGTCGCAGTTCCGCTAGACTGGCATGTCCGGCGCAATTAAAATTGTCCATCGGCAACCCATCGAGAGAGAGAGAGAGAAAGAGAGCGCACGCGCCATATAACGCGTTACAAAACAACCACTAACGATACAGCAAGGCCAGCCAACCGCGCTAATTGGGATGCACATGCGAATCAAACTAATCGATAGCAACCACCCAAGCCTCTTCTCTCTGTGTCTTTCTATCTCTATTGTGCACGCTTCTATTGTTCTCCGCTTGCTATATAGGTGCGAATACACTGGCAAGTAATTTGTGACTTTTTTGCGACAGCGACTCTCGTGACACGTGTAAAGGTCTCTGAGATAACAGCCAGCAAGTTGATACGGTACGGTATGACCCAAGTATCAGATTGAGATGAAACTTGGAGGGGTTTTAGGGAAGGGGGTAGGGTCCTGCTAGTCGCTCTCGCAAAAAAATATCGCAGGTTACTTGCCAGTGTGTTCGCAGCTTAACGCTTCGCTTTTGCTCCTCCGGATGCTTTCCGCAGCTTTCCAATCCTGTTTCTTGTCTGACTGTTGGTGCTGGATCTATACCCGTAGATGGAGGTCTGCGGAAAATCCCTAGCGAGCCGAAATCCGTGCCGATCGTGCTGACCACCGTCAACCAGAACGACACCACGGACTTCATTGTCCCGCAGGGACTCTCCTCCCAGGCGTCCTCGAAACTGCACATCGACATCCCATCGATCGACGACTGCCCGGGAGTCTGACCCACCCAGGAAGTCGGCATCGAGTGATCGGGACACGATAGATCCTGTCTAGAGATGAAGAATCCCGAACGATCGAACACAAAACGTTCGAGGTGGGGCAAGCCAAAGATCCTGAGATAATGATCACGAAGAAGCAAAACCGTGGAAGTCCAATATGTCCGTCGCGCTTCTGTCTGTCTCTTGTGTTGTCCTGACTCTTCATGACGGCCTTGCTGAAGATTGTCGTCAAGTCAAGGCCATTTTTAAATCATTCGGTGGTGTACGTTGCTGTTGGTTGGTTCTTCCGCGACCCCGGCTCGAAACTAGCATGCGTTTCCAAAGGTCGATTAACATCCGGCGAACTAATTCTCGAGCTGATTGTTCAGGGGTTGGGTTCGAACTCGAACAGATACCGAGAACGTTCGAAATCCCCTTCGGTGTGGTGTCTTGATTAAGCGTAACCCGGGAGGTAATTCACTAAATTGCTAAGTAGCAGACTGCTTTCCAGGTGTGATAATCGACGAGGACTTCCTAGGGGAGTCTTGCATGGACAGCCAGTGGCACTGCGGCCATCGTCCTCCGATGACCCTGCCAAACCATCATCAACCGCATCCTTTGTCGCACGTGGAAAGCATCAGGAGCGAGGCCAGCGTCGAGGATGCTCCATATCGAAACGCTCACAGGGACACCAGTCACCAAGGACATCACTACAAGATCCTAGACGTGGATCCCGACGGCATCCAGGTGATGGGCGACATCGAGCTGCAGCATTTACCCGAGGCAGTGAACCGAGAGATCCTGAAGAACAGTCGGGAGATCATCTACGAGGAACCGGAGACTTCAAGAGAAGATAGTCCTCTGTTGAGACAGGCTAGCAAGCGGATAATAACCAGGCCACAATTAGGGGATGAAGAGAAGAGATCCTGCAAGAGGAGTCTCTATCATAGAAACATCCTGAGAGGCTTGGAGGAAGATAGGAGATCCTTGGACGGGTCTAGAAGTCTTAACGGGTCCAGAAGGTATCTGTTGGTTCCTCTAGACAAATCGTTGGAGCCAAGAGAGAGTTTGACGGTCGCCAGGCGACACACTGGTAGCAAAGAGCGTCTGAACTCGATTAGGAGAAACATCTCTGTAAAATCTACCGAGAATGGAAGACCTAGTTTGAACGATGATAGACTGACGATCGAGATGGAAAAGTTCCCCAAACAGGTGCCGCGTCTGCAGGATAACAACGAAGGAAACAGGACCTCTCTCTCGGACCCTAACCTGTCGCCAATCGATTACACTTCCTCGAAGCTTCGCCAATCTCCTATCCCAGTGCCCGCCATCTCACCGACGTCCGATCTCTCGCCGGAATCAGGGTTCTACGAGGGTACTCAGTGGAATTCGAGTCCCGAATACATCAAGAAGGATCTTCGGCTACCTCACGAGGCTGCGATCACCAGGAACAGGAGAAGCTACGAGAACGCGCAGCTGCAGGACGTGAACCAGGCGCTGACCAGGCCGAACAGCGATCACAGTTCTCTGGACAGCGACGAATCCCTGAAGAATCCCACCAGTGCTCCCCAGAAATTCGAGGAGAAGCCTGTCGTCGCGAAACAACCGGTCTCCTACACCAGCGTCTGAACTCTCGAGAGACACCGATGAGGAACGGTTCGTTTTGTTTGTGAACGACTGACAACCGCGTGTGCCTTTCTCCGAACAAGTGCCAGTGCAATCGTGTTGTACATACAGTCGAACTAACGCTCACTTCCGAAACAAGGTATCCGTAATTGGCCGTTGCTCAACCCTCGCCCACTTGCGTTTCAGCTGATTAGGGAAAAATGAGATCCTGAGACTAGTGGCTGGTCGAGCCTTGTTTGCGACCGGTTGCTATTTTCAGCTGATCGAGAGGCTGATGTTGCATTTCAGATCCTGTTTGAATTGTTGATTAGGTTGCTGTTTGTTGGAGGTATAGTGTAACTTGCAGACTGAAGGATGTTTGCGGAAACTTAGAGAGTAGGCAAATATGGACCAGTGCTTTGGTTGCACCACAATTCGTAGAAAATAAGCGCCACTAGTAATTTTGTGAATATGTTTCATCTCGAAGATATACGGTTAAATCAGATTTAAAACATAGTAAAATTAATCTACTCTCGCTTGTATTTTTATAAAAGAATTTAAAGTAACAATCACTGTTCGACAATGATACCAGTGAACGTAAAATAACATCAAACTGTACTCTATTTTGAGAAATTCTACATTTTACATATTTTTATAGAAAAATTTTAAGTAACAATACACATATAAAATTTTATTTTCTCCACCAATGATGTCGACCAATTAAAAATAATAGTACAAATAAAATCCTCAATTGCTACATAAATTGTACAAAAATCCTCAGTCTGACAGCTTTAAACACGAAATTTCGATTACACAATTCAGCAATAATGAAATATTGTTTATGGATTTCTAATAAAATTGTGTGATACCGAAACGACTAAAACGAAAGTGCCTGAGGGTTGGAAGGCCGCAGCACAAGCTAGCAGAAATGATCTAGTTCTCTCGCGTTATTAATCCGCACGATAGTTTCCTCGAGCCGTTTCGAGTTTGCGTATTATCATTTCTACTCTAAATCAATTTGAAAACCGCGGGTCGGTTCACGCGAAGCTTCCAAACGCGTAATATTCGCCATCCCCTTTCCTTATAGCGCATAGTTTCCCGAAAGCTTCGTTAGGAGCGTTCTTGGACTAGTATCGAACGTGACACGATGCTTTTCCGCCACGTTAGCCCTCCGATATTCCGTGAAAGAAAGGAAACAATTCTTCTATTGAATGGACGATCGGCTCGGCGCGGGAACTCGAAATCGGCTAGGTATAGTGATAGGGAACCGAGAACAGAGCGGAAACTGTATTTTTGTAATCTAGAGCGCACAAGTGCCTGAGGAATTGAGCTTGGAGTTGTGATCCGAGTCGTCGACGTGCTGTTTCGTGCTTTTTACCGCGAAATAAATTGTCAAACTTAGATAATATATAATTTTTAAGTTATAAATACTTGTTGTTAAAATCGGGTATTGCATCGGAGCTTAAAACTTGCTTAAAAAATTGTTAATTTAATATAGAACATGTCTTCAACATCAGTTTGTCTTCCTCTATGATTATTAAATTATAATAGTATATAAAATAATGCTTACTTCACCGAAGTTTGTCAAAATATTTCGCAGTCATCTTGTACAGTATAATTTGCCATTGTTATCAACGAAAGCACGCGTGTTCATGGAACAAGTCTCCAGATTTTGGTATATCAATCTTGTCAATTAATCTGTGTATGAATCTGGAAGCTTGGAGCCTCGTCGACGACCGAAATCAATTAAAATAGCGTTAATTCGAGCAACGTTCATCTCATTTGTTTAAACGCGAAAGTGTGTCGTTTCGCACATTTCAGTTGTCGCTGGAAATTTCGTCGATCGAATGGATCGCTATCGTTCATATTTATTGCTTCCAGATTATCGTAAGCGAGTAGCTCGACACGAATCAGTGATCACGTCGAATTCCCTTTTCTGGTGGATCGTTCGATCCGTGGAACGAGCATCAAGCAATCAGTCTGAGATCGTTTAGATGGAGCACGCTGAAGAACTCTCAGCGATGTCTCTGCGTCGTTTTTGGAGTCATGGACACCTGCCATCGTGACTTCTAGCCGTAAATTGTGAAAATGTTATTTGTAATAAAGACATTTCGAACTTATCTCCACGCCAGTACCTCCAAACACCTCGATAAATATTCGCGCTCCGATTCATCCAGGTTATCATTCAATCTCAAAATCAATCGAGTACTAATAATTATACTCATCGTTCCAAACTAAGATGATAAGAAATCGAGATTGCAATATTTGCCTTGCCAATTCTGCTAATTTTCGATTTCGCGTTATAACTCGTAAACTATAACATAAAGGATTTATCAATTGTTCATAGAATTAGAAAAAATCTGAAATATTGCCGAATATTCAAGGATCGATTTCACTCCCTTGAAATGAATTTGGGCAGCAAAATGAAATTGTGTGATATACATATATAGCTACAAATACCCAAAATTTCATAATTTTTCGGAATCGCAATATTCGCTTTCCATCAAGTACAATTCCATTTTTAGTTCCTCGTTTTTCCTCGTCGCGTTATATTGCTCAGAAGTGCGCGATTAGCATAACGAACAACAGTTTTTCAGTATCCAGTGCGCATTATTACCGACGTCTCAATAAACCACAGTTTATTAATTACCGTATGCGTTTCGCGGAAAGGTCCGGCTCATTATCGAGCGAAATTCGCGACGAGTCGGACCGTTTTCGTCGCGGAAAACAATCGCGAACAGTCTTTACAACACGATAACCTTTTCCCTGTCGCGAGAATTCCTGTTTCATGCGTGCGATCGCATGTTTTTCGTACTCGATGCTCCACTTCGAATACTATGCCGGCCGCGCACCTCCGTTAGCATGGCGAGCCGTCGTGACTCAATTTAAATACGGCCAATTATTGCGAAATGCTGACTTGGCGAACGATACTAACTGCATAAACGGCCAGAGAGGCGGACGATATTAGCAGTGAGAAAGTATCGAACATTATGCCGAGCACGAAGGGTAAGTTGCTGTAGAAGATCACGAGCTTTAAATATCGCGGCTAGATTGCTGGTGCTTATGCGAACGAAAACATTCCGCGCGGTAATTCACAGTAATTAGAATCAGATAACAATATATCTGTCTAGAGATTTGGTCAATTTTAGACGAGATCGCAACCGGAAAATTTGGCTACATTTTGGCTTGTTTTTAATAGTTGCAGCATAAAATCCACAGTCTGATCACTTCTTAAATGTGTCTAGACAGACCTTACAGTTTAAAAATGTTTGATAACGCGGACAAGGATATTCTTGCAAAAATATGTAAATTGAATATGTTTGAATTTTGTGTCACGTGAAAGAGTAATACATACCGATAAGCTAATAATATAATCGTAAGATAATACACTACGGTGTCTGTATTTTCCAATGTTATTCCTTTCAATTGTGTTTGTAAGACTATTTTATAATTGTAATGATGGAGGATAGTTAAAAATAAGCCAAGAACCTAATTCAACGCTTGCCGGAACATTTATGCGGAATATGAAAAAGTAACTGGAACACGCCAGTAAAAAATGCGTGCATGCACAATGCACATGAATGCATAAAATCTAGTCTAGCCATTACCGTAAGCGATCGAACATTTTTAAAAATAAGACGCAGTTTCGTTTATTTAAGGCGCACCTATAAAATACAAATCTGAAGCGTCATGATATTCTTGTGTAAGCAAGAATAATTTTTATCTGTTCTTTCAATATCTCCTTTATTTAAAGACAAGCCTTAATATCATGATATATTGCACTTTAAATGACAATAACTTTGGTCTGTACTTTATTCGATGTTCGACAAGAATTGTTGAACGTTCTTCGAGCGGTGAACACGGTACCCACGTCTTTTTAATCTCTCGAAATCACTATAAATCGTCGTAGATCCTTTCGGCGAGGATGTCTTCCTCCTCTATCCAAACTATGCCGCAAAATATCACGGATTTCCGGGAAACGTCAACACTCCAATAGTAAAAGGTGTGGTGAACCAGCTGAGAAGATGGCCAGCGGACCTATTCTGCGCGTTTTTGGCAGTCTGCCTAATTATCGGATGTCTGGTCTTGCTGATGTTCGTCACGGTCGCCGTTTGCCTGCCCACTGTCGTCGGAAACAGGTGTCGGTATGATTCGAAATACCCCGCGATAAGAGCAGTTCGTTCACCGATTATTTATTTACACTCTGCATTCACAACATCTATTTTCATGATTATAACCATAATTCCTCTTTAACGCAGCCACAACACTACTAACACGTTTTATTCGGAATTGGTTCATCGGTGAGTGTTAAACTATACTTAGTAACAAACTATATTCCTCAAACTAATTATACTAAATACAAACTTATTTTCATTACCACGATCGCTACCAGAATTTATGTCAACGACAGCCTTCGTGGTTACATTATTCTGTTAAATGCAATTTATCCTCTGGTAAAATCTATAAATAAACAAAACTGTAAATTTCTGCGAATACCATATGCTCTGCATTATAATTTAAGTAACGACATGCATATAATTAATTTGATTTTCTTTATACATATATTATATGTATACATACATGTATACAAATCGTGGTCGTGAGACATGTGTGAAGCTGGTACCGAACGTGTTCTATTTTCCACTTTCATTTTTGAGAATATTTGTATATTAAACAAACCAGGAAAATTAAATGAAAAGTGTCCGTGCATTTAACTAATTGTAAAACAGATAAGTAAAATCTGAGAAAAATTAGCAACAACTCGATCAACATTTCAGAGTGGAAGGCGCTAAACCATTCGACATCAACGAATCGTCGAATGTATACTTCCTAAAATTGGCTCACCGAGATTGGTCCACCAGGGAATTTTGTTACATCGAGACTGCGGCTCGCAGGCATCCACATTTAAACGTAATTATTCGATCCATTAAAATCCATCTACCTCACACGGTTACACTAACAAACCATATCCTATTTACTCTATTCATTAGTTCTATTTAATAAACTTACTAAAAGAAGAACTCATTGGAAGGCACATGGACGACGTAATTAAAAATACAACAAATCCAGACTTAAAAGTGAACGAATCCTTTGCGAATAATCCCGATTCGCCTAAAGCAACTCCTGGGAATTATATTAGGGAACGATTGAGGATCGAGATCTTCAATATACAAGCTGTCGATCTGACTGTCGGAAGATTCTTCAACGGGTGAGACAAAATTTCGAATGAGATGAACTTCTATCGCAGTTCCAACATAAACGCGTCCTAAAACAAGTTCTGTAGAACTAATACAAATAAAAGGCGTTCTCGCGAACCTAATCGTTTCGATTCAGCTCGAAGTTGTCGCAAATTGCAAGTGGTTTGAACGACGATCTACTGGAATTGGCTGCGAAAGCGCAGTTGCTCTGGACCGTCCCTGGAATCGCCGCGAAGCCGAGCATGTTCTGCGCGTTGGACACCGTGAAACGGCTCTTATGCAAGTAAGTCTTTACGGAAACAAAAGTAATATCGTAAATGGAACACGATCGAAATCTGCTGCGCTTTTCAGCGGGGATAAGGATCGTTGTCTGCCGGATCAACTGGCAACGATAGAACCGGATAACGATATTCAAGCGACTGGAGTCCCTTGCCAGGCGTTCATGGGATTCCTCGTGGAGGAAATATCGAGGATCAGCTTCGATGGGGAATTTACGATCAACGAAGCTGTCAGGAAATATTGTCCTAGGTAAAATATGCCATAAAATGATCCATTTGCGTTTAATTGTTCCCTCTAAGTTGCTCTAGTCTCTACCATTGTAAATTTAGAGGGCTACTGGATTTTTTTACGACTTAATTTTAATCTTTCAATTTATAGATTGTATTATTGCCCGGAAATACGAATTTTTGAAACCGGTACGAAGTGTTCGAGCGATTCTTTGGAATGTCCTACTGTCTACTCGAGTATCCTGACGACGGACGAATCACTCAGACTCGATACGTGACGATTCACTTCTTTATTCAAACTTGTGTACAATATAGAATATAAACGTTGTGTAACATTTTTAAGAGACGTGTGGTTTTTATTCTCCTTGGATTTTCCATGGGGTTTGTTATTTGAAGGTGCGCTGTTCATAGAGCCTGAGCACGCCTAACCATATCCAGATGTCTGCGACTAATTCAATTGGGGAAGTGGTAAATAGTTGGAAGCCAAAAATTGAATTTTGTAAGCTCCTAAAAAATTCTAGAAAAGCTAAATCTTGAGATTGAGCGATCTAGAAGACTCAAACACTAATAAATAACTTTTTTTAAATACTAAAGATGAATACTTGAATTGAAACGTACGCATCAACATTATAGATGCTATTGCGTAAGCAAAAGCTGTTGGCAGCGATAAGTTGGCGAAACACAACCAAATTGCCACCATTACACCACTGATATCGTACACCATATCAGCCAAGTAGAAGACTATATATGGAAGGCTCCAGCGTGGTTTTTTCTACAGTGATCAACAATTTTAATTATAGAGTTCAGTATCTTCTCTGCTCAATCTTCTACAACCCTATAGTCATCATTAGACTTCGGATTTTATTATTATTTTCATGTAACTTAGACTTTTAAAAAATTTAGTCATAAATAGTTCAACATTTACCGAAATATCTCAACTACCACCCTTATTACCTTTATTACGCCGAGTCTTAATAAATTAAAAAACACAGTAGATCATGGTACTTATTGTTAGTCGAGGATGGTATTCAAGGAATGATAGTGTTACTCACCGACACAAGAGAATAGACGAGCATACCGGTGGCCAGGAAGCAAACCGAGGAGTATGGCGCGGAATAACCCAAGCTCAAAGTGACCACAGCTTTGTGCTTGTATCCCTGAACAAATTGACCATCTTTCAAGATGCTAAACTCGCTTCGGCCATAGAAAATACTGTGGTAACTCAACAGCAGGACGCACGTGGACAACAACAAGGCTTGACAAACTCGCAGCACTTCCTTCTCGTGCACATTCTTATTAACAAACGCGTTCCCTCTCATTTCTCCATAAGACGAGGTCGTTCCAAGTTGCCCAGGATCATGATCTTTCCTCTGAAACAAATCACACTAGCATGAAATTCTTCGAAACTATATTTAAAAAATTTATACCAGACGTACTGTACTCTGTTCCCCTAACAGGATTGCAATTTGATCCGAATGGTAATTCATCGTGTGTATTTTTTCTCTTTTTTCTATTTTGGTGAAAACCGAAAATGGCCGAAACTGTCGACTGAAGTGAAACGCGGTCTAGCATGTTTTTGTCGTTATTCAGATTGTTCGCGACGATTTGCGAGCTCCCGAAATTGTACTGTATAACCTGACAGGAAAAATTCCAGTGAAAACTCTCTCTGGAAAAATGGTCTAATTTTCGGCCAACCTAAATCACGGAGAGGATATAGAAAATGGCGCGTCGTCGGAAACGCTCCCTGATTTCTACTATGACGTCAATCATAGGGAGCAATAGACATTCGGTGAGCGTCCACGATTCGGCACGTGTATGTGTATGTATGTGCACATGTGTTCGCACATCGTTTCAACGTGACAGTATTGCGTTCGTCGTTGCGAAAAATAATCTTGAACGAAGGGAAACGAAGAGTATTGATCGACA
This sequence comes from Lasioglossum lativentre, assembly GCA_916610255.1. NCBI lineage: Eukaryota > Metazoa > Arthropoda > Insecta > Hymenoptera > Halictidae > Lasioglossum > Lasioglossum lativentre. The sequence continues at coordinate 31,431,902 of OU744355.1, read as the reverse complement.
AATTTTTAGAGACCCTTTATCAGATGAAAAAGAAAGTTTTTTAATTCTTTTTTTATTAAGACGTGTGCGATCGTGAAGATAAAATTAAATTCGTCTGTCCTATTTAATTAACCTCAACCTACGAGATTGATCATTATCGTGTAATCGATGAACTATGAGGATCCGAGGTAGACGAAAACCTAACGAGCGAGGTGGATCTCTAGTCAGTCGCTATGATAAAATTCGATTTAGAGAGTTTGATAGTCACTTTGATAAGAAAATTGTGGATAATAATCAGAAAATAGATGATAATGATTGCGACCTCTTTTCAGCGGATTAGATACCTAGCGTGCAACCTGTGCGACCATTATTTCATGGGACAGTCGATGTACGTGATCCTGCTGGGCCTCATTGGGACCGTTAGTCGATCGTAATACTCATTAATTGTTTCTGCATAATTGAACACTGACCGAGTTCGCATATGTATATCGCCAGCTTCGTAAGAAAGTGGATGGAGTATTAATTCATTGACCTATTGAGTTTGTTCAATCGATATCGAGTCCTACATTTTGAAATGCTAACAACTATGTTGATTGTTAGATCATTACTGCGTTCGACATTATGCGGATAATGAACAAGAACGTAACGAGACAGGAGAAGCAATCGGAACATTGCAGATTGAAGGAAACTGGTACGTTGAATAATTCAATTAAAAAGGACACTTAGTTATTAAAAATGAAATATAGTGAACACATTGTGCAATTCTTCATTGTACATCTTACATTGTATGGTAAAAAATCATATTGGTAAATAAGGAACGGAAAATTAGCTTCGGCGCAAGTTGCGGGTCAGTATATCATAATGAATATATGAGAAATTCGATCATGCGCACTAATTCACGGCGGGGTATAAATACAGGCATAGTGCAGAAAATTTCTCAGTTTCTGCGGGGTCTTCGGGATCGAAGGATCCTCCAGTGATCCTATGGATCCGTGGGATCCTTGATCTTTTGGGTTGCTGTCCTTGAGGTCCCATGGAATCCCTGAAGAGCCTTTTAATTTGTCTAAAGAAGCCCTGAGAAACCACAAACTGACTAAAATCCCCTAAAGATTTTAAAGATCCCTTCAGATTTCCCATGTCTACTTAAGAAATTAACTTCCTAAATTCCTACTTGAAATAGTCCTAAAATCCTACAATATTGCGGTACCCACTAACAATTTGCAATTTGATTAGTTCCTCCGGACACTGAAAGGGACCTGAAGCTGATGACTTCGATCCTGGGAATAGAACACTACACTCTGATCATGCTGGGCGCGATAACCGTAAGCGACTTCAGCAAAACTTCACTTCAAGCTTAACGCTACCGAGTGCTGTTGCATTCTTCTAGGAATACCCGTTGCTGCATACACCCTGGTTGCTGATGAAACTGTGCGTAATCATCATCGAAGTGTCCTTGTTCTGTGTCCGAGTATTTTTGGACGGGCTCCACGTGAAACGCGACGAGCTGTTGCTGTCCTTTCTAACCGTGCACAATTGGCTGCAAGTGTTTTGTTTGTTCCGCGAACAGGCTTGGCAATCTCGTTAAAACCGTTCACTTTCTCGAGACCAGCTAACATGACTTCCATTCGACGCTATCGAAATTATTGTAAAACGTTCTCACCGAGTACACGCACGCTCATATGTATTCAATAAAAGAAAGACTACGACGACCGACGTGAAATTGCAGTGCACGCTGCGTGTTTCTTTGTTAATTTATTACGGTCGAACAACGTACAACACGTGGATAAGTTAACCAAACCAAAAAAAATCCGGAAAACATGATACTTAAATTAAAAGAGAGTCCCAGTTGCTCCTACATCAAAGAACTAACCAACGAACGAAAACCAACCGAAGTTACGAAAAGCGTTAGCAAGGTACACGCTCGTGTTCCGTGGATTGTTGCGTCATTCTCGTTCTAGCGTTCCTGAAAAATATATGATCCCGCAACATGTTATCGCAGGTAGAAGCACTATACTTGGCTCTAATACGCTTCACGACACACTGTTTGAGCTCGATCGTGTTCGAAGCCGGAGGCCGAACCCCCTTAGGAAACGCAACAACCAGATCCGCCGCCTTCAATGCTCTTTTCCGGCGAAGTTTCAGTAACGATATAGTTCAATAATAAATCGCCTTAGAGACCTCAAACCTTTTCTTCCTCTAATGCCTTTACATTAAAAAACAAGAAACTATTTAATCGAACTGCTAGATTTTTCATCCTCTGAATAGATATCTAAGTGCAAGCTATTAAAAATTGTTTGCACACAGTCTCGAGTATCCTATTTTGCTTATCTCGTAGAAAAATGTCCTGATCAAAGAATCACGTTGTTTGCAGACTTGAAGATCGTGATACTAGTAACGAATGTAATCGCCGGCCTGATAACCACGCTGATGATGTCCCTCGGCGATAAGTATGGCATCCCTTATCTCTATATACCGTGGTTGCTGAATACCATGAAGGGGATGGCGTTATGCGAGGGACCCGCTATTCTGAGCTTGATCTCCGCACTTTTACCTAACGTTACGCTGCCGGCTGGCGCTTTCTTGGCCATGACTGTCGTTATGTTCGGTACACACAGCGCCTGTGATAGTGGCCTGTAACTATTAACCCTAGGAAGATCATCATTCAAAGCTTCATAAAATAATCTGTGCTCTCATCTGAGTATTCGTGAAATAATTGATGAAGCCTAGGGAGCTACAGTGGAAAATTTATTACCAGACTGCGGATTTTATGCATGAAAACATCAGAAGAAATCACAAATACTGTTGTTACTTCTGTTTCATTAAAATTGTTAGATGAAGAAATATATTTTTATTCAGTTTCGTATAATTGATGCAGACAATTTTTATTTTTCATAAAAATCCGCAGTCTATTTATTATTTTTTCATTTCCCTTCGGGACAAGAACATGAAAGATATACAGTGGTTTCCTATTTGTATCGACTACTGTTTACCTTAGCCTTTACCTTCAGAATAATTTACAAATACATACATAGGGATTCGTATAAAGGCTGTACGATAAAAATAACGAGCCGTTTTTTGTTTAGTACAGATGTTAGTTCTAAAAACAATTGCGCAGTCTTCCTAGGATTAATTGCACAATTAAGAGAATCAGTTGATATTGACTAAAATTCGTTCCTTCAGTGGAGGAGCTTTGCATTTGGAGCAATGCGTTCGCGAGCTTTCAGCGTTGTTGGAAGGACTACCATTGCCGGAGACATCACGCCACGACGGAAATCAAAGAGAAATTGTCCACGACTCGTAAGCAGCTACTTTGCGAGGAGAACGCGACACAAGGGTTGAATATCACGTTGGACAAATTGAAAGCTCGACAGATACTCGACAAATCGAATAGTCGGATCTCGGTTAAGAGCACCCTAGGCGGCAATGACAGCCTCGTTAAAAACGAATTGCCGGATGTGACTGGATAATTAAACTCTAAATTTTCTTGAAAGAACGAATCAACAAATTTCATGTTCTTTTTATAACTTTCTACCTAAGATCTAGACTCTCTTTAAATAATATCTACCAAAAGAATGAATCAACAAATTTCGTGGTCCTTTTATTGCTTTCTACAATTTTGCTACGTAATATAACGGTCATTTTGATATCTTTTGTAAGTGGATAATTAAATCCGAAGAAGATGACTCTCTTAAAATAATATCTACTAAAAGAGTAAGTCAACAAATTTTATAGTACTTTTATTGCTTACTATCCTTTTTGTTCCCTCAAAAGAAACAGAATCCAGCGGGAACCCTCCTCCACAAAAGTGCGATACCCGACGAATGGAAGCTGCGCAAAAATTCAAAAAGCGTACAGTACGCAGATTGCGATTCTCGAAGTATATCGATCTATAAATCTAACCAATATGTTATTCATATAATTTTTTGTTACCTTTTCTATTCTTACACTATTCACATTTTACCGTTCCCAGAATAACAACCATTATCCAAAAAGCAGGTAAAAATTTCTTTATAAAAGATTTACGATCCTATCTATCTAGTTCGATATATCGAACTAGAGCAGGGACATGTTGCTTAGAACCCATTCAAAACAATGAAATCAACACACAAGATTTCAATTGTTGCGTACTTAACAATTAATTAATAAATCGCATTTGGTTTTGTTTAATATAGAATCAGGGTGTATGTATTGTTAGAATAACCAATTGATTTGAAATGGCTATATTTCTAAGACAAACCAATCCCGCCTTTAGGTGAGAAATGGCGGCAAAACGAGGGCGCATGCGCACCGAGCGTGTCGTTCACATCGGTGCATCCGCCTTGCTTCTGTGTGCTTGACGCTCGCACAAGTGTACGCGTGCCGGTAATAAACCGTTGTTTGGCATAACGGTCGTCCCATTCGATCTTCCTAGCTCTTTGTACATAAAGTTTACGTTCCAACGATTGAATCGAACCTCAACAAAACCGAAATTAGCCGCACGAAGCCCCGAAGAATCAGTGAAAGTGTGTCTGTCGTTAAGAAACCGTCAAACCAACAAATTCAAGGTAAGAGGATACATTCTCTTGATATTTCTGGAGCAGTAATTGTTTTCTCGAACTGTAGCACCGTACTACCAAAGGTATTCCCAGGAATAACGATATTAAGGAGCAAATACTTCACAGGTTCGGAAAATAAGGTTGCTTTCTGTTCGAACGGTTTTAACGGAGAATACTGGCCGCGACGCGCGGTGTATTTTTGTACGTACATTCTCGAGTTCCAATCGGTTCACGCTTCTACTACCTTTGTTGTTTACCACTACAAAAAATATAATCTGTTCGAATCCATGAGCAGACGTGACGTGTTGGTGAGTGCATGTGTATAGAATGTTATTGAACACTGTGTATAGCGTGTCCCGCGTTACACACACATTCGAAACGACCGGTCACGTGTTCAAATGCTCGCCGTATCGCACATATCGTTGTGTGTGTTTGTATGTCTGTTTGCCTGTCTGTCTGTGTGTGTGTGTGTGTGTGTGTGTGTGTGTGTGTGTGTTTGCCCACCGAGGATCCATATTTTTGTGAAATCCGTTTAACAAACATAACCTACAATTAACTAGACAAACTATTGCGTTCTAATATAACCTCAATCGTTGGAATTCGCAGATAGGTTTCACTGAAATTGTTTACTGTACATCGTTCTATTTCTACCTACGCCTCGTTACAAATCTATACGAGCGTGATTCAGATATAAGAATATATTACTTTGTATAACTATTTTTGTTGAATGACCAAAACGTTAACAATATAACACGGGGTGTTATTCTTAAAACAGATAAATCCGAGATACATATGTATATTCGGTGTCTCTTTGTTGTACCAATTTTCAAAGCTCTTATAAAAGCGATTTCGTTACAAAAAAGAATTCTGAGATATGCTTTTTTGCAACTCAGATAGATAAAAACCATGCTCGTTCGATTTTGTGTGGAAGAAGCAAAAAGTCAAGGGCATCTGTGTTTATACATAGCTTATTATTTATATTGCACTTCATGATACATTAATTCTGATATAACAAATAACAAGGGTCTGGTAAAAAATACGACAAGAAAATATTATCAGAAAAACATGTTTCGTTGAAATCAACACCCGGAGGAAAGTTTTGTCAGCGCATTTACACTCTCTTCCCTGTTGCTTTCTCGTTCAACCGACTAAACTTGAACTCCGGGTACAATCGGACGCTCCCATTGAAAGCATCGTTGTTCTTAAATCTTAATGGACGAATTGCGATTCACAATCCCTTGGTGTACGATATATTTTTCTTTTATTGTTGGCGTAAGTCCTCTTTTTTTCGCTGTAACAAGTTGTAGCAAAAGCTAAAGGTTTTTTTTTTCTTGCAGACACGCGTGTCATTGCTTACGTTGGCTCGAACAAGTTGAACTCTACTTATATTATGCGTGTTACAAACATGCTTATCTCTCTAATCGTAAGGCGAACGAATTACACTATAGGCATCTATATCTTATTATGTTCTGTAGTTAAACTTCTCAAGCAAAATTTCAACAAATATCCCTTGGGCTTCTAGAACCTGTGAAACTACTTGAAAATCCAAACCGGTGTTTCCTCAAAGGAAGTCGACAAGATATCTGTTTCAACTTTATAAACAAATAGGTCACTGGAGACTGGTAAAAACATGTCTAAATAGACAGACTATCTGGCTTCACATTAATTGACTAATCCGTGTGCAAATCAAAACTGAGGTAAATGTATACACCGTTCTGCACTGTTCTAACTATCGTAACATATAATGCTCCTTCCATCCAAAAAGCTATTTCACCTACACACTGTCTCTTAATCATGCATCTGCATATGTTTTTCATCCATAGTAAAGAACCATACCTTGGAAAGACCTTTGGAATTAAAAAACCAATTAGAGTCATCCTGAGAAAGCACACTTGGCTCTCTTGGTCTAAAATAATATGATATTTCTGTAATTTCTTTGAGGCAATTGGACCTTTTAGGCTCAAACTATATATTTGATAATATTTCAGAAAATTCTCAGAGAAAACAGTGTGCTCCTCCAGGATCAGGTATTATTGGTTCATATAGTTCTTTACTCGTTGTTTCCCTTAAAGGAGACTAGGTATTACTTGGTAAATTTATACAAAACATTGCATTCTGAGTGATGGACAAAAATTGTACTCGTTACCTCCCTTGCCTTACAGTCAAGTAGGCAAATAAATACGCATTCACCCGCCGGTGAAAACGCGGTTTTCTCCGCCTTCGAGGTGGTCGGTTTCAGTAGTGATTTCGATTCTGGAAAAATACTCTCAAAATTCGCTTCAATGCCTGACCCCGTTTTTCACGCTGCTCTGCTGGAGCCGTCGAGAATTCCCAGGTTGTACTAACGTCGAAACCAGAGACCAAATACTGATGTATTTTAGCTATATTTTTAACACCTAGGGCTTGATATAGTAATCTGCAGCTGGTTTAGTGATATCAATGACTGAAAACTGGAATATACAGGAATCCATACAGGAATCGTTTTGGAAGCAAAAAAATAACGATTATGGAATATACACAATGTAGAATGCAACCAGAACAGATAACAGTTGGAGTCTCCGGTTCTTCAATAACCAAAATCGATATTACATGTCTTCAAGCCCTGGTAACACCGGTTGGGTCTCTGGCCGAAACGTCCTACCGGTCCTGATATAATTAACGCTTAACAGTCGCATAGTCAGGCCCCCATAATAACAATCCGCGAGCTCGATCGATCGCGAGTCGCCTAATGAAAAATTCCCCGTGATCTCTGCCGGCCGTTTCGCATTAACTATAGTAGAACAGACAGAAACTTCTGTGCCGTCGGTTACCCGTTTCCCCTTTTGTGAAAAACGCGCCTCTACCCTCACGGTTCAGGCTCATCGAGAGGGTCGTCGACATCGAAACACACTATCGTAACTCTTGGAAACGACCTTTTAGACCTCGGAGGCGTCCCACTGCTACGCTATCATAGCGGCGACGGGGCTGAATCGCATGATCTTGCTGAGCAATATCCACGCGACGGATGCGAGGGCGCATAGGGTGACGCCACCCCATCCGAAATCCATGCTCCACGAGCTGGTAAAACGTCTGGCCTTCAACACGTTCCTGGGAACAGGTCCACCAATCACGCCGTCTTCAGGACCGTCCAATATCCTTGCTTCCCGATCCTGGGCCCTCTTGAAATGAATTATCGTCAGGGTGAACAGCGCGAACGTCGCTGCAATAATTGCTCCAAGTCAGGAATCTTTGAACTCGATGCACACCCCCTAAACAAACTCGTTAGCGAAATCTTTGAGGCCTCATTCTAGTCTTAATTTAGCCGTTGTTTTTAAAAGTGGTATAATCTATTTATTTATTAATTAAAAAAAAAATTTAATATCTACATCTGACTAAAACTACCATTTTTTTCCAAAAATGGACTTATACTACTTTCAAAAACAACGACTCAATTCATAGATAGGAACTGTAGCTATCCTAGGACTTGATTCTTTATGAACTAGCTCAAATACTCAGCTTGATATTCTATAAAGATATCAAGGAGTTTGAGAAGGTAATTTGATTGCTTCAGGGGTTGCGCCAGCCTGGGCTAACCTGAAGTTATAGAAAAATTTAGAATATGGATTTTAGTAAACAAATCTTAAGGAACATTTGGGTATGTTTCTCTCCCTTTTTTACAAAATGGGTGAACTAGAATTGTTTAATGTAGCACTGATTTAAGCCACCTTCTTTATCTAATACGTTTAATTCCTGATAGAATTTAATGTAACCCACCGTTTAAAGCTTTCAAGGACTCCCTGTAGGATCATTTATCCTCAGGATGAGTAGTATATATCCCTAGAATCCATCCTTTTAAATCGAGGAGATCTCTTTCAATTGAGGTAACGGGAACAGACGATTTCCCCGGCGAGAGGCTTTAAGAATCTAAGAACATCTTATCAGCGATAAGAAGTGTTTGCCTTTTGCGGCGTAGCTGACGCGAAAAGCGTCCGAGAAAACACCTCGTTTCCGTTTGTAAAAAACTTAACGAGGTCCTATTGACTCATTCGAATTGAAATTGAAATGAAACCGCCTCAAGTTACAATTGGATGCAATATTCAACAGGGAAATGTAAATTGAACATCCGCGCCTATCGATCCGAACATTGTTCTATATAAAATAAACATTGGGGGACAGTTCGAGGCGCGAAAGCTCACGAAGATACAACAAAGTATCACAGGGTGCAAGAACGGGACAGTGATTGTCAAGTTGCGACAACATGAAGCACGATACGAAACGCTATAGCGTTCATACTGGAGTCCACGATTTTGGACATGTACTGAGAAAACAAATCCCACAAGATCAAAGCAATTTAATCATTGTTATCAAAATTGCAGAGTTAAAGCTCATCGCAGGGATTGTTTCTTGAACTTTTTTAGATCGTGCAAATCTCAATGACATTCGGTCAAACAACTGTATTATCAACAAAATTAATTTTTGAAGACACACAAAAAATTGTGTCACTCATATACATATGATCAGTCAACTTGTTGAAATACTCGTGTAATGTTACATTACAATATTACTAATAAAATCCGCAGTCTATTAATATTACATTTATTTATTACACTCGAAGTAGAGAGCTCTGGTTCACACGCGTGAATCAGTGGAATAATATTTATCGTAGGGTATCAGCAGATTGATAGCGCGTATCGAGCCTAACAGTATATCCGGCTTCGTTCTCCAGGACAAACCGCTTATTTTGCGGTCGACTTCACGAGTGCTTAGGAATTCACGGCAATCACCAAGCTTGCTGACCGCAACCGCAGCAACGCCGCGCCGCACCGACGACGCGACAAACCGTTTCTCGGTTAACGCGATTATCCGTCGATCTCTTCGAGATCGTTCAACTTACCCGCCAAGAGGTACATCACTCCTGTGACAAGCACTGCGGACAACTGATGTCTGCACAGTCCGAAAAATCCTATGAGAACCGCGGTGCCCAGAATGATCAAGCAGACTAGAGAACAGGAGATACTCAGATTCTGCATCCCTGGAAGTAGAAAAGAAACCTAGAAATCTAGGGTATACGGGCTGTATTATAATTTAAAATAACAACATGCACAAAATTAATTTGATTTTATTTACATGATATACAAGGTTTAACGTTAAAGAATAGCAGCATGTTATATTCAGCCTCTTAAAATTATTTTGAAAATGAAAACATGTCTATTGCAATTGAAGTAGATAATTTTTATTTTGCATAAAAATCCACAGTCCAGAAATAATATTCATATTCAGTAGATTCTGTTTGATATTTTTTCACGAGAAAATCATTGTACCAGATTCCACCGAATGGCGAATGGAAGTATGTATACGACCGGCGCCGAGATCGATGAGGGTACGAGGTAAAAGAAAGGTGGTGTCAATCATACTCACGGTTTTGCCAGGCGGCGCGGATCTCCTCGTGGGCTTCGTCAGGCGTCAAGTAGTTAATGCACCTCTCCTGCGGGAAACCTACCTGACCCAGTAGACGTATTTCCTCCTCTGAAACGCGGGAAAGCGAAAAAGAAATGGCAGTCACGCAGTCAAGTTCCAACACCGGACCGAAAAATTCACGTTATCCGCCCTCGCGACACGAATCTTAATTAAACGATCTCCCGGAACATTCCGACAATTAAAACAAATTTGAAAAGCGCCCGGTCTCCCGTGAAATTTATCCGGTTGCCGTAATCGAGAAATAAAATTTCCTGCATTTCTAGCGATTAAAAACCCACGCTCCCGTAATTACGCGGATAATTTGCGAAATTATAGGCCGTCGCATCTCGTTAAAATTCCAGCGTGGCATTGAGAGGAACACACCGAAATTGCGAATCGAGCAGACCGACACTTCAAACGAATATATTAGATGATTGCCAAAGTTCTTCCCTGATTTGAAAATTAGACACACATGATTCAATTCAATCCCATAAATATTGCGAATTTTTCCATGGTTTTTAAAAAGCAAAATATTGTTCCCATCAGGTATAGTTCCCTTCATTTTCTACAATCCATTGGGAGGTTGTCGTCATGTTTCATGTTACGAAAATTCAATATCGAATTATTCACAATAATTTTCGATATGGACGTATGTAACAGGTTTAACCTTTTATGATTTTTGTCACGGCTGCAATAATTACGATAAACATATGTATTTTACATCTGGCATGTACTTTAACCTTTCAACTGAATGACTTTTCCATTATGATCGCTTGCGAAGGCGTAACGCAAATCAATTAAAATTCAGACAATGAAACGAGTGATGATGAACTCGTTATAGGGAGCCAAAGGTTAAATGCTGAAATATTGCTTCGAAAAGCCTAGAATTCTATTCATTTGTTACAGTCTCCAACGCGAGTGAGATTCGTTATTATGAGAGAATGGGTTAATTGTCGCCGATCGATTTTTCGTTTCTCTTTCGCAGATTGTTTCACGTACGGCCGATTAGCTCAGGAGTGTCCAATTAACTTGGGACATAGTGATCGCGGAATTGCTCGAGCGTGAGCTTCGATATCTGATATCCGAGACAGAGAGGGATGAACTTGAATGTGGATTTCCGTGAAATGTCAGGAAGGGAGGAAGGAGAAAGGGAAGTGGAGGACGAGACCGCGGAAACTTCGGGGATCGAGTAATAATAAATCCAGAAGCAGAAATAGATCGCGGGAGCCAAGTTCACCGGGTCTAGGTTACTCTCCTCGAAACTCGCTTGCTCGTTACCAACTCGAATAACGCGCTTCGCTGCTCGGAATAATTAAAGATGGACCATCGTTAACGGTTGTCAAACTGTGGCGATCGATCGGCGTTCCACGGAATTGCAGTTTATACGCGGGTGCACGCCCACGCTCGGCGAATATCGTCCCAGCCGGACCCGTTTTAATACTTTTCGCGCTGCTGGACCGTGCCATCCGCGAGACGATTCTCGAACGATTAGTGAATTCTATATGTTTACCCCGATTTTCACTCTGCACACGTCGAAATTGCTGTAAGCTGAAAAATTTATTCAATAATGCCTCCACACGATAACACTGTCCGACCAATTTTAACTGCTTTTCGTTCGATAGCCAGTCGGTGATTTTTATACATCTTGATTCGCTGTACACAAATTTCTAAATATGTAGTTTCATTTCTGCCTTATTCTCGCAGTTTTTGAGAAATTTAATTCTCGAAGAAAAAGGCTAGAAGAATGAGTTAGAAGACCATCATCGTTTGAAAAATTTAATGGTCAAGAAGCCACAAGAATAATACGAGAAGACTATATTCATCGTTTGAAACATGCTACGAGTCTTCTACAAATGATCGAACCTTTTCCAATGGACAAACAAAAATAATAAACGGACACATCGCGACAGAAACTTTTGGGACAATCTAATATATCATAATGTTGCGTATGTCGATAAATTTTCTAGAGATTCACATTAACGTTTCTTTTTCCTAGTGAGCATCCTCGGACATTAATCCTCGAACTCGTTTACAACGCGACAGCGCGTGGCAAAACACGATTGAGATGTCAATTACAAGCGCGCGGGGGGAGACCGGTCTGTCGTCAGAAAATTGCTGCAGGATTTATGTGTTTAGTACTATTGGTTGATTTTCAGAGGAAGGTCGAACAGTACATGTGCATCGTCTGTGGCACGCAGCAATATTTCGTGCTTGGCGTGACCGGGAGCCATCAGAGAGAAAGAGCAACCTTCCGAAAAACAATGGAAATTAACAAATGATTCCTGTGCGCGCGCGCACGCGTGTCTCCTCAAACCGGCTCTCGAAGGTCAAGATAAAAAGCCACCCCCGCAAATTAACAGGACGCGTGCACCGAAATCCTGATGCAATTGCCCATTTACTTCCGCCCCATTTTCTTCGAAAAATCCGACTCGCGTTCGACTCAAAAACTATGGAGCTATTTCGACTTTAGTACCTAATTATTCCCAATTTATTGTTCCAACGTTCCTTCGGTGATGGAAAAGCAATCTAAAATTTCTTAAATGGTGGGATTGCAAGTTTTTCTTTATCGGCTCTAATTCGTAATTTTCCTTTCAAAAATTCTCTGTAATTTTTTTAATTACTGGGAAACCTTTGAAATATTGAAATAAAAATAGTACAAGTTGCTGCGAGTTCCTTATAACATTCTTTTCCTTTTATTCTATTTCTGAGCCACTCTCGGATTAAATACAGTATCGAAATTCCTTTCTATCGTTTCGTCCTTGTGGTTTTTTAAAATCTACTAGTAAATGATGGGTCATTTCACTTTTAGTTCGCTCATGATTCAAATTCGATACCAGAATTTGTTTCTCTTTCATCGTTTAATTCCTTGCGAGTTTTTCAACATTTTTCAAAAGTCTGGTAAAGTACGTTTATTGGCTTCGCCAGAAAGGTCAAGTAATCGCAGAAGACTTTGAGAAGGTGTTCGTATATTCCACGCCCACATTTTTCACCTTCAAGATTCCTTTGTAGTGTGGAATAAAGACGTTTATGATCGTGGATCTCGGTAATCCGTCGAAATCCGCTTTGAACAGTGGATAGGCCGGAAAATCGAGACTGTGATCGACTCTCCAATTTTTCCTTGGCCCTCGGCGAAGCGAGAAAATCAAAGGTTTGTTGCATACAATCGAAGCGTGATTGCACGCCCACACTTTCGCAAGGACTCCGTCCTCGGCGGTCCTTTGCGAAACGGGAAGTCAAACTTTCGGTCGCGAAGTTTTCTCAATTAAACGTCCGGGGAACGACGTCAGGACCGCCGGAAACGATTCCGTTGTTCGTCGCATGATCTCGACGTGCTTTTCGGACGACGAAACGAGGAAACGTCGCGCGTCGCCCGGGATATCGCGGTTAACGAGAACGTTTCGCCAACGTTAACGAACCGATACGGCTTGAACGCCGAGACTAATCGAGTCGCTCGTTACCGGTTTACACAAATTGATAATCCTGTTATCGATTCCGTTTGTTGCATCGCTGGGAGACGTCTAATTATCTGTTTTCATTGCATACTGCTCGAAATTGCAGAAAGAGCCGAAATCAGACTCTTCGGTCCACCATTATCGAAATTATTGAGATATCTTTATCGATCATGCTTAGGATCTCTTCTCTTCTCTTCTCTGTATAATCACACATAAATGATAATTGTTTGACCAACGTGCACTTTTCGAAAATAAAAAGAAAGCTAGAAATAGCTCGAAAATTGTATCAAGTGGTACAATTCAATAAAGACTCGTTCTACCAAATGATGGCCTGCAGAAATTCGTTTACCTAATTACAGGGGTAAAAGCTATTCTCTTCAGAGCAAATTAGTTGATCAGCTGAACCACCCTACTGCGTGTTACGAGAGACTATAATTCCCGGAGTACATAGATAGTATTTTCGTCGACGGCGTCACACCCTTTCGTACTTTTCCACGACCTGTTTCCTGCCAGCAGCTTTATCTACAAATTCTGTTGCAAAACCTGAACTCCATTTTACTAGACTTAAAACATCCGATGCATCTCAGGAAACAATGAAACATGATCTTTGAGGTCGCGTGTCGCGAAAAATCGTGCTCGACGACAGCTTCGCGTTTTACGATAATGAAACGACAGACACGTTGATTAACAGCGTCGTCGTAATTAAGCTCGAATAACCGCTGAATATCTCACGTGTCCCTTTTATATTCGACGTTCACAGTTCCCGACGTTGCTTTTTGTTGATCCGAAGACAAAAAGAAACAGCCGCACAATTAGCGGCTGAAAACGAACGTGCGGACTAACAAGCTGCACCGTTCGTCATTAAAACTGTTCTTTGACGGAGAAATGCTAAAGCACGCGATCCTGCGCAAGGTTCCTTCTGACGCAACTCAAGTCGCTTCCTTAAACATCTAACGACATTTTCTACCGCATAAATCTCGAATTTTTCTCATTTTTTAATGCATACGTGGACTATACAAATCTGTAACAGGAAGACCAATTAGTTAGTTATTTATTTATTTGTGAACCCGTACCGAAAGCTCTGGTGCACGCGAATGCAGCAAATGGGGGATAGCGGGAGCATGATTGAAATCTAACGACACTGCGCCGCATAAATTTCGTGTTTTTCATTCTCATTCTCCCTGCTGAGAAAATGTATCCTCGAGTGTGAAGTTGATACAACGATAAGAAATTTAAGGAAAAATAAATGGTTAAATTTCTCGATTACTTCATTTGAAAGAATGGAATCGTTTAAGGTAGGAGTAAAATACAATTATTACGTATTGTTCATAACTAATAAATACACTACGGATTTTAGACATCTATGAGAAAAAACAAGTTTAAAACAATGGAAGGATTAAAAGAATTTAAGAATGCGGATGTACTATTTTCAACGTGTTAGGACTATTAAAAGAAAAAACAGCTTCTATATGATTACTGTCTATAATAATAATAACAACAACAACACGATGAACATAACATACTGTTTTCCAAGAAGTAAAGAACATTTGTGTTAAATCGAGAAGAGGGGACGAGGTCCTCTACAATAACTATCGCAACCAGATCAACGTTTAAATGTTAAAATTTTATTAAGCCCGTGGTAATTTTAGCAAGAAAGATCTTGAAGATTGCGACGAAACGAGCGGTTTCGCAGAAAAACTTTTGATCGCATGATCCCGATATTACAGAAGGCTGGTTATTAATCGGTTATTGTTGGATCGGATAGGGGCTAGTCGTGGCTTCTTCCTCTCTAAGGTTCGAGGAAAGGTAAAAGTGATTGGCAGGAACTTTCGGGGCGAAGGAATATCGAAGATGTTCACGGTCACGGCATGCCTCGACGTTGCACGGTGTTTCAGATCGTAATCGACTGATCGATAACCCTCAGAGTCAGAGTCAAGGTGGTGGCCTTCTATAGAACGCATTTCGCAGTCGGTACAGATACGTCGCCGCGATTACGGGGGTAGAAAGTGTATCATTCAGGCCCTGTGCACGATGGATCGATCCTCCATGAATATCATCGACGCGACCGCAACCGAATGCCTTTCTTCGAATTTATATTCCCGTCGACCGTATGGTATTTTCATAATGCGCCGTCTGGGTATACACGTTTGTGTATGTGTGTGTGTTTGTGATTTATTGGTAGTCATTTAACCTTCTCGGTTCCTTCTTATCGCGAAACTGTTTTTATTCAACCATTACGTGAGAGTCGCGATTTTTCTACGAAATGATTGCTGGAATTAGAAACCAATTAGAGGAACGTGTTAATGGGTAATCAGACTCAAGTTAATATGAGCGAGCGAGTTGCAATTTTTAGCTCCACAAGTGGGCAATTGGAAGTGATTAGCGGTACACGGTATGAGAATAAGTAATTCATTTCTTTTTTTTTTAATTGAAAGGCTGTCTTATTTTAATCCTGTTAATCGTACACTTGTTAACCATCGGACAACGGATCATTCTTATAACATTGTTGATGTTTAGAATCATTCACTGGTTTGTTTATCAATTTTTTAAAATATATTTTTGGTGGCATTTCTTGTAGACACGTTAATATTTCCATTGTTTTTAATGCAGCAGATGTTCACTCAATTAATTCGTCGGAAACTGAACAACTGAATGACGCTTCTGATACTCTGGGTCGAAATAGGCCCGGTCTCCGCCGTCGGAGAGTTAGGAGAGATGAAAATGGTATAGATTGTTTGAAAATGATGATCAGGGTTTTGTTTTGAAGGGAATATCGAATTAGTCAGTATGGAGCCTAATATTGAATCGTAAAATTAAATAGAAAAGAAATTACTTTTTCTATAAAAATGTTATACGAATGTTCCACGTGTGTCTTCTGTACGATAAAAATTGTACAAGGGATTGCCGAACCCAATATTACATCGTGAAATATGAAGGAGAAAGAAATGGCACTTCAGTTAAGTCAATGTGCTAACACAAAAGCTCTACAAGGCTTTCAAGTACCGTAAAAATGACGTGGGACATCGGAAACCGATGGCAAATATTTGATTCGTTGCAAAAACCTCACATGGACCTCATGTACGACAGGAATGCTGTAGAAGGTTAAACAAGGGTGGAAAATATTAAATTATTGTCTAAAATATGGATAGGAAAGAAATGGCACTTTAGCTAAGTCAATATGATATCCCAGAGACTCGACAGGGCTCTTAGGTTCTGCAAGAATGGCGTGGGAAGTTGGAAACTAATGGCGAATATTTGATTTTATAGAAATTGATTACTGAGCCTAATATTGGATCGAAAAATAGGAACGACCAGGAAATGGCATTTTCACACCAATATGCTATTATTGCAAAATGTAATAACACTTCTTGCGGATCAATGTGCAACCAAGGAAGCAATCCAAGAAATTTTTGAATAATGAAAATACCGTAGGACGTCCAGAAGGGTAAGAAAATACTGGTCCGTTCATTACGACAATATTACACTGTAAAACAGAGGCTTCGAGAAGATTGTCTACAGCTTCACACTGACTTACCAGTTAGGGAGACACACATGATCCAAATTCCACCGTACATGGGCACCAGAAAGGTGGGTCGTCTTCCTGGCCGATGATTCCGATGACCGTTCTCCAGCATGGCCACCTGTCCATCCAGGTACCATGTGAGGGTGACGTTCGCGTGTGTCAGAGCTGCCTTGTTCCAATTAATTTCCTCCCAATGATCGGACATGATCGCGCCGCATAACAGGCCGGTCGCTGCAACAGAAAGATCGAGGAATCTATTCGCAACTCCGGGTTTGCGAGGTCGGCTCCGTCGTCTCTTTTCTCTTTTGTGTCCGAGTGGCCTCGTTATTCTAACTCTCCTTTAAGGCGGGCCTAGCCCGCGGCAGTGAACAATGATAATGGGAACGGCGTGGGAAGAGTTACAGAATCCTTTCAACGAAGTGCCGGGGCCCGGTTTCCAAAGGATCCCGTCGCGTCGCAGAGACTCGAAAAACTCGGCTGGAATGATCCAGAGGAACTTGTTCTCTCGCGTGCCACCGAATTGTCTGGACAGATATCCAAGAGGATTCGGAGGATCTTGCGGAATACCGGAATAGTTAGATCAGGGATTACGTGGTTCCGGACAAAGCGGACCTCGTCTGCGATCCCCCTGCATACATTTATCTCCCCCGTAAACGCGCGGACGTAGACACAATTTGCGGGCCGATTTTTCGAATCCGAAGAATCCAGCCGCGCCGGAACATTGAATACCGAACTCCTTTGTCTGGCTTCCGACAAAGTAACTCGCTGTTGCCATTGGTGAGAAGTTCACTTAAAAAAACGAATGCACTGTTCTCCTTGCGTAAATGGAAAGGAATTGATGATATGGGAACGGAAATCGAATGGGTATTACAAACATTGGGGATATGGTTATTCGATGAAGGAGAATTCTTGTGGTATGATCTTATCAAAGTGACGATATGGTTGTATAACAACTAGACTGCGGATCTTTATGCAAAATAAAAATTGTCCAAGTCAATTTTTAGAACCAGAATCTAAATGAAAATGTATATTCTCTTTCAACCAACTTAAACAGTCGTAGATAATGTAACAGTTGCAAGTTTCTGTTTTCGTATCAAGTGGAACGTGGAAGGAAAAGAAGAAACTTTATCTACATGAGGAAACAATACAAGAGACGAAATGTGTTACAGTAATATTGAAAGATCGATGTAACATCGAAACCTCGAAATTTAATCAGTATTCGGTGTTCCTAAGGGAATATTAAAATCTGAGTAACAGGAATTCACAGATAGAAATTACTGCTGAAAATTCCATTGTATAACGTTCGCAGTGGCGTCTAATCACGAGGGACAGACCAACAAGACTCCAGCGACCCATAAATGTCGCGTCTGACCATGCACCGGCTTATACTACTGAGCCATTAACGCTTTATTCCTGCTGGGAAAAATTTTATTTCTCTTATTGTTTCCAATAAAACTTTCGATGTAGGATTAAAATATGGCTGAAGAACCGTTGTTTATCGACTTGACAGTCTAATAAAAATCAGTAGACTTTTCAAAATTTTTAGAAAGTACAATTCGATCTGTTTGAAAGCCAACATACTACTGAATATAACATGAAGGTTTATTTGAATCTCAAGTGAACTTAAAAAGTGTAATCACATTGAGGTTATAGAAAATAACTTTGATCAAAATCACATTAAATAGTCATTAGTTTAAACATGCATAAGACCGCAGAAGCTTCCATGAACCTCTCAAGGATTAAAAACTGAACTATCAATCTTATCAATATGATTACAAGTCAGATATAAATACACTGTGGATCTTTATGCAAATTAAAAATTGTATTTTCTCTTTAAATCCCCTTAAAAACTCAAAAAATAATATGGCAGAGCCCCTGAATTCTTCTCACGACTTTTTATTTTTGTATTTGATCTATTAACTTTTGTTATAAATGCATAAACATCGCGAAACGGGGTGTATCGATGCAAATACAATTGATCGAACGGAAATAAAAACGTCGAAACATTGTCAATCGTTTCCGAGCAACGAGAATCAAAGATGATAACGCCCGATAAGCTCGACTATCCGTTGGCCGACTAAACTGTCAGTGGGTTAATACTTTAGCCAAAGAGCGACGAGAGGTAACCGGTGAGTGTCGCAGTCAGACAGTCAGCGCGTTATGACATTTTATTGCATAAGGAATCCCAGAGGCTGTCGCTCGAGCGAGAGCCCTCGAGCGTGGAAACGCTTGTTTCGAGTGACCATATCCTCCCTCCGTTGGAAAAAAGTGCACGATGCAACTGCAACGAGTTCAACCGGTGGTTGCTGACCGTGTTCAACCACCGGAGTCGATGGAGGAGAACGCTAATGAGCTTGGCGCCGGCTCGAAGACTCGTCGACGATGACTTGAAGAAAAAACGATAGCGATCTTCTTCGAGGAGTTATTAAAAGATAGGCAAACAAGTTGTGTTTTTATAGATCGGCGGTGAAACGTGTCGGATTGTTTGCGTTCAGATGGCTCGATTAGCTGGAAATCCACCGAAGGTTGTGCCGAGACCATCGAGGATAGATGTTATCCGCGTGCAGTCATGATTAGACAGGATATTGCTCACTCTGATCGGATCTTTATGCAAATTTTGATTTTTCGAAGTCCTTTTTCTGTCGCTGCACGTTTAGATTTTAACTCGGGGGGGGGGGGTTTGGGCTTGGTGAACATTTCATTTCAGCGTGTTTCGTTTATTAATACTTAACCGAGCACTGAAAGTGACTGAGTTGTTGTCTCATGAAAATGACAAGATTGTATTTATTTAGACTTTGCGCAGTTAATGGCATAATATGTGCTCTACTGAATATATTTACTCAATAATTTTCCATGACTGCAACTTAATTAATAGACCACAGATTTTTATGTGAAATAAAAATCGTCTGTGTATCGATTGCAGGATACACGAGCTGCACAGACATTTATTTCTTTTCTTAATAATTTTATAAAGTTGAAATCAATACGACAGTATTTCTAAATTCTTTAAATGTTTTTACCGTTTTGCATTCGCAGTCTATTAATAAACTGTTTCAGTGTTGATTTGTCCCTTGCATTCCTTGGCAAAAGAGCGAATGCTGCTTAGGACATAATCGCTTCCTGATAAAATAGATATGATATTCGTGTTCAACGATGCAGTAAAAACAGAGGATTTGTATCAGATTTTACGAAGTTGCAGAGGTTGTCTTTGGAAGAAAGAGCGTGGCAAGGGATCCCAAAACCCGCAGGATATCTATAGTTCAGCACCTGTACCGTGTACGAAATTGCTATGCTTGCGGTACAAAGTGCGAGGCACATCGATGTCCACGTGCTCTCCAGTGCATCGATTCCAAGCTATCATTCGCTTGTGGGTGATAGGAATGGGAAATTAATCGGCATACCGATTCACACGGGTAATATTGTCTATTAACACTGAGCGTGCCACTGTCGGTCAAATGATTTATTTCGGATCTTCATTTCACAATAATCGAAGCTACACCGACGCTTTCGGGGAAATGGTCGACTGAATTTCTTTAACACGTTCGCTACCATCATTTGTTTAATTGCTTACTGCTGATTTTGTGCATTCATAAAAATGAATAGATGAATTACAAAATTGTGAAGACATTCGAAGAATCGAAGAGTATCATTACACTATTTTTAACTCATTGAAATGGTTAAAAGACAAAATTCACTTTCGCCTAATTTCTGGGTCTCACAATGAGCTTAGAAAATTTTTATTTTCCATGAAGATTCGCAGTCTACATATAGAAATATTAAAACAAATTAATAGAACAAAGACGAGTTCAATCTTTTGAAAAATTCTCTGGAACCACTCCTCCAAAACAAACAAACGCTTACAGCCTAACCAGCTGATCACAAAGCTCAAACACATCATCCCTTCAGCAATTAAAGCCCGTCGACGTCTCATTTATTACGCAACATTGTCACAAACAACATCGATCAACAGACTTTGCAATTAGTCCAGAAAATCCTCCATAGAACAAGATCCCAAACTTTCGCATCACCTCTCTCCCGAACCCCCCATAAACTTCCGAAGAAGCGTGCAAAGAATGCAGCACTCCGATCAGCTGATCGCGAACTGCACATGTCGCTGGGGTCAAACAAACAAAAGAAGACCTGTATGTAACCTTTTCACTGCCAGTGGGCCGATCTGTCGGATGTTTAAGCGATAATTGCCACTGGATTTGATTCCTTCACGAAAAAGTAAACATGGGTCTTGACAATTTTTGCATATCTACGTGGGGCTGCTAGCAAGGGAGTGTTTAACCATGCATATCCAAAAGCTATTAATCTCTCGCTGTTATTCCGCGAAATTGTGTGCGAACTGACCGGTTGATGACCACCGCAAAACAATAACAAAAGGCGCCCCAGAACGGAGCGCGAGGATCATGGTTTTTGAGGGGTCGTTGAGGATCGTTTAGGGGATGGGGATTTTGTTTACCTGCGAAGGTGAGAGCTAGCGTGCCAACGAGGAAAACGAGACGTGGATCAGGGGCCCTGGGTACACGGGTAGGCTCCATCCGTGCAGGTGGTGCCCAGGGCGATCGCTGGCAACCCACTGAAAACTCGCACACCGCACCGACAGCCGTCAGTTACGCACTGACCGATCGACACCCCCCGGAGACTCTGTTTTCGGCGAGTCTCTCTCTCCCTCTCCTCTTTTTCTCTCTGTCGACGACACGACGAGGAGGGCGAACGACCAGCACGCCATCTCCGTTCTGCGTCGAAGCGCATGAAAATCGACCGACCTACCACCCCGACCGGCCACCCCACCCGGATGCTGCGGACAACCCGCTCCTGCTCCTTCACAGCCGTTTTCCTCCACCCTTCTGACTCCTTTTCCTTCGGCCCTTTTTCTTCTCCGATCACACAGTCTCCGGCTGCCCTTTTCGACGGCGAATTCCCGATCCGAAATGATCAGACGCGATCGACTTACCACCCTCGACGCTGACGCTGCGGGTGGCAAACTTTCCAGAGCAAAGAAGAACTGTTCCAAACTCTTGTATCGTACAAGGGTGCCGATTGACCCCTTGACCCCGTACCGATAAAGGCAAAGTCATTTTGTGACGAGAGCTTCTTGACGGTACGCAACGATCTGTCTGCTCTTTGTCTGTAATCGGTAGAGTTCGGATTTTATGCATTTCTAGACTAAATTGAGTAAATGAAATTAAAAACTGTGAAGAGATTGAACAAATTTAAGAATGTCGATATATTATTTTCAACTCTATTCAATTTTTAAAGAACGAAAGAAATTTATATTTTTCTCCTGTCTCTTACAATTGGTCTAGACAATCTTTATTTTGCATAAAGATCCGCAGTCTAGTAATCAGTATTAGTAATTAGTAATATAATTGAAGATTAAAAACCCCGAATGTTCCGAAAAAGTTAATAAAAGAGAATTTTCAGAGTTCGTTTTGCGTAGAATTTGATTCCTTTTTGAAGATTAGAAAGACTGTAAGGAGTGGGAGAGCTCTCTGGGGATGGAACTTGCAGGGGCTTATAGCTCCAGCTTCTCAGGACGTAAAGAGACCTTAGACTCTGTAGTTTAATCCTCTTTAGTCTTTGATTTTAGGTGAAAGCCGCATGCAAGTAGTACGAAAGATTTTTCTCTACAAGCTTTGTTTGTCCTTATTATCATCCTGGAACCTGCTCTAGCCGAATAATCGCTTGATTAGACAAGGGAACTGGCCTTAGTGTAATCCGTTCTCCAGAGGAGATCCATGCCTTAACGAGTTCCAACAGTTTACTAATTCAGTTTGTATTCCATGAGCCGTATTGCAGTCAGGATGCACAATGGTTCAGCCCCCAACGACCCTGTCGCATTCGTCTCACTGCAGTTCTGTTACCCGAATCCTGTTGAGATATAGAAGAACCTAGTTGTTGTTAAAGGACCATTAAATTCTCACGACATTTTCTCCGCGTCGGGTTTTCGTTAAGTTACCGTTGACGTCGGTGAGTGTCATTTTCTGGATATCCACAATATTGTCTCCCATCCGGGTGAAGAGTGTGACACGTGTACCGTGCGTGGGCGGACTGCTCCATTCAGGTATTAATTGCGTGACGACATAAAGTGTCGAATGGCGTCGTGGGTGGATGATCAAAGAGTACGCTTCTGTTCTACGCGAATTGAACAATCGCTGGATGTAGCGTCCTGTTGTGCTGCCTCTTTGAAGTTCTCGATGAAAGTCTGCCTCGCCCCTTAGCTATTTTATTTATTCTTTAAAGTGTGCACCTCTTCATTATTCTCAAGCGAGGACGAGTATTTTTGTATAGAGGACTAATGTGTTAGAAACGTTAGGCGATATCAATTCCGAGCACAGTATGATAAAGTAATATAGTAAAATGAAAGAGGAAAAGGGTCAGAGACGTAAAACGTTAACTGGTTCGCAGCCCCGATATAACGAAAACATGTTCGCGTTGCAGATGGCTGACGTCGCCGAGAGTGCAGCATTCACTGACCCAGCAACTGCAATCTCCCACGGGAAACGGCACCTGTTAGTGCGGGATTACACCATGGCTGTGACCGCGTTGGCGCAAGCCTGCCAGCTGCTGGCAGAGAAGCACGGGGACACCGCGGACGAGCTCGGTGAACCCTATCTCCTTTATGGTCGTGCGCTTCTCGGTTTGGCTAGAGAAGAGGCAGGTGTATTGGGTGGTGGAGTGCCAGGATCAGAAGAAGCAGAAGAAGAGGATGACGATGACGAAGAAGAAGGCGACGACGAAAAGCTGAGCAACGTGGACGAGAAAGACGAGGAAGAGGAAGAGGATGCTGCAGCTTCTGAAGGAAAGGAGCAAAGTTCGACGGAGGCTAAAACCGAGAAGCCAAAAGCAGAGGAGCCGGCAAAGTCAGAAGCAGAGGAACCAAAGAAAGGTGTCGTAGAAGAAGCAGCAAAGTCAGAATCAGAGAAGAAAGAAGAGAAAACAGAGGCCAGTAGCGAGAAACAAGAACCGGAGAAGTCAGATTTGAAGAAGGCCGACGAAAAAATTGAGCAGAAGCAAAAGGAGGAGGAGAAAACTGTACCTGGCTCCAGCAAGGAAACGAATCATGCCAATGGACCGTCCTGCTCCACTGAACAGAACGGGGATCTGAAGAAGAACGGGGAGGACGATGCTGAGGACATTGGGAAGGAGGACGAAGAAGATGAAGTCAATAATTTACAGGTAAATGGAAATTTCTTCTGTTGAATGGAATAGTAAATATTTACTGTAGTGTTACAAATTACAAAATGTTGCTCTTCCGATCATAGGTAGCCTGGGAGGTCCTGGAGTTAGCGAAGCTGGTGTTAATCAAGCGGGGCGATCCCGGTTGGAAGCTCCTAGCCGACGCTTATCGACTGCTAGGGGAAGTGGCTATGGAAGGAGGGAACTTCCAGGGTGCTCTGAACGATCTACACAAGTGTCTGGAGCTTCTGGAGCAGATAGAGCCACGCGAGCCACGAGCGATAGCAGAGATCCATTACCAACTGGCGCTGGCACATTCTCTGGGCAACGAGTTCGATTCCAGCATAGAAGAGTTCAACAAAGCCACCGAGCTGTTGGAGGCTCGCATTAAAGAGCTGGAGGAGATCAAAGAACCGCCGAAAACTGAGGACTCGTTCTATACCGTCGAAGGAGAGATCCAGGAGCTGAAGGAACTGCTGCCGGAGATCAGAGAAAAGATCTCAGACATGAAGGATTTCAAACAAGAGGCTTGCAAGATGGTGATAGAGGGTATTAAAAGCAAAGTCGCTGGGGGATGTTCGAACGGAGCCGGTCCCAGCGGTAGCGATTCTGGTTCTAGCCCGAAAGTCCAAAAACCAGCCAGCGATATATCCCATTTGGTGCGCAAGAAGCGGAAAGCTGACGAGCAAGAGACGGAGACCCCTTCGCCGTGCAAAAAGCCGACACCGGAGAAAGCTGTTTGAAGATTGTTTCGGTGCAGTCTGGAACACTCTTAATCGTTGCTATGTTTCGCGGGGTGATCTACTAAAAACTGAACCGCTCTGAAAATTCGAAGAGCTGGACCAAGATAGGGTTAAATACATTGCATCTAACGAGGGAGAGAGGGAGAGAGAGAGAGAGAGACTCGACTATGCGACAGCCGTTTCAAAACAAGAGCAGACACGGGAATCGCTCTTCGACGAAATTGTTCCCTTACAATTTTTATTCAATGATTATACTCACTGTCTTGTGTTTTAGTTCATTCTTTTCCATCAATATTTGTTTTATTTATTGTGTCTAGTAAGTGTCCCGACAGTTGAACTGCAGCTATGAACGACTGTCCTAATTCGTATCTTTCGTAGGACTTAAATATAAAGGAGTAAGGTTGTTCTTGTATAAATCTGATTAATAAACGTTAAGCGATGGTTTTTTTCTAAATTTTCAGCAGATATTTATATATTCTACAGATCACACGAATGATAACACGTTCGCTACCACCGTTACAGATATGTGTCTTTCGTGATCTATTAGTTTACTTGGAGATAGTCAAATTGTATACATTTATATACGTTTCAATATTTCATAAAGGAGGTACATTGTATATCGTAAAACATTTTAACAATGAAGATCAGGAACGAAACAATACTGATAGCGAACGTATTAAACTACGATATTGTTTAAATTATTTCAGACAAATAACAGCATCTAGCCTAGCGTCTATCACAATTCTGGACGGATTCGTATTTATGATTCAAACGGCAATTACATTCTAGAGGACATCCGGTCAAAACAAATTTTTTACTGTCTTGATTTCTTTAACACTAGGTTTATGGACCATTAAAAGTGACTATGTTACATTACTTTATAAAAATGACAAAAATATACCCAAAGAAATAAATTTGTTGAATAATTTCTTGTGGATGCATCTTTACAATTTCAATAATCGTAATTTAAAAATATTAAAACCCGTCATTTTGACGGGTCCCGTAAACCTAGTGTTAAGAAGCATCAATTTATTCTCCCAAGAGTTCCTCAATGTCGTCCTCCCTGTCGGAGCTCTCTTGCCTATGAATCTTCATTTTGTAACCGAGCGCCTCCAGCGTGCTAACGTTGTAATAATAGTTCAAGTTAATTCCAGGTACTAAAAGCTTTAATTCCTCTACGGTGGCACGCGCTTTGTCAGTGTCACCGATGTTTATATAGTGCTGAGTGATAGTGGCGAACAAATCTCCACGTCGCACAGACTGTTCCAGATCGGAGCCTTGAGAATCGAGCAAGTGGCGCACCTGTTGCATCGCCGTACCCGTATCACCCCTATCTAACATCCTGCAACGTCATCATTCAATAAAATTCAAGAAGCTGAAACAGGTTACAGAAAGAGTGACCCAAAAATTCGCCCCTTCTGGGTCCCTTGATTTTGGAATTTTTTTTCGTGCCAAATGATTAAACTGCTGATCTTTATGCAAAATAAATATCTCGAGGGACCCAAAAGGGTCGCAAGAACTCCTCATTGTTGGGATCACTCTTTAATAATCACAATTAACATTACTAACTTTTTGATGTCCAGGTAACGTCTAATCGTGGCTATTCTAGTGTTCACCAGGTCAACAGCTCTCTTGTGAATATTCGGGTCCCTCGGCGTGGCAACTTTAGCAAGGCACCTGCTGGCCTGATTCAGCGCGTCCAAGGCCTTCTCATAATTCTGGAATTCATCGATCTCCACTTGAGCGCAAGCTACATAGAAGTTCGCCAGCAGGTCCATCGCTTTTCCCTTGGAATAGAAGTTAATAATATTTTTCAACACTTCCGGCTGGTTCTGCCAGTCCAACGACTGCAGATAATTGCCAGCCATGATGTAGATCTCCCTCTGCCTGGAAACTTGGGCGAAGAAGCAAATCTTCTCCGTGTCGCCAGACTTCAGCAACGCCTTCATGGCTCTCAGTTTATTACCAGCTTGAGTGAACTTCTTGGTAGCTAAATGATAGTTACCCTGCTCGAAAGCGGTCTCGCCTATTCTTTCCAATATAGAGATACGAATCTTCTCTTGATCTGGGTCATTATCGACCTTGTCCAACGTCATCTTCTCCGCCAAGTCTTCGCTTAACAATATGTTGTGCTGTTGCATCAATTCCAAAGCCTCGATGTACTTTCTTCCTGTAGCGAGCAGATCCACCGCCTTCTCGATCTGATCATTTTCTACAAAATATTCAGCGCATTTCACTATCAACGCGGGGTCAGAGTCCGCGTTAACGTCCATGATGATGAGCTGCAGAGCACTGTATTGCTTTGTCTTAAACGCGATATCGAGAGCCTTGTGCAATAATCCAGCTTTATGGTACAATAAAACCGCTTTATCCGGCTGGTCATTCTCTTCGTAATATTTGGCAACGTCTATCTGCGACTGCCGTGGCGCCAACACAGCCAGCGGCCATAATTCTTCGTACATGTCGTGCTCCTTGCACAGCCGAATGGCGTTTGTGTACGCTTTAGCGATGGTATAAAAATGAATGGCTTGTGTGACATTGTTGTTAGACTCATAGTGCGCTGCTAGGTGATACGCAGACGCGGCATGATTAGTTCGCGACACCAAGTCACTGACTTCGTCCTCCCTGCCGAAATAACAAAGTAATCTTGTCATTGCTAGAGTACTTTTTGCCTGCTCGTACAAGCGCAGAGCGCCTTCCATGTCACCTGTTGATTCGATGTACTGTGCGTGCCAGTTCTTTATTTCAGGGTCGTCGGAATTGTTCAGATATGACAAAAGTTCCCTTGGTCTTACCAGCAGCATCCTCGGCACCTCGAATCTATGGCAATCCGCTTTGCTATACATTTCAATTGCTTCTGAAATTTTCCTCTCCTGCTCGAGAGTTTTCGCATAATTATAGTGACTCGTTTTCTCGCAGATCTTGTTCTCGTTGCTCGAGAGCTCTATGGCCTCTTTGAACTTACCACGAGCTTCCAACAGCTTGCACAAGAGGTCCAGTCTCTTGGCTTCCCGGAAAAGGTGCTCCGCGTCATTATACAATCCTAATTCTACAGCTAATACGCCCACCTTGGCTTCCAGGTTCAAGCTATCGTCCTGCATAGCTTCCCTGAGGGCCCTCGCAGCTCTAGCCTGCTTCATGTGACCGAGACACAGAAGAGCCATGTTCAACTGCTTCGTCTTAACGCACATTCTTGCCAGACTCTTCCAGATACCCTCGTTCTTGATAGATTTGATCGCCTTGAAAGCATCATCCATATTCGCGATGCTGATGTAAAAGCTGAAGTCTAGAACAGCCTTCTTCGTGACCGAATCGCACAAACTCAGTTCTTCGAAATCTCTCATGCGGAGTTTATGGACTTTGCTAGCTCTGTCCGCGGTCTTCTCGGAATTCAGAATGATTATGTGCGGTGTCTGTACACCTAGAACTCTACAATTATCGTCTTTGACTGGTTTGATATCTTGCACCACGATGCCGTGATCAGACGTGGCGAACATCGACACCAAGACCACGGTAGCTTTCGTGATATCGTACTCGTTTTCATTGTTTTGCTTGGAGTGCTTGGAGTCCCGTGTCTCCAGCCTCTGGGCACGACACACCAGGAGCCTAGGGTCTTCCACGTCCCAGCAATGAGCAGTGACTAATCTTCCTCTGCACTTTACAGCTAGAGCAGCGTCGTCTTCGTCGATGTCGTGGGATTCTGCGAAATCGAACTCATGTATCTGATCGCTCTCAATGTCCCATACATATAAAATGGAACTGGGCATCAGATTTGCCATAGCAACGGTGATGGACACGCAGCGACAGTCTGCGTTGCACCTGGCCTCGATGATCTCCGCAAAGTCGCTGATCGCTTCGTAGGTAGGCATTGCTCTGGTGTGCAGCTTGGCCTCCCTCTTGCTCAAATCCCAGATCTTTAGTATGCCGTTCAAGGATGCCACTGTTAGGTACTGTCCGGTCAGGTCCATAGTGATCGGTTCACCTTCTTCCGGCAACGTCGGTAATATTTGAATGACTGTACCCTCCATCGATCGCAGCTGTATAACCACTGGAGTCAGAATGATCAAAGTGTGGTCGCAGATTAAAAGCTTCTCCGTATCACAATCAAAATTTGTAATCCACGTGGTATTCAAGGAGCTTTCTTTGTGGATTCTATAAACTGCTATCTGTCTACCGGAGGAAACTGCGATGTACTCTTTGTTAACAGCGACGAGCTGCACTTGAATATCTGTTTTCATAGTGTAAGAGAGCTCTTCGACTTCGATTAGGATCTGAGTGGGACTGAGTTGGCTCGCACAAACGCCATCATTGTACGCAGCACACATCGGTTGCTGGTGCAGTATGAATACGTTAGTGATACAATTGACCGCCAATAGCGGACTTCTCAAGAAAACTGCACCCCATGCGAGTTGCTTCACTGTACCATGAATGGTACAAGTTTCCGGCATATGCACCCAAGCAGTTTCATCGGCGTCCGTATCCGCTTTGCGTTTCCATAAATAAATTGTTCCCAAATTTGTTCCAGCTGCCAAAGTACCTAAATAAAATATAAATGGTATATTAGTCGGTGCATAATCACTTTATACTACAAATATAAATATTGATTGTACCATTTGCTTTACAGAAAGCTATACTTGTGCAGATTTCTTGGGGAGTAGCAATGTTTCCTGAAGGTGAATCCGGCGGACTCATTACGTAAGTGTCACCATTATGCAGGTCCCAGCAACGAATGTCTAAATCTCCTGTGAGAATCGCTAGAGTGTTTCCACTGACCCAACATAACGATGGACTCACCCTTGATACATCACATCTACTGCTAAGCTTCACCTGGCAAAGAAACAAATGTATTACACATATAAATAGACTGCGGATTTTGTGCATTTATGACAAAAATGAGTAGAAGAAATTTAATACAGTAGAAAGATTATTAGAGAAGTAAGTATTAAAGGATCGATATCCCGAGACGCGGATCTTCATGCAAAATAAAAATTGTCTGCATCAATTGCAAGACACAGGAGACACTTGGGAATTTGTTTTGTTCTCTAAGAATTGTTTAAAATTGAGAATTACATATCGACATGTAAATAACAAAAAAATTCCTAAGTGGCTCCTGTGTTTTGCAATTGATGCAGACAATTTTTATTTTGCATAAAGATCCGCATTCTACATTTAAAAATATTGCAGAGTTGCATTGAATTGAACACAAGGAAAGGAATTGTTGACTCACGGTTGTTAATTCAGTGAGCCGTCCGGTGATGGGATCTGCCTGAAAATGCCCAATATTCAACCCTTCCGTCATAATGATGATAGAATCCCTGGTCTGATGATGCAAAAGAAATTGCAATGTCGCGCCGCTTGTACTGAGAACCTCTGTACATTGTCCTTGATTATCCACGAAGTATATTACGCCGCTTGTGGTACCAATATAAAATGCATGATTGTCCCGCTGAGACATAATTGTTGTCGGTGCAGCCGTTCTAGGGCGCCAGGAACTGAACATGTCTAAAGCTCTCTCATCCCCTGCGACTGCTGCTTTAGCTAAACCACTGAAAAACATTTATATTCTTTGATTTTGCGCCTATATTGCTATCCAAGAGCAAAGTACTTAATGCAGACCTTATATCAATTGCAGGTTTCGGTGGAACAGTCTTAAAAACAATTTGTGCAAAGGTATCTTTTAGCTCGTGGTGGAACATCATTAATAATTGGCCCCTGGAATCTATTTTCCAACCAACTATAGACCCAGCTGCATCTGCAGATACTAATCTTCCACCGTGTTGACTCCATTGTAAAATATTAATGGGGTCACGGTGTGGAGTAACTATTACGTTGAATTCTATACTACCAGTATCACCAGGCCATACCTAAAAAAGCAAATACATTTTTTAATCAATCATATTAGAATTATTATTTTTAGATACAGTAGAACATCGATTTTCCGGACACCGATTTTCCGAAACGGTTTTTTGAGATATCTTTTTTTTAAATTGATTCTTTCAGACCGATTATCTGGATAAGTCTGTCCCCCAATTACTTTGGATAATCAACGTTCCACTATAATTGATAAATTATTGACCCTCAGCTCTCCACTTTCCCATCCTGCCGCAAGCCATCGTCTCTCAGGATGCCATCCCAGTGCAGTCACCTGAGCTACAGAATGTCTCGGTGACTCAATGTCCTGAACAGGTTCACCCTGATCATCGTAAAGAGTTACAAAGCCACCCCTATCTTGAGAATATGCAGCCACAGCCAATATAGGATCATTGGAGTGCCAAAGTGCATGAGTACTTATTGAAGCTGTCTCAGGGTTTTGCACCCGAGTATCAAAATACAATGTCATTGTTTTTTAATAGCTTCACTCTTAGTGGTTCTATACAAACTGTTATACAAAAAGATTACATTTTCCTCCAAGTTGAAACTCTGAAACTATTCAGATTCTAGCTTAATTATGTATCAAGCAACCAGAAATTAATAACATTACAAAATTAATATCAATAGTACGTATTATCGGAGAGGCAATTTCCTCTTTGGTATTATTAAAAAATAGAACTGCATTTGACAGCTTACAGCTTAGTTTACATAAACGTTGCCATAGCAATGTAAAGGCAAATACATCCGCCAGAGGGCTGATGCGAGAATACGTATTATTTCAAATTGGAATACTTGATTACTATCTTATTAAAATTAACTGGTAAATTAAAGAATATTGTTAATTTAATTAGAACAATAGCAACAAAATCTAATATAAATCATTTGTAGGAAAAATTAGTAATAAATAAGAGATTATATATATGATACATTGTTCAGTTTAATCTATTATATTGAAATTGCATTAAAAAAACCATTTTCAATGAAGCGTTAAGTAATTATTTTATAAATTAACAAATTTTATGCCGAAAAGCAAATAGTGGCACCATCTATCTGCGAAGTGGAGAACCGAGAAAACAGAAAAATTGAAATGTTTCGTAACAGAAATTCTATAAGGTGTTAGGTCTGTTCTTATATCTCGTTTATGGTTTTACCATCCTCTTAAATAATAAACGTATTATATATACATTGAACATTTATTTAGCCCTCTACATGTAAATTAACATGCTTTTTTAGTCAGTATATTTTATCAAGATACTTTGGTCCAATTATTGTAGAATTTCGATTTAGTAAATTTAAAATTTGTAAGTACTGTAAAAAGAGCCATACATGTTTTGCCATTGCATATCAAGGCACAAGAGAGAACTCTCGTTTTTCCGAGCAAAATTGTATGATTTTAATAGAGTGCGAAACCCCATATGTATTTTCACTGTCGGCTACTTCGAATTATCGACCGAGTCTGCTTAATCCCATATTATTATTAAGATCGGGATAAACAGTTTTCGTATTTATAAAAAGCCTAAGTGAGGGTGTGCAAGAAAAGTGCAGTCGTTGCACGCGCGCAATGTCTCTGTAATTAGAAGAGCATGACGCACTGACAAAGTAACGTAACGCTGCTATCACAGAGAGTTAGAGAAAAGCGTTTGCCTGTCTTCTGCGTTATCATGGACGTAAATCTGTCATTTTGATAATTACACGTTACAGGTTAAAGGAAACGGTGGATTTTGTCATATATCATTAGCAAAGCTTTCAAAAATACCGTCGACCTGCAGTATTCAAAAGCAATCATTGAGGAGACGCGCGTCAACCTACCTCGCGCAAAAATCTTTTGTGCGAACGGTATCATTTAAATTCGAATCTGACGAATGGTTCAGTACCTTTTAGTATCACGATTTAGCGATGCTAAGGCTTAATCTTACGCTTATAAATTGGTGACGTTATGGAGCTGAAAGTATGGGTAGAAGGTATACAGCGTATTGTCTGCGGTGTTACAGAAACCACTACATGTCAGGTTGGTACTATTCATTTAAATATTTCGCAGTCACTGTGAATTCTATACAATCTAAAATTAATTTGCAGGATGTAGTATATGCTCTTGCTCATGCCACGGGACAAACAGGTAGATTCACTTTGGTAGAGAGATGGCGAACTAACGAGCGCCTGTTAGCTCCGTATGAAAATCCTTTGAAGGTATTGATATGTGCAATTTATTCTTCATACTTCTTCTGTGGGTTAAACAATAGTTTCAAAATTAATAGTGTCAGTTTTGTTAACAATGTGAATAGATTGTAGTATACTCACAAATAAAGTGTGAAGAAACAGATCACCAATTTTAACAAGTTTAAATATTTTGCTATAATCCCTTTTTTTTACTAGATCTTGATGAAATGGGGAGAGTACTCGTCAGAAGTGCAGCTTATATTAAGACGCTCTACACCAGATAGTAATAAGGCACCAAGTTCATTAGGTACACGCTTGAATCATGGTCCACGGTCAAATGGTGTGGTCAGCTCTAGTTCAGAGCACTCTGCGATACCCACTAGTGGACAGGATGATACTAAGAACACTGCAACAACTTTAAACTCCGAATTCGATGATTTCCAAGGATGTCTTGACAGAAATCGCGACACTAGAAAGTCATTAACGTTCGGAGGGTTGCATGGAAATATGATGGAAAATAATACAGAAGTAGTTAATTTATATATTGCATCAAACATCTTGTAAAGTTTAAACAGTTTTTTTTAATGTTTGTATTTTATTGTAATACAGATTCAGATGGAAAACGTTGCCATAGTTCAGCCCACACCTCATTTAAAAAATAAGGAACTGAACATAAGGAAGAATATACAAAAGCCAGCACAGTCTCCCACTCGTGCTAGCAGCAGTGAGAGCAATACCCATGTATCGCAAAAAAAAATACGGGAAGTTCCCCCATACAGAGATCCTCCAGGCCCAGGTTCTCCACCATTAAGAACTCTACCACCATACAGAGATCCTCCACCGCCTAACTTAAACAGTCCTGGAAGATCGCAATTCCAATCTAGTACAAATAGTGGAAGTCCTCATGTTCATAAGGAGGATCAACCATCTTCTAGTAATTCCGTGAAGCTGAAAAGGAATCTCATACAGGTTCTACAGAAATAATTCTTTGTAAGATTGTTAGAAGTGTGCGAGAACCTGAAAATGTCGGGTCGGGACGGGTCGAGAATTTTATATGGGATTGGAACGGGTTCTCGAGAATTTCGAGATTCCCCAGAATATTAGGGATTCTCGAGTATATCGAGAATTCCGATATATTTGAGAATCCCGAAATTTTGGGAAATCCCGATTTATTCGAAAGTCCCGTAATTTTTGAGAACCCAACTCGTCTCGACCCGTTCTACCATCAGGTACCCGACATTTTCAGGTTCTCGCACACCTCTACCGACCGTATACGATCGTGCTATTGAGACTCTTAAACGATTTCGTGTGTTTAGGAATTCCAGGATACGAAGGGGCAGACTCAGTCTGTGAATCAATTATCTGGTCAATCTCAAAACATGGTCACTGTTGCTTACACTCAACGATATGTTGAACTTATTAGACTAGTCAATAAGCAACGTGACACCATAAATGCACAGCAAGCAGACCTTACGAAAGTATGAAAGAAAGCTATTTCCGCCATAGCAGTTGGCAAATGAAATTTATAACAAATTAACAATTTATGAAATAAATTATTTCCAGTTCGATGCTGAAATATTGTATTGGGAAACTAAAAATAGGGAGCAAATACATCAAATGGATTACATTTCCCAGGAAGTAAATCGTATGGAATCTACTGGCCGTCTGATCGAAGAGCAGGTGTGTTTTCTAAAAGCATCGAGATAGGTTTTGCTAACATTATTCGATGTCTGTGACTCGTCTATTTTTTAGTTGAAAGAACTGGCGCATGTAGAGGAAGAAAGTGAAATAGTTAGACAACAAGAAAAGACACTGAAGTCAGAGATTACGCTGTTAAGGTCAAAACTTGCAAACTGTGAGACAGAGTTGCTTCAATGTAAAAATAAAATCAGGTGAAAACCCAGACATTATTCTTTTGATTCGTACGGTATTTGATGCGGTATTAATTTATTTTTTCCATGTTACAGATTAGTCATGGAAGAGCTCGCTATAGAGCAGCACAATATAAGTCGTGAGACAGACGAAAGACAAATAATGGAGCGTAAAATCATTACCGAAGTAGAGCACCTTCAAAACGAGGTGGAACAAGCCAAACGCTCCGCAGAGTTAGCTTCGCAGTGTGCAGAATCATTAAAACTCGAAGTAGTCAGCCTAGAGTCTGCCATTGTTGAAAAGAAGTTGCAAGTAGAACGGTTGGTAGCTGATATGAAGGAAGCCAATTTACAAAGTCTGGCTGTTGCTTGTCAGGACGAACAAGTCAAGTCGCTGTTAGAAGGTATTTGAATTTGATTGACTCGATAAAAAATTGAATTGCTCTACTAATGTGCTCCAAAAATACTTAGGTGCTCATAAACCAGGCAGTACACGAAAAATGATAGGTTCCCCGAGACAATTAGAGACTGCAGTACCCACCAGCAAAAATCCGCACGGTGTCTGGGTATAAGTGTACATTAAGTCAACCTATTTTAATAAGTCAAACATGATAATTTTCGTTCTTAAAACGTTTCACGTATAGAATATGTGCTTTGCACGCATTCGTTAAGAACGTTACACACAAAGAAAGTATTTTCTTTCTGTCTTGTATATGAACGGAATTTATTGCTGTTCATTTCATCCACTGGCCATATAATTTTCAACAAACTTAGTTGTAAGGATTAAATAATAATCATTTAAAATATTATTCGCGTATAATGAAGGATTATAGCTATATCAGACAATACATTTATCCAAAGTGTTGAAAAATTATGAATTGTACGACGCACTCGAATTGTACGATTCTAGAGAATGTCATTATGACTTTGTTGCAAACCGCACGAAATACTATCACAAGATAATATTCTATATTTTCTATAATCAAAATAATTCTGTGAATTAAAAGCATTTACTTACTGGTGCACTATATAGTTGAAATACAAATGTAGTAGATTTACTATATGTGTCTTGTACATATCGTTGAAAGTATGTGATAACGAAGTCTGAGAGACATTATTGAAACATTCTAGTTTGCATTACACGTATTTTTAGATAGGTAAGAAGCTGTCTTCTTAACTTTCATTCCGAGATCAAGCTCTATACGCGATTTATCCAATTAAGTTCATTAATTAAAGTGAACCTTTCCTTCATCTTATGTAATAGATTTGTGTAGCAATCATCATCGTTCATTCATTATCAGCATGCATTTCTAGAAACATATTCACACACTGCCATTATCATTAGCGATAATTTTGAAAATCTAATAATTCAGATTATTTTGTGTATAATTCCATTTTATATAGAATTTATATTACTTTCTAGTACGTAATAATTTCGTTATGGATAATGCTAATACGTTTCGTACAATGATTTATTGTATCTACCAAAGTGTGTTAGTTTTTGTTGCAAAAGCAAGCACTTATTGTATAATTGAATATACAAATAAAAGTCAAGATCAAATAAAATTAAATATGCATCTCAGTCATTGAATTAATTTTATTTGATTCAGAATATATAATTAAATATTCATATCGTTTATTGTATTAATTTTATTTGGTTACGAATAAAATTTTAAAAAATAAGGGACCCATTGAGTGGAAAAATTATCTATAGTTTTCGCGTGCTTTTGAAGTCGTGTTTACATCCGTTGAGTAGTGAGAATTGCCGGCGTTAATATTCATTGAATAATTATTGCACGTGTAAATAATTGAGCAAACAACATTCGATTCTAGATAACGTAAATATCCAACATATAAGTGTGATATTATAACGTGACATGAACTAAATAATACGTTATTGTATTTACGAAATCGTGAAAGAAGCGGGAGATTATTTAGTCATACCAAAGTTCTACAACAATAGGCGAAAATGAGTCTCTGGGTGGACAAATATCGGCCAACAACGCTCGGAAAATTAGATTACCACAAGGAGCAAGCAGAATATTTAAAAAATATGGTAATTTCATTTATCGGTGCATGTATAGACTTAGTAGAAGGAGGTTATCTGACAAACCATTGTTCAATTCCGCGAGTCAAATTCATAATTCAGAATAATTTTCGAACAAAACTACATATATTGCTTTTATTAATTTAACATCACAATTACAGGTGCAAAAAGGCGATTTTCCACATCTGTTAGTGTATGGACCACCAGGTGCAGGAAAAAAGACTCGTATAATGTGTATTATAAAAGAATTATATGGAACTGGATCTGAAAGACTGAGGATGGAGACCATGCATTTTGAAGTACATTAATCTTTTATTTATTTATTGTTTTCACTTGAGATTTTATTTTTTGGATGACTTCATTTTCAGACACCATCCAAAAAGAAATTGGAGATAACAACCATAAGCAGCAATTACCACATAGAAGTGAATCCTAGCGACGTGGGTATCTATGATAGAGTAGTTGTTATGGATTTGGTAAAAACAACTGCTCAAACTCACCAAATAGATTCAAGTGGACAAAGAGACTTCAAAGGTACACAAAATTACCACCAATCGTAATTCTTTACTACCTACTCTTATCTAGCTAATTTAATTGCATTTTATTCTAGTGGTACTTTTAACAAATGTGGATCAGCTCACTAATGATGCACAACATGCACTTAGAAGAACAATGGAAAAATACGTTGCTACATGCAGATTGATACTTTGCGCGAATTCAACATCTAGAGTTCTACCAGCTATAAGATCTCGGTGTCTAGGAATTAGAGTACCAGCTCCATCGATATCAGACATAAAAAGTATTTTGCATTCAGTTGCTAAACGCGAAAGTTTAACTTTACCAGATGAATTGGCTACTAAACTAGCTGAAGCTAGTGGTAGGAATTTAAGACGAGCTATATTGATGCTTGAAGCTTGTAAAGTTGAACAGTAGGTCTTTTCAGTTTTAAAAAAGTATGTATTATTTTGAGCTTAAATATTCAGTTTAAATCGCATGTTTTCAGATACCCGTTTACTACAGATCAAAAAATAGCTGAACCAGATTGGCAAGTATATATTAGAAACACTGCCAACATGATGGTCAGTGAACAGAGTCCAAGGAAATTGCTGGAAATACGAAATAGATTATACGAACTATTAACACACGCGATTCCAACCGATTTAATATTCAAGGGACTCCTGCAAGAATGCATCAAGAATTGCGATCTTCAATTGAAAATTGAAATCGCAACAGTTGCGGCGGAATATGAGCACAAAATGCACAGGGGATCGAAAGCAATTTTTCATTTAGAAGCATTCGTCGCTCGGTTCATGGCGATTTATAAGAAATTCATTGATTCGTCTCTCGAGGGTTTTGTGTGATATATTTATTGATATATTTGAATGTACTAAGAGTACAGCTACTTGAACATAAATAAGTTTTTTAATAAATTATTATACATTTTCTAAATTGTGTTACAAATTAATAATACAGTCTAACGAAATGTTTTATTCTAGATTTAATACAATTTGCGAAGTACAAGACCCGAGACTTATTGATCTACGCATACCGTAAATTTACAATGAAAATTTGTATCACAATTTGGCCATGCCATTAATTAAGATTACATTCCAGCAAGGATAATAGCAGAGATCACTGATAATCCAGTTACTGCATAACCAGTGCTGTATACTTCTTTGATGGTGAGGAATTTTCCCACGTCCCAAGCCTGCAAATGTGAAAAAGAAAAATTGGTAATTTGTACTATAAATAGAAAACAATTAAATCATCCCATAAGTTTTGGGACGGCCTAATTTAAAAAATTCTTCTGCACAAAGAGTATGCAATTGATATTTTACCAAATGGCGGAATCCATTAAACGTGTGGTACGTCGCAGGAAGAGCTATAAGATATTTCAGCACGAAAAGAGGAG
Source organism: Lasioglossum lativentre (assembly GCA_916610255.1). Classification (NCBI taxonomy): domain Eukaryota; kingdom Metazoa; phylum Arthropoda; class Insecta; order Hymenoptera; family Halictidae; genus Lasioglossum; species Lasioglossum lativentre. Next base: position 31,393,191 of record OU744355.1, on the reverse strand, counting down.
CTGCGGACAGGCCTAAATCTTCAGTCATCTCAATGATACATGGAATACCTCCAGGAATGACTAATGTCCCTATAATTACAGGTCTAACATAATTACTACATTTTTCTTGCTGCAATCCTCATTTGATAAAGAATCGCATTCTTACCCAAACCAAGGAACATTGCATAACTGGCCAGTATCATGCCTGTTGTGCGATGTGTTATTGAAAGGGCTGCTGTCAATTGAATTTGGTAGATGGTCAAGTGGGGTGACATGGGACGTTTGAGACGCATATTCTTTTCATCGTGAGATTCACAAACCGCAGATCCAGAATACAATGGTTTAGTGGCAGCAACATTCAGCAAGCTAAATCATTTATTTCAATAGCTATTAATTTTCATATACATGGAAATGTCATGTAATGTTAAAGAAAAACACTGAAATAGCAATAATGTAAATTATTTCAGTGAACTTTAATTTATTATAGAATATGAACGATGAGAATTCCTTCACATAGGAGTATACAATAGTATCGATTTACATGTTCCGAAACTGAATTGACACCGAAATGAAGTAGAAGGTTATATATTATGTAATGTTACCTGCTGGTGTACAAGCTGCGGAAATTACGAAAATCGACGCCTCTTCGGCAAAGCAACCTGAAAATATTAATTTATGCCGTGAACATTATTAACTGTATCGAAATATGACATAAAATCGAGAGACATTTCACTACCTCGTATAGCACAGCGCCATGTTTTTTTTGTGAATGTTCTGTATTACAAAGAGGTTCTGTATTTTTATCTGCGAGACATATAAACACAATTTATAGATAGCAATTAATTTTTTTATTAAAAAATAAGATAGAGAATAAAATAAGGATAAGACAGTAGAAGTTCATCTTCTTTTAAAAAATGAACTGTATGTATTTACAGCTGGTATTTATAATTCGTTTCATGAAAATGGAAGTGTAGCCTGATCGAATTCATGTAAAGTCACCCTAGTGCTTCTTCTTCGTTGTGAACTTGCACTATTTAGTTATGGAGACATATCGATAGCCGGAAATATGTATCGATAGTTTTCCATCACACTCTGCACTGCACGCTGTCTGCCATTTTGAACCGAAGACCGTCGGCATTGTAACTTTGATTTTGATCACATTGGAAGAATACTGTGATAACAGTCATCGATTTTTGATTTGGCGCAACAACACGTTCTTGTGATTAACAATGGCACAAAACAAACTAAATGATTTCGCATCACGATTCGCTAAAAACCCAAATGGAGTTTCTTTGGGAGTTAAAGTCCTCGCTACGGCCGGCATGGCGATCTATGGGGTTTCGAAATCCATGTATACAGGTTAATATGATTTTTAAATACTATTAATGAATCATAAGTGCAAGTGTTATTGTTATTGTCATGATATGAAATTTTGTCTTTTAACAATTTTTTTATTTTTGCAAATGATGCAATGGATAAAAAATTCGTTTCTCGTTACAGTGGAGGCTGGCCACAGAGCAATTATATTTTCTCGTGTAGGAGGCATTCAAAAAGATATTATGACCGAGGGTCTTCATTTCCGTATTCCATGGTTCCATTATCCAATTATTTACGACATAAGAAGCAGGCCTAGGAAAATCTCTTCCCCCACTGGATCCAAAGATCTGCAGATGGTTAATATTTCCCTTCGTGTACTTTCCCGCCCTGATGCATTGACATTACCCATAATGTACCGTAATTTGGGTCTTGATTACGATGAGAAGGTTGGTAAAAATTTATAATAATGCAGGGTGTTCAGCAACAGTTAGGAGGAAATTTAAAAGATGTATTAACTAGTCCAGAGTTTGTGCTCGATTTTCTATTAAAATACAAGGAATCGGACACGAACTTCTGCACTGACCATTCCCTTTTGAATTACTAAGGTTCGACTATATTGGAATTGTTATTAAGGATACAATTGTATTTTAGGTTCTGCCAAGCATTTGTAATGAAGTGTTAAAGTCAGTTGTAGCCAAGTTCAATGCATCCCAGCTCATTACGCAGAGACAACAAGTTTCAAACTTAGTAAGAAAAGAATTAACCGACCGTGCACGTGATTTTAATATCGTACTGGATGATGTATCTATTACCGAGCTGAGCTTTGGTAAAGAGTACACAGCTGCTGTAGAAGCTAAACAAGTAGCCCAGCAAGAAGCACAAAGAGCAGCATTCGTTGTAGAAAGAGCAAAACAAGAGAGACAGCAAAAGATAGTCCAAGCAGAGGGAGAAGCTGAAGCAGCTAAAATGATATCCTTTAACAATAATACAAATTATTATAGTAAAACATAATTACCCTCTTTGAAAAAGAAATATCCTTAACTCCTGTGCACCTTGGTCTAGCTGTTAGCCAAAATCCTGGTTATCTGAAATTGAGGAAACTTCGAGCTGCTCAGACTATTTCCCGCACAGTAATTATACAAGATTATTCCATTTTTATAGTATTACAAGTTTCGGTTAAACGACTGATTCATAAATGTAATTTTTGTTTTAGATTGCTGCCTCCCAAAATCGCATTTATCTTAGTGGCACTAATTTAATGTTGAATATTCAAGACCCGTCGTTCGACGACTCATCAGACAAATTGAGAAGTAAGAAATAAAGGCACTGTGAAACTTTTTCATGCTTATACTTTTCCATTAAGAACAATGTTTCGTACAGCGTACAGTGATTTTTTCATGTTACTTATGTAGATACCGATAAAAGATGTCAATAAGATTCATTAGATGTTTTGGATGCAAACTATTATTGCACCTGTATTTTGTCACCCTTATCATGCCCTACGCTGTGATGATGCTCGCTCGCAAATCTCGAGTTCATATGCTTGCAGGTCATGAAGAACGGGGCTGGAAAAGCTGGGATGACGCCACGCAAACTGCGGTGCAATCCTTAAAATCCGATCCTGAGCTATCGGTGAAAATCAATAAAATGCCTTTACATGACACCATGCCGTTAACTCCAGAGGAGCAAATGTCGACTTTATTGGATTCAGCAGATAATGGAGCAAAAATGATAGTTACTTGAACTGCAAACCTTAAGGTCTGAAGAGATCTTGCGATGCGAGCTCGTCTTTTTTTAATTCGTTCCTATCCGAATCCTATTGCCGTCGCAAAATATTCAAGTGCTTTAACGATGTTATTACTATATAGTAGAATTCTGTAACAAATTTGCCATAATTTTCTGAATATGTGTGTGCCACATATTATCAGTATAGTCGTAAATAACATTTAATTTTTGCTTTGTCCGTATCATATTGAATGTCAGTACAAAATAAATAAACGTATATATTTTATTTTTCTATGTTATGATATAATAATTTTATGTACTGATACTGTCATAACAACTTCGTTAATGTTAAATTATATATAGCTTTATTTTGGTTGAAAAATAATTGCACATTTTGCATTAATTAGTTAACATTGGGTGTATTCTTTTTGTATCTGACATAACATCTTAGTATGTATCTTTGAACTTTGGGTGCGCCGAAAAGATAAAAGATGAGATAATATCAGATCGCATTTCGAGATTGCACACTGCACAAGTCTGGAAAGTTTTAAATTGGTGTGCGCCTATATTAAATAGTCTATTGTCATTTTATGACAAAAAGCTACAAATTGGTGTTGAATTTTAGCGAGTGTTAAGTTCTCAACAGACGAAGGTGGGTATCATTAAAATAATAAAGATTCTAAATATATAGGGTATAGATTTAGGTTAACCTTATTTTTTTTATCATTCCCATATGCGTTTAATACAAAATTATTGTTCGTAATAAATTAGAATTGAAACGTTTTATACATTTGTACATTAACACTAAGTTTGCGGGATACGTTCTCCTTATTTCTATAAAATGATGTAAAATAGTCACTTTTAATGCTCCGTAAACCAAATTATAATGTAACATATTCGTTCTTGATCTAATGGGTTAACATGTTTCATCATTTTTATAGATGGGAGAGGATAAGTCAACAGAATCACCTGTAGGAGGGTAAGAAATAATATTTCTTTGAATCCGTTTGAATCCATTCATCGTTTTAAAGATATTTTTCTTCCAAAGAGATGAAATCTCAAAGAAGGCCCTCAAAAAGCAGCAGAAGGAGGCTGAGAAAGCAGCGAAGAAAGCTGAACGTAAAGCTCAAAATGTAAGCTAGATTTTTGTACATGGATGTAGTAAAAAGGAAATAATTTGATTTAAAAACAAATATATTTTTGAATCACGAATGCAGCAAGCACAGCCAGAATCAAGTCAAGAAGAAGATATTTCAGTGGGAAAATATGGAGACACAGGATTGATACAGAGCAAGGAGAAGTACACAGAGAGAAAATTTACCGATATCAAAAATTTAACTCCAGCATTAGAAAATCAAACTGTATGGTTAAGAGGGCGTTTGCATACTAGTCGTGCTAAAGGTAAGTCGCAAGAACTAAAAGCAATGATATTTAATTTAGCTCATTCAATTAGCAACAGCTAACATGAAAATATATTGCTGCAGGTAAACAATGCTTTATTGTTTTGAGACAACAGTCGTATACAGTGCAAGGATTAGCAGCAGTCAATGAAAAGACTAGCAAACAAATGATTAAGTTTATATCAAAGTAAGTTATAGAAGCAAATGATTGAATTTTGTTTGGTATTTAATTAAATCATTTTACAGCATTACCAAAGAATCCATTGTGGATACAGAGGCAGTAGTCAAATGTGTGTCTTCTAAAATTGACTCCTGCACACAAAAAGATGTGGAGGTTCACATTGAAAAGATATTTGTGGTAAATTCTGCAAAGCCACAATTACCTCTACAAATTGAGGATGCTTCGAGGCCTATGGGAGAAGCAGATGATAATGCTCTTAACATAAAAGTAAATCAAGATACTAGACTGGACAATAGAGTTCTAGATTTAAGAACTCCAGCCAATCAAGCCATATACAGAGTTGAAGCAGGAGTTTGTAAATTATTCAGGGATATCCTCACAAGTAAAGTAAGTGATCTCTGAAGTTGGTTGAGTATAGAATGATTTAATTAGTTAATATTTGATTTGTAGGGTTTTGTGGAAATCCATACACCAAAAATTATATCTGCTGCAAGCGAAGGTGGTGCAAATGTATTCACAGTGTCATACTTTAAAGGAAATGCTTATCTAGCCCAATCTCCTCAGCTTTACAAGCAAATGGCTATTGCTGCTGACTTTGACAAAGTTTTTACTGTAGGAGCAGGTATTGTAGAATTAGAAATCTAACAAATGATCCTCTATAATTCGTTATAAATATAATTATTTAATATATGCAATAATTGCTCAGTTTTTAGAGCTGAAGATTCTAATACGCACAGACACCTAACGGAATACGTCGGTCTCGATTTGGAAATGGCATTTAAATATCATTACCATGAGGTGATGGAGACTATTGGACAAATGTTCACAGAAATGTTCAAAGGTCTTCGCGATAAGTTAGTAAATATGACTAATTAGCACAAGACTAAATCGAGTTTTTTCTTTACAATGATTTTGTTATATGATTTTAGTTACGCTGCCGAAATTGAGGCTGTACGTCAACAATACAACGTGGAGCCTTTCAGATTCTTAGATCCGGCTCTGAAATTAGAATTTAGCGATGCGATTGAATTATTGGCGGAAGCTGGAGTAACTTTGGGTGAGGAAGACGATTTGTCTACACCCGATGAGAAATTGTTGGGCAAACTTGTGAAAGCAAAAGTATGTTTTTTCATACAGAACATACCTCAAAGTATTAGGTCAGGACATAAGTTCTGCACGGGCCTAATATGTAGCTTCAAACGTAAATTAAACACTATGATTCTAATTTTGCTTTTAGTATGACACTGATTTCTATATGTTGGACAAATACCCGTTAGCAGTGAGACCTTTCTACACAATGCCAGACCCAAATAATCCTGTAAGTACATAATTCATTATATTAATTATCATTTGTTGAACATATGTTGAATATTCATTACAGAAATCATCGAATTCTTACGATATGTTTATGCGTGGCGAGGAAATCATGTCTGGTGCTCAACGTATTCACGATCCTGAGCTTCTCTCAGAACGCGCCAAGCACCACGGAATTGGTAGGTTTAGATTAGCTAATATTTCCTATATAAAGTTTCCTATTCTTGGCTATTTATTACTGTTTTAATATTTCAGATTTGGAAAAAATCAAGTCGTACATCGACGCATTTAGGTACGGATGTCCTCCTCATGCTGGCGGTGGTATTGGAATGGAGCGTGTTGTGATGTTATACCTTGGTTTGGATAATATCAGAAAAGTCTCTATGTTCCCCCGTGATCCCAAACGGCTGACACCTTAAATTTTAAGATTTTTACTTTTCCACTATTTTGTATGCATCGCGAAACGTTTCATGCAAAAGTGATTAGTAAATGTACATAATTGCTAACCACTTTACAGTAGAGGAGAAATAATAAATAAAATATTTTAAATATGCTTTTAAATTATTTAGCTTCATCGTGCATGCAGCGATGTTTTAATCAATTGAACTGTTACAATAGCAAATGATAACACTTGCACACTTTCTTTTTTAAATTTCTCTGCAATAGTAAAAATTATTTCGTTTCAAGTCTTTTGGTTTTTAATATAACAATGTATAAATGATACTAAGTCCAATTTCTTTTTTACTTTGGGCAACAACAAGGTTCAGTAAGTATATGTTTAATAAAATCATATTGAAGTATCAACTTCTTTTAAAAATTACCCGCCTTCTAGGTTATGTTTGCGTAGATGTCGCTACTGCATGCTACGAGAGAAATGTGATGTCAAACAAGAATAGATATCGAACACGAGTTTTAAAATATTGTGTATACAACAGGTAAATTAAAATCATGAAAGATACTAAAATATTAATAGTGTTCGTCGTTGCTTACTGAATAGCAATCGATTAATTCGTGTTAACAATTGTATGTTTCTAGACCTTGAAAATGGCAAAAGGCAAGTCGTTGATTTGTAGTGGATTCAAAGAAGATTGCGAACAATTACTAACCCGTTTCGAACAGGCGCAGGATATTAGATTTCAAACATTTTGTGAAATTTGGAAAGACATGAAATTTTCTCTAGTGTTTACGTAAGTTACACATGAATATATAGATTGTTACGTATTATAGACTTAGAACATTATACATAATATGAAAGATAAGATTTTTAAACATAGCAGTAATTAAAATTTTACCACTAATCTATTCTCTGCACTTCTAGTGGACGTCCATCGTATATTGAAATGCTCGAGTTCTGTGAGGAAGCTCTGCATACCTGTAAGAAATTGCTTCTTTTACCTCCACGATTTAAGGAACGCATCGGAGGGTTATATCTTTTGTATGGAATCTATTCTAAGATGCCCACAGATCTGTTTAAGATCAGAATCAAATTAGATGATTGGAGAAGCATTAGTGAACTGCATGCAGAAATAAGGGAAGCTGAACATTTAGATGCTAATTATATATTATGTAAATTAATACTGGACAATGCATTTCACTTTTGTATATTTGATAAAGAGGTAATTGACCAATGATAAAATGATTCAATGTTCTCAAAAATAATTAATTAATGGTTATGGACAGAATATTATATTTTAATCTTTTTGGTATATTGTTTTTAGTATGGGCTGGAGAAGAGTTATCGTACAAAAGAAATGCAGTCCTTTAATCCATACTCTGTGTTGCCAGTTTTAAAAGACATGACAGATAATCAGCAAATTCTTTCAAAAATCAAGAAATTAAGCAAAGCTTACGAAGAACAGAAGCAAGTACTAATATCTAATACTAAGTCGAACACTAGCTTAAATTTGTTTAATGCAAATATCGCAGAGGAAATAATTAACGACATTCGAGACTTTGAAGAAGATAGAAAAAATCAGCAGGTACAAAGCGCATATAATTGTGCTGCTTCTACTTCAAAAGAATTCAAAAAGTACGTACTTCACTGTGTTTTTATAAATAATTAATCTAATGCAATTGTCTATTTACTTAATTCGTGTTTATAAATTGTAGGAAACTTAACTTAAACAAAAAATTGCGGCCGTTACTTCATGACGGCTATCAAACGGATTCGAACGACTCTACAGACGACACAGAAATCGAAGAGATCGATTCAGACATACCAACAGATTTAGATTAAAACTGTTTACGAAGAATACATCTTTTATCTGTAAGTTTTTTATTTTGTGATATAATATAGAATTCTAAGCAGAATAGTGTTCGTACTCAAGTCATTATTTATTGAGAAATGTACAAATCAGTATAAGAAACAAGTTCGCGAGAAACATTAATCTTTCCGAATTTAAAGGAACTTTTCATAGAATACATTGTACTCCACACGCCTGATGCTATATGTTTTGAGCTAAATGAAGGCAATTCAATTAAATTACTAAACATCTTTAAAATAGAATTCAATAAATTTCTAAACTTAAAAACTGGTTAGAATCTTTGGTGGGCTTGCTGTAGCGTCGTGTCGCTCTGCAAGTGATCCGAGTTCCAAAATATATGACGTATATATTTTTCAGTTCCACATAGTTGTATTTATGACGTTAAAAGTGAATCTGTATACTGGATGCGATGAGTCGCGTGTTCTTGTGACGGCAGCTTTCGACGAAGCTCACACGGTAGTAGGAATTCGCATGAAAATTTCTTAGTAGACTTTCAGCTGATTGTTGTCGTCGAACCCGGCACTGTGACCTGCATTTCGAACGATAAAACTGGTCCCGTCGTAGTGCATGCGTCGTTCGCCGCGACGCACAAAAAGATGAGATGTCTGGCCCAGAGATGCAGTGCAATGTAAAAATGGAGTAGTCAACGAGGCAGTGCCATTACTGGGGGATGTACGCAACTGATACTTGTTAGTGTTCCGAGCAATCCTGACGGAAACAGAAGTCACGTATTTTTAATTGTCCATTGCGTGAAACGTCAGGCTAAGCGATTGTACAGTATTGAAAAAGATACTGTAAAAATATGCCCAAGTAATTGGGCAAAGTATTGATACGGCTCAATGAAACACAGTGAGTTGAAGGTACCTAACAAGACCATCAGGTGTTTGGGAAACTCGGACATTATTGATGATCCAATTCTCCACTCCTTCGTTCGTTGACCAATACTGAGCAGCGCTCAAAGCTGCGGTAGCTTCTTGCAAGCAAACAGGACCGTGTCGAGAACGGGAATAGAAAACGCTTACAGCGAAATCCTGGAAGGCGATACGAAGTAAATAAAAATCTTAGTCGTACAATAGAATCGTTGGTGAAATTGTAGAACAGCTACCCTCCGATTTCGATAATTTTTTGATATGCTATAAATCTCAACATTTTGAACAACTTTTTCCTTTGTAGCGATAGTTTTTCGCGAATATCTCGAAAACTAAGCGAGACCGCTGCTAATGTAGGAAAAAGAACATCAAAATATCAATTTCTACAATATATTCAAAAATCATCAGAGGGTAGGTAGCTATTCTGAAGGTTCACTGAATCGTTATACCTGACTCATATCAGAGAACGAGTCAGTAGTTGTTCTCGTTCCTGCTGTGTCCACTAAGTAGACAAGAGCGCACTGTTCAGAAGTGAAGCTAACTCCTTTGTACCACATCTTCGCGTATCTAACGAAGAACGATAATTATTAATCATCATTAACAGTACTTTGATTGTGTTACAGATACGCTACTAACTTGTTATTGCCGTGGGCATCGTGAGCCAAGATTTCAACTCGTGATCCGTATTGATATATTCTTCCATTCGGGTGCAGTAATGCTGCGGCTGCTCCAGAAGCACTCAACGATAATACAATGTTATTCTACGCTGACGACAAATGAAATTCACATGAAAATTGTGTGAGTATAAACTGCAAACGTTCTCCTTCATGAATTTTAAACACGAATCAACGATTTCATGTTTCCCCGTTTTATAGGAGACCTTAAATCCAGTTTTGAAATAGAGAAGGATGGAGGTACCTTGAAATTGATCACTCTAACGGCACGGTCCACCGTCATGTCCACTCGGATCCTGTTGTGGAGTCTCAAGGAAATGGTCCCGTGCGGCGTGACAACTATAGCTGCATCGGTATCGTGTTCCCTCCAGTTCTCCGCGTAGACGCAAGTCTCCTCATAGTAGGGCGAGATGATTTTCGAATTGCGCGACTGCCGCCAAGGCGCCGTCGAATTCGAGAACGCCGGCGCGTTCGTCAATCCGCCCCATTGCTCCGTCGGAGGCGCTTCAAAATACTTGGAAAATTCACTGTATCGCTAGAGGGAAACAATTCTTATGTTTGATCTATAAACGGTCTTCAAGCTACAGCTCAACAAATCAGAAGAGATCTATAGGGCCGATGACTTGCAGATGGAGGTGTGCGAGGACCCGAGAATTCCTGGATTCTTGAGAGTATTCGAGATCTTGAATGTATCTAGATTCTTAAATGCATCGGAATTCTAGAGAATTTTCGGGAATCCCGATATATTCGAGAACCCGTACCCATCCCGAATAAAATTCTCGAGTCGATATTTTCGGGTTCTCGGACACGTCTGCTCACAGGATGTTAAACGTTTAAACATCGAAACCGAAAGAATGCGAAAGGAAAAATTCCAAGAGTCTTCTTCAAGTTTGCGAGCTGTACTTGCAGATGTACCTGGTAGTTAGACTCATCTGTTTGCGCGTGATAGCTGTGCGCCGTGTAGAGAGATCTCAATCTCATCGGCGCTGCCGAGTTAGTTTGAGTCTGGATCGCTGGCATGGAGCACGGTTGTTGATTCTGCGATTGCGATCCAGCCTGTGTATTGCGCTTCTGTATATCTTTTCGGTACTCGCCGCAAGGAGTAGCCATTGCTTTTGCCTTCAAATTTGCGAGAAAATCATTGAAAAATATATGTGAGATTATAAAGACAATTTTAAATGACTCGAATAATTTCACGTGTTGAATATATGGTAAATTTTTGAAAGAATTATTAACGCATGACACGTTAACGTTCTAAGTTAACGAAAATTTAAATGAACGTTTTCTGGATGAATTCTGCAAGCTTCTTTCGTGAGATGAGAAAGCACGAGCGTGTTACCGAAGCAATTTCGTAAACTATTCACGAATCATTTTGTAAGGGACCTTCGAGTTGGCGGCAACGTTTTTCGGCTTCTTGCGACGGGACTTCCGGGGTTTCGACACCACCGTTTCACCACTCTCGTTTATGCGATCCACGGCTGAAACTGGTTCTGTATCCACGCGTTCGGGTCCTTCCAACAAATCCACGTTTTCGGCGGATTTCCGATCCTCGATTTCACGAAGATCCTCGCATACGTGATTCTTCTAACCCGGAGCTCTCCTATTTAGCTCGTGGATCGCGTCGACTAAGATCAGCTCGTTAGAGATCCTCGTAAACCTAAACTTTCAAGAGTGCCACGATGGATGATGTCTCGATGAAACAAACGAGCATCTTGATTTGTCGTTGCCCTGACAATAAAATGTGACAAGAGACTGACTCCAAACGAATTCTATAGACGAAAGAGTAGACAGACTCCGTTTGAACGGAATAGTTCTTATAAATTGTAATTTCATATACAAGCACTTGAAATGATTACAATATACTCTGTTGCTCTAAATACTTTGATTCGTGTTTCATTTTAAGCGAGGAAAGAAATGCGACTTTACTTGGAATCCAAATCAATCTTTATTTCATAGTGACATCTAATACCATTGAAATCTAATAAACTTTCTTCCATCTTGATGCACAGTAGCTGACAGTAGCATCGTTATCACCAGCATGCAATTACATAATATTCATTTAGCAATTATTACAAAATCGTTGAAGCGTAATATGGTTTTATAATGACTTTCCTTGTTCAGTGCATTATGCAATTGCATTTTATCAATAACGTGCATTCAAGGAGCAACGTCACGCGTATAAATATATCTTTTTATTATGCTGAACAATGTTGAACCGCCGTGTATTGTTGGGTCGCAATTATACTCGCATGTCATTAAGAACGAGTCTGTACCGGTTTCGATGCTGGTTCCTTCTCCGTGCGTGGGCGTCTTGACCCGATCTTCGTGCTCCGAAAGTTGCATTTCTTAATTCGTGAATTCCGATGAATCACGCTCGGCGCGGTAGCGTGTCCTGAAAAAATGCTATCTAATTTTGCGTCACATGTATGTACTCAAGGATAGCAATTAAAATGCCTCATTCCGATTTTGGAGCGGTTAGAGCATAGAGCTCGATAACAAGCAATTGTTGCAAGCCAATTGGTTTATTGCATAACGGCGTAATCCTCTTTTCTTCGCGATTTTTCCTCCAAACGGGCATTGTTCTCGTTACCGAGAATTATGCGGGATCAAAAAGAAAATATTCTGTACAGAATTTATTCTGTAAAGAATTTAAAGCAACGGTCTAATTATACAATTGGCAATCGTAGTTTCATAGTATAAGGAAACATAGGTTTTAATTGTGGTTTATTAATTAAATAATGTATCCTACAGGTACCACGAGACGATAGCGATTCGCAAAGGTGGAGAACCGGAGCACGTGCAAGGTACAGCCTTTTATATTTCGCGCGAGATAGTTGACATCAATAGAATAAATGTGCGACACTTGAAGACAAGTCAGTCTTGTTACTAGTAACATTATAATGTATTGTATAATACAGCTTTTCGCATGGTGGGGACACTGGATTTATCTGCTGGCGGTTCTTAAGGTCCCAGTACGCGCCCGTTCTGCACTGCACGTGCAACAGTTCGCGGGAGTCAGATGGTCAATGGAAGGCGGTCCTCGAGTACCTATTTGACATATTTAAAAATGCTCGTTGTCAAATTATTGCTTCTTACAATCGTTATCTACTTATCTTCAGGTAATTAGTTTTTTCCTGATACGCTCGAACAAACGTCCACAAATTTTCGATGACAGTCGCGCTCCGTTTTGCATACTGTAACGAACATACATTGCCGTGACTATTTTAACCGTATCGGGTATTTAGTTTCACCAACGTCCTTGAAATTGGAATTTAATAGTTAATGTATCACGTTCACTTTGTTTCTAGGATCGCCTGTGACTCTCGAAGAAGGCGCGATCATTGACAGGAAAAATGAGAAGAAAACTGGAGATACTACACTCCGGCTGGTCACAGTGGTAGGTAGAAAAAAATCGTGTCGAATTCATGAAAAACACTCTTTTATTATCTGAAATTCAGTCTATTTTTGCGGTGGAAGCCGGGATTAAGTTTATCAGATGATACATAAAAGTGGCATAGAACTTTTACAGTAGGTATACAAAGAAGCTCCATTTACTAATTTATTAGCGAACACTAATCGTTAACATATTTCGACATCCGAATGATCCTACTACGAACTTTATGTCAATAATAAAGAAACAAAAAAAAGTGATCACGAAATCTGCTCGAGAGATTAACTGAATTTTTACTTGTGCTTTTCTATTTCAGTAATTATTTAGTCTACATTCGAGAAAATCATTTTTAGGTAATGAGGCATGGGGAAAGGGCGCCGCAAGACACATATCCAAACGATCCCTACGTGAATAATTCAATGGAACCTTATGGATGGGGTCAACTGACGAACGTAATTCCTTCTCGTTATTGGATGACCTAATATTAAGATCTGATTTGATGATACACTTAAAAACTGCTGTGTAGGAGGGAAGGAGGAGTCAATATAATCAAGGGCTTTACCTACGCGAGCGTTATGGTGATTTTCTGGGACCGATATACAGTCCAGATATATTCTATTTGCAATGTACCGCTGTCGATCGTACAAAGATGTCCGCTTTGCTGGAAGCTGCTGCTTTATGGAAACCAAACGAGGAGCAATCTTTCAAACCTGATCTACCCTGGCAACCGGTCACCTTGTTTTATCAACCGCGTTCGGAAGATACAGTATGTAACTCTATGTACACATTGAATTTTATACTTGATTGTAACCATTTTCAATTACTCTGTAGTTGATGTTAATATGGGACACGTGTCCAAGGTACACCAAGTTGCGACACACAATTACGTCTCTACCGGAAGTGCAAAAGGTTCAAGACAATAACATAGAATTGTACCAAGAATTAACGAATCTAACTGGTATGACAATCTCATCCCCCGAAGATGTTAATTCTCTTTACGGAACATTAACAGCCGAGGTGAGTGTTCTCATTAATAGACTGCGGATATTTATGCCAAATAAACATTTTCTGCACCAATTACAAAGTACTGGAATCAAATACAAATTTGCGAATTATACATTTGTTATTTCAGAAACAAATGAATTTGACACTCCCCGAATGGACTAAAGATTACTATCCTGATAAATTGGAGCCGCTGACATTGTACGATTTCGAGCTGAATGGGTACAACGATGTCCTGAAAAGGCTCAAAGGTGGACCTTTCCTTAAAAAAATCGTGAATGACATGTTGGCGAAGAAAGACGAGACCATAGAACCTGTAGACAGAAAAATGTTTATGTACATCGGGCACGACAGTACAGTTGTAACATTGTTGGACGTTATGCATGTGTGGAACAACCAAATGCCGTATTACAATATCATGACCATGATCGAGTTACACGAGGACAGAAATGGCTGGAATGTTCAAGTACGAAACTTATGTTTAATGCAATAGGGAAAGTATTTAAACAAACGGTTGTATAATTTTCATGCGTTCTCCTATATAGACGTTCTTAAGAAACACAACCGACCATGAACCGTATCCTCTCACTATACCTGGATGTACAACAGTTTGTCCGCTGGACAAATTCATACAAATCGTAAAACCGATGATACCGGACGATTGGAAAGAAGAATGCAAGGTTGAAGGGAACTATACACCCCCACCTGCTCCAGTTCCTTAACTCTAACTATCTAGACCTACGTGTTTGATTATGAAAAAGTAAAGAATGTTACAGAAAGTGGAAAACGATTACCAATAAGTAACATCACCGTTAAAACCTGAATTTATATAACAAATAATTAGGAGACTGTACACTTTTTGTATAATAAAACTTATTAAATAACGCGTTAATATGTTTTTCAGAAATAACGGGCAGGATCACATTTCCTCTTCAATCCCAGACACTACAACCATAAATCCTTGATTCACATAAGCAGAGATAACACAAAGTTTCATTTTTTATAGTATGTATTTACACTTCATCTATTTTGTTTACATACACAGTCATAATTCTATTCTGTTCGTACATTATAAAAAAATATGCAACCGTGTGCGAGACGCGAACACACGGATCAGGTATAAACAAACGCGGATGATTAGTTTGTTTCTAGGCGAATATTTTCTCTTCCCTGCGTTTCTTCGTTACCACCGTGCCAGGCTTATGCTGCGCGTCCGGATGATTCAATAACTCCGGCGGACAGGTAGAGATCGGACTCGCGAGGATCGTCTGTTTGAGATCGTAGAACAGATGACTATCGTCCTTGGTGCAGAATGAAATAGCAAGACCAGCCTTTCCTGCACGACCAGTTCTACCAATACGATGCGTGTAATCTGCAAACAAAGGTATGTAATAATGTCAATCTCCATTAGTTTAATGATAAACCGATTCGGCTTACCTTCTATGGTCTTCGCCATGTCGTAATTAATGACCATCGAAACGTCTTTAATATCTATACCACGACCAGCGACGTCAGTAGCAACCAAAATGTCCTTGCTACCGCTCTTGAGGGATGCGAGCGCGTATTCTCTCTGTTCTTGTCCTTTGCCACCGTGAAGCGTACAGGCGTTGTACTGGAAGATAAAATGAAATATTTAATCAGATCCCGAAGATGCTATACATAATTAAAAGTTAATAATACGAGAAAACGTACGCCTAGTTTCTCTAGTCCTCTAGCAAGAACATCAGCACCCTTCTTCTGGTTCACGAATATAATCACTGGTGGTTCTACTCCTCTACTGAGGATCTCCATGAGTTTCTTACGCTTGTCAGCCTCGCCCATAATGTGTACAATTTGTTCTGTCCTCTCTGTCGGTTTGCCTACGCTGCCAATGTACACGACAGCCGGTCGTCTTAGGTAAGTCCTGGCCAATCGTTCTACCGCGGGAGGCATGGTAGCTGTGAACATCACAGTCTGGAAGCAATGAAAATATAGTTTAAAACTAGAATCTACGATTCTGGACGTGTACCTGTGTATACAATATTACACGGATTAAGATCTGTTTAAATTCCGTAAGAAAATAGAACAGTGTGAAAGAGTAGTCCCACCTGTCTATATTTCTTCTTTGTATTATAATTGGCTAAAAGTTTCTCCTCATTCTCGGCATCCTCATTGTCCGGCTTCAAATTTGTCACCGGCATGTACTCCAAAATCTTTTGCACGTCCGGTTCAAATCCCATGTCTATCATCCTATCAGCTTCGTCCAGTACTATGTAGGTACACTGATTCAAAACCAAGTACCGATTTTCTAATACGTCTATCAATCGTCCAGGGGTTGCTATGACAATCTGTGATGATGGAATTTAAAATATAAGAGCGTGTGTCTTAGATATAATGGATATACATACAATAGCAAATAATTAATCACCTCACAACCCATTCTCAATCTAAAACCTTGCTCTTCTCTCGAAAGACCACCGACAACAACAACCGTTCTTATGCCTAATGGTTGTCCGAATTTGTTAGTCTCTTCTTCAATCTGCTGCGCCAATTCACTGGAAACAATTTTTATAATTAATTGTTAAGGTATATTAATATTAAGCCAGTGCAAAAGTTCGTGTTCGATACCTTGTTGTATTTTAATACGAAATCGGGCACGACCTTTTGCACTGACCTAATATATTAATGTCAAATAATTAATAATCATATGCGTTAGTATACCGAGTCGGTGCTAAAATTATACTGTAAGGACCCTGATCCGCTTCTTCCAGTCTTTCAATTTTCGGTAAGCTGGTAATCCACAGTAACAGTGGAATTAAGAAAGCGAGCGTTTTTCCGGAACCAGTTTCGGCAACACCAATAATGTCTCTGTTCTGAAGTCCTATAGGAATGGCCTGCCTCTGAATGGGCGTTAAATCTTTGTATCCCACTTTATCAATGATATCAAGAATTTCTTTAGGAAATCCTGATTCTTTCCATGACCGAATCGGATCTGGTATGCGGCCTCCTTTTATTGTAATATTATAATCTTCTCGGAATATACGCCAGTCTCTCTCAGTCATTTCGTGAAGAGCTTTCTCAGACCAATGTCTATCATCCCACTTCTGTTTTTCCTCCTTTCTCTTCACCTTTTTTAATCTCATCCTTAAAAGCAACGAAAAATAGTTAATGCACTGCGTGTATAAATTGTTTTCAATATCAGAACAAGCGCATACTTCTCTTGTTCCTTCTCCGCTTCTGTTCTCCTCTTTTCCAAAAGCTCCCCATAAAATTTACTCTGATCTCGTTTCTGTGCTTTGATATCTATGCCAGCAAGGTTTCCTCTACCAAAAAATTGAACCTGATGTCGTTCCTTATAAATGTTATTATAATCAACAGAAGTATCTTCAGAAGTATCCCAATCAAACACGAATTTCCGATCGTTCAATCTTCTAACACGACGTTTCTTCTTTACCAGTCCCAAGTAACGTTCTTTAATAGCTTCTACTTCTTTCTCTTTATCCTTGTCCTTAATTTCTTCTTCCCTTGCACGCTGACCTTCTCTACGCCTGCTTAACAGACTATGGAAACACATTTATAAGTATTATTTAATTTAATATGTAATAATAGGGGGAATACATTATGCTAATGTTTAGTAAATTACCTGTCCCTTTCGTCCCATTCTCTTTCTTTTCCAGTGCTCTCATTGTGGAACAAAGATTTACGTACTTCATCTTGCTGTTTTCTGATGGCATCAACTTCTTCCTGCCTCTTCTGCAATGCTAGAGCTGCACGCTCCTCCTTGGTTAAAAATTTTGGTTTGGCCCTTGCCTCTTCCTCTGCCTTTTTCTTGGCTAACAATTCTTCCAAACTGAGTGGCTCCTTTTTCAGAGCAAGCTTTGCTTTCTCATCCGCTTCGTCTTCCTCCTTCTTAGACTCGGACTTGCTTTCCTTTTTATTATCGTCTTCCATAATAAATATAGGACTTGGCTTACGTTTCTTGTCATCCTTAGATTTGTCTTTGGACTCGCGCCTTTCTCTAGACCTGTCCCTGTCCTTCTCACGTGATCTGTCCCTTTCCCTGGATCGTTCTCGCGATCTAGAACGTTTCCTGTCCTTCTTACGATCTTTAGACCTGCTTCTGGATCGTCGACGATCACGACGTTCGCGTTCCCTTTCACGATCACGATCTCGTTCGCGAGATCGACTTCGTCTTACAGTTTTCTTGTCGTGTGCCATGTCTCGAGCAATATAGCCGGTTTAGCTCGTTTACTAAATATAAAACATTGAAAGTCTGGTAAATGATAAGGTTAGGAAGTAAAAGTTCGAGTATTAAATAATTTTTAAATAGTGGATATATTATTATATATAGAAATAGTTTATATTGTTCTGACGATATATTTTATTTATAACATTGATCCTCTTACTAAGTAGAAATGGATTTTAAATACCTTTCTTTGAATGTTGTTATGGGATGTCACAACAGTGTGAAATTCACGATAAAATGCGATTTCTTGAAGTCGTCAAGTATTTAGGATATAATTTTAATAAACACTATATTTAAGTAGAATCGCCTACTTTTAATCAGTAGATTTTTTACTTCAATAATAACGTTTTTTTATATAAACATTTACGTTTTAATCATATAAATGTATATCGCAATGCACGACAAAGTGCATTTCTGGTTGCATTTCCAATGCAAGTCAGGTCTGCATTTATAAATTTTGAACATTTGTAAGTATTATGTACATAGTAAATACTTATGTTTAAAGTTTACTTTCATTGATTGATTAATGTCTACTATTAAAAAAATTTAATCGTTAAAAATCATTACAATCTACTACAATTACTGTTTATTATACTTTAATATTCAAATTCTAGCAATAAAATAATAGAAATATATTGCAATAGAATATATAGAAAATATTATTGTAATATGGAAAATTATATAAAACGTTTAGGGTGTCGTAGCTATATTGAATTTTTGGCGGTCGATATCAGGTGAATAGCGTTGCATTCATTGGTCAGGCGTGCGTAATAATTTCGACCAATCGCGTCGCGGCATCAGGGGAGCCACGGGCAGGCTCAATAAAGGGCGCTAGTGTCCGTCAAGTGTCACAGCCGTTGCTCGTCTCCTCAGTATTGAAACTTGAATCGGTGATTTAATTAGGAATAACGTATTTTTTTGCTAGAATTTGTGAAACTTTAAGCAATAATGACCGACAAGAAAGGTAATTATACACCGAAACCGCGCAATAACGACTAGAAATATGTGTTACACACGTTAAGAGTATCTCGTGTTTTCGAGTCGAGGATATACCCACTTGTCACTCGTACGACGGACAATTCTTTTTTTCTGTTGGCTATTAGCGATTCGACACCTGTGAAGAATGGTGCACATTCAAATTCAATCGAAGGCCTTTATCGTTTGTTCCGCGGACAGATCCCCGTTCTCGCGCGACGAGAAAAAAACTTGAATTACTGCCCAGTGACAGATAAATCAATACCGCATTCTGTGTGGGAAATACAAAATGGCTTCCAGAGCTCGTCCTGGATAATTTTCGCGACGACTCTTTATTAAAAGTCGAATACGGCTTGGAAACCGACGGTTTTTGTTGCGCCGTTATTAGTTTCCTTCATTCTATGTCACGTTCTGCTTTATTTATGCGCTTTTCATTGACTCGGCCAACGTGCATATCCAAGTACGCATTATGCATATATTCACGAGTTCCGAGTACTTCGAGGGATTGAAAAAAAAAATTATTGAGCGATCAATTGTTAAACACCGCCAAGATTCGCTGTATGCTAATACCTTTTCGTTCGAAAGTAATAAAAATCGTTTTTGCAATTTAATTGGTAGAATATTTACAATGGGAATCGTTTTTCGCTGTCGAAATCATGTTTTTTTTTTTTACTGCAAACAAAGAAATCTGATTCTTTTTTTCGGAGTATGCTCTTAGGGAAATATGGTAACGTTAATAAACGTAGAGAAGGAGTTTTTTTTTCAATTATATAATTTATGATAATGTTTTCATGCTGTTACAAAAGCCTGTGATTATGTGAAAATTATAATATTGAAATTGGCTGTACATGAATCAATATATAGAAGACACAATATAAATATTCATAATACAAAGAACAGAGTAAATTATTACAACTCTCTTGTTACCACTGTCTAGTGATACATTATACTTTGCAGTCAAGAGAAACTTTAATTTATATTTTTACTCTGGAAGCCATGTAAGTACGTTGATATATCATGGAATAGATAAAAAAAATTATTCATCTTCATTCGTATGGTACACGAAGGATACATTCAAAAATTGAATTCAGACACAATTCATTTAATGATTTATTATTTCAGCAAATAACGAAGAGTAATACTGTTTACAAGCTAAAATTTATGTATTTGCAAACTATTAAACATTAGCCTTGCTATTTTTTGATTATACAACGATTAGATATAGATAAAACATGATTTCTATTGAGATCTTACAATTCTTTTTTCAAATGTATCAGTATTGAATGGTGCAGCATTGCTACGGGTATTACCAGTGATCGGTATATACATATACACATATACATAACAACATGCGTCGAAACTGTTCACAAAGATATCAACCTGTGGCTCGTACGAGTGAAATACACAATTTTACTTTGGCAACAGACTTTCTCGAGTTTGGTACGTGGAATATGGAAATCTTGAATCGACGTACAGCTCGGAAACCACTACACTGTTTTATAGTAATCCACTATCGTACTTGATTAACAGCTCGGACACTTATGCGATTATTCCTAATTCAGTCGGCTCTGTTCCTAAGGCAGACGTGTGTGATTACAGAGCGTAGCGTTTAAGGGATGTGTAAAAGTTTAGTCTGTAAGTAGATCAGTTTTATACGCTGTGTGAAACGAAACACGCAGGCAAGAAAATTAATAAACCGAGAATCGAGGATAATACTGGTGCAAATCTCTGCGAGCGTATTATCGTGACACGGTATAGCCGCTAAAAAACCGAAGGATAGCGCCTACAGTTGTGGCTGTCAATATGTTTGCAGCGGACCATTACAAAGACGATTTGATCCCAGTCAGTAGGTGGAGCTTCGGAGACCGGCGTTCGCGCAGCCTAAGCCACGTATCTAACCTCACCTTACTCTATATATTACCTTAACTCACTACGTGTTTATATACCAACATATATTACGTATCACACGATATATATATTATATATATATTCCACCAATATATATATGACGATATAGACGCACCGTGCGCCTCCCGATTCAAAAAGTGAAGACACGAAACCGAATAACAACAGAAAGCTTGCTTGATCTAGATTTCCCGCCATCGGCCGTTCGAGATATCGAACTTTTGTCCAGCCCCTTCCGGCTCCTCGTGTCGTTAATCTTATTGACAGATCGTTGGTACCCAAGCGATCCGTGCATCTGGCTAGCAATAGAAAATGACAATAATACGTGGCGACACTTTGAGGAAATTTGGGAAAGATAATAGAATGAATGTGACTAATCTCAGTTTCCTCGTTTTTCCAGGTTTATGTTGGTTAGACGCTAAATGCCATGATTGGCAGCGATAAGAGGATCGAGAGATACGCGTTGAATCTTAAAGAGATCGCTCGTTGAAAATCTGTCGTTCTGTTACGGAAACGGAAGTGTCTGCGTTTCTTGAGTTTACGTCTGAAGAACGACCTGTACACTTCCGGCCGCGTAATGATTCAGGGATTCTTCTACTTTAGAGCTAAAAATCTTTCATAGCTACATTTTTCATAGCTTTACACGATGGTACTTTCAATATTACGGGTAATATTTTTATTGATTAACCCCTTGCCCTTTGACACCGTGTCAGACTCGCAATGACAATTTTCAACAGAATTTATGGATGTTATTAATTTCTGTCGAATCGAAACAAAATTGTATTTGTTTGTTATGAATGTGTAACCATTAGAGTAAACGTAGACCTACAATAAACACAATTTTTAATTTTTCTTGTAGGACGTTATTGGCTACGAAAAAAGTTCTAATAGCGTAGCTACGAAATAAATCGTAGCGCAAGGGATTAATTAATATAGTTCTCTGTTTTCTTGAATCCAGGAAATTAACATTCATTCTTAATGGTTTACATTACTTTTCCAACTTTTTATTTTATCAAAAACTATCGAACTTGATTTTACTACATTTGCAGCAATATCAATTACATTTTACTAATATTGATTACGATATACTTCACTAAAGAACGTGATTTCAATTTTCATGCTTTCTCGATGGAGACGTTGATTAAATTACGATTCGACTCTAAAGTAGGAGGATCCTCTGATGCAATTAGACAAAAAAAATGTGCAAAAATGAAACAGTGATCCTTTAGAAACGACGACAAGGGTATTTTCGTAAGTCCTTCGAGATGAATGCGTTTAAACACGATCGAGACTTATACTTTTTGAATTGGAGACGTCGGCTGCTATATATCCAAATCAATATGAACGTAAGATATTGATATGGGTGTACAAATATTTCGTACTGAGACCGTGGTATTGGCTGATTGCTTAATTTATTCTCTTTTTTTCTCTTTTTTTTTCATTTTTTTTTCTGGTCGCCCATCGTGCCACGCGTGGCGAAGCAATTCGAGAGAGACGAACTCTTCGATGAAACGATGGACTAACGAAATGACTCATTGTTAAATAAAAAATCGACACGAATTGCCTTCGGAACGATTGTCCACGGGGCACGATGGGCCAGCGAGGTGGACACGAATGCTGTATCTAAGCTCAGCGTATTTATATGATACTTCTACTCGATAGAAACTTGGTAGCTCACTTTTAACAATAGTGCATGTCGCTTCGGCTCGGGCTACAAGTTTCTTGTAATTAACTACAAAAAGAAAAGAAAAAGGAAATAAGAATAAAAACCTAAAGAAATATTAAAGATATATACTTGATCAGCTTCACGATTAAAACGGCCCTCGTCGGCCACGAATTTTTGTTCGGCCAAGGACTTGCAATCGTCAGAAGACGATGATAGAGACGAAACTTGTGGTCGTTTCTGCACGTGTTTGGTAGTTGATATTTATATATACATATCCAGATGAATTTCTACTTGTTCCTTCGACGATGGTAGCGTGTTTAGCTTAAATCCCATTCTGAAACAAGAACAGAGAAGAAACGTAAGGAATTAAGTAGCGTGTATACGTAAACATATATACGTGCACACTCTGTATCGCAAATTACTACTTAGTGCTCGCTGATTCAAAGATAACGAAAAAAAAAAATTATAATAAAAACCAATCGGTAATCGTTGAAACGAAAAAGCTAAAGAGAAGAAAGCACGCTTCGTCGGTGACGGTCGCATAAACGAAAGCGACGAGGCGTGTTTTCGTTTTAAGTGTCGTAAAAAATGTCCAATTGTCCGTGCGCTCGGCGCACCACGGGAAGAGATCTCGAGAAAATATTCGGTTTGCCTGCATCCTGATCGGTTTTCTGTGCAAGTATATAATATACATAGCTTTGATGATTTTTCACGTATTTGTAATTTTAGTTTTGCATGCCTTGGAATGTATATCGGTAGTGGCACGGGCGCGGTTAAGCGCGTACGAGCGCGAGCACCTTTTACCTCTTAAAATCTCTGTTATCGTTATCCTTGATCGACCGGCAACAAAACCAGCTGAAAGGATATGGTCTTCGTGCGTGGAATACAATTGCAAAAGGTGCTCGCGTCGCGCGTTACAATGCATGCTCATATAATCTGTTGTGATAGACCTTTTCCATGATTCTATCTTTTTTACGTTCGTACGTTCGGTCGCTCGTTACCTTCCTAATTAGTGTCGGTATTTCGTTCGTGAACGGAACACGTGCTTCTGGTGTTCTCTTTCTCTCGCGTGTGTGCTTTGAACTGCCTCGATCATCGAGTAAATCATTCGCGTGATTAAGAAGGACACGAGCGACCTGTTTTTCGTCGTTTTTTAATCGTCGTGTAGCCGAAAAGTTTGGTAGTGTGTCTTTTTGGGAGTCGAGTAATACAGAGACGTTCCTATTCCTGTCGTGAACGAGACATCGAATTCATTAACATCTTGGTGAAAATTCGAATTAGCCCGCGGATCTATCGGGAGGCGATCGACGATGATCGACGTAACGCGCGATCACGCATAAACTGAAACGCGTATGAAACGGTTCGATTGGCAACACTTGTCGCCGCAAGATCATAGGAATCTCTCTCGAGCATTTTTGAACTGCATGTGCATGTTTGGCAGAATCTATCATGTATACTGTTAATAGTGAGCTTAAAGATGAGATTGCGAGTCGACAACAACGGTCGACTGTTGCCGAGAGTGTCGAGACGTGCCTCGAACCTGCCGAGACCCAGTGACCCGGACCGATATCCCACGAAAATGGATCATTGATCGGAATCTTCTCGTCGAAAATTCGGAAAGGAGAAAACTTATAGATCGTGTGTATTAAATAACTTTGAGAACTCGAGGAACTAGCTAGATCTTACCAAAAGCTTAATTTCTGAACAGCGCGACCGAGTTACTAGACTTGCAAATTTTTCTCTGAACGAAATTCTGACCGATTCTCCAACTGAATATAATTTTTAATGAAATACACTTCACATAAAATTATTTTAGCCGGTATTTAGATCACATTTGCCTTGGAAACGCATCTTGCGATCTATGCGGGCCTGTCAAAGTCAGTTTTATATTATTATTTAGATATTTTTTTGCCGTAAAATTTTAACGCTTTTAATCGTAACGTGAAATTACAAGGCGATTGAAATTAAAAATAATCGATTTAAAATCGTATCGCTCCGGATTTTGAATACGAAAGAATGAGAAGCGTAGTATTACAAAGGGAACATTTTTGAACATTCCATGGTCCCTTTTTTGATGAAAATGAAAGGACATTGCCGGAGATGGTCGAGGATCGGTCGCTGGGTCCCGTCGAGGCACGAAGACTGTTCCACCGAAGCATTTCGATGAGATTAAAAGATCGTCTATTTAAAACGAACGAAAACGAAAGCAAAAAAGCAAAAAAAAACACGAAATGGGGCGGCAGGATTCGCCCGGTTTCTCTCTCGAAACGGGCGAAACTGGAAAGACCATCTGGCACGAACGGTAGAACTAGGTCGAATATGCTCATTGGGACAAATCAGGCTTTAAAGAAAGCATACGAAGAGAAAGACGGACAAGGAATGCGTGCGTGTACGAGAGATAAAGAGGGGTCGAGACCGCTAAAACTGCTGAGAGAAAGGGGGAAGCGGAGAGGGAGAGACTGAAAGAAAGTGGGAAAAATTAGGAGAACACTGAGAGACCAAAAAAAAAAAATAATAAACAAATGAGAAATTTACCCAGTAAAACTCGTACTAGCATATATTGAATATTCTGATCAATTGTTATTGGATTCGATGATTGTTTGCACCGTGGCACTGACACATAAATTTATTATTCGATTGGGGACTGATCCGACCGTGTTGGACACGTAGCCGTCTCGTTTTTCCAGCCTATTCCAGTCGAGAATCATAAAATAATGACACTGGCGAACTATCATAAACGAAAGGAAACGGTGTCTTCCTACACACGCGAGGCCATCAAGAGCAATGGAACGTAATTCGAGGAGAGCTCGTTTCCACGCGTTGGACCAGTATTCAATTATCATGGACAATTTGGTGTGGGCTGACATCTATGTTAGAGTACAACATGTCCATCCACTGCTGCTGAGCTTGAGCCATTCATCACACGCAAATCGAACCAAAGAGTTTTTCGAGAGATCCGCGAAATTCGAATCCGCGAGGATATGTCGTCTTAATTATTATACCTTCTTTTTCAGAGTGTTCTTTCTTGAGCGTGATGAATGGCAATGGCACGGAGCGTAACTTAGTCTACTAAAAAAAAATAAAACAAAATTGGGCGTTCTCGCGGTTGCCATCGGAAACGAGAAGACAGAGGAGAGAGATCGATCGACGCGGGTGGTATAGAATGAAAATGTGTCTCACTCGTGGCAAGGTTCGCGCGAGTAGCGCCCAATTAATTAATTATATATTACGCAATTACGGATAACTTTTAATCATGTTTGACCTTTATTTTATGGATATTTGCAGAAATTTGTGGTTTGCTGAATCTTGTCACAAGTTTTTGAATGTGTGGAACTTGATATATACATAAACATTCATATACTCATATTTTTATATATATATATATAAATACATATATATATATATATATATATATATATACACATATATATATACATATATATACATATATTATATATATATATATATATATATATACATGTTGATATATATGTATATAACAGAATAACGTATACATATATATATACATATATAATCTACTTCATTTTTTTCTGTTCATTCGTACCACTGTACTCATTGTATAAATTACACATTCACCGCCCGAACCAAAAACCAACCAAAAAAAAAAGAAAAAACGTATGAAAACGAACGAGTTCTCTCGGATTGAGACCACGTTCTTGTTTGTTTCTTTCTTTTTTTTTACCAACAGAAATTGGATCGTTTGTTATCGATTTCTTACCGGAAGTGTCTCACTTGACCTTGATTATTGGGCTTGTTTTTAACATCACTTTTTTGGAACAACCCTCCATTTACCCCCTCTTACCCATGGCTTTATTTTGGCTCTGTTTTTTGTTATTTCTTTTTTTTCGATGTGGTCGAGCCTGCACGATTCGCGATTGGCCCCCGCGAAAATTTCTCTTCTCATCTTTAATCTATAAAAAATTTATTTTCCAACAAGAAAGTGAAAATGATGCATTTAAAATAACGAAATGATTTTCAAGTTGCTTCAGAGATACCGCGGAAAATTTTGTTTGGATGCATTGGGCCAGTCGACGAGTCCCCGAGGGTTCGATTAATTAGACGAATGTATTTGGCTTTTACCTTGATTGCGTAACGCTATTTGCTTTGAGATCGGTTTCGTATTATATCTTAGTTTTAGAAGTAAAAGGTAGGTCGATCAAACACGCGAGTTTTCATTTGAGAATAGTTTCTCATTTTCTTCTTATTCTTATTCTTCGTCCTCCTTTTCGTTTTGGTTTTTCTGTTTGATTCACAAAACCGACTGCCTGATGACTCTTTTTTTTTTTACTATGTCGATACATTACATAATATATATATACATTATATATATACATATATATATATATTACTCGTAGTGGCTGTATTGTTAGAACTTTATTGTATTTTTCTGTGTATTTACGTTCAAAGAAGGTGAAAAGAATTCGAATTTCATTGATTATTTTTTTTCTTGTTATGTTTCTAACAAAAAAAAAAGAAAGAAGAAAAGAAAACATCTTTCCGGTTCCTCGTTCTATCATGACGCGCGTGTATTCAATTGTTTTGTTCTGAATCTTTTTTCCTACGGCAAAATAGCCCGTGAACTGATCCGATTAATCAATGAAATCAGTGACAAGATGTACCACAGATTGCTCCATTCTCAGATTCCAAACGTACACGTACTGTTGTTTTCAATTCACGGCCCGACCGGCCGCAAGTAAATAGTTCGCTAAGCTATTCTCAAGTGTCTCGCTTTCAACTATGCCTCTGTCGAGAATCCCACCGGAAATCGAACGACTCCCTTGTAATTCCCATATTATCTGCACGACGTTTTTTGATACTATATATCAGAAATGTAAAAAAGATATATAAAGAGAGATATAAATATATATATATATATATATATATATATATCTTTTTTCTCTGTCCATTGACGAACGAGAAACAAAACGGATTTTCGTCAGAGGCGTAAATGTTTTTTTTTTACTATCAGATGCCTGTCTTGTACCAGCGCAGTTTACACGTGGATGCGTCGCGGATACTTGTTTCTTCACATGTATATATACATAGATATATACATATATCTATAAAAATATACTTTGTATCGTTTACGTTTTTTTTTGTTGTACCGAGATCGTCTCCTCTCTCCTCCGGTCAGCGATTACGTTTCCGTTGAATGAGAAACTTGACTTGCATTTTTGCGTGCCGGCGGTAAACTCGAACGGTAACAAGAGAAGGCAGCGATACCGTTTTTTCGGTTATTTCTTTTCACCATTATTTAGTGACTAACATTGTTTGAGCTTTGAATAGTACCTTGATAAAAACGGTGTATGTCATGTGTAAGATATACTTGGGTGTGGGAGTACCACTTTTGGAGTTGGGACGTAATCGACGCTCGGTCATCTGTTGATTAATTCAAGCTCGCAGAGCGTCGAGCGATTACATCCTTACAAAAACGCATGTCTGTTGGACAAGGCGTCGGAGATGTCCTAACATTGATGACGCGAGTCAGTTGATCCCCAGGGCACAGTCGAGAAACTAACAGAATAAGAGAGTATACGAATATCAGGTGAAAACAGTTTCTATTAGATGCCCTGTTGGTCCCTGAGGCGCGTCATTCTTTGTCCTTCCTGGCAGTGGTACCACGTACCGTTGGCTTAGAAGAACCTACAGCCAACAAAGTGAACGGACCTGCATTTTCCATTGCATGTGTTACAGCATACCCGGTGACACCTCATCCACCAACAGGTTTTGTCCCTGCGCCGGCACAGCCTGCTACCTACGGTGGTACACGTAAGAGATTCATCTCTGGCTCCATTTCTATTGGTTCCAATGATCCGATTACATGCATATCCTACAATAGTTGCAGGTGCCGCACCGTATGGAGTCTTTCCTAATCAGCCCCAGCTCTACGCTGCACAGGGTCCACCACCACCAACATACGATCAGACTCTTACACATCCTATGGTGAGAATTTATATACCCCTAGCTGAATTATTAACTGGGACATTAACACATTATCTACCAGCGATTATTCCATAAATGTTGGAAGTTTACGGCCAGTGGCAAAGCTTTTTTTTTAACCCTTTGCAGTTCAAACTGTTTCCTCTCTTTTACTTTATAACTTGCTTCAACATCATAGAATTCAATTATATTCCAACATGTAGCTTTGCTAGGTTATGTAGAATAGCTGAAAAATACTGCAATTATTGTTTCGCACCATGAAATTGTGGC
This sequence comes from Lasioglossum lativentre, assembly GCA_916610255.1. Lineage (NCBI taxonomy): Eukaryota > Metazoa > Arthropoda > Insecta > Hymenoptera > Halictidae > Lasioglossum > Lasioglossum lativentre. The sequence continues at coordinate 31,364,073 of OU744355.1, read as the reverse complement.
ATTATTGATGAATGCACTGTAAACCAGTAAAATAAGTAATTATTGGTGCAAAAGTTAATGTTGAGTCTGGCTCGACATAGAGCCGGAAAGAGTTAATAGATCCTTCGACAACAGCAGAAACTTCAATCGAAAACTAACAATTCACCCTCGATACTGTAATCTAATAATTTCGTTTGGGATTATTGTTTAAAGGAAGATTTTTAAGCTTCCATTTGCACAGCATCTTATTGAAAAACATATCGGATAAGCTTCTGATTGATAAAGTGTTAACTAAGCACACTGGAATCTCAGTGTACCATCGCAGGACTGAAACTTTAAATTTTCATGCATTTCTGGAGTGTAAATGGAAAAAATGAATTATTTTTGCAGATGTACCAGCCGATGTATAGTCAAGGTTACCCTGGATACTTGGGCTCATGTTATCCTGCATATGGGCCACTGCAATATTATCCACCGTTAGCTGCAGCTGCAGCATATTATCCAGCAGCAGCCATGCAGCCTCCGGTTAGGCCCCCTACGCTTGTGATGCCTGTAAGGATTTATTTATCTTAGGTACAGTCGGGGACAAAATTAAGTGGACACCCTTTAAATACTAATAACTTTTTCAAAATTGAACCAAACGACTTGAATTTTGTTGAGATATTACTTATAACATTTAAAAAAAATTCAAGTCGTTTCATCCAATTTTACAAAATTTCTTAATTTTTAAGGATATTCACTTAATTTTTTCCCCGAATGTATGTCCTCTTTATCTATGTATCTGCATATCTGTGATTAGTATGATTAATTAATTGTTTCCGTTTAAAGAATGGGTTCGACGCTACTAATCGATTCGATAGTATCTCACAACCCGTCTTGCCACCACCTCCAACAGTTCCAAACGCCGCCCAACTAGCTGCAATGGCGAGCCACAGCGTGGCTATATCGCAAAAGAAAAACTTCCTAGGAGGAGGAACAGAGGGCGGTTACTTTTGGTAAACCATTATACCTTTTGTGAAACACTAAAGTCTAACAAAGGCATATTGTTGTCGAAATGATCCATGTAGGCAAATCTGATTTCTGTGTTAGAGTTCTACTATTTTTTACATTGGAAGCAGCTAATTATTGAATTAGTATTAATTTTTGAGCGCAGACCGATCGCGAAACGAGCTACATACCTATAGACAAAAGAGCTTAGCGAACGATGATTCTGTTCTTTCGTTGAGATCATGGATTTTTTTTTAGTAATGTAGGAACAGACAGGAAACAAGCACACACACATACACGTGACCGGGTGAAATAAATGTGATCACCTTTTTTTTCTTTTTAAGATCTTAGCGATCGGTCGGTGCCTCGAACATTCTATGAAATTTAATAAGAGAACCATTAAGCAGGGAAGACTCGTGCGACGCTCGTCATACAGACTACAAAACAAAATCGAGAGAAACTAACGGCTACTTAAAAAAAAAAAAAAAAAACAAAAAAATTAACTTGGTGAAAATACCAGAAGTATATTTTGTAAAAGATGCGTGAAAATTTCTTAATAAGAACTCCGACGTGTTTTGACAAAAAAAAAAATACGTCTTGGTCTTTGAGCGATGACTTCACGAGAACGATCGAGCGATACAATGAATCTTTCTGACGTACTTAAAATAGAGTCTAAGAAAATGATTATTTAAAAAAAAGAACCTACGAGTAAAAGAGTATTGTTTTAAATTGTACGACTGCCAACGTAATCGCATTTTAAGGACGGAGTAATTCAAAGAAGCTATTCGGATTGTCCCCACTCCCCCGAAAAACCTCATTCCCCTCAAAGTACGTTTTGCTCGATCATTCTGCATTTAACGATTTATACTTGAAACGCACGAGACGTTCTAGTTCGTTTATTATTATTTTTTAAATTAATTTAATTAAAAGAAAGGGTTAGTGAACGCGAGCGAGAGTAGGGAACACGGTGTTGTTCTTCTTTTTAGAGTTTACGTGGTGAATACGTGCACCAGTGGACGCGAGTTGTCTCATTCGCCTACAGGGATCGATATTCAAAGTGTGTTCTAAGCCTTTTTTAAGCGCGACTTGGTTTTCTGCAAGGCAGGCCGAAGAGCAAAGGGGCTGCTCACGTTATTTCTGTTACTTTTTACACGACTACCGTTCTAGTTTCTTTCCCCCGAGATTCTTTGTTCCCCACTCCTGGTGGTCACCAGCGGGTAGTCTTTCTTTTTCCCAAAGTAAACGTTGTTACTTTACTTTGCGAAAAACGATAAACGAAAAGAAAAGAAAAAGAAGTGTGAGAGAGAACGATCATTAATGGGTAGCCCTAACGTTTAGAGAACAAGAAAAAAAAATGGATTATGTACGTGATAGGAGCCTGAGGAATGCGTGAGAGTCGTTCGTGGTTGTGACATTATTAATCAGCGTGCTTTGTATTATTTCGAATTCGGCGTACAGCCGACCAGAACACGCGATTCAACATCGAATACTTTTGATCTAACTTTTCAAATCTATTACACACATTTTGTTTCATATATCCGAATTTGGTTGTAGATAGTATACCTTGAGAAGGTGGTTTACACTTTCCATTTACTTCGCGATTCAACGGTGAACAGGAAAAACAGGATTAATTAAAAGAAGAAAAATGACGATGTTCGAGGCTCCGGAGTGCCAAAAGTAAAAAAAAAAAATATATATATACACACATATATATGCATATATATGTTCTGAATTACCGAAGATTCTCACGTATTCGACGACTTCGAAGATACTTACTACTCTATCTAAAAGAAAAAGAAAACGACAGAAAAAAGAAAAAAGTACGCACTCTCTTCTTTAAACGATCAGTAGTCTTTCCTCCTAGTTGTTTGATGTTTCTTTTTTAAACGCAGATTAGCTAGGTCGGCTAACAAAGTTATTATTTAATTGAAAATGAAAGGCTCGACCGCGCCGTTCGAATTTCTTCAAGCAGGTTACAATTGCGCTTTGATTGAAACAGTTACCATGTAACGTCGTCTCACTCCGTACAACGTCGTTTCGTAGCTATTATATATGTTATATGTATATATAATATATATATATATATCTTTTTTTTATTTTCTCTTTTGTATTATATTCGAAGTATGTTAACTATCTGGACGAAGAAAACTTCCATGCATTTTCTAAGGTTTCTCTGTTGAACGACTGTTTAACGACTGTATGGGAACTGGTTTCGACCGAAGCCCGCGAAGGAAACAAATAGTTGACTCAATTTCAAAGTACAAATCGAATATCCATGTAAGTAGAGGGTGAATTCGCGACGACGCGGTCGAGCCTTATCGTCAGCCATATTAGGCGAGTTGCAATGATGATACGGTCAGCAACGCAGCGGATTCGTAACGGCCACGATTTAGGATACAATACTTATTCCCATAGCGCTCTCATGCGCCCCGTCGAGCATGATTGTGATACACTGTCTACGCAAAGAGCGCCAAATATTGTATTTATTTTCGTAGTGCTCATTTCCCATTGTACGTTCGACTAAAGCGTCTCTGTATTTGTTAACATTTTACCTACCGGAAGCTTATTAATAGAGTCTCCTATAATTAAACATTTTCTTTTTCGAGTAATAGTCCTGATGATAACTTATCGATTCTAAAATTTCCATTGCTATTGAAATCTATTAAATGGCCGCTGATAGGTGAAGTTGTTACTAACATCAATTTTTCTATTTCTTGTTATATCTTCATGAGAGTTATACCAATTGATTAACCATGCTTCTGGCATGTAACGACATCCATAAACGTACAACAAGAAATACACTGCCGTTGAAAATGAATTGCTAAATTGTTGAAATTAACTGGATTAGAAAAAGGCTCATTGCGGGACGTATAGCAAAACTATAGTGCTCGTGCAGACCCCGAAACGAGAGCACCCGTAGCTATCGGAGTAAGTATTGCACTGTGGAGTGCAGAGTTGTTAATATCGGTAATGGAACGATTATTTTGTGAAATGCTAGGAAGATCGTGTATTGTTAAGATTGTAGAGACAGTGAAGATGATGATGATGACGATGATGATGATGATGATGATGATGATATGATCATGGTCTGATTGCACAGCTACGAAACGACTGTTTTGCTCCGCAATCATAGCATATATAGTGCGATGTGAGCCTGCGGATGGGGCACATTGTCGTTGCTGCATTCGGCAGGCTGCACAATTTAAACTCGATATTAATTAAGCAATGAAGATCGAAGAAACTAATTTACAATCGGTGATAGCTTAGGATAGGACCAAGAGAAGAAAACAAAAAAAGAAACGCAGTTCTATTTAGAAATTTTTCGAAAAATGGGTGTTCCGGCACACAAAAGAAAAGAAAAGAAGAAGAATAAAACTTGATCAGTACTCTTACATACGTTTCGCAAATTTCAATCTTGTACCGGGACGTGTTATAGAAGCGAATTTTTCTGCTCCGCGGATGGAGAGCGTAGAAGAAATGTGAAAAAAAGAGAAAAAATACTAACGAAGTTGCAATTGAATTGTACGCGAATCAAAGTGATTTCTATTTTGCCTTAAAAGGGATGGAAACAAAGAGGAAAAAAATGGACTATTAGTTGAATTTCTACGCGCGTACGCGCGCGTTCGTCGCTTCGGGTGTCGAACAGAATTTTACAGGCCATTTTTTCGAAAGAGAGCGTCGCGTCAGCATTTTGAATTTTGCACTTTTTGAGACGCAAGAACTTCCTAATGAAAATCGATTTAATACCACACACACACACAAGGCTCTCCAGGGTTTTCCCGCTGCGATTGTATCGGTATGTTCCACGAACGCAAAGAAGAAGAAAAAGACAAAAAAAATATGACGATGTTCTTTTTTTTCTCTTCGCGGATGAAATCTCCTTTTTGTTTTAGGATAATTTCTAATTATTCTTTCCATGAAAAAATTGTGACGACAGGATTATTGAATAAAAATGTTAAACGTATTACCGGACACGCTACAATCATAAATGTTATTTCAGAAAGACATTGGGCTCAGACTATTTTATTTAACTCCTCCGCAAAACGATGATGTATATGTATATGCTACTCTTGCTTTCTGTTCGTTGAACATAGGGCACAGCCTGGGCAGGAAGATTCTGGGACACCCTACGAATATACTGTTCTTTGTATTTTTGTGATATTCGATTACCTCAAAAGTCCCGACGCAGAGCAACGTAGGTCTTGTACTTGTCTTTTTGATTCTTTTGTACCGAGTCGATCGAGTCTAGTATGATCTCTACGATCCAAGATGAAAACGGTAAGATGATAAGCGAGAAAAAGCGAGAGTGAGAGAGCGAGAGAAAGATATGTGAGCAATAATTGGAAATGGAACACTTTTTTATAAGGCGAAACGCACCACCCGGTCAAAAAGAAACGCATGTTTCAGAGAGATTGAGAGTGAGCGAGAGAGAAAGAGCACCGTGAACCTACGTTTTCACCTTGTACCTTCGATTACTATTCTTTTTCTACCAGACGTACCTACTACCAGCTACTCGTATTAAATGTCCAGCGTTTTTTTATAAGAAGGCGCGTTGATCACAATCTTTGTTAAATGAGAAAAAGAAAAAAGAAATCTAGTCCGAAGAGTCTGACTGAGATTGGGATAACAGAATGTTACAGAGACCGTTCTTTTTTTCACAATCCATGCGACGCCAGGTACGAACTATAGCCGCAGCATATTCACTTATACCTCGAGAGACATCAGGAGAAAATTCACATTTCCTCTCTGAAATGGAAAAGCGAGAGAAAAATAAATAAATAAATGAAAACTCATGCCATTCCACTTGACGACATTAAGCTATAATGCTATACGGTCATTGACACGTGTTCGCCAAGACACGTTTTGAGAAACTTTTAGACACTTGCAGTACGGACGACGAAAATTTCAAGAAAGACAAGGTCGTGTCGTTGCTCGACAATTGTAATAAAAAGCAGAAAAAAATAAGAGAATACACTCTCGTCGAATTTTTGCGAGTTTGCATATCAACGAAGGGCCGCTACGCTTTGCCCTTTAATACATTACGCAATAAATGCACCGAGTTACCTAAACTAGAAAAAAGTCTTGCAGCTACGACGACAAATTTAATGGAATAAAATAACGAACGAATCGAAGTCGAACTCTGTACATTAAAACAGTCTTCAGAAACAAAATGAAAAATGTAAAAAAAAAAACTATAAAAGACAGATATAAAGCCCAATGTCAATTTTCATAGATGAAACTGTAACACTCATATACACACACACACATATACACACATGACCGAAACAAGTGAAACTATTATTGCGTTGATATTTATATTTAAATTATTCTTATTTAAACGATTTATTTGCAGATTTCTACAGGTTTAGATCACGAATTTACCGCGACATATTTTGACCGATTATTTTGTATCGAGCGAGAGTGGTGGGAAGGTTTTATATCATGAAAAAAAGTGTGCAATAAGCGTAATGTCTATTGTAACAATAAAGAAATGATATTAATTGCAACGGTGAATTTGTTATTACGTTGAGCGAGCGAGAGTGTGAGAAAGAGAACGAGAGAGCGAGTGAGAGAATATAATAATAATAAAATCAGGAGAAACGAAAATGTACCACTGCAATCATCAAGTGTACTAGTTAATAAATACTATGATCATGGAATTCGTTAGAACCAGCCTTCTCCTTGCTTACTACAGTCAACAATATTCACTGCAACAATTAAAAAACAAATTGGTAACAAAAATTGTTGTATTGAGGTATAATGTATTGGCAGTTGACATGTGTACAAAATGCTACATAATCCGCCATTGAACTGAGATTACCTTCATCTGTAATTATTAAACTGTGGCTGTGTATGCACATTTCTAATGTGCTCTAAATGCATGAGACCCACAGTCTTATTAATCCGGTATAGAAAATTATTTTCTTTTAAGTAAGACAATGTACATAGTGTTTATTCGATGGCAGTCTAGCCACTTCAGTTTATGAATTACTATTGTCATTGGTTCTACTATGATTCATACTTTTTACTAGCTAAAACTTTCTTCATTGTGTTCTCTAATGCAGGTAACATGTCTAAGTAACTATCTACACATTTGGTAGCACATTTATCAAATTCATCACTGTATCTATCTACTTCGCTCTGTGTAGGATTTGGTCCCATGTGATCCTTTATTTTATCATTGCAATCCATGACACACCTTTGCAATCGATTCTAAAAGAATATTTTTTATTTATTACGCTAGCTTCCAATTAATTGACTTTTTCTTTCCACAGATTAATTATCTACCTGAACCCTTTCAAACTCTCCTTGAATATAGTGTTGAGCTTTAGTTAAAGAGCTACTACAATTCTCCACACAGTTGTGTACTTTCTGCATGCTGTAAGTTTCATTGTCGCAGCAAATTGCAGCACACCTGTGCATGTCTCCCTGAAATCCAATATTAATTGTATCGTATGGACTTTTACTATCGAGCACTGCAGAAATGTTCAGCTGATTAGAAATAACCTGAAAAGATTCTCCAGTACAACCGAATATACCTGCATTTTCCTAATGTAAGACTTGTCAATCTGCTCCACCATTTTATTCATATTCTCTTCAACCCGCCTTCGCTGTTCCTCCACCATTTTGATTTATTTAATTAAAAATGTTTTGATATTAAACAAAAAGAAATTAAATTCCCGGTTTTCTATAGAACCGTATCAACACCTCGCGTGGACGATCATAGGTTAGGTCGGTACATGTGCGGTTATATAATTGAAGAAGAATTTATAAATGGCGGGCCTGAATAATCAACAATACCTATTAAACATTTTATTATTCAATAAGGAAAAGAAAAATCATAATGTATTCCATTAATGAAAGTACGATTTAAATGAACAATTGTGCAGCGGCCTGTTTAAAGTAACATTACTTGAAATTACTATATAGTGTCTTAATAAGATCAATACATATTTAGACTAATGTCAAGTAATATTTTTAAATTATAAAGATATAAAGGGTTATTTTTCATTATTGTATTTTATTTCAAATATGAGGCAAAAACAAAAACCGGGTCTCGTTCCATAAGAACACGGCTTACGATGTTACGATTATATTAAATGTTATATATATATATGCACGATTATGCGCAACGATCCAATAACCACTCTGCGCAGTAGAGATGCGCCGAGGTGGAGTCTTCTAAAGCGCACGCGCAATCAGTATAGGGTACACGGTACACTCCATACGAATCGGAAACCATTCCGGTCGCCTTTCTTCACTTGACCGGCCAAGATGTTGAGTGCTGTATCGAAGGCAGCCGCTGGAGCCCTGAGGGCCGTCAAACCAGCCCTACTCCAAAATGAAGTCGCCAAAGTATCCGGAGTTCTGTCCGTGAACAGTGAGTAGCCGAATAATCATTTTTTCAAACGTACTTATCGCCTTCTCACGATTTAACTCGTAACACTCTCCTCTATACTGATCCTCATTGTGCTGCAGCCGATAAGGTACAGTACCACCAGCACCACCCTCTACAATTTTATCGTCCTGATTCAATAATCCAGACTAACTTAACATTTATCTCATTTTTCTCTGAACTGACATACGAATATCGAGGAAGAGAAGCATTGTATTGATTATATAATCCCTATTATTTGACCGAATCGTAGTGGTGATACCACTGTGCCAACATGGCGGCATTAAGGTCACTTCGACTAATTTTTGACTACATTGAAAATTTTTTTTACCGTGACTGCAATTGGCATTGGCAATATTTCAATCATCGTTCAGTTTTTATTGGAATTTCATTTTCTCAGTTAAATACCGCTACATGCGAGAAATATTCGATTTTATTGGACTTCTTAATATCGTCAGTCAAGTCTCGTGGACAATCGATCATCTATAGAACTTGTATAAGCTATTGAAACAGCTTGAACTTTCGGTGAATATACATCGATGCATTTAACAAAGTAATTACAACTATTCAAGCAAGTCGAAATTCAAATTTGATAGGTTTTCATTGAAATTTACACATGTAATTTGTATTATGTAACTTTCTTCTTGTGAGCATTATCTAATATTCTATTGAGTTTATTTCAATAATCATTTCATTAGTAAACCCTATAAACGCCTACTTTCTCAAAAAAATAATTTTAACATTTGATATATAATTTTAAAGTTTGACAAATGTTGATCTGTTATATACAAAGAAAAATGTATGAGTTATTTATTATTTATTGCTTATTGACAATTAGGCAGAGATTATGCGAAAGCAGCAAGCAAGGGTGGGGCCCAAGGAAAAGTTGTGGCTGTCATTGGTGCCGTCGTTGATGTGCAGTTTGATGATGCTCTTCCACCAATTCTCAATGCCTTGGAGGTTCAAAATCGTAGCCCCAGGCTGGTCCTTGAAGTTGCTCAGCATCTTGGAGAGAATACAGTGCGCACCATTGCTATGGATGGTAATGTCTTTTTCCTTTTTTTCTTTTTAAATCAAATTTAAACAATATTTACTGACCATTGCATTTATAGCTTTCTACAATGTAATATAATTGCGTAGGTACTGAGGGTCTGGTTCGTGGTCAAACTGTATTGGACTCTGGATACCCAATCCGTATTCCTGTTGGTGCTGAGACCTTGGGCCGTATTATCAATGTCATTGGTGAACCCATTGACGAACGTGGACCCATTCCCACCGACAAGGTTGCTGCCATCCACGCAGATGCTCCTGAATTCGTAGAAATGTCTGTCGAACAGGAAATTCTGGTAACTGGTATCAAGGTCGTCGATCTCCTCGCCCCCTATGCCAAGGGTGGTAAAATTGGTAAATTTTATTTTCTACATATATCCGCATCCTCGTGAAATGATTAAAATTGTGCGAGAACCCAAAAATGTCGAGACGGGTCGAGAATTTTATGTGGGATCGGGACGGGTTCTCGAAAATTTCGGGATTCTCGACCATATGTGGCATCTCGCATACCTCTAGAAATTATTTTCAAAATTACAACACCGATTCGATTGGATCCGTCAGGCTTGTTCGGTGGTGCCGGTGTCGGCAAAACTGTACTGATTATGGAGCTGATCAACAACGTAGCCAAGGCTCACGGTGGTTACTCCGTGTTTGCTGGTGTGGGTGAACGAACGCGTGAGGGTAACGACTTGTACCACGAAATGATTGAGTCCGGTGTCATCTCCTTGAAGGATAAGACCTCCAAGGTAGCGCTGGTGTACGGTCAAATGAACGAACCACCAGGCGCTCGTGCCCGAGTCGCTTTGACTGGTTTGACTGTCGCCGAGTACTTCCGTGACCAGGAAGGACAGGATGTACTGCTCTTCATTGATAACATCTTCAGGTTTACACAGGCTGGTTCAGAAGTAAGCGTCACTTACAATGTTTTATTACTATTTCAAACCAGAATGTTTATTAACAATTGCTTGTTCTAGGTATCTGCCTTGTTGGGTCGTATCCCATCCGCCGTCGGTTATCAACCAACCTTGGCCACTGACATGGGTAGCATGCAGGAACGTATTACGACCACCAAGAAGGGATCCATCACCTCTGTGCAGGCTATTTACGTGCCTGCTGATGACTTGACTGATCCCGCTCCTGCCACCACATTCGCTCACTTGGACGCCACCACTGTGTTGTCCCGAGCTATCGCTGAGCTTGGTAATTAAACGAGTTGCTACTTTGATAATGTTCCAGCGGAGCTTGGAAGAGGACTAATATTGTCATTGAATATCAGGTATCTACCCCGCTGTCGATCCCCTTGACTCCACGTCTCGTATCATGGATCCCAATATCATTGGCCCGGAGCATTACAATATTGCTCGTGGTGTGCAGAAGATCTTGCAGGATTACAAATCGCTTCAAGATATCATTGCAATCTTGGGTATGGACGAGTTGTCTGAAGAAGACAAACTTACCGTAGCCCGTGCTCGTAAGATCCAGAGGTTCTTGTCTCAGCCATTCCAGGTATGCAAATCTGCATTTCATTATATCACTGGTATGGACTACTATTTGTGCTGTTTAATGATCGCTAATCATTTTTATGTAGGTTGCCGAAGTGTTTACTGGTCATGCTGGTAAATTAGTACCGTTGGAAGAAACTATTAAAGGATTCCAGAAAATCTTAATTGGAGAATACGATCATCTTCCAGAGGTCGCCTTCTATATGGTCGGTCCTATCGAAGAAGTAGTAGCAAAGGCAGAATCGTTGGCCCAGTAATAAGTCGAAACACAGTCATCGTAATCATGTCATTAATAAATAATTAAAACGATCTTCTAATAATACAAGCCTGTTTCTTTTTTATCTACAAAAGGAATATTGACTTCTATCCAGAATCGTTAAGCGTCGTTGTATCGAAATTGCAAAACGGGGATTAGAAGATTGTTTTTTCCGTTGTACGAAAATTCACTGAGGCATACCAAATTGGTGAGAGCGTCGTGAACATAATTAACCACGAGAATTTCTAAGAAATTCTATGTAATTCTGTTCAGGATGTTTTTTTCCAGCCATAGATCAAGTCGAAAAACATTGTTATTGTTCAACATATACTTAAGTCACAATAGTATATGTTAGAAATTAATAAAAATTTTACAAAAACGTACGGATAAATGTGGAACTTGAGAATCGTCCTTCGTTTTCGTAATACGGTTTTTTTTTTAAAGTTAGGAGAAAATTGAAAAAAATACACATTTATTTTAATTATAAAAATGAATTTATTGATGGTTTTAAACAGATAATTTATGTTCTTCACAAAAACGCGTCATGATATAAAATGATATTGTTTGTTCTTGCAACAAGTAGCACTCAAATTCAATGTTACGTTCTGTTATCAAAATCGATCATAGGTTTCTCCAAACGATAAGTGTCTTTAAGCATCTGAAATAGAAAATAGATTTGTTATCTTTGAGAATTAATTAATTATAATTTAAAGAACTGCGCGATGTATCAAGATGTTTTTACCCTCCATTGGTCCATATTTAGGTAGACAACATTCTGAATGTTTGGAGTTCTTCCTGTTTTTGTTTGAGCAATCATTTCTTTTGTGCATGGTTGAACCACTAGGATTCCAGAGCTATCTACGATCGGAACAAAAAAGTATTAAATAACTTTAGATAAGGAACTATATGCTTCAACAGTTACTAAAAAGAGAGACAACCTTTCGTAATTTTTACTTTTCCGTCCCTAATTAGAAAAGATATTTGCAAAATATTTTCGATTGTTTTTCCGAAATCAGCAGGGTGCAAAATAAGTCGAAAAAAATCCAGAGGCTCGTGGTGAGCTGCTTTATAATACCGCTTAATGAACACTTGCATCTTTACAGTCTGTTCTAAGCTTTCTTCTTCTTTATCAACGGAAACAACATTCTCAGGCCTTTTTATCTGTGCCTGCGCATCTCTGACTGCTACTTTCCTTTTAATAATTTCCTTCTTTTCCAACGGTGCCAGAGTACCTAACAATAAGAAAAAAACCAAAATGTTTCTTACTTGTCTCAATTTTTATAAAAATGTATAAAATCCTATGAAACCTAGTAATGTGCTGTATTGGGGCATTGTTTTAAAACATTTTGTAACTTTGTTTTCCAGAAGTGACCAATCTGTTGTGTTTGACTCGATGTTTGGTAGTTGTTTTACATGTTTCTCCTAAATGAAATGTAGAAAATTTGTTATGAAGAGACATACAAAATAATATATACCGCATTCTAATACATACCACATTTTTGGCAAACTCTGCAGAATTATAAGGGCACATATACTTCGTTAAAGAGCGCGTGCATTGTTTTAGAACCTTGGAAGATATGCTCATCATTTCTGAATCCAATAGTACTTCCTCTTGATTATGTACTAACAACATATTAAAAAGTTAGGTATATAGAAATGCGTACAATAGAAAATAATAAGGATGTATGTACTTTTTTCTTCTAGGGTCGATTCAGAGTTTATAATGTCTGTCTCTTCCATACATGTTTCCAAAGTATTTATAGTGTTATCACTATTAACTGCCTCTTCTGTAAATTACATACTATGTTAATAGTTTACTTTTATAAGAGTATCCTATATAACTGGGGCAAGTTGCATCTTAAAAATCGGGTTTATTTAAGTGGTCTCGAATGATTTATATTCTACAACTAAGTTTGTGCATTTGTATGATTCAATGCATCCCAGAAGTGCAATTGCACTGCTTTACACCTGACAAAAAATTCCAACGTACTATTGCTATCAAATTATTAATTTGAAAGTCATGACAATTTGAAATTTACTACAAGTCCTATGACATATTTTTATTTTGATTCGTTTTAAAGATACAACTGTTCCAGCAAGACGGGACACCCTAATTATACACAAATTTACGTAGGATCTTACGAAGGGACACTGCTGTGGTTATAATTTTTCTTAAAGTTTCTTTGCGTTCTTGCGGCGATCGTAAAATCGAGGCGTTATCCATCGTACAGGTAGTTTCCCTCGACATTTTGATTTTTCTTTTTGCTAAAAAATTCTTAAAACCACTTGTCAGAAGTCAGAATAATATAGAGGCAACAAAGTTCTTCAGGCACTGTTAAACTTGATTTATTAAGAAATCTGTTTCAATAATGCTTCCATCGACAGGAACTTGTTCACGCTTGACGCTTGGTAATCGGTGGACCTAGCATTAACTAATGTTAACCTTTTATCGCTGTGAAACAGCTATGCTAATATTTACGAACTGTTCGCTGCAGTGGATTGATCGTGTTGCATTACAAAACTATTTATTTTCGAGCGATTCGTGTCTCGTTGTTTCTTAACAGTTCTCGTTTTCACTGTAAAACCGTTCGGATCGTGTGTGTGCCAGAAGAGACTGCGAAAGAGGAGCAGTGATTATTCGGAAAGAAAGACAAGGAAAGCTTTGACAGCTCGTGGTTACGAACGTTTGTACGTTTTTGTTTTGCGGGAATAACTTTGAAGAAACGGGTATGGAAAACACCTCGGACAAGGTAGAGTTCTTGATTTTATAATCGAACAAAAAAGCGCGATGGAATTATTATAAAAAATATATTTTTAGGAAGAACAGAACAATCAGGATGATTCAGACTCGGAAATAGACGAGGTAGAGCCCAGGCTCAAGTATGTCAGGATGCGAAACGATTTGGAATGTATATTGCAGAACGATTCGGCTAGCTGCATTGCTGTGCATCCGAAGGTGTAAATTCTGTACAATTTTTAAACATTTTTGTAGTTAAAATCCTGTGGTCTCGTGCCATGGAGGTTAAGCCATTTTAATGTACAGAGTGGGCCAAAATTCAGAGTAGCATTGTTTTTAGGGATAGGACCAGCTTTACCAGAAAATGTGTTTGCACTTTCCTCTCTACCATTGGATTTCCCTCTAATGACTCTCTGCACAAGGAGAATATGTGACAGCGATGGCTAGCAGATACTGTCGTTGCCTCATAATGTAGGACCCAGAACAGCACAGAGACAAGGGGGGCGAAGCTCACTGTCACACAATGCGATACAAATAGCAAGATGCGTGCAACTCGATTGTTTCGCATTCCTTCCTAGTTTCACGATATGAGAAAGCGATGATCCTAGCAGCGGTAGTAGGGATTATGCGATGTCACGTATTTTCCTCGTGCAGAGAACTGTTAGAGCAAAGAATACACATTGTCTGGTAACTCTGGATGGGATTCTAATTAGTATTTAATCTTTTTAATACAGTGATCCAATTTTTGTTTAGTTTCTGTGCGTGGGTTCTCATTGGGGCATAATCCACCTTCTAGACCACCAAGGCAACAATATTAAGTCAAAGAGCCTACGGGCTCATACTGTCGCTGTCAACCAGATCTCTATAGATCAGAATGGAGATTTCATTGCATCTTGTAGCGACGATGGGAAAATCTACATACATGGTCTTTATAGCACGGAAAATAATCATGACATGAACATAGCCAGAATGGTGAAAACTATTGCTATAGATCCAAATTATTATAAAACCAGTAGTGGAAGAAGGTTTATTACAGGTATGCGAGGAAAATCATTGTTTTATTTTTGCGTTTTTTAGAGGCAATCTTAATGTTATTATTTTTCAGGGGATGATAAACTAGTTTTATACGAAAAGACTTTTTTATCAAGAATAAAACATACCGTGTTATGTGAAGCAGAAGGTGGGGTAAGATCGGTTGCATGGATTGGGCAGTTTGTAGCATGGGCATCGGATATGGGTGTTAGGGTTTATGATTTAAATGCGAGGTGTTCATTAGGTTTTATTAAATGGACTAGATCTGCAGAGTAAGTGGCAGAGTAATATTCGAAAATTCGGTAAAAACAGATGAGGAGTATACTCTTTGTACAAGATAATTTTTTTCATTTTATAGAGCACTACCAGAACACTATAGATGTAATTTGAGGTGGTCCGATGATAGAACATTATTAATTGGCTGGGTGGACATAGTAAGAATTTTTCAAATTAGAAAGAGAACAACGCAGGAAATGGTTAATAGAGATGACCTGGAATATGTAGTAGAACCAGGTATGTTTGTCATTTAACCAAACACTTATTGATTGTAAGAATACAATAAAGAATAGAATTTTATTTTCAGTCTCTACATTCCAAGTGGATTTTTACATTTCTGGTATTGCTCCGCTAGAAAATCAGCTAGTATTATTAGGATGTTTGAAGGAATTAGACGAAGATGGGAAAAAGCAGAGGCCAACGTTAAACGTTGTTGAACCAAAGGGTCAAGTGTTGGTTATTGTCTGTGTAAATTCCCTTACACTACGTGGCTACGAGCATTACAGTTGTAACGATTATCACTTGGATTGTTTAAAAGAAGAAAATAGGTATACTTGATACTTTGAGAATTGTGTTAGACATCTTGAAATTTTTCTAATTCTTTCTTTACATTTAGATTTTTTATTGTGAGTCCAACAGACATTGTTGTAGCTAGCTTGTACGATTCCGATGACAGAATTGAATGGTTATTAAGCCACAAGAAATTTAAACAAGCACTAGAAGCCGTGACAATAAACAATGGCAAGGATTGTAAAAGGCATACTTTAGTTAATGTTGGTCGCGTGTATTTAGATCACTTGTTAGCTTGTGGGAGGTACGACGAGGCAGGGAAACTTTGTGTAAAATTTCTAGGAAAGGATAAAAAATTGTGGGAAGAGGAAGTTAGTATCATCTGCTACATTAGCGTTTAATTACACTGTCCAACACCCGTTAAGAAACAAAATTGGTGTTGGACAGTGTTATCATTTAGGCAGCGGATTTTATGCATTTACGATAGAGATGAGTGGATGTAATTTAAAACAGTAAAAATATTAGATGTTATATTATTTTCAACCTATTAAACATATTAAGAAAGAAAATCAATTTCTATTACATTTCATTTCAGTTTGTTGCAATTCATTTAGAAAATGTTTGATTTGCATAAATAAAATTGTCCGCTGTCTAATTACATTTTTCTTTCAATTGCATAGCTGTTGTATGTTCTTGCAGGTGTATAAATTTGCAAGAGTTCATCAACTAAGATCCATTTCTTCCTACCTTCCAAGAGGCAGTGTACAATTGGATAAATTTATTTATGAAATGGTCTTGTACGAATATTTGAAAATGGATCCTGATGGATTTCTTCAGCTAGTCAAAGAGTGGTCACCGACATTGTATAACGTTGCAGCAGTCGTAAACGGTGTTCTAGAGCACCTTATAGCTCAAAATAAACGACAAAATGTACTTTTAGAAGCTCTAGCTATTTTATACATTCACGACAAGAGGTATGACAAAGCTTTGGCCATGTATTTAAAGTTGAGGCACAAGGATGTGTTTCAGCTTATACAGAAGTACCAGCTGTACTATGCCGTCTCCGACATGATCGAAGGTTTGATGGATTTGGATGTGGATCAAGCTATACAATTTTTTTTAGATAAAGTGTCATCCGAGGTTGTTGTGCAAAAATTGGAGCATAATCAACGATATTTATACTTGGTAAGATATAGAAACTGAATACTTCTATCTCCCGATTTACACGGAAGATCTGTTTCTCAGAATACCGTGTAAATCGAAAAAAACCAAAATGCGCATAATTTACTCAGTTATTTCATTAAATTCATTTATTTAAACGTAAAATAAAAATACAATACAAATGAAAAACAAAAAATATTAGTCCATTCATGAAATAACGAATATATAAACCTGTATGTAAAATTCATTTTATAGACACTGCAAATACAAAATTCATAAAAAGTTAGTCCAAAGGTTTAATTACTATCATCACTATCATACATTATTAATCTTTTCTGGTTGGAAAAATGACTGTAGAAATATGTGTGCAGCATAAATTTTTGTTTTGTACCGTGTAAATCGGGGGATGGGTGTAATGTAATATCAGCCTAGCAATTGACATTTATGATATAAAGATCTCGGTCTTACTAGTATTTAGACGCGTTAGAAAAGGATACGAAAGATCCAGGCAAGTACCATGGGCGGCTAGTTCGACTCTACGCAGACTACTCTCGGGATAAACTATTGCCGCTTTTACGACGTTCCGATAATTATCCGATACAGCAAGCGCTGGATATTTGTAGTCAGCGGCAATTCTACCCAGAAATGGTGTACTTGCTCGGTAGAATTGGAAACACCTCCGAAGCTTTGGCGCTCATGACGCGAGAATTGAATGACATGGAAAGCGCTATTGCATTTTGTCAAGAACACAATGATGAGGAATTGTGGAACGACCTAATTAACTATTCTCTCGACAAACCTAGTAAGTAACGATGTCTCGTTAATAGTGGCACTCTTGTGTAACTACAGAGCACAGACTCTGTTACACAGAGTTAATGGGACACCCTGTACATAAATGTATTTCTAAACAGAGCTGTATTTTCTCAGAGGCAATCACGTTCCTCCTTCAGAAAATAGGGACTTATGTAGATCCGAGACTAATGGTCGAAAAGATAGACCGGTTCTTGGAGATACCAGGCTTGAAGAAAGCTTTAGTCAAAATGATGTCCGATTATAATCTTCAAGTTTCTGTGCAAGAAGGTTGCAAAAAGACCTTGTCCAACGATTATTTTAATTTACACGAAAGGCTGGTTAAATGTCATCAGAAAGGAATATTTATCGATGGTTGGTACTTATTAGAAAGCATTCATTGTAGTTGTGACAGTATTAATAATCATGATGTTCTTTTGTATCAGATGATCAAATGTGCGATGCTTGCCACAGGAAACTACTTGTAAGAGGTATCTATAAGAATAACAAAAACTAAAACAGCTGTAACATTATTTTCATTATATTCTTACATAATTCTAATATTATTTGTTGCAGAATCAAGAAACTTAATTGTATTCTATTGCAAACATTCGTTCCATGAACATTGCTTACCAAATTTCAAACCAGAGGTATGTATCTTAATTTTCGAGTACTCAAAAGTTCTTACAAGTTCTCACAATGTAATTTTTTATTTTAGGACAATTGTGTTATATGTAATTCGCATAAGGATATGTCTTCCAGCAGAAAATGATACAGGTAATGTGTACTATCCCTTCAACATATATATTATTTGGTCGATTATAGAACATTTCGAACATGTATTGGTTATTTTAAAGCACCCGGGACATTTTGATAAAGGCTAGAAATTAAACGATTATATGAATAAATATCAATATACGAAGTACACTTTTAACATAAACATTTACTTGATATTCGTCACAAGTTTTCATGATTGTGTGACACTTCCTGCAAGCAACTTCTAATTTTGAATCATCCTCAGAGGTAGTAGATTGTTTTCTTGAACTTGTTTCGATTTTAGACGAAGTTGAAGGGACCGCATCATACGGTTGAACCGGTTTCATAGAATCGTAGGAACGCTGAAAGTCATTTGTCTCGATAATGATTAATTTCGAACACTAGCCCTTAGCACTCGAGTGGCGACTCTGAGGCGTTCCGAGTGTAAAGGGTTAATAAAGTGCTTACTATCTCCTGACATTCTCCATCAAAAGATTTTGAAGGTGTTTCCTTTGGCACAGGACACTTTATGCTCAGTCCACAAATACCGCATACAACTTCCGATATGTCCTCCGCTAGCTGTGATTTTACATCAACATCATCAGTCTCATCATCTGTACTGGTCTCCCAGGGTATCGGATCTTTTGCAAACGCTTTGAAATGTTGTATCGTGAAGTCAATTACATCCTCAGGCTTCACTGTGGAGACCAGTAAAATTTAAACTCGTTGTAAAATGGAACATTCTTTAAATAAGACATATGACCTTTTTAAAAAGAAATTGTAGAATGGATATCCAGTCGTGTTTACCAACGAGCAGCGTTTGAGTGTAATCTGTAATCAGGTATTTCACTTCTGGATGATTAAGTAGATATTCCGTGTGTTCAGCCATCTTAGAAAACTATGAAAAATTGAAAAATATACGGAATTGATTTTTGTGCGATACTGACCACATCGCAATACATCGCAATCTTTTACCTTCGTGTCTAAATATTTCGAAAACATTTCAATATCTTCTGACCAACGATCCTGTAATGGAGTTTCTAGTCTTATTGTGCTACTGGCAATAGTTGGATCGGCCAGCGGATTCATTTTCAAGATATAAGGCCTATCCAACCAATTGTGTCGTAGTATTCTGCCCTGTGAACTTAAATCAGTTTTTATTATGTCCACGCATCCATCCTGTTTGTGTATTTTACGCTCAATTGTATAGGCATTTAAAAAGTGTCCATTTATTTCCATACGTTCGGCTGGAGTACATTCCTGTTAGGAAAAAATTCATTATTTTCACTGATCAACGCAAATTTATATTTTCTTACATAACTGGATCTTGTCAATTCTCCATGTATGTTGATAGTCTGGAAAGACAATGTCCCTTCATAATTGATTAATGCCAAATATCGCATGAGCAGTATATTCACTGTTTCGCTAATTAATCCGTTATCCTGATTAAAATCCAGGTTTATGGTTTCTTCAGATTGATCGCATGGACAAGTTCGCGTCAATTTCACATAGTAAGAATCCTCCTCTTTGCCTATGTAAATTGATTTCTCACGTAAACCATCGTCTGCGTGCACAAATCTGAAATATTTTTCATTATACTAGGTGAAATACCTAACTTGATCACGCATAACTTCTACATTATGCGTTGTACAATAATTATTTCTACAGATGTTACGTGGTATGGACATCATGTGGTGTATATGCCTTTTTTGTAAGTGGAGGCGTTTGAGAGATTTATCAATTTTGTTTTTTTTTTTTTTAATGGAGTGCCCTATCTTTTTTACGGCAGTTCGAAAGTCCATACCATGTAACATCTGTAGAAATAATTTTTAAAAAATCCTTGGCACATTAACTAACTCCGTCCTTTTCTCTTCCAGGCAGTGGAACTTCGACGTTGCCGAGCCGATAATTTTTGTTCCACCGAAGTGACCGTCGACGGACATCGAAGATTGCACTTGCACCAGAAACTCGTGGGTCCGAGGTCCTATGGACTCGACCAGAATGCAATAACCACCTATCGGCTTCGTGTCCCTTTCAAATTCGCTCTTCGAACAAACTATTAAAGTCTCTCGGAAGCATAACGCAGTTTGTTTCCTATTGTCTGAAGTACGAACGAAAGAAAGGGAACATTTAGGAGATACGAAACGTGATATCTTCTTCGATGTTATTCAACATGTATCTTCTGTGTCTGTTGAGCAGTAGGGACAGACGTAACTCGCAATGAATAGACGCACTACATTCCATACACACGTGATTTCGCCAACGACGAATAAACCTACCGATGTGTATATTATATATATTTTTCTATATCAAGCTTTCATTGCACACCGTTTTCGTGGATGTTCGTATATTTTTATTTCTCAAGTGTCTTTGTTCGTCGTTGGGGAAATCCTGGTTAGAACAAAAATGTTCGAATAGAACGTTAGACCGATATGTTTTTATCCAAGAACTTTTTCAAGGTTTTATTACTGGTGCATGATTGTTGCGTTTTAAAGTGATTAGTCATAAGCTTATAATTCGCTGTATATACTTATGTATAAATCTAAGCTTCAGAATGAAATTACTCTATAGTAAACATGCATCAAGAAACAGGACAGTAAGCGGTCCATCAACTCATTAATTTGTACAGCGAGGTGCCATTACTGTATAAAACGATTAATAGTACGTTCTGTAGTACCTAAGACTCGTTTGATCAGTACTCAATTTGCGTATGTGTGATGTTATTGATATACCTAGGATATTTGGACTAGGTCTTTCTGTAAATACGATTCGCAGTGTAGAACAACAATGATATTATATATATAATATAACATAATATTATATATATTTATAATTATTGTAATTAATATATAAATTTTTCACGCCGCTTTTAAAGCTGTATATTGGTTAATTATCGAAGCTTTTTCGCGGTGATTTTTATAATTAAAGTCCGTCTCCTCTAGATGAATGGAATTTAATTTGCACCTAGCATCCAGAAATAACTTTCTATTTACCGATAAGAAATTCTGGAATCCATTTTTGGATGTCAAACAGTTTACAAGGAATTTCTTCTTCATTGCGCTTCATTGCAGCTGCTGTTGCGAATCAAACGCTTTGAGAAAAAAAAATAGAACAGCAAACAGAAGTTAGGAATAACAAATTTGGAGATAGTGCGTTTGCAAGATTGCAGTGGAATCTTGATGTTTTTAATCAAAAACGTAATACGATGACTGACAAATTATTAAGTAAGGGAGTAGATGTTCACGTTTGCGAGCTACCGAAAACGTCACAGAGCAATTTACCGAAGTTACCACCTAACGCGAACTTTCCTGCCTACTGGAGACGGAAGTTTCAAAAGCTGATTTTGGTTTCCGAAAACCATCCTCTAACACGTAACACTTTACGCAGTTATGCTGCGATTGCTTTCGAGAAACGAAGACACGGACGGTCCTCGTTTTGGTGGATAATTCATCCGTGCAGCGACTTCAGGTAATTTTCTTTAGTGCAATTTAATTTATATTCTGTATTAAAGCTAATATATGTTTGCATAGATTTTACTGGGACATTTTAATGACGCTTACTTATCTCTACACGTACATTACCGTGCCATATATTGTTGCATTTCATAGAATAGCTAGAAATGGCAGCCCAAATCTTTGGGTTTTCACATATCCTGCATACACGATTTGTTTAATGGACATTGCCTTCAATTTTATAACCGGATTCGTCTCAGCCGAGGGTCATGAAATCTTTTTAGACCCAGTTCTAATAACAAAGTAACAAATTCACATTCTTCTTGTTTGAAATCCGATGGTTGTTCATTTCTGATTTAAAGCATTATGTTTGTTGTAGGCATTACGCGAGACGCTTTTTCTTCTTCGATTTAGTATCCTCGGTTCCCTTGATATGGTTCTACAAATACAGAATAGACCCACCAGGCCCCAACGCGAACTCATTCTTCTTAATTCCTGAACTGTTACCGATGTTGAAGTTGGCACGCATTTGGACATTGCGCGTTTACATAAGGCAACTCACAGCAGTAAGCATTGATAGAAAGAGAAATTCTAAAACACTAACAAACTAGAACAAAAAGAATTTAATTTTTGCAGAATTTTACAATTTCCCATGCTATGGATAAGGCCTTATGGTTAGTAGTGCTCATGTTGTTAATACTCCACTGGTGTTGCTGTATGACACATGCTTCTCCAATTGTCTTTTCGCACATGGATCGTACAACTATGGAAGTAGGTTTATACATCTACTCAATAAATGGAAAGAAATAGTGTTCACTATTTTAGGAGAGCCAATTGTACTTGGTCACTTCGGGAGTGTACTTGAAAACCAGTGCAGAAATTTATTTACAGTATCTTCACATAGGCGTGAGCAATTTCTTTGGATCTAGTTTTATTGAACTGTACAATCTGCAAACGAAAGATACAGCAATACGTTGCTCGCTTTTACTATTAGGAAAAGGGTGTATAATTTATATTATAGGTAATTTTGCTTCAAGCTAATGAAACTGCTCGATGAGAAAAATGTCTTTCAACTTGTTTATTATGATAGTAATGATTCTGCAACTGGCAAAATCAGCCGCGGAGCCAGAGCTCAAGTATCAACGAATTATGTACAAAGTGAATGAATATATTCACGAGAAAAAGCTTCCCGAGCGGCTTAAAAATAAACTTCTTGCTTATTATGAATATCGTTTCCAAGGAAGTTTCTTTAAGGAGAAAGCCATATCAAATACTCTGTCAAGTGAATATTTCCTATAACAACACCTACAACTATCGTTTTAAGATTCAAGTTTCAAAATTATTTTATTTTTACACCTAGATCACCTATACCAAGAGATTATGATACATAGTAGTCGTGGACTGTCAGACACAGCTACGATTCTTCATTATTTACCCCGTAATATTATCGGAAATTTAATGGGTAAGAAAGAAAAATAATACAGATACAGAGTATTAAAGATAATATTTTTAATGAAAATTGTAACATTTCGTTATAACATACGAATGTGTCTAGGAATATTAAACCCAGTTATATATTTGAAGGAAGATATTATTTATGAGAGTGAATCTGAAGGCGAGAATATGTTCTTTATAGTGAGTGGTACCGTCGCTCTGATTACGTTCGAGGGAAAAGAAGTAATACAGAGTTAACGAAAATTTTGTACCCTTCCGAAAAGACTGAAACGAAATGTATGGTTTAATGTTTTCCGTGTAAGATATGTCATGAAAAAGACGGAGGCTATTTCGGAGAAAGCGCTTTAATTTTCCCCGACCGACGGAGATTGGAATCTGCAATGGCGCTCGAAGTCTGCGAAATGCTGCGTTTAAATCGTCGCGATTTCAGGCGCACGTTTTCCACGACGTCGACGTTTTACAAAAGACTCGAAAAAACCGCGCGAGCAAGACACGAGAGAATGATGATCGTGAGCAGTCATACAGTATTTTTCGAGCAAAAAGGTTCCTCGAATGAGTCCCTGAAAGACGCAAATAATCAGAATGGTGAAGAAAATTAAATGATCAAAAACGATAGTGAAATGAAAAATAACAATATAATAAATTAAATTTATTACTGTATTTAGGAGGTGATAAATAGCATATGACTGTGTTATGTACTACATAAATACATTCTGCGAGGTGCTGCGGAATGCCACAATTCAATGCAGTCGATAGCGTTACTCTATGGAGGATTTCATCAGAAATTGCATTCCGTCTAAATACATTAGCCATTTCAGTTTCACGTATTTATTCGCATGCGTGTACTTCGCCAGCTTCTTCCGGTTTCACGTGTCGCGAAATTTTGGAACTTGAATCGAAGTTGCGCAGTGTAATTAATTTTATTGTAATATTAAAGTGTTTAACTCGTTGGAGTCGGTAACAATTTCTTTACGCTTCTACAAAATATATTTTTAAGTCTCTTTGCGCTGAATAGCAAACGAAAATTTGTTCGATACAGGTTCAATAAAAATTGATATAATACCATTTGTTTTAACTATTATTTTCTAATAGAATTATGTTCAACATTGTTACTTTGTTTATTGTTAAAATAAAATGTGGTTGTTGTTACGTTGAAATAGACTCTATTTATATAATTATTTAAATATTATAACAGAGGTTAAGTCTATCAATTTGACAAGCTTGTTACGCACGTGGCCGGCATATGTCATTTTGTTCGAAAAATATATTTTATCGTCTACCAAGCGCACTAGTCAATAATTTTCTTCTGATTTTACTCAGAGTTACAAATATGGTCGAATTGAAGTGGGAAGAGAAGTATGGTCTCATCACCAGAAATTTGGCCGAATGGCTTGGCGATGAAAAGATGAAAAGTATTCTAAAACAAAGGGACCTTAAACTTTACTGGGGTACTGCAACCACTGGAAAACCTCACATTGGATACTTCACGCCAATGTCAAAGATTGCAGACTTCTTAAGAGCCGGTGCAGAAGTTACGATATTGTTTGCTGATCTTCATGCCTATTTGGACAACATGAAAGCTCCTTGGGAGCTTTTGGACCTTCGTACTCAATATTACGAAGCAATTATCAAAGCAATGCTTAAGTCCATTGATGTGCCTTTGGATAAATTGAAGTTTGTCAAGGGGACCGACTACCAATTGTCTAAGTAACTAATTTATTTAACATGTTAAAAACCATTCCAGTCCCTAGAGACCAGTCATAGACTTTCCATTTATGTTGTGTGGGTTTCTACAGACTGCCCATAGATTGTACGTTCATGCTATACTACTGTGCCAGCTTTTGTTTATGTAGATGGTGAATGAAACTCCAAAATAGGCTTGGCGTTTAACATGTTAATGCATACTAAATTTTTCAGATGATACAATTTTAATCAAACTTTCTCTTACCAGGGAATATACATTAGACGTTTATCGGTTGACCTCTGTTGTAACCGAACACGATGCAAAGAAGGCTGGAGCAGAAGTAGTTAAACAATTAGCAAATCCCTTGCTCTCTGGATTGTTGTACCCAGGGTTACAAGCTTTGGATGAACAGTACCTCAAAGTTGATGCTCAATTCGGTGGTGTGGACCAAAGAAAGATTTTTACATTTTCAGAAAAGTACTTACCTATGCTTGGATATGAAAAACGCATCCATTTAATGAATCCAATGAGTATGTACACAATATAAATACAGTGACTCAATTATGAATATATATTCTGTTAAGTAGAGACAATAAAGAACATAAGTCTTGTTTTAGTTCCTGGTTTAGCTGGATCAAAGATGTCCTCTTCCGAAGAGGACTCTAAAATTGATCTCTTGGACAATGCTGCAGCAGTCAAGAAAAAGTTAAAGAAAGCATTCTGCGAGCCTGGAAACATAACTGACAATGGAGTTTTGTCATTTGCCAAGCATGTGATATATCCTCTCTTTAAGAAGGGCGAGTCGTTCAATGTATCAAGAACTGCCGAATTTGGTAGGTGTGATTTAAAAAAAATATTACATCAGTTTTATTAACAAAAGTCATGTGTTACAGGTGGAGATATATCCTTCGGCAAATACGAGGATTTGGAGAGTGCGTTTGCTAAGGAAGAAATACATCCTGGAGACCTGAAGATCGCAGCTGAAATTTATATCAACAAACTGTTGGACCCGATTAGAAAAGAATTTGAAGCAAATGGAAAATTAAAAACTTTGGCTAGTAAAGCGTATCCAACGCAGCAGAAACAAAGTAATATGTTTTTACATATACAATTAGAACTTTGAAAAGTACACGAGTCGGAGTAACAATATTAAAATGGTATTACTCCAATGTTTAGAAGCTGTAGAGGAACTGACACCAGCTCGGTTGGACATTAGGGTTGGAAAAATAGTCGAGGTGTCGAAGCATCCCGATGCTGATTCACTTTATGTTGAGAAAATAGACGTAGGAGACGCCAGCGGGCCGCGTACAATAGTTAGTGGACTTGTAAATTATGTACCATTGGAGGAGATGAAAGACAGAATGGTAGTTATTCTTGCTAACTTGAAGCCAGCGAATCTTAGGGGTATTCAGTCTCATGGAATGGTCCTCTGTGCTTCTGTGTATGTTCGATTTCAATCAACGCAATTCTTTATTATACGTCTTAGGACTTGTTTCACGAACTTTGTATCCTAATAGGGATGAACCTACAAAAGCTGTCGAACCACTGAGACCTCCAGTAGACAGTAAACCTGGTGAGAAAGTTACTGTGGAAGGATACGAAGATGGGACTCCTGATGATGTACTTAATCCAAAGAAGAAAGTGTGGGAAAAATTACAAGTATGTTGCTTTTCTCTCATCGAACAGTGCGGCATGTAAATGGACATTCGGGACAAAAATTATAACTTCTAAACTAATCAATTTTTAACCTAAGTACCTTAATAATTTTTTAAAGGGAATACAAAGATGCATAGATTAATGCACCAAAAATATAAGGTTCCATTAGTAAAAAATTTATCCTAATTTTTTTTTTATGAAAAGTTTTTCTTGATTAGTTGTTATTGCAATTTGTTGTCAAATGTATACTGTACAACTTTTGTTCGAAATATTTTTTAATTATATGGGCAAATTTAATTATATTTACTATAATGCTTAAATAGGTGACGTCGATTTCTTGCAAGTGCCACACAAAAAGCTTTTATTCTCTTTTCCACTTCATCTGATATAACGTTAACGTTTAATGGAGAACAAAGTTTTTGTCTAACTTTTGATAGTTTCTCCGAATAAATGTGTTCGGACATCCAAGCTTCAAACAAATCGCGATTACGAATGCATTTTTCTAACAAAAATTAAATAACATTGAGTGTTGTAATTTATCGCAGAAAAAAATTATATAGCAATATACTACAACATCTTGTTGATACAGAACTGCGAAAATTAATGGATGTTTTGAACAGTTTTTTTGTAAATTGCATTTTAAGGAAAAAACGCTATTTCTAAATTGACAGTTAAAATTATGAATACCTCTGGTCAAATTCTCCATACTCAAGTTGTAACAAACATTTTGAAAACAAAAACCAATCTAGAAGAACAATTAAGGCACGAGTAATCTAACTTTTCAGCATTTAAACTACAATAAACTCTTAGCTGTTATTGAGCTTGTATTGAGTTTTTTGGATACTAGTTTTTACACATACATTCCTTAGTTACCGACTGATTATTTTATTGGATAATTAGATTAAAATCGCATCATGATTATTTTGATTTTTGTCCATTGCATGCCGCACTGTGCATCGTGTCGAAATTGATGGATCCGCAATTTGTTAACATTTAATTCTCCTTGCAGCCTGATCTTATAGTAAACGGTAGTGGTGAAGCTTCTTGGAGTGGAAATCTCTTGTTCACTGCCAGTGGTGGTAAAATTACAGTCGACAGTCTTAAAAACGTAGCAATTAAATAATCTGTTCCTGAATACATAGGATTTGCATTTTTCTTATTTACACATTCGAGAATAGATCGTGGTGCGATGTATCGAACAAACGTGCTTCATATGTATTTAAGATCGCTGGTGATTTTTATTATACTCTATTGTCAGCAACACCTTTTTTGTATTTTTAAAATGTGACATTTACAAAAATAGATAGACGCGTCGTTGCATGAAAATTTATGTATTTATTAGTACATTTCTCATAATATCCTGTCCTTGTTGTGATAAGACATTATGTGCGATAAATTTTGTTACTATTACTGCACCATTTCCAATGCCTAACTAAATTTGAATTGAGTTTAGATTTGTTTTGCTAACAGTAGATACATTGTTTGGTTTTGTACCTCGTTCGTTATAGTCCATTCTTATGCAAGGAGAGCGTGGTCTTAAACCAGGGAAACGATCCGATTTCAAGTGTGAAACGCTGCACGGTTTTGACTCGTGTTCCTTCTTTTTACGGATGAACCAAGATGTAACAGAACACCGTGCTAACTCCTTTCTCAGTGAACTGCTGCTACAACCGTACAACAAAGGGTTTATGGCTGCATTGACCAACACCAGGTATCTGCTTACATACCTGTAATACAAGTTGTATTATTTTGTACAGTGTGGTCCACCTATAATCAGTCCCATAATTGATGGCCCACACTTTAAGTCAGAATAACTTTTTTATAAATGGACCAAACGACTTCAGTTTTTCTGAAATTTTTCAGTTTTCAAAATATTGAAAAAATTACGTTTAGTTTGAATTACGACAGTACGAATTACTACAAAACTTTTCATTACATACCGTTTAGCAAACTAATCCATCTAGCTTGGCAGGAAAACTGAAGCCGTTTCGTCCATTTATAAAAAAGTTCTCTAATTTAAAGTGTGTTCCATCAATTATGAAACTGACTGTAGCTCAAAGTTTCAGAAATACTTACCACAGTGGGTACATAGCTTCTGCTTGTCCTGGTTTAGGCGTTCCTTGTAACAATTGGGCTCTTCTAATTATTAACGCTGTGAACGGTACGCGACATATTATGAACGCCAAGACTATAAGAGCCAGCACTTGTGCTACTCTGCCTTTGTACTTCACTACTATCGGAAATTTACTTCTTAACGCTTGAGACTCATAGCGATCTAGCTGTAAAAAAACGGTATAAAGCTCTACTAATTCGTTTGCTTATAGAATACAAGAAAGCTTGGATCAATACTTTAATTAGAATAGCTGAATAACATATTGCCATAATGGCTAATGGTGCCCAGACACTCAAGCTTGCGAATATGTGCCAATACGGATAGACCAGCACTGTGTCTTCGGTGCAATAAGCTTCCAAATAATTCTTCCATTGTCTTTCATAATAATGTCTGAAATAGGCCAAAGGTGTAGCGACAGCAACAGCAGAAATCCAAGTAGCGAAGAGCAACGTGTAGGTCACCCTTCAAACACAGAAGTACAATGATGCGTATTCACGCCACCTTAAATTTGTTATTTTATTGATACTTTGTAGTACTACCTCTTCGATAAGTGTCCTGAACAATTGAATACAATTGCGGAGACACGATCGTAACTTATCGCACTCAGATTGAAGACGGCCACCAGCGTCAGTGCATGCACTAATGGTCCATCCAGGCGACAGCCGATTTCTCCCAAAACGTAATTCTGAAATAGATCAATGCAGAGGAACATCCATGGGCATATTACGCAGGTGCCCAAGTCTGCAATGCACATGTTCACGATTAAGAGATTCGTAGTGGTCCGGAGGGACTTCTTCTTGAGCACTACGTAAATCAAGCCACTGTTAGCTAGAGATCCGATGATGACGATTGGTAAAAGACAAAGAATTTTTATGGCCACTTTCCACGCAGGCTTTATCACCCAAATCTCTGCAGGGAACGGATATTTGCTGGTGTCGATGTCTTCCCACTGAGAACCCATAGATGTGTCAGTCTTACTCCGTAAAATTAGATCAATTATTATTGCTGGTACAAGTAGAAACGGAGTCGTACTTCTGAATCGATGGTGGTTATTTCATACTGACGTTCCACATGAAACTTCCATTGCACATCTAAGACCATGCTTCTATTCTGTAACGCTGAAACTTCCATGTTGTTTATAGTTGCTTTTGCTGTGTGAGAATGACATGAGTTCTGATAGACTACTGGCACAACAATCATTGTAAGAACTTAATCTGAACACGGCAGATGGCCCATTAGCATTAGCCGCAAGACTGTTTGCGCAGCTCTCGAGATACAGTAACTACAAAATGTATTTGCACGCTCGGATCTCTTATAGTGAGTATATTAAAAAAGGATGAAAAGATATGATTTATTACAATAGAAAATTCTGATATAATCACTGTGTAAAATACTTCGTTTATCTACTGCATCAGAGAAGTGCATCATAAGGTGGTAGATATTTTCGTCATTGATGGATTATTTATGATAACACTATTGATATTATTAACTATATTTTTATTTGGTTGCAAATATGTGCACACGCGTGTATTATACAGATATTTATTGATAGTGTGCAATAACTTTTTTTAGTAAGATTGAATTCGTTTATATCTCTTATATACAAGTATATAAATTTGGCACGTTCACATTCAAATAAAAATACAAATTTTCTATGACTCTATTATCCTTTGTATTATATATCTCATATTAGACGTCTTCGCGTTTATTTGTACTTGGTTGATTATTTTCTAATCAGTCGTACCCAGAACTATCTGGATGAACGTTTTATTATTATAATTTTCAAAGAATAAGATAGAATACGTTGCATTCTTCTTCTATATATGAAAAATATATAAATATCATGCTCTGAGAATGTTTGAAGTTACGTGCGTAAATAGTTCTGTGTCGCTTTCAGTGGTAACAAGTATTGGTTCTTCTTAAAAGAATAGAATTATTTCAAATCGTAAATTCTTTACAAAACAGTTTACATGAATACATCTGTATTTTTACAGTATCATAAATTCTAACATCAACGAAACTTAACATAAATTTAAAATTAATCTTTGATCTCTACTAGATTTTACATTTTGTCCGGAGTTCAAAATAAAATGATATTCCGCGAGTACATTTATTACAGGTCTTCCTTTGGGTCAATATCGAATAAATTAATAATCAGGAAGCGAAAAAAAATGAAGAAAAAAAAAATTGAAATTGTAGGAAATCTCATTGCAACAAAAACGGAACGTAACACGCTAAAATAGATTAAGAAATAAATAATATAAATTCTATTTTACTCCTATATATTAAATAGGCACAATTAAAAATTATAGTTTCTCGCTATTCGTATTTAACATTTCTCTATCCATACAGTACCAAATGAGGATGTACAAATTCGAAATACGATATTTACAGACCAATACTATCTCATCACTAGTCACAGCAGTTTGTATTAGAATGTTCGTCTTTTAGAATTAAAAATTTTATAGTTCTAAATCCAGCGCGCGAATAAACAAATTCTGCCAATATAGTCTCCCGAGTTTTACGTAAAATAGGAAATTATTCATTATTACATTTATCGGTATATTGAACAATATTAAACTACAATTTTATAACAAACATTTTGACTAGCTTTCATAGTCTCATTCCGTGTCCTCGGCTTCCGACGACTGCTCAACTGGCAATGGAGAGGGAATGACTAATTCATCGTCCTCCACTTCCTCCTCCGCCAACAAGAAATCCTCTCCCTCGTGAACCTCTTCTTCTCTCGCTGGTTCCGGCGGAGCCAATATGTCTGTGCCATGTTGTTTCAGGTGATCCTTCAATGCGAACGCTCTGCCGTACGATGCACCACAAATGTAACAACTAAATTTCAAATTGTTGTCTTTCTTGTGTGTCTGTATGTGAGCACGCGCGGCGTACAAGGATGCGAACGGCCGTGAACACTCGGTGCACCGGAACGGTTTCGTGTGGCTGTTCTTATGGCCCGCTAATTGAACACGCGTTTTAAACGTTTTCGGACAATACGGACAAGTGTAAGCGCGCTCCTCGCCGTGCGTGAGCAAATGATGATTGTATACAGAGGAAGCCTTGAATCTCTTGCCGCAGTGCTGGCATCCGTAAGGTCTCACCCCGGTATGAGTCCTCATGTGCAAAGTCAAACAATACGAAACACGAAACGTTTTCCCGCACACCTGTTCACAAATAGAAATTCAGTTAGTATCTTTATACAGTGTGATTCAGCTAAGTATACCACCTAGGAACACTCCAACGTATATCACTTGCACTTATTGACCAAATACGCAAACGTATTAATTGCAATGGAGAACATTTTGAGCATGACCCGCATAAAAATCATTTATAGTGAATATCTCAGTAACTATTAATTTTTCACCCCATATACGATCATAGTTTTTTTATTCAGAGTTCAATTTTTTCTTCAACTAGAAGATTAAAATTTAACCTTTTCGATAAAGACATTCAGGGTGAACTTTATATCTCGATGAACAAGCAAAATAGAAAGAAACTAATTATTACATTGTATGGAACCATTGAAACCATACAACTTTCGTTTCAACCAATTTTTCATATACCAAATAGTTTGCAGGTAATTTAGGTGGCACACTTTGCTCATTTTCAGCCAAGTTTTAGCCGAATCACCCTTTATTATGTGAAAAATGCTTAAGGCACAATTCGAATGGTTCCAGAAGATAAATCTATTCTACTTGTACTCACTTCGCATGCATGTGGCTTTTCCCCAGTGTGAATTCGTTCATGCTTCACTTTCTCATGGGGTCTTGTGAATCTACGACCGCAGTGCTGGCACTGATAGGGCTTTTGATTTTCCGTGGGCTCCGTGCTCATGGTTTCCGTCGAGGGTGGCGTCGGTGAATGCGACTGACTGAGCTCCGCGTGCACCGCTGCATGCATCGCTAAACTATCAGCGGAATCGAATTTCCGGTTGCAAACTGTACAAGTTACAGAGTCACCGGTGTGCAATGCCATGTGCGCTTCCTTGTACGATTCTGCTAATGTTTTGCCTGTAAGTATAATTAGTAGACTTGAAGCACTACGATTGACTAGGCAGTAAAGAAAAAATTAGAAAGTAAAAAATTATCGTTACCACACTCAGGACACGTGAACGTGGCGCTGGGTGTTCCCTCGGGTGCATCGACGTGTCTTGCTCTAACCGGTGCGTGCATCCGAGAATGCAAGCGCAAGCTTTTATGCGAACAGAACTCTGTACCGCATGTCTCGCATACGAACGTCTTTTGATTCGGGTCCGGTTCACCCTCGTGAACTTTTGCATGCAGTTGCAACGCTTTCGGCGTTGCGAACGTTTGATCACAGCTGTCGCAACGATTGTTGCCGTGAAGACACGCGTGCACTCGGAAGTTGCCCAATTTAGAGAACTGTTGAAGGCACTGATTGCATCTGTACATTCTCATTGGCGCTGCTGCCAATCTCTTCTCGCGTACCTGAAATTAATTTGTTTAGTTGAAAGGCATAGTTTAAATTAACGTGTAATGGGCAAGTACGAGTTCTTCCTACTTTTACTCCTTCTACATTAGAAAAGAACTTTTCTATCATCGGTGCTTTGGTTGACTGCAAAGACGTTTGGGCAGGGGCTCTGTCCCAAAACCTTTCTATTTGCACAACTTTTCGTGTGTACAATCTTCCTTCGCTGTCTACGCATTCCTCCGTGCGTAGCGTATTCATACTTTGCCTTTGTCTTGTATTAACTACGTTTCCTGACTCTGCTGGTAGGGTATTAGCTACAGGTACGGTAGGAAGATCGTCTAATTGGTCAGCTATCTCCAGCAGCACCTCTTGGCCGTCGTGATATTGTTTTATATGCTCAACGACTGAATTGAAACTCATATCACAGCTGGTACAACTGTAAACAGCTTCCGGTTCTAACTGTTAAAGTGAAATAATCGCATTTAGTTGAATAAATTCGTGTACAGTTGCAAGAGAAAATTTCAACTCCTGTTTATACCTCACAGAGTTCTTCTTTCACATGTAATAACCCGTCCTCATCTAATTCACCTACATCATTTATGTGGTCCATATTTATCAGAGCACCAGTGTTACCATCGAGGAGCTCTGAACCCTCGGGTAGAATAGTAATTATATTTTTATTTCCATCCTTGTCTTCTGTCTCGGTTGCCGATATAGTTACTATGTGATCCTGGGTCAAGGCATTCTTGTCCTTCTTGGTAGTACTAGGAACTTTCTCCGTCATCTTAAACTCCAAAGAGTTTTGCTCCATGTGTGCCTCTTCTGTGTCCATTTTCTCTACGACTTTGATCTCTCCTAATATGTTTGTCAGAAGCAATAGTCAAATAGATAGAATTAACATAGACTAAATTAGGAGTTCTACATACCATTTTCATCAACTTGTATAGTTTGAGGCCCCCCGACTATCATAATTCCACTGTCGTTCACAGTTGCAAGGAAACTTTGGTCTATGCCTTCAACATTGGTATCCTGAAACAAGAATTATCGAGTACAGATCATGGTCAAACTAAAAAGTCAGGTGTTTTTATACAAACCATCAGTACTGTTGTATCTGCTTCAGATTCGTGTTGAATTTCTCGCGTAGACTGTTCCTTTTCATTGTGCGATTCCTCTGGATCAACAGTCTGTCCACAGCGATCCAAGTGTTGGATAAGTGCCATTACAGAATCAGAACGCTGCGAACAACCAGGACAGTATAGGTTGTCCGTCATGCTTAATAAATGATACTTCAATGACTGTGGATTGTTAAAGGTTTCTCCACAGCACATTGGACAAACGAGGTTCAACGATCCCATATCGTTTTCGTGTAGACGTTCGCCTCGTAGAGGGTCGTTGTTAACTCTAACCTGACCCTTTATTAACGTATTAATCGAACTTGATCTTTTTACACTAGCCTATCCTAGTGTTAACTCAAAAACGGAACCGGCTTCCCTCCGATGAAAACCTAACCTGATGTCGAATCACAAAAATCAGTGAAATTGCTCGAACGTATCCGGATACCGAACAATGTCATGTTGTTTCCTCCAGGGACTCGATCGCCTTGTGAAAGCTTTGCCTATGTCGAATGAATCCCTTTGCACAAAATCACACAGCACCTCGTCTCCGCAATAACTGCAATAACAAAACTCATTAGAGACGAACTTCAGCGCAAACAAATGCCGCACACAACAATCATGAAGTTAGGGAAGTGATAAGTGAATCGCGAAGTCGGCCATTACATGCGAGTTTCGGAGTAGAACTACGGTGGTCAAATTGATGCCTCATTATTTTTGACATAAAAACTATTTCGTCACAAAACGAATGATAGCGACCACGTTTTACCACGGTTTTTAAATAAGCATGTAGTATTATTCGAATGATATCGAAAATATGAAATTTGTTAACAATAATTGATAGTGATATAGACGTTCAATTGACAAAAGGCGCGCAATGTTTTCGGGTTCCGTTTAAATGAACTTTGTGATTGCGAAACTTCCCGTGATGGTACTGGGACGTGTAATATCATTTGAAGTTCGATTGTCCCAATGTCTCGTATTACCTATTGTCTTTTTTCATTTTTACAGGAAGTTTATATGTAATTACATGTATTTGTTTAGGCACAATCTAAGATATAATAGAAGAACGTAGAAACGATTCTCAAAGCAACATTTATTCTTCTTATTTAATAGGACATATTTACATGGTCTTAATTAACAATTACCACAAGTAGTATCACGTAATTTAATAAACTTTTAATATCGTAAGTTCGTATTTTACATCATGTTTTGTACAAGGGACAACAAGTAGTCTCTCTTCCATATTTTAGTCAGCATGTTCATGTTGCACGTCGCTTTCAAGCCACGTGTTCATAACCAGTTCAACGAACTGTTCCCACCAACTACTTTGGAATATGAAATAGAGAGCACAGGCGGCGATAAAGACCCATGAGAGTACTAAACAGTAATCCGTTTCGTTCGACGGTGTGCTAGAGACTGGGCCAGCAAAGTCCAATGACGTGACATACAATGACCCGTTCGGTTGTAGATTAGTTATGTAAGTTATAAATTTCGAGAAAGACTCTAATGTGTAGACATTATCGTTAAACTTCGCCACAGCTTTCCCATTATGAATCAACATCAGAGTGGGGACTCCGACAATTCCATACTGAGCATTGAAGCTGTAAGAGCACATAGTAAATTGATTATATTCAATTTTCTTCAACGAGACACTATTTGTAGAAGTAACAAATCACAGAGTATTACATTTGGTATTTCATAGCGTCAATCGCCACTGCTTTGATGTGCGGAAACGAACGTGGTAATGCATTGAAATGTGGTGCGGCTTGGCTACTAAATACACACCATCTTGCATAAAATAATACTATTATACATGTTCCTGGTACCTGATACCAGGGTTTATTTTCTTTGTTATTCCTGCTTCTGTTTGGTGGTCCAGGTTCCAAGATCAACAATTTCATTAAACTAGTCGCATTGACAATCTATAACAATTATCAAATTATGAATAGTACCTGTAAATTTTACGCAAGAGATACTTTATTGATTTGAAATCTCACCTCTACTGGTCCATAAACAGCGTCTGTTAAACAATTCACTTTAGTTACATTAGAAGAAGAATTGTTTAATGTTACATTTGTTTCGATGGTTGTGTTTACTTCTTCAGGTTTTATTATTATAGTGTCCGCAGAAGTTATCACAGCGTCTACATCAGATTTAGATTCAGATTCTTCATTTGGCTTGTTAGACACTGGAAGTTCTACCTCTGATTCCAATTTTTGATCTAGGTTTTCGAACAGAATTGTCTGTGTTATCTCTGTTTCTTCCGCCTGTCCAAGGACAACTATTGTCTGAGCTAAATAAATGAAAGAATATTAGTACTCATTTCTTCTTAGTAGACTGCAGATTTTATGAATTTCTAGCAAGCATGTGTGCGTATAATATATATATATATATATATATATATATATATATATATATATATATATATATATATATAAAGACTTTAACCTGTTAACCAACTATTTTTCGTTTTCACATTTATTCGCAGAAAATTCTCCTTTCTAATTTTATCCTAATACCTGTAACATAAATGAGTAGCATAAATTAGATAGCGTATTAATTGCCGAATCATCGTTAATCGTCTCTGATCTTTTTATGGCCGAAAAAACATCCGGTTAACAGGTTAACGAAGACACGTATAAATGCTGATAAAAAATTGTCTGGAAAATTATTTGCATAAATATCCGCAGTCTATTTATTACTGAAAACATGAAAAAGAGATATTGGCACTTTACCTAAAACTATGACAAATAAACAAAAGTTCCTTCTAGGGGAAAACATCTTATGTACATAACCTAAAGACTGCACGCACGTCTCTCATACATATATTTGCGAAACAGATGCATCCAAATCTCGATGAATTTATACGCGTTCACATGCATCCACAATGTTTAGCGAACAATCATAGTTAGCTCGTAACTCGCCGGGTGACACTCGCAATAAAGATATTTCTGCATTATTTTTATTTTGATTCTGAATCATGGAACAGAGAGGTACAATCGATTGTTCGAGGTCGTGTCGATTTATTATCGCATGCTCGCCAGTCGATTTTTAGTATCGAACACAAATTCCGTGATGTATATCGAGATGTGACAAATCATGAACCACGTGACTTTTTTTTAGGGGCGTATACAACACTAATTTATACTTTGATAAAAAGAAATGCTCAAAATTAGTAATCGTGAGACGATAAATGATCAATTTGTAAAGAAAAAGTAGAGTTAAGTTTACTTTGTTGTTAGTCAATACGATATAGTATGATTATGAAGATGAAATAATCATTAATAAGAGATTATTTTTAGGTTTTTTAAAAAATATATCGGCCCTGTTAGAGGCGCCAAATGAACGAATGGGAGATCCATCATGTGACTAAAACTGTCGCCATTGTTGTTATATTTCTCAACAAATTTTATTATTTTTAACTAAAACATTGAACCTTTTCTCATTTCAACAGATAACATCGAAAGAAGATAATGTTTTCAGTGTACTTCCGTTGCATTTTAGGTTCCCAGGTAATTCTTTAAACGGTCAATTATGTATTTGCCAACTCTTGGATAACAGTAAATAAAATCTGTTCCGTTCGGTGCGTTCGAACAGCTTATTATACTGTACACACCTGTTCTGTTCCAGAAACATATACAATGACATTGTGTAACCTCATGATTAATGACTTTCTCAGTCACTATCGGACCGTCATAGGCGACGCGGGTCATTTATATACCCGAGCGTACTCCTGTTATATTTATGTAAGTACTTATGTATCTCCCTTTATTGGACATGTATAAGACACGATTTACAGGTATTCTCTTGAGTGTTGTTTAAACGCGTTTAAATATTTAGAATGTTATCGAAAATTTTAAAAAACAAATATAAAAAATTCCGAAAAAATTGCCACAAATTAACTATTTTACGTTACTTTATAAAAATAACGAGAATGTGCCTATCGAAATTTTTAGCAATTTTTTAGTATTACAATACCCCAAGAAATAAATTTGTTGAATAATTCCTCATGGATGCATCTTTACAATCTCAATAATCGTAAATTAAAAATATTAAAATGCGCTCTGTAAACCTAGTGTTAAACACGTCTAATTGTTTATAATGTTATACAAAAATATACTGTTGTATTTGGAAAAGTCTAGGTGTTACGGTTAAGGCCGAAAAAATTCATACAGTTGAAAATGAAGAGTGTGCTTTTTGCTCTGTTTTGGAGCTTGAAAAGTATGACTAAAATACAATGATACTGAAGTATTATTGAAGCGAGACCGCGTTACTAAAATTCCGATCTGTTTGCAGGTGATGAAGCGCACAGCAGTTACCAGTTGATTTGTAAATTACGAAAGAGTTAATTCACGGCAGCGATCTCACGCGATGCTACGATCAAGCTCGCGGCTTTCGAGCGTGTTCTACGCGCCGCGCCGCCGGAAGAACAAGGAAAGGAAGACGCAGGAGTAGGAGCCACGGCGCGTATCCAGCCACTTTCATTGTTATTCGATCTGCCTTGCCCCGAAGGCGCAAGCTGAAGACCCTGTTCTTCTTCCCGTCTCACGGAGGAACGCCGAGACTCCTTTAACACCTGTTTCTGCTCGATTAATCGCGCGATCGAGTCACCAGTGAGTACCGAAAAATCAATCAACGTCTCTCACTTTCGCGACTCGCATTTCACGCCTTCTGGTTATCATTGAAACGCTTTCCTTTTGCTGCATCTAGTTGACTAGAATCTTTTTTTTTAGACTTGCTGAAAGACGCCTGAAGTGGCGTTCAATAATTTCTTCACGAATACAGCTGGTCATTAAAAAGTGTATTGTCAATTAACGTTAGAACTATCGATCATTCGAAGCAGCTAGTTTTGTCCTAGCTTCTAAAAATTACAAGACTGTACTGATTTAGATTTTGCATTCGTTCAATATTTTCCTTCAGAAGCATCTTCATAATTTTAATGATTGTTAAATGGAGAATCTGAGACTAATCGATCTACGTGATTCGGTAGTTTTAACGTTAATTGATTTATCATTGTTCAAACGATTTTTTACACTAATTGTACAAAACAGTTTCTCATTTTAAGTCTGTGCACTGTGCAATTGTTTTGTGGACATTAATATTCGATCACTTTTGGTGCGAGGACATTGGCCAGCTGTGTTAGGGGTAATTAAAGTGTTAAACTTTCAATTGGAGTAAATCGAGAACAGTCTTAATTGATAACAGTGGTAAATTCGTGGTATGAATAACATCTTTTGACTTGTCACCTAAGGAATTATTCAAAAGAGGGTTAATTCCTCAGTAAATCTGCTAGTTCATTGCTTAGAACTTTACTCGCTAATCTACATTATTATTTACATTATACATCCTCGAATTGATTAGGCTCCGTTCAGGTTTTCTCCTGATACAATTAATTATTCGAATTACACACATTAGCAATGGTCTACGTTTTTTTTTTTTTTTAAAGAGGAGAGAAGTTTTTTTCGACGATTCGATCTGTAGAAAAAGATTCTGATGCGGAACAGAAACAATGTTTTCACGAGAAAAAGTTACAAAATCCCGCGTGTCGGTTATCGAAGCGTGAAAATCATCTGGCAACGAAATCTGGACGCATCGAAGTTGTTGTTCTGTTCTCGCTGTATTAGCATACAAAAATAAGTGGAACACTGGCCTTATTCGCCCGAGATTCATTCGCTCCTCGGGAAACAATGATGAGATTTCGTATCTGGAGTCGTAAAAAGTATTGCGTAGCGTTGTTGCACCTCCTCTGGCACCGCTCATGCAAGTGTATGCAGCCCTGTTGCGTTTCAATATCGGCCAATTAGGAAATTGGGGAACTCTCTCGCGCGTTGCACCTCTGGGAAATTGTGCATTGTTTTCCGCAACGGTGTGCATGCACCACATACCCAGTAAAATGAATATAGTAGTGTGGAAGTCATCGCTTGGCTTACAAAAAACTAATTAAGCATTTAACCTTGTTTGAAAACAAAAAGTTCACAGCCCAATTTCGTTGCAATCGACGAACATCTTACAAAGAAAACAAAAGCAGAATAGCGAAAGATCAAAGAGCTTTAAAACAATTATTTTTACCGAGGATTATTCAGCGTGCAGAAGGGAAACTGAAAGATATTAAATAAAAAATTAGGAGCCCATGTTAGGTGTTATTAAATAGTAGAAAGATTAATAGAAAATTCTCGCAGTTGAATTAGGAAAATTGGGAATCTCACGATCGATGTTACGAGATAGATATTCCCTGTGTTAACGAGCTTCCTAAAATCAATGAGAATCACGGCGAGAGGGATAGCATAGAATTAATAACAATCGGGCAGGACAATAGAGACGGCTTGTGTTGAACAAGCGCCGTTCGAATTATGCTTCCTGGTTTTCACCCGATTGTCGCTGAAACAGACGGAAGGAAGACGCATTCATGCTCTGTTTCAGCGGCTCGAATTCACTGAGTTTCTACAGGATATGCCCGATGGAGATATTTTAATGGCACTGGCCACGTAGATGGCTTCTACTAGATGCATCTTTTCTATTTTCAGCGACCAACGTTTACGATGTTTTTCTTAATCGAATTTTAAGTTGTTCCTCAATTTCTCCGTTTTATTTTTCCTCGAATTCTCCACAGCCGTTTCTTTGCTGATCGTATTTGTCGTGTTCACAGGTGATGTTGGCACTGAAGCTATCCGCACCGTTGTTGCTGGTGTTATCGTCGATCAGGTTAGCTCGCACAAGCATTGCTAACTGGGAGGCCTGCGGTGGAAGGCTGGAACGTGCCTTGGATGCGCTCCATAGAGATTCCAGCAGAAGAAATCGACTGGAGGAGGAGGAACCGGGCGCGTCTTATCAGCAAGAACTTCGTTCTGCACCACTTGAGATGTCAGTCTCCCGGATTGCTGTTAAAGTAATATTTATTGCGCAAATCGCATTAAAGTCTGCTAGGCCCCAGCCGGTTTAGAACGTGTATCGCGTTTACTCCAGCACAGTAATTTATTGTCACACGTGAAACCGTATCTGCAATTGAAAAGAACTACTTAGGGTCATATAGTATACTTTGCGTTACGAAATTCTAAGCTATTGTACTTGCAATTTCCAGCTGCCGCAAGGCGCCAGGGACACAGGATCCCCATGGGCCAGGGTGGAGAAATGTGTCTACGAGCCGAACAACAATTCTCTGCAAACCCGCGTGATGTTCAACGATCTCTCCGTGTCCGGTTTGGTATCGCTCATGCCCAGAGATCATCAACCACCGATCCCAGCCGAGTCTTGCAGGATGAATCTGCGATTAAGACGCGCGGGAATCGATTTTTTAACCAGCCCAATCGCTAGAGGCAGAGGACAGATGAGAATTCGAACCGAGTCCAGCTTTCTGGAGCCGAGATTCGCTTCCATTTACGCTTATGGCTGCCAGGCTAGGCGGTTGGACAAGCAAATCAAGAGGCAAGACAAGTGGCCGCCGTTTAACAATCCACCTCGAGACGAGGTAAATGGTGATAAATAAAGTGTCAATCTTTAGGCAAAATAAATACTATGGGCGTCAATTGTAAAAAACAGAAGCCAAGTAAAATATTCTTTCTTTCTTTAACGATTTTAATAAGTTGAAAATAGTACGACTATGTTTCTAAATTCTTTTAATTTCTACAGCGAATCTGCTAGTTGTACCATTGATTTTACAACTGATCTTGTTAATGTGTTTTACAGTACATGCCGCCTGTAACGCAGAGCGACGATTACGAGGCAGCGGAACCCCGTCAGCTAATAGGCGTGTCGAAAGAGGTGGATGTCATCATACCGAACGAGACTCGTCATTCTCGTTTCCTGAGCCCGCCGGTTTCAAAATTGGGCATCTGGCGGAAGAACGTGTGGCTGACCAAGTCGCTGCCTCGCGACAAAAGGTCCCTGTCCGAATCCAACGTCCTCGAAGGCTCGTCGAGCGTTCGCCACTTTCCAGGATCTGTCGAAACCGGTCAGGAAGCCGGCGATCACAACAAGAGG
This sequence comes from Lasioglossum lativentre, assembly GCA_916610255.1. Lineage (NCBI taxonomy): Eukaryota > Metazoa > Arthropoda > Insecta > Hymenoptera > Halictidae > Lasioglossum > Lasioglossum lativentre. The sequence goes on along the minus strand of OU744355.1, from coordinate 31,321,750 downwards.
ATCTCTAGATCCATGGAGACAATCACGCCGCAGGATTTCGCAAGAGCGTTGTCCAGCAAGAGATCGAGAACGAACGAGACTAAAAATTGTACTACTGATCATCAGAATAGCTTGGAGAATAGAACGGAGAGTTTCTTGCGGACCATGAACGACAGCGAGCCGAAAAATAATTTCAAGAGAGAGAATAGCTATCGGAACGGCGAGGATCCGAAAGAGACTAGACAGTTATATCCTGATGATCAGTTGGATAGTATATTTCCTCTTGATTTGGAAAATGATAGCAGAGGATGGCAATCGAAAGAACATGTAGCTAGGGAAATGGAGGATGTGTTCCTCAGAGGGGCTAGCCAGGCTCTCACTAAGTTTATAGAACGACAACTGCATCCTGCTATCAAAGAAACTCTGATGATCTCTATGGGCTACACTATTAGCTACGGATAAAGCACTGTAAGGTTGTCTCTGTTGTTAGTATTGTTAGAGAAGTTTGTAATCGAGCACAAGTTAGAGACACTGTGAAAATTCAAGAGAAGCCAGAGTCACGGTATTTTTGTATGTATGTCTAGTCTTGAGAACTATGTATATGTAGAATTGGATACAGTGGACTTTGTTTGAAACACAAGGTGGTAGATTAGTATACAGTCTTGTCCAATAATATGTACTCCCCTATATGGCAATTTATGTATGCTGTTTTGTGCAATAAGTAGCATTGGTGGCTTTTTTTTAATTTAGATGTTATTATAAGTGCAATGATAATATAGTTTGTCACTGTATGGCAAGTTATAGCATTTGTATATTAAATTAATCTGTACTCTATATTGTCATGTGTTCAATTTTATTTGTAATGTGCATATTAATTGTTAAACAGATGTTCAAAGATTTTGAGGGATCAACACGTTTCTTAATTGCGTAATTGATTGATTTTAAATATTTCACTTTCTCAAACAACGAATGTCGTCTAATGTTGTGAAATGTACATATAGTAAATAAAAGTATTTAATTAATAAATAATAATGTTTATCTTCATTTATTAAAAGAAGCAAGTTTACCTACATCACCGACGAATAGTATCTCGTCGGTGCCTACATACATAAATATTTACCAGTTACTAACAGAACCATCTAAGGCAAGGGAATAGTCAAGGACAGAATGGGTCATACAAGGAGACTCAAAGAGAAAAAGGTCAGGGAGGTCTGAAGATCCATGGAGGTCAAGAAAGTACCTCCCCCAACCCTCGGTAGTCAATGCCACGCCACAGTGCACAGACGGGTCAGTGTAAGTAAAGTGTAAAGTGTAGAGTGTATATAGACAGACTGGTCTACTCCAACCACTCCAACTACTTATACCACCGACGAGTTACTATTAAAGACCGCCAGCCCCTGTGCTATTCAGCGAGACCAGTAACCGGGCGCAACCGGGCGCGACCGGGCGCGGGGATAACGTGGAACTTACAGTGATCTGAAATACCACGTCACTAAAAGTTCCACAACCGACGAGATACTCGTCGGTGATTCCGCGCTCTCTACCTAAATCACTAAATGGAACGTTTGCTCGTGAACTACGTCACCGACGAGATACTATTAAAGACTGCCAGCCCCTGTGCTATTCAGCGAGACCAGTAACCGGGCGCGACTGGGCGCGGGGATAACGTGGAACTTACAGTGATCTGATATACCACATAGCTAAAAGTTCCACCACCGACGAGATACTCGTCGGTGATTCCGCGCCCTCTACCTAAATAGAACGTTTGCTCAAAAAACTAGGTAAATGGATTTAGTCCCGCAAATATTCAATAAAACTAGACCGATGGTACTTTGTATAGGAGCACTTGCGAAAAGTGACAGAACAATAGTAGTTCGAAGTAATCTTATTCGCGTTAATTCAATAATCAAATGAACCAGCTTGAATAATAGATTTTGTTTTGAGGGAAGGTGATACTGCAAAATGGAAATATATTTGAAATAGTCATTGAAATTGATTTTCAACATCTTTATTGACAATCTTCCAATACACAAATTTTTATATTTAGCAAATCTTAAATTCTGCAATACAATGTTATCGGAAATTCTAAGTGTGCAGCTATTAGCTCGATATTATCCACTATTTGTAAGATACTAGAAGTTCTTTCAAATAGAGGATAATACCGATTGCCCAGGTCTCACCACGAGGAGGTTGCTGCACAAGAGACCCGGAAAGGGAGTCAGAACGAATTCAATATTCCTTCTGGCTCCCTTTCCTAACTACGAGGAACTTATATTAACGCAATAAGTCGAGTAATTATTGCGGAGCAAAAGGTGTGAATCGGAGAAGAAGTCTCCGATCCACGGGGGACTTAAGGCGAATCAGAGCAGAAGGCCCTGATTCTTTCAAAGAGAGAATCAAGTGCGAACCAGAGCAGAGGGCTCTCGTTCGAGGGTGACGCGACGCGTACAATGCTTGCAGCCCAACTCCAATCAGTAACGATACCCGACGTGTCCTCACCAAGAGCAATGGCCAAGAGACGTGTTCAAACCGTATCCCACTTCTCAAGCAACCACCTGCCACCTTCGGTGAACGTGGGTGGAATTACCGAAAGAGAGTGTGGAATACAGAAATGAACACTATCTCTCAACCACATACTCTCAATGGATCTTCGTCGAATACCGGTACCAACTGGTCAGGTACATACAAGCAAGGTTCGACACAGCAGAAGGCTGTGTCGAAGGAAAAAAAAACGAGGCGAGGAAAATGAAGTGACGGCAATAATTACTCGACATATTTATCGTCGTTGAAAATAACGCATTAATAACTAACGCACGCACGCACCCGAGCCGAGCAATTATTGGGGCAAAAAAACTAAAGCGCAAAACGAGGGAAGAATTAAAGCAGAAGGCCTTGATTCGCAAAGAACAAAACATGAACCAGAGCAGAAGGCTCTGGATCGGGGGTGACGCGACGCGTACAATGCTTGCAGCCCAACTCCGATTAGTAACGATACCCGACGTGTCCTCACCAAGAGCAATGGCCAAGAGACGTGTTCAAACCGTATCCCACTTCTCAAGCAACCACCTGCCACCTTCGGTGAACGTGGGTGGAATTACCGAAAGAGAGTGTGGAATACAGAAATGAACACAATCTCTCAACCACATACTCTCAATGGATCTTCGTCGAATACCGGTACCAACTGGTCAGGTACATACAAGCAAGGTCCGACACAGCAGAAGGCTGTGTCGAAGGAAAAAAAACGAGGCGAGGAAAGTTAAGTTACGGCAATAATTACTCGACATATTTATCGTCGTTGAAAATAACGCATTAATAACTAACGCACGCACGCGAGCCGAGCAATTATTGTGGCAAAAAATCTAAATCGCAGAACGAGGGAAGAATCAAAGCAGAAGGCCTTGATTCGCAAAGAACAAAACATGAACCAGAGCAGAAGGCTCTGGTTCGGGGGTGACGCTAAGAAAATAATTGCTCGGCAAATCGAACTATATTTAAAAAAAAAAACGCGGCGGTCTTCCTCGATGTCCTGGTCCTGGTCCTTGATGTCCTCGTCCTTGATGGAAACCTAAAAGCTGAAACAAACTAAAATAATTATTAGACACAATAAATAAAACAAATTCCCGCACCTACGAGTTCAAGGCTAACCCACCAGCTCACAAGAGCCAAGCTAACCCCGAACCCGAGTTGCGGGCAACAAGCGCATCGGGACCCCAGGGACGCGACACCCCGTACTCACTCACGGACAGAGAGACAGTCCGTGAGTGAGCCCCTGAGGGACCTCCGACCGGAGGAATACCAATTTAAAACGAGAAATACAGACGACGACGATGAGGCAAAATGCGATGAGATGCAACTATAAACTATAAACCCCGTACACGAGTACGGCCTGCATATATCGCAAACGAGTGCGAATCTAAACAGCTCACGAGAGCCAAACTAACCCCGCACACGAGTGCGGCCTATAGGCGCTTCGGGTAGCCCCGGGGTCGCGACACCCCGTACTCACTCACGGTTTCCCTATCCGTGAGTGAGCCCCTGAGGGAAATTTCAATTAACATATGAGAAATAATAAACGACGGTGTTCGTTGAATTAGCAATTGACGGAGTTAAATTGTTGAAGGTTGGGCCAAGACTAAAGAAAGGAATCATTGAAGTACCCTTCACCCACCTCGAGCTAGCTAATAGTAAATTCACACACAATTCAATTAAATACCCAAGTTTTTACATTTAGCAAGTCTTAAATTCTACTATACAATGTTATCGGAAATTCTAAATGTGCAGCTATTAGCTCGATATTATCCACTATTTGTAGGATACTAGAAGTTCTTACAAATAGAGGATAATACCGATTGTCCAGGTCTCACCACGAGGAGGTTGCTGCGCAAGAGACCCGGAAAGGGAGTCGGAACGAATTCAATATTCCTTCTGGCTCCCTTTCCTAACAACGACGATCTTATATTAACGCAGTATGTCGAGTAATTATTGCGGAGCAAAAGGTGTGAATCGGAGAAGAAGTCTCCGATCCACGGGAGGCCAAAGGCGAATCAGAGCAGAAGGCTCTGATTCTTTCAAAGAGAGAAACAAGAGCGAATCAGAACAGAGCTCTGTTTCGCGGTTGACGCGACGCGTACAATGCTTGCAGCCAAACACCAGCCAGCAACGATACCCGACGTGTCCTCACCAAGAGCGATGGCCAAGAGACGTGTTCAAACGATATCCCATTTACTCTAGCAACCACCTGCCACCAGGCAACGAACAATCGTTGAGGTGAACTCGGGTGGGATTACAGAAGAGAGGATTTTTCACTTAACAGTGTAACACGATGAACACTGCCTCTCAACCACCCACTCTCGATGTATCAACGCCGAATACCGCTACCAACTGGTCTGGTACATACAAGCAAGGTCCGACACAGCAGAAGGCTGTGTCGGAGTCAAAAAAACGAGCCGAGCAAAGTGAAGTTACGGCAATAATTACTAGACATATTTACAAACGAGGATATACAATCTTAATAATTAACGCGCGCACGCAGATCGAGCAATTATTGTCGACAAGTAAACTAAGTCGCACAAGAGGGAAGTATCAAAGCAGAAGGCCCTTGATTCGCAAAGAAGAAACATGAACCAGAGCAGAAGGCTCTGGTTCGGGGGTGAAGCTAAGACAATAATTGCTCAGCAAATATAATTAACTTAAAAATACGCCGCAGTCTTCGATGGTGTGTCCTCTTCGTTCGATGTGTCCTCTTCGTTTGATGTGTCCTCTTCTTCGACGTTAGAAATAGAAACAACGATGTTCAAAATGGGACGAGATGAAAATATGAACCCCGTACACGAGTACGGCCTACATACCTCGCACACGAGTGCAAATCTAATCAGCTCACGAGAGCCAACCTAACACCAGCTCACGAGAGCCAAACTAACCCCGCACACGAGTACGGCCTACAAGCGCTTCGGGTTGCCCCGGGGACGCGACACCCCGTACTCACTCACGGTTTCCCTATCCGCTGAGGGACATCCGATCGGAGGAATACCAATTTTAAATCAGAAATATGCATTTTGAGAAGACTGAAAGTTCCGACGGAAATTTCATTTACTATATCAGAAATAATAAACGACAGTGTACGTTGAATTAACAGTTGACGGAGAACATTGTTGTAGGAGGGCCAAGGGTAATCAACAAAAGCATTGTAGAACCCTTGGCCCACCCTGTGCTATAAAGCGGACAACCCTCACAATTAAAAAGAAAATTGTTTAACTTACCATTGTTGAAATTGTGTCAGCTGGATGACTAGTGTCAGCCTCTGGTCAGTGACTGGTCAGCCAAGTTGTCAGCCAAGTTGTCAGCCAGGTTGTCAGCCCGGTGGTAAATCGCACTGTTAAACCGCACTGTTAAACCGCACTGTTAAACCGCACTGTTAAACCGCACTGTTAAACCGCACTGTTAAACCGCACTGTTAAACCGCACTGATAAACCGCACTGATAAACCGCACTGATAAACCGCACTGATAAACCGCACTGTTTAAATCGCACTGTTAAACCGCACTGTTAAACCGCACTGATAAACCGCACTGTTAAACCGCACTGATAAACCGCACTGTTAAACCGCTCTGATAAACCGCACTGATAAATCACAGTGTTAAATCGCACTGTTAAATCGCTCTGTTAAATCGCACTGTTTAAATCGCACTGTTTAAATCGCACTGATAAGTCCCACTGTTAAATCGCACTGATAAATCCCATTGTTACACCGCACTGTTAAACCGCACTGTTAAACCGCACTGATACATCACAGTGTTAAATCGCACTGCTAAATCACTCTGTTAAATCGCACTGTTTAAATCACACTGATAAATCCCACTGGTAAATCGCACTGGTAAATCGCATTGGTAAAGCGCATTGGTAAAGTGCACTGGTAAATCGCACTGGTATATCACACTGGTATATCGCACTGGTATATCACAGGTAAATCGCTAGTAAACCACTTGTTAGCCTCTAGTTAGCCTCTGGTCAGTCACTCGCAGGTCTGTCCTTGGTCCTCCGCAGGTTTGTCCCTGGTCCTCCGCCGGTCCTCCGCCGGTCCTCCGCAGATCCTCCTGGTCGCGGAGCCCCACCGCTCCTGCCGGAATCACTGGCCCGTCTGACTAACAGAGTGCGCGCCGAGTGCAGGCGCACCTGCGCTGCGCGGTGATGTGAAACTGTCCCCACTCCAACTAATATCGATTGATTTCGATCGCCGTGATAGTAATTATTGATAAATGTATTATTTCTGGCTGTTTAATGTTTATAACAATTCCTTTTGCCAACGATGTCGACAAGCACTCCCTTGACCACCTTGCTATCTAGTTTTTTAGTAAAAGTAGGTAATAAAACTCGAGGCACAGAATAATTTTTAAACCATGAACATTCGCACGCATTAATTTATTGAACACAATACACTGATAAATTTATTATTTCGAACTGGTTAATATTTACAATAATTCCTTTTACCACCGATGTCGACAAGCACTCCCTTGACATTTTTTCCATGTAATTTTTTACAGTAAAGTCTTACTCTGTTTTTCAACATACTTCTGTTCCCACAGATCGATTTTTGGAACAATTATGTATAAAAACAAGTGAAGGAAATAATGCTCGTTTATGAAATATTTTTATATTAAAAATTGAGGTATCTCATATGAAATTTGAAGTGTTACGTACAATATTTCTTGGAATTTTTTGTCCTTGATATTAGTTTTGATTTTAATATTTTAGAAATCAACCCCAAAATATTGTCTGAAATATTTGAATACGTTCGTCGGAGAATGTAACATTTCATGATAACCGATATGGTTCCGTGATGATTCACCTTTTCACCGAGAAGAATCTCCGCAGTGGTCTTCTACACCGACGAGATGTCGTCGGTGGCTTTCTGTTTCTTACTCCGGCGGCAATATATCCTAGAGGGCGTAAGAGAACGTCAAAATTTGTTTGACGACGCGATGTCCCATAAGCACCGACGAGATAATAGTATCTCGTCGGTGCCATAAGGCTGGCAGTCTTTAACAGTATCTCGTCGGTGCTTATACCTTGTCTGTGGATGTTTAGTTAAGAGCTTGAGCGATTCGCCAGGGATGGCACCACCACACAGAAGAATTGCCTCATACGAAACCACTAGACTTCCTTGATTTTAAAGAGTTTAGTTTATTGCCAAATTAATTAGTTATTAACGATTTTTGGAAGGCTCGTTTGTCCCTCCAATGCCCGTAATGTGTAAGGCAAGGTGAGTCGATTGTGCGGCAAGGATAGATATATAGAGAAATAGACGACAGTATCGCCATCTATAGTGGCAAGATTGTGAACTAATTTTCCTATCTTCCCAATGAGTAAGACAAAGACAGGGCCGGTGTGCGACAAGGACAGGAGAGGCCTCGCTCGTGCCACCTCCTTTTTTGCGGCACTTCGAATCTCCTGGTAAGTAATAGGCATACAGAGAAGCAAGGAGGTATCCGACAAGGACAGACTTATGCGATTTACGGAGAGCGACAAGAACAGACATAGACCGCTCTCACTCATCTACCAAATTAATCGATGATTCATTAATTACTCGCTCCTCGGCAACAATTTATAAACTACAGGTATTGGAGAATACGAGGCGGACGTTCTGCTACTTTCACCTATAGTTTTTGAGTGGAATTTGTTAGTTGTTAAATAGACATTAACAATTTTCCGGGCCTATGTCCAGAAATGAGCTCAAAAATATTGACACCATCTTACAAATAAACTATTTCCTGACTATACAGACATAATTTGTCAAGATTTATGATCGAAGATGCTAGAATAGAACTCTAGCAACAATCCAGTAGCAATTTTGTATTGATCAGGCTCGTATTTAATTATTAACGTTATTGACAATTTTTGTAGAGGGTACTGGCACTGGCCCTCCACTGCCCGTAATGTGTAAGACAAGGAGAGGTCGAGTGTGGGAGAAGGACAAAACGAGTCTCACTCGTGCCACCAGCTTTCAAGATCCTGATACTTACTCCTGACTCCTGATAACATGAAACCGCCAGAAAATTCATTAATAACTCGCTTCTCGATAATAATTTGTAACAGTTTATGGTTGGAAAATGTAGACCGCATCTTTAGCAACTGTCACAGAATATTTTCGTTTCTCATTTGTTTGTAGTTAAACAGTTATTAACTGTCCTGATATAACCTCAAATTATTCCGAACTGTCTCCGTAAATAATCAATTTTCCAGTTCTACAAACATAATTTATGAACATTTCTGCAAAAAGAATCTAGGATGATGTCTTGACTATCTTCCCAATTTAATTATGTAAAGATTCCGTGTCTAACTACTGAGTTATTAACGATTTATGAGCTGGTGGCATGTTATACATATACGTCTATCCTTGTTGCACACTATACCTCGCCTTGTCTTACACATTACAAGCATTGGAGAAACAAGTACCATCTACAAAAATTGTTAATAACCAATTAAATACGATCCCGATTTATATAAAATTGCTACTGGATTGTTGCTGGAGGTCTATTCTAACTTCTTCGATCATAAATCTTGACAAATTATGTCTGTAGAGTTAGAAAATAATTTCTATGTAAGATGATGTCAATATTTTTGAGCTCATTTCTGGAAAGAGGTCCGGAAAAATTCTTAATAACTAATTAATTATGAGTCGAATCTATACAAAATTGCTACTGGATTGTTGCTAGAGGACTATTCTAGTTTCTTCGATCATAAATGTTCACAAATTATGTCTGGAAGGTCAGAAAATGATTTATTTGTAAAATGTTAACAATATTTTTGAGCTCATTTCTGGACAGATGTCCAGAAAATTGTTAATAACTATTTAACAATTCACAGAATCCAATCAGAACATCTGTGTGAAACTTGCAGGACGTCCGCCTCGTATTGTCCAATCGCTAAAATTTATAAATCGTTGCTGGAAAGCGAGTAATTAATGAATCTTCGATTGATTTGATAGATGAATGAGAGCGGTCTAGGTCTATGTCTGTTCTTGTCGCTCTCCGTAAATCGCATAAGTCTGTCCTTGTCGGATACCTCCTTGCTTCTCTGTATGCCTATTACTTAGCAGGAGATTAGAAGTGCCGCTAAAAAGGAGGTGGCACGGGCCTGACCTCTCCTGTCCTTGTTGCACACTGGCTCTGTCTTTGTCTTACACATGGGGAAGATAGGGGAAATTAGTTCGCAAACCCACCACCGTAGATGGCGCCACTACCGCGCCACGATCGCGGCAATAAATTAAACCTATCTTCTGATATCCGAGTTCTTGGCAAATGTAGCCAGAGAGTATGTAGCATAATACGAATATATTATAAAACATTCGATATAATAAATAAGGTTAATATAAGACTTATGAGAGTTCAAAATAGGTCTAAAATATTCTGTTAATAAATGTACTGTATAATAGCAGATATTTGGAGGGATTACAAAGTACGCAAGCTGGACACGGAGTTGTTATGAATTAATAAAATTAAGATACATATGTAGCGACCGTAAGTAATAAAAAAATATCTATTCTACGCATTCTTTATTACATTATAAATGAATCTAAAAATTCTATTATTAAGTATTTGAATTCTTATCTTTATTAAAATTGATGTTATCATACCAGCACGGACTAGAAACCTATTATTTGGTAATTAAATAAAGGCAGACATGAAATTCCTTTTCTATAATTTTTATTATTGTCGCCATATAAATGCAGATGTTGCTTTTAACATATTCGTTTACAATGCTCAAGAATAACCTTTGATATACATATAACATCTTCAACATTCTCTCTGTATTAAATGCATTTCATTTATACATACATATACCACATGGGATTGACATACACAATGCATACAATTTCGGACACTACTATTAACATCCAATTCCTTCAGTGTTACCATACAATTGATTCTTAATTCTCACTAACATACTATACACTATATAAAATCTTTTCTTATTTCACATTGTTTGTCTCACAATATTAAGTGTAATACAACCACAATACACATAAAATTGCTATAACAATTACAAGAAAGTAACTTGGTCTTCTTATGACAATTCTCCAATGCATTCAAATTCCACATTAAAACAATTTTGAAAAAGAGTCCAAAATCAATTCTAAAACAATCGATCGCATACAGTATCGGTCTTCTGTAAGATACAATGTTCTGTTTTAACGTGAAGTAAAAGACTCCATCATCCCCCTGATAGTCGATAATTGACAGTGAATGGTCTATCCAAAGGGGCCGAGGGGCAAAGTGCTCTCGGAAATAAAACGCGCATGCCAAACAATCCCACTTGACAACCGCTGATCCACGAAACGTCAGCGCGCTATCAGCGGTGACAGCCGCCGAAAGAGGGTGGAGGTTCACGGAGGTTATCGAACTCTCTCCCTCTTTCTTTTTCGTTTTCTCTTTTATTTTCGAACGTCACGGCGAACATATAGAGAGACAGAATACGAGAGAAAATCCGAGAGCCTTTGTCCCGATAGGTAAGTAGCTTTTTCGACAGGGAAACATTCTGTCGCTCGGGGCGTGGAAAACCGAGCCGTTTGAGGATCGACCGATTCATCGAGCCACTCGTTCAAAAATCAGTCTCGTTTGAGCCTTTCTATGCCGCCAACTGCGGCATATTGAACGTTCTGCTGATCGGTCGATTACAAATTGCTCGTTTACAGACTTAAAAGCGTCCAATTATTATTATACTTAAATTATTCAACGGTGAACCTATCAGAGCCGGTTTTAGATTTTATATTACAATTATTGCAAGTACATTAAATACGTAAACTTAATTTTGTGATTTTTATGAGGTACCAGACATTTATAGTGTTTCGGTGGGTTCAGTGTTACAATTATCGCAGTATGTAATTATTTTATTATTTACATTATTTATTTATATTCAATTTAAATCACTCAGAACTAGCAATCCTTACTTAATAGAACCTTTTCGCTACTTAAATAGTAAACGGCTTAAAAATACATCAGACCAGGTTTAAAATAAACCCATCCCTAAACTCTCCAAAGCACACATTCCCAATTTACAAACTTTAAATCGCAAAAAGTGAACAGCTTACAGTCATTCCCACTTTTGATCTGCTTACACACTAAACGTCTTAAAAATACATAAGATAATTGACCAGGTTTGAAGTTAACCCATTAATCGCTCCGTCTAGTGGCTCTCGCTTGAACATTATTCAATATACTGAACGGGTCGGTCGCAGGGCTCGGTTCTTGCAGTAGCCTCGGCGAAAGATTAAGCTCTCTTCAGGTCAGGAGAGAAAGACAGCAGGAGTTCAGAAAGTTTTAATCAAATGCGCCGCGTGCCGGCGTCTCCTCTCTGTTTTTTTTCAAAAGCGTCGCAGGTGAACGACCGACTAGGTGAAAAGCCCAGCTTGAATAAAGCACCGAGATGAATCGGGGGAAAATGACCGATGCGCAGAGGTGCTCCAAGCCGACCGGCCGCCGGAAGCGGAAGAAGGCCGACAAGAAACCCGAGTTCTTCAGGTACTCCATTCTCGGAGATCGCTCTTCTCTGCGAAAAAAAGAAATGATACGATCAGGACGCTGTTGAGATTTATGCATCTCGGTATAGCTTCTTGAAGCTTTCCCGAAAGAGGAACAGCGACTTCAAAAGTTTGATGCCGTTCTAAATTGATTGACTACAAGATTCGCACCATTTCTCACGGATGCTTTACGCTGTTCTCTCTCTATAGGACACAGTATTATTTCACTAAGGGCCATGAACACTTGGGAGAAGCAATTAACGTGAACAAGGAGCAGTCGCCTTTCGCCCACCCACCTTGTTCCCTCATGTTCTCTTATTTCCAATATTGGAAGGCCAGAAAGCGGTCCGCGGACCTCGAGCGGAGAAAAGGAGTCACAATGGAGGTTGAGAGGAACAAAGAATTCCTGCGCACCCTTCGCGTAAGTAGTCCTGAAGAGAATCTCTCCTTCGCCTGCAATTAACAACGGTTACTTTGACGGATCTGTAGGCATACCTTCACTTTCATCAATTATTTTATTATTTCATCAATTATTTCAGAATTTCAGAATTAGGATGGGCTTCATTAATCAGAGTTTCGGATATTGGAAGTCCTACTATTAATTTTTGTCAACGAGCACGTTCCTCTGCATACTTACTAACTTTCCCATAAACGCATGAAGCCTGCAGCTTGCTTGTGATATGAATATTGCTGGGTTCATAGCGTTAATTGCTTTAAAAAGGTTGACGTGGACCTGGAAGCGCTGGAGGCAAAGAAGCACAAGGACCTGGACGAGGCAATGGCAATCACCGACGTGGACCCAGACTTCTTCAAGGCGTTTTCAAACCGTGTGGTGAAGGAGAAGTTCTCCGTGACCGAATACGTGGACGATCTTCGCTCGATCTTCAAGGCTCGGTTGCTGGCTGGACAGGAAATGGACGACTGTATACGAATCGATCAGCAATTCGTGGAGGAACAAAGGAGACTGGATGAGATACGGGTATCTTTTCACTTCAGATCGATTGGCCCAGTTTTTTCAGACATAATCTTCCTCCACGATTTTTCGATTTTTTCTTAACCTTAGAACCACGAAGCGACCAAGAGAAGTGATTGAACTATATTATTTCAGATGACTCGTTGCTTTGGACTATACAAAAATTTGTTAAGAAAAGTACACTAATTATTCGCCAGTAGGTAAAGCTAAAGTATGGATGGTTAAACCGTGAACTTTTGAGAACAAATTGAAACTGGTCGAATCTTTTTCATAAAACATACTTACAATACACCGTCTGATTTTATGTTTTTTTTCCAGCGTCGCTACAACAGATATATCGGTGGTTTCGAGGACTTTCTGGCCAAGGATCACGAGATCAGCATGGCCATCCTGGTGCAAGCCGAGGAGGAGGCGAAAGAGTCCCGAGAGCTGACCAACGCCAGGAACCAGCTCTCCAGGGAATACGGCCAAGTCAGATTGGACGTCTACCTGTGGGAAGAGAACTGGAGGACGGTGAAGATGTGTCAGAGGTTCCTGTACCAGGTCTCGCCGATGTCCTGGCGAACGGAGCACGATTGGATCCATCGATCCGAGTCCGGGGAGTGCGTCATCACCTCCGACGATTTATTCGGTCGCTACAGAATCGTCGAGGAAGTGCCTTCGTTGGACTGCTTGATAGGTGGTCCTTCTATCATCTTATCACGTGTAATCTACCGATGGAACTTGCTCTTAGTTTTCACATTTAGAAATAAGTAAAATTAATGTCAACTTCTGAATGTTAGACAGAGGATTTCAATCGTTGAAACATTTATTCTTCACGTCTATTTAAAAGTATTGAAAGAACTGAGCTTCCAAAGTATTCACTGAATCACTTCAGATAGATTAACCCGAGAAAAGCTAAGCTTACAATCAAACCAGAAGTCAATAAATAATTTAATTTTCCAGGCGATAGAAAGCAAATGTTCTTAACAGTTTGTAACTCGTTGACTCGAAAAGGAGGAGTTTTCTTTCCAGCGTTCCCGGAAAGGATAAACAAGAATATCCTGAGTGCATACATTGATCCTCAGATATGTTTGAACAAGACATCATGGCGGACGATGCAATAGAGATGTACTTCGAGGATCCATTCGACTTGATCCGAGTGTTCAGAGCGATCGAGACTCAGAATCTGAACGCTTTAATCCACGTGGAATCCTTGGCAGAACCGATGAGCCATATGATGAGCCAGATCGAGAGTGCTGAGGTGCAGATCCAGAACAGAGTCAAGGAACTTAAGAGCTCTATCGACGAGCTTGAGGTAATTACTTGGAAAATGGCTGAAACGAATACAATAGTCAATTAAATATTAATATTTGCGATAATAAATATTGAATTAACTAATCGACTCTTTTAGAAAATCTCTTTAAAATTGTTTGTCATTTAGCAGAAAATCGTTAAGTTTCTTTTACGTACAGCACATTCGCTAAAGAACCTATTAACACTTTCGCTGCCGCTGACGTGAATGAACGTCACTTTAAATTCTGTTTCTGGCTGCCGCAAACTTCTTTTGGTTTGTAGTTTCTAAAAGAAATGATAGAATGTTTACCCTGAAGAACTCTGCGAAAATCAGTTTTTCAGCTTCTTTATCTCAAACAGCTCTCAGCATCAGAAAAATTGACAAAATTGCCGGTTGCAAATGTGTTAATCAACTTCTGGTAGCTCCACTATCCTGGTAGATCCAATTCAATATCAAATTGTGTAGCTTTTATATTTTTCTTATTCTGCATCTCTAGTCACCTATTTTTCTTGACGAATAATATTTACGACGTTATTGTCACGCATTATAGTTTAATTATCTTGGGTTAAAGCGTTAATGTCCAATACGTGCTGTGCTTCCTGGATGATCCACGGTCTACCATAAACGAATAACTAAATGAAAGGCAACGGTCACAAGAACGGAACACATAAAATAGAAGAAATTGCTGTTCGGATGAACAGAGAGGTCTTTCCGAGAAAAATCTGGTTGAACTTCAAAGTTTTCAGCACCAGGAGGCACGGAACGTTCAGGAATTGGGGGCTCGAGAAATTTCAAAGCACAGAGAGCTCACTCGCGATCTTCTGGTGGCAGACCACCATCTCCCAATTAGAAACGAGAGCCGCGGATTTGGAAAAGCACGCGAACGCGCTGCTCGAGGGAGCTTTTCGGAACGCCGTGTTCTCCGAAGAGGTGCTCCGGTTGCAAGTGTTCATCGAGGATGCCTATGAGAGCTGCGTCGGGCCGAACGACGCCAATCTGGATAGTTTCTCTATGATGAAGTGGATCGAGAAGACCCACGAGGACCTCAATCTGGAACTGGACACGCTGCCGCCGGAAGTCGTTCTGATATGCGAGAAAGAAGGGTTCAAGCAAGAGCTGAGAGCCATGAGGGAGACCGAGGAAGCCGCTAGAAAGGTCAGAGGATACCAAAGTTCGATTAGTATAATCCTCCAGACTTTCCTTTCTGTCAACTTCGAATAGTCATTTTAAAAAATGGTAAATCACAAAGCAATGAGTAAACCTCGGAGCTTGCAAGCTTCCATCAGAGTTAAATTTCATCTAGACCCTTGGAAGTTTCAATTAGAATGTGATTAGTAGACTGCGAATTTTATGAATTTATAAGAAAACTGCAATTGATGCAGATAATTTTTATTTTGCATAAAGATCCGCAGTCTAATGATTAGAGTAGACAGGTTCTAGACCAACTTCATCTTTTGCCAATCATTCGTGTGTTGGGCAGTTATTAAAATTGGGAATCAAGTGGTAGGTTTGATGGTTCTCTCTGTCCTCGCAGTTCGAGCTTATGCATCGATTACTGGAGTCCCTCAAGCGTGTTATGGAGCCACCGGCGATAAAGAGTCGGCCTCTGGTGTGGCGTTCCGAGCCAGCGACTCAAAGGGCCAGGGCAACTCCGCCGCCCCCGGTGCCGACCGACGAGGAGTGGCAATATTTGACCTTCTTCACCAACTACTGCGACCGTGAAGACTTCAACGAGTATCGTGTAAAGTTCCCCGATGATTTCGACCTAACCTTCCAGTCGAAACAGCCGGAAGTCGACGAGGAAGTTGCCGAGGAAGTAGCCGAGGAAATCACCGAGGAAATCGTCGAGCCCCGTAAGGAGCCCGAGGACAAGTGATCCTGGCAACTCGCTCGTCATCGATGAAGCTCGTCGTGGAAGCTGTATGGCAATGTTAACGATTGGCTGACACAGGTAGTAGTTGCTAGAAGATATCTATGCAAATTCGTAATTTTTCACGGCGATCTGTAGGAAAGAGAATGAGACAGGGTCGATGTAGTGGGTAGTTTGAAGTTTATTTGAAGCAGAATAAAATGGTAATGAAAAATCGCAGGGTGATTGTTGTGAAGTTCCAAAAGTAAACACTCGATTTGTTGGAAATGAAAAACGGCGAGTACCCCGTTAAATCGCGTAACGTTGCTACAATTTCTCGCCGGTGCGGTGGATTCGGAATTAACAACCGAAGCGTCCAAAAATTAATTTGCCCGAAGCTGGAACTTGTTCGAACATAAATTACCGTAGCGTCACCCGCAAACATCCAGGTAACGCGTTGCAACGTAAACACGTCCGCTGACGGTATTACGAAAAAGCTGATCGGACGATAATTAACGAGGCAAAGTAATCGGATATTAATTACCGGGCGTAAACCCGCGCAAACACAGATTTGCTTATTCGGTGTGTAAACAGAGAGGCGCGGTAAGTATTGATTTTCCATGGGGGTTGTGGAAGACGCGTATCGCGGTGCCATTTCTGACGTATACCTTCAACCTCGTTCCTGTCCCATTTTTTACCGGACCACTCGTGAAATTGCTTCTCCCCTTTTCTTCTAAGCTCTCTCTCTGTCTCTGTCTCTCTCTCTCTCTCTCTCTCTCTCTCTCTCTCTCTCTCTCTCTCTCTCTCTCTCTCTCTCTCTCTCTCTCTCTTTCTCTCTCTCTCATCCGTTTCTGCTCGCAACCCTTTCTCTCGTTCCTACCGTTTTCTGTACGGTTTTGTGTGTACCGGGTGCACGTGTACGCCTTTACGTCTTCCTCATCTGCCGTCCGGCTGCGTTCCTCTCGCACTCGTCCTAGGGTCCTTTGGGAGAGAGGATGCAAAGGAACAAGCCGAAAGCATTCTATGTGGCACTGCAGCTCCACGGAATAATCCGGAATTATGGAAACACGCGAAAGAATCTCTGCGACGAGCTTTCTCCGTGAATTCACCGTGCCCCTCGCTGGAGAATGACGGAGACCAAACATTCTGGTAATTTCGAGACGCGTACTCTTCGCTGTTTCTTTTTGGACTGACAGCAATGTATAGACAATTTGGAAAAGATCCTTCTTTGTTTCATAGAAAAGATGCAGTGGTTTCAGTCCATGTTCTAAAATGTCAACACGTTTGCTACCACCATCTGCTCTAACGTTTTACCAACGCATTATCTAGCGACAATTATGTCATAATATTTTTAAATCTACAGTTCACGGCTAATCATTTTTTAATAGATCTTTCAGCAGCAATAGCAATTTCAATCGCGAACCAAAAAGTCAATGAAACGCGTGAACAGCAGAAGAGACCGTTCGCAGAAGAGCGACGCTAACATCCCTCGGATGAAGAATTGACTCGCATGACGGATGTCAGGGTTGAACCGGCAAGGTACACGAGAATTTTTAGGTCGGCCTTGATAGGCCGTCTCGAGACTGTCGTCTCGACACAGGAGTGCCACAAAGGGAACTGAAAAGGTGAGGGTGGCTCGAGCCAGTCGAGGACCATGTGTCTGCTACCGATTCCACTCCGGGAACGGAAGCGTCGAGGGTAGGATAGTTCAGTGTATCGTCGCGAACGATCCTTAGAGATCTTCCAGACCTCTTTTCATCGTCGAGTTCGCCGACACTACTCGCGGCAACAGTCGCGAAGAAGGAAAAGATCAAAGCTCGAAAATTGCAGATCCCCTAGAAAAATTGCGACTTCAAGTTCTATAACGAAAGATCCTAAAGCGATCACTAGAAATCCCTGAAGCAATTTGGAGCATCTTCAATATCATAGAGTATAGAGCATCCTGAGCAATCCCCTAAAGACCGTAATGTCTTAAACGATGCCAGAGTCTCCGAAGACAGTAAAAGTCAATGGTCTCGAAAATGCTGAAGAAATCCTTTAACAACTTTCAACGAAACCGCCAGCAATGTTCAAAGATGCCGAGGAATTTTTAAAAGCTCATTGTCAGCGATGAGATCAGGAAATTGACAAACCTCCGGAAAACAAAAGACTTCAACGACAAAATTATACATCTACCAACAAGTTCCAAGTTCCCTGAAGAGTCCCTACATCCTGGACAAACGCACTCCGACCCCTACCAATCCCCAGATTCGAAACTGATCAACCAAAGAGCTTAAGATCAGAGTACTTCCGGGAGGCTGAACACTCAAAGAAGTCCAAGACAAAATTCTAAATCCCCAACTTCCTGGATCCTCAGGTTTTCTCGAGCGGCTTCCCAAAGACGCTGAAGAGTGCTTAGATCGTGGGCAAACATCCTCTGAGCTCTGTCAGCAGAGAAACCGATCTTCAAGGAACCAATCGGTCAAAGAGGCCAGCGAGCACGAAGAAGGCAGCGACGGAGGCAATGTTTTCTCGTCGACGTCTTCCGGGTAACAGTGGCTTCAGGACGAGAGGGCGAGTGCACAGGGTGAGCAAGAAAAAGAAGAGGTAGTAGGGGTCTGGAAGGTTGGAGTACCGGTCCCAGAAGAATGGCCGCCGTTCCCGTGGAAATCGGCGCTGGAAAGCCCGGATTTTGCGTACTTCGAGGAGGCCTTTCGAGATTATCCCCATGGCAACGAGGATTGCTCGATAGCAGACAGGCTAGGGTACTCTTCAACGAGCCCTCTCCCTCCCTCCTTCTCCACCTCCGCCCTCTTCTCTTCCATTTTTCCCACCGTTTCTGTCCCTCTCTCCACCCAGAGTCTGTCCCTCTTGATCGCCCGTCTGTTTTCAACCCCCTCCGGTGCAAACGGCTGCTTTCGCTCGTTCTCTTCCTTTTTTTAGCACGCACACCGGTCCTCGCGTGTATTTTGCCCTTTACCACGTTCCTACCGGGTCCAAACCCGCGCTATATTATTCACCATTCAGCTGTCCGTGAACTCTCCGCGGCTAGAAGAGGGCCTTTTGTCTCGGCGCCAGCACTCATCCTCGCGTTCGAGCCACCCACGCCTCGTCTTCCCGCCGAATCTTCGCGAGCTGTCTTCGTTATCTTCCCACGGGCTCGCTCTGAAAAGATCCCAGCCTTTGGCGAGTCGTTGCACCTGCTGACAGTCCGCTGCGAGAGCCGTCCACTACGGCCTAAATGCTCTAGCCTCGTTTCGTTTCGTTTCGTTTCGTTTCGTTTCGTTGTTACCAAACAGCGTTATCGGTCCATGTTCGGAAACGCTCCAAATACCGTACCAAAATGTACTTGGCCTTACTTTACTTGCACTTCCGTAATAAAAATTCCCTAACTTAAAAAAATTGTACCGAAAAGGGGTGAAACGAGGAGGAGTCATCAGTACCGAGATCGTTAGGGTTGTCGGAGCAATAAAACGCGTCGTTTTCGTTTTCCGGGGACGAACGTCGGCCCACAATGTATTAGAATTATTAGCAAGGGTTGTAGAGAGCTGCCAGAAACAAGGAGGTCCGATGCAATTACGATTTTCCTCGGTCGAAGACGTTCTTCGTTGTATTAAGCGGGAAGACGCTAAGAGCTCGCCTGCTCTTGCTCGCTCCGTCGTCGGCGGCGTCGTCGTCGTCGTCGTCTGCCGTCCAATTTAATGAACCTAATTAACCCGAATGTGTAGCCAGGAGGGACAAGCCGACGCCAGGTTCGCTGACCCGAAAGCTCCCTGGATTAACACGTCGCGTCGCGCAGAACTCGACGAAACGCATCGGCAAACTTATTTTTGGAATCGATCTCTCGTTCCGGGGTCGAATTTCGAGCAACGGATTCGCGAACGAACGAACGTGCGAACGCGGTTCGCGCACGAAAGCGAGAGCCGATGAAAGTTCGCCGCAGCGCAGCGCGGCGCGGCAACTCGGGAAAAAGAAACAGACGCTCGTTAATTATAGTTGTCGTTAACAACGAGATCGGGGGCTCGGTTTTCTAGGCCTCGTGAGAAAGTTTACGGCTCGCTGAGCCCGCTCGCGCCGAACGCTTTGTCCAAGAATTAAGACCCATTAAGAAGTGTTGCGCACTCTGTTCGCGCTTCTGATCCTTTTGCGCCGGGGAAATGCGTTTTTTAGCACCTACTCTTCTTGCCTCTCACGATCACGCACTTTACGCCATTTTTTAAAGGTAGAACCGAGGAGGACGCTTTAATTCTACAAGAGTTCGAAAATTCCAGAAGAAATTCTGAGAATTTCGGGAAACGTGGATTCCAGGCAGTTAAAAGGATCTAGGACACTCTGGAGGATAGCACGATCTCGAAGTGAACGTAACACCCTTCTTCAACTTCAACATAGCTGGCGTAACGCGAAGATATTCTTAGAATTCCGGGATCTCTGGGAATCCTAGAAGATTGAAACAATTTTCTGAAATCTAGAGGATCTTGGGAGATGTATACCTGAGATCTTTGAGAGATGTTTGCCTGTTTCGAAATTTTTGGGAAAATTGGAACATTTCTGTTTAATCATCCTAATGATTTCTCTCAATTTCTCTTGGATTTGTTCATGTTAATTATTACCATTGCTAAATACGTGTCTCTGGATCTTCTAAATAATTTAAAGGGTATATTTTCGATCAGGATTTTCAAAACATCTTTGACAGACCCAAGATTTATAAAGAATTTCTACATTTTTATTTTTGTTCGACGTTCTTGGATTTGTTCATGTTTGAATTGAAACTATAATAATTACCTTTGGCAAATAAATGTTCCTGGATTATCGTAAATAATTTAGAGGTTGCATTTTCAATCAGGGTCTTCAAGAGCTCCTTACCTCGGTGAATTTATTTACGATTTAATTGTCGCTGGAATTGCCGTCTTGACACAAATGTCACTGCGTCATTTAAATAACTTACAAGATGTACACTGACTCAAGATGGTCAAAAGATCCTTCTTAGCTTTAAGGTTTCCAGTGAATTTCCACATTGCGACTCTGACATTTTCCAGCGCGATATCTTGGCGGAGTGATTTGCGATTTAATTGGTGTGCGAATTGTTATGATCACGAAATGACTGTCTCCGGATCTCGTAAATACTCCGTCGCCAGACAACGCGATGCTTTCATCTGGACAACATTTTAACCGAATACTGTAAATAGTCCTAGTTGGCGTGGAACCGGGGAACAGAGGCCGTCGTATTGAAACGCGTGGACGAGTAGCACTCGAGACAAAGGGCTCTTTTATTCAGAGTTCACGGACGGCTGAATAGCGAATAAAGTAGTTCACCAGGACTACGGAGATCCATTGTTGAAATTGCCTAGTCTGTGTTGGATTAGCAGATTCCCTTCTCCGCATTTTTTCCATGGCACATCGAACGATACGATACGGAAAGAACGTGATGCTGCTGGAAATTGTACAACGGCTCTCGGTACAGTGTCCGACAACGTTTCTTCATGGTGCGAGCAATTTCATCCTTTTTGCGCTCTTTGAAGCATCGCAATTATTTGCGAGTGTGCCTCGACATTTTTACAACTCGCCAAATTCAAAGCAAAAATAAATTTCAGTCCGCGATAATAACAAGAATACGTACACGAAATACGAAAGTACAACTGCAACAAAAGAATTAAAAACTATTTTTTGAAATAATGCATTAGAATTATTATATTAAAAGAATACATTAATTTCAATGGTTAATCAATGTTTATGTTGCATATGTTCTACGAGATCCATGTATACTAATTTTGAATGTATCTTTTGTTTTGCTGGTGGAAGGATGAGCAATAGTGTGCATGTTTGGCTAATTTTTTTCCAAGAACTGGCGCACCGTGATTTCCGGTGGATGTCGGCGGAGGATTATTAGGATTATTTTCGGCGGCGCGTCGCGGCGAGGCGCGTCGCGTAGCGGCGGTTTCGCATGGCGCCATGCGCGTGGGCGTGCACGATACATCGGAAGAGATTAATTTCAGAAAATAGTGCGTAGCCATATACGTAGGTACAGTGTGCAACACGGGTGAATACACGACGCCCTTTTCTATCGTTCGTTCCTATACAAGGAGCGAACTATAACGCGTGGCGCCCACGAATCGGCGCCCACGTCGATTTTCAGCACTTTTGATTCCGGATGCGTGTGCACGAAAACGACACTACTCTCCGCGGTGTTTACGACACCGGCACGGCATCCTCACGATTCGATCGTTACTTTTTAACCACCTTGTTCGCCGAGTTTCCTTGTCCCTGCATTGGTTCGCGCATTCTACCGAATCCTTGTGCAAACGGCTTTTAAATCCTTTTGGCAAATTTCTGGCTGGATCTTCTTTTTACGAGGCGGTTTCTCGGAAGATTCATTTCCGCATGGGTTTTTCACAATTAATTAGTCGACTGGCCTCTTTTGGATCCTCCAGGAATTTTTTAAAATGAATTTCATACACTTCTGTTTATTACGAATAGAATTTTAACACTAGAACTACCGAGGCCGGTCAAAATGACGGATTTCAGATTTACTCTTTTACAATTCGTGAAGTTATCTCGAGAAGAAATATTTTAGTATTCTTCTTTATTCAAGTACATGTTACCATTAAAATCCTGCGAAATCTGAATAAATTCAATTTTGTTATTATTATAAAGGAATGCACATCTAAATGGTCTGACCAACTAATTCTGTTATATGACAGCAATTAAAAACAAAGCAGGTCTACTACAATATTAGCATCGTGCAACAAAAATTTTCACAGGTTGTCTGACCATTTCAGACTGATTCTACTCAAGCTCAATCTCAGAGTCGTATCGCAAAAGCAGAAACTGCCCAGACAATTTGAATTCCCTCGACAACAATCGTCTCCAGCGGCAATCAACCGAACACTCCATTTAATTGGTCCGACCAGGACTGTCCCATTCTACTTGAAGAATCGCTGTGCGCTCTCTTTCCCCGATGATAAATGGAAAATAATGCTCTCGTCGAGTAAAACGAAAACACCGTGCGATTTAATTGACACTGACGTGTTGCGAGGGAGAGGTTTGACAACAGAACAAAGTGAGTTGCCGCGGTGCGGTATACTCTATGTATACTATAGACTATAGACTATAGACGGTCGGCGCGGCGCGGCGTCTTTCACTTTTTGCCGCAACTGTACGCACATGTGCATCTAAATATATTCGCATACGGTGCACGTGCTGCTGCGCCGCCCACAATCGGAGCGCAGCGTGCGCGCACGTATTCCACGATGATCCGAGGAAAGCACTCGTGGTGCCGAGGAGAGAACACTCGACGGAAAGTTTCTCGGGGAAAAAACAAATCTGCTTCGAGAATCATTTCTCTTCTTTCTTTGCCGCCGATCCCACTCTCTTTCTCTCTTTGTCGCGCACGGATTACAGGGACGGAAGAAAAACGACAAAGCGGAAAACGTCGTCGAAAAAGTCACGTCCGCGCAGCCAGGCTTAAATGAGACTGCACAGCAGGAAAAAGTTCGTCAACCAGATGATGCTGTATTTAACACTTTCCCGCTCTGCATTCCAACTTCGTTCACATCGAACAACCGCGAAATTGTCCCTTGAAGAGCTGAAAATCGACAAAATTATTCAGAATTGTAAATGTGATTGTGGAATAAATTACAATTAGTGTGAATATCGTTTGCAGCAAAAAGACGAAACACTTGATTTCCCGTAGAATATGCAAATATTCCTGAGAGTACGAACGTTTAACGTTGAACCGACTATAATACCGTTTCCGAGAAAAAGGGTTCAAGCGTTGGCTGAAGGGGTCAGAGCTCGATCAGCGGCGAGACACGTGGACTATTTGGTCCCCGGCTAATTTACAAGCTCAATGCACTCGTTCCCTCCGAGCATTTCGAATGCAAAGAGACTTTGATCACTCTCTTCCGGCAATTATGCTTAGCACTTGTTCTCCTGGGTACGTTAATAGGTAACGAGCGGCTATTTTTGCGACATTGCCGCCTTTAACTTCGCTCGTGCTTCTTTGTGCGTTAATTTCCGGTACAGTCTATTATTCCCTTGGCGACAAAGGTGATCCGCGAACGGTCAGGTTCTCATCGAATATCCACGGTGAACGGTGAACGTTGAAAACGGTTGTCCAATTATTCGTGCGCATCGAGCAGAAGTTGTTGCGATCCGATCCACGCCGATCGAATCACAGAAAACAACGCGTTGTTTCCCCATTGTAACGACCGCGAACTTTCTATGATTGTTTCCGCGGACGCGTTCACAGCTGTCGACTCTAACGAGCTGCGAAACGCGGATCGTACACTGTTACGGTCGTCCGTGTTCCCAGATTCGCCAATTTCATGAGACAATCTGGGAGAAAAACGTGGAACAGCAATTTTGTAACTATGGGATCCAATTGGGAAAGTTACAAATCAATATTTTCTATTAGGGGAGTTCGCAAAAATCGTCAGACAGCACTAGACCATCGACAAAAGGAGAGTCTCTCCAGAAAGTTTCGTTGGAAACTTGTCGAACTAGTTATTTTTTTTTCCCCGCGGCGAATGCACCGGTCGCATTGAGTCGTTCACCGGCGACGCAATGGAAATACTTCATCAATCAAGGAAACGTTCCACGCAGATGCACCCCGGGAAAACACGATCTCTGGTCGTCAGTGTGCTGCGGCACAATGACACCGTGTTCGCTGAAAGACAACCTTGTTCCGCGATGCGACTACGACGTCACGCGGCTCGGGTTTTTGTCGATGCACTCTGTCCCATATAACAGCGGATAGACAACGGTGTACGAGAGGAGAGAGGAGAGAAAACGAGAGAGACAATGTTCGAGCATCGGTGGCATCGCGACGCCGCGCCGCATCGTCCTCTAACGAGCCTTCCGGTAATTACATCGCGCCGTGCGAACTTTCTACGACGAATTTGAACGCGAGTCCCCATCGCCGGCCACGATCTTACCGATTCGAGCAATTAACGTCGTGCCTTAATTGTTCCACGTGAAAATTGAACGTTTCTACTACGTTCTTATTTTTTTTCTTTCCAACGTGGCTGTGATTCGAGACTCTCCTCACGAGGACTAATCGCACGCTGATCGAGTGAGAGCGAGACCACCGAGACTGTTTCCTCCTAGTGCTCGAGCGGAAACTGATCCGGCGATCGGTATCGCGGCTGAAAGCGATCCCTGTGTCCTCTCTGTCCTGTGACTGCTGTGAATCGGAGAGACGGACACTCTGAGAACCATTTCTGAGAGACCGTATATTATGAATTTTAAGTTTGCTAAATAGTTTTGCTGAACTGTAGGCATTTTCATCGTTGTGTGTCCACTCTGTGCCTAGAAAAGCGTTTCTGTAAGCTGATGACTCTGAGAATCGTTTCTGAGAGATTATATCACAGTTGACTGTCCTATCTGTGCTCAGAGAAGAGTGTCACTGTGAGCTAGAGACAATGAGAACCGTTTCTGAGAGATTACTATGATTTTTAAGATTGCTAAATATTTATGGAAATCTTTATTAATTTGCATCTATCCTCCATTTGCTTCTACCCTTTCAGTCCTCAAAGAATAGTGCCCGTAGAGGCTTTACAGTTGCTTGTGTATTTAAGAGTATAACGTTTAGAGTGATCTAAATGATGAGTTTTTCAAATTTGAGAGTTTTTCAATCTGCAATGGATTTTTCAAGAGGTATCTTTAAAGAAGTGATTTTCTAGTCTCAAGATTGAGAAACTTCTCGCGTGAAAGCATTGTGCTCCACATGTAGATCGTGGGACTGTGAATGTGTTAATGAGTTCTTGAACGAGTATTCTATTATTCTGGTTCATTTGTTCGGCTGAAGTTTCGTTCAAGTACCTTCTCTCAGTTCTTGAGAAAGTCTTCGAGTGTTTAGTTTCAAAAGCACCGCTATTTTCTCCGGCGATCGATGTGCTAGAAGTTTGTACTGCTTGTCTGACTGTGGTTCGCTGAATCTACTGAAGAGTAATTTTTCAATAATGCTTCACTAATTCACTGTGATACACATAGAAGTAGCATTGTATCGATATTCCTTTACAAAGTTGTCACGCATGTCTTACTATTATTCTTATTATTCTCTTATAAATCTTTCATGCTTGAGAAACGTGTCCTCGAATGTGGAAACTATTCGGAACTTGTTCTTTCAATGTGAACTCTGTTTTGTGCTGTCGACGAACTTATAACGGACAAGGGCCGCGATTCGCTGCTTTAATCTTCACAATCCTCATTTTATCTCCTACTGTACATCCTCCGAACAAAAGCCGAGTAACATGTTGTCTAACTAGAAACGGAGACCGTAGACGAACCTATATCGAGCAGCAGTCTCGATTTCCCAATAGTCCCATTACGAAGACACTTTGCTTCCAACTTGCTCGCTTCGCCAGCCATCGACAAGCTGAAATAAGCGTACCTACTGTTCCATATCACTTTCATAAGCTAGAAAAGGCCATGCGGTAGCAAAAAGATCATCGAAGCGTATTTATAGAGAGAAAGAGCGTACAGACGATGAATTATTCAAACAGCAGGACGGTTCCCAGGTTGGCTGGTCGGCTCGGGACTTCTTCCACCCGAGCAGCCTGCCTTCGGGAAGTCCGATCGACGCGTGGTACGTCATTTCCATAAAATAGGCGAAATTGATCCGCATAAATGTCCAAATTAAAACGTCTCGATAAAGTGCATTAAACAAGTGTAAAAATATCCCTTAACGGGTTCGCAGTATTCTATTAACTACAATATCTATCAAATAAGCTATACTAAATAAGCTATACTAAAGCTATACAAGGACCGACGACACCAAAACAGAAAACGTTCAACGTTGTTCTTCGGGAACCAACGCCGCGTTCGACTCGTTAACGATGTACAATTAACAAAGCATAGGAGAATGGGAGACAGGACTTTTTCTGCAGCGTTTCGGGACAGCTTGAGAACCTCGGGGCGAGTTTCTATCGCTCGACTGGCTGCTCCCGTTGAATGGGATCCTCCTCCAGGATCCATAGAAGCGTCCTGTCGTGCTCGCGGTGCGTGCACGGCGTAAATAGCCACGTGCCGTGTATCCGATCCTGAAGAGAACAATAGCGACTGCAAGACGCAACGTTAGGCCGTCTTTCCTCCCCCTTTTTCTTTTCCTCGGCGACGTCGCTCGTGCTCGGGCTGATCCGCATGAATAAGTAGCCCCGACGACAGACCAACTGGAGGAGGTGGAAACCGACGCACACCGGCCGATTGTTATTGGCCGGATGAAGGTAATTTCAAGGTTCGAGCAGAGAGAGAAAGAGAGAGAGAGAGTCAGAGGGCTCTTTTTCCTCGACTGCCGACCAGGGAATGGCTCGTGCTGCACAGGAATCCAAGGAAATTTCGGTCTGTCTTTGACCGGGGTAATTGGCCGGGGGTAATCAACGAGCTTCCGCCTTTCGAGAGTCTACTTTCGAGGCCTGCTACCAGGCCTGACTCGAATAAACGTTTGCGGATTCGCCGGTTCCTGATCAATTCGGCTGCCGACCAATTTGAAGATGCTCCATGGGCATGGTAGAACACGGATATCTCTGGATCGTGGAGCAAGGTCGGTGACAAACAAACGTCCAATTAAAACATAACGGAATTAGCTGATTTATTTGGAGAGAAAAAAAAATCCTCGCTCACAGTCGAAAAAGGATCCATTCAGTCTGTCGGAACGAGAGAGCTCGTCCCGGTTTTTAATGCGACATCCACTTGGCTGTAGCTACGACGACATACACGTGGGCATACACGCACAATAAATCGGCGGCAAGAGCCTACTACATAAATATACGAATATCGAAGCGACGCGAGGACGAACGACAATATATAATAATTGTTCTCTCGTTTCTTTTTTTTTCCACAGTAAAAACGCGACTCGTTCAGCATCCTGTTTCCCCATGTTCTCTCTATGTTTCTTTTCCCATCTTTCAAACACGGTCTCTCGCTACAAACCTTTACAAACCGCTCTCCATCCAACATAATCTCCCATTTTCACTCACACACTCTCTCTCTTTCTCTCTCTCTCTCACACACGCGCACACACATTTTCTCTCTCTTGTTCATTCGCTATGGGGTTAGCCGTACGTATAATACATAAATATCGTAATCTATCGATCGAAGCACGAGATAAAATATCGAATGATAATAAAACACAACAAGGGCAAGTATATAGTGTACAATAGAATTTTGAACGACAGTCGATATAAAAACAACAACCATGTTCGACAGATATTGTTCGGTCCTCTCCGAGTTTGGAATCTCGTCGGCGAAAACCTTCTTCCAAATCCTTTGAATTTCCAAGTTTGCGAATTTCATGCGAAAAATGTGTTGGCATTCAAAGTGTTACATACCTAGATACTGTAAAATGTTCCATTTCTGTTTTGTGCTAGAACATCTGTCTTCAAAACGTAAAATTGAAAATTAAAGACAACGCGTTAAATTAAAGAATAGAACAAGAGTGGATGAAGTTTTATCCTAGGATTTTTTGTGCTATCTTTAAGGGATGTACAAGAGTTTATTGTATCACCGTAAATGTTAACGGTCCAATTCCGACAATGTACAAGTATCGGGAGAATCGTTTGCGTTGCCAGTTTCCCGACAATTTAACAAACTCCGGAGCCGTCGAGGTCCGAGGTAGTTTTCCCATGAAAATTAACGCAACAGCCCGTTCTAAAATTCCATTTAAACTTTTCTAACTGTCGCCGACGGTTTTCCATTGCCTCGGAGAGAGACGTCAGCGAGACTTACAGCCTGGTTACCTATTTACAAAGTGTCCTTACAGTATAAAGTTCATTTTGGCGTACGCTACACGTACTCGTCATCCTAACATCGCATTTCTCCTTATCCCGTTTCTTTCCATTTCTCAATGATTCTCGGGTCGACTAGCATCGTCACTCATTATAGTCGTTAGAAATCTGCGATCTCCACTTTTCTCTATGTATCTTTCTCTCAGTTCGTTAGTTTCTAGCACCTGTACAAGCAAAATCTTCCGTGCGCTAGCGTTCTCGATCGCCACACTTCGAACCCGTTGCACAGTGAGACGAAACGATCTGATAGCGATAAAAAATTTCGTAATACATATTGCAAATTCCAGAAGACCAATATGTATACATTTCCTAACGCAATATATATGTAAGTATGACCTCAAGCAGGCAGTTGCTCTTGAGCTATTACAGTGAAAAACGTGTATTCGCAAATAATAAAGGTGTTGGAAATAGGTTAAAGTATATAGTGTTCCTTTTTCAACACGAAAAATATTGCTTGAGAGAGCATTCATTTTATTATAATATGCTAAACTCCATTTTCGAATATTTGCTTTCGGCTTCTTATCACCGAGAGGTCTTATTATTTCATAACTTTGATTCATGGTTCCGAGAAATCTGACTTTGGAAGATTTGGTAGTTTAAATCAGTTACATAGTTTATTCTATGTATATTTATTCTATGCATTAGGTACATAAATTGGGATAAAATGTTAATAACTTCCGTATTAATAGTGTTGAAGTCATGGCTTAACAAAAGCTTCAATTGGAAGAATGAACCCTTGTTTCTAAGAAGCGAAAAAAGAATTGAGTACTCGACGGCAGGGAAACAAAACACTGGAAATGTTCTATACAGATTTTTGATCGCCGTCAAGTCGTTTCGTCCCACTGTGCATCGGTCCAGGACACGCTAATTAGAAGCCCGGGGTAATTAAGCCGTGGTGGTGATCGTTGCCACCGGAAGTTCGCAGGAACTGGGTTAAGGCGACGCTGCAACTGGGACGAGAGCCGAGGGGAGCCTTCTGTGTTTGATCAGACCAAGGACGTTCACGTCCTGCAGGATGTGCTTCCCAATCTCCATCGGGAGAGAAACCGAGGCCGCTTTGAATAGCAAACACGAGCAGTCCTGAATTATGATCGCGACTCTAATTTTTCGACCTGAAAACCCGAAAATATTGGTCCTCCCCTGTGTGGACCTATTCTAATTCCCTGAACGAGGAACCGAACCAATCCAGTACCTCGAAAGTCGCTATAGTGTTTTCTTGTGTCCTTTCATCCAATTTTACAATCGATAGTAAATGAAACAAATACTTCAATTTTTTCTCTGAAAAAATGGACCCATGTAACATAGACTCTAGATCATTAGGGAATAGAAATTGTCTGCATCGATTGCATCGATGTTTATTTTGTATAAAGGTCTATTTATGACGAAGTATGAAAACTGGGAATATGTGCAGCCATAAATAAGCGATATATCAAAATACCGTGTGCCCACCGATATTAAATGATTAAGGCCACCGATGAATAAGCTGATTGAATCAGGATTACGCGATAGCACCGGTGCTCGCGATCAGGTGTACCGGAAACGATAAATCTTCGGTCACTCCGCAAACATGTTTAAACCCCAGGAAGCGTGTCCGAAGATGTTTGCGGCGCACAACAACAACAAAGTGTAAAGCGAACAGGTTTCCATTTCACGTGTTTCGTCCTCTTTGCTATATAAACGAGAACTCTCCTTCTCGTCCTCTCTTCCTCTTTTGTTCTCTCTTTCCAGGGCTGTGAAAATAGTCCCCGATTTAAATCAGTATTCTTGGAAGCACCTGTTTGATAAGAGGAGAGGAGAACTCGCCGCGAGAGAAAGGTGTAAAGTCCAGAGCATTGTTCCCTTTGCAATTCAGAAAGCTTCTCACGCTTGCGACATTCGCGTTTTTGAAAAATTTTCATCTGGCGTCGAGTTATGGCACACAATCCACCGGTTCCGTTTGCTTCCTGCTCTTTTTTAAAATAGTTATTCAAGAGACGTTGCACAACGACGAAACGTTCAATAAAAACGTGGTAAAAATAGTCCACTTTGGTGTCTCGGAGACTTTTCACAAGCCTCTGAATATGTTTAACTGAATTTTCTTTTCATCTTAAAGACTGTACCAACGAAACCCAAAAAGGTCTTTTTACGATACCTCAAGCTCCCTCTCGACAAAAAATTCGTAAATATCACTTATTTTTTCACCGTCTCGAACAAGAGGTCCACGTAAAACCTTTCTCCTAATCAGTAAAATGGTACAAGGCGATTACAAATCTTCCGAACGTATTGAGCACTTCTCCAAAATGACTTCAGGAATTCCAGAACCTAAACGGATGGTTCCAAGTGGCCGAGACACGTCGGAATCGGTCGTAACGTTCGTCGTCGTTGAATTTTCCAAGCAACGAGTCGCGAAGAGGCAGGAAAAGAAATTCCGCGTGTCTTCGTGCTGCGCGAGAAATATCACTTTGCCGCTATCTGATAACATGGGCCATCGGCCATCATCGTTTCCCGTTTCCAGTTTCTAGGGACGCGAGGTCGTTCCGTTTCACGGCTCGCTGCCGGATCTTTATTTCCTCGATCCTCGTTCTGCTCGCCTCTGCATGGTGACACGAACCACCTTCCTACCATCGCCATTTTCCATCACCACCGATCGAATTTTCCATAGAAACGACCGGGTTACTCTCGTCACTGGCACCGGTTTCCCTGAATATTCAAAAATCGCGTGACCACGTCAGGATCGCGCCTTCGCGACGAATTGCGACTCGAGACTCTGACTCACTGCGCCTTTATCGATTCCACGGGCTCCTTCAGGAATTCATTTGCATCTTTTAAAGGCGACTTTTCACCCTTTATTATTTCTTCGTGACCAGCGAATTTGCTGGTTGTAATTCGCTATTTTTGCCATTTTTCTCGCAGCAGGGGACGTTGAAAATCCAATTGTCAATCGTTTTATATCCTTTAGCATTAATCTAGGATTTTTTGGTTCAGTAATTGCACTAAGAGCTGCCATTTTGATAATACAGTTTACTTTCGGAACATTTGTGTTATAGAGAGGAGAATCGATTTCTTGCCGAAAGTGTAACGATCGATAGATCGAATCAAGTAGAAATCGTTCACCTATAAAATCCCGGTAACTTTATACGGAATTTTTTGCCGCAAGATATTCGAATCGGCCCGCTTTCCCATATTTTTCCAACAAGACAACTCGTTTCCGGATTCTGCGGCGACTTCCGTCACGGGAGATCATCGCTTCCGGAAAACGAACGCGTGTCGTCGTATATCGTTCGCCGCAGACCGCGACTTCCGATCTCCCCCCTTCTCCCCCGTCACTCGACTTAAATATCGATTCTCGTGTCGCGCCGGCAAACATCGAGTAGAAACAAGCGACTTCTTCGCCGTGGAAAACTCCTCCAGCCTCGAGGCACCGACGATTTTCTTTGCCGATTGTTCTTTCCCGGCCATCGGGGACAATTCTTTAATGAAAATTGTTTGCGGCTTCTTCGACAGTTCGAAAGAAAACTGGAAACTTTCTGAATCTCGGGGCGAACTTGCCCTATTAATTATTAATTCTGTTTTTCTTCTTCGGTTTCTCCTCTCCCTCTCCATTTTCTTCCAAAGAAGGAAACTTTGAATTTTCGTATCTGAAACTCGAGTGGAAAGTATCCTGATCTTCATTCGATGATTTTTCTTGGAAGAACTTCTGTTTTGTTTGCTTGGAAATCCATGGTTAGTATTATTCGATGATAAAATTCAGTAGTAAAATATCTTGGATCGTTTCTGTTCGGTGGAGCTTTTCTTTATGGAAGAACTTTGAGGGAAATTGATTAAATTTAGGGAAACGAGGTTGAAATAAATTTTGACTGTCCCCGAAACCCGAGGGAAAATATGACGAAAATTCTAGGTCGCTTGCTCTTGGTGGTTTCTTTCTTGATGTGTGGAAGAATTTTCAATTTTTAATCCTCGGGGACTTACTATTTCATTTTTTCTGGGTCTGCAATAAACTCAAGTTTTTTGTGAGATAGAAGTAAATTCGGATTGTCTCGAAAACCCGAGGGAACATTCAGAAAATATTTTAGGTTGCTTCCTGGTGGTTACATTCTCTGTATTTTTCAATTTTTTAATCCTGATGGAGCGACTATTTCGGATTTTTCTGTAGCAAACTCGACCGATTAAATTTAATGGAACGAGATTGGAATAAATCTAGATAGTCCCGAAAACCCGATAGGAGATTTGGAAGACATTCTGGCTCTTTTCTTTCTCCTGCAGAAGTTTCGTTTCCTTCCGAACTCCGAGGCATTCATAAGGAAGTTTAAAAGAAAAAATCAAACTGGATGCACGAGGAAAGGCCGATTCGAACTCGTTCTACACATATACGAAGACTCGTTCCCTCGTCCGTTTTATTTCTGCTTGTTTGCTTCAATTCCGTCGTCCTACTTGGACACTTTAATTAAACGAAGTTCCATCTTCGCGGGAATCGAAGGCGAAGACATGTGCAAAGTGCTTCTCCTCGGTAGACGTTCGTCGCCTTGAAAGATCGATTTTGGTATCTGGGTTGTTTGATATTGAATCGAAGTAAAATTTGCTTTTCAAGGAAGAACTCGGAGAGTAGTGTGCGGAAAGGGTCGGCTACGAGAACGCTGAACGAAATCGAAAACTTGAACAATTTTCGCAGTACAGGTGCTTTTAATTGGAACGAGCAGCTCTTACTTCCAACTTACTTCGAAACTCTCGAAAATCAACAGGAAACGATTCGATCTTCACAAATATATCGCAAGATTTTCTAACACGCTCACTGACGCAAAACAATTCTTTCTGTTAGTTCAAAAATTAATTGTTGTGCTCAAAGAGAGAGTGCATTATTTTTTCTGTGCTCTGCGAAAAAACAGATTAATTTTTACCGGCTGTTAGGGATTCTCTGATGAATTCAAAGGATTCAAAGAGAAATAAATGACTCCGTGTACCAATTAATAAATTATAAATTTTTAAACAATTTGTAGGAACTCTCTGATGTTTCTGGAGTCCACATAGGTGACAGAAGAGACCCTTTAAAACCTCCCAAGGGTTTTAATGACTCATCGACACCGGTCTCGGTGACACGTTTCGAACGATGACTCACCGACAACTATTCCAGCATCCTTTAGTCCTCGCTCTTCTCAGATATCCAACACGAACTCAAAACAATAGTAGACACGAGTGCTTCTATACTGATTAAATTTTCCATCCTACATCGTTTAATAGATCCTTTTAGCTTCCATTAGCTTTACACATTTTTCTCTCAGCTTCCTAACAAAAACTGATCGATCGTTTTGCTTTCGACCGTTTCATAAATTCTTGGCCCTCATTTTTCATCGAAGCCGATCGATCACTTCGCCTCCATTAACTTTACACATTTTTCCCTCGCTCACTAACGAAAATTGATCGATCAACCTTTTTAATCGTTTCTCAGATTTTTCCGTTTCTCACAAAAATTAATTACTCTGTCAGAAGCATTCATCGTTGTACTCGTCAAACATCAATGGGAGTTTTCTGTGATAAGAACCAAGCGATTCTCAAAGAAATTAATTATTCTACCAAAAGCATTCATTGTTAAATTTACCGAATATAAATACTAGTTGTCTCAGATAATTGCCATTTATTTCTCAGAAAATTTAATTGTGTATTCAAGGATTTTGGTTCGTATATTTGCGAATAATCGATGCGTAGCCTAGTTCCCACTTGCCATAGGTAATCTGCCATTTCCCGATCGAGAAACGCAGGCAGACCCACCTGAACAGATAACCACCTGACAGATAACGATAGTCATTCGCATGGGAAGCGATTTCGAGTTCCATTAAGCCACGTTCCCACGTGTCTAACTGGCAGAACGCACTCGAAAACGGTGAAGAGCCGTCTCGAGTGCGTTCTGCGCCTCGATCGTTACGCACACGAACACAACCAGCTTCGGAAAAAGAAATCAGAAACTGGGAATATTGTCTGACAAGCTGCTGGTCGATAAGAGCTACTCGTTACCGGAAGTTAGTGTTTCCGAGGGGCCTCGGTAAACACTGGCAAGAACCAAGCATCGTTTTGAGCCGGCTCTGTCGTTCGAGCTACCTGCGAGATCGACAGTCGATCCTCGATACTCGAAATTCGCACCCTGGCTCACTATCGGCGCAGGGATGAGCGACGATTTTGATCAAATCATAGAGAAATTAAAACGATTTTATATTGTATTCTTTTGAGAGAAAACGTTCCTCGAGTTTCTCGGTCAAACTCGCACGAACATTCTCAAACTTTGTCAACCTAAACGCAATCTTTAAGCATTTTCTCAGGGTATGTGGTACCTTGCCAAAATGTTTCAAACGACAGACAATCTTCGTTTAAACTATCTCGAATAGGATGTTTTTTCGTCAAACTTCTTCAAATGGAACGCAACCTCGGCAAAATTTCGCAAGAGAAACGCCACATTTAAGATTTTTCACACAAAACACGTCGCTCTCGTTAAATTTTCTCAAACAAAACGCCAACCTCGCCAAACTTACTCAAACAGAACGCTGTCTTTCCTAATTGTTCTCCAAAAACGCCAGTAAAATTTTTCAAACAGAACATCTGCCGAATTCAATCAAACGAAACACTATTCTCGTCAAATTTTTTAACATAAATCCGCATTTCTCAAACAAAACGCCATCCGTGTCAAACTTAATCAAACGAAACACCGTTTCTCTAACAGAACGCCATCCCAATCAGACTTTTCGAAACAAAACGCCGCCCTCGCCAAACTTACTCAAACAAAACACCGCTTCTCTGAATCTTTCCTAGAAAATCTTCTTCGCCAAGCAAAATACAACTCCGTCAAACGCCAACTCCCTGCAAAGCGCATAAACTCGCAAAACACGTGTAATACATCGCGA
The DNA here is from genome assembly GCA_916610255.1 of Lasioglossum lativentre. NCBI lineage: Eukaryota > Metazoa > Arthropoda > Insecta > Hymenoptera > Halictidae > Lasioglossum > Lasioglossum lativentre. The sequence continues at coordinate 31,286,030 of OU744355.1, read as the reverse complement.
AAACTCAACGAACCGCTTACCTAGCCTAAAGACAAATGATATCCGTACGTATCACGATCCAGCGATCATCGGGAGCAGCACCGTTCGACTTTTCTCGAGATATGTATGATTTCCGAAGCTCAAAACGATCGGTTCGCATGATTCACGAATTTCTGTCCCTATCCCCGGCTAAATACCATGACAGACAACGAGTACAAATATACAGGTGCGCGTAAATGGTTCTCCGATGACTCTTGACGCCAAATATTATACATATATAAGACAGCCGGGTTAGGAGCGGCGAGAATCATCGAGAGGACGTTCGCGCGACGCTACGGGGACTCGAGGGGGCGTTTTTATCACATCGTTTTACAAAAATTGGTTTTACACGGTGGGGAAACGTCGTTCTTCACCACGTTACAACGTATAAAGGTGCAAAAATCCGGAGAGGCACGGTCGTCGCCGGGACACCTAGGTCCGCGATCCACCTCGACATCTACGAGCTCCTCTAGGTCGATATAGAATCGATTACGATGATTGTTTGAGATTTATTGATGCGCAGAGACCGTTCGCTGAATGTCCGAACGCGAAGGCGTCCGCGAAAAACTTGGCGAAAGACCATTTGGCTGCTGAGAAAAAGCATTTTGAGCGATTTCAGTGATGGGATTAGGTTTGGCAATAGCTAATTAGGTACTCGAGGTTCGTTTCCTTAAGTATGGTCGATTGTTTTATCCATTGGGTTGTCGGGAAGGTTTTTAATTGCGAATTAAACATTTCTTGGTGTTTATTGAGGGATAGGGTGAATATTGCTCTGAGGAACTAGCTGACGAACGTGGACAGTGTTGTTTAGGTTCATTCAAACCTTCATGTTTTAATCTTTTCAACGTGAACGTAATGCACATAACTTAAAGCAAACTAAGAATTTGCACATCAGAGAATAACAGAACTCGAAGAGGTCGAAAACTCAGAGCAAGGATCGTGTCGGATTAAAATCAAACAGACTGGAGACCAGTAATAAGTCAAGATCAAGATAAGAGGATTTCAAGGCAGCAAGACAAAGTCCTTATCACAGGCAGAGACGACAGAGAACGTGTACAATATCTCTTCGTTGAACAAACGTCTGGGCACGTGGTGCAATTAGTCAAAGAAAAATTAATCGTCAAAAACAGAGCACCTCTTATCAGTTGAATGTCACGTTGAACTTCTCTATCTGAATATTCACGCGAGCTTTTGCGGCCCATCACCGACGATCACTCAAGCAGCTTATCCTCCGGCTCAGGCCGTCGCTCCGATTACCAGATACCCAGAATTTCTCCGCGAGAGCCGTCATTGTTATTAATATGAGCTGACGTCATCGTTATCAGCGACGAGAGACCGTCTTAGTCGCGAGACCTGCCCGTTGACCCTTCCTCGGTAGCAAAATAGGCGCTCGATTCTCGCGCGCTCGGTCATCGTCATCGACAACAAAACCGAGAGGCTCTGGCGAAACAACACCGTCGGTTAGGAAAAAGAAGCCTCCCGGAGGATTTAAAATAGAGCTTGAAGAAGCACTTGTTTCGTTGTCGTTCGGAGAACAACACACGGCAGCAAACCATCGTCCGGTCTGCGTTCGATCCTGCTTCTCGCGGAAGATCCTCAGGACCGGTTCAAAGACGACGAGGACAACCGTCCTGGACTCGTCTGCTCTTTGAAAGAACTCATTCTCCGTTGACAAATCTCTCCTTGACTGCTCCCCGCTATGGAAGAGACCTGGCGCAACACGGATAATCGACGCGTCAGTGCTCGACGCGTCAGCGCGGTACACGTGTGACCGAAAAATCGTTGATCGTCGGGAATGTCCACCGACCCCAGAAGATAAAGGACTGTCCACTAGGCGAGCTTTAGCTCACTCGAGCACCTCCGGGTCGCGCGACGCCGAAGACGACGAGGACACCATCGAAGGCGTAGCTGGCGCCAAAGGAGAGACTGTCCGCGACTGACAATATCAGAAGACGCACGTGCAGTCCTCCGTGGCCCTGGCCTACCTGGCCCGCTTCCTGTTCAGCTTCGCCAGCTTACGTCGCTTCAGGATCAACTGGTACAACGTGTCCAGACCCTCGTGCAAACCCTCGCCGGTGATCGCGCAAGCTGGCTGCACACGGATGCACGCGCTACCAGGCATCCCTGCCAGCTCCAACACGCCCAGGTGCTTCTCCAGCTCGCCGACCTCTTTCGCACCTGTGGGCAGCAGAACGAGCGATCCGTGAGTCCAAGAGAACTTGATAAGAGAGAACTGAAACTTGCAGAAGCAATAAACCGATACGCAAAATCCAGATGATCCGAAATCCACGACGATTGGATACAGTGCTCAGGTTAAATTTGCGAGTGACTAGAGAGTCCCGTAAAACGATTTGCAGTAAAATTATGTCATCTCCCGATACTGTAAGCCCGTGCTTTGCGTACTATGTATGTAGCAATGCCAGACAACGATGCGCGTTTAATCGTCAGTGCGACTTATGCAACAAAGACCGTCGAACAGCTTAACCCGACAGACCGTGCTCCGATCAGATCAGATTAATTTTTCTACAACAGCTTTCTTTCAACGTTATTAAAAGCAACCCGTCGAGAGGATGAAGAGCGCCTGATCTAGAATCTAAACATGTTCCACTATAAATTGCGGTCAAGTGCATTCGCAGACCTCCAAGCCGAAGCCGTACACTTCGAACCGATACGACAGTGTTTTCTCGGCCACTTGATCCTACATTCTTAAGACTTCAAAGGAGATTCTATTTTCTGGCGGATCATTCATCGGAATCAGTATCGGTAAACTAACCGGAAATCGTCCTGCGAAATCTATAATTGGATAATTAATGAGATCATTTACATATCCATAGTTTGTCCAACGAGACGAGGCAGCGAAGCACCAGCGTGCATCCTTTGCTAACTATCTGAGAAGGGTAACTTCAACTCTGCCGCACTCGAATGGTTATGTTTACGTTTGCTGCCTCGTCTCGTTGGAGTATAGGTCTAGATTGTTCTGTAATTTCTAGCAAAGAGTTCTCATTTCACCTGGTAGGTCCTGCTTGTTGGCCAGGATCAGAATGGGCACGCCAGCGTTGTCAGGGCTCCTAGCTGTCCTGGTCAGCTCCATCTTAGCTTCTTCGAGTCTTTCAGCATCGCAGGAGTCTACCACGAAGATGATCCCGTCTGTGCAACGAGTATACGACTTCCACAAAGGTCTCAGTTTCTCCTGACCACCCACGTCCCACACGAGAAAATTCACACCTGCAAGCAGATAACGATACCAATCCATTCATTCAACAATACGACAATGATCAGATTAAATAATTGAAACACATTAAATTACTTTTGAATTAATCATGGTGGCGGCTGTTTAGAAGTATTATCAAGCTCTCAATCATTTCATAAATGAATATAATAAGAATGATCGGTAATTAGAAAACGCGCAGATAAGCATTCTTCAGCTATTTCGTTTTAGTGTTCTAGTGAGGAAAGATCCCGAGGAAAACAATGTAGAGAACTATCGATTAAACAATTACCGTAGCCATTAAACCGATTCCGTCCAACCATAAAACCGATGAAGAAACTTGCGGGCCGACTCCTATTATCTTAAGCACAGTTGTTCGCTAAGTGCGCGTAATCCCTTTTACTTTTACGTGACCTTAATTTTCGGTGACCCGCTCCACTTCCAATGTACCTTAAAAATTTCCCTGATATCCCCGACAGAAACTACCGTGGGTCTCGAATCTTCAAACAACTTTACTATTTTCTACAATGTTCGGTAAGAAGCTTCACCGTTCTATAATTTCAGGCGTACCAGACAGCACAAGTCGTACGGTTATAATACACTAAATTATTGTTTAGACTTCAAACTTGAAAGATGTTGACTAACAGGATTATAACGATGAAGTCTGTTAATGAAGCTTATGATACACTGAATTTTCTTTAGACTTCAAACGTGAAAGAAGATGCTGATTAACAGGCTTGTAATGATGAAGTCTGTTAACGAAGACTCTGGGGCACTGAATTTTTCTTTAGACGTCAAACTTGAAAGAAGACGTTGGTTAACAGGATTATAATGATAGAGAAGAGAAGAATGGTTTTACCTTTGGCCTTGCCAATGCCACCGCGGATTCTTTCGCAGTTGAAGCCGATGGTGGGCACGGTGTTCAGGTACTGGTCGAACTTGAGGCGATACAACGCTGTCGTCTTCCCAGCACTGTCCAGACCGAGCATGGCCACGTGGAGCGGCGTTCCCGTAGGAAGTGCCTCTAGGAACCCGCCGCTCGTCCCGCTCCTGCCCATCCCGGCACCCATTCCTCTCCTTCGGCGACCACCTCTTCCCTAGACCTTCTCTTCCTCCTCTCCTATCGTTCGTTTATCAGGCATTTAGCCCCTCTCCCTCGACGCTACCTTAATATCGACTCCTTTCCACCTCTAATCAATTTTTATTCCTCGAGCTCTCTCGCCTTCACAGTTTCTTCTCTTTAACCCGAGTTCTTCTGCCCCTCACCCTATCTTCTAGCTTTCATTCTTTTCCCTAACCCAGACTCTTGTTATAAATCCAGTCTCAAACAGTTGAGCTATTTTTGTTCGTCCAGGTCCCTATTCTTCACAATTTCTTATCTTCTCTTTGGATTTTTCTTTTCTGGGCTCTATTTTCTAAATTTCATTCTTCTTTAGGCTTCTAGTTATCTATGGATGATCAAGTTCCTTCTCCTTCTTCTTCAAAATTTCGTATCTTTTCTCCAAGTTCCTTTTTCCTTCTCTATCTTCTATTTTTCATTCTTCTCTAGCCTCCTATCTTTGTGTATATGACTCTCTGGACTACTCCACTGTCTCCCTCATTAGTTTATCGACAGTTCCTCGCTCTCCAAGTCATCCACTATCAGTGTCAATTCTTCTTAATCTCTCCCCCTATTTTTCTTCCTAGGAACCATTCCAGATCTCATTGTAGAACATGAAGTGTCCTATTTCTTCATACTTCCTCATCAAACATTCCTTGGCTTTTCAATCTAGCTGCCCCTCATCTCTGCAGGGTCACCCTTCGAGTGTAGTCTCTACTGTCTCAATATTTCTTCGTTTATTGTAGTCAACCTCTCGTACCTCCAACTATTCAGTTTCAGTTCGATCTTCCTTACCTCTTCCGAGTCTCTGAACGTTTCTCCTCTTGACTATCTTTCCGAGAGACTCTTGCACCTTGAAACATTCTAATCAAGTATATTCTCTAGCTGCCGAATTTCGTAGCTCTTCAGGACCCCTCTCTTTCGGTTTTCCTCCCACTGTTTACCTGTCGATGTACCTATTCCAGCAGCCCGAGGTTCACTTCATTTCTACCTGACCCTACCCAGGGCAAAAGAGAGGTCCCTTCCACCGAATCCTCTCCCGGTTTATGATTCCGCGGCGTCCCTTTATTCCATGCTGGTGGTTGTACCTGCCGTCCCGAGACGTTTCTTCTTCTTATTTGTTGAAAGGCGGGGGGCGCCTTTCGTGTCTCTGGGCCAAAGTCGCGGACGGAGAGTGAGAAGAGAGAAGTGAAGTGAAGAGAGAAGAGAGGAGAAGGGAGGCTGCTGTCTCCGCTTTCGATGCTCGTCCCCGCCGTAAAAGGACTCGCTTCGAGGCCACGATCACCACCACACCGGCTGAAAATGAAAGGAGAAACGCGTTATCGATGCCCGCACTGTCTGCCGATTATCGGGCCGATTTTTCGCGAGCACGTTCTTTATTGATCGACGAACCTTAGCCGCTAAATCGCCTGGAAACACGATATCAAACTTTTCTTTCTGAATCGACAGATTTATCGATGATCCGAAGCATGATATTCGGAGAACTTGAGATCCCTACTTTCAATCCCCGGTTTCATTGAACTGTTATAAAAATATTTATATTTTATAATTCATAAGCTGTACTCGAACTAGAATTTTTACTTCGAAGCGCCTCTCTGCATCTAGTTTCAAGAATGTTTTATAAAAAATGTTTCATGGACAATGCTTTGAGCAGAACCTGTTTGAATCATTCTCTGAATTTCTGGGCTTGTTGGACACTTTTCGTTCCCAACAGTAGCGAGGACCGGCGATCAACGTGTCGAACAAACGAATTTATGATTAAGTCGGCGTGAAATATCGTTCTTTTTGGTTCCTAATTCATGGAAGACGATTCACCATCCGACGGAAGGGCTCTTAAACGGTCCACAAAAGCGAATTGAACGTTCTCCAGGGAGCGAGAGAGCACGAAACGGCCAGGTGAGCTGCCCGGAGCCATCGCAAAAGCGACTCGAAACTCTCACCGATCTATAATGACCACGGAAGGATCGTTGGAAGATCGAGCAGGCTCGAAAAGTACTGGATCTGGTCTGGTCTCGCTCTCGCGTTATTCTTTGTGGCGAGGGTCGAACCTTGTGATCGATAGCCACTCGAGGAACCAGTCCTGCGTCCCGGGAACTTTGGATCGAGTCGAGGATCGGAGTCGAGGATCGGTTAGTGGGTGGAGTTGAATTAAAGAAAAACTAACCAAGGAAAAATCGGAAAACCTGGGGAGAACGTCGGAGAAAAATCCACGGTCCCTCCAGATATGAAATCTCCCAATTATGAACGATAAAAATGTTCAGAATTCCATATAGATATTTCATATTTTTCAAATATTTCTTGGAGCGTCAAAAATTATTAGAAAGATGTACAGCATTCCCGTTTAAAATATTTTTTCGACCGTGAAGAACGATTACAAAATTGGAAAAATGGATCGAGATAAAGGAAAAGCCATTCGAGCATTAATTGAGTCTATTGTATTAAAATCAGCAGGATTTCATGTACTTGCGATGATTTTTTTAATTTATCGAAGTTAAAGAAAGAATGAAGTCTCTATTTTGAATTCCAGTTCCCTAAAATTAACGCAGACAATTTTTATTTTGCATAAAGATCCAGTGTGGACGAATATGAACTCGCAATATTTCATGTAATTATTTTTTAAGAAAGTATTGTAAGTATCTTGTGTAACTAATAAATTGCACATGTTTTAGGAATATTGTCTGGCTAAAAAATGGGACAGGAGGGAATTAAAGGACAACGGCGATTAATCGATCGAGATAACAGGCAGTTATGGCGGACAATTAAGCAGAGGGATAGTTTATTATACGAAAAGCTCGTTAAGGGGAAGGAGAAAAAATAGAGACGGTGGAAGATCCGTAACCTTGGCAAAGAAGTGGTCGGACTAACGAGTACGCATGCAAATCCGCCAGCAACGTATCCCAGTTTCGCGGGACACGATTAATCTCTCTTTCCAGGCTGTCGCGTTTTATGGATAACGACAATTACGGGATGCAGAATTCTGGGCCTCGTTCATTAAACATAACCCGAACCGGCGAATATTAGGCTGTCGCACGACAATAAATACACCGATATAGCCGATGGTTAGTTTAAAAAAACAGCGAAATCTTCGATGAGCGACTTTTCGATAGAACCGGGCTTAAAGTGTCGGTGAAATATCGGTTGCGTTTGACGGGGAGAAATATTTATTTTAAGGAGAAATATCCAATTAATGTCAAGGCGAGGGATTTTTTAATGAGTCTGGGATTACGTCGCGAAATATTGGTTATCGTTGAGCTTATGCAATTTATGAAAAGAATATCATGCGTTCAGTATGTTAGTAAATATTGCAGAGTTATTAACTGAAAGGTTAATTTTAGATATTTTTTCAGATACCAAATTATTCAGATGTACCCTCAAGCCTGCATTTGAAACAAAAAGTGCATAGCACTTACAAGAACATATATGGAGCTCCTCATGCTATTCAACTTTCTTCTCCTCTACATCTTTTTCTACTTTTCACTAAAGAGGCATAACCCGTCCTAATTAAGTGAGTTGCCCTGTGTATGCGGTCCTGGAGACTGGCTCATTGAATGCCAACCTCGTAGACATGTCTAATTGTCGGGCAGAATACTCTGAGTCATGTGTTTTCATTAACAAGTTCAAAACATGTTTCATTTTCACAAAGAAATTTCTTCATATATTAATCTTTCTTCAAAACTCTAATCCTCCACAGTTCCTTTCGAAACGCATTCGACTCCGAAGAATTCTTCAGAACATTTTCTAGAATTCTTCAGATTCGATTGTCACCGGGTAAAATCGCTGGGTAAAAGTTCCGTAGCCGCAGAGGAAAGCTTAACGAGGACACACGTCCTTTTCCAGCGAGGACCGAGCGACTTTTCCAAGCGAGCTTCATAAAGGGAAACTTCAATTCCGTCGGAAAATTGCATTCGACGGAGAAGCAGGAAACACGACTGGCTCTGGGCAACCGGAAACCGGAAACCGGGTGTTTCTCCAAAGATACCTCCTCTCCTTCTCCTCATCGGGAGTTTCGGGGTTTTTCCGGCTCGTAAATCAACCCGCGTCGAACTTTCCGCTGGCGAAAATTGTATTCTCAATGGGGAGACGGTGGATGTTCGTTTTGGGTCGTCCCTGGGGGTAGAATGACAGTAACGAGCCTCAGAAATAACACCCTGCAGCCTTATACACCAATTTTCTTTGGGCTCTCCCAATGGATCGATTGTTTGTGCAAGATATTGGCTCAACTGCGAATACAATTAAACCTTTGCTCTGAAACCGTCAGGATTATAATGAGGATTTAAAAAAAAATTTACTGGACATATTCTTCTTATTTTATTAGTCTATATCGTATGTGTTAATCTTTCAGTGTACCGGTAAACAATAATAACAAAAATTTCAGAGATTCAAAGATGGAAGATCGAAATGTGAAAAATCATTCGCGTTCTCGATCGAAAATTTTGCGCAATTTCCATCGGGGCCAAGCACAATAGGAAAAAGAGAAACATCGGGCACAGCCGTTCGGAGTCTCTTCCGGCCTATTGTCCCCGTCATCCGGTGTCTAGCAGTCTCTTTTTTTCCAGCAAGTCAGGTGAATCCTTTATTCTTATTTCCGTCACGATCGGATCTACGGCTCGGACTTCCGCGTTCGATCGCTCGATTACCGCGTTTCTATTTACGGATCGAAAGTATTTTTCCCTCCCCCCGGGGATATGGGAGGGGCAATTACGACTGCTAATCGAAGCAATTATCGACTAATCGTTTTACTTTCTTTTCCCGTGCACGAATCTTCGAGCATTGTTCCAGAAAGACTATTTTCTCCGATGACGCAACTCTGCGCTTTTGTTCTCGCGTTCCTAACGAATCATTTCGTGTTTTGTCTCCCCTTCGTCTATTTCCCTCTTTCCTTCTGTTGTTAGTGTATTCGCCTATTTAATTCCAGACGGCACGGCGCTAATTTCGTGCAATTTCGCGGCTGCGCTTCCTCCAACGACAACGGGCATCGTTGTGAAAGCGAGAGCGCGCGAAGAAATGCGAGGACATTGTGTTTGGATCGTTGCTACATGCGCCGACTATATTAAACGACTCTGTGCCGCGACATTAAAGCGTCGTAAATTAAATGCCACGGGGACCTGCCTTCAATTGTCGCAATTTGATGGTTGTAAAACTTTCGAATTGCTGCAAACGTTCCGACAGCTAAAGCTCGTGTGATTACGATTGTTTTTACTTTGGAAAAATCACGCGTGCACTTCAGATACCGATAAATACGTATGCAAAATCCCAATGCAAGAGGTCGAATAGTTTCCCCGAAAACTAGTATACCCCCTTAACTTGCAAACATTGTTAGCCGATCGTTAAAACACAATTAATAGAATACAATTGAACACTAAAATATTTTCAACAGAGCTCACCCCTCGATTATAAAGATAATTTCAATGTACGTTGACTAAGCGATCCCGAAAATTGTATAGAATCAACTGTTAAGATTCATTTAATTAACACCAATCTTTCAAAGCTCCGCCTCACAGGTCGACGATCAATAAAATTGTTAGCAGACTCTCCGGGCTCCGCTCAATTCGGCTTATTATAAATCAATCTATTAAAGCGTAAGTTCGCCTAGTCATGCCCGCATCTGGACGATGATCGACGACGGCGCGTAAGTGGTTCACGGTGCTTATTACTCTCTTTTTCCATGTGCACCGTGTCTTTTTTCTCGCGGTTCTTGCAACAGCGCGTCGCGGCGAGGTGCGGCGCGGCGGTGTGCGCCAAACACCATAATCATAAATCGTCTTGAAAACAGACCGAAGAGACCGCGAGACTCTGTAACGTGTAAACGGACAAAACGAGTATATCAGCCGTGTGTTCTGCGGTTTATTGGCTTAGCTTTCGGTGACTCGTGTTCTCCTCGAGGCGTCGCGTCGCGTCGCGTCGCGTTGCCGCCTAGTCGAGAAGCCTTAAAATTCGCCTACAGCTACGGTACGTTCGGATTACGTGTTTCGTCTGGTCTAGACGGTCCACGTGGGGCATTTCTGTGCCGCGAATGTCCCTGCACCTGATTCCGAGTGTCGTTTATGCGACTCGTTCCTGTCGGATCGCAGCAAAAGTTGTTACAGTCCTCTAAATCCAATTTATTATAAACTTAGAAGCTCTAACCACTTGTGGAAACTGAATCTAGTTTATTAATAAATTGGATGCCTTGATGTGGTACTACAGCCGTGAGATCGCAGCAAAATTGTTGCAGTGCTCTTAATCTAGCCTATGAAAAAATCGGAAGTTTTAAATAATTTTAGAAACTCACGTATTTATTATCTCGTATTACAATACAATGAAATTGTAGTGTTACATTTTCCTCTGCAAACGAAGATAAAAATCGCACGTTTCCTTTAAGAACTGAATTTTTGTGCACGATCTCGCTGCACGACCATGGAGCCCCTGTGTAAAAGCCCGTTCGCCAAAGCGTTTCGCCGCAAAGAAAAACTAGAATCGCCAGAGAAAAAAGGGTGAAAAAAGGCTCCGAGCACTCTGTCCCTGAAGGGACACGCGAAAGAGGGGGATAAAAAATGAAAGGACTCGGGGAATGCGTGTTCGAAAATGTTCCTGCTGGCAGGTGCGGCCGACTGGTCCAGAAAAAAGGAGATAAAAGTGGGCCGGGATGCAAGCCAATGCAGATGCAGATGCACATGCACCAGATGCAGTTTACCGATATCGCTGCCAATACTTTTATTCCCTCGTTTCTCGCTCCGGTCCCATCTCGGGACTCGTTCTTCGTCTCGGTGTTCCAATTTAATAATGCCTCGACCGTTTTCGCGCGACAGCCCGCTGACTCAATATTTAACAACTGATAAACAGCCGGCGAAATTAACCAGGTCCCTGAATCGGCGAATCTCTCTCTCGATCCGCAGATTTTCCTCTATTATCTAGAAGTTTGCATCTTTGGCTAAAAATTTTTAGCTTTCACAGCAACATGCGTGTAAATCCATTAATTCAGAAGTACTGAAATCGAATAGAAGTGGACTGCTACCCAGTTTCCGAGCACGTGTGCACTACAGCTTCGTAAAACATGCGCGGCACGCAAAGACCCGATTTCGCGCTTTAATCCACGAAAGCTATAGCAGCACGGAAGCTGGCGAGCTTCGTTAAAAGTTTCATAAGTCGAGCGGTAAATAAAAACAAGCCTTGTCCTAAGCAATCCGGTTTTTTAATTAAGTTTGAACGGGGTCGATATAGACCAGCCGCTTTATTTTCGACACGGCGAATTCTTTTTCGCGATTTCGCTCGTTGAAGCCTTGATAAAAAAATTTTTCCACGCCGCGCCGAGAGAATTGAAATTCGAGCTTGACGATAATAAAATCGGAACGAACGACCTAACCCAGACAAAAACGGTGCCCGAGCTGGATTCGCTCGCGTGTCGACTTCTTTTTCATTGGTTCGACGGGTTTCTAGAGTGTCGGCAGCTGGTTCTCTGTCGCGCAGCAGCGTTCTAGCGGTCCAGTGCAAACAGTTATACGTACAGGTTGCATTGTTCGGTGTCCATTGAGGACAGGACCCCGGTGATGAAAATTCTGACGGCCGTTTCTTTCTCGCTTTTTCTTTTTCTTGTTTCATTTGCCGCGGCGAACGAACGGTGTTACGCGCACACCTTGTCGAGTTGAGTAACACCGACGTGCAACACACCACCTCGCCGATGAAACAGTCCTCCGCTCTTTTATTTTCAATATTTGCGGTCCGTGAACGGGTAACAGTTACGCGACAGTAATCCCGCGACGCGACGAGACGCTTCGCACGAGCAGAGTTGCGAATCTGAAATTATTCGCGTTCGACGCGCGGAGCTGTGTGTGTCTCCGAACGGATAAGTTTGTTAACTATTTTAATGAGAAACTGCGCAATATTGTATGTATCAGTTCGTATTAAATTAATTCTTCGTTTCATTATCCACAAATTGTATCATTAATTTGTGCATGATTGTAGTTTGCAAAAAGTAATGTTTGAATAAAAATGAATGGGATGCTGGGTGTGAAGTTTCCGGAGGTTTTGCGAGCGAAATTTGCAGGTTGTTTAGAGGTTTCCGTGGAGGAATCGAGGGGATCCGCGATGAATACCAGAGAGCCCGAACGATGACCCAGAACGCCAGATTTCTCTGGCCGCATCCTTCCTCACGGTTCTCCCGGTTTAAATTTGATTTGCCTACTTTTGCACGTGCATGTGCATGCTACCTCTACCTCTACCTGTCGTGCGGTCTTCTTGGCCACCGCGTGCATTCGGGGTCGCATAAATTACAACCTCTGAATATTTATAGAAAATCACGCTCGCGTACCCCTTTTTCGAGGCCAATGTTGCGTAACCGGTGAATAACTCTTGATTTGTGTGTTTCAGAATGCAGTGCGGTCACAGTAACACGCGTCTCTTGTATTCGTCTTTTTTTTAATCCCCTGGCTCACTGTTTTGTGGAAAATTGTAAATTGCATCGAGCGAGCCATCCGCAAAATTGTGTGTTTCATTTTAAACTGCACCAGCTTGAAACCGTTCAATTTTTATTTGTAACATTTTTTCGGATCGACAACGGTTTTATAAATATTTGAAGGAATCGCATTGTTAACTCGAATGGCAATTCCAAAGGGCCACTGAAAATTTACACATCACAGTTTGATACAATTGTTACTAAATTTATTTGTGTTGGACAAATCGATCAGAGCATTCGTAAATATATGATTCGATTGAAAGAAACAGCTGCTTGTAACCATTTAATCTTTATTTGTAAAATTTTTGGTATCAGCAACTGTTTTATAAATATTTCAACAGATTAACACCCTTTGTTCCCGAATGGCAACACTGATGGGCCATTCAAAATTATTGTACAATAATTCAGTACGGTTTGTACATTGTTAAATTCAGTGTAAAAGTATGGATACAATACTAGGATAAAAAATAATTAAATTGAACAGCCTGCATACCTCCACTTGTATCGATTATTGAAAATATTAAAAAATGAATAGTGGAATATAATTGTGGAATATTTTCTAACTGGGCTAACGACCCAAAAATTCCAAAACTTGGTCAAAACGATTCCTTAATGACATAACACTAATTGCAACAGAAACCTGGCAAACAGAAAGAGAGCGGTCACAGCGTTATTCAGCAGTGATAGCCGGGATCGATAACAGGTTCATGGATTCCTTAAATCTCGCTGCGACCGTGTAATGGCAACGGTAAATGGAAATGCCGAGATTCTATTTATGGTGAAGTTTATGGTGAATAAATTCGATCGGAGTTACGCGAAGTACCGTTCGCTGATCGACGTCGCAAAACGTTCAGCAATGTTTCGAGTCGATGCCCATAGAAACACACCGCGTGTGTAAACGATAAAAGAACGTCCACGATTCATCGTTGCAATTAATGACTCGCCTATGCGGACGTCGAAATTTCACCCTTCGATTTATTATGCGATTCGCATCTTTTTCTTAGCATTATCTATCGCGAAAAGTTTTTCCTCGCCGAGGAACTTTCGATGCGCTGATTTTTCAAGTGGAAATTCGTTCTTCTCGAGATTAAGAAGGGGCATTCCATGAATCAAAAAGCACGTCGAGAACTTTTCTGCACTGTAAAGCGAACTTTCACTCGAGATATGAAACCCTTTTCTCGACGATTTTCCAGTGTTTCCATTGAATTCCGTGTAAATTCGATTTCTAATTTTTCGCCCCTCGTCCTAAAAAAAATGTTTCGCGATTAAAATCAACACGAACTTACAGATTAAAGTCTCCTCTGTGCAACGAGTCCAAGAAAATGCATGCACGATATTTTTCTTACCGCGGTATAATACTTTGATCGAAGGGTGTGTCGTGTGTCGCCGACGCGACGAGTTAATTGGACCACATTCAAATTTGATCTCGGCTAGGTTCTAATTGAACTTCGATCGACTCCAACTTTGAACTTGTATTGAATCCACAGAAAACAATTATTCGATCTCGGTCAATAGCAAAGCAATACGGATTCCATTCTCGCGAGTTTCGGGAAAAGATATTCGCGCGAACACCCGGGAGCCGTTCCACGCTTCCGTTTCCACGGCGCGGAATTCCTCGCGTGCCGCGGGATTACGTGAGCGAAGATCGGTCTGTAATTTGCAGTAAAAGCGAGCCAATTAACCGATACTCCCGATCCACGTCGTTTCGGCGATTCCTCTCCTTGTAACACGCCTCGCCGCCAACCCAACACAACTCGAACACCTGTGAACGCCTTCCGAGAGTTTTCGTGTTGTCTCGAGCGAAATTGCTTTAATAAGCAATTCTTGTGAGATAATTTTTATGAGAACCAGTCAATTATTCCTCGCTGGCGAGCCTTGAGAAGCTGAGAGTCGAACAGACACGTAAATGATGGCCTTGGTTTACCTCGAAGTGTCTCAGATCATGTGCAGTTTCTTTGAGAACTCTATAATGTCAATCTATAAAGTGAACTCTATAAGGGTGCCAATATTCAGCACAAAAGTGGAACGTCGAAAGAATTGACTAGACTGGGAGTCGAATAGACACGTAAACGATGCCTCCGTTTACCTCATAGTGTCTCAGATTATTTCTTTCGGAACTCGATAAATGAGTCGGAGCAAAACTAGAACGTCGAAAAAATCAATTATTGGATGACGAGGAATGAAGCAAAGGTTTTGTAAAATGCAACAATTCCACCGAGGAAAGAACGGAAGACATTGTAGTTCAGTATGAATTTCACAATAAATTTACTCGTGGAAATTTGATCTTTGGCCCAGTTTTTAGAAATTCCTCCTCGACCCAGCAATTCAAATCCGTCTAATCGCGCAGCTGGTCCCCTAGGTGTGAGTATCCGGATAGTTAAAACACCATGGCCGATCGACGATTTAAATCGAAACTAAATGGAACCGTTTTGCGGTATTTACGACCCGATTTATGGTGTTTGTTAACCAGATGGAATTTCTCGCGCTCCCAGTCGATAGAAATTCGATTCGATTCCGTCTGCCGGCTCGCTCGGATTTTATTGTGCCCTCCTCCCGCTATAAACTCTCCACGAGCACGTTTACGGATGCAATCCTCGCATATTTCGCGATTGTTCCGGTCAAATACAGCGAGCGCGCCGATTTTAGGCGTTCAGGAAACACCCCGCGACCCATTGCGATTCTTCTACGGCGAAAAATTTCGCAAACTTTGGTAATCTAACTCCATAAAATTTTCCTAGATTACAATTCTTCGAAATCACCGTCGCAAGAGGTATATTTCGCATAAATAATCCAGATCTGGAACGGATATCTCTGACAGATCCCGTTTTTATGGAGAACCAAACAGACTTACGGTTTCAACATCAACTTTATAGTTCCAGCGGATGAAACGTCACCAAAATTCATATTAAGCCACACAGGTCTTTGTGCAGTGCCGCTTTACGAGCCATAAATCCATAGAGATCCGCAGCCTAGTTATGGAAGCCGATATTCTCGTTTGATACGAAATACTGATAAAATAAGTGCGGAAGCATAATCGCGCCGCAGACGAGTTTATTCGCGTCTTTCGAGGCCGAGTTCCAAGACGGAAAATAGGGCAGTCATTTCCGGCGCGATTTTACCGTGATAAATTGCACGCAACATCGAAAATTTCTTGATGCCCGGATTTTATTCGGTCTCGTTCAGTCAGCAGTTGCTATAATCGTTTAAGCCGATGCGGTCTAGCGGCGATTAACCATCGGCGGCTTTAACGCCAACAGAGCGAACAGAGTCGTCTACCACTTTGATTAACCAACAATCAACGGCTCTCATTACGTGGCTACCAATCGGCACTCGCCTCGCGACTCATTTCGTTCGATCGATCGATTCTTTTCCCTCGCTTGATCCGAATTCCAGAGCGACGATTAACCCAAATTTCGAATATTCGCTGTTTTAGCCTTCGGCTCGCGATCAACGCGTTCGAAGCCATTAATCGCGTAATCGTTGCGATGTTTAATTGCGTTACAATTTGGGATGAGAGATTTGCGGTGGTGAATTTTCGAGGACGAATATCGATGTGTTAATGACGTCAGTTATTAATTCATAATTCGTCGTGCGAACGTGTGGTTTGATTACTTGTGCACCGAGAAATCAATTCGAGGCATACATGGATACATATGTGTACTAGTTTTGAAGATAATCTCCACCAGTTCCCATTTACAAGTGACTAATAGATCTTCTACAGGTATGGCAGCAGAGTTGGGCAAAATTTTCATCTAAATAAAAATTTCGGATAACGAATAAAAAATTTTTAAAAAATTTATTCATTATTCGATGGTTCGAATATAAAAAGTATCTTTATTCGACGAGCATCGAATAAAAAATTATATTCGACGGGAATTTACCTGACGAATAAAGATGATTTTTTTTTATACGAAGTGGCTTTATTCGAACTTCGAATAATTTTTTCATCTTTTATCTGTATCTTTTATTCGGAGGCTTTGAATAAATCTTTCCACAACTACTGCCAAAACTCAAAATTTTTTAATTTTTTATTCGTTATTCGAAACTTTATTTAGACGAAAATTTTGCCCAACTCTGTATGGCAGAAAGTTATAAAATAAATTTGTTTTTCTATCAAGTGGATTAATGATCTTACTAGGCGCTGCAAGTTGACAGAACGTTTTCAAATAGAATAGACAACACTCGTACTTCATAAATTTCAATTCCATGAAGCAGAGTTTACGAAAAGACGCAATTGATTATTCGCCAGGTAAAGAATTAATTTTTCTATCTACCAATTTCGAGACTTTGATCAATCTGTCTATCGAACGCTACCGGTTAGTCAGGATACAAAGAGTTGTACCAGCTTGTTAGGGGTTAAGTGGATCGACCTTTCCCCGATTAATAAAAATCCATCTGGCAATTGAAGATCACCGGTGGTGTCCCTTGGCGCGAACTATACGGCCCACGACTAATAATAGTATCGTGTAACAGTACGAACCCCGTTAGACGCGTTAGTTAAATCTCGTTCCCGGTATATTGGCGGTGTGGTATCTGGAACGCGGGAGTTCGCGAGGGGAAATCAGTCTGTCGAGCAAAGTGGGCCTCGTAATTCACGATCGCGTTGATAACGCTCGACCGGGGCCGTTTCGGTGTGTGTACGATCCGTCGACATCCTTCTTGCACCCTTATCCGCCTTATCCGCCGTGCCGTGCCGCTGTAATAACAGCGTTACAGCAGCGGACCTATGATTTCTAGATAAGTCACGGGGGAGAAAATCGACCGAGAGAAATGTGCACCTCGCGCATCAACGATCACCTGTCCCTGAAAAATTCGTCGCGGCTCGTTTTTCATTCGTCGAACTGCAACTTGGTCATTCAAGATCGAAATATGTATAATTTTTTAAATCGCGGCGAACATGGCCTGCCACGGTGCACGGTAGTCCGATGGGTCTGATGGTAATCCGAGGTGATCTTGAAACGCAATGAAACGAATTCGCAGAGAACGAACAATATTTACGCGAGGAGCATCATTATAAATAGCGTCGATCGCGTGAAAATTCCCAGCTGTGCCGAAATTAAACCGATGATTTGGCAGCATATTGTGGGAACCGAGAGTCTGAGAGAGAGAACGCTTCGTCGAACAAATTCGTATCGTGTCAAGGCTAGTCTCGTTTAATAATAGTAAATAGGATACACTAGGATCGTCGACGAATGCGTCGGCGCGATCACTTTACGAGTTGTGCTGCATTTTCGGCAATTCTTCGCTAACAAGGGAACATATTCATATTGTTCTTCGAAAAATATTTGACACTTTTTTTTTTTTATCGGCAACCATCCGCTTTGAGGGGGTGGAAACAGCCCTCGAAGTCAGGGGTCAAAACCATATTTTTTGAGAGACGTATCTGGGAAACTAGAAGTCGAAAAAAATTGATTTTTTTTTAATTGTGTATTTTTTAAATGGGAAATGTAGTCGCGCAAGAATTTTTTAAGAAACTATTTTTTTTTCACAAACAATGTGATTTTGACCCCTGACTTCGAGGGCTGTTTTCACCCCCTCACAGTGGATGGTTGCCGATAAAAAAAAATACGTATCAAATATTTTTCGAAGAACTATATTTCACATAAGTTTCATCAAAATCGGCGTGTATCAACTGAATATGTTCCCTTGTAAGTGAACGCAAAACTAAAACCGCGAAACTAGCTCGAGGATCATTGCGATTATTATCAAAGTTCCGAACGATCGCGCAATGAATTATCGGATCGTGCGGCGAGTTATCGGGTCAAACGGCGAGCTATCCAGCCCCAGTTCCTAGTTAAACTGAAAATCTAGGATCACGTGATCGAGTCAACGTCGGGGGGGCGTTGCTCAAGAAATTTCCATTGAATCGCGGCGAAACTGAATGGAACTAGGTCCACTTTCATAGTGGTTGTCACTACGAAAGCGAACACCCGTGGCTTTCCCAGGGACAGACAGGCACAGTCGGACTGACGGACAGACAGACCCGCCGCTAATTCAGTCATTCGTTTAATTAACACCGCGTTTCTCACGAACACACGACACCGGGGAACGTGTTCTCACCGCGTGCCGCCGTTTTATGCTCGCGGCGCGGCGGTCGCACACGTTTTCTGTTCGCCATTTCTTTCGTGCAAGTAATGTATCGGCGAACACCGCTTACCTGCTCTTTCAACAACCGCCGATGCTAATTCCCGGTGTCAACCGGGTAAGAGTGCAACCAGAACTGTTAATTGAGAAGAAACTGTCTTGCGGACTCGAGACTTCGTTCTTGTGATCATTCTTTATTTGACACCTGGTACAGTTAACGAAAAATTGATATGATATCGTTAACTCGATCGTCAATTTATAGAATTATTGGCAATTTCATTAAATCGTAAATAATTATTGGTCCTTTTAATTTATAGAATTATGAGTAGATTGAAAAGATCGAGTAAAAGTGAAACAATGGTTTCCCATTGATTCTCCGTTTTCTCGGCGTTCCATACGCCGATGGTAAAAAGCGAGTGGTATCGCGAGGCAGACACGCGAAAAATACGCCAGCATCGTTACTGAAACATGGCGTAATCTGTAACAAGTACATAATAACGTTCTTTGCCGGAGAACGATCGCCGATCGTCGATCGCCGATCGCTAATGCACGCCGCACATTCACGACCCAGTTGAAACACGCCGCGGGCGTTCACGCGAATCGAAATTTCTATCCACGTTCATCCGCCGGTTTATCCTCCTAACACATAATCGTGACTCATAACGCGCAGCCGATCCTATAAACTGCGAAACAATTTGCGAGAAAATAACACAGTTTTCATTCATCGCCATCCAACTTCTCTTTGCTTCGACCGACCCGACGCGACGGTTCGACACTATTCAATAAACGTATGAAGTCAATCGACACATTTTTTATACAATGAGATATTAGCCTACAAAATTGATTTTCAATATCATAAGATTTGTGTTTCAATTATTTTTTGTGGGCGCCATTTTTCGAATTTTTAGGAGCTTTCAACAGGTGCAGAGCAAATTGGTGAAATTCATTGCAGCAATTTAAACACCAAACAAACTAGAATATTTTTGCATTATACATTATTATTAACTTTATAGTTGTGACTTCATTTTGAAAGAAG
Organism: Lasioglossum lativentre; assembly: GCA_916610255.1. Taxonomy (NCBI): domain Eukaryota; kingdom Metazoa; phylum Arthropoda; class Insecta; order Hymenoptera; family Halictidae; genus Lasioglossum; species Lasioglossum lativentre. The sequence goes on along the minus strand of OU744355.1, from coordinate 31,266,154 downwards.
GTCGAAATTTTTTTTTAATATTTTATTGTTCACATTGAATACGCTTCTCAGTTTCTTTGTTTGTTTTCCTTATTTTGTGCTTCGCTCAAAATATTCTAGTGTCTGACAGCTACGCAACATTTTAGTTAGAAACGCGAATTTTAATGCAAATAGCAAGTAATCAATCTTAGTACATGATGAATTATACTTGTCGTACGCAACCGAGAAGTTAGACTTAAAGTACTTGAATGGAAATATATTCAGTGCATAATTTCACTGAATGCATCGTGATTGATATAATGAAATTTAATTATTTTGGTCTGCCAGTATCTTTATTCTATTAATGTTTTCGTTTTTAATGGGATTATATTAAAGTTTCTCAGGCCTGAGGTTTGGCTTTGTGGAAAGTTCGAAGTTTGTAGATTTTGGCACAAGACGCGAACTTTCGAGTAAACTCCGCGTCTCCAAGATGAGAAGATGAGTCCAAAGTACAGCTAAACGAAGAAATGGAAACGACACTAGGTGCCAACAGATTGCTAACGAGCCTCGTTACATAAACGAGGTACGATTTCTTCGGAAAAATGCACTGCTTTCGTCAGAACGATTTACTTCACACGCGATGGATTTTTGATGCAACGATACACGGAACAGACAATGAGGAATTCCTAGGACTCATACGAGTGAAATGTTCTGTGGATATTATACAATCTTTCGCTGTTCATTCACTGCACGAAAAAATTGTTTCAATCGAACCGAGAACTCGACTATGATCGCAACAAAATCCTCCAATTAAAACTTATTCATTCCTTTTACAATGACTCATACATTCGTTCAATAGAAACTGGTGTGCATTTATTCGTTCAAGTTGCATACAAAATTGAAAATTCTATGCTAAAATTAAGGAAAACTCGTCACCAAAGTATTTTAGAATGAAAGACAATGAAGTAAAATAAACAAATGCAGATTTTTAAATAGAAATTTATTTCCATTATTATTATTTAAATTTTCCCATGCATTTACTGTATTGCATTCTACTCGTTCATTCGCTTTTCTTACAAATGCATCAAATCCACAGTCTACTTATTACACTTCATTTGAATTTATTATTTGAACAAACGTGAGTCTTGTAAAAGTCAGAGACTGACAGAAGAATTACCATAATTTTCAGTGAACCAGGCAGATACATAAAATAAATAAATAAATCCTTCGAGCAAGCATAATCATTCGATTTAGTGAACGGAGATGGAATACAAGGTTTACAAAACGTGAGATACATAACTTCATTCTTAATTTCGTCGGCTGGCTCGAGGAAGCTCGGTCCGGTCAGGCCGTTGTCCCGGTGCATTCTGCACCGATGCGCTCGCGCCACGAAATAATTGCAGTTTCCGTGTGCGTCTTACGCATTCGTGATTATTATTTTTCCGGTGAACTGGTCCCGTTCCCGTTATCCCCGGCAGTCTGCACTGCCAGTGCAGACTGGCAGCGAGCACGGGAACGTTTCCGTCCGAAAGTATCCTCTTGCAATTAAAATGTCCGAATTCGTGACAACATGTCGACGGAGCTCACGGACAAAGATGAAAAAACTTGTTGTTCCCAAAATAAAGATAAAAAAAATTTCCTGTCGTCTGACAAAGATGAAAACAGTTGCTGTTGTCGGACAGAGTGGTGCAAAATCTTTTATGCAAAATCTCGCGAGTCGTTTGAAACGACTGCGACTGGAATTCGCTGAAGAATTCAAATAAATTCGTAATTATGTACTGTAAGAGATTGCAGAAATATTTTTAGTCGCGTATTTTTAGCAATTATTAGAAAATTAGGATACCTCCAGCGGTGATGATAATTGGAGCAGAACACGCTTTTAATTGTTACACCTGCGATGATAATTGGACCACTCGCAAAATTCCTGCGAGCCTGTTATTGCCATTAACTAGACTGCAACTCTTTATGCACTCGTGGATCCTGAAAATTTCAGGGAATCGATAAGACTGAAAATTTTATGAAAACATTGAAAAGCGTAGAATACACGAATCTACGTTGAATATGTACCAACCTAGTATTGTTTGTACTGTTGAACATCCGAGTGCATAGAACATACAGAGTGCACAAATGAAACATTGCTTTTTGGACCAGAATTACAACGTTTTTAATGTTTTAATAAAGTAGCAAACGAATCTGCAAGGCCTGCACCCTAATAACAATAATTAATGGACACAACGTAACAGTTCCTTTGTACGTCGCTAAAAATGATTATTCTCGCGAGGAGAACAAACAGAATTTTTTCAAAGGCTGATCCGAGAGACGGTCCGATGGAATCGCGATGGCGGCCCTGGCGAAAGGAGGAACTTCTTTGTCGAGGACTCGCGCGTAATAAGAAGATTACACGCCTCTAAGAAAATCTGCATAACGGCGAGCCCGTTCCTCTTTGTTCGAGAGAGAATGATACGAAACCGAAGACAGTCGTCGGCGAGGATCTTTCGGATACCGGAGACAATGATACTTTTTTCGACGACGGAGGAAATTGCATTCCGCTAATGGACGTGCCACTGAATATCCCAATCACCTACTAAAATAATAAATAGACTGTGGATTTGATGAATTTATGACAAAAACGGGCAGACCGAATGCGAAGCTGTAAAAACATTTACGTAATTAAGAGATACTGTATTATGTTCACGTTATTGAAATCACTAACGAAAGAAATATATGTAGATCCTATACCTTGCAATTAATCAATTTTTATTTTGCATAAACATACTAATGATAAAATACTTGTCAAAGTCGAATGTCTGAATGAATCTAATACAGACCCATTGTACAACGAGGACAAATTGGAAATGCGAAGACTATGACTAATGTTCGATCATCGTAACCATACTTTTTCAAAGAAACTGATATCGTTATCAGTCGGTGAGATAATAGAGTGTGTACAACTAGACCGTGAAAGTCTCTGCGAATATTTATTGATCTGACTCTGGAATCGAACACGCCATTTTTTCCTTTGTTAAGTCTTTTCAAGTTAAAAAGGCAATAAAGGAATGCTAACAATGTATTTTTAATTTTGAGAAGATAAACTACAACTAGACCGTAGATGGTCATACAAGAATGTCTTCTTCTATTAACAATTATTAAATGCAATGTACCTCCCTCATAAAATATTGAAAGAATTTAGCAAAAAAAAAAAGCCACAGAATCTCGAGATATTACACTGTGTACGACTTCAGACAACAAAATGTATAAAATTGACTTGAATAACTTTGAATAAATTCCGAGATAGCGGTGGTCACGTATCTGCGACAGCGTGTTCAGAGTTCTCTCTTGTAAATGAAAAACATAATAAAACTCGATAAGTCTAGTAACTAGAGCACAGCTGTTCGAGCAAATGTTTCCCTCGATTCTCAGAAACGTCACTGTCGAGTGCATCGCGTTCAAAACCAAACAAAAAAAAAAAAAGAACGCATCACACTGCATCTTCACAGTATACAGCATTGAAATGCAGGCAACAAATGCATAAAATCCAGTCTACTTGCTGTTGGAAAAAAATAGGAAACGACAACGCGGAATCGAGAGCAGAACGAGGCCGGTCGATGCAACGGAAAAAAAAGTTATGCAGAAAGCGATCGGGTCGATTGCATCGATGCATTTGGATGAGGATTGAGTTACAGGCGGTCGCAATTTCTTCGCGAACGAGGTACAGAGACGCTCGCGTCGACTCAGAAAGCTGTGGAAGGATGAAATCGCAGGAAAATAATGTCGTCCAGTCCTTCAGTGAGAATATTCTCAAAGCATCCCTCTCGCAGTTGCATCGTGCTGCACCGCGTTGCACTGCACTGCACACTGCACAGCACTGCACAGCACAGCACAGCACGCAGCATTTGAAACGCGCGGTGAAAACAAAAACAGGAAACAAACGAGGCGGGGAGAAAGAAAGAAAGAAAAAGGAGGAGGAGGAGGAGAAAAAAATAAAAATATGCCAAAGGAGGCTTTCACTTCACGGCCGATGAACAGATGGAGGCGTCTCGAGGGCTTTTCGTTTCGATTCCGCGGGCCCGCATGGTTTTAATGACCTCTGAAAAATCCGCGGGAACGAGCGAACCGCTTCGTTACTATTAAGGGACGCCAATTAAACGCCAATTAATCGAACGGCCCCTGTTCTGAGCTGCGTGCGGAATTTTATCAACTCCCCGCGGAGGCGAACCCGTTTTTTTCCAAGTCTGAGAACCGAGTCTCTTAAGCTCGGGGAAATTAGAATTTCCAATCAGGTCTTCGAATGGTGTATGCACTCTAACGCGGGAAGGTTCGTTGCACTTTCATAATCGAGATTTTTTAAACCCCTTTCTCGGGGTTCGTCCTGATGATTAAATCTCTCGTAATCATTTTGTTTTTGAGAATTGGTCCATAAGAACACGTGCACTGGTATAAATTATAAATGTTTGCAATTTAATGATTAAACTTGTGGCAGATCTCAAGACAATTGACACTTTGACTATACCGTGTCATCTGTATTTGAATGATTAATTTTTTAGTATTTACTATTTGGTAAGTATCCCGCTAATTATGACATTCTAGACTTTCTACAGTTTTTCAAAACGATTTGAAAGTTTGTATGCAAATCCGCTCGACAGTCGATGTATTAAATATTGCTGTAATTCGTTGATACGACACTTTCTCGACGCGATGGTTTGCGTCACGGGCACAGTAAAATATCGCACACAGTCATAAATAAACTGAAGAAAAGAAATAGAAGAAAGTGTTCCGTTCGAAGAAAGATACTCATTACTCCGGGAAAGAAAAGAGTTGATTGTAGAATGCAAGCCGACGATGAAAAGGAGAGAATAGGCGGAAGTAATTAATCTAGAGCCCTATCTAGCTAGGAGTCTAGATCGAGGCTAGGTCCACTCGAACTCCCTATTCAGACGAACAAAACGAATAAAATGAAAAACAAACGAAAAGATACTCAATTATTCCATGAATGAAAGAATCGAGCTCTGTAGAATACAAGGTAACGATGAAAGGCGGAGAATAGGCGGAAGTAATTAATCTAGAGCCCTCTATAGTACAATCTTGCTTGGAGACCATTGTGTGCTCGTGTACCATAATCTAGGTACCAAAACAAAACAGATAACGAGAAGATGAAACGAAATCGAACAGCGAAGACATTCAATTACTTCGTTTCATCAGCTGACGATGAAAAATGACGATTCGATTAGAAATTAATTTGTACGTCCAAACGAATAACCTCTCTTCTGTAGTCTAGCCCAAAGCAAAGACTATTTCAAAGTTAACCGAGTATTTCCCGAAATAAATAAGAAATATAAAGAGTATGAGAGATCGTTCCAAGAAAAGCACGTATATTTTCGATTAACATCGAAGAACTCGCGGTAGTTATAAAACTAGAATCCTCTTTTCTGATGTCGGACCAATCTAATCTCCCAAAATGAAAACAAGAACTCACCGGAGAAAAAGATCGAGGCAAAAGAAGGCGCTCGATCGTTGATCTGAAGAATCGTGGAAACCGAGTGGAGGTTGACGTTGGAAAAGGAGAGAACAGGCGGAAGTAATTAATCTAGAGGCAGGTCTGTTGGACTCCGACTGGAGAGACTAGGTCCAGTCCAGGTTCACTCGAGGTCTAGTCTAGATAGTCGAGTCAAGGTCTAGGTCTGGTCTAGACAGGCCTGCACAGAGGAGCATTTTCTCGAGCGGACAAATCCATATATCGGATCGGGTCGGGTCGGCACAAGCTCGGAGAAGTTGACACGGAAAACGGGCATCATCATCATCAGAGACAAAAAGAAGAAGAAAAAGATGATCAGAGTTCTGTTCCAGCGAACACTGTTCACCCGGAGAACTCGTGACGCAGTGAACCGGGATGATGCTCGATAACATACCGTTACACTGATGTAACATACCTGTCGGCCCGTAAACTTACCTCGACATACACACACAAACGCACCGACAGAGTTAACGACGACAAACACGATGAAGGTGTGCACACCGTTTGGAGATCGCGAAGACGAAGCTCTGCGGCGTCTTCAAGGATGAACGATCGACCGCAATTAACGCGAGAAGAGATTTTCTTTTATTTTTTATTTGAACTGCGCACCTTCACCGTGTCGATTCTCCAGGAACGACAAGTGGAATTAATCTGTTAACCGGATGATGATTCCTCGAGCATGAACCGAGACCGAACCGGAATATTATCGTAACTATTTCGCTTGGATAACCCGGCGATGCTAAATATTTGAGTTATTGCTGCAATTTCAGATTGAAGTTCTGCGAGCATGGAGTATTGTTACGTTGCGATCTTACGGTAATAAAGTAGAGATGATAAAAGATCTAGAAAAGCTTCGATACGACGATATTTTATTAAATAGTCAGGTACTGTGACATACAATAATTGTTACCTCATCTTCTTCTTGAAGTTGAGCAAGGAATATTATTTGAATACCTTCCAGTGATGAAGCAGTAAAGTGTAGGTATTATGGATTGAATCTCGAGGCAATACGAAGTCAGTGAAACTTCAAATATACCTAATCCTGATTAAAAAGTCGCGTTACCTACCCATGCAATGATCAGGAAAATCACCACCATCGAGATAAATTTATCGTTCCCGACCAACAGATTGCAATTTTCCGAGAAAATAAATTTATGCAGGAAATGGAGGTGGCTGAAGACATCGTGTCTTATCATAAGATCCGCAAAATATTGCACAGCTAAATTTTCTGTTCTTTTTAGAGAGTCGCAGGATCGTCCGAGGTTCGAGACACGCACGGCAGTGGTAGTTTCGTTAAATGCAATCGTTTTTCGCGCTCTATATTTCCAACGGATGGAGAAACGACTAGGCTCCCGGCCGTATGTTTATGTCGTTAGACAATATGAACCGGTGGAATGCGGTTTTCTACGATGGTCTTTCTTTTTTTTCGAGAACGCCCATCCCGGGAATGAAAATCGTGTACCCGTGGAAAATTACGTGAAATCGTGACACGCTCGGTTTTCACGCATGCATGCGCGTAATGAACTGGGTAAATGGGACATAAGCCACCGGGAGGATGCAACGTGTCTTTCCGAACGTTTAACGGCCGAGGAAAGCGGGTCGTTCCTGCACCGGCTTATCGGTTAATCCATCGCTCAATCATTCTGTTAAATACCTGAAACAAGAAACGGTGCCCGGGAATGATTGCCCAAGCAATTACAATGTCGTTCCGAGGCTTTTACAGATACACCAGGAATCTTTGAAACGCGCCTACGGTATTCTAAATGCTACTGAAACTGTCAGGATTCACTCAACCGCGACAATTCTTCTCGGGAGATCCGAGACACAATTAGGATCCTTTATTGAGGTCCATCAAGGTCTTCCGGATCGTTTGAGAACAGACTCTGAAATACGTCGGAATCAGTGAGACGTCGAAAATCTTTTCGAGAAGTTTAGGGATTAGTAGGATCCTCTGCTAAACTCTACCGAGGTCTTACAAAGCATTTAAGATACTACTTTGCATCCAGGGCTTTCATGAAGATCCATCGAGGTCTCCTGGATCGTTTACGAACAGACTTTGAAACAAGGCTGACGGTGGATTCACTGAGACACCAAATATCTCTTCAAAAAGTTCAGGGATTATTAGGATATCCTTTGCCAAGCTCTATCAAGGTTTTCTGAAGAAGTTATTTTGCATCTAGGACTTTCGCTAAGGTTCACCACGGTCTCTCAGATCATTTAATTAGATACTTCGAAGCACATCATCTGGTAGTTTCCAAGAATAATCAAGGACGGCATAAGATCCTGTAGTATTTTCGAGGGGCAATCAAGTACTCCAGAAGATCCTCTAATAGCAACTAAGAACAATCGAAGACTCTGTGCAAGTCTCCAACACGATCCTCTAACATCTTCCAAAGACAGTCATCGATTCCAAAGAAATCCTCCGCTATTTTTTAAGGTAATGGTCTCAACGAACCTGAATCAGCCTCCAAGGACAACCAACGCCACCATAAGATCCTCCAGTAGTTTCCTCCGACAATCAAGTACTCCAATGAGCCACCGCCTCCTAGCAATTCTCAAGGACCTCCATTAGCTCCCAAGGACTACCAGGAATTTCACAGAAAACGAATCCAACATTCAGAGGACTCTCGTTCATGAAATCGTTCCGTGGAATCAATAACTCCCTAAATATTCTAGCAAGCTAATCTCCCCGGAACGATCGCTGACACGGCTAATCTGCGATCTGCACTATGCTCCTTTCTCGCCTAACAGGAGTCCTGTCAGGGATCGTTAGACGTCGACGACTCCTCCGTATACGTTTGCTCGATTCTCTCGTTAGGTAACAGGAACGGCAAGAATCGGCAAAGACAAAGTCGTCGTCGCCGGGGTGCGACGAGTTGCCGCTAACTATGCATGACCGTGTCACGTGTGAATTTTTACGGGGCGCGACCAGGTTTCTGCGTCAATAAATTGATACGGGGTTACGAAGAAGTGAAAGCTGCGCGCCGGCGAGCACAGACCGAGGCTCCTTTATTATATAAACGCCATGAAGCCACGAACAATAAATCGCCGACGCGAGCGAGCAGCTTTTGCCTCGGCCTCGGGATCCACCGTCACGAGCGATTTTGTAATTATCTCGTGTATCTGGCTGACGGATCGATGATTTCTTGGCCGCGAGACAAAAATTAGCGACTTTCTCGCGGGACGTTTCCTCCCCACAGAGGAAAAAAGAAAGCACGTGTCGGACGATTTTTAACGATCGACGATAAATCCACTTTTAATTCCCCGGAGACAAAGAGAGATAGAGAGAGAGAGAGAGAGATTCGTCAAGTAAGTTTTTTCCCGGTGAAACTTTCGCAAAAGTGACCGAATTCGGAGAAATGTTTAATCCCACCGATCGATTCTAGGACAAGCCGTTCCGCGAACTGTTGTACTAAAAATGTAGAAAGCAACTTCTGCGGATCACATGTGTTTCTTTTTTTTTTATCCAAAGGTTCTCCCCGCGAGAAAATTAACCGTTGTTTAACCAGCTAATAGGCAGCAGATTGGCAAACGTATCAGGCGATTTATTGTTACAGAAATGGATTCCACGTGTCCGCAAAGATGCGTTTAATTTTATTTGGGACACGATGGCTTAAATTTCGGTGCAAATTATAAATTTTCCACTGTGGAAATGCATCGGAGTCCATGAATATTTTTTTCAGCAGTTTTTCCCACGAAAAAATGAACCGTTGTTTAAAGCTAGTCCCGTTGCACTTCCAGCTAATGGACATGGACAGGGAAAGGGCTCGCGCGTATCTCGCGATTTATTGTTACAGAAATGGAATTCATTTGTTCCGTTGGAAAGTCGAGCGAGTCCCGTTTCCCCGCTCGCTTTCCAATTCATCTCTCATCCCGGTTGCGTTCAAACGATAACATAATTACAGCGGCAGAGGACCGACACGACGCGACGCGACGCGACGCGACGGTGCCTGGTATTTTCCGGCGCGTTTTACAGCTTCATTAAGGAACGTTCTCTCTCGCATTCATCGCGGAACTTTCACCCCGGTTTCGGCGACCAGCCTTAATTCGGTTATTAGCATACCGAGAGAGCCCAAGTATCGCATGAATCGGCTCCCCCATTACTACGGCAGAGCCTTGCCCACGTCCAAAGATTCTCCCCTGGCGAATAAACAATGCACCTACGAGCATTGTTCGAGACCCGCCATTGTTTCTCTACCCTCTCTACGGAAACTGCGTGCGCGACGCTGAGAAATCCTGATCAGAGATGATCATCATTAACTCCTTGCAGATCCTTTGATCTCGCTTTCCGTGTACCTGTGATGTGTTCTCTGTCGATTCTATAAAATTCACCGAAAACCAATTTTACGGAAAAATCGAGCTTGTATGTACAGGTGGCGTGCTTGGAAATTTTAATAGACTACCCGAGATTGCAAATGTTTTTTCTGGGACGTAGTGTTTTGTGTATTTTAGCTGTTCGTTGTTTGTAGTAGCTGTGTCAGTGTTTGCTCATTCTGTGTTTCTCGTTTAGTTTTACATTTTGTGTTAGTACGAGTTATTACTGCGGATTTTTATGGAAAATAACCGATTGAAATGGAAAAATAAATTTTAGCTCCTGTAGCTTGTGATTGTAAAAATTTGTCTTACGACGCGATGTCAAAAGATTGTCTTACGACGCGACCGATCGATTACGGTAGAAATGCCCGATTTGTTCAATCCTCTTCTCAAGAATTATACTGCAATTGGAATGAAATGATTACGCAGGTCCGGATCGCGTCTGAAGGGCGTACGATTCCGTAAAACGGTTTTAATTTCTCTGTAATTGCGTCTAGAAGTATCGCGGAGCTACCGAAAGATCCGCGGTGGACAGATAAAAGGGGAGTAACACGATCGTTCTAATTAACGCCGGGACGGTAAATACGGGGAATGTGGAGCCGGTGCAAAAGTAATGGCGTCTTTTTGCAGCAATTCCTTGCAATTTCAGGCGGAGTGAAAAAGCTCGGCAATAATCTCCCAGAATAATTTGCTCGCCTCGCCGGAGAACGTTCTTCTTCGGTAATTTTCTTCCCGAGTCCGAGAATAAAATTCACAGGTTTTCCGTGACTGGATCGTAAAAAATATGTGCGCCGCGCCGTCTTGTGCAAATCGAATCTTAGAGGAAACGGAACGAAGGAGCCTCGTAAAAGTGGCCGGGACACGTACCCGCGAGGATGTTGAATGGCTGGACAAGCTCGCTCGCCTATGAAAATTGATTTGCATGAGCAGAACGATCGCGACAGGTGGCCCTTTGTCCTGGACACGCTGATCTCGTCGATCTTCTTGCCTGGATTCCGAATCCACCGCTTTCAAACCGAAAAAGATAGTGGGGGAATCTCCCGATAACATTTTCTATAGGCTCGTCGCCGCAAGGTTCAAATTGAACTGGAGCTAAACCATTCGTGAGAGATCAGTGAACAAAATCCTACTGTTCCACGATCCTCCCCTTCTTCGATAGCAAATTCTCCGAGGACGTTAAATAGTTCTGCTTCGGACCGGGAGAATATACAGTAATTCATGATTTAATACTGGGAATTTTAGTCTCCTTACTACTTTAGCATTATTAACATTAAACCTACCATCACTGGTCAAAATCACCGTGTCCAGATTTCTTATTTTGCAATTATTGAAATTATAGAGAGGAATATTTTCAGTAGAAAACATATTATAATACGAACTGTGCAAAATTCAAATAAATTCGATTTTGTCATTTTTATAAGGCAACATGCGTATACGAGTTACTTTCAAGTTAGGATTAGGGTTAAGAATATTTATCAAATAAACAAATGCAAACTCGAAACAGAAAAGATGGGAGATGCGAACGAAGAGGAAACAACAAATTTTTTAGCTTTCTCAATTAAATCCATGTTTACGTTTCAGAATTTATTTTCCCCGGTGAGTTATGGTCAATGATGTAACTCGGATAAGCATAATCGTAAAAAGAGTTGTAAGATGGAAGATTAAAGTTTCCCCTGGAGTTCCAGAGTGAAGTGGTTTTATTGTTGGGGATTTAAAGAGCCAATTGAGTGGACAAGAAGTGTTTTGATAGACCGAATACGAAAGAGTAGATAATGAGAAGTGTACCGGTGCTTTCCGAGAGACAAGTTTTGCATGTCCCCGTAAAACAAGCACCTGTCTCGCTTCCGACATAGCCGAAACGAAGTGGAAATCAGGCTAACGGTCCTTTCGGAGAAAGGACAACTCGTTTCTCTTGTTCGTTACCTAGATTAAACCCGGCAAGGTAAAAGTCGATACGCGATCGACGCACGTGTGCCTAAAATCCATCGCCAGAAGGGCCCTTTCTCTTCATGACGATTTATCGAGCATCGTGTAGCGAATCTCGTCGACTTTGATAGTGAATATTCATAATATTCATAATATTCATAATATTCATATTTGTACGAGGCACATTTTACTTATGTTAGTTGCGAGGAAATAAATCATAAATCAATTTTAATTGCCACACGTTAAATCTTTTTAAGCGAATTAAAAGCACACTACATTCACAAGTTAAAAACAGGTTTCATCTTTGCTACCATGCGTGTTGCTGTCCATTTCGTCCGACAACTTTATTGCATCGTTTTCTATTTTTCTGTTTGTTTGTAACACTTATTCCCGTCTCATGGTAAGAACGAAAGGCTGGGAAACAACGTGAAGGCAATGTTTACCAAAGAGGAAAGTTTCGTCAACTTTGCTAAAGGTTTGTCAGTCATAATCGTAAAACAGAAAATTCATGTGGCAAGAGATAAAAGAGGCGAAGGGATGGGACGACAAAAGTTGTGGGAGAAGAGGCGCCGGAACGTCGCCCGAAAATACTTGGCCAGATCGAGCAAGTTAAAAGCAACAAATCAGCTGGTGGAGCGTGATTCAGTGTGTCCGAAGTGCGACGACACCGGCGGCGCGGCGCGGCGCGGCGCGGCGCAGCGCGGTCTAATTCGAGCAATTTTAATTGCATTTCGCCGAGGCAATCTGACTCACGGGGAAATTGCATCACTGGCGCCTGACAATGTCACCGAGGTGAACATGTGTACTATGTACAGTAATCCAACGGGATAAATGAGGAAACATTCGGATTAGGTTCTAGCTCTCAAAGTGGCTCGGTAATTACTCAATTGCGACCCCTGCCGTATTCGATTTCAATTCTTTCGGAATATCGATGCCCATCATCGGAAAATCGAAAACACGATAACTCAACTAGAACTTATGTAGAACTTAATTTTTACGAAGGTATACTTTCATAAAGTCTTGAATTTGCAGGACTCATTTTTCAGAGGATTTAGATCTCGGGGGACTCGATTCGAAGAGAACTCAATTTTCAAAGGGTTCAATTCTGAGGGAACTGAATTCTCAAGGGACTCAATTTTCATCTGGCTCATTTCTCAGAAGACTGAATGTCTTCACCTAACCCAAAAAATTCGACACTCGCAGAATTCGATACTCAAAGGACTCAACCCTCAGGGACCACAGTCCTCGCAGGACTCAATGCTTACAAATAGACTGCGCACACGCCAAAAGTGCACACGGATCCGCAGTGCAGCAGTGAATGCACCCGGATCGTTTCTCGGACTTCGTTAGTCTTTATTATCTGGTGTTTATGATGCAACAACTGGACACGAGCATAACAAGAATATAATTTGTGGAGCATTGCGCAACAGGGTTGAGGGTTACCATAACCGACTTAAAGGTTACGTTAGGAACAGCTTATAGCTTGTCACGTCAGACTGGACACAGAGAGCAGACAGCGACGTGGCAGAATGCAATCGCAGGTCCTATCAAGTTCTCGAAATTGAATTTCAAATATGAAAGTGGCTCGGACATTCGTAAATTGAAAAGGATACCGTGGAATGGACACTTTGCGGGCAGACTAAATTGCTCGAAAACTTCCAACAAGGAGAATCGAGTGTCCATTAAGGGTGGCATCATCCCTCGGACACGAAATATTGCGGCGCACGTCTTTCCGTCTCGTGCGCCCTATCGGTTGCAAAACTCGATTAAAATCGACCAGACCCAGTGACTTCCGACTTCAACGGATATCGGTGGCTCACGCAGGATCTGTTTTTCCAGGTACGGAAATCTTGCTATTTTGATATGCGGGAGTGCGAACTTTGATATTATGGAACGTGCATCGAATTCCGGTAGCCGGTAACTATTGATTTTAGTTTGTATCTTCCGGGAATTTCAAGAATAGGTTTTTTACTGAAAAAAATAGTTTAGTAGACTGCGGATTTTATGCATTTATGACAAAAATGGGTAGGCTAAATTTGGAATAGTGAAAGGATTAAGAAAATTCAGAAACCTCTGTGTATTATTTTCAACTCCCTAAAACAAGTGGTAAATCTTTTACTTGACTCCTGTTTCTTACAATTGATGCAGAAAATTCACTAACGGCAGCAGAGAGCAGATAAACGATGCCTATACAAATTTTGATCGTAGAGGCGCAGGAGGATCGTAGAGGCGCAGGAGGATCGTAGACAATCGTGTGACGTCAGCTCGTAACAGCGGCTAGAGCGATTTTGCTCGGCGACTATATTGGTCCCGGCAAGAATACATCGACTGGCGAATCGGGATTAGCAATGTGGAGTTGTGTGTCAGTGTTGCAGCTGGCAACCGAGGCTGGTTGCCTGGTTGGTATCGGTGGTGTTATCGACTGGGAAAGGGGCGCATGCGTTGCCAACCAACCCCATCCTTCCACGGGACACGTCGACGTTGGACGTGGTCGTCGTTTCCAGGGGGCCGTTAAATTGTCTAAACAAATGATACCTGGTCCTCTGTATCCTGGTTACCATGACGCCGTGCGAACCGCCGGCGCCCTCCAGCCAGGTTCTGGTTCCCATTGGTATCAACGGGTGAAATTACGTAGGGATTTTCAAAGGTGCCTCTTTGCACCCTCACTCGCAGCATTCGTTGCATCGTCTATGTCCTTTCTATACGCGAAAGATAAACGCTGAGAACCTGTACACACTTTTCTTCTACTTTGCCATGGTCTTCGTAAATTTATAAATCTATGCAGCGAGCAATTTCCGACATTTACTGTGCATTGAATGGTGGTGAATGCTGCTTTGTTCTATGGTGCAATTGACTGGTGAAACAATGTGTTGATTTATTGTCGACATTTTTGTACAGTGTTTGATCTTGGAAAGAGTAGTTTTTCATGAAATTTGGAGTTTTTTTTATCGTGAGTGAAATTACTTTGAGAGCAGGCAATATTTACCGAATCTGACTGATGTATAAGCTGCTGATATGCATTTCTAAAACGCGTGAATCACACCTAACAACATTTGCATTTCATTCTCATGTCGAGGAATACCGTAATTAATGAAACAAATTTCCCGGACTTCGATAAAATCAATTGCGAAAGTGGGAATTTCACAGCATTCGCAATTGAGCGGCGTTTAAACGAACCGATTGCAATTAACCCAAGACCGATTGAAAAATCGCGATTTCCGCAAAGTGCACGGCTCTGACGCGTGATCGTTGACGTCCGTGCGAATAAAGCAGTCGAAAGGATCTGCGTTCTCCGTGGTGCGAGAGACACACGCGTGCTATCTTTGTATGCAACGGACTGCAGAAGAAAGCCTCAAGATGCGCGGAGCAGCACGAGCGAATCGCGACGAGCAACGCGGAATAATTGCGCAATCGGATTACATTTACCCGTGCGACTGGTTGGCCATTGAACGTTGATGCACCGTCGTCGCCCGAAAATATTGATTTTCCATAGCCCTCTCGGCTCGTCAAAATTGAACTACCCGGGCCCCTCTCGTTTCCTCCATGAGGAACCATTCTGCGCTCACGCTTTCCCATTGATCGCTCTTTTAGCCGATTTTCTACGGCTTACAACACGAAAAACCCAGATCCGGCAAGATTCAATTTTTATTTATGTTTTTACACTTGATCGGAAATCTCTCGACACTTTGATCCTCGCCCCACTTCTCGTTCTCTTCTGCCATAATATAATTCACTCTCGTGCATTTTTTCTAGACAGAGACTTTCATTGATTCTGCAAAAATTAAGAAATAGAATTAATCTATTCACTATTATATTTTTTCTTTTACTTCAACGTTTGCTTCCAATCATTTACATTTCTATCCGCTAGTTTTCCTTCATTTTTGTAGACCACGTCTTTCATTGATTGTAAGGAAATTATGCAACATAACAGGTGCAACAATTAAAGAGACTGATTCGATAGAAAAAAATGTATAGAAAACGAAAAATAACATTTTTTCATGAATGGTCACTAGTCACTATTCCGAGATAATCGATTTCGAAAGCAATCCGACGCGCGCGCCGCGCCGTTGAATAACAATAGGCGCGCCTGATCATCGCTCACCGATTCCACTTTCTTCGAAAACTAACCCATGCGCGTCGAATGAATATTCAAAGTCGATTATGTCGAATGAAAGCGCGTTATTCTTTATTTCTGACTTGTCCAATTTCAGGAATATGAATATTCCTCAACGTCATTCATAGCAATAAAATATTTACGTAAATGCGCACTGTCGGGCACACCGCTCAATGAAAATGCCGTTTCAATGAAAATTATTCTCGCAAATTAGGAGCTCGTTAACCAAAAGATAAAGCAGAAACTGTACTAATAATCTAACCTCAAATCGTTTCCTTTCCCGTGTATTTCGCCTAATTGCACGCTCGGCGAGTCAACAGTGCATCGATGGGACACGAAGATAAGGGAAAAGTGTTTCCAAAGACAGAAAAACGTGAAATTGTGCATCCGCGATGTAAAAATATCCGTGCGATTGTAATTACCGAACGCGGAACGCAGGAACAAGCCGCTTTTGTTCGACGAATTACGAAACGAACAATGAATTTCCGATCAAGGAATCGACCATAGAAAGCCGTGGACATTATAATATTAATTTCGTGACCAATTAGAGGCTGATCACCCCGTTATCTTGATCGCGATGGTATCGGTGCACGAACACGTTGGTTCCTCGCGTGCGTGTCTAGTCGTGATCCTAGCCAACAGATAACGCAATCTTATTTAAATTTCTGATTTTCTAGGGAGACTATCCGCACAGTCACGTATCCACGGCGACAACGAGCATAGTCGGTGTCTAAACAAACTATCGCGTCTCCTTGAGACGTTTGATTAACATATCACCGAGAACACTCATCAAACAGAACCGCGAGTTACTCTACGAATCTGATAAACAAGGCAAACGAAATTATTTGCGTTCCCGCGCCCGGGTTCTCGAGCACTTTGACATACACTGAATTCAAAAACTATTAGAACACTGAATTTCCGATTCCCGAGAAATTGTCGATATTTGAACGACGATAATTTCGTTAAGAAAAATAGTACAATAATAAAGAAGAAGGGAAGGAAAAGAAACTACGGAAATTATCGAGACCCTGAAGGAGAAGGATAGACAAATGCAGGGACAGTGGCAATACAATAAAATAATGGCATCTAAGTTCTGTGATAGATATAAATATATATGTATATGAAGCTAGGGTACCAAAGTATCTAGAGGAGAAAGGAGAAGGAAACAGTCAAAGCCTGATGGCGAGAGCAAGATGAGGAAATATGGAAGAAGGGAATAAATACTGGAGAAAGGAAGAAGAGAGAATGTGCGGGATATGTGAGAGAGACCTGGGGAAACTAAAACACCTGGCACAAGACTGTGAAGGGGTAGAAAGAATTAACATAAGTATAGAAAAGATAGTACAGAAGAAAAGAGTGGGTGAAACAGTAGAATGGCTCAGGAGTATAGAGAAAAAAAGGAAAGAAATAATCCAAAGGAGAGAGGGAGAGGCAAGATTAGCGGGGACATTGGGATAGATTAACATAGACTATACATAGACAATAAGGTATGTGCTGTGGCATGGGATATAGATGGATGGGTGGAGGAACGGATGGATGGATGAATAATGAATACAGGGATGAATGACTTTATAGAACTGTAAACCAAGTCCAATTTCTTGGCCGCGAGGCTGAAATTAATAAATACTACTACTAGTACAATTATAAATTTGGACTAGTTTTAAAGCTTGAAGCCTCTACTTTCGCACGACATCATTAATTTTTGTCTAGAATATTTGTGCATAATGTAGCAGGTGAAAACCTGAAGACACGTTTTCGGTCCAAACAAGGTTTCGTGCAAGACAGTCAGCAGTATCTGCCAGCATCCCCTAATTCCTGTGTAACCCCGATACCCAATTTCCTTGGCAGGCCTAGTCAGCAACGAAACAGTTCGGCAAACACGCTGACCAAGGAACGCTCCCGAAACGTCGTCGTCAAATATCCGTGTGGGATCGATGGCCGAGTGGGCCGGCAGTGTTTACAGAGGAGAAGCAATCCGGCAGCGGCAGAGAACTCTTTACCCGGTCATCGTGAAGCGCAACACCGGCTAGCTTCGGGATGCAGAACGACCGGATAATCTCCGGCTTCCTATCCCTCTTGTTTCCTATTTTTCTTTCTCTTTCCCTGATTTCCACTCCACCTGTTTCCCCCTTTACTTCTCTATCTGCATACACTCCCCTTTTTATTTTTCTTTCTCTTCCCCATATCCTCTATACTCTACATCTTGCTCTTTCCTTCTCTAGGTTTTGACCTCTTTCCAAAGTTCCCCAACAGTCTTTCACTCTGAAATTATTTAAAAAAATTTTTAAATATAGTTATATAGTTCTCGACTCTATGAAGTTGTCACGAAAACAAATAAATTACTATGTAGCTCCTGTACTTAGAAATGAACGCAGACAATTTTTATTTTGCATAAAAATCCGCAGCCTCTCTATCTGTGTTCAGAGCAGCGAAATAAAGCTCCCAGTGTCCGCGACTCGTCGCGAAGCTGCAGAGCTACGATTTTTGGCAACGCGCTTATGTCAGCAGAGAGGAGACATTGTTCCTCCACTGTGCTCACTGCGAAACCGTTCCCCCATTGTTCATTATTTATTTCATATCGCTGCTTGTTCTGTGGACGTTATATGCATTCGCTCTAGCGTTGACGCAATTGAGCGAATTACGCGGAGCTAGAACAAGCTTTATATGCAAGGTGCACACTTTCCATGTTTTTCTTTTATGGAATTTATGCGAGTAATTATTACTGCAGAGCGTTCCATTGTGTAACCGGGGTTTTAGAGGCAGGAGGACGCGGAGAGTAGAATAAAGATTTTATAATTAAATCTCTCGGAAGGTAATCAACGCGGCTCGGTGTGAATATTCATTGATAATTTTGTTGCGGTTTTTCAGATCGTAGACGACTTAATGGCCGGCGGCTCTTAGAGCATGAACCAGAGAACATAACAGCATGAAATTAATTCATAAAGCACGCAGAGTCTGAACGTGGGCTTATGGTTTAGGCATATTTTTTCTTACGTAATTGATTCAAATAAAAATTGCAAAAATTAAAAATGTATCAAATTGCGTCCTACTAATTTCCGTGAGTGCAGTCGTAAGTGCAAGAGATCCCCCGTCTAATTATAATCACGCCCTTAAGCCAATCAAGAGCTTGGAAACACCAACCAATCGAAAGAAACTCCACGGATCGGATGAACATGCGAGAATAGGATTTTCGAAAGTGAAAACTGACCCGCTTTACACAGGGTTGAAACTCTGTCGTTGTCTACAACCTCCGCTGATCGACCCTTTTTTTTATTGAGTTATTAGGCTCATCCGCGGCGTTTCCCTGCAATTCCCTCGGATCTCTTTGATCGTCCTATTTGTTTAACGAGTCGGGGAAGGCCGGTGCCGCTTGAAATTCGCTCGCGAAAAAGGATCCCCCTGGGCTTTTAATTGGTCGCCCGATTATGCTTGATTGCCCTCGACAGAGAATAACGTGTCTGAACGGGGAAAAAAAGGGAAAAGTAATTAGCCGGAGGAAGAGAGAATGGTTCAAAGAAACATCGTGAGCAGGCTGTTCCTTAATTTCAATCCGAACGCCGCTCTTCAACCTTTGCGAGAGGGATTAATTGATAATTTTATTAATGCTCTTCCGGGTTCGGAGAGGATTCCGGATCTTCAGAGAAACGCAACAATTTTTGTATGTGCATCTTTGTGGGAGTTTTGTCGAGGATCTACTTGAACTTTTGAATGAAACGATCATGCTTTTTATAAGAATGGCACATTGAGTGCTACGAGAATGTTTGTATCGAGTCTGCGACTGCTTATGCGTTTATTAAATACGAAAGTAAAAAGGATGATAAATGATCAATTACCTTATCATTCACGTAGATTTATTTTACATGGAAATTAGCATTCTAGACGCGTCTAAGACGATGCACGCTAATATCGCGATACCGAGAATTTCGGAAAAATGGGAAAGGTGTTTGCAACTCGGCATCGATCTATGTCAGAACTGTTTATCGAAAGCAAACGATCGTAACGAGTACGAGATGATCGCGGCTGAGAAAACAATCGTCTAGTCTAGGCGGTCTACGTCTATCCCGGCGGCAGGCCTCGTGTTCGAAATAACACCGGGTTCGTCTAGCATCGAAACAAGCTGCTTTCGCGAGGGAACGGCACCGAGAATGCCGTTACTAGGTGCACGTGGCGATTAGGATCGGCCCTCGATCGGAGAGCAAGCCGACTCACACAGGAAAGTGATTTCTACCGTGTACCGTGGTCCGAATCGGGCGCCGATCACAGACAAACCTCGTGAATCATTGTGCTTCTACAAGCAATTAAAAACAAAAAACAGAGAGACTCCGAAACGTGTGGATTTTTCAGTCTTCGGTATCTTCATTACTCCTCATGTTCAAATTCTGAACGATCAAACGAAACAAACACGGAATTTTTAGTCCTCAACATTTTCAATATCCTTGAGGGGGTCATCCCATGTGGCAGATGCAAAAAATAGGCAGGTAAAAAGATATGTCGATAGTGAAAGTCGTTCGACTGTTATAAACGTAGAACGGAGCATCTGTTTGCCTCATTACGATTAAAGTTTTAATAAATAACCAGTGAAATATCAATCAGCTGGACATTAATTCGTGCTGGAAAAAAGTGCATTCGAATCAACGTGCACTTCGGAGCATCGAGCCAAGACAATTTCTCAACACATAGCAGACTAATGTTGAGTTCACATTTTCTTTGTGTAAATCTTACTTGAATCTTCAAACGCGTTTTTCTCAAAACTGTATTTTTCATAGTGGCGACGACCATGATATCTCAAAAACTACTGAACGGATTTCGCTCAAATTTTTATGGTACAGTCAGCACATCGATAGTTCTCGCCCGTGCTAAAATATTTCTGATATCTACCATAGTTTTTCTTTAAAGCTGAAAAACGTTTGATTTAACGTTTAAAGCCAAGCCAAAAATTCAATTTTCGATATTTTTTTACTATTTTGGTACCGGCGATAGCCGCAGGTCTACAAATTAAAATGCCGTTTGATTTTTTGATATCAGATGATCGAAACCTCCGGAATCATGGTCGCCATCAACCTACTTTTTTTACACATGAGTGTGTTCCGAACGGTGTAGAGTCGATCCAACTCGTTATTTTGGTTTGAAAAAATTCTGAGAGACTGTTAAAATGTCAGTAAATGTGTGGTATAAATTTCAAGATTGTATGTTTTAAGGGTCCTTAAAAAAAATTCCTAAAAAAGCAAGAAAAAGTAGCTCTCACATGGGATGACCCCCTTAATAATTCAAATTCAGAAGGATCGAAGAACAAGACGAAAATCTTTTCTACGATTAGTCAATATACTTTCACAAAAAATTGAAAAATAGAAGATAGAAATGAATTTTCTGGCCTTAACTGTCTTCATCATCCTGAACGTTCAACCTCGTCGAAATTAAATGAAGAACTTCCCGAATGAAACACGGTATAATTATACACTCAGCATTTCCCGCAATCGTGGTCTAATTTGTGCAGAATCAAATGCAGTTACTCGCACGTGAATCTCAGTGCGTAACGATGATTGCAGAAGCAATGATGCAACTTCATTTAATCTTCTCTTACCAAACGTGCTGTGCATACAAGTTTGCCAGAGGATATTGAGACTTGAAACTCAAACTGCATTTCGTGAAGAGATCTACGACGATCTTCGGCGACTTATTTCCATTTGGGAGTCGAGAAAATTGGTTTCGGAGCTCCGAAAACTCGGCAGATTCTACGTCAGGATGGGAACGTGCCTCGTAGATCGTCCATAAATCGTTTCAGGCAATTATCGCGGTAGCTTAGGGGCAGGCAGTCTTTCACGTGGAACCAGACAGCGATATCGCGATTAGATTAGACGCGATAGAGACTGCGTTTCGTTATTTATTTCGCCGGAGATGGGGTTCTTGAAACTCGAGGGACGAAACGGTACACCGACACGTGCCCCCGAGATACATACGTTCCACGAGACATCGTGCAATATCGAAATCGTTTAATTACACCGTGTAACAGTGTCCTGGTCTACCGATTGTGTCGAACGTGACTCTTGACGAGTCGTCAAGCTTGAAACTGCTGATCGTAAAAATTGTAATCTGTTCCCCGAATTGGTCGAGGAATCACGAGCAAGCTGACATTTCAACAAACAAGAGAATCATTGTACATTCTTGACTGCGGGGACTATAAAAATTGTAATCAAAGATCGTTGAACGATACAGTCACGATTTTGGTATCGAGTTGGATGAAAAAGCTCGAATTTTATTAACGAGAAGGATTACTATGGCTCTAAGAAACCTAGAAGGATTAAGAAGTTGCGATAATTATTATTTAGCACTGAGAAATTAAGGAGAAAATTGTTTTTAGTAGACTGAGCTGGTGGAAAAGATTTGAATGTCGAAAATAGGAGTAAATCTTTTTTTATAGGGCTAGAAAAATTGTTTATGCTCCAGAGAGTTGAATAACCGAGCGAGTGGATGTGTATGTTTATTTAGGACCCACGGACGCCATGATTAAAACAAAAACAACGCCTCCCAGGCGAAGAACAAAATTGTTTTTCGCGCGTGGGGTGAGAACGACGAGGGTTGCCATGATTATTTACTCGACTCGGGGTTACAAGTGTTCCTCGTTTGTCAGGAATCGCTACAGCTGTTTGTACAGATGATCGTGAGATAGTCGGAACATCGTGAAACACGAGGACGTTGCTCGATGAGAAAATAAATGGGGTTTCCCTTTCATATTGAATGAAACCCTGTGTTTCTTTTCGATAACTTGATATCCCAATCGAGGACCCAACAAAATTCAATAAAGTCTACAATTCGTCAGTTGCTGGAACCACTGAGAACTTTACCTTCAATAGAACATTCGTCTACCAATTAACACTTTACTTTTCGCAAGCCATTTCAAATAATAATCTCGAATGAAATCTCGAATAACTCGAATGAAATCTCGAATGACTATTTTGATATTCTCGGTCAAAATAGACCCAGGTACCGCCGTCGGACAGCGGACAAACAACAATTATTTCTGGGTAATGTTCTTCAGAACTGGATTTTTATAATAAATGTCCCTGTAATGCTTGAACGGGCAAACGCGTCCGTGATGGTGTAATGAATGACGTCGCCCGGCAATCATGAATAAAACGGGGAAAAAGTAGGTATCCAGGCCTTGGCTTTTAACCTCTTGGTCACGGGGGCGCATACATCGTTCTTTGATGGTTTTAGTTGCCCGCGTAATTATCGGAAATCCATTACTTCTGAACGAGGAGTCTTCCCTGTGCGCTATCCGATATTTATTTTTGCAAACGATACTATTCGCGCCTGTTTCCACAAGGCTGAAAATTCGTGACATTCCAGCGCGCGAATAGCCACCCGCGCGCGATGAAAAGCCTCGAAAAAATCCCTTCGCCGGAGAACACGAGACACGATTCCAACACGAATTTTTGTTCCTTTTTTAGAGAAATTTATGGGATCCCAAGCACGCGGGATCCACGGCCGGCGTAAATAACTCCTCGCGATATTAATCCCCGGCAAAGAACAACGTAGTCCGCGAAATAGTTGACGCGGTTTTCCGCCCGGCAATTTGGAAACTTTCGCCCCCGGGAAACACGCCGCGCCGTCCCGTTCTATACATATGTATATCGGTGGTGGCTTAATTCTTTGGACAACTGGGATCTTCAACAGCTTCCATCTCGAGTACGTGTACCGTGGATCAAGTCTATCCGACTGGAATTCGCGATTAGACGATTGATCCCTGTGTGGAACCAGTTGAACAGCAAAGCGGAGGTTTGAGAAAGTTTACGCTCCTCTTGGGCGAACTTGAACGGTCAGAGTTAATTACTTTTCCAGCATGGGGTTTTAGTGTAACACTATTTGGTAGCGATTTTAGAGAGCTAATTTTGTCAAGACAATTTTGATGGGACACGGCACGTTTTCCTTTTTAAACTTTTACTTTCATTCGAGTCGTTCATTTGTCGAAGAAAACGAAAGCAATTGATGAAAATGTAAATGGTCCTTTTGTGAATGTCTTTTAGAGTTTGAAAGCATATAGACATTGTACATTGCATTATTGGGGGCGAAACTTTTATGTAACGCTACATAAAATGCATGAAATAGACATATATTGTCTAACTAGATTATTAATATTGCCAATTAGATTTAACAAGAGAACGACTCATGTTATGAACTCAATTACCTTGTAAAACTACCATTCGAAGAATTGAAACTTTCAGTGTCTCGAATGGCAGTGATTCTAACAGTTTAGAGTTAATAAAATTCTGAAATTGAAAGTATAGTCTTTTATGGGTCGACTGTTATTCAATTCTTGAGTTTTTCCTTCCCAAGGCCGTCCATTTCTCGCCAGAGCCATTAAACAGAATTCTCACATTCCCGGCCGGTTTCCCGGTCGCCATCAATCTTCGGGGCAATATAGCGAGGCGAAGATAACTCATCGATAAGCCCTAATGCTCGTCATTACCGGATTCCCCGCGAAACAATAACTCGAAACGGTGCCCCGGTTCCCGTCAGACTATAAAATCCTAAGTCGCGAGAGAGACCAGTTCTGGATAAAATGTTGAAAGGCCCATTATGTCAACCGTTCATCGATGTAACACGAGGACAAGCAGCTCGTTACATTTATGGGGACAATTAAGGGCGGGCTACGACGTCCGTGCAATTAATGCGACGACGCGGGATGCTATGCGTATGCAGATGCAACGCGGCAGATACGATGCAACCTAGAACCAACGGAAGATCATGAATACAGTCGTGATAAAAGCCGAACTTTAACGATCAATGAATTATTTTTAATTACTTTAAGTATTTCTGCCCGACGTTGCTGCGATATATTCGTCCTTTAAAGTGTATATTTTTTATACTTAATTGGTAATATCTATTGATAAGCTTCCTTGGCGAATGACTGTTAATATTATACGTCACGATAATTTCCCAACATTTTACTTTTTACGCGATCTTAACTGAACACAAAAACAATTTTAATCAGAACTTATTAGCAATTTTATGAACGCATGTCCTGCTGTGTATGCAATAATACAGACAGCGGACATGTTCCGCAACTATAGAATTCTTGTTATTTAGGACCACTTACAGCCTCATTTATCAAGTTTTTTAAGATAGTTCTCGTAGACCTAATGTAACATTTTATGTATTCGATTTAGTCACCGAAAAATCCAGAATTGAAAACAGACTAACGGAAATACACTCGAATTTTTCAGTGCAGTTTTTAAAATAAGAGACACGGTAAGAAAAAGTTGGGGCACGTTTTCCGGAATATTTTACAGAAGTTAGTGTAGCGGTGGACGTTTTACGAATCGCGGGAAAAAGTTCCGCAAATCCGGCCCGTTTTTACATGCCTCCGAGAATCGAACGTGGTTTCAGCGACCAGACACCATACACCGAACTCCTCGGAAACGTATCGACACCGAATACGCAACAAACCAGATGCGAGAAGCTCTGCACGTGATACGACGCGAACCCATCGCGTTTATAGAACGATTGAATATTTATAAAGCGTGGCAATGACTCCAGCCGAATGCTAAGAGCGGCCTGAGTGCATCTGGTAAATATACCTAAAGAAGCGTCTTCCACGAAAACATGGCGAAAATCGTCTGGAAAATCTCCAAACCTTTTCGCAACATTTTTACGAAAATATCAAATCGCCGTGTTCCTCCGCTAAAGTCTCCGATCATAACAATTTAAACCACTCTCCACTGTCCCACATTTCCAACACTATAAATATAAACCAATGTCTCCAAAGGATCCATAAACATTCATTCCACTTAACGATCAAATCCACTGACGTCGTGGTCGCATCGCGAATAGTAATGTGTATTTTTTCAGTTTTTGGATTTTGCAAATAGGTTTAAAAAATTTGAAATCTCCAAAAATTCGAAATATGTAATGCATACTTCTTATTGAAGTTTTGGAGATACCAATTTCATAAAAATTCAGTAATGAGATAATGTTGAAACCATTGTTCTTAAATTGTTTATATAGTGTGCATCGTACTTGAAAAAAATAAAAACCAATTATTTCGATTTTTATTGTATTTCTTAAAGGTGTATTGTGTAATATTGAACATTATTATATTCAGAAAATAATGTAGAAACTTAAAGATGCAATATAAAATATTTGATCTGCTTTATATTTCAATATTGCATACTTTGTTATGTAGAATAAATGTAGAATTTAGTATACGGAATATATTGAATTATATAAGCTGAAAAAACATATCGAAACGTTCGATAAATGCACAAAATCCACAGTCCAGTGATAACGTTACAGATAGTTGGTTTGACTGGTGTCTATGGGAAAAATCGAGCGAGCATTGTAACATATAAATTTTCCGAGCGGTTGCTTAAACGTGTCAATGGCGTGCCCGATCGAATATTTCGAATTCGCGAGGTGATTGCGAGCCGCGAACGGCAAATGGCAACGTTCCCCGTTGCACGAGAGGCAGAGGCATACGTATACATATAATTTTCCATCGGGGCGCAGCATCTGACGGTATTTCTACATCTACGTCGATTAAAGGGCATAGGGAACAGGTATCCATTCATAAGGCACGGCGAGGGGAACGCAATAACCTTGGTTACACTACCGAGCTGTCACATCGGCGTGCAGTCACCGATTCATTCACACGCGATCCCCACCCCCGGCCTCGACAGCCAGTTAGAACAATTATTCACCGCGCTAATTTCGAACACAAAAATGCCGATCGCACCTGTCACACCATGTCCACACATACACGAGAGGCACAGAGAACACGCTGTATGTATCTCTGTTCGTTTCGGGTTTTCCCTCGGGCACGAGTCAAAGACAGCATGCAGCACACTCTGTGCCAAGTGTGTCAAGACTCGGCTATTCTCAAACAAAATCCTACACAATTTCCTCAGAGCATAGCAATCAAAAGACAGAATCAATCTACGCTCGACGATCGAAGGATTAACTCGTTAATTTCAACGATTTTTATTTATTATACAATTAAGCCTTTCCTTCACCTCCTGCCCTATATCTGTACGTTATTCATTTATAGACAACGGATTTTATGCATTTATGACAAAATGAGTAGGTGTAATTTAAAACAGTAAAAACTATAGAAGAAATTACAATTACTGTTATATTGTTTTCAATCTATGTATCATATTAAGAAATAAAATCAATTTCTATTTCACTCCAGTTTGTTGCAAGTCAGATGAAATATTTTCATATTGCATAAACAACCGCTGTCTATTCATTTATATTCAGCTGAAATGAAATTTTATTTCACAATTATCGAATTCGTAATCGAACGAATTGTACAATGGAATAACTGCGTTAGAGATTAGCATTTCGACGAAAATTATTGCATTAGTTCTAGATAAAGCACCCCGGTATCAGTATTGACAGAAACTAAACAGTTTATTGGTATAATAACTACGGCAAACGAATTTCGCTTATCTCCGACCTATGTAGGTGATCCTAATCAGGAAATAACCGGGTTAACCTGACAGAAAAGTTGTCGAGGCAGGCTCGATATCGTTTCGGAACCGTTAGCAGAGCTTCGACAATTCAACTCTGTATCTAGATAACGATTGAGCCCAGCACTGCTCCCAATATCGTACACCCTGCTATTTTCCCCGCGGTGATACTTGACAGAGAAGTGCTCCGAAACGTTTCGTACCCTAAGCGGTTCGAACGCGATACAAGTTGCAAATGTGTTTCGGACTCACCATTTTTACTCGACGGAAAACGTATCCGAAACTGAGCGGACCATCGCACGGCTACGCTGCCTATGGACGCACAGAAAACACGTTACCATCGACTTTGACACACTTGCCGATATACTCGAAAAAACGATTAAGGGTGTCGATTCCCGCCTCGAAGGATCGTCGATTATCGCGCGGGAACACTCGCGGTTAAATCGTGTTCGATCAGTTTAAATGAATGACATCAGAGCACAACAAAACAATCGTCCGCCGGTTTACACTTGCGAGCACCACCCTGTCACATCCGACTACCCCGAGCTCCCGAGACAGACTGGCCGACCGTGGATGGAACACGAACCACACCTGCTTTCAAGTTACGCCGACAGACTGCGCCACCGCTCAATGCTGCGCGGCGCACCATTTGAATCGTTCGAACGGAAGAAACAAACGTTCCATCGTGAATCTGCTTTTTCACAGACTTATTAATAAGACGGACATTGCTGAAAATGCTACGTTACTTGTATTTCAGACTCTAGAATATATACTTATTGTTAACCGATCGTATATTCGCAGGAAATTGTTGTTCATCTATTTTTATTTGTCTCCTTGCAGAGCACGCCACAGAATACGCAGTATTGCCACCAATAGAAGCGCCACTCTACGAAACGATCTTCCAATCAAAATCGAGAGACATGCCAAAAATTCGTTTGGGATATCTATAGGGCGTCTGACAATTTTATGGCACGAATTTATCTTATGATTATCAATTAAAGATTAAGAAATAGTACTTACACAGTACAAAACAGATATTATATGCAATGAAATAGAGACAGTAACTTGCTATTCTTTCTAGCATTTTTTCGATAATTTTTACATATAATGCATTGGGAAAGTTGGTGCAAAAATCAGTCAGTCACAATAATCTACCTAAATATTCGAAATTTATCAAGTGTATACACTTGTACATTCATCTCTGTATATTCTATGAACCTTCCACTGAACATTGTTTAATAAAATAATGCTCACAATACCATGTAAAAAAGACTACATGAAAATAATATAAATATATTGACTATAAATTAAAAAATGTACTGACATTTTAAAAACAGGAACTATTTAAACATCCTGTGGTACTTGTTATGTCACTTGATTTATATTTTGTATTGTAATATTGTACGATCGCGCGTAGGTGCACAATGTTGAATACAATGGATGGCGCGAGCGGTGCGGAACCAGACAAATCACCCTATATAATGGTTTTATGGGCTGTCGGCATTCCGAGATTGCCTCCCCCCCCCCCCCCCACCCCCCTCCCTTGCCGAAGAAGAGACAGACCGGTCAATTGTTCTTAAATAATATAAATTGGAGGCTAAGAACGTAGCCCAACAGCGACCGGGCTGAAACAAGCAATCCGTCTTTCGGTCATGCGATCGAGCGTAACACACAATGCACGAGAAAAAGGATGAGAGTGAACGCCCAACTTGATTCATCAAATAATTTATTGTGCTCCTCTGGGGCTCTGCCCTTATTTGCTGGATCCGAGATCCGAGGTCGTGAGACTGAATCGTTTGTTCGATCGCGAACCAGTCCCTCGTTTCTTTATATATATATTTACCAAACACGAAATCACATGACTATTTACACGTGACTATAAATATTCAATCGTTGATGAACTTTTGTCTTATATAACGAAATAAATGCAAGACTAATATGTAATTTTCAATTCAAATACTGTTCGATCGTCGCAACTACCATTAACACGTTTATAGAATTATATATAGATACGACAGAACTTGAAAAGGAAAACTCATCGTGTTACGCAATGGAATTTATGGAATTATACAATGAGCCGTTATAAGTTTGGAATAAAAAGTCTAAGTACCTGCCAATGTAAACAGCTGCATGACGCTGTTTGAATTCCACGTTTCCGTCTGAAATTTCATGCTCTCGTGACTTGCAAATGACATTCAATTTTCCACATGTCATAAATATGATTACGGACAGGTCATGGATTGACGATCGACTCTGGAAAAACATGAAAACACGGGGATTGGTATGAGCCAGTATGAGCCCAGCAGAAATGTTGCAATATGGTCGATCATTCAAAAAGGGTTTTGCAGAGTACCAATTTGGCAAAATAAAATGAACTCCGATGTCAATTACATGGGAAAAAATTTCAATACTCTTTTACCGTCCGTTTACCAAAAAAATTCTGCTTAAATTAATGATTTTATTCGTTAATTAATCTCAACGAAACCCGCGTAGTTATCGAGCATGAACTACGCGGTACAAGATAAGAAAACACCTCGCAAAAAATACAAACCCGTTGCGTAAACAGATTTTTTTGCGATAACAGTGTAAGGTTGATTATTCGAACATTTTAGATATGAAATAAATTGAAAAAAACAAATGTTTCTTTCAAATATATTAATAAAGAGCGACGAGAAACGAGACGAGCGCAGGCCTCGATTTGGCACCGGTTTTCGTCGACATCTTAATTGAAACAAAAAGATAACGTTTGATATATTGGCATAGTTGTTTATTAGAAAGTAGATAAATCGTACGAATTTATCTTCTCTGTCCTTGGAACACTACAGCAGGATGATGCAAGCTTCTAACCATACTCACGAATGTTTCGTGCAATGCTTTTATGCCGCTAGAGCTCGTGGTTGACGTTGAAATCAGCAGCAGCGCAGTGTTGATCTGACATCAAGCGAAATTATCGTTTTGCATTGAGAAAGAGAGCTTTCTCGCAAGAAATTTTCGTAGAATATCACTCAGGCTGCTTCGAGCCTTCGCTACAAAAAAATGCCGCGCGGTAAGCGCATAAATTATTACACTTTTCGCCCGAGAAAAATGTCTTCTTGTCCCCACCACATTTACTCCGATTCGGAAACGCAATTTCGTACGTTTTGACCTCGAGCAAAGGACTTTCGATCAAATGAAATCTTCTTCCAGGTAAATATGTCAGTCACAAAGGCCGTAATCGTCACTTTACCAGCCCGGAAGAATTGGAGGAGCAACGACGCCAGGAGGAAAAAAAGCTCCAATGGAGAGTCAGTATTTTTAGGTTAACCAACAGCACAACGGCTTAGATATTATTGTTAAGTACGTAAGGTCGAATTGTCCTTTGATGGTCGAGTCTGATTCCATGCACTACTCGCTGACATTTTGTTTGGAGAACGATACTCTACGAACAGTGCGGGTTCTATTCGCAAGACAGAGCACGAAACTCTCAAAAATTCTTAAGAGTCGTAAAACAACGGGTAGAACTCTCAGAAATGCAATTTGTGATCCCTATTTGAAACCGTGTTTAGTTCCCTTGACTCTATTGCATAAACATAATTTAGGGAACTGGTGAATAATCATTTTTCATTGCAGACTCGAGAAGTTACATCGGAATTTTCTGTTGCAGAAGAACAAAGGCGAAGAGAGTGAAGAAGAGGAAGAAGAGCCGAAAGCTTCTCCAACCAGTGGCTCGGACAGTGATAGTGAAAGCGATTCTGAATCGGAATCTAAAGGAGAGGTAATAATGTAGAAAGTTAGTAAATAGAAGACTACGATATCTAAATTGCAATTATTTACAGGGGAAGGCGAAGGGTGTAGAAAATTTAATTCAAGTTGAAAATCCAAATAGGGTACAAAAGAAAACAAAGAAATTATCCACATTAAATCAAGCTTTAGACTCTGCGAAACCAGAGTTGTCTCGAAGAGAAAGGTAACATTCGCTGAATTATTTAGCGGACCAAGTAGATGCGTTTCTTAAATATTAACGAATTAACGTTTCTCTGTTCAGGGAGCAATTAGAAAAACAAAAGGCTTTCGCGAATTACCAGAAACTACACGCGGCAGGTAAAACCGATGAAGCTCGCGCGGATCTAGCACGATTAGCCATAGTTAAACAACAACGAGAGGAGGCAGCCAAAAAACGAGAACTCGAAAAGAAGCAGAAGGAACTCGCCCAGCAAAAGAAAACGGAACTGACGCAGAAAGCCCTCGGCAAAAAGTCCTAGAACTTTCGAAATTGTGTCAATTATACAAAACACTTTGCATCACTGCTACTATTACATTAACATTACAAGCAGTTCAATCTCTACTTTCATATTGATACTATTTGACTAAATCCACGCATTTTCAACATGCGTTTGATGAAGATGTCCTTGTTTGTATAAATACAATTATTATAGTAACTGAATTCATCTTGCAGTTTTCAAACATTATACAAAACCACGTCGAAAAAAAATTGATTTAAATCATAAAACTGTAACATTTTAACCAATCAGCATGTCTATCTTTTAAAACATCTATTTGTAACATTTTATCCATTTATTTTAAGACAGAAGTGTAAATTATTAAACTCTGGATCTTTACAGAAAATAAAAGTGTTCTGCACCATTTGCAAAAAACAGAAGCCAAACTGATCGATATTATCACATTCTTTAACCCTGTGCACTCCACGACCTTCT
The DNA here is from genome assembly GCA_916610255.1 of Lasioglossum lativentre. NCBI lineage: Eukaryota > Metazoa > Arthropoda > Insecta > Hymenoptera > Halictidae > Lasioglossum > Lasioglossum lativentre. The sequence goes on along the minus strand of OU744355.1, from coordinate 31,234,168 downwards.
TGCAACTTTATCCACACGATATTAGCAACTTCTTCGTACTAGACATTGACCTTCTTAGTCGTATATGTAATCAAATTATGCATAATGATAAAGCCATGAAATTGTTCGTGGAATGCAGCTCGCTTTCAAAATATGACGTCGAATTACATTCGATATAGAACACGTTACAAAACAGTATAAATGTCCAGTCACATTCGCCATAAGACCACATCTATTTTAAATTTAAACTACCTACTCATTGTTGTGATAAACGTATAAAATCCACGGTTTATTAATTCTGCTAAAGATTGCCGAACTTCGCTGAAAAGGAAGCATAATTTTGAGAGTACGAACGAATTAATTTTCGACAGGATAATAACTGGATCTTGGAAGGTACAAAGGTTTCTTCAGAGAGACTATAACTATGTATATGTAGGCACTGCCGTATACAGAGCGAAATGCAATACGGTGGGAGACGCAACGCAGTCGAGCTGCTGCAGTCAAGCCGACACGATGTTTTGGTCGGATGTGTTTTACGTGGCAATACTTTTGGGCTGTGTATTTATCGGAAAGGTCTATCAACAAATAGAAAATGTGCAGGCGAAGCAATGGGCGTGCACGAGTCTCGGCTTCCTTCTGGCCACGATAGTTTCTGGAAGTCATGTAATTCATCCTGTAATCAGTACCGTGATTAACGCGATTATTATAACCAAGCTCTCTCCAAAGTACGATATCACAATAATACTATGCAAATCTTTTAACTCAGAACAGCATCGCATTTCGGTTTACGTCCTCGTACGATCTTTTCTCATTTTTTATCAGCAAACTGCCGCAGTATCGTACAAACACGTATACCGATTTTTATGCGGTATATCTGCAGTGATCAGTGACATTAACAAAAGTGCTCTGCCTACACGACTGCAGTCGGTTTCTGTTCACGATTTAATAACGCGTGCATCCAGTTGAATTAATAACGACGAAAGTACGAAACCGCTAGACCGAGAGATTTTCTCACAGCTTTATCGAGAGAAATTCGATCTTAATGGATGGTGTACAGTGTACATGATCGGTGTAATTCAATACCAATCATCAATGTCGGTGTATTATTAATAGTACTTGATTGCTCTGATATCAAAGTTCAAGAGGTTTCCCAATGTAGAGATTGATTAATTCATTCGATAGTTTGTGCGTGCGTGAGTGGTAATGAGTTGAAGACATATATAATGCATAAATACATACATACATACATACATACATACATACACACACACAACCGAATGCACTTAATGACTTTGCATGCAATTTTGACCTGAATAATTATAAATATCGAGATCAGAGATAATATCTTTGAAACGCTAAATATATAATATTTATCTTTTTTTTCTATTAAACTCCAATGTTACTTAGAAATTAATTTTTTACAGAAAATGTCATCTGGCAAGCTTCTTTTTTTCATTCTTCTACCTACTGTTTATATTCCGTTTAGGGGAATATATTGGTCTACCAGAATCTCCATCCCACACAAACCTTGTGCTCATGATATTAACACTAAAATTATCTGGACTAGCCTTCGAGATCAATGCAGCTTCCAATCAGTCACCTGATGACGATCCAGAAGGAGTAAATTCTGAGGCAATGAAAAATATAGGATTTCTAGATGTGTTTCACTATGGCTTCAGCTACATGGGAGTTCTGACAGGTAAAAGTTTGATTCAATTCAATGAAATTTTTATATCATATTAAACATCATATTTCTCTTTCAGGTCCCTACTACCGTTACAGAACATACTGGGACCATTTGCACAGGCCATTCACTAAATACGTGGACCCTGAGCCTCTCACATACTTCAAGCTCAAGCAAACTGGAATATTCATTTTGTTTTATCTCCTAATGAATGCAGTTTTCCCTACCAGAGTAATACCAGTTTTATTTGACTGATTTCGCAGAGCAAAATTGTGTATTTTAAAGTTTTTGTTCGATTTCAGTATGTTACTACAGACGCATTCGCGGAACAGTCTTTTCTTGCCAGATACTTTTACATGTATCCCACGTTTTTCAGTTTCAAATTAAGAATGTATATTGGTATGGCCTTGGCCGAATGTGCTTGCCAAATGGCTGGGCTTGGAGCATATCCTGTGGGGGCCAACCCTGTGATAGGCCTAGGACCTCGGGATTACAAGGCTATTCAGGCTATGTAAAAATCTCCCTCTCTTTTCGTTGCATCCGAGCACAATCTCGAGGACGACTACTAAATCAATGAAATTCTAGGTCAAATGAACCTGAAAAATTGAAACACCAAGAGTACAATTTTGATACTGTATATAATATGAATGTGAAGAAGCTAGAGACGTGTCACTCGACGAGGACCGCTATGAAGTCGTGGAACGCTTGCATCCAGTACTGGATGGGCGTTTATGTATATAAAAGATTTCCGTACAAAAGTTTGCGAACTCTGGCCACATTCACGCTTTCGGCTGCCTGGCACGGTTGGCAAGCCGGTTACTACTTCTGCATTTGCCAGATTCCTTTGTTCTTGATGAGCGAGGACATCGGAACGAAATTCTACAATCAGAGCAAGGAGGGCAGTTTGGTGGGTATCAACTGGAGGTGTGCGAGAACCCAAAAATGTCGGGTTTTCAAAAATTTTTCGACCCGATATTTTCATATTCTAGCACACCTCTAGTACCAACTAAAAATAAACTAGTCTTGTTCAAAGGTGGACAACTCTACGACTAGCGTGTTAAAATTCTAGACTACGGTTTCAATTAATTTATTTTATTGTTTTAGGAGAGGCGGGTATGGCAACTAATCTTGTGGTACGAGAAAACAACTTGCATGGCATATTTAGGAGTAGTATTCCTATTGTTGGGGATGGAAGAGTCAATACATTATTACAAAAGCGTATACTTTGCGGGTCATATACTAGCGATAATATTGTATTTAGTATTCCGCTGTTTGAAACCCGTTATTCTAAAACCGAAATCCGTAGACAGTGAGGACAAGAACAACTAGTCTGCCACGCTAGAACGAAATATTTAAAAAGATCTGCATGTACGTATCTTTCCAAATAATTCAGTCACAATCTTCTCTTTAAGATAGCTTATAGCAATAGAGTTTTTTTTAAGTACCGAATTTTTACATTAAATTGTACTAGTAAGTTGATAATATGATGGTTATGTTACATTAAGATCGTGTATGAATAACATACTTTATCTCTATGATTGAGCTAGTCAGTCAGTACGGTAATAAGAAAAATATTATTCTGACTTAAAATACTTCCGTAGCTGTTATTTAAAAAAGAAAAGGACAAAAAAAAGTAATGAAACGAGAGTGTTCACGGATATATTAAAAGGGTTTCTATTCTTCCATTTGTAAAGATGAGCAAGTCAGAAATAATAAAAAATTCCATTTGTTTAATAATCTTTATTGCTTTTACCCATCCACGAGTCTACTACAATGCTTCACTCCTCTCTCCTCTAAGAAAAGAAATTTTTAAATCATCTGTATATTCCAACATCACTTTTTACCACTAAACATATACTTACTCCAGTGACGTACGTTGGCACCTGAAAAGAAAAGCACAGGAAAAGCGAAAGGATTCCATCCCCCAACCCCTTGAACTTTCCCCAAATTATTTCGAATGTGGCGGCAAGTGTTTCAAGCGATGATCACAAAATTTAGATACTTTTTTTATAGACTCTACACTTTCCCCGAGAAATCTTAAGCAGTCCCGTCAATAAAACGTATATCAAAAAATACCAAAATTGAAACGACAAAATAACAATGCAAAGGAAATATTGAATGCCGCGAGGGGGACGAATTTGCATAATAAGGACTTGTATTTCGAAGTGGTATCCTCGAGGGGGGACATTCTCAGTTTAAAGATCAAAGAATTGATTTTTAGCCAAAACAAGCTAGCGAAATTATTTAACAATTACTTGGTAAGTCGGTTCGTAAGTTTAGCAACTGTACAGTAATTGACATAGAAGCTCGAACAGAATATTTAAAAAAAAGACAATGATTTTAAAAAAGGATTCGTTGGAAGCTAATTCTTTTATCAATTTATCAAAAATACCCCCTTGAGAGATACCAAGGATAGACCACACAACTTACAAAATGGAACCTACACTGCTGGGACGAGAAAGTACGTTCTCTAATCAACACCACAGCTGGAAGTGATCATCAAGAAACACGCGGAGTAACTGGCAAACGTAACACAGTTGAAATTGTGAGTCGTTGCTCGCGAGGTCTGGTGATGCTCACGTGCTACCTGCAAACCGGACGACGGCCGAGAAACCAGCAACCGCGGCGGCTTTGGTCGTGTACCCCTCTCTCTGCTTTATTTCTCAGCGTTCTCTCGAACCGTGTACCCTCTCTGCGATTTTCTGCACGCCGACCCCCCAGAGAGACAGCTTTCGCTCGCACACTTTCTCTCTTTTTCTCGCCCTGATCTCGACTCGCGAACCTGCTTTCACCAGACCACCAACCGCTCGCTACTGCAAACTGCTTACAGCCCTGCTACTCTCGGCTTACTGCTTACTCTCAGCTACCCCATCATCGGCTACACTCGCCACGCCACTCCTTTCCACCGCCTGTGGCACCATAAAATTACAACTTAGTTACAACGAATAAACGTGTTATATCCGTGTGTGAGGATTTTTTTTAAATATTTTTCTTTTCTTTTTCGGAAGGACATTGACAATCTGTTATACGTAAATGAAACTCAATAATTTATACAATCCCAAAGACTATTCTTAACTCGATGACGAGTCAGTTCTTTTTTTTATCTTTCTTTAATTCACAGCGTTAATCGTGAATTTGATTTTGTGCTTTTCTTCTAAGGAAATTATTTTGAAATTTGTTCGATTAGTATTAGGAGAGAGTTGCTTTGTATTTATACATTTTACAACATGTCGTGGGGAACTTATAAACTCGTTCTCAAGAGTCAAGTAATGTGGACTGACGTGAAAGCTTAGTTTCAGCCAATAGAGTTAAAAGTAACACAAAGTGATTGATCGTGTTTTTCTAATTCTGCCTACAATTATACTTAGCTTTTAATCACTGTCTAACACTATGCGAATAGTTCCGTCTTCCGCATTTTATTACACTTTATTATAAATGGCAAACTTACATAAATAAACCTGTATACTATTACAGAAACGCAGAACTTATCTCTAAAAAGTCGTGTGTGTACCAGAGAACTTTTAATATTTCTTTCTTTCCGTTTGCTAGTTAAGGTCGATAAAGTTGTCTTTCGTTATAACGATAATAGAAAAACCAGACAATAATTGTTTTAGGGGTTCAGTTTAAAATTTGTACAGAAACTGGACTCAACCGACCACATACGTACTACATTACCTGCTAATTACCATTACACATCAACACCCCGATGTTATTCCAGGGATATCTAAATCCACCTTGCTTGGTTCGAACAATTTCATAATGACGGAAAAACGATTTTTTCGCAATTGGACATATTTGATCGAAATAGATGCTTTGCTGCAGTTAATTACTTATACACGCCGGTACGGCTTAAAATAGTTATAACAAGATTCAAGAAAAATGGAAGAAAAAGAATAGACTTGTGTTATCTTATAACTCACTTACGCCGACAAAGTACTAGAAGTTGTGCACACTATGCTTCGATTGTAAAAACAAGAAACGTTGTACGGTCGAGCTAACAACAATCTTTCTTTCCTCCTTTTATTTTCTCTACAGGGTGCGAAACTCAAAATTATTATGCCTGTTCTAATTTCAAAGATCAATCGCGAACATCAAATATATAATGCTAATAGTGCACATTATCTAAAACTCTTATCAAGGACACAATGAAAACTTGAATTCAATGATCAGAACACAAGCTGTTTCAATTGTCACAACAGCTTAATCATACATAGAAAAAAAATTAGGAATACATGTAGTACTTCTCTCTGAGCGAAATAAGCACGTGACCAAGTTGTCACTTAACGAAGTAAAAAGAGTAATTACGAGAGAATAAGAAAGAGAAAAAAAACTTGCAAACGAGAATCTTCATGAGCTCCTTTAAACTCACAGTCTAGATACATTACATTAAAATTAGTTTTGGGTTCTCTTTCAAACCCAAAGGAGTGCGTCGTCATAATTAATATGTAAGTGATAGAAGAAATGTGAACGTGCGACAGTGTTGCTCTAGGTATTAGAGGGTAATAGAATACCTTTTCATTCTCAAGAAATGATTATTCTGCACTCGCGGCACGTGCATCTGTTCACAGTCGTACTCGCTTATGGTTCAATTACTTCAGTCCCTGTAGTAAAAAAGATACAAGTATTATTATAACAGATGTCCATAGTGTATTATGCATTATGCATAGTATATTTCAACAGTACTTACCTTGATTTAGAACGACTGTCCTTTTGTCTGTCAGGAGACTTGCTCCTGGAACGAGACTTTCCACGTGAGCTCTTGCTATCAGAACGTGAGCGACTTCGACTACGACTGTAGGATCGCCTTCGGTCTCTGTCACGGCTTCGGGACCTGCTACGTGACCTAGAACGGGAGCGCCTACGATCCCTGCTCCTGCTGCGGGATCTTAAAGCAATTAAGCAAATTATGCACTGAATGAATGTTTTAAATATGTTGCATTGAAGCTTACATTAACAGAAATCATGTGATCGAAACATTTGTACTATATGAAAATTATATAAATTTATTAACAACGAATAGGTATGGAAATTAAAAAATTAAAATATTAAAAAAATAAAGGCCCATTCTCAAAAAAGCAATGAGGGTATCATCATAGTATATGTGTACTATAGCATCCACACTAAGCTATGCTATATAAAATCTATGTTATCAGAGGGTTTAATGTACATAATTATAGAAACTGGTAAACCACATGAACATGTATAGAAACCAATGACCCAGGAAGTCTGCTTTGTTATCAGTTGTGCTTGATTAGTCAAGAAGTTATCAGCAAGATATATTAAAGATAATTACCTTCCTCTTCGACGGCTGCCGCGGCTGCGGTGTGGGGAAGTTGGTCGTCCATATCGTGCCATCTGAACCCTAAGCTCCCTGCCATCCAACAATCTTCCGTCCATTGCATCCAACGCATCTTCCGCGTCCCGTTTATCGTAGAATCTAAAAATTCGCGAAAATAATGAACACGAATCTCCCAACGAACTATATATATGTATATATGTATATATGTAACCGATAAGACGCAAAACGCCTGACGGCATCGAAGCTTATATCTATCCTATTTAAAGGCGTAGCGATCATACAGTGGATTAAACAATTATCTACAGCTTTCCGGAAATAAACTTCCTGCGAAGAAGTAGATCGTTAATGTAACGCCGTGGAACTTTTTAGCGGAAGCTATCTCTTCGGGAAGCCGAGCGTGCGAATGCTTTTAAGATTAATTAACGATTTTTTTTGGGAAATGAGAAAAGTTTTACCTGACGAACGCAAATCCACGACTCTCCCGGGTGAAACGGTCCCTGGGTATGTAAATGTCGCCGACTTCGCCACATCGTTCGAACACACGTCTCAGGTCTTCCGGCGTCGTTCTGTAGGTGAGATTGTCCACCTTCAGGGACACCATCCCGTCGATTCGAGGCGGTGGCCTGCCGTAACTCATTTCAGCAGGAGTTCCGGACTTATTCGATGAAACTGAATCAACACTCCAGCCGGGAAAGTTGTTTCCCGATTAAGTGGCACACGTCCACAGACGTCCGAGACAAGATGGCGAATAACGGAAGAACGAAAGCGTACGCGCAGCACGATGGGAAATGACGCGGAACAAAACTCCCCACTGCGCGACTCAATAGCACGTCCGTGCCGTACCGTTTCCACAATTTCCGAAACGAATTACACCCTTTCGCTCGCTTGAGCAATAACGATTATTCGACCGAGGAATTATTGATTAATTTCGTTCATTTATTTCGGCCCGGAAAAATTGAATGTTGGCGTTCATTTTTTCGTTGGAAGAAAGATGTATATGTACGGCACGGAAACTGATGAGATTGTTTCAATGCGGTTTTAAATATTAATATTGTAATTCGTGCAGTATTTATTTGCATACGTTGTAGAAAAGTAGGATTTATATCTCGTCGGCGTTGTGCTTGTTTCGCACGGGACGCGGAATGACCCGCGTAGTACGCTTCTGGTGGATATGAATTTGAATTCACGAAACGAAACGAGGAAATGAATTTACGAAACGTTCGTTCCGCGTAGTAATAAAAATCGATGTAAATATCTGTTTAAACTCGAGGAGACCATTTTATAAATTGAATGGCAGAAAGCAGTGTGTCGTAGTTCGTACAATTCCTCTCAAAAACTCGTCCCATTGCTACAATGATCTTTTTCAGAAATGAAACACTGCCCTATAAAGCAAGAATTAATTTCTAACAATTAGTACAAATACTAAAAAACTATTCGCTAGAATCAAGCTAATTTTTCGAAGTCCCAAGTTGTAGCATTAAGAGAAATTTGTCGAGAGGTGTTGCGTCCTCATAATGCTCTCCGTTTCCGAACAAGTTTTTATATAAAAAATCAAATTTATACAATATACTCGCCGCGTTAAAATGGTAGTGAAACACTGATCGCAACACGAGTCAATTAACGCATTACTTTTGTTTTTATTTAAGTTTTCAATGAAGCTGCATCTGTGGTATCACAACAATGCCCTTTTGCAATAAGATGCTCCCCAAGAAAAAAAAAAAACACATAATCTGTCAACATCGCTCAAAAAGATCGCACGTGTTCACAGCTTCGATCGTTTCTTTCTTCTCTGTTTAACGCGTTGTACAAAAAGAAAAACGGTTCGGAGAAAAAAGGGCGAACGCGATTGTTGTACATTTTGGTCCTTTGCCCGCCGATCGCCTGTGTCTGTCGCGTCGACATAGATTTTCGTGGATCATTGTCGGTTTACCCGGGACAAAGTTCGTAATCATCATGTTTCTCTTTTCGAGAGGAAAGATCGGAACATAATCGAGAACGATACCCGTCCCGGATATTCTCGCGGACAAGAAAGAAACAAAGGCAAACGACGCCAACGACAAACACAGCGTTCGCTCGAACATTCATTGACTTAGGCGGTAGGCGCAGAAAAGTAAAGAGGCGTCGACTAATCGCGAATCTCTCTCTCTTTTTTTCTCATTTTGCTCACAATTCCTATTTGTTTTTATCAAACATTCGTCTTCTTCTCGACACGGGGAAGAGTTGTCTCGAAACGGAAATGGACAGAGAAAACAGTTTATTCTAATTATCCGTGACCGAGAAAAGTCGCGTGGGTTTATCCGATCGATCAAACAATCGTCTGAAGTATCGCGCTCATGATTATTCGATGAGCTAGATGGCTATATAGTAGAATGCGGAGCCTCATGCAATTATGGATTATCATCGAGTCGAATTCGTTGATCGAAATGTGTCAAGGAGAACATTGAAATGATAGAAACCGCGGGTAATTATTTAATACTCGGTCTACTAATACAGAATTTCAACAGGGGGAAAATTATAGAGTAGCTTTATTTGTAGGTAGAGTGTACTACCGCTTCACTAAGAAAGATAATGATTTATTGGTACACGTACTTTAATGCTATTCACGCGTTGTAATTCATGCGAGCAGAATAGTTCTCGTACGTGTCTGATTGATTTAAACAGCGTAGAGATTCATTTGCAGGTTCTAAATAAAATAGAAACCTCAATTAAACTTTATTAAACTTCATACCATACTGAATTCAAAGACAATCGTGTATGCCATAAATGCATAAAATCCGCAGTCTAATAATAAGTTCCTTATATTCTCTAGTTAATACATCTGTCCATCTCAGCCTCGAATTAATTTCCAACAAATCACATAGCAGCCCAATAAATAGCTTAAAATGTCTAACAGGGTTTTCGCTTATCGATACAATATAAAAAAGAGATTTCGAAATAGTGTATAGTAAGGAAGATAGAGATTCAAAAGACAGAGATTCATCAACTGAAGATGCAAGAGGATAAAAAGACGGAAATAGAGAGAGGGGGAAAAGGGAGAAAGACACGATAGAGATTCTAGTAAAATTTCATGGATTCAAGTTAGACCCGCAAGTTAATCGAAGTTAGGTACCACTGTCATGGGAGGTTTCGCATACTGTGCTTCGGTATTTATAAATTAATCTTGTCCCAACGATATCGCGCGTGGGATTCACGACTCATTACAGTACGATATTAAAATATATATATGTATATATATATTTTAGATATATATTATGTGTGTGCATGTACAGGGTGTCCTGTTATTCATGAAACAACAATTCCTCGTTCATGGATTATCAAAACCAATAACTCTAATTATTACCGAACAAGGAATCGTTTGAACTATTTTTTTATTAACATTTGGACTGCAGATTTTATAGGATAGATTCCTACTGCCTTCATAATAATGTATAAAAATTGTAAATATTGAAATCAGCAATCCGGTAATCTTGTACAACGAAAGAATTAGTAAGCGTTATCACTGTTATTACTCCGGTTTCACAAATCACAGGACAGTCTGCACAAGACACAGGCGAAGTGAACTCAGCAGGTCGATCGTACGGGGCAAACATCATTGTCATGACGGAGAAAGAGCTTCGATACAGTTGGTGGACAAAATGTAACGAGCTTGCAAAGTTCTTGAGCGACCGTAGAACCGTTTCTTTCTGTTGACAGAAATTGCAGCTGGGAAGATTCCGGGGCTGTAAAAAGTGCTTTAACCCACGGAACTATATTCTAATTCTCTAGCTGCCGGTTTAAACAATTGATATCTCACAGAAAAAGGTTTAGAAGTAAGTAAAATAAGATTGGTTGCCGTGAAATGGTCAAAAGCGTAACCGAGAGTTACAATTCGTGGCTATGGTTTAGATTTACAAAACAACGATTAATTCTACAACCTCGTTAGATCTTGTCCGCCAAGTATACGTCTGAATACTTGAGAATACCGAGCTTGGACGACGCGGCGTCTCGCGTCGAAATGCGCTTTCGCGTCGCCTCGTTCAAGCTGCCGCTTACACTATTTACTATTCAACAATTCAAAATACTTATAATGATACACACAACCTTGAATAATCTCAACAGCTGCTGGCCTTAGCCCGAACTAACTTACATATCGTAGATCGTGGATACAAAAGTAGTTTATTTTTCTTTTTTCTCTCCGCTATTGCTATAAACCGACGCGCGCTTCCGCTTCGCCTGCCGAACACGCGCCGAAAAAAGTTGTTTCAAAGTTAGCTCCGCGACAATACTCTACGAACTTTCCTCTCGACGATCGTCTCGTTATTATCTTTCTCTTTGTTGTTTCTCGTTCCCTACTACAGCCTATTCTCCTTTAATTTCATCTTTTCTTTTGCTCTCTTTTTTTTTGTATTTTTCTCTCGTTCTTTTATTCTCGCTCGCAAATATTGCTCGGTTTCTCTCATTGTTGTATACAAAATATTGTAATCAGGGCACTCACAATTCATCCAGTCGCATGCCACGTTCATCTTCTTTCCTTTTTAGAGGAGAAAAAGGGGAAAGAGAAAAGAAGAAGAACGCATCATCGGCCGCTGCCGCGCCGCCTCGCTTAGATTCTCACGAGTTTCGCCTTACGATATACATAACCGTTCTGCCTTGCGTCTCATTTACCCATTATTTAATATTACACTCGATATAAAAATAATACTCAGTCGATTAGTACAGATTTAATACTCTGCGTAGAACCGGAAAGGAAGGGGTCTTGACGCTTCCGGTCATGCGGTCTCCACGATTTACAATCGCTAGATCGTTTCGAATCTGCTGTATCCTTCTATTCCTTCTTTTTTTGCATCTTTCTTCACTTACTTACGCATTATTAAGTTACATACATTGTGACTTAGGAGGTCCACCAGAGGAGTCTGACACGATATCAGAATGTCCACGGTCGAGCAGGCGGACGGAACAGAGCTGGCCCGGCGTTGAAATCACCGATCATCAGCCATATTGTCTACGACCGTCATTCTACCGATAATGCAAGTACCCGTGCACCGATTTCAATCTCTATTCCCAAGTTTTGTGACCCTCAATCATTTTTTTATACATTTATTAGAAAATATAGATCACTCTGCTTATAACAAGGTTGCTGTTCATGGCGTAAAACAAATTTCGATCTCGAGCAAAGTGTTAAAGAATTTTGAAAAATCCCTGCATCTAATGATTAGAACTTAATAAAATCGATTTGTATTTTCCAGATAGATCGACATAGATCACTTCAAACGGTGTTTACAGTTGTAAATACGCCAACGGTGCACGACTACGAGTTTCTTTCACAATATGCAGATTTATTCCCGGGATCGATCTCGGAGCAGGTCGCTCGACTCTCGAGAAATGAATAAACGTATCATCGATGACGTGCCACACGCGTGCGTCAATGGATGTACATGCATCAATGAATAGATCAACGCCGATGTCTGAATGAAACGATGTCAACGAGACGCATGGGTGATCTCAACGCGGCGCCTAATCACTCTATCAACGAGCAAACAGGGTGTCGAGCCTCCCTTTCCTCGCGGAAACCCCTTCTTTCATTGCTTAGTCGTGTACTATTATGCATCGTTTACGTTCTCCACGTTCTCGTCGCGAGGCTTTCGTATACAATTGTTCATTATGGATGCTCATGTTCCAACAGTTTCTCTCTCTTTGTCGCGACGAAGCCTCGTGACCGCGTTTCTTGGTATCCGAGACCATAATCGGACGGCGACGAGGCGTCTCGCGGCGATTCGAACTGCCTTCGATCATTCGAGTCATTCGCTACAAATTAAGACGGGTTCCCTGCTAATTTATACTTTAAGATTGTCCCAAAGTGTAAGGATCATTGAGGGTGATTGGTGATTAAACCAAACACTGTGTTCGAGAAAGAAAAATTATTACATAGTAATTCAGTAGCCAACGTGTTAATTTCTGTTGGAAAAATAGGAAAATGTGGTGGAAAGATGTGATGTTTCAAATAGATGAATATGATTTTTGGTAATTTTACAACAGCGTTGGTTTTGTGGATTGTATACAGGGAATTGCTTTAAAAGCGATTCGAAGGATCGAAGTGGGAGCCCTGCGATCGACGACCGATCTGACGGAGAGGTGTCACGCGTTCGTATCGAACACTTCTTATTTAAAATATTATTACTTGAACATTATTCAACGAAATCTCCAGGCGAAGGCACCTAAAGCATCGACCGTCCACGACACTTTGTCGAGTGCCGCGTGTTTTCTAGATACACGTGTATACCGAGTGTGTCCCGAAAGAGAAAGGAGGGAATGACCATACGCGCGCAGTGCCTGATCTCTCTAACGAACTAATGAACTCGTTTACGAACGAAAAAAAAATTTAAAAAAAAGAGAAGGGAAGAATAGATAGAGTAAAAAAGAGAGAGAGAAAGAAAAAAAACACAGAGAGAAGAAATTAAACTCGCGTTATAAACGTAGAATACGGTAGAAACAATAAATTAAGCCAGTCGTTGCCAAATGTCTTACGCAAACGTCGGTGCAAAAAACAGTGAATACAATAATAAATTATAGTTTAAATAAATTCAGGGGAGGGTCGCTTATATAAAAATAGACGTACAAAAACAGGGACGGGGGTTGTTCGGGAGGGGAGGGAGATGAAAGGATTAAAAAGGGATGGTTTGGTGACACGGGGAACAGGGGGGAGGGGGCGGATAACTAAATAATTTAATAATTAAGTAAGACAAAATCTCGCCGTCGGGGGATTCGTTTAAGTAGTGTTGGTTAAAACTCCTTATCAGCTAAAGTCAAACGCGTAGAATACTGATACATAAAAAAAAACTCTATAAGAAGCCTCAGCTTATTTTTTTTCTTTACCATTGTTAAAAAAAAATTAATAAAAGAAAGAAAAAAAAGAGGAGACGAACCGTTCGTGCGTGGGCGGTCTCTCTGCAACTAAATCTTACTTCGTCTAAAAATGAACATTATCTTGTAAATGTTTTATCCTCAATTCATACTCGATAATGTGTATCCGCGTAAATGTGTGTGTGTGTGTGTGTATGTCCTGTGTACATGTTCATGTATGTAAATATATATATACACATATTATATATATATATATGTATATATATATAATATAATAGCAATACTCGATTTCTCGTGTTCTAATAATTATAAAAAATATCCTCTAGATTTCTTCAGAATTAGTAGAGAGCTCAAACCTATGTTCTACTTACGCGCCTACGTTGGTAATAATAATAATAAAAAATATATATAAGAATAATAATAATAATATTAATAATTATTATTGTTTTTCGTGTGATTTAACAATCTACCGCGAGCCGAAACAAAAAATTACAACTGAGGGAGAAAAAAAAATGCCTAACGAAGTAACTGTCCATTTCTCCCACTTGTCCTCGCCTATCGATGTTATTCTGCATAAATAAGTTCGTTCTCTTCGCGTATGGTACACTTATAAAATGGTATGCTACACAAGTGTTTCTGTCGACGAAATTTAAAACTGGCGGTCCGAGGGGGCTCGGTAATACCTGCCCCCTGTGTACTTTAATAGTCGTTTACTTTCGATCTCGTCTCCCCATCAAGGAGATCCTGTTTAGCCTAAACGCGTCACGTATCATTTAAAGCAAGCACTACCCCGTTGAATGAACAATTTCCCTGGGCTGTTCCTAGCCGGAAAATTTTATTACAACCTCATTTGAGAAAATCAAAAAAGACACATGCACAAATGCATGCAACACTTTTCTAAAACCATGGAAGAAATTTTGTTAATTTTAAAAGGACTTCTTTTTAATATCCTTGTTTGGAAGTCGATTGGACACGTGGAGACAATTAGCTAATTCTGAATGAAACGCACCGATCCGTATGTTATTTTGTCTTGAATTTTTTCGATGGTGTGAATACATGAGACTTGGCCAGGGCTTATTTAAAAGATACGCGACTCCGGAGCCTACTTGTGAAACAGGAAATACATTGAATACGTACTAAGTGGAAGGATCATTTCGACGCATGAGAGAGAAAGCTTAGCAATCTGTCATTCGGATCGCACTAGTGAGAAACCTCATCATCGCTTATGTCTCTTCCTCCAATACTCGGGTAGTCAGTAACGAGATACCACATGCACGGTGCTGTTCTTATGAAATCAACTTCATTCAAAATCCATTATGTATAATGCTAGACCGCGCGCGATTGTGCAAGCCCCACTATGATCAAATAAAAATTTCAACGCGGCTGTTTCCCTTTTTAGCGTCGATCTTATGAAACCCTTAACAGAGAATGAGAAATGTTAGCTCTTATCGTGAGAGCTGGCATACACGCTCGCAGTCTATGCGTACATATATTAATAGACTGCGCGGATCGTTATGCAAAATAAAAATGGTGTG
This sequence comes from Lasioglossum lativentre, assembly GCA_916610255.1. Classification (NCBI taxonomy): domain Eukaryota; kingdom Metazoa; phylum Arthropoda; class Insecta; order Hymenoptera; family Halictidae; genus Lasioglossum; species Lasioglossum lativentre. Next base: position 31,218,831 of record OU744355.1, on the reverse strand, counting down.
CATCGATCATAAAAGACAGAAACCAGATAGACATTTCGTTCTTTCTTTAATAATTTCCACAAGTTGAAAATAGTTCATCAATGTTCCTTGAATATTTTAATTCGTCTACTGTTTCAAAATCGCATCCAGTGATTTTTGTCATAAATGGATAAAGTCTGCAGTCTACACGTTACACAGCTAATTGTTAAATAAATATATGTATATCTGTTTTTATGAAACATTGATCACACGAACCAATTATTCGCTTTCGTATTTACAATTGTTCTGGCGGTAAAACGGAAGAGACAGCACTGCTCCGTGGTACCATAGGTACTCGTACATTAATATAGAATTAGTATATTTTGTATATGTATATATATAATATATATTATATATATATTTATACGAGTGTGTTCATAAGGCTCCTTTGATAACGACTAAAAACTAAGTTTGCTCCACGGATTACTGCAAGCGAATTTGAAAAGCTCTACGTGAGAGCAGCATTAACCAAGAGTTATCACTGATAAAGAAGACTGAGAAAAAAAGGGGGTGTTGAGGGGGAGAAGAGCAGGGGAGAAAAAATGAAGGGGACGAGGGGAGATGTATAAATGTTGTGCATGACGTCGTGAAAGAGAAAGATAAAACGTTAATTTTTATCGTATGCCCTTAACTATACTCTATGTTACACAGACTAAATCTATTTTTGGCAAAGTTGTTTATGTATACAATGTTAGATTATTACGATACATGAGTAGATGCACTGGCCATCGTATTATGTGCTATTTAGCTTCCCTTAATACCTGTTTATTAACACATGATCTGTACAATCTGGAAAAAAAGTAAATCAGTGATAGCCCTTAGAGAGAAAGAGAAACAGACAGAAAGATAGAAAGATACAGAGACGATGAGTGTGAAAAGCTAAACCCCCGGCTAGCAGGCACATTTTACACCCAACCGATGGAGATACTATTGTCACATTCTCGAACCGTAAAAGTCGCGTATCATCTATTAATAAAAGAGCGATAACGATTTAACTATTTTTACACTGAACACGAAAGAGATTCATGTGAGGAGAACACAACCGTCTTCTACCTCGTGCAATAAATACTGTCCTTATCTACCTACAATTTGGCAACAACCTGTATAAAATTTTTCTGTCTTCGCACCTGCTTATACTGTTAAGTTTCGTTACGGGTTAAAATGACCATCCACCCTGAGAGGGGTTAATTGATTAACGAGGGCGAAAGAAATCACAGTTTTCCTATTCTTCTTTTTACAAACATATCGAATCACAACATAAATAATTTCGTTTGTATTCGATACTTTTTTAAACTGACTTCTTTATCAACCCATCTACAGTGTTCAATTAATTATTACACATTTATCAATATATTAACGCGGCATGTAAAATTATAATTAAAAATTGATTATTGCTAATTAAATGTGGCACACTTGTTAAAGAAGCAGTGCAAGGAGTTGTAATTTCTAGAATTAGAACATGCGTATACTTGCGACCAAAATTATTTATGTTACGATTTAATAGCAAACAGAGTCGAGGAGAGAATTTCGGTAAAAAACGGTTTGGCAGATGCTCGCAGCAACCGTGGAGCAATAAAATTTGTTACTTTTTAACGTCCGGCATACAGAGATGAGTTGTAATCTAAGTATTATTTCCTGAAGTTTCTTGTATGTTTGTTCATTGTCGTCGAGAGAGCATGTGAACGAGTATTGTGTGACGACAATCTACGTACCATCGCGTTTCTTATTGCTTTCGGAGTCTTAGCTTATACATGGTGGTTGCGCTGTTTCATCTATTAAGTACAAATTATTTAACGGCTGCGTCAACAGCCGCATAAAGAAAGCCTTCCGAGACGTTACGGGGGGTCAAGGGGGAAGATTCAGTAAGAGTGATGGGGGGAGGGGAGGAGCAGAGATAATACGTAAAAGGTAGAAAAAAATCAGTATTAAATGTGTTCACACCGGCAGTCTCGTGCTCACGTAAAAAAAAAGTACCTACATCGTCTAAATGAAGATCCTGTTATCTTGTAAGTAAATATTCGCGCGGTTTTTTGTTTCGCCGCGCCTGATAAGAGCTAAAAGGGTAGGGGTAAGAGGGAAGAGATAATCGCTGAAAGGCCACTAGAGTATGATGATACTGGCATTAACGTAATTTGGCAAAGCTCAAATTACCGAGTACGCATCGGACAATTATTACAGTAACACATTTGTCACGTCGTGCAACCGTATTTGCTGTTCCTCGTTGGTTTTCCTCCCCGTGCCTAACCGAGAGAGGAGAACACATACATACCCCTTTGCGTTACTAAAGCCGATTTAAAAAATACATTCTCTTTCACAGTTTTCTCGCTTACTACTTATAGAATCAGCTGGGTCGTTTCTTTCACTTAATAATTACGCAAGACAACGAGAGTATTATGATTGTTACCGTCACTGACAGCTAAAAGCCCGTGGAACAAAACGGTGAGAATTTTTTTCCGTTCACCAAATCCGTTTATACTTCGTCTTATCATCATCTACGTTTTTCGTGTTTTCTCTTTTTTTGTTTTCGTTTTATACTTCGAAGCCTTCCCGAACAGTAAATCTAGCACCGTTCTTAGACACTTTCACTGGTGACTGTGTTTCTTACGTCACTAAGAAAACAGACAACGACCACCATTACACATCTTTGTCGTCTTGACGCGGGAAATACGTGCGCGACACCGAAAGAACAATTTGCGCGTGTATGTACAACGATTCTCGCCCGACGCTCTCTAGCTGCAAGCGTACAAAATTTTGTATAAAAATATTCTTCGTATTATCCGTGTGTATATATATGTACATAATTCGAATAACCACGTAATTAATACTGTGTATTTAATATCATCGTTCCTTCGTGCGCTCTGCACCACGGGCTTGGTAGCTCGCGGGAAAAAAAATGATCGTTCCCCCACCCTATAGGTGTTCTGCTACCTTTCGATTCTCGCGTTCACCACGGGAATATAGAGACAGAATTAGAGAGAAAAAGAGAGCTCAAAAAACGGAGAGGGGCCTCCTCGAACAGAAGAATCGGTAGCAGAAACCACGAGGAGAACAATCTCGTCTTCTACACCCTGTGTATCACTGAACAGAACTCTGCTGTCTAGAGATTCTTTGTTATACATATTTATATGTAGATATATACCTAGCAAAGTCGTTCTGTAGCTGGCCAAAAATGTGTTTCAGTGTGTGTCTTCGGATAACGACGTCGCAACTAAGTTCAACGGTACGTCCGAGACATTTTCTTCATCTCCCTCTTCTGCTTCTTCGGCGTCCCCAGATAAATGACATTGTTCTCGGCCCTCTGCTTTCACGTGCTGCCACAAACATTCAATTAGAATCCGACGTTCGACAACGTTAGCTAACTAAATCAGCTGTCGCTAGGGCATTCGCTAAAAATCTTTTAAAAAATGATAGAACATAATGCACACTTTCAAAATTAATACACGATTATCTGAATAATGTGGAAATTTTTTTCAAGGAGTTGAGAAATGCTCAAATTTCGTTCAAGGGGCTACACACAACTTGGTGGGTATTTTCTAATACGGTAATCAATATATCTCGAAAACTAACAAACCAATTAAGTTGAAATTTGACACAGTGCTTCATTATACAATTGTCTACTACTTGTCATAGGATTTTTTTTAGTTTTATAGTTTTTGGTTATCGTTTGGAATCCATAAAAATTTGTATATGTTCTACTTGTCTAGTAAAAATGTAAAATATTTTGTACTCACATGCATCATGTATGTAGGCAAGGGGAGGGAGTAATTAAGTTGAGCAGCAGATGGTGGTGGATGTGCACCAGGTATACGTGGCGGTGTTAACGCGGCAGCCATCATCAAGTGAGGCTGTATTTGTCTTCGTAGAGCTGCCAACATGTCTGCACTTTCTGCGTCCATTTGTTCCGATTGCGGTGGCAGAATGGCGTCCCCTTTTTCTGCAAAAACGTCCAGGTTGAAATAGCAACATTTGACCGATGTGTAGAATACAAAACGTTTGATGTTCTTACTTCTATGCCTCGTTGGTTTTTCACCCTTAGGTCTACGTCTACGCGTGTGTATCGTATCCCTTCGCATAGTGGACGGACGGTTCACCCCGTGGAGTTTATAATAAAGCCCACAAGCATTACAAACCATCTCCCCCTTCATGTTTCTTCTCCAAATAGTCGTGGTCATGGTGCCGCAATTTGTGCAGGTCATGTCTACCTTTTTCGTCATGTTGCCGCTGTGCTGATCAAACTGTTGTTTCTGATCCTCCACCTGCAACGACGATAATATATAAATACAAGTCGGGTGGACAAGTTAATTGAACGTTAGCAATTAATCGTACCTTCACCTTCATTTTATTTGACCACGCGGTGAAATCTTGTGCTTGTTCTTCGTTCGGTTCGTGCTGGTAATTCACGATGTCCGGACTCATTGGAGCTTTGCTAGGGTAACTTTGTTTTCTACGGCCCTTTGTCTCCTTTCGTCCGACACTGGCTGGACTGGATGGATTACTATCCATGGAAGTACCCTAAATAATGTTAAAAATAAATATCGCATTTAATTAAAGGGAAAAATTAATTTGTTAACACTAGATTTAGAAAGCACTAAAGATGACTATTTTACATTACTTTATAAAACTAGCGAGAATGTGTTTATCCTAATTTTTAACCATTTTTTAATAATGTATCCTCAAAGAAATAAAGTTAAATAATTCCTCCTGAATGCAGTTTTACTATCCCAATAATCGTAACTTAAAAATATTAGAACGCGTCCCGGACACCTAGTGTTAATAAGATATGTTGAAGGATTGAAACTTCAATTTTATTTCTCATTGAATAAAATATAGAAAACGAAGATAAATTGAGAAGTCTATCTTTATTCTGATTTTTATAGGAACCATAAGTCTATAATTATTTGTAAATTCATTGGAAATGTGTAGCGCTAGAAACGCAAACGGCCTCCAAGCTTGGAAATCAGTCCAGGTACGAGTACCTTGGCCAACGGTTTCGGAAAAGTAGCAGTAATTCCCCGTAGGCACCTGTTATCAGGACAAAAAGCCAATATAATGGAAAGCGCCACAAAGGATACTGCAGTCCTGTTTCTTATTCTACTAGAAATTGAAGAATTCCTCGCGCCGAACAAAGTACGCTCTAAAATCTATAGAAACCCCAACTTATCTGAACATCTGTTAACAGCGGGTTGACATGGTGGGCTCAGCGCTTATGGCATATCACAAAGAGTCTTCCCGGTTATCTATTATCTACAAGGCCTACCACGTTTCTTACCTGCAGGCAGATGGGACCCTGAATAGCCCCAAAAGGGATCCCCTGACACCCCAAGGGTCACCTGACCTGTCTTCCTTTCTATACCTGCAGATCTCTCCTGGTATTTGCATTGAACAAACTGCAAGGACTTCCCATGGAAAATTGTTATTTGCACTGAGATCAGGCACGAGAGAACAGTAACAGGAAGGAAAAGCAAAGGTTCCTCCCGTTTCTCTATAAATCTCGGAATTTTACCTCAACTTATAACTCCCGAAAAAAGTCAGCGTTCGCTGCTATGTTTGCACATGCTAACTTCATATGTTTCATTAACCCCTTGCCATATAATATCCAGTTGAACCCGCGATAACGATTTCAAACATAATCTACTAAATATGTACATTATTAATTTCTGTTAAATTATAATAAATCTCTACTTCTCCGTTAACAATATTTACCATTAATGAAGTGTACCAAGTTTACGGAACGTGTTCTAATATTTTTTATTTACGATTATTGAGATTGTAAAGATGCATTCATGAGGAAGTATTCAACAAATTTATTTCTTTGGGTATATATTATTAACCCTCCGCCTGCAATCATATTTTTATCGACGCCGTCTGCATACTGGGTCGTTTATGTTCACGACTATTTTCTTTTTATTGTTCTAGGCTTTTAAAAAGTCTAAAAATATTTTTGAATGCGTATTGAAGTTCCGATTTTAATAAAGAATCGTTGGAACGTCAAATGTTTAAAGCATTAATGGGCAAAAATAAATATCGAAAAGAATGAAATTCAAGAGTGAAATTTCGCTCTGGACATAAACGATCCTGGTTGAAGCTTTAAAAAATGGCAAAAAATTTTGATAGACACATCTTCGTAATTTTCATAAAATAATGTAAAATAGACACTTTTAGTGCTCCGTAAATCTAGTGTTAAAAGAACGAGACGTAGATAGACAGAAAATTGTAATGCCATCAACAAGTATAATTTAAAGGTAAATGTTAAATGGCACAAACCTTGTTTTCTATACAGGGGACATTGGTGCGGTTGCCGAGTACCGAACAGTCCGGTACTGTACGCTCGATTGTAGTCCCTTGAGTGTCTCTGTAGAACCTGATTTGCGGCGACACTCGATCCGAATCGACAGCAGTAATACCGATCTGTCTGTTGTTAATTAAAGTACGCAGAAGATTAGTTGCTTCACCAGTAAATCCATTATTCAATTTGTCACCGTTCGTCCTGGTAATCTCTAAACTCCTATTACTACAAGAAAAGAAACCGAGTGTTACAATTTTTACGAGTATACGAAAGTACAATAGAGCAATAATAAAGTGCAGAGATAAAGCTGTGCAGGTCCTTCTGTGAGGTAATTGGGTTCCTACTCTAATCCCAAATAATGACAATGGTATCTTATCTTTGGGACTACACCTGCTGTAACTGGCAGCTACTTAAGTAATCCATTAGGTAAATATGCATTAGTCACACGAAGTTTGTTTGATTATCCTTAATTAGTAACTGCGCGAATTAACAGTAACAATATCTACTAAACAAATAAGAATATTCCTGAATTTTTTATTTAAATGAATCTAAATTTTTCTGTTTTTCCAACAGAGTCTAATCAATGGAGTTATTCTAAATTCAATGGATTCTTTTATTTAATGCAATCTTTATGCAAAATAAAAATAGTCTGCTTCGTTTGTAAGACAGAGGGGCCTTATCAAAAATGTTTTCTTTCCTTAATAACGTTTCTAAGTTGAAAATAACATGTGTTCTTCAATTCATTTAATCTCTTTACGATTTTTGAAATTTTAACCACGCATTTTTTTTATAAATGAATAAAATCCACAGTCTGATAATAACATTATGCTCACTTTGCTAATGCTTGCCACAGTTTAGTTGTTTCTTGGTCGATATTGGTGTCAGAACAATTGCTTTCTGGTGTGTCCATTCTATTCACTGGACTGTGATTGGGGGTGCTTGGCTTGGATTCCTCGTAATTCGTTTCCAGTTTCATTCTTTTGTTAATGGTCATGTCGTAACCATTCTCCTCCCCCTCTGTATCCTGCTCGTCCCGATCTTCGATTTCTAATCTGTCTGGATCAGAGCTGTTCGAACACGTGTCATCCTCTGGTTCACACTTAATGTTATCATGCTCTGGCATGTCATTGGTGCGCAGCTCCAAATGATGCGTTTGCGTCTGAGGTATAACGTTTTGATTAATGCTGGCCGGAGAGTTAGGCTCCTCATTGAACAATGTTTTGTTCAATTGGAGAAATGACTGTAGAGGACTTAAGCCTGCTACTTTGGCAGTGGAGAAAGACTTCTTCTAAAACAAAACAAAGTTGCTACTACATCTCTGACACGGTTCAACAGACTAAACAGGTAAGATTAAAATAACAGAAAAGCGTGTTAAGCAACATCAACAGAATATATAGCAGGATTATTTATCAATAAAAACCAGACACATGCTGAGTAGTTTCTTTTAATTCTAGGAATTAGATACGGTACTTGTACCTTGTACCTGATCAGTAGTAAATAGCAGGAAAATAATTAGCTATGCATAACTTTTTTTATGGTGTAGACGCTATCAAACTGATAAGGTTAAAGTTGATCGCAATAAAGGAAACCTTGAAGTGTCTTATGTAATTACTGATATATCAGGGCACATAAGCAAATAAATGGTATCCTGCACATTTATTACAGATGTGTTGGGATTACATGGAACACACATGTGCCGAAGCATTCTTATCTACAATCACACATTACATGTTCACAGTTGCATCATTACTAGGAATGGAATGACTACTACCTTTCTAAGAAGTATTAAACTAATTTTTGTACGTTAGTCAATAAATGGCATGCTTACATTACACGATTTCTACTATATACCGCTCTAGATACTCTTGTTAAAACTACATAGAAAAATGACTTATCTAATACCTGATCATCGTGTGATGATAACTGCTTGGCATAATCCAGGTACTGTTTGAGTATGACATCAGATTTATGTGACACCTCACGGAAGTTATGTAGTACATCCAACTTGTACACACACCGGTGACAAATGATTGGTGGCAAAGAATCCCCATCTTTCACCTGAATCAAATGCAACGGCAAGATTGATTTTACAATCAACCCAGATCCCTTGATTTCATACAGAGCCTACATTGTTTGGTACAACATTCATACATACATATCTAGGTCATATTCGCGGTACGAACAGATTCCAAGCAACTCGAAATCGTAAAAATAATCCAACTACCCCTAGCTATCTTCTAGCATCTTATCAATGATCGAAAAAAATAAACGGTCGAAACGATGTGGCAGATCGTTCGAAATCTATATCTACACGAAAGTTTTGGAAGTCTCAGTATCGTAAAAGGAGTTCCAAGAGTTGTTAAGAAAATAAAGAATTTTTGGGAGGATAAGAATACGTTCGGTCCAGACGGGAGCGAAGGCGATGCCGAACGCGGTGTGTGTGTATGTATGTGTTGATCGTTCGAAGTAGGTTGGACGGAAGCAGAGCTTTCCTCCAGAAGAAGCATATATAGTGAACCTGTGGGGACGGGAAGACGAATTACAAAAGGGAGAAGAGCAGAGCGCTGCAGGGGAGAGCCAGAGTGAAATGTGACAGGGACTCGTGGAATCCGCGTGTGAAACCTGATAACAGGCTGTCTAAATAAGGAGCTGGCTCCCCTCCCCTGTGCGGATCCGCACGAGCGAGGAGTAGAGCTTATCACTGCCATTTTAAATGCCCCCGTGAGTAGTCGGCTTATCTCGCGGACACATCTCTTGCCAAACTTTCTCCCGTGGCACGCGCACACACATGTACACACGTGCACACGTACACGGACACACACGCGCGCACACATGTATTTACGGACACACACGCACCCTTGGGAGACGGCGAACGTCGGAGAGAGACGGAACACGACGTAGACGAGGACGGACGAGGCGAGACGAAGCGAGAGTGATGGGAGAGCACGCGAGAGAGAGGGAGACACGCTGATAATGCGAGCGACCACAGATGGTCGCGTCTTGATTTATCGGTATCGCGAGCGCACGAGGACCCGGTGAAAACTCGGGAAACGGGACTCACCGTGATCGAGAGGCACGTCAGTATCTTGTCGGCGAAGTTTCGCTGGGCGCCCTCCTCCTCGAATATGGACAATTTGACACCGTCCGACGATAAACAAAGGCGACACAGCTCGTAGAACTTGGGCGGTACATCGAACATAATTGTGAGCTCCGGCTACGTTGCGCCCTGCGTAAAGCGCGAGTCATCAAGAGGTAGACTCTTTCCTTGGCCGACGTACTATCTTTCTCCACTGCCACTACGCGTTTAGCGACGAGGAAGGGTACGCGATCACTTATCACAGTCACCGCCGCGGCTCATTGTCAGCGGCACAGTACATACGATCATACACTCTCGATTCTAGATAGAAAGGAGACTACCATCCGGTCCAGACGACCTCTGCTCACGCACTGCGCCAGACGAGACACCCCGACGCGCTTCCGCGATCGATCCACATTGCGCATGCGTCCCTAAGTGGGTATATTAGGAACGATTCAAATACAATTTTTGTCAAATCAAAATTTAAGTTTTCAGCTGATGCTGGTGTAACAGCTGTGAATAAAATAATTTCGATTTTGTCTTGGTGAAAAATATTTTCATTACACCCATGCACCACGATTTACTTTACAGTTGCAGTGATTGGAACTTCTTTGTATTCATAAGAAAAAAGTATTTATTTATTAAGTGCCTGTGTATTCTTCTATATATAGCTCAATAACCACAACAAGAATAGAATTTTATTTCGGTGTTTTAAGGAATTTAATAACATACACATCTAAAGTAAAGAAAATATTTCAAGTCGAAATTCAAATATTTTCATTAATCTTCAAATAGAATACTATTTTTAGATACTATTTCAAAAGACTGCTGAATAATCAGCAGTAGGTAAAATGTTACTTAAATATTGCCGCGTTTTCCAACGTTTCCAGTTTTTCAATACCTTTTTTCTCTTTCATCGCATAGCCCGACGAAAAGGATGAAAATAAAAATATGCAATAGGGTGTCAAGGCCATCGAATTTAGGTACATGGCCATCAAAGGTTCTGACAAGAGTTTCGCATCTAGTGTACTCTATGTTTATGGTTTCGATTCTTGATCATCGCCAGTTGGTGGCGCTCGGATACCCGTGGAACCATTTTGAAACTGAAATGAAATGCAATGGAAAATTGTAAACAAATATTTTAGACATTTAACTTTTAAGAATGTTCCTTAAATTGTTGTTTACTTGAAATAAATAATCACTAAATCCTCGCAATCATCTTTCTTTCTACAAACATCAATAAAAAAATTAATAATCGAAGCCTGTTTCATTTGACATTCTCAATTAATTTTGCTTCAACGATTTCTGAGGACTGTAGTCATACATTTATCGATTAAAAAATTCTTTACAATAAAGCGACAATGTTACATTTTGATAACAATCGCATGTTCGATATACTAAGATTTCGTCTAAAATATTTTAATAAAGTAACAATAATGTTTTGAGTACTTAATTTCACTGGAGTCTTCGCATTCCCGATCAAACACCGCGCCATCTTACTTCTACCATTTTTCTGGACCATCTGATTTTCCTGTTACACTTGTTATGTAATTTAGCTCACGAAAAGTGCAAGAGATGCTTATCGGTATCTTGTAAACTCAGAAACTAGGAAATCCAATTAAAGTTTTCTAATTAACCCTATCCTAATCCTAGATAACGATTCAGATCGTTTCGATCGTGGAGACTGATACGCGTTCCAGTTTTCAGATTACGTCGTTAAACTTATTTATATTCGTGTAACAGATACTTCTTTCTCGTTTCTATGCACCTTGTAAAAGGTAACTAGTAACTGTACTTTCGCATCGCGGACGATGAATTCAGGATAAAGAGGATTCTCTGAACATGAAGCCAGTTAAAAATTTACCGCTAAGACGATAGAACGATGATTTCCGATCGCAACTCCTGGAAATCAGTTCATCTCCGTCGCAAATAATTTCGATAGATGATGCTATTCTTTTGCCCGTGATGTAACACGAGACAAATGTATTATTAGTCGGGAATCGGACAACGGAATTGTCAGGAATTACGTTGAGACGATGTCCTGGTAGTATGGTATCGTAAAAATGATAAAAAATTTAATTGACCACTGATTGGTCCAATGTCATGCGTTAATCGCAAATCAGCAAGCGAATCGATGGAAGAAACCTGTTTCTTATCACGCGTCATTTTACTAGGAATTTCATTACATCGAATAAGTAGCCCAACCCATAAATAAATCAGGCAAACGGGGGGAATGACTAACGCAAGATTACGCGACCCATCGGCCACTTTCGGCCCACGCTATTTTATCACGCGTTTAATCCGATCTTCGTACGTATAAGGTTATGATACAACGGTCCATGGATTCCGCGTCATATCTTAACTGTTTATACAATGCGCTATCAATTATAAAACGATATTTAAATTTTTATTGGAATCGCGCTTTATTACCGTTCCTTACGCCACTCTGCTTCCTTTTTTATTCTCTTACTACTAAACGATTATGAAGTTGCTTGCACTATGCCTTCATATATCAACATATAGCTTTTATTATTATTATTTATAACAATATTTACATAAATGTACACGTAACACACATTTCAGTAAATGCGTGGTCGAATCACACAGAGTGCCAGGCAAAGGTGGAATTGTACTAGGCAAGAATTGAATAGTCACCTTCCCTTTTAAGAAACTATAATTATAATTTAGACTATCTTCAGATATTTAATATTTCAAGAAATGAAAAATGTGAAAAAAATCAAGGCTCGTTGCGTATACCGTTTCTTCATGCCGAGCTTCGTTACTCTGTTCTGCCATTAGACATCATGAATATTAATCAAAGATGAGTAATTCTACCATATGTACACTCCCTGCATAGAACCATGATGCACTGGAAAAAATAGTTTTATCAATGAGTTACTATCTTCGTGAGAATAGTAACTATAAATACACATCCTTCTTGGTAAATCTTTATAAAAGTTCTGGAACTAAAAGACGTCTTGAATTTCGTTCACAATGGTACACTGCAAAAATGTTACTGCAATGTACAAAATCTTTTTCTAATTTTTGAAATATTACAATAGAAAAAAGCTGAAAGTATAGATTAATTGTAAAAATTTCAAAGCATTCCATTCTTATCATAAAATGATTGATATCAATTTAAATATATTCGGAGATTCAATTCTGAGTATTAGAAAGGAATGTTCCGTTTCAAAATCATAAATAAAAGTGTACCTCTTTGTGATATATGGTCACAAAAGTAACACGAAAATGTCCAAATATACAGTCGCATTCATTTGCAGAAAATATGTACATTTTAAAAGGACGTGATTCACCTTTGCAGAATAACGTTTTGTGAGGTATATACTGTACATATCTATGATTAAACTTATATCACAATTCGCTTTTAATCGTCTCCCTCGCAGAAATGTTTCGCCGTGGAATAGCCTTTTCCGTTCGTGTGCTATTCATTTGACTATCTAACTCGTGTAACCTAATATTTCTATAATATTTCCTATATTTCTTCCTAATAAGTTTCACTTTACGTTGATCATTTCTGAGATCGTTGGTGGAGCCTAACATCAAGTGTATGTCCTTAATATGCGCTAACTTCGACAATATGATTTTCCTCTTGTTTTTCGCATTCTTCCTTCCTAGTACGTTAACGTGCCTGATAAACTTTCGATAATCCCGGAGCAATCGTTCAATGATATCTAAACACAGCCAACGTGTTCGAGCAATGCACGTGTTCGGTTGCTCGCCAGCTCCAGACTCGCAAATATTTACAAGAGCTTCGACATGCGAGTCCCCGTCCAAATTCGCCAAGACGAAGTTAACAAGATTAGGAATGGTAATTGGTAGAGAAAATGGATACATCGTGCTATCCTCTTTTCTGAAATAATTTAGAATTAAGCATACCGCAGAATTCGATTAAATTGGCTACGTTGTAATTACCTTTTGGCAGGAAAAAATAGAATGGATGGGAATCGATTTATATTATACTCCCACGGTAAATCATTGTTATCACCGTCAACCCTGACGAATAGAAGATGATCCATTTTACGTAGATAATGAGCCACTGTTAAATATGTATATGAAATCGCGCTACAAAATGCACAATAAGGAGAATGGTACATCACAACCACATCCTGCGTGTAAAGATCATTAAGTTTAATAAATGTTCTAATTACGATTTTACATCGTACCATTGTGTGTTAATTATGTCGTCTAGTTTACCTTTGTTGGATCTAAAATCGTGTCTAAGAAGGTTTCTGTTGTTAACTCTGGTATACATATGCTCTGCGCGTCTTTCGTTTCGCAACTAACACTACTTTTGAACTTCTGAGCGTAACGCCTCGAGTTACTTGAGCGTAGAGTCCTTTGTAAAAAACCTTGAGTATAATTATTTATAAGTTGTATAAGTGTATATCGATTAAAATCGTCCTGCAGGACATATTGACTCTCATGCTGCAAACAAAATCATTGCAAATTAATTATACTATTAAATCGTGATAACAAAAAACAGCATAGAAGCTGGACTTACAGCGGCATCTAATATGACGACAGCAGTCTTATCTTTTCGTTTCAGAACGTCTATTCCAAGAGCCTCCGCGAAATGGAAGTAGTGCAAACTATCGATTGCTATCAAGGCCAGTGATGTATTCATTTTGCGCGCCGAAATTGTCAAATTTATATCCGGCTGGTCGTGGTAATCATGTGGAAATATAGGCTGATGATATTTATTTGCAGTTATCCACCTTTTACACTCTTGTTTTAAATTATTTTGCTTCACAGCATCAGCAGATTGTGCGTCGTATTCGTTCCCACCGAATGACGACGCTTTTTGTCTCTGCCTAACAAATGAAAATAAAACCAATAACAGCTGACCAATATCATCTATCACACAAACATTTTTTTATACCTTATAAATTTGGGTCCTTGTTGTAGCTTCGCAGGTACGTGAGTTTTCTTGCAGCAAACATCCTGTTTCTCTTGTAGATCTTCCACGGTAGAAACTTTAAAAATATCTGCACCTTTACACACGTGGCCTAATTTATCTGAGTCAAGTCTACAAACGGATGTTTCCCTTTCTGCAGTCTTCGGTACGTTTTTCTTACAGGAAAAACATTTATTAGTCGCAACATTAGCACAACAACTATCATTAACAACAGACTCGTGTGATTGATTTTTGTTCTCCTTCAGGATCTTCGCACATTGTCTGTTTCTCTCGGAGTACCTATTAATAGCAGTGCGACGATTAAAACCAAGCCGGACGAAGATATCTTTAGCCAAGAGACTGTCTGCACAGTTATGATACTCAAGTCCGACTTCTCTAATCTGAAACATCGGTAAAATTGTATTATATATCTTTCGAGATAGAGAAATCTTTGCCAAATTACTACCCACCAAATTATAATTGTAATTTTCAAGGTGTAAAGGATTACGAGGTGTGAAGAGAAAAAGTACAGGCTCCTCTTTCAAATATGGTGCTAAAGTGAGTGCTTTTACCCCGGGAGGCTGTAGCCATAGCGCCGGTTGGTGAGTGGAGCTCCTAATCCAACTTAATATATTTTCGGAAGTCCATTCAAAGTCTTCTGGATACCTCTAAACATTTGAATTCTCAAATTCATTTAATCATCCTATATATGCAAACGTTTCTGCTTTATGTATCGCGTATTCACATAGATTTCTTTATCAAATATTTTCCTGTACTTACAAGAGACTCGTTCCACATCATCAAATCTGCAGATGGAAATTTATAAACCTTATGATCTCTTTCACTGGCTACCGCACTGGTAACAATAGCAAATACCAATTCTCTGTTAGGATCATACTCTAAAGCACTAATAGCAGCCTTGTGAAATTCTTTGTAACCAGGAGTTCTATCCAACCTTGTAAAATTAAAATATCCTACTACTACAGCCTGCAATAGTGTATACAGGTGATTACATATACCTTGTAAAACAATTTACAATGATTAATGACTTATTTGTAATTACATCATAATTCACAAGTAAGTCCATCATCTGATCTGGATGGGTGACCCTAACTATTGGATTCATTGCTGCATTAAGAAAACGAATCATGTACTGCGAAGTACGAATGCCTTTGTACTGTATACCAGATTCTCTTGGCGGATAAAGCATCAAGAGCGGGTATCTTTGAATTTTATACTGTGCTCTACATTCCGAGCTTGGATGCCAGCAGTTAATAGCAGCAAAGAATACCTAAAACAGCAACAATAACAATTACTTTATTCGTACAATATCTTTAATACTATCAATACATACCTGTGAATCATAGTACTCAGCAACTCTCTCAAACTCTGGACGCAACGCTTGACTCTCAGCATCCCACGGGGCATAGTACATAACAAAACTAAAATCTGCTTCGCGAACCCTCTCTATCACTGCTCCCATATGACCTTTATAAAAATCTAGCACAATTGAACTATGATTAAAAAATGGCTTGGCTATAGGTGGTTTTGACACCTTAGGTGATCTAAAAATAAAAACAAAGAACTCCTTCATGAACCCTTTCAAACGAAAGCGTATTCCAAAAAAAAAAACAACAGAATATTAAAATACAAAAACCACATTTCCGAATCTAATACCAACCATCTGGTCGTCGCAGAAAGTAATTAATAAACCGATCTTTACGCAAATTCCAATTTTTGCAATTAATTTCAACAAATTAAGATAAAGGGAATTTTTTTTTTGAAACCCGGAGATTTGAAACAGCAAAAATAAAGTAGAAATCCTATTAAATTTCTTTGTATTTTTCAATTTTGTTTTCACCATAAATACATAAAGATTCGCGATATAATGATTCAACATAACCTAAAACTTACGAGCTGTGCAACGCGGTCAAGGCGGTAAAGGTGACCGCGAGGAAAAAACAGATTTCCCTGGCGTAGGAGAACATTTTGCTGGCCAGCCTCTCTTCTATCGCAAACCTCTGGTTCGACTCCTTGGCCACGTCGTTACTTCCTGAGTCCGGTGCAACCGTGTGCGAGTTATCAGCATTTCTTGGCGTGCTTGTTTCCAGCTCTTCCTTCAACATTATCCGTGACAACCGAAAGGAAATTAAGGGACGAGAATGTCGCCGCGCGTTACAACCTCATCACACTTTCTTCATTTACTCGATCTGGTCGGTCGAGCCGCTACTTATTTAATTAAAAGTACCTAATTAGCCGGGTTTTTCGTGGTTCTCTATTGAGCCACCTGTATTTTCATATCAGAGTGGCCAGAGGTAGCTGACATGTGTGCATCGTGCGGTGGATTCCGGTACTAAATCAACAATGCCACTTTGACTTCTGAAATTCTGAACCATCATTACAGTAGCTCAAAGACGTTCGAACGTATAAGATATTTTCAAGTTGTAAATTGTTGAGATACAGCAACAACGAAAAACAATTTAAATTTTGTTTAATATGGATAGCGACAGATTAGTACCACGGTCCACCGCATGGTGTGCATAAGTAGCATAAGTCGTGTTAGTAAGGAACTTTCCCCTCCGGCGGCTCGACCGGCTGGGTACCCCACTCCGACGTACTATCGTCGCTTTACGTTGCTTCTACTGCGCACGCGCTACACGCACGTGCTTCTACTCTGCCCGTGTATTCGACTGTCGAATAGGCAGCTCACACGAACAGAGTAGAGGTACGCTTGTGTGTGTAGTGCGCGCGTAATCGAAGCAACGTAAGGCGACGATGGTACGTCGGAGTGGGGGGCCCAGCCGGCCGAGGCCGAGCCGCCGGAGGGGCAAGTTCCTCGGTTCCACGATTCTGGCATCACTGGGCATCACTGCTTGGGTACTTCTGGCCACCCTGATGTCCATGGACCGGAAACAGCTGATCGCTTGACAACATATACCTATCATCCGCGCGGAACACACGAACATAACGTTGGATTTATCAGCGGGAATCGTTGCGAAATATTGTGAAGTATAATAATCAGCGAATGAGGAAGAAATTTTTCCAAAAACACACACAGTTTTTTGCAGCGCAAAATGATCGACCCACAGTCTTCTGCTAAGAATTATCCGTACGGTAAAATGTGACGAATAATTTTAGTTGAAGTAAGTTTGTATTTTGATTTGTAATTTTGTTGTTTGTAATAAGAGAATTGTTGTCTTATAGAGGTTTTTAAGTTATGTAGGTACTGTATTACCATGCGTATGAAGCTGATAATATATCAGTGTCTTCAGGCAGCCAAGATTGAGGCTTATGCGCGCTTTTCAAGAAGTGTTTTTAATCGTAAAAATTATTATAAGGAAAATATTTATAAATCTCATTGAATTGTATGTTTAATAGACTGTGATCAGTATAAAGAAATAATATGAAGAGTCTATTGATTTTTCTACCAAACAAACTTTGCAAAGAAAAGCCAGGATACCTGTTTGGCAAAGTACTATATGATGAAACTACTGGAGTAAAGAAATTTTATGTTATTGGGATAAGTAAAATAGAGAATTTAGAGACGATAAAATGCAACATCAATATTATTGGATACTATTCTGGACTAGAACAGAAACGTGGATATGTAGATAAGAAATATGTAGACTGGATTCATACATTTTTACGCTCTGGTACTTCCAAAGAAGATAATTACAATTACGGTATAAAGAGTATTACCATATGTAACAAAAAGATTTCAACCCTAAATTGCCATACAGTTATTATTATATACGATCAAACAGCTCTCAGAGAAACAGAATTGTTTCAACAGAAAACAGCATCTGGAGATCATTTTTATGAACTAATGAAAATTGTACAGAATAAACAAGTGGGAAAAGAATTACAAAAGAAAGGAAAATTAACTTATGTAAAGGAAACTCTGCTGGTCTATCATATGTTTCTGTATTTCTATCCAGTTCTTCTTCTCAATAAAATAACAACTAAATTGTTACCAATTTTTAAATACTCTTACCTGGGTTTACACATTCATGGATGGTTGGAGAATGTTAAATGGATGTTAATCGCAGTGATAAAAAATAAGAGGTTTACACTGAAAACTGGCAATTACGTGTTTGCATTAATAATAGATATGTTATTAGGTATATTTATATTGCAACTGTTATTGCACTATTTGGAACATACATTCCCATCTCAAATTCTTTTGAATAATGCAGAGGCAAGTTCGAAATTTAACATAGCTATAACAATAACATATTTTATTTTATTATATTTTACTCTGTAACGAATTTTTTACAGAAAGTTGTGACACTACTTAAGGATTTAATTAACTGGTTGATGGGCGCACCAGCTGGATTAAAATTAAATCATGCCCTGAATAATATGCTTGGAAAATTTTTTCTATATCATATACACTTGTGGTGGACATTCTTGATATTTATGAAACCCTTAATGGATTTTGCTTTCAAAGTGTTAGTACTACTTGGAAGATTGGGGGTTACATTTCAAATAGCGATAGCTGCAGACCTTCTAGCTCTTGTCAGCTTTCATGCATATTGCATTTATGTGTATGCAACAAGGTAATTAAATATAGCAATTAAGATATTTGAGTAGACGATTAACTGGGTTTTTGTGTTAGGCTCTTCAACATTCAATTAAAGGGCATCACAGGATTAGTCCGTTTATTTTTAGGTAAAAAAAAGAATCCACTACGAGAGAGAGTAGACTCCTGTCAGTATCAGCCAGATCAATTGTTTGTTGGTACACTGTTGTTCACAATACTTTTGTTCCTTATGCCAACAACATGGGTGTATTATGCAGTTTTCACTACGGTACATAAACCAGTAAATTGTTATTGTTAGTTTAATAATTACCACGCATACAATGTGAGATACCTAACATTTCAACTGAAGTATCAATAGCCTATATAATTATTTATTATAGCTCAGGTTAGCATTGATTGGGTTTGGAGGTTTCCTAACCAAACTGAAATTTTATCTTCAAGTTATGCCAGTCTACACATTTTTTAAATGGTTTCTGCAGTCCTACAGTACGCGCAGTAAGTAAAATAATTTATAGTTGACTGGCCCGTTGTTCTATTTAAATAACAATTCTTTCCGCTTAAGGTATTGTCAATATTAAATTACATTCTCACCGTACTGATGGACCAATTATATTAATAATGACAATGGTTGTAGCACCATGGCAGCACACATGGAACAGATGTATGCCAGATACAATTGCACAACATCCACCCATCGAATGGAATAAGATAGTAAACAATATAATATGGGGTGAACTATTGTACCCTTTGTAATTATTTATTTACAACTTTTGTAATACAATAAACATACCTTTCTACGTACTAAACATATACTTTCTATAAAGTTTTCATATATTCAATTCTAGATTTTTCCTGTTGTTTTTTGATACCATAAAGAAACTCTTGCACTTCTGGATCCATGTTAGTAGTAAATTTTTCATCGATATCATTTTCCTCTCGAAGTATGCAGAAATAAACAAGAAAAATAGCTATACTGAATGATACAATTATTCCTTGGAAATATGGCGTATCAAATGTTAAACCATTAGCAGGCCATGTGGCTGCTTTAGATGTTGAGAATTTTATGGGTTTGTTAAGATCATCTTCATCGTCATTTATGTCATTGGTATTACGTTTCGAAGTACTGCCCAAATTAGAAGTCGCACATCTAAAAAAATATACAATAAATTCTCCTATGGTAAAATAAAAATAACATAATACATATCGTATTTGTCAGAATATATGTGTTATTAAATTTAAACACAAAATATTTATTGCGGCTCATAACCTCAACGATATCAAATTTGGTAGAACATCAAATCGTTACGCCTTTCAATTAATGTACCTTTTTATCAGCGACGTAACACTTTTAGGCCGTAGCGCAGCTTCAATTATTTTTATACGCAACATTTTAAAAAAAATGTGAGTTTGCACTCGATGTATCTCGTAATGATGAAAAACTGTCTGCTCTCACGTAATAAATGTGTCTAAATATGCATCTACGCTCGAACGACGACATAGAATATAGAAGGATAGAAGTATATATTCAATTATATTGTGCACTAAATTATTTTTACTATTAAATAACAGCCGCTTATTGTGGTTTAAGCTGATGACATCGCGCCTATGCTTTTTTTTTATAAACAAACAGTTCGTTCTGATTCTGGTCTCAAAGCTCTTATTCTTGTTTCTTCTGTATCACAGGTTCGAGCATGCACATGTACTTGCGGCGGTAATCAATTTTAAAAGTGGATAAAAATTCTTTATATTTTCTTATACATATTATTCAATTCTTACAAAATAACAGCTTTAAAAAATTTACCTAAACGTAGCAAACTCATCATTAAGTTCTTACACAAAACAAATAATTGAAACGTGCATGCGATGGGATCTGATGGCACGTCAGAAGTTGAGGTTAAAAATCCGAAGTTACGAAAAAGGAATAAAAAAAAAGATAAATTGGAAGGTGAATATCCAGAAATTTTCGTTTATAATTAATCATTTTTTATCTCGTATGTTGTGCAAATGACATAAACACTACCTCGAATTGTTTGTCAAATTAGATCTCGGTAACGTTATGTTTAATACTCGATCTTAGAAAAAGATCTTTCAGTTAATATTTTACGGAATGTATAAATTAAATTCCATTGCAGATGCATCAGACAACAATGTCGACCAAATACAAGAAAGTAACGAGCAAAAAGTAATACAGAGAAGAAGAAGGAAAAGAAAACAAAAGTCAAATAGCAGCCATAATGGCACCAATAACGAGGAAAATGATGGGGAAGAAAATAATTTTGTTGGTGCACAAACAAATAAGAATGAACAAGATTCGACCAACGAAGTAGTCCTACCCAAAAAACATCAAAGATCAGCGTAAAGTGTTTTTATCAATATTGTCATTACCAGGCTTCAGGCTGCTGGAATTTTCCTGTAATCTTTATTATTTCAGTGTTACGAATGCAGAGAGCGACCCAGACAATATAGAAGCTGAGGAGAGCGAAGTAAAGAAGCCAAAGCAACCTTCCAAGAGGCAATTGAAAAGGGAAAAGGCTGAGAAGAAAGAAAATGAAAAGAGAGAGGCCCATAGACTGGATGCAATGAAGAAGGGACTGACATATGTTTCAAAGGTGTCTTATCAAAATTCAAAAAATCACGAATCCAGGAATATTTTCAATCAGTATTTTATCTTTGCAGTGGAAACATGCAAGAAGCGAATGGAAATTCGAGAAGCTGAGACAAATTTGGTTAATAGATAACTTATTAGACGAAAGTTGCATTCCAGATGACATTTTCCCAACAGTTTTAGAATATTTTGAGGGCTGCAAAGGAATGGCAAGGGAACAACTTCTAAAAAAGGGAATGGATGTTATAAAGAAAATAGAAGAGAACGAGGAGAACAAAGACGAAATGGAGACTGTTGCTTATCAAAGGGCAAGACAGCTTTTACAAGCTTTACCCACCGAAACATAATTAGCTCAGAGAACATACTAAAAAAAGTGTCAGATCATTTTGTACTTTGCATTCATTAATGATCATTAGATGTACTAGCAAAATTAAATGTTGAATGTTAAATTTCCGAATCGTTTTTAATTGTATGTGTATAAATTTTTAGTTGTTCTTTTATCACTGTGCAATGACATCTTTGCATTTGAAACTCATAAATTTTGTTGTACATGTAACTGTATTAAGTATTTGTAAATAATAAAATTTATCAGTTTATTACATGTACAAGATTTTATTTAACAATTTCAATAATTTCCTATAAATTAACAGTTTATAAAGTTAAAGGCTACACACTGTTGAAAAGTTTCACTTTGTACTTATTAACAGGGAAATATCCTTGTACATAGAATTATACAAGTGTCTCGTCAACTACAGGATATTTCAATCGCGATCATAATTAAAATTACATTACTCTGTATACTTCTCTACAAATTGTTTAAGCTTATCTACATCTTGAAGACCAACAATTCGATCTAAAACCTTTCCATCCTTCATAGCAATTAATACTGGTACAGAGCCAACCTGTGTTCAAATATAAATCTTTGTAATATACATCTATATACATATTATAAACGGTATTTCATCTTTAAACTAAATACTGACCTCATAGTCCAAAGCCAAGTCGCTGTTCTCGTCAATGTCGACTTTCGCTAACAAAACTTTTCCCTGTTTTTCCGCGATTACTGATTCTATGCGTGGTGTGAGCATACGACACGGATTGCACCATCTGCAACAAGGATTGCATACATTAGAGGTTATCTTCTATAGAAATAAGCTGACGCTAAGAGCAAAGATATTCACGTACGTCGCAAAAAAGTCAACGATCACTGGCACCTTGGATTTCTTCACGCGATCGTCAAAATCTTTTGGATCTTGAACTTTAAAGGCTGTCGAGTCTGTTTGTGCTTGAGCCGGGGCGTTTGCAAATGTTCTGCTTCCCAAAGCGTTACGGACAGTCCTAACTCCGACACGCAACATTGTTTCTTATGTCTTTTAAACACAAAATGGTAACAACGACTAATATCTGAAATGACAACGTCGTTATTATAAACGTTTCGAAAACGCAGTGCACAATGAGTCTATAGATCTAACCTATCCTCTCACGATCACACAGCGGATAAAGTAGGTTGCATCAATAAGGGGTGGCAGCACCAATATTGCAGAGCGAGAATACGCTTTTCCAAATTTTCCAATCTGAGAAAATCAGCTCAAAAATATCTTCATTGAATAAAGATTGCAGAAAATACACACGATTTAAGAATCTGCACTTGACCGTATGCATTGTTGTAAATTGATTAATGTTCAGAGGAAACTTCAGAGATTCTAGAATGTAGCAAAAATTTGTTTACCGTCTTGAAGCATTTCACTATTAAATTTACGCAATAAAACGAAAATAAAAGATTTATTGAGCTCTATTCAACTATTTATTGTACTGATTTTATAGATTAGAGTTCTATCACAGACGAGATATAGGAAACCCCTGGTGATTGGTCTACTCTTATATCTCGCCTGTGGTTCTATTAATTACTGTTTATGCAACCAGAGGAAGCTCTTCCTCTCCGCTGCAAGGAAATAGTATATATTAAGGGGCTCAAAGTGTAAAAACTTGTTTTAGGGGAACCTGATAATTTTATTCGGGACTTCCTGCAGGCCTACATATACAATACATTCAGAAAACCCCTTCAGTGTCCTACTTTCGTTTTTGACTGTCACATTTGAACCTCGGCGATGGTGTTGTAATCATTCGGACATGCGTCACGCATCGTGACACCTAAAGGCGATGTATTGTCTACGCCCGGAAACGCATTTGCGACACATTAAACGCATTACATATCGGCCGAGCTACCGCAGGGAACCTCTATGCTCGGCTACTAAAGACTTTGCCGCGCGTTTAATTATATGTTGCTAAAGCGGCCGTGAAGCCAGTATTAACGTGAGAATTGTGACACTGGCTTCTATAGGAGCTGCCATTTTAATTTTATTCCCTTTCAACTGGCGTTAAAATAAACAAAGGAACGACTTTAATCCACCTCGATGATCTTCGCAGAAATGGTCAGCGGTTTTATGCCACTTCGGAACCATTTCCTGCATTCTATCTTCTTACATTGCAATGTTACTATAGAAACAGAATAAAAATAATTTCGGTCCGGATACAATTTTCCTGGTTCCATAAATAATGCAGTATCTTTTTGGGATCTAATAGACAGTAAAATTGATTCGAACTTACTGAACATATGTAAAATGACTACACCCGATTACCACAAGATTACTCATAAACGGAGCAATTTCATATACTCATTGCTAGGATCTTAGAAATGGTTAAACTTACGGATGACTGATATCCGGTAGTTATATGCGAGCCGTCTAAGTCGCAAAAGCATCCGACCGAGTATCGCGGCTGTTTCATTTCCGCGAGCATAATCGCGTTTACTTTCCAGCAAATCAGCGGGAAATCGATTCTTCTCGATTCTCTATTCTTGCGACTCGTAGAAATATTGAATGTCGCTATCACGTGGCGATTGTCAGACGAATTAGTTTGTAACATCGGCTGCTACTGTCGCGCACAACAATGCTGATCGTATCCCATTCATTATCGTCTATTATTGGATTCGCGATTAATGATGTAACTCGATGACGAGTACGCGTCCAAGGTACACCGTGTGTTTTCGTCGGCCGTGTCGCTGTATGCCGGCTTAATTGCTGAATTGAATCATTTGGGCGACGAACCTCGCGCCTGCTGTTACCAACTATCCTGTGCATCCTTTATCAGCTCCGATACAGCTCTGAAACAAATTTGTGGAGCTGTAACTGGCATTCTAAACAAGGACACGTTGCTACAAACTAGCGGCGACCATTTTCCCACAGAATCAAGCCTTACTTCTTCATTAACAACTCCTCAAAGCGAGCAATTCTTAATCGTTGCAGATGGACGCATTTGTTAGCTGTACAAATCCTCTACTCTGTCCAAATTCAATTGGAGCCTAATTTTTCGTTGTTCCAAATAAAGCTGAATGGTTCAATGGCAATATTTAGCGACATCTTCTCTTAGTACATAAGTCGAAAATATTAGTGTAATTTTAATTTTATAAATAATATATACATATACAAAAATCTTGTAAAATTGTCAGTGTTCCATGATTCTGAAAAGGTTAAGAACCACTGATCTAATGTGTAATTTTACCTGTAAATACTGGAAATTACAGACTCGCGAGGACGATGGATTATATTATTCTTAGACCCATTATTTATTCTCGCTGGATTGTTCCATTTAATTCGAAGCTTGTGTGGGACAATCTACTTTGTTCAGAGACAATTATATAGTCGAAGCAATGATAGATACTTTAACCAGCAGTGTTTGTTTTCCAATTGACTACCTACCGTTTTTCCTCGGCGTCGTTACGTAAAAAGAAAATACGTTAGGTAACTACCTGTCTCCATCGTGACGCAGGACAACCCGTGAATTAGAGGAGGAGCACATGGGAAATTTTGCGAGCTACTTACGCTGGTGAAAATGATCCTTGCTCCGATCCGATCGGCAGCGTAATTAAATAAAGAGCTCTCGTAGATCGCGTGCGCGATCGTTCTCGCTCCTCGTTCGAAAGTAACAAACGAGGTTTGCTGTATGTATACGCACGTCGACCGGAGATCGATCCTCTGATTTTCAACGTTCAATGATTCAATGCGCGAGCTCGTCTGGCTTCGTTAATTCCATTTCGACGTTACGCGAAACGAAAATCTGTTGCGCAAGCCGTTCCCCGTTCGACGACAGGGCGCACTTACGAAAATAACAGATTTTCACCGTGGGAAAGCCGCAGTATGCGAGCAGGAATGCCCGAGGACGAGACAATCGTCTTCTCCCTCCCTAAAACAATGTCACGACAGTCAGCGAGCGTTCGTATTGCCATAACGTACACACGGGAGTAATTGTTTCCTACATCTCCATTAATCTTCGGCTTTAAACCGGTCGTTATCGTTCGAACATGCAGTTATTCTGTTATTTTTAAATCGCTAAAATTATTAAGGAAACAAATACATTTTTATTTAGTTCCTGTTTCTCGTGAAATTAATGCAGACAGTTTTCACAGACATCGATTAAAGGTGTATGTACCTATACGAATAACTGTTGTTATGTTCTTCTAGTAAATGAAAAAATATTGAATTTAACATGATGTTTGTATTATGAAGATTTTATATTATTTGTAGAAAAACTGGCACTTATCTATCAGTAGTTAGAGTTTAAAAAAGGATGACGTGATTCGAGGAGAACAACAGAGTTAAAGCCGTATGTTATTCCACAGTCGCCCGAATAACAAAGTCTTTTTGATTTTAAATGGATTACCGTAAGCTGAGGAGTCAGATGAAGCACTAGAAAGAGAAAGCTCGTATCAAAAAAACTCCAGCCATCGCTATCTGTGATATAGACTATGTATAAGCAATTAATCCTGCTTTTGGAAATCGATCCGTGGTGGCCTGACATTTAAAATTAAGCCAAAATTATTGGACGTCAGTTAAATAGACAAATGGGCAGATAAACTCTGCCCCTAAACATTTTTAGCTGAACTATAGACGTTTGCGCGAATATCTGCAAAAACCAGAGGCAAACAGCTGAACGCAATTACGCGGATAAAAATAAGCTCGAGTTGATATGTACTTCCTCTTAACTCACAATTTTGCGACCTACAGCGTATCGCTTCGGTGGTAATCAATTTAAATAGATGCAGAGTTTCGTAACACGCACTCTTCAAACGGAACGATGAAGTTTGTGATAAAATGGAAAACGAAAGTTCCTTTGCGGGTATCTAGTTTGTTCAACGTAAAAGCAAAGACAGGCTTCGAGATTAATTCCTCGAGCAATTAATAAGTCGATCGGTTGCCCATTCCGCACCTGTGCCCACAAAAAGGGTTGCTGAGATCGATGGAACGCACGACTGTCGGCGCTGGCTCGGTACGATTAAAATGGATGGGATGGCGCAACGAATCATAAAGCAGGTATGACTCGTGCCATTACCTCTCAGCACAGATACGTCGCTTTTGTCTTCAAGGTCTCGGCTACCTTGGTCTTCGGACCTTTTCCTCCGCCGTGCCGCAGATCTTAGAAACGATTCCAGCCGTGAACGCGTTCGAGAATTACGTAAACGTTTGTTGTTTCCTTATACGAGCTTCACCGATAAAAGCAGTCTCCCTCTCTCTCTCTCGTAAAACTACAAAACAATTTCTGTTCTTTTTATATTGTAGACAGGAGCGGCGACGAATTTAATATTCATACGCGGTTTTTGTGTCGAGGACTTTGCGCGAAAATCCTCATACACTTGTCTTCGTCGAGGGAACGGACGAAGTTACATAATTAATGGACTGTGGGACTTCTGTGCGCCTGCAGCTGACCCCGATTGCCTAAAACATGCCACAGTACAAAAGTTGCATGGAGATTCATGAGGTTTTTTTTTTGTGCGTTGATAGTGACATCTGAGTGAGGTGGTTCGTACCTTTGGTTTTTGCTCTATTAGATGTGCGACGGACAACAGGACTGCCAAGCTCTTCTGGATCAAAGTAGGAAATACACTGCGCACCTTTATGCAAAATAAAAATTGTTTTCATATGCATGTACTGTCCGTACGCCACAAGAAGTCCCTCGAGACGGCTAAGGGGCAAATACATAATTCGGCTAGAACCGAAAGTTCGTCTGGAATGACCCAATCGGACGGAGTACTTCCTCTCCAAATAATTGTAATAGGTGAAAAACAATATAACAGTACTATAAATGCATAAAATCCGCGGTCTATACCTTGTCCAACGAGACGAGGCAGTAAAGTACCAGCGTGCGTTCTCTGCTGCCTGCTTGAGCATGGTAAAATCAACTGTGTCGCACTCGAGCAGCTATGTTTACGTTTGCTGCCTCGTCTTGTTGGACGAGGTGTGATAATAAATATTACCGAATTGAACATTCTAGAGCCTATGTTTATACACTTATACATATAATAGAACGTACATAGTAGTACAATTTGAAAAAACGAGGACACTCTCGATTGAGGTTTCCTGAACGGAAGGAAATAACAGCGAGGAATTAAACAGCGAGAAAACTTCCAGATGGAAATATTATTGCCGTGCGACTGATTGGCAGTCGTTCTTGTTCTCTGTCGAATGGAATCTGTCGGTGAATTGTCGCGATAGAAAAAGCCCCCAGAAAAAAAACAGAACGGTATAGGGGTCCTGAATGGAGGGACTCGACCTGTAATCGCACGGAATAGAAAGGCCAGGGGGTTTCTACAGGATTACCATGGCATAGACAGGCCTATGGGGCGAGTAAATCATGAAGGGAGAACCGTTGGTCGTTATGGTAACCGTCGATCTAGGATTTCATCTGGCCGGCATCAACGCCGACTAGAATAGGTGACCCACTGCTCCCGAGAAATCTCGGTTCTAAGTTCTGTGAGTATTTCAACGTATTTCGATCTCCTGTCCCGTTCACGTGCGAATGTTGTCCAATGCTGATTATCCGTGTCTTTTTATCTAATATTTAAACACGCGTCCGAAGACATAGAAACGTAGTATCTTGTTTGCGCGGATTATTGCTTGCGGAAGTTAGCGTTTATTTAATCCTGACTTGTCCTTTGCAGGTTCTCGCGGTCCTTGAAAATGTAACGAAAGTTGTTTCAGTCTCTGATCAGTTAATCATCATCGAAGAAGGTATTTACAGTTTTTATTATTTATCTTTCGTAAATAAATTTTAATCCTTCAGTTTAATTGGGAAAACGATTCCAATTTGGTGAATATTTTCTGAGTCGCAGACATTGTTTTAATTCAAAAGCAGAAGAGCTTTAGGTTCCAACAGGTGTCCGCAGGTTCCTCAGGGCGATAAATAAAAAAGATAGCAAAATTGTAGTCAGTCGAATGGTGGCAACTTCTGACAAACTAGCCAGCGATAATAGAAGCACGTTCGTAAACGTTTGGCGTGTTAGCTCTCCGATTGGATCATTACCGCTTCGAAGCCCAAAGTGACAGAGGATTCGAGGCTTCGAGCAGATTTTCACGCTCCGCCGGGAAACGCAGTCTGTCTAATCAAATTGCACGACGTTTCACGGAACAGCAGCGTGTTCGTACGCGAAAAATATTCAGTGAACGCCCTGGCTTCTGAACCGAACCACCACCATCACCACCACGTTTCGTACGTACCCTTTTCCATTATCGATAACTGTGTAACCGGATTAAGTATCGTCCGGATTTCGACTGTCGCCGCTACGAAATCGAATAACGTTTTAATCTACCGTTCATCGATTCGGGCACCTCTCCGTGAGGAACTTTGCGGATCAAGTTCCGACAAAGCTGATGGGATCGTGATCGATGGGAGACGCGCTGCAGTGTAGTTTCGTGCTATCTCGGATCGTGTATTAAACGCGACTCGTTACCTAGTTTATGGCACAATAATTAAATACTTCCTCTGTTCTATAATATCGCAGACGTGTTTAATAAAGTCTATAATTATAATTCGATATTACTATTTTTGGAGACAACGTTGATGTGCAAGGAATATGATGCCCCAATAAAATTGTTCCATTATTTCATACAAAATTGGAGCATTTTAATGTTTAGTCATTGCATTCTGCCAAGAGGTTCAGAGGTCTCGGAGGCACATAAATTGTTCGCGGCTGTTTGAAAATGTCTTTCGTTGAGGGAATAGAAATGTTTGTGGAATAATAGTGGTGCCGAGGTATTTTTGCGCTAGCTGTGCGTAATTGAGTGCGAAACGGACTCGATCGGCAACCAGGAACGAGCGGTTCTAGCCGGAGGCGGCGTTTGTCCCAGTTTCGCCGCCTTTTTTCCCTTTTCTTCTCGTTTCGGTGCGATGCGCCCATTATGGCACGCGGCACGAAAACGCCAATCGGTTATCGAGTGCCGCGAGAACTTCTTATCACGTGATGTTTCGTGCACCAGGGTCGTGCAAACTCTCAAACAGTGCATCGGCACTGTGCTACCCGGCGTTTTCGCTAACAGCGATTCTCCCTTTCTATGACGCGCGACGAAGCGACCTGAATTCGATTCCACGGGGTGCGTGGACTGCTCAACAAACATCCCCGGAGAAACGGCGCACCTGAGGATCACAGAGAAACGAATATGATTTCTAGAACCTCCACGGCGTCTTCTATATCAGCAATATAAACGAACACTTCCGAGGCCAAGCTGTCTTCCAACATTTTTCTATGCAAACACTTGATTGATTTTTAACTTTCTTCATCTAACATAAACTTCCGTACACTGTCCAACAAATTTTAACTTTTTCTTACGTCTCGATTCCTAAAGTCGTTTTTCTTCGTTATCATCACTTTTAGAGAATTTCGAAGAAATAGTCAACTTTTAGAATTTGTTCCGCTTTAACCGTAAAAGTTCTACAAATAATTTTATCGTAGGATGATTATGTACACTTCTAAGAATACCACGGTACACTTCTTATAATAATATTATGAAGATTTAAACAATGTTCGAACAGAACAGCTCGGACAAGAGACGGGCTCGGTAGTTCTACGTTTAAAGATGGCAAAAATACGGCGTCACTATTACTTAGTGACGCCGTACATACGGTATCAGAGCTTATTTTTAGTTCATCACTGGCCATGAACGAAATCTCCATACCGCCGCCGAAGATACTGTCTTATCGCGATGGTTATGGCATATTTTCTCGTATGCTTATTATGTACCGGGAAAATTCCACGATGCTACGTGGCCAGGTGAGTGTTTGAGAATGGCGCCTGTATCCTTGGTAGCCTCTGAGGAAAGAAGAAGCAACATTAAATACGATATTGTATTTACTTGAATTTTTCAAGAGAATTGTCAATATTATGGAAGGGACTTTGTGTTTGAAACAAGGCGAGCTCGTTTTGCCTGTTGGTTGGAGGAACGGGTACGAGAACGAGGTTGACACAATTAAAAGAGTCTAGGACAAATATTTGACCGTGCGAATTTTCATTCTCCGGAGATTCCTCGACAGATCTAGGGCTGTCGTAGATCGCGTGGCTCGCGTGATCCGCGGATCGTTTAGCGTCGCGTTCTGCTTTTATTACTTGAAATCTTGGTGCGCCGCCGGCGGCGACCCTCGCCTGGGCTCATCCCTTTGTACGCTGCGGTTCTCCTGGCTCGGTTTAATGAAATTACCGAGCACAGAGTAAAGTTGACGCAGACACGAACCGGCTGTTCTCGCCTTGAGACGTCCAGGAAGTTCAGCGGCTCGATAAGCTGGAAGCGCAATTCCCTCGGACCCGGTAAAAATCCCCGACGAAACTCACTGACCAATCATTTCACGGTACCGGGATGCTTAAAATCAAAGGTAATCTGGCGTGGTCGGGCTGCGAAACTTCCAGATAGCCGGGGATCTTCCAAACCATCGCCACTTGCCGAATTTACCGGTGATTCTGCTGCTTATCCGAATATTAGAGTAATGCTCGGTTGAAAGGCCTAGCCGACTAACACGTTCGCTACCACCATTACAAATACGTGACGTCCTTAATCTTGCAGTCTGCAGTCCTCTCCCAACGTCTTACAAGCTGATGGATTCCTCTTTCCGAAAATTGAACATACGTAATCATCCAATAAAATCACGCGGATAACAGGTACTAACAGATTGAAAGCTTGTTCCGATGAAATCGTGGTTGATCTTCAGCCTTGAAGTTCCCTTTAAACGCCGTTTATGTCGGATTAGCCGAATCTTTTAAGACATCAATCGTCTAATTTTACATCGATCGCGTTCCCCAGTAGGTGGCTTGCACGGATGAGGAACAGGCCATAAACTTCTCTGTCACGCCTCTCGATTAGAATCCGTAAATTAGGAACAATCGTGACCGGCGTTATTCTTTGACCATGGTAGTTCTGTCAGCGAGTTACGGCACACGATACATTAGCGAATGCTTTTGGGATGATAAGCTGGCCGATGCGATTCGGGCTCGTTCAATCGGCAAATGATGCCTCGTTCCTTTCCTTGGCGGTGTTCTTGGGAGTGTTATCGTTCGTTTTGACCGGCTTCCTACTTTCGTTTCTAATCCGTGAACCGCCCAGCCCTCTCTTCCTGCTTCGACGCGCGACAGTTCTATTTTCATCGACTGTGCCGGAGAGCAGCGTGGATTTTAGTAGGCCACTGGGAAACGGCGAACCGAGGCGCGGCCCTCGGCGCTCCACACACGGCGAATTTGCCCATTTATGCTCGTTAAATCAGGCTGACTTATTCCACAAGCCACATCCCATTTCTCCTGTTTATGGCTCGGCTCGGCCGGAACTCGCTCCATCACACACACGCTGGAGCCGCGGAAAATTATTCCGTTGACCTTCGACGCTGAATTCTATCGTTCGCCCAGTCGAGACAAGGGTACCGACGCGACGCCGAGGAAAATTCGAGCACCTGTTAAGTACACTCTGATGTTATCTGGAGCAAAGTCGCAGCCTTCCTTTGTCTGTCATCTGAATTTTAATCATCTAGAAGTCGCGTCATCGCACTCGCTGAAAAGAAACACTGTGTGAGAAAAGTAGATATACTTTGCTCGATTATGGGAATAATGAATAAATTAATTACCTTATTGGTTAGAGTCAGGACTTGAACATTATTCTTAGACTGTGAATCAATGTAACGATTGACTGCACCGATTACAAGAAACAGTAGCTATTCTTTCTTTTATAATTGTAATCAGTTGATAATATAGGTGTACAGATTAAGGAGATAATATAGGTGTCTCCATTGTTCATTGAAAAAGAAATTGCAGAATTTATGCATGGGCACAAATTAATTTGTGCACTCGAAACCCACATTCCTAAATTCTCTTAATCTTTCTACTGTTTGTTCACTCATTTTTGTCACAAATGCATAAACATTCGCAGTCGCAGTCGCACCGAAGCAGTATTCATTTAATTCTGTTCCGTTCAGTACTACCCATTGACCAAACAAACATTCTATGCCATTATGTAATATTTAAAACTCGTTTTCTAAATAAAGAATCCTTGCTAGTGATCGACACGATCCGAAAATAGTTTCCAGTTTAGCATACCGTCCGGAAACTAAAGAACTCGAGGCTGGGAACGATTCAATGGAAATACCTACAGGTCTAGCCATTAACTGATTGTTCCGAGTATGTTCCTTTTCTTTTACTGGTGCTTGTTGTCTGCAAAAAGCAAACCTATGAGCGATTCTCTAAGAACAAATCGAATCAATCTTTTCCCTTTCCAAAACCATTTTATATTGTCCATCTTATAAATTAAAATGATAACATTGTTCAAATGCCATCTATCACCGCCTCGGGTAAATTATTCGACGTTTCGAATTTTTATGTTATCGGTTGATTATTCGAAGTTTTGCGACAAGTGTGCCCGCAGAATCGATTGGCGCAGGTGTGCAAAATCAAACAGCAGAATTTGATCGTGTTTCCACGGTGTAGCCGATGGCAAATTGCCCGAATTTGCGCGGAAAGCTATCGAAACGACGAAAGTTTCCGTCGACGGACCAAAGAACAAATAATTCGGACGACACGCCCCTCCAGTTTTAACTGAGAAACTTGGTGAGCGATTTACGAGCACACTTTCGCGATACACCGAACGAATCGATTGGATTCCGGGGCCATCGAACTTTCGTGCTTTAATACGAGAAAGGAAAGTTGGAAGCGGGCTGGGTCGAGCGGATGTCGAGGAATCGACCGAATGGATGAACCGTAGGGGTAACGCTAGAAAGAAACGTCCAATATAAATGGACTCGCTGTCGAATTCTAACAGCAGGTTACACCGCCCGGACAGATTCGAATAATTCCTGGCCCGATGTCACGAGCGGGCAATATTTATCTCCATCGTGCTCGATCGCTTGTAATTCTTCTTCTGAACGCGTGATCCTAACTGCCACCCTGCAACCCTCGGACATCTGCGCTTCTCGCGACCCTGCAACCCTTCACTTCACCACCGGCTTTATTTTCAACCTGTTCCAATTGAATTCCACGGCCGACCGTGCCGGACAACTCGCA
Source organism: Lasioglossum lativentre (assembly GCA_916610255.1). NCBI lineage: Eukaryota > Metazoa > Arthropoda > Insecta > Hymenoptera > Halictidae > Lasioglossum > Lasioglossum lativentre. The sequence continues at coordinate 31,185,027 of OU744355.1, read as the reverse complement.
GAACCTGCTGCACGATTTTGTTTGTCCGATTTTCACCCTCGTTCCTTATTTTCGCGACGCAATTTCCTCCTTGCACAGGAAGCACAGGAATTTACAATACTCTCGAAAATTTGTTTGTATTTTTGTACATTTGTTTGTTAATATTAAATAAATTCAATCGTTTCATTTTTATATGGCAACGTATAAATTCTTTCCTGTTGATCGTAGTCTAATAACCGCGAATTTATTGATCGTGGAAAATGTTTGCAGTAATCGTAAGCAATGAGAATACTCGTTCAAGTATAAATGAAAGTTCATACAAGTGCAGAATAAGAAAATTGAACACCTTTTCGAGGAAGCGTTCAATCATTTCCAGGCGTGGAGGAAATTATTCGACAATCTCTATAGTCATCTTCATCGTTCGAAGTGTTAAAATGTGCTCGAATGCTTTGTCATGCTACCTAAATGTATACAATTTTCACGTATCGGAGAATATGTAGTACGTAATTTTACATGCTACGAATAAATACGGGTACCGGACGTGTGAAAAAATTCACAAACAGAGCTGTAAATGGTACTAATCAAAGAACATAGTCAACAGTGAAATTACCAAGCACTAAAAGCTCATGGTTTGCATTGCCTTGCGAAAACAACAACACTGCCTTCACCAAGGTTAATATCAATAATATTCTACAACATCGTCTCCCATCTCCAGCAATTGCAAACTATAAAATCTGAAATCAATCGATCCAACTGCTGGTTCTATCGTTTAATATTTTAATGGTCCATTTTCAAGCAAGATGGCTGCGCTAAAAGTAGGACTTTGCTTATCTATAAGTTAATTGAACTAACAAATAATGCACGGAGCGCACCACCGCAATTTCCCTGTTGATGTTTTAAATCTTTTGGAAAAGCAAACTGGAAAGCGCATTGCGGGTGGAAGAAAACTGCGTCGAATATATTTTTTAGAAGGCTACATCCGATTACGATTCGAGTTACGTCTTCGTCGCGTCGCGTCGCGAGAAGATGAGTAAAACGGAAGTGAGCAACGAGTAAGTGGAATCGGCGAATTGCCCATTGTCCGTCGTGGTTCAATGACGGAACAATGGCCCTCGGATCGAATTACCGCATCGCAAAATCCAAGGGAAAAAGTGTGCCGTGACATAGAATGCTTCTCTTTTTATATTTATTCTCCACAGCCGCAGTATGTTTGCTCGCGGAGGATGTGGAACTGCGTCGACGTAAAAGCACGACAAGGCCGCCGATCGTTTTCAAGCCTACGGACGCGTTCAACGTAATATTTATTCATGACTCTGGATACCGGATTAATTAGTCAAGTCGGTTTGCAATGTTACGTAGCATTTTCAAGTTATTAATATATTGTTCGCGGTTATTTTCCAGGATATCGGACACGACAGGAGTGTGATCGTTTTCGCAGACGTAATTACTAATTTCGTTCTACCTCAGCCAATTAAATTTTATTACTGACTCATTTTATAAAACTTTCCAGACGGCTTCGTCATCTCTGGTCATTTTTATACCGTGAAGTTTTCAGAGGACTTTGTGTAAATTATTTTGTAGCGCTTCGCTACCAGACGCCATTTCTACTTGTTGTGTTCCAGTCTCGGGAGAACTCTGTGTAGTGATTAAAACTTAATGGACGCGATAAGTAGACCGCGGAATTTCCATGTTTACGCTACATTAATTTTTATTACACTTTCGAGTTAATCATATTGGTTTAGGATACTTTGAAACGAAGGGAATTATTTAGCACTGATACTAGCGTGTCCGGATCATTGGTCACCAATCGAAAACGGAGATTTTTAATCGGTCAGTTGGACAATTGAATCATCGATTAAGATCATTGATGCAATTCAATGAAAAGAACTGAACTCTAAAAACCCAATCATAATTTTATATTGTAAGAAGGATATGTGTTCGGTAGCAGGAGGTCTCCTTAAATATCTGCGGTTTAGTTATGTAACAATGTTTGTAGTCGGACCTGAGGAGGCTGAAATCGTTCTTCTATGACCGACTATAAACCTAAGCTACTTAAGGCGACTCTAGAACCGCGATTTGTAATGTTTGCACGTGCCTGCAGGAATCCGCTGATGCACCTGCGCGTTGCCGCGAGGCAAACCGCGAGATCGTGACGGTTTCGCGAAGGATCCGCGTATGAAATTCACGGACGTATCCATTAGGACGTGGGTGTCACGGTGAAATCTCGAAAGGAGGATTTCTGCGACTGCGGTTTACATTTCTCGGAGGTTACGGCGCAGCGGCACAATATTTGCCCTAACAAGTAGCAAGCCGAGGACCGGAGAGCCTGCGAAACGACGAATCATGTTCGCCGCTCTATTCTAAGGAAATCTTGAACAATTTTCGAGTGTCGTTGAGAAACCACCGAGTAGACAAAGGTCTCTAACAGGACATTGAAAAGAGACAAACTCTGAAAAATCTTCTCTACGTAATAATACCAAACTAAATTATTAGATTACTTTACTAGGGTGTGATTTGTTGGCGTTTACGATTAAAGTAACTATTGCTGTTGATGGATCCATTAAAAACTCCTTAGCCATGGATTTTAAAGAATTACGAAACAATCAGAATCAGTGTTAAAATCCTACAGCAACCTCGCAAGCTGTTTCGTTTTCCAAACATTGCAACATTAAGCAACCAGTCGACAAGAATATTGATTTTTGCAAACGACGCAGTAGCCGAAGCCGAAGTGAAATCCTTTAATTTTGTTTGTGAAGATCGTCATCGTACACATTGGAATCAATACAGTCGTCGCAAGCACTCGTAAACGTTTCATGAACTTAGCAATCACGCCATGCATAATATCGATGGCAATAATGTTCCGTTACGCTTAGAGTAACCCGTTGCACCGTGGATAAAACACAATGTCGCCGTATGGCTGCTTAATTAAGAACCTAGAACTTGACCTAGCTACTACAGAGAGGAAGGGTGTCAATTAACCCAGCATTCTTGCACGTCTATCTTCGAAAATGGCGCAGCATCTACGGGGTAACTGCGAGCAATTCGCGCCGGCAATATTAATCAGACGTCAATTAGCATAAATCTGTAATTCCGGTCCTAGTGTTGGTTCAGTTCTATGCATGGCAACGCTGGCTGGCCGCTCCTTAAAAAACCGAATAACATTGCCCACCATTAAAACATTGGATCTCATACTTCCGCTTTGGTTCTGAAAATAAACGTTAGACCAGTTTCCCGATCGACGTGCACTCATAAACAAGTCATTTCTTATTTATTAGATGCCTGTTAACCGTGTTCATAAACTGATCGAGCGTGAATTTCCGGGTCAAGTTGTCGAACGCATCGTTACTTCCTTGACTCACAAACTTATTGTGTTCAAGATTTGTAGTGTCGTTTGCCAATCTTCTTCTCAATGTCTTTCGAGCAATAAAAATGTACAAATGCAGTCAGGCTTGTAATTGTTGAGTCCCACTAATTTACATTAAAAATGAAGGAAATAAAATGGTTTTGGTCGCACCCCGTGTCTATCCAACAGTGTCCGTCAGCATGCACGCGAAGAAGCGATGATCTAAATAACTTCAAAGGGCAACATGACCATGATCCAGGACAGAAAAGCCTGGTCGAGCGTCTTGAATCTCGACTCGTATAGCATAACTGTTGACTCACGATCATGTGACCTGTAACGTAATGTTATAACAGTATTAAAATACGTGTGCAACGTCGGTGTCTGTAATAGGTGTCGGCCATTTCGACATCACGGTCATCCAGATGCCTCCATACGAGTGTCGCGTCGGATCATTCTTATTCATCGTTGTTTTCATCCATTATCGTTTGTGCCGGTGATCCGCGTCGCTGGCAGTCTCGTTGCGTTCCTATAATTATGTAATATAGATATATATCTTCCTGCTCAGGATTAATTAAAGAGGATTTAATCGCGGTGACAGTGTCGCTCGGTGAATCGTAGTACGTCCACCAAGGCCGAGCGTATGAAATTTTCCGAATCGTTCTACCTACTAGTACATGCTGCGACACATAGAAGCAAGCGTTTTCCCCCACATTCGATAGCCCTGGGGAATTACGCTTCCTCGTCGACTGTTTGATCAGCGATTTTGGGTTGTGTCTACGCAGACTTATTTACGGGACGGTCATCTAACGCAAAGCAAATAATCGTCTGCGAAAATTGGGCTAGTCCACGTTATTATTGGTCGCCTCATTATTTCAACGACACCGTCACGCCCGGCGATCCGTCGGTTTTTATCAATTTATCGCCACCCCGATCTATCGAGCGAGACTCGAGACCGTTTTTTGGAATACCGGTACACAATTATACAGCCTACTATTCTGGCCATCACTCATGCCACGATAGTGGACGCAGAAATCGCACCGCTTTGAAGACCGCAATGTTTCTTGCTTCAACTCTTTACTTTACGCTCGGTAACTTTCCTCGGATCACCTACCCCCGACAATATAGATGCATTTATTTACTTACTGTTTACAGAAATAACTGCTCTATTTGTCATGAGACGACTGCGGTTCTTTATGCGAAATAAAAATTATTTTTCCATGGATCTAGAGAGGACAGTTAAATGGAAAAATTTTTACGCATCCGGTACACAGATATGGGTAGAATTAAGAGAAAAACAAGCAAGCACACACACAAAATAAATAGTTTGTACGTTATACAATTTTTGTAAAAACATTCACTATTTACGTGCAACAGGATGTTGTGCAACGAAAGATAAGCAAAGTTTATATTCATACTTCCTGCAAAGTTTCTTCATCGTTATCAACAAGTATATTGCAATAAATTAGAATATGTGTAAAACATTTCAGAACAAAATTTTGTATATCATGCAAGTAACATACATTTTTACATAAGACATTGAAACTGCGCATAATTTAAGATAATGTTTACTGTTTGACAATTTTTATTTTGCATAAAAATTCGCTAATGATAAGGACATTACTCTTGGTTATAGCGTGACTGGATTAAGTAAACAGTTTCGGGTTCTTGCGGATTCTGGCAGCGTCTTTTCATTAGGATATAGCGATTGAGGCGAAAATTACGATAGTCCAACGAGCGAAAGAAAGTTCATATGCGCCTCGAGTACGTGTCCACGGATTCTCTCTGCTCGGTGAATTTTTATAGATACTTGAACCGTTGCCAGTAAACGTTATTGTACTCGTTTCACGCGCGCCACCGTTTCGCATTCGAAGGTACGCACAGAGTCGATCAGATTCGGCTCCAAGGGCCGTCAATCAACCGGGTTGCCCGCTGATCCAATTATTTTTACTACAAAATGATGACGTAACGATTTATTCTAACACGGGCGACAGTTCCACGGGAATTCGCTAATTCGGCGGCTCGCGTGACCGACCTTCGCGATATGCCACTAAATGACAAAGCAGCGGACAGCTCACCGTGGAACTGTCTTAAGTGTTTTGATAAATATACAGGATAGAAACAAAACGTCAAAGACAAAAAGGGAATTGTTGACGATGAGTTGCAAGAGCCGAAGAAGGTTCCACGGAATAATGCGAATTATTGATATAATTCTATTGTTAAATAGTCGTCAGACTGCGGATTTTATACATTTCCGAAGGATATCGGTTGCAACTGCAGGCACGATCCTGCGCATACATTGATCCATTCCACTTGGTCGAGATCAATGGACCACGAGGCAAGAAAACCGATCAACGTGTGGTTACTCGGCGTGACGTCGTCGGCGAAACATGGAAACGGATAAACAGCGGTTCCGAAAGATCGTTTCGCTTGATCTAGATACCTCATCTATAGATCTCCGAAACAAGCATTAAAAAATCACTTTACATTCGACTGCATAACGTAAAGGATATTCCATTAGATCCGTGTATATGAAATGACCGATTTTAAAATGCAAATGTAATGAAGCCCTTTGATCTAGACATCCTAAAGTAGTTCACAGGTTTATTACATACAGTTTACATACAAGATCCTATGTCTAGTTTTTATTTAGACATTTCATTTCAATTTTGAATATAATTTTTTTCAATGGGATAGCAAATGAACACACACTATTCATCAATGCTAGAAAAAACTCAAAAGTAAAGACGATATTAGTCTAATAATATAAATGATGAACATGAACGGCCAAAAAATCCACTTTCCACCATATTACAATCAAGTGTAATGTTGATTATAATGGTGCTTACCTTGATCAATAAGTTTTATTTGGAGAACTGTTATGTTTGTTCAACGTTACTGTTTAAAATCGGGCATTTCATGTATATGTATATAACAAAGTAATGGAAATATCCCAGCGTCTGACAAATAGATTTTTTTTTTGTTCAGGATCCGTGGAACGAAATTGTCTCGAAATTGGCTCGGAATTGTCCCATGATTCTCCAGCAATTTTCATCCAGTGATTAGATTAATATTCTTCGTGGAATACAACGATTTTTTTCCCAGTACGGTCATTGTTAGTCTAAACGAAAGACGTTGGTGATTGATAGAGGCGTTTGGACCGGGGAACGGATAAAAGATATGTTGTAAGGCCGGATCCGTTTGAAAAGAGAACGCTGAAAGGGGTGAGGTGGCTACGGCTTAGAAAACGCAGCTCGGTTCTCGGTCCTTCTTTATCTTCCCCTCGCCCCGGTGAGAAAGATGAGGCCCGAAAAATCGATTCAATGGCTGTTTCTTCGTATTCCGTTGCGCGCGATTGCGATTGCGACTGCCACTGACGTCCGTCCGAGCTTGTCCTCTTTCTGCACGAAGAGAGGCCGCGTCTAAAGTCATGCTGCTCCTTTGAGCGTTACCATTCGCATTAGGCTCAATTCACGCTTCGAAGGCTGTTTCGCAATAGTTTGCCACCGAGTTACCGGCCGATCGTCATTGACTACGTCTATCGGTACTTCTCAATGATCCTCCGTCCGCTTCTCCCCTGATTTGTGATTTCACATCGGCTACCATCGTTCGTTTCATAATCTTAAAAATGTTCTAGAAAATCAAAAGAATTGGTCTCTGATTAAATTCTGGTAACAAATACCTCGGGCGCGTCTGCAGAGCCGAGGAAATATACCGGTGACGCGAAGAGACGCGAGGAATCTATCCAGACTATAGATAACGAAAACGATTAATCGTCGTGTCGCGCGATCGGCGTCGAAAAGAATGTCCCGAGTATCATACTCGATCAGTGATTCAGTGAAGAATGTTAATTTGCTTTTCCACAATGCATCAGCATCTCGGCTAGAACACGAATCCGCGTTTCGCGTGTGTATCTGTTCATTCTGGGGGTATAGAGGGGAAGAGGGGTAGAGGGGTAGTTGGGTGTTCCCTGTTGCACGTTCTATCCGCACGCAAGACTGCGCACATACGTGTGCAGATCGTGCACGTGCATGGGGAGATCGGTCGTGTGTAAATAGGCGGGCGGTTCTGGTGGGGGCACGACGCCTCTCTAAGCGACGCTCCGCGTCTTCGTCAGTCAAATTGCGATCGTCCCCGTGTGATGGTCCGCTGTTAGAGCGCCGCGAGTTTCGAAGCTGAGACAGCACGTTGCGCGTTGCGTACACAGAGATTAGTTTGCTCTCGAGCGACTGTGTTGGAGAACAGTAACAGAGCAGGCCAGAGTGCATTTTGGCACGCACCAATATTCCGTGAAACACCCGGGACCAGAATAAACGTTCTTGCGGAGCGGAGACCGTCTTCCGGATCCCCGGCTCGGCGACACTTGCCGGGTTGCTGTTCCGGATATCAGCTTTCAACTGGATCGCTGCTCGCTAAACTCCTTCCTGCACCTAAACAAGACACTGAAGCAGCGGCAAGAAGACCAGGCATTCTTTTCTAACTTTGAATAAGACCAGCCAAGCAGAATGAAGAGCTTGACCTTCCTGCTGATGGCCCTGGTCACCGTGACCGTGTGTCACGAGCCGTTCCAAGTGATCTTCCAGTGGAACACCATCGACGTGGTGTGGCCGACCGAGGAAGAAAAACAGTACGCGATAACTCATGGTGAATATGTACCCGCCAACAACTTCATAGCAGGTATAAAGTTCTGGAACGGTAAGATGTACCTGACTATTCCTCGCTGGAAGGACGGAGTGCCGGTGACTCTCGGTGTCACGTCGGCAACACCTGTGAACAGGGTAACGGCGCCACCTCTTGAAGCGTTCCCGAGCTGGGAGATGCAGAAGGTCGGGGATTGCAGTGCCTTCCAGTTCGTGCAGAGCATGGAGATCGATCCAATCGGTCGTATGTGGGTGATTGACTCGGGACGAATGTCTCCCCTGTCAGTGGAAACGAAGACCACCTGTCCTACTCGCCTGGTGATCCTCGACCTGGAGAAGAAGGGAGAGATTTTGAAGACGTACGAATTCCCTCAACACGTGGCTCGCGCGGGAAACGCTTATTTGAACGACATTGTGATCGACCACGAAGACGGCGGCATGGCGTACATCTCAGACAGCGACCGCGACGATCCGGGCATAATCGTGTACTCGCTCCAGAACAACACTTCGTGGAAGGTCAGACACGACTCGATGAAGGCCAAGCCCGAGGCGGTCAGGTTCATGATCGCGAAAATGCTGATCAACATGGCGATTCCGGTCGACGGGATCGCGTTGTCCCCTGCCAGTGTGCAGGACAGACAGCTATATTACTCGCCGTTGTCCTCTTTTCATTTGTACTCGATGCCGACGTCCGTGCTCAAGAACAACATGACCAACATCGATGAGTACGTAAAGGAGTTGGGACGAAAGAACTCGCAGTCGGATGGCATGGTCATGTCTTCCACCGGTGTGCTGTATTTTGGATTGTTGGCCGACGATGCTGTGGCCATGTGGGACACCAAGATTTCAAACTCGTTCACCACTGGACAAAGGGTCATCTCCAGGGATCACGAAAGGATGCAGTGGCCAGATACGTTCGCGTTCGATGATTCCGGCAATTTCTACTGCGTGACCAACGGCCTGCAGAACATCATAAACAACCGCGTGAACATCACCGCGCCGAACTACAGGGTCGTCCGGTCGAAAACCGGGATGAGGAGCTACCTATATCTAGAGGACGGCAGCGTGCCGGAGCAACCCGAGATACCCACTTCGGCCGCTAACAGGATTAACTTTGGCTTGGCGATGGGATTAGGCGTTCTGTTAGCTGCCGTCCTTCAGTAACGTCTTTCTCCCTATTGTCGTCGTTTCGCCTCTTTTTAGACAGTAGACTGTTATCGCACGGGTATACCAAAGACGCTTGACCCATCCTTCACAGTCAGATAACGCGCGCCGATAAATCCAGTGCTCCTCCGGTGACTCTGATCATCCAGACCCTCGCTTCGGTCCACGGATGATACACGCGCGTGAACTTATGGTTGTTTGGATGTATGTATGTTGTACAAAGGCTCAACGAGCGCCGGTTGGTCCCGCGGCACGGCCGAGCGTGACTCGGTCGCGTGTAACTGTAACGTGCGGCGTTTTCGAATTACACAGTGGATCAAATAAGTATTAAGGCGTACTAACAAAAGAACATATTCGAGTCAAAACGTCCTCGCATTGTCCAGTCTTTGCTGAACAAGTGCTTGACCGTTTCCGGCTTCGCTGTTGTTCATCTTACTATGCATCACTTGATTGCACTTGTAGTTAATACAGCAAAGTAGGAAACTGGTTGATATAGTTGAGGGTTGTTCTTTTAACACACGTTGACTGCCGCGTCTTCCAAAAACAGGAGACGGAATTGTTTGGTCAGATTTGAAAATGAATTTTTACTCTAATATATTCAGTGTAACAAATTATCTTAGGATGTGCAAAATGCAAAAAGGTTGAAAAAATACATGTAATACTTACCTACATGTGCACTACATATCCCCAAAGTTTCATAATTTTTTAATGTTCCGGGTTGGGGATCTTCCCTTGTCAATGCCTGTTTGATCCATAGTAGGTGAATCCGTTGAAGTCTCGGTTAGATCGTCGTCCTCATCGCGGACGTTGCCTGCGAGGTTGATTCACCTGTAGTTTTTGGAACACCTGTGCCTACAATTTCACGGTTTGTAGGATTCTCGGCGTTCCATCTGTCCTGTCAAGAATCGGAGAGAAAGAGAGAATATATTTAATTCGATATTTATAGGTGCACAGGTGTGTCACGTTCGTATATGTATAATGTATACCCGTGTAGATCGCGACCAGCACGTGTACAAGATCGGAGGCTCTAGTCTATAGTACGTCTTGGACAGTGGGAACTGCGCAGACAAGACTACTTGTTACCATAATCTCTGAAGCTAATTGATCGTACCCGTCGCAGACTGGAGAAAACTGTCTCGCGAAGTGTAATTAGATTGGACGCCGCGCCGTCGGGGTTCAGAGATATGTATACATAAATACCGTCGCGTCTCCCGTAAACGATCATTCTAATGGAACAACAGAAACGCCCAGGATCGCCACGAGACTCTACCAGGAAACGTGTCTCCCTATGTAATTCTGATTGCCATCCAAGATTCCCGGGTGAAATTGATCTCGAAGAGTTCATCGGTACAATTACCGCTGACGGTCTTTATCGCGGGGAACAGTAACGCATCTGTCTCCCCTGCAGCCAAAGTAGTCCGTCTTTGAAACGGAACGACATGTTCAATTGCTTAAGAAGTACATAAGTTATTTAGCTGCACGTTTATGCGCGTTCACAGCCCAAATAATTTCGACTCTGAAAAATAGAGCAATAACAGGCAGTTTTCTAGTTCCAATTTGGTCTGAACGTTTTCTGAATGTTCCCGCTGACAAATAGTACAATTGCCATTTATGGCAAAAAATGGGTAATTTCAAACGGTAAAAAAATTAAAAGAACTCAAGAGTGTCAAGACATTTCTTACAACTTGATAAAACCATCAAAGAGAGGCGTTCTATTTGGTTCCCATGTCTTACAATGAATGCAAACGATTTGTATTTTTGCATAAAGATCCGCAGTTTAATGAAGTATAATTATTGTATGTCGCAGAAAGTGTTCTGGTTAATTACTGGACTATGGATTTTTATGCAAAATGTTCTATATCGATAGTAAGAAATGGAAGCTAGATGAAAATGTATTTCCACTTAATATCAATAAATCGAACATAATGTAACATTTTTAAATTCTTCGAATATCTTCACGATGTTGTTTTTCACTCATTCAGTTTTACTATAATCGCATAAAATCCGAAGTCTATCAATTACAAACTTGTTAATCTTTTATTGAACGCGTTGCTGCGAATTTGCAGGATATAAACGAGTTTCCCAGTTCCAATTTCATTGATTAAATTATAACTCAACTATCCAGCATAATTCAACGTGTTAAAATCATTGTGGCCAATGGGTCTGTGAGCGCGCGGAGCTTTCTCCCGAAAATACGCCCAGAACAATACCAAAGAGTCGAATCGATTGGTTTCACAATTGGAAAGCGTGTCCCGCAAAGAACCGCCCGTGTTTCCGCAAGTTTCTGTAACTTTTTCTTGGGTGTAACGAAAGGAAATCGATTTGTGAAACCTCTGACTGAGAGAGGAACGGCCACCCAGAGCCAGCAGCCACCCCATCTGCGAACAAAACAATAATTAATTCAACAATCCACCGCGGTCCGCGTGAAATGGAAACTTTCACTCTACTATGTATTAATAATAAATTTATCAGTATTCCAGCCGTCTCCATTTAATCAGGCGACCGAATGAATCGGCACGCGTGCCCACAGAAACAATCACGCTTTCAGTACCGGGGCGAAACTTTCGCCGCGACACCGACGCATTCGCGGTTAATTGACCTCGAATTAACACCGCCAATGAGCGGTATTAAATCTGCCGGCCGACGTAAACGCATTCCCGACCATTGTCGACCGGGGACGTCAATCGGCGTCCCTCGTTTTTCGACCATCGTTAACGCATTTGCAATATTTTCCTGTTACCGCATCGTTATGGAAAATGTTTTCGTTATCGTCACTTGTCTATAGATCTCTATACAACGTAAAAAACTGTGTGCAATTTTTTCGAGATGTTAAGACTAATTTCCTAGCTGACGTAGAAAAGATTTTTTGAATAAAATTGAAATTGGACAGAATCTTGGAAAAAATTGTACAGTTTGCTTTTTAGAACTGTTTTATCTAGACCTGAATTGAAAATTTAAAAAATGCATTTTCAGCATATTTAGTAACTTCACTTTCATAATAACCGGCACAGATTACTATAACGACAACAATATAGACTAACTTCCTAATGTCTCGCAACATTATCTGAGAAGACAACGCGTTTCGATAACAATGACCAGAAAAATAATGAACGCGCTTCAAAATAATGATACGCTAATGATGCAAATGGGTTAATATTATCACACGATCGAGCGTGTTTCTGCGCGATTGCGAGCGAAAAACCGCGAATTAGCACCGATCCGTTCTGAATTCGCCGAACGGAGATGGAAGAACGATCGACGATCAATGGAGTACCTTATTCTCATCGCCTCTCACCACTTCGAACCGTGAACACGGATGCACGAGTGTACGTATAATTAGTATGTACACCACATATATAACACGTACGAATAGCTTTAATGCATATGGCCTTATTTGTGACGATGAATTGAAACCGTATACCGGGAGGTCGGTCGGAAAACGCGAGTTATGAGTCATTTGTCTAGGCCGGCTTGGTGAACGCAACTTTCCGCCATTTCGCGGCGTTTGTTTGTTGCAATTATTGTTCCCTTTCTCCGCGGATCGACCCAGAATCTTCGCCTGGTTAACCGCTTAGGTGATGTCTGCAAAAATTCCCGCCGAGCTTCTCTCTTCGAACAGTTTCTTTACTTTGATGGTCAAAAAACGGTACGGCTTTGCGAATTTTTGCGGCTGAAACAATCGTAATAATAGAAATATCGTATTATTTCTATAAAGTAATGTAAAATAGTCCCTCTTAATGCTCCGCAAACGTAGTGTTAAAAAAGCTCGATTCTCTTGGACCATCAAATCGGGGAGATCCTTAATTTCTCGCGTTCCCGGTCCCAGAAAATAGGAAAGCCATAGTCTCGTAAATACCATAGAGTCAGAAAGTGAAAGTAGCTTGCACTTCGCCGGGAAGCATTGCAGCTTGCATATTAATTCGGTCATTTTCCCGGGGACTTCTATCTAATCTGCGGAGAGTACAATAGCGTAAGTAGCCGAGACAGGGAGAGTAACCAACCAAGCAAGCAGCGCAGCGTGTCGCGACAGATGAATGTTTCATACGAGCGTTCGTCGGACGTGTCTTGAATCCGTGTCTACACTATCTTCAGGTGCATTTATTAATTGATGAAAAAACGTGAACACGTCCATTATCGGCGCCGGCATCTGCTTCGGCACGCGGCGTCGTCGTTCAGAAAAGGAAACTCGAAAGATGAGGGACGCGGGACGCGGGACGCGGGGAAGAGCCATCGGCTCGGCAATCTCGCTTTCAGCCTCTTCCCACAATTGTCTCCTCTTTCAGCCACGCAGCGTCCCAGTTTTGCGGCGAACTGAGGTGCACGCACATTATTACGCGGCGCAAAACGGAGCCGGGGCCTAGCCCTGAACCGCGAGTCAACGAACGGCTAGGGAGAGGCTCGGCGGATTACAAAACTTCGCTGAGAAAACACCGCGCACCTGAGATCCGATCGGCGTACGTCGAATCTGCGAGCGCTTAGAGTACCAATACCACCGGTCCAACACCAACTTGACTTTTCGAACACCGGCAGACGATTCTTGTACATTTCTGTGCGCTGAACACTTGTCCCAAAGTCGTTCTTCTACATCGCAGATTTATAGACATTCAATTTGGAGAAAATGTAGATTTTTTGCGATGGCTACAATCGTCCGACACTTCCGCATATATTTTCTCAATATAACCATTGGCGAACAATTTAATTTTAATTGATCTTGTAACATTATATATCCCATAGAATCGTCAGCATCCACCGGTGGCTGTTCGAAAAAAAGACCAGGATCAGAATGGAAAATATTTTTCTGGATCAACGAGATTTTTTTAAAAAAGAGGAAACGTGTATTAATGACTCACAAGAGACGGTAAAAAATGACGAAGCATAACCTTCGCGAAAAGACGCCGCGCCGCGCCGCGCCGGTCAATCGCATCTGCAACAAATGATGTCAGCCGCCTATGAAAAGAATATTAAACACGTTTGACTCATAGGCGGAGTTCGGTGTTCAAGGAGGTTTCTATCCACTCGTTGGATGATTAAGCGTTAACCAAAAGTCCGAGCAGACTGGTCGATCGATCAGTTCGTCTGGAGTTAGTATATACTTCTGACTAGGATTGAATCGGTGCAACCATACCGGGACAGTTGACGAATCAATAAACCCTAGATTAATGCGAAGAGACTTCGGAATGGAAAGAGAAAAGGAGGATCGCATTAATCCGGGGTTCCGAGCCGACCCGAGGATTATCGTACAGCGCGGTTCCCTTTCTTTTTGTCGGGCTAATGATTCTAAGCATGTGTGTGCTAATTACATGCTCGCCCAATGTCGGTTTATATAACAATACCTGTAAGTCTGTACATCGGGAAGATTAATATATTTTCTATAGTTATAAACATCGCGGGGTGTCGCGTAACAAATCGCGCGAGACAGTAAAGTAAAGGATCATTTCACTGGGGAAAAATATAGTTGGCTTCCAAAATCGTTACATTAAAATTTAAAAGTGTATCTTCGAATTGTACTTGATTCTTTTTTATATAGTACGTCATTGTTACACTACCGTTTTTTACAAGACACCTGTGTATTATGTAGCTTAGGGATACACGTAGGATACAGGCTAGATGTATCGACGCTCGTGTCGTTAATGATAGATTACAGCGTGTACTAGAGAGTAATATAAATATCACGTAGTGTTTCTGTAAATCATGTCTTATTAATAAATAGATACATGTTAGCAGACCTTGGATTTCCTCCTTTCATCGTCACATCGGAACATTGTCTGCGTTGCATAACTGCATGTTCTCACCTCGTTAAAAATCTCGGTGCATCTTCGCCAGATCTTATGAAAAGAATTGCCACTGTTTCTTCATCGGTTAATTGATGGAACTCGTGGCGGATCTCTCATTATTAAGAAAGGAAGTGGCCGTAAATAAAAATTCCGTACGGGAGAAAAATATTTTAAAAAATTTGAATCCAAAACTAATCATCGACTAATCGTCAAATGGATCATTTTTGTTAACAAACATACTCATAAGCACAGAAACCCATATGGTGATTGGTCTACTCTTATACCTCGTCTGTGGTAAAACTAAAATGAAAATAAGAAACGAAACTTACCGATCGACAATTTCACGTTTCGAACAATTCAAAAGGTTCTCAGAAATTCTCGAAGGTGGCGCCACAAGTAATAAAAAATTGTGTCGGTAACGTCTGTGCGTTCGATCACAGACTTGCCGACGATTACCTCGTCGGTAACGGAACTTTTAGCGATGTTGGTATTTCAGATCACTGTTAGTTCCACCAGATATACTCTCTAGTGATGATTCACCTTTCCACCGAGAAGAATCTCCTCAGTGGTCTTCTACACCGACGAGATGCCGTCGGTGGCTTTCTGTTTCTTACTCCGGCGACAATATATCCTAGAGGGCGTAAGCAAACGGCAAAATTTGTTTGACGCACGGTTGGCGACACGATGTCCCGTAAGGCTGGCAGTCTTTAACAGTATCTCGTCGGTGCCGAGAGTATCTACTATCTACAGCTCTGGTATCAGCAGGTATCAGCAGGTATCAGCTGGTATCTACTCCAATATCTCGTCTGTGAGATTAGTTCCACAATATTAGTTCCGACCGATACGGTAGGATGTTACACAGAAATGGTAAGGGCGCTCTAGAACAAAAAAATATATTGGGTCAGAGAGTAATATTGGATGATTGGTCCACTCCTATACCTCGTCTATGGTTTAATTAAAGCTGAGAGAATGCATTTTATGCTATGTTAATTGCGATTTGATAATAATTACGGTGATGTACTAGAAATCGAAATAAAACGTCGTTTTCTATCATGTTACGCGGTTCAAATATCGCCGCGCTTTGCACCGTTTCCAATTTCTCGCATTCAGCCTTTTCGTCCTGTTTCATCCAGAAGGCCATTATAAAGGACAGACATATCAACTTGCAGAGACGGCAATACTGTCCGTACGTATATAGATGAAAAATTTCTTGAACATCAAAGTTTCCGCCAAGAGTTTCTCCTCTATTAATATTATCCTCATTATCCTCTGTCGTTAGCACGTTAGCATTAGCAGAGCCTGGCAGTGGCAGAGCTTGAACCATTGAACGACTCATTGGCTGTTGTTTTTATGTCGTAGGTAGAATATGCTGGTTACCACTTTCGAAAAAGTACAACTCGAAAAAATGTTCCCAGAGCAATTCGTATGTAATTAACAATAAGAATTCGTATCTTTGTGCAATTAAAGAATCAAAAGAGAGGAACGGGTATTAGTGCAATGTATTCGATGTGAGGGTGAAACCTATCAAAAAAGGAAGTAAGCACTTGTTTCGAACATGTTTGCAATCGTTCCAATCGAATACGCAACTTCAGGCGAGACTCTTTGACAAGTGATTTTCAAAAAAATTGATTCGATCTCGTCGACCGAAAGGTTTTCGAATGTATTTATTTGCCGAGATTAGCACGCTCGCTTTTCGTTCGAAGGCGGTGTCTTAAACACGTTGCATCGAGTGAGTGCAACGACAGAAACTCTTCGGGGAGGACTGTTTATAATTTTGCTATGCAGACGTTTAATAAAGCCACTTCGAGAACGGTGCTCTTTGATATTACAGGATCTGTGGAAAAAAAGAGGGATTTGATTCGGAATTCGAACCCGGGCCTCCCTCCGTCCCAAAGAAGGGCGCTATTCGCCGCGCGATCCAGGCCCTATTGCGTTTTTTACTTTTTCCGGGTCCTTTTCACACACACATAGAAGAGGCGCTCCCACGATATATTGATCAACAAGTACAAATTCAACATCACCGATCTTGACGGATTCAATACCGATTGCTTGCAAAACAATGGCTGCTACGTTCGATCAATATGACAAGTCCAGGTAAATAACGATGCATTTTGTCTTTTCCGTCTAACTTCTATCTATCAATATGATTCTCGACGTGACTTCGAATAATAGACGTTTGTATTGACTGTTAACCTGTAAATTTACATTACGCCAATCACATAACTTTTCACGAGGTTTCATTTTCAAATAACCTTCGCAATATAGAATATTTTTCAAAATATTCGATTCAGAAAATTTAATATGTATGAAGATGATTCGTCGAACACCGAGTATTTTTATTTTAATCCCCTGCTGATGTTTTTTCAATCAATCACTTTATTAAATATTGGAACGGAGTATTTATAATTATACTGTGTTTTAGCTGGTACTTCGGCGCAATGTCACGTCAAGATGCCTCGGATTTACTCATGGGTGAAAAAGAAGGTGGTGTGTTTTTAGTACGTGACAGCACATCGATACAAGGGGATTTTGTATTGTGTGTACGAGAAGACAGCAAAGTTAGCCATTATATAATAAATAAACTTCAGCAGGGTGATCAAATACGTTATAGGATTGGAGATCAAATGTTTCCCGATATTCCCAACCTTTTGGCTTTTTATAAATTACATTACTTGGACACAACGCCGTTGATCAGGCCCGCTCCGAAAAAAACACAGAGGGTAATAGCAAAATATGACTTCGAAGGCAACGATTCCGACGACTTACCTTTTAGGAAAGGTTTGTTTTCTTCTTTACTTAATTTTATAAACGATCAATGGGTAATTTGCTAATAAATATGTATTGGCACAGGTGAAATTCTCACG
This sequence comes from Lasioglossum lativentre, assembly GCA_916610255.1. Taxonomy (NCBI): domain Eukaryota; kingdom Metazoa; phylum Arthropoda; class Insecta; order Hymenoptera; family Halictidae; genus Lasioglossum; species Lasioglossum lativentre. The sequence continues at coordinate 31,167,266 of OU744355.1, read as the reverse complement.
ATAATTTCAAAAGATGAAGAGCAGTGGTGGACTGCCAAGAACAGCCTTGGTCAAACTGGATCGGTTCCAGTTCCATACGTTCAGAAGTACGATGAAGATAATCACTCGGTAATGGAAAATAATTCACGTCCGGAAAGTGGAGGAAGTTCAACGGTGAATTCGAATTCTGTACAAGTTACCGGTTCACAAATGCCTTACCCGGAAAGCGGACAAGGGACCACACGCAGATCAAATATTCAACGAACATTACCCGCGTTTGCAAAAGTAAAACAAGCGAGGGTACCGAATGCGTACGATAAAACGGCTCTAAAATTGGAAGTTGGAGATGTGATAAAAGTAACAAAGACTAATATGAACGGCCAGTGGGAAGGTGAACTGCACGGAAAAATTGGTCATTTCCCATTCACGCACGTCGAATTCGTAGAAAATGAGACTGGAGAAGACAATCAGGAGATTTAACGGAAGTCTTCCCGAGTGTAACGAGCAATGAAGTTGACTTGGAGAATTCTGTATTGACAATTTAGGTTTACATTAGCAGTTTTCCTATGTACCGGTACATAGACTCAGCTTCCTATATTTTGTAAAATTGCCCGAGTTTAGAAAGCATTTAAAAAATCACTTCTAACACACTCCAGTTAGTCCAGAGTAAAAATATTCTATTTAAATGTATATTAGAGTGTAAATTTTACAGTGATACATTTTGTGCAATGCGTACCAAATGATTATTTTCTCAAGAATTATTTCTTCGGTGAATATATAGAAAAATACAGTATTGTTAAAAACAATTTTTTATGTTTTTATATCGAAGCGTGAATAATTTAGATAAAATATATTCGAAACAGAATGAAATAACAACATTTTCTGTCTATAATTTTTAGTCGTAATTACACTTGTTAATATAACTCACAAAACATCTCTTTATCGAAGTCAATAATGTCTTTTAATTTCTCTAGTCAAAAGAGCGATATTGAAAGAATTACATGATCAAGTCACTTATCGACACCGTTCAGTTATGAGTTAGAAAACTATTTCTCTGTTTCATGCATATTTTGTACCGGTACATATTGTGCTGCTTAGCCATAGGTTGTGCCACAATGGAGCAACATTTTCTACTAAAATATTCTATTTAATGATGGAACTGTTAACCACATTACGATTGTAATTATACATGAATCACGCTAAACTATATATTAATAACGTAATTATATAAGTTGCGATTATCGTATAAGTTAAGAGAGCAGAAACTATGAGTTTAAGTTTATAAATGCATCGTCTTATCATCGTGTTTATAAGTTATGCGAATTACTTGTTAATATGTAATTATACAGATAAAGCATATTAGTTTTGTAAAAATAATATCAACTTTAAAGTTCCGCTTAACGCTATATACGTTGATTCTATTGTAATCATAGTCATAAATGAGTTAATCTGAATTATATATTTTCATATATAATTACGCAAGTCGACGATACAGTAATTTTTTTCAGGATAATGCATCTCAAAGGTTTCTTTAAGATTTTGTTTAAGGATAGAATTAGTATAAATGCAGTTATGTATGTATAAATACATTTTAATATATATTTACATATTATTATACATTTGTATAAATTGTAATTTTATCTTACAGTTTAATCTAAAAAAGAAACAAATTAGCAACTTTAAAGTTCTGCTCAGAATGGTATGTATTAATCGCGTTTTAATATAATTATATGTAAATGTAAGTTGTACGTATATTGTGTATAACTGTGCAGTAATAATTGAAAAATTCTGCAGTTCTACAGACGATCATAAACTGCAACGTTTCTTTCATCCATATTACGACTATTGCGGTCTGTGGTGTGCGATTAAATAACATCCTCAAAGACAGCTGTCTCCAAGCGAACTATGAGCCCAGGCAGTAACGACATTAACAACGACAGTACATACATATTCCTATCTTAAATGCATAAATTATACTTCGAGTGATCTTGATTTCGATCGTATCAGAAATTTGATAAATTGTTTCAATGAATTATAATAGATTTGCACAAGGAATTGTTATGATATAATTTTTTAAGCTAAAAATGTGGACAGTTCCTAAAGTTTATTAAATTCGATGCATTTCGTTCCTGTATAAATATTTTTCGAATGCAATGTACATTTCACAGAAATTATAATCAATCGAATCGATGAAATTATTCAAAATATGAATCGGAAAAGAGCGGGAGACCAAAAAGCAAATTTCTAACATTTTTATACAATTTATACTCCGATTTTGAAGAATGTAATAAAGGGATGTCTAAAATTAAAGAAAATAATATATGTACTCCGTGCATTCATTTATAAATATTTTTGAGAATAAGTTGTGTATGCATATATGTATACGTATATATATATATATACGATATATATACATTAATTAATACGGCTGCCTTCGAATAAAACAATTAACTTTACCAGAATTTTACATAGGAAGTTCATGAATGGTCTGTTCCTTGAATCCAGAAGTAATTCAGCCAATGAAAACGTAGTAAACCGACCTTACGTCATCCCCGTTTCATGTCTCTATTCTCCTGCTACGGGCCCGTAGGCCTTCACATTTTCTTCCCGCCAAATTCCATTTTTACCAGACGCCAACAAGTGGCGAGACTAGCGGTGACAGCGACAATTGATGCTGCTTGGCCGTTACAGTTTACCTGTGCATATGCCCTGTGCCGTGCGGTCCTGTAGTTTTCGTATTTATTAGATGTTCGTTTTATTTTTCTGTAATTATTTAATTCTGAAGAAACGCATCGGAAATGTATGTTAAAGTAAGAACAATTGATGGTAAACAGGAGGCAATATTGACTATTTCGAAATTGACGGAGGTGGAAGATTTCAAGGTATTGTTTGTCTTTTGCACCTAAATAGAAAGGCATTTTTTAAAAAACAAAGTGGAAATGTTCGACTTTTTAAGTAGGCCTGCTTTTATTATTTCGACCTTATTATCATGTAAACTGTTCATGCGAATGGTAATACAGATATTTTTATAGACCAATGTTCAAGCAATTATTTTATTAATTCAACAGTATCATTAAAATTTAAAACACTACATTATGTATTATTAAGCTCCAACATGTTAGACGTGTACTCGAATAATATAATGTGTGTAGTAACATTCTAGAAATAATTTTAATGTAGGACTAATAGTATTCGATTTAGCATATGTATTCATACTATATTCTGAAATATTGTTTCAGTGCAAGATAGAAAAGGAATTGGATGTAAAAGCTGATTTACAGAGATTATTTTTTCGTGGGAAACAATTAGAAAATGGTTACAAGCTTTACGATTACAATGTGAACTTGAACGACGTGATTCAGTTAATGGTAAAAGTAAATGTCGACGTTGTGGAAGCAAAACCTACCTCTAGTAATACCAGTACAACCACCAAATCAGATTCTAAAGAAGTTATAGATAATTCTAGCGAAGATGAAGGACTTGTCGAAGCTGAAAGTTTATATTACAAAATTGGAGATGCTGTGGATTGCCTAGATCCAACTAATGGAGCTTGGTTCGAGGCAATAATATTGAAAATTTTTAAAAAAGAAGACAAGATATTTCATAATGTACAATGGGAGTTCGATGAGAAAACTCTACCTTTTAATGTACCTGAAACATCGACAAGACCACGTGCTAGGCATCTTTTAGACTTTAATACTTTAAAAATAGGTCAGAAAGTAATGATTAATCACAATGTGGACGATCCTAAAGAAACAGGATTGTGGTATGATTTTTCAATATCGAAAGTAGAGAAGAAAAGAAGAGCACAAACGCTTATCGGAACATTACACATTGGAAGGTAAATTTTTATTACTGTTTATCGATACATAATTTATTTTGGTGTATAATTGAGTTTTATTTAAACAGGAATCAACCGATTGAAAATCGCAAAGTAAATCCCAAAGGCGAGATTTTTTTAATAGAGGAGCCAAAACTTCTTAAAGAAAGAACACCCGAAGACGAGCAACAAATGATTAGTAATGGTAAACGAAGGCGTGTGCAAGCTACTTGTCATGCATGTTCGGATAATCCTGGTAAAAAGTGTAGGGAATGCGGTTGCAGAATCTGTGCTGGAAAAGAAGATGAACACAATCTTTTATTGTGTGACGAATGTAACTTTGCGTTTCATCTAGGATGTTTGACTCCTCCATTAACTTCTATACCGGAAGAAGATTATTGGTATTGCCCGGAATGTAAAAACGATGAAAACGAGATTGTGAAGGTTATTCATTGCATAGTATATTTTCGTTTTGTAGCATTTTTCGCGAACATATAAATAATAATTTGTTAAAGGCAGGCGATAAACTGAAGCAAACGAAAAGGAAGACAAATGAAAATGGTAGTAGTAAACGAGACTGGGGTACAGGAATGGCGTGTGTAGGAAGGACAAAGGAATGTAGTATTGTTCCTCCTAATCATCGTGGACCCGTTCCAGGTGTAGAAGTTGGAATGTGTTGGATGTACAGAGTACAGGTAATTCAGAGTTTGAAGTACTTTCGAATGTCAGTGATAGTTGTGTTATATGTTTCCATAAATTCAATCTAATCTCTAGGTATCTGAAGTTGGAATACACAGACCCCATATAGCAGGAATTCATGGGCGAGAAACAGATTGTGCGTATTCTATTGTGTTGTCTGGTGGATACGAGGATGATATAGATAATGGTGACGAGTTTATGTACACCGGTTCTGGAGGAAGGGATTTATCAGGTAAGTTACTTACTTACTTATTCGCACGTTTATTCACTGTCTTAATCTTAATGATTTATGCGATATCCACTAAGGGAACAAAAGGACGGCTGAACAAAGTTGTGATCAAACATTGACTAGAATGAATAAAGCATTAGCTATAAATTGCAATGCCAAGTTGAACGCAACGGTTGGTGCTACAGCCGAAAACTGGAAGGGTGGTATACCTGTAAGAGTAGTTCGAAATTTTAAGCTTGCTAAACACAGCAAATACGCGCCCGAAGAGGGAAATAGGTATAGAAACACTACTTGTACTTTGTCCTTATACAAGTGCTTGATCGTTCTCTATAATACGATATCATCCTGTCTTAGGTACGATGGCATTTACAAGGTAGTCAAGTATTATCCAGATACAGGTAAAAGTGGTTTCCGAGTATGGAGGTATTTGTTGAGAAGGGACGATCCAGCACCTGCTCCATGGACCAAACAGGGTAAAGCAAGAATAGCGGCACTTGGTTTCAAACCTATGTATCCAGATGGATACTTGGAAGCAATGGCAAAAAGGAAGACTGGCAAAAAACGAAATGAAGTGGCAGAGGGGATAAACAATTTACTTGCTTCGCAGAAACAAGAACCGCCAAAGAAAAAGCAAAAGCGCGAAATTTATGAAATAGAGACCGAAGTACTGAAATTTATCGAAGAAGATCAAGGAAATAACAAATTGTGGGACGAATGTCGCCGAGTTCTGTCAGATGGGAAAGCTGCTTTTTTGCGACAAATATCGGAAAGGTATCGTAGATTGTTATCAATATATGTATTTTCTGGTAATCTTTCGTTTCAATTTCTAATTATACCGTTTCAGATTTACGTGTCCCTGCTGTTTGGAATTAGTATTCAATCCGGTAACAACATCTTGCGCTCATAATATTTGTCTGAATTGTTTAAAGCGTAGCTTTTCGTCTGGCGTACATTGTTGTCCATCGTGCCGACATTTACTAGAAAAAAATTATAAGATGGAAGTTAATCAATCCTTGTCGTCTGCCTTGCTATTACTTTACCCAGGCTACGAGGGTGGCAGATAGCATTAACTTAGAAGAAAATCACTATTATTTCTGAAATACATACGAATTGAAGTGTGCTTAGACTTTATTAAATATTTTTCTAGTTAAAATTATATATTCGTAATGAACTGTACTGGACTACAAGAGATTCATTATAATATATACATAGGTTCATACAGGAATTAGGTGAATAACGGGTTTTAAATTTGGCTGGTACAAAAACGATTGTTCACATAATCTATCAAAATAACCATGATTCATTTTATTATTACTTTATTTATTTCGGCTTCGCAGCCCAGAAATGAACTTGGTTTACAATTTACTTAGTTTCTCACTCATTTTCATACCGCTCACATAATGTTTCTACAGACATTCGAGTTACACCTATTTGTACCCCTCCCATCTTATCTCCTCTTTCATCATCTTTATTAAATCTTTTATTTCTTGTTCCATTGCTAATTCAATTTAATATCAATGCATATTGTACTGAGGAATTGACTGATAATAGTAATAAAAAAATAAGAATAACATTTGCTTCATCGGGAAAATATGAATTTCCAATAATCGTAGTACTTATATTTATATTAATCATTAGTTCATATAATTTTGTTTCTATGTAGTATAGTCTTTATATATTGACTCAATTACGATTAAATTATCTATACATATCATACACACTCGTGCGTTTTATTACCAGAGAAAAATTACGAGAAATGTAATGGTAAATAGCAAATAAACCTTTTTGTTACAAGCTTTTGCCTATCATTAATTAATCAGTAGAAATTTTCTTATCCTTTATATTACTGACCCATCGAAGATAATCTTCGTTTCCATTTTCAATCTGCAAAATATTTCATGGTGTTAGACAATTCTTTTAAAAATTATGGATTATAACAATTATACCATATGAAAATATAATATTGCTTACCGGTATAGAAATTACTTCGCACACTTCGTACGGATGATTAGCTCTGTACAAAAGAATTTGAAGTTAATTGTAGTAATATAATTCTGAAATAAAAGAGGTTGCACCTACTTAACGTATTTAGTCAAAGCATCCACAGTATCAGTCCTTGTCTTTATCATCTGTAATCAGAATAAAATAATTACAAGCATGCGTACATTGGTTTTGCCTTAACATTCCTTATTGATTTTGTACATTCATACCATCAATAATTCACTATCCTCGTTTATTTCATTCTTCCATTCATATCTGAAAACATTTATTTAGTGCTTACATTTTTGTTATACAACCTAACATTATTGGACTTGATTTGTATTATATTACAAGTATGAATATGCACACAACTAGATAATATACTTACACAGATATGATTTCGGGAATGATATTAACACATGCGGCCAACTTATTTTGCACCAAACCACTATCAAATGACAAGAAATGAATTAATATATAGAAACATTACCGGTACATGTAATACATTGCAGGTTGTTTTTTTAAATGCTTACTGTGCTAATTTTTTCGCAACTTCCTGCGTTGGAACGGTAACGTAAGCCACAGAATTAATACCTGCAAAACTACTCATATTTCTGTAAGTTTGGGCACTAATATTTCTAGTGAAACAAAAGAACATAAACAGCCCAAAAATCGGCTTGCGCGAAATAAGTGACATTTGATGCACTTGATCCAACTTGATCCAAACTGTTTGGAGCCGGTAATTTTTCACTGGCTTGAAGCAGTGCATCAGTAAAGTAAAATTCTCGATAAAAAAGGATACCTTGGTCACCCTGTAAAATTTAAAAAAATTGGCATGATTTAATTCTGAAAAATAAATGTATAACAATGTGTATTTGTGTATATAACTGTATATATATATGAAATATTAAAATTTAATATACATATATATGATATATAAATACATAATAATTTTGTATATGCGTATAATATAATTCACACTTATTCTTTATTTTGAGGATGGGGAAGGGAAAAGTGCTAAAATAACTTTAAGCAAAATACATAATAAAACAATAAAATGTTTTATTTTAGAAATATCAGTGCCAATAGCAGTGCTTTCCCGCCAATAGCACTGAAAATCACTTGATATCACTGCCCCAGGGCCCCACTACCTTGTCATCATAATATAGATCCGTTACTGTTGTGTACGCGCATGCGCGAAAAAAGATGCGCGACATCTCAGCACTGGCTTGAAGTTGGCTTTGCAAGTCAATCACGTGCTTGAATCGATAGCAAAGAGGACACAAAGAGGACCTGCTCTTTGTCGATGTCGTTGAAAAAAATTAGGTTGCAAGATAGCCAAGAGGGTTTATGACATGACAACATCGTTCGGAAAAGGAATTGTTAGAAAACAGAGATAATAAATTTATGAATAATTAACTATCACGGCGAATCATGATCTGTCAAAATGGGTTCATGTGTATCTCTGGAATCCAGAAATTTTTGCCTCTTTTTTATGTAATCCTGTAGATTTTGGCGAGAAAATTCCAAAAATCCGAGAACAGTGGTTCAAAAGTTAGAGGGATGTTGGTAAGTACTCAGGTGATGTCGATAACGTAGATTTGCATGTTTAGTTCTCTCCACTCCACGCGGACTTAACCCTGAACAACCTTCTCGCGGCTTCGCTTATTGGACAATGTCTGAGCACATACCAATATGGCGGCTGCTTTAGCTGTCAAAAACACTTAAAATCGCTCATCTTTACACACGTATAACTTTTGAACTAGTGATCTCCTAGGATTGAAATTTGGATTTTCGACATTTTCTCGCCAAAATCTATAGGATTCCATAAGAAAGAGGTAAAAATTTCTGGTTACCGAAGGTACAGTGCAGCCAAAGTTTTTATTTCAGAATTTCTGGATTTCTAAGGGACACGAATAAAAAGAGAACTATCATTGTATACGTGTTTAAATATATTTAAATATAATGACAATATAATATGTATATAATGCGCAAATTTGCATAAGTTATGGAAGACACGGATTTTGTTATCTTACATCGTAAAATCACATAAACATTAAGTGTCGTTTAATGTTTTCTTTGTCATGGAAGAGTTCTTAACTGTTCTTATCGCGGTATTGACACTCGATCGCCAATACCAATGCGGTCAATACATGCGGTCAAGTCGACGACGTCGTCGTGTATTAGCGCGCGTCCTAAGTTGCATTTCTCTCATGACTTGCTTATCGATGACGTATTTACGTACTTATAAATTATATTTCCTCGCGAATATTCCTCGGGTATTTAAAAAAATTTCGATCGATCGAATGGTTGGAGCGATCGATGTCCGCTATGTCTATTCAATTCGGCAAATAATACTCTCGTGGAATGTATTCCGGCTTGGGACTGCTCGGCTCGATTCCAAGCAGTTCCCCCATGAATGCGATGTAGGTAATTGCCAAACGTAGAGTTTCGATTCTTGACAGTCGTTTTTCATATGCGAATGTCGGTACCTGTAGAGAAAGCGATGGTTACAAAATGGACCAAAATGAAATTTCAAATGAACAAGGTCTCTAACGAACGATCGGATTCGAGATTCGAGTCCGAAAGAAAAAGGCTGCGACAAGAGCTTCCGCATAGATGGCGTTCGAGTAGTTTTTGTCGGACTTGATCTATGGAAACTCACTTTTCGGCGGAGTTTGTCGAACGCTTCGTTCAAATTGAACATTCTTCGCCTTTCACGAATATTCGCGGCTCTCCTCTGGGAAACTGTCGCCACCCGACGCCTTGGTTTCTTCGTAGTAGACGATGGAAGATTTGGAGATCTCCCGTTCGACGAATATCGACTGAAATCGAATCATCGTTTAGTAAGAATTTGAAAAAAATCCGAGTAGTTTTGATTTTTCTATTATAATAATTAAATAATTAAGATTTATAATAATTCACTGCTTTACCGATTATGTACGATATTTACGACGATGTAAGCTCATTGTCAGTTTTATTAACATATGTTAAACGCCATGCTTATCTTTCTTGATTTTCCATTTGCGCTTTACCGGCAAGAGCTGCGCGCAGAAACAAATCCAGGCCCAAACGAAATGTCTACTGTCTGTTCGTAGGGACGCGCGGCGTGACGTTTAACGTGTTAAACGAGAAAAAATAGCTCGTAAACTAGTAATTCGTATGCAGGTATCTAGATTTGCCTTTGTGCTATCGCGTAACTATGACTTATCATTTGACTGCGGATTTTTATGCAGGATAAAAATTGTTTCCATCCATTACAAGAAACAGGAATCGAATAGAATAGAATAGACTACAATTTTTACATTGATATTCTTAAATTCTTTCCATCTGTCCACTACTTGAAATAGCACCTAATCATTTTTGTCCTAAATGCATAAAATCCGTAGTCTACGTTATCATTGCTATTACCTTTGATGCAGCAATGCACACGGTTGCCTATATAATCCGTGATCGTTCACATGGGAGTGCGATGGCGGTGGTGCTTGATACAAAACAGAACTATCCCACATAGGGTAGCTCCCGAGTTCGCCACTCACGTATTGCGACATGTCCGCTGTAATCACCTATTTCATTTACTTCATTTACTCATATTTATTCTCATTTACGGCCGAGATTGTCGATTCGCGTCAAAAACCAATAGAAATCGCGGATCGAAATTCTATTTAATCGTTATTGACCGAATTCATTTGCGGACCCCAGAGCCAGCGAATCAATTATGGTTCTCTCGTTTGAAATCTTGTAGGTATAACTAAATTGTCGGGTAGCGTAGTCTTGTTCTAGCAATACCTACAATAATAGCGTCGGACACGCGACAATTGTATATATTGTATATGTATATGTATATCTACATTCTACATAATAGACAACGATACATTTTTCAGTAGCGGTAACGATAAAGCGGTTCGATAAAGTTACAAGATTTTCGCCATTTTTATTCGCTCTCTTTTAAAGATTGAAAAACATTGATAAACTCTGTATTCTCTGGCTCTGGATTTCAGATATATGAAACGTTTCAACCAATTAATTGTTTATTTTTTAACTGAAATCTGCGACGATGTAATAATTATTAGTGACTTCTGACTGCAGGATCAAGCGGGATCAAGCGAGATCAAGCTGGATCAGGCGGGATCCAGAGAAGAACTCGCAGCAGTTAATTACGATATGATCGATTCGAACGTACAAGATATAAAGTATAAAGGATCGATTAGAGGACGATTAATCGAAGTATGTAGTACCGGCGCGGCAAAAGAAGCGTTTTCTCCTACTTACTGGTGCTTGGTTTCCATTGATCTCCCACAGCGGTTCGGTGTAGCTCATATCCCGCGTTCTATCCAGCGGCGAGCGAGCTCAGGAGCACTGTGTTCTCGACGAAAAAAAATGAAAAAAAGGCTCGACGTCGCGAACGGATTCTCTTCGAAATAATTGTCCGTCACCAGGACAAGTGTCACCTTCGATCTGAGGATGTCGAGGCAACCTTTGACCAGAGCGTATCAGGCTTCTAAACCTTTGAACCCGCCCCTTTTGGATACTACCCTCTGCAGCCACGTTTACTCACCATTCTCGGACGCTTGCGTGGCGGTCCCGCGTTCTCATTCGACGAAGTCATCCCTGTCTAGATTCTCGAAGCGATCAACCATTGGTGAAGGGACCTGGGAACAGGGGACAGGCGGAGCCTACGGGAACCCCTCGTTACGTTACTTGTCTCCTGTTTCGCGGCAGGGGTTCCACTGCAATATCGGGATTATCGACCATGGTATTTTAAAGATGGACAAACCACCCCTTGGTATCCCTTTGATATTTTTCCAAATTTTTTCTATATTTCCCGGATATCGTTCCATCGTTATTTCTATTATTATTTTGTAAATTATTGTACACACATAGAGAGGTGTCCGTATAAAATCTCGCATTTAAACGTGTTTTCCGAAGCCTTTATATTAGCTCGTTAGAATCAATTTTCCGTTCAGTTTCATTGATATTTTTTTCTACATTGTATTGGTAATCGTTGTTGCGCTTTTACAGAATGCGATCCCTTCGACGAGAGTCGGCAAACCCGAACCATCGGTACATATACTAGGAATAATTTGTCGACAAGTTCACACCAGGCGAGGTTTCGTTGCGGTCTTTTTTAAGAAGGATCCATAAGATCAGGTATCCTTTCACGCGGACCAATCCTCTGGTAAATCTCATTTCGAGAGTAAGATTTTCATTCGTATCGTTTTTATAAATATTAATAAAACTTCAAGAATGTATGTACATATATGTATGTATTCGTTACGAGTTACATTAGCTCCAAATACATGAAAATTTTGTTCCATCCCCATTAGCCTTCATGGAATTTCACAAGGTAGATCTTTGTTTGTATTTTTTCGTTTTCCACTTCTACAGAGTGTTGCAGAGATGTCGACGATAATTGGACTGCGTCCAAGTCAATTGAAAGCAACAGAAGTTAAATGAAAATGTATAATATTATATGTTAACCATTTTAAAAAGTCAAAGATAATTTTTATTATTTTCATAAGCAACACCTTTCGCTCCTATAATAGTTCTTCGTACTAATACTCGCATCGTTGTTGCAGGTGTTGTTCTTTCTTCTGGTTTCTGACTGACTCCGACTGTCCATTTCGAGACAAATTGATTCATAAATCGAACCCCAAAATCGTAGCAGCAGGATCGTTCAAAAGGTTGTAACGGACTCTCAGTCGGAAGGGTAGCATATTGTTGGACGGAGGGTGGTCTCCCCTAAAATTAATTAAATAGATATTAGCCGATTCACTTGACGCGAAAGTCTTTTCCCTTCGAACGCGTCTAAACATCGCGTGGAATATCAACGTGTCGAATCCTATTGTGTTCGCTTGGAGAGGCGGGGGTGCATAAACTTATTAATATTCGGCCACGAGAAGTCATTTTAACGGGATCATCCCTCTTATTGTCATTCCCCACTGCTGCTCTGTTATTGCAACACCCGATCGTTTAGCGTATCGTTGACACACTTCGAATTCTCATCGAGAGAACCTTCCAGTCTGACATTCGCAATATTTTCTCAGTCGACTCCTTGTAGTAATCCGAGAACGAGATTCGTATATTTTTCAAAATCTTTCCATTTCAAACCGAAATAATACGAATAACAGTCTCGACACAAGAACCGAGTAGAAAGTTATTTTCATCGGTTCACGGTTGTTATTGGACAGTGTTGTATTAATTGAACACGCGGTACGTATTCCGTAGGTTTGTATCCGCTAAACGCGTCGGCGGATCTTTAATTCGAGCCTAGTAATATGCACTATATCCATAACTGCAAGCTGACGCTTCGGATCGATGCCTCGAGCGTCGGCGCTGAAATGTTTCATCACGGAATTTCGACGCTTTTCTAGAACGAAAGATATTCGTTCCATTAAAATAACGATATCGAAAAGCTCGTTTCCTTTTATAATCCCAAATCTCAAAAATAATCGAAACTACCGTATGAAAATTGTTTTATAAGTCATTCCGTATACAGAACAATTTTACGTGAAAGATTTATGTGAAAAATGGCGAACATGGGAAATACAGAGTAGCGAAGACGGAAAAATAGAAGAACGTCGTTACATTTTCAATTTATCGAATCTATGAAAAGAATAAATACATTTTTCTTTATCTCCTGTTGATTATAATTGACGCAGAAAATGTTTATCTTTCAGAAAGATCCACAGTCTAGTTATCAGAATGGAGATTAGCTCTGTTGGCAATTATCGAAGTGTTCGAATTGCCCGACCGATTCCATAAAAATGATGGGACGCGCGACATCGCGTCGCGAAGAACATTCGAAATCAGAACAAAACAAGACAGAACAGAGCAGCGATGATCCTTGGTCCCCTTCGGGTGCACGTGTTCATCCGATCTAATTCTGATGCGTTCCTAACAATGAACGAGCCCCTAATTCCGCAACGGGGTCACGCCACTGACAGAAGTTAGGCCATTTCGTCATAGGGGTTTCCACCTTTTTCAATGGTTCGTAGCTTGTTACGCAAATTTGTCACGGAATCTCCCTGCGTTAGGGAAACCTCCGCCACAAACCTGATCCTTTCGGACAACCAAACTGCTACTTATCCTGCATCGAATTTCAAAAATCTTCCATTTTTCATATCATAAAACTTTATTTTATAATCAGGACATTGGTTATTCTATTAATTATTTTAACTAATGGCAGATGTATATTCTGCGGCAAACGTTAAAATTATTTCTATCTAGAGGGACGCGAAATTCGTTGATTTCTTACGTTATACATCTGTAGTACATCTGTAGTGAAGTACTTGGTGTGAAAGTAACGTGCGTTCGCGAGAAGATGGAACGCAGGAACTTGAAGGATTTTTCTCGGAATAAACAGTGATCGAACCAGTAAATTAAAACAATGTTATTTCGTTTTCGTGGTTTTATTTATTTTACACTGACCATATGTACTCTAAACATCTTCTACACGCAATTCGTTACACTAAAATTTGATCAAAACGTAGTACATATGTAACATTAATTTCTAAATTAATTGCATGTACTTGCGAAAAACCGAAATATTGCTTGTCAATTTCTAAAAAGTTGTCTAACATCAGAACATTGAACGATGCTTTGAAACACGGTCAAACATTAAATCTGCCAACTACAATCGTAATACTAAAAGCTCCAGTCACATTTCCGAAGAATTAACGACTTTCTGCGGTATTCGTTTATAAACGTAAAATCAAAAGACGAAATAACGTCGTTCAAAGTTCTGATCGAAACGATGCTTCGTTCGAGCACGATTCACAGAGTGAAATCAATTGGTAGACTCTCCTCGATGAAGTAAAAGAACAATCTCAATTCCTTGTTGCTTAATTACAAACACGTAGGATGCTTCACTTAACTTTAATTCTTCCAAAGTACTTTTGTTCTTGTTCAAAATGTAAAGCGAGCTATTTTCTATGGAACGGTGAAGTCACTACCGTTGGTCAATCTACTTCTACTGAAAAGATCCTTGATCTTCTTTTGTTGATCTCAATGAAATTAAGTGAAGCAACCTATAAACGCACATGCATTTGATTATTGCCAATAATAGGGGATGGCCAGTTACGAATATAATCAGGTCAATTTACGCAGCACCTTAAATATCTGACCACGTCAAGATCACAATCAATTATATCTCTGCAACTTTCAACCGTCGTATTTCCTCCGACAACAAGCTTGTTCGATACATTCGTAAGAAAAATAGCATATGTATATCTTCTATTTACACTGAAACGAATATTAGATTATTACAGAGCGATTACAACACTTTGTACTTATTAGCCTTTGTACATTCACGAGAATCTATGTAGAATATACCTGAATTTAGTTGTATACAAAATTAATAAAAAATGAATATTAAGTTGTAACGATCAATAAAATACTGTGAGTGGCTTCTTCTATTCTTTGTGTTTGGTAAGTAACGAGAGCTTGTTGATCACTCGTGAATTTAAGTAGTTCGTTTCATCGTGATCCGACGTTTGATCAGTAAAACGTTTCTTTTCGCGGATCAACCTCGCATCATCTTTTATCTCTCGACGAAGCGTGAACATTCTGCCTATACTATCTACAAAAATACAATCATAATATACACAAGCGTGAGTCAACAGACAATCAATTCCTTTATATATAATAAAATCATATAAGTACAAGATTGAACGATCGGTAGGAGGAATGTTACTTTTGCTATTGAATTAGTTGTAATTGAATATTTCCTTTACAGTCAACAAGTCAATTACAACGTAGTACTATTGTTTGAAGCTACCGACGGGAAATACATATGTATTTTTATCCAAGAAACTACAGTTAACGGAACTCGGTTAAGAACTGATGTACTCAATTTTGTCAAGGAACGCTAAAAAAAAGTCAATGTCGTTCTCTTCGAATAAAATGCACAAGCTACGTCGCATCTAAATCGTTGTTTACCCGTTAGACGCGTAATAGAAATTTTCATTTATCTTGCAGACTCTCCCTGCGTTTGTAAGCAACAACCGTGTATGCAAAAATTACATCTTTAGTCGATCGTCTACTAAAATAGTGTTCTAATATCGATATACCCGTTTCGAACGAGGTAATACTATTTAGTTACTCTTCCTTCTCTTTGTTCTCCTTGTTCTCGTGGACGTTGAAACCTATGGTTACGCTGGAGCTGTTCGTCAAACTGGCTGCCACAGTTAGTATGGGCTCTTCCTCGCTTGTTAAAGGCGAGGTAGGTGGCTTCGCGTCGACCACGATCTGCTTCCAATCTTCCAAATCCTTGTCCGACATGTTTGACAGTGAGCTCAATTTCGACGCGCATTTGTAACTCAGATTCGTCTCAGGCTTTGGAACGGCTACTTTCGGAGTGGAAACGCTCTGCGACCGTGAGAAATTCTTCCTCTTGTAGCTGTTGAACGAATGAGTCTTTTCCGTGCTGGTGTCTCTGCTTCTCTGAGCTCTCTCCGCGTTTGAGAATTCAGCTTTTAGCAGGGTAGATACTTTCGCTTTATCGGAGACGTCCGCCTCTTTGATCCTAACATCCTCGTCCTCTATGTCCATGCTCTCGACGAGAAACCTAGAGAGATAATAAACGCGCAATGTAACGAAAAATATTCTATGCACAGATTTTCGTTGTTTTCCCGATTTTGTATACGATACTCACCTTCCAATCTTTTTGCAGCTGGTGCTAGGTTTTGTTCTCGATTTTTCCTGTTGCTCGAATATCCGCTTGACGTCCTGCTTCCTTTGCTCTTCGGTTTGCTTCAACGTTATCGTACGGTCCTCGTCGTCGTCCATATTATCCAGAGGAAGATCATCAGTGCGTATAATTTTCTGTAGATTGCTACCAAAATTCGTTCCAAAAGTGCACTTTCGAATCTGTCCGTCCTCGTTGCTGTAATAGTCCGTGTACGACACACTGCCACGACTTTCTCTATGCTCTTGATCGATGTTCATGCAGAAATCGTTAAAGTCAACGTCCACACAAGGAGTCGTCGAACATTTGGGGCCCGTGCTGAAAGATTGCGCCCTAGAAGAAAAATCATTCCGTTCTCTTTAGCTTTCCTGCATCCTCTTCATTAATCCTTGTGCAGGCAACCAAAATGTCGAAACAATTGTCACGCTTAAGAGAAATTGTTACAGAAAATGTAGTAAATGAGTATCTGGATACCTGATTGCCCACATAAGGATCAAGTATCGTTCACATGCTTACCCTTCGTTGCTGATTAAACTTATAGACATACTGCACTCTCCTGTCGAAGTTGGAGCAGGAGACGATGGTTCAGATGATATAAACGATTGTGGCTCGCTACTCCAACCAGTACCTAAGTAAGCGTAATCGTGTAACGAACAAGGAATTCAAGCTTACCCAGCTAGGATATACTCACTGTTGGGACTGGTTGGCGACAGTTGGTTCCTTATATCGCACGGTTCCCCATCGTTCGAAGACTTGTATTGTATAGGAGTCGGGGTGATGTATCTAAGAGAAAATTAATTTGAACGTAAGAACGATATGAGACGCACGGTATTGACAACTGTACATATAAACTGAATTCGGTGAAAAGTACACAGCCAGAAATGAACGTCCGTAACATCGTAAAAAAAAATTCGTATAAAAAGTCCTAATACTCACAAAGGTGGTTTATTTAATTTTTTCTTACGGTACCTGACAGCTTCCAAATCGGAAGAGTGGTACTCGCAACTGATCCCTCCAACACTGAGATTGGGATTAACGGATTCATGTGTGGATCCACCCGGCGACGGATACTTTGGAGGCGACGAGGCAGGTGTACGAAACAGGGGAGCTGTAGTCATCATTTCCAAAAAGGAGTCCAACTGACGAAGAGACAAGGCATTGTGGAGCGTCTCCAATGGCCTGATAGGTGGCACACCACCGAAGCCTTCTATCGCTGATTGGGATAAAATCGAGTAGAGAAGGTCGTGAAAGGAAGCGCTTCCGAATGTATGTAAATATATATAATATAAATACATATTTATACATATACATGCGTATACGTTCGTTTTAGGGTTTCGAACGGTTCTAAGTATAGAAAATTCTACAGTTAGGAAACTCACCAGCGACAGCGGACGCGTGAGGCGGAACCATGTCCTTCAAGTTAGGAGCACTGGAGGATCCACTGATAACCGCGGTGCTGAACAGACTGTTGGCTGACCCGGTCAGCTTCTTGTTGATGTTGTAGCCCAACAGCTTGAAATAACTCATCTGTCCGGAGATACTGTGACGGTGGCGCCTTGCTGTGCAGGTAGGGTCAGGTTGAATGATCGAAGGTCGTGTGTCTGGAGATGAGAAGGATCTCTGAGGCTGGAGTCGGGAGAACGGTGCACGTGGACACTTGGACCTATGGTTAGACTCGCGCGAGGGGATGTCATGATCGCCGTGAGCATCATTACCGTGCACAGGGGACGAATGGTAAAGCATACTAACACGATCGGGTACACCATCTACCAGTCTACCGTGCCACTGGAGGGTCACATTTGTGCAAGACCAACATCTGCGTACCAACGAACAACCGGCTGAGAAGTTCTCCGTCGAACAAACCGAATCACCGAGCAAAAAATTATGTAAATTCGGACACGACATCGTTCCAGTTGGTCGACGAACACTCTCGAAAGCGGAACCACCGCCGCACGTCCTTCGAACGGCTTCCTTGTCGAACCTCCACTTCCGTCTTCCCTTGGACACCGGACACCGTTCACGCGACGAAGGTTCGCCGGATGCTAACAAGGAACAACCGCGAGGCGTCGGACATTGTCCATGTCGAGACTCAGTGGACGAGCCAACAACCTCCGGATCGAAGCTAACTGCCTGCAGACTATCTTTCGCTCTCTCGTATCCAGAGCTGTCGGTGGAGGAGACGCTGCAAGAGGAGCGATTCGACTCGTTCTGATAGAGGCTTAGATAACAAGAACAATTAAAGAACTTGTGAGACAACGAACGGGCAAAGTAGGTGTCGAAGTTGGATCGTTCCATGGGCGGCAGGTCCCTGCTTCGCAGGATCAGCTCTGACACGTTACAATTATAACAGAGACACCTGGGCAAATAGGGAGACAACGAACGAGACCGTTTACAGAGCTGAGCCTGGCCTCTCGCTGTCTCTGGGACTCTGTCGCGATGGGATAACAAACGGGAAGACATTGTTGTCCACGGATTGCTCCGTGAACCAGACCTGATCGAGCTCGATCTAGCTGTCGACGACGACGACGACTCGCGCGCGAAACAGGGGAGAATCGTATCTGTGTGGGAACGTCCGTATTTCTTACTTTGGAAGCGTAGACGAGGGTCAACCTCTTCGGTATTGGTACCGAGGCATGTCGAGAGACGAACCGTGGGGACCGGGACCACGATATCCGTGATCTCCGTGATATCCGAGGCTCTGCTGTTCGGCGAAACTAGAGGGGTATTGTGTAAAGTCACCAAAGGTGTCGAAGTGGAGGTTTCGATTGAAGGAACAGGTAACTCCGGTGAGCTGAAGGAGTGCGGCAAAACCAACTTCCCCGTAGGCACGTGCAGCAAAGCCTGGCTATACGTCTCTACCCGGGACTTTGTTGTCTCATGCTGCCCCTTCTCTGTATTGATACATTTACATTTGCGTTCGAGCGCGCATGTGTGCGTATGTGTGTGTGTGTGTGTGTGTTTGCGCGTATGTATTTGTGTACATGCAGTTGCGTGAATGAAACGATGCAGTTAGAATGAAAATAATGGCAATTTAGCAGCGCGGGACAGGGCACAGAGGAGGGAAAGAAAAGAAAAGAAGAGAAACAGAGTATTAAATTAACCCATCGTAGAAGAAATAAAAGTAATCATTGGCAAGAACCTTTGGCGCTATGTCGATGACACAAGTCTCTCAATGAAATTTTCGTTAATTTTTTAGCGGAACAAAAATATTTTGCAACTTGCACGACGCTCCAAAGGAAAGATTCAAAACCAATGGCGGAATAAACTAACTGAAATACAGAGGAAATATGACTTGTACTTTCATCCGCTTGCGATTAAAAGGCACAACT
This sequence comes from Lasioglossum lativentre, assembly GCA_916610255.1. NCBI lineage: Eukaryota > Metazoa > Arthropoda > Insecta > Hymenoptera > Halictidae > Lasioglossum > Lasioglossum lativentre. The sequence goes on along the minus strand of OU744355.1, from coordinate 31,147,542 downwards.
TTAGTTAGTGTTAGACACCCGTGGCACACGATAGCCATGCAACCAGTAGCCAACTAGACAACATCGATATATTAATGGAAAAACCATGATTATGAATCGTTGATTATGGGGATCGATGACGATCAAAGACTCTAGACACTTTCGATGGTGTGACTAGAATTCGTATTCGGAGACTTTGATTGCCATCGACGAGTTCGACGATCTAGGAACACAAAACTCTTCGATGCACATTTAGAGTTGAATGTTTATGTATCACACCGGTAAAGAAAACGTTACGTCGCAAACAAAAATGTAAATACGTGTACATAATACAAACGAAACTAAGTACTTGTTAACGAATCGACAACGGAAACATATTAGTGGCACTATCCGGAAAATCATTTCAAAAGTTTTGGATGAGAACGTTCGACAAATTCGGACGGGATGAAAACGAATGATGAACGGATGATTATACAATGAGATTGATGTGTTAACGGTTTACGTGTAAAAGAAACAAGCGGACACGATCTTCGAAAACAACTAAGCTCGGTTAATTGCAAATCCTGATGGAACAGTGAGCTCAGGAATGAAGGAATAATCAGGAGGACAACTGAATGAGTCACGCGACAAATACAGTTTTGTGTGTAACTCAAACAGTCGCCGACATAAATTAGTTGGCTTCCACGCGCACAACTATCGCTGAGCAAAGAGTTATTTCAACTGAATTTTCCTTTATCAGCTTATATTCGTGATGTTCCTCTTTCGTATTCGATCGATTAGCTTTCTGTTGTTCAAGCTCTGGCTCGTAAACTATTATGCTTTAACCGAACAACTAATTTCAATTTTACTCCAATAACATAATTGGCTTGGTATCGAAACACTTGAAAAGTAAAAAACAAGTGTCAATCGTATGCTACAATACAGAAAAAAATCAGTGTGATTAAACGAAAAGTGGCACTTATAATACGGGGAAAAAAGAACATTGCAATATCAAGGATTCGGCGTGACATTAAAGGGAACCACTAGTATACAGTGTGTATCTCATTCTATGGTTACTACAGTTACTAGTAGGATGGATGCTTAATAAAAAGATATCGGAGCACCGATAAGTATGTGAAAATGCTACATCGATAACGGGAACAGTAGGTAGAGAACGCAAATTGCAGCAGTCTACGTTGCAACTAAAGATTGCTATCGACCAAGCAAAGATCAATTTTTTCTAATGATCTAGGTGCTTATTGTAAGAAGATAATCGTAAGAAAAACAAAATGATTGTTGTTCTGTAAAAATACGAAGAATCGAGTCTCCTCAGATTATACAGATTTAGATTTCACAGAAATCCTGCAACGATCATTGACTAGAATGGGAAAAAAAGAAAAACAAAAAGAAAAAAAAAACGCTAGCACATTCTTTTCAACATTGTCCTGTTATAGCACCATAGCAGGAAGTCTGAATGACATACCTTCCTTGTTGACCGCGTCCAAGCTCTGATACTGCAGCTTGTCCGCAGCTATAAAAAGACATGAAAAAACACCAGACTTTGTCATAAAAAAATTGAATCGTGAATTCCCGTCGACCGGTAAATGCCATCCCATCCCATCCCATTCCTCTCCCCAAAAAATGTTTCAAGTTAGTTTTGCTTCGCAAGAAAGTTTCGCTAACTGGTTCTAGCAATACTCGACCCAAAGTGTATGCGACATCTATTTACACAGGTCCTTGATCTTTGTTATAGTAAAAACGTGAAGTGCTTGTAGATACATATCTATCATGCGTGTCCAAAGATATTAGCGTCGATCCACATTATTGCTTGGTGAAAAATATATACACTACCGACCAACGCCGAACACGCTTACCTTTCTCAGGCTTGTCTTGTCTTTGATGATCGTAACTGCGTGCACGTGGCTCTACAATTCCGCCTCTTTCCGCGTCGCGTCGTTGACGCTGACTGGCAGCCAACTGGCTACCAAGTCTAGCTGCTTCGTGACCCGCTACCGTTCTAGCACTAAAACGTATTTCGTCGAAATCACTGTAGATTCTATAGATACTATAGGTTCCACCATTTTCCATTGTGTTGTACGGCTACGCCCACCTTATCGGAATAGGCGCGGAGCTTTGCAAGAATCCACTGTCGAATGGTTCATCCATCATATTGGGATCCAGGTCCATCATATCGACGGCTCTGCTCGTTGTTGGACTATCCATAATCGAGTTCCCCGGATCGGTTTCCATTACCAGCGGGGGGGTGTCCTTTAAATTGCAATGAATATTAGACTATTCTATGTTCGAGTTCGAATTATAATACTGATCATAATTATTCGATTATTGATAAAGTCGAATCGTTCGAAAAGCCTCTGCCGATAGGTCTTCGACAGCTGAAGCGTTTCAAAAAAGCTTTGTAAAAAAAAGAACGAGCGCATACAGATTGCATTGGTGGATTCATGAAATCGTCATCCGAAATTGCCAATTCGACGTCTTCTTCTTCTATCCGTGCGCTGCACTGGGAAATAGTGTCTTGCGTAGATCCGCCGCCACTTTCACCCTGAAAATATAGATCGTATGGGTATGTTGATGTTTCCGTTCGAGGTAATCATTTCGGCAGACTTACGATATTGTGGCTACTCTCGTTTCGCGAATGAGGTCTGAACCCTGGCCCTGGCGGTAAATTTTTTTGTACGCAACAGTTCACGCCAGGACTAAAATGCAACTCAACATGGAAACGTTCTTCGCTGCTGGGATCCTTAGTTGGATCTTCGTACAGCATGACTACAATTTGCGACATGTAGTTTAATTCGGACACCATGCTAACGTACTCCATAGCTCGTCGCCATTGCTCGTCTTTTACTATCTATAACGTTTCAAACAAATAGAGAATGCAAAAATTGGCCACTGTTACTTACATCGAGCAAGCCGCCGTAACGTAACACCGTTAACAAAGAGTGCACGTGACTCTCGCTGGTGAAATACAATCTTGTGCGCACGTGTCGGCCAGGACTCGAAACACCGTGAGAATATCTAGAATATTCGTTCCATTAAATCAAAATTTTAAAATTTCAAAGCAAACTAGTCTATAATGTCGGCAATTCAATTGTTTACCTTGGATTGAGTCGATTCACTGTTTCTTCTCCAGATTCTTCGATATTTCTTTGCAAATCGGCTCGGATCTTCTTCAAAAGGGGCGTACAAATACCTTGTCCTATAGTTAATTTCTCTTGTACCGTTAATCCATACTCCTATTGTAAATAACAACCAATCGGAGTATTAGCGGGCGAAGAATGTTAAGAGGCACAGAGTAAGCCATTGAAAATCTTGCCTGTGGTATAACTATATCTGCCAAATACTTCGAGTAAATGTAAAGTTCTTCCGCGTGCTCGAATTGCAACGTATGGTTGTTGTGTTGCAAATCGTACTTGATGCAGTCGTAAATATCAGGTATTTTTGATATATCGAATCTCTTGTTCTTAGTACAAAAATCCTTTTCGATTTTTCCCCAACGGCGACCCATTAACTCCCATGTCTCGCCATGATAAAGAATTGCATCTAAACACGCAGATATGGCGCGAATTTCCAAAAAATATTCACATAGAAGATAACGTGATTGTATATTTTATACAATACCTTTCGTTTTCGAATCATCTTTCTTAATCCTCACAATGTCCATCAGCTTCTGAATCAAGATATGTACATGCTGACAACAGCGAACCGGATTTTTAACAAAATCCATGGCTGCATTGATACTCAACGCGTTCCCAGGATTTATTTGTTCTCTGTCCTCGCGAGTAAACTCTCGGTCTTGTTGCAACAACTCGTGAAGTTTGGTCTTGACCCTGTAAGATTCAACTCGTCGTTTCGTGTTCGTGATGTTCATTCCGATAGTACATATATACATATCTTGGCATTTGGTACGTACATGTTCTGGTATTTGCTACTGTCGCAATCGTTGTCCAGAAGACCATTGGTATTAGCGCTCTTGACCATTTGTACCAATATCGGAGTCAGTTCGCCCTCTAGGGCGAGCAAACCTTTCGCGAACGCTGCTGCAGTCATCTGTACTCTTCCCTCGTCGCTTGCATAGATCTTCAAATCGTGACGAAAAGTTGAATGAAGTCGCAGCAGACCCAAACCTTGAGCACCGGCATAATCACCTACGTTCGCAGGAGAAAACGTTTTAAAAGACATTGCAACGACAGAATGGAATTAAAACGTCTCTTTGAACCTTAACAAACATAGAGTACGAGTATGATTCTGCGAGTGATCTATGTTCTGGTAAGAAGATCGTAGCTAATCATTATAAAAATTACTCGATTAAATGTCATTTCACGCAAGTACACATGACGGATCTTATTATCCATGATATGTCGATGACTGTCTTGAACCGGTAAACACATTTGTGATTATTCGTCGATTGACTTATATGAATAGTTTGTACATAGTCTTTATTAATATTTTGCAATGAATTTTTGTATCTGTTGTCTGTTTCGGTAAAACAAAAGAAAGTGCCCTGTTTAAGAAAACTGTTTAAGAAAGAATAGAAGAATGTGTACATGTGTGCAATTTTGCATGATAATGTATGGGCAGTGAAACACTACTAGAACAGACTTATTCCAGAATAAAATAGATACATTTAATACTACAGAAATGCACACAAGCATCTACCATCAAATTATGCAACGATTCATTGGAATGTTGTAGAGTGCACATACAGTCAGCACAGATACATTCTGAATGCTGCTTGAACGTTATGATGATCGTAATCGAACGCGCTATCACTATGTCTATGCATTATGACACAATCTACAGACAACTACGGAACAAGCTTTGATTCAGAATAAACAGTTACCGTGGTTTGGTAACATCTCTGAGTCTTCCTCTGAAATAATATTTGAAATTGTTTGTGAATTTCAAAGATTTCTTTGAAAAAAGTAAACAATACAGATATATTTTTACTACCCTTTTCAGCTAAGACGATTACAACTTACAAGTTACATTAAATTACAAACTTGTCACGCTTTCGACAGCATTTTCGGCAGTTAAAAGATAAAAATGCTTTTCACCTGGATAAATCAGCTGGATCTCAACCACAATATTTTACGCGTACGCTATGCAAGTTACAGCAACCTTATGCATTTCGGCCAACTTGTAAAAAACTTATTAAAGAAAATAAATTCTTTGTGGCGTATGAAATAACTTAAAAAATGATTATGACAAGCGTATGAACATAAGATACGAACCACTAAGGTGTCTACCTTGACCACCGGGGTACATGCAGCGAAATATTCTTCCTAATTCCTCCGCTTGAATGCGACCGGCGGGTGTTAATTCTCCGCCCCATTTCAAGATAAGTACAAGCGACGGTTCTCCCAGCCGATCTAAAACCAATTAACAAGATACATAACGTCTGGTCAACATCCAGTTTGATAACGTGAAAAGAATGTGTTACTTTTTGTACCATCATCCGAGGAACTTCCTCTCGGTCGTCCTCGTGGCTGATACTTCATTTGTACTTTACGGTTTATCCCTGAGAAATGACCATACCTGTAACCAAATATTAATCGTTTCAAGTTGAAGCAATATCGATGTCCAACAAATTTTCACTCGGAGTATTTTTGGCGAAAATATGAAACACCTACATTTCTAAAACGCTTTTCAATTGTTCAAGTTTTCCTTGCTTTTCTTCCAATTCCGGGCCTGCAGCCCTGTGCTGTATCTCGGCCAGTAGACTCCGAGCAGTGTCCAATATCTCTTGCAACTGCTTAGGTCGCTTCAATTTAATGTGGCCATGCTTGTAACCGTCGTATTTTGCAAATATCTCGAAGAATCTAGCCCAAAGAGTAAAAAGTGCGAATCACGGTATTTTCGAAAGATTTTCTGCATCGACGCACAATCTACAAGGACTTACTTCGGATGACGAACTTCCACCTTCATTTTTTGCTTTGGAGTTCTGTCACCGTGTCTTATCACAGCGACAACACAACGTAATTCCATCCTGTGGCGACACAGATATATTATTAAACATTCAAATTGTATTATAGAATAGCGGGTGTAGAAGAACGAAATAAAAATGTACTAACATCTTTCCAAATGTCGTGGGTACGATTGGTGGGTCATCCAATTGAAACGGAACGCTCCATGGAATATGCAAAGTAGGCGCTAATTCCCTGAGAATCATGTTTCCTAAAATCTTTGCGCAGTCGTCGTAGTATTTGTTCGAATTTTTAACAAAACTGAAGCCATTCACGTCGCAGACAAACGACTGACCGTTTGCTCTGAATCAGAGGGGGAGAAAGAGACAGAGTGTTTCCATTTACTTAGATTATCACGGTACACTTTGGATCTATTGTTAGAGAGTTTCCGTTTCTGTTACTACTCACCTAAGCAAATCAAAACCGCAAACCGTTTGCTTGAAAGCTAAACATACTTTTCTACTTATTAGCTTCTCGGCGTTGCTTAGTATGACAGGATACCGAATTTCTTTCCCTTCCGAGTCTCTTTCCACTTTTCCATCCAATGCAGGACTTTTCCGGGCTTCGGCGTGCGCATAGTCGGGCCCCACTGTGTACACTTTAACATCTGTCCCATCGGTGGGCATAAAATCTTCATAAATGTAAGAACCCGTTTTACGTACTCGAGATTCTGGCGAATACACGCTACTGCGACTTCCAATCTGTGAAACAACCATGAAGTTGTATAATTATGCCCTGTTGAACATTGACGATGAACCTGCAGAACAGCTACCTTCCTGAATAGTCTCTGGCTGCCTCCACCCGCAGATGTAGGATAATAAATGTAGATGTTATGATCTTCGGCAGACACTGGCTTTTCCACAAATGGTTTGTTGAATGTAACACCATTGACCTCCACATGATCTTCCGACTCCACCAACTCGTGATCTAAACAAATTCTTTTCTTTATAAAGTGAAACTAAGTAAAGTAAAAGCCGCTCACATACGTTTTGGATCAGACGAATCTCTATCTAGAACTGCATATCTTGGAATCTCGATACCTTCGCTGCTTAGAATAGCATAAACTCTCCTGCGATCCTGTGACATCAAATTATAAATGAAATCTAATCCTCGTTATTTACTTTATTTAAATCCCCGCGATTTACTTACTTGAATATCATACTGCATTGGCAGATTATTGATAATGAAGGGATTTCTAAGATTAGCATAACTTATAGCTTTGTCGAGAGGAAAACCTTTACTGTGGAAACTTATTAAGCAGTCGACGATTGGCCAGTCTTCTACAGATTCCTGTGTATGTAGACTTTCATGTAGAAACGAATCGACTAATCTTTCGTTTATCTTTTCTCTTACCTTCAAGATTACTTCTTCGGGGAATACCACTATTTTAATGTATTCAAATTCTTCTAATCTTGTCAAAATTTCTTTCATCGGTTTACTCTGCGACTTCTTCGCCATCGCACAGACTCCAACCAACACTTGCTTCCCTTCTCCTTCCAAATCACTGCCACCCATGCATCCATCATCATTGCTGCACCCGTCCGACAGTTCGGCCTAAATGACGAATTTCCACCATATAATTCGCATTAATTAGTGTTACATCAGCCATACTATTCCTTTTTTTCTTTTCTTTTCTATACACTTGAAAAATGCTAATAACAACGAATTTATTAGAACAACGCAATCGTCTTTGTTAGTATTCATAATATTACATTTACAAATATGTTTACGCAAACTCAAGAATGTAACTTACACTATTATCCTCTATGTAAATTCGAAATTTATGAATTTTATGAAAATTTATGTTAATCATTGTGTTAAATACTGCTCACCCAATATGCTTTCAAACAGGATAAAAAACCAGGTCTGTCTAGAGTATTTTCTGTGTAATTCTCATGCAGTCTTGATTCGCTATTCATTCTATTATATATGTGTTATATACTTTACTTTCCATGCAATTAGATGTAAAAGTTATAGATCGACCAGAAGCATTATTCCCTATGTAAAAAGGGAAACATAAATGGAATCTAAAGATTATACTTTTAAGAAAATATAGTATCCGTTCGACAATAAAATTAATAGAAGAAAATCATGAAAAATATATATATCACTTCTAATTGTTTAATTAAAATATTCGATGATTTATCAATTTATAATTTCATTACAAATGCAACTTATACCTAAATATATAAACTAATAAAACGAATAAAAACTTAGCAAAATGACTGTATGTTAAACTACTTTGTAGTTCTTCTAGTCCTGAAAGATTACTAGTCAGATAATCGTATGCTTAATCGAGAACAAGTACGAGCAAACAAACTCAAAACTCTTTACTTAAAGATAAAGGAAGAATTGTGTCGTTAATAAATCCTATTTTACACAGTTTACGTTACCATAAAATTGCATCGCTCGAATGTTTTGTACGGTATAGTATAAGTTTTATTTTATACAATAAGTTAGAGAATAAACTTCTTCAAACCCTATAGTTCCCCTATGTTTAAATATATTCACAATATATTAGTGATAAATAAGCATAAGTGAAAAATGCGGTGTAAGAAACATTTAATAGAAAGGAAAAAGAACATAGCAACTCTACCATCATTTGCCAATATGGTTCCGCTTCGTTATCACTATCAAAGATGTAAACATCAGGAAGTGTAGTACACGAAGGAGAATTTATATTTTCCATTATTGATCTCGGTTCAAATCGTTCACAATTACGTAGATATGCATGTGTATACAAATAGAAACGAATGTTCTTATTTAAATAATGTTACTAAAACATAGTACACGTACGAACAACAACCAGTAGAGTGCATCGCTCGAAAGGAAATGACAATACACTTAAAAACATTGGTCTCTAACATACTTCCTATTTGTCTTCAAGAATACAGTTACTAAAAACAATATTACAAAAATATATTTTATTTATTTTAAATCTATAATAGTCACAGATTTCATAAATGTATAATAAATTTAGATCAAAGACAATGACCTTCTACTTTGATTCATAATGATCATACAATAAACACACAGAGCACATTAATTGTACATTTGTTCACTAATCTTCTCAAGTACTGTTGATAACAAATATTTACCGATTAAGGTTACAACGTGTATAGAAAAACATTGATCGTGTAAAATGTGATAATTACGTATTATACATGCTTTTAAAGAAGAATCCAAAATGCATCTGGTATAGGCTTTATTTATAGGCCAATTTATTTTTAGACTAGCAACAGCTAACAAGTATTTTTCGTTTTCTAAATTACCGGATTATTCGCGAGTAATCGAAAAAGCAGATCGATTAAGCAGCAATGAAAGTATCGTAGCATTTAGTTATGATAGGTGTTCACCTTTTTTTTAAAGAAGAAGATAAATTGGTTAAGAAGTGTTATATAAACGTGATATCTTAATGAAATCAAATATTGACACAAGTGAACAGAATAACTTTCTTGTATATGTACCATGTATAAGTGTTTTTGTGATATAGCATAAATGGAAAATGTCTTTCCTTAATTATCATCATCTTTCTGATAAAGAATTTATACGCGTTAAACACCTGTAGATAGCATAGACTCTTGATTCATTGTCAATCTTGTGACAGTAAAAAGTATCCTAAATTAGACTTTGAATACATTCTATTCTCTGATAAATCATCCAATATTCATCAAATAATTTTGAATAAATTATACAAATACAAATGTGCTATATACATGTATGTACATTAAAAAATAAAATGTAAACGTAATGTTTATTTGTGTTCTAATATTGGTAACATTACATACTCTTCGTTGAAAGAAATGCAGTTTAGTTGTTTGAAAATGATTAATTACACAGGCGGCATGTTTTATTAAATAAAATAAAGCTTACTCTTTTCGATGAACGATATATAGAAGAAGCAACAGGACCCACAAGGGTTGGTTGAACCGTATTTAAATCTCCTACATAGAAAATTGGTCGACTGGCATTCCGTAGACCCTGTCAATAAATTATTGTTCGAGTAAAATAATTTTCCACCTTATAAACAAATAGTATTCTTGCTTACCTGATAACCATGTTCCAATTCAGTGTAAGACATGTCAGAACAGGGTTCATTGAGGAAAAGAAAACAGCTCAGCTGTGATTCAAAGAATTTACTATAATTCTGAAACAGATACACACACTAATCGTTTAATTGAACCACAAGGAAAACATACCATTCATGTATTTATTTAGTATAAATACAATGAATAATTTCGTTGATTTTACTTGCAACGTATAGTTTTCACGTTACAGTGTAACAATAATATACATTACCAATTATCGTCTTACCGTTTATTAAATTTACGTATGTTTACGACTTATTAAGTAGAATAATTGTTACATGTATATATTTAGCTGAAAGAATAGAAGGTAACCTCAGTGAAGAAATTATGTTTAATTCTGCACAAAGATCAGGTTCTAATGAATACGTTTCTTGCAAGAAAAAAGTGAAACATTTCACGTATCTAGTAAGAATTAAATATTGTCAAAAGTATCTCGTTTTCATGTTACGACGCGAATTGACATCTGCTTATTTAGCTATTTAAATAGACATCAATAAAGATTCCATCGATAGGTACTCTCGGTTAAACTTACCAGTCTCGCTTACGAATTAATCTACAGTCTCAGCTTTATGTATAACAATAAAGATTTAATAAATAATTTCATCTGTTTATTTGATTTTGAATTCTTATCAGATTTACTCAATTTTTGGACATCTTGTCAAACTTAAATCTCGATTCCTCGTATCGTTGAGTCACGTATCCGGTTAACACTACGAATCGATATACATAACAGTCTGATAGAGGTCCGGAATTTATTAAACAACAAGTTCGTTCCGAATTATAGATTAACACTTAAAGTGTGTAGGTACATTTGATATTTATTTCTTTTTATTATTGACACTTTACATTTACACAATGATTGTTATAAATAATAGTATGGTATAGGAATATAGAGGTACAGGAATTTAACTTGATTCAAAGTTCATTTATAAAATTTTATTGCATATTTACAGCGCAGTAATTTTGCACGAATGAATAACAAATTTTATGCGATTGCTATGTCGATAGTACTTAATTGAGCAACATAATGGTGCAGGGGGGCACGCAGTACGCAGTGGCTCAGTGGGTAGAGCGCGCCTACGGACTCCGTGGTCGCGAGTTCGATCACCGACGCCGGCACCTCTGGAAATACTCCATGTGCTCTGTAAAACTGTGTTGCCCAAGGTGGTTCTCGGAACCCACCTTATAAAAACTGGTAGGTCCCGTCATGAAATAATTGGAATTCACAAAGCGACGTAAAATAATATGATAAAAAAAAAAAAAAACATAATTGTGCTTGATGTCACGTATATATGTATATATAACAAAATTAATGGTTAAAATTGTAATTCGATACGAGTAGCGTTATGCGGTAAATGTAAATTACTTTGATAAAATAACGCTATCCCGTTTATAAGTTACAAATTAGTAGTCAGACGATTTCAATCAATCATATGATCCAATGTTTGTTTTTGCTGTTAGATCTAAAAATTCTGTTTCAACTGCATGCTTATTCTGTTTGAATTTTTTTCGAATCTTTTGATACGAGGTACATGTACGAATTTTAATAATAACAATATTTATTGTATAGCTGTTTAGCAATAAACGAAGGAAATATGTACAATGTTTAGAACTCTAAAACTTACAAACTGTTGCTGCAATTACAAGATTAAAATGTTAACAATTCAATAACAAATCATACCCAAGATTTCATGTCTTTTACCAGTCCCATAAAGATGAACGGTAAAAATTTTGAATAAATTATCATTGCATATTGCTAGTTAATGTCGCGTGTACTGTGTATCTGGTTCTACAATATTCTACAATAAACAATATTTGTCTTTACAAAACTCAAAGATTTTCATATATTATTTGTATAATGTATATACATTACTTAGTTATGAAAGCTAATAGATAAAAGATGTACATATAAATATTGCTCGTTAAGGATGGTGTATAAATAATTTATGAAAAATTATAAAAACTTAATTATCGAAACGTACAGATTCCAACCATATAAATGTGAAAATTTGTATACAAAATTTGTACTAGTACCTTATGCGTTTAAATATTACTAATGACAAAAGACTGCCACTCGTTATTCAAAGACATTTATCTGAACCAAACAAATTTTGGATTTGTTTAATTTCGTCTGACCAAAGGAATGATATCACTTGGTTTTTAATATACAATATATATGCACGTACGCAATTCAGTCATTTATTTCCTATTTGCTTTCAGTCTGTGGCTAGACATTAGACGTCATTGCGATTTCATTGATATAAGTTTACGTGCACGTGCTCGAGCTTCTGTGCGAATATTCGTATACTCGAACCAGAGAATATTAGGAATTAATGTTGTATCACGTATCAGTAGGTACTCTGATATCCGCCTAAAATTACATTATGATATTATAGTCTTTATATCGTAAATTGTATAAAATTTTCATTATGGACATGGTTACATACCATGAAACAATATAAGGAAAAATTGGTATAAATACTACATGCATTATTAGAAACCATATTACGCCCAATATAATTCCTATGAGTGCACCATATAGTACTTGAGAAATAGAATGGTATAATAAATAAACCCTACTGTACGTCACTAAAAGAGAAACAATTATACAGGCAGCTATAGTAGCAATTCTCCAGAATATTTCCGAGACGCTGCTATTACTGTTATGATGCAGGCTAAAAATAGGAAAACGTTAAAGAATAGTTTTTCTGAATATTCGTAGAAAAAAATATGGATTACCTGATGCATATAAAAAGTGTTGTATACACAGCAAAAAACCACATAAACTGTGCATGCATCGACGGCATACCGTATTCAACAAAAACAGCATCGCGTCTCATCGGTCTTGCTTCGCGAATTGTATGTTTCAATACAAAATTTATGAAATCATTTATTATTATACCGCTAAAAAATGTGATCTACAAATACAAAAAAAAACAATGTAAGTTCACTTGTAAATCGACAGTATTACAAAGATATTTATTCTTACTCACCGTTTGCAAATCTCTTCTAAATAAGATCAATGTTATAAAACCAGCTATAATAGCAAATGGTGCTAAACTTATCAGAGCTAAGAATTTTCCGAAAAGGTCACCTGAAAACATAATAATTACATTAGAGAAAGTGGGTTAAAAATGAAACAAAAATACACAACAATACACAACATTGTTCCAAGAACTATAACATTCGTCAACAGTTGAAAATTTATAGCTGCATCTTTTCAACAAGTGTCTTTTCAACTATATTATAAATTGTTAATTAAATGTCGTGCATGTGTAAATTTCTGTGATAAAAAAACTAATTTCGTGGTTAGCGCACAAGCTGAGAAATACAAGCTAAATTCTAAATGAAAACTGTTAGGAATACCATACAAATAATAGTTCTACTAAAAATAGGAAAATAAAAGTATTAATCGTCGAAATTTATGCATGTACTAAAAGTAATCGAAATTTATATAAATTTTGATAGAATATTGAAAGGTACTTGCCCTCGGGATACTCGACGAAAGTAAGAGACAAAGGACTCCATTCTGTCTCTTGCATAGTATCCTCAAAACGTTTATTAACTTCGCGAAATGACTCGTCGTCTAACGATGCCATGTTATCGAAAATTTTGAAGTGACCAAACTCACCGCGCAGCAACAATCACAGAATCCACAGAGTACATAGTGGCAGAGATTATATGTACGAACAGGTACGAAATTATTCCCACTTCGCGGTGAACGCTAGCCAATTAGATTTAGACCGCGGACATCGAGAAGAATTGCCATTCGTCAATTGTACCGTCATCGGACTCTCTCTCTCTCTTTATCTTGGTTTCCTCTTTCCGCGGATGCCTTGCCCCCACTCTCGCAGGGAGTATCCACGGTGGTGTCCGTGATACCGAGTGAGACGTGACTTTGCCCACTTTGCCCGGCAATGTTTACAGCTGGTTTACAGTTTACAGCTTAGACTGCCTTAGACCATGGTCTAAGGTTTACAGCGATCAACAGCGATCAAGCGTCGAATTTCGGCGACCAAAGAAAGTAAGTATACTTACGAGTCCTCGACAATATATGGCATGTATAGCGAGGGTATTCCCACAACGCTGAGCATTGCTAAATATATATCACGCTTCATATGATAATACTGGATCAGACCTTTTCCTTTGCTCGTACATCGGTAAATATGGTTTTTATACGTATAGCTGACATTCTCGGCAATGCGAGGTACTGACTTTGAAACTAACATTCTATTTATTCGTGTTTGGGACAATGTTGATTCCAAGGAAAGTATGCGTTATATAGGGTGTAACAATCGCGTTGTCAAAAGAGAAAGTGAGTTTAACTTTAGCACATCAAGAACCGTGTTGCGTTTGATTAGGGAAGTCCCACAATGTTAGCGCATTATCGAGCCACAGCACAGCCGATGGAAAGGGAAAGTATGAAATATATATAAATAATTTGTTCGGAACGTAACACTGTACATATTTCAATTTCAGCAAAATCTGGGATATCGTCCCAAAAAAGTGATCGTCTTCACATGGAATGACCCGTACGCATCCATCGTCAAAACTCCGCAATGCACTGATATACATACATTGATTAAAAAATTTCACACTATGTGTACTAAATACAAGTAATTTCTTCTATATTTTTTTGTTTCTTCTAATAAAGGCTATAGCCGGGCTTGGTAGTGAAATTCGCCCCCGACGAGTTTTTAATCGAGCTTTGGCTATTCGATAGCCTACCCAAAAAGACCCCGATCTGCCAAATTACAGCCCCATATCTCATCTGTAAGGGTAGTTATTGAGGAAAATCAAAAAACCAGTTTTTGGCCCATTTTCCCTATTTATTGACAATTAAAAATTCTGAAAAAATTCTGACACATTTTGGATATTAAGCCATATATTACGTATCATTTTCAGATTTTTCCGTTGCAAACTCTGGCTGTAAAACGCAAAAAACACGAAAAAAATCGAAAAAATGCTGATTTTATATAGAAATCGAAAGAGCACTACTCCAGATTTAATTCAGTAATGAGATATTATCATCAGTATTATGCTCAATTTTTTTCAAATCTCTGAGAGTGGTGCGTCATCGTTGAAAAAAATAAAAACCACTTTTTTCGGCGTTTTTCCTAAGTTAAACCTATCTCCTCTGAATTAAAAAAATATAAACATTCCTACGTTCAGGAAAATATTTTCCAGACTTTAAAAGTTGCGTAGTACAAAAAACGAAAATAATACTAAGTCGTTATATTCGAATATTTCGAAGATAGTTTCAACGGCGACGGTTGGTGCAGCGGCTATGGTCTCGGAATGCAGAACCGCTGATAAGTTTTTGGACCAGGTTCGAATCCCGCCCGGGTCAATCTTTTTTTTTTGTTTATTAAATGTTTTTTCGCTTCCTAACTATATGTTTGTTGTTAAACCTTTGTAAAAACATTTTTTAACTATTTTTAAATAATTTTTCGGAAAAAATTGAACAATTTTAATATTATTATCGTGTTCATCCATTATTTCGGATTATTTCAAATACGAAACAGCTTGCGAGAATTCATCTGATCCTGTGAAGAGGTTCTTTACATCATCGAAATTACTATCAGTGTTATGAACCTGGTGCACACAAAAAAATATTGGACCACCTAAATGAAACCAATGTTCACAGCTCGACAGTCTCAGGTAAGTGTCCGAAATCGAAAATGCCCATCATCAGGACTTTTTCCAAACAACAGTGGGTACAGTTGTCCGAAGCATAAACCTCGTTGTTATTATATCCTTAATAATATTTTCCTTTTCACTTGACAGAAACAGACACAACAATATCGCTAGACCCTGATAATACACTGGATTTATTACTGAATAATGAACCCAGTAAAGATACAAGACCTGATAGTCAAGTCGATGCACAATTCTATGTAAAAAAATGTTAAGTAGAACACAAAATGTTAAGTAATACAATCCGTAAATGATTAGAGTCCGAAAGTACCATAAAAATATTTTTCCGAAAAATTATTTAAAAATAGTTAAAAAATGTTTTTACAAAGGTTTAACAACAAACATATAGTTAGGAAGCGAAAAAACATTTAATAAACAAAAAAAAAAGATTGACCCGGGCGGGATTCGAACCTGGTCCAAAAACTTATCAGCGGTTCTGCATTCCGAGACCATAGCCGCTGCACCAACTGTCGCCGTTGAAACTATCTTCGAAATATTCGAATATAAGGACTTAGTATTATTTTCGTTTTTTGTACTACGCAACTTTTAAAGTCTGGAAAATATTTTCCTGAACGTAGGAATGTTTAATATAACATAATATATTTTTTTAATTCAGAGGAGATAGGTATAACTTAGGAAAAACGCCGAAAAAAGTGGTTTTTATGGACTTTTTTGTCTAGGCTTCGGGGGGCTCGAAGAGCCCCCGTACTCACTGGTGTTATCAATGCACGTACTCCATACTTGTACCATTTCTGTGTCGCGCCCAATGTTACCGATATGAATATTCCGTATATACTTAATTTTTGCTACGGCTGCTTGGGGGCCACACATGTATATGACGCGTGTATTTGAACAGTGGAAATAGTATTTATCAGTATTTATGAAGAATGTATTACCAGAGTCTGGTATTACAAAAATAGGAAATATAATAAAATTAATTTTGGTTTATTGCTCGTATTATTAAAGAAAGTATATTGCAACAGTTTTACATACTTTAAAGTGATGATCTACTTTCTTCGCAATTATTTAATGTGGATATGTATAAATATATACACATATATATACAGGGTGTCCCAAAACGACTGCGTAAGCGGGAAATGGGAGGTTCCTTGGGTCATTTGAAGCAACATTTTCCTTAACAAAAATCGCGTCCGCGGCTTTGTTTAAGAGTTATTAATGAAAAACACGGACCAATCAGAGCGCGACCTAGACGCTCGCTGGCACGTTCAGCCAACCGCTTGCCGGCTCGCCGCGCTGAACATGCCAGCGAGCGTCTAAGTCGCGCTCTGATTGGTCCGTGTTTTTCGTTAATAACTCTTAAACAAAGCCGCGGACGCAATTTTTGCTAAGGAAAATGTTGCTTCAAATGACCCAAGGAACCTCCCATTTCAATTTAACGCAGTAGTTTTGGGACACCCTGTATATTTATAATTTTTTTGTTTTCTTTATTTTAAAATAAGTATTTGCAAGTATAATAATACATACATAATAATACATTTTAACAATTTAAGTTGTAATTATAATTGTGTTCATTTTTGTTATGTAATTCTACTTTGTCCAAATATACTTTGCATTATGCAGAATACATATATATATGTATATATAAAGAAATAATATACATATTTGATTGAAAAGATATGTAATCTTTGTTTTTACTCATATGTTATTTATTCTTACCGCCTGACCGGCACCGCGCGCCTCCGCTGTTTTGGATTTCTTTCTATGTAGTTTCAATGGGAGTGCGCACACTACATATGTATATAGACCGTGCCGGCGGCGATCTAGTGCCTCCGCATGGATCGCATTCAATGTGATGCGCGCATTGATATTGATATCGTTCCTGCATGATGATGCGCGCTTGGAAACGGAACACTTTTCCATACATTTGATGCGAATCAAAAATGGCTGCTCACATGGCTGTCCATCTTCAAAAATTGTGCTTTGTTTCACAATTACTTAGGGATGGCGTGAACTACTACTTTTGGACATCTAAACAAAATACGTTTCTCAAACTATCATTTTCGTTTCCTGGTATTTTGTAAAATTTTATGCATATGCGCATATGCATATATTAAACACAAAAGAAATTGTCTGCACTGTTATACTATATAAATAAATATTACAATTTCGAAATCGGGAGGAAGAATTAATATTTTATTTTGTAAAATACTAAAATAAGATACGGAAAAGAAAATTGAATATTTTTTATTTTTTGTCATTACATGAAGTAAATTTACGTTATATGTATACAGAAAACGTGATATAATTTTAAAACGTTATAATGCAGATATATATTTTCATGCAAGCTAATTGATAAAAAAATCACGATCACGGCGTGTATGAAATTCAAATCACGACCATGATCGTGATTCCGCGATTACTGTGATAAATCACGGTTAGTGATTTTGCACGCCATCCCTATTCTTGCATCTACTTTTTTCAAATGTACTTACCGCTAATGCATCGACTACGCATCAAACGCTTCACTTCTGAGCTGTGGCGGTAAGAAGTGGTGGGGATCTGGGGAATTCTGTGCGCTCTGATGTGTTTGAATGAAACGGAACGGTTCTCTATGCAGTCTATGCGCATAAGGGTGCGCGGGAGCCAATCTGGTGACTCTATCGGCGTCTATCCGTGATCGGCGTAGAGGTTGTCATTCTATGTATTTCATAACTTTGTGCGACATCCTTGTCTCTCCTACAGAGCTGAGACAGAGAGGGAGATATGTCACTCACAGGAGAGACAAAGACAGAGTAACCGCGAGGCTTGATTTTTCGATGAAGCCCAACCAATTTTTTGAAGCGAAGAAGCAATCATTTCTCACGTTTCTTTTTTTTAAATATTCTTTGTTCTATTTCGGGTAACCGTACAGAGCCCTTTTTTGCAATTTGGCTCTTGAAACTTTATAAATAATGAAAGTGTACGTTTTTATAGAAGAAATTTTTTTCTGTACACTTTTTCCAAAAAAGGGCTCTGTACGGTTACCCGAAATAGAACAAAGAATTTTTCAACACAAAAATTATTGAAAAATATAGCTTCTTCGCTTCAAAAAATTGGTTGGGCTTCATCGAAAAATCAAGCCGTGCGGTTACTCCAGGTTACTTTGTCTTTGTCTCTCCTGCGAGTGACAGACTCCCTCTCTGTCACAGCTCTGTAGGAGAGACAAAGATATCTCTATCCTTGTCCTAGTTTATTTTTAGTTCACCTCTACGCCGATAGAGGCACCAAATGCCCCCATATCACGGTCCGTGCCCCACATTGGCTACCACGCACTTGCACGCACTAATGCATGAAACGGAACGGACCCTCTATTATATAGAATTTATAGGAATTTCAAGTGTATTTTATTTCAATAAAATTTTGACTAGTATAAACTAATGAATACCTGGTTACTGGTTATTGGTTTATTCTTCTCTTTATATTTGCGATAGATTGAAATTTGTTTTATTCATTCGAGCACAATTTATTAGTCATTTTTGACTAGTGATATAAAAGTTACCAGTTGTGAACAGTTTGTCCAGTATCTGTGTACAAGATGCGTGCTTTTTCACATTTCACGATCACGGTACGCAAGAAGCGGGAGAGATAGTAAATCGGATACATTGATACATAGTAGTCAATAGTAGTTGCATGTTCGTTTACTTACTCGGTGTTTGCTTCCTGTACGTGGTATGAATTTTGGTCATGAGTTTCTGTATTCGTGCGATATTTCGTGTATTCTTTAAAGTGTATTGAGAAAGTTGCATCCAAGTTGCATCTATCTAACGTTTGACAACGATCTGTTTATCTGCGTCTCTTACATAGACACTTTTCCGACTATAATGAGTTAATGTTTTAGGTAACGTACAAATCTTTTTACACTGTATTACGCTGTGAATGTTTTTGGTATTAATTTTGCATAACATTCTCAAGATTAGATATAATTGTACGTGTGTTTGTTCATTCGGCTGCGCATTTACTGCGTTTATAGCGTGTAGAAGTACGATGAATGCAACAGAATAAATGCTTCAATAAGATTCACTTAATTTTATACTTCTCAAAACCATACACAGAAAAGATAAGCTTTTACGTAATTCTAAGTTTCAAAGAACAGTAAAAACATCTGTATTTGCAGAAAAATCTGCAGTCCAGCTATCAGATTATTGTACTGAATTTATCACTTGGATGATAACATTTTTTAGACTCTATTTAGTGCTATTTTTTTCTTCCTTTGTACGTTTTAGAAATTGTATTATGTCGTGTTTGTTATATTATTTGCAGGTTATATACTCGGGATGCTAAATGATACCTCATAAAACACATGGCAGACCAAGACGCTACAAATTATCATGCACTCTGTGCAAACGATAAAGACGAAATTGAAGGTCTTAACGAGAGATTGTTACAGTTATTATCCGCACAAAAAGTTTCGTCGCAAAATGTTGGAAGCGATACGTTACATACACTGAGAGACACCAGTACCAATAACGGTGGCTTTAGAAATGAAACGAAAGCGTCTACTTGGCCATTGTTTAGCCAACACAAACACGATTGTTCCCTTTTACATCATGAGAGTCCAATCAATTTGCCAACTTTACCAGCATATCTACCACCTATCGGAGTATTTTGGGACATAGAAAATTGTCATGTTCGTATTACATTGCCGACAAATAATGAATTAATTAGCAAAAGTATTTGTGTACGTTTTAATTGTATCGCGTATGCTTATTTCAGGTTCCTAAAGGACGATCTGCTATAGCAGCGACACAAGTAATTAGAAATAAATTTTTTAGCAGTTACAAAGAAGCAGAATTTATTGTTGTTTGTGATGTTCGGAAGGAGACTAGCCAGGTTGTGAAAGAATTAAACGATGCTCAGGTAAACTTATCAAACGTATTTGTAAAGAAATTTGTATTATCTGTTCTACAGAAATTTTTGAACTTCTTCACTATATATACCAAGGATAACGTTATTATACGCATTAGGTTAATTTAATACACGTTTCTGGAAGCTGTAAGAATGCTGCGGACGAAAAGCTAAAACAGTCCATAAGGAGGTTCGCGGATATACACGGAAGTCCAGCAGCTGTGATTTTAATATCTAGCGATATTGATTTTGCTGCTGATCTCAGTGATTTACGTTACAGAAAGAAAATCCATGTGATACTTATACATATGAAGGATACTTCCGATGCGTTAATACTCTGTGCCAACGAGCATTATGAATTTTCAGAACTTATGGAATCACTGCCGTCCAGTACTCTAGAGGTAAAAGGTTCAATAATATATGCTAGGTCATACCAGTCAGTAACAAGGGCCTATCTTTATTTTTTCCTTTTATCACCAAATTTTTTTCATTATACAATAAACTGTTTTCAATAAGTTTTACGCTTTCTGATTTTTTTTAAATTTTGAACACTGTATGTGTCTTTCTGCCGATTTGTTTGTCTTCATTAATATTTCTGTTGCTACTAACACATCTGTCCTTGCATGGTGAACGAAAGTATGTATTAGTTTTCCCGAGATTTTCAACTTTTTAGTATTTTGTAAAATTCGTGTTCCTTACAGGTTACTGCATTTTATTATCTTCTAGTTTATAATCTTCCTAAAGATCAAGATGTTTCGTACATTAAACGTCGCCTTAAACAATTATCAGAAAACTGTGGTGGACGTGTAATAAAAGTCCAATCGAGTAATGCAGTTGTACGTTTCACTTCGCGAATCTTAGCAAAAAGGTATATATTTTTTATGCGTTAATCAATACTAAATAAACGTTGGTTTATACATACATGTGCAGTACCATTCTGTGAGTTTTTTATCGTTTTTTCATTGAATTGCAACGCAAGCAATAAATAACGTTGGTAGTACGGCTCGGGTTTAAAGAGGCCGCCCTTTGTAGCACCAATCACCTATTAGTAATTACCGATATTCCATTGGACTGTTGGGTATTAAGAAAACACCTACTTTCCGAGTAGTAGGGACAAACATATAAATAAGATAGATTTCAAACTATGAACAGCAATGTAACGAACATAGTGGTACTGTAGAAAGATTATAATTTAGATTTGTACAACGTATTTGTTTCGTTTATGTACATTGTGCTGTTACCGTTGAAACTTATTATCCGATATATCGTTATTATTTATCGTTTTATGTGTATTACAATGTTGACTCGATCCAATGATTTTATTTATATACAAGGTAAGTCGTTAGCGTATATGAATATTAAAAAACAAAATTATGTATTTTAAAGTGACTAAGAGAATCCGTCTCAATATATTGTATATAGGTCCCAAAAGACAATTAACTGAATTTCGAATTTATATCATAAATATAACATGTTCTGCGTCCTCCTAAGGTCATTTATAGACAAATTTGATTATCTCCTGTAGTGGAACCTTGTAATTACAGTTACTCAGCATTGCTCAATAACAACGTGGTTTTTTTTGTTAGGGCTCAGAAACATATGAATAGAAAAGTTGTCCTTGGTTCGGAAATTTCGGTAAAATTGCTGAATAAAAGCGAGTGTTATTTTCAAAAATTTCAAGGTAATTTATTCCGATATTATATCTCTATAGGTTGATATATATGATATACGTTAATAACATAATGATTTATGATCGCAGGAAACGTTACAAACAGAAATCGTGCAGTGAGTGAATCAGAAATTTCAATTAGTTCGTCAAAACAAATGTATAGTGCGAGTACTTCGGTAACGGGTGGAAGAACCCTTCAAATTCCACATTATCAGTCGTCGTCTCCAGTTCTTGGAACATATGCTTCAGCCTGGAATGCTCATTGCGCTCCTGTCTCTGCTCCGCCAGGGTAATTCTATGCACCGCATCCAACGCTTTACTTGCCTTATCCATTTTATTTGTAAGCCAACAAGTTATTTCGAGTGGCATATATTACCAGCTAACTTCTTTTTTTTTTTTTTGGAGATCATTAATCGAAAGAGAATTCATAAAACTTCTTTTAACAAGTTTTCGGTAGTTAATAATATATGTATTTAGTAATAAGTAATCTTTCACGAATGATGATATCCGAGATTAGAGCCTTCGAGTCGCAAGTAGACGAATACTACTGTCCTTGCTGATTCGGGCAATGAGAATTTGAGAACTTTGATCTTATCTGATTTGTCGTTACAAAAGATAATGCACAATTCATCGAAATATTTCTCTTTCATCTGTTGTATTTACCCTTTACAGAATGATTCAACAACCGTCAATTTTCGTTGGGAGACCATATTCGAGTAATAATAATGTAACTTTTAATAGAACCTATAATGAGCTTGCAAGGGTCCAATCTCCATTATTTTGGCAACTCTCTACTTCGCCACAATTTGGTCATATGTGGGAGGAGCAGTATAAAGTATGTAGAATTGTTTATATCGTTTTCAGAGGTGTAAACATTCAGAATGTTTGTAGTAATCGATTTTTACCAATATTTTGAAGGTGGAGAAAAAATTACTTAGTAGAAGAATTCATATCCCGCAGGCTCGGGATAATACAGTCACGAATAATGTATCCTCTCGAACTCCTGAGGGTTTGAGACGTATACGTGGAACACATAATTCGTTTGTTCAACCTCCAGAGTGGACTGGGTCACGGCAGCAACATGCTCAGTTAAATGTTTCAGCGAATTTCAATGGAAACGGGCACCCTCAGTCGAATTCGTTCAAACGTCGCAGTCCGTCTCCAATGTGCGATCTGCAACCGCGAGAACGAAATCAGTGGAATGGACAGGTGCGAAATATATTGTAGTATGCACACATTGTCAATGAATTAATTTCCATATACTCATTTTCATTGTTCGTCTCTTTATTTTTAAAGATTCAACAACCTACTCCTGCATGTAACGCTAGAACACCGTCACCGTACGAAAATTCGGTACAGTCAACCAGTCATCAAAACAATCGTACGTCTCCTTATCAACCGAGCGATGCAGAGAACGAAGAAGTAGAGGTGTTTTATTGTTTTTATTTATTTTAATTGTCATTCTTTGGGCTCTCTAGACAATTATTACATATAAGATATTTTGTCGTTTCAGAAATTCTTCAATCCAATAAATAGCCACAATGGAAGTTCAATGAACAACGAAACTTGCATACCTATCGAATTGCAAGTAACGAATCTAGACCAAAGTATTAATCCAAAAAAGATGAGGCACATGCTTGCCTCGATCTTTCTGGAACACGTAATGGTATTGATATTTAATATTTTTATTTTGATTTCTTCTTTGCGTTAAGATAACGAATGAGCAACTTAAATACTCACTGTACTTGTACATTTTCAGGTAATAAACGTCTCAATTTTTACACAGTCCGATGGTAATTTTGCTGCCAGCGTCAAAGTACCTTCTTTGTCGGACGCTCAATATGCGATTTCCCAATTACATCGACGCAAAGTTGGCTATAAACGTATTCTAATAGCGTACGCTCATAGCGGTAGAGCAAGTCCCCAGGTTGTACGCGCGCAGATCGTGATGTTGTTGCAAGAAGTACCAGGACACAAGCTTCCGCTTTTTAAATTCCGTGAAATGTACGAAAGTCGTTTCATGATTTCCATCAGCGTTTCGGAGCTGTACAAGATGAAGGATGTTTGTATAGTCACCGAGAATCCTGGTGGTAGGATGGTATCTCTAAATCCAGATCACAGGAATACCCCATCACCTTGTCTCAATACAACGGCTCAGGTGTGTATCGATGAATTCTTTAGCATTATCGAGCGTTTCAAATTATAATCAACAAATCAAGAATGATGCAAACGAAGCCGAGTTCGAGCTTTTCCAGTAATAGTAGAGCCACACCGTTGTTCCTTTTACGGTCGAAAAGCTGTGATGACTGCTCAAAGCGATTAATAGTTTCTGAAATAATAAATATAGCTTACTTGTATTAAATGCATCGTATACACACAAGATCAAAGGGAAATGTCTCGTTTTTAGGAAGAACAAGTGGAACTACCATACTGTACCATTCATATGATAAAACCATGGTCGGATAAAGGATGGGCCGAGCAGAAAGTAGCGTCGCTTCCTAATGTAAAAATTTCTTTAAAGGTTCTTGATTCGCGTATACATCAATTACTAAATACTCACAACGGAAGTTTACCACTGCCAAGGTATATCATTTAGGATTTTATTAATATAATGTTCGACGCGTTCAGTATCGTATCTCTTTCAATCAATCTACTCGCGAATAATTTTTCAGCTTGCCAAATTGTTATGAGGCCGAGTTCAAAGAAAAACTACAGGTAGTTGATAGCGGCGTACCTTTGGAACATTTGGTATCCTGTTTATCTTGCGTAGAATTGAAGCAAGGTATGGGCAGCATTAAATATCTTATTTGGACAGGGAATCAAACTCACGATCATAATCACGAAGGTAAGATCATTCGATCCAAATGTACATGCGTACAGTATCGCTTTCTTGTTCTTTAACGATAACCCACGTGCCGCATTCTTCTCCAGAAAACAAGTGTGTAAGTCCCCCACTTGCGAATCAACTAGCACTTTTCAGTCGCGAGTTGGTCGATCTTTTGAAAACTGCTCCTCACTGTCAATTGCCGTTTAATCGATTTATACCAGCATATCACCATCACTTTGGACGACAATGCAGGGTCGCCGATTACGGATTCACTAAACTTATCGACCTATTAGAAGCGCTAACACATACAGTGCAGGTAAATCAAGGAAAATTTATTCGTTTTTCTTCATCATCTCTAGCTTGCAAGAGATTTAATTTAAAAAAAAAAGAAATATGAATTACACCACTCGTCGTTTCAGGTGATGGGCGAAGGAAACAATCGAGTGGTAACATTGTCTCATCGAGCTCAAGTGCGTCGTTTTACATCGGATCTGTTAAGAGTTCTAAAATCCAAAGCCAGCAAACAAGTGGCACTATCAGAATTCCCAAGTGTTTATGCCAGAGTAATAGGTAGCTAAACGTTTTTTTATTTGTTCAAAGAATTATATTGTAATATAGTATTGTATTGAGATCAGATAAGTAATCAGAATACTATACACAGCCAAGCCATGGGACATTGTGGATTACGGCGTTTGCGAGATTGACGACATTCTTGGCGAAGTATCCAAAAACACCGTGGTCGTCACAACTATCAACGATGGAGACAAAATGATAGCAATACCAAAACGGGAACAAACTGCGGAAGAGATCGAACGAACGAAACAATTCGCTGTAGAGGTAAAATATAACAACCAGATCTGATGGAAATAATTATATTTTAATGAAACTACATTGATCCCTTCGCACACAGGTTGTGGAATTGTTACGACACGCGCCTCAATGTAGAATGCAGTTTAATAAATTTGTGCCTTCGTATCATCATCATTTTGGTCATCAATGTCGAGTGTCCGATTACGGTTTCACCAAATTGATCGAGCTGTTCGAGGCCCTACCGGACGTGGTCAAGATCGAGGATAACAATTCAGGAGAACGACAGATTTCCCTAACAGAAAAGGAAGGTGTCCGCGTACTTTCCGAACAAATATCAAAATTAATCGCACGATCGAAAGGTTGTCTCAGCATCTCCAGCATTCCACAGAGTTTTCTGCGACAGTTTGGTTATGCGCTGAAACCAGAACTGTTCGATTGTGCGTCTACCCTGCAACTTGTGCAGAAGCTTGGAGATACAGTGAAGGTAATTTCAAGTTCAAGATCAAGATCAAAATCGAAACTCTTATTCGCTTTCAGCTTACGTTGAGTAACGACGTTTCAACTTTCAGATAATTTATTTGGCAACTGGCCCAGTAGTTGTGATGATAGATAAGTCTCATTTGCAACAATTAACTTTACAATGTCGTCGAGTATTGATGGACAAACCTGAACACAAAACGACGCTTAAACAGTTCCAACAAATGTACAGCCAGTATTATTCAAAGCAATGCAACATGGATGAAATTAAACAAAATCACTCGAACGTTGTTAAGGTAAGTCTCGAAACGAATGGTACTACAAAGAATTTGCGAATGATTTCTTTACACAAGCGGAATGACGATTTTTTAGTTTACAACGGTAGACAACGAGGAATACATAGAACTCAGTCCGTTACATAGCTTTGCTTGCAACTTATACCGCGTGATGATGAATTACGGTGGGACATTGAGACTCCCACAATTTGAGACTGCATACTTGTCAACTATAGGTTCTGTCTGTAAGCCTGCAAAATACGGATTTTCAACAGTGTTCGCGCTTTTACAAGCCTTGCCTTGTACAGTCTCGATACAGTTGACACAACGTAAAAAAACAATTATACACCTAAATAAGAAACTTGCTGGTACGTAACCGACTTGTGAACATGTGGAATTGTGAAATTCTTTATACGAAGAATTGTTCACATTTTAATA
Organism: Lasioglossum lativentre; assembly: GCA_916610255.1. Classification (NCBI taxonomy): domain Eukaryota; kingdom Metazoa; phylum Arthropoda; class Insecta; order Hymenoptera; family Halictidae; genus Lasioglossum; species Lasioglossum lativentre. The sequence continues at coordinate 31,120,477 of OU744355.1, read as the reverse complement.
ATGGATTTTCTCTTCTTCCGAAACAGCCGTTGGTATACCATTGCCACCCGCTTCCACATCGGCATCATCGTACCGCGATACGGACTCCAGCAACGAATCGTTCGAAAGCGATTCCTCCTACCGCGTCAATGTTTCAAACATTAATCCCTTGTCGTGTTCGTTAAAATGGGCAGGACAAGCCGCCGAAAACCAGATTTCCTGGAAGCAATCTAACGAAACTACTCTTTGGTCCAAGGAATCTGATGCGTACTGGAAGATGTCGACATCGAAAGATCAATTGATTAATTGGTCGTTGCAGGAGAGCGGAAGCGAAAGCTTCCTTAAGAGCTTGATGCGCACTCCGATCATACCACCCGCGTTTCCACCACCGCCACCACCACCGAAACCAGATTCTCCACCCGAGGTATTTTTCAAGTATTTCATCATTCTTCTGTTCGTACGGCGATATTTTTCAACTTATTTCATTGGTAAATCATATTCTACCAAACTCTAGGAGGACAAAGATCAGTGGGAATCTTCAGTTTGGACGACTCCCACCAAGTTCATGTATCCGCATGATGAGCATACCAATGTACAGGTGAGCGAATGGGTACTTCTTTCTTTGACGGTACAATCAGAATTAACGCGATTTATTTTACTTGACTATCGTTTTTTTTTGTATAGGTTCCTCCATTAACTCTACCTCTTTCTTGGAGTCAAATCCTGTCCGGCGACAGCGCATCTAACTTGCTGTCACCGACAAAAAATCTGTTGCCGGCAGCTGCGAATCCTTTGAATCCGCGCACGTCTCCTTACTTTTCCTCGAAACGTAACTTGGTCGTGGCTCCCCATCCTTCCGAGCTACCGCTCCCTTCGCTATCGTTGACTCCGAAGAAAAGTGTGTTCACGGAGAACATTACAAGCACGCAATTTGTTGCGGACAAGCGAGAGAAACATGCTAATAAATCAACGGACGAAATTGATTCTAAGAACACTGACAACGATAGCAGTATCGCGGAGGTTGCCAATACTGAACACGAGAAACAAAACACTCCCACAAAGCAATGTACGTAGTCAGTCACAGCGTTCTCTAGTTATTCTCACTTATTCGATATGCTTGTCGTATGTCAATGTTCGTCTTTTGCAGTGTTCATGGGAAAACGTCGTTTAGCTGCTCAGTTCAATCAACCCATCGAATCCTAAAAAATGGCATATATATATATATATATATATAATATATATATGTATATATACATATATAGAGAGAGAAAGAGAAAGAAAGAAAAAGAGAGAATTTGATAATGTACAAACGTCGTCGTGTACGCTGAAAGCGATGAAGCTCTGGCATCGAAGCACACACACACACGCATACACACAAGCATCGCTAACATGCATTTCTCGGTATTGAAATGTGTGTTATTCGGGATTCATAAAGAAGGAGTTTCTAGCATCTCGGTAGGCTGTAACACAGCGGACTCAATACCTATACACCGTTTCCTGACTGGTAGGTACACCTCCTTATTTATATTTAAAATATAATACTAGTAGTACATATATATATATATATACATATATATATATACATATGTATATATATATATCTATATATGTGTGTGTGCATATGTATATGTTTGTATATACGGATTTGATACATACGCGACAAAGGGCAGAATTTATTTTCAAACTGTATGAAAAAAATATGTATGTATGTATGTATGTGTGTGTGTGCATGTGTTGTGTGTCTGTGTGTGTGTATGTATGTATGTACGTGCGTATGTATGTATGTATGTATGTATGTATGTATGTATGTATGTATGTATGTATGTATGTATGTATGTATGTATGTATGTATGTATGTATGTATGTATGTATGTATGTATGTATGTATGTATGTATGTATGTATGTATGTATGTATGTATGTATGTATGTATGTATGTATGTATGTATGTATGTATGTATGTATGTATGTATGTATGTATGTATGTATGTATGTATGTATGTATGTATGTATGTATGTATGTATGTATGTATGTATGTATGTATATACTACACATCTCTACACGATAATAATACCTATGTACTAAGTAGCTATGATTTCTAATTTGAAAAATGTGAATACGTGTGCGGCGTTTGTACCGAGTGATGTGTATCGATTATACTGTGTAAAAAAATTCATGTAGCATTTTTCATACTGTGATATAGAATAGAAAGGGAGAGTGCAAACGATATATAAATACATGAGGGTAAACTTAAAATTGGCAATAATTCTGCATATTTCATAGGTTTGGGCCAATTCTAATATTAATTTCTGAATTGATAATAGTCCTGAAAATATTCTGTGTAAAGAAAAGCATACATCACTAAAATTAATGTTCTTCTACATGCAATATTATACATATATGTATATGCAAAATACTTGATACATTTTGTTTCTCTTTAATTAACAAAACTATCTATCGCGATGAGAATACCACTGGCCCAAACCTATTATTTATTGTAAATTATTGTCCTAAAGAATAATTTGCATTAAAAGAGTCAAGACATATTAATGAAATTGTCGTGTCTAGATATAGTGTCGTTACCAACTATAAAACTATTTATGTCAGTGAATTCCCTTCATTATTATCAATTTGTTTTTATATAGCACATGTGATTTTTTAAAATTGTATTACAAGTGAATGTATTTTGAATGTTTTAATGATAATTGGAGGACCTTGTATAATACTTTGAAACGTCACATTGTCTCATTGTGTACGCGAAAGTAATTTTAAAACGAATGAAATATGAATGCACGTATAGTCATTGCCAAAAAGCTTAAAGTCGCAAAAATCGGAAAGAGCGTACGGTACAAGAAATCAGACTTTTATGAAATCAAATTGAGACTAATTCCTCGAAAAGATTGTAATGCGATGACAACTAATAAAAAAAAATGTTTTATCGAGAATAAGACAAAACGTAAGAATCTGTAGAATGAATTGTATCGATCGGATCACAGAGCATTTACTTTTAAAACGTCGGTACTATTTTATTAGAATATTTTGTGTTTTCAGTTTCGAATGAGAACAATTGGAGAGAAAAAGTAATAATGTTGGTATTCGTTATGCTGCAACAATACATGATTGGTAGATTTAAAGACATAACGCGTGATGGTAACAGGAAAGATTGCTCTCTGCGAGTTACACGTAAATGATCTTGTTGATCTCATATTTTATTTTAATTATTAAGGGATTTGTTCGATTGAAAATAAAGTATGTGTACAGTTTCGCAGCCGTAAGGAAGTCCAAATCGTGTATTTACTGTAACCGAGAGACACGGAAATTGCCACTATGTCATCTTAGTTCGGGAGTGGCTACATTGCTTGAAAATCAAAAAGAAAATAAAAAGGAAAAAGAGTAACGATGCGATATATCAATCAATTTCATAATATTAAAATTTACGATTCGTTGATCGACAATCATGTATTAGTATTTTTATGAGACTTCCCGGTATCCTGCGATCATTAATCGGTATCTATTAATTTATACGAATTATACAAAATACTTTTGTTACGTGTTATATTTATTACGTAAGAATCGATTCTATTGTATTTTATATTTACGCAAAAGTTAGTGATAATTTTTATTTCGCTTTTTCTTTTTTTTTTTAAACCGAATGAATCTGATACAATTACGATTTTCTATTAGTCGCGTAAGGTATGTTTTTTTATATCCTTTTAATTTATTCTTTTAAATTTGTAATATTACCCCACTTAACTTACGTTTCTGTAAGTATATCTATTGCTTTATGTGTGTATTTGATAATAACATTCCGACTAATAGAAAATTCAATTCGTCTGTATGCTAGAAATGTTGATGAAATACATAAAGCATTGTAAGAAAACAATTGTATCGAAAAGTTTTATTGTAATAACGAATGTAAACAAAATTGTAAAGTCAAATCTTCGATGGAATCAATGGAATCTTCTGAGCAAGTATTTAATAAAATAATTTGTTATACATGTACAATAAATATCGATGTTTTTATATGCTGTTGAAATAGGAAACAAATAAAAAGAAAACTACTAGAACACGCGTAAAACAATAAATTACGAGAAATATTGGTTAAGAAAGACACAAAAGTATGGTTTTGTATACTTTATAAATTAATTTATTTGGCTCGTTTCATCGAGTCGCTATACAATGATGTAAACGCAGATTTTCTCTTCAAATGCACTATACGTGTTACATCGATTAATTATCTACAAAACTTAATATTATTAAGTGGTAAGATAATTTTCATTCATACCGCTTCCAACAGGTCCGTGTCGTCTTTCCCAGATCATACGATGCTTTTGTTTCATGAAAGCGGAACGCACATTGCAGTTAAAACCGAGGTCTCCATCTGTGTTTTTCAAAAAACATTTATATTAAATTGTACGTACGACACTTTTTACGGTATTTTTAATTATAAAACCTTACATTTTATGAAATAGGCTGTGGCAGCATCCTCGTATGTTTTCTTTAAATGACCGCAAACTTCTTGATCCTCGAAGTTCTCCCATGCACAGTGTTCATATCGATCTCTTAATATAGTCAAGATCTCCTCGTCGACCATTCTAAAATGAAATTTTACCATACAGACTACATTTTATACATTCGTAGCGTATCTGATTGTCTAAAGTTTTTTACTTGCAACAAAAGATTCCCGGTCTGTTTTTTGATTGTTTAAACACTTGGAAAAAACAATTGTAAAACAAAACAATACATTTTTCCTGATCGAGAATCTTCCTTTGTTAATTTGTAATTCTCAAAGCACTGTATATTGGTTTCTATTCGACCGTTAAGAAAACTGTTATTAGTAATAACTTATTACTTATCACGTTGAAATTGATAATTTGCCTCGACGAAACAAGCTAAATCTCGTTCGTGACATGTATCAATTGTCGGAACTCGACGGAATTGCTGATGGTACCATGGATATTTTTTCTGATTTGGCGCGACAATTTTTTCTGTTAAACATAAAGGATTTACATAAATAGTCATTATTTCATTCTGTAACTGTTATAATAATAACATAACCAAATGTCTGATTAGATAATACCTCGGACATAGGTGGCTGGCCCATCTAGTAAGTAAATCAAGGAATGTATAAACCGGGCGAATTTATTCGGATTTTCGTCCATTTCTTTGCGATCAATTTATACAAAGGGTCAGGAGAACGATGGAATTCACCTGAAAAGATTTGATTTAATGTTACAGCAGTCACAGAACCCTCGGTCCAAGGCAATCCAAGGACTGTGAAAGAGGCGCTATAAAAAAGGCCTGATTGTTTGGATTGGTTGTTACGAAGAGTACACGTCGTACACGTTGAAATACATATATATATATACAATGATTATATATCATGCACATTTAATTTGGAATTTGATGGAATTTTTAAATCAAATAAATCGATTTTTATCAATTTCATTTCTATTTATATAAATCCAGGCTGTGATTTAGTCCATAAAATCCGCAATCTGGTCGCTAGTTTTCTTTGTTATTAGATATAAACCAATATAAACTGATATGAAATGATATTTATAAGCGGCAAACAATGTCTGAAAAATAACATTTTTGAAAATAAATGTTTAAGGGGGAAGGGTACCCTAAAACTGTCCCTAGAATTTCCCTAGAATACCCTAGAAATCTGGTCGAAACTTGGGTTTGCGGAAATACGTTTGACGTCGTTATACGAGCATATTTTGGGCTGGTCATGACGTAACGAGATTATGTTGATATCTAATAATATGAGTGTCCAAAGTAGGGAAAAAAGTCGAGAAATCACCCGCAGAATCCCAATGTATTTTTCTGTTACAAAAAGAGTTTTTGACTGCTGTCATAACCAGCGCACCATGCGCTGAACCTTCCTCTTTCGATTGAGCCCTCACCCAGCCCAAAATATGCTCGTATAAGGACGTCAAACGTATTCCCGCAAACCTGCCCAAGTTTCGGCCAGATTTCTAGGGTATTCTAGGGAAATTCTAGGGACAAATCCTGAAAAGTCACGTGACTATATATAACAATTTATTTTCAATTTCTCTGGATTTCTCCTGGACCTAGAGACTTTTTTGATGTTATGTTGTGAACCTGACCAAGCGCCGAAGGTATAAAAGCGACTTTAACGGAAGTTATCCTCCATTTTCTTCGTTGCGAGCATCATGGTAAGTACGTTACACGTATCGTCGGAAATTCAACGCGTCTTGAACGCATTATTTTCAATTCTCAATTTCGCGCAAGCTATAGCTAATTGTTTCGTTAAATATTGCACAACATAACTGTTATCGCGGTATTAGATTTTAATTTGTATCGAATTTACCATAAAATGGAGAACTATTTGTGCAAGTAAGTAGAGACCACGTGTTACGCGTTCAATGATGATTCTAGATGTGTACAGTTTATGGTTTTACCTGAACAACCATGAGGATAATTCTAGGGCGGTCTGATTCCTGAATAGTTCGAACATTTCATTTGTTGCGTTCGTTTCGTGAATTTAACGGAAAATTTTGCTTCATTGTACAGTCTCACAGAAAGTTCAGTGCACCCCGCCATGGGTCTATGGGATTCTACCCCAAGAAGAGGTCACAGCGTCATCGTGGCAAAGTAAAGGCCTTCCCCAAAGATGATCCCAGCAAACCAGTGCATTTGACCGCGTTCGTTGGATATAAAGCTGGTATGACCCACGTGGTCAGAGAAGCTGATCGTCCAGGATCGAGTGAGTAATCATTTCATACGATTACGATTAGGATTAGGATGTCTAACAAAATTGTCCTGTTAAACAATGTTTGGCCGCATGCTTGCACTTTCCAAATTTGAAATAATCGACGCGATAGCCTTAGTCAGATAGACGCAGAAATGCGTCGGTCGACTTTGGTCGTGGTTCAAGAGCTGCTTGATATTGTGCAGTAAGATCTTTACCACAGCGTCGGAGAATAGCTCTATGCCCTGCGTACGCAGCGAGCAAGGAGGCACGGCATATTCCATAATCTCTTGACAACCCATTGGGTGATGATCATCGAGACAAACCATGCCTGGCACAGTCTCTTCTACTGTTTATAAATAAATGTTACTCGTTTCGAATGTATCATAACTCTAATATATCGTCTGTGTTTTGCAGAGGTGAATAAAAAGGAGATCGTAGAAGCAGTCACAGTCCTTGAAACACCACCTATGATTGTGGTCGGTGTAGTGGGTTACATAGAAACTCCGCACGGCCTACGTGCTCTCACCACAGTTTGGGCAGAGCATCTTTCGGAAGGTTGTCGTAGAAGGTTTTACAAGAACTGGTAAGAAATTGATCTTAGTTTTACAATGTGTTCATGATTCCATTGTAATGCCATTTTACAACATACTAAAGTAATTTGAAATCAGCTCTCCGCTCGTTTCGAAGAGAGCAAACTTTTGGATTTAACCTCAAAGAGATGCACTCCTTGAAAGGTTGATCTAAAAATTGTGTACAGTCTCCGCTCAATACGAAGAGACTGGCACGTTACAGATTGCTACTGATTTCGATGTACAGAGAAAGAGACGGCCATTACGGTTACTTTTCTACAGGTACAAGAGTAAGAAGAAGGCATTTACAAAGGCTTCAAAGAAATGGCAGGATAATCTTGGTCGTAAATCCATTGAAAACGATTTGAGCAAGATCAGGAAATACTGCAAAGTTGTGCGAATTATCGCTCACACGCAGGTAATTTTCAAAACTGAAAACTATTTTCATTGTTACGTACATGTAAGATTACGTAGGTGTTCGATGCTTAATAAAAATATATGCTCTCCGTTTGTGAATAGATGAGATTGTTAAAGCAACGCCAGAAAAAAGCTCACATTATGGAGATTCAACTGAACGGTGGAACCATCGAACAGAAGGTTCAGTGGGCTCGTGAACACCTGGAAAAGCCTGTGCCGATTAGCAATGTCTTTGCTTCGGATGAAATGATCGACGTGATCGGTGTCACGAAAGGAAAAGGATACAAAGGTAGGATCGTTCGATTATTTGTTCAGATATCTCGTAATCATAGTTCTGGACTATATGATGAGAACACGAAATGTGTTTCTATCTGATTCGATTGAAGATAATATTCGTGCTGCCTTCCTACTGAAGTCCTTTGCTATGAATACATTTATCAACATTCATTAGCGCAACGACAGATATTTAAAAAATACGACAATATAATTTCAGGTGTTACGTCTCGTTGGCACACAAAGAAATTGCCACGTAAGACGCACAAGGGACTGAGGAAAGTTGCTTGTATTGGTGCTTGGCATCCAAGCCGTGTGTCCTTCACTGTTGCGCGTGCTGGTCAAAAAGGATACCATCATCGTACCGAAATGAACAAGAAGATCTACAGAATCGGTCAAGGCATTCACACCAAGGAGGGCAAGGTATATGCGTTTGTAATTCCTCGAACTCGCCTCGTCCCTACGTTACTCTTTTTTGAGAAGATTAACAATTTCATACGAGGCGAATAGAAACGCTCTATGTAGTCATAGTGCCTAAAGACGTATATTTCTTACGTTTTAGGTCTCCCAAAGCATACGACACTTTACATATTTTTACTTCACCTACCGCGAAAGAACCGGTTTTTAAATAACGTATTTACCTCCTCGTTTTAGATCGTGAAGAACAATGCTTCTACGGAGTACGATCGTACCGAAAAGACGATTACTCCCATGGGTGGTTTCCCTCATTATGGTGAAGTGAACAATGACTTCGTTATGATCAAAGGATGTTGCATGGGACCAAAGAAACGTGTGATAACTCTGCGCAAGGTAATCGATCACAATTGTAATTTTTCCTGAAAAATTCTCTGTTAGTTTACCGTGATGAATAAGTAAAGAGCCAAATATTTACAGTATATGAATCTGCAATGATATTTAATGATAGGACTGATACGTACGATAGAAGACCAACAGACACATTAGGTTTCAAGGCGATTACAACATAACGAGTATATATTTTTACAGTCTTTGTTGGTGCACACCAAACGGTCCGCGTTGGAGAAGATCAATCTTAAATTCATCGATACCAGCTCCAAATTTGGACATGGTCGCTTCCAGACTGCTGCTGACAAAGCTTCTTTCATGGGTCAACTCAAGAAGGATCGCATTCGTGAAGAACAGGCTAAAGCTACAACTTCTGCGCCATCGGCTGCAGCTGCACAGTAAACATTTTCTTTGTACGCTGTACGAAGTGTATAATAAAGTGCTTTTGAAAACAAATGTTATACTGTTTTACTTTTACTTTATAGAAAATAATGTTGCACAGTTTAAATTCTGTCACTTCACTGTTATTCGAGACGATGCAACGAGTATCGAGGGTCCATCGCGTAAAACAAACTTGGAGGGCTTTATAGAGGCGAAATTTCAGCGTCTCTCCAGCCGCATCGATCAACTTGTAATACGCATGCGTTTAAAAAGTATTGCATCGCGAATATAAAATAATGTATCACGTTCGCACGTTTCAGATGCAAACTTAGACTTTTCAATTGCAATATTTCAACTAAAATGAAATTTCACATATTACAATCAGATAAAGGTCTTTATTACGTTCAAATATTGCCGCGCTTTCAAAATTTTTCGATTCGTCGGGCACACAGTTTCTCCTTCCTTGTTTATTCAGGGGTCTATAGAAAGCGAAGGAAATGTGTACAATGTAAGTACTACCTATACGCAGAGATGCGAAAAGAAACTGCAACGCTTTCTCTAATCTAAGTCTAGGAATTGTATGAGGATTCCGAAATTTGAGGAGCCGAACGTCGCACGAGCAGGTTCCAAGAGTAGCTTTGAAGAGTTCTTGTTCTTGCTGCAATTGACAGTAAACTGTCATCCATTTTCGATCGCTCTCATCCCACATGCCGTATGCATATGCAATATGAAATAATGCAATTGATGGCGATGGCAGATGGTGGTAGATGGTAGTCGTACGTCGTGCCTCGTACATGTAGATTTTGCAACAAAGAAGGGGTTAAACGTCCGATCACTTAACGCGCATGCGCCGTCGTGAATCTGTGATTACCGGACGGACGATCGCCAGTCATCAATCGGTGATCTGTCATTTGCTTGTTGTCCTGTTTTCCGCGATTCTTTTCCTGCTCGTGTTTCGAAAGTGGACCGATTGATGTATTTTCAAAATAATTTCCGTTGAAAATAACACCGGCCAACTCACTTCGAAACGATCGATATAAACAAAAAGCGAAGAAACGTCGAAGCGAAGCAGGTCTGTGTATCTATCTGTTAATAAACTGCAGATTTTGCCATGACGACAGAGGACAAGTTTCACGCGGCTGTTAATGTGATCAGGAGTCTGCCAAAAAATGGTAAACTTTCCATCCACAGTCCTGAATGATTTTTTAATTGAACGTCTCGCTGTGTCAACGTGTATTGTGCATTCTGTTTTCTTCGAGAGTTTAATCTCCGTTCGCTCGATTCCTTCGTGCACAGAATGCAAAACACACTTGTTAAGAGACACGATCGCGTATCGTGTATGCAGTTCGTTACTTCTTTTTTTTTTCTCTTCGCGGAAGCATTTTTTATGTACATACCAGACCCGTCCAACTAGTTTCTTTGTCTTGTTAATTTGTAATACGTGAACGGAAAATGCATACGAGGCTTGTTTTGCACACAGACGACCAGCTCGAAACGCCAAGTAATCGTGCAAAGTTCACGCCTGACTTGACAAAATATTTATCTATATCTTGTCATTTAAATTCGTCGCAACAGAGCATGTTCTGCTCAGACCGTTCTTGTCGGTATTTAATAATGATGCGTTCCTTTCGTGATACGCATACTTACAATACACACTTCATATGTAAGGTGCAATAAACAGCAAATGAATATGGTAATGAAATGTCAATGTTAGATGAACAAAAAAAATTGTTTTGCATGTCATTGTAGAAGCCTCTGAACTCTGAATGCTCTAATCAAATTTATTTCTATTTTCTTTCCTATCGGGACTCCTAAGCCTATGTATTACAGTTGTTTCGTCTAAAGAATTTTTTTCTATCGAATAATTTCGTTGTTTTGCATGGCATTAGAGGAAACACATCCGCCAACTGTTATTAAATTCATAGGCGTGGAAATGTGCTTTTCACTTATTGTCAGTATATGTGTGAGTATTCTCATTTCACTTTCTAGCCAGGCAGGAATGGGTGAACTGTACTTTGTGTTGAAAACCATGATGTTCTTCTTCAGTGATCACAAATATATATATCTATCTATTTTTTTTTATAGAACTTCGGCTTTTGGGCAGTATAATTTCATATCCTATTCTGTTTGTGAAATCTTTTGCTTATATTTGAACACATAGGAATCTTCTGCAGAGAGAAATATATAAAATTTTATCCTGATACTTATGTATTGTTCGGGCCAAGGTCGATCGGTAAAAGCTTTATCAAAGCTACTATGCAGTTTATTAAAATATTTTCAAATACGCTTGTTAACTGAAAAATACTAAATATAATGGAATATTGAGAAAAAAGTAGTTCAATTACTTACATTCTTGTTTTTCATTATATTATAGGAGCGTATCAACCTAGCAACGAAGTTATGCTACGCTTTTATGCATACTATAAACAAGCAACAGAAGGACCGTGCCAACAACCAAAGCCTGCTTTCTGGGATTTAGTCAAAAAAGCTAAGTGGGATGCTTGGACTCGACTGGGTAATATGAGCACAACAGAAGCTATGAATAATTATGTAGAAGAATTGAAAAAGGTTGATTTAAAAAGAATACATATACACACATTTATGTATAATCGTGCTATAGTTTAATTTTATAATTTACCGACCTTCTTTGATACCAATTTATACTTGCATTAGATTGTGGAGACCATGTCTTATACGGATAAAGTGGCTAATTTTCTGGGAAGTTTGGATACATTTTATGAGAGTGTCCCACAAGAAGACTTGGAGCTACTCGTTGGCCCTGTTTTAGAACGGATGCGTTCACAACCTGGTTCACCACTATCTGGTTCACCTTTGGGTTGGTATTTATAAACATTGAAAAGCATCAAATGGATGTTGTCATATAAAACATATATTCAAAATCCATAATAAACAAATGTTACACAGCATCCAGAGAAACATCGCCGCACAGAGTTTGCAATATGACCAGACACATCGCGAGTAGTTTAGAAACTAGTCCAGCCAGTAGTAACAGTGCAAGTCCATTACCACCGGATAGCGACGGCGAGGAAGAAGAATTCATAGACACCGTCGAAGTAAGCCGTTGATATTAGAGAAAGTACATGATATCGAACTAATAGTTTGTTTTATTTTGAATTGATACAATGGAATTTGATCTCTCGCGTATAGACTGCTCCGGAACGATCGCAAAAGGACACAATGAAAACTTCTACTTCCAGCCAGAAAGTATCAAATGGAATTAACGTTAGCAACGAAGCAGTCAGCGAGCCGGTTGTTGTAAAGGAGAATCCTTCAGAAATGACTAATGGATACGCCAATATAAATGGTTACACGGAGACGGCGGTACCAGACAGCAAACAAGACAGGAGCAGACAAAGGAATAAGAGAGATGAGAAATCAAATGTTGACTTTTTTAATCAAATTGCCGCGACTATGCAAAATTTACAAAGAGACTTGGACAGAATAACAGCTAGAGTGCGCAGCTTAGAAGGTCAAGCATTGCAAGCGTTAGCGCCGAAAATCGTAAGATTACATTCAATGGCCAAGTGCTAATTTAAACATTCGATCTTATCTTTTTTGCATCTAATTCTTTAACGACATATTGCATTTCAGAGACAGCCTACAACAGCTTCATATTCAAAGTGGTGGCCTTTACCGGAATGTTCCCCGCGATTATTCACTATATTAATTTTGTGGCCGTTTGTAGCACAGTTTCTGATTTTATATACGCAGCGCTATCGTCAACGGAGACTGTGATCGAAATGTTGTTGTTGTTTTGTTTAAAACCTATTTCATTAGTTACTATCAAGTAACATCCAACGCAAACAACACGGAGATTGTAGGTACGGATGTATAGAAACATTTTCTAAGAACTTGCAATTCGAATGTAAGTGGTTCATTCGTGTATCCTGCGAGAATCAATAACAAAGTGATCCCTTTATCGTGTAGAAAACCATTTTAGTAAAGTAACTGTTCGTGTAAAATTTTCGAATTCCATAAATTGCTCGCATATATGTTTCTATGTGTAGCAATCTGTACAGAAAGATTTATTTATTTTAAAAATCGACAGTTGGGGGGGCGGGGGGAATGGGGAAGTTATATAGTTAGTCTTTGAGTATGTTTATATATTCGAAACAGGAAAATTAATCTGGTACCTAAGGTGACTTATATATACGATAAATAAATATATGTATTCGCATATTGTAATATAGATGAGAAGGTTATATACAAATTTTATATTGTGAATTCAGGTTAAAGGTATAAAGTAGAATATTTATTAAAATGTGCAATATTAAGGAAAACAAAAAAAAAGAATGAGAAAACCGGAACTGTAATTTGTTTGAAACGATTCTATTACTGTTCTTTATTATACAATGCAATCCTATTCTTTTTCTTCTTTTTTTCAATTATTATCATATAATATTAAAGTTTAAGATATTAGTTTTGTGAAATTTATGTACAGACATTGTATAAAAATATACAATTTTTAATTATATATGTTTCATCAACAATCACTCGATCGACCAGTGCCATTAATAATTACAACGACGATTGTCCCATAATACACTTCGTATATTTCTTAATTTTTGTACTATTGCAATAAATTGATTAAATGCATTATATATATCTTTCCTGTATGCATGCTTTTTATAGCTCGAATAATCACTCCGACCCTGTACTCGAGTAATCGTGATAACATTATCGAGGACGAATTTCGAAGCTCCTATCATCTGACACGCCGTTATACAAACTAATAAACCGTTTCATGTAATTACGATACCGATATTGTTAATTAGTTTCGTTTTGATACGTTAATATGTATTTTTATCTGCGTTATATTGTGCGATAATATGCAGCAATCGGAAATCCAATATAAACATGAATATGTAAGTATATAAACAAATGTGTACGTATATACGTATACAACATAACATAATTTGAGCAAACGTGTTAGTATTGTAATTTTAAAAAAGATTTTCAAGATGAGTACCACTGTGCAAGTGAATAACCCTACCCCGGACCCGGACACCACGATAATGGTAGGCAACCGATATTGGCGACAACAAAGCATCGGAACAAATTTCGCAACGATAAGGTTTTTTAAACGTCGCGTGTTTGTGTTTTATGCGTGATGTCGCGTACGTACGTAATCTGCAATACATTTTTGTTGAGCGGAACGTATTTATATACATACATGTAAGTCACAAAATGTTAGGATTGCTGCAGTATTCCACAGGTTGTGGTAATCAATAGATCGATGTGTAATTGAGTTTCCACGTGAAACCTCTTCCCAGAGGTTTAGAAAGTGTAAGGGAAATTATTTAACAAAAAATTGCAAACATGAATCGAAATCTGCTGATCATCATCCTGGCATTATCGGTGTTGAGTTTATCAAACGCGGAAGACAAAGATGCGGGGACCATTGTTTTCGCCAATATTGTAAGTTTGAAGAAATATTGAAAAATATCCATTTTTATAGCAACGAACATAAACGCATGTATTCCTTAGCTTACGTGTATAATTTTTTCAATTTGTGTAATTTTATAGAACGATCGATTCTTCTATATATATTCATATTTAGCACTGTATTTATTTTATAGCTGTACAGACACGGAGCTAGGACACCTATACGACCTTACCCTAATGATCCTTATAATAATGAGAGCCTTTGGCCTGTACCATATGGTCAGTTAACAAATGTAAGTAGTTAGTCATTGCACATATGTTCTAACAATAACGAATACAACACTTAGTTTTTAGTGTCTCCTTGTCTTTGTTAATTGTTCAAAAAGAAAACATCTTTGCAATACGTTAAAATCCCTTTACGTTCCTGTTGTAGCAGAAAATAAATACCTACTAACATGTTTATTCTATGGTGGATAGCTTGGAAAACATCAGCATTTAATGCTGGGTCGTTGGCTTCGAAGACGCTATTCGCATTTTCTGAGCAACTTATATTCTCCAAACGACATCTATGTTCAAAGTACCGACGTAGATCGTACTTTAATGTCAGCAGAATCGCATCTTGCTGGCCTATATCCACCGTATGGTGATCAAGAATGGGACAGTATTCCATGGATGCCTATTCCAGTACATACTATTCCCGAAGATAAGGACTATGTGTTGGCTGTCAAGAAATACTGCCCCAGATACGATTACGAATTGAAAAAAGTTCTTAATTCTGCCGAAATCAAACGTATCAATAAAGAAAACCAAAATTTATACGCGTATTTAACAGATAAATCAGGGAACAATATTTCCTCTCTTAGAACCTTGGAACAACTTTACGACACCTTATTTATTGAGGTAAGATTTACATATTGTATTTTTTGTTAATTGTCACCAAATAAATTGGATATACTTTGTTTAGAGTCTCTACAACAAAACACTACCAGAATGGACAAAGTCTGTATTTCCTGATAAACTTAAACCTATTGCAGCCAAAAGTTTTACAATCGATGCTCACAATAAGATACTTCAAAGTTTGAAGTCAGGTAAATAGAAAGCAGAAGACAAAAGCTGACAAATAAAACAATATATGTATATATAATACAGGATCGCTATTGGGAGAAATGATAGATCACATGGAGAAGAAGTCGAGAAATTCACTGCAACCAGATAGAAAAGTATGGATGTATAGTGCCCATGATGAAACGTTAGCCAACATGTTGATGACTTTGAATGTATTCGATCAACACTGTCCACCGTTCAGTGCTATGATTCTTATAGAATTGAGGACAAACTCGAAAGATCAGTATTTTGTAACGGTAAGTGTTTGAGGGTATCTGAAATCTATGGATCAAGATTCTCTGACCATGTAAACGATTTGCAGGTTTCATATAAAAATTCGAGCGACGAACCGATTCTTTTAACGCTTCCCGGTTGTACTGCATTATGTCCTTTAAACGAATTGATCGTACTAACTAAAGATGTTATACCTTTAAATTGGGAAAAAGCGTGTGCAATGGATCGAGACAAACTTGGATATAATATAAACACAACTACAGTCATCGGTGTGTGCGACAATTCACTCCTATGTGTAAAGAAATCATTGATCATATGTGTGATTCATAATTGTTTATTTTGATTTCAGCCACTTTGACGTCTTCTATACTGATGTTAGTTTTATTAATTTTATCTATAATTGGTTTTATTTATTGGCATTATAAACAAGAACATAATCAGTATTACCTTCGGTTAACAACGGATCCTATATAATAATGAATATATGTATAGTATTTTTCAAACTGAAAACATATTCTACAGACGGTATCTTTGTAATCGAGCGATTAGAAATGAGAAGGCAAATGCTAAACTCGTATTTACTTTTGCATACATCGACAAGTAGAATATTGGCACAGAAAAAGGTATTCAACACCCATTGTATCCAACACTTCAAAAAACGTGAAACATTTGTACTTTTCTATCGATGATAAACTATTTTAGTTTACAAGCACACAAACAAAGGAGGAGGACAATTCTCTCCTAATACCTGTAATATACTACACTATTACAAAATAATTGTTGAAAACAAGGCTGTTTTTTAAGATGAATTTTATAATCATTTTTACTGGCCTTACAGGGGAAAAACATGTTACACTTTTAACAGTTTTTGTGATTACTAAGTGCTACGTTACTTAAATTGATTTTTATAAACATGTGAGAAAATGATCTGTGATGCAGGATGAAATAGTTTACCAAACAAAGACGAAACAATTATGAATTTAAAGTACGATTTGGTTCTTACGATATAATTAGTTTTACATAGTTGTGTTGTGTGTGATATTGATGAAATTTAAATTTTGTAATGAAATGTAAGAACCGTACGAACCGTGTTTGTCTGCGATATGCCGGCGAGAGTCTAGTCATAATGTTTTAAGTTACCTACAAGAGCTAAAAGCATACGTTGTTCTTGAGCAAGTAAGGATTTTCCTAGCCATTTCACTGCTACGCTCTACTGGACTATTGTTTAAACGCGGATAGATTGATATACGTGTATATGTAAAGAGACAATATGTAAAATGAAAGAAAGAGAAATGATATTTTACTTATGGTAAAGGTGTTGTTAGCTTGAACTTTTTCTTGAAATGGACCACAATATTATTACGTATTTCCCGTTGCTCGATATAATAATCGGTGTACAAATATACATATAGGAATATAGCACTCGAAATATTTTTGTGACATTTGAGGGTGAATAAACGATATATTACAGACGAAAACAATTGTTATTCTTTACTATTTAATAGTGAGAAATTGAAAGAAATTACCTGTTCACGTGTTCGCAGATCCAGCATCGCTCGATAGTAGTAGATAGAATATACGACAGCTTTGCGTTGCGTACCTTTCCTACGATTGAGTACTGTTCATCATTCGAAGTCTTTGTTCTTCTGTCTACGAACAATCATATTCATACAGAATACATAGTTTGATTGTTTAAACAAATGTTACTTTCGTTGAATTTCTGTGGAACTAAGTAAAATACAGTACGTACTTTTTCTTAACATCGTTTTATAACAATATAACGTTCATTTATTTTAAAATTAAATAGTATACAAATAAGTGTGAATAGAGAAATGTCTATGTACACAATTGAAAGTTTTAAGTACAAATGTACAACGTTGAAATCCGTAAAAAAATATGAGAATCGTGAGTATATGTATTAAATACTACCTATTAGCATTTACGTCACGTATGTATACATATATTTACATGTGATATCAATCATTTATCAATAGTCTGGTATCGTGCTAAAGTTGCCATTCCCGTTTTCTTGAATATTGAACGCTGGATTTGATCTGAAATATTATTGTAAATTAATTGTGTATCTCGATCAAAGAATGACGGTAGATTTAAAACCAACTTATTTCTTATAATCCAGGGAGAGAACTTACCTTTCTTGGGAACGTTTCAAAATCAAGGAGTGTGACTGTCGACCCTTTGGTTGGTTAAAAATGGGCATGCAATGAAAATTTTAGTTAACAAGTCAAGGAATATTGTTAAACTGTTGCGTGGACTATGACGATCAAAATCACGTATGACAGGCGCACAGCAATTGACAAATAAGTGTACGACGAATAAATTTAATAGGTACACTAAGCAATCTTTACGACTAAGAATTTCAACTTGCATGGTGTCATGCTATTGTGTGTGTGTGTGTGTTATTGAAAAGAGGAAAATGTTTGAAAAACATTGCCAGATGATATTACATACCATATGTGATGATGCGTTGAAATTGGATAATCTTGCAATAGTTTTAAAACAGACATATGTTCTGTACTTGGGGGAAGACGTCTTGTTTAAAATAGTATATCACAAGTGAAACTCATTTACGTACTTAATGATGTTTCTGACACATTGAAGAAACTATGAATGAAAAAGGAATCATTCGAACTTTTAACTATGCTTGATTCGTTTGATGTTTAATGACTATTAGATACTTAAATACTATAATTAATATACCGCCATATTATATGTATAATAACATGCTCCTATTAAATGTTAATATTATTTCCCTTAATGATTCAAGCGTAAATCGATTGACATCTATCACACACACCACGTTTATCTTTCCTAAATGAAATGCTAATTGTAAGTAATAGAAAGGAACACAATTTTTCCATATTTTGTATGTTAGTGTTTATTAAAAAACGTATACATTGTTAATAAAGCATGTATATACATATATATTATGTATACATTGTATACCGACAAATAATTGTTCACCTTCAAACATATTGCTCTGAATTCTTTTGAATTAAATTCATTACATACAAGGTGGAGAACAGAAATACCAAAGAATCACCTAAACGTCTCTGGTATTCCTGGACAAGAATGCAGGACAAAGTAAATTGTTTCTACATGGATCCGCAAATATAGTAGATATTTACGTGATCCTGGTAAGTCTACGTGCTCCATTCAATATACAACATTGAGCATACGCGCACGCACAGACAAGCGTTCATACTAATCCTGATTAAATTAAAAAATCGTGAACTTGGAGGATTGTTTAAGAACGATTAGACATATGATGTTGCACGACATTAAACCAACTAATATAACAATCGTAAACATGCATACAACAAGATTCTACCAAAAAATAGACACCACAAATACCCGATAAACCTTTACACGAGACACAAACATATAAGAACCATTCATGAAAAACATATAAGACCTTAGAAATGACTAAATTACTGCTAACAGTAATCGTTTACAGTTTACAAGCACGTTTGCATATTAAAATAATATAAACAATATAAAACACATAAATAAATCGGCTAATAAATACCGTTAAAAATAGAAGAATAGAAAAACACAATCTCACCTTGCATATATAGTTGGATTTGATAATCCAAGCGTCGTAGTTACAGGACTACCTATATATTTTCTTACAATCTGCAACAGAAACAAATGAAGTGGTAAACTCTGAACGATACGACAATACAGATAATGCCAATGATACTCGTTCAAACGTACCCAATGATCGGCAATAGAAGTTGCACCCATACTAACAGCCATATGAATGACCAAGTAAAGGCAAAATAGTAGATATAAGATGGAGTATATTGAGATTGCTAATATCACTGCCCAATGATGCGGTAAATCCTCTTGGACCGTATTTATAACAAAATATATATTTATAGTTATCACTAACGCAGACAGTGCTGTCGCAACAATTTTGTTTGTTCTGAAATTTGGAAGAATGCTTTAGAATTTAAAAACTCGACAGACATAGAGTATTTGGTGGATGAATACTGTACGATTACGTACATTCCATTTCGAAATTCGCCCATTATATGAGAGCTGCTCGTAAATGCTATGGTTGGCAAGGTTGCAAAAGGTAATTGAAGCGTCATAATGGCGTTCAAGATATCGTTCATAGTAGTTAACTTGTCTATATTGCTAAACATTGCTACAAGGAAAGTGGGAACGATGGCGATCATTCGAGTAAAAAGGACTCGTTTCCATCGAGCCCACTGAAGATTCAGAAATCCTTCCATTGCAAACTGTCCCGCGTACGTGCCTGTCATCGTAGAAGATTGACCAGCGGCAAAAATACCCACAGCCCAAATGTACATTGCTGCGGCACCAAATGTGCAACCGAGAAATATACCTCCTTTGTTAAGGTCTACCGAAACGGTTTCGTTATTAGACTGCAATTCAAATATGATTCGGTATAATAGGATCATCCTCGATAGTGGGATTCAACAAATTTAAGAACATACTTTCATTAATTTTATTTAATGTAAATTACTGTTATCAATCTTTTCTTATTTTATATAGTTTATATCACACGTGCACTAAAGATGACAAAAAAATGGATTTATTTTAAATTCCAAGTAAAAGTGGACTTTAAAAAGTAATTAATAAATGCTGAATCCCATCGCTGATTAAATAATAAGATCATATATATAAATAGCGGTACGATTTAATTACTCACCGGAAATGTGTTGATCCACATAGTGTTATTGTGAGCCTCGCATACTTTACGCTGAAATGAAATGTATATATATAAAACTACGAGTATTTTACAATTGACATTACATTTTCTATACTCACAACTTCTAAATTAGTTTTATTATGAAGTCCATATGCAAAAACTGCTACAACAAATACGTTTATGACAAAAGAAATCAACAATGCTATACAAGCTTCGATAAAATAGTACATATTTGCCTCCTTCACTTTTTTTGGTTCCCTGCGATCGATGTCTCTCGACTGAAAATTATAAACGGGCGTGTTAGAGTAAAAATTTAAGTAATATTTTGACGTTCTATATGTATATGTATCATTTTTAATTTTCCTTACTTTCACTAATGCACTGTGAAGATATAAATTGTGCGGCATTATAACTGCGCCGACAATGCCTACAGCCTGTAGCAACATTTGCCTGTCATAGTCCTTGTACCAGGGCACGAACATGCCTTCTATTACCTCGCCTTGCGGAGGCGCGGAGACAATGTACTAACATAAACAAAAAAAAAAAGATGTAGAGAAGAGAAAGAAATGGTTGTATAAATCCTTATATGTATTTAACGCATTTAAATGTACGAATATGACTTACCTCAAAACCAAAAGTCACAGCCATTATAGCAATTAGTAATCCAAAAAAGCATTCCAATTTCCTCAAACCATATTTATCTAACAATAAAAATGTAAAAGTGTCGATCACCGTAATGAGTACGCCGCCCCATATGGGTATTCTAAAATGTATAAAAAATTATTTGACAAATCTATGTAACTCCATTGAATGTACACAACAAAAAATTAGAAATTAAAGTAAATTTACGCTCTGTTCGTCAATAAAGATAGGGCAATGGCAGTTCCTATTACTTCTTGCATGTCGCTGCCGATAATGGCTATCTCCATCATTATCCATAATATTAGTCTAGGTACTTTCTTGTATTGCCTATAACACATTTCAGCTAAATGTAAACCCGTTACAACGCCAAGCCTAGCGCTCAACCTTTGCATAATAAGGCCTAGAATCGTTGCGCTTAATAGTACCCATAATAACTGAAAAAAACGTAAACACGATAAAAAATAAAATATTTGGTTCTGCTACAGTTCCATCGAATAAGAACAAGCTTGAAAAATATACCTTGTATTTGGCTGCAACTCCGGACTGCAAATCGGACTCTATATTCCCAGGATCCAGATAAGCTATGGACATTAAAAATCCAGGACCCGTAAACGCCCATAATTTTCTGAAACTAAATACACCCTATAAAAGGTTCATTCGACATTAGTAACATTCGCCAATTATAAAACTGTGCGTTTTTAAGTAGAATGAAATGAATAATCTTAGATACGTTACACTTTCTATCTCCGGTATAGGAACCTTTTGATCAGCAAAGTATGTTTGATTATTGTTGGGTGCTAAAGATGTGTTTTCCGTCGCTTTATCATTATTTTGAGCTTCCCGTGTACGCTGATGAGGCACTGTTGCGATCGTTGAATCATTGTTGTGTTCGGTAACGTAATTGTTCTGCATGGTGTATCGATGGGATGCGTCTAAATGGAAATCATCGGTTTAAGTACATTAACGATCAAAGAATCGAGATCTACCGATGTTACGTTAGTTGAACAACGTGTCAACGTGCTGATCGAAAGCATAGCACAAACACGAATCATCTATCGAATTGCTATTTTCTAAAAGAACACGTGTTGTCTTTGAAACATAAATGTTAACTGAACATTTTGTTACCGTAAACTTAAGAATGAGTACGTTAGAGCTCAATGGAATCGAAGGAGAAACATAACCCAAAGAAAACTGAAAAAACGAAATCAAACACAAACGATCCCGAACAATCAAACGGTATATCACTCCAACTCAAGCGACTCGAGCGACTTTGAACTGCGACAGCCTAACGACAACAGGCAACAACAAACGAACCAACAACAGCAGCAGCAGACTGAGCTGAGCACGAGCAGACACTGGAAGACTGGCTGACTGGCAGGGCAGAGTGGGCAGAGCAGGCAGACAGCAACAGTAGTAGGGAAGCGATAGAGATAGTGATGCTGCCACTGCCATCTGCTAAAATCTACTTCACCCCTCCACAACGGCCGTCCGAATTCAATCGAATCCGAAGTGGGGGCGTTTCTCGATTATTGTTTTAAAGTTTATATCGTCAAATCTAATGAACACATAATATGCACGCAATTTCCACGTATTTGGTCGTATGGTGTAATAAAAAGAATCGCGTAACGACGCGTGACAGACACGAGTACACAAGGGATTTCCCGTTTATACGCATACAATATATGTATGTATAGTATACATATATGCTTACGATAACGGCTGTAATTCATAAGATGAATAAGTAAGTATAGCTGCGACTCTGGAACGAACTCTTTCCGATTCCGAAATCTATATTTTTACGAAAATGATCTACAGTGTATGTTGGAGTCATTCGAGTCTAAACGAGTTGAAATTGATCTCGCGATTCATAATTACAAAGTAGCAATAATCGACACTGTATAGACTACTTACTTGGTTAGAGGAATCTCTACCCTATCCGACGGAAGATTAATTTAAATGAAACGGTAACACCGATACTTATTAGAACTGATAGTTTACTTTACCAATAGTACTCGACCTTAACATGATAAAGACTTGATTAACTTTTTTGATCGATTTCACGTATCCTAATATCAAGAGTTTAATCAACTATGCGATTAGATACGATCTACGTATGGTTATCGATATCCGTACTCGTACACGAAAGCACGTAAAGTTTTTTGATGGACTTTGACAAAGTTTTAAAAAACAGTTGCAGCAACCAGACAGGAAGCAATAACTTCTCGTTATGTTATTTTACACGCGCGAGTTGCCTACCTACATGTACAATATATTGAGCGCGTGTATATGATGTATATATAGATAATAAGTACATACAAGTGGATAGACATGCATAGTCGAATATCAAGAATGGCACAATTTCTTATCAATTTACTATTGGCTCGAGACAAACGTTACTCTGTTATAACGAAGAGATATCATTTTCATTATAAATATGCAATTTATTTCGGGAACTCGTGTCTTCGGATTAACCGATTCACCAAATCCGTGGGAGTAATAGCGAATATATATGGAGATATACATATATGTATACCTACGCATACAGAGTGAATTGCACATCCAACACTAACGATCACTGTGAATCACCGTGGTCGTAGCGGTAATTCCACCGCACAAGGAAAATTCTAAATAGCATCTTCATTTTTCTACGCGAATGTTTTTCAAGTTTCGCACAGAAGATTGCGAAACAGTCGGAACAAAACGTGACCCGCGAGTTATTCAGGAAAATAATAAAGCGTCTGTGAGTTCTTATGTTCTGCGGCAAGCTGAGAAAAGGGAAAATAGCGCGAAGTATTTTAAACGATACATACATACATATATCTACTCGCTGCCGGCTGTTTCACAATATGTATTATATACAGTATACAGTGACTCCCACTAATATTTGGACACTCTTAAAAAGACAATAACTTTTTTAATATTCGACCATACAACTTGGATTTTTTTGAGAAGTTAGAACTATCGGTTTTGTTACGTAACGTGAAAAGAATTTTTGAAAAAATTGCAATTGGTCGGAATTGCAGAGAAAATACTAAAACTTATGTTTTATAACTTTTTTATGTGGGCTCATATTGAAAATGTAGAAAACTCGTTTCGTAGATCTGTATCAATTAAAGGTATTCTGAAAATTTCATTAAAATCGGTGAACGTTGCAATGAGCGACAAACGTTTAAAGATGGTACAAATTGCAATTTTTCACGATTTTCGGCCTCTAACTGCAATAAATCTAAGGATTCATATATTTTCAATGCCTGTCGTTTTTTCCCGCATCAACCGATTTCGATGAAACTTTTACAATGCATATAATTGACACAGATCTGCAAAACATATTTTTTAAATTTTCAATATAGACCCACATAAAAAAGTTGTAAAATGCAACTTTTAGTATTTTCTCTACAATTCCGACCAATTGCAATTTTTGAAAAAATTTCTTTTCACATCATGTAGTAGATTGATTGCTCTCACTTCTCAAAAAAGTTCAAATCGTATGGGGCAATATCAAAAAAGTTATCGTTTGTTTAAGAGCGTCCGAATATTAACGGGTGTCACTGTACGTAATACGTATAAGTATACTTACATATATGTACATCTATATATGTATTTACATCTACATCTAGATACATAAGTATGTATATATATGTATTATTATACCAAATTCTTGACGACAATGAAAATGATCAATACGGCCCATGTATTGTCGATACTTACAATTAGCGATATCGAGTTTGTTATCTATCACAATGTTATGCATTTCGAAGTCTAATTGATACGATCGCGTACGTGACGATTGTTCGTTGTACGATAAATATAGGTAAACAAGGTAAATAAGGGAAGACGCCCTTCATTCGTCATTCGTTGTTCATTGTTCAAGCGTTCACCATTCAGTCCTTCGGACCTTGAAGAATCTAGCGAGAAAATCGCATTCATTCACAGATTTTCCTTGACACACTAATTTTACGCGGGAAGGGTAAATTATCGGCGTCGCCAGAAAAACGAGACAGTGCGTACCCTCTGCTTCCGTTCGTGGAATGTTGAAACGATTTATTTGAAAAAAGGCTACTTTGGAATTTACGAGCGTATACTTTGCGCATACTACTGACTAATCGTTGGAAAAACTGATTCTCGACCATGAAACATGTCTCGCGGAATCTGACAATAAGTTTGGCTCGGCGAGAAACAAAGCACGAGAGGATAACGGGTAACTCATTCTTGACCAGACAATACAGCAAACTGACCAAGACACAATGATCATGATAAGAGCGAGGGTCGTCTGCGCTATAATTAGAACGAAATTAGTTAGTGTTACGTTCATGGCTATCAGTCATTGGCAACACGTTGGTTTTGGACAAGTTGATGATTGTTCCACAATCCTACTCTTCACTATTCTCTGCCTACCGCCCGCTACACGCGTTTGCGGTGATTGTCGTTGTCGGTATCAATTCTGTTATGTAAAGCTTAAAGGGTATAGTCGCTACAACAATTATATGGTTAAGAAAGAACAAAAAAAAAAGTGTTTAACGAAAAAAAAATCATTTGTCGCGGGATTCGATCCAGGGCCAAAAAGATTCGCAGCCGGAGACCTTACCGCCTGCGCCAACCGAAACTGTTGGGACTCAGGCTTATATATTGAAATATAAGGCAAATCAAATATTTTATATTGCATTTTTAAAGAAAATGTCACGAGTTCCCGAAATGCATTTTTAAAGAAAATGTTCAATATTACATAATACACCCACAAAAAAGTAAAGAAATATCGATAGTAGTACCGACTTAAAACTTGTCACAGAGAGTTATCTTTGGGAGCCCTATCGAATGGTCCAACCAAAAATCAATTTGGTTTGGGGGCATTTCTCAGCATTTTATCCGGCTACAGACACTGCTACAGCCTTTGAAACGTAAGATTTATGGTGCTCCGGAATGTAATTAATAAATCGTACCAGACAATTCTCTTTCATCAGTTATATAATTTTAGATAAATATTGACAGATTGTATCCTTTATAAGCCTGGCAATCTCTTAATTAATGCGAGGTAATAATACTTTCGATCTGGAAATCGATCTTGAAAAGATTTAACATATACATGTGACAGTGACAGGCTAACGATCAACATCAACGCATCGATTACTGTCGATTACGTAGGGTCATAGACGAGACATAACAATAGACCTAAAACCTTGTTAACTTTCCCGGCTAATTGACTACTTTATCGACCTATATAGAAATTCGAGACTGATCGAGACGTCCTCTTTGAATGGACGAGCGGAGCAGCGTAAACGAGCGCGTTTTGTTTACAGTCCCGGGAATATTTAAATCACTCTCTGGCACAGGGAATCGCGAAATACAGTGCGATTGATCATGCGCACAAATTAAGGGTGCGTGGGAGCCAATGTGGTGCTGCCTC
Source organism: Lasioglossum lativentre (assembly GCA_916610255.1). Taxonomy (NCBI): domain Eukaryota; kingdom Metazoa; phylum Arthropoda; class Insecta; order Hymenoptera; family Halictidae; genus Lasioglossum; species Lasioglossum lativentre. Next base: position 31,093,847 of record OU744355.1, on the reverse strand, counting down.
CATCAATGTGGCGACATCCTTGTTTCTCCTACAGAGCTGAGACAGAGAGGGAGATATGTCACTTGCAGGAGAGACAAAGACAGAGTAACCATGCGGCTTGATTTTTCGATGAAGCTACACTTTTTACAAAAAAGGGCTCTGTCCTGCAATGCGCAATAACACAACGAATATTTCTACACAAAAATCATGAGAAAATATGGCTTCTTCGCATCAGGAAGTTGATCAAAGTTCATCGAAAAATCATATATATATATATATTCGTATATATATATATATATATATATATATATATATATATATATATATATATATATATATATATATATATATATATATATATGATGTATGTACCAGTACCACCATAATGGTGGTATTACTTGGAAACGCATGCGCACTGAAAATTCGTTTCGGAAAAAACGCGAGAGTTTCGCCTCTGTGAAAGATCTATGCATTTACTATGACAGAGATCTGCTATGTACCCTATGTACTATATCAGACTCTCTGACTATATCTATATGCATATGTATACGTATACGTATACGGTCGAGTCACAGCAGGGTGTGGTTTGGGTTTGAGTCACTCGCAAGCGTAAGCAAATCAAATAGCTATTGAGCGCCATGCTGAGCTGTGTGAGCTGTGTTGAGTTGTGTTAAGTTGTGTTGAGTTGTGGTGAACCCCGCGTCTTGTGGTAGCACCGCAAACGCAAAATTCTGAGTGGGGCGGTTTGTATGTATACTGGCATACATAAGTATATGTATATGTTTGTACAATGTGTGTAGATACATATACTTACATACTACTCTCCAATGTTTGTCAATGATTCATTTCGTTTCTGGTTCAGTTAGTGAATTGTGATCGCTGTTCTTCGATTCTGGCTCGAATGTGTAATACCGTAGGCGTGGAAGAGGGCTACAATAGAGCCCGAAAGTCAACGTGAAGGAATTTCGAAATTCCCGAGATAAGGGACTTATCAGTCAGCCATTCGGGCCTGACACGATCGGCCACTGAAGCATTTTTTATATCAACGTTTTTTGAATATTTTACATTCGAAGAACGTTCCAGGGAACATTTTTCCTAAGATACTACGTTTTTCTGACTTACCAGGTGAGTGTAAAGAATTTTTCAATGGTATCTGCTCCATCCTGTCACAAGCAGGTGATACGAAGTTTTACTCGAGAGAGAGATGTACTTACACTGTCCAACTGAGAATAACTAAATACTCTTGATAAAGATTTAGTTTTATCGTGCCACGTTATGCGTTATTACATAATGGATGCTTGAACATTTTTTTTCAGGAAAATGTCGAACAATGGTAGTAGCTTGGAGCAACAAATCGCAAACTTACAAATTAATCATGAAGACGGCATTAAAATTACAAAGCCTGGCAAAAAAATTGGGCCAGCCGTACCACCGAAACCAAAAAAATCACAGCCTCAGGTCAGTGTGTAATAACAGTATTAAAAGGTTGATTGATTGTTTTGTAGTTTATAATGTTTTATACTTGTTTCTCATGTCTGTTCCATTATCGTGGGGACACGTTTATGGTAAAACTTGATTTGGTTTGGTACTACTTGGAGATCATTTCTGATGAAACACTTCTATATATTATTTTGTTTCAGGTATCGCAAAGTTACACTGTAAAGGCAGGAACTGCGTCATCGTATAGTACAGTATTGAATAATGTCACGCCAACCGAAAAGCCATCAAATTTCTATGCGAACTCTCCCACTCCGTATGTGCCTATAAATATAGAGAAGAACGACTTTTCGGTGTCGTCGACCACAAACGGAAAAGACACGTCTAAACTTTATCAGAACAACGATAACTTTTACGCGCGGCAAACCAACGAGAAATTTGAACCAAAATATGGATACGACGAGAAAAACTTCTATTCTAACGTTGGAAATCAGCCAGCTCCTCAAGTCCCTGCCGAGGATCATTCGAGATCGCCGAGAAACGTCGTGTACAGTAACATAGATCCTCCAGGGAGCATGCAGAATAAAACTGGAAGCAAGACTGAGAACGACATAATTTACAGCAATATTCAATGGAATTCAAAACCGGAAAACACTTATTGTAATATTTCCCCTGCTCACGGTAATCAAACTAATCAATCAGAATCTTGAAGATAATCGTATAGAACGACTCGCTGTTCGCTACGTTTGTCTCGCCCGAGAAGATTCGGCAGACTTATTCGATGAATTTCATTTACAGATGATTTACCGCCTCCACCGGAATTATCGGAGTATGTCCCTTGTGTTCCAAGTAGCTCTTTTCCTCCACCACCGGAAGAACTTCCACCACCGCCGAGTCCTGTTTCGTCGAGCTACAGCGAATTGAGACGCGCCACTTATCAAACTGATTTCCCTTCGGACAATTATCCGAACGATATTTATAGTAGAAGCTGGCAGTCCAGCTCGACGTACGAGTCTATATACGAACCAATCAATCCGAGGCCACCGTCTCAGTTATCTTGTAATTACTCGATGTGTTTCGGTTGCGGGTACGACGCTACGTCAGCCCAGCCGCAAGGGAAAGTTTCACCGGTCAAAGAAGTATGCTTGCATTGATTTCATTTTTTCTTCGGTCCTTGATCCAATATAGGCATTGCCTATTTGCATCATCTTTGTTCCGTTTTAGGTGGACGATTTGATGGATTTATTGGAAGACAACGACGAAGACGACGACATATATGGAATATGCGCGCAATGCGGTCACAAAGTCGAAGGCAAAGGATGTTCCGCGATGCACAAGGTTTTCCATATCGATTGTTTTTGTTGTTTCGTTTGTAAAGTGAACTTGCGGTATAAGCCGTTCTTTTCATTGGAGAGCAAGCCTTACTGCGAGAAAGATTATTTGAACACTTTGGAGAAATGCTGCGTTTGCGCCAATCCGATATTCGATAGAATATTAAGAGCCACAGGGAAACCTTATCATCCGTCTTGTTTCACGTGTGTGGTTTGCGGTCAGAGTTTGGACAGTATACCGTTCACGGTGGACGCTACCAATCAGATTCACTGCATAGAATGCTTTCACAAGTACAGAATATTTTCATATTTCTTGCAACGGTAGCGCGTGTCGAACACAAGTCTCACTTACCATTTATGTTACAGGCAATTCGCGCCACGATGTTGCGTATGCAAGCTACCAATCATGCCGGAACCTGGCCAGGACGAAACAGTACGGGTCGTGGCCCTCGATCGTAGCTTTCATATTCAATGTTACAAGTGTGAAGATTGCGGTTTGGTTCTGTCTTCCGACTCCGAGGGACGCGGCTGTTATCCTTTGGATGATCACGTACTATGTAAAAGTTGCAACGCGACTCGCGTCCAAGCACTAACGTCACACATGACGACAGAATTGTGAATCGTGAATCGTTCTTCAATGTGTAAACGCGCCAACTGCCAAGATTATTCGAGCCATATATTACAATCAGTTATTAAGCTCTTTTAGCTGCAGTTCCAACGATTTTTCAACCTTAGAAATAAGTATTATACATATAGTACTGTCGAATATATCGAGAACAACTAAAAACTCGATAATTTTTTTATCATTGTTTATTATTACGTATTACGAAGAGATGTGTACCTTCTGCCGGAGATATCTTTTCGAGACGAGTGTGATGATTAATAGTTACGATAACGAATAATGTGATCCTAGGAAACATAACATACGCGGTTAGAACAAAGTATTCGATGTCTAGTGCGAGAGAGCGAGCGAGAGAGATCTGTTGAATTTTATACGAGATTGTATTCACGAAAATGGCACGCGAATGCGACACGAGAGATAGAGATTGTGCCATTTATATATCAGTTTTCATTTACCTATACTCTGGTGCATCGAACCTGTTAGGTATTTAGATATCCGCTTTACGATAAATCGTGGAAGAATACAATGTATTGGTGCAAATACCTTAAACCGTATCGTTCGTTTAACGATAAGTAAAAAGACTAAGCAATTATACGATAATAGCGTAATTGTTACGACTAATTGCTGGGGCGATACCGAATCAATAAATTATTCAATCTGTTTAACAGACAAACAATCTGGTTTTAATTTCACAGTCGTTTCCTATTCCTTCTTTCGACTTGTGCTTCGATACGGCAGTAAACGTTGGAAGACGGATCAGAACAAGAAAGGTAAAGTGACAAATACAGTATATGTGTATTGGAGCATAATATATTTTATATCTTTATGAGATTTTATTATCATTATTATTATCGTTATCGTTATCATTACTATAACATATACATATATATATATATATATATACATATATACACATATATGTATATATAATATATATATATATATATATATTTGCAGGAGAGATTCACACTCATTTTTACTCTATATACCTTTTCTTTGCTATGTCATTTTCCATCTATATAATGTTCATGCACAGATGATTTTCTTTTCTTTTAAATATATGTATTCTTTTATACGTAGTATATTTGCTTTTATTATCGTTGAGTACTAGGATAGTTTCTTGTACGTACAACCTACATGTCATTTTGTGTATAATTTATGTTTTTTTCTTTTCAATACATCAATTTCAGTGTTCTCGAAGGTATGCCTTTCCAGATTGTCGAGCATCGTTCGTCCATCTCGGTCGAAACCAAACGGAAATAATACGAACATTCTCTTGTTATCCGATCGCTGCTATTACGGTTTTCCTCCTGTTTAGGCCATTGTTGTCGCGTCTTACTCGACAGAGTATCGCGACAAGCACTTCAGATTTCCAAGAGAAATCAACGAATTAACGAGGAAAGAGCTAGACGATATTTCCGGAATATCGAGAAATCGAACAAAAATTTCCACGTGTAACGCGAACGATACACAATCGTAAAAAAGCAAACCTTTCGCACCGTGTACAGTGTACAATATACATCAATTATATTTCTATTTTCAACTACGCTTACCCACTAATATCTATCTTAGACTCCTTTTCTTTTATATTATAATATACTTTGCGAAGTATATATTATGTTATGTTATATTATATTATTTTATATTATATTATATTATATTTTATACCGTATCAGCACCATTCTACGTTGAATTTAGTACATGGATAAAAAACGTAATCGTGATCTTGAGATCGTTCCTAACACGCGCTTGTCTACAAGAATTCGTTCGAACCAGTACCAAACTGAACATAGAATCGCGCAATTTCTTTTCGCATAGATGTATATTATATATTATGTATGTATTTATGTATTTACCTTATACATGTATATGCGCTGGCGCGCCTGTGTATGTGTATTATATTATATTTATTATATGTATGTATGTTTTTCGTATGGTATGCGTGTTTAAAAGATGCGTGCGTACGCGGGTGTACGAAGAAACTAGAATCGATACACCGACACGTCACACGAATGATTTATTCACGCAACCTATCTTCTTTTCGTGGTTTTTTGTTGTTGTTGTTGCTTGAACAACTTGCACGCAATAATCACAGCCACCTATCCAGATTCGCACTCGCACACACTCACGTCCAAATACGCATTTTTCTACGATTCTTGTCGCTGTCTCATTCGCATTCCATACGCGCGCATACCCGTACTCGCTACACTTTGCTCTCTTCTATTCTCCAACATTTTCCCGTCTGTTTATCTATCCGTTAATAATATGTATATATGCATGTATGTAAGTATATATGTATATTGCTGAGATATATCTTTCGTGTATCATACATAGAAATAGGTGCCGAAACGAGCTGCTCTTTCTTCCCGTCATTTTTCCGTTCAACTGTTTCGTTGATGAACGCGCGCAACGAGTTCGGTAATTTATATATATATAAATATGTATATATATATATATATATATATATGTATATATGTACATATATATATATACATATACATATATATATATATATATATATATATCTACGTGTATATATACGTATGTGTATATAATAATCGTGTTGTAAAACGATCACAATGAGAAAAAGGGGTCACGCGACTCGAATAATACCATACAAAGTACGCGCCGATACCTTTACACCACTCCTACGAATTTTTCGCTGCTCCGAATTACTTTTTCGTTTTATTGTTCCCAACCGGAACGGAAGAGACGGTTATCGGTTTTCAGTTTTTCGTTTGCTCCTTCGGCCCGACTACTAATCTCCTCCCTTCTCGAATTCGGAATTCCATTCTCGTCGAAAAACAGCTTTCTTACTTTCACACGCTTTGTAATCCGCTGGGTACTGGTGGGCCGTGGAGCCCGTAAATCAATAAATAAATAGAGGAACAACATTCTTCAAACATTTTTTTCTTATAACAACATTAGAGGCTCTTGGAACGTAACGCAACAAATGTTCAACAATACAATCACGAAAACAAATAGAAGGCACTCTTGCTCTTTTTTCCTTATCTCGATAAATCAATTTGTATGTTTTTTGTTTTTGCTTTGTCTCGACGACTCAACGGGTAACCTACGCGTTCTAGGCCTTTGTTCATGGTGGTCTACGTACTATCAACCCTCGTTAATTATATTCTCCCCTCCTATAATCTTTTTTGTTCGTCGTCGACGTCATCGTCGTTGTCGTTGTCGTCGTCACAGTTTCTGTCTTCGTCTGTCTCTCGTTCGTACACGTTTTGTTTTTTTTTCTTGAATTTTCTCAGGTTCAGCGAATACGTCGCCAGCTTTCAAGAAGAATAATAGGACAGCTATTGGGCGACGCAGCGCGAACCTTCGTTACCTGTTCTCACCGCCATACACTTGTCCGCATTTCCCTTTTCTTTTCGTCTTTACGTCTTTTTCGTCGTCTTTTCTCCCCTCTGTTTAAATAGACAATAATAGCTACAATATGCGAGATATGAGATAACAAATTTCTCGTTATAGATAAAAGAAATTCACCATCGTAACAATTAGGTAGAATATTATTTAACTTCTTTTATATTATAATAATTTAATTATTGTTATTTGCTTGGAAGCTCACAGCCGACACATTTTTTTTGTTTAATTCATTATTACATATACTTCTTCTTTGTCTTCTTCTTTTTTTTTTAAATCGTATTCGTTAGGTACGGGGCATCCGTTTTTTTTCGTGTTTTCTCCCAACCTCGTTTTTTTTTTGCTTTTTCTTTCAATGTTCAACGTTACGTTTAACAGCTACTTTTACGATCATCTCGAATGTTTTGCGCGGAAATTTTTTTTCACGAGAAACAAACAAAGAGGATGTGTGTGAGGGTATGTGGGCGGGGGGAAGGGGAACGATAAATTAATGACCGCTACCGTCTCGAGAAATGCGTGAGAATATATCATGGTTCACGGTTACTCTAATCAAGAGGGGGAGGGGGGACAAGAAAAAAAACAACAGAAAAACTATAAGTACTGTGACGCGCAACCATGTTTCAGGTAGAAAATCAAAAATGAGAGACGTGGCAGTGCCTTGAGCAACCGTTTTACGAAACTCAACTACATTCTGCCTCCTTATTACCCTTCCGCGTATTTTTTCTTTCTTTCTTTTACTTTTTTTTTTGTTTATCTTTGAACACATAACAAATCGCTCGCGTTTGTACGATAACAACGTTATTTGTTTTGGTTTTCTCTATTCTTCCTCTGTTCTATTATTTGTATGAATCTTTTTCATCGTCTTCGTCGTCTCTTATTCTTCGTCTGTATATCCACATCTATCCTACTCTAGCCTTGCTCGTGAGATTCATGGTTTGCCGAGCCTATCGCGCTTATAACGTCAAATACTGCATATGACATAGATTTAAGTAATGTAGCGTACCTATAGTATCTACCAAGGACGCACAAACACACATACACACACAATATATCTGCTTTTTGTTTTCTATATACATATATATAATAATAATAATATATATATATATAGATACAGAGAGAGAAATGTTTGTATGTATATGTACATATACGCACATATATATTATATATATATATACAATCGTTTCTCGTCCCGTAATCAGTCAACTGTTGCAAGCGATAACGTAATCCACTAGTTTCCTGTGTTTCTTATCCGTTCGTTTACTAATTTATATCTCGCCTATATATATAATTTTTCATAGCTAACATAATAATCTTTAAATATTGTATATATATGTATATGTATATATATATAGATGTGAGTGTGTGTATGTGTGCGCACGTGTATCCGTATATATATATTTATTTATTTTTATATATATATATATATATAGAGAGAGAGAGATATTCATTTATAAATGCTTAACAATTTAGTATGTTTGATAATTTACCGAAGAATTAATAATTTACAAGTTCGATCATCTATAGTTTACTTGTCATTTCCCTTTTTTTCAGTTTTGTTTTTCTATTCGGTATTGAGATCACAAGAGAAGAATTCTATTTCTCTCTTCTTTACACGGGTGCTAATGCAGCGTTGACGTTTGTTCGTTTTTTGAACAGGCGACAATTTGAAATTGTGGGAAGGGGATGGGAGTGCGGACACGCACACGCGTTGTTCGTGTGTCCGCTAATCGTGAGGAAAGATGACTGCGACGAAAAGAAGATCGATGAAAAAAGAAATGAAGCGAAAGAGAATATAAGAGAAGAGAGAAGAGAAAAGCAAGGAGAGAGAGAGAGAGAGAGAGAGAGAGAGAAATAATTCGAAGAAATATGGATGAGAGCGCATCCGAAAAGTGGCTCAAAGGCTGAAAGGCTCAGAGGGTCAGAGCTTGCATTTGATGGCACGTGTCGCCCAGCTGATTCTGATCGGCGGCTGTGGAATGGGCCGGAAGCGCCCTCGGAGTGCCCGGCGGGGTGATGGGCATTCTGCCGATGCCCGGAGGAGCATCTCCGGCGCCGCCCAGACTGTCGTCGGACACTTTGTTGCCCGTCTGCATGATCCCGTTCACCTTGTACTTGCTCTGCCTCAGGATCGCGTTGTTCTGGGTCGAGCCGGAACTCGAGTACTTCTCGGTGGATTTTCGTCCAGTGGCGGACAAAGCAGTGGGAGGGATGGCGTATCGGCGTTGCTGTTGGCCCGATTGTTGTTGCTGTTGTTGTTGTTGCTGCTGCTGCTGCTGCTGCTGATGGTGATGTTGGGACGGGGCTAAGGATGGCTGATAACGGTTTTGCGTCGGAACGTACAACGGGACCTGGGAGGTGGGTGGTGATAAAGTTGGAAGCGGTCGTGTCATGGGCGAATACGGGGCTGGCGGAGGGCTGACGGGCTTCTCCGAATTGCTACTATTCTCCGCGGTATTTTGTACGCTCTGCGTACTTTGCGCGCTCTGCGCACCCTGCGAACCGTTGCTACCCGTTCCGTCAGCTTCGAGAGTCGCGTTATAAGTTTCGGAGGACGACCGACTGTTCGAACCGGCGAGATTCCCTTCGGACGTTTGCCCGTTATTGCGGTAGACGTTGGCCGCGTTCTTGCGACTCGAGTAGGTGCTCGACTTGATCGTGTGATCCGCGTACTGATCGTTCGAATGACTCCTGCGACCGTTGGCGTACTCGTTCCCGAAACCGTGACCGGACGCGACGAACATCTTCGACTGCGAGGTGCCCGCGTAACCGGCGTTGTACGACTGAACGGGTGGCAGGTTCGACACGAAACCACCGACGTTCCCGGATCTCTGAGGACTGTATGTGTCGGACCGTGGCGCCGCGTAGCAACCCGGAGAAGTTTGAACCGTCGATGAACCGCCGGCGGTCGCCCCCGAAGCCACCGCTCTTCGTTGATTGCACTGTACGGAGAACCGCGAACCCATGGCGGCCGACGCCGGGTATTTGTTGTAACTGCCGTCGACGTTCGCGTGCTTGTACGACTGCGAGTTGGCCAGGTGCGACGGTTTCGCGAACGCCGGTTGATGAGGCGACAACGCGATCCCGTGACCACTCTTCGAGTAACTGTTCTGTCCGTTCGCGTGTCCCGATTTCGAATACTCCCTCGAATTGAGGTAACTCTGAGGTTTCGCCGACGAGTCGAAAATCTGCTGAGACACGGAGGAGCTCGGGGCCGTAGCTGCACCCGGTGTCGGCAGCAAACTGGCACCGGCCGCGACTACCGAAGCATTCGGGAACGGGGCTGTCGTGTGTGCGTGAGGAATGTAAACTGTCGCCGGATGATAGACGATCGTCCTACAGTGCATCCGATTGCCGGCGCAATCCTCCGCCTCGTTCAAGCACGACTGCGAATTGTACAAGTTCGCGCTGTGTATCGCGATCGAATGGTAATTCGGGTAACGACCAGACACGGGAAATTTCACGGGCATCAAGGACACCATGGGTGCGGACGAACCCGCAGCAGCTTGCGTTGTTTCGCTGTGCGGTTGCTCCGAGTGGCTCGACGTCGAACGAGAGTCCTACGGTTCAGTTCATAGATATGGTAGCATTGCAACGACATGGCTTTTCGTAGCCTTCGATGTTTCGATTAACGACCGACTAGACTCGATTCGAGTAATTTTCAATTGCGATCTCGATCTCGATATCTGGACAGCGCGGTATGGTTACGATCACCAGAGCGAAATATAGCGGAAAAAGTGGAAAAGAGCGAGATAGAACGGGTTCGATTCTAACGATCGCAACTACGGTCTGTTTAACGAGACGAGGCAGTGAAATACCAGCGTGCGTTTTTTTACTAACTTTTTCCGAGGGGCAACTTCAACCCTGTCGCAGTCGAGTGGCTATGTTCACGTTTACTGTTTCGTTTCGTTGGACAGAGTATAGAACGATCGGTTGACTCGACTTACCTCTTGTGGAGCAGCTTGACCATCGGACGAAGACGTTTGCTGACATGATGTATCCGTTGGGTACAGCAGCATCTGCTGATCGGCGAGTCCCATGGCCGCGTGTGGAGGCGGCGGAGGATGGGCTCCGGCTGCGAACGGATAGTAAAGATGATCGACCTGCGTCTGAGGCGGGCCAGCAGGCACCGGAGGATGATGATGATGCGGGGGCGGGGCAGCGGGGTAAAAGTGCGCGGCTGCTTGCGGAGGTAGAGAAGGCAGCGGCGCCGGCGGAGGTCCCGTCGGAGGACTGGTTGCCCCCGCCGTTCCGTTGTTCCCATTTCCGGAATTGTTGTTGCCAGCGTTCGCGTTGCTCTGCGAGTTGCTACTAGGGTACAAGTACGGAGAAGCTCCGGCTGCGGCCGCCCCTGGATAATACGTCTCGTACTGCACAGAGAAACAAACATTCGTCCATCAGCTTTTGGTTCACACGCGATCCTACAATACCGTCGTAGTGAGTATTGTAATTCGTGAAACGAAGCGTGTAACATTTTATCGGTCTATTTTACTTTACTAGTACAAGTATACAAGTACAGACGAAAACATCCTTTTTCTCTATCTCTCTCGTTCCTTCGAAAATCCGAAAATTCAAAGGAAATCGAGATCTCGTTCTCATTCTCGTTCTCGTTCTCGAGTGTACCAAGGTCGATGTACATGTCATGAACATTCTTCGACGCCGACGAAGCTCTGAGAGAGACACGCTCCAATACTTTACCGCGATTCGATCGTTAATCTCTATTCTAATCTCGCGCAGAGCCATTGATCTCGCGAAATATCCGGGAACATCGGCCGCTACCTCTGCAACGAATACGCTACTTTGCATCGGTTTCGCGTTAAACACACAGAAACGGTGACACGAGAGACGACTGAGCATGAAGAGAGTACGAGAAGGAAACGCGAACGCTGCACCGTGAAACGACGCGCCAACGTGTCAAAAGAAAGTAAACTATCTACGACAATATTCTCTGTATAAGTGTAAGCATTCGATAATCAAATTTTCGTAGTCGAGGCAAGCATAAAAGTCGCGTGCTCGACAAATAAACGAATCGTGTAAAGTGTGGAAGAACTTGTGCGTAAGACACATACGTGAAATATAATACGATACAATATAATGTAACGTCACGTAACGTAACGTAATATATAATATATATAATATAATGTAGTATAATATATTAAGTATAAATAGTAATAATAACAATAATGATGATAATAATAATAATAATAATAATAACAATAACAATGAATCGTGAAAGAGAATCGAGTGTGCATGCATCATAGTCGATAGGCCATGCAAAAGATTGAGAAAGAAAACGCACAGGGATGAATGCTAGTCGCTGCATGCTAGTCGTTTAGCATAGACCATGTACCTTTAGACCTCAATACTGTATAGCGTCGAGAAGGACGTAAGTAGGCATTTGCTGAGGGTTGGGTAGAAACGCCGGTGGTATGGCTTCTCCCATCAAACCATTTGTCTGTCAAACCGCAACCGAGTTACAGTTTAATAAAAAATACAAGCTATACCCATAGACATAGACAATTGATATGGTACGTATGGATGTACATAGGACCCAAGATTAAATATCGGGAATATCGTAGAAAGAGATCCATAGAATCCATAGTTTCGTGTGCACTTTACTCACCGGCATAGGCGAATACGGATACTGCTGTGGCATAAAGAGAGACGGTGCGGGACATGGATACATCACAGGCGCGAAAGTTTGATGACCAGCGGCTTGAGGTCCTAACCGTTCGGATTTGTATTTTTAGAACCACTCTCGGATCACTAATTATTACCTACTAAAAAAGCTACGACCGTCTCATTGATAAACTTACCAAACACTCCCGTGGTTTGATAGATGGTCGCTGGATCGGTCGGCGGAGCGATCGGTGTCGTTGGCGCTGGAGCCATCGTGTTACAATACATGCTGTTCTGATACAACCCCATACCTGAACAGAAAACATATGATGCACGTTCCGTGCGTTCAACCGATACCACCCAAAACTAGTTTTCAAATCAATTTCTACCGACCGTTTGGATAATAGTAAGTGTTAGTAGGCACAGAAGGCGGAGATCCAGAACCACCATCGAAAGACCTGTTGAAGGGTTGCTTCTTGATCGCCGGTGCGATATTTAGTTTTCTTTCTCTCAAGACGATGCAATCGGGCTACAATTCGAACAGTTCACAATTAGTATAGGTAACACAGTTGTTGGGTCAAACACGGTACACGACAAGAGTCATACCTCTCGTTGAAGTCTCTTGGCTTCCTCTTCCGTTTCAAATGTAACAAATCCATAACCTTTCGACACTCCGGCACGGTCTGCGATTATCTTTGTAGCTTTCACATTGCCATAAGAGGAAAACAGTTGAGTCAGTTCTTCGGGGCTGGTATTGGCAGAAATGCCTCCGACGAAGATGCGATTAGGCACCAATGTACCGTACTTTGGCGCAGCCATCGTGAGACTCGTAGCCGAGGCAGGGCTAGAGGCTGGACTAGACCCCTCGGTTCCACCCGTCGATGCTGAACTCTGAAACAATAAGATCCAAGCAAAAGATTTGCTGGATTAGAGATATTCCCAATGTGTCGGTCGCATGGATCCATTATTCCATTATTCCATCATTACGGTACATGGTATTTCGCGTTTTGTAATTTAAAATCGAATAGTTTCTACGTACGTCTCGAGAGCACTTGTAATTTCGTGGTAACGTCGAGTACACGCTGAAAATATTCTATTTAGTCGACGACGAAATGTCTCGTCGAAACGTGTAATGGTCGGTGTTGTCTCTCGCCAATAGCAAGAGATCGGTCGCGTATTCGCAAGTCCAACGAAAATATTGACAGTCGCGAGCTGTCTGTTCGATAGTAATATTCGGAACATCGACGGTAAATGCAGGTTAAATGTTTGTGGAGGTTGTTTCGTTCGGACAACGTGTTCAGTAGGTCGATATCGTTCGTAGGAAAGCTCTTGTCAACACGAGCGAGCGATCGCCGAGTCAAAAAAAGAAGAATTGATTCGAGGGTTATATACGATGGAAACGTTGGTTGTTAGCGAAAGAGTGCTCACCATCTTCGCGAGAGTCGGGCGTGTGAACGTGTTTGCTGGCCGTGAGGTTGTCCTAGCAGCTTGAAGGTACCCTGGCCTCGCACGAGGTCACCTGGGTGCCCAGGGACTGCCAAGGACCGTTGCAACCACTTCAAAAGGACTTCCAGCCTCCGGCGAAGCTGCTGTTCCTTCTCGCTAAACCTCCAAACACTACAGAGACACTTTTACAAGATGGCGGTGATAGCCGCCGTTCAGGGCGCTAATTTTCCCGATTTGAAATTTTCGATCCGCCGTGTTCCGCGAACGCACGCTTTCGACTTTCGACTACGCGAACGGACGGAACGGATCGAGCCAACGTTTTCCACGGCCGAGAACCGACCGCGAGAGAGCTTTTTCCTCGCGTGACAGAAAACGAGCACGACAATACAAGCGCGGCTCTTATCGAGATTGAACGTTTTAAACGAAACAGAAACGATAACAGAAACATTGGTAACATTGAACTTTCCCGAGCGCGGAACGACGTTCGAACGTTCCTCCGATATACGTGCACAATTAATACGGTATCCACCAGTTTCGATTAGATTTACGCGTATTCGAGGAAAAAACCGATTCTAGGGACTCGTATCGGGGCTCTATTTCTAAACGTTACCTTTGCGATGCGTCGATGTCGTACAGTCGCGCGGCTCATGGAAAGTATCGGTAGCGAACTATTTTGTTTTTATTTTTATTTTTATTTTTAATTTTTATTTTTATTTTATTCTATTTGATCGTATCGCATGCATCTTGAAATCGAGAGATCCGCGAGAACACGTTCCAAAGATACATGCACGGAGTTGGAAGAATCTTGAATTCGATTTTGCCGTAATGGCGTTGATTGGCCGCGGTTACTATGGCTCGCGCGGAAAATGCGAATTTCTTTTTTTTTGTTTCTCGTTGGAGCTTACCTATAGTTCCGGTTACGAAAAGTTTCCCAGAATTTCTTCGAACATTTTCGCCGAGGCTATCGATTCTATTTCGGAAGGGCTGTCCGTCGCGCGACGAATAATCGAATAACCAAACAACCGTACGGTCGAATAAAAACACTGAAATTCTAACGAGTAACGAGAACGGGGGGAAAAACGAAAACGAGCTTCCTCACAGCATTGTTGACTTCGAAAGACTGAAACATTCACCGCCGCACTACACTGATCGCTGCAGCGCGTCCGTAACAGTAACTCGTATCGATACCGCGGCAAACCGATCTTTCTTATCGACTCGGAATCCCCTCGATAAATACCATCGATAATTCACAAGATTTCGTTTTCTTTTTTTTTTCTCTTCGTTCGCGGATAACACGTTCGGGGAAACGCGACGTGCTATCGTTGTTACGAGCACGGGAACACAGAGCACGGGGTACTCGCATCTGTTTTACAAGATTCGATGTTCGAATGTTACAAGAAAAATGACAAAAAGCAAACGCACGCGGCGATTGCACCGTCGATAAATACGTACCGATGTAACATTTATTAAACTCTGTATATTTAGATATATGTGTATATATTATATATGTATATGGTAGAGGCGTATATACAGTAAATGTACAATAAATTCACGAGAGACTAATAAGACAACGATTATATATCGGTGAAATCGATATACGTCGACGAGATCGAATTTGTAGCAGGAATACCGTACGACAATCCCTCAGGACTCTGGTAATCCGAAATGACTTTCGACGCAACGTTCAAGTTCTGAAAAGAAAGAATGAAGTTGCGATGACACAATTTGCGAAACGGTAGACGGTAAACAAACAACACACGTTACTCTCAATAATAATAACAACAACTACAACAACAACAACAACAACAACAATAATAATAGTAGTAATTTTCATTGATGCGACTATCGGATGATCGATCTCGAGACTGCTCGTTTCCTCCTAATTGAACTTACGTATTTTTTGTGCATAGCCAGGCAAAAAGTGCAAAGCTGCGGCCTCGCATGTGAATCGGGCCAGTGGTTTGCCCCGTAAACACCGTTGCCGTCCTCACTGACACGTAAACAGGGTTGTTGGTTTATAGGCCCTGCAACGAGGACGGCCCCCAGGTGGCTGATGTAACTGCTGGCTAATCGCAAAGTCTCGATTTTTGATAATTTTCTATCCGCCGGTTCCGTCGGTATCAACGTTCTCAACGCACTGAACGCCGTATTCACACTGCACAGGGAAGATTGCTTTTCTTCAGTGTTGTTCGCATTGTTCGCGCTCCTTACACATTCCAAAAGGATATTTACAATTTTTTTGTTCCCAATATCGCGTAGGTTCGCTGCTTGGAAATCGTCGACGAGTTTACTATTCGTACCGTCGCGATTTCCAACAGCTTACGAGAAAATTGATGGAAAAAGAAAAGTAATGTTCACCTATGAGTGCGATCCCTTTCGCGCGCATTTGCTTGACAACGTTGTTTCGAGGATTCCTCATCTCTCCGTGCAGCCATGCTGCGCCGTTATCGGTAAGCCGTCCTGCAACTCGATCGACACCAAACCACTGCGAGAGTTCTGTTTCGCCGCACCAACAGCTCGCTCATGAATGACTAAGCTTTGCGGCTTTCTCAGTTTCCTCTAGGATTCCCTTTTTCACGTTCTTTCACGTTCTTTCACGCTCCTGTACGCTCCTGTTTCGCCCCCCTCTCCGTAAACAGACCTGCTCCGCTCCGCCCCCGTTTCCCGAATACACATGTGAGCTGCACGTGCATCCGATCATGGTTCAACGGAGTACTTGCACTATAAAAGCGTCGTTACAGTAAAAAAAGGGGGACAAGTTGATGACAATAACAGTACAGAGAAGAATATCACACGAACAATTTCGATGCGAAGTGGAAAAGAAATTATGGAAAACGAAACGTAACGAAAATTGATAAATACGAAAGAAAGGAAAGGAAGGGAGCAAAGATTTTTCCAGGAAAATTATTGACTGCACGCGCTACGATTTGAAATTTTCCTGAAAAGCGCGATCAATGTTGTTTCACGCAGCGCTCAACGGCGATCTAGCATACTCCCACGTAAAGTGGCTGGCAAGTCCAGCTGGGTTTCACATTACGGTCAACAAAAACGCGGCGCAGAGCGGAGCGATGCGAAGCGGAGAGGAGCGACGAGGCAGGAAGCTAGGAAGGCAGGAGGCTGAAGGCATACGGCAACAGGCGGTTGAGGCGAGGAACACAAATTCCACACAGCGGGACGGTCACCTATGATGTTGGAAAACTCGACGACGCGCGGTAAGATGACACGAAAAGATAGTCTTTCAAAAGACACTTATTTATTTTGTGTCCAGGGAATTTGGTGACAGGCAAACTGGTGGCACGAAATTATACATTGATTCGATGTTCGAACGTTCCGATTACAGAAAATGTCTTGTTCCTTATGTTCAGCATACAACGAGTAAAAGTAGACGACAAACGATGGTACGCATCCATTCCCGCTGACTCCCAATCGATTCGCATCAGAGTTCGATCACACTGTACGCTAGTTGAATTATTAAGGAGACTCGGAATGGAAAAGTAAAACGAAAAAAGAAACGATGCGACGAAAACTGGACGTTTCTATGAAATATTTACTTAGTTAAATAACTAGATTACATCGAATGAATTGTATAGCGAAAAATGTACACTTTCGAATGCTCGCCAGAATAAAAGTGTTGTTGTATTGTTTAGTCAAAAAACGTTCACGCATCAATTTCCAGCGCCTGCACCAACAGGACCGTGTTTCGCGTGTGTTTGTCTGTAAAATACTTCGGAGCGCATGACCATGGAAGATTATGCGTTCTCGGCGTACCGTTTTTCTATAAACTTTTTTTCATTTTCTAAACTTTGGTCACTTTCTTACAAAGTTTTCTCTTTAATACTAATCAGCCGCTCGATCCAACCAGTATCAAACGCTCATGGTCGTTAAGGGTAAAATCTTCAAAGGATACATATAGAAAATATACAAATCGTTCGACACAGAAGAATTACAATAATATTAAAACTTTAGTTACATTCTTATACTATGCATTTATGTGTACTAGAACACGGAAGATCGGTAAGCCGTCCACTATCCTTACGAAAAACGGACAGCTTCCTCTCTTCCCCCCGCTCCCTCCCTTACCCTCTCTGTCGGTCTCTGTTTAATATGTTTGGAAGTTAATCTACAAATCATAAAATTATTGTACGCTTCGAGAACATAACTCGCCCGCGTTTCTCGACCTATCGGACATTCGAAAATGAGAACCAAAGGAAACAACCATCTATAGTCTCTTGTACGAGCATAGAACTACATAAAAAAAAAAAGAACCAGAACCGCGGTGACCCATTTCTCATCTGAACACTTTGGTATTATCACCGCTCGCAGAATTCAAATCAAACGGAACGAATCAATATCTGAGTTAACAACTGATATTGTGGATCGGTGATGTAATTATATATAATACATACCTAGAGATTTCAAACAAATTTACATGTCAAGCGGGTGTTACATTTAGATGTATGTATACGTCTGCACTTGTGTTCCTGTTGTTCGTGTGTATAAATTTCGTTTCTGACCGCGCCGAATCAACGCCAGCATTATTATATTTTCAATAATTCATATCGCTTGTCGTATTTACACTAATACGTAATGCAACGATCCATACGTTTTTTTACCTTGTGTTTGCTATATATATAGCTATATATAGCTCTAAGAAACCGTAAAAATATTTTCTGATCCTAAATGTAAGGTCAGTGATATCTCTCTCGCTCTCTTTCTCTCTTCCACTCGCCGTTAACGCGTTCCTTCCACCATTTATAGATTTTTCTGTTTTCCGTTTTCTTTCGTACTCGAGTCGCGTGAAATTCTCGTCGAACGAGATTCTAACGAGAACGAATTGATCGCGATCCTAGTTACGAAAGATAATCGTTAGGATAATATAAATAAAATTACACTTAAGGGCGTGATCCACGTGCAGCTTCTTCCAGTGCGCGAACTTTAAGCTCGCGCTCGCGTTGTTGTCTAAAAAACACCGTTCGTTAGTCCGATGCAGTGGTTCGTTAGACTAGTCTCGAGAAAAAGAACATACGTAATTAGATCGGAAAGTTTCTTACAGATTTGATAGGACGAACCTTAGATATTCCTCGTGATGGGCGACGAGCGACGCGTGAGGCTGATATCGGTCGCGCTCCATCATCAGGTGACGCTGTAATTGCTCGTGGTGAGCTGCCATGTCCGCGTACGGTCTTCCGAGAAGTTCCGCCGGATGAAGCGCCAATCCTGGATCACGCGGCATCAATCCTGGCCGAGGGTAATTCGCGCCGGCTGCGGCTGTACAAATAGGAAACGTTAACGAACCGCTACCAACGATCCCAAGTACTTGGAAGCTATCAAGCTCTCGGACCAATGGACAAATTAGCATGCATGACAGAGCGTGAGAGAATGGTTTCGGCCCTTTCGGTGCGTCGTGTGTCGTGGTGTCGTATGTGGATCTGTTCGATTTCTGTATGCGTGTG
Source organism: Lasioglossum lativentre (assembly GCA_916610255.1). Classification (NCBI taxonomy): domain Eukaryota; kingdom Metazoa; phylum Arthropoda; class Insecta; order Hymenoptera; family Halictidae; genus Lasioglossum; species Lasioglossum lativentre. Next base: position 31,074,588 of record OU744355.1, on the reverse strand, counting down.
GGTGGGTGCGCGCTCACAAGGAATTCGCGAAACTATTTATAGTCAACGGGACGAACGATGATCGTGCAAAATCCGAAAGAACCAAGAAATTATGCTCTGCGACGACGATAGGGGACGACGATGATGGTCGCGCGCGTGCTCGGGTAATCGCTTCGTTCTTTTCGACGAACGATCAGGCTAGCGAGTACGATGTGCAAATTCTTTGGAAATGGGATTCGTACTGTGCGAATCGGAGACCACGCGCTACGCGCTACGCGCCACGTGCCACGCGGCACGCATCGTTTCATTCCATCCATCCACGCGTGTACACGCAAACGACCGACTCTCGCAACACTCGCGCGCACTTGCACCTTACACGATTGTATTATAGTATATCGTTCTACATTATAACGTCGAAGCGATATTGGAACCGGTTCGTGGAATCTGTTTGTTCGCTCGTACCTTCACCGAAAGAGGCTCGATGCCCAGTCACAATGGCATGGCGAGAAAAGCGAGAGAAAAATGCAAAAAAAAACAACACAGTAGGTCTGCCGCAAAAGAAACGCTTGTTCGATTGCGTCTTTCTCTGTTCTAGTCAGGATTGTATCTTTCGAGACGAGCTCCGAGACGCGTGGTAGAAATTGGATCGAACGAGAAGCACGTTTCGGTACGCTCACACGCGATCGACCTTTACCGGTTCGAACGAAACGGACTGCAGTAAGGAACGAGATAGTAAGATAGCAAGATAGTAAAGAGCGAGCGAGCGAACCATCGTGAGCGCGTACGTATGCTGTCGAAGTTGAAACAACGGTATCGTTCGCAACGAGTTACGTTTTTCCGATGGTCGCGCGACGGAAAACGTTGCGTCGTTCCTCGTTCACGAGAGAGCAAACTGTGTGTATGTCTGGCGAGAGGAGCGAGAGGAGCGAGAGGAAAACGCGCTTCGATTCGATTCCGACGAATTTCGACGAACTTCGACGAACTTCGACGAACTTCGACTAGGGTTTCGACTTTTGACGATTCTGACGGCAAAATTGTGATAGGCGATCGCGGTGAAAGGGACGATCTTCGTGTAGGAGCGTACTCGAATCAGATATCCTGATTTGTAGGACCTACCAGGCAGGGGGAATCCAGCTGCAGCCGCAGCCGCAGCCGCTTCCTGCTGTTGCTGAGCCTGTTGCTGGGCCTGCTGCTGTCCCGGATGTAAGTGCAAGTGCGTATGCGCATGCGTATGCGCGTGAGTGTGAGCATGATACTCGGGCGAAATGCCAGCCATCTGCAACCGGACCATCGGGTCAGCAGCTAGAGCCAGTCGCTCGTCCAGCTGGCCGTGGTGATGAGCCGCCACGGGATGGCCAGCCCCCGCACCCGCTGGCCCCCCGCCGGCTGCAGTCGGTATCCCTAAACCCGACAGCGCCTCGATCAAACATACTGTTCTCTCTAATCGTCCTCTTAACGCTAGCCAACAACAATAACTATATCTTTCTCCTTTTCAAACGATTTTCTCGCTCGGTTGCAACAACGTTTGTGCAACACGGTTTCGTCGCTCGGACGTTTCACAGGCGTATCACAGGTGGTTTCCGACTGCTGGCTGCGCCTCGAATATGTTTCGTTTATATATCGTTTATCGTCGATTATTGCGATTATTTAGTAGTTATTCAGTTATTCGGACGAACACAGCAAACACTCGGAAACGACCACTATCGCTATCGCTAACATCATCATCACCTCGCTCTGTCCGTATCGTGGCAAAAACCTAAGCTTGGATCGTATCGTTTAGAATTCGAAATCATGGCCATTATACTTGATGATTCCACGATGCGAGAAGAAAGATATGCGTACTCGAAGGGGTTGGGTGTTGGGTGTTGAGGGGGTGAGGGCGGGGCTGGGAGGAGAGTGTGTGTGCAAGGCGGGTTCGAAGGACAGTAAGAGTTACCTAGTCTTTCTAAACGTTCTCTTTCCAGCTGACTCGGACCGGGCGGTGCACCGTAGAGGCCGAACTGGTGCAGAGCTTGAGGGGGCGCCGAGGGGCCGGGCGCTAGGCCCGCCGCGGCGTAACGACGATGGATCTCGAGCCAGTGCGGGTCGACCGGTCCCGGCATCGGTCTGGGCGTTCCTTTCAACAGTTCCTCCTTGAGCCGGTCGTTCAGTTCCCTTTCGCGGAGCTCTCGGATCTCGCGTTCCCTCTTCTCGCGCTCCAAGTGCTCCAACTCGAGGCGTTCCCTCGTCGCTGGTCCTCCGTACATGTAGTGCAGCATCGGGTCTGGTGGGGCTGGATGCCTGGCCGGGGAGAACGCGGCGTGCGGTCGCGCGTACTCTGACAACTGTCTGAGCGCGGGAGTGTCGGCGTAGGAGCCGGGCCTGGCGGCCGCAGCGGCTGCCGCAGCCGCGTACCTGTCGTACGGCGAGACCACCGGCTCGAGGGGTCCCCTGCTCGGCGGTTTGCAGACTTCCGGCTGTTTCTCCGGTGTGGTCATCTTCCTGGCTTGCTGGGCGGCGGCTCTGTCCCGTTCCTCCCGTTCCCTCTCGGCCTGCTTGCGAGATCTCTCCTCTCGTTTTCTGGCCAGCTTCGAGTCCGGCACCGGCTTGAACATCAAGTCCGTCCTCGTGCACGAATTATTCTCGCCCCGGTTCCAGTGCCGCAGGAAAATGGCCGACTGCGACCTGTGGCATTCCGAGTCCTCGATCCTTGGCTCCGGGGAAGGACCCCGCGGGCTCGGTGGCTCCTCTTGCTCCTGCTCGACCAGATCCGGCTCAATCTTGGGCTCCGGGACGACCGGCGGCTGCGGTTGCGGCTGTGGCGCCCTGTGATGATGGTGCGCCGAACTGCTCGACGTCAAACACGTCGCCGAGACCAGCGACGGCTTCCGTTGTGTATTGTGCGAACTGTGCGAACTATGCGACGACGAGTGACTGTGGGAACTGTGCGACGAGATGGTCAACAGTTTGTCGTGGTGCAGCGCCGTCGCCTGATGCATGCTGGACGAATGATGATGCGTGGCGATCAGATTCTCCCCTTCCTCTCTGGTGGTCACGCTCGAGCTGGTGCTAGAATGGTGTGCCGTCATCATGGTGGTGCTCTCCTGGCTCCTCTGCGGCGACGGCGGTGGTATCGCGTGCGGCACCGGTCCGTACGGATACGGCGGGAACGAGGGGTATCCTCCGACCGCGGCGTACCCCGGGTACGCGTGGGGATGGTACGGGTGCATGGGAGTAAACAGCGAATGGTGCATCAGAGGATGATGAGGATGGAACGGATGGGCCATGTGCGGGCTCGGCTGTTGCGCGGGATGCATCACCGGCTGAGGAATCGACGTGGGCGGCGGCGGAAGCGTCGGAGTTGGAGACGCGGCTACCGACTGAATTTGCGGGACAGCTTGATTGCTGGCCATCGAATGTTTGCTCGGCGTCGGAGGTTTGCTCGAACTGTCCGGATCCTTCTTGATGTTCTCTAAACTCGGACCAGGAAACCCGGACTGAAACCCGGGAACTTTCACCTCTTTCAAGCTCTGCAGCGGATCCGGCTCGGGCGGGATGATCTCCTGTTTGATCTTCAAGTTTTGCGGCTCCATGGGCGGTGTACCCGCCAAATTGTACATCGACGATGGCTTCTCCATCGGCAGCATCCCGCTCGGTTGAATCGGCTGGAACAGATTGCTCGGCTCGTTTCTCTCGGACTCGCTGTTCTCCGGAATCGAACGATCCGGCATTCTCTCTGGTATCCTTTCGGGCATCCTGTCCGGTATCCTGTCGGGCATCCTATCAGGCATTCTATCGGGCATCCTGTCCGGTATCCTGCTGTCTCGCATTCGTTCCTGGCCGTGTCTATCGTCGGAAATTCGTTCGGACAGTCTGCTTTCAGAAGACATTACCGTTAAGCCTAGAGGTTGCGGCGAACTTGGCATTTGCGGCATCTGAGACATGTTCGTCGGTATACTTTGAGAAATGTTCAAGTTCAACGGTGGTCCCGGCATACTTTGGGACATAGTCTGGCCCATGTTCTGACCCAGATTCTGCCCGTTCGACATACTTTCGCCGTGAGCTCGAAGGTTCTGCGTTGGTCCCATGTTTTGCGCGCTCGACATATTCTGCGGCATCTGCATGCTCTGCGACAAGTTTTGCGGAACATTTTGAACTGGAGGAACGTTGGACGCGTACTGCATGTTCAACGGCAGTGGTTGTTGCGTCGGTGACATGATCTGCGCGTTCTGTATCCCCTGGGGGCCGGTCGACGCGCAAATACCACCGCTCTGAATCGTTTGAGATAAATTCCGTGGCATGTTTTGGCTCATGTCGTTCATGTTCAATGGTTGCGATGTGCTCAAGTTGAGTTGTTGCGGCTGCTGCTGCTGCTGTTGTTGTTGTTGTTGTTGTTGCTGTTCGGGTTCCTTGGTATCTTCGTTGCAAGGCGACATGGCTGACTCTATGGGCAGAGGTTCTAACTTTAACGGCTGATTCATAGCTAACGGTACATCTTCTATCGGATGATCCTTGTTTTCCACCGGATCTTCCAGCAGCGGCTTCTTTTCCAAAGCGTGAATAACGGGAACGGATATCGGCAGGGTTTGTATAGGTGCTGGTACGGGGGTGGACACCGGCGTCGGTTCCGAAGGTTCTTCCGGCGTGGTCACAGCTGGACTGACAGGCTCCTCGGTCGGCACTGTAACCGCAGTGGGTTGATTTTCGTTCGTATCGCCTTCTCCTTCCCTTTCAGGCTCATCCATGAGAGAGTTACTATCGGTCGTCAGCGACTCGGATGGACTCTCAGGACGTTCGCCGCGTTTTCGTTTCTGAGATTCCTTGTCCTCGTCGACCTCGTCCGTTTGAGGCCGTTTCTGACCTTTCTTCGGTGTCTCTGGTTTACCACCGCCGGACGACTTTTTCTTGCTCTTATCCGGCGTTTGTTGTTGTTGTTGTTGTTGTTGTTGCTGCTGTTGTTGATGATGTTGCTGTTGCTTCTCTTGATCAGGAGTATCCGTTCCACCTGTACGTCGAGGTCTTGCAGGTCTAGGCGTTTCCTTGGCCTTGTTTCTTGTACGCATTCTCCCTGGGCTATCTGGTGATTCCGCGGGCACAGGGCGGAACAGATATGGAGGGGCTGGCGGTAGTTCTCCGGTTTTCTTTAAATGTATTCTGCATTCCGTACAAAGCAATAATCTGTCCTTGCCGGCTACCTGATAGTCCTTCGAATTGGTCGAGAAGCAATGCTGACAAGAGTGCGTTGCTCCGTTGGTGTTGGTGTCTCTGGAGTCGCTGTCCTCCTCCGAATTATCGTCCTCTGTCACAGAACTAATCTCCCCGCCGGGGTTGTTGCTGGCAGGCGTTCCAACCGGCACGGTCTCGGGCTCTGAAATCGGCTCCTTCTGACTAACGTTGGCCGGTGGTGTGTCCTTTGGCGGCGTTGGGACCTCTTCTTTGGGTGTACCGGCTCTCGAGTTGCGAGTGTTGCGAATCCTTCGGAGCGAGCCTTGTCGCCGTCTTCGATGAGGTCGATTATTGTTAGCACCGGGCGTTTTCTTCCACAAGTAATAGAACTCGACCAATTCCGGCTAAAAATACAAAAACGTTCCGCGTCAAGATAGTTTGGTTTTTCTCGTGTTCCTGGTGAACACCTAAGCTATTTGTCTATGCAAATACAAATGCAAATGCAAATGTTGATCGCTACCGTGTCTTTATGGGGCAAGAGATCCTTTCTGATTCTCGAAAAGTTCTTTCCAAATTGACGGAGTCCTTTGACGAAGCGTTTCTACGAGGCAGAACATGACCACCAATTAATCGTAAAATTTGTCTTTTCTCTAACACTTCCTTAATTAGAAAATCATCACGATCACTGAATATGATATATGGTACATGGTACATGATATTGTCGCTGTCTCATAACGTGATACTCGGAAGGAATGCGAAAGATATTCGCAAAGAAACCGTCTGATTGGTCAGGCACATACAGTCGAGTCACACGCATCTCGCTATTCGCTGAGAAGATTACCACTACTACTTCAGGTGTATCGCATCGCGTGACGGTGAGCTTCGCTCCCCTTGCCCCTGTGCCGTCCCGGGTCCCATGTTATGAGACAGCGACAGTACATGGTATATTGTATATGATATAGCATAGCACAGGATAAAATAGGATAGAATAGAGAAAAGAAGAAACGCTCGCAAACGGTTTCTCAGTCGATCGTTTCAACTTACAGTTTCCTCCTCTGACCATTTTTTATCGATGCCTTTAGGTACAGGACATTTAACGAGAGCCTGCAATGCTCTTCCTGGATCATAGCCAGAGTCGTGCAAGATGTCCAGAGCATTGATAGTCGTGTCGTCTCGGGATGCAGCCACACAACCGTCGTCCGGGGATCCTCCATCACACATGCCAGCAAATGCAGCCATAGATCGAGCTGCTCTCAAGTACATCAGAAGATCCCCGTCTAATGCCATAGCTGGAATCCATCTTAGCTCTTCTCGTTCTTTAGAAAACTCTGGATCAGGAAGCAGCTCTCCAGGAGGTATACCCGGCCGATACTCAGGCAAACGGGCCTGACAAGAAACCAACTCCTGTACCCAAAATTCGGGGTTGTGCGTGGTTAGCACCAATGCCAAAGCGAGTTAGTTGTACGCACCTATACTCCGGCTTGCTTTTCGAGAAATCTACACGAGCCAGTATAACTTTTTTTTTCCATTCTGTTCCTTTTGTTACATTACTGGTACGAGAAGTAGCGTGAGTACTTTATGTTTGTGTACAAACTAATGATCATAAATATAAGCATGAAAAACGAGAATTCAAGTAATGTATGATTATTATACACATGTTATTATCGGCTTTACATTTAATAACATTAGTTATGTTCACGTTCACGATAAAAGCTATATCGAGTTAATGTAGCGAACGAAAGCACATTCACGTATACTCTTTGGTGAATCGATCAACGGAAACGGTGAAAATTCTCGAACAATGGGGAAAAAAATCGAGGTAATTCACAAACAAACAAAGAAACAAACAAACAATCAACCAATCAATCAAACAAACAAATAACATGGTATTTACACGATGGAAACGAAACACATTTATGGAAAAGGTAGTATAACGAATAGATAGATGGATAGATAGAGAGATAGATAGATAGATAGATAGATAGATAGATAGATAGATATATAGATATAGATATAGATAGATGGATAGATAGATAAAGATAGATAGATAGATACATAGATAAATAGATAGATAGATAGATAGATACATAGATAAATAGATAGATAAATAGATAGATAGATAGATAGATAGATAGATAGATAGATAGATAAATAGATGGATAGATTCCTTCGTATTTCTCTACGTGTCGGTATTGTAGTTCCAGTATTTCAGTCGCAAACATTATATACTTATACGATACATTATATACTCATAGATGGTTCAAGTAACCAATGGGTTATCATGTAAACAGAGTAAGTTCTATATTTGTAGCAATGGTGTTTCTGTCATTTCACCGTGACTGAATACCACTATGAACGTGAAAATAATCTTACGCCGCATGTTATCGCCCTATGTATCATAATAAAATATTTCATCATAATAACTTGCATCATATTCAGGGTCTTTCGAGTAGTAATATCGTCTGAGGCATGGTACTTCGGCTCTGCGATCATACTGTCGAATAAATAAGAATCATTATCGTGCAGACTTAAAGAATAACTATCATTGTTATTTGAACCATCGGCGTACAACGACACTGCGTAACGAATAGGTACCTGCTCTCTTTTTGCTATTCAAGTTTAAAACTCCTCTCTCGACGTGTACAAATACAGGCAGATATCAAGGTTTTGATCAGACAATGAGAAAACATATTCTATGAATGTGTACTTCAAGCGGTAAACAAACACCGATATCTCAATTGCTCTAAACCTGTAACTAAGCACACGCCATGCATATTTTTAATAATCCTTGAAACTAATGGGATATCTACGTTTGGAACATCGTTATTGCCATTTTCATCGAAGAGTTATGACATTGATCGAAACCAAAATAATACAACAAATGTTTTAATGATGGTAAACAACTTTGTGTACGTGAGATACGCAAAATTGTTTGAATCTGCGAGACGGTACGTATACATACCCAAAAATTTTGAACAACGTGTAACTCACTCGATTACTTTATCCTCCCAATTTTGATAACGTTCGAAAGAAAAAACTATGAAAGTTTAATGTAATTACCATGGAACATGTTAGGTAACGCGACAATGTTAAGTCACAGTTACCCGATGCTTCTGTGATTGTATCTCCGCCTTAATCTATTACACTCAAAATATATGTCTTAGGAGAACAAGCCTTGAGTTAGGTACATTGTGCAATATAGCTAAGTAGCAAAAAGGTTTTCAAGGTATATGGCAAACCTGGTGCGAAGGGCCAACCCGAATCTCGCCCTGGGTGCCGGCAGACATCTCCCCCTCCTCCGAAGCTCCACCGTCTTTCTCCAGTGTTTCGAGTGGCTTCTATCTTGGACTTTCAGTAAATTCCTATCATCCACCCCCTGAACTGTATAGTTATTCTATCAGTACATTTGTAATAATTTTAGAAAAAGAAGTACTGCTAACATGCTTCTTTCTTTAATGACCCCTTTTTCAACAATGATGTCAGTTATTATGACATTAGTTTTTGCACTACTCGGTCGCACACACGGAAGAGTGTCAACACGAACACGTTAAATTCTTTGTATCTTATATACTATATATTGTATACCGTATAAGGCAAAAGAGATCCTGTGGTAAAGTACTCTTTCCCTCGAATTATAAAAAAAAACTGTAGACATTCGAACCTCGAATTCGGATCAACGAAAGAATTTCGGAATTTCTCCCCCTCCCTCTCACCCTCCAAAAAGAAAAAAAAGAAAGAAAATACACTTGTCCGACCTTGCATACTGTTACAATTCATTAAGGAAACCGAATGTTGACGTAATAACCCATTTAAATACACTCGCTGATACATATTTTGACTTTCCTGAAGTGGTCTTGAGTCACGGTGAAAGCGGTAAACGGTATAAATGAGGTATATTTAAATCGAAACGCTTTATCGCCACTGTAACGCAATTGAAGCGTGCCAAGATGCGACGGACGTCATAAAAAATTTTTTTGATTGACTCATCGATGTACAATGCGAAGATACAAGAAAGAAAAAAAAAACATCTATTTACACAATTTCGTCATGTACGCAGAAAACTCGAATGAAATGTGTCCGTGTGCGGAATTGCGAACAGCGAGCAAGTTATCGAATCATTCGACGCTGCCTCTTGGACAGTACGTTCGAATTTTTCGTCGCATCGCGCTTCGCCTTGGCAGAATTCCGGAGAGTCGTTAAAATTAAGTGGAAAGCCATAAAATTTCAAGGCAAACTCACCCGTGATAAATGTTTCAACGATGTGCTCGCATTGTTCCTCCCAACACGACTCACTTCCGCATGTATAAGCTACATACGCTACCACCCGCTTATGCTGATGAACAACCGATATAGAAACTTAACGATTCACTACAAATTAACCATCGAGTATCATAGGATTATATCTTGCACAAATCAGTAGCCACAACACCCAAACGCAGCCATCTTGTACTGCATTTTGTTTCGTTTTTCTATTGTGGGGGTGCGTTCCGATTCCGAGCGTTCCCACGTTTCTTTTCCATCGATGGGTTTCTGGTGGCGATTCAAATTTCGAAAATTCAAACTTTATGCTCGTCTTCGATTCCGTTGCTTCAACCTTTTCTTTTATTATTCAATATTCAACTTTCAAAAAAGTACAATACAAATTTATTGATCTTACTTTTTTAAAGTTGGTAACATCTTTTTAAACGTGCATATACTGGCATATACGCACAATACATACCTATATTTATCTACTTATATGCATTTACGCGCAGGCGAAAACAGGGAAAAAAGATTAAAGGTTTGGTGACTTTCGTGCAAAAATTCCTGCGGCCTGACTTGAAAAAAAATGTTCTTGAGTCGGTTCTCTGGTGTCAGCTTATCTTGAACTTGTTCGTTCAAGAGAAACGGTAAATAATGCATAAAATTATCGTCTTAAACTGCGTTCGCAATTGACGGCAATTCAATAACATGTATACCGGCATCTTTTTACTGTATACGTAAATTATCTCTTACCTCTTCATCATATACATCCACTATTCATGCCTATGTACATTTCCATATATATTTACATATATATGTTGTGCCGCAAATTTCCATATTTTGCACAGTCAATTTCTAAAATTTCATTTTTTCGATTGAACGCAGGATATACTGTAGATATGGCGAAAAAGACTGCAATTTTGTTGATTGCTGACGGTTCAGAAGAAATGGAAGCAGTAATCACGACAGACGTCTTACGTCGAGCCGGAGTACGTTCTTTCCGGGTTATAACCTTAAATTTACTTCATTCACACATTATAACGGATTTAAAAATTTTTAGATCAACGTGACGGTAGCTGGTCTACCGGAAAATGAATGTATAAAATGCAGTCGAGACGTTAAAATTTGCGTTGACGCGAAACTTAAAGATGCAGCTCAACAGAAGTACGATGTCGTTATATTACCTGGTGGTCTAGGAGGCTCGGAAGCTTTTGCATCGGTAAATGAATCTATATTTACGAAAAAGAGGAACAACCAAACAAAGAGAAATGGTAACTTATTTTTGTATGTATTGCCAGTCACAAGAAGTAGGAAACCTTCTGAAAGAACAAGAAAAGGAAGGTAGGATTATCGCAGCAATTTGCGCAGCACCAGTTGCATTGAAAGCACATGATATCGCGAAAGGAAAACAACTGACCTCTTACCCATCGATGAAAGATAAATTAGCAGATACCTATCAATATTTGGAATCTAACGTTGTAACTGACGGTACACATATATGATCTATGAAGAGACCATAATTTTTTGAATGTACAATGGCAACAATACACGTTTTTATATTTTATAGGGAATCTCATTACTAGCAGAGGCCCGGCAACCGCATTTGCTTTTGGCCTGGCAATTGTGGAAAAGTTACTCGACAAAAAAACTGCGGACCAAGTTGCGAAGGGAATGTTGTATACAGAGTAAAAGTACCTATATAAAAGGATGTGCCTATAATACATTCTATTCAAGAAATATGTATACCGATAAATAATACTGTTTGTAAATTATTAAATTAATAACACACATTCATATGTCTATTGATTTCCTTAAATTTTTTACGAGCATATATTTACGCGCGAATCTAACTCTTCTTATTAGAAATATTTTCCGTTGAAATTCAAATCACCCGCTTGTCTTTTAATATGGCCGACCTCCGTTGTCCAATACCTTTTGAAAGTACCTTCTTTCTTATTTATATCGTTCATGGTCACTTGTATATTGTATTTGACACTTTATGAATTGTGTACATTGCATATATACAGTACTTACACGTATATGTGTGTACTAAGTCCGTGGTGTGTACTTACTATTATATATGTTATTACAGAACCTGTAAATATTTACTGTACAATTTTGCAATCGTGGTGTTTATTCTTTGGAAAACCTGAATGTCCTGAGGCTGAAACTTACTGTAATTTACATTCAATATCTAAACAGAAAATGTTTGAAAGCGATGATTGGGACTTGGATCAGGTAAAGTCGAAATAAATATTTTCTCTAATTATACTATAAATGTTTTTCTATTGATAATGAAGTGCGAATAAGACCGAATTGTTTTTAGGATTTCTTAAACGATGTGGATAGCAGATCAAATAATATTTATACTACAACTGATAACGATGAAGTAAAACTGAAAAGACGTAAAATAGAGGTTTCAAACAATCCTATTATCTTACCTAATAACAATGTTGACTGGTGTCAGGAGAAGTCGGTTAACAAAACTGTATCGCAGGAAGATGATAAAATGTCAAGAAAAAATCTGATACTTGGCATGTTTAACAAGAAGGTGTCGGACAATAACATGTTTCAAAAGTTACCTGAAAACAACGATTCGATAAAATCTCAATCGAGTGGCATGCGTAGTTGCGATTATACTCAATCAACTAGAAAAAATGTTGTGCTTGAAATACTGAAAAAAAAAAACATGGAAGATAAAGTTGTAGAGAATAATACGAAAAATTTGGATTCGAGGAAGAACGAATTAAAAATTGAGAGCAACAACGACAGTTGTATACAACAACAAAGTAATTCGAATAACAATATTCTTCGAGGAAGTCCACCCGATAATTCTAAAAAAAAGTTGTTAGAAATAAAAAATAAATCCAGCTTTAAAATTCCTCAAGCCCAAGCAAATAAAAAAATGGCACTGATTAGAAGGTTTCCAGGACCAGCCGGTTTACTACCAGACGACATAGACATTAATGTTCCTATATCATACTTGAGTAGCTTAGACGAAAGCGACAACTCAAGAGAATCGAATGACACTGATTTGCCCGAATATTGCTCGCAGAATACAAAGGATCTATTCACAGAAGGTGCCTGGCAATCGATGTTAAACGATTTACCGGATGGTTTTTTAAAAGGTAGCGAAATCGGCACTGTTAAACAACTGGCGAGCGCGAATGGACATAGCTGCTCGAAGATTGGTTTTTTAGCAGGAATAGTGGAATCTATAGATCACAGTCACGACAATCCACCAATCGTTTTAAAAGATTTTACAGATAGCATTCGTGGAATTGTACATAGAGATATACCTCTTCAATATCCTGGCTTACTGGAATCGAACGTTGTTTTATTATTACACGATGTTGGTTTATTAAAGACCTCTGGATCCTTTACCTCCAATAAGTATCATATCCTAATTTCACCTTCGAGCTTAGTAGCCATCTACTCCAACAAGGGTAAAATCGTATGTACACGTCCTATGGGATCGGTTCTAGGAAATGTTCCAAATGGAAAGATGAAACGGAATCAAAAGCAAACGGAGGAAGACGAAGTATTTTCAAAAGTCGTAGAGGAACAATTGCAAAGAATTATGGTTCACACTAGCAGAAACAGTTCTACAGAGTTGAACACATCCGAAAACGAATCAATAAACTTTGATTTCGGAAACGATGTTTCTTTTTCAGCTTCTTCCAGCGAAATCACAAATACGCAGAGTGGAAAAAATTTTTTTAGCCCAACATCGAAGAATTTGAAAGATGTGGAGAAAGAAAATGCCCAAAAACAGCAAAGTTTCAAGCAAACAATCACAAACGAAAAGAAGAAAATACAAAACGAACAGGAGCAAAAGTCGGAAGACTTGTTAAACGCTTTGAAAAGATTTTCCCCGAACGTGGATGCCGTGAAAAAATTGTCTCATAATCCAAGAATTTTGAGAACGAATGCCGACAGCAAGGAATCGAAAACGTCCCGCGACAACAGATATCCCGAAGAGATGGATATCGAAGAGGATAATGTAAATACATGTTCGGTAGAGACGGAATCTGAGAAGGCGAAAGCGAAATTACATGTATCTAGTACGGAGAAGAGCAAGCTGTCGGTACGATCAAAATTAAAGCAATTTCAAAATATGGATATGTTAACACCTAGTCGAACTTCCGAGTCAACACCTTCGTCGAGCTTAAATACTGAGAATGATACGGGTCAAGAGAACAAATTAATCAAGAAAGATTCAGAATGCAGTATACTGTGCACTACAGAAAATGATTCCGACGACGAAATGTTGTCTCAAATAGACATGGACACCATATTCAGTAATGCTCAACTGGTAGAACGATAAAAATTTGCTATTTCTAGACTAATATGTAAGTAATGTTTCTCATGCGATGGGGATCGTGATGTATAATGAATGGATGATATTCGAACGTTGTATGGTTCTGAGAGAATATATTTTCATAAACTATCGTGATACAGGGAGTAGAGTTTACATGAAAATAAGAAAATGTCTGTAGTATATATTCGTCATATATTTTTTATATTCGTACGAAACATAAATACAAATAAATATAATTTTCTTAAAACGCATCGTTTTTCTTAAAATACATATATATTACATATACATATTATAAAGATGGATCATTGAGAAACAAGGATGAAATACTTAAGTATTCAATTGGTGCAGACACGAGTTCTTACTAACGTTCTTAGGTTCATATTACATATACAACGTATTTCTTTTTCGCGGACAAGAAAGAAATATCGTCGACCTTGGTAGGTGATGCAAACGATGGTATTTATATTAATTGAGTCGTGCTGTTTTTCACGAAATGTTTAGTGAAAAAGAAAGAAAACGGAAGATAATGAAATCGAAGAACAGAATTAGAAGAGAATCAAATATTTCGAGGACATTCGAAGACAGGGACTCGTGTCGGCAACGATCTCAATTTTGCTGACATTAGCCTGAATATCAACCCCCGGTCGATCATGAACGCAGGATTAATGATCCCGAATTCGTCGATGAATTCGCTACCGAGTGGGCCGCGTATACGCCAATGCGGATCTATTAGATCAACCTTGATGTACCCTGATATGCGATGATACATCTAGGCGAATGATCGTGCGATTATGAAGTGCAATTTACTCACATTAGTTACGTGAGACAGAGACATCTGCGTTACGATTAAATTGCACGATATGTGGGAATGCGTGTGAAAACAGGTAAATCGGAATTTCAATCTCCGATCGTGATTCGAGGGATTTTTAGCCTCTGGCTAGGGACACCGGTAGTCGATAAAGAAACAACAGAGTAAACATCCTGACATTTTTATACTTTTTACACTAATACGTGCACATAGACTATTTCTTGGCGACTCGATAGATTAAATAGAAGGAGTTACAGTAGGAATAAAAATCTGTTGTGCTATTGGCATCGCGAACAAAAATTCCATTCCATTTCACTCCCCTCCACTCCACTCCATTTCATTTAATTTCATCTCATTTGCAAATATTTTTATTTATTTACAGTTTTATGTCGCAACAACTGCTAGGTTATTAGCGGCATCATAAAATAAGTCAGAATACACTACGTTATTTGTCTAATAAGTTTGGTTTCTTTGATGAAATTTAGCAGGTCATTTATTTTTTTATCGTTAAGGTTGCTCCAACTTAAACTTATTACGGGAGATGTACTTTGAACAATGGAGGACTAAATGCTTCACAGATATGGCTTCACCACATCATCGCAATGAGGAGCAGGATTCTTTGATATTCTGTGGGAGTGTGTCATTATAGTGTGCCCGATTCTAATTTTTTTGTTGAAAGTTGAAGGTTTAGGTAATTCAAGTATCTCGAGCGGAAAGGAATGGCGAAAAACCTACATATACTTCTGAAGGTTCGATCGATTTGATTAGGAACGATCTGGCGACGATAGACAAATGCGCGCGAAACGACCACGTTGCGCGTCGCGTCGGTACGGCTAGCAATATAGTCTATAAAACTATCCCTCCGGAGGAATTATAATCGATTTCAGATCGTATTCTACGGTACAACAACAGTGCCATATAGACCGTACGTTACGAGATAAGGAAAACGTGAGAATTCTTAGGTGAATACTTACGATCAAAAACTGATATATGATAATATGTTATTGGACATTATTTCCATGATCTTTTCGCGCATCTACTTTGTTAATCTATATACAATTAATACCAAAGATTTCGTATTTCCTCTTCACCCGATTAGTAAAAGATAAACAATTCGATTGTTTTTGTTGAAACTCGAATGTATCTCGGTCGGCGATATTCACCAACGGAACACACGTAAGCATGTCATGTGCAAACACTCACATATGTATACGTATATACATATATACAAAGGTATCGATGTGTTTCGATGTTTAAAAATCAAATCGATTAGGGACGATCGTGAAAGGTACACGACTAGTAGTAGTTCAAAAAGTGAATTAACAGAAATATATTTTCTGTTAACAAGTTAATCGTTACGACGCGACGTTTCATCTTATATTTGCCAACGACGAGGGGATTTTGGGCGAGTCTAGACTACGTTTGCTCAAGTTCTTTGAACGTTTACTCGCGTCGGAACGATTTCACGAATTCGCGTCCAGCCGCGAAAATCTGAAAATATTTTCGATTTTTCGCGAAAAATTGCATCGCGCACGAAACAATTCGCAATTCTCCGCGATGTCGTAACCGGTCTGCATAAATTCGAGGTATAACAGCGATAATCTCATAATAACATTAGGCTTAATAATATAGTCACCGTTATCCTAGGAAAGTCTGAATTACGAGAGACAAATATGTCAATCGATATGATAATGGACACTTGATGGATAACGATCGATCACATTCGATATGCACGTGTCAACGTGAATCGACAAGATTATCGATGCGCCACCAGGTTGCGCGTGTCAAACTAATCCAACGTTTTGGGAAAGTAGTTTCGTTAGATGGACGCTCTTGAACGTCCGCGAACGCGAACTGTTTGGCGAACCACGCGTGGATGGTTAACGCATTAGTCACAGAAAATTTGGTGTTGCGCGTAACCTTAAACCCGCGTTGTACACCGTCGAACAATGACATGCTTCTTAAAACATATTTTTTCTCAAATCGTGTCGCTGTGACGTTACAGACTCTCGATAACGTAGGTAACTCGCCGAGCGCAATCAATGTTTTGAGAAAACGTGAAACAGTTTGCGTCGCGCGAGAACGAATACAGCGAAATATTCGTTAACGATCGGACGCTAATTTGTGTCGCAACGCTTACCGGTGCAAGATACGACAAGATGTAAATCACATAATTTGCAAAGCGTAATTCGACCTTTACCGAGAACGTCCCGAACCAAAGAACAAGCGCCAATAAACGTCAACAATGAAACAAGAAACGAACAATCTTCCATTTTGCGCGAACCATTGTTAGTTATAACAATGGTTCGCGCATTTGTACAGTCTCGTGCGACTAGTTTCCACCTAATGTCAAGAAGATGTAATTTTTTGTATCTGTTCGTTTACCGATAAATAATATTCCGATTTTGTTCTAGACAGCTTACCGGTTCGAGAAGAGAAGTGTTGCCTGACTTTTGTCAGTTGAGGCGGCGGTAAGGTCCGTGTCCGTGAGGGAGAAGGTATTATTGTATAAGTATGGGTACGGGTAAAGACTATGGCCACCCTGACCACTAGGCTAAATGGACTGTAGCCACGGGGCGCCAGCCAGCAATTTTGTATTTTTATTTTTTGTTTTATATTTTTATATGTGTATTGGTAATATATTGACTTTTTCTAGGTTTGAAAATCTCTTGTGAAACTTCACCGGTCACCCCGCTCCCGCTCCCGCTTCCGCTACCCCTCCCGTGTAATTCTTATGAAAATGACGGACCTGGTAAGGACACGGGTAGAGGTACGGGTACGAGTACGAGTACGGGTACAGATAGAGGTATTTACAGGTAGAAGAAACGAGACCGTTTGAAAACGTACGTGCCGGTATTCTCGAATTGGACGGTCAATTCGGCTGTTCTTCCGAAGAACCGGCGAACCAAATTGACGTCAGCAATGTTTCGGCGCGGAAAAAGGAAAAAGTGAGTAAATATCGATACGCGATCTATCGGTAACTGGTACCTGCCATCGCGTAGGGAAAAGCGTGGAATTCTTGATAGATGATTAGGGTAGCGGCGGGGACCAGACAAGGGGAGGGGAGGAATTCGTGCATCAGAGTCCAGGAACGATACGGAATGGTGCAGTGTTGGCCGGTGCGCGGCGCGAAACAGGTGATAGTGCACTGGGAAATGATAGGACGGTTTATGTTCGATTCGCGAACGGTGAACAGAAAATTTCCCGCGATACATCTGCCGAGGTTTTCGCAGCCGGTTTAATATTCTCGGTCCGTTCGATCGGGTCCGAACTTTCGATTTGGCCCATCGCGCATCGC
This sequence comes from Lasioglossum lativentre, assembly GCA_916610255.1. Taxonomy (NCBI): domain Eukaryota; kingdom Metazoa; phylum Arthropoda; class Insecta; order Hymenoptera; family Halictidae; genus Lasioglossum; species Lasioglossum lativentre. Next base: position 31,056,795 of record OU744355.1, on the reverse strand, counting down.
ATCGCATCGCATCGTATCGTATCGCATTGAGGCCTTGTTTCGCACGACACGCTCCGCAACGCGATCAAACTGAAATTGACTTTCGGCCACTTCGCGTTCGACTATGACGTTCTCTTTTAATTTCGCTATTTTCCACGACTAGTTTGGACACGGTCGAGCGATTGCCAGTTCCTTTACCGTGCTCTTTACCTTGAGTCGGTAATTTTCGATCGTTCTCCCACCAGCTTGCGTGGCTCGCGATCGTCTCGAACGGAAAATCGAGACGCGTACCACGGTGGATCGAGATCGTTTTTGCTTTCCTGGTCGTCCAAGTCCTCAGAGTCCTCCGAGTACTCCCAGTTTGTCCGGTAAACAGTTGAAAATTCCGCGATACCGGAAGCTCGCTGGGAATGCACGAATTCGTGCAGAGAACTCAACGCCGGAGTGGAAACAGGACTCGCGAATAGGCGCATCGAAACCGAGGGTAAGTACGAGAGAAATCGCGACAAACAGTTTCTTCGTCTTTGCAAATGCACCGACATTCCGGCGCCTGCTTCGGGCTGCACTCGGGTTTCTACAATTTCGTAGAACTCCTATCATTTGACTAACCTTCGCGACATCCGATAGCAACGAATCGCTTTCCAATTCTCTGCATTCTCCTTGGAGAAAAAAAGTTATTTAGTTCTCTTATTATCGTTCTGTTCTATACCGATAGCCGTTTTAAAATGAAATCCATCGGAGTTAAACTACGACCGGAAATGGGATCTGGAAAAAATCGGAAAAGGTGCAGCACGTTGAAGATGCAAGATTTCTGAGACAATAACAACAATAGCGGTAACTTCACGGCAATAATAATACCGACAATTATAACGATGGTAATTCTTGTGTAATTAGCGCGTCCGCAACAACATTGTTATACGATTTAATTGTAAAAAAATGCGTTTGGATGTAAAAAGCTTGATTCGGTACGCGTACGAGAAGAGACCTTGCGAGTGCTCGAAATGAGCCTTGACGCTTCAGCGCATAGTCGCGTGGAGTTGCAGAAAGTTGGAGGATCGCGTCTTAATCCATTAACACCCAGAGTTCTAATTCGAAGACGTGTAGTTTCGGAATTTGTTTTCGGCAAGGCGCGGCTCGCGAGTACGTGCGACGCGACGCGACGCGACGCAACGCAACGATTCTTCCTCGAACTTTCCCCTAATCGCGAAGCGGTGGTGCAACCTCTCTGAACTGTACATACATACGTATAACGGCACGTAAACAGACCGGTTGTTTTTGACCGTGGCTTCAATCATTCATCCACGATTCTCCCGCGTCTCCTATCGCGTCTCATTCTTTCCACCAGAGATCGGCGGTCTTTACGAAACAAACGAGTTCCGACCGATCCAAAGTTGCACCGGGTGTCTCGTTACGCAACGGCCTTTACCTAAAAGTATGGAAACAGGAGTTGCATTTCTAGCGACACCGCGCAAACGAGAGACGCCAACACACCTTCGACTCGATCTCCGAGGTTTCGTGACACATATTTCACAACGGAATTGAAATTGCGCAAACACTGTCGTCTCTTTTTACGGTGCTATCGGACAAGATCGTACCCAGATCTAACCCGACAATCTGTCCTGCGATTTTCTAGACGTAACGACGCGCGTCGCGTCAGGAAAAACCTTTGTCGACTAAATGACGGCTATCGTCGATTCGTTTCTTATGTAACGAAGAATTGTCGGCGGTCTTGCATTCCATCTAGAAAAAGGTGAACCAGTTTCTTTTTTTGTTTTTTCGTGCCAACGGTGATTCGATCAGCGTGGAAAATACCGATCGCGAGTCGAACCACCGTACCGCACCGTGCGCCTCGCTGGGCGTTTTCTTTCTCGCTCTTGCCTCCGTCAAGGAGACTCTTTCTCCAAGGCATAGGTTTATATTATTTCCGATCGGCCAGTGTCGGTCGCGTGTCGTTTCAGTTGTAATTATACATAGTTGCGGTTGCAGCGTAGTTTCCGTGATCTGTTTTCTTTGTTGATAAAGGGAATCGTAAGAGGGACGACAACTCGACGAATACCACTCGCTCTATGCCGCGTACGTGGATAATAGTCTTGCGTCACGTCACCGATAGATCTAATTATTGTTGGACAATGGAACGTTGTAATTATCGCAAAATAAGTGTACGATGTAACGCGACATACAATGCGACGAGGACACCTTTACGATACTCGCCTTATCTTGTTCCTCAACCGGCTCGTTCTAGAATAATTAGAACAATAGCCGGAGAAGAAGAGAGGGGAAAGAATCGTTAAATCCTATTTTTCCACGAACACTCGTAATCGTGATCATAATTGTAATCTGTAATCGCGATCGTAATTTGTAAACTGTAGTCGCGATCGTAATTGCAATCTATAACACGATCGCAAACTCACCGATGGCGAAGCTCGATCGAAATCTACTCGATAACCCTATTACAGGGTATTCGATCAATTTCAATTGTACACATGGATAAGCGTTGTCCTCGAGGAGCCGCAAAGGATGAAATAGTTGGGGCGACAATCGAGAAGTCCGAATGCGATCGCACAGGTCGCGCAGAACTGCACGATCGAGCACATGGCACGCTTTGGACGTTGCGTTGCGTCGCGTCGCGTCGATGATTTCGCCTAACCAGTCGTCTGGCCTAGCATAGTCGGTGGCCAATCTATTCTGTGTCCACTGTCTAATTCAAGAGCACGGTCACCGTGATCGCGTTCATTGTCCAAGTACCTATTGGACGCGTCCGCGTCCATCCCGACCCCGCGTATCTTGTTTCACGGGATGGGCTCGTTAGTATTCTTTTCTTCGAGTCGTTTAATTCCATCCGAGAAATCTAATCGGCCGTTCTTCCTTGATTAGCGTTCTAGAGGGCCGCTTAAAGGTGATCTCTGCGCACGTGTTCCTTCCTCGAAGACGAGCGAAGGATTCGGTTTCGGCGAACGAGCCACCAATCACCAGGTCGCTATCCACCACCCACTAAACCACCAGTCGCAGAAGCAACAGCAAAAGTTGGTGGATCGCAACAACCGAAACACGCCTGTTCGACGACCATCCGAGTTGTCGAAGGATATTCAAGGGCATCCGTACAATTTCAGCAGCTAAACCCTAAAGTTATGACAACATCCGATGGTGAGTAGTCTCGCGAATCTTTTCGATTTTCTCCTTTCTTTTCGTCGCTGTTTTCCATCGGAAGCGGAGTACGCGGAACGGGAAACGGGAAACAGGAAACGGGAAACACGGGACGACGCGAAAGTAGGCTTATACGCGTCCCCACGTGTCGGCAGTTGCATTTGGAATCGACGCGTCGCGTCATAACGAGCGAGCTCGATTATCCAAGTACATAGGTACGCGAATGTCGGTCGGGGATACGGCGAGACACTCGTGTATTCTTCGAATGGAACAACGTTTATTTACCCGCAGATAAGGAAAATCAGTTTTACACGTTCCACGGTTATCGTGTTCTTCGGTGAACTTCCAACCGCGACCACGCACTAATTTCTATTTTTTTTGCGCGACATAGAATCACGCTCGGGTCTGCCGATGACCCGATAACAAACTGCCGACGTTATCGCGATCGCGATGAGATTGTTTTCACGCGACTTATTAGATTTCTTCTGACGATTCGACAATAATAAAATATCGTTGGCACGACAGTCTCCGGTGTTGTGATTCGATTGAATCACGGTCGATAACGAGATCGAATGGCACAATTTTTACACGATACACACCGTATGTGATATTGTTGATTGCTTTCCGAAGAAAGCCGTAAACGATATCCGTTCCGCCAATCAATCACGGCTCTCTCGCTTTCTTTCTTTCTATCTTTCTTATACACATTCTTTGCAACCTTGTAGGGGTAAAGGATGACCAAACGTCGGAAATTCAATGGCAAAGGATTCATACTGGCCAAGACGAGGATATGGTAAGCTTTTTTCTTACAGTATCGAATCTCCTTTTGTAGAAGATATAGTCCAACCGATGATTTCAGCGCATTTATGGATTCGAGAGGAGCAACCTGAAACGTATTCTGACTTGCGTATCTTACGTATTGACCGTCGGTTGGATCAGACTGTTCTTCCACTGGTATCCTCATTTGCATGTCTATGCGACTCACAAGAAGTGCCCCTTGAATCGTGCTACGAAATTGCTCGTAACCGTAAGGAAATTAAGACTTACAGTTCTTATTGCTATTGTTGTTGTTGTTGTTGTTGTTGTTGTTGTTGTTGTTGTTGTTGTTACTGCGATGCGAGCAAACGTCTAATAATGATTATCGATGCGATTACCTATTAGGATAATTATCAAGGAAAGTACAAGTCATACTTTGTGAAGGAAGTCAAAACCGTTTCTGCGAGGAACCTCAGGTTAGTTCGAGCAACCTTTTCTACGTTTCTGCAACAACGATCGACCAGGTTTCACCTCTTCCATTTGTCCTTTCTGTTCGGTAGCTCGCAAGAATTGTCGAGAGTTTTCGGCAATAGCGACAAGCATCTCGTCGAGAAGATCAAGTGCAAAAAGCTGCAGATTCGTTTGGAGAATGGCACGCAACGCGAGATGTTCGAGTACAGAGCATTCTGGTGTAAAAAGCAGTGTTACGTCTGGGACATTCAACAAAACACATTCTCCAGATTGGTCGGTCTGGACAAATACACGTTGTGTTCAGACCTACACTTGTGCAGCAATCAAGGTCTTTCGAAGGAAGAACAATGCCTCAGGTAGTACACGCGGGCAATTCCGTTGTTGGTTGTTGGTTGCCACTTCTATGCATACTTGTGTGTACATAACGAAGCAGGGAAATCATTTACGTTGGTTGTTTCAGGAGACTCGTCTACGGAAACAACGAGATCGTTGTGCCCGTGCAGAGCATCGGCGTACTACTGCTACTGGAAGTATTGAATCCGTTTTATATTTTCCAAGCGTTCACACTATGCGTATGGCTCGCAGAGGATTACCTGTACTATACCGCGGCAATTATATGCATGTCGTTCTTTGGAATCACAAGTTCCATAATACAAACCCGCAAGGTAGAGAAACGAGATTGTTGCGTTGCATCGCGTTAACCGCAATTTGCGCATCGTTCTTGAAACCGATTCCTCGTTTTAGAATCAAATGAATCTGCGAAGTACGGTCGCGTCAACGGAGACAATTCGCGTACGCAGAGGCCCTTCGCGGTCGGAAACCGTACCGTGCAACGACTTGGTCCCCGGTGATATCATAGAGTTGCCCACTCATCGGGCCACCGTGATATGCGACGCAGTCTTGTTAACCGGCCAATGTATATTAAACGAATCCATGCTGACCGGTGAGCCATCGAGTTTCGCGATATCCTCCGCTTCGAATCACCGATTCTAAAACCGATCTGTACGAATTTCAGGAGAGTCGGTACCAGTCACAAAAACTCCACTACCATCGCAACACGTTCTTTACGAGCCGAAAGAGTGCTCCCATCACACGATATTCAACGGCACCAGCATCATTCAAACCAGGTACTCCGCCGAACACGCTCACCAACGCGAGTCTCTATAAATTCTACGAATGAATCAACTCCCATTGAACCCCGTGCTATACGAAAATTTGGTTACTGCCCTGATAGATGTCACGGGAGTGGTCCAGTTCTCGCGCGAGTTATTCGAACGGGTTTCCATACGAACAAGGGAGGCCTGGTGGCAGCTATTTTATATCCACCACCGGCGGACTTCAAGTTCGATCAAGACTCTTACAAATTTATCGGCATCCTCGCCTTCATCGCCAGTTGCGGTTTCATTTACACCATCTTGACCAAGGTGTGCTTTCAATTGTCATTGTTAATCGTTAATCGTTAATCATTAATCATTAATCTTAACTCGTTAATCATTAACGTTCGTTCACCCCCAGGCTTCCAGAGGAATCACGGTCGGCGACATTGCCATAAAGGCGTTGGACATAATAACGATAGTGGTTCCGCCAGCGCTTCCCGCAGCAATGACGGTAGGAAAACTGTACGCTCAGTCGAGGCTGAAAAGAGCACAGATCTATTGCATCAACAACAGGGTTATCAATGTATCTGGCAGTATAAATTGCGTCTGCTTCGACAAGGTAAGGCACCAGCGTTGGATTTGTTCTCTTCGACTCGAATTCGACCGTGCCGAATCAGACGATTTACGTTTTTCTAGACGGGGACCTTGACGGAGGATGGTTTGGACATGTGGGGAATCGTGCCCTGTACGAACGGTGTTCTCGGCGAATCGGAGAGAAGCGTTCCCAAGCTAAAAGATCATCCTCTTTTCGAGGGCATGTTGGTTTGTCACAGTTTGACTTTGATAGACGAGCAACTTGGCGGAGATCCTCTGGACGTCAAGGTATTCCGGATCGAAGCCGAAACATACAACATACAACACCTCCGATATCTTACGTTCGATGAACGCCTTTCTCCTTTCTATTTTGTTTATACTCGTAGATGTTCGAGAGCACCGAATGGATACTGGAGGAACCAGACGTCAGTCGTGTGAACAAGTTCGATCCCGATCCCGTAACGACGACGATCGTAAAGTCCGGCAAGAACGAAAGAGATCTGTCGGAACTCGGAATAGTGCAACAGTATCAATTCTCGAGCTCTCTGCAACGAATGTCCGTGATAGCGCGCGAATCGGGCTCTAACACTTACAAAGCTTACACGAAGGGTTCGCCCGAAATGATTCTCAGTCTGAGCAAACCGGAAACCGTCCCGAAAGACATCCTGTTCAGTTTAAGACGGTACACGGAACAAGGTTATCGCGTTATAGCTATGGGTCGCACAGAATTTGCCGAAGATAGCGCCAAGGTAAACGACGCGTTATTTTATTATTCGTTATTCGTTAATCATTATTATATTATAGAAAATATAAAATAGTACTAAACGATTCCCGTTTCGGAACAGATAACGAAACTGCCCCGCGACGTGGTCGAACAAAACCTCGAGTTTCTGGGTTTAGTCATCATGGAGAACAGATTGAAAACACCAACGAAAGCAGTCATCGAGGAACTGAGGTCAGCCGACATGCACATTCTAATGATCACTGGTAAATGAGGCCGCGGCAATCGTTTATTATCCTACACTATCATGGAATACTATTTCTATACACTTGTGTGTATATGTATACATATTATACTAGAAAGTGAAATGACCGATTTGCCTGTTGCATGCACCGTAATGAAACAAGTTATTCCAGGGGATAATATCCAAACTGCTGTGAGCGTTGCAAAAGAATGTGGCATTTTGTCACCGCAAGAGACTGTGATAGACGTCACTGTAGTTATGAAAGAAAACAAGATGCAACCAGAGATTTATTTTAATGCTCAGGAATTGCCTCATAAACTGGTAATTTTGTTCGATCGCATCGATCATTGTCCAAAATATATATACGCTATAGTAACGTTTTCGATAGAAACGAAATAAGCGCGCGTATTGATTCATTATTATAGTCTTGTTCGTATTTTTGCAGAATCCTCGCGACAACAAACTGAGGATAACCGAGTTACGGGACATAGAACAAACTGTGAGCAGTAGTAATTATCGGTTCGCGTTGTCAGGTCAGTCGTGGCAGTTGTTGCGCGAGCATTATCCGGACATTGTGCCGAGAATTTGTATACGCGGTGCGATATTCGCCAGGATGACCAGCGATCAAAAGCAGCAATTGGTGTTGGAGCTGATGCAACTCGGTTATTACGTTGGTATGGGTTGAACCGTAAACACGTGACATGTCTACGCTTCTTAATTATTACTACATACAACAATTGACTCGAAACTCGAAACCGATGTTAATGTTTCGTAAACATTTCAGCTATGTGCGGGGATGGTGCGAATGATTGTGGTGCTCTGCGAGCGGCGCACGCCGGCGTATCCTTGTCCGAGGCAGAATCTAGGTAACTTTTCGGATATTGTTTCCACGTTACGCGAGTGTTCCAATTATGCCGAAATATCGAGTACAGAGAATATAATATCAAGCAGAAAAGAAGAGGCTTCGAGTTTCTGCACTCTCTCGCGTTACGGTCCAATTAAGTTCAACCAATGTCGAACCATTCAAGGTGCGCGCGTGTCTACATGTCGCGCGTAACTCTTACGCTCTACAATTACGAGTTCATTTTGAAGACGGACGAGACAGATGACGCGCATACACGTGTGTAGGCCAATCTAGCGCAGAGGGCACTCGTTACCAGCTACGCTCTCGCCTTCTTTACATCGTGTCAAGCTAGCACACATTTGCTTTTTCTCGATCGCGTTTCGTACACAACGGCAGAATCGTAGCCGAGTCTGATCGCTTTCTATTTCGTTCCAATTATTAAATGACCCTGATCGTTGAGAGGGATAGTTAGTCTCCGCGTTTTAACATCGACGCGAACGTAATCTTCGATCGATATTTATTTTTTCTTTTGTTTTGTTTGTTGTGTAGCGTTGCTAGTCCATTCACGTCGAAGGTACCCGACATTACTTGCGTTCCAAAGGTAATCAGAGAAGGTCGTGCCGCTTTGGTGACATCGTTCGGGATCTTCAAGTTCATGGTGATCTATTCTCTGACGGAGTTTCTGTCCGTGATAATCCTCTACTCCATCGACTCGAATCTAACGGATCTAGAGTTCTTATTCATCGACATTTGTTTGGTCGTTAATTTCGCCTCGTTCTTCGGGAAAACGCGGGCGTACGAGAAAAAATTGGTGAAGAAGCCTCCGATGACTAGTCTTTTAAGTTTCACGACGATCTTTTCTCTGATTATACATATGTTGATTATGATCATTTTTCAAGCGTCAGCTTATCACGCGGTACGTACTTTTTCGTGGTTCACTCCATTCGTTTATACAGGCAAATCGTACGCGTGCTACGAGAACTACTCCGTCTTTTGCGTCTCCATGTTCCAATACATAACTATGGCAGTGATATTTTCTCGTGGGAAACCGTATCGGAAAGCTATTTATACAAATATTACTTTCATAATTTCCCTTATTCTGCTGACCACGATCTGTACATACATCACCGTCTATCCTGCCAACTGGATAGTGAATTTGCTCGAGTTACGCGTATCTCCGGCCTATAACTGGAAAATCATTCTTTTGGCTCTCGCCATAGTCAACTTTGTAGTTTGCATTTTTGTCGAAACGTTTGTAATTGAGTACATGATAGAGATGAAATTAAAGTCAAAGTTCTACAAGCCTGAGAAATCGAAGAAAGAGTACTTGAGGGTAGATCATGAATTACAACGTGACACGAATTGGCCGAAACTCGACAGGGATCTACCAGTTTTACCGTTAACACCGAGCGTAGAAAATATTATCAACGTGTCGTACATGCAGGAGCAGCGTTACACGAATGTCACCGAAAACGTTAACAAAAATGAAAACCTTTTAAATGTCCCCGGCAAAGAACGGTATCGCGCCATAGAGTCGAACAACGACGGAAAAGGTTTACACGGGTTCGATAATAGCGCGTTCGTTAACGACGAATTGCCGCGGAATGCAAACATGGTAACTAGATTTTGAGTCGGTAAGGTATGCGTGCTCCGAGTTAGGACTTTTATCAATTAAGTATCGACGTCGGGCAGCGGAACGAGATTACACCAGTATTTCTACACAAGTATTATTGAAATAATTCTGAGACGACAACAACTATTTTTACTACGAAACGAACGACATTTCTCGTTACTTTGCGCCTGCTTTCGACGAGCAAACGTAACATACTATGTTCGTTACAATTGAAACGTAGTGATTTGACTATCTTGACGATTGCATTCTGCTAAAAAGTTCTTTGAAATTTTCCTAATGCAAGAACGTATTAGTCTATCGATGAGACAACATGTTGTTTCTTTTGAGTATTTCAACTAACGAATGTATATGAGAATATCTTTATTTATTACGGGAAATATGTTTCCTATTTAATAAAAAATTTGAGCATCCAAGAAATAAAACAAATTACAGACCATGAGACGAGATTGTTTTTCATCTGCCGAGCCAATAATTTCAATTTTCTTAGCGTTTTCTGTAATATAAACAATAGACGCATTAATTTACGCAGAACTGTATTCGTAGTAGTTACCGAGATAGCATATATATTTGAAATTATATTCACCTATAATGTCATTTTGATTGGCCACGAGTTCTTTTTGAATCCAGTCTCTGTAGCGAAGCACGACTTTATTTATTATTCGTATCGTACTGTCGTGTATCCTAGGCTTTAAAAGAAAGCTAGGTAAAGTTGAAATGATTTCCTTGAATACGCGTTCCCTGCGATGCATTAATTGGGTTTAGAAGAGTTGTCAAAGAACCACGCAAAACAATGAACTTCTTAAAAGTACAAATACAAGCAATTACCTGTGCAGTTCGTGTAAAGTATGATCTAACATGATATCGCTAATGGCAGAGAACAGTTGTAATTGCATTTCTTTTTTCGATTGACTGCAACATGCGTTTACAACCGTTTGTAGAGTTTCGCTAAGATCGAGATTATTTTCGTACCAAATTTTACTCGCTTTTAAAAACAACGTTCTCAGCAACTTTATCAAGTGGGGTAAAACAATATTATGCGTACTTGACCAGTTCTCAAGTTTCTCTGTATAAAAGGATGGAAATAGAGATAAAGTCCACGTATGAAACGGAAATAACCATTTACACGTAAATTAAATTACGATCGTGAACTCACCGTTTAAGTATTTCAGGACGGACGTAGAATAAGTTTTGCTTAATTTCGGTAGAATTTTATCGTCACTATGTATAGCTGTAAACCATATGTAAATCTGACAAAGTCCTAAATTATGTGCCAAACAAGCGTCGGACGATTCGTCGGCAGCGAAGTCTTCTTGACGTTTTCTATTCCTCACGGAAGCAAGAAAAATACCGGATGCACCTGATTTGTTGTAAGGAAATTTTGAGAGAAAATTTTTTACATATAGTTCTTCGAAATTACTTTTGAACCAATATTTCATGTTCACGTCACATTCGATATTCAATATATCTATACACTCGATAATCAATTGCATAATTTCAACAGAGCTTTTCAATAATTCTAATGCCTCTGCAGTTATCAGATGCGACGAACTGTCCATGTTTTTATCGTCTGGACACACTTCGATCCAGCTATCGTATATAAGCGGCATTAACGATTCAACGTACTTCATAAATTCCTCTGCATCCAAAGCTTTTTCAACAGAGCTTTCTTTTAAATTGTCTCTTTGTTCGAAATCAATTTCACAATTCTCTAAAAACGTATTTACATAAACGGGGAGGTATCTAGTATGCTTATTTACATGCACAATTCGCGCAGCCGCGTTCGAGCTGATGGTTTGTTGCGATTTATAAAAACTAACAATGGAACTGAACATTGTAGCCAATCTTTCCAACACTTTTATCCTCCACTTTACATTAGTATTTTTTGTGTTCAACGTTGTTATCAACTGCCTCCCAGGCTTCATTTCTGTATGTAATCTACAGATCATATCCAAAAAATTTGGTAGGACTTTTTTACTATTTTTTGCCAAGACGGTACTGCAGTTTTGGACAAGTATGTCTAACAGAAGCAAAGCATCTTCCTTAATACGAGGATCTATATGTGTCATGGCACATCTCAAATATGAAATCAGAACATCGCAATGAGGATTCAGTTGATTGTTGGACACTGGACCGAGAATTAAACTTAAAACTTTGAAGGAATCATGCCTTATGCTTCTTTCTTTGTCGAGAGACAATGCGCAAATGCCTTGCAACAGAGACCCAAATTGTAAATTTAACAAATCCAAAGAATGTTTTGATAGAATGTCTTTCAGTTCCCTTATGGCTTCCTGTCGAACTGTCGAATTATGGTGTTGAAGGCGCGACAGCAAATCCTAAAAGTTATGGTAACATTCTCTTAAAGAGATCCAATTGTTTAAAACACATAATATTCTATATAATATTACCTTAACATTAAGCTTTCTTTTACTAAGAATTTCTGTGTCATCGCGTTGCTTTAACTGTTCTCGTATTACAATCTTCTTAACTTTGAACGTTGCATCCGTAACGTTCAATCCCTTCGGTAACTGCTTTGTTTTCTTTGCTTTCAATTTCACTTTCGCCTTTTCAGACTTTAAGTGTTTCAAATGCTTATGGCCCTTGCCCATGGTTTACATTCAAACAATTTCCTCCAAAATATCCCTCGTTAGGTTAAACCTATACACGTATGTACCAAATATGTACTTATTTACATATATACTTACAAATCATGCGAGTTTTTCTTATGATTTCAAAAGTATTATAGAAAAATCTGATTGCGAATATAAAATTTAGTAAAAAACACCCAACGGTACACCTAAAACATGCGTGGCCTATGTTATAATAATGAAATACATACTGTATATTGCTGTATATACTGTATAAATGTTGTCCTGGACAGTTCTCAATTCTCATATTTACTCATAGAAGTAAGGTTATGTACCCACGCGGTGTAGATCGTCAGATGTCATGTGTGCAAGAGCAGAAAGTCTCTACTGGTCTCTACTGAACTGTTATGCTGTCATAAATCATAATAAGTCTGAGCCTCCTGAACAGTGATATACCAAAGTGCATAGGTAATAATGGATAATTTCTTATATTTCCAAAAAGGGGAACACGCGTAATTTGCAAATGCGTAGGACGATGTTTATTCGTATAAATAAACTAAATAAAGGTACCTTGTTTGGTATTTTTGTCAAATCATTCTACAATACAAGGTTAGATTAATATTTTAAACATGTTTGCGTTGTTTCGGTATTACAAATCGTCGATCCAATTACATATTTATATGTGGCATGACAATGGTACATTTTTTACCAGTAGCCGCTAAAAATATCAAATGTTTTGATTTTTTCCTATTGCAAAGAAATTACAATGTCAGCATTAATGTTTTCTCAGCAAACCTTGTCAACTATTGGTATTTCATTGCGAAAACATTTTATTTCTTTGAAGAGAGAAGTATACTATATGATAATAGTGATATAACTATATAATAATTAATGGTTTCAATATATGATAAGTTGCAATAAAGCTTATATAATCATATCATGATAAGATGTAAGATACAATGCCAGGATAAAGATAAGCTTTCATGTGACCCAAATGTTTAACTATAATTGCAATGACATGCACAAGTTTTTAGGATAAGTAAATAATAAATTCTATATAACTTTTCAGACATTGTTCTTCATTAAAAATTGATGAAGTTTAACACAATATAAGAATGCTATTAGACTGACAAAGACAAGGAAAATAGTGAATTAATAGTTGCATATTCTAATTGAAAAACAAGGAACAGGCGATTCAAAATGAATACCACATTGACTTATTGTCCTCCAAACATAACATTTAACGAAATTTGGATAGATCATGGAATGTCAAAATGTTTCATGGACACCGTTAATACTATCGTGATCTCGTTGTATCTGTTAATTTTTGGTACAATACAACTTTGGATGTACCGTAAATATGGAACAGAAGCTCCTGCATTCTTGTTACCCAAAAATAAACTATATACTCTACAGAAATATCTTTTATACTTTGTTCCAATACTTAGCGTACTGAGAATAATCTTGCAAGGTACAATTTTAGATGATAAAAAAGTTTATGGTTATATGGTAAGTAAACTATACATTAGTACGTATACATATAGATATTACTTAATTGTTAAATGTTCCATTATCTTAATGCTTTTAGATTCTCACAACAGTTTTAACTGTAATCATGTATCCATACTCTGTCTATATATTAAAGATAGAGAGGCACAAACTGCTACCTAGCGTGCCACCACATGGTCATGGTATCGTTTTATTGGGCTTTTGGACCTTGGCATTTGTTAGTCAAAACCTTGTTTTTATTAACATTGAGAAACTCGAATGGTGGTTTCATCTAAACACGTAAGTTTCACTGAACAACGCTGAAACAGAAGTACTCTGTGTACTCGAGCATAACACAAACTAGTATATTTTCTATGATACACGCATGCTATTTACAGATTGACCGACCAAATCGAGATGGCTCTGTTTGTTCTGCGTTATGTCAGCAGCCTGGCTATCTTTGCCTTAGGACTTAAAGCCCCAGGGTTAACCGGTAATTCGGATCCAGAGTATCGTACTTTACCAGATGGTTCAACTACATGGCCAAGATATTATCAAGGTGTAAGTCACAGTAATATTTAGTACTAAATATAATTAAGTATATTTAATAATACGGTGATTTTTTAGAGACCCGACGATAATACCTCAGCATGGAACAATGCCTGGTATAAAATCAAAGTTTTAGCGCCGTTTTTATGGCCTAAAAAGAGCTTCATGCTTCAACTGAGGGTTACTTTTTGTTTTGCATTACTTATATCCGGACGTGTCATAAATCTGTATGTTCCAATTTATAATAAGAAGATCGTGGATAGCCTTACTGACAAATCTGAAGCATTCAGGTACATAACATCTTTCATCTATATCATGCTATCATGCATCCATAAAATATTTAATGTTTGTAATAGGTGGGACCTTGTATTAATATACGTGGCATTCAAATTCTTACAAGGGGGAGGTACAGGTGGTATGGGAGTACTGAATAATGCTAGATCGTTCTTATGGATTCGAATACAACAGTATACTACCAGAGAAATTGAAGTGGAGTTGTTTAGGTAATCATTCGCGGAACGTCCTTTTCTCAAATCTGCTCGATTGAAGACACATACGCATTGTATTCTTATAGAAAGTATATTTTTATAGACATTTACATAGTTTGAGTTTACGCTGGCATCTTGGAAGGAAAACGGGAGAAGTATTGAAAGCTATGGATCGTGGTACCGACTCTATAAACAATCTTCTGAATTACGTTCTCTTTTCCATTATACCGACAATCGTTGACATTATCGTGGCCGTTGTATTTTTCATAAGCGCGTTTAACCAATGGTTCGGATTAATCGTATTCGTGACTATGAGCCTCTATATAGGTAAGCGCCTTATTTTATGTATTATACTATATAAGTATAGTAGAAACAGAAACGTATCCATGATTTCATTGTACATTTTAAACTTGAACGATATTTGTATATACATATACAATATATGTTTATTAGCCGCAACAATCATGGTTACCGAGTGGCGTACAAAGTTTCAAAGGCGAATGAACTTGGCAGACAACGCCCAGAGAGCGCAAAGCGTTGACAGTCTACTTAATTTCGAGACGGTCAAGTATTATGGAGCAGAAACGTACGAAGTGGATAGCTTTAGGGAAACGATAATAACGTTTCAGGCAGAAGAATGGAAGTCGTTGGTTACTTTAAATATTTTAAATACATTACAAAATGTAGTTGTTTGCAGCGGTCTGCTAGCTGGATCTCTACTTTGTTTACATATGGTCAGAACGCGCAAAATGCTTTTCATACTTTTAATTTCAATTTCAACAAAATCAATCGCACACGAATGACAAATCGACTGTTTTCAGATTGTATCCAAACAAGGTTTAACAGTTGGTGATTACGTTTTGTTTGCAAGTTACATCATTCAACTTTACATGCCATTAAATTGGTTTGGGACATATTACCGGTAAACATCGATTCGATCTCTCTCGTCGAGTTCTCTCGGTAACCGTACTGTTCGCTTGAAAGTCATTTATCTTTTACAGTGCAATACAAAAGAATTTCATTGACATGGAGAATATGTTTGATCTTCTACGAGAAGAGCAGGAAATAATCGATGCACCAGGTGCTGGACCGTTAATAGTGGAAAATGGTCAAGTGGAATTTTCGAACGTGGCATTTGGCTATAGTCCCGAAAAAATTATTTTAAAGAATGTTAGCTTTGTTGTTCCGCCAGGGAAAAGCGTTGCTCTGGTTGGACCATCCGGAGCTGGAAAATCGACTATAATACGATTGCTGTTCAGGTTCTATGATGTAGAACAAGGTGCGATTCTAATCGACGGTCAGAATATAAAAACGGTTAAGCAGGATTCGTTGAGACGCGCGATAGGTGTTGTGCCTCAAGACACAGTATTATTCAACAACACTATAAAATATAATATTCGATATGGTCGTATCGAGGCTGTAGATGCGGATATAATCGCGGCAGCTCAAAATGCAGATATTCACGAACGGATTCTCTCGTTTCCAAATGGTTACGAGACGCAGGTATGTGTCACTCTTTGTTGAGCTGCGTCATCATTTGATTTAGAGATTATTTGCAACTGTTGAACAACATTGTTTAATTCGGAATGTTTAGGTTGGCGAAAGGGGTCTTCGCTTGAGTGGCGGAGAAAAACAACGCGTCGCTATCGCGCGAACAATGTTAAAAGAACCAGTAGTTGTACTTTTAGACGAAGCAACGAGTGCGCTCGATACTCATACGGAGCGTAACATTCAAGCGGCGTTAAGTAAAGTGTGCGCCAATCGAACAACCATCATCATAGCGCATAGATTGTCTACGATTATACATGTTGACGAAATCCTCGTCTTGAAGGATGGAGAAATCGTAGAAAGAGGCAAACACGAGGAACTTATTTCTCACAACGGGATGTATCATTCCATGTGGCACGCGCAGTCACAAAAAGATCAAGATGTTTCCAACTTGTCGAATGGCGGCGCTCAACCGGAGGCCGATGTATCAACATCTCAGACACTTTGAGGGAAAGAAGAAAAAAAAAACAGAAATTTCATTCGTTAACATATTCCTTTTTAATTTAATAAGAGAAAGCGTGTACGTGTTTCTAGAAAACGACAAGAATTTACCCTTGTTGTGAATGAATTTTTAGAACGGAGTAATACTGTTCTGTTTAGTTTATATTTTCTTCACTTGTAGCTATAAGAATAAAAATGTGATAGTAATTGGTCTTACGATCCTAATTAAAGACTAGTATGTTTTGCATTAATATTTTTCAGAATAAACGAAATATTTCATAATAAAAGTTTCACTTTTTTATGGAATAGATTAAGTAATAAAAACATGTACACATGATATTTGCAAAACCTTTACTTTTCTACAATGTATACCGTTAGCTTCAAACTAAAAAATTTTACAAAACATTTTATGAAAGTTGTACATGATGTTTGGTAGTTCGTCGAGTGAACATTGGAAATTCCTAGGCTGCTCATTCTTCTGTTGCTTCAACATTTCTACTTACGTATGCCCTATCGGGTACCCAACCTGATTCGTCGATAGGATCTGTTACAGTCTCCTCTTGTGCTCCCCAGTAATAATAGCTTGCAAAACAGATCCATGCAACAAAGTACAATGTCTAGTATAACAAAGATAACGTGTTATACGTGTAAATTTTTCAGGATAACATGAAAACAACAGTTTCTTCCAATAAAAATAGATGTATTACTTTGAAAATATCTTCTTTACCCATAATCACAAGTAATGGCTATCCGTGTCAACTTTAATTTAATAAAAATGTTATCTAGATCTTACAGTATTATTATTATTATTATTATTCAATTTACTCTTGCATAATTTAAAGTAATCTTGCAGTGTAATTCTAAATCTTGGCCCCCTAATTATACATTTTTTTTTTATATCAAGAATTTTAATTTGAGTAACATCTTCGACAAGATTATTTTGCAAACAACAGCAAACAGCTGATAGCCGAATATGTATCTAACTTGATCTGACTGAGTTTCATAGTGACATATCTATATGTATGTCCGTGACGTGTATAGAAATGTTAGCGCGCCGATAGAGAGAAAAACGCGTCGCTGTTATTGTTAATTTATTTCTTTTTATTATGCGTGACTGAAAATGAATAGTCTTGGTTTAAGTTTAATTTTAAAAATGGGCTGTATATGCTCCAAAGAAACTGTCACGGTAAATTCAAGAAATTATACGGTTCGTGAACATCTTGGAGAAGGGCAAGTTTGACATGAAATGTACATTTTCGTTGATTACCATAATAGTATCGTTCAATTTAATTTTAAAAATCATTCTTTAACGCGATCATATATTTCGTAAGACGTCTTTTCAGTTATTAGCGAGATGAGTTTTAATACGTACCAATTAACCTATTTAATCCGTTTCTTTTGTATGGTAATGTTGACGAATTATACATACAATTAGATCCCGCCATTAATTAAATTTTAATCTACTTGTAGCGGATTCAGTACTGTACTTTTAGCCGAAGATACAGAAACGCATAAAAAGTATGCTATTAAAAAGATCATCTGCCATGGTCTGGAGGATCAGAGACTCGCCGTAAAAGAAATAGAATACCATAATCTTGTGAAACACCCGAATGTAATAGAGTGTATAGATTCTGCTCACAAAGGGACTGCGGATCCAGTTATTAATGCTACCAGTGAAGTATTAATTGTTTTACCCTATTATCATGTATGTTTTATACTTTACAAATCACGAATATAAATAATAGTTGAAGCCTTTGGCAGACCTGCTTTTCTATGTTTCATTTTCATTTTTATTCAGAGGGGTACACTTGGAAACGAGTTGGAAAGACGAATGAAAAATAAAGATTACATGAGTTCGCTGGAAATTTTAAATATTTTTTTACAAATATGCGAAGGTGTGAAAGCATTTCACGAAGCAACACCAGATCCTCTCGCTCACAGGGATCTAAAGACTGCGAATATAGTTCTCGGCGATGGAAGTACACCGATTATAATGGATTTAGGTAAAATATCTTAATTGTTGTAAATCATTTTATTATGACAGGTATTGTTAGATTAATATCGGTTGTTTCAGGTTCTGTAGCCCCTGCCAGAGTGATAGTTTCTGGATCGCAAGCAGCTCAAACATTGCAAGATACAGCAGCCGAAAGATGTTCGATGCCGTATAGAGCACCAGAATTATTTAATGTGGAAAGTTATTGTATGGTAGACGAACGAACGGATATTTGGGTATTTCTTATCGATAGAGTTTATTAGATTTATCTCATTTCTTTTTTCTATTCTTTTTACTAAAATCTGTAAAATACTTCTCCAGTCTCTAGGCTGTATACTTTACGCGCTTTGCTACTTCAAATCACCCTTTGATGCTGTTTATGAAAGGGGAGATAGCGTGGCATTAGCAGTCATGAGCGCAAATATTACATTCCCGGAAGATGCTCCCTATCACGAGGTTGTTAAACAATACGTATTCTTTTCTACTCGTGTAACAAAAGATTTGTCTATCTAATCTAATGTTCAAATTGAAAATTTTGCAGGACTTGCAAAATCTGATTTTATCGATGTTGAAGGTGAACCCAATGGAACGTCCTTACATATACAGTGTTATAGAAAGTATCCATGATCTTATTGCTAAGTTGGAGAATAGAGCATAACTGTATCAGGAACAATAATATAACTGTTTATTGTTCCAAAAATTAGATATAGACAATTTTTTATACTTCTTTCAAATGTCCATTACAGTGAAAGCGCAAGTCGTATAATATTATAATGCAATAATATATGTTGGTAGATTTTTTACCAAACACTCAAAATATTGTTTGAAATGGATAGGAAAAAAATTTTTGCAATAATAATCTCTCATATATGTATTTTCCATGGACGTTTGATACTTCTGGCATGAAAATGAATTTCAAATATGTAACACTTTTTTATCGATATTGTTGGAAGTGTAGATATTGTGAAAAGTATTTTAAATGCGTAATTCGCAATATACAAAAGGATTGAATAAAATATGTTTCATTTTATGTCTGCCTTTTGCATTACCATTTATAAAAAGACGTATTTCGACCATTTTCTTGAAGTTACGTAGCAATATGGTCAAATCTACAAATGTATAATATTTAGGATGGATAATTTTTTGTACTTGATCAATTATTGTTATTAACGATATCTCGTAAATTATATTATCCATCTCAATATATTTTATCTAAAATTATATTATCTATAGAATTTTCATGAAATCGAATACATATATTTAATCAAAAATTCACGTGCAGGTAACGGTTGCAAGAATCATACGATGTGACGTATAGCAGATAAATACGTCACGATGTAATACATCACGATGGTCCGATAATGCCCGAACACACAATTCGCAATACCTAACTGTTTTACGATAAACGCTCATAATTGTGCCGCTTTATAAAAATTTTATTTTGTCACTTAAATTCTGGTTACCATAGGTTAAAATGATTTAAGTGTTGAAAATGCATCGATAATCTTTAAGCCGCACTTCACTCCGGTGAACGTCTTTCAAACTAATAAGAATGTAAAGTAGTTTTTTTCTGAGTAGTCGTAGTCCGCTTCTTTCCTATAAGGACGTACACTGGAAATACATAAGTATCTCACGAAATATTGCATTTTCGTATCAACGCAACGTACACCATACATACGAATCGTAAGTAAATAGTTTTCTCATTTTGCTTATCAACACAAGCAACAAAGCTAACCTTATCGGTTTCAAGAATTATTTTTCATCATCATTACTCATTTCACACATGCAAAATAATTGATGCAACGAATAGCAAATGTATTTCGTTATACATACATATATGTACACATAAACATATACATATGTATGTAGATGCGTTAGCATAGTTGAATGATATAGCAAAGACAGAGAGAGAGAGAGTCCATCGTATCGGTCAAATACATTTTATTAGAGAAACTTAACCTCGACCACTAATCTTCGAAAAATTTGGTCAACCTCGAGAAATTCTGTTTGACGAATATATACATGTGTATTATAGGTATACGTAACGTGTTATTTCTTTGGCGCAGTCTATTGCATCACTTACATGTTGCGCGCTATCAAGATTATCAATTATTAATAACGGTTACTTCGATCTAACCGTGAGAGAATGATATTCGACTGTGCTCTTTTCTTTTGTGTGCAAAATTTGGTATAATATGATATGCATTTTAATGCGAACTCTTGAATAACGTATTCGTAAAATTTTTTCATATATCATCAAATAATAAATCGAATCATCTGCGGGTGATCTGCGGTTGCTTCGCTTTTCTTTTTTAAGTGCATTTGTTTAACCGGAAAACAAAAGTACACGAGGATTCTACTACTCTGTCATGACATAGCAAATGCTAATTCTTTGCGTAATAAATCCCACCTCGTCCTACCTTTCTTACATATTAGACGCCTTGAAAAACGCGGCAAAAATTTATCAGGATAAAAAAAGGTCAATAATTAGTCTCTTTACATAATTTATGCATATCTTTGTCGGATCAAAGTTCGAGTCAAGTCCTGAGAAAACGCGTACCAAATATCTGTAACTCTGATAAATTTGGTCGAATACATCTATACATATAGATCGAGAACACTAGAGTCGCACATTTCGATTTGTTCCCGACAAAACGAAAAACTGATTGTTACGTAAATTTCGCGTTTTCTAACCAGTCTTCGCGAGCTGTTATTAGAGAATTCGAACCCAGCTCTTCTGGTTATTCAAGAAGGTCAAGGTTGCACTTGTACGAAGAAGATGCTTACAAGAAGTGGAAAGATAAGTGGAGATTTTCCATGAAGCTATTGTGGCTTAATTTGAGCTAATTCCTGTCGAGTTCAAAAATCATTTTCATTAAATACTAATTTCATTGCACAATAAAGAAATACAATGGTACAGTTTATTGAATTATTTAACAAGTTAATTGACGCTAATCGCTTTGAGAAGCGCTGCATTATACCTACCGTTGAGAATCGTAACGATCGCAAAGTGTCATGAATTGACCATTTATACTTATACGATAGCACCTACACCACTACACCTGTTAGTGTCCTTTAAAAAAATGCAAAATATTTTATGAAATACAAGATATTTTATATTTAAATGTCCGACGTGTTGTCTATTTTATATTTTTAATAGGTACAGAATCACCCCGCAATAATCGATCTACAAACGCACTCTCTATGTAAATCGTAAGTTCTGTCTTCGACCATTTCGCCGAGATACTCGGGCTAGAATATATTTGGACATCGTAATTTATCCGATAACATAATCAATAACGAAAGAGTTTGAAAACCTTTACTCTGTTCACGTGTTAGGCGAAGATCGTATTATAGTCACGTGATCACTACTTAATCCTCGTACGATCCTCTAAACTTGTACGATGTTATTTGATATCAAAGATCAGAATAAATTGAACGAACCTGTTCGTACTATCCAAATGCCTGGCGAATATTATTATATGTTGTATCTGTGTACATATATGCATATATTAACGAAATATCGTTACATCTCACAATTATGAGTGTAAGTGCGGAACTTTCTTGCATATATACATAAATATGTACATACATATAAATAGTACGTACGTAATATAGGATAATACCTTCGAAAGAGACTGTTAATATATTACAGGAGAATTCGATAAAACCGAAAATTTGCAATACGCGAAATCGGCCGCGACACACCGAATGTAATTAGAAAATGTATCCTTTATTTCGAATTGTACGAACTGTGCGAAATTGAAACGATTAAAAAGATTAGGAATGTTTAAAAGAGCGTGCATTTTTGTATTATAATTTTTGAAATGTAAGCGAATAGTACGCGCAGCAGCGAAAAGAATAATGAAAATAGGTTAAAATGACCGACCGTGAGAAAAAAAAATAGTAGAATCGTACGATATCTCGAGATATCGTGAGCTCTTGGCATTACATACTTATGCGCATGGTGTCACTTTGAACGTTCAGTTAACCGCTAGCAGCAGTGTGGGGTGGACGTTTCCCGGTATTTGCTGTTCCACTACAAGTCTCGTAGGTTAGGAAATATACCCGTGTGAAGGTTAAGGTCGACCCCTCTTTATCCATCAATTTACTATCGAATATTGGATTTTTCTCCAGTGAGTGATTGTGTTTTCGTCTCTTGTTTCGAATATCGATTCGTATTTCTAGTTTCTCGTGTATCAAGCAAATTGTTCGCGCGTGTCTGAGATTCCAAACTCAAACCAAACTATTCGCTTAAATTTTCTACTTATGTATATCTATGCATGTATGTATATGTATTTATTCTATTCAGGAAAGTTTCTACTCATTCTATTACCGGTCAATACGGTACTAGTAATAAAGGAAAGAATGAAAAATTCAAACAGGATTACGTGAACGACCACGTTGCAAAGTAGATAGCTGGAGTTCGAGTGAAAGTATTATGTTCGCTTTACAAGCATTGCAAATTTCTCTTCTGATCGACTAAACGAAATTCTACGACGCGACATCTTGTAACTCTATGATATTCCAATTAAAATTGTTGTTGCGCGCTTCTCACGTACGAATTTCATTTTGAATTATATTATATATAATTTTAGTGTCAGTTTCCGACTGACATGACTATTTCAATTTCCAGCATTCGAAATCAATTTTCTATTTGCTAAAATTCTTGGCAAATTCTGTACATTAGGTACGTTTCCAAATTCCCCGTAGTTACATTTTCATTGCGAGCGTACCGTTGTTACAACGGCTCGAAAAACTATCGTAAATTGTAATTGAACTCGTTACTTGTCGTAATATTACAGTAGAAAAATTTCAAGGACAACTAAATACCTTCCGGCAATGATTTTATTAGTACGATCGTTGGTCGATAATCCGTATTTGTCGAGAATTGTGTGTTAAAATTTAAAGTACACTTTACCACGTACATGTTCATTAGATGCAAATATATTAATGCATATGTGTTGCAAATCGTATGCACAGCGGTTGTATAACTCGTACAAAAATGCATATACTATTCAAATGGCAAATAACGTCAGTTATAGAATAATTTTGAACAACACATGATTTAGGAAAGAACAAAAACAGGTTAAATGATTGAAAAGATTTTATCGATGTTCAAGTACCTAAAATGGTATTATTCGTTAGCTTTCGTAGATCTAGTAATGTTGTAAAATAAAATAGATTCAATTCAGAGAATGGAACTGGTCTATTTATCTGAATTTCGGTCGGTTCGGTTGTTGTGTCCATTCGACGCTGGAATGCGGTCGGTCAACTTTTACTTGAAACAGTTCACTGTAATCTCGAGGATTTTCAAAGCCGAAACCAACTTTTTCCTTTTTTATATATCCTTAATCCTAAATAGCGACGCAAACGAACAATCGTTAAATACATTTTTTCTATTTCGTGCGGAAATTTTTCGAAATATTTGTATTTCTTATGCCTAAATTAGTATTCATTGGGGAAGAATAATTATAAATATTTACTTTCAGGAATTTAAAAAATGTCGGCGAAAGCGATTCGCGAGGCAACAGGGAAGGATCTAATTAACCGTAAACTTCCTTCTGGCACTAATGCGGTACAATGTAGATTTGTGACCATCACAGAAAATACGAATTGGGCAGATGTTTTAAACAGCAATCCGTGGCTAAAGTCAGAGAGTCTGGTTGTGAAGCCTGATCAATTGATCAAAAGACGTGGAAAGCTCGGTTTGATTAAAGTAAACGTAAACTGGGCTACGGCAAAGCAATGGATCGCGGACAGAATGAACAAGGACCAACAAATTGGAAAAACAACTGGAAAACTTCGAACGTTTATCATTGAACCTTTTGTTCCGCACAAACAGGTAACCTCTTGTTGTTACTGTAAAATTCTAACACACAATACGGAAGTTAATCATAATATACTATGAACCGTAGGAAGAGGAAGCTTACGTCTGCATCTACTCCCACCGAAAAGCAGACACTATTTTATTCCATCATGAAGGCGGCGTTGATATCGGAGACGTTGACGCGAAAGCTTTGAAGCTAGAGGTACCCGTAGGAGAAGGATTACCGGATCAAGCTACATTAATGAAGAAGCTATTAACGCACGTAGCAAATGATAAAAAAGAGTAGGTTCTAAAAAATACAATGTTGCATCGTACATTGGGAGCGTTTCATAAGCACATGAATAAAATGATTGTTTTCTTTTCAGAACTATTGCCAAATTTATAGAATCTCTGTATAAGCTTTATGTTAATTTGTACTTCACATACATGGAAATAAATCCATTGGTAGTAACGGACAATGGAATTTATATACTGGATCTTGCTGCAAAACTGGATACGACTGCGGACTTTGTGTGCAGACCAGATTGGGGAGAAATCGATTATCCACCACCGTTTGGACGGGATGCTTACACAGAAGAGGCCTATATCGCCGATCTAGACGCGAAATCTGGAGCTAGCTTGAAACTAACAATTCTCAATCCAGCTGGTCGGATATGGACAATGGTTGCTGGCGGTGGTCAGTAGAAGCGCACAGCAGTATCATTTACGTGATTAATCTGGTTCATTCTAATCAAATTGTGATTGTCAAGTCGATGCCTCTTTGACGGGACTGATCCGACACCTGCCTATTTTCTATTTCCAACATATTCTCTTTTCAGGAGCATCCGTCATTTATTCAGACACGATTTGTGATTTGGGGGCTTCGACGGAACTTGCTAATTACGGCGAATACTCTGGTGCACCCAGCGAGCAGCAAACTTACGATTACGCGAAAACTATATTGAGTCTGATGACAAAAGAGAAGCGCAAAGAAGGCAAAGTATTGATAATCGGTGGCGGTATTGCAAACTTTACGAATGTAGCCGCGACCTTCAAGGGTATTGTTAAGGCATTGCAAGAGTATCAGCCGAAGCTTGTGGAACACAATATAAAGATATTCGTACGAAGAGCAGGACCCAACTATCAAGAAGGACTGAGGTACGACACATAGAATTATTCAAAACTGTGTTCAGTTACTGACAGTTACGAGCATTTATGGAGAACGTTCACGAATTTCAGAATTATACGGGAAGTTGGTAGAAGACTAGGTATTCCTGTTTACGTATTCGGACCTGAAACTCACATGACGGCGATATGCGCAATGGCATTGGGAAAGAAGCCGATCCCCGATCCCGAAACTCAAGAATTTTCCACCGCAAACTTTTTGCTACCTTCTGGACAGGATGTCGGGCCCACAGCTCCTTCGAAAAGTACTTCTTGTTCACCTACCAAACAACCGAAATTAAAAGCGAGCGAGTCCGTTGACGGATCCGCGAACAAACAACTTTTCAGTAGTAAAACTAGGGCCATCATTTGGGGGATGCAAACCAGAGCCGTTCAAAGTATGCTAGACTTCGACTTTGTTTGTCGTAGATCTGAACCGTCTGTAGCTGCTATCGTGTATCCGTTCACGGGTGATCATAAGCAAAAATTTTACTGGGGCCACAAAGAGGTACGTGCCCCCAAAATTTACTGGAGACTTACTTATTTTCTTTATCGTATTAAACGATCATTGAATTCATACTGGAGAATAACCGCTAAATCGTATCGTTTTGCGAATGTTGAATACAGGTGTTGATCCCAGTTTACAAGCAGATGAAAGATGCGATGACTAAACACACGGACGCCGATGTTTTGGTCACGTTTGCATCTTTAAGATCCGCTTACGAAAGCGCGGTCGAAACTATGCAATTCCCACAAATCAGAACGATTGCTATTATCGCTGAAGGCATACCCGAAAACATGACAAGAAAACTAATTCTAATGGCACAACAAAAAGGTGTTACCATTATTGGTCCTGCTACCGTTGGTGGTGTGAAGCCTGGTTGTTTCAAGATCGGTAATACCGGAGGAATGATGGACAATATTCTTCATAGTAAACTCTACAGACCTGGCAGCGTGGCGTATGTTTCACGTTCCGGTGGCATGTCGAATGAATTGAACAACATTATTTCCAAAGCTTCGAACGGAGTGCTGGAGGGTGTGGCGATCGGAGGAGACCGTTATCCAGGAACTACTTTTATGAATCATATAATGCGCTACCAAGAGAACCCAGAAGTGAAGCTCATAGTTCTGTTGGGCGAAGTCGGTGGTGTGGAAGAGTACGAAGTATGTGAAGCACTCAAGACAAAGAAAATTACGAAGCCATTGATCGCCTGGTGTATCGGCACCTGTGCCAGTATGTTCAATTCCGAGGTTCAGTTTGGCCATGCCGGATCAATAGCGCATAGTAACTTGGAAACTGCCTCCGCTAAGAACGCTGCATTGAAAGCTTCCGGTGCGTATGTGCCCGACAGTTTCGACACGCTCGGAGAACTGATGCACACTGTTTACGAGAAACTTGTCAAAGAAGGAGCGATTGTTCCGGAACCGGAGCTTCCACCGCCAACCGTTCCTATGGATTACAATTGGGCCAGGGTAATACATATAATATTCAATAGTTGCCTCATTCAGTCAAATAGGATTCCACAGAATTCGTGTGTAATCGTTTGTAATCGTTTGTAATAGGAACTCGGTCTAATACGAAAACCGGCTTCGTTCATGACATCCATCTGCGATGAACGCGGACAAGAGCTATTGTACGCTGGAATGCCTGTCACCGAAGTACTAAAGCAGAACGTGGGAATTGGCGGTGTAGTTTCACTTTTATGGTTCCAACGGTGCTTGCCGGCCATGTATTGTAAATTCCTGGAAATGTCTTTGATGTTGACGGCTGACCACGGTCCTGCAGTGTCAGGAGCTCACAACACCATCGTATGTGCTCGAGCTGGGAAAGATCTGGTTAGCTCGTTGGTATCCGGCCTCTTAACTATCGTAAGTGAAGCAAACAAACTCTTACTTTTACTCTTACCGAAGTTATACATTCCATGGAAAACCGTCGTCGATACACATATATGATCGATACTGATGATATCGTCATTATAATAACAGGGTGATCGTTTTGGTGGAGCATTGGACGGTGCGGCTCGTATGTTCTCTGAGGCCTACGACGCCGGGTTACATCCGCAAGAATTTGTAAACAATACACGTAAAAAGGGCAAACTGATTATGGGTATTGGTCATCGTATAAAGTCCATAAACAATCCGGACATGCGAGTGAAACTTATCAAAGAATTCGTAATGGAGAATTTCCCTGCTAGGCCTTTGGTCGAATATGCATTGGAAGTTGAAAAGATAACTACAAGCAAGAAACCTAATTTAATTTTGAACGTGGATGGTATTATTGCCTGTGCCTTCGTGGATATGTTGAGGAAAAGCGGTAGTTTCACTAGAGAAGAAGCACAAGAGTATATTGAGATTGGTGCAATAAACAGTTTGTTCGTTCTTGGTAGGAGCATAGGTTTCATTGGTAAGTGCTTTCTTTTTTATATTATATTATATTATATTGTATTACTCGCAAATCTAATGCTACGTCTTATCGCTGCAGGTCACTACATGGACCAAAAGAGGTTGAAACAAGGTCTGTACCGACACCCGTGGGATGATATTTCTTACGTATTGCCAGAACAATACAATTGAGTTCATCTTCCATTTGCATTGTCTATCGTAAACGCATAATTAATGTTACGAGTTCATTTAAGGTTTCGATAACTGTAACGATCATGATGTCGGTCCGTGCTTGCTCATAGCCGTAAAGACATGTTAATTTACTTAGATACAGGTAATTCAGAGTTGTTGTATAGTCCACCGTAACTCTATCCATTCTTACGAATCGAAGTTGTATTCGACGATGTTGCGAACGGAAATTACTATACACATTATATTATATTATATAGACGGATTTAGTGAAAAAAAGACAAATCCGTCGGTGTTTTACTTGAAAAGAAATACTTGAATGAACCCGTGAAATAGTAAGAGTTAATTCGCGTAATTCAAGAAGAACATTCCAACGGAGCATTCTTTTTTTTAATTAGTTGAAAAGTGGGACTTAAATTGGAAAATCTGATAATCGATTGTTAACTAATGTGCAGCATTAACGTATTAACTATTATGAATGATATTTATCGGTGCCAGCCCGGATTATGTTTTTCCCCCGATTTATAAGAATACAAATATTTACGTATTTGAGAAGCTTTGTATTAAAAGTATATCAGCATTTTGTATATACGTGCATACACGAATGCTTTTATTTATACACGCGTGTACCAAAATGTCCTTATATGCACATATTATATATGTGCACAATACTACAGCAACAATTTGTTGCACAAAGTAAGTTTTCTTTCACGGCTAAAACTATACATAAAGGAAGCAGTAGCAAAATAAAATATGTACAACATTTAAGTACTACCGTCAATTTTTTACTTAGCCCCATTGAAATTCATAAATTAAATATTTTATTATAATTATACATAGCGTATAAAAATGGTTACCTAGTGCAAATATTTTTACTAAATAAAAGCTGTAGTATTTTCGAAAGTACGTAATAAAATGATTCTGGTACAATCGTTCTGTGAACGCAGGCAAGGAGTATGTAGGTTTATGCCGACACGAATATAATGTCAAACCATGGGTAGTGTCTTTCAATTTTTATTAAATCCCGTAACGATTGGAAAATATTCATACATCGATTAGGGGTCAAAGTACCTACATCGGTAAAAAAAAATAAAGAAAGAAAGAAAGAAAGAAAGAAAGAACGCGACTTCCATTAGGCAACATGTAAATGTTGCGTAACGTAAATTGATAATTAACACTCGTAAAGATAAACGTTCGAAAAATACTTGTTTCAGGTGACAAGCCTCCTTAAATTCAAATAACACGTTTAGTATTTACATTGATAAAAATATTCATAAGTTCTATTGGTCTAATCAAACCGTCTAGCACTTTCTATATCATGATCGATTTTATTATAAAGAGAAGCGAACAAATTTCGTCTATCATTAAGATCACAGGCTTTACCGTTCTTTAGAGAAACGAGACAGTATAGATCGTCGTATCACGGAGTAGTCGACATTCAAGAATGATAGCAAAGAAACTTTCACTTTATTGAGGTTCTGGAATGTCGTCGGCAGCTATATTAATAATTCTCTCGCTTGGTGGTGGTGGTCTGTGACGGCCTATCCAATATATACATTTCCTTACTAGTTGCGGCACAATAATATTATTATAATACGACATTCCAACGAGCAGAATGGTGAAGCCAATAAGCTGCAAAAAAAAAATAAACAATGCGCGAATTATATTACAATCAGACGACCTCGTGTATGTACATGTAATAAAAGTAAAAATAAACCGTAGACAGTAGACAATGGACAACTTACTTGCAAATAATGAAATGTTTGCCACCTAAGTGCCAATGAGAAAGCCCAAATGACAAAAGTTCGAACACTATCTAAAATCATTCTTGTCGTAGCACTCATTTCTTTGGTAACGCTGATACCCGCGAAATTAAAGACTGCCATGCTGAAAGCAATACCTGTACAAAAAGGTAATATGAAACGTTAATTTTTCAATTATTTTGACGATGTTATTTACGAGGTGCGTCCAACTAAATGCTAATGAAAATGCTGACCGAGCATCGCTGTCAGCAAACGTCCACTGTTTCCAATCTGAATAAACGCATCTTTAGTGGCTTCGAGTGTACCTCGAGAATTATCAGCGAATGGAGGTGGAGCGTGTATAAAATTCAGAGGTATTATTAGCAAACATGTGGTGGTGAATCCAAAAATACCTGAAAACATGTATGCGTTCAAATGCTATATACACTTAAGAAACAAATGATTTAAACACACCCTCCCATCCGACCGCTTGTAATGCTGGTATGTTCTGACCGGCTACAAATTTTTCTTCCACCACCATTTGAATAGCTGTTATCACCTGTAATAGCAGTAATGGATATTTTACAAAAAAAATTAAAAGATTGCAAAAAGCATAGAAATTATGACGATTCTGTCAAATAATTCATAATTTCACCTGTCCACATATAATGAGTAAATCTCCAGTCAAGATAGAGTTTGTGTTCATATCCGTATCTTCCATAGTTATTACATCACTGAGCCCAACGAGAATTAAACCGATTATGACCATACCTATGCCGGCCCATTCTCTTCTTTCGAGTTTTCTATCGAGAAAGCCCATAGAAAGTATGGCTGTAAATATTATGACAGAACCACGTAACATTTGAAAACTGCTCGCATATGTCATATTCAAGCTGATGTACATGAGAGAGCTGGCACACGTGTCGCACAATGCCGGGATTAGCAGAATAAAGGGATTAAAGACACGGGTTCCTTTAGTCAAAGGATTGCTATCTATAGAACCATCCTGTAATAAGAGAAACATTTAATAAGAAACATTTGGTAACTCTGCACGTATAATAGGATAAAAAAATCTATACTCACGTCTCTGCGTTTATAATAATTATATACTATTTTAAATACAAGAAAGCATAGCATTTCTCCTATAAACATGATGGAAGTTTGCATAAATGGATGATTGAAGTGCCTAGGTTGACCATCTTCGCCTTCTACGACTTGTCGATCTGCGTATCTAATGGACAGGAAGATATAACGATTTAGAAAAACATTTACACTTAATTTTTTTGATTAATTACACTCTAGTACTCACTTGACAATTAAGGTATTAAGTGACCCAACAACGACCATAAGCATAGCCAAAAGGCCTTGATAATGTGACCATGCCATGCTTAAATAATCAAAAGACTCTATAAAAAAACAATAAAGAAATTTATTACTTAAAAGTTATAGTGATCTGGAGTTTAGGTGCGGTCAGTGGTTAAAATTATAATTCCAGTTTTAATGGTTTAGGAAAACTCTGCTATACTTCTGTAAGCACTTATATATGCTTACTTCTGTACATATACAATGCCTTAAAGGGGAAGTAGACATGGGTGGATGACTGCTGTGACGCGTCATAGTCCGACGTTCGCTATACTGATTAATTCTAACATTTTTTAAAGACAGATTATACCATTGTTCGATAAACACGTTTCCAAAAGAAAATAAATGTTATAAAGTGACTCATAAGCTACACCACGAAGAAACGAACGAACTACATATATACAACCGTATAAACACCCTTACTTTCTAAATTTGATTAAAAGGTTTCCTAACGAATTCTTATACATACTGTGACAACCACTAATTTAAAAGCACCTCTCACGTGGGATTGGATAAAAGAATTCATTGTTTAAAAAAAATCAAGTCACGATCAAATGAATGTGTCAGTTTAGAGAGTCGTGGCATCGAATAACCGATAGTATCAATTTCAATGTTAAATGTTCTCAACTTACTTTGGCACCATGTAATTCAACGTCCCAGAGAAAAATCATGCAGTTTGCAAGTACACGCTTACTTTAATCAATCATATTTTTTATGAAATTTCGTCGAATCAATATCAAACATCACTGCTTAACTAATTGTGATGTTTTTAATTCATGGTACACAGTGGTACACAAGGTTGCGCACAGAACCGCACAACATAAAGTTATATGTGTGATGCGTATGTATGTGCAAATGGTACATACATATTACGAAAAATGTACTCCGCCCCGCCACCCGAGGAAAACCGTTCAAACTATATACATACGTAGTAACAGGTACTTAGTAAATACTTCCTTAGTTCTTTGAGCGATCGCTGTTCACGAAAAGGGGAAGCATGAACCAGAGAGTATATATAAACCAGAGAGTCTGTATGAACCTATAGGATGGTGCATTGGTGCATGATTGGTGCATATAAGTTCCGGGGGGTTGAAGCGAAAGACGAAAGGGGAGTCGATCTGATACCACGGGTAAGGAAACCTATTAGTTTAGTGCCCTCTGCAGCTGAGTTTAAATATTAAAAGTGACGTACTTGCACTGACTTGCACCACTTGCACCGACGAGATATCTCGTTTGTGGTACTTGTAAGCAGTGATGGGACATTGGAAGACGTATCTGTATAGTGGAGAAACCCACACAAATCAGTATGGATTTATTTTGTTTATTTGTTGTTTGGTAACATCTTAATTAGGATATTAATACATACAAAACCTCCATGTCTTAATTTTGCTTATAAAAACGTTCGTTTATAACGATGTAATTTCTCTGTAATTTAACGCATAGAGACAAAATCAGTCTATAATTTACAGATATAAAACGTATAGTAAGCGTGTAATTTTAAAATTTATTGCGGCATGACATAGGTGACAGCACCAGGTTTGCCTACCAAGATGGTTGAAGGACGTGATAGAGGTTAGCTTTCGTCGTTTGTTTTATCCTTAGACCATATATAGAATCTATATATCCGGCATAGGTATAGTATGCGTATAGGAAAACCAAGAATTCAGTGTCCGAAAGATGATGGGACACTGTGACGTCACAAGATAAGTTCTTTCCATGTACTGTGTACATGGCGCACCCGCTGACCCCCCTCTCCCCATCTAAGCCAAGCGTATATAGGCACTGTCGATGAGCATAGCTTGTACATCTTTTGAAAATGTGACATCATAGTGTCTTTCAGCTGATTTCATCTTTCGGACACGGAAAATTATCTACGCCGTGTCTATAGGTATATATGGTCTAAGGTTTTATCCCCCTCCCCATCAATAAGTCCACATTATGCTCCGTCCTTTAGGTCCATCAGTTTCCAGCATTGCGCAGCACTGCAGCACTTGAATTTTTTTTACCGCTACATATTTACTAGGTATACCTAGATACTTACAGAACATATGACGCGTTCAGCAAGAATCATTGCTGTGTGTATACATGCTCTAAAATTATCAACGCATGGAAGATCGTAGAAGAGATATGTAGACTAATGTAAAGAAAAAATATAAGGAAGAAACAACTCTGCGTTCTCGCACAATTATTGAAAATTTTCATATGAAGGTATAATGGCATCGTTAAAGACAAGCGAAAAGTTATCCGAAGTTTTGGAGTTGTTCCTGTTGCCTAACTATAATATTGTATCTACTACTTATCTTGATCTACTGCTAACCCATATTTCTGAGTCTATAAAGGAATGTAAGTAAGAATATCAAATGTATTTCGTATATTTTCCAATCTATTCTCTTCTCTTTCCTCACATGTTTGGAATATATCATCTTAATCGTATGCTTCAATAAAATCTTGAATTTTAGCTACCACGGATGAACATTGTGTGTTGTTTCGAGATTGGGTTTTGAAAGCACTAGATATTTGGAGCTCGAATGGAAAACCTTCCCAGTCTGTAAGTGTGTTTACTTTGAAACTTGTGGGACTTGTATCTCGTAACGAGATACATTTCCATTATTGGCAGTGCCAGAATGTACATAATAGGCTACGCGATATGTTTGAATTTCGAGAAGGCAACGTAGCATCTTCTATAAAAATGGCTTATACTACAATGCTACTGGAATTGATCCAACATCGAAGTGGCAGACAATGGGTTATAGATTCTGGTAAATAGAATAACTTTAATGCTGATAAAGATGTCAACTGAGTAATAATAATAATGATAATAATAACGATTATATTCATTTTATAGAGGTTTGGAAGGATGTTCTAAAGTATGCACATTGGAATCACACTATGTATGTCACACGCGAAAGTCAGAAGTTTTTGTGTCTTTTGCTTCTAAACGAAAAACAGAATATCAGTTTTTGCAAAGATGTTATTTTAGCGATTGCAGCACCATTAATGACCAATAATTTTGAATCTCAAGTGTGTCATAAGTTGGAAGACAACTATTTGGAGCAAAATAAATTATTGTGTACTACGTTAGATTTATTAACCAATCTTATCGAAAATACATTATTCGTGAACATGGATAACACTATACCCGAATTATGTCAGGAGGCTATTAATTTAGACGCAAGAGTAAAATCCCTGTTCGAAGCGTGTATCAGTACAAAATTTTTACTTCATGTGCATAAGCTGTTAGTTCTGTGTTTATTCATTCCATTGAAACGCGCTCTCAGAGAAGGACAGGAAACCATCGATGCTGAGATAGCGCAAAACTTTTATTACGATATGTGTTACGTATCTATGATGCTATTATCAAAAAAGTATATAACAGAGATTGTGAAAACAAACAAGTTTTTAATGATATACTGGAAGAAACTTCAATCGTTGCGTGAATTTGTTCTACCACAGCAACACAAGTTTGAACATCAGTGTATAAGCATAATGGTAAACATCTTCTTTGCTATATTTTACTTAATTGTTAGCAAATAATTTCAACGTATTTCTTGCATTAACAGATCATACCCTTGGCCGTATGCGTGAAGCAGACATATATAACTCATGATCTATTCGACATGTTCATAAATAAACTGTGCGATGTGACGTGTACAGCAGTGCAAAGGCTAGCATACAATATAAGGGACACTGTATATAAAAATGAACTACCTTTACCACATATTTGTAAAGTATCTATCGACATAATACTAGAAATGATGGATATCATGGACAGGGTATGCGCGTTTTACATTATAAATGATATATACATATTTATATAATATTTAACTTTAATTTAGTCGTTTACAATCGTAACCAATTTCATAACAGGATATCGCGGTAATTACGTTTCAAACATTGTGCCATGTACTCAAGAACTTTGTACCACATATCTGCAATGAGACAGATAATATAGAGGCAAATGGTGTGGCAAATTCACAAAATGGATCAAAGAAAACCACGCTTGTGTCTCCTTTGGAAGGGAATCCAGTAGTTGATCATCCTACATTGTTAGCATCGCTTCTCGACGGTTTGGCAGTGATGACAGAAAAATTTAAGTTGAAATGGCGAGAGTGCGTGGAAACTATATGTTTGTTATCCCTTGCCCAAGAAATTTTAAACCACTCAGGAATTACATCTGTTGTATGTAAATTGTACAAATTGTGCGATCTTTCTATTATTGTATACATATATTCCGATCATTGTAGATTTCTGGTTACAGATCTCTGTGAAAGCTTTAAAAGTATGCAAATTGGCAATTCAAAACTTTATGCCACCTAATTTAGTACTACTCGTCGAAGGAGACAGCCACATGAATGAAATAGGACCAACTCTTTTTAAAAGATTACACGATGTTAATTGGGAAGTAAGAGACAGCGTGTTAGAAGTTTTAAACACTATTGCTGCAATTTCGGAAGACAGTACGTATGTATATTTGTTGATCGCATACGTTATCGTGCAGTACAATTGTAACATATATTTACAGAATATCCTGCATTCCAAGACTTTTTATTAACGAATAAGTTCCTACAAGTGGGTCTCGACATTGCTAAGACGGACAGTGAAAGTTACGTTCGAGCGTCTGCTTTATCGTTCATCTCGACCACCGTTAGAATACATAAACTATGGGAAGAACAGTTATCACAGCTGAATCTGCTGGTACGATTTCTAATTACTTACATAATTGTAATAAGTACATATACATAATAAATCTACACATGTTTTTCTTGATATTTCAGGAACATGCAATACAGTTGCTTAGCAATGAAAGCGAAGCTATAGTTCGAAAGGAAGCTGTGATATTAATTAAGGAATTATATGTCAACTATAAATGGCCGTAAGTGTGATTCCACAAAGTAGATAAATGTTGCTTTCAAACTATAATAGAAAATTAAATTTCTGTTCGTTTAGGAAAGATATCGTCGACTCTATGACACGATCAATGTCTGCAGCTGCTGTCTTCGATCTCCATTGGGAAGTGAAAACGAGCGCCCTTGGTTTTTGGGGACAATTTATAAAGTCACACATGTCCGATCAAGGAGTACTCGATGGTCATTTTCCAAAAGTAACATTCTCCAAAGAACACAGAAAAATTGTGTCGCTAAATGATATTGAAATAAAACGAAGGCTCAACAAAGCATTAGATGAATTAGCAAAGCAGAATTGCTTAGGAGTAGGTGAACATACTTATGATCCATAAAACTCTGCAACCGGTGGATAATGTTTTGTTATTGGAAATTTCAGGTTCTCTTGGTTGCCCTAGAAGATGACAGTGATTTTGAAGTATGCAAAACGTCGGCAGCTATAATAAATAAATTGAAGGAGTTCCTTTTAAAGTACAAACTTAATGAACCTTTACCAGAATTGCTTCCACCTAAAGACTGTGCTATATTAGATTCTTCGTATGTGAAACACGAAGCAAATAAGATTGCAAATACAAATTCTGAAAAGAGGTATCATAATTCCACTAATGTAATCGAAGAAATAGTGGATGCCAACGACGCAAATCTCCTGGCATCTATTTACAATAATTCGATGAAAATGGATGAAAATCGAGAACCGCAAAGCACGGAAGAGGAAAAAACATTTCAGTTTATTTCTTGCGTGTCTAGACAATCTTTCCTTCAAACGATTTTTAATTCGAACGTAGAAGCTATCATCGAAGAGAAACATCGATGGTTGACCACGTACACTACCAGCTTCGAATCTATATTAGACGACATACTGACGATGTATAAACAGGGAGACGTGAATTCGATGGATTGTTACTGATTGAAGAGAACGTGCCTTAACAGCCGCATGTGTATAAATACTGTATGCAGCGTTTCGTTTACATATTATCCTTGAATCGTTTTAACTTCATTTGTTTTACATGATCTCTTCTTGTAATTTTATATCGAATCAAGGGATTAAATGCAAGCAAACCTTGCAAACTAAAAGATTCTCTAATTACATACTCTTAATAGCTACCCACCACTCTACAAGCATATTGTAATTAAACTGGATCTTCTTACATTCTTGTGTATTGTACATTGTACATAGATACGACTAACTGGAATAAATTAATGTATAGTATATTTTTTATATAAAAAGACAACTAAAGACATTTTATTCTTAGCATAATTACGAAGGAACTAAAATTTCAATAAAAGAAAAAATAATCGACACGTCTTTTGCAGAATACAATTTTTCCGGTGTAGTTTGAGTAAAAGTAGAAGTAAAAACGGCATCAACTAAAATTGTGATCGACAACGCGAATTAGCGCAGTTTGATACGGTAAATATATTCCAGAAACAATTAGCAGACAAGCACGAGACAATAATATTTTCAAAGACTGTTCGAATGGGTTGCATTGTTAATTTCTAGATCGTTACATAAGTCGTAGCGTAATTCGTTCGCAGCGATGCTCGAACGTGTTGCAACAAACGAAAGTATTACATGGGACATTCGGTGCAGGTGTATAAATAAAAAAAAATGCAAAACTTAAATAGCCACCGATTAAATTTAGATCGTAAGAAGTCGACCATTGCGCGCATCGGCACATTCGGAGCTTGTATCAAGATTCTGTGGTGTGGTGGTTCGAGTTCGAGATAAATCGGCGAACGTTGCGGCATTACGATTGGCTAAGGATCGAGAACGAACCAATGAGCGTGGAACGCGGCGGCGACGCGTGCGCGGTGATCGATGCTCTCGCCGTGGTCCGGCCGGTTCGGCGCGGCTGAAACTCGGTTCGGCGCGGCGTTGTTGAACTCTTCAGTCGTGCGCGGTACTTTAACCGGGTTGGGTGTAAACGCGTGTTCGATGTTGTCGACCACTCTTCCGAGCGAAATATTTCAGTCCGTGTCCGACTGATCGTGAAAACCGGCAAGTGGAGAGTACTTGAAGCGTGCATGAAACAGTTGTGCGCGCGTGCTCGACAAGATGTCTTTCTATTTTCGTGACAAGCCGAAATTCGGCGACAAACTGCGCGGAAGATCGAGCGACGAACTTCTGCAAGAGATCAAGCAACAATTCGACGAGGACAGTAAATCGTTCTTCGAGCCAACCGGTGGCGGCAGATCC
The DNA here is from genome assembly GCA_916610255.1 of Lasioglossum lativentre. NCBI lineage: Eukaryota > Metazoa > Arthropoda > Insecta > Hymenoptera > Halictidae > Lasioglossum > Lasioglossum lativentre. The sequence continues at coordinate 31,018,474 of OU744355.1, read as the reverse complement.
GCAGCAAGAGATCCGTTCGAACGACATACCACTTTCCCAAGGGTGAGTCAAACACGCATTCCCCATCTTTGTCGAAGTAAAATAGGCGCACCTAAATTAGCCAACGATCTTTTCATACGTTTAATTTTTTTAACATTATCTCATTACCGATGGACAGAATCAAGAGTGTTCCGTACGCCCTTTCCGTAAAAATCTGTCAAAGTTCATTGCGAGCTCCTCTCTTTCTTTCTTTGCAAAAGAAAACAGAAACACGTAAGTAAGAAACGTGTAATTACGATTACACAAAAATTGAATATTTATAGAACGGCCCAATTTCAGCCCCGTTTCACCCGCGTGTATTTAGTTTTCTCTGGCTACCGGTTATTCTCGTCGCAATCTCGATACGTTCCGGGCACGGAGAGCAAAACAATTTAACTCGCACTCGTACTTGATGTATCCGTATACGTACGTATAAAGTAGCGATCGTGTTTCATAGTAGATTTGCGTTTTTTATCGTTTAAACAAATTTTTCATTGTCACCTGTTGTTCGCGAGCGTTTTACCGTTGACGCATCGATCTCATTCAATTGACATCTTTCCGATGAACCTATCGTAACCGTTCCCTCTCGTAATTCGTTGACCTCAAAAAGTCGAACGAACGTGTAATGACAAATTCGGCATGCGAACCAATCCGATCCGATTCGTTGCTCGACTCGAACCTTTTGCTGACCTTCTTACGCATCTATGTATCAGTATGTACCTTGTTGTAAACAAGCTTTGTTAACGTACGTGCACGCGCGCCATCTTTCACGATATTTTGCCAATTGATCTTACGTTGTTCGCCGACGCGACGCGGCGGTCGAATATATCGATACGTCGCACCGTGTTCTCTTGGAATTGTTCGCTCTTCTTTATAAAATTTAATCAAGATTCGAACGCGTATGCTAATTATTCTCCTTGTTCGTAGAAAAATATCGTACAGGCCCGAATACGTTGAAACAAACGAAAAAAGAATCTTGAAAAAAATATACATTTATACAGTCTTTTTCGTTCTTACTTTGTCCTCTCCTTTCGACGATCCCTTATTTGATTTCGCGCCATTCATCGATCCCTTTGTTCGAACTTGAAGCAAATTGAACTCGATTTGTAATTTCTATTTTGTAGATGAGATTATTTGTAGATAGATAAATGGGAACCCTGTAAATATCTATACCGCTTTGCGTGTAATACGCAGGGTTGGTACTTTCGCACAGGATTCCCGTTGACAAGCCGTTTCTCAGAGCGTTTAAGCGGAACGAGATCTATTTTTAATCCGTACGGCCGGAGAATTGGGTTCAATGGTAAAAAAAAATGGTCAAACGAACGACTCGAAGGATATTGCGAGTCACCGTGGGCGCCCTCGTTCTCCCCGTTACGATTTAACGCGTTTGCAACGAGCATAGCTGACGTGGCAAGGTCGCTCGATCGATCGATCGAAGGATCTTCTCGTTTCGGTACTTTGCGCACGGTAAGTAATGAGTTTTAAATTTCATTTGACAAGGACTTCGCGTACGACTAGTTTGGTGCTCGTCTCGTCTGATCTCGTTTCTTCCTGTTATCGATCGTTTAACGTTGATCAGCGATCGCAGTTGGAACATTTGCCGAAAAACAGTGAAATTGTGCAATACCGGTGCGGCGCGGTGCGAGATACTCGTCGAGCTAGACGTTATCGATCTCGTTCGAATCCCTGAACCAGGACGCTGTTACCCTCTTTCGTTCGAATGGGGCGTTTAATGGAATCGGGACTCGGAGTGGGGATCGAGTTGGGGTTGAGGTTCAGGTTGGGTTCTGCTATCGCACCCTGTGCTGTTTGTTCGTAAATTCGAAGCGATGTTCGGTCGATATTTATGGATACAATTCATTTTAACATTCAAAACTTACTAAGTAAAAACTAACAAAAAGAACTGGAGCTTCAGCAGCGACAGAAAAACGAAATGTACTGTAGAACCTGTAGGGTAACCAAAGATGAACGCGACAGTCGAAGAAACTCGAGATGTGAAAGTCGGGGTTGCTGGTTGTTCTTTTTTCTGCTCATTGTATCTCGAGGCAAGAATTTTAACGATATCCGAGCAAGCACCGACCGTGTCTTCGAACACGTAGGAATGTTTTCGACGACGTTGCCGACGCCGACGCCGACGCCGACGCCGACGCCGACGCCGAGGGACCTCTCAAAATAGCCGCCATTGATACTCTTCCATTCCAGAGCAAGAACATCGATCCAGAACGATCCATCCCGTTGATCCGACCAATGACATTCCCACTTCTCGCGAGCGAATAATATTCCGGGGGGTTGTCCCGACGATAGCAATCCACAGCTCTCTCGCTTCGTTTGAATAGCGTTTGTGTCAATATTTGCTCGCAGAAAAGAGGAAGAATTTTCCGCAGAACGACGCTGCTCGTCTTTTTCCTTTTCGAACCTATATTTTTCTTCGCATTCTGGTTGGGCTCGCGGAATCGTTGAGAAGCAGTTGCGACGAGGGAACGAACGGCGAGAGCCGTGCCCTTTCCCTTCGATTCGATTCGTGGAACGGCCCACAAATGAGATAGGAATGTCCGAATGTCGGCTCATGAATGACTGTGTCTCGGACACCGAGCACCGGACAAATGGAAGGGAAGGGTATGTAATCGAGGACTCGGGGGGCGTGAGTCTCGGAAGAACGAAGAGAGCAAGATTCGTCAGGGATTAGTCGCTTTTCATGCAGTGCATCCTAATTACCCCGTGAGTCATGTCGCAAAGATTAACCAAATCGACGACGAGTCTCATTGAACACGCGGTATGCTCTCCAAGTCCGCGGAGACGGAGTCGCGCCCTTGTTCCGGCATCGATACATCGCTTCGATGGATACCTTGACCTTTCGCACCTCTATTCGACTCAGCTTTTAGCTTTTAACTTTTACCTTTTAACGCACCACACCCAGTTGCGAATATCGATTACACCGATCGAAACACTGTCGTAGTATGTGTTGTTCTTCGTCATCGTCGTCGTCGTTGTTGTTGTTAATTGCGCGGCTCGGGCGTGAAAGGTGGGCAGGTGTACTTACACGCATCGCTTTCGCTTACGATCTCGCTCCTATCGTTGTTGCCTGCACGGGATCGTGGGATTCGTGGATCGAGGATCGTGACGTCTACCATAGGCCCGATGACGTCACGGAACGCTGCCGCATCTGCCGAGTAGTGCCGAGTGGTGGTCGGTCGACTTCCTCGAGTCTTATGAGCTCCTGACTACACTATCGATCACCGTAGATCATCGATCGTCATTATCGATGATCGTGCGAGCGATCGAGAAGCGAGATCGAAATTCGGTGCTCGGGATTATCGAGAACTCGAGTGTTCACGTATTATACTGCAATTACCTATACATACAGTTCACGGAGAAACGTGATCTACGAGCCATCGGTCGATAGATCGATCCCGTTTTCCTCCTCCACGTTCCCATTTTACTCGAGATCCAACCGGATTATTACGCATCGCGTAAGTATCGATCACTAGAACGAAGAAAGCGTCAAAATGTTTAAATAATTATCAACTGCTCAAAATTAAGAAGAACTCGCGTAATCGTTTGAGAATTGTAAAATTCTAAAATGGTTTGCGATCATTTCCATTTTTAGCGATTATTTCTGTTTTGTCGGTATCGAATGGAATTATCTTATCGCAATATCACACAGATATCGGCTAAACGAATACATTAATTTGCTCGTCTTACCGTTAGATGGCAACACGGTTCCAGACAGCAGCGCAGCGGTTGGCCGCGCGGCCCGGCCGTCGCGTCGCTTCGTGTCAGCTATGATCTTACAAGCAGTGGCGGAACTACAAATTTTGGTCCCCCCCGCAACATATAATTTTGGGCACAATTTTTTCTTTCGATATTTTCATAGGATTGAGATTTTTTTAATGCTTTTTAGGAAGGAGAATTGTAAAAATTCAATAAACGCAAAAAGTATGTTTTTTTTTGTCAGTGTACTTTTTGTCGTGTACTTTTAATTTAATTTAAATTAGGGATAATGTTAGTAAAATTACAAGATAATAAAGCAAAAATTTTAGCTCCCCGTGTTGCGGGGTCTTGCGGTATTGTAGTTCCACCACTACTAACAAGCCATGTAATTCAATGCGCCCACCCAATAGAACAATATTTTTCCACTACACTCGGGTTTCATTCTTGTGCGAAGGAGTCGACGAGAACGGAGCTCGATTCGGCTCTCCGTAAGTGTACCTTTGGTATCTCGATTATCTGTGCAACCGAAATTAATCGGTCTTCTGAACCGAAGGACGATACTGCGTACATACGGTACATATATTATAATCTGATTTTTAATCTTTCGCAAACTCGATCGTTCGAACATTGAAAAATTGTACGTTCGTCTGTATTGCCTGAAAGGTAACGCGATTCCTTGTCGATCTTCATGATTGTTTCTTAGAACTCTTTGATGTTCGTAATTGTTACAGAAATCGCAGAATCGTGTAAGTACCTAGGAGTTAGTGTATCCCGTGGTGTGTCGCGTTGCGCCTTACGTCTTGCGTTTTGTCTCGGATAACCTCGAATCATCTGAGATTCCTGTGCGCCTTCGCGCATCAGTATCGAGCGCTGGAAAACCGTAAACCATTTTCCGTCGTGTTGCAACCGCATCGGAATCCATGAACGGTTACACCGAGCGGATGATCGGAAACATCCACAGAAACAGAACTAGAACCGGAGAGATCCGAGGCGAGATATTGCGAGCGCGAGTGCATGGACCATTCACGGTTCACGGTTGCATTAAATTTCTACTTCCTCGCTACGATTTCCTGTCTCGCGGATCATCCAAGTTGTAACCAGCAGGTCGTACCATCTCGATAGCAGCCACGGATGCCGGCTTGTCGATACGCTCTCGTTACATAATCCCGATATCGTTCTGTTCGAACAAACGCGTTCGCGTTTCCTGTTCGTTGTCGCGTGTGCTGCGAACTTTTCAGATCGATCAACAATTTGATCTTTCCGATCGTAATTCGTTACCGGATAGTTTCCGTAGAACAGTATGCAAACACATACGTGCCGTTACCGATCAGACTGTTCAAATCCGCATGCGCTATCGAGCCGTCTACAGGGCCGTCCTAAGATATTTGGCGCCCGTGGCTCAGTGATGAGATATTGTGCGGTTTCCACACGCATGCGCGACAATTTTAGCGTCGGTAAAGTAAAAAGTTTGACTAAAATGGGGTACCTTGGTCACCTCGGATAATTTCGCAAAATTTGTTACGACTTGATTTTGGAAAAAGAATGTATAACATGTGTATCTGTATATATATTAAAATTTAATTCCCGCCAATAAAATTTCTCCACTACTTTCTCCATAATATAGATGCGTTACTGCTTTTGGACGCGAATGCGCGTGGAAACCGCACAATATATCATCACTGCGTGAGCTGTTAACAATAATGCGCCCCTCTTCATAAGAAAATACACGAGGGGGAGGGTGGTGATGTTTTAAAAATGATTCAGAACTAGCAAAAGTCAATTACGAATAAACAAATGAAAATTCAAAATTGCCGTCCCAAAAGACTGGCGCCCCTAGCTCATTTGGCCCTGTGTTTAGGGTGGCCCTGGCCGTCGAGCTTCCGATACGCGTTCCGGAAGAAGACGCCTTTCAAAGGGGGCGATTCGAAATCGTCCCATTAGATTATGAAACCTTGTCCTCGGTGAACTTGGCGTTCGTCCAGTCACGGATCATCATTTGACAGTTACCGTATCTTATTAATTACACCTGCATGACATAACCAAGCTTGTAGAACGTATCGTTTACAGTCGCTAGGAATGCGATTGGTGCGAAACCATTTTTCGTTTTGCGAGTCGTCGGTCGCGAGAGTTTCGTTTCATGCTGAATCGCGTCGTTCGTCGACGGAACGGAACGGAACGGAACGGAACGAAAAGAGAGCGAAGACGTCGTTTCTCGATCGCGAAACGCGCCCGTCTACCTGGCCCAGGCATATTTTCACGACGACGGAACGACGGAACAGGCTGGACCCGGGCCAAGATCCGATCGTATGACTAATATTTACTGGCGGAGTTCGTACTTCACTCGTAAATACTTAAATTTGTACATACAGCGAGGAATCGGCGCGCGCAGGCCAAGTTGTTCCGTTGGGAAGGCGGCCGACGTTTCCCCGAACTCTGCCTGTTCGACAGATTAACCGTGCAACTATTATTAATTGCGATCGTTTGATCGTGTTACATATCCATTTGATAGTTTAACTAGCTGTGGTTGCAAGTACAAACAAATAAAACGTAATAGGGCTATCTATGGGTTTAGTTTTGGAACTATACTTGTCACGATTTTCTACATTAGAGATACACCTCTGGCGGGTATTTTAATGCAATTATACGAAAACTGACAAATTTTCAGTTGTGACGTTTTTTTTTTGCATGAGCGATATAACAGTGGTAACCTTTCGGGGTAGCAACATCCATTTCCGCATTTCAAATTAAACAGAACTGAGGAGCGCGTTTAGCTAATGGTATCTACTTACAGGACTCGCATGTACGATATCTACATAACATAGCGCGATGCGTGCGAAAGAGAAAGCGATTGGGTCGTGACCAACTTTTCGGATGCGAATACGGCCACGAAAAAAGAAGTCGAACTTACTATTGTATAAGAGAGCATAGGCAAACGAGTCCCTGGAGGGTTTGATCAGAATGGAAGAAAATCGCAAAGTTGGTGATCTTAGATAACGGAAGCAACGAATTTCGAGACCTTCGATGCATACTTCGACTCGAAACGACCGATCGTTTTTTCGAAATTTGTTTTGATTTCGCTCTGAATGACAGCTACGGAGCGGCGCGGCGCGGCGGCGCGGCGCGTCGTCGATGAAACGCGACGTATCGAAAACGCGTGGACGGTTTCTCGAAAGAGGCAAACAGAGAGGAGGAACGTTCTAGTAGGGTCTGGCGCGTTCGTTCGGTCGAGCTCGGCGTAGCTCGGCGCCGCTCGACCGTCGAGTCACGTGGCTCTCGATACGACCCACACAAATATATTTAAGTCGCTCCGGTAGCGCGGTGACAGTTTTGTTAGCGAGTTTCGAAGGAACGCGCGTGTTTTTCGCTGTGACCACGGACGTTTTCTTTCGTCTTCGACCGACTGGATCGGTTCGTGCGAGTGCATGACAAGTGGGAAAGAGAGCGAGAGAGAGAGAGAAGGACGGCGGAAAAAGGAAGGCCGATATAAAAGCGAACTACAAGTGGTCAGGTTCTTGCGTCGTCGTCGTTGCGTTCTTGCGTAACGGAAAACGGTTGGAGTTCGAGAAGATACGTGTACCCGATAACACGGAGAAGAAAGCGGGGGCGGAGGAGAGACGAGAGACGTTCGCCCGAAACGACATTGTCGTATCTTCCGGTAATCATTGACAGATTATTAGAGAGACCAGAGTGTGCTGGCAGTACCATCCACCACTTAACTTAAAAAGTTCGTTTTCAAACCGCGTTTTCGTTAACCACATCATTGTTTAGCGAGCTTGTTGGCTGATTTTTTTGAATAAGTAGAGAAAGCTTAACCCGCTGCAAAGAACTGCTAAAGTGCTAACGACAACGAGCACAGGACGGCACGTCACGGCACGGCACGGCAAGCGCGCAACTCTCGCAGCCGCAAACCGCAGCCGCAGCGCGCCTAACCTCTCGCGAACGTGCGAGGAAAGCCGAGAAGGCGGCCACGTATCGAACTGTCCAGAAAATGGACTCTCCAGTCGTCCTGGACAAAGCATCCGAATTCGGAGAACCGCTCGATTTGGACCGCCCGTTCCCCGTAAGTCACGTTAACGTTTCTTTTTTTTTTTTCTCTCTCTCTGTCGTTTCAAATTAGAGAGACACGATTGCTGTTTCGCCCGCGAGATCGAGAATCGTTCGATTTTGTTTTTTAATCCCGTTGACGACGTCGCATCGGATCGGATCGAGCTCGGGATCCGCACATAGTACGAAATCACGACTTGCCGCGGTTGACGGTTCGCGGTCCGCGACAGCGCTCGCAACGCCCCCGCGAAATTACAGCAAACACCGACGGTGAGGCGCGAATCACGCGACGAGTCGATACAGTCATTCTCGCCGAGACTGTTCCAGATCCTTCGAGATTACGAGCAGCGGGCTAATCGGTTCGCGCTCCTGGATCGCAGGTTCGTGGTTTCTTGCATCGTGTGCTTCAGCTTCGCGATTCTCGAATTTTCTTCCTTCCGAAACATTCGTTCCCTTTCCGTTTCCTCTCTCTCGATTCGGAAAATACAACGGATATATCTCCTTCGAATAATAATTTTAAGTTTAATCAACGAGGTCCTAGATTCGTCGAGAAACTTGCTAATTTACACAGACCCAGGCATCGTCGTCCGTTTTCGGAAAATAGAAAGAACCGTTAGCGTTCGACTTTTCTTTTCTGGTCTGCCCGTTCGATCGCGAGATCGCGTGGAAGTTAGAAATAGAATTTCCGAGGAGTGACGTGTTTTTCGTTAGCACCCAGCACGCGAGTCCGACCAACAGAAAATGTTTGTTCGCGCTTTCTCCCGGAAAATGGAATTGTGTTCGTTTAGGTTAAAACTTTTCAAAGATCGATGGAGGAGCAGCGGAGAAAATACTGTACTCCGAGCGTTCTTCTCCGCGAACGGGGAGGTGCGTTCCTCCAAAACAGAAGCGTTTTGTTGACGCTAATAATAAACTAACCAAGACGTTTCTCCTCGGCAACCCTCACCGCGGAGGATATACGTTGCGCCGCGCTCCCCTCCTCGCTCGATCGGTCTCTCGCTCTCTCGAGGAAAAGAGAAAAAAGAATCGACGAAGGTAACATAATCGCGAGCTTTGTTCCGTCCGTTTAGCCGTATTAGGCTCGATGCGACGCCATGCCACGCCACGCGATCCGTCTTCGTCGTTTTTTCGTGTTTTCCACTCGAATTGCCTGGCAGATGTCGAACGATTCGCGTTACACTCTGGAATCGTTCGCACCCGTGGCCCCGAATCGGGTGGTCCGTAAAAGGGAAATAGGAATCGACGCGGTTCCTCGTTGCCCCGCGCACGCCGAGGAGCGCGTCTCGACGATAGATAACGCGATATTTTTGCGAATGATCTAATCGCTTGTTCGGTTTCGCGAGAAAAAGAAACCGGTTTCTGGTAAACGATTGCGGTCTCGCGATCACGCTTCGAGACGACCGATATCGCGCGTGGGTGTCCCATTCGTCTCGCGGCAATGTAATGGGACGGGAACGGAAGCGAGACGCGATAAAAATTCTTAGGACCCCGATATTTTCGTGAGATCCGCAGAAAATTTTTTGTCCACTGTTTCTTTCGAATCCGATAAGATATGGTTTGACGCGAGAAACAAGGAAACGAAGAAACAACGCAACGGTCGTTCGTCGCAGGCCCGATTCCAAAGGCCGTGACACAGTTTCCCCGAGGATCTGTTCGTTTCGCCGGAAGAAGCCCGGCTGACATTCACCCAGTTCGCTCGGTTCATGGCTGTTCGTAACCGCTCCGATGAATTTTTTTCCTCTGCCGCACGACTCGGTTTCTCCTTGGATCTCACATTGTCGCGTTTCAAAAATACACGCTCTGACCGGCGACGCGACGCCACGCAACGCAACGCAACGCAACCAAAAAGAACTTGCCCAACATCTTTTCGGTTCGATTCATCGCCTTGTCGCCGTTGTCATCGTTGTCGTTGTTGTCGTTGTCGACATCGTCATCGTCGATGCAGTTTCTCCTTTCTGCTACTTACGGCTACGACAACGAGAGGCAATACTCGATATATGTATCATCTAGCCCGAGCGTTCGTTCGGTAACCGCAAACGGTCGAGAGATCACGTACAGAGATACCTTTGATTCTTCGAATCGACGCTTCGAGTCATCGTTTTCCACCGCTACAGAGTCGCTTCGAACGCGAACCTTATTCGGTTCGTCGAACAAATTCCGTTTGTTCCAATTAAAGCAGCAAGGAGAACCGAATGCCGTTTCCCGCTACTAATGCCATCGCTACCACTATCGCTATTGCAGTAGAAAAGTGCCGTTGGTCGAAAGCTATCCACGGACTTGCTCGCGCTCGCTTTCACCCGTAACTCGGCCCATCGTAGTTTCATCAATAGATAATAGGAAAACCCTCGAAGCATTACTGGAGGGTTCACGGACTCGGGAATTGTCATTATTATTTGCGGACGCGAAGTCTCGGCCGGTTCGACCGAATTACACCGGCGTGGGTGAACGGGAAATACATAGGCGTTGCGAATACGTGCATGCGTCGAAAACTATATATAGTTTTCTCGTGACGTAAAACCCGTAATATACGGCGTCACAAGAAGTTCGCCCACGCGAATTAGTTGTACACCGCGTTCGCGTTCGATCCTCGCGCGGAGCAGCAAAACGAAGAGATCGTTTTCCTTCTCCCGTGGATGGAACGCTGCGTACCATTTAATCTCGGTGTGCTCTGTAATTTTCTCGTTTTACCGTGATTCGCTGGTACTGTATTCTTGTATTCTTGTTTAACGACGAACAGTGTGTAACTTGATGCGTACCTCGATGTTTCAGGGATTCCCGTTCGACGACGAGGGTTTCGGTAGACGCAGCGACATCCGAGCTCACCTGGACCAGCTAGCTGCCCGGCATCCAGAATTCGCGGACCACTTGGTCGGCCCGGCCTGGGGCGACATACCTTTCCACGGTTCGCTCCGCACTCGGAAACGCCGTGACTCCGGGAACGGGCTGAACAACAATTATCAAGGGTACTCGGACGAAGACGCGAGGTCGCAGGCGAGCGGAAGCAGCGCCGCCAGCGGGGCCAGCGCGGTTAGCTCTCACGGTGAACCGGAAGGTAGCCAGAACCATCGAGAGAAATCGCGAGACAGACCGGACGCCGAACACCAACAACCCACTGGGAGGACCCAGATACCGCAGTACGGATTCCGCAACACCGTTGACATAGGACAGCACCGTCACAACATGGACAATCCGGACAAGGGGAACCGCGGACAGCGGTCCATGTCCGCTCCGCCGGAAAATAGGCAACAATTCTGTCAGCAACAACCTCATCAGTGTTATCACAATTGTCAGCAGCAGCAGCAACCACCGCTATCGCAACAGCAGCCACAATCGCAACCAGGGCAAAGATACGTTTCAAGAATAGATATAACGCCCCAACACAATCAGCCTCAACAGCAACAACCCCAGCCCCAACCACAACCCCAGTCACCTCAACAGCCACAACAGCAAAAACCAGCGACCTCCCAACAACAGGGAAACGTCAGACACATACCGATCTTTGTCGAAGGGAGGGACGAGCCAGTTTTGCCCAGAAGCTTCGACGAGTCACATTTCAAAAGAGAACCTTCTCCCACACAGTTCCATACGCCTCCTCATTTCCAAAGATCGTCGCCGTTCGGACAGTCTCCTTTCGCGAGACCCCATCAGTGGTCCCCGCACTTTCAGGATTCGTTCTATCCGGCCGAAACTGGTTACGAGCAACCTTCGCGTAGACAACAACCGACTCACGGCTTCCAGCATCCCCGACAGCAGCAGCAGCAACAGTATGAAAAGCAGGCACAGCCGCCACAACAGTACGAAAAGCAGGCACAGCCGCCACAACAGTACGAAAAGCAAGCACAGCCGCAACCGTACGAGAAGCAAACACAGCCGCAACAGCAGAGGCAGCAATATGCTCAACAACCGCCCCAACAACAGCAACAACAACGACAGCAAGATGCTTCTCCTCCAAGGCCTAAACAAGTCGTACCAAAAGATCCTTTGGAGAGGGTAGCCATGGTTCAGAAGGAAGTCGATTCTCTCGCGGAGCAAGTTAAGGCATACTCGGGCAACTCCAGAAAAGACAAGCAGTACATGTACCTCGACGAAATGTTGACCAGAGAACTGATCAAACTGGACGACATCGAAACTGAGGGGAGGGAGAACGTGAGACAGGCGCGAAAAAATGCGATCAAGACCATACAGGAGACGATCGGTTTGCTCGAGTCCATGGCCCCCCTCGCGTCGCAACCAGCGACGCCGCAACAAACTGAAAAACCGATAATCCCGACAGTCGTCAACCAACCCGAGTCCATGGACGTTGATCGAAAACAGGAGGAGCAGACCAACGAACCGATCCCGTTGCCCCCCGGACCCTCGTCACCACTAAACAAGATGCCCGAAGAGACCGTTGAGAAGTGCGAGGAGGAGGAGAAGAAGAATACTACCATTATCGACTCGGAACAGTCGTCGAATCCACCAACCGACGATAGCGCTTCCATCGAGCCGATGGACACCACCGCTCCGGTCGTAGAGAAACCCGAGGAGAAACCCACGGAACCCACCCCAATGGACGTGCAAGAGAGTTCGGAAAGATCGAACCTCGAAGACAAGAAAACAGTCCCCGAGCCGAATGAAGGAACGGTCGCGACGAACGTCCCTGAAGAGAACGCACAATCGGACCAGAAGAACATGGAAAACAATTCGAGCTCGGTGACGTCGGACGTTGTTCCAGCAGAGAAATTGTCCGGTCAAGAATCGACGACCACCGTGGAGTCGGATGTCACTGCCCTTGAACAGAAGACGACCGAGCAACAAGAGCTCGTGTCCAAGGCTGAGAAAATGGAAGTGGATGGGACCGTGAAACAGTCGCCAAAGACCCCCAAGAAGGGAAAGAAGACGAAGAAGCAGACAACGGCTTCGGCTTCAGCTCCGGCTTCGGCTTCTCCAGTTTTCGATACACCGATACCATTGCCACCGCCGGAAAGTACGGAAACGAAAGCGAAATAGGGAAGGAAACTTTGAATTCCGAGTTCTCGGAATAGAAATACGTTTCATCGCATCAAGATACAACGCGTTCTCGGTTTTCCATTCCATTGGCACCCACGAATGGAGCATGACTACGTTTCGCCGACCACGAAGCGTATAGTATCGTATAAAAAAAAAAGAAAAAAAAAGCTCATCCTACTGTATCACTATCGTACTGGTAGCCGTGTTTTACTCGCGCTAGATTATGTCTTTTTAATCTTTGCTACCAATTCGAGGCGTCGTGGATCGACGTGTTCGCAAAGTCGGTCGTGAACGGTCGTTGTTCATCAGTAAGGAAACAGCGTCGAACAACGAATTATCTTTTTTTTTTTTGTTTGTTTGTTTCTGTTTATTGTCGTTGCGCACGCTGCTACTTGCATTTCGATGATCCTTTTCCTCGCGGAATCGTATCCATCGGTAGCGATCTCGCGGAGAGTCGCGATACTCTGGTCTGCGAGACCGGTACGAGTCACGACGATAGCGAAACGAGAAAGAGAGAAAGTATCGCGGAGTATCGGTTTCTCGAGATCGAACAGAGTTCTCTACTACCTTCTTCCTTTTTGTCTTCTCAATGATTATCTACCATTAGATATTTTCTTCCTTTCATACCAAACCGAAATGACACACGTACGTGTAAAAAGCATAGCAGTTCTTGTACGTTGCGTACGTATTGTCGAGACTGATTCGATCCGCATTGATAAATAATCGAACACGAGAATCCTCGCGAAGAACGTTGAATGCGATCTGTTCGGCGAGAACCTTTTTATATCGTCGGGAATGTACGTTGTCGAGCGGTGTTGGCCCATTTCTAATAGTATTACAACACGAAGTCCGATCGCCTAACTTAAATATAATTATTATCGTTGTTGTTATTATAATTATTATTTATAATTATTATTTATAATTTATTGAGGATCCGCTCGCGCCGAGTATACGCTTGTCCGGTCTCGTCGACGAAACGCTAGTGGGCATACGAACCGTGTACATACTGTTAGGATCTTATTCTCTCGACCTGTAAGAAGCGATGCATCCCGTTCGAGTCGTTCTCGACGCAGAGAAGAAAACACACGATTTTACGCACAGTTTTTGACCATTTTCTTCTTAACGCGACGCTGGTTTGGGCTGCATTGTTTTATGGTTCTTCGTTCAGGGTGATACTCATTATTATTTTCATCATTTGTTCTTTTTTTCTTTCCTCTCCTTTCCGTTCCTTTCCTCTCCTCTTCCCCTTTTCTGAATAATGTTGTTTACGTATGCGTAGTGATCGCGTGCCTAAGAGCCAGAATTTTTGTATTTTTCCGACTAGAAGTATGAATGTGCTCGAATTGCGATTAAAGGAGCGAATGATGTAGAGAAAGAGGGATATCGTGTTGTGAGAGACAGAGCGAATCGATAGACTCGTATCGAGAGAAGCTGTGCGTTCGAAGGTTGTATAAATATGAGGCGAGAATGTAATTATTTTATGAACAAACTCGTTCAGTGAAAATACAGTGTCTGGTCTTTGAATCCGCACGGAAATACGGTTGTTCCTTTGATCCGTTTCGGACGTGCGCGTGCAGGTACGCATTATTCGTAAACGACAATCGGTTGAAAACACGAAGTAATTTCGTTAAAAATTTTACTCGAAAATAACCGAACGTCGATGCGGAGAGTCGCGAGGGCTGTTAGATGTTGGGTGTTGGCGCGTGTCCAGCTCAATAAATCGAAATAAAAATGTTCCGTGAAACGAGTCCCACTCTCGAGGATCCTCCGAACCGCGGCGCGCTTTGAATCGCGAAACCATTTTTGACGAATAAATTTCGAACCGTGAGTTTGCGAGTTCTTGAATTCTCGAGTACACATATCCAGTATACTTCCGATCTCGTATACGAATTTTGCCACTTTGCAGACTTTATTCTTCGTGGAGCGCGAGTGACGAGCACCAACCGCCAGCGTTAAGGGAATATAGGACTTGCAGGAGCCGAAACGAAATCGAATTTGTACGTGTATGTATGCGACAAATCGACTGCGACCTGGTACGGTCGTAAGAGCTTGTCCGAAAACGAAGTTAATTTTATCCCGATACATTCGAAAAGACTTTCGGCCAATGCACTCGACGCGACCGGCGCGAAGTGCCGACTCGGTTATACGTGATTTCGTTTAGCTACCGAATACTTTCCGAACGTTCAATCGAATCGAATTTAAAATATTTTGCAAACGAATTTAAACGATCGTTTCTCCGAATTGTAAAAGCGCGCAACGGAATACAGTATACAGAGTCAAAGTGTTTTCGCTTGTTACGTAAGTATTCTCAATGAATTTTCGACGACTCGTACCAATAATTGCCAGTCTGAAAATCGAATCGTTGGGAATTAATGCAATTAAAATGGATAAGCGTACACTCTTTGTTAGCATCCGATACGAACGTCGTCGCAAACTTGGCACGGCGCGTGCATACGAGACGTCTAAAAATAGAAGGCTGCTTAGATTTTGAGAAGAGCAGGTTTTTGCGTCGCGACGCCAACTGCCTCTGGGGAATCCCACTGAAGATGTCGGTCGGACGTTTCTTACCGACATTCTAGACCAGCTCTTCGAATTCACTGCGGCATTTCAACTCACGGTAAGTGGAAATCTTCAACATATGCATAGCACAAGAAACAATCGATAGAAAATCCGTGGGGTTACAGCAAAAGCGCGTATATTCCGTTAATTACATCGCATTGATCAATAATATTATAAAACTATTTTTTAGTGTAGCATATGTACGTATTTGGCTCGTGATTTGCAACTGCTAAACTCGATAGATTGTGTTTATTAGTTATCGCTGTGTGTGTGTGTGTGTGTGTACGCGCGCGCGCGTGTGTGTCGATACATGTGAAATGCAAGAAATGCTGCTATTCGATGGTAGTACCTCTATTACTCCGATAACGAAGTTTTAACAAACACTGGTGGTAAACTTTTGACGAACATTGTTGACTGGTGAGCCAACATTCAAATTGTGCTTGGTAGTACTCTTCGAGAAGCATTTTTGTCAAAAATTTCTGCCCTATAAGGTACAACAATTTTGTGCTTTTTCAATTACAACGAGCGTGCAATCTTCGTAGCATACGCAACAATAACACCACCGTTACAACGTAAAGCGTTTCTCTAAATTTTATGTCTGATTACACGTAACCCGCATAGACTTCCCTCCTCCTTGTTACCCTTATTGGCTTACTTTGATGCCTGCATTCGTAATTCTTGCTTCCGGTTGAGATTCGAAGAAATCAACGTTG
Organism: Lasioglossum lativentre; assembly: GCA_916610255.1. Lineage (NCBI taxonomy): Eukaryota > Metazoa > Arthropoda > Insecta > Hymenoptera > Halictidae > Lasioglossum > Lasioglossum lativentre. The sequence continues at coordinate 31,002,440 of OU744355.1, read as the reverse complement.
CCTACATCGACTTCCCATCTCTCCGATTAGTTCGTGTCCTCTTCGTATTTTTGAGACAGATTTTCTCCAATGACAATTCCATTTTCTCCAAATATTCCTGCATCGAATCGTGGTTTTTCTACAGTGGAACCTTTCTGTGCTTTTTCATTTCAAACTCGTCGTGATTATCTTCGTAGCATTCAGGACAATAGAGATCACCGGAACAACCTAAACATTTTGCTAAATTTTTAGTCTGATCGCAGGTAACGCACATAGGCTTCTCCTCTTCATCGTCTTCCTCCTCTTCATCGTCTTCCTCCTCTTCCTTCTTGACTCCCCTGTCGGTATGCTTTGGTGCCTGCAATCGTAACGTTGTTAAGAAGATGATTATTTTACTTATTTATTTTTCGGAAGATCCAAAGAAATCAACGTTGCATACATCAATCTCCATTTCCTCCAGTTCATCAATGTCCTCTTCATATTTTTTCTCTAGCGCTGCTTCTGCCAGAGCTTTCGCAATTAATTTCTTCGTTACGCGTGCCTCGTCGTGGTCGTCGTCGATACATTCGCCCGACTGCTGAACCGCCAAACAATTCTTAATATAATTTCTAGATTAACAAAAATTATTGTTCCCTCGAAATACGCTTACCACCTTTCTGTGTACGTTGCTAAGACCCTGCAGAGATCTCAGTCTCGACTGAATTTCGCTAACAGGGTCGTTACCCGACGACAATTCCAACTGCCCCAAATACTCCTGTATCAAATCGTCGGCTTTTTCTTGATCGGTTCTAGTGTCCGCTGGTTGTATCTAGAAACGATAAAGTGACAATACACCGAACGGTTCTAATGAAACTATTCGATATTGCCTATCTTAGTATTTAAGGCTTACATTTATTTTGCTATTACCGGCACCACCAGGCTCTTCATCTTTCAATAACGCCAGTCTTTTCCTTATTTCGTCTACGCTCAAAGCCGTAGTTTTGTCCTCCTCTTTTAATTTTCTTAATCTATCTACTATCTCCTGATCGGCGGGTTCTAAACCACTCTTGAATTTTTCCCAGCGAGTTGCGTGTTTGTACATTACAATGGGTGGCTTTGCTGGATTTTCCAAGGAATCCAACCTGATAAACAAATTACGTCGTCATACAGATTGTGGATAAAACTGGAAGGAATGTAGATAGCAGTACGTTACTTTTTAGTAATATCCACCAAAGTAAGGTGTTCCTCCTGCTCTTGCGACATGTCTGTATTGTCAGCTATGGAATTTCCTTCCTTCGTGGAGTTACACTTATTGTGACAACGTCCACAGACTTTTTTTACTCTTCCATCCGCAACGGTACACTTGTATTTGAGACACTTACCGCAATACGAAAAACCGCAACCTGGACAAGCAACCTAGATGCCATAACGATGAAACGGAACAATGCGAAAATAAAATAGTGATAAACAACAGTCGGTTACGCTGCAGTTAGAAATATTAAATTTGTCTCATTTAATTCGAGCAAAAACAGTGCAACATAACCTACATTACAAAACGTATCAACGATAGATCACTCACCTCTTTCGTAAACAACGAAAATTTCGCTTGACAAATATTACAAGACATGCCGGATTAATTTACTAAGCCCGTTACTCTGATGTCGTAAGTCGTTAGTAATCGAACACTTATTCTGGCCTGTCGGTCTCAGCGAAAATTTCTGACGTATAAGCCAACTGATTCATGACTAGACTATAGACAACTATAGACTATAGAACCAATTTCGAACGCAGTATGGTTCCTTTACTGCCGAATCCATATTGATGTTCCATTCATGTTATTGTTTTGAGAACTGGCGATTAATTGTTAATCGATGTGTAATAAAGTCATTAAAAATCTTGTACTTCTTTCTTTAGTTTCAAAATAATCATTATTACCGATCATCGGAGAGTTAATAAAAATTAGGGTGGTGGCGCCATCCGTGACAAAAGCCTGAAACTGGTAGACAAACGATACCGACGCGGAAGTACGGGCTAATAGTCAGGAAACGAAGAAGCGGACATATTAGCAAAAGAAAATACTAATAATAGATGTACTACAAACAATGTAGGAAAAGAAGTAATATATGTATACAGTGTAAAAGGTGTGTAAAACTCCTATCACTTAAAATAAAGTAACCTTGTAACCTTTAGTTGGTAGCGCCATCTACGGCAGAACGCAGAAACTTGTAGACAAGCGCATTTACCTTTACGTCCGTCGGTGCGTTCGTATTGCGTGTATACAAGTTTCGGCGTTACGCCACGGATGGCGCCACCAACAATTGAACCTGCACTTCCCCGTCGGTATAATTTGTCTACCAGTTTCAGGCTTTTGCCACGGATGGCGCCAGCATCAATTAGCGCCTGAACTTCCGTGTCGGTATAATTTGTCTACCAGTTTCAGGCTTTTGCCACGGATGGCGCCAGCATCAATTAGTGCCTGAACTTCCGTGTCGGTATCTTCCAGCTACTAGCTTGAGGAATCGACCACGGATGGCGCCACATGCTAATCGCAAATATAATTTAAAAAATTTTGCTTCAAATCGATTTTTGAGAATATTACTCTCTGTAGTATCTAGTTATCGTTACCGGAGTCCGAGACCTCGTCGGTGCCGAAGCTCCTTGGAGAACGCCTACTTCCCTTGCTGAAGTCCCTTCCTTATTGACGGTCGAGAAGCTCAGAAACGAATTCGCGTACCGTTTTACAGCGACGCGGAACTCTGAAGATCGAGGATGTTCCTTCGTTCCTTGGCTCGTTCCAGCTACGAAAGAGTCATCGTTGTTTCCACGTTTCGGAAACACCAACGACGGCTTTTCGTGCCGGTCGTAATTGGACAGAGCGAAGGGACGATATGACGGGATAGGGCTGCGAACAGCAGCAACAACAGCAATAGCAGCGGTAAAAGCAGAAGCAGCGGAACGCCAAGAGGATCGGAGGAGCGAGGAGCTCGCTGTACGCGACGCTCGTCTGGGGGCCATCCGAATTAGATTGATCTATCATTGGTGTTGTCTGACCGTCGTCTTGACCGCCGATTGCGTTCGAGGCAAATATCATCTTCCTAGAACCGTCGCGTCGCGTCGCGGCCAGTCAATGATTTTATTTGCACACCCATCGATCATCGTCCCATCACCTTGGACTGGAAAAGAGATTCGCGCGATCCGATCAACGCGACTTTATTTCTCTTTTATTCGCGTCTTGTGTCGCGGTCGGAAGCGAAGCAAACAGAAGGGTCGCGAAAATTGGTCGTGCACGCGTTTCCGTCGCCGATTACCAAGGGCGAGGTGCGCGCAGACCGAGACGAAAAGAGAACGAAATTGAAACTGAAACGAAACGAAACGAAACGAAACGAAGACGAGGTCGAAGGGAAAGGGAAAAGGAGCTCGCAAAGTTCGGGGACGGTTTGATTGAATGCGGATGTGCGTGCAGTCGGTGGCAGCGGTCGACAACCACGAATCGGGGGAAAATTATAGGTACTCCTCTTTCGTAGGTTCCCCGGTTCGATGCTATCTGCCTGCTCCTTCCGGGAATTTCGCAGTATAAATAGGAAGCCAGCGGGGCTAGTCGCGGCTCGCTCCGCCGTTTGCTTTCGAGCAAAACGCGAAACAACGCACGCCGAACGCGTTCGGCACTCGCGCGATTTATGCACCCCTTCCGTCCTTTCGTCCATTCGCCCTTTCGCCATGCCACCCTGCCACCCCGTCAGCCCACGGGTCGGCAAAGAACCAACAGGATTCTAGGCCTGCACGAAACCCCGCGTTCGCCTCTCGTTTTTAATTGCGCGCTCGCCCGATCGGTATCTCTTCCTCCGTCCTTCCGGAGAGACTGGTGTGCCCGCTCCTTTTCGATCTCTGCATTCTAATTCGCCACGTCCTCGCCCTCGCCCCTTCCAACGCCGACCGAACCCGTGAACTCGGAATCGAGCACCTTGAGTCACCGTCTGGACGGTAATCGTTTTATTCCATCGATGTCGTTGTCGTTGTCGTTGTCGTTGTCGTTGCGCCTTTATCGCGCGTACAATTGCCAGCGGGAATCCTCGATCGACAACTTTTCGCATCGGATTCGCTTATCGAATCGATCCTAGCGGTCGTATCGTAGCGAACGGACCTTCGCGGCTCTCGTGCCACCTTTAGGCGTGGCATTACTCGACGCTGTTCACTCGCGACTAATTACCGAAACGGTTCATTTATGTGAACTCGAAAACTCGAGTCGACAGGCCGATCATGAAAAGTCGTGCGAAGCCCTTGAAACGCTGGGTCCTCATGGACCCAAACGCCGCGCCACTCCGCGCCGCACCGCATCGCGGAAAGGGTTAACGATCGTGAGGGCGAGGATCGTGCGAAATCGTTCGGATTAGCCGGTGCGATGGCACCGTCGAGGCAGATTTGACTCGCGAAGATTCTAACGAGGCCTCCCCGTAGTTTCGTTGGAATTCGAAGGTAAGAAGAAAAAATGAGAAGAATTGGGAAAAAGCAGAACAGAGGGGACGAAACTGAAGAGAGGAACAGATGGAGAGAGTAATGGAGAAAGGGAGAAAGGTATAGGGACGGCCGGGAATAGAGGAATACCGGGATGATCCTGGGCGAGCGAATTCAGGTTTCGGTCGTTTGGGTGGCTGCCTGCCCGTGTTACCCGATGCCCCCTTCACCTTCACTGCACATATAAGGGCTGCGAGCACCGCGCCCCGAGCCACGCACCAGCGAAAAAACTGCATACGCATACGATAACGGGGGTGCGTGCCTGAGGGCTATCCTTATGGGGCTTGGGGAGGCCATACAACACTTTAGTAACCCCGTAATACCTCCCCTTTCAGCCAGGCAGGTAGCCTCCGACTCTCCGAGTATAAAGTAGCCAGCCACCGCGCGCCTCCTCTCTCTCTCTTAGCCCGTGATGTACACCGAGATTAAAGGGCTGCTGAGGGACGAGAGCCTCGAAAGGGATCTTCTGCTCTGCCGGTATCTCACGTTGGGAAACCGTGTTGACGATTTATCGAGTACTATCACGGGAAGAGGTAGCCCCCATTGTCTCTTCGAAATCACGTTGGAATTCTGATACCACATCGACCTGAGAGAGTCGAGTGTCATTCCGCCGCGTGCCCTCCACCTCCATCTCCATCTCCGACTTCTCGAACAGGAGAACCCTGAGGACACCCCGCTCGAGCATTCCTGTCGCGCGAGCTCGCTCGCTCAGTGAAACGCGATCGAAACCGAATTTCATTTCGATAAAACGAACCGACTAGACGACCTGCGTTTCACCCTAGTTTTCAAATCGAACGGCGAAATTTCGTGGACTCCGTCGTCGGCGCGGCGGCGCGGCGCGGCGCGTCGTGGCGCGGCGTGTGTACAACGAGCGAGAACGCGAGAGCGTTCCGGAGCTAAACGGAGAGTGCTAGAAATACACCGTAAGTTAATTCAAGTGCATCGCCTTCGCCGTTGTCGTCACCGCGTAGATATCGTTACTGCTCTCCCTCTCGCTGGCCCCGGGAACATCCTCGCATCTACCTCTCATTTTCCCGAGATCCTCCGTGTCGTCGAGATTCATCCAGGCTAATCTCTTTCGACATCCGTCTCTCCTGCTAAGAATTCGAGAGCCAAGAGCAAACACATTTCGATCGTCTTCCCGACAATCACGACGCGACGCGACGCGACACAGCCCCCGTGCAACTGCCGAGCACTTTACGAAGTAAAGGAGTAGCCAATTTACAAATATTTAACGAGTAGCCAATTTACGAACCGCGTTTGCAAACCATTCGCGTCTCGAATGCTTTACACCTATTTAACGAATTGGTCGCTGCGAATAATCCATCGACCATTGAACGATCGTACAACAGCCGAAACTTTTTGTACATCGACGCGATACATCCGTTCGAATTCAGCGATCGATCGGCGACGGCGCGGCGACGCGATTCTTTCCAAAGAACAGGGAGTGTAGCTCGCCTCGCTTATCCTTTACGGACCCTTGAATTTTTGTCCGGGGACCGGTACCGCGGATCTTAGTTTGGGCTAGGTCTGGTTTCGAGGACTACTCGAGAAAGCGAGAGAGAGAGAGAGAGAGAGAAAGAGAGAGAGTCCCAAGAAAACGACTATGTATATTCGTGCGAGCGACACAGTATGTAGGAGCGAATGGTTGGTATTCCGCGTGCTATATCCGGACGAAGCTGGAGAAACGTGTCGCTACCCTCTTCGCGATCCGGTGAGACCAACCCTCGCAACCGCCCCGCGAGCTTCGAACCCCTCGCCGGAAAGTCTCCAGGTTGATGTACCCTAGCTAGAGGAGGCACACCACTTCATCCGGGACCCTCGAATAAGGGACGGGAGCCCCAGGCTTTTCCCTCACTCTCTCGCCCTTTCTTTCTCTCCCGGATACCTCGAGTATTTTATCGATTGTCATCGGTTTCCTCGAAAACCTCGCTATGCTAACCGTTTAAGGGCATACCGGTGGCACTGTCCATAACCTGCGCAAAATTCGACGAGGCCCAATGGTATAGCCCGCGCGGACCCGCGTTACCATTCCGGAACGCGATCGCTCTCCTCGACCATGGAAAATCGCCGTTGCGCGATTCGGTTTCTCTTGCTTTCGAGAGATCCGATCTGAAATCGATCCGACCCGCCTTCGTTTTTCGATTTTCGACGCATTTTCCACGGCCCACCGTTCTCGGTCTCGTAAAATGCAATTCCAGGTAATGGCCTGTGCTCGGCCGCTCGAAGTCGCCTCGCTCAATGGATCGTTAAACGCGAGCTAAACACTGCCGCCGTTAGGCACCGTAATGATAATTACCTCAAAGCCCACGCATCGACAACTTGTTATTATCGCTGCTATTATGATTACGATTACTGGTATTGTTATTCGCAGTCTTCGCTGTCTCGTTTCTACGATTTCCGAGCGTTCCCCCGGTTCCCCGTGACCCAGTATCCGTGTCCATCAAATATTTCGAGGAGGTTTCGACCGATAGCGTTTCTCGCGCTCATCGCTGCCGCGCAAGATCCTCGGTACACGCGTAATTAACCTTAAACCCAACATTACCGGTCAAATGACCGTTTCCAGATTTTGTATTTTACTATTATTCAATTTATAAAAATGCTGCTATTGGAAATGATTATACACGATTCTATTATTAAGCAGACATGATAAAAATCGCATAAAATCCAAATAAATGCGAATGTGTCATTTTATATGGCAATAAAGCACTAAAAGCGATTACAATGTTTTAGCTTATAAAAATGACAAGGCTCTATTTATTTAGATTTCATGCAATTTTTATTTCAATATGTGTGCGGATAAAAAAATTTAACGAATCAATTTCCATATGTAAGTAACTTTATAATTTTAATAATTGTGAAATGAAAAATATAAACCGGTCATTTGACCGGCAGTGGTAGGTTTAGTGTTAACCTCCGGTTCCGTTATTTTCTCATTAGGGGTTGCGGCCGAAGTTCCAAGAAACGTACTCGGCAAAAGGTCGCCCGGAAAGTTTGCAAATTTTTCGGAAAGTACACCGCGCTTCGAGTCCAAATCGAATTCGCAAGAATCGATGCTGCGACTCCTTCGAACGCGGCCAACGTTTATTCGGCGAAAAAACAAAGTTCGGCTGGTGGTTGATTTTCTTGTGCATTTGCAATTCTGGGTTTTGTCCACAAGCTGACGAAATAAAGGTGGTTCAGGCAGGGGGAGCAAGAACCGCCTAGCGGTCCAGTGATCCACTGGACATCTCGGGCTGGTGTCTCGTGTCTCCGTCTTGTGTCTGTTGTCTCTCGTTAGGTGGACGAGCGGACAAGTCAGCCAGTTGACTTGACGGCAGTCAACTGTTTCGCCAGACGTGCCAATTCTCGTTTTATTGTTTTTCTTCGACGGCGCCTCGAGCACTCGTCCTTGCCGACGGTCGGGTTAGTGATCCCCTTTCGCCGAAACAGAAACACGAAAATTCGCCGCGCGACAACGTTCGGTTGAAACGAAACTAACTCGGGTTTAATTCCGTCGTCGCGAACAACCGGTCGCCGACGCGAGAGCAGCTTCTGCGCGTCAATATTTTGAAAATTTCCCCGCGCTGTGCCGCGCACCGCGTTCCGTTCGCGTTGCCAAGGACGAGCGGAGGCGTTCCAAGGGCGCGGCAACCCTTGCCAGCGCGATTCCAATCGAAACATTCGCGGGATCGTTCGTCTATTCTATCATCTCCCTTTTCTCTTTCTTTCCTCGTCACTCCGGTTCCCTGGAACCATCAAGTGAAGCATGCTCGCGATCTGTAACCGGTGAATCCGATCGCATCGGGCTGGCTGGTTCGGATAGGGGAATCTTCCTACGCGATACCGTCAACCCTATAACGCGATTAATTACAAGAAATTTCGAATTATTACAAATCAGATGAAACTTAATCAACACTAAACCTACCGCGCACTAAAAGCGATTCAAATGTTTTAGCTGATCAAAATGACAAGGCTCAATTTATGTAGATTTTGTGCAATTTTTCACACAATATGTGCTTGGATACAGAAATTTATCGAATCAATTTCCATATGTAAGCAACTTCGTAATTTCAATAATTGTAAAATGAAAAATATAAAACCGTGCAATTGACTGACAGTGGTAGGTTTAGTGTTAAATCACATCGGAATTTTTGCTCTGCATTATAGGAGGTGTTTACTGTAGAAAACTATGAAATCGTTCCATTGCGACGAACACAGAACGATTCGCAACATTTCTGGGCCGGAAACGGCCCGAACCGATAACTATCTTAATCGTATGTTAACGCATCGCCGATTTCTAACCGCGCAAGAATTTGAATGAACAATGCGGCCGTGAAGCGTCCGATGGTTCCTTTATTTTTTCTGTTCTCTCTCTCTCCCTCCCGGCAGATACTGGCGATAGGAGGCTGGTTGAGTAATCGAAATCGCAGATGAAGCTTTGCATTCGGCGTGTTCGGCACTCGGTCGGGAGCGGGAGCGGGAACGGGAGCGGGAGCGGGATCGGGCAATGGCAATGAGCACTCGATGCCACTGGCCCGAGCTTCGATCCGAGCAAAACTGCCTGTAGCTTATACAGCCTGTACACCGCCTGTGGCCTGTACTCGCCGGCGAGACTGTGCCTTAATAACCTTGCACTCCGAGCACGATGCGATATTGCCTCTGTCATCGGATCGGCATTTAAATTGCTAGTTTGAAAAATCCACGCCAAACGCTTTCCTCCTTCCACGGAGAACCCTGTCTTTCTTCGCGCCCAATGCCGCCTATGCCCACTTCTTTTCTCTCTTTTCCCTTTCTTTCTGGCTCCACGATGCCCCCTGCCCGCCGGCCGATAACACGATCGTGCACGATTAGCAATGGCAACGCGCTCTACCTCATTTTGACCTTTTGCGCGCGTTCAACTCGTCGCGGAGAAAGTTCGAAGATTTTTAGCAGCGGTCGGAAGAACGATGCCATTTTTACGGCGGGGTGTTTCGCCTGAAAAACCGAAAAAAAACTATTCTAACGGTTCAAGGCCATAATATGGTGGTTCGTTGTCCTAACCCTATCCGGTCCTACGTCGAGCCAGACTCGACATTATAACTTTTGCAGTAATAGTTACTTGTTCGGCTGATTGACATTCATCAATAATGTCAGAATTTCGTGATGTATAACTACAATTCCACTAGGTATTTCTGAGCTATTTTACACAGGCTATCAAAGCTACATAACACTAAACCTACCACGATCGGTTGTAGATTTTTTATTTTACAATTAATGAAATAATACAAATGATTTCATAATAAATGATTGCATAGATATTTTTAGTAGATCACGTATTACAATAGGAGCCGCACAAAGTCTATATAAAATCAGTCTTGTCGTTTTTATAGGGGAACATGTACCAGTTAATTTTAAGGCTGGGTAGGTTTAGTGATAAGGGATTGTAACTGAGTTACACGATGTTCCGCGGTGGTCGCCGAATCGCGTCTAGCATCGAAAACAAACTGGGATTTACTTACGCACCGTTGTTTCTCTCCGTGGATCCCGCGAGGACGTCCAGCGTCGTCGAAAAGAAGATGGACTCTAACCGCGCGATCAACGGTACCCACTAAAAAGAAAGTGCTGCTCGTTACTTTGCGGCTCGATCGACGGGACCGCGTACGTTTCTCGTGTCTTCTGTTTCGCTATAGGATCGCGGTCTTTATAGGCTGACTGAACCAAACCACGCGCAAGAATTCGCTCGTCGATTTTCGGCGAAACTTGTTTCCGGTTTGCGGATTCGATGTCTATCGTGAAATTCTGGCAATCGATTCGTAGTTTGTTAAGAAACGTCACGCACGATAGCAGAGCTAGGGATCGCGGAAGAGGGACAGGAGAAACCGCATCGTTCGTAGTACGCGTACACATAGACGTAGACGTACGAGTACGTGTTCCGGTGGAGAGGGACCTGCACTTCGATTAACGACTCGTTAAAACGAAGCCGTACATTGTAGATAAATTGACAAACGCGCGAGCAGCATGCGAGGGGCAATAGTTCTTGGCCAAACACGCCGGACAAACAAGTAGCAGCGCGGTGTGTCGTGCCCTGCCCTGCCCTGCCCTGCCCTGTCCCCTGAGCATCGCTTCGCTGCGCACCGACTCGCGACGCAACCGCGACTCGTTCGTTCGACAAGGATTACGCGACAAATCGCTGCGATTTTTGTTGGTCGATCGGGACCGCGGAAAAGGCGCGTCATTTTCGTTTGGTATCGGGCAGAAGCACGCGCGACCGACCGATATACCCGAGGCACGTTTAACTTTGACCCGAGATAAACATTAACACTAAACCTACCACTGCCGGTCAAATGACCGGTTTTATATTTTTCACTTTACAATTATTGAAATTATGAAGTTGCTTACGTGGAAATTGATTCGAGAAATATTTTTATCCAAGCACGTATCGAGATAAAAATTGCTCAAAATCTAAATAAATAGAGCCTTGTCATTTTTATAAGATATAAACGTTTTAATCGCTTTTAGTGCTCGGTGGGTTTACTGTTAAAAATATGGAGTATGGACTCCGAGCTTCGTGCTCGGAAAAAACGGCGAACTTCGAAGTCGCGAGGCATCGATTCACCTTCGAGTTCCGAGGGGAAACACCTCGATAAGCGACCCGGTGAAAAACGGGACGGAAACGGACAACGGTATTACGAATTACGGTATTGCGATTCCGGCCGAGGACAAAACAACCCACGGAACAATAATCGTTTCGTGGCCCGAAAGTTTATCGCGGCGTGTCGTCGCACCCTGAATCTTGGCCGGGCGATTGCAAAAGAAACGGAAACATTCCGAAGAGATGCAACGCGACGTTTGTTCTACGTCGAAGAAAACACACCGGCAAGTGGCGCGCAGCCACCGCGCCGCGCCGCGACGCTCGGCGTCGCGTCGCCGTCTCTCTCTCCTCCGGTGGTCGCTTTTATCCAGAATCTTTCAGGGATCTGGTGGAGGTCGAAAACCAAGACGGATCCGAGAATCTTTCGAAATAAATCGAGACACGTTTCATCGAAAAACCATTTATTTCAGCGAATAAATATTCTATGAATACTCTCTACCTAGGAAGTACACGTTACATGTAATAAGTATGCGATATTCGCCGCCCTCGTTTCGATACTGGGAGTACACAATTCCATTACTTTCCTTTTTTTTTCTTTAATTATAGGTACACTGACAAACAAAGAAGGAAATGGGAACCAGGCGAGAGGAGAGACTCTGGTACGTGGGTCTGTGTGTGTGTGTGTGTGTATGCGTCTAGCGGAGGATAAAGGGCGAAGGGCGAAGGACGAAGAATGAAGGAGTAAAGGGAGACATATTGAGAGGAAGGGCAGATGAACAGAAGACAGCGAATCGAAAGAAGAAAAGGAGAGGTGAATTCGTCGATGCTCCGTCTATTCTGGTTTCGCGCGAAACCGAGAGGTCGAGCAAAGCGTGTAGCTACAGGTGCGGGCGTGGCTGTATCGACGGATTCGCAGAAGCTCGCTTCGACTTCGAAACGCAAATCCTAACATTCGTGAAATTTCTACATTTACTCTAGAGAATCGAAGGAGAAGGAGAAGAAGAAGAAGAAGAAGGAAAACAGAGGAATGGGAAGAAGAGAACGAAAGAGACAGATGTAGAAAGAGAATCACAGGAAAACGTTTCTATCCGTAAAAGGATTAGGAGAATAGAGGACCCTCGGTACGCTGGGACGCTGTTCGCGGTCGGCGTGCTCTCGAGCCAAGCAACTAGATATCACAACGATTACTACCATAATTTACACTGAATCACATAAGATGCGGGATCGAGTATAAAACCACGTCGTCGAACCTCGTCCTTCCGTCCGGTTGTCTTTCGATCGCGACGAAGGACGCAAGTTGGCCACGATATACGTACACATAGGTATAAATTATAATTGCCACTGATGCGGTCCGTCGACGTCTAATCTAGCTACCTATTATACGCGCGGAAATTCCTCTGTCGCGTCCAGATTCGATTCGTGAATCGTGATTCGAGCCACGCGAACGGCTCCCGCAAGCGTCCCGTTTCTATCGTGGTCTCTACGATTCGAGCTAACCGCCGCCGGGAACCGTTGTCGTGGCTGTCGACGAGAAGAGTTTCGTTGGTGTTTCCGAGTGCGATTGGCCGGCTGTTGCAGTCAGTATCTACAAACGTGTTCGAACGATACGCGATCGAGTTGATCGCGTTCGAAAAGAAGAGAGGGACTCGTTCTCCCACGGATGCACGCACGGGGAACGAGTACCGCGCGGTTTTTCTTCTGGACAGAGCCCGGCGAAACGCGATCCGATCGAAATATTTGTATCACGCGAGTCGAAGCCTCTCCAGAATGGAGAATCGGTGTCCGACGAAGATTTCATCCGCGATGAAAAGTTTCATATGCGAATACGCGCACCGGAGCACGCTTTGCCGCGAGCTCTGCTCTCGTGGAAACACCAAAGAGAGATTCCTGGAGGAAGCGACAATGAAAGGACAGCCTATAACTTATCAAATATTTACACGAAACTCACACGCACTCTCGTACACGCGCTCGCCACGCTTCGTTGCGATACATACAGGGGAAATATGTATAGGTACGTGTATGTATAAACCGCCAAAGAAAGAGATAGACAGACAGATAGATAGATAGAGAAATGTAGAGATTGAGTGAGATTGAGAGATTCATCTTTCCATCTTTCTTCATTTTTCATTTGCTTTTCCTGTGAAAAATGCAACAAGCTCCCGTATAAAAAATAATTCTTTCGCGGGGTCGTTCTCTTGGATCAGGTGCACAAACGCATCGACACCACAAAAATAATACCGTGACTCTAGGAACTATCCGCCTTGCCATGGACCATCCTCCTGGACCATCGTTACGCATCGAGGTGCCCGTCTCGCGTCGGCTCGTCCAAGACCATTGTCGTCGTCGTCCTCTGCTGTAGCTACTCGTTGCTTGTTGCTCGTTGCTCGTTGCTCGTTGCATAGAAAATGCAGCCTAAAAACCAGGCGCGAAACGTTCGTGTCTCGTTCGCGTTGCCGAGACCCCCGAGCCTGTTTATTCGACCGTTACGGGGAAGGAGTCTCACGGCACCGAAAACACACCCCAAAACAAGGCACTTTCAGTCTATCGAACGAGGAATCGCCGAGGGAATCGTCGAGGATCGAACGCGACGACGAGGACGACCGATCAACGATCGAATCGCGGTCGAAAGTCTCTCGGCAGGTAAACAAAGGAACGAAACGGAAAGAAAAAGAACGGAAAGAAAGGAAAAGAAACGAGAACCGTCCAGGATCGTCGCGAGACAGGTCGGAGCGTCATTCCGTTGGCATCCTCCTCCACCTCCTCCTCCGCCTCCTCCACTTTCTCCTCCTTCGGGTCTTCTTCCTCCTCTTCGTTGTCGTCGTCGTCGTCGTCGTCTTCGTCGTCTTCGTCGTCTTCGTCGTCGTCGTCGTCGTCGTCGTCGTCGTCGGAGTCGCTCCTCGTCGAGCCGTACGGTGGACTATGTACATCCGCATCTCTCGACGACCATGCCCGGCAGCCGCGAGAACACGATCTGGTACTCGTTGTCGAAGTAGAGGATCGTGATCTCGGAGAGCTTCCTCGGAGCGCAACACGGTCCGGTGTTATTCGGCGGCAACGCCAAGCTCACGATGTGTGTGTTCGGATACGACTGCAGAAACGCCATTGGACAGTCGCCGGAACAGTAGTTCGCGTCGTACCTGAAGCAAAAAAATCGTCGGGCATCGATTACGCGTCGGCCAACCGGACCAACTAACTTCTACGCGATCTACAAGTTAGGAAGCTTGATTCAAACCCATCGAAATCGCAGACTATTCGTACGGGGTTCTTGAAGAGAATCGATGTTGATCACCAAGAAGCAAGTTTGGAAATTCGTAAGAGAAATTTTCGACGACTGAAAAGAGTCTGCGAAGCAACCTCGACGGTGGCACAACGTATCGAAAAGAAAAGAAAATTGTAAGGGAAGAATAACTCACTTTTTGGGCGCGATTATCCAATCCCAGCCAAACTTCTCAAAGTCGACGGTGAGCTTGTATCGACAGCACTTGGTCTCCTGGGTGGTCTCGTCGCAATTGAGTCCTATGTTTCGTTTGATCCTAGCCCCCCTCCGGGAGTCGAGCTCCTGCGTCTGCACCTCGAGGTACGGCGCGTATTCCGCGCCAGGATTGGTCTCGACCAGCTTCGAGTTCCTGCGGTGGTTGCCGCCGCTGCTGGTGGTACCTGTGCTGGTGCTGGTGCCGGTGCCAGTGCCGGGTCCAGGTCCAGAGATCTTCAGTGCTACGCCCAGATTGTCCCTGGGGTGTTTAAACCACTCGGCAACCATTCTTCTGAGCTCGATCGTGACCCACGAACCGCCGCGGCCTCCCGGCCTCGGATGTTTGGTGGTCAACGGCGGGCCGAGCAACGGCGCCCCGGACTCGGTAGCCCCGCGGAGGATCCTCTGCAACGTGATGGTTACGGGACCGTTGTCCTCGTGGCTCTCCGAGTCGCCGGACATTCCGTCCAGCGGACGCTCCGCCGCCTCTTGCCCGCCTCCCCATATCCATAGAGACAGCTCCGCCCTGGTGACTCGGTGCTGCACCACCTTGTCGGAGAACTTGAAGTAGAGAACGTCCAGGCTGCCCTTCGAATGCCTCAGCCTCTGATCTGAAATCGAATCAAACGTCGCTTATTGTCGAAAAACAGAGAACTCTGTCTGTCGCGGTCGTCGCATGTTTGAGAACAAGGGACAACAGGATTTTCGAGACGTCGCGTCGCGTCGCGTCGCGGGGAATCGATGTCGGACTCGAGATCGGTCCGATCGATCGGTGTACCGCGGTGCGGCGGCATCCTCGTGCTCCGCGATTGGCAATAAATCAACAGTAACCGGCAAGAGAAGTCGAGTTTCTTGCTGTCCGCGGGAAAGAGCGAGCGAACCAGCGAGAAACGAAGGGAGACGGACGGAGGCTTGCTCGAGCACGTGCGTCCGACATTTACCCCGATGGGCGACGGACGACGACCGACGACCACCGTACTCTGTCGGCGACCCGTGTCGTCGCCGATCTCCGATCACCGCGATCGGCGAGGGAACGGTCGACGACAGGAAAGGAGAGGAGGAAAAACGCCGAAGCAGATTTATATACGCGTAGGGAAGCGCGTTAGCCCCGGCCGACTCTATTCGGGTCATCGCTCGCTTCGAGACCGCTTCCATGAAGGGTAAAGCCACCTGAAATCGTACCGTTACGCGAACCACCGCATTTTTCCTTGAACCGATCCGTCGGCGTCGCGTCGCGTCGCTCGACCTTTAGCGCGTACTCGAGTCGGCTCCCGCATCCCCTTCTAAACGGGCTCGTCCTGGTATTCGACTCATTCGACTCATTCGACCGATCCGACTCGATTCGACCGAACCGGATCGGAACGCACCGAACTAGACCACCACCGCGCCTTTTCCAGAATGGTCGCGAAATGTCGCGCGTTTTTTCCGTGGCTGACGTGCGACGCGACATTTTACGGAACGGACGGCCACGGGGAAAATCGCACAGGAAGATCTGGGTTGCCGGGTTCTCCCGATTCGCGAAGAAATCCTATCGGAATCCAGTGCCACCCTAACTACAGGGCTAAACGGGCTATAGCCCTGGGGCGCCAGCCTTTTGAGGTGGCAATTTTGTATTTTTATTTTTTGTATACTTGTTTTATATTTTGATTTATTTATTGGTGATATATCGACTTTCTCTATTTCTGAATTCTTTGTAATACTTCACCGGTCACCCGGCTCCCGCTTTTCGCACCCGTGTATTTTCTTACGAAGAGGGGCGCATTATTGTTAGAAGCCCACGGGCGCCAAATATCTTAGGACAACCCTGCCGGAATCGCGGACGATTCGGCAAAGGTTCGTTGAATAATTTCGGTAGTGCGCGTCACCGCGGCGATTACCGTACGATCCGAACGACGAAGGAGAACGGCCGGGGTCGCGGTGTATCGTTGTCATTGTCACTCGAGCTGTCACGTTCCCCGCATCGCGTACGTCCAATTTCTCAAGACTCGTCCCGAGATAATTAGTTATGGGAGAGGCAGTCCCGGCGCGAGCGTGGAACGCGGATCGCCGAATCCCACGATTTCCTGGATTCGTCGGATCGCCGCGTCAGAAACCGCCATGGAAACGAGCAATTATCGTTCCCAGAGATCCGAGCATGCCCCCTCCCCCCTCCCCCTCCTACCGCTCTCTTCCCCCTGACAACCTCGAGTCAATTTATCGCGGCTAATTGCGCGAATTCGCCGGGTCGACGTCGCGTCCTTGTTTCGACCGCGACGTGGAATCCGAACGTGCTAGGTCCCGAAAATTCCCGCCGCGCGCGTCTCACAGCTCGTTAATCGGTTTACGGTGACGCCCCCGTCCCGGCTTTCCTCTTTCGCTCGATAAATAATTTCGTGCGAAGAAACTTGATCGAGTTAGCGCGGTACGCGTCGAGACACCCAGCGCGCGATCCTCCGTCGATTTAAAGGTAAAGGCAAAGGTAAAGGCAAACGCGACGGAGGAGAGAAGACAGCGTCGTCGCGCCCTCCGCTATCGCGGAAACGTGTAACGGATCGAAACGCGAGACGTAAGCGTAAGCGTAAGCGTCGACGATAACGACGCCGAACAACGATAACGAGCTGGAGGTTCGACGGAACGCGGCTCGATAACCGCGCGCTATCGTCGGCGACGAGCATGTCTACGAGACCCACAGGTTCCCCTAATCTGCTCCTCTCATCGTTCTTGTCCTTGAACCGTGGCGTTCTGCAAATTATTCTGCTCGGTATTCGGTATCCACGCGCACCGGTCTTCATTTTCGTTGCCGAGCGACGCTACGGAAACATTGCACGGGTCCTGTCGAAACGACGCGTTTTTCTCACATTATTTATTTATTTTTTCGCGGTAAGCGTGTCGCGGCACTGACACGTCGTATCCGGACAGCTGTTGCTCTTTGTAGAAGCGTCGCTTGTCGCGACGAAAAATGTTGAACGGAAAGTTGGCAATTTTATTTCGGTCCAGACGCGGCTACCGACCGTCTGTCGCGGGATCTTTCAGTCCACATTTAACCCGGAGCGAACAGGGAAACCACCGCCTCCGGATGTGGAAAAGAATAAAGAAGAGAAATGGAAAAGGGGAGAAGGAGAGACTGCGAAGACACGATCGAGACGCATCTTTGTTCTCAGAATTCGGGCGTTGCGACTCGGGCACGGGATCCGCGTATCGTGGCGGCGACGATGCGACGGGGGCAGATGCAACGTTGCAGCGTTGCAAACGTTGAAGTTTAAAGCGTGCAACCAAAAGCGTCGCAGCGTTGCAGTGTTACAGTCGGGGCTCGAAAACACGTGGCGCGGCGCGGTGCGGCGCGCGGATTTTAAATCCGGTGACGACTAGAGAGCAGACACAAATAAATGCGTAGAGTGAGCACGACAGAGGAAGGAAAGGGGCCGGCTAGCCTGCTGTCGGAAAAGAGAGGAAAAAAGCCTCCTGTCGGAGGACGAGGACGGTCGGCCGAAACGGAGGAAGAGAGAAAGCCTGAAAGACAATAAAGCTAAAGCTAAAGCACACTAAGTACATACACTGTGGCTTCGCCGCGCAGACACAGATAAATATAGTTTTAGCGAACGGAGGTCACTCGCATCGCTCGGCCAGGCCGCAATCAACGTTATCTAGTTTCTCGACAAACGATTTATCGATCGGTACGCTCGGGAAGCTATTCGATCGCGGCGAGAGGAAAAGTAAGAAAAAGCGAAAGGATTTTTCGCTCGTGGATATTCAGAACGAGTGGAAATGATGGAAAACAACGGTGATACCGCGGTGTCGTGGCCCTGCCTATAAATAAATGAAGAAATAATTGATACGAGACGACCCCCTGCGTCCCCCTCGCTCTCCCCCGCCAACCGACTCGACGGTACCCTCGTCCGCACTTTTCGCCGCTATCGTTCGGTTCGGTTGTTTCGCTCGCAGCCGCCGCGCCGCCGTCGCCGCAGCAACAACTCTTTAAGGACGACCACGTTTAAAAATATATCGCCGCGACAAATCGTCCAGCGGTAACGCATGGCTCCGTATGACGCACAATTGATCGCGTTGTATCCTGCTCGGTCCTGTCCTGTCCGACACGTCGAAAAATATCTAACATTGTCGTACACGTTGTTATGTCTGTATTGTCTATTTTCGACATTCCGACGCGATCTTCAGCATCGAGCGACGCATTTGTCACCGATGCGTATCGCAGCGTTGATATCCAATTTTGTTCGCAGGCATCCCCGATACTCGCGACTGGTCGCGGCTGCCGCGTACACAGGTATCCACGAAAGCCGAGAACGATCCGGGAAAGGGAGAATCCGCGAGAAGAGACTCGTTAAAAGACGGTTCGGCAACGTGGCCATGGATGGAGAAGCGACTCGTTTATCCATCGAGAGAGCGGGGGATCAGAAATCGGAAGGCGAGGGGTAGGTTGCGGAAGGGTGACGAGAAGTTTGCGTCAGCCTAGGCTGTACCTGCTGCGACTACGACTAGGAGTACGACCGCGACCACCCACCCCAAGAGCGTTGAACCCCGAAATTAATGTTGTAATGCAGTGCCGTATCTCCGTCCCGGGTCTCTTATCCCACCCTGTCCCGACCCGTCCCGTCCCGTCCCGTCCCGTTCCGTCCCATCTTTCCCGTTCGGTCGAAACTCGCTCAATAACGTGCCCTCTAACTTCGACTTGGGAATACTTAATTGCCCCAACGATCTTCGGCTCGAATACCTGTCGAGGTGAACGACCGATCGCAAATATCTCTTGCGAACCCGCTTCTTTTCTCTTCGACGCGCTGGCTTCTTCTTAGAAGCGCGTCGCGCCGATCGCCCTAATCGTCGCTATCGGACGAAAAACCGACCGTTTTCGTTTTCCAGAGGGGGTTCCGTCGCGTCGAGGGACGATCGCGGCGATCGAGGCTTGTCGGCACCGAGGTCGAAACGCGTCGAAACGGTTTTGAAACGCGGTGCCGCGCGGCAGTTACGTGTGTCGGGTGGCCGTAAACCGAGCAGTTAACGGAATTGGTTCTCGTGGCGATCCAAGGAACGCGATCCGAGGCACGTTAACGATCCCGGGACACGGTAATCGGGCGTGGAATCGGCGATAAGTTTAATTCGGCCGTGCCCGCGACTGTAAGAAAATCCCGCAGGCCGTATCTGCAAGCACTTATCGTATTTCCGGTGGTCGTTCGGAGGGACCGTGTTTTCCGCGTGTTTGCGAGAGGCAAGGAAGGGTCTCTGCGACGCGCGCCCAGTCGCTTAGTCGCCCAGCGCAGCGCAGCGCCGCCGCCGCGCCGACTTCAAGGGACCAACACCGTGGCTGGCTGCTCGAGGCTGGTCTTCGGGGCTCCCCGTTACACGCCAGAAACCGGACGTAAAAACTGCCGCCCCCGAGCAATTTGCATCGCGTGACGAACGCCGCCCTGCAATTGTGACTGCACTTCGACAGTATAACAGCGTAACTCGATAAAATTCGCATTTGGGTCACGCGTCTCCCTCTTTTTCTCCCCCCCCCCCACCCTCCCGTACCACAAGCCCCAAGCCCCACAGTCCATAGCCCAGAGACTGCTCTCGCCCTTTCTCCGGTTCTTTCGCTTCCTGTCTCCCGTTCTCTCGATCTTTCGTTCTGCCGTTCTTCGACCTTCGGAAAGCTCGAAAATTATCTGGCCGTACCCCGTGGCTATGCGGCGGGGATCGCGTGCCGAGAAAAATGCAAACGAATCGAACCAAACCGAATCGAAACGAACCGTACATGGGAGGTTGGGAACGCGGGAGGGGACGCCTCTCGTTACACCTCATCAACTTTCCTACGTTTCCCTATACTCGAAATCGACCGGTCCGACAGAACTATCGACGATAACGATACTCCGTTCCATTCGATCCGAGATCATTCGATCGCTTTTCCATCGGCCGAATTCGCGTCCAAAGGGTTCCTCCGCGACTCGTATCGCGATATAGATCCTTCGATTCCCAGGATCCCTCTTCTCCTTCCTCCCTCTTGCACGCTCTACCGCATAATTTAAAAATAGAACAGAATCGGAATAATAATCGGTCGTCCGCGAGATGAGACGAGAAGAGAAGAGGAGAAACGAAACGAGACGAGATGAGAATCCGCGCAAGAGGTAGCGGTAACGCGATACGATCGATCTAATATTGTAGGTACACGTCCAAGCAAGCGATAATACCCATCGAATTGTTATGTAACTCTAGTAGTCCTTAAATGCGCTCGCGTTTCAACGCAGCACCGATATTCGCGTTACTGCTAATGCCTCCGAGAGAGTCAGGAACACGACAAACTGGTTTTCTAGATCGGCGCTACCGTCCAATCAATCGGTTACATACGGATCTATCGACAGCCGATCGATCTAGATCGTCGACTAAATATCTGCTACGGTTGCGTGACTGCTTTGCTGCGTGACTACGATCGATCTTTCCGCGGCTCGAACCGCTTGCTCGTCGTTCCCAAATAACGACGCCTTTTGGCATCGGCGCCGTCGACAGAATCATCCCCATCGATATCTAGACGAACCTGGCGAAATCATATACATCGTTTCGATCGTGATCGTAACCGTAACCGTAACCGTAATCGTAATCATAATCGGTTTACGGAGAAGCTGAAGAAACGATCCGCGTCGGATCGACAGAAACGATGTAAAATGAGAATCACTGATGGCACGGCGCCTGTCTGCGAGTATGCTGACCGCAGTGCCACTAACTGCACTGTCATTATTCAACGGCTTATATATCCGTTTCAGATTTATTAATTTCGCCAGAGCAGGTGTACCGACGACAAACTACCTCGACGAAAGAAAACTGACCAAATCGGCGCCACGGTTTCCAAATAGAATTTTTCTCGAACGGTCCACACGCCCTCTCGGCAGAATTATCGGAAATTATTCGATCGTCCACGTAATCAAGAGAATCCGTCGTTTGTACGACGAACCGAGATTGCGGAAGACTTCCGTGTTCGTGCGATGACCAAATACGCACAGCATTTTACAGGTACCGACGATTCCCTGTGTGTATTGCTCGAATTATCCGCGTGGCGGTCGCTTTTATCGCAGCAGATTCGAAAAGCGCGTTGGACGGCTGTTGGGTTTATGTTCGCGCGATCGAAGAACCAGCCGATCGGTTGATCGGTTCGATGGATTTGTTCAACGAGGAACAAACGAAATATGTACGTATCGCGTTACCATCGCTCCTCTATAACGTTCTCGCGCAAAAAAAGAAGACCGAATCGCGAACGACGAAAAAAGAATATCTTCGACGAAGTAAAGCGATCTCTTTGACGCCGTTCGGCGATACGGAATGCGCGACGATAAAGAGTTCGTTGTCTACATCGGATCCGGTTCCTCCACGGACGAAATTTCCAAGTACGCCCAAACCAGAATGAATCGGCCTCGAACCGCTGCGAAGGTCAGGGCCGGTGCACACAGCCTAGGTCAGGCTCATCGCTCGTTATCGCGTCGAAGCTGCCCGGGTAGGTGGCAGGCCGCTGTTAGAACTCTTATATTTTTGGACGTTCCGTCTCAGATTCTTTGCGGCGTTCGTGGCCAACGCGGCCGCCCCGCGCCGTAATTCGGATCGTCGACGATATCGTAGACCGTAGGCGGACGTCGCGCGTCGCGTCGCGTCGATTCCACTTCGTTCCGAGAGACCCGCCGCCGTACTCCGCTGTCGCCTCCCGTCTGCGACGTGTCGCTGTTTCGTATCGTCGTGAAATTTTCTTAATTCCGTGCGTAATGTTTATCGTTCTGCGTCGACGTTGTACATTAGCCAGCGAGAAACGCTAGTTCGGAGGAGCGGAAAAACGTCGAGATAGTTTGGCGAACGGACGAGGACGAGGACGAGGACAAGGACGAGAAGGAGAGTTTGGCGAGGCGGTCGAAAATTGATATGGCGTAGGAACGCGACACCTACCCGTGGAACCGTGAGCGTTCCCCGCGGGCTGTTGTCAGCAAACGATCCGCAAACGATCGGCAAACGACACGCGGATGACGGGCGTCCCGCGCGACGCGCGACGCTCGACACAGCGAACGTTGACAAAATTTCCCTGGGAACGGATGCCTGGATTTCCGGTTGCGCGTTTCGTCCTGTACGGCGAAACGGTCGTTATTTGACGCTGCGCCCCGCAGCGGCGACGTTGCAACATCCACGGGGACGATGATAAAAACGTCCTTTCCACGGCTCGCGTTTTACAACGGGCGACAGAGTACGAGCAAAAGTGCGTGCAAGCAAGAGAGCGAGCGAGCGAGCGAGGCGATCGACCGCCGCCGCGGTGACCAAGAGGCGAGGATCGATCGATCTCTCGAGGACGACCGACAAAAAATCGACGTTCGGTCGTTTCACCGAACGAGAGATCGCAACGTATAGGCGTATAGGGGGCAGGAGGGAAAAATACGGAGAAAGGACGGCAGGAATTCGTGAAAAGAGAGAAAGAGAGCGAGGATGCGGCCGCGCCACGGGAGAAAACTGCGCGGGAATAAGAGAAAAACGGATCGGTCCAACGACGGGGAGAGGGGGTAAAAGGCGAAAGAGCTGCGAAAAAGATCGCGAACCGAGTATGCGATGCCGTGGCGCGGCGCTGCAGAAAAAACGAAAATTGGGTGAACAGAAGAGGAATGCCGATGTCCGCGAGAGCCAACGAAACGGCCGGGGAGAAAAAAAAGGAACAGATTCGAAGCATGGGGGAGACTCGCAGTTGAAGATCCGAACGCCAGAAGAGGCGGACGGGCCGACGCGACGCGACGAGCCGACGGAGATGGAAAGATAGCGAGAGAATAGTCGAGAAACACGCGAATATGGAGAAAGCCGGGTAGAGCATAGGCGGTGGGGCGCGAGCGCGGTTCCGAGAGAGAGAGAGAGAGAGAGAGAGAGAGAGAGAAAGACAGAAAAAAAAATGTTCGCACGATGCGAATACCAGAGATCACCCTGCAACGGGTACCAGGCGGCTACTATGGGTTCCAGGCTGCAGGCGTTTCGAGAGCAATATGGATCGCACAAGGTGATAACCCTCCGCGTTCTTCGATACCAGTTCGCCATCGCATTCGCCCTACACTCTCGACGTTGTTACCGAAATTCGTGGCTACAGCCTCGCCTAGCCTTTTATCGGTTATTTATTTGTATTTAAATCGTTCGGCTAATCTGCACGCCGATAACGAGTCCACGGAGCCGCAACTTTCGAAACGCCGACAGTTCTGCTCCGTAACATATTGTCGAGTCGGTTCCCTCGTGACGCGAATCCCCTCCGAACCCCCGAATACGCGCGGGGTTCTATCGCCGTGTCCTTCGCCTTCGGCGAGCTCAATCGTGCGGCCGTTTTCTGCTACGTTTGACAGCCGAGCGAGCAAGGCGCCTCTAGCTGACGCGTTCAAATCACCTAGCGCCGCTGACTAGGCGAGCGCAGGCGAGAATAGGCGAGAAGTCCGAGAAGAGCGGCGAGGCTTCGCTGGCCAACCGAACCAGTTCCGACGAAACCATTCGCTGCCAACGTCGAGAAATTGCCCGACGACTGTATGATCTTCGATAAAGACACGGGACATTGTCGGGAAGAAATTGCACGGGTTCGGCGGATCGGCGTGCGCTCAAGAGTCCCGTCGATCGGCCGCAAACGATCGGGTTTCGATCGTCGCGCGCCCGTAGGATAGGCTCTTCGAAGGGAAACCCCTGATTCGCCTCGGTCGAACGAGAGAGGTTAAACACAGGTTACCACCGGCGATCCAACGATCCATCGACGCAACGCAACGATTACGCGTGGCGAGGCGTGGCTCCAATCCAAGACGTCCTTTGGCTTAATTTCAGGACTTTGGCCGCGCGAATTCACGGCCCGCACCTCCCCGTTCCAAGGCGAGAGAGAGATAGAGAGAGCCCACCCCCCCCCTCACCCCTCCCCGCGTCTCCACGAGTTTCTCGTAAATTTCGATCGACTCGCGATCGAATTCCCTCTTCTTTCTCCCCTTCGACCGTATCAAAAATTGAAAGTGTCGAATTCATTGAACGGGTTGTCCAAAGTGCGGATCAATTAACCGTGAATCGATCGACCGCGAACCATTGCGTAAAACGATTTCGACGGAGCCAACAACGGACAACAGATTCGAGAGAAACGAACGAAAAGAAGAAAGAGAAAAAGAAGATGCAGAAAAAGAAGAAGAAGAAGAAGAAGATGAAGAAGAAAGCTGACGAGAAGGAGGAGTTCGATAAGGCCCATTATCTCCTCGCGACCAGCCCTCGAAGCCTGAGGGCGGAAGATCGAATTTCAAATCGATCCCGGTCGGCCAGAACCCACACGAACGACCGGGGAAGCCTGGAATACCGTTCTGGCCAGCAAACGAGGCAAAGGGTTCGATCGAGCGAATTTAGAATGCACGCGCTAGCCACGCAGCGTCTATCCGCTGGCTAGTCGGTCGCGACTCCGCCTCGCCTCGCCTCACCTATCCCGCCTCGCGTCCTAACCATCCATCCTGACTGCCACCCTTTCTTCTTTCCCTCCCGGTTTTCGCGCGCTTCACTCTTTTCGTGAAAAATCGTCAACGATTTGACGCCTATAGATAGATCGAACGGGGGCGTGTGCGTAGGTCGAAAAACGAGCCTGTAGCACGTAGCAGAGGTTAAATACCGTTAATGGAAGATCGGGAAAACAGTCGGGTTACATAATTAATTTTACAGACTGACGAAGAGGAAGAACGCGATCAGTCGAGTGCGTTTCAATTGAAACTACAATGTTGCGAATTGCAGTTGCACGATATCGCGGGACAGTTGCACGGGAGTCGAAAGGTTAATTCGGTTGTTGCCAAGGAAAACTCCCGTCAGCTGCCACGAGCGTGGCCACGCGCGGTTTCGCAAGGTTTTTGCGTGCTTCCGCGTATGGCGTATGGCGTATGGCGTATGCATAGCTTGCGACGGGACGCGATGGGACGCGATGGGACGCGACGGGACGCGACGGAATGTGTTCTCGACGACTAGGAATAGCGACAGGACAAAAGAAATGAACTTACGCGGCTGGGCCAGGGCGAAAACGCTCTCGGTCTTGGCGGCGTACTCGTCGATCTCCTCGTAGTGCGTGATGCCGGGCTCGAGTGGTTGTGGCTGGTCCGCCTGCATCCCGTACATGTCCATCAGCTTGGAGATCGGCGGAATCCTCGGGAGCGCCCGGCCGGTCATGTTCGGCGCCTGCTTCAGCCCGAGCTTGGTCAGTATCTGTCCCTTGATGGCTTCGAGGCTGAGAGCTCTGATCTCCTCGTGCATCCTACACGTGTTGCAAGCGTTGACGGCCATCGCCAAGTACCTGATGGGGCGTCTCTCGATGCCGGGTGCGTCGAAGGCACCGAGGAGGACCAGCGAGAGTAGCAGCAGCGCCCTCCTGACCATCTTGCTCAAGGTCACCGTTAGTCGGATCGGTTTACGATCGGCCTTGGTCGCGAAAAGAACGATCAGATGCTCGGCCTCATGGTGCTCGTACCTTTGCCGATCCTTCCTCCCCGAAACCTTCCCAAATCCTTCCTAGATCCTTCCTAGATCCTTCCCAGATCGTTCCCAGCCAGAGCCTTCGTAGACCGGCCCGTCTGCGAACGCTCCTCCTCCCGGATAGCCTCGCCTCTTATCTCGCGAAGATTACCACCGGTAATCTTTTGCCAGACACGTCGGTTCCTCTTCTTTCTCTTCTTCCTCCTCCTCTTCTTCGTCGTCGTCCTCCTCCACCTCCAGCCTCACCTGCTCCGGCTCTTACTTGGTCGCGATACTCTTCTTCTTCCGTGATTTATCGCGCGATACCGCCGTCCTGGGCTCGTAGATCTTCTATGGCGATGTTCTAGGTAGATTCTTTGGATACGCGCAGCTCGTCACCGCGTCCAGGAGCCGGATTAGGCGCATCACCCGAATTATCGGGCAATCGGCTCGATCACAATCGCGATCCGCGCCGCTACCCGGTACTGGCGGTACCCTCGACGATTCTCACCTGCCTTCCTCTTGTTCCCGTTCCTCCCGTTCCTCCCGTTTCTTCCGTTTCTTCCGTTTCTCCCGTTTCGCTGACGGGCCGTCCGACCAATTCGACGAACGCGCGTAAACGCGAACGGAGCGCCGAGGTATTCCCGTCGACGTCGACGCCGACGTCGAGTGCGGCCGGTAACGGTGGAAACGAGTGCTCGAGACAAGAGAGGCACCGCTCTTCCGTCCACTGCTTCCGTTTAACCTGCTCACCGTACAAAATCATTTACTACAGTCACTCACTAGAAGCACAAAAGGACAGAAGGACATCCTAAAAATCACATTGCACTTGGGGGCGATGCTCTGTCGCTCACCGGCTCTCAAGAGACCAGGCTCTCCTTCGGTGTCCTCCTCCTCCTCCACCTCCCCCTCCTCCTCCTCCTCCTCCTCTCCTCCTCCCCCTCGTCCTCCTCGTCGTTCTCCTCGCCCTCCCCCTTGAAACGTAACGAAACGAAACGAAACGGTCCGGTGAACCCTCGTGACCTCCGTTCCAGCGCGAACTTTAATCTCGACACGCGCGCGCTACTGATACACACAGTTTACCGGTGCACCGCGCGTCTTCCTGAACGTATCATGGCACCGCTGCTGTCACAGACCGCCGATCTTCCTTTCCTCTTCCATCCCCTTTCCAGAACGCACTCGTGCTCGATCTCTCAAGTCCTCTTTTCCGTAGTCTCTCCGTGTTCCACCACTCTGTGTTGTTGTTTCTTCGTGTTTCTTCGTGGGGTCCTGTCGATTCGCGATTCGCGATTCGCGATCCACGATCTACGGATCGAGGATCAGCGACCCGCTTCCGGGGGAGATCACCGCGCCACACCGGTTCAGCTGTTTCGACTCTCCGGGACCACGATCTATCGGTAACCTCGAGCCTCGCGATCAGCTGGCGATACGATGCCAGCGGGAGAAAGACAGAAAGTGAGAGTGAGAATAAGATAGATAGCGATCGAGAGCGGCGAGGGTCGGATGTTGCGAACGGGTCCCGGAAGGAAGACAGATACTCGCCGCGATCCCTCCTAGCCGCGAGGAAGGAGAGGACGGAGCAAAAGAGAAGAACCAAAACCGCTGTACTCTGTCTGCGTGTACTCGCGTGGCAGTGGCAGGCAGCTGGCGAAGCGTGCCGTGCCGGTGAAACCCGGTGGATCCTAAGAGCTTGCTGGCTTGTCAAGCACTGAGTCAGGAGGCGCGCGTTCTCACCGCATATATGTCGAGGCGGAGGCCTCCTCCTCTTCTTCTTCTTCTTTCTTCTTCTCTCCCTCTATCCTTCGCTCTCGGCTCGTCTTTCTCTTTCGCGCGCGCACTCTTTCCCTCTTCTCCTCGCGGACATTCAACGTCTCATTCTCCGTCTCTTCTCTCCTGTAGTATCTTACGTATTCGCGTGTAGGGGCCGAACGTATACCTACACCCGCGTGCACCCACCGCCAACGACTAGCTCCCTCCTTCTCCTCCTCCTCTTCCACCTCTATCACCTCCTCTTCCTCCTCCTTCTCCTCCTCTTCCTGCTTCTCCACATCGCATCGCCACATCGCCACCTCCACCACCTCCTTCTTTCTCCTACACACGGAGCTCCTCGCCCTCTTCGCCCTCTTCGGTTTCTCTGCCGCCCCTTGATGCCCCGCTACCCCGAGCCTTGCGCCCCCCTCCGCCTAGCGGTCCTCCCTCCCTTCCGAGAGACCCTCTCCTCCACCCTCTATACATCGCTTCTGCCGCCATACTCCGCTCTTTCTCCAGTAATCTCCCTCCCGCGATCCCTCCGTGCTCACCTTCCTTCTCCTCTCTTCTCTTCGTTCTGCTATTCTTTTCTCGTTACCGATTCTTCTTCATCGTCTTCATCACCGTCTACTTCTTCTTCTCCGTCGTCTACTTCTTCTTCTTCTTCCTCCTCTTCTTCTTCTTCTTCTTCTTCTTCTTCTTCTTCTTCTTCTTCTTCTTGTACGGTCCTTCTCGTCCGTTCCATCCTCTTGGTTCCTACGCGCGACGCATCTCAAATCGTAGACAACGTCGAAACCACCCACACTCAATTTCTTCCGATCGGGTTCTTCGTCGATCTGATTCGCCCATAGATTCCCCGTAATGCGAATGCGCTTTCGATGACGCGATCGCGAATCGATCACCGAATCGGAATGCGCACCGATTAAATTCGAAGTTTCGCGAGGCACCGAGACGCGGAGGGCGAGACGGGCGGCCGACGAGCTGGTAGTATCCGGTTAACAAACGAATGAATAAATAAATAAATAAATAAATAAATAAATAAATAAATAAACAAACGTGCGAATCCTCGATCGGTTCGCCGCCGTGCCGAATCCTTTTTCTCGTTCGGCCGGTGTGTCGGTGACGCAATCCGCAAAATGGAAACTACGAGTATACGCGAGAAATTTCAAGGTTCTCGAAAGGATATTCTCTCTTCGTCGGCGATCGTTTGCCCGCGGCCACTCCGCGCCGCGCTCCGCGAACCGTTTAGCATAGGTGGAAATTTAAAATTCGATCGCCGGGCCAGTGTGCAATCGTCTGCAATTTGTGCACGGTCACGCCGAAAAAAATCGATCGAATTTTGATGCGGTGCGAATCGAGGGCACGCCGCACGCCGCACACCGCACACCGGTGAGATCCAACGGGCGAGATAGCCAGTCGAAACTGTGAAAGAAGAACAGGAGAAAGATAGAGAAAGAGAAGCTGGCTTCTTCGATTCAGGGGACATTCGAAATCCAGATCGATTCGAATCCCACGCATTGAGGAACGCACGCGTGAGAGCGCAAACACCGCGACGCGCCGGCACGATGCACTGCTCGCGACTCGTGACGCATTGGAAAACAGCGAAATCAGCTATTTTTACATCGCGCGTACATTTTGTTCACCAAAGACCCCCGTGTCGAATCGCCGATTTGGTTTCTGGACCGAATTCTCAATCTCTCTCGCGTTCTCCCGCACGGAGAGCCTCGCAGTCTCCAAGATCGTTTCGTTTTCACATGGATGGATATTGGAGACCAATGCATCTTGACATCTCGACTCGAAACCGATCGACCCGAGATCAATTTAGATCGGCGGAAGATATACATTGTCGTTAAACGGTATAATCTCGGACGCGCGTGCGATGCCGACAGCGATCGAGGAGATCTGAAGGGTGATTCGATGCGATCGGTGCTGTAATTTTTCTCGAAATTATAATGCTCTCGGCCTACCTCGATCGTGCTCCGACACGGCCGGCATTATCGACAAGATTACGACGTCGTCGAATCAAATTTAATCACCGTTGCAACGCGATGTAACAAGACTGGAGGACTTGCTCATTTTTTTGCAGCCTCGGTCCAATCGCATTAATTAGCATCCTCGGGACAAGGGGATCGAGCGCGGTTCCAGCCATCGATCATTTTCTCTTTGATCTCGGTGGCGAACCTGAAACGACATCGACGTACGTTAAAGAGGCGGCATAAACTCGCTTTCTTTCGCGATCGTTATCGCAATTTCCGATCGGTCGGTAGTCGGGAGCCTTTTTATAAATATTAATAGCGATCCTCGACGAGCAATAGTGTGTTCGACAAGCTTGTTCGGGACGAGCTGCGATCGTGTACCGTTAATTTCGCCGCGAAACGCTCCTATGCGCGATCTCCGGGGTTCGATTATAATAACAGAGCAGAATCTCGTCAGTTCCCCTTATCTCCACGCTGGTTTCCAATTATAAATATTGTTACCTAATACCTTTTTTTTCGCGAATTTACAGATTGCCACCGGTTACGTTTCGCGGCAACGATTATTTCGCCGACGACGGCCAAGTATCTACACCGATTAATTTCTACGCGGCTGGAACCGTGATTCGTCGGACTACGTTTCGTCATTTGAGCTGCGCGTTATCGCTCGCCAATATTTATCTATATTGCTATGCCTTGTCTATCTAATTCGCTTATGTTCGTCTCGTTCTCCTATCGTCGTTCTAGCTTTTAGGTCTTTGCTGTGAATCTCGATTTTCTGCTGTTCACGCGATCGTTCCATTGACGGCTCTTCTCTGCGAGGAGAATAGCGGGGATTCGTGGGACGACCCGGATGGAATTTCGTTCGTTTTCGTAAGAGTCGTTTAACGAGAGGCAGGCTCTCGAGGCCTGCTCGAGAGGGCAGAGATCGGTGAATTCGAGCCATTCGAGCGAGTGAAACCGTCGCGTCGCGTCGTCCACATGTTTCCTACTGCCCCACACGTCGCGTCGCCGACGTCTGTCATCGTAAGGACCAATCGAGGGCTGCCGCCGTTGGAAGATGCCTCTGCCAACGACAGCAGGTGCCTGTCCTGCGTCTGTCCTGTGCCTCTGCCCCCCGAAAACGATCCCTCCGAGATCCCCTCGGGTTTTTTCCGCGTCCCGTCGCATCCTGTTAACGAGCTCCCGCGCCATTATCCATCGACTGGCGACCCCCGAGATTTCTTCTTTCCTCGAGACTTTCAATCCTTTCGACCCTTTGCAAACTGGACTTGGCCCACCCTCGCGATTCTTAGCTCGGTATCCACCAAAATTTTCGCAGCAATCTTTAACGCGCTTCGATGCGTCAAATTCGAAAATCTTGAAACAAGTCGAGGCGAATATCTAGAAGAGGGGACACCCTCACCGATTTCGATGGGATTGAAATACGTCATCCTAGGCGTGATTCCGAGCAATTTTACATGTTACCATCTTAGCTTTAGTTTCCGAGATATTTGCAAAAAGCTACGGACACCCACTACGGCGAATTCTGCCCTTTTCCGATGACCATCTGTGACCTTGATGGCGGGACATCTAACTGATCCAAAATTCCTGTAAAATGGCGAAATTCGTAAAAAAAAGTTATTCAGGATGATCTTCGCAACATATTTCAAGGTCAGTAAACGAACTCGAGTTTCTACGCGAGTTCCCTTTTCAAAATACTTACCAAAATCGATTTCGAATCTCTTCTTAATGTTTAAATATTATGATATTCCTATGTGACTGCGTACCCCGCGAAAAGTTTCAAATAATAATAGGCGCGCGTTCGCTGCGCGGGAAATTTCGAAAAGCGGTGGAACGAGAGATCGACTGCGTCGCGTCGGCGCGTTCGAGAATCGAAACGGTCGAAATGGCGGATAGAAATTGCCGAACGGCGATCCTAGGCGATGCGATTACGGTTCGATTAGATTTAAATTGGTGACGATAAATGTCACGATAGTAAAAATTACAAAAATGCTTTCCGATGATCCGTGCTACTATATGATAATGATACTGGGAATATGTTCCGATGCCATTAAAATCTCCCTGAAACGTTCGTCCGAAGTCGGGATTCAAATATATTGCCGGGCGAACGCGATGTAATTGGCCGAGGCACGCGAATAGTTTCTACGAATTCTTTCGGGAACCGGTGCGCGAGTATTAGCCGCACGTAATTTACGTAATTGTTAAGCGATTTTCGAATTGTAAAACGATTATGGCCGTCGTAACGGCCACGTCGGAATCTTATTGTTAGTTGTGCGTCTATTCGTATTTCCACCGACCGAATCGATCAAGAGGGGAACGATGCGATTAGTCGACGATTAGTTCGTTTTGTCGAATTAATCGTTAAACTCGCGACAGTCGATTAAGCGGTACGGAACGGTAGCCATTTTAGGTTATGGAATCAGTGGTTGTTCGAAACGCCACTCACCGGGATGATCCTCGCGGAAAACTTTCATCCTCCGGTGTGTCCCATAGGTAGGTAGTCGTCTATGGTGTTCGATGTCCATTTTCCGACGTGCCGTACCATGTTCCTGTTCCTCAAAGCGAAATTCCAACGATTTCGATCCGCCGGCTACGATCACCGCATCGATCGAAGAAGGCGCGTAAAAACTGCGCCGTGGCTTTCGTTTCGGTCACCGCGCATTACCGACGCGCATGCGGCGACGCGATTGGCCGGCCCGCGAAAATTGATGTCCCTTCAAGCACGCTGCCAGAGATTTACTTTACCTACCGCGATCTAGAACCCTGCAACGATCATTAAATAGCGACTAATTTCGTTGATCGATTGAATGGATCGCGATTGCAACCAGTGGCGGAACTACAATACCGCAAGACCCCGCAACGCGGGGGGCCCGTAATCGGAGGGGGCCCAAAATGTTTACATTTATTGTCTTGTAATTTTATCAAAATTATCCCTAGTTTAAATCAAATTGAAAGTACACTGACAAAAAAAACATACCTTTTGCGTTTATTGAATTTTTAGAATTCTCCAACCTCAAAAGCATTAAAAGATCTCAATCTTATAAAAATATCGAAAGAAAAAAGGCGGTCCAAAATTATATTTTGCGGGGGAGCTGAAAATTTGTATTTCCGCCACTGATTGCAATTCATTCTTTTCGATTGATCTACAAAATTTCCACTCGATTAACCGTCGACTCTGCTTCGAATCCTGCGTAATTCGGCCCGTCCATCAAAAGCGAAGCGTCTGGCGAACGCCTTTCTTTCGTCGTTCTTGTCAATCACATATTAACGATTGTGCTTGTGCTTACTCACTGCGCCTCGACGAAAGCAACGACAGAAATGGAGCGCGCAGTGTCGAGGGATTCCTGATACCATGAACGTCGTGTTGCCGACGGTGAGCGCGCTACATATTAGGTTGACCACAAAGTCTTTGAATTTTTCTTTTTACTCTATCGATGGGGTTTTATTTGCGAGAATAAGTATTAAAATAAAATAGAGACATTGCAATATGTCGGACAGTTTTCGTATAGAATAAACAGCATTTGTATTTTAGTAATTTCAATTCAAGTAGCACTTACTCGTAAACGTGCGAAAAAATTTTCTGGCCAACCTAATCCATACTGTCGAGGACAATATTAAATAGACTGGACACTCTTAAAAATTGCATAACTTTTTTAAATTTGGTCCAAATGACTTGAATTTTTTAAAGATGTTATACCGACTAGTTTGCTGGAGAATGAGTAAACAAAAAAATTTGTTTAGATTCCAATTGGTAGGAATCATAAAAAAAATTAAGAAATTGTGTTTTTTCGATTTTATTGATTTCGGTAACTTATATGCATACTTACAATTTCATCAAAATCGGTCAACATTGCAATGAGCTACAAACGTTTGAAGATGAGAGCTTAAGGTTGAAAGTCGCAAATTTTCGGGCTTGTCGGAGCATTAAGCCCTTACGTGGCCATCTTTAGAAGTTTGCAGCTCATTGCAACGTTAATCGATTTCGATGAAATTTTCATTATGCATATAAGTTACCGAAATCTACAAAACGCATTTTTTAAATTATCGTTACAGTCTCAGATAAACAAGTTGGAAAAACATAATTTCTTTAATGTTTTAATGATTCTTACCAATTGCAATCTAAACAAATTTTTGTTTACACATTCTCTAGCAAACTAATCGGTCTGACATGTTAAAAAAATTCAAGTCATTTGGACCAATTGTAAAAAAATTATGCGATTTTTAAAAGTATGCACGTAATACATATTGCCCCCGACTGATGTATATCTAATATCTATGTGTAGAGGATACTTTGGCGTGCAATGTCCTAAAACGTTTCCCGAATGATCCAGATATTTTTCACGTTTGCCGCGTGTTCCGCGACGAGAACGTGTATTCGGTTCCTGCGGAACGCCGAGGAGAAGGCGATCTTTCGCACGATACCTGGACAAATCTGCCGATGGAACAGGTTCGCGGAAGAGTTCGAGGAGATCGGAGCGGTAATGCTGAACGGAACAGCCGTGTGCAGCGTGAAAATGGCGGACAGCCTGCGGGGAAAGACTATCGTCGTCGCTACGGATATCGTACGATCACACAATTACGATAAGACCATTATTTGAGAAATATATTCGACGAACTCAACGAATCGATCGAACCGTGTTTCAGATGCACCCTTACGTTACGAGAAAGTCGGACGACACGTCGGTGAGCGGCTTCATAGGGGACATATGGACAACCCTGGAGGAGGTGCTGGGATTCAGGTGCGTTCGCGATCGATAATCGAGTTTCGGGGAATTTCATTGGAAAAGACACGAATAGTTTTTTCTTCTCTTTTTTTTTTGTTGCACCTGTCACGTTGAGCTTGTTCACACGAATTCGGTGGATCGCGATGAAAACGACCGAAACGTCGAAATGATAAACGTCGCTCGCGTCGAAAGACTGTACGCGGAATCTGACCAATTTTCCGTGTACCACCCACACACGGCGGTCGGTCAAAATACTCGCATGATTCATTCGTCTAGACAGGTATAAATATAGTACCGCGGGGAAAACGGGGGCGGCCGAAGGGGGGTGAACAGAAAATAGTGGCGGGCCGGTGCGTGCACCGTAATAAAGGCGTTTCTTCGTCGAAAATGCAGGACGATTTACCGAAAAGCGGGACCGTCGGCCAGCCAGACGCTGATGAATGGACAGGCTCACGCACTACTGGTAGCCACGGTGATTTATTCGGACACCTCCGGTTATTACAGTTACAGCACGCCGATTACCACCAGCTCGTAAGCCTCGTACATCCTCTAATTTATACCGCTAAGCCCACCTTCGCTTCGAGACGTTTGCTTTCGGATCGTACCGCGACGTACCCCGACGTACCGCGACGTACCGCGACGTACCGCGGTGTGCTACAAGATATCACGGCATACCAAGAGGATTTGCCGTTTCGCGATATTTCATCGAGCACCTGTTCCGTCGAAATACTATTCTAAATACCTGGATGAAATCCTCAGTTTCACCGCAGCGACAACCGCCCCGACGACTATGTCTACACTGCACGAAACAATCGAGGGATATCGCGTTCAAATTACCGGACAACGTTCCACCGAAAATATCTTCCGATTGTTTCGAACAGCATAGTCGCCACATTTCCATCGAGTCTCGTTGTGTCCTTTCGTCGCAGATACGCCCTGTTCGTTCGGTCCGATGGCACCAGGGTTTTGCAACAATGGTACACGAACGTGTTCAGCCGAGGATTATGGTCGACGATTCTGGCGTTCACCCTCGCCACTGCTGCGGTCATCGTCGGAGTCCACTGTCTCAAGAAGATCACGCGGACCAACTACACGGAGGACGACGAGCAAACCGACGACGAGTTCTCTTCGGCATCGTTCGGTTTGCTGGTCGTGTTGGGCTGCTTGAGCGGTCAAGGTAACGCTATTGGCATAACTCGAGAGGAAATTGAAAAAATCAAATTGACGATTCGTTTGATCCAGGTTGCCACAAGATGCCTACCGCCTGGTCTCTCCGGCTGATCGTTCTGTCCCATTTGATCACGGGAATGCTGCTGGCCGGAGGATTCAGCAGCACGCTCACCTCTTATTTGGCGATACGGGGGCACTCGGTTCCATTGAACAGCCTCGAGGACGCGTCGCAAAAGCGAAGCCACTCGATTTGCGTGAGGAACGACAGCAGCGCCTACATCCACTTCACCGTGGTAGGCTAATCTTCCGATTAGAGTTTTTTGGTTAATCTGCCGCTGACCTTAGGTTCGCTTCGCTTCCGTTTTCGGTGTTCAGAACGGTTCGCCGAGGGGTCAACTGAAGAACGAGTGGAGGGATCTGGTGAACAACCGATGTCCTGACATGAGGGACGCTGCCCGGTTGGACTCGCGGCAGCTCTGCGACTACGGTTTCGCCTATCTGGAGGTGCCGGACGTCTTTCTGCCGATTTATCTCAGAGTTCGATACGCCTGCGCCTGCCGTATCGTCCGAACGCCCGGTAGCTACTGGAGATTGAAAATCTCGTTCCTGCACGCTAGGTTTGGGGAGCATCGACGTCTGATAGACACCTAGTAAGCTCGGCTCCGTTTCCCGAAGACGAGACACTCGAGAAACGAATCCGACGAAACTCCCATTTTTTTTTTTCGTTTCGTAGCCTGATGCGACTGCGATCCGCGGGGATTTTGAAGTACTTCGAGGGCAAGTGGATGCCGAAAGGAATAGAGACGGACTCCGAGGTAGACCGATCGACGTTCCAACCGGTCGAGTACGCTCACGTTCATCTGCTGCTCTTAGGACTGGTCTATGCGACGATGTTCAGCGCGCTCGTTTGCGTTCTCGAGAACATTTGGTACACATTGGGACGCGTTCGACTCGAGAATCGGAATACCCGCGAATGAATACTCTCGCTCGTTATTGAATTGTTTCTTTATTTGATTTACACGTGCGTCATTGGTAAATATCGCGAATAATGTATAGTATTGAGTGGCGCGACTCGGAAGAATCGTCGCGCTCTAAGGACTACACGCGCGAAATTCATTGGCAATCATAATCGAATCCGCGCGATCGTTCCGGCATCGACGAATCGTCTAGTGGTCTAGTCGAATCGTTGCGCGCTCGCTGCTGGTAGCTAATAAACGTACCGCGCGAGTAAATAAGGGGCTTCGTTTGTTATTCGTCGGCAAACCAATGAAAAAAACAGAATCTCTCGAAGCATCTCGCGCGATCAAAAAGCATTGAACGTCTGCGACACCCGGCTCGGTCTCTACAATAGACTATACTTAACGGTATTCCGAAACAATGAAAAATAAAGATTCACGGCACATGATTAACAGACGTATCGATTACAGTGTACTCGTTTCGAAAGACCTGTGGAATCGCTCCGATTCGCTTCTCGCACACACACACACACACACTCTCTCTCTCTCTCTCTCTCTCTCTCTCTCTCTCTCTCTCTCTCTCTCTCTCTCTCTCTCTCTCTCTCTCTCTCTCTCTCCCTTTGTCTTTTTACAGTGATTTGATTAAAAGATGGGGACCTGCTGTGTCGGCATCGTCCTTTTGTACAAATAATCCCTTAAATTAGACGACACATAATTTAGTTGATACGGCCGCGCGTTGCTCGCTACGAAAAGCGAGCTCGCACGATAGCGGTACACGAAACAATATACGCACACTTAAGCACATTGAAAAATACTTCGTCTCGACGTAACGTATGTATGTATGTATATCCGCGGCGACGTATTCGCGCGGCATCGCGCCTCCCTATAGATTAACGCTCTAAATCTGCTCTAACTAGCCCGTAGCCTGTTTAAAAAATTAAATTTCTTAAGCTTAACGCTAGATCCTGCCTGCAGAAATGACGGCGCCGCGATTCCCGATCGTCATGGCTCATCGAGATCGTTTCGAATTCCCCCTGGTCGCGAGTCACGAGCGAAAACAAAATAAATCGACCGTCTTTCCGAACAGCGGCGACCCTTCTCGCGCTGTCCTTGCAGAGGAAAATAGTAGGTACACCTGTGTGGGGCGAGTGAACGTTCACGAGCAATTTTGGCTGACCTTTCGTGTTTGTGTAAACCTATACTCGAATCGACTGACAATCGAATAATACTGGTTCCAAGTATAAAAGTGAAAAATGCGACTGGTCGCTGGTGAGGGCCGCGCGTTGGCGTTCGCACTCGCGATACGCTTTCGCGTTCCGCGCTCGCATACGCGTCCGCGCGGTCAAGTGTGTCGGTCGGTTCGACGCGGCACGGCGCGGCGCGGCCGCGAACAATTGGATCGACAGATCTCGATGAACCACAGCGAGCATCTCGCGTCCATTTAGCCAAAAAGTTTCGCGCCCCAAAGTGCGTTCGACACAACTATACGTAAGAAGAGAATCGATATGCACGGCGGTCCTAGTGCCGGCGAGGACACGCGCGCGCGCAGAACACTGCACCGCGCTTCAGGACGTTCGACATACTCGAATCGGTGAGATCACGGACCTGGATCGGCATAGAAAACTGCACGCACAGACGCCTCTCTGGCTTCTGTTCGTTTGGTGGAAAGGTACTCCGACATCGTCTGGTTCGATTCGCTGAAATCATCTCTCTGAAATCTCTCGGCTCTGAAACTCTGAAACTCTGAACCGACGCGACGACTGGCTCTCGAGGAGCGCCAACTATCGCCGCTCGGAACCACTTCGGTCGTCTGCGGGCCCATCGAAACGGGTCTCTGGAACCGTTTCGGACCTCGCCGTCGATCCGTGGACCGGCTCCCTGATAAGTACAAAGTGCCAGCGATCGCTGACTAGCGATTTCTCGCGAGACCTCGACTCGTTCGCGATCCACGGAGATCGTCGGAACGAGGAAAACCAAACGCGCCAGCGCCACGTTACCAGACCTCGCACTTGTGGATCGGATTCATTCGCGAACCCTTTGGACAATTGAACTCCGTGGCGAACTCCGGTAGGTTCGAAAGAGGCCCGATCACTCTGTACTTTGGAGGACAGTGAGAATCTTTCTCGATTTGGAGCGATATCGCCTCGGACGTGGCAGCGGAACACCAGACCTGTCCGTGCAAATACGATAAAAAACTCGTTTACATTTGGTACGAGAATTTCACGCGTTTCATACGAACGGCTAACTTACCTGAGCAAAGTTCAGGAAGAAAAGTTGGCGGTGCGTCAAGTTCAGGCCGGGCAGGGGCATTTGGTCCTTGTAGGTTTTAGGCGTGGTGAAGTACGCGTGGTACGCAGCTTTGAGGCCTCCGTTGTCCGCGATATTTTCTCCTATCGATCGTTGAATCGATTAGTTCGGAACAAAGTTTCGGACACAGAAGAGAAGCGGAGATCGCGCGCGCGCGACAGTGCATTTACCCAGAGTTTGCCGTCCGTTCACGTGCCGGTCGTGTATTTCGAAGCTATTGTACTGCTCCACGAAGCACTCCGTTCTATTTTTGAACCTCTCTATGGTGGCGTTGTTCCACCACTGGTTCAAGTTTCCGTTCAGATCGTACTCCCTCCCTGAAACAGCAAACCAGATATTTACCAGTATTCTAGAAACATTTCTACTGTTTTGTCAATAAGGACGAAAAGGTGGATGTAAACAGGTACGTTTACGACATCCGCATACGTCGTACCTTGATCATCGAACGCGTGCGTCAGCTCGTGTCCCATCACCACTCCTATCCCGCCAAAGTTTAAGCTCTTAGGATTCTCCATGTCGTAGAACGGACTCTGCAGAATTCCGGCTGGGAAGACTATTTGATTCTTGGTAGGCCTGTAGTAAGCGTTGACCGTTGGCGGAGTCATGATCCAAGTGGTCTTGTTCACGGGCTTGTCCAGCTTGTCTAGGTTCTTCTTCAGGTTGTACTTGTTCACCCGAATGTTATTCAGGAAGTACTCGTTCTGCTTGACCGTCAGTTCTCTGTATCGCTCGTCGAGCTCGTACTGGTTCAGAATAAAATTGGGAAAGCCGATCATGTCGGTGATGGCATTCGCCTTCTCCTCCGCCGACCGTCTGGTCTCCGCATCCATCCAATCGAGGTTCTTCAAGTTCTTGGTGAAAGCTTTCCGCACTTGCTCGATCATCTCCTCCGCCTGTAATTAATCGCCGCTACGTTATCTATCGTTCCTAGACCTCGCATAATCGGTAACTATCAACCATACCATAGGCTTGCTCTTCCCGTGGAAAACTTCTCGGACAAACATGGCTCCGATCGCAAAGCCCATCGCGTTACTGGTATCACTGACGCAATAACGCCACTGCTCCTCGCGTCCCTCCGAGCCGATCAAGGCCTTCCTGAGGCCCTTGTAAGCGTCGCGGAAAGGTTTCGACAGGCAGCCCGTCAACGACCTCACCGTCTGCCAGACCAGATAGTTGTTCAGCACTCTGCGAAAAGAGGAGATTCGGAACGGATTCGAAAACTTTCGGAGACCCTCTACACTTTATGTATATCGCGAACTTACATCTTCTTCTCGTCCGTTTTCGTGTAGTTCGTCACGAGCTTCGACAGCTTGACGAAATAATCTGGCACAAAATTTACGATCGTCGCCTTGCCGTTGATCTTCTTGTTGATCAGTCTGGTGGCGTTTTGGAAGTAGGCTACCCAGGACAGCTAAGATCGGACATGGTTCGTTAGGTTCTGTACGGTGCTTATACACTTATATGTATGTACGTACGAAGGGTGCTTTTTCCTGGAGCTGGTTCAACGTCATCAGGTTGTAGAGTTTCTCCTCGTCCCGACGGTCCTCCAGCGGCGTCATGATCTCCGCCAGCTTCGTCTCGAAATCGATCACCTCCTGCATCTGCCGTCTGGTCGAATTCTCTTCCCCGCCCAGCAGCACGCCGATCTGCGCAGAAATTCGTGTCGTTTGCACCCAATTCGGAATATGCAAGTACATGTATGTATGTATGTATACCTACGTATACCGCATTTATTATACAATATTTACGATCGCGTTTCGCGCATATTCGTACCTTCGTCATGTACTCCAGATAAGCGGTCAGCACCTTGACGTGCTCGGTAACGTTCAGATAGTTGTCGGCCGTCGGCAAGGTCAGCCCACCCTGATCGATCTGGAAAACGTCGAACGCTTTCGTTTATCGAGTGACGCGCCAAACGGCCACCACGCGTTTCTAGTATGTATCTAAACCTAGAACCGCGGCCTTACTTGTATAATGTGCCTGGTGCTATTTCGATCGTCCTCGTTCACCGCCCATGTAAACAGACCGTCCATGTTGTAAACGTTCTGCAGAATGTGCATGCTGGTTTGCAGGGACCACGCGGACACGTCGAATTTACCGGACACGTTCCAGCCGCCGATCGCCTCCAACAAATCGAGCATAGGCTTCGCGCCCAGGGTCTCTATGGTGTCGTTCGCGTCCATGCACGACAGGAAATAATACTTGGCCTTCCTCTCCGCCTTGGACTTCATCTCGCTCATCGATTTTTCTGTCGAACCAACTACCATTACTTCCGTCCTCTAAAACTCGAAACCATAGTTTCTCAACCTGACTTTCTAGCTCGCGGAGGCTTCTAATTATTTCGAATTTATATATTATACATGCAAAGTAACCGACGCTGGTACGATTTGCCTCTACGTTGGGAAACTATACATATACGCTCGAGAACGTCCAACGACGCAACGACAACGATCCACCGAATCGTAAAGTTACCAAGAACGTTCTTGACCACCAACTGATTGTCCTGCTCGAGTTTCCCGAAGGTCCCCCACATGCTGTTCCCATCCGGTATCGGGTTTTTCTTCATCCATCCTCCGCAGGCGTACCCGTAGAAATCCTCGCAAGGGTTCACCGAGCGATCTATGCTGTTTATGATGTTCGCCGCCACGGTGACGCAGTGCTCCGTCAAACAGTGGGTCCCATCTGCAACGAACAATCGTGATGTATTTCTGAATATCTATACCGTATTCGTGGCATCGGGATCGGGATCAGGCGTTTTGCGATTACCGTCTCCGTGCGATGTGACGTGGAGTATCTGCGCCTCGTCCCAGCCGTTTTTACTGCTGATGACGATCGAGAGCATCACGACCATCAGCAAGAGGCCCGCGCATATGATGAAAAGGCATCGCTCGAGCGCGCTCCTCGCTCTCCACAGCGATGTTCCCTGCGCGAAACAAACGGCCCGGCTCGTTTAAGCCTGTTAGAAAGCGTCGCCCGACCGTTGGACTCCGCGCGTCTTATTGCTAGAATCATTCTATTGCTCCCGCTCGGATTCAATAACCGCGATCGTTTATGCGCGTTATGCGTTCCCTTGCAAACGGGGAAACAATCGTTTACCCGGGAGATCAACGAGCGAGCGGATCGCGGTTCCGTCGACGGTTCAACGATGAATAACGGTGAAATGCGAGATCATTGGAAGAGTTTACCTTGATCGGGAAAGGTACAGAGCGGAATCGAACGTGCGGCGCCGACATGCTGAGCGCCTCGCTGTGGGGAGCGCTGGACCCTATGCTGCTGGTGTCCTCATCCTCGAACTCCGCCTGCTTGTACATCATCATCTGCGGACAAATCGCGAAACGAGTATCGTTCACCGTATCGCCAATTACCATACAATACACGAATGCGGACGGACCTCGCTATGCTTTCCGAGATGAAAGAACCCGATCTGCCTCGCTGTTACACAATGTCTACCGCGCAAGATAATGTAATTAGTAACTCGTAAATCTTTACTAAGGCGAATCGTCGCTGGAATAGCTTCTCGCTCGCGGAAATAATCTGAACGATAAGGCTCCTGAGGCTGCCAGCGGGCAGCGCCCGGTTGCCACGACTGCCACGAGTCTACGGCTCCCGCCCAATACAGTAGTATACATACATACAGGCTACTAGATAAAACGTTTCTCGCGGACTCCAATCGCGTCCATTTTTCGCAACAAGTGTCGCGGTGGGTCTTCTCGTTTTTCCCAGATAAATGCCACTTGGGACGGACGATTGCCTATAAACACGCTCGTACGTCAGACGGACGCAACATGTGACTTCGCAACGGTGCGGTGTCGTGTGCCTGGCGCGTCGCGCGTAAAGCCTACGCAGTTTCGGGCTTGTGCCCGGAGACCGATCGGGCCTCGTCCCGACAAGCGGGAAATTCGTTGGCGGAATTGCCGCGGTTGGTGACACAGTTTTAGAGCAAACTAAAAATACGTACCCTCGCGTGGCCGTTGCGCCTAACCGAATACCAGGGACTGTGGGGATCGCTGGAATAACATCGCGAGCCCGTAAACCCGCCCGACGACGTCGCGGCGCGTCGCACCGTTTCCACAACAATCGACGCGAGCACGGCCGTATACAACCTTCAGACGAAACGACGCGACGGGACGTCGAAGAGTCGCCGCGACGAGTTTCAGTCCGGGACTGGCTCATGAATCAGGCGATTACGCGGTATCGCGACAGTCGCCGATATCCGGGGATGGCAGAAGCTTTTTTGACTTTTGACGGGCCGATAACGAGGCCGAGCGTTCCCGCCGGAACAAAACGTTCGTTCGTTCCCGTGTCACGCTTTTAGTTTCAGCCTCCTTCGGCTTATTATTCGGAATTGCGGTGAACAAGTTGCATTCGCGAACCGCAGATACGCGTGTATATGTATGTTCTGACGCTTAGGCGGGATCGCGCGGAATTGAGCCGATAACGAATCGTGAAAATTTTATAAAGATCCCTAGCTCGAGTATCGTTCGACTTACGTTGCGTTATCTCGTTGGTGCGAATGTAGTCTCGGAACCTCTGTGCAGCCTCTATTATTCGCGGGAACGGAAACGTGTTACAGCCGGAAGCGCAAAGTACGTGGAAAACATCGTCGCGATAACGCTCGAACGCAACCGAGCAGTTCGAAACCAAGAAGTCCAAGCGAGCAGTACGAACGATTTATTCACGGATAAACGGAAACACAAGGATTCGGGTACGTTTACGCGAATCGATCGGACAGATCGACCGATTCGAGGGCCAAGCGGATCGCGGAAGAACGCTCGGCAGACGCGACACTCTCCAAAAGAGGTTCGACGAGCCACGGCCACGAGTGGAACGCGACGAAGCTCTTGTCGAAACTGCAAGCCGCCTGCACGCGTGCATGCACGAGGAGCCGCGTAAGCACGCGCACGCGTATGCAATCGAGCTGTCCGTTTCGTCACCGACCTTTCGTGGTGGCAGGAAACGGACACTTGTGCCGATGTTAATACAATTAAAACGTTTTTCGCTACGATACGCCAGCTACTATTCGATCCCGGCCGCTTCGTTCCGCGGCGCGATTTGCCGGGAGATAGCAAAATTGCATCCGCCGATGATCGCGAAAGAAACTCGAGCGTTGTTGTCGCGCGTTTCGGCGGCACGGTGAAACTTGCGAAGCAACAAGGACGATAGGGATGTTGTAGGTCGCGACGCTCGGGAATCGACTCGGGAAACCGTCGAGTAATTGCTAAACGAGCAATCTCTGGATACCGATTTCCGAAAGACACGGCGGCGTATCGTGCATCGTTGACGTCCTACGCAGCAAAGTTGCAACGCGATAACAGCTGCGGAACGAAGCTGCACCGAGGCTTAAACGTCGCTAATATTAGATCGTACAAAGATGCGAAGATCACGTAATTATTTCGTCGGAGAAACGAGTAGGAAAGCTCGCCGCGCTCGAGGCCGGAGCAAAGCGGTTTCCTCGTTGGTCGAGGAAGTCTCGCAGCCGTATCGATTGATAAATTCGCCGTGGCTGGAATCGAGCCCGTGCCGTCGGCCATCGCGTTCGTCGCCTACGTCGCGTGCTCGATTGCTGGCGATCCTTTCCCCGAGGGAATAAAACGCGGCGGAAGATATCCCGTCCCGAAAGCGACAC
Organism: Lasioglossum lativentre; assembly: GCA_916610255.1. Classification (NCBI taxonomy): domain Eukaryota; kingdom Metazoa; phylum Arthropoda; class Insecta; order Hymenoptera; family Halictidae; genus Lasioglossum; species Lasioglossum lativentre. The sequence continues at coordinate 30,958,022 of OU744355.1, read as the reverse complement.
AACACCGAATCCCATAAATCGATCGTTTCGGTTCGGTCAGCTAATAATAATTCTCGGATGGCAGCGAATCGCGCGCGTTTCCGAATACGATCCGCGGTGGAGTGTCCTCCGTGACATTGACATTACATAACGGAATACGCCCACTGTCGTAAAACGACGTCGCGCGGAGCCAGAGAGAGGTCTCGTCGACGCCTCGAGAGGGTGTTCTTTGTCCATCGGAGATCATGCGAAGATCTTTCTTTCGAATTGCACTCACCTTCACCGACATCTTGCCCGCCTTCGATCTTCTAATCGTCGCACAATCACTTGAATTATTGATTCACTAGACCGGGAGAGCAGGGTTGGCCCCGGAAACGAGCGAGCACCGGAGCAACGAAGCAAACGGGACAACGGGGCCAGAAGGAACGCGGCCGAGTCCGAAAATCGAGGGTCGAGATAAAGAGAAAAAGAGAACACCGGGGAGGGAGAGAGAGAGGGAGAGAGAAATCCGTGGCACGGAACTAGGTTCGTCCCCGAGACTATGACATTTTCCAGCTCGGATTTTGCGATGGTCGCAGCTCCGCCGCTGTATCGGTGCCGCCAGGTTTGCGCGGCTGTCTCTCTCTCGTGGGGATGCTTCGACGCACCTCCAACCCCTCTACCTATCCTCCTATTGATTTCCGTCGGGTCACTGGGTGGCACCTGCCATCTCTTTACCGTCGACCCGTGCTCCACCGAGCGTCGTTTACCATCGAAGCCTGTTTATCGGCTCAGCCGCCATACCGGATAACAACCTCGACGTCCCGAAGCTCACCAGAAACTGTACCGCAATCTTTGCCAAATCAATGAACAGGCTTCCCAAATTTGACCGTTGTATACCTCGTATACACCAAAAGAATACGTCATCGCATCCTCTTCATCTTATTCTTCTTCTTCTTCTTCTTCTTCGTCTTCTAAAACAAGCGAGCTCAGAGATTGCTCGCGTTCGTAAGCGATTAGAATGATTAAAAAGAAATCGAATCGCGGCACGTCAGCAAAGAAATTCCGCAAGCCGTGTCGCCGAGTCCTTCCCGCATTCCTGCGCGTTGTCGTTGCGGGGAAAAAGACCCAGCGACTGCTGCGTCCGCGTCGGTTCAAAAATTAAAGACGGATACCAACGTAAATGAGACGAACAGTCCGAAGAGCATCGTACGCGTTCGCCTGAATAAATATTTCGTCTTTATTTCAGAAAGACATCCTTCCACCCTCTTTTCCTTCTCATCCTCCTCCTCCTCCACCTCCTCGTCCACCGGTCGTTAGGTACAATATATCTTACAGTATGGTAATACGAATATGATTGCACGTTACGGTCAGAGGATCGCTCGGACTAGTTTATTGGTTAAAGCTATGTAACACGCAGACACTACGCACGCACACAAAATATAGTGATATTCCTGAATCTACAGAAGACCTCCGTGGATGCGGAGCATCGCGTGTCGTTTACCGTACGCGTTATAATATTTTTATTTCAGACGGACAGCGTGAATTCATCGGTCCGTCTTATTTTAGGATCGGTTACAAAAAATAATTGGATGTGTACATGTGATATGTAAGTATGTATGTGTGTATGTTTTTAATGCGTGTATATGTGTGTGTTTGTAGATATGTATACACGTACGCATATACGCGAGTGTATGCACGCGCGTGCAATTTTCTTTAATTATTTTCATCTGTTATCATCTCCTCCTCTCATCTCGTCTGATTTAAGCTAACACCTTGGCTGCGCGCGACCGAGCGAGCCATCTACGAAAGACTCGGTCTCGCCCGGTCATTAATTTACCTAACGGACACGTTATTGGCACGTATGCTGTTTCTTTGGACCGCAGTTAGAATCAAGAAAACCTATCGAACGTAATCGAAAAGGAAAGCGACGACGAGTCGACGTTGGTACGCGCCGCGACAACATCGGGACCCGATAAATCGCTTCGCGCGAAAACCTTTGAGCCTGAAATCGTGAAACAAGTGTAACCTAGAGAAAGACGAAGACTCGAGAGTAAAGGAAGATATACGCGTAGGTATGCGTTTGCAAGCTGTCGTCGCTCCGAAAAGACGAACGGAGCGCGATCGTTTCCATCAGACACCAGGTTTTACCCGCACAGAACACAGATCCCTCGCGTTCGTCCCAAACTTACAGAGTATGTATCGTGCTCACACCACTCCCCTTCGTCCCTCTTTCCTCGCTGCACGCTATATTCGTAAACAAACTAGAGGCTCTCTCATAAATTACAATATCTTAAAGTTAATTGGAACAGCGATGGCTTGCCGGGCGTCGAAGGAGATCGAGCTTAATCTATGAATTCGTGGTTGCAAGGCAAAACGACGAAACATCGGTTTCATGCAAGTACAATGGAATTTACAAGATTCTTTCGATCGTTCGAATCAACGTAAAACGATAAATACAAATACAGATAGAAATACAGATACAAATACAAATATAAATATAAATATAAGTATAAGTATAAATATAAATATAAATATAAATACAAATACATACATCGAATAATATCGAACGGAATGACGGGAATGCAAGATTACGTGGACTCGCGTTGTTTTGCTAGTTCGTATTGAAACTGCGACGTTTTTTTCCCCGCAAGGTTCAATCGGAGTGTAAACTTTCCGATACGAATACGCAAGATGCGACTAATCGTCGCGTCGGTCAGCGCTTTGACGTCGTGTTAAGGCAAGTTCGACAGAAAGGTCGCGGCGTAAACCGAAGCATTTTGGAAAACGCGACACGCGTTGTTTCGCCTTGTAAAACCACAGAAACGTCGAGATTGTGTGAACGTGCAAACACAGGGAACGTATCTACGAACGGTGCTCGATCGAGCCGGAAAACCGATCGGGAACTCTCGACGGATTCGTAGCGCCAGCTAAACGGTTCGCGGTTCGCGGTTCACGGTTCACGGTTCATGGTTCACGGTTCACGGTTCACGGTACACGGTACACGGTATAGAAAATCACGACGCGGGAGAGACGGTCATGCGATAAAACATTCCTCCCTACTTAGATAGAACGGTTGATATGAAAAAGTTTACTCGTGGTTCGTAAATGTGTGCGACGATGTGCGAAGATTAGAAAAAGGGTGCGCTAACGAGTCGATTGGCATGCCGATATTAAAATGTAGGACGACGAGAAGTACGGCGTCAATCGACGGTTTTGTGCGTAACCGGAGTTAGTTGAGCCCATTCATAAAAACAGGGACACCGTTCGCGTAATTGAGTGCGCGCGGTCAACCGAATGCGACACCGCACCGTCGCGTCGCGTCGTGTCGCGTTGCATTGTGTCGCGTCTCACGGAAACGACGCGGACCGACTTCGAACGACGGATCGTATTTTCGAGCGAATCGATTTCTGGCAGTATCGCGTGCGTTCGCCAACGAAATTCCGTCGGCGGTCGTTGGTTGCCGGTTTGGCGGCCGGGAGAATCGATATCCCTGTCCACCGACACCGACGGCGACGGCCAAAAACCAGTTGCTTTTTACGGAAATGAAGACGGTGCTCTGAGTGTTCCCACAGGTTTCTCAGTAAAACGTTACGAGAATAGTTATTGCATCGATCAGCCTCTCGACATCACGCGTCGCGCTCCCTGCTCGGAAGCGAATCTGCCGCGTGACGGTGCGGATCGATCGAAAAATAGACAGGATCAACAAGCATTGTAGGTACAACATTAAATGTTTCTCTTAATACGCGACAAGTATACACCGACACATCGGAGGACCCGTTAAAAAAATAATACTGCGCTCGTTTTCTTTACACCGATTGCGGGATGGAACGTGTTGTTCGACGTTTGTCGACCTAACGATCGAATTATATATTATATATATATATATATATATATATGTATACGCGGGAAATCGTACGTTAACGTGTATACAAGAATAAGGTATCGCTTAAACGTCGAATCGCTCGTGCGTTCAGTCCAACGATTTCGATCTGTCTAATCTATGTTTACTTTCAAAATCAGAATTTGTACTGACATTGGCGAAACGAGGACGACACCGTTGCTCGTCCTCGACGTTCTCCGTCGAGGAAGACCCGCCGTCGGAAACGAAAGACTCTAATATCACATTGTTGGATGGATTTGATTGGAAAGAACTCGCGCTAGCGTCGGCCGTCTCTTCGAGAGGACTCGCGTAATTCTGAGATACGCGAACTATCGCGGTCGTTGTCGCTGTCGCTATCGCTGTGGCTGTGACCGTGGCTGTGACTATCGCTGTTGCTGTAGCCGTAGCTGTTGCTGTAGCTGTTGCTGTCGCTGTCGCTGGCTCCGTATTGATAAGTCCCTCGCAGGAACGAGGCAGAGTTTTCGAGAACGCCCTTTCAACGGAATATTCGTCGCATTTAGCGTTACCCGCGTACCTGCCGGTCGCCTTCAAAGACCCGCCGTACACTCGACGGCTCCTCGAGAAATCCAGTTCGAAATCTTCGGACGAGTTCACCGTGGATTCTGAATCGTTCTCGCCGCGCATCGATGAAAATCCCCTGCCGGTTTCCATTGCGTTCAGCTGTTGCTCGTGTTCGCGTTCGCGATCGCTCTCCTGAAGCAGTTCGTCCGCGGCCGTTCCCGGTTTACCGTTTCCGTGCGCTTTCGGGACCGAACGATCGCTTGGTTCCCAAACGCTCGGGTCTCTGCTGCTACCCGCCGTACAGTCGATGTTCACCATCGTGTACCTCTCCATTCTCGGCACCTCGAAGCTCTGGTTCTCCGGGTCCGAAGTGTCCGACGACTTGTCCAACGGATAGGGCATATAGTTCGTGGAAGTACCTTGATAGATACGGGTGAACCCGTCCCCGGGGACGAACGGCTGCTCCTGGTAGTTGAACGGAACGTTGACGCACAGGTTCGGCCTGATCGTGCCATCTGGCAGCAAGTACGGTGGGAAACGCGGCACCGGCATCGCCTCCGGGTTCTCGAGCTGGCGAGGACTCACGTTCCCGCTCTGGTACGCCGCGTTCTGCTCCAGGCCGGCGTTCAGCCTCGTCGACGGGTTGCACGCGTACGAGAAGCACTGCGACACACTCGAGTTTGGCAGAACGCTCGCCGATTGACCGTTGATCCGCGCCCCCGAGGATTCCGGCGACGCTGGATTCGATATCTTACCGCGTGTCTGTGCTATCACAGTCTCGTAGCTCGGCGGCGGACCGTACAGCTGATAGTACGGGCAATTCGCGTCGTTCAACACGACATTCATGTTCTGGTAGTGCGATGAAGCGGCCGGGCTACCGTTGTACGCGGGCACCGCTCCGTTTCTCTGAGGACCTGCCGATGCAACCGATCGTTACGCACGCGAAACCAACGTTTAGGACTGGTTCGAGATTTATTCCATGAAAACGGTGCGTGTACTAGCCTTTCCACATTCGATGCAACAACACGGTGTTCCTCGCCGAATTGTAGGTGATGCGAGCTCTCTGTCCTTGGCAAGGTGGCCCTCGAAGGGAACTCTGAGCTCGAGGATTCGAAGCTCTGTTCGGGATATTCGATGCGGCTGCTCTATACCTTCCTTGCAACCAGTACCGGTACCACCAGCCACCGCCGGAACAGACCAGGAACATGATGACCACCAGTATCCTGGAATTACATCAAGATCGTCCGAGTTTCAAAGAATTTCGATACGTTTAATCGTCGATCGCAACCAACCGAATTACATTGTTCAATCATTACGTTGCGTAGGCAACCAAAATGTTCAAAGAAATACATACATATGGCGAATGGTTGCTTGTGTGTCCGGTTGCCTCCGCAAGGGGCAAAGATCGAACCGATTCGAAATCCTTTCAATTTTTTTGAATCGCAATAGATTTCTACTTACCAGTAATACCATAAATGATGAAAGTGTAATCCCGGCGTCATGCAACAACCGATACCGCAACAATATTCCGTTCTAGAACACCTGAAATAATCGTACGGCGTTTAGATCGTTCCTAATAAGTAAAAAAGAAACGTGAAATCAAAATCTGATGTATCGAATTGATCTCGATGTTCTTTTCGAAATCGCGAGACCCGTGGGTCATTTCATTGTTAAACAAACGGTGCGATGCTTATGTGACTCAGGACCTTCCGACGACATTCCTCGGACGTGGGTTCAAAAAGATATTTAATCTTGAAAATCAAATATCGTGAACCGTGACGTCACGAGTCCATGTTGCAACAGTTGCATCCTTATACGATCTTATAGAATAAACATAGTGACGTGCAGATGAAACTCACTCGTAGTATTTTATTTCTCCAGGCATTTCAGAGGCACAATATTTTGCTTCTGCCTAAAAAAAAGTAGTCGTTTTAAATCGGTTAGCTGGTTGGCGATAGAATAAATCGATAGAGAAAGAAGCGAACGAGAAACATTGTTGGCATTAGGCATTACCGTCGTGCAACGAGAGATACATTTTTAACGGGGTCGATTGAAACAGGGTCCATCGATCGTGTTCGAAAATGTTGTTTGGCGAACGTGCGAACTATTGCGATTAATTTATTGGAAATAAAAGAATAAATCGACCGTGTTCGTTCGAAACTCCGTGAGCAAGAAACGACATCGAGGACTAACGAGAACGAGTAAAACGAATCACTCACGTATATCAAGCACTTGGACGTCCCGGCGAATATCGCCAGCTTTTTCTTCGTGTTTCGCGCCATCTTCTCACGATACATTCACGCTTTCGTTCCTGTCGAAGAAAAACTAGAGGCTCTGACAGAATGTTTTGACATAATCACCATTTCGCTCCGACTGTCATGTGCACACAACATTGAACACCACTTATTGATTTCAATTTCGGAGCAGTGTCGCCAGATCAGGGGAATTGACTCGAATTCAGGGGAAGAAGTCACCCCCTCTCAGCCAGTACGGGATTAGTCACGTGACAGTGTGGCACATGCATGACAGAGACGGAACGTCTCACGTGACCGAGCCGTGGCGGTAGCGTGGGGGAATAGCGTCGTAGAAGGGGAAGGGTGGAGTGGGGGACAAGTCTTAATCTGGCGACTGGCGGCTCTGTTTCGGAGCTTCGCAATGACGTCATTGAGCGCAGAGCTGCCATCCAAAGAAAGATTCGCCGATCTAGTTGACACCACTGGGAACCACTCGTTCCTTTCGAGACAAGTTCAGACTGTTCCGAAACACGCGAAACGATACGTGATATACGATATACATATATATCTACTGTGTCATCGAAATGCAAAATATCGCTGGTGTCGCTAACGACACATCTCGCAGATATATCACTTAAAATAATGAAAGTATTCAAAGTAGGCTTTGCCTATTTTACGTCATTGTAAAATATATTTTTCAGAAGCATAAAGAATACATTTTGGTGCCTTATTGGTAAACTGCACATATGTTTATGCGTTTACAATTGACCCGATTACATAGAAATCAAAGAAATGCAAAGTTTACTGATACTGTTATTGTACTTGAACCTAGATAAACCCCTTAACGGATCAGACGAACTCCTATCCATTTCCAATTTTTGTAAAATAGCTCATAAAAAACTATATCCTCATGAACATCCATCTTCTACTTGTTCGTGTACGTTTTATTGTTTTGCAGAGCACAATAAAATTCGTGCTCTCCTACTGTTGTTTTAAAATTCGATAAATTGGATAGAAAACACTGTCCGTTACGAGTTACAAGGAAACCTTTGTTGTCTGTATTTGTATCACAGAATCTTTTGTTGCCGCATTTTGATCTGCCACTTTGTTCTTCACCTGCGATGACATTAACATGTAGCTAATTTTCAAGTTTTTCTTCAGGAATGGAGCATAGTAACTGCGACGGGAGCCGCAGTAGATGCAGATGCAGAACAGTGCCACGAAAAGCAACGCTCCGAGAATGAAAGCCCTATTAAAAATAATTATTTTCGTAATTTTCAGTAATGTTACATGGGTACAACGACAAGCAGAATACAATAAGAAAGAAGTGTACGTTAAAAGTAGAAAATTAAAATCCGCCTCTCTGCAGCACTCATTATCGCCGCAACAGTACTCCCAAGATTCGCACAAACCCCAGATACAGTAATGTACTAAACTCTGAAACAAAATCAAAATTATTTACGTATATTTGTTAATTTGTTTACCAGAGAACGTTAAACGATGAACATTAAAGACCTGAATTACCATTGGGAAAGCGTGAATAGAATAAAACGGTGCGGTACATTCACATGACAGCTGTTCTGTCAAAACATAATTATAGACATAGATTACATACTCAATTGCTAGTTCGGTACAAACAGAGGTACTTACTGGTTACTGGATACTGGATTATTCTTCTCTTTATGTATACATGAAGATGGCGTTGTAGAGCCAGAGAGCCTACAAAGTGCATTCTTGAAAACGCAGCTTCATTTCCTACAAACGAAGTCGCTTGTTTGGAAACTGGGTCACCCTACCGAAGAAGCTATATACTGATATTATCAGTGGAAGAAGCGCGTTAGTCGTTCATCTCTAATATTTTATTATCCACGACTGTAAAAATAATCGAATAATCAAGTCGAATTGCACATTGCACATTGCACGATATCTTTGTGCCCATCGCACGTGATAATTTTGGAATTTTATAAATTATTCTAAAAAAATGGCATTGAGTCCGAGCACAAAGCAAAAAATTGCAACTGTCATAGACGTGAGCAAAGTCATATTCCACTGGGGTTTTATTCCCACAATATTATTTTTAGGTTAGACTTGTATTTTATTCAACGTTCTTCTCTCTTTATTTATCGCAAATATGATTCTACCTGTTCGTTTTTACGAAAATGTAGAGACGATACAAATTTGTGCTTAATTAATCGATTTATCATTTACGCAGGATTCAGAAAAGGCGCTGAACCGGGCACGCCAGAACTGACCATCATGAAGTAAGTTTTTTCGGAAGGTTTTTAATATGAAATAATGCGAAATCCCTTTGAAATAATTGTAATATTTTTATATCTGCTTTTTCAGCTTACTGTGGCAATAAATATATCCGTTACAGCATCATTCCTATTTTTTTTATTTACAATACAATGCCCTAGTTGATCCACCGATGTTTCCTATATTTTTCTTAAGTCTAATATATGTGTATATTCATCGTTGCTCAGACGAAACCATAAAAATTATTAGCAAGAAAATGTTAGCATTATGTTAAACGAGATGAAATAAAAGATTTCTGATTATATTTCGAAACGTGTTTCAATAATAGGTTATATTTTGTATGAAAATATTCAGAAAATGTGAAAAGGTATCTTAGACATTGCATAATCATTGTTCAAACTAATATTGAAACCGTTGGAAATAAATAACGTCGAGAAAATTGGTAAGAGTAATTCAAATTTTGGCAGATCGTCTCGCGAGCAATGCATCCAACATCGCGCAATTAAAAACGCTCTCGTTTCGCAGAACTTTTACGGTTGTCATTCTCGAAAAGTTAGCTCTTGTACGATTCTTTTCTTTATATTGTTTCTCGTTCGCGGATCTGAATTATGAGACAAAGTTATATCGATAAAATCTGATGAATAAAAAAGAAATCTGATTGTAACAACGTCTAATGGGATCGTGGATTCCACGGGTAAACCGCAGAATATATACTTACTTTGTGTGGTGTGGTGAAACTGTGAAACGCGTCGTTTTGTTGGCAACAGTGGCACCTAACCTGTCAGAAGTAGCAGATCACAACCGTGATCAGTTTTTGGGTACATTAAAGACACAAGATTTTAGGTTCGTGGATCTGCCGTGTTTGTCACCACGGGCAGCAAAGAAATAATAATCGGAGGCAGTGAAAATTTCCCATCGATGCGTATATAGAGCGGAGTAGCGGTGATCGTTAGAGGTGGCCACCAGATTTTCACGAGAACTCCCTTGTCCAACCCTGCCTGTTATGCGGTGGTGAACGTCGACAGGTGAGTGTACATTTTCCGTCTCACGATGCACACTTCCCTCGTTTTACCGACAAAAAAAACCAATTCCCTGATGGCGACGGGCTGCGTTGGACTCGTTCCTGCGAATTACTTTTCATCTGGATCACCGATAGTGACGGGTAGTAGTGTTATAGCACCAAGATTTTCGATGCTCCGAAGTTCCCTGACCAAAGATCGGAGCCACTACTAACGATGCGCATCCTGATGTAACTACTTCGGTATGGATCTTCCAACTACCGATTAACCCTTTCCGCGTAAACCATCGTTTTTCATGGATATTTTTATATCCGGTCGAACCTATATTCGCTCTTTCTCTCTCGCTCGCTCTCATTCACTCGCTCACTCACTCTAGCTCTTTTTTCTCTCTCGCTCCTTCGCTCTCCTAACATTCGACGTACACACGCGCAAAAAAAAAAACGTTTCACGCAGTTTTATTTATAGTTGTACAAAGCAGTTTTCAACAGCCTCAAGTATGTGCATAAGCAAGTAGTTGTGACATCAACATTGTGAAACTATCGATAGCTCATTGGAACCACCAAATGTAATGTACTTTATAACTAATTGCACCAACCGAGCATTCTGTCTTTGTTTCTTGTTGTTCTCGTTGTCTTTTGGTTTACGTCTAACAAAGTATTTATGACGATGTTGTACACCTTTATATAAATGAAAGTAAAACTGTAAGCATCACCATTCGATATTTGTTTTAATTCCCCGGACCCTGTACATTTACTTTGAATTCTGTATTATATCTGACACGATAGTTACTTCTTTCCTATGTCTTCCCAACAGAAATTATTGTAGGAAGTAGTAACAGTGACGCTCACTCGACAAGCGTATAGAAATAGGATGTCAGGGTATCGAGGTAGCGGAGGAGCTGGGAGTTATTACGCAGGCTCAACAGGCCTCAGACAAATAGATTTAGATCAAATCTGGGGAGATCTTCGAGAGGGTATCGAACAAGTTTATAACAGACAATGCATGTCTAAGCCAAGATATATAGAATTGTATACGTATCCTTTGTGCTTGTAAAAGCAATGAAGATCACAATGTATTCACTGACGATCTAGTAATTTCCTTAATACATTACATAATCCAACAGACATGTATACGATTATTGTACGAGCGTTCATCAACAATTAAATAGAACATCGACCAAAACCAAGAAGGGACAAATTTCTCAAGGAGGTGCACAGTTAGTCGGATTGGAATTATATAAACGTTTACGTGACTTTCTTAGAAATTATCTCATTAGTTTATTGAAGGTAAATTCTATTAATGTTCTGTGTTAGAGGAAAAACAAAATATATAACATAATTGTTTAATTTTTCTGGATACAGCATGGTGTAGACTTGATGGACGAAGATGTACTACAATTCTATACAAGGCAGTGGGAAGAGTATCAATTTAGTAGCAAAGTTTTACACGGCGTGTGTGCATATCTAAATCGTCATTGGGTGCGCAGGGAAAGCGACGAGGGACGTAAACATGTTTATGAAATTTATCAGTTAGCCTTGGTTACATGGAGAGAAAACTTATTTAAGCACTTAAACAAACAAGTAAGTTATTCCACGTCTGTTACAAAGCACTTACATGGACTATGCTCCAACATAACATGTTAACATTCTACATGCTATGCTCCAGGTTACAAATGCAGTGCTTAAGTTGATAGAAAGAGAACGCAATGGAGAAACAATAAACACACGCTTAGTCAGTGGGGTAATTAATTGCTACGTAGAATTGGGTTTGAATGAGGATGGACATAATCTTTCTGTTTACAAAGATTCCTTTGAAAATATCTTTCTCGAAGATACAGAAAGGTTTTATACACGGGAAAGTTCAGAATTCCTCAGACAAAATCCAGTCACAGAATATATGAAAAAGGTTTGAACAGAAAATTCCTTTAACTTTTATACACTCTGTAGATGAACAACTTACAATCTCTGATGATTCGATCACAGGTAGAACAAAGGTTGCTAGAAGAACGAAAACGGGTTCACATTTACTTGCATCAAACAACGTGTGAAAGATTGGCAAAAACATGCGAGAAAGTCTTAATTGAAAAGCATTTAGATATATTTCATTCTGAATTTCAAAATCTTTTAAATGCTGACAAAAATGCAGATTTAGGTCGAATGTATCAGCTGGCAACGAGGATACCTAATGCTCTTGGCGAACTAAGAAGTCATTTAGAAAGTCATATAACGAATCAAGGACTTGCAGCTATCGATAAATGCGGTGAAGCTGCATGTAACGTACGTTGCCTACTACTTTCGTAGTCGTGGTCGTGGTCGCATTAACTATCTTTATTTCCATTGCAGGATCCAAAGGTTTACGTGAACACGACTCTAGAAATTCATAAAAAATACAATGCTTTAGTACTTGTTGCATTTAGCAACGACAGTGGTTTCGTGGCAGCTCTCGACAAGGCTTGTGGAAGATTTATTAATAATAACTCGGTAACTAGATCAGCAAATAGTAGCAGTAAATCACCAGAGTTACTAGCAAAATATTGTGATCTGTTGTTGAAGAAGAGTAGTAAAAATCCTGAGGAGGCAGAACTTGAGGATACACTTAATCAAGTTGTGAGTAAAGATTGCGTGACGAATAGGGATTACCGAGTCGAGTCTGGTTCCCGTTAATACTTTTCAATTACAGATGGTAGTATTTAAATACATCGAAGACAAGGATGTATTTCAAAAATTCTATAGTAAAATGCTGGCAAAACGTTTAGTACAACATATGTCGGCCAGTGACGATGCAGAGGCTTCTATGATCTCGAAATTAAAACAAGCTTGTGGTTTCGAATACACTTCAAAATTACAACGAATGTTCCAGGTACTGTGTCAGACTAGAAAGCTGTATTGTTATCGTTCATATTAATTTCGCATATCGGACACAATGGATTCATTATTGTTCCTGTAGGAAATTATTTTTATATTGTGTAATATTAACATTTGACAAAGTTGTATAACATTTGGATTATAGCAGTCTGTCCACAGGATATCGGTGTGTCAAAGGACCTAAACGAGCAATTTAAAAGACACTTGACAAATTCTGCTGAACCGCTGGATATAGATTTCAGCATACAAGTGTTGTCGTCTGGTTCATGGCCGTTTTTACAAACTTTTACTTTCTCATTACCAACCGAGGTAAACTCTATACCGATAGAATTTTTCAAAAATTTGGACTTGAATTATGACTATTAAACATACATCGTTTTTGTATTATACATTACAGCTAGAACGATCTGTACATAGGTTTACCACTTTCTATAGTTCACAGCATAGTGGAAGGAAGCTGAGTTGGTTATATAATATGTCAAAAGGAGAATTACACACAAATTGTTTTAAAAATAGGTAATACTTTACTTATACGTAAAGGAGAGACGCGTTATTATTTTCATAAGCTTATAGCATTTACGTAGTGGCGGTGGTAAATATTATTTTAATTATAGATACACGTTACAAGCATCTACCTTTCAAATGGCTGTTTTATTACAATTTAACGGATCCACAGTATGGACAATACAGCAATTGCACGATGCAACGCAAATAAAAATGGATTTCCTGTTCCAAGTATGTATCGATATTAGCTTTGAGAAACGTTAAAAATTTAAAAATATTAAAATATATATTGAGAAAATATTTTCAATATCGCAGGTGATACAAATACTCTTAAAATCGAAACTATTAACGTCGACTGCAGACGATGTAACTGAATTGACTCCATTGTCGACAGTGGAACTGTTCACAGGATATAAAAAGTATGTGTATTTGCTTATATGAAGTATTGATTTCGTCAACGATTCTATATTGGTATATTATTTTTATAATAGCAAGAAACTAAGAGTAAACATTAATATACCAATGAAAACGGAATTGAAAATCGAACAAGAAACTACACATAAACACATAGAGGAAGATAGAAAACTTTTGATTCAGGCAGCGATCGTTAGGATTATGAAAATGAGGAAAGTATCAAAGCATCAGCAACTGGTGGCTGAAGTATTGAATCAGTTGAGCTCTAGGTTCAAGCCAAGAGTACATATTATTAAGGTAAGTACACATAAGAATGTCTCGGTGTAATCAGATAAATCTCCGAGAGCTTCTCGACTGATTCTGCCTTCTCTGATCTACTGATCTGCCGATTTGCTCCGAAAAACGGAACAGTCAACGAATCGAAATCAGATGTCTAAAAGTTCATAGGAATAAGAAAAATGTAATCTTAATGGAAATCTTAATGATTTTGCTCTTTCAGAAATGTATAGATATTTTAATTGAAAAAGAATATCTGGAGCGCACAGAGGGTCAAAAGGACACTTATAGCTACCTGGCATGATCAAGTTGATCTAGGACAACGATACAGCAGCAACCATATACGCAAAAGAAAGATGACTCTCCAATCTCATTGCTACATACTCGAAATATTTATTTAAGTCTCGTATTTTGAATCTCATATATTTTCCTTGTACATGGATGCCCTTGTACCATGTTGTCCCTCTGGTCGCATTTAGAGTGGTTTTTATAATATATTAATAAAATTATTTCATAGTCAAGCTGCTAGGTGTGTTACTGTCTGTGCCGTCTTTGGAATAAGTTATTTGAAAAACATTTATCGATACAAATCTTTAGACACGATAGTAGAAAACGATCTTCTTCGAACTAAAGCTGTTTAATAAAATGGAACAAAATAAGAGACTAAATGTCACAAAGATAAAACAAGAAAATATATTCTGTGAATAAAATACTGATAAAGAAAAAAAAATTCAGGGTACGCTGTAAGCCGCATAACTCAGAAAGATTGAAAAGCTATAAAAAAGGAAAGATAATTTCAGCTATTTGTATTATAGAATACGAAACGTGTCGTAAATTCGTATAAGCACATAGATAGTAATGCATTTTAGCAATTGCGAAGACCCGCTAGTAAACACGTGTATAAGGAACAAAATTTTGTACCAGTGAATAAATGAAACTGCCCCAGAAATGCGAAGAATTGAGTTGTTCTTTCGTTCAGAGCAGTCTCAATTTCAAAACAATCGAGCAAATGGCTGGCAGTCTTTAAAAAAGAAAGAAACATACGATTATCGAGTGATTCTGTAAAGATCATCAAGAATTGATTAAGAAATATTAATTGTATACATTGTACCTAAAAAAACTTAGAAAGCTGGTTTCATCCATTAAGCGAAAATAACATTTAAAATATGAGACTAATGAATTCTCCTTGTTGATGCTGGATGTATCAAATATTCGAGGCAAATTATTCGAATATGGTTTTTTCAAAATTATATCTTTTTAGCAATTAGAATGCATTAGATGTTCACAGTGCAATATAAAATAAAAAAAATGAAAATTTGTGGTATGCTATAACTATAAGTGCAGGCACAAGAAGTGGCTTCAAATTTAATTTTACTAATCGAACGATGATTGTTAATGCATCGATGCCACTAATATTAAGAACGATATAGTAAACCACAATATATAAAAATATATCAATTTAATGCTTGCAAATATTACCACGACTTTGGAGTTGACATGTAAAAAGGCAGAGAAATATGATGAGAAGTAAGAGTCCCAAACTGAAAGTCATTGTAATTAAAGCCGTGAAAAATTAAATTACAACTTACTTGAGAATGAGATAATGTCTTGATATTCAATTATGAAAAGCAACAAAATATTAACTTAATGTATTTTATTAAAATAAAAAATTTAGCATGAATTCGAACGGTGAAGCATTGAATTGTTCAGAGTAGGTTGTGCAGCACATATTCGTCTGATGATACGGATATGTATGTATGTATATCGTGTTTATTCACTTTTTTATGATGTTTGACATCGTTTAATTAATTCCATGTGAAAATTTCTAGATTCAATTACTCTCGTAGGTTTAGAAAACGTACGATGGTATATTATTTAAGCTAGAACATCTACAGAATTTTCCACTGCCAGGATTAAGATTTGTAAAATCTGTGCTTAACACAATTGAAAATAACATCGATGGTTTTCTGTTTTTTTTTTTGTTTTTTAATGCTGAACACTTTAACTTCAATGTGTGTCCTATTAACGTGTATTGTATACGGAGAAAATCGTGAGGATCATTTTACACATGCTAGCTACGGAGCATATTAATATCTTGATTTTTGTACATATACAGCTAAAATTCATTGTTGTCCATTTTTATTGCTCGTGCACAAAATAGGACTTAACGTGTAAATAAGTTTTAAAAAGTCATTTAATCTTGTCTAAAGTAGAAACGTTCGATTCAATACAGTTGCAATGGAAATCAATCGTATATATCTTTTTGCAATTTTTATCGAATTATTTTTGAACGATGGAAAGTGTAATATCGAGATAGAATGTCGTCGTTAGAATGCATGATTTCCATGGTAACCATAAGCCCACCTTTTATATATTTTGCTTTGGAATCTTTTGTTATAGATCCCATTAACTTATCGAGTATCATCACTATTTTGTATAGCGCAAGCGAATAATTGCTACGATTATGCCGTAATTTAAAAAGTATATTTATTTGAAGTAAGAAAAACTTAAAAAGGAAAAAAACAAATTAAAATTCTAGTAAGAAATCCTAAGTTAAAAATCAGGTATTTAAAAATCACAATGCTCTGACAGGTAATATGCGAAGTGAGGATACATAAACCCTTTTTCTGTGAAGACTATTGTTAAGAAACACATGTTGTAAAATAAAATTGTATAATACTTGTAGCTATGAAATGGAATTATTCCATCTTTCACAGTGTATAAGTTGTAGCAGTCATTCAATAAATGTTTTATATACAATTTATCATAAGCACTCGGGTTTTTGATCCAATAATCTCAGAAAATCTTCTTTCGTGAATCTTAATTGGCCAATAGTAATTAAGCATGCCTAGAAAATATTAGTTAATATTATATATAAGGCGAGCGTCTCTTTTAGTTATCTACAATTTCGATAGATACATACATTTTGCTTCTTTAAGTTATCTATAACTAACATCTGTTTTTTAAACGCTTGTACTATTTCTGTAAGTTGTTTTCCTAGATTATTGACAGTCAGTTTTTTCTCATCCTGTAGTTTCCTAACTTGATTTCTTAATTCCTAAACATAGATTGCAGTGGATAAACTTTAGAGTTTAGAACAACATAAATAGCATTATGTATATTACATGTATGATACCTATGTACCTTTTCTTCTATTTGGGAACATTTGAGTGCACTTCTTAATTTGTTATTATTTTCTAATGACCTATTCAGTCTCATACTATAATTGTTAGACTGTTGATTTAATGCTTTAATTTGTTTCTGAAGTTTGTCCAGGTCCTACCAAAATTATGTATTAAAAATTTATCAAATGTAACTTTCGATAACTTCTAATCTTATACCTTTTTTATAATTGAACTTTCAGTATTTAATGCCTGAGATTGACTCTGCAACTCCTTGTTTGTACTCTCCAGCTTTGCAATTGTATCTTGCAACGACTCTATTTCATTTTGCAATTTTGTTTCAATTTTTTTATGTTCAGTTTCCGAGTCCTTGTAAATATCACACTGTAATGTACAAGATATAAATTTTTATGAGTCAATAAAATATTTGAATTATCACACGTTGAATTTTTTATCACCTTCTTTCTATATTCAACATGCAATGTTTGCAGTTCCTTTTGCAATATATCTATTTTGGACTTAAATAGATTAACAATTGTTTCGTGGGCTAAATTTCCTCTTTTATATGCTTCATCTACGTGATCCTTTTGTGCATCCGTTTTTCTATATAGAAAAATTTACAAAACGCGCTTATTTAATAAAAATAAAAAATAACGTCATCGTACTTTACACACTTAACAGAAATATTAAATAATAATTGTGAATAAATACAAAACGAGTAAATAATTATATCGATTTCTTGCTTACAATTTTGAAGATACTGCCCCAAAGACATACGGTAAGGATGCATCTCGTTTAATCGAAACTTGAATATTATCATTTTCTCGTGTTATTGCGTTACCGGTGATTTCTGTTTGTTCGTTTGTGGAATTCGTAAATCGCATTTTTGCATTAGGCACCGAATGTTCATTATTATAAATGTCTATAACGCGATCTATGTTTTTCATTAGATCATTCGCTCTTTGTTCAAGTTCTCGATTGAGTTGACGGAATTCCTTTTCTTTAATTAACAGGTCTTCCGTCATCTTTCGACGCCAATTAAAAGCCTTATTGGTAAATATTACAGTAAGTAAGCAACTAATAAACTACGTGCGATAGATAAACGATATTTTCTTGTAATAATTCTCTGTTCGGTAACTCATGTTGTCACGCTTTTCTATCCGAGTGAAACACCTGCTTATGTTTGTTTATATTTATTAGAATCGCTGCGCTATACCCAGCTATACCTAACGTATCATGCGCAAAAGGCGGCAGTTTTTCGTTTTCAAATATACGATAGAGTCGTTCAGGCAATTGGTACGAAGACCCGGTCAAAGTGTAAATATCGTGGTGTGATGTTGAAAATTCGTTTGCAATCGTAATGACAGCACGGTCCATTTTGCAAGGTATAGTTTGAAATGTTACGAAAGATATTTGTCAAAGAGTTGACGGTTTATCGCGATGACAGTTTCTGCAAGATCGTTGCGATTGAACACTATTTTCTTTTTAACTTTGTCTCCGAATATGCGTTGCGTGATTTTTAATAGAATTACAAACACATTTTTCACATCGAATTATGTTAGTTTGTAAAATTAATACCTATTACTGATCGGGATTTTTATTGCAGTTTTTGATCAGTACCAAAGGGCTCGTCTGCTTTTCGTGCAATCCATTGCAGATTTCGCCACGAGACCAAGTAATATAGAATGTTTAGAAGCTGCTGGAGTTTTGGATCTCTTATATCCTTTACTGACAGACCCTGTACCATCCATTCAACACATGGCAGCTACAGCTTTAGGGAAAATAGCAAACAACGACTATCGAATGGCAGAAGCCATTATAAGGAAGGATATTTTACCTCAGCTGTTGAAAAATATTACTAAACAAAATGTATGGACGTTTATTATCATTTTTTATTCATAGAAGCTTAATCATAATGTTTCTGACAGAAATTTTATAAGAAAGCAGCTTTGTTTGTTATTCGAGCGATAGCTAAGCATTCCCCTGAAATGGCAGCCATAATAATTCAAAGTAATGGACTGGAAGTTATAATGGTTTGCTTGGAAGATTTTGATGCCGGTGTAAAAGAAGCTGCAGCTTGGGCATTAGGATACATTGCCAGGCACAATAAAAACTTGGCTGAAGCCACGGTTGACGCAGGTAGCTTAATACAGTAGCTTTCGTAATTCACTACAGTAATTTGAGTTTGAGAATTTCAATATCGTGTAATTGACAGGCGCGGTGCCCCTTCTGGTTCTATGTATGCAAGAACCAGAATTATATTTGAAACAAATCGGCGCATCCGCTCTTTGCGACATAAGCAAACATGAGAAAAATCTTGCAGAAATGGTAGTGATTGCCGGGGCTGTTCCTTTTCTCGCGAAAGCATTATCTAATCCTGATGCAAAACTAAAGGTGAAATAGAAATAGATCCTGCATAGCTATATAATACGACATTATGGTTCTTACTAATACATACAGCGTCAAGTCCTTTTTGCACTGAGCAGTATAGCAAAGCATACCGTACACTTGGCAGAATCTATCATCGAAGCCGAGGTTTTTCCTAGTGTCCTCGAACATATGGCACACCCTGACGAATGCGTTGTTAAGGCAGCAGCGAAGCTGACCAGAGAAATTTGCAAACATACGATCGAAGTATGTTCACCGAACCCCTTAATCTTCTAGTCATATATGAATTATATTTGTTTTTAGATGGCTCAGCTGATTGTAAATATTGGAGGTCTTGGTGCACTCATAGAACTGATCAGTACATCCAAATTAGCATCTAGATTACCAGCAATAATGGCAATTGGTTACATCGCTGGACATTCTGATCAATTAGCCATTGCAGTTATTGGATCCAAAGTATGGCAAAATAATACTGTGTTACAATAGTGTTCTAACAGAAAATGTCCTCTTTAGGGAATTATTCAACTGTCTACTGCGTTACACGAAGAAAAGGATGAACATTCACTTGCGATTGCTACATGGGCAATTGGACAAATTGGTAAACACACTCCAGAGCATGCGAAAGCAGTTGCAGCTGCAAACATTCTTCCAAAGTTACTGCAAGTAAAACTCCATGTCATTTACTTTATATTGTGCTTACTTACTAAAATGTTATTAATTTTCGAATGTTTTTTAGCTTTACAACGATCCAAACAGCTCCGAGGATCTCAAACTAAAATGTAATGTAACATTAAAACAAGTACTACAGCGATGCATGTGTATCGAAGCATTGGAACCTCTGATATACGATGCTCCACCGAACATTTTGAAGTATGTTCTTGGACAGTATACTAAGGTAAGAGATACAATGATATTTCAACTGGTATATAATTCTTTACTTTATACATATTTTTTACAAGTTGCACTTAGAACTTACAAACTAGAGCATAACAATAGAATAAATGAAATAGTACTTATGCTATACCTTGTAATTAAATCATTTACGGTTTTTTATTTATTGCGCTTAACCATGTAACAAATCATGTAGGTATTACCGTTTAGTGACTATTTTGCATCTTGGTTAAATAACAGTTACATAAAAAATCAAATGTTCTTTTCTTATACAATGTCGTTTTATTGAAAACTGTTCAAACAGCAGTATATTGCGAATAATTCTTTTTTATCACATAAAAACTATTATACCACAAACAGTATCCTAACATTAGGGCTCTGATTTTGTGATACTAGTTTGGTACACGGATAGTACGGTGGTTTATTCGGTTCCAGGACAATTATTCTTATCGCGTTCACTAATCGCTTGTTTGTTTTCTTTTGTTTGTATTGTAATTTTTACAGATCTTTTCAGAAACTTTAATCCAATTCTATTCAACACAAGTATCAAACGTTACATATTTCCAGTAAAATATAACAATATACTTCGATATGCTGCGTGTTACTGTATTTGTTTGACAGTAAGAATAATAGAAAGTGAAAAAATCGGTAATAGCATAAAGTAGTCAAAGTTTTTTCATTTATATCTTCATGTAACTCTAATAAATATTATGGCACATTTTAAGTCCCAAAAAAGCACATTTCTCAGTCTTACGACAGTAAATGGTTCGGCTATAGTACGAGGACGATTGAATTGTCGAATGTTTTTTGTTGAAAACTTTCAATGAAAATATGAAATATCTAAACATACTTGTTCCTCAAGCTACTCTCTACTTGCGTCTATTGTACCACGGTGTATTTTCTAATGGCAGTATTTGATATAAAGAGACCGAATGTACAAACATTGTAGATATACGTAACAAAGAAGTAAACGTTAATCATTGTTCAATGAAAGTAACAGTCCATGAAACTGTCCATCAATAAGGCATTGATTTGATACTTGCGGTAATACATTAATGTAATGTACAAATCTTATTATTACGTGCCTTGAATTATAGATTTGATAAATGTTAAGCTCATTGATCATAGTACTAACGGTAAATGCATTTGCATCCCAAAAAAGCTAACCGTTGTTTATTATGTATTCGAATGGTACCGTTAACTTTTATAGAGATACATATAAAGAACTGTGTGAGATGCAATCGGCAGTAGAGTAGTTACTTTCGCACAAGTAAAAATATTATTTGTTGCTCTCGCATTCGTTCGTTCATTTGAAGATTTTTTTAGTAAAAACTACATTTTTACGAGTTACGATAAATAATAAATTAGGCGTTCAAAGAAAGGTAAAACTCAATTTCTACTGTGAAGTCATGCCTTGTAGTTACTGCCATTGTAATGAAAAGTTACCAGAATTTCTGTTGCATGACAAATTCGAGCTGTAAAGCAATTAAGGCATATACTCGGTTCAGAGCATGCAATCTGTCCAAGTACCTCTGAAAAATGAAAAAAGAAAACAAGTTACATTATCGAAAAATGCAAAAAGAGCTGACCATTCGTTTTTATAAAGGAAATCAACAACATGTTCTTTAATGTTACAACTTGAATGTCTCTAATGTGGAGAACAAAAATATAAAACAGCTTACGATACGAAAAATAACTTTTCAATTAGTATAACATCTTCTACAATTAAATTAATAAGTCATTCAACAGGAAAATGTTGCCTTGTAAAAAGTACAATATACAATATTTTGTGCAGATTGTAATTTCGAAATTTTCTCAAATAAAGATACGACTTCTGCTGTGCTACTGCAAAAGAAATTTACACGATAAGCATCAGTATGTAACAAAGTATGTAGGATACGTTCACATCTCATTGTTTTAGTGTGATGTGCAGGAAATCACGTTGATAAGCAGAATTTTATGATTTGCATAGTCATTGTGGTAAATATCCTTGAGAATCATACATAATGGTAACACATAATTGAAAGTCAAGTATTTACACAGATGAGTTATAAATTTAAAAGACAAGATGTCTTCTAGATGAAATAATTAATAAGTACTAGACCGACGGCAATATTGTTCTCTTGTGAAATGAAATTAATAGAATCATTGTAATCATTCTTATGATCGAAATGCACTTAAATTCCTTTTTACAAAGCAATAATATCGTTTATGTAATTATCATCATAAATAAAAAGATAACTTTGGTCTCCTGATCCATTTATACAACAAAATGATTCTTTTACTCGTCATTGTCATCATTGGGTTTAATACTAGCATAATTGTTCATGTTTCTATTCACCCTCAGCATCTTGAGAAAACTTCCTAATACAAGTATAGTCTTCCTGTGTCTTCTGAAAATCCCAGCATAAAGTTCTTCGCGTACATCTCTTCTATCACTTACGTCAGAATCGATACTCGATACAGAAACTACTGATGGTTTAGCAGAGACCGGCTGGTGATAGCTGTTGGTCTCTCCCGAATTTAGAATAACACAATGTTGGTTGTTTATCATGTCTATCAGTATGCCTTACTTTCCTGTTTAATGTTGCGGATCAGTGTCGCCTTGTGTGTTCACGTTTTACTATCAATTAACTTTTACTACACAATTCTTACTCAGCTGTACAACATTAATTTCACATGTGTCCTGTGAAACTTCGGTGATTACACTGAATGATTCAGCACTCAGTTAACTTCTTATAAGTTGCAGATTTTTATTTTACTGCTATCAGACATATTTGCTAGGAATCTGACGATGGTACTGTGTAAGATAGTGCAATTTGCCTTTAATATACGATGATATCATCTCCCTTTTAATCACTTTATTGTTATGTGTTTAAACTTTAAGGCAGCTGTCTTCTTATCAAAGCCTTGGGCTAAAAGACTTTGTAGCACTCTTAATTGCCTACTTCTTGCATTCTCTGATAATTCACAGCTTCTCTGTTCTATCTTTACTCTTTCTCTCGATTTCCTTGATAATTATTTCAAATAGTTGATTAAACTCGTTGTATTTAAAGCTCTGCTTAGTACTTATTATTTCATTTTATTTTTCTCGCGACTACGCCTACTTCTTTTAGTAAATTATTTCAAAAACGCTTTAAAAATTCAAAAATTCTGCTTATTATAAATGCTAATTGATTTTAGAGTAAAAAATTATAATTTACAATAAAAGAGATGCGCGCGTATTAAGATTAATTTTCCAATCGCTTTGTTAAAGGTACATTGACTCTTCTCTCGTTTCTTTAGCGGTTGTTGACCTTTAATACCACATTCATCTGAAAATAATTAATAGATTGCATTTTATTATGTATATACATGTAAGTATGTATAAGTAAGTAATTGAAAAAAAATATATAATTCTGAGTATATCGATAGTGTGTTAAAAGTTGCGATCTTCTACAATTTTCTTCTGGAATTTTATTTTCGTAAATATAGTATTTTGGGCGACAAAAAAAATTTTTTAAGAAGTATTCGAATTCCGCTGCGAACTTGACACCGCATGTAACGATATTACAATAATTATTCACAACAATTTGTTTTCCCGTTGGAAATGTTGACTGCTGAACAGTTATCTAAAAGTGCGTCACAGCAACAAAAATATTATACATATTAAGCTTCGTCTATTCCAACAAATATTTACGCGATTACGAAAGTTCGGCAACAAATTTTATCTTAAGTGCCTTACAATCTTGTTATCATTATCATTCCTTTTTTCATTAATATAATCGAGTACAACTCTTATATTTGCAGATTTCGAAAAATCGTTTTTTCTTACAAGTGAGATTTTTCTAATAATGTTAATTCTTTACAATTAAAAATATCGTACGAATCAAAAGAGAAAATAATAGAAAGTAGGTGGATTCATTTTAGACTAATGCATTCAGTTTGCAGGTCACGTTTCAGGAGCCATATTCTTAGGTACATTGCAACATGCAAACCAATTGCTAATACTGTTCCTCTTACCATCCACCCATATACATATACATATATACATATATATGTATATGCGTACACATCTTGGCGGACATCAAAATATTAAACAATATAAAAGACTTTATTTAATTTCTTAATAACTTTGCCCTTGTATAGATTTTACCTAACGATGCCAGGGCAAGAAGACTATTCGTAACGTCTGGTGGTTTAAAGAAAGTTCAAGAAATTCAAGCAGAACCTGGCTCGTCACTTTCGGAATATATACAAATTATCAATTGCTGTTTTCCAGAAGAAATTGTCAGGTTGTTCCTACTTCTATACATTCATACAAAGATTCTTTGGACTAATATGTATCTCGTAGCCTATTCATCACCTTACACAATTTACAAATCTGCTATTATTAATATAAATGCAACTATTAACAACTAGTGAAAAGAAGTAGAATATCCACTTTGTTATGACAAATTATCATGGCAATTATGATTATTTAATATTTTATTTGTTAACCCAGATCGAATTGCTCGCATTACTATAAAATTTTGTCGAGTAATACATAGTAGCATCAGTATATATCTAAGAGTATGGGCATGTTAAGATAATGGCAACAGTAGATAATCATCAAAAACACTAGTTGCTTTTGACATAACCCTAGTAGAGTTTTACTTACCGAAGGGATTTGGTAACGTAAATTCGTTTCGATGAAAAAGTCCAGTCTTCTTAGAGTAGTTTACACCAACAGCGAATGCAAATAACTGCAGCTCCGTTTCTGGATCTCGCGTGTCTTAATTTAAATCAGGCAAGTTAATGTACGGCGCGATCGCCATGTTGTCACAGCTGATTGCATTGGAAAAATAGAAACCTGAAGTTTAATGGATCAATAATTTTATAGAAACTCGATCATTTCTGTAATTTACATGCGAATCTTGTGCATATGTAGTTTTTTAATCTAAATTTCCATCGAATATGACATTATTTACACGCGCAAATTATGAAATTTCACTTTTGCATATCGTCGACGTACGATTCTTGTTACCAATAGGCTCGATAACATATTTTTTACGTGTATCATTTAAAAAATAGTCTCTGATTGTTACTTACATGTTTACGAAGATATTTTATCGTTTATTCGTGTACTGTAGAATTTCGACCTAATTTTCATCAGTTTAATCATTTCTTTTGTTGGCATTAGATATTATTCTCCTGGGTATCCAGACAGTCTCCTGGAAGCAGTCGAACTCTATCAGCCAAAGTGTCCATCACTTTTTGCAATGGAAAAACATACGTTTTCTGATACCGATTCCAAATCTACTCTGTCATCTCATAATGAAGATTGTTAAAATAATATTTATCTTATCAGATACTCTTGTTATACATGATTGTTACGAACGATATTACTCGGTAAATTAAAGTAATTATTTAGCAAATATTGCTGATTGAAACATTCAATCACATTTCAATTGAAACATGTTTTAAATTACTATTCTATTATTTGCGATTGGTAAAATCAAGCAGTGGTGCTTAACTGGTGACTGGTGGTAATACAATTATATTGCGGAAGATAATGGACAACGTAAAACTTCAATTATTTAGAGACCGGGGATTTCGCAAAATTGATAATAATGTAAAGCATACGTTGCATTCAAGTTTTAAACATTAATGGTCAATTATAAATTTAATAAGATTAGAAAAATAGGCAACAAACACCACTGCCTAAATATGGTGGTAGGGTAGAGTAGGTTAAGTTAAGTTAGGTAATGTTAGGTTGGGTATGTATGTATAATCAGTATACATATATGTATGTCACTGATATATATATGTATATGTATGTATATTGAGTATGTGAACGAGCGCGTGAACACAAAACACTGTTGTGAGGTTATATGTTGGAAATACATAATTGTTTATTGTTTTGCTATATGTATTGACTTAAATAAGTTATAAAAATGAGCGAAACGACTGCAAAGAAACATGCGATGGTCGCACGGAAATCCTCTTTGCATAGAAAGTCTCCAAAGACAGATATGCCTACGAAGACACTGTACAATCAAAAATTTACTGCACCTTTAAAAAGGAAACGGAAAAATAAATACAATCCAGAAGAAGAAGCTAGGTATAGTTTTTATATGATTCACAATATGATTCTTAAATGCCATTCGAATGTATTTAGTAAGTTCTAATGCGTTAATGTTTTATACAGGTTAGAAAGAATCGTGTTTGGAGATCCAAGCGATATTATAAACAATTTATTAACCGACGAGATCGAAGCCGATTCGACCGAAAGCAAGAGTATTAATGTCAATGACGATGTCTCTGCAGACAGTGATACAAATGAACATTCTGATGAACAAGGTGATGATAATGTTGATGCAAACTGTCGGAGACGGAAGGCATGGGTCGACGAAGATGACAATAAATATTCGTATGTATAGTCACACATCAAACTATTATTGTATAATCTGTTTATCATTTTCTGATTATACTTTATGTTAGAGTGCAAGCAGCTACAGAGGCACAGAATCGACACCTACCTTCTGATATTCCAGAAAAATTATATAAAAACTATCTGCAGACAGAGTATAAACATTATGTAGGTACTCCAAAGTGGGCTGAATTTAAAAAGTTAGAAGAAGACACTGATGAATTAGACCATGAAATATTGAAGGTAATAAAAAGCTGATACCCCTTACATTTGGATTATTTTTAATAATATATTGTACTTTCTCAGCATAGTTGCCATTTCGAGAAACCAAAACTGAAAAACTTACCTAAGAATATAATCGATATAAAAGCCTTAAATCCGATTAATAAACAAACACACGTAGAAGGACCGATTATATCGAGTGTAGAATTTCATCCATCTTCCACTGTAGCACTGGTTGCCGGTACATCCGGTACTCTGTCTCTCTTTCAGGTAATTACCTATTACACATTGTAAGTAACTGCATACTGCATTGGTACCTCCAAATATGTATAAAATATATTGAATGATTATACAATTACAGGTAGATGGTATAGAAAATAATAAACTGCATTCGATGCAATACAAAAAATTTCCTATCAGTGTAGCAAAATTTTTAAGAGATGGTACAGAAGTTCTAATCGGTTCTCAATATTATCCGTATTGTCATTCCTACAATCTCATTAGCGGAAAAACACATAAAATATTATTACCGCATGGAGTTACAAATATACAGGTTCGTATGACTACATTTCTAAAGATTTCTATGGTGATACAATCTAAACTTTCCAAATAAATATTTAGGATTACGAAGTATCTCCAGATGGGAAATTGATAGCTTTTGGCGGCCGTACAGGCGAAATTTATTTATTATCGAGTTCATCGAAGGAACTGGTCGGCTCTTTGAAGATGAATGCACGATGTAGAGCGTTATGTTTCACACCGGACAGTAAAACGCTCGTTACACACGGCGGTAAGTGTTATAGTGCATATTCTTCTATTAGTTTTGATACATTACATTAATAATTGTTATTTAATTTTGTTATGGACAACTGCAGACGGTTTTGAAATGTACATTTGGGATGTAAATAGTCGTTCGTGTGTACATCGTGCTATAGACGATGGATGTCTAAGTTGCGCATCTATCGCAATGTCTCCGAGCGGTCAATTTTTGGCGACAGGTAGTAAGGAGGGTGTTGTTAACTTATACGACACGAAAACTGTGTTAGAAAATCAAAGTCCTGTTCCTTTGAAAATTTTCTTAAATCTTGTTACGCCGGTTACCAGCTTAAAGTTCAATTCTTATTCCGAGATACTAGCAATGGCTTCGGATAAAAAGCATAATGCATTTAAAATGGTACATTTACCGTCGTTTACTGTCTTTTCGAATTTTCCAACATTTCAAACAAATATGTCCATGCCCGAAGCCATCAGCTTTTCTCCAGGTAGCGGTTACTTAGGCATCTCAAATAGATCCGGTAGTGCCTTTTTATACAGATTAAAGCATTACGGAAATTATTAGATGTCACGTACTTTGTATAATATAATATATAACACTAATTTCCTCATTATTGTTCGTATTTTATTTAAAAACATCTTGTATTTGTACATGGAAAGAGGTGTAATGGAAATTGATGCACGATTGCAATCTCTACTTTCACTGGTAAATTAAGATGCATAAAACCTATCAGTGGAAAAAAATATTAGTTTATTTATCTCTCTGGGTTTAAATATATAAAGGCAACAAAAAGTGTCTACTATCTACCCGGTAAAATAGTTCTACCATGTCAAATTCAGTAAACAATTTTTCTCATGTGTTTTATTTTAAAAAACATATTAAAAATACTAGACAAATAATACATCTTCGACTATGTATCACGTTCATCTCTTACTTGTATTTTTTTCAGGAGTTGTGTGGATTTGTATTTGTATACTATGTATACAAATCTACAAATTGATATTCTTAATAATATTAAAGCGAATAGAGATTATAATACTCTTGTCCTCAGAAAATATAGAATTAGTTATGATTATGTTCTTGCAAAAATGATTCGATATAACAAAGTATGAATAAAAGTATCTAATAATCTTTCTCTTAGTATTTGTACTAAAAATTAATAGTAAAGCGGTATCACTTTTTAAAAATTTTACTAATAAAAATAGCTTTACAAAATAATATCTACAAACAGAAAACACTTTTGTAATGATTTACATAAATAGTTTCCATAGAAGCCTAACTACCTCCTTTGGTCGATTTAGATTTTTATTTTAAAAAAATCATAAAAGTATATTTTCTAATTTGTAACACGTATACATATGTATACACATACATATATAGTTTAGGGAAATAACATCGTATTGCAGATATCCATATACGTGGACACATACATATATGCATACGCACGCGTACGCCTTCATGAAGCATATTTCCTTGCATTTTTATTCGCATAATCATTTGGTATATGATTTTTGACCTTTTCATCAACGTTTCCCATGTTCTCCAACCATGATCCCGAATAAGTTTCCACTTCTCTGTACGTATATACTTATACACTTAATAATATCATTACACTTTAGCTTGTACGCGTACAAAATATTTACTACGGTATATACAAAACTTTGACCTTCGAGTCATTAAACAAATCTGTTAAGTCTTTGTCTCTTCTTTCAATTTTGAAGTTTGTAAGTTTGTTTGTTCAGTGTCTATATTCCTTTGGTGAATGGGTGTGAGGAACACTAGCTATTGGTCCCCCGTAGTCGTTGCAAGAGCACTGGTATCACCACTACTACTTTCTACTATTAGCATTACAGTTTCAGCAGCACCCCGAACACATTCTACTTGATGACCCGCCCAATCCTTACGTTGACAAAACGTAGAACAATACGGCGTTCGTCTACATAAAGAACACTCTGCGAATGCTTCCCTGTTGCAATTGGCGCACTATAATACAAACATACAGAAATTGATTAAACATTTACAAATTCTATTTTTTTTTTTTCTATAGAATTCAAAGTCGTTATCTTTCATATATATATATATTACTTTTTTGTTATGAGTATCCGATGCTGGTTGTAACCCAACAGTTTCAATAACATCTCCCCTACCTCCTAATTGGGCTACTAGTGCTTGCTCTCTTCTTTGTTGTCTAGTTACTTCTTTAGCTTCTTCTAAAGTTCTCCTAAACTCGTAAGCTAGCTTCAACATTTTATTCGACACTTCGTCGAGCTTTTTAAAGACATCGTCGGTCTGTCCATTTTCCGTTTGGTGTACAGTTTGAACAACTCCATCTTGATCTTGCGGTTGCTGGACAACCAACCCATCCGTTGAAACAAACTGTGGCCATACTTCTTTGTCAGGTATAACGACTTCACCGTCGCTTTCGTCGTTGTTACTCCCATCGCGAGAGTTATCGCTTTTGATCTTTCGCGTTGGTGCATCTCCGTCCGACGGGTCTCTCGTTCTTTTTCTACGCTTGTAGGGCGTAAATAATCGTACTGGACCTGTCTGTAATAGTCGATATACAATCGGTATAACTATCGGTTCTATGTACATACATTAATAATTAAGTAACTCGATTAGCATGCTTACCGCACTATCGTCGTCGCAACACGCCGCGCAAGTACAAGAAGTTGCATGCGGTTTTAAAATTTGCTCATCTATCAAGGTCTGCAAACTTCTGCCGCCGAATCTAATACTGCGCTTCCAATCTTTGCTAGATGCTCTTCCACAGAGTGCCTCAAATTCGCTTGGCGTATACCATTCCTGACCAAGCTTGATACACCTCCCTCTGGCTCCAGACCCGAAACGACTTTTGTGTAGCTCTGCGTTCGTATTCTTACACCTAACAGGCAATACCGCCAAATTAGCAGATTCCGACCAACTGCATATTTGTTGGGTATTCCCGGTCGAGACGTGTATTTGTTCGGATTCGTGTTCCTCTGTACTATTCTGAATTACTATATGCGTTGCTTTTAATTCCCCGTTCCACCGTAGAGGGTCAGAATCTTTGTCAGTACGAGGTTCACAAATAAAACCGTTGTCGACGCATAGCATCTGCTTGAACTGGCCAGATCCGGGTAGCTAAAAGAGAAATACTCTTTGTTTAAATTGCTTATTACACGTACAAAGTGTCGAGTACGGAGCAAACCACTCTTCATGGTACTATGTTCGCCGTGACTTTCCATTGTATATTGAAAACGATGTTAGTGACTACAGAAACATTCTCTATAGAATTATAATTGTATAGGATTGATAACGTCAGCGCAAACTGCACAAGGTTAATGTTAGATTATCATTTCAAAAATTTCTAACACGCGTGTGCGCTATACACGTACACCATGATTCGCGGGTACGAGTAAAAAGTGAAACAAACCCAAGCCCCGGTCCATGGCATTCGAGAATTCGTTCATCGAGGAAAGAACTGTCGAGTATTAACGTAATCGGATTGTTTGCGTAGCGGTATCGATAAGAGGAAAGCATGAATGAAAAGATTCTTGTTTCGACCGACCTGCAACTGATCCGAGGTGATGACGTTGAAGGTCGTGCCGTTGGTTGAGTTCGCTACACCGATGATAGAACCAACAGGCAAAGAAACCGGTACACCGACTCCTGGAACACCAGCAACACCCGGTACCGAAGTGACGCTTGCCGTCACCGCGACGGGATGCGCCTCGTGTTCGGTCGTTAGGGCGGACGCCTCCTCGGTCTCGCTCGTCAACGGTTCGGACATGTCCGGTAGCACGGCGACACTTTCCGATGTTTGACTCTCCTCCATTTCGGCTGTTCTCGCCTCTCGAGCACACAATGGCGTCAGCGCACGCTCAACGCAGCGGCAGCGCCACGATTTTTTTTATGGCCGCCGCTGCGTGCGATTACTCGCTCGCGACTCGCGACACAACGGGACGCTTCGGCTTCCTCGCTCACCGACGACAGGGCTAGAAAATAACCACGATCGAATCGAAATTACAAGTGCCTCGGCGGGACGAATGCAACGTTAGACAATCGTATTTTCATTATTTCTATTCAACGACTCGCAACAGTTGCAACTCCGAATCTTTTCGGAGCTTCCTACGGTGTACGTACAGTATTTCGGAGTACGAATGTCCGATGTCGAGTGCCATCTTTAACGTGCGTCGGGCAGCGCTCTGTTTGAATTCTTGTTTGCACGTTTCGAAAACGGTTCATTGAAAATCGACTCGCAGAATATCTTTAATGATAAGTATTCATTTTTATTGTAGTTGATGGTACGCAAACATTGTCGATTAGATCGGGTGTGAAGAAGCGATAATCAACCTTGCTGGACCGTATGGAATAACATTGCCGGTTATGTATCACGAAGATCTCTAACCTCTATTTTTACTGTTGGATTTACGCGTGAAAACCTACGTCTCGGTAATTAATCGTATTTCTCCTGAGCCCGAACAGTTATCAACTTTTCAAATTAGTTATCATAATTTTCGAATGATTCGCTGTATTAGCAACTATGCATTCGAAGACTGACAGATCCTCGTACCATGGTGCACAGGGCGTTGAAGGTAATTTGGAAGAGGTAGAGGAAGCTGAATCGGCTGCGTTAGGTATATCGTTCATTAATTTTAAGGATATTCGAACAAATAGGAACAGGTTTTTAGACACAAGTACATGTATTTCAGAAAATTCGCAAGAGTCGAAGGAAACAGGATTGGTAAGGAGAATGACTGAATTATCGACGATTGGTACGCAGACCCTTCTAACGTTGGTCAGGCTAACTGTAACACAGTCGTCGTCGCGTAGGCAATTTACCGACTCGTCGACATTACCGACCCGATTCAGTTACGAAACTGGTCACGATCTCGAAGAACCCCGCGAAAATGTGAAATATTTTGCGCGAAAACTTTTGCAGAGCAAGGTATTACGCGCTACACTTGTAAGCTCTTTCTCTCCGTCTTTAAAATCTAAAAATTTCAATCTAAAGCAAATTTTTCATTTGCTTCAGACGTCGGTCACGCTTAGCCGCGAAGCTACGACGCAAGCAACGCCGCCGCATCCGTCACTAATGCCGAGAGCTTCGCAAGACACTATGCAAATGTCTGTGTCGCTCACCCCTTCGACATCTGGCCAAAAAAATGAAGTTTTAACCGTGACTACAGATTACGCGGTACCGTCGCCCAGTGCGCGTAGCTTATTGATCAATGTCGTCAACGAATCTGGTATATTCTGTTAACGATTTCTTTGTTTCGTTATTCGGTAGTTATTTATTGTAATGTACTGACTCTCGTACGTTCTGTCAAGACAACGATGTCACGCTAAATTCGTATGGACGTTCGGGCACGTTGGATGCGACATCGTCGAACAACAGGGACACGACAAATAGCACCCTGTCGTCGCTTGAAACTAGCACTCAGCAGTGGAGCTTTACTAGTTGTTTGCAATGCGTGCCGATCGTGAACGATGAAGTATTTAAATTTCCATACCGTAACCAGTGTCTTCTATCATTAACCGAATCATACAGGGTCTGGCAGAATAATATCCCGGGTTTGAGATGTACATTTTCTGATAAATTTCTGATGAATTTCTTATTTGCAATCAGAATAAAAATTGTGGTTGTTTGCATACTTTTCAGAACCGGGAAATTATTCGGCCGACCCCGCAAGATAACGTAAACTGATTTACGGAATAGACATACACGCGTGCTCGCATGAGAGATGCACCGCCGACGTATTCGTCGATATATGCCAGACGCCCGCCAATGCGTAATTGGGGACCGTTTCGACCGACAAATCGATCGTCTTTCGTTGCTCCGATACCACCCCCAAGTTACGCCCAAGCACAGGCACAAGCGCAAGGAATGCGCCCCGCGTCTTTTTCCATGGATCATCAGCTGTTCTCCGATTCACGTAATAGAATATCTTCGTTCGGTCGGGCGGATTATCGAATCAGCCTCGGTAAAAGGTGTCAACGATTTAGTAACGATTCGCCTTGTTTGCAGCGAACGAGAATCGACTGTGGGCCGCAAGACCTACGACGGCTGTGTGCCCCCGGTGCACCGCGATCGTCGTTACAACTGTAGAAGTTCGTCAATCCGTAATTACTCACATTACCGCTTTCGCGCTGCTTTTCTGCGGGTATAATTTTTACAAACAACAGTCGAGAAACACATATGCGTACAAGCGCATAAAAGAAATCATTCGTTCGCAGATGCTGGCCGTGTTGCATGCTACCGTACTGTTCGAGGTCGTGCAAGAACATAGATCATTATTGTCCTGTGTGTCGCGCGCATCTTGGAACTTACAGACCGTGCTGACAAACGCTTAGAACAGCATTTAGAAAGTTCGCTTTCTCTCTTATCAGCCTATGCATCTAACGCATTTTGCAGTCAAGATAATGCTCCGTCATCCATTGTACCAACAAAGATGAAAAGGACCGTATTCTCAAAGATGTTATCGTTCTTCACCGTCAACGGTTGTCGCTTTAGAGAGCGTTTAGAATGCGGTCTCCGACATAGCGCCGGCTGCAGTCCAAGGGGGCCAAACTTCATTTAATTGCAGGGGGAAAGTAAAATTACCGTCTCGACACGATGGCTGAGCACAATGGTCGAGTGTCATAAATGGTCAATAAAATCATTTGACTTTCACCGTATTTGTGTACGAACCGTTTCGACACTTGTAACCATACTTCAGCAACGCGATGCGCGGACCGTTTAAACGCGGCCGCAACTATATTATCTTTTCGCATTTGCTTTTGTCTGCCAGTCGTGTGAGGACCCTTCGCCCGAGCGATTCCGGCTTGCTTACTAGAACGGCAGCAGAAGGTTTTCGTTACTGCGTCTGTTATAACGCGACAATGCGTTTCTATCATTTTCTTGCGTTTATACTATATGCGTCCACAATGTGCATGGACGCCGATGCGTGGGATGCTCTAAGAAGATTTACCCACTTCTGGCAAAGAAGCAATGTTCGTGCGAACGGAACGTTGTCGCCGGATTCGCCAAAAAGTACGTTGAAATCGAGCAACGTTCAAAGCGGTATCCCGAGTCACACTGGCCGAGAAAAACGAAGTAAGTGCGTTGCGTTATCTTTGTTAACGATATTTCATTCATTCGAATCATTCGTGTAGTTTTTCCATTATTCACCGTGGTGAGGTTCGACAATAACATTTGCGC
Organism: Lasioglossum lativentre; assembly: GCA_916610255.1. Classification (NCBI taxonomy): domain Eukaryota; kingdom Metazoa; phylum Arthropoda; class Insecta; order Hymenoptera; family Halictidae; genus Lasioglossum; species Lasioglossum lativentre. Next base: position 30,923,120 of record OU744355.1, on the reverse strand, counting down.
TGGATTGAACGGTGAAAATGGTACTTGCTTGGCAGCATCGGAGTGCTCGCAACGCGGTGGTGTATCTAGCGGGATTTGTGCGAACGGTTACGGGGTTTGCTGCATCGGTAAATTTATTATTTATTATTTATTTTTCAAATTAATGCATATTACATAAATATAAGACGACGCTGTACACCGGGCGTGTTCGTGTTGCATACAATCGTGCGACGGGCCTTTCTCCCCTCTGTTGCCATCCGATTTGTGCGCCTCTAGGTAAGCTCATAATAAATATGGCGCGCAAAGCGGGAAAGAATCACGCGACAAGTCCAACTGTAAAACAGCGTCGTCTGAAGGTATCGAAGCTAGATAATCAATAATTATTTGATTACATCAGTAACTGTATCTTGCGGCGAGACTACTAGCATTAACAACACTTATTTCGTTAATCCGAATTATCCGTCGAATTTCGACAGTACGGAGTCATGTCAGTTGACCCTCGTCAAATCGCATCCGTCTGTGTGTCAGTTTAGGTGAGCCTCGTTACCTTATTTTTGCCGCTTTTGATCGTGTCCGACGGAATCATTGGGAATTCGTCTAACTTTCAGATTGGATTTCATGCTATTCAATATAAGGGGACCGGAAACCACGAACAACCAATGCGTTTACGATCAGTTCATCGTGTCTGGGGGAAACCCGGTGCCCCCTATTTGTGGTATCAACAATGGAAATCATAGTACGTAGCAGCACGATCCCAAAAAGCTGCACGACTCATCTGCCCTTTAAAGACTGATATATTTTTTAGTTTACATCGACGTCGGTGTCGGACAAACGAATCCCGTCACATTAACGTTCGTCACGAGCGGAAGCTCTTTCTCCCGCTCCTGGAAAGTCCGAGTATCCCAGATCCGTTGCGACACCATATACAGAGCCGAAGAAGGATGTTTGCAGTATTTCACCGGCATATCCGGCCAAATCAAATCGTTCAATTATGATCCAAACACGGGACTGCAACTGTCGAATCAGGATTACAGTATTTGCATTCGGATGGAAAGAAATTTTTGTGGAATCCAATATATGGCGTGTCCGACCGATGGTAATGCGAACCTCTTATTAAAGGGTTAATTAAAATTGTAATTTGAAACGTTGCATCGACGTTTCCAAATAATTGAGTGGTGTTTAATGAACAGGTCAGGCAATGGTATCGCCTAGCGGAACTCCGGCCGCGCAAATGCTACGGAGCAACGCGTTCACGTTGACGGGGAACACGCAAGGGATGCAGATCGCATCGGTAACTGGAGCTGGATGCCAAGCCGACTGGTTGACGATCCCGTGTGCATCGAACTCTGGTAAATTACCGACAGCGATGATGATGTGCGTCGATCGTATTTGTGGCGGAACGTTCAACGCGGAGAACCAAAGTTTGAACTCGTCTTCCGTCGTCAGTAAGCGCTTTTCGTTCGACAATAAATATCGTTTAATGTGTTTCCATAATTTGGTCTCAATGAGCCATTCTATTCCCTTCAGGTACAGTGAAGCCGTTCAGATTAATTTTCCACACGGACAGCACCGAAGCACCGAACGACGTCGGGAACAGAGGATTTTGTTTGAATTACGTGCAACAACCTTGCACGACCAAGTTGCGATGAGTTTCTGTTCGTTGATTTTGTTCGGATCGCGCTTGTACACAGGTAAAGCAAAGACCAAAGAATATTAACGATTCCAGTGGATGAGAAAATACAAGTTGATGTAGTTTTGCAAACGTATTCGTATTTTATTTGTCCGCGACAGACCGCGAACGTCACCAGAGTCGATGAAAAAGTTATTCTATATTAACGTAACATAGTATCACAAGTATAGATCGAAGCATGTAACACAGAGGTAGGTTTAGTTCTTGTATCGTTAGGAGATGCAGAGTTTCGGTTGAATGTCGTAGAAAGAGAAGGACCGCGAAAAAGTGTGTGAGAATTGTAGAGTCTACGCTATTTAATCGCCTGCGTGCTTACGTAACGTTTCGTTCGATCGTTGTTGTCTAATTGTAAGATGAATTCCACATTCTCCGCTCACTCGGGAAGTACCACAATTTACACGCATACACGAGTGGAAGTGAATATGTTCCCAGACGCTCACAGATACTTTTTTTTTTTTTAAGATGCGTCCGTCGTCGCTAAGTCTAAAACAGGCGTTCGGTCAAATCTCGAGATTTCCCCATTTAATCGATCATGGCGGATAATAAATTTGCACAAAGAATCGCAGTCCGTTGATGACGATGCAACTGGGAGGTGATTTTGTACATTGTCTAATATCCATCGTTTAAGTTAAGTCTTGTGTCGTCGGCTTAATCGAACATTTACGTTTAATGCCGGAAATTATGCTCGAGAAACACGGACAACTTTGTTCGTTTTAATTGGTCGGTTAAAACGATTGAGTTCCGTGTCAATAAAAAACCCGCTTTTCTTCTCACCGCGCCGTTCGAACAGACTACGCTACGATCGAGCGCATGGACAACAAATCAACACGTACATTTGATATAGGGTGCTCAATTTTCGTGTTCGAGTTTGTCATAACAATATATGTGTATATATATATATATATACATATATATATTTGTATATGTATAATATGGAATGTAACGAAAATAAATTCCAACAAATCTTTGATATAGCAAATTTCAATCTCGAGCACGTCAAAATTCAACGCTTTCAACGACACAATGTATACAACGCGTACAGTTAGTTAGCACAAGTACATAGAAAAGATTTCTAACGTTAAACGTCTAGTAAATCACGAGAACGAGAATGTCGTCGTTCGATTATCAAAGTATGCGGAACGATCGACAGACTTTTGCACTATGTCGAATAGATCGTCCGTTAAACATTGTTGTACCTGACAGTGAATCGCTGTGGCTTGTTCCTCTTTTGTTGTACATTACAGTCTGTAAGTAGTCGAAGTTAAATAAGTTATCAAAAAATACAAGTGAAAGTTCGAAAAGGTATACGGTGTTCTGAAAATTGGTCGATAATAATCTGTTAGTGTGCGGTCACGGGTGCGAAAGTTGTTTGCGTCGGAAACGCGAATTACAAACTTATACTACTTAATACTGTATCGAATGAGCACGTCCGGAAAATCGTAAGTGAAAATTTTAGAGCCTGTACGTGTATCGAAAGGTGTAACGATCACGATTGAATATCGACAGCTCGCTTCGTCGCTTCGGCAACCAGAAAACGGTGGATTAAATTTTCTACGGCGTGTACGAAGACCCCTATCGCCCGGGTGTTCTCGAAGGAACGAATCACGACTCGCGATTACATCGGGTTTTCCTTGAGGGCGGTCGCTTTCATGAAGTAAGTCAACAGGTCGATAGGCAGCGGGAACACGATCGTCGAATTTTTCTCCGCCGAGATCGTGTTCAGAGTCTGCGAACGCAATTATACAAATTAAGATAAGACAGAAACTAAAGACCTCCGAGGATGTCCTTGGGCGTACCTGTAGGTAGCGAAGCTGCAACGCGGCAGGAGAGTCTCCTATCACCTCGGACGCCTCCCTCAACGCTCGGCTGGCTTTCTGTTCACCCTCTGCCGCGATCACCTGTAATCAGCACGAACAAAATTGTCTTGGCGAGATCTCCGAGATATCTTGTTGTAAAATTATAGCAATACGAAGAGACGAACCTTGGCGCGAGCCTCCCGAGCGGCTTCAGCTTCCGCGGCCATGGCTCTTTGCAGCTGGACAGGTAGCCTCACGTCCTTGCTGTACAATAAATTGAAAAACGATACTCTTTCATGCAATGGAACTATGAGGTTTGAAAGGTGAGGAGTTACTCACATTTCCACGCGCTCGACTTTGATTCCCCACGTGTCGGTAGCCTCGTCCAAGGATACCTGGAAGTTCGATTATACTTGTAATCGGAGCGTTTATACATTATACGGTTTAATTGACCTGGGTGATGATTATGTGTCTACCTGCATGTTCCCTGAAATAGTTTCGCGCTCGCTGAGAATTTCGTGAAGCGGTCTGGTGCCCATGGTGTTCCGAAGCATGGTCTGAGCCAGCAGCCTGGTGCTGTGGTGTGCATTCTCGACGTTCGCGATCGAAATCGTCGCGTTGTTCACGCGATAGTACACCACCGCGTCCACCGACACCGTCACGCTGTCTTTTGTCAACACCTGTTACGATTACAGAGCCTTCTTACATTCCGTTTGCAATTCATAGGAAATGAGGTTAGCTAAATCGCTAACGCAGCGATTTACCTCTTGCGGTGGCACGTCGTAGGTCCGAGTTCGTAGATCGACGCGAGCGTAATTGTCCACGCACGGCAGGATGAAAAAGATTCCTAAAAGTTTCAGAATGTTTATTCCTCTAATGTATTTTCTCTTTCCTTTGCTCGACCTTCGTTGAATATAAAATGAAAAAGTTACCGGGTCCTTTGGCACCGCCGGACAGAAGCCGCCCCAATCGGAATATCACGGCTCTTTCGTACTCTTGCACCACCTGCGGGCAAACCGATAGAAAATCATCGGTAGACAGCGGATTTTATGCATTTATGGGAAAAATTAGTAGCTGTAATTTGAAATGGTACAAACATTAGAAGAATTTGAATATACTGTTATATTATTTTCAACCTATTAAACATATTTAGAAAGGAAACTTTCTATTTCATTCCAGTTTGTTGCAATTCACGGAGAAAATTTTTATCTTGCACAAAGATACGCTGTTTAATCATCAGTCAGGATCGCGACGCGGCGACTAACTATTGGGTCAGTGCAAAAGTTCGTGCCCGATTTCTTTGCCACACCGACTTGATAATTCGCGGTGCGATTAATCGTGAACGATGTTATGGTTTGCAGGAAGCATGGCCAGCGAATGGTGTGGTACTGTAGCCGATCAGCCGTTTGACGGCGTAACGCGACTATAGAAAGGGATAACGGGAAGTGAATGGACACCGAAGGAGATTACGACGAACCCAAGCAACAAGAATAGAATCTGGTGAGTGGATGACTGATATTTTTAGATTTATAGTACGACGTCGAGAGGGCCGCGGTACGCGTCGATAGAATGAGACCAGGGGCGGTAGGATCTCTCACCTTGAAGCAGATAAACAGGGAAAACGGCATTGTTAAGATCACGACGACCCAGGACAATGCCACTAGGATGTTCTTGCAGTTGTTAGGGCCCTCCGGTTGCTTCTCTTCCGCTGAAACATTCGGCAGTCGTCGGTAAAAGGAGTAAAAAGTGGCGGCCAGTCTTCGTGCCACGGTAACAAATTACTCTTATCCGTTCATATCGAAAGCTGTCGGGGAGAATGGCTTCCTGGAGGCGATAACGTCTAGTTAGTCTAATTAGTCTGGTCCGATGGACGGAGGGAGGGGCTGGGGTGTCTGCCGAAAGCACCGGGACGAGCATCTACTTACGGCTAGGTGTTATTCAAGGGTTGGGTTAGAATCGCTGGGCTCGACTTGGCTGAACTATACGGATAGTTGATATTTCGTCTATCATTGCACGTTAAACCAGTGTTTCTCAGCGTGAGGCCCACGCCCCACAGGGGGGCAATTCGAAAATGGACTTGTCCGAAGTTTAACCTATCATTTCTTCAGTGAACAATTTTTGAATATTAAAACTTATGTACATATATGTTACATAGGGGGCATAAGAATTTTAGAAAGGCTTAGGTGGAGCATGGCACGAAAAAGGTTGGGAAACATTGCCTTAAACCTTGCCCTTCGCAGCACTTTCGTTGTTTCCGAAGGAACAACAGGTCCCCCTTTGTCGGCCACTCGAATCTTTCGATCGAGAACGAAGCAACTGGTTGAGTCGAGTTGAGTCGAGCCGGCCTTATCGCTAAGATCCTGAACCACAATTTAGCAACCTTTGTCGACCGATAACCCCGATCCTTACCGTTTCAATGATCATCAAAATTTTCTTTAGAGCGTTCAGGCGATCGACCAAGACGACCTGCTTCGGTGCTCGGAGCAAATTACAGACTAATGGTTTCGATCGCTGGTATAGTTCCAATGTTAGTCTTTCTAGTCCGACACGGTTTCTACGTTCCATTAGTCTAATGAACTTGTCCGAATTCCTAAAATATCCCGTCAACTTTAGCCGCCTTTAGTCGTTCTTCCACTGAATAATTAACATCACTGAGGCGTTCATCCCTCCACTATGCGGTTTAAGAGTGGAACGCGACGGAGATGCGTATTTATAGCAGTGTTCATTTTTCTTATTGATTGTACGAATGGTCGGTTCTCGCTCGGATCGATATAAACACTGTGTGTACAACCTACATTCGGAAAACGATCGCTCGATGGCCTGACGGCGATAGATGAAAGAGGGATGCCGCGACGCGGCAACGCGGAAGCGTCGACGGCGTCGCAAAATGTAACGGTCCTGGGGGAAACAAGTTATTTGGGTCACCCTGTGCGCTGGGACGCGTTCGCGACAGCTAATCGCAGCTGCCAAGCTTCGAGAATTGCGCCGCGACATGGGAATTCATCATCGGATCTCCAAGATGAGCCTAGACCCGGATAGAAGATTAGCCTAATTTCGACCTGGACCTACGCCGAACCACGATGTATCTGTGGTTCATCGATGTACCATGATGTACTTTCGGTTCGATTCGGCTAATCGTTTCGGAGAAGAGAAATATTTACGGTGTTCGACGCCGGTCCAAACGCCGGCTACTCTCCCCGACGACATATCTGTATCGTACTACATATATCATTTCACTGCACTCTCCTCGGAACCGCACAGTAACAGGTGAACGAGAAATTCGTCGTCGAGAATCCCGGCAGTTCGCGATCCGCACAGCTTACCGTCCGTCATGTTGACGCGGCCGTTCTCGATCCAGGGATCGAGCCTGCACCCTGCGAGAATCCTCTGAAGTGTCTTCGAGGTCTAGGGAAACAGAGGAGGGTGCCGGAGAGCTTGTTGTTCCCCGAGGGAACGCGAACGGATCAAGGCGGCTCGAACTCGAGCTTCCGACGCGTTATCCGCGTCACACGGTTCACTGAGCGAGACCAGTGGCTGCTCGGTCTATGTTTAACCACCCACATTGAAAAGGCCTACCTTTCTCTTCCTATCTTACTCTGTCCCCCGCGACGGCATCACTAGCTCATCCGCTCGCCCTTTCTCTCCTTCTATCTCGCTTTATCTCGCTCGATCTCGATCTATCCGTCCGTGTTCATCTTTCACCAACTCTCCGTCTCGCTTCGGCGAGAGCGGCATGCGCGAAATGCGCGAAGTGCGCGAAGTGCGCGCGACCACCCCTCCCATCAACCCTCTCCGGATATCCTCTTCCTTCGTCCCTCTTTCGCTCCACCCACCCACGGTTCCATTATGAGTATGTAGTTGTTCGAATCGTTAGATCCTCGTTCCCGTGAAAATCGATCGTTGTTTCGCAGCCAATAGCGACTGGACTTTGTTTTCTCGCGTGATCGCCGATCCGAGGAGATCGCGAACCTCAGATTTTCCGCTGTTTCAATTATCATCCGGCTTATCGGAGCCATTATCGCGGACAGGAGCATCGCCATGGAAAACGATCGAAAAATTGCCGGCTGGCACATGAAATATGCAACGCTCGTGGAAGCTCGATAAATATTAAATCAGCCATGACGTTTCCACGTGACAACCAAGCGACACGCGTGGGAAAACATAGTGCTATCCCGAAGGCTGTCGGCAGACTGCGAATCTTCGCGCCGATTTCCATTTCGATGGACTGTTTCAATTGGAATCAAATGTTTTCGTGTTTTTCAAAGTTTCGATATTTGCGTCCCCTTTCTACATATAATTATCATAACACCGAGTACTCCCCGTTAAGAAAAATCGGTATTAAATAGCAGGCGTATACATATACAAACTCTTCCCGTACCCCTAGGGTTACGCGTACCACATTCTGAAAAACACTGATCTACCACAAATTTTATCGAACAAAAATGTCCAATCTTGTAAACATCTTAATGGTTGTGACATTTTTTTACTTTCAGGCGACCTTGGACGCGTTATCGACGGCTATTCCGACATATTTCACACCGTCAACGACACAGCGATGGAAATTTTAAAAGCGACGATGATTTACGCTGGCGGGAGCGAACGTGTTCCATTTCGAAGCGCTTCGATCGATTTGTACTTGTTGTTAGAAACAATTTGCCGATTGTGTTTATACCCGGTCGGCAGCGATCCATAGACAAGGTGAATGTTAAACGACTCAAGTTCACCTGTGTAAGGCAACGAACGACTCCTCGAGACCGCAGGCAAAGACCGCGCACCTATACGTCGCGTCTACTTCGCGGTACATACATACGTAACATATACTCCGATCATCGAATATCGATGGCCGATTGATTTGTTTCGATTAAACTATTCGATTCGTCTTGTTTTTCCGAATAATTTGGTCGTCGTCTATTTATCCCGTAAGAAATGATCGATTCGACTACATTATTCGAAGCAACTTGTTGATTTGCGAATGAAATTGCTGCCGTGATTAGCGGAAGGGTCCAGGTACTCTTCATTATCGCATGGCGTTTGTTCAGTCGTTGATCAAGTTTAATATGCGATAATACAATGTTTGCGTTAGTCTAGCCATGTGTAACGTTATCGTTTGAAGCTCTCCAAGGGGGTGCGACGTGATTGTAAGTTTGGTAAACTGGTCTTGGACATACATATGTTCATCCGAATCGCGGAATTACGGAGAACGGAAAATGATTGATGACCTTTCCCCTTCTCCTGTATGTAGAACTACATACATATATATATTCGATACGTACGTACATTAGTTGCTCGTAATGGAAAGTTTGACCTTCTTTACACCTGCGTAATATTTCATAGCGGGGCCCGCCCGATCCTATGGATACTTCGATCCCCCGAAACGAAACGAATCGAATCGAACTAAAGGTACACGTAAGCGGACAATTTGCGTTTCGAACAGGACCGATCGTACCTCGAATCTCGCAGGCTCGTTTGCTCGCGACAAGGTCGCCGATTACTCACCCCCGATGATGCGGGTCTGTATGTCGTCCGGTCGCGCGTTGATCTGTATCGTGGATCCATTTCCATTGCTTATGTTTGCCATAGGAATGGACATGTCAGGATTCACTCGTCGGTCTAATCTCGACACCTAGAAACGAAGAAGAGATACGTGTCGCGTGATACGTACGTTGCGGCGCAGCAAGTGGAACGTCTGAATCACGCGGATCGGATCGGATCGGCCGATTCGTGCCAGTAAGAATGCAACGCGGATTTACCTTCATCGAAATGGCAAGCATTCGTCGAGAACGAACGCGGTTTTGAGCACAGCCCCTGTCTCGTTCAAACAACCATCGCGCTAGAACGCGAGTTTACGCGAACAGCAGCGTGCACATGTATCACACGGTACCGTCGTGGTCATGGAAATGCCTGACAATATTAATTCTGATTGGAGCACGGTATCAACGACGCTCTCTCCCTCTCTCTCTACCTCTTTTTTCCGGGGTCGTTCAGCTTCCGGCACCGTACACCGAAAGCCGAACGATAGATTCTAGCGCGTTCAGTGCAGCCTCGAGTACCGATACTCGATCGCATGTCGAAAGTATCGAATCGGCTTGAACCAACAGGCGAGCAAACATCTTGCACCGAACCTTGGATTTCGTAAACGATGAACGGTTTCCAAGCCCTGCAGAGGACAGGCCGGATACTTTCGAGATGGCTGTGCACCACCCTATCGGTACGAGTCTCGCGCGGCTAAGATATCGAAACAACGAGTACAATAGAAAGGAAACAAAACATGTAGTCACCTTGTTCGTTGCTTGTGCCGCGCCGTTGGGAGAACTAACGGTTTGAATGAAGCAGGCGTCGCGACGCTGAGACGCTTTATACGAGGCGGCCGCCGCCCCAACTAGTAGTATAGGGTAACGATATACGTAAGCACAATACCTATACGTATAGTCTGACGGACGCGATCATTCACCGTTCTCCTCCGCTCTAGCCGAATCGAACTCTAATCGCGCGACGGTGTTCGAAGGAATCGGCGAACGAATCTTCGTTTCACCAGAAACGGAAAATCATCAACATTTTAGTCGTACGGTCCGAAGATCGTTATTTTTCTCGCGTGTTCCTAGTAATTCAATTCGCACGGGACGAGTTCTGTTCCAAATAAATCATATAAAATAGGATAAAATGTTTGATATTCGTATTACAGATTTTGTCTCGGCGTGTTGCGAAGAAAGTCTCGTTAGACCATACCGAATTTTCGACGAACAAAAATACCGCGCGACGATGCACAAACTTCGCGGTCTAATTATAATTCATAGGATTCCCCTATCCTTTTGTCGCGCGTGAGTCAAACGTTACGCAACGACGACAAGAATATTCCATCATTGCACGGTCTATTTGCATGTAGTCGTGTCAAACTCGTGCACTTTGCTGCACTTATTATATTTGGGACACGGGACGGAATTGGACGTCGAGTAGAGCGCGATCCCGTGCACGTTCTCGGTAAAAAGAAATTACTCGGTTTCTTTTACGTACCGCGCGATTAGTTTGCGAGCACGTAATCGCGAGATGTGAAAGTTTGGAGGAGGGTTCGAGGGGTTCGAGGAACATGTAAGAAGAGGCACGATCGATTAAGAGCACATGTTTATTAATATACTCTCGAAGTTAATAACAATATTACCGTGTGATAAATCGCGCTTCCCGATTCGGTAGAAATGAGTCTTAATTCTAAATGACATCCCGAAACATTGTTTTCTCGTGTCGATTACGCTTCGCAAGGACGGTTCGTCCTCTTCGTTTGCGTCACGATCTTCACGGTCGTCACGGTCGTCCCGTTTCGCGAATCGCACGGACTCTACTTCATGATCAACCGAAGAACAAGAGATGTATAAAAATGCACTAACGTTGTATCGGTCGATCTCGTTCTCGATTCGCGGAGTAATGGTGACGAATACGCTCGCTTCTGAACGGGATGGTGCGGCAGTACTCGATTTCGAATCACACTGTTTTACTGTTTTACTGTTTTACTGTTTTACTGATCTGCGGTGCACGCGTCTACGCGTGCCGTACGTGTCGTCGATGGAACGCGTCGGAACCGTCGGGCTTGCGAACAGAATCCTAGAGATCGAACGAAGGGTTTTACCCTTTTCGGGAGCTTAGTCCCTGGAAAGCGTGCGCGACATCGCGTGCAGGACTTTGCAGAGCCATGCACAGCAGTATTCGTTCCATCGGCGGTAATTCGTTAGGCAAATAATCGTTATTATAATTACGATGCGTTGAAGAAATCTATTCGTACGAGACGCATTAAACACGACACGTTTTCGCCGCTAGTTTTGGTCTGTTACCGTTGCGACTGGACAGCACCAGCTGGGCGGTGTCGTGGATGTTGTTTTAAAATACTGGCTCATCACGGATCTCGAACGATATCAGCGGTGCTCGGCTACCGGCCACCGGCCACTTAAAATGCGAGTCCTGCTTCGGAGTAAGTGGTGAAGATCTTCTCGATTGAGTTCACGTAAGCCGCTGTCCTCAGATCCAGGCCGAGGTTGAATTTCATGGCAGTTTTCATGATGGCCTGTCGAGAAAGAGCAAGAGTAACGTATGTGTAAATGTCTTCACGAGCGTAATAGAATAAGGGTAAGGAAGGTATTGGTACGTAGAGGAATCAATCGTTAGAATAAATACCCTAGCGGATCGTTCCATCGTGTAGTCCAAACCGGAGTGGACGATATCCTTCTCAGAAGCACCGGAAATACGTTTCTGGAACGCCTCGGAGGGTGTAACGGTGATTCGACCGCCATCGCGACCGAACCTACGTTCCAGCGACTCTTGCACGGATTCTGGAAAACGAACATTCGCGTAGAACACGGCCAGTCCGTTGTCGCCGTTCGTTATTCGTTGACACGAACTTACCTAACAAGTGATAGTTGGATTCTCTCTCGTATTTGAACGTGAGACGACCGTACGACACGTGGTTGAGATTCTTGAGCCACTCGAAGAAAGATACGGTGACACCACCGGCGTTGATGTACAAATCCGGTATCACGAGAATGTTTCTCTCGATCAGAATCTTGTCGGCAGCGGGTGTGGTTGGACCGTTGGCAGCTTCGGCTATGATTTTAGCCTGGGCAAAGGAAAAGAAATTATTTAAACGTCGTAAAACCCACGCGACGCTAGGGCTCTTTTAAAATCCTCACCTGAATTCGCCCAGCGTTGTCTTTGTTAATAACTTGCTCGATGGCTGCGGGTATAAATATGTCGCAGGGCTCGTACATGAGATTTTCACCTACGTACGGCTTGGCTCCAGGGAAGCCAATGATAGTGCCATTTTCTATGCGATAATCTTCCAGTTGCTGTACAACCAAACAATCTTATTAACGATGTTACATCGACGCCGATATTATTCTGTTCCGCTGAAACAGGGACGTCACTTGCCTTGGGGTCGATGCCTTCCGGATTGGAGATTGAACCGTCGTGCTCGATCACACCTATGCAGATGGCACCGGCGCGGTGCAGATAACGCATCGAGTGCAGGCCGACGTTACCAAAACCTTGCACGATGAACGTTTTACCTCCCCAACCCGTCGTAGTGCCTGCGAACGATCAATTCAATCTATAGAAACTATCCTTCGCGCGTCATTGCGCAAGCATATTCTAACTTTTCCTCCATGTCACTTATTGTCCCACATTATGATACGCGTAACTTGTTTACGCATTATTGTCCAATTTTACTGCGCGATTTAAAACACACTGTCCACACTGGAGCAACATGAAACAACTTGCCGCCTCTTGTGAAAAAAGATGTTGCTCGGTGTTGCTTCAGTGTGGACATAGCTTTACGGTACGCGTTGGCAAAGAAAAATGCAAATGATATTAATCGACTACGAATAATGCCTTGGATCTGGAGCAGAGGGGAAATTGGGTGAACGCGACTCACCGATCATGCTCATGTAGTTAGCCTCGTTGATGAAGTTCTCCAGTCCGTGGAAGACACCGCGACCGGTAGCGGATATTCGGCCGTGAATCCCACCTTGGTTGATAGGCTTTCCGGTGACGCAGGCGTGCGCGTTGATGTCCAGATGACCAATAGTTTTCGCGTAGGTATCCGCGATCCAAGACATCTCGCGTTCGCCGGTTCCCATATCGGGAGCGGGTACATCCACGCCAGGCCCTGAGGATCATTCGTAATTCGATAAACGTCTCGTTGTCGGAAATCCGCGTTAATGTCGTTAGTTCCATTGATCGATCGATCGATCGATCACCAACGGCCAATAATCGCTAGCTCGTCGCGAATTATGTTCGACTCAGAGCGATCGAGATAGCATATTTTGTCGAGTCAAAACGAGCAAACAATTTCGTGAAAACAAACGGATTGCGAAATACCGCGATACGACCGTGGAGATCGACTGGTCGCTTTCTCGAAAACGAGCCGATCTCGTCGGACGTTGTTGGAACCGAGCAACAAATTTTGTAAATCGTTTAATGGCTCCCGAGCAATTGAACTTTGTAGCCTTGAACTATTTTCGGAAATTTTTACAGAATGTTCAGAAAGATTCCAGTGTGGCATTGCGTAACAGACCAAGGAAGCGGCGCGGCGTGCATACGCGGGGGTCAACGCTTTGCGGTTCGCTAGTCTTCGTCGCTGCGAGTTCGACTCGAGGAAAATTTTATCGCGAAGAATAGCGAACCGCAATCCTCGAACTGATGAGAAAAAGGAGAAGAGGAAGAGGAGAAACATCTTCGAGTATTTCTGAGCATCTTCGTCTCACCGATGAATCCCTTCTTCGCGAGCTCCAACGTGAATCTTCTGGTGATCTTCTCGAGCTCGTGTTCGGAGTACAATTTTGGATTAATCTTGATGCCGGCTTTGGCGCCACCGAAAGGGACGTCCACACAGGCGCATTTGAACGTCATCAGCGCGGACAGAGCCTTCACCTCGTCTCGGGAGACGTCCATCGAAAAACGGATACCTGGAAAAGAACCGATGCAAACAACAGGCTGTAATATTTTCGATAGAATCTTGGCAAGCCACCGGTCCCACGATCGGTGCTAAATATAGATACGCACGAATAACAAGCGGAATGCGCGCTGCACAAACGATACCGTGCTTTTTTTCCTGCGAGAGAATACAATCGATAAATAACGCGACTCTTTTGTCGAACAGAGTTCTCTCTCTCTCTCTCTCTCTCACTCACTCACTCACTCACTCACTCACTCACTCACTCACTCACTCACTCACTCACTCACTCACTCACTCACTCACTCACTCACTCACTCACTCACTCACTCACTCACTCACTCACTCACTCACTCTCTCTCTCCGTTCCTCTTTGGGGCGAGATCATTTTTACGATCGGTCGATCGCACGGTGTCACGAGGTACATCCTCGTGTCTACGTGTATATCTATTGGCCGTAATAATCTCGCAGTCCCGTCGTCGGCAATCGAGAGGAATACCGAGCGGCGCGGCGCGGCGCGGTGCGGCGTGGCGGAAAAGGGTTTCGCGAAACAGCGCGATCTAAAATTAACTGTCGGTTTCGTCGACGACCAATTACGCAATAATTCGGTTTCGTCAACAACCGACGCTTTCTCGAGGATCCCGAAATTAATTTCGTGAACGAAGGTCGCACGATTGCGATTGCGATCGCGATCGCGATCAGAGACGAGGGGTCGTCGCGTGTCGATATTATCCTGGCGAGAGTTGTATCGCTCGCAATCAACGCGATAACGAATCTTCTTTTTCGGATAGTGCTCCAATGCTAGCGCTAAGAAGACAATTGATTTTTCGTAGTTTCGATCGAACATAGCCGTATCGACGGGCGGTGAACGGTTAAAGGTGGCATGTGCCCAAGCCGTGTCTACCATCCAGCAATCGTCTTAATGGCTGTCTGTTGATTCGCGACAGCGCCAACGAGCTATAGGTTTATTTTTATAATATCGGAAACGAACGGCCGTCGACGCTCGGTGTAAATCGGTCAGCGACGTAAGCAGTTGTGTCATGAACGATATAACACCACGCACGCGTTATCGTTCAAAAATAGTCACGCGACGACTGCTAGTCAGGGTCTCGCGCATTCGAACGACCTCGTTAATGACTTTGGCAAATAACAGCTGGAAGATAAGTCGAGTATTTGGGCGGGGCTTCGTTTTTTCGATCTGTCGCGTCGCTCGAGGTACGTGGAATTTCGAGCACTCGTAGGTGAACGCAAAAGCTTGTTCCCGGCCGCGATAACAAATCATGACATCGTGGTACCGACAGACAAAAGCTACCAGGCTTTCACTGTTCTCAAGACTGTGTAAACGAGTCTCGACGTACCAATTGCTTATTCCGCAAAAACTCTAGTGCCAAATAAGTTTCGTTCCAATTAGATTGCGGATCTTTATGAAAAATAAAAATGTCCTGAATTTCAAAAAATAAGTATAAACCAAATAGAAAGCTGATTATTTCTTTGGTAATTTTAATCTTCCCACTATTTTAATAATAAACGCATAAAATCCGCAGTCCAGTTATAACCCCTCGCGATGAACAACGGGTTCGTGAAGTAGATTGTATCGAAATTGAGCAAATTACCGGGATTGTATGGTACAGGTATTTCTTGCGGATCGATCGCGGTCTCGGACGCGTTAGATAAGAAAATCGGTGATTCGTCGCGTCGCGCGTCGGGTTGCGGCTCGTGGCTCTCGGGGGGCCATTGACCCAAAGGCATCGTGACATTGGCACGAGATACCGGCGATTGCCAAAACTCTCGAATTAAAATGCGAATCAGCGGTATTGGTTAGCTAACGTTTGGCAGGTCGGACGAAGAAAAAGGTAGACAGCTTGGCATCGGATCGCGTCACTCTGCTCGATGCTCTCATGCTCGTCGCAATTATATTCTAACTATAGAGCGAAATATTCCGATATCTCGGTACACGCGTCATCCTCGACGAAGGCTCGCCGATGATGCCTCTCGTGATCTCGAAGACGCTCGTTTTTGACGCGGTTCGCCCAAAGATGGGCGGGACGACGCGACGCGTCTCTCGTTCGAGACACGAACGATAAAAACGTGTTAGATAAAGACGTGTTAGATTACAACCGATGTAACGAGACAGGTGTCCGCGGCCTGCATGTTATGGTCGTAAAACACCGATAAACAAAGTAATTATAATGCTTGATCGATGACTAACCGCGGGCAACGATCATCGAGGCGGAATCTGTTTACATATTTGGCTCGCGAGACGATTCCTCCGACTCGCGCTCGAGCGATCCTCTAGCACGCGCGCGCGCGATCATCTCTTTGCTAATCACGAGCTCGTACAAATTTACACCAAGGAGATAACGATATGGACGAACGGGCGGACGGACGGACAGACGGACGTCCGCAACATTCCCAGCGACTAGTTTTGCCAATTCAAAAATTCTGACACGTGTGTGCGTTTAGGACGCGACCAATTAACACCGAGCGCGGCTTAATCGGTGTAACATAATCACCGTGGGCAGCGTTCCTGCGAAATGCAGACCGAACGTAAACGTTCGCGCGTTATCGTCCCGAAAAAACGCGCTCATTGGTCATAACTCAACGATACAGCACTATAACGTTATCGTTTCTAATGGAGCTTGCATCCTAAAAGAAGGTCACAAGCTGAACGCGTTGACCACCATGCGATCCGCATGCGAGCCATTATTAAATGAATTACATACATCGTTTTTTTTCTGATATTTTTATAATCGTTGCGGTAGCGAACAGTAAAGGTGGAAAAAGCGAAAATTAATTAGCAAATGGGTCGGATGTACGAACCAGCCGATACCCAGAGATAATATTACGTGTGCAATTCTCTAAGGAAAATTGAATCGAGTTCAAAAGATTAATCTGTTAACAAAGGAAGAAGGCTAGTCGATTCATTTTTATTACGTCACAGTGTTCATATCGTATTCGAACTTTCACCGCGTTCTTTTTCTTCGACTCGAGTCACGTGCTCGCGAGTGTTTATATTTTTATAGTTTGTATCTCGCAAATAAGTAATCGATCGACCTCGCGGCTAGAAAGTCGCGAATATTCGTACGGCAAATTTGGCGGGCGTTGTGTACAGTGTACACACGCTCCCCCTAATCTGCTCCTCCAGAAACGAGGTTAAAACCGCGTCGTATACATACCATATGCCCGAAGCCGTAAAATCGTCGTAAGTGTGACGAGTTTAATCGCGTACGCTCGACGTACAAGAATACTTAGAAGTAACTGCTGGTTAGAAGTAACCAGCGAGACACGGAGCTCCTCGATCAGGAGCATATTCTCAAGGAAAAAGCATTTCTTTCTGGGTGGGGGGCAAGAGTCCTGCACTAATTTGCTCCGGTTTCGAAGGTTTCGGGGGTTCCGTGCGCGCAAGAGTGTCTCGATGCCGTCATCGATGACGTAATTGAAATGCGCTCGGCGATATCGTATTCAAACGATTGCCGAGCATCCGTGGCGAAAACAAGGAAATTCTGGCCGAGAGCTAGACCAATCATTTTGCGCGCAACGGCAAACACGCTGCGCGTTCGTTTATATTCGACGAAGGGGAGAATGCGAACGTGAAACACGTACTCGTTTTAATCGATAGATGAATCGTTAACGGTCGAACTGATCGGCGAACACGATGGTAAAGCGGTTGGTCGAATATGCTGGTCGAAAGAACAGTCGGAAATGTGTATGACTTTACCTCCTTTGCAAGGTACTCTGTGAGTGGAATGCTGAGCACGGTAGCCAGTTATCATTTCGTAGTCGCCGGAGTCGCGTCTCAGAGGGAACACAGTCTCGAGGATGTGATCACATGGCTCCATCAGCATCAGAATACCCTTCACCTTTTTCTTCCTCTCCTCGACGGTCACCCTGGTACGTTTGCCGATGTCTTCGACCAGTTTGTCCTCGACGATCTGACAGGCACGGTGGAAGAAGTATTCGACCATGTCGAAGAACTTTGGATTAGCATCTGTTGGGATATCCTTCAAACGGTCAGGAATCTGATGGTCGGCGTAACCGCGTACTTGGAACGCCGGCACGGCGCGTATCAGCGTGTTGTGAATAATGTCATTGTTTGTCGGAGACTGTTTCAACGCGATCGACGGCCTCGCTAATCTTCTTACGTGAAACATTTTCCCGTCGTTCGATCCCCTGGACGTCCACCGAGAGCTCAGGCTTCCTCCGTCGACTGAAACACCACGACTGTGTGCGATTCCCACTCGACTCGCACTCTCGCACTCCGAATGTCTGTACTGTCTGTAACAGACTGTAACTGTAACCAACTGTAACTGTCTGTCTCATTGTCAGTGACAGTGATGGTATATTGCGCTTGTTACACGCGCATGCGCGAAAAAATGCAGGAACGTACGTACGTCCTTATCTTGTGGGGAAAGTAGAGGGGGACTGTTATTGGCGGGACCCCATCGGAAAGTGCAAGACGAGCTCCGAAATTTTGGTAAGTTAATGTTAATATATTCAACTGTATAATAATGTCAACTATTGGAAAAGGAGCTACAAACAAGCATAGAGCACAATGCATCCAAAAAAAATGTAGTGGAATTATGCGAGGTGACCAAGGCACCCCATTTTAGCTCAACTTTGTACTTTACTGACGCCAAAATCGTCGCGCATGCGCGTGTAACAAGCGCAATATACCATCACTGGTCTGTCTGTCTGTTCGTCCCTTAGACCCATGGACCTAATGCTTAGACCATATATACTTATAGACCCGGCATAGGTATAGTATGTGCATACAATGCCGTGTTCCGAGATTAAAAAATATCTGGTGCCCACATGTCACGGAACGAGATAATTCAAAATGGAGGATAGTGTATGAGACGAAGCACCTGGCTGTTGCGGTATATGTATATTGTTCTTACTATTCTTTTTTTAAATAAAATAAGTTGTGAAGAAGTAAATACAGATTTTATATTATCAACATCTACATTAAAATTTAACTTTTTCCAAATTATAATCGACAAAACGAGTTAGCCATATTTAAAATAATAAGAGTAAAGTAAAAATGAACGAGTAATAAAATAAAATACATGTATATATGTATATTACAGTTACAGTTTCCATAAATATTTATACAGAATGAGATGCGATGACGACTCCCCTTTCCCCTCTCCAACTTCAGCTTCGCGGTATGTACTGCGATTTCTTAACATACTATAGCACTTTGCCCACATAAATCGTCTGCTAGCAGGTTTAATCTTGGAACATAGCAGACTTATCTGCACCGGGTCTATAGGTATATATGGTCTAAGGTTCGTCCGGCCGCTCTCTTTCTCTCTTCCTCGGTCTGGTTGTCTCCCTCTTCTTCGCGATCCTTGTCGTTGCTCACCAACCAGTCCCTCGGCCGACTGCGCGAGCTAACGTCTTCCTTTAATACCGATCGAAACAACCTTGCCTTTCCGCAACTTTCCGGTCACGACTCTTACGTGCCTCCACCACTTCTCACCGTCTCGCTCTACTCGCCAGCTAGTCCAATCGTTGCAGCTGATTGTTAGCTTCTCGCCAATCGTCGGGATTCTCTAGGAAATTGGCCTTCCAACGAGATTCTGCCAGCGTTCCCCTAGCCTTGCAAATCTACTTACCATCCGTTCGGCTTCGGAGCAGGTTGCAATCACGGATGAGGTGTACGCAGGGCCGTCCTAAGATATTTGGCGCCCGTGGGCTACTGACAATAATGTGCCCCTCTTCATTAGAAAATGTACGCAATGGCGGAACTACAAATTTTCGACCCCCAGAATTTTGGGTTCCTATTTTTTTTGTTGATATTTTTATAGGATTGTAAAAATTCAATAAACGCAAAACTTGTACTTTTAATTTAATTTAAAGTAGGGATAATTGTAGTAAAATTACAAGATAATAACAAAGAGCTAAAATTTTGAGCCCCCTCCGATTACGGACCCATACTTTTTGCGTTTATTAAATTTTTACAATTCTTCTACCTAAAAAATTCTGTTCCATGCTAAACCTGGCTATCCTCTGTCTCTGTTTATGCTGACAAAAGTGATGGCATTTCCTCTCTGGAGCAGACCGATTGATCACCCAATATATTTTTTCGTCGTGTAGATACTTCAGAGTCTCGTTAGAATTTTTCTATCGCGTTCTAGCGTAACGACGAAAGTTTCATTTTTTCTTTCATTCGGCAACAATGAGAATCGTCTGTGGACTTGTAGCACCATCTATGGCGAAATGCTCAAGCTAAAAGCACAGACGAGGTATAAAAGATTATGTCAAAATTATGTTATGAACAGTGTTATGAACAATGTTACTGGGCATGGGCACTAGGCACTAAATAGGTAATTGGCGTTAGTGTAGATGGTTTACCTGGGTTTACCGCAGATGGTGACATGTATTTTTGACATTTATCATTGTACAACAGAAAATCATATATAAATTAAAAATGCTACAAACATGATACATTATCACTCCGAGGGGATTCCACAGACAATCTGATAGCGTTGAACAAAAATTGTGTTTGTACTTTGTTTGGTCAATTCAAAACCAAAAATAACTGTTTTGATTGTCTCTCCGGCGGTTGAATTTATTTTTAGTGATCGTTTCACTTATACGAGAAGGTTAGGATAAGAAAATGAAAAATTAAATCGCGAAGCAATTAATTTGGCTATATCTTATTTGTTTGTTAAATCGGGATTATGTTTCTAGGATTAAAATACACCGACAGTGTGTTCACGCATTTTTTCGCTTTATTATCACCGTATCTGATAAGTCTCTCTCACATTATCAAGTCACAAGTAATGCCACTTTTATGTCAGTATTTTCCACTAACATTTACAAGTGTTATCAAATAGTAACCATATAAGAAGAATTCTTCGTAATAAAAGAATTCATGTGGTATCGAAACTGTGACCGAACAAGTTAGCACATTGGGTTCTCTTAAAAATATGTCTCGGACAAGGAGTATTCTTGAAAATCTTGAATATAAAAAGGACCCAACGCCGCATTGCTCGAAAACAGCAAACGAGAATAATGGACAAAGAACAAAATGTTCTGTAAAAACGAAAGGCAATGGTAAAGAAACTGGAAAAATACGTTCCAATATTTGTTTTCCAGACGTGCTACAAAATGTTCCTGAACAGGTAAAATAGTAAATTAATTTGCTGAATCTCTTAGAATTCTTTTTATATATATTAACGTTTAAATATTAGATTTTACAGAAACAACAAAGAACCGATAAAGCAAAAAAGGAGAACAAGAAATTAAAAGAACAAAAATGTCAAGAATTCGAGTGCAACAGCACCAAGGAAATTTTAGAAAATACCAAAGAACAAAATGAAAGACTCAAAGCTGAAAAAACACCTAAAAAAGTAAAGAAAAAAAAAAAATTTCCAGAACTTTTTCCCATAGAGCATGTCCAAAAACTCTTAACGAATCAGAATGTGAAGAATGCGAAATACGTGGAAGGATATTTGCGCATTAATCCTAAATTTTCTAAACATGCGTATTTATCACTGCCCAACGACGAGGCGGATTTATTAATTGCCAGAATAATAGACAGAAATCAAGCATTAGATGGAGATCGTGTTGTAGCCCGTATAAATCCTCCAGCGTTATGGCAATTTAAAACCCGAAAGACGGGCGTTATTATTTCCATATTAGAAAAAAAACATCCGAGAGTAGCGGTGGGATGTTTGAAATATGAAGGACTATTTTTAACTTTGTATCCTAGAGATAAACGTATGCCAATACTTAAAATAAATCAAAAGAAAGACCCATTGATAAAAGACACTGCTGTAGCAGAAGAAGATGTATTATTTCTAGCTACGATTACTGACTGGGTAGAACCTGAATTTGCAAATGGGTATGATTACAATTTGAAACATTCAAAGTATCAAATAGTAAACGTGATAAATAATATTTTATGTTGACCATAGGAGACTTATAAGAATGATTGGAACAGCAGGTGCAATATCTACGGAAACAAGTGCATTATTGCTTGCACTTAATTTAGATGTAACACCATATGACGAAGAAGTGACGAAATGTCTTCCAGACAAAGACTACCTTTTAACAGAAAAAGATACGACGGACCGAGAAGACTGGAGAAACGAATGTATATTTACGATTGATCCCGAGAGTGCTACCGATTTAGACGATGGAGTTTCCTGTAAACTCTTCGAAAATGGAAACTACGAAGTAATGTTCTTGTTACTTAAAATGATTTCTTATATAATTATTTGAGCACATACTTAGCTGCTGTTGTATGCTTTCCCTGTTATAGATTGGTGTACATATAGCTGATGTTACTCATTATTTAGAATTTTTATCTCCGTTAGATGTACAAGTAGCAAAACGAGCTACAAGTATTTACACGACTGATAACGTGTATCATATGTTACCGAAGCAACTATGCAATGTATGTTCCCTGTTGCCTGGTCAAGATAGATTAGCTTTTTCTGTTATTTTTGAAATGACGCCAGAAGGGAAAATCGTGAAATATCGTTTTGCTAAGACTGTAATAAATTCTTGTTGTAAAATGTCCTATGAACACGCTCAACAATTTATTGAAGATCCGGAAAATAAAAATTGGTCAGTCGACATGTTACGTGTATGCGGCAATTATAACATTAACGATCTATCTTCGAAAGTAAAAATTTTACATAATTTGGCTGCCAAGAGATGCGACGAGAGATATGCGAATGGTGCTTTGCACATAGATCAACAAAAATTGCATGTCGAGCTTGATAAAACTACAGGTAAACCAATATCTTATTGGATAGAAGAGCGGAAGGAAAGTAATAGGTATTAATATTATTTTGTGAATTATAGCGACACTTGAACAAAGTTATTTCAATTAATATACACGTGTATATTATATTTTAGGCTCATACAAGAGTTTATGTTGCTAGCCAATATGACAGTTGCCAAGTTTTTGTATGAACAAGTTCCTGAAACTGCTTTATTGCGCAATCAGAAAAAACCTTCGACGCTTACCCTAACTAAAACGAAAGATATTTTAGAAAAATTTGGAATTCATTTAGACATTGAAACCTCTGGATCATTGCATGCTAGCATCAAACGTTACGGAGAAGAATTACAATCGGAAACTAACGATTCCAAAGCTACAAGAAAGTATAGAATGATGGTTATCAACAATCTTTGCACTAAAGCAATGAATGTACGGTTTGTCATTTCTTGTCAAATTATTCTCGTAACACGATGCCGAATAACATACTATTACTTTTTACTTATTACTTTTTAGAGCGCAAATTACAACTGTTCGTCTAGTCTTAAAACGGAAGAGGACTTGAGCCATTACGCTTTGAATGTGCCTTACTACACGCATTTTACTTCTCCCATTAGACGATACTCCGATTGCGTGGTACATCGATTACTACATTCCGTTATCAAAAATGAGGCAATGCCGAAAACATGGTCAGAAAAAACGTGCATAGAGTAAGTTAAATTGGAAATTGGAAACAACTATCTTGCCGTTGCGACAAATTGTGAAGAACGTATACTCACGTTGCATTTATCATCTTAGAATAGCGGCGAATTGCAATTTGAAAAAGTGGACCGCAAAATTGGCTCAGAAGCAAATTAGCGAATTGTACTTCGCTTATTTAGTAGATTTAAATGGTCCTTTCGTTACCATGGGTGTTGTATCCGACGTAAAGGAAACAAACATAGACGTGATATTGTGTCAAATGGGTATTATTTTAAGAGTTTATTTCACGAACTTAGAAAAGTTAGCGACTGTAGAATATTCTTCAGAATGTTCGGTCCCGATGATACGTATTTCGTGGAAAAAGCCTGCAGTTGTCCAGGTAATAAAGCACGCAATGAAACTTCAACGTGACACATAATAAAACTTCAGTATTAATACGTTCCGTATGTTTTAGGAAATCAATATCTTCAGTTTACTATATTTACACATTGAGAAAGACCCTGCATTTTTTCGGTTAACAGGAACAATCGTACAACCACAATGAAAATGATGGCCTTCTCATATTTTAAATTCTATTTTCATACATTGAAACGTATATATGATATTTCGAATAGTATACAGATTTTTTAATGAATAGATTTTGATTATTCTTTACATGTATACAAATAAATGAAATTTTTACAAGGATTTTCTTTATTTCGAGAATGTTTTAAAGTACATCGCAAAAATGTCTTTACATCTTTAATGATCATATAATTTCGTTAATTTGTGTAGGATCGGTATACAAATAAATAGTTTTTACTTATATCTAACTTTGTACATAAAATTATGCATACCATATGTAAAACATATATTACGTGTGTGTATGTATGTGTATGTGTGTATATGTATATATTATATACATATATACACACGTACACATATATGTATATATATCAGTTCATCGTATTCTGAATGTATATACGGTTCAATTAACTCAAGCTCAATTTATTGACACTTGTATTGTTATATAAAAAAAAATTCACATATTAAATTGAAAATATTTTATCATAAAGGGACATGTGTCGAAAACATACATTGTGGAAACTAAATATACTGGATTAACAATAATATGTTTCCATCTAAAATATAAAATTCATATGGTTGTAATTTAACGTCAGTATTCAACGTCCAATAAGAGATGGTAACTCAATGATTTAACCGAGAAATGGTTTCACTAAGATTTTCAGGAAATATAGTTCTCTTTATTTCCATTCAATGTATAGATATTTTCTGCTTAAGTCTTACTTTTTTTTACAATAAAATATGATTGCGTTAATGTTTGTCCAACAACTTTTCAATTAAAATGCAGCTATACTTTCACGATATTCCTTGTCCGAAACTCTATTATCTAAGGAACAGAATACAGAATTTTCAATAAATTAAAACTTTGTACATTGTACCTCCAAGGTAGAGAACTTCATGTTCTACTTAAAACGAAAGAGCAGTTTTATCGACAATGAACAGATGACGTTGAATTTCATGTTCCTTAAATCATATTCATTCGAAATCGCGCGCAGCATGTTTCGTAACATTGAAATCATTTTTCTCTCAATGTACAAAATGATAAAACGGTACCTTAAACGAACGATAATTGTTGGATTTTGTAAACGGTATCGTTTGCGCGTTAATAAATTAGCGTAGCAAAAGAAGATCAATTGACAGAAATGAATATCTGTTGTATTTCCGCGCGAAAGAAAGTATACGTTCGTAGAAGTTTTCGTCGATTTGATATCGCCATTGAAAAACAACTACACTAGCAACTTTAGCTGGATGCTTGAGACTGTTGTTGCGACTGAGATTTATTCCGATGCTCGTAATTCACTAGTCTTTGTCCCACGAGGTATTTGTCATTCTTTATATGTTCGTAGAATTTCTTAAACTGACGAATTTGAAAATATATAATCATACACACTAAGTTTACCATCAGGAGGAAAGGATATAAATGTCTGGCGATAAGAATTTGTGTTTGCAAATTTGTAATCAATAGTGGTACTATTCCATAGGCTACGGCGTACGGAACGGCTAGGGCAAGACCGGAGCAGCATATTACCGGAGCCGCCAATTCGGTCACGATAAATTTTAAATCTATTTCCCTAATGCCGTCATTGTATGCTCGTTCGATCGCCATGCGAATTCTCCAATCCGGTCCCATCATTGTAATGGCTGTTGCAATTTTCGTGTACAACACACCTAACGCCCAATCTTGCCAGATGAATAATATTGGATTCTGTACCAGTGGTACGCGTAAAGGTACTACGACAACCAATTCGAGAAGGAGACCAAACAAGAGCGGTATTAGGCCAATAAGTAGGAAAAATGCAACCGACGCTTTCACGCCTATGATCGCCCAATGCTTCACTTTGTCCAACACAGCTCTTCGTCCACGTGGTAGCCAAGAAAACGCTAAAGCCAATCCTCTTGCTGCGGCCCAACATACGTACATTCCACAAGCTACCGTGTAAAGCTCGTGTACTCGTCCAGATAAAGCTACCACTGCTTCGTTCGTTTCTAAAACAATTCGGAAACAAAGTATATACAAATAAATATATAAGTCTTCTACCAAATATATAGGAGCTCAAGTTGATTGCGATATCTTGCATGTGCATAGTATATTGTTATTGTAATTGTAACTCTCACCAGAACCACTCAAAGTAGGCGGTAACACTGGCGGAGATGGAGCAGGTGCTCCAACCATCCACAATGCCATTACTCTGCGTCCCAGCCAAACAGGAAGAGTCATTGCGATCAAGCTTGCGATAACGAGAGAAACGCATACGCAGAAAAAAAGACCGATCAGTCTAGCGGGAAACCAGCGTGGTCTGACGTATGGTTGAAAAGTTGTTGGTCCGTCTCTTTGTAATAATGCCTGATGCGCGGCGCCTAAATCGAGATGTTGCGGTTCTTCGATCACCGCTGGTCCTGGGTCCTCTGTCTGATCCCTTAGAAGGTACGATTGGAGATCCAACATCCAGGCCACTACTCGACACCAGCCTCTGACAAGAGATTTTAACCATGTACGCGTATGAGTTTGTTCCAACAATGCAGGAAGAACCACTTGCAGTAACAACAGTTCCAAGGAAAACTCGCTGACCTGTACCACAGGAATATCATAAGAGTATTTTAACAAATACAAAATCACTGTCGGATGTAAAGATTGCTTACCTGAGCTTCGCTTTGAACGGTCACTGTATATGGTAAAAATCCTGGCCATGCCCATCGTAACAGTTTCACCGGCAGCCATAACATTAATAAAATAGATGTTCCAAATATAACTGTGGACGCAACGAGTCTTTTGACGTGTCTCAAAATTGGAAGATGTATCATTTCTTGAATAGGCGAGAAATCGGGATCGTTCAAATTCCTCAAGAACCATAGTACACCAGGCCGCAACACTTCCCGTAACAATAGAATAAACGAAGCGAAATAATATACATAAATCATTCCAACCAACCAATGAATAAACATTGAAGTGCCGGGAGCTAATCTGAACGAGGATTCTCTGTCTCTGAGCGTAGCGTCGAACATTGCTAACGAACAAATGTCTAACCACCAGCCGCATACCAAAGGAAGTACGCCTATCTCCACGACAGATAGCAAAGAAACCTTTACTATAACGTAACATAAGCCTAGTATACGTTGCGAGTCGTAGAAACCTAGGACACCTGCCAGTGTATGAAGAACTACCAAACAGACCCCGATCACATAATAACCGCACAATGTCGTCACTAATCCTTCGAAATGGGATGCGGCTGCGTACTCTTGTAATCCTAATCCAGCTATCGCGAAGCTACCGATATGGTAAGGGCAGAAAGCAAAAACCTGGAAAAGAAAAATAGAATGGGCCATTTCGATTTACAAGAATGAACTCGTAAATGTTTCATTGAAATCATTTCATCAATACATACCATGATAAATAGAGTATTCAGGGACACGACCCAGAACACGTGTTCGAGAAAAACTAGAGAACCATCCAATCCAAGAAGACGTTCCCAAGTTAACTCTTCGGCCGGTCTATCCCATTCCATTGGATTCCAATTGGCTTCTTCGGCTTCGCCTTGAGCTTGACCTTGAGCTTGACCTTGACCTTGAGCTTGACCTTGATCTCTCCACCCTTCGCCGGGTCTCGCGTTCGCTTGTTCACCGTCTACTCCTACCTGTTCTATGCGAGGTACTTCTCCGGGTGGTTGTTCGATGTTTCTAGGAGGCGTAGGTTCTTCCATGTCTCTAGGAGGTATTAACGGTTCTATATCTCTGGGAGCTGCAGGTGGCTCCAAATCTCGTGGAGGTTGATCTATCTGTGGCTCCGGATTTCTCGCAGCTACTTGCTGTTGGATATCTCTATCGATCCCTTCGGTTCCATCTATCCTTTGATTATCCGCTAAATTATTATCTTCTACCCTATGTCCTTCTCCATTTCCATCCCCAGGAAAATTTAGAACGTCTATTATCAAAACGGGAGGTTGGTTCACAAAAGGTGGAACATTATTATTATCCTGAATTTCCTGTTGCAAAAGGGCTCTTTGCCTCTGAGGTATGTTCGCGTTAAATGGAACCACAGGCACTACCACAATGTCTCGTTCGAGCCAATCTGGACCATCGGCGTGTAAAATTTGTTCTCTCAACCACACCAAACCGATAAACGCGAACAGCGTACAAGTAACTACGAAACAGCCGTGAAATACGTCCGACGATATATTTTCTGTGGATAGCATGTCCCTTGGTAATGACATTATCTGTAACAACGAAGAATACGATATTGTTTTTGTTGTTGAACGATCCTAGGAGTTTCCTGTACGTATATTTATATTTATAATTTAGAATACTTACTCGAATCAGGTCTAGAGGTCCACTGAACAAAGCTCTGTACGTTCTGCAAGCAGTTAATGGAACAACGCCGAGCCATGCTATCGCAACTAAAGTATAATGTAGCCAATATTTAACAGCTGTGACTATGTTCGAGAATAATCCACCAATGACATCTCTTAATGGTAACCGGCGTGGCATGTCCGGACTATAGATTGGTGTAAACGAAAAACGGTGTCCACATAGTTCACAGTATTCTTTGCGCGAGTAACGCAACCATTGCACTAAACATTCTTGGTGTATCCATTTAATACTGCCAGTACAAATGCAAGGATGAAACAATGGTCTGTCGGCTAGACCTTCGGATCGACAGACCCTGCAGATATCTGCACCTAACATGCCTTCTGTCATGTTTGGTTTGTCTTTAAACAACTGATCGGAGTAACAATGTTGCTGAAAAATAGAATAATTATTATAGAACGGGTACAGAATCGAACGACAAGGTGTGTAGTGTTTTATGTATAGTGTTTACGGTATTGCAAGAAATTTAGGTACAAACAATAACCGTTAATCGCCATAAACAAAAGTGTTTTGTTGATCAAAAAATACCTTTTTAGAAGTGATCTTGAAATTGCGAAATGTTAAACATGGAAAAACACTTCAACATTTATCAATTACTACGGAGAAAAATAGAAGGTTCTATTGAAAGCAGAGAAGGTGGTATTGAATACGAAGTATCTACGTACAATATCTACTCGATGGTAAATAAATTCATTTCAAATTTATCGATATTATCTACAAGTGAATTATCGTCTACTCACCTGTGCCTTGACGGAAACGCATGAAATCCAAAACTATCGTGCAAAATATTGAAAATGTCTACTGTTACTTACAGCTCTTTCTTTTTTATGTTAACATAGTTGCAACATTTGCCACGCAAAAGTCACTGTTGCGCGCGAGAAATATCGGTTGTAATGTTTTGAACAATTCGAAACATCATTTTTCGGTAAAAATACGTTTGTCTAAAGATTTTATTACTGTTATCGATGATCGTTCGATCCAGGATAAATTTTTATCAATAGGGATTTTGTGACGTCAAGTTTTGCCCATTGCTCGACACAATCGAAGTACTTACTTACAATTGGACTAATGTCAACGGCGGCAACCGAAAGCAGCCGAAAGTTAGTCTCTCTGGTTGTACGTTTCATCAGATATAAACTATAGACGAATTGTTTAAACGGAATATAAAGTGCTTAGCGAACTTTTTATGTTTTTAAAAAAAGCAGTGCAGATGCTGAAAAATAAGAATATGCATACACACATAGTGGACTAACGTAACGTTAACAGAATTGTTATAGACAATTCATAACCTTGCGGAAACAACTGGGATGTTATTCTTTTAATATGTTGATATTTTACACGAAGTTACTCGATGTTTTAACATTAAATCTTTCTAAACGGACACAGTTCCTTTCCTTCGCAAGTTATTCAGAATCGAAAGAGGTCATGAAAGTCCTCAACGTTGCAGAGAAAAATGATGCCGCGAAAAATATCGCCGGTTACTTGTCTCGGGGTAATAGCAGACGTGTAAGTAATATAAATATTGTTTTTCAGTTAAAACTAGCTAGAATTCCAATGAAATAATATTTGAACTTTCCTGCTGTGTTACAGAGAGAAGGACTGTCACCTTATAATAAAATTTACGAGTTCAATTCCAATTTATGGAATCAAAATTGTGAAATGCGCATGACCTCTGTGTCTGGTCACTTGTTGAATTATGCGTTTACAGGATCATATCGTAAATGGCAAGGTTGTCATCCCTTAAGTTTATTCGATGCACCGGTCACAAAACAATGTATCGAAGAGAGTTCTGTAAAGATTAAAAAAACTTTAGAAAGAGAAATCAAGCAATGCAGCGCATTAATCATTTGGACGGATTGCGATCGTGAAGGGGAGAACATCGGGTTTGAAATTATTAATGTCTGCCAAGCGGTGAAACCTAATATACGTATATATAGGTAGTAGCATAAATCTGCAAGTATGTTCAATATGCTTTGTATACTAATAACAAATTGGTCTGTTCGCAGAGCAAAGTTTTCTGAAATCACTCAAACATCTGTAAGCAGAGCACTCGAAAATCTATGCGAACCGGATGAAGCAGTTAGCAATGCTGTTGATGTAAGAAGCGAACTAGATCTGAGGATAGGTATACATTACCAGCATTTAATCATAGTGCAAGCAACAGAATTGGTTATAATATCGAACTAATGTTTGTAGGTGCTGCATTTACTAGGTTTCAAACATTGAGACTACAAAGGGTATTTCCGAGAACTCTTGCAGATATGCTTATCAGTTATGGCAGTTGTCAATTCCCAACATTAGGATTTGTAGTCGAAAGATTTTTAGCCATAGAAAGGTTCAAGCCAGAACCATATTGGAAGATAAAAGTTATGGATACTCGTGATGAAATGTCGGTGGAATTTAGGTGGGCGAGAGGAAGGTTGTTTGAAAAATTACCTTGCGAGGTTCTGCTAGAGACGTGTTTAGAACAACCCATTGCCACTGTAGAAAAAGTCACGAGTAAGCCTAAGAGTAAGTGGAGACCGCTGCCATTGGACACAGTTGTAAGTATAAAATAGTCGTTGAAAGAAAAAGAAAAAGATATTGATGAATTCTTTCTGACTAAATAAATATAGGAACTGGAGAAACAAGGGTCTCGGAAACTTCACTTAAGCGCCAAGGAAACTATGAAAATAGCAGAGAAATTATATACTCAAGGTTTAATTAGTTATCCACGTACAGAAACGAATATATATCCAAAAGAATTGAATCTTGTACCTCTGGTAAATCAGCAGACAAACAGTACTGCTTGGGGTAATTTCGCAAACCAATTACTGGCGGAGGGATTAAATCCTCGACAAGGAAAAAAAACCGATCAAGCACATCCTCCCATACATCCGACAAAATTTAGCACCAGTTTAGCAGGTGTAGTTTATTGTTCATGCAATTGATCGCGCATTTGAAAAGATTTTTTATATCATTTTAATTAATTGTTTACTAACAGGCAACGAAGCGAAAGTTTATGAATTTGTGGTTCGACATTTTTTGGCTTGCTTATCGAAGAACGCATTAGGTCATGAAACTACAGTGGAAATTGATATAGCTGGGGAAAAGTTTCTTGCCAACGGTCTACAAATTATTGAACGAAACTATTTAAACGTGTACATATACGAAAAGTGGAGCGACAAAGAAATTTTTGTATATCAAGAAGGACAGACTTTCAGACCTACCAGTATAGATATGATTCAAGAAGAAACGTCTCCACCGCAATTATTAACTGAAGCCGATTTGATTAGTTTAATGGATAAATTCGGTATTGGTACGGATGCTACACATGCTGAACACATAGATACAATC
Source organism: Lasioglossum lativentre (assembly GCA_916610255.1). Lineage (NCBI taxonomy): Eukaryota > Metazoa > Arthropoda > Insecta > Hymenoptera > Halictidae > Lasioglossum > Lasioglossum lativentre. The sequence continues at coordinate 30,891,522 of OU744355.1, read as the reverse complement.
AAGTCACGTCAATACGTAGGTTTAATAGATGGAAAACATTTGATGCCTGGAAAACTTGGAATCGGATTAGTGATGGGATACGATAACATGGGATTTCAAATGTCGAAACCAAACTTGAGAGCCGATTTAGAGAGGAATCTCAAGTTGTATGTTCTTTCTATTCTAATTCACTGAATAACCTTAAACAGTCAGTGCAATCTGCAAAATTAACCATGACTCACTTTCTGTACAGAGTTTGTGAGCGGCAAAAGGATCCAAACGATGTTTTACAAACCCAGATAAATAAATATCGCGATGTGTTTAAAATAGCATTGGAACGTGCTAATTTAATCGACAATGCTTTGGCTGATTATCTCGGGGAACAACCAACGGAGACTCAAGACATACAGATTACTAATCCACCCGAAGAAACTGTTATCTTTAAATGTCCAAAATGCAGTTCAAATATGACGCTCAGGGACAGAAAACAGAACACTGGAAAATATATTGGCTGTATGGGATATCCTACTTGTAATAATGTCATATGGTTTCCCAAAAATGTAGAATCCGTTGAAGTATTGGATGATGTTTGTTCGCAAGTACGTATAGCTAGTACATCTACGAGTTACAACAACTGGTTTATAAACTACTTTCTTTCTTTTAGTGCGCAGGAAATATGCGTAAGTTGAAATTCAAGTTGACTAGAAACGCGTTTCCACTTTTTGGTACTACTTACACAACTTGCATCGGTGGCTGCGATCCTTCCTTTAACGAAATAATGAATATTAAAGATGAGAACGTTAAGAATGTCAGGCAAACAACGAACGACAGTGGATACAACAGTACATTCGACGGATCAAGATCATCTGTTGTTTCCAATCCACCCCCAGTAAGAAACAGTGGAGCACAACAATATCGGGTTCAAAATAGGACAAATTTATCTGAAAATAACACATCTGTAGGGCTCGTTAGACCTCAAAACAACAATAACCAACGTAACGCGAACAGACAAAGAGACAATAATAGGAATACTAAGAAACAACACGACTCGAAGAACAACGATACATGGATCGACACAAATAATTTCAATTCATCGAACGACTTTAGACAATCAAGAGTGCAACAAAGTAACACATGGGATGATAACGATGATAATGCTGTTATTATGTGTAGATGTCACGAAAACGCGATTCAGTTGACTGTAAGAAAAGAAGGGCCGAATCAAGGTACATATATCGAATTCGATTATTCAGATACATACTTACAGAATTAAATTTTTGTCTGACTGTAACTTAATTTTACCATTGCACTTGTAACACGTGTTTCAGGAAGATTATTCTATAAATGTGCCAAACCTCAAGGTACTGGCTGTGACTTTTTCCTGTGGTCATCAGACGACGTACAACAAACGCACAATGGTGTGAATAGAAACACAAACTACGTAGCAAATACCACAAATACTTATACTGGACCGAGCACTTCTAGTACATGGGGACAAAATGCAAATAGTAGTGTCTGGCCTAGCACTTCGTGGGATCAAAATGATACGTCTGAATCGAGCAGTATTAAATGTCATTGTAATCAATTGGCAAAAGAGTAAGTCAATTTTCGATATATGTAGTTTTTCGATTACTCTTAACAGTTGAAATACATTCTTTTCATATGTATTGCAGACGAACTGTTCAGAAAGATGGTCCTAACAAAGGGCGGCTGTTTTATTCGTGCCCAAAACCAATGAACGATTCTTGCAAATTCTTTCAATGGGCAGACCAAACCAATGAGAATCATAATGCATCTTTCGGGGATAGAAATAGTAGACCATCTAGAGGTAGAGGACGTGAAAATACACAAAAGAAGCCACGAGCTACCGGTAGCAAAAGAAAATGCGGAGTTTGTGGAGTAGAAGGTTTACATCTTTATTTATGTTTCAGTATGAGAATTATTATTTACATCCGTTGCAATTATATTACATTATATTTACACTTTTAGGGCATACGAGAAAAACTTGTCCAGAAAATGCTATGGATTAACAAGAAGATTGATTCGATAATATTGTACATACACATCATAAGTATAAGTGAATTAATTTCATATGATTCCTGTGATTAATCGATATCAGTTTTTAGAATTCACTATGTGCCTTCTATTGATTTATTGTGTACATACAAATAATATATGAATATAAAATATGTGTAAAGATTAAGCGTGTCTTTGCGATACAATCAATTTCTTTTCATTCTATCCAATTCTTCCCTTTGCAAATTAAATTCTGCCGTTGCCTCTGTCAACTGGAAAATACAAATTAAATCACAAATTGTCAATATTAAATGCACTCTAGAAGCTTTCTGTGCTTCAAACAAACGGAGAAACACCAACCATATCGAGAAGTACTTCAAATTTTAACGTCAATAAGTTATTCTCTTCTTCCAATCTTTTTACTTCTTTCTTAAGCTTTTCATTTTCTTTGTAAGTTCCTCCAATCGTACCAGACTCTATATTACAAAATACGCGCCAGGTATTTTAATAAAAATGTCTGTTATTAGATCGATACAATTTTGTTAAATTTTATTACCTGGAATCCATAAACCTGACTGAAAACTAGCTTCCTGATCGCCTAATTTCAAACGTATAGGTCCCACATTGGGACCGAGTTCTTTTTCAATTCGTTGCGGACTTAAATCATTATTTACTAAAAAAACACTGGCCTTTCTGATAGGTGTTTTTTTTGGAGAAAACTTGTTAGAAAATAATGGCATTTTATCTACTAAATACGTATCGCGGATTTGATATTAAATACTCCAATGTTAAAATCCTAATGCGAATAATATACAGTTAAATATATCTAATCATTTTATTTTTGAAATAAACGGTTGTTCCTCATCGTTGGATTCTAAATAGATAACAGAAGCTTTTACAGATTGTTAAAATAGGTTACAATATGATAGCATATGTTTTTCCTTTGATCTGAACAGGCAATGTGTCAGACAAGGAGGGCAGATTGTGCGACAAGGATAAAACTAGAAACGTGGCGCCATCCGTGGCAAAAGCCTGAAACTGGTAGATAAATTATACCGACACGGAAGTGCAGATTCAATTGTTGGTGGCGCCATCCTTTGCGTAACGCCGGAACTTGTATACACGCAATACCGACGCCACCGACGACAGCACCGACGACGACAGTATCTCGTCGGTGACAGTCACTGAGTTGGTAATACAGGAAGTGACAAGGAAACGGGGCTACGTAACCCCAGCAATGATGGCCGCCAAAATACATTGGATGCATGGACATATGATAGGTCTATTCTATATCTCGTCTGTGCTCTCATATACTCTCTGACTATACTGATTTTTTGCCATTGCCTCAGGTTTGGCGTTTGGCGGTTCGGCGGTTTAGTTAGGTTAGGCCAGGTTAGGCCGCGTTAGAATAATTATTTTGTGGTTATTATCAGATTGGAGTGATTTATTAAAGTTATATATATATATATATATATATATATATATATAAATAATTTATACATATATAAATATTTATATAATTATTAATTCACCGCCAAAAACACAATGGAGAGAAAAGAAAAGCAATCTCAAAAAATGCCAAAAGTTGCTAAGGTACTTATGTTTCCTATTATAACTATATATAAAACGCATCTATTCTTATATATAAACAAAGATCACTTTATAATATAAAATTATTAAAATCATTACAGGTCAAGAATAAAGCACCTGCTGAAATTCAAATAACAGCAGAGCAGCTTTTACGGGAGGCTAAAGAGAGAGATCTGGAGATTTTACCTCCGGTAAGAATTTTGAGAAATGACAATAAAAAAACATCAGAAGAATTATTTGCAATATCATCATTACTGTTTATTTACAGCCACCGAAACAAAAAATTTCTGATCCTCATGAGTTAGCTGATTATCAACACAGAAAACGCAAAGCTTTTGAAGATAATATCCGCAAAAATCGTATGGTAATTTCAAATTGGATAAAATATGCTCAGTGGGAAGAGAGTCAAAAACAAATACAAAGAGCTAGGTGTGTTTCTACACTTGATTTCTAGAAAGTTATGCATATTATCTATCTTATAATAAATTATACATTTAAATTTTAGATCTATATATGAGCGAGCGTTAGATGTTGATCATAGAAATATTACATTATGGCTAAAATATACAGAGATGGAAATGCGAAATCGTCAAGTAAATCATGCAAGAAATTTATGGGACCGTGCTATTACAATATTACCCAGAGCAAACCAATTTTGGTATAAATATACTTACATGGAAGAGATGTTAGAAAATATTGCAGGTATAATTTTATTGTATTTCATACTGTAAAATGGCATAGTAACAAAACATTTATTAAAAACATGATTTATTTAGGAGCACGTCAAGTATTCGAAAGATGGATGGAGTGGGAGCCTGATGAGCAAGCCTGGCAAACCTACATTAAATTTGAATTGAGGTACAAGGAAATACAAAGAGCTAGACAAATTTACGAACAGTTTGTGATGGTTCATCCTGATGTTAAACATTGGATAAAGTATGCACGATTTGAGGAATCTCATGGATTTATAAATGGAGCACGCAATGTTTATGAGAGAGCTATTAATTTTTATGGTGACGAAAGTTTAGATGAAAAATTGTTTATTGCGTTTGCGAAGTTTGAAGAAGGCCAAAGAGAAGTAAATATATATAAAATAAAATGATTCCATCCCAAGTTAAAATAAACTATTACATTTTGTATTCTAAACATATTTTTTTTACAGCATGATCGAGCCAGAGTAATTTACAAATACGCATTAGATCATATTCCAAAAGAAAAGACACAAGAAATTTATAAAGCATATACTATACATGAAAAGAAATATGGAGATCGTTCAGGTACTTCTCCTTTTATCATAACAAAATTTTAAAAGTAAGTTTTAAGACATGTATGACTATATGATTTCGCTATTGACAGGCATCGAGGACGTAATAGTAAGCAAAAGAAAATATCAATATGAGCAAGAAGTAAAAGAAAATCCTTCCAATTATGATGCTTGGTTTGACTATTTGAGATTAGTGGAATCTGAAGGAAATGTAGATGTTATTAGAGAAACTTATGAACGTGCCATAGCTAACGTGCCTCCAACTAAAGTAAGGGGTACACTTTTATGCGGATTAACACTTTGTATGTTCTATATTAATACGGATAATATTACACAGGAAAAACAGTTTTGGAGAAGATATATTTACCTTTGGATAAATTATGCTCTTTTTGAGGAACTCGATACTGAAGATATGGAAAGATGCCGACAGGTTTATAGGTAATTGATGTTTTTCTGAAAATTATGAGTGTGATTTACATATTTGTGATTTTTTAGGGCATGCTTGGAATTGATCCCCCATAAACATTTCACATTTTCTAAAATTTGGCTGCTTTATGCATTCTTCGAAATAAGACAAAAAAATTTACCAGCAGCTAGGAAAACATTGGTACAAATTTACCTGAATATAATAATCTTTCATTGTACGCAATTAATGTAGCTTGTAAAGAAAAAATGATTTTATCTGAAATTGTTTTAGGGTATGGCATTAGGTATTTGTCCTAGGGATAAATTGTATCGTGGATACATTGACCTGGAAATTCAATTGAGAGAATTTGATAGATGTAGAACTTTGTATCAAAAGTTCCTCGAATTTGGTCCAGAAAACTGCACTACATGGATGAAGGTATGTAAAACAGAACTATCTAGTATTTAATGTAATTTTTAAAATCATAAATTGTGTGTTAAATTTTATTTCAACAGTTTGCGGAATTGGAAACACTATTAGGTGATGTAGAGCGCGCACGAGCTATTTATGAATTAGCTATATCACAACCAAGGTAAAATATTTAAAAATAACTAAACAGTGTTTCAGGTAAAGCTTTTGTTATACTTATGTATTTTTGTTTCTAATATGTAGATTGGACATGCCAGAACTTTTATGGAAATCTTATATTGACTTCGAAATAGCACAGGATGATACGGAAAATGCGAGACAATTATTTGAAAGATTACTAGAACGCACGCTTCACGTAAAAGTAAGAACTATACAGTTTCATGTCGGCGCTCAATTTTTAATTGCATAATTGCGATATTTATCTTTTTTTCATTATTGAATGTATATAGGTCTGGATTGCATATGCCAAATTTGAATTGGCAAATTCGACAACAGAGGATGGTGTAGATAACGTTGTTTTGGCAAGAAGAATTTTTGAACGCGGAAATGACGCTCTTAGATCAAGCGGAGATAAAGAAAGCAGAGCACTACTATTAGAAGCCTGGAGAGATTTTGAAAATGAGAAAGGAGACAACGAAACTCGAACTAAAATTATGGAAAAAATGCCCAGAAGAATTAAACGTAGACGACGTATTGTGGGAGAAGACGGGGTAAATACATTTTGTATCTTTGTAGTATATTTTTTACATAAAAAAATTGACATTCTTTTCCATTTTTAGAATGACGATGGTTGGGAAGAAATATTCGATTTTGTTTTCCCAGAAGATGAGTCGCAAAGACCTAATCTTAAAATCCTTGCATGTGCCAAGACCTGGATGAAGCAAAAAGAACTCTGTGAAAATTCTTCGTAGAAATTCTTAAAACTGGGTCTCTCGTCTACACGAAAATGTTCACGGACTATGTATATTTTGTAAATAATTGCATTGTGTTTGATAAACTCTTGTGCCACGCAGAGTTGACAATTGTTCAAACCTTCCTCATTGAAAATTACCATCATCTGAAGTTGTTTTTGATAAAGAATAAGAATCTTACTTTATGCCCTGAGCGATAAGTGGTTTGCAGCCTTTTTTACAGTGATATATTTTCAATAGTATCTTTGTTTATAATTTCTACGAACTTTGAAGTAAATGTATCTAAAAAATAAAAGCTCAAAAGTAAATTTATTTACTAAAAGATAATATGATAATAGTGGTAGGAGTGAACCGAGTCTGTAACAACAAAAAGTGTTGAGGATAATAAAATGCAGTGGATAAGCACCATAAAATAAATAAAAGGAACTGAATAAGCGTGTAGCTGGTATCAGATAGTATCTCGTCGGTGATAAGGCTATGTGCAAAATTTTAGCTCAATCCGATTTGACCAATTCACCGACGAAATAGTATCTCATCGGTGACCAATTTTCTTCAGTTTAGCCCAGATCGATAACTAGATGTCGCTAATGGTAAGTTCATGTTGCGGATTCAATATATATATTTTTTTTTTTAGGGCTTTAGACCTGAAATTAAGTACCATCGCCATCTAGTGGTGGAGTATGAACTAATAATTTGGCTTAGATCTCTTAGCCGGTAATACAGTCGACTTGACCATGAAAATTCACATGTTGTTCGATCTTTCATTGTACACCATCTACGTCATTACGTTCTGTCGATGTCGTCGATGTCACATGTGTTTTCCACGCAAGATCCATCATTGACGTGAATATATCACACACTTATCAGCTGAATTCTCGACCGATGTTTTCGGAAGAAGTAATACGCGTAATCATGGTTAGAAATATTTAGTAACGAATAATGACAGCTGAAGTCTTCGTAATTTTAGGTTATTTTCCTTGATTTCACTCCCATTCTTTCGCGAATGTCGCCTAACATTGTACTCGCGAATTTGTTTAAAGTCAACAGACCATTTCGACACGAATGACTTTCACTGATAATCATGACACCATAAAATAGAATCAAACTGGTCTGTCAGAACTGGAATTTCATGAAATGGACGAAGAGAAGTCGGAATCGTTCTTCGAGGATGAAGTCCCGTCAGAAAGTCTCGATCAGACTGATTTCAACATGAATCCAAATGTTCCAGTTTTAAAAGGTACGAATCGAATATTTTCACCGTATACACGTATATTCTCGAAATAAACTGAAACCGTTGTTAAAGTTTTAGTACTTGTAAATTTCTAGTTAGAATCTAATTTTATTATCTTTCTCATTGATCGTTTTAGCCAATGAATCCCAGAATGAACAGGACATCGTGATAAAAGAGAATGAGAAGCCAATTCAGGAGGCATTCGCTCAAACTGAAATAGGCTCAATTTTATTGAATAACAATGATCAGAAAGAGTACCATTCTTTGATAGAAGAGAACAGTATTAACTCGACAATTAAAAGTTCTACTTCCTTAAGTAATTTATCAGAAAATAAGCTTTTAGAGTGCAAAATATTACATAGAGATGCAGGCAATTCACAAGAAAAGTCTCTATTGAAATCATCTTCTTATAGCAGTATCAATCTATCTAATTCATTTTCATATTCACCTTCAGATATAGTTTTAAATGATACTCCGAAATCAATTGGTCCAGGTGATTACAAGGAATTAAAATTCATATCAAGCAATGATGAAGAGACACTGTTTAATATTAAACCATGTTCGAACCCTGATCAAACAAAGCCCTCAGAAGTAGATACAATTCAGAACCCCATTGAAAATGAGAAATCGAAGGAGAGTACTGATCAACCAGAAGCTTTGAAACACTTAAAGTATGAAACAATTTGTAATACAGATGGACAAAAATCTTCTCAACACATCAGGAACAATAGGTCACAAGGCAATTTAATAGTTCGACCGACTCTGGTTGATGACAGCAAGTTGGTTAAAATTTCACTGCCAACGAATCCCATTAACTTAATGCAATCAAATGCTCAGTTCTTGAACAAAAGTCGTAACTTTTTAAACTTTATTACAGAGAAGTCGTCAAACATAATGGAAAAAGCTCTGTTGCCACAGCATTTGTCTGTAAAGTACAATTCCGTGATGAAGTCCATAGATAACAGTAGTATTGAAAAGAAATGTATAAGAGAATCTCATAGTATAAAGTCTCCTTTGACAGAACCAACGCATAATAGCAAATCAAGAACGATAGAAAAGCCAAAAGATATATTTTATTCGTCAAAAAGTCCAATGGATATTCCGAATGTAGAGAAAGAATTTACAGTGAAGTGTGAAACAAGAGATCATTTTATAACGAGTCAAAACAAAAACGTATGCATTAGCACTGAGAAAAGGAAAGAGAATCATGATCAACCTAACTGTTCATTGAGCAATGAAGAACAATTAGAAATATATTCTGTTAACAAAGATGAAAATACAGAACATGGCAATCTAGTTCACATAGAAGAAAACGTGAATTGTCAAGAACATATTAATTCTAGAGTATTAAATTCTGAGAGCAGTAGTTTTAAGTCTGAAATTTCCCAGCAGAGTTTGCTGAAACACCCGGCATACCTTACTATGTTAAAAGATTATGCAGATTTTAAAGCAAAGTGCTTAAAATTGCAAGAGAAAGTTGAGTATCTAGAGGAGAGGAATCAGATGTTGGAAGCAGAAAACAAAGGTGACATTTATGCTTTACAAATCGAAACTTTGGAGAAAACAGTAAATAGACTTACGTCTGAACTGCATACTTCATCAGAGACTCGGGAGACCCTGAAGAAAGAATACGGTGCTGCTAATAAAGAAAGGGAGAGCATGGTGATGAAGTATGCTGTTAGTGAAAAGCAACTGATTGACACTCAAAGGTAATATTAAAATCTTTTTATTTTTACATTGAATGTGTAACACATGTATCATATTTATAGGGCGAGAGAACACGCAGAACGTAAAGCAAAAGACAGTACGAGACAACAGGAACTGCTTCAAAATAAATTACGCGAGATGCAAGGTGAAAGAACGAGAATATGTAATATTTTGGATGGAAAATGTCGCGAAGTGACTGATCTTCAAAAAGAAATTGAAAAATTAAAAGAGGACGTAAACATGAGGGATATAAAATTAAAATGGACTCAGAACAAACTTAAATCGGAGATGGATATACAAAAGGAAACTCAACAAAAATTAGATAAAGCCACGGTAATCGTGTTTGAAATCGATGTACCCTTATCTCGTTACAATTTGTGTCAGTGACATGTTATCTTTTTAGGTCAGAATCAATGAAATGAAAGAAGAATGTGATCTAATACGTAAAGAGACGCAAGAAACGATGCGGCAATTCCAACAATCGGAGGAAAATAAAGCCGTCACACTAGATCAACAATTGAAGGAGCAACAAGCCCGTCTAATATTAGAAAGACACGTTACAGAAGATAAGGAAATGTCGAGGCTTCAATTACAGAAGGAGGTAGAGACCCTGAAGCACAGGCAGCAGGTTCTAATTGAAGAGAACAACACATTCAGTTTGAAAATCCAAGATGCCGAGAAGAACCGCTTGAATTACGAGAGCAATCTGAGTAATCTGAAGATCATAGCCGATCAACGTCAGAAAGAAGTTATAGAGTTGAATGGAAAAGTGTCAGAGCTAGAAACGTTAAAGGTTCAATTGCAACAGTGAGTATCGTCATTATAAAAATTACGATTCCATGTTATGTTACTACTATTATATTTATAATAGTTGCAAATCGAACATTTCATACGCACCAAATTAAAATATGATTTTTCTGCAGTAAAGAGCAGTATCTAAACACAGCTGAAGCGGAAATAGAGAACCTGCGATTGGCCAACGAAGAATTGCAAGCTGATATGTATGCGTGTCGTCAGAAGGAAGCTGAGATGTTGGACTTCACGCAAAAATTGACAGATAAAAATGTATGCCTTCAGTTGGAGTTCACGGCCATCGAAACGAAAGTGAAGAATCTGGAAGAGGAGCACGAGCCGTTGCACGAACGTATCAGATACTTGATGGACGAGATTAAGATTCTTAAGATAAATCTCGCGAAGGAACAGGAAGCAAGAACTGAAGAAAGCAAACTCTTAGCTATGCATTTGGCCGAACAAACGCAACTGGCGCAAAGTCTCGGTCAGAAGTTAGAAGACAGTCAAGGAGAGAACGCTGTGTTGAAGAGGAAACTGCAATTAACTATGAAGGAAATGACAAGAGAGTTGCAACAATGTAGGAAGAAACTGGAAGCTTATCAATCGTCGTCGCCTTGTAACTCATTAGGGGCTGCGTCCAGAGCTGGATCAAATATTTCATTGAATACAGGTTCTTTAAATTTAACGAGTGAAATTTTATTTGGTATAAAGATATTGCTGTTTTATATTTTTATTTACACCGTGTTTGTTTCAGGAGATACATTAAATGGTGCCTTATCTGATAACAGTATGAATGGCGACCAAAACGTTCCGGTCGTTGAACCTAGTACACACACGTTAATGGAGCGAATTGTAGGGCTGCAAGTAGCCATCGCTAAGAAGGCTGAGAGAATCGAATTTCTTGAGGACCATAATCGATATTTGACAGAGGAGGTGCAGAAGAAGTCGAAAATTATACAGTATTATATTTTACGAGAAAATTCTGGTGCCATGGGTAGCAACGAGCGAGATAGATATAAGGTAAATACCTAATGCATGTTTTGCACTACGTCAAAGCACGTCGTGCCTTTAGTAGTGTTCAATGTCACTAATTGCATCATACTTTGCTTCATATACACAAGCATATCAAGAGTAGACGAAATGCAGTAAGTATAGCAGTAAAATTGAGTATATTAAGTTGTTATGAGTTACATTAGCTTCAAATTTGGTTGCACAGTAATTAACCGTTTCGATTCAATCATTTTGTTGTGCCACAGGCAGAATTAGCCAAATACGGAGGAATAATGGCCTCAATCTTCACCCAACGAGTTTCGGATGAGAAGATGACTCTGAAGCTGTCGTTAGAAATTAACGAAAAACTGCAAACAACTGTGGAGGATACTTTATTAACGAATATGACTCTAAAGGTAAACATGAACGGAAATTAATGTCGGAAGTATAGCGTTAATTGATGCTCTGTTTTCAGGATAATATTGATACGCTGAGTCAAGAGATAGCTAGGCTAACAATGCAAAACCAACCAAGGCAAATAACTAATTAAAGGTATACGGTTGTACTTACAATGAGACACTTGTACTTATTGTGTAAAAATAATTTAGTAACAGGTGCATATATTAAAAATGTGGAGATAGGCGTTTTGTTATCCAAGAAATTTTGCGGTACACGAGTACCCCCAATTTCGACGTCGCAAATTGAACAAAAAAAGATTAGATTTTTATTCGTTAAAAGATAAGTATCGAACACTTACCTGAACAAGATCTGTTTCGTGGTAAATTGGACGATGATATATTTGTTTAAGTTAGATGTGTCTAGGTAAAACAAACTTCTACTTAACTCTATGTTACTTATTGATACAGAGTTTATGTTCGGCATTTTATTAATTATTTTATACGTTTTGTGACGATGTTTTTGGAATACAAATGTCAAGAACTTTGATACGTTTTATAACTTGATTTTTTTTTAAGTTTAATTATTATTGTTTAATTGGAACGTAAATATACGAAGACTGCATTTTAACATTATAAAAACAGATTCGTCATATCTAGTCAGAGACGGTTGTAACTTATTGAATCGATTTTGTTCAGAAAGTTAAGGACAAACTGCAAACAACATTAATTAGAAACGGTCCATTCCGTCGGAGCATTCCAAAATTTTCAACACACGACCGAAATTCTATTGGTATTGTATCTCATGTATATACGACCTACACACTTCAACGCATAGGTATCGAAACAGAAAAGGTGTCACTGGCAGAGCGTGTGTATTATAAATATTCTATACATTGTAAACCACTGTAAAGATAACAAAAATTTTATGCTAATATATATATATATATATATAAAATATTGCAGATAAAGAAACGCTTTCCTTCTTTTAAAAATTGTCACTCACCTGCAGTTTAAAAACTAGTAAAAGCAAAGTGTTTGGAGAAGACACAGAACAAAACGGAGTACAATTACTGGACGCAACAGTTTTAGTAATTAAAAAGATTTAATGATATAGGTTTGTTCACACGTTTAATGACAACCTGTACTACATAATATAAAGTATTTGATTATAACAAGACAAAGCAGACCTCGTGACTCTGTAATCTATATTCTTTTTTGTATTTTTTTTATCCGTGTCAGGTAATTACGAAACTATTACACTTTTACTCCATCTAATAAGAGGAACACACCTATGATTCGCGACCGGTCTCATCGAGTTACTCGTACGGGAACACTCGTCGATTCCCCGCTATTCTGCCATAATATATAAGACACATTATTTCATCGGACAAAAAATTTTGTTCTCTAGACGCGTGTCGTCCTCGACACTCTTTCGTCACCCTGTATATACATATGCACAGCACTTACAATCTTACAAAGCACGTACTACCGAAATTTACAATCGAGTGGGCGAAGTTTTTACGGATAAATTGCGATTTTAGTCGAAAGTAGGTAATATGTGTACTTCTTACGTATCTCGTGTGTACATATGTTCCTGTGTACTTTGTACGTGTGTGTATACGTGTACGCGCATACGGTATGCCATGTTTGAGTCGCGTGCACACGATTATTCTTCTAGCTTCGGAGAGTGTACAGAAAATCCCTCATGTATTTACGAAATTGGTTCTATCGTCTCGTACGAAGACCATTTAGCGCAGCGCTCGAATATTTGTCCGAAAAACTGGCATAACAAAACTTAGGTCGATTCGTCGCGGAAAAATAACACACGAAAACGCGGTGCTGGATTGTTCGTGCTCGTCTGACCATTGCACGCTGTTTCTACTTATCATAGTCGACGCGTGCGAGGTCATTTGTCACCGAAATCGAAGCCTCGAAGAGAAGGTCTCTTCTACTTTCTCGACCTACTTCTCGCACACGCAGATCCACCCGGATTTTGTTCGTGCTACGACTCCGTGCACACCCTGTATAACAATTACATATACATATATATATACTTGTGTGGATATTGCTTTTTGTACATCGTATCGTGGTACACACATGTACATGAACTTATGTCCTACGTTACTGTCACTTCATTATAGATCGTCGATACTTTCGCGATCGGGCCAACCTCAAGCGGCGATTTTCGATAAATTTCCAGTATACAGGGTATTCCGTCCAATTTCGTATTTGTTTATTTACTTACTTCGTTGGCAGGCTCTCGCGCGAAACAATATATACGAGAAAAATGTCACTGAGTGAAGTTAAGGGGAAGCGAAGGTCGTCTGAAGATTTCTCCGAGAAACCGCGTGCACGACGCGACTCGTAAAAACATTTCTACGGTCGGTCGTTGTCGTTATTTAGATTTTTTACCTGAAACTGATCCCGGTGTATGGCTTATGGTTTTCGGAATTGGGTCATAATGTTGATGAAGATCACGCGAGCTAATTCGATGAAGCCGAGAAGAGAAAATTTTGGTTTAATCTCCGTAATTATTTTAAAGAGCATACAAGATCAGTTAGAAAATAATTTGAGCAATTTGCGTCAACTATCAAGTTACACGTTATTCAGTCGTGTTATTATTTTCTCGATGTAATTTACGAAGACTGGAATTAGAAATTCAAGAACATGGATGATTTTATAGATTTCCAACAAAAGTGAGTAGGTGCAATTTAAAATAGTAAAACGATTGGAAGGAATATACTATTTCCAAGATGTTCGAATTATTAATGAGGAAAATAAATGTTTACTTAGCTTCTGTAGCCTGCAATGCATAAAAATTTTATTTTGCATAAAGAGATCCGCAGTCTACCGATGATTGATCACCCTGGCTGCATTTTCGCCGAGGGTCGGTCACCGGTGACCACGGGACTCATAATTCTGGACGAGGAAAAAGAGAGATCCAGACGAGGCCTGTCCGATGAAAAGGGAACGAAGACAACGTCTCTGGTTAATCGCTCGCTTCCGGAGAACAGTGTCTGAATTAAAAGCGAAGCGGAAGCGTGTGCTCTCGCGCGATGGAAGCGGATCATCCCGTGCATCGATCCTGGTGTCCGGGTACGCCAGGCCTGTGTGCTCTCGCGCGCCCGTTCACCCGATAGAATTGCAAATGCCCATTTCGGCGGCGGGCGGGAGAAAAAAAGGCGTAAATCTTTTAGTCACCATTGTTCCTCGGCGCCAAGATCGATTACGCTCGTAGGTCGAGAGACGAGGTGTAACGAAGTCGTAAAATAAATGAGGCGCGACGTAAGTGGACCGGTGGAACAACGGTGAAGAACAATCGAGCACAAACAAGAGCATTAATCCCGTTGATAACGGAAACCAGCACACGTTTACTTTCTGGACCTAGCATCTAGATCAACAGATTTTATCCCCTTCGATTATTTTTTAATACTTAACCAAAGTCTATCAACCCCTCCCATCTTAAGGGTCAAGTAATTGGAACTTCTTTATTAAAGAGAAATTATGTTTTTTAATATTATTGTAATAAGAGTTCGAACAACTAAAATGCATTGTACTACTCGTTAAAATAATTTCAAGCACAGTACGAATGTAAACAGCAATACTTGCGTCTTTAATCGCCGCTTTCTTGGGTCACGAAAGTAGCGGTGAGAACCGCTGGAACGATTTTCTGTGGGAAAGACGGTTGCAGGGCCGTGAGTAGCGGGTCCGCGATTTCGTTACCCTCGTCTCGGCCCTTTGGCCATGCCTCGAGTGTCCTTGCTAGGTACTCCAAGAAGTTCGGGTCCGGGGTGCTTGATGATAGCCCCTCGACGGACGCCGAGGCCCCGAGGGCCCTAAATTTTGGGGTCTATCATGATCTCGACGGGGCTGAACCGTGAATCGTGAACTATAGGGTGATTCACAAAGGCGCGTCATCGAAACAACACAGTGGGAAACGCGTTTCTTTGGTTACGCTTAAGTGTCGGCGGTGAGACCGATATCGTTTTTCCGTCACCGGGAGACGTTCTGCGGTTTTCCTATTAACCCATTACGCACCATGATCCTCATTGTGGCATCAGGATCCGATTGATTACCACAATAAATAATTTTTCAAGTTTAATTTAACCAACTTTTGGCATCAACAATTCATTCTAATAGCGTGGGGCATATGCGACCCGCATGACTTGAACGGAAAATAATCCTTTGCGGTCCGAAGTGTTTTCTCTATTTTAACACTAGAACTACCGAGCCAGTCAAAATGACTGGTTTCCGGTTTTCTCTTTTACGATTCGTGAAGTTACAGATGTATTTTCTTGAGAAATTTCTTAGTATGCTTCTGTATTCAAGTACATGTTACCATAAAAATCCTACGAAATCTAAATACACCCAATTCTGTTATTATAAAAGAATATACATCACTCTCGTTTAGGACTCGGCAGTTCTAGTGTTAATACCCAACTTGCTGTGGTAATGTGATTCGACATAGTACCGGAAAGGGTTAAGATACGGATTCGTGAATTAAACGTGAAACAGGGACCTTTGGTTTGGGTCCATTGGCGAGTGAATCAGCCTGTAGCAGGCGCAGTGCGCAGCCCTCGAGCGCGTTAATTTCGCCGGGCGAATTGATTTCGGCCCTGGCGAACGTCGCCCGTCCGTCCGTTGCCGCGTTAACTCTGCCCAGTTAGATCGAAGTTGCGAACCGCTACGAGGGAGAGAGCCCCGGGTTCAGAGTGAGGAACGAGTGCCAGAGGGAGGGAGGAATGGTGGGAAACGGGCTGGATATACGTGACTTAAAGGGAACGTGTCAGAGAAACGAAAGAGAGACGTGGCGACGGCGGCGGTGGCGGTGGCGGCTGCTATAGCTGGCGAGGTCGCGAACGAAGTGAAACGAAACGGAGACCAGACGAGAGAAAAAAAGGACACCGTCGACGGGAACAGAATGCAACAAGAACACCGCGCGATATCCCATGGGCAACGGGGAGAGGGGGGGATAAAAAACGAAAGGTAGCACACACACACATACAGACAATAGCGGACGGGGTGGGTTTTCGCGGGGAAAAACGTGGAAACAGAAAAAGACGCGACGATGGGAAGAGCCACCGTCACCCACAGGGGTTCGGGGACAAACTGAGAAAGGTCGAGAGAGGGCGGAGGAAAAACCTGGAATCGAGATATAAAGAGAAGGGTAGTAGCGAAGGATAGGGACACGGGCGAAGGGAAGAAATGAAAATACAGATGGATAGAGACAAAAAGGAGAGAAGAACGTAGGGATAGAGAAAACGGGGAGGAAGAGGGTTTACGTTCTAAAGCCCGCGCGACCCACCCTCTATAAATTCTAGCTGCCAGAGGGGTTTTCGTTCCGTTAAAGGGGAACCGTCGGTGCGACAGTGTATCTGTCGAGCAGTTAAAGGGGACGGGCTGTTACGAGTGTGCCATCGAGCGAGGGATATGAGCATATCCCGGGCTTAAAGGCGCCTCGAATTCTATCGCATCGGGCAGACCCTCGCGAACGGATTAACCCCCCCACTCGAGCACACTCCTCTCTCTCGTCCTTTGTACGCGATTTCTCCTCGTTCCCTTTTATTTTTGCCCTTTTCCACTGTTCCTCTCGCGACCCTCGACGCCGCGCGAATCGCACCAAGCAGAGCCGAGCGAGGAGAGAGGAGAGAGAACCCGAGGGTGTCGAGAGAGCACCGGCGATCCCCTCTGGTCGTCGATTCGAATAGCATCGCAGTCGCAAATTAGAGGCTAACTCCCTTTGGCCGAGGCACGCCACGCTAACGGGATTCTGCGACGCGATCGAGGGGCCCCGTTACCACGGCAGCCAACCGAACCCGATCGATCCCCGGCTGCCAACGATCGATGATGCGTGCGGTACCAGCCAACTTCCGGAACTGGTCGATGGAAACGCGAATCCGTCGCTCCTCCGAGCCTGTATATGCTCGAGTGCGGTAATGCCTTCCAGGCCAAACCCTGGATCTTACCACTTACAGAGCGTCTGTCTGCTCCCCCGAGTCGCACACGGTCGCATCCCTGTTCGACTGTGTTCACCGACACCCGCAAACGCCAGTGGAGGCCAACCATTTTTCTCGCAAAATCGCAAAATCACAAATATCTTTCCCGACGATTTGCTACAGATTATATTTTATTTTATTTTATAGAGTTGGTCGGAGGTTAAACGGATCTTGACACTATTCTTGAACATCCCCTTCAAACGTGTCACTTGGTGATTATCATTTGTTTGGACCACTCAGACATTGGTAGGATATAATTTTTAATTCGCGTGCGGCCGAGGTCAAGTCCTGTCATCCGAGGGTTAACAGCTCTATGAAAGCGCTGTATGGAACTTAACTGTACACCTAGGCGAAGCTCTTGAACGCGACTCTTTTTGGAAATGTTCTCTCAGACCGAACCTGATGCATTTGCGACACACGTTATGCCGTTAAAGCAAAGCACACCGTCGTCATCTTTAACAGGTTGACTGCCGCATCATACATGACCGACATAATTATTTTACTGAACTTGAAAATCGATTTTAGAATTTATTAATTTATTGAGATCTACAGTGAGAATGTCTTTCCAACCACTTCGTCTTCGCTATACCATCCCTGAATATTATTTAATGAAAGATTAGTATACCTTGCTCTGGTACGCTCTTTAATAAAGGTACATCGATCAAGATAAAATCGAGAATTGGTATTTTGCGATTGCTCTAGGTGTACGAGCACGGGTTTCGTTTTATAGCGATGGAGTCGTGATGAGGCTCGGTCCCGACGCTTCCTCGCTAAAAGCACCAACGGGGAGAACTTATCGAGCACAACACACCGCGACACGCGAGAGTGTACGTACGTGTACGTATACACGTTTTATACAGGTTGTGTGGCGTCGGCTAAACACACAGAAAAGGAATCGCGCTCAATTGCGTCCCTGCGTGACGCGTGTTCCGCGTATCGACCGGGTTTGGCGCAATTTACAACTAGAGAGAATTTGATCCCGACGTGCTCGTGAATCGTGTCGATACACTCTCGAGATACGATGTCGAATCGCATCAAATTTTTAATCAATATCCTCGGAGAAAGCATTTACTTCACTTTGACGTTAATCGCAATTATTCTCGAAACTTTGCAACTCCCCGACGATTTTAGATACGTGGCTCGATGAAACGAAAATTTTGAATGTGATGGGCTCGAAATCGTTCGACGATGCTCGCCGTGATATTCCGGTGACAACAGGCGGATCTGCGAAAGTGAAGGAATTAAAATTCGAAAAGCCGGGAATCTCCGAGAATAAGCTAGTTTCACTAACTCCCCCTCTCCCCGGTTAGAACTGCTGCATTCGAGTCCCGAGCAACAAATCCGGTCCCCGAATCGTGATCATGATCGTGAACTGAAAAGAAAATTATTGGTGGCGTAACGTGAAAAAAATCATGTAATTAGAGAATAATAATGATCGATAATATTTCATTAATAATAATCGTAATAATAATAATAATAATAATAATCGTGATAATATTAATAGCGATAAAAATAATAATAAGGATAATGATAATAATCGCAGCGGTTGTAATAGTAGTAGTAGTTAGCTGTACTGTCGGTATTAATAATATATAATGTTTAGCATCGTTATCTTCGCGTCTGTACAATAGTTTTTTTATTTCATCTGCTACCACGGAGACGACGATACCGATGGTTTTTGTTAATTGTTCGTGATCGTCGTCTCCACGCTCACGTAGCGTTTTGGTGGTTTAACAATCTTCTCGAAATTAGCGAGTACAAGGCTAGCTATCAGATAAACTTAATGAACCAATATCATCGTACGTTAATAATTAACATAATAATAATGGTAATGATACAATAATAATAATAATAATAATAATCATAATAACAACAATAACTAACGAACAAATTAAATATCGTAAATACAACTAAAAAACATTAGACCGAGCATGGTATAAAAAACGTCTAACGCAATCTCTGGCATACGCTTCGCGGAAAACAGTGGTAGTATCAGCGGCAACAGCAGCAACGTCGACACTCTAATCTTTTACTATCGAGTAGAAAATTCTCGGTGAAATCGGCTGTCGAGAGCACACACAACGCGTCTACGGATCCTGATCTGATATCACGCGGCTAACTATAATATTTCACTAACGGCGAAGCAGTTCTTCGGTGGCTTCCTTCGGCCAACGACAGGGTGGATAAAATACAAGGACGAGAAACGAATCTCGACGGAAAAATAACGACACGCGATCCTTCCTGCCCGACGACGCAGAGGATAACTCGATCCCGGGAACGTTTTTAAAGAAAATTAATCGTCCCCCGATCGACGAAGAGAGAGGATCGTTCGCCTCGAGAATCCATCGAGCTCACCTTCGATTCCTCGGGATCGGGAGGCTCTGGGGTGAACTTGAATCGTTCAAGATAAAAGATACCATCCTCCAGGACAACGGGTAATTAATTAACTTTACTCGTAACTCCTTTTTCCACGAGTTATCGTGCCAGCCAGGCTACGTTCTTTCTCTTTCTCTCTTGCGTTCCAATTTCCGCGTGAATCTTCCCCGATCCTTTCCCAATATGGCCGACCGTTTCTCGAAACTTTATCTCCGCCAGTCGGATAACGGTGCACACGCCTCTCGAGATTGGTTCCGACGACAACGGTGAAAAAGAAAAGGCGGTCGCGAGCGAGCGAGCAAGCGGGCTCCTGGCTCGACAAAGAAAGCACCGGCTCGCCGGAGAAAATACTGTTACCGTTTTCTCTTTCGCGCGTAAGCGAGCGAACGTTACGTAAACTAATGGCGTCGTGCTTGTACTATGCTCGTAATCGAGCGATTCCTCGCGCGCCATTTTCGATCCGGCAACTACCGGCAAAAATCCCGCAAGACGATCGACGAGAGCCCGGATCGAAAATATCACGCGGCGAATCGACCGCGTTTGATTTATTGCTGCAGACTTGGGGAACCATGCTCGCCCGTGATGCCCGGACGAGCCCGGGTCAAATGACGACCGACGATCATGACGAACAAGTTCGGTCTCTCTCTCGACGCTTGCTTCGGTTTAATTCGCGAGAACCTGAAGATCTGCTCGTCAAACTGTTACGCCTATCGGCTGTTAACGAGTGATTAGCACCGGGCAACATGGACGACGTTTATGCTCCAAGGCCAACAACATGGCCGCCAATTGATCCTCGAGTGTGAACAGACTCGGCAACGGAATTCACCGTCTCCTGGCGATCGTAGATCTATTCTTGGTTCTTCTAAAAACTCGAAACGCACACGGGACCCTTCGCCCTAATCTCCTCACGTAAGGGAGATCGGGGCAAGTTGATACAATAATCTAGACACTGTGATTGTTGACACTGTGATAATATAATACAGCTAAAATGACAATATTTGAATGCATTAATAACAAAAACAGAATTAAAAAGATAAAAAAACAGAGATGTATCAACTTGCCCCGGTCTCCCCTATTTGGTCCGAGGGATCCTGATCCCACACTCGTGGGCTCAGCGGGGATAGACCGTTGTAGACCGGTCCTCTCAACTGGAGCTTGGATCAGGGAAGATAGGAGGGTAACTGCAACCATGGAGAATCCGGGGAGATTCGGACAACAGGGGGCGGCTGCGGACATGATTGCGAGCCCCGGGCAAGGGAGGAGACGGTGGACGACCAGTGGTACCGGGAGAGTCCCGCGATGGTAGGGACTCGTGGGAACAATACACCCGTACACCTGATGTGGGTGGGCGTTGAGGTGGCGTATGGTAGTTTGGAAAAAGCTGGAGAAAGTCTCGGAATGATCGAGCCGGTTGCTAACCCTTCGCCCACCATCCCAGGATTAGCCGCTAGCGTGGATGCTCGATACCTTCAACGTAAAGAAGATGGGGCAGACAAGCCCAAATACGAGGAGACATTTGTGACGGTGAGGTCGCACCAGAAGACAGAGCAGTAGTGCATCTTTGGGGAGATCAGCCACGAGGGCTATGGGTGCTCCATTGAAAGTGTTGAAGGCGATGGGACTACGTTCAGATAGTCGGTTAAGACTAGAATCGTAACCCGATTACGGACGAAAGGCAAAGGGCTACCTAGTCTTCGGGCTAGGTACGTGGGGTAACCTGGCACTGGTGTCGGGCTACGTTACCTTCAACACGTATAATGAGGAAAATCCCACACAACTAGACGCCCGGTGCCGAGCTAGCAGGCTAGACAGGTTAGAGCGGGACCGCTACCTGAGAAAGGGTTTTGAGCAGTGGAAACGTACGACAGTCCAGACAGACAGCATTGCGTTCCCCAGAGTTGACCCACAGCCAAGAGGTATTGGTCTAGCCTATGTTCAAGGGGTTGAAGGAGGTGCTACCACGTGTGGTTTGTTACCAAGAGGTTGTTGAAAGCATTGCGGTACTCCCACAATTTCGAGGACGCGGGAACAGGGCAGAAATGTAGAATTTTTGGAAAAAACCTCTCTTAACTCACAGAATTTTCTATCTAATATAACCTATCACTAACCCCCTCTGCGGACGGCGATTTTCGAAAATAAGATATCCTTCTCGGGAAGCTAAATCCCATATGAAAGTGCTGTGAAAAAATAAAAATGCATGCTGATCTTTTGTTATTGCGATAATTAAGTTGTTTATTTGCAATTTTAAGGATTAGATACATGGAACTGATATGCAGAATCATGACCTGTAGAACCAGTAATCTTTGATAGAAATTATCGAGAAGTAATTCGATTGGCGACGAAAGAATAACGGTATAAGAAACTGAAACAGTCTGACTTTGGTGGTGATAAGTTTTGGTATCGGCGGATGGAGAAGCGAGATACGGAGAAGAATTTGCAGTGAGAATTTGCAAGGCTATCTTCGTCCATGTTGGCCCGCGGGTGCTTTTACAAGATGAATACTTCAGCGACGGCCTTCGATATGCATAAATCAGTTTAACGCGCAGCTGGCCTTCGCGGCGCGTTGCGACAGCCAAGTTAACGCGCAAGTTCAATATTATAGTTGTAGGGCCAACTACCTTCTACCCTAAGTGATCGAAAATCAAACGTGTTTTCGCGTCTCTCGGTCGATTAGCTCTCGATTGTGTCCGTGTGTGTGTGTCTCCGTATGTGTGCGTGTGTTTCCCTCTCCGCGCGTGTGTCTCTCGTACGTGCTTCTGCATGTCTCTGTACGTGTTTCGGTATACATATGCGTACGCACGTACGGCGGCTGCGTGTACATTGTGTATACAAACGGATACATGTTTCATCGTTCTCTATGTACAAATTATATGTATATATGTATACGGGCTTATCGGTTACGTCTAAAAGCAACTCGCGCGCGAACTCATACACATCGGAACAATTACTTTTGGTACTGTTTCGGAGATCGGTTCCTGGAACGTGCGCGATAACATCGATCGACAACAGCGTTAGGAAAACTGAAACGACCGGATTACGAGCGAACGAGAGTGCGTCATTCGTCTCGATTTTCAGTTCGTCTGTTTGTCTGATGTGCGTGTGTGTATGTATGCGAGTATTAAATCGGGACGTACCAAGAACCGATCGCGGTTTTGTTTTCTGCTGCGACTGGTACACTAGGCTTCAGGGTGTGCTTAAGGTACACGTCACGGGTAAATTATGCTACCTTAGTCTAAGCGTATCAAGGGACGGAGCGTTGGACGGGTCAAGGTTACCAGAGCCGAAAGTCTACATCCTCGATTTAGACGTGTCTCGGGTCTCTCACGGCCCGGCTACGAAGTTTCCAATTGCGTTATGCGTCTCGTCGTCGATCGGCCTTTGATCTCCCCCAGCAATGACATGGTGCGACAATATTATACAACGATTCGTCGTTAGCAAGTTGCCCCAGTGTTTTCTAATCGCTGTACAATTGAAATCACCGGGTACTTTGATAGAGAATCATCGCATCGTCCGACTCCGTGAACCATCATACGTTATCACAGGCTAACATTTGGTATCATACAGCGCCACACCCTGGTAGACTCTATCATACGTTGTCAAATTTTGTCACGCGCTGCCACACGCTATTGTACAGTATCGTACAGTTTCATACACTATCATACAGTGTCGCACGGTGTCGAACAATATCGAGAAGCGCCACAATCATTGCCGAGGGTAGACAGGTGCGCTTCAGAAAAAGGAATACCTCGATCAACGCCGGAGACACGAAAATAACTCGCAAGGTCGACAAACTGGAAAACGCGTTTCCCCTCGGCTACTAACGATTCGAGAAACATTTTTGATCGATGACTGGTTGTGTCGGTGTCCGACACGTCATCCGGGACAACGGAGTCCCCGGGAAGAGAAATAGATTGAAATTTCGCGCGTCCTTCGTTCTAGGTGTGAAAAAAGAATAAGGAAAAATCGGCCCGGAGGAACTAGGTTGATCTCTTCGGCGTCAGAGCTCCCACCGGTCGAACGCTCGTCCCTTTCGACAAACCTGTGTTTCTCTCTTCCTCTCACGCACACGCACGCAGACTTAAGCTAGTAGAAAATGAGCCTTCTCCTTCTATTGTTCTTCTTCTTTTTCTTCTTCTCTTCCTCCCCCTCTTCCTCTTCTCCTCGACCCGGGTCGAAATGCGACAAAAAGGGCGAGCGTGCGAGACGCGTGGACACGATGGGAAAACTTGTGATATGTGTTCTCTTACGCATCTAGGAAAAACCAACACACTTCTCTCTGGCGTTCTGGAACCCCCTAACACCCTCTCGCAAACACACGCACACGTACACGGACTTTCTCTTTTTCCACTGTCTCCCTCTGTCTTCAACTTTTTCCCATTTTTCTTTTCTTTTTTCTTTTTTTTGATATTCTTTTCGGGTCACCTGGCGCTGTCGGCTGCATTCACGATAACGTAAACAGAGATAGAAGCTCGTAAGATGAAGAGTTTCGGTGATCTTTGCTGTCAAACGGTTCACAATGAAACTGATCGTCGCGAACGCAGCTTCGGGCCGGTGCCACGCTACTCTGAAGTACTTTGTTTACGTATATGCGGTTGCACGGACGAGTTTCGCTTACCAGTTGGGACCGCTGTTCACCGTGCCAACCCTCTCCGCTCCGAGATCCTCCAAGCTAGGTGGTAACAACAATAATCTGGCGCAAACATTATGCTGAGGGATCAGAAAGAAAATCATTAGACCGATCAGCCTCTGTATATGAACACGCTCACCGTCCCTCGTTCGTCGGTATTTTATTAATCAAATCTCTTGCTCGCCATTCGTCGCAAGACGTGTCAACGATTTCCAAATTCTTGTTTACGGGACAGTGAATGTGTTGCTCTTGGAAATCTTAAGCATTAATAATATTTTAAGAAGTTCGTTTTATTATGATATTCTACTTGGAGTATCTCCTCGAAGGAGGGTATAGTTTGAGTACCAGTTCGAAAAACGGGCAAGCGAATATTGGAAAAATAAAGAAAAATTCATATTTTCAGATTTGTTTCAACCGAGAGCTTCTAACGAGTTCGGAGATCAGCACCATCAGTATTATAAC
The DNA here is from genome assembly GCA_916610255.1 of Lasioglossum lativentre. Lineage (NCBI taxonomy): Eukaryota > Metazoa > Arthropoda > Insecta > Hymenoptera > Halictidae > Lasioglossum > Lasioglossum lativentre. The sequence goes on along the minus strand of OU744355.1, from coordinate 30,866,348 downwards.
TTCTCAGGGATATCCCCAATGCACGTTTGTTTCTCCTGCTTCCCTTTCGAGGAGCCGAACCCTGGAGTAACGACTCAGTTGGCAACCCCCTTCCGGTACTCGTTACAAGCTTCTCTTTAGAAATTATTTTAGTTATTTGCAGTGTTTCGAAGCTGGTATATTGTGCGGGTCGAACACGGTAAGAGAGCGCAATTTTCGAGCCACGGTGCCACACGTGGTTCCGTTTCTGTGCTCCAGGTGATACTGGTGACATTCTTCACGCACGCGACGGTCAATTTTGAGACACCCCGAGTGGTTTATTCGCCGCTCGAATACTCGAAAGGAATCAGGGAAACTTGTTCGAGTTGCTGCGGGAATCTATATTACGCGTGCAATGTTGTTAAGCGATAAGAGTAATCAGATTAATAAGAATTATCTTTAACTTAGTCACTGCATGTGAGTAATGCAAGGTCAAATATGTTTTAATGGCGGAAACAATGATTTCGATCATTTGCTGTCCCAAAATATCTATTTTATTTGGGAGTCATTGAAATTTTGAAAATATTTTAATGTTGGAAAAATAGCAATTTTCCAAAGTTGGCGATCCCTTCGAGCATCGTAGCGGCAGTTTCGCGACGCGGTCGTACGCGAATATTCTCCTCGGAATTTTTTCGCTCGAACTCTCCGTTTCCCGGTACTCGGTCGATACAGTAAAGGCACGCAATAAGAAATGGAAGGATAGATATATATCAAGGAGATACAAACATGACCGGACGCGTGTCACGCTCATTTCCTTTCCGGATTACGTTCCAGCCGTCCGCATATTCTGCGATCCTCGATCGCTTACACTGTACGAGGGACCACGTGATTCTTCAATCCGAAACGATGAGAAAAACAGAACCGCGAAGGAATTCAACGTTCCGTGATCTCGCGACGCACGTTACCCTTTCTTTTTCCTTCTCTCTAAAACTAGAAACGGACCGAACAACGATGCTCTATACGCCAATGAAAAACGGAAGAAAAAAGGAAAAACAGAAAGCTTCAACAAAGAACAACGCCAATTTTCTTCGAAAAAATTTAATACTACCAAAAACGAATTCGCACTACCAAGGAAAACTATCTAATCGTGGAAACGTCGAAGGCCTTTACGCGAAGAACCCCGGGAACGTTTCTCTCGACAGAATCATGGATCACTCGCGATCGAGTGATCTCGGACCCCATAAACTCTGGCAACGGGACACTCTCTCTCTCTCTCTCTCTCTCTCTCTCTCTCTCTCTCTCTCTCTCTCTCTCTCTCTCTCTCTCTCTCTCTCTCTCTCTCTCTCTCTCTCCCCCCCTCTCTCTCTCTCTCTCTCTCCCCCTCTCTCTCTCTCTCTCTCTCTCTCTCTCTCCCTCTCTCTCTCTCTCTCTCTCTCTCTCTCTCTCCGTCTTTCCCTTCTTCTAAACACGTAACTCACCACTTATCCTTAAAAGTTAATCGTTAAATTTAATTAGTGAAAATCCTCGAATCGCGGTCAAACTCGTCTCTCTCTCTCTCCCTCTCTCTCTGTCCGTCGGTTTTCCATTCTCCCACACTTTTCTTCATCACTTTCTCTCGATTTTTTTGGTTTTCTTAGCGTACGTACGTTTATTGTTTATGAGATGTGTGTATAAAAAAATATGAATCGTTTCATTTCATCTATCAGAGGTAGATACGCAGGAAACAGAAGCAGTATTCTTATCTTTCTTTCGTCTTCTTTTCTTTCTTTCATCTCTTTATTTTTTGTTCATTATTATCGTGGACAGGTGCGGGTTGTGTAGCCAGCTCGAACTTCAGTTTGGGTTCGGTCCATTCTGGACGGTGCCATTGTCGAGTGTCTTCCTACTGTCTCCTGGGCGAATTTATTATGTTATCACTTGATTATGGTTAGCAGGTATCGTCAGACTTCCTTGGGACTATCAACCTGACCGTACGCAAGTTGTACAATGGTAAATTTGTCGAAGGGACAGCAGAAAGACAGAAAAATGGCCCAAAATCGATTGCAACGTGAACCCAAACTGAAATCGTGCTGGCCACGTGGTGTGCACGTATCGACATTATTATTCAGTTTTGTATCTTCTTTATGTAGCCATTTTGTTTTGCGTAGTAACAACTATTGCCGAAGATCCTTTTCTTTCTTTTCGGTAAATCTATTATCTCTCTCGCTCGGTATTTCGCTCACTCACAACTTTCGTCACTCTTTCACCGGAAGTCTACGGTCTCTACGGGTACCTGTGTGACTGTATGTGTGCATGTGTGTGTGTGTGTGTGTGTGTGTGTGTGTGTGTGTGTGTGTGCGCGCGCGTGTGTGTGTGTGCGTGTGTGTATGTGTAATCGAATCCTTCAGTAACGCTCGCCTTCAAACCCCTCTCAGGTTGGTACCCGAAAAACGATTATAAGCGCAGAAGAAACCGTTGGATCGCCGCGAGAGGAAACGAAGAAAACGTCTACCTCCGTCGAGGAACGAGACAAAACGAAACGGAACGAAAACGGAAAACGAAACGAAATTAAAACCTACAAGAACAAAGAACGCAAACAAGCGTACATTCGTTTCGTTTCAGAAGTATTTGCGCAAGCCCCCCGCCGTTCGGTACTCGATTCCGTTCGCGACGATGGGGTGTACTCTGTACAGATCGCAAAAGAAGGAAATGATAAAAAGAAAACGGAAATATACGCGACTACATTTGGTTAAGTGCTCCCCCCCCCATCCCTCCCTCCCAACCCTCTCGAGGAAAAAAAAGAAACAAACAGATACACCTACGATCGATTGTATGCGCACACGTAATTACGTATAGGAGGAGTGTTTATGCAAAGTTAATATGTACAATTCGTAAGACTGAAAGACAACTATACAATAATATTAATTATTTATAATAATAATAATATGAATAATAATCCTAATAAAAACATGGAACGTTAATGGAAAGTGGCAATAGTCTCGCGCGCGAACACACACGAGCCCTAATTGGTTCTGTACACTATCCGAGAGTATAATTATAAACACAAAAACCGGCAAACGAGCGTCAGATTCTGTGTACACGAAGAAAGCGCTACGAGGAAACGAAAACTCGCAAGGGTACGGAAAAAAGAACAAACGGGGACGAAGCTCGGGACGAAAGCCTGACGAGAAGCAACCGGAGACTCTGAAACTATCTTTTCAACTAAACACCGTCTTTGATTTTTCATTTTTGTCGAGTGTGGAAAACGATCATATTGTTGAACCGTTCGCTTCCCGTTCTTCCCTCCGCCACCTCGATTTTCACCCGTGGAAAACACAATGGAATAGACGCAGCGACGTTGTTCGCTTTACACGAATCTATTCATTCTCGTTCGCATGCTGTAATTAAAATCGTGTACCTTCGTCGTAATGGGTCCTTTTCTCGGCACCGACACATACATCTCGTACCCTGAATTTACTTTCTCTTAATATTTCTTTTCACCTTGCTCCCCTTTCTTTCACACTCTACTACTGCTCTTTCTCATTCTTTCATTCTGTGTCCCAATGCGCCTTTGTCACCGAAATTCCTCTCCGGAAGTCGCGGTCCGTTCTATGGACGAGACGAGGCAGGATGATGATGATCGCGTGACGATGACGGGTCCCTTCACTCTTTTTCACTCTTTTCCACTCTCTCTATCTCCCACTCTTTCACTCATTCTTTCTCGATTTTTCTTCTACGCGACGGGGCCAGCTCGGCTAAGAGAAAAGGCGCGCAAATGCGTATCAACAGAAATTTGCACAAACCAGCAACGTGACGGCTGGATGCTCTGTGCGAAGTAGCGTCCCTGAGACCCGCGACAGTTGGCGCTAGTGCACTTGAGCAGGCTGGCGTCAGTCGCTACCGGTCCCACTATTGCCGAAATACTCGCCGGCGTCGCCACGACATATTGGACAGGTTCGGTTCGACTGCAACAAAAATGTTAGAAACACTCGGTTAACTTCATCGGTAACAACCCACGAAGGGCTGTGTCTTACACCCCAAGCCTGCACTGTATTGTCTCGATAAACGTGAAAGAGATGACGAGAAAGATGCGACGACTTACTCTGAGCCACTTGTCGATGCATTTGGAGTGAAACTCGTGAGAACAGGGCAGAACACGAAGGGACTGCGAGGCTTCGAAGTCGCACATGCAGACCACACAGTTGGTCTGGTCGCCCTGGTGCGTTTCCGCGTTGAACTTGTAAGAGGGCAGTTGCTCGACTTCAGCCCGAGTCATACCCCTTGGTTTCGCCTCCCCAAGCCTCTCCGCTAAGGACAACAGAGCCTCGTAATTCTCGGTCGCTGAATCCGAGACGGACAGCGAGGACAGCTCCGCCTGACTGTACGGTGATAATGGTGGCGGGTTTCTTAACATCGCCCTGCAAGATTACGAAATTTTTCGTTGATTATTGCGGTTTAGTTTCGATCGGAAGAGAGAAGAGAGCAAGATCTTGGCTGTGTAGACAATGCTTACAAGAGGTGCAGCAAGAATCCTGGGATGGGCACCGATCCAGGCGGTGCGGCTCTCCATCTGTGCGACCTCAATCGTCTGAGCGCGAAAATGTTTCGATCGGCCGGGTGACGAGGTCTCGTCTGAATCATTTCCAATTGACTGTTCCGGGTTTCCGACAAGAATATGGGTGGAGGTGTCGTGACTTGAGTGAGAGCCGGCGGTGAGTACGAATGCTGTAATGGTAATGGAGCACCCGCGGCGGCTCCTACTCGGTGAGGGTGATGGGATTCTATTAACTCTAATTCAACTTCCCGCTGTAACAAAGAAGGAATAAGTAAACACCTAAATGTTGGACTGACGGTAACAGCTAGAATAAAAAGGTAATAATTGAACAGGAAGAATTAACGATACCTGTTGTGAGAGCTGATGGTGCGCAGTATAGTGAGCAGTATGGACGGGTGGCGGAGGCGCGTGAGCATGATGGAGGGCTGCGACAGGACCTCCAGCCGGAGTTGGATATCCTCTGGATGGCGCGCCAACTATCGTACCGACCAGACTATGAGCTGGGTGGTTCGGATGAGGCGTAGAGTAGTGGCCGGGGTGATGGGTGACCTAAAAACGTTTAAACATTCCCATGTATCTTGAACGAAACACTGAATCAAAACGAAAACTTTCCTCGTTTCGCCACGAGGATGAGTCACAAACTGTTGCAAATCGATGTTTCTTGCAGGGATGGAAAATTAAATACTCTCCACGCATGTGAACTCTTTAACGCATTATAGTGGCCAGTTCCCGACCCTCTACAGATTAAAATCAGAGAACGCTAGGTAAATGAGGAATAATAGAGGAACAAAGCTCTTGAGAGGGTTGGAGACGTTTCTGGTGGTGGTTCTCGGTGAGAGACAACCAATCGGGTCTCACATTTAAGAAATATCGACTCGTAACGGTTTACGTGACCAGAGCTCGGTCCGTGGCAAAGGCCAGGGATGCTTACCTGACAGGAGTGCGCAAACGGGTGTGCCCCATTCGGCGTATATATGCCGTGCAGCTGGCAAGGAATCCTGTAACCTGTCGCTTGAGGATGCCAGAGAGGTTCTCCGCTCACGGCAACCCCCAAGCCGGTTACACCAACCTGGCCGACGTCGACGACCACAGGGCCGTCCGCCCCTTGCGCAGGATGGTGTCCTGTCCCAGCCGGATGATGGGGATGCGTCTGATGCGCATTATGCATATTATAGTGGGAGTTGTGCAGATTGTGAGGCGAGTTGTGAATGTTGTGATGGGAGCCGTGGATCCCGTGGTGCGAGTTGTGAATGGTCAGATGGGGATTGTGACCGGGCAGCAACGGATGGGACAGCCCGAAAGATTCAGTGTATCGCTGAAAACGATTTCTGATGGTTGGGCTGCCGCGTGTCGACATGTGATTGCGGGGCGATCGTCGCTGAGGCGCCGGTGAGAATTCCCATGTCGGCGGAGGAGTCGTTAGGGACGGTAAAGAGGGTATGGATGGCAGGGTCGTATGCAGCGGGGGTGTAGGCGACGGAGGCGTTGTTTCACGGACCTCTATCTCGGAAACGGCACCGTTGCGAGATATCCGGCGACGTTTTCTGGATGGAGACTCGCTCTGAAATCGAACAACGTTGTTTTTATTACATGTCACCAGAGTTCGGCCGACACACAGTGCGACGTGTCGAGTCGGTGAAGGTAGACAAATGTATTGTTCGTCCACGAGAAGAAGACACTACGATAGAGTGGCAACGGGGATCTTCGAGACCCCAACGCGATGTCCCAGACAGCGGAATTCGGGCTATTGCGAAATACTTGTAACGCGAAGTAGGGGTATCAGGTATTTAGTAGGGCATAGATACCAACAAGTTTCTCTATGCCTCCTTCTCGTAGACTCGTAGACGAATGATAGTAGCCGCTCGAGTGCGACCGAGTTGAAGTTCCATTTCTCAGATGGTAAGCAATGGACGAACACTGCTGGTACACCGAGTTGTCTTCGTTCGATCGAATAGTAGCTTTACTGGACTTCACTAGACAGTTTCTAGGAAGCTGATTTACCTTTCTGCCATCGTCTTGACTAGGCTGTCTGTAATATGGCGGCGACGGCTGGATTTGTACAGGACTCAAAGGTAGCTGATTGGTGGCTGAAACACATGTCGTTGGTTAAAGAATCGTAACGAAGAGACACGCACGGTTGGCCGAGAGATCGATAGACTGTTTCGAAACTCGGTGTGTGTATATATACCTTGAGAACTCCTACGGTACTCCATATCGACGCCGCTGGCTCCAAGTCCCGGACTCATGTTCAATAATGGATCACGCATCGTGTTCTCCTGCGAGTGCATACATTTTTTAGAAAATACTGAACGGGAAATCACGGAACGGGGGGGATGTTGTGTGTGTTCTCAATTTGGCTTGTTGGTTTCCAGGGATGCTTACTTGGCCGCAGATGTTGATATGCAGGGGAGGAGAATTTGCTGGAGGGCCCACGGACTCCTGTGCGAAATGGGCCGGTGGACCTCTTGATTGAGGACTGTGCTGAGGGGGCGGTTTGTACCCCACGCTGGATCCGCCTACGTTCCCGTGATACGACACTTCCTTACCGTTCGGTCCGGAAGACGTACCAACCCCGGGACAGTCCCTGAATACGCAAACAATAAATTAGTATCGTCACAGTCTCTTCAAGTGCCAACGTTACGGTGAAAGTACTCGATACTCCACTAAAATCCTCCGTAACTCGCTGAACCATCTCACTTTCAATCTTATTAAAACCAAGGAGAATGTAATCCTTCGTGTTCCGAACTATAATCCATTAGATTGCGGGTTTCATGCGTTTACGCTAACAATGGACGAGTACTCGATACTCTAAGAAGATCCACGGTTACTCGCTAATCGTCTCCTTTTCCATTTTTATTGAAGCAATAGGAGAATGCAAACCTTTATGTCCCGAACCCATTATGAATCTACGCCCACGCTGAAGCAACATCGGCCAACTTTTTGTCGCAACTTGTTGACTTCCTCCTTGTTTCGCCGAATAAAAGAAAAAGGCAACAAGAAGCGACAAAAAGTTGCTCGATGTTGCTTCTGTGGAGACATAGGTTGGTGAACACGGTTGGTATACACTGCCCTATAGTAACATACAAGATTACACTTCCATTGAAAGTAAGATATCAACTTACCTAATTCAGGACATTAATCCTGAAGGAGCCTGATGAAAATACTTTTCCTCTTTGTTTCGAGTACTTTTACCGCAACGGGGGCGATTAAAAAAAAAAGGAACGTGTTTCTTCCGGAACTCGATTTACGTAAATTGTCAATTATTCGCGCGCGTTGTCGATCCGTTCAAGAATCACTAAGTACGTACGATATACCGGTTCTAACGGCTCGACGGCAATGGCCAAAGTGTTAGGGAACAAATACACCTATGCACGCCCTCCGACACTGCACAGTTATCATTATGTCGGTGAGATTCCTGCTCTGTTATCCTTAACTCGTTACTAAATCCGAACGCAACGCGATAATACGTTCCGTTGCACTAGATAGAAACGTCGCAATATTATTTCTAGCTCCACGCAGCTGAACAAATGTGGCCGCGGCGCGACGAGGCTCCGTTGTGTTTACACGAATCATTTGCGATATAATAATCAACAAATCTATGTCGACACGTCGCTATACCATCGACCGACGACTTGTGTTCGCCGTCAGGGGTCGGATACGCAATTATAGTAAGTGGGATTTTTAACTAGGTGTAAATATTTTGATACACTTCGAGAAGTTCCCCATTTGACTTAAAAGCAATCTGAATATTTAGGATCATAATTCGAAATGTTTGGTACGATTTGAACATCCAGAACTTTAACTTGCATCATTTCACGAAATAATCATAGTTAGCTCTCGGTGCGCAGATTATGCGCAATTATATTGGAATTTTCAACAAACTGAAAATATTTTGATACACTTCTAGAAGTTTCTTATTTTACTTACAAGCACTCTGAAGAGAATACGTAGGAGCATAATTAGATTTGAACCTCTAGCAGCTCTAATCCACGTCTTTCCACGAAATAATGGAGCACATAACAATGGGAGTACGAGATGAAGAAGGAAGAACGTATATGCTCATCCAAAACTGATACTCGTATGTACAGTGGCATGCTAAACAAGATAACCAGTGATGAAACGTATAAACATGGTACGCAAAGAACAGAGAGAACAGTGGGGGTACACAGAGAGCAGTAGGATTCGGTACAGAATAAAAGAACAAACGTACAAGCATTCGGGCAGCGAAGAGAACGGGGAAAAAATCGCGTTTCGCCATTGACGAACACGCTGGAAGAGAGATTGTTATTGATCTGAAGTAGTACCTCGAAGGTCGCGTGCTGTACGGTGTGTATCATGCAGCAATGAGTCGCCTTGGCAAATTCGGAATTTCCATGCCCGTCGTCGAAACACTGGGAATACAGAACGTTCTGTTTTCTTTTTTTTTGCGGCGAGATTGTACCGTCGACACCGGCAGTTCCTATATTCTATTTACAACGATGATCGCATGTATTTATGTACAGATATGCTTTCACGAACGTGTACCGCAAGCGAGGCTGACGTTTGCCTTTTTCTGCATGCAAAACGTGCGCGCGCGCGAACCTGGGGCGGCCACGGATTTTTGAACGGTCAGCATCTACAGCAGGATTTCGCGCGTTTCCGGTGACGAATCGCAGTAGTGCACGGTTAAATTTACACTAGTCGCGAGAATTTAGCTATCTTCTGCATGCATAGATGTACATTGAACCGTGCACTACTGTACTGTTCGAAGAAAATCGAAATCGATGAATCGTGTAGCGACGCGAAACGAACGACCGACACTGGCGCAACGTCGAAACGCGTGCATCGCAAGAAGACCGCCCCTGCGACCGTTTATTATCGTTGATTAGAATGGTCGACTCCTCAACGATGGCCACACTGAAAATTAAATACACACTTGCCAGGTCGGACGCGTCGCTTGGCAAAACACTTTCGCGACGCTCGTTCTCTATCGCAGACTCGGCGTGGGATAGGTTCGAACAGTGCTGGACTTGTTCGAACGCTCGAACATTTTGCTAAAGCAACTAATCAATTTTATATACAGGATGATTTTCAAACTGCTGTTATCATTATTTTCAACTCATTTAGCTTCTTGTAATTAATACAGAAATTAATAAAAATTAATATATTTGGAAATGAATTTCGACTAGAGCTACTTTCGCGAATATTGCTTTATAATAAAATAGAAGGGGAAAATTAATGGTAAGAATTTAAACTGAACGTAACAAGAGCTAAATATTTTAGCAGAAATAATAGATGCGAAGTGCGTTTGTATTCTTGCATCATGCTTCGAGTGACAGGAAGATTATAAATTCTGATATTCTTCGAGTAAAATACTGCTTTCACCATCATTGCAAAGAACGTGTTTTACAAAATTTGTATTTTGACGAATGTAAATTACTGAAAGATGTTAGGTTGTTTCAGACCGAGTCTGCGATCGAATTTTTTGCAGGCGTAACGAAAGAGAACTGATCGGCACACTTAACTGTCGGTCGACCGTTATAGAAACCGTTTTGAGAATTATGCCAGCATTGTACGTTACGGAATTACGCAACCGGTATCCCGGTCAGAAAAAAAAGAAACCGGGCGATAATTATTCGCCTCATTACGTGATAACCAAATCGCGACACTTCCGATTGCGGGAGCAGAGAATGTTATGCGGATGGATTACGATCGGGTACGAGTCAATTGCACAGTTGCGAATTTACGAGACGAATAAAATTACTACGAAATCCTGGAAACTAACATAAAATAAACATGACGTAACTGTTTTTCCATAAATCCTACAGACCTGAAGACATTCTGAACCCTTCAATGGATCATCAAAATGTACTTTAAAAATGCATTGATTCAATCAAATTTAACATTCATATCTATCGAAATGGTAAATAGAATATTTGATATAAATTCAGAAATAGTTGTATTATTAACAGTCACACGTTAAATAATTATTAGCATGAGTGGTACTTCTTACGGAGTCACTCTAGAAGAATTTTGACAAGAATTCTATTTATAGTCGAAATGTTTTTGCGAAAGACTAAAGTATTTCCGCGTCGAAAATCGTCTACCGACAAAATTTAGAAAGGAAGTCATGAGTAGGAACATTATTATCCCAAGAACTCATTTACATTTCCGCCCGAGATAAATAATACACGAGTCCGACGAAGCTACCTTCCCAAATGTTGCTCTGCCTTTTTAATGAGTATTCAACCTGTACCATAGTGCTCGTCAACCTTGATATCGCGGTGCTCGCGTTAGGGGTTAATGCCTAACGGTTCACGAAATATTAACGATTACGGAATGAGCCTCGAGAGACGTATCAAAAGTATTAGGACATACCTCGAGAATACGATGGTCCCTCGGACAACGCCGTTTCGATACGCGAACATTTTCAATATTCATTGCGAATTTCCATATATTTAACATATGTCCGCAATTTTCTCTATTATGTAAGAGAATCGTAGAATTAAAATGGAAGAATAAGAAAATAGGGAAGCGACGAGACAATTGAAATTTATGATGATTCACTTCCGCTTATACAATAGATAGGCAATGCAAATATGTGCAGTATATGCATATATTTGCATTAGTTGGTTACTAGTTAGTCGAAAATGTATTCGAGCAATTAAGGTATTGAACGAATTTTGCATAGTTCTGTGTATTTGCAAGTAAAAAGTGAATCGAGATCTATTTTTCGTGGACATATACTTATCAGTCCTTTTGGTATAGTTTATATACGAAATAAATCCATTTTATTAAACATAGAAAATATGGAATAAATTTTTTTCGTTTTCGAGAAAATTGAATTTGAAAATGCAACGCCACGCTCTGCTGTAGCCGCGCTCTGATTGGTCCACATGGTTTTCGTTAATAACTCCTCAACAAAGCCGCCGAGAAGATTTTCACGAAGAAAGAATTTACTTTAAATGATCCGAGGAATCGCTTCCTTCACGGAGAAGTGTCCTGTATGCGTTGTTCGAGGGAGCATACGCAAAGAGACGAAAAGTGCTCGAACGGACCGGAAGTTCAGAAAATCGTTATATACCCGTTGTGGAAGCGTGGCGGTGGACACTGTCGATACGGATATTCCTTGTTGCCGGTGTATTGCTGAGGTATCTGGGCATGCTGAGGGTGTTGACCATGGGGGTGCCATCCACCGCGAGCATGGGGCGGCGCCGGTGGTCGCGGGTGAGGCCCAGCCTGCGTGCCACCGGTTATTACGGCCCTGTAACGTCCCTGCATGCCCAAGCCGCGATGCTGATGACTCCCAGGGCCGTTCATATTCCCTTCCCCTCGTTCGGTCTCTTTTTCGAGCCTATTCTACACACCCTTCCTCCTCGTATATCCCTCTTTTTACCTTCTCTCTCTCGCGCCACCTGTGAGTGTATTATACACGTATAGGTATGTATAGATAATTCTATCCCTATCTCGTTCTCTCTCTCTCTCTCTCTCTCTCTCTCTCTCTCTCTCTCTCTCTCTCTCTCCCTCTCTCTCACTCTCTCTCTCCCTCCCTCTCTCTCACTCTCTCTCTCCCTCCCTCTCTCTCACTCTCTCTCTGTTTTGCTCGTGTTATCGTTGTCGAATAGCAGAGACACTGGGCGAGGTTAAGCTCACCGTGCAATTTCGCTCGACTCGTATTTTCTCTCGGCAGAGAGCCCTCCTCCTCTCTGGTCGTGTTTACGTGCACGCCCCACGCGAACAGTCCTCTGAGCTATCAAAACCTGGCGAGATCATTCGAATGACGTTACGCGATACGCTGGAGAGCGAGGCACGAGGCTAGTACGATCCGCTGGAGATTTCAACTTCGCGCCTCTCTTTCGAAATGTCGAGGGAATATCCGAGCTGGCCGCCATATTGACCGAAGCCGACAGGGACGGCGCGAGACCTCGCTGCACCCACGCCCGACTACGAGCCACGTTTTGTCGAAAGACGCACAATCTTTTGCAAAGAGACGAATCATTTATCCAAGGCACGGACAATGTTCACTAAAGGCGGACAATTTTGTCAAAAGTTCTGCCAAAAGACATACAATTTTACTATTGGGTTGTCGCAAATTGATTTTAAAATCAAAATTTTCGGAAGGATTTTGATCAAGACTCTTATAGCCGGAACATTTGAAAAACGGACAATTTTACCACAAGATGTTTCGTATGAACTTTTTAACCCATTTTAATTACAGCTTTTAACATGTTTCCGGGCGTATCACAGTCATTGAATTGACTATCGCGCGTCTGTGCATGGCTGGATTTCTCGTTCTTGTAAACAATACTGCCTGCGTGCTGCCGCATTTTGTACTAGATTTTCTCGGAACCTAAGCTTCGAATGAAATGATTGTTTCTACATTTTTCTTCAATTTTTAATTGTAAAATGATTTATCGCAACTATGACGCACTTTTACTGAATTTTGCAATTCTATCAGCCAAAGCTGTATTTATAAGTTCACCAGCGACTTGTGCAGTAACAAACCTATCCTTGCAAATCCCGAGGACACGCGAGCAACAACCACTTTCGGCGTTATCTCTTGCAACAAAGTTTTTATCGAGTTCAGCCTGATTTGGTTCGAAGCACGTGTGCGCGATCTGAGCATGAGCTAGAACGAACGTAATCGACTATGTGGAGAAACGAACGTGTGTATGTACTACGTGTCACACGAATTTATTTTTAATCTTCCGCAACCGTAAACGCAAAAACCGTGTGCAATTTACTCGAATGGGCAACAGAGTGTTTAAAATATCAGTGTTGAGCATCATTCCGATAAAATTTAATTTGAACGAGAAATAACGCATAACTCTAACTTGTTCGTAAATCGAGAATACTGTATACGTTGCAAGTATGAATATGTTCTAATTTTAACGATGTAGTTGTGACTCATTGCAAATGCATGTAACTGTGATTAAGTAGAAGCTACGTAGTCAGCAAGTTTATAGTCGATTAACTGAAATTCTGTACTTTGTATTTTCGTTACAACCCGATAAATTGAATTCAATTTTTACTGTTTTATCCATCTTCGAATCATTGCCCAACACTGTCGAAAACCAGCCATGCCATGCAAGACGGAGTGAAGCACAAGTTGTCCGAAAAAGAAGAAAACAAACTGAAGAGATCTGTTTGATCAGGCGTTCTGCGAATCTCGCTATTTTCCACGATTAAAAATGTCAACTCCGCGGAACGAATTGTTCATGGCTCTACGTAAACAATCAACATGCGAATCACGGATGGCGACCAGTTCGGACGCGCGTTTTTCTTGTCGCATCCCGGATAAAAAGCTCTCTCCAACGTCTAGCCTCGGGTCCGACATACAGAGAACGTTTCGGAACATTCGAGGTGTACATACATTTGCGTTGCAACTATCGAAATAAAACGAGCCTTCCACTCCAATAAAATCTATTATTGCTTTAATAATTCGTTCACCCATCTTCTATTTCTGCGGGATGGTAAATACGGTCGGTGAACACGACAGCAAACCGATAAAATTTTATTCAGTGACCGCAAACACCATCCCCGCCATTTTCTCGCCCGCTTCGCAGACGCTTGCAGCAGGAAGCTCTAAGAGGTCAGTAACGTAGGCTGACTGTGAAACTGCGCGACTGTGGAAGTCACTTTGGCGCTGGGTGCACACTGCAGTATGCACGCCGTTGCAAAACCTTGAACGCGTTCCGCAAAATGGCCTTCGGTTTCAGAAATTCGAGTTCGCAAGTTTTGGAGCGTCAGAGCATGTAACATTGACCAACTGCAGTGTCGTCTATAAGAAAACTTCTTCAGTTGTATATTTTTCTAAATCTGTGTCCACATTGATGCAACATCGAGCAACTTTCTGCCGCATCTTGTTGCCCTCTTTTCTTTTATTCGGTAAAGGGCAACCAAAAATTGGTCGATGTGGATACAGTGCGGACATAGCTGAACGCTACAATTTTGCTTATTTCGTCGTAGAAATCAAAGTTCCTGAAGTAGAAAACCAAGATCTAGTCGCATAAATGATGAAGAGTATGTCACAGCTGAGTCATGTCCAACGTTTGCGCACATCGAGCTCCAAAACTTGCGAGTGGCTGGATTTCTAAAATTCCTCGAATCTTCCGACGCGTTCTGGTGCAATTAGGTACACATGTATGGATATTCACTTTGTTGAACGGCCCCGTTGATCCTCATTTTTCTCGGCCGCGTCTGCAAACGTTTGCGTTCGTCGCCGTTCGCGCTGCGGAGAGTCCGTGAACAGGAACGGCGGCTGATAATTCCGCGGGAATATTTATGAAATCGGGTTTCACCGGCCCGATTCTATCGCTAATCCCGTTTCGGCTCGTTCTCCGTTAGGGCCTGAAGCGTTCAAACGTAAAAACAGATATTCTCCTTGTACCCACGATCAACGACGAACGAACACCGACACGGTCTTCAACACTTGACTACCATGTGGCCGCCATGTTCCGGATGTCGCTCATTCAAGTCCGAATTGTTGGCCGAAAGAACTTAACGCGTTGGCCGAAAGAACGGTCGCGAACTTGAGACGCTCGCCGATCTGTTCCGCGAACTGCTTCCCTCGTAATTTTTCGAAATTGCGCCGCAGAAATTTCGTTGACTTCGGTGGCATTAGCAATCTTCTAAAAGCAATAATTAAGTACAATGGTTTTAATTACTCTAATTTCGTAACACTTTGACTGCAACGTTAGAAATTCTTTAGCGACCTTGAAAATCAATTTTTAGTACAATCTATTAAGTAAATCAAATTTTGTTAAGATCTACGAGACAAAATATCACTGTTATAAGAAACTTTGTCTCTTCTCGTAAAATAGTTTGTGTGACTTACGGGCAACCGGTGAGGCAGTCGACGCGTTTGAAGTCGTTACGAGACCGGGAGCGTGACGAACAAAATTTGTTTGGCGCAATTTGCGAATTCGCCGAGGCCGATTTGATCGTGAATCGCGGAATGCGAGTTCGTTGGTGGTCAGAGTTTTAGACGAGAAAATTTCAGTCGCGATCTTCGCGGAATCGGACAAGGACCGGTCTTGTTGCGAAAAGAGAGGCGCACCGTGTCCCGGTAGCCGTCGCGTTAAAGACCGATACTGTTCGTGCGTGGTCGAGGACGACCTGTTAACGTCAAAATTCGTGTTATCCCGTAGCCGTACTGCGGACGTCTCTCCTTAGCATGGGAGCAGGTTTCCTCGGAAAGAAAGAATTCGACGGAACATCGCTCCTCTTCGATGGCTCGGCGTCACGCGAACCGTCCCCGGCGACGTTTAGCGTGACTTTAGCTAGAAGCTAGAAGCACAAAACAGGGTTGGCCAGTTAACAAAACGGACGAACAATTTGTCGGCGATCGGTTTTTTTGGACAGTGGCAGAAATCGGTAGGGTGGGCGGTATATTGTTAGACTCGGTGGTATGGTGCAAGCGTCGAGAGGGATAGAAGCTCTCTGAAGAACGTGTCCTTGGAAACTGTCGGAAGTCTGTACAAAAAGCCGCTAAGCAGATGCGAGAGGCGCTAAGCTTGAGATTGGGAAAGCTTCATGCAAAATGGCCCGCAAAGGATGCACACTAATACACACGGATCGTTAATCCAAAGTGCACTGGATGCGGATACGGTGACAAGGAACTGGAACTCGAAAAGTCTGACTGTTCGAGTCGTTGTTTCTTCGATTTTTTACAGTTTATAATTTTTAGATCGGAGAATATGTAATCTGATAATAAACTGCGGTAATAAAGTATTTCAAACTTCATCTATTTTTGTCACGTTTGTGATAAATCTCTTATTTAAACAAACAGGTTGATCATAGTGCAGTTTAGTGTGATGTTAGAAGCACGTTTGATTGAATAAGAGACTCATTGTAAAGGATGCATGAACACTGTAGGATATCGTATTTTCTTTTAGGATTATTATATATAAAAATTTAATTTCATCCTGGAACAAACCAAACATTAAAATCTGACGTGTCTTCATCACTGATCTTGAACATTTTTGCTTGTGGAAGCTAGTAGAGCGTTGAAATTATTAATACTATTCCGAGTCATGTGGACCCAAGTATAATGGTAGAATTATTACGATTTCTTATATTTCGTTCAATTGCTTTAAGTAGGAAGTGTATTACAGCCAAAATGAATTTCTATACCTTTCGAACACTAGCGTGGTACACGACCAACGTATTAATCCGATCCACTCCCAACAGTAAGAATTGTCTTGCGCGATGGAGTCGCGACAGCAAATATCCCAGAAGATTTCTAGTCGGCGCGATCTTTTACGGTGTGCAAATTGGTAAACAGTGGATAGCGAAAAACATTTCCACGAATCGTTTGAACAGGCAATCGACCGATCTATCCGCGGCGCGAAGGGTACAACGATCTCTCGCGGCGCGGCGGGAGAAACGATAGAAGGTAGCGTCGTCTATCCTTTGTCAAATAGTCTTATCGTTGCGTGGCATATGGCGCGTGTTCACCTGGTGACTGGACTGGACTGAACTGAACTCCCTTCGGCCCAAGTGTCCCAGTTACTTCCGACACGAGTGCGCCAGTGGCCGTCGTGGATTTACATAAACGCACAGCTGACAGAGACTCGTTCGACACCTCTCTCCTTCTACAGGCCGACGTTACGTTTCCGTTTACGATGGATGAATAAGTAGAGCCACCATGTACACCGCCGCGCGGGCTCGTAATCGTTAATTCCATCTCCGTGTTGCAACTGGACTTGACTCGACTCGACTCGACTCGACTCGACTCGACTCGACTCGACTCGACTCGGTTCAGTTCGTCGTCGGAAGTCTGCTGGTGCCATTTGCGACCATGCAACTTTCAGACCGTTTACTCAAGGAAAACATGTAACCCGGTCTACCGCGGGCAGAACGAAGATGACGAACACCGTCGTCGTCCCCGTCGACCTATCGGCAATAACCGTTCCACCGAGTTCACACACGAACCGGTAGCCGAGTTACGATTTTGATAAAACACCGTAGGGATGGGTATAGGAAAAAGAGGATCGTATTAGCTTCGCGAGCAGCTGTAGCTGTTCCTACTCAATAGTTTACGAGGTATTTTCATGGCTGCCAGTGGAGTATCCTTGTGCTATACCCGGCGAAACAATGGACACGTGCGAGCTGCACACACAAGGAAAATGTTTATCGCCATGTTTAAGGTACTAGATATACTTTTCTTGCTTCAGACAGAGGGTCCCGAAGTTTTCATCAAATTTTAAGACTCCCGAGGCTTTCATCAGCCGGAGAACTTTCACGACCTCCTAAATCGTCCAGGTTTCCCAAGACTTTCAGG
Organism: Lasioglossum lativentre; assembly: GCA_916610255.1. Classification (NCBI taxonomy): domain Eukaryota; kingdom Metazoa; phylum Arthropoda; class Insecta; order Hymenoptera; family Halictidae; genus Lasioglossum; species Lasioglossum lativentre. The sequence continues at coordinate 30,848,592 of OU744355.1, read as the reverse complement.
GGCTTTCAAGACCCTCCACGGTCTCGGAACCAGCATTTGGGACCTCGAAGAGCTTGAAGGTCTTGTAGACAGCTACAGAATATTTCAAACGTAACTAGACATGGCAGTCAGCGTGGCCAAACAACCGAAATTCGCGAAACAGTTTAAACAAACCTCGAAGAGATTCTCAACAACTGCGTCTACACCTAGTTCTGCTGCAAGCTGTTCGAAAAAGTTCAGGCCTGATACTTTTCTGAATTTAGAGCGAGGTCTTCAAGATCAGGACTCCGGCATCCTGAAAACTAGGGGAACAGCCCAAGCATTTGGGACCTCGAAGAGCTTGGAGGCTTAGTGCATTCTCGATAGTTTCAGAACATTCAAACGATACTATTAGACATGCCAGGAACAGTGTGTCCGAACAACCGAAATTCACGAAACAATTTAAACAAACGTCGAAGAGATTCTCAACAGTTGCACCTACACTAGTGCAGTTCTACTGCAGGTTATTCGAGAATGCTCGGGACTGCCACGCGAGTTTCAACATTGTCCGGTGGACCAAGGACCCGGCCAAATCCGAGTCCTTTCAGAGCCGTGTCCTCTCGTGACTGGAGCTTTTTTTAGAACTTTCAGGGTCGAGTCGAGTTTCGAGGATCCTCGTCGAGCCCGAAAATTCGCTACGATCAGGGGCCCGCCTCGTATTGCTACTCGTGGTCGATTTTTTCCTTTTGTGTCGGGGCCATGGCCCAGCGAAGAACCAGAGAGAGGCCGGGCCCAAAGCAACGGGGCCTGGATATTCCGGTTCACTTAATCGTTTCTTCGGACTTGAGATCGTGGCTTGTTCACCGTCTTCTCTCTTTCTCTCTCTCTCTCTCTTTCTTCTCGACTCCGTTCTCGTTTCTCCTCTCTGCGGCCGTTCCGACCGAAAAAATGAAGAAAAAGAGACCCGGGGCCCACGGAGCTGTCCGTGTACACAAAGGAACGAGAAAACGTTCTAGGCCCCGGTAGAATGCAGCTACTCAAAATTGTCTGCCAGATGTTGCCGAATTTCGTTCGTGGAAGGTATACGCTCTGCATCGAACGATCCCGCGGCCCACGTTGATTACTAGGCGGCTCACGGCGAGGATTCGCCGGCGAAACTTCGTGGACGGAATCAAAACAACCGGCGAAATTTAATCGAACATCTTTAAATACCCTTCCGAACTATCGGCGGCCCACGGCGCGCAACAAATTCGAAACTCGGATTAACTGTAAAACCCTCTGCTTTGTGTCGACGCCGGAATAAACGACTGCGACTCGCAGATAAAACGATGAAGCCCGGTCTCAAATTAGCCGGTGCTTGCAATTCAATCGTCGTTCGACACACGGAACTGCACAATTTATTTGCACGTAGATCGATCAAAATTTTTCGTCGAAATTCGAACTAACACGCTCTTAATAGGACACCAAACTTCCTGTTTGATAAATGTGTTATTTATGAGGAAATTCATGAAGAAATATCTTGATTTGTTAAAACGATGATGTCAGATGCACAGTTATCGGAGGACCACCCTGTATGCGACAGAGTCCAGTCGAAGATCCTGTTTTCCCGAATAGTCCACATAGTTGTTTTATTAAAATGTTACAGTCACATGCTGTTGATCAGACTTTCCTTAATTAGCAAGTTGGAATAGCGTTGCAAAAGTTGTTAAAAATTTTATAAACCCTCCGGAAGAAACTTCGATGTTTCAAGGAACTATGTCATAATTAGACCCCGAGTTTCTGAGCGATATGAAAAATGCATCGCAGCGAATCAGAAATTTCTGTCTTACTTCAACAATTTTGATAAACCGGGACTTGATAATAAATTATTGATAATAAATTATTGATAATAAATTATTGATAATAAATTATTGATAACAAATTATTGATAATAAATTATTGATAATAAATTACTGATAATAAATTACTGATAATAAAGTGAGATTGGAAAAATATTCTTCGCGTTCGTTTAGCTCGTCCACCCAGTTGCAACCTCGCAACATTGCAGTGAGTTGGATTGCGCTATCTTTGCGGGTATCGTTAGATAAAGAAGGACCGATTGTCCACTGTGTTTCCACGATATCAGCGTGCACAGGCATTTACTCCTTCGACAAAGATAGTAGGTGCACGTGTGCGCGAAGAGCGCACCATATGCCGCGTATTTGCAATGTCCGCCGCGCTGTATATCATTAACGGGCGCACGGCAAAGTAACTAGCAGGTGCTACGAAGCGCTATTTAACGGCTAATACATCCCTTTGTTCCAATGATAAAAAACCTCGTGGCTTTGTAGCGCGCAATATCGGAGCCGAGCTCTGGCTCTCTCTCCTCGAGGGACGGCGCTGCTTCAGCTGCGGGAAGAGCCAAGGCGCCATCATGCTTTTCGCGTTTAACGAAATTATCAATCGATGGCTCTCCCCTGCTGTTCTATCGTGAACACCGGGGTCTGGCTGATACTTTCAACATTAGAACTACTGGCGCGGCTCGGTTTTTATAACTTCTTACAAATATTCGTTTGATAAAAAGAACCGAAGCGTGAACGGACACCGAGGAATCCAATCTATATTTTTATTTAAAAAAGGACCTGGTCGCGTGATATCGCAACGAATAAAAAATCTGCTCGAATGGGATGAGTGTAATCATCGGTGGATCTTTGTGCAAAATAAAAATTCTGTAGATTAATTGTAAGAAACTTTATTCTTCCTTTTTATTTTTTAAATTTTCGCCATAAATGCATAAAATCCGCTGTCCAGTCGTCACTGTACGTGTCCTTCTCAATTCTCCGCGTGTACACTTTAATACCTCGCGACGAATAAATGAATTGGAACTGCTAATATCACCGGCACTGCGCGCCGCTCAACAGATGAGCAGAGGTAAAAAGCGACTAGAGCCGTTAATCGCGCTTTTTATCTAGATTTAATTGAAAAACGTGGCAAACAACACGGTCAGATTGCAGTCTGATGCATCCACGGTTAATTTCACGGGACCGCGGCGGCTCTTTTCCGAGTAACATTCGAGTCAAAGAAGGTATGCGCGCGTTCAGCTACGGACTCTCCTACTAGTGTAGTTGCGTAAGTAGAGTTAAGTGCATTAATGCTTGCCAGGTCAAAACCCGAAGTTAACCACTTCCACTGTGCTCCACGGGTTCCCTGTAGACGCGTGTACTTTATTTGTGTTCATTACCGTACTATGCTGGCTGGCCGTTCTCTTAGTGGTGGTAATGACTTCATAATTTTCAGATACTTTGGAATAATATACTGATCTTTCGCTGGACCCGGCTGCTACTATTTCTTGCAACCGTACGACGCTTCGTACTCGGAGTACGCTCGAATAATTTAATCAGGCGCTTCGTGACGGTTTATGATAGCTACCCTCTACGATATTTTATGACAACGTATGACCGTATATCACTGTTGTGATATTTTATAATGTACGGTATCATCGCTTTTGTCAGCTATCTTGATTGATCATAAAAAATCACGAGTATCATATGCTATTGTAATTTCCGTATAGTATCAGACATTATCAGACGCTATCGCACGTTATCATACACTATCATACGTAAAAAATATTCCCTAAGAGCTACATTCTGCAGCACCAGTGGAATATGAAAGCGCGCGATGTCGAACCTAGGATATTATAGAGGCTAGAAAATATTCCGTAGGAGCTGGTTTCTTTCGGGAGAGACAAATATAGTAATAGAGCTCTGCTCCAATAGGGGAGAAGCTTCTAGGGGCACGATCCTAGTAACAAAAATCAGTGGAAGACATTGTACGTGGAACCGAGAGCGGGTCGAGTCCTCGGATGATGTGGCGCGCGGTCTGTTTACGAGAAACCCGTTTACCTTTAAACTCCTCTCTCATGGCAGCAGCTCTCTCACGAGCAACCAGCAAACGCAAAAACCGTCCGAGAACCGAGGACGAACGAGAGACGAGAAACGCGTGCACACCGTTCGAGACAACAATGTGATCAAAAGTTGGCTCGAACGGGGTCACCAGACGATCTCCATGTCGCCCGGCTGTTTAATAATCCCATCAGGGAGTTGGGAACCACCGCGGTGCGAATGATTTTTCTGGAGTTATGGGTTCCTAGCTTTGTCTATGTTCCGTGGCACCAAGGAAATTGTTTCGCGGCAATTCCCGATTTATCGACGTCGCGTCGTAGTCACGGGGCCAGAAGATTGTTTAGAACTCGAAGCTTCGTTTCGCGTCCTTCTGTTCATAGAGCTGTTCATAGAGGACTCCGTGGAGTCTCGACCTATTTGATGAATGTTCGTAAACCCCCGGAAATTGGACGTCTGACTACACGTAGCTGGGGCTACTTTGTAGTCTAGGTGGATGTTAGGTGTCTAGATTCATCTTAGTCGCCTAGGTTCATTTCAGGTATCTAGATTACACGAGTCGTCCAGAAGCTAGAACGAAGATCCCAGGGTTAAAAGGGCGAAAGAATTCGCATGTCCGACTATATTTTCGAAACGTGCCTGGCCATCGAACGTTCTACGGATTGTTCAGGCTCCCGAGTGTCCGTAGTAAGCCTAGCCTTGATGAAAGAAGCTCTCTCGAAGGCGCTACATGGGCGTCATCCTTTACGTTTCAGTCTCCGTTGAACCCTCGCAATGGCTCCGGAGCTGTTCCACAGGCACGATTTGAAATTCTGGTCTCGAGTATCGGGCTCCGTGGAAGCGGGGGAAAAAGTTGGAATCGACGGGGACCTCTCTCGGCTGGGGCGATTGGTCGACTCTCCGGTCGGAGGTCTAGCCGAACCAGTTCCGGACCGGAGGAGACCCGATCGGGGACAACTCCCACGAGCCGGGCTGGCTGGCTGGCTGGGAGTTCTCTCTACGTTCGGGTAGACACGCCGCTGCCGCGCCGCGTCGCGTCGCGTCGCGTCGCACCGCGCCGTACTGTGCCGAGCGGTGCCGTGCCGGTGGACGGCCGGGCATAAAATTGGACCTGCACATACACACGGGGGCACAAAGGCTCGAATTTATGCCGGTCGAGAAGGCAGCAGCTGCGTTTTCGATTTTCCAACAGCTGGTGCGCGGCCCGTGTCTCACGGACGAGGCCGCAGAGAGGCGGCAACAGACTTTCGTCGTCCACTCGACTAGCCCTTAAAAGGCCGGAACGACAAAAGCCGGTCCCTAGGGCGACGCCGGGCACAGGTCCGGGGACCCTCTCCTCTCTCCTTGAAAATGCTTCGGTTCCTTCGAATCCTCTAGGAATCGCCAGCCACCGAGAGCGAGAGAAACGCGGGAGACTCGAGAGGGAACCAGAGTGAGAGAGCAACTCGAAGGAGCTCCTCCGCTCTCTATCGATCCACGCCGCTTCGTATCACGAAACTAGCTGGCACCCTGGAGAGAGAGCTCAAGGGAGGGAACACGACCAGGGGCGGGCAGAGAAATAGAAGGAGATCGAGAGAGAAAGAGAGAAGAGAGAGAGGCCAGAGAAATTTCCACTTTGGTCTCCTCAAAGGATGTACTGCTCGGACGATGGCCTTTTTGTTTTCCACCTCCAGTTTGCTACTATGACTACAAGCCGGCTTCGGTATTACGTTGTCGCATTCGAAGTTCTGGATCTCGCTGATTGGCTTCTCCGTAAGCGAGACGTTGTTCGATGCCGATGCGGAATTACTCGGGCATTGTTTAAAACGAAAGAAACAAATTCGATTAATGCGATGCCTGTCACGGTTCCGGATTCGCTTCGTTTTATTAACCCCTTGACTTATAGGGTCAGACTTGGGCTGAAGACTTTCCCTTTGTATATTTTGTCAAAGTAAAACATTACTGGACTTTCTGGAAAACCCCACATCCTAGAAATATTGGGAAATACCCGTACCGCCGCTCTCGCGTTTTGGTAGTCAGTTCTAATTGTGCGCCCGCGTCTTGTAGACACCCCCGATAACGTCTTCTTATACTTAAATATATTTTCTTCCACCGTAATCATATAATTATTTTATTTGCATTTATATTTTGCTTAACCCTCATCCGTACCTCGTGTCAACTTGACACAGTTTTACCGAAATAACTTACACTGTCCTGTTATTTGTAGGTAAATTTGCCCGAAACTTCGTGACTTATAGTTTTTTAATGCGAAACTCATAAGCGAAAAATCGTTAGATGTAAATGTTAACTCGTCAATTTTAATTTTATAAAATCGAAAAATAACTGTTTACCTTGTTATTTAATCGATCTTTTACCACTGTGTTAATTTGACACCGAGGGACAGATCCAGTTCGTGAAATGAGGGACGGATGAGGGTTAATTTATTTTCAATTCTTACCCCTAGTACTTTTGGTCCGAAGCTCGAACCTATCGCCATATTCTCAGGTATGTTACTGCGCAGTTTCCCCTTCTAATGAAATATATTTAAAAAATCCAACAAAGATCAGTGATGATTTCGGATGGAAGCGAGCGTAAAATGAGATAAGACGAATTTATCTTTCTTTGGGAAAGTGTTAATTCCTCGCGCGGTTCGCGGAAGTTCGTCGAAGTTCCCTCAAAATTGCCGGACCGAAGTTTCCGTTAAGTATTAACACCCACGTTCGCAGATACTTGTAATTTTCTTTTTCGCCGGTAAACGCAGGGGAAACTTGGTAGCCGGGCAAGTCGGTGGGACAAGGAAGCCCGAAGTTACAAGCTATGACTTCATAATCCGTAACGGTGCTCCTCCGGTCGCGGATCAAAGACACCACGGCGCAATTTTCCTAACTCGTCTCGTTCACGGTAGAAGGAGCCCGGCGAGGGTCGAATTTATGTCTTAATACCGGTTACACGCGAGCCAAATAGATGTTACTCGCGGCACCGCGGGCCGGAAGCCTCGTTACAGGGAAGAACGTACACGCGTATCCTTCAGGATCCTCGGGTCCTTTGTTTCGCGTTCGCCGCGTTTTCGAGTCGGACCTTGAATATTTCAACGCATCCTCGTTCCGCGACGCGAAGGCTGGTTCCTCTCTCGTTGTCTTCGCTCGAAGGCGAAACAGCCGTCCGTCAAACCGAGTGAAACGGGCTCCTCCTGTTCCTCTCGGACAACAAAGGGAAATTGTTAACTCGCAGGCCTTAATAACCTTCGAATCGCGGACCCACGACCGGCTGCACTGCGATATCCGACCACATTGCGAGTCGCTTCGACTTCGTTCTAGTCTACAGCACCGACAAAACTCCTTTTCTTCGAACCTCCTTCATGATTCATGAAATACCCAACCGTTTCCAATGAGTTCAATTTTTGATTTTCTTTTGGATTAAAAATTTCTGGCATTTGTTGAAAGAGAACCGTAAAGCCACAGAAAGTTTTAGAAGAAAGGATGTTGTAGCTTTACGGTAAGAAAATCCTGATGTTGGCCTAAGGTATGGCACACAGTCCATGACTGAATACCCCCTTCAACAGAGTGGTAAAAACTGAAATTCGCGAGCATTTAACGGGACCGGTGTACTGTAAGGGCTACTGGGCTGACGACGCTCACTGAACAATTAACGAGTTTCTATTGTTACGCGATAATGTATATTCGAATAGTGGATATGACTCGCGGGCGTTCTACCTAAAACGGGAGCACGGATATTTCAACCTAAAAGCACTAGGAAACTTATCAACTGTTCCACAAAATAATATCTTTACCTACACAAAAATGATTTTTTCATACCAATCTCGAAAGAATAAGTAAGCCTCGACAATATTTTCTCCAAATATTACAGACAAAAACCGTAAGGCTAACAATTAATCTCTGTAGAGTTAGGTCTGGGTTATTCCCAGTAATAAATGTAACTTTCAGTCGTTTAACGAATCCTTACTGCAATAACCCGGCACAAAAGAGAGAAGAACATTAAACGGATGAGAATGATGAACACCGAATGGCGAGTGATGAAAAAGTATCCTATCGATAAAATTCACCGGAAAGCAATTAATCAGTCCCTTTTATCAGCGGGCGCTTAACGAGTCCCTGTCTAACGATTTTACTTTCGCGCAAAATACTCGCTCGATACCAGTAACCAATAAACAAGCAACGAACAATTATTCGTACGAGGTAGAAATACCTCTTCGGCATTTAACGCCGAAATAATTTTCCATAAAACTTTTCGCAAGCAAGTATCGGTTTATAATATCCAGTGAATACAACGTGTAAATCCTAAAAGAGTGCAACCTTATGCCACCCGTTGCGTAAAACCGTGCGCCAGCTCCGTTACGTTTCGCGTTTAAACGTAACAAGCTCGACGCAGGTGAGGAATCGAGGGGCACCGATAAAAGTATCGCTAGTTCTCACGATATCGCGGCAGGAAAATCGTTCCACGTGTAAACAATTATTCAAGGCGTGCGTCCCTCGCGGAATCGGTCGACGAGCCCGAGATTAACTGCGCCGGTCATAATTTATGCGACGGTACGGTATAACAGGTACACTTTAGCCCTGCTAAACTGGACCTACTGGTTTGACGAAATAAACGAACCGGACCGGAGTTGGCAATCCGGAAACGGCAGCCAGTTTCTCCCTATAAGCGAACGATACGTGTCGGTGCATCGCGGGCTTCTCCCCCTTTCTGTTTGTTTACATGCACACGGACACGCGGGAAGGGGGTAAAAACGCATCCCATCGTCGTCCTCGTCGTCGTCGTCGTCGTCGGTGCACTCCCGCATTTCTTGGTCACAGCCAATGATTAACGAGTTCTTACGCGGCGCAGTTTACTTTAGGAAATTAGTTTCATGACCTGGCGAGTCTCCGCCTGTACGCGCACTTAACCATGCCGCCTCGTTACTTCCCAGGAAACCCTGATTTATTTGCCATACCAATCGACTAGTTTTTCCACTCGCGAATCGATAGCATCCTACCCTGCCTCCCATTTTTGCAAATTGTACACTCCGCTCGAAAAAGACGGCTTTTCGAATGATAAATCTGAAATGCCAATTTACTGAAAATATTATCATGAATCGTGTAAATTATTAATGTTTTATAGCCGTCGTGACCCATATATGGATCCACGAATTAACTTTGACGGCGTGCCCGTTGATACGCTTAATGCAGCTCCAAAAAATCGAAAGTTCCACCGTAAAGCATGCTCGCGAACGTTCCTTTAATTCGAGAAATTAACGAGAAACAGCGCATGCAGCGGAAAACGAGTTTATTCATACGCGCACACTGCCACAGGACAGAGTCATGAATTAAGGAACGTTTCGAAGAAAGAAGATGGCCCTCCGGTATTCACCCAGCAGCGAAATGGTAAAACATTCTATCCGGATGAAAAGGTTCGAAAGTATAAAACTGTTTTGAGCTACTGTGCGTCGACTAAAAATAACGTTCTAATTGTATCGTGAAATAACATTTTCGCGTCGAACACGTCCATCCCTGCGCAACCCTTAGTTCGGGTCGGCCGTTTAACATAGTAGCGAGAAGACAGGTTCCATTATCGATTTTACGCCGTTTGAAAATTTAAAGAAATCCTTAAAAATACATGGCCGCTCGCTAATAAGGATGTGCCACGGTAATGTCTCGATTATATGTGAAATAGATGTGCCCGATATTTGTGAAAAATTTATGCCCATTATCGCGGGCTGTGCCCCAGAAGCTCGACTGCCAAGTGGAACATGATACGAGATTAGAAATGACGGTGAGACAATGTTATAGTTTAACGACGGCACGTTATTGTTACTATTCATTTTTTTATGAATGTTTCACCAACATATTTATGACATTTTTCTGATCGAAACGAGGCCAAAACACAATACAATTTGGATCATATTTTCTTGTTTAATCCACGATTCAGCGGTATTATTTATACACCGAAGGAAGATGATTCAATTCGAAAACAATTTACCGGGTAAATAATATTCTGAAGTTTAATTTGGCGGGCCTTCCAGGTCCGGCGAATTCGTTCGTTATTTTCATTTGTGCGATCCTATTCCAAACTTTTATTTCCCGCCGCTGTTTCAAATAAAAACACAGCCCCATCTACAAGTGACCCGCACCGGCTACGGCAGACGTAATTCCCCAATAAAACCAGTTAACAAACCTTCATCAATCTAACTTCGCTAAGCCCCTCGAAAATTTCAAGCGGCCCTCTCGTCCGCGGATCTATCCATAAACTGGATGTGCGTCGGTGCACCCGCCCGCATACCCGCCACAAAGAACTACAAATTTACACCTTTAAGGGTACCCTGCGAGTTTTACGGGTTGTCCCCCCATCCCCCCCCCCCCACCCACCCTATAGTTTTTCTTCAAACCGATGCAGCGAACTTCAGAAGAAGGGGGCACAAGAAAAGAGAAAGAAAGAAATAAAGGGGGGGGAAGCAGTGGGAAAGAGAGAAGGAGAGAAGAGGGGCCCGTATGCGTCATCGTGCCCGCATACCGCAGCAGCGAATTACAGAGAGAGGAACATCCCCGACGTTTCCCTTCCCAGTATAATGATGGATATTGTGGGCAGCCCCCGAGGGAGTGGGAGGCTCGAGCCTCTTCTGTCCGTGGGTTTGAACGCGACACAACAATCGTGGCCAGGTACCTCGGGCCCGTACACTATTGCCACATAAATTCATCTACGGAGTGCTAAGAACACTGTTGTGTACTACCTTCGAGCCGCGATCGCGAAATTCTGTGGAACAAATTTTTTGAAAGAGGCAGTACAATCCGAATCTACCGTTGACCGTCGCTAATAATTCATTGCAATAATATATTTCGAATAGTAGAATCAAATGCATAATGTGAAAAAAATGTTGAACTAAATTAATTAACTGATGTATGTGTGAGATATAGAAATCTGTATTAAAGAGTATCCGATATTTAATTTAAAAAAGTATTGGATGAAATAGAAAATACAATTAATAATTATTTATTTATTTCAGATTTGATTACCGAACTATCGTTTCAGGTTTTGAAAAAATACAATGTCCCGTTTACGGTACCGAAATAGGAGTCACGGTCAGGTACCCAATGGATCGGTAAAGGTTTCCACGAAAAGTTTCCTTTTCACCTGGCGCGGTGCGCACCTTCGTCTGGCCTGTCGCGGGTGCTTGGTAGCGGAGCTATTCATAAATCCGACCACCGACTTTCTCGCCGCTTTCCACGAGCACGCCGAGCCTTTCGGCCTGTTCGACTACTTGCAATTCCCAGGCTATGCGCGACTGTTGCCACCTTTACCCCCTATTTTGGTGACGGAGACCCTTTCAGACCCTTGTTCAGGTAGACGTGATATTTAGGCGGTTTATGGTGCATCTATTCCTGATTAGTTCGTATTGTTGTCTATTCGTTGTTGTACACACGATGCGGAATGGCAACCATTTTCTAGCTTTATCGAGCAGGTCAAAATGACCAATTTGTTCGACTAGGACTGACATCGTGAACACACTCTTACGGAAAATGATTAATTTAATTAGTAACATTTTTAATTCAATTAGTAACATTTTTTATTTATTTAGTAACATTACGATATTGAACATTTCTTTGTTAAACGAAAGATTAAAATAAAAATGTGGCTACGAAGGTCGCACATTTTCCCGTTTCCTATTTCTCGCTTCAAGCTGGACAAACAGCCATTAAAATATCGAGACAACAGACAGTTTCACTTTTAATGTAAAAATCGTGTCGCCTCCGTATAACCCATGGTATCGAGTTCTCATTGTCAGCGCAGTGAGTGTGTTCGCTTTTAATAATGTCCGACTGATCAGAAAAGGCTAGGCACTGGCTGGCAATCGAACGCGAAGCCCGATACGATAGCTCGTTCCATTGCGTCTGTTTATCGCGTTATTGACGAATGTCTCTCGGTATCGTATCGCTGCCGAGAAGCGATGATGCGGACGTTTCTTGCGGATAGATTAACCTACGTGACGATCGAGACTTCGACTCGGCATGCACCGATAGAGAACTGCTGCGTGCTCGATCTTTGCCCGAGCTCTGAGCCTCGGATCGCGATACTAGGGAGACTTGCCAAAATCTTCGGACGGGAACGTCTTATATACCCTGTTCGACGATAATTTGCACTCGAATACTCGGAAATCTGTATCCGGACTAGCTAGTCACATAAGTCACTAAGTATTTTTAATTCAATTTTTTTCTAAAACTAGCTTTTATACTCTCAAAAAGTTTATTAGAAAATTACTTTGTTCCATGACTGTTAATTTGTAACTTTCTCCCGAAGAACATAAATTTCAATGTATGTATAGATCGAAACAGTCTTCAGATGTTTATAAAATATCAGTCTTCCCAAACAAGCCGATAAAGTGTACCTTTCTCCATTTCGTACAATGTATATTTTTTCTTCTATGAATTTTATACGGTCGGGAAGAACACTATTCTCAAATTCCTCGTATACATGTATATTATATTATACGTATTTCAGGTATTTATTTTTTGTTATACACCGATAAAATCCGTTTAGATTAAACATTTTGCACCGCATGCTATGTAAATCCATTGAGCAGTAGCTGGAGTATAAATTCCTGAAAAATCGCCGGAGAAACAGCCGCGAGTTAAGCAACCGACGTCCACGAAGAGAAATTCGCGGATTAGCGTAATACCCGACAAATTTTTCTGCGCGCTCGCGCGCTCTTGCACACCGGCAGCACCGGTATAAATAAATTGCACGGCATCGGGACACAGTGACGCAGAGCCTTGACGAGCCTGCATAAAGAGAGATGCGGAGCCGACAGTGAACTTCGCGGAGAGCGTCGCGTACGGTTTGTTCCCTTTGCAATGGAAATACGCCTACTTATTTTCGAGCGTGACGCTTCGACAAAAGACGATCTCGACTTGCGATCTGACGATTCTGTACCGCCGATAAGCTACGAGCTCCGTGAATCCCGAAATTCGAAACGGTCCTCCGAAAAGATATACTCGAGCTCGCGAAATTAAAGGGGCGCGATCGAGGTCGACGAAGGAAAGGTCAGAGAAATGTCACCGCGACGAAAGTTACTTTTTCATTCGAAAAATAACTTTATTGTTTAATCCTTACATGTTCTTCAGGGTGAATGTTAATTTTCTGTTTCTACCTTAAAGTGGATGGATCATTATCCTGAGCTCTTTTGTTTATGAATAATGAAGACTAGTAGTAATTTCACGAAGCACTTTGAATTGTAGCTAGATTGTCGAGTAAAGTTTATACATATTACACTGGGTTTGAAGGGAAGCATTGTCTATACATATTGAAAGAACTTGCGAACTATATAAGTAATAAAATCCATTCACCGTGTACGCAAATCCGTTGGAACTACCCGAAGACGGTATTACAAACCGATGCATACATAGCCAGCGATGGATTAGAAACGATACTAAATCGCTTTATAGCGGATCCAGAAACAATTACACTGTACCTCGATTTTCAAAGGCTTGTATTTCTAAGGAGTACGTACAATTTTCCCGGCTATTGTTGCAAGCGAAAATGTAGTGGGTCAGATATACTTCAATGAGATATCCCAACGTGCCTAATGGTCGGTACCCAAAGGAAACGGCGGATACCGTGGGTGTTAAAGGTATTAACCATTGAATGGCAAATGGTGGGATCGGTGAAAAATATCTTGCCGCGTATAGCCGGCCCAGCTTACGGTCGGCCCGGCAAGGATTTATTGGAACATCTATCCTACCCGTGTCTTGCCAGCGTCTCGTCCCGTAAATCTTTCTATTTATTTTAATTCCCGTATCAATAAAGGTATAAATCGTGGACTAGGCTTTATCAGGTATGCTCTAGTACGGCCTATTTATTGCCGTGGAAACGGTACCTGCGTCTCGGCTCGACAAAACGCGTTTCCACCGGTCTCGAACGCTCGGGCAACAACGAACCCCGAGGTACGAGACCGCGACCATTTTCACGGATCAGCCCCGCTTGTAAAACGAAAATAAGCCCGGACGGTATAGATCGCCGGGGTTACCCCGATCGAGCAACGACCATGTACAAGGAAATTCGTCCGCTTCGAAAAGGGACACCGATAAACCGGAAAGAAAAGATATAGCCTAGCTCTACGTCAGAGGCTCTAGCCTAAGTCAGAAAGTCGGAGCACGGAGTATGGAGGTCGTCTTAGACCCTTCCCAACTATGGATACGCGAACCATGGAGGTACCGTTCTCTGGATGGGCAATGTCCACTTCCTGAAAAACCCAGGTGGACCTGCCGTCTTTCTTTGGCCACCACCTGCCCGTCCCTCGCAACAAGCCGTTCCCAACAGCGCAACTCGCTTCACCGTTCAGGACACTCTCAAGATGGCTGACCGGTTGCTCGGTTGTACCTCTGCGTTAACATTGGAAATTCCAAACTTATTTTAACTAACTTCTTCGTATACTATACTGCTTTGATTAGAATCACAACCAATTATTCTACCCTTTCTATGTATTCCAGCCATCATCGACCCTTGTAGCAACAGCCTACATTTTCTACACGGTTTAAGAAATACCTCTCAGCTCCCCAATTTAAATCTAAGTAATTCAAAGATGAGGGACTCGACGCAAGTTTTTCAAAATCGTACAATTTTACTAGCTGATAGTGAACAACCCAGTTATCGATAGAAGACAAACCAAGTGGGATAGGATTTTGTGATCATCCCTTATTTTATAACTGCTGGTTCGATTGCCTACTTTCTAAGAAACAGAGCAACTGAACGTTGCTGCTACAGCTGATCTAACAAAATATTGGCAATGCTTATGCCGAACGTAATTGCTAAACTGCATCTAATGGGAGACACCGTACTATACCACGAGGAATGGTAGATAGATGCCGGTTCTCGATCCAAGCAGTTCAGTGTGAGAAATAACTACAGAGTTCTTAATTTGCTGAATAAAGATGGCCGTAGACTTCTTTTTCGACGGGGGAGCTTTTATCTACGCTGCATAATCGGCTGCCCATTGTCGCGGCTAACCGTGAAAGTTAATGTAAACGCATTGTATGTTAAAGGGCTTCTATTTGTAAGTAGAAACGAATAAATAAATTGAGTGAGCGCTTTGCTACCTGTTTTTCAACCGGCACTTAGTCGTAACGGTGTCGTTTCAAGAAGACTTCCATTTTAAAGAAATATTAGAGAATATATTATGTGCAGAATTATCTATATATATATATATATATATATATATATATATATGTATAATCATTATTGTTCAAATATTTTGTACGGATGTGAAGGTGTTTCAATATCCTAAGTGCTGCTGACAATTTAAATAGTACATAGTCTGCACTGCTCAATTATTTGAACAATTTCGACGAAATAATATATTCACTAGCTTAATTAATATTCTAGTATTCTGAGTAACTCAATTAACATATCGGAACTTCAATATTCCTCTCTAGAATATTCAAGCATCTCTATTTAACCCTCGGCCAGCGGGCTCCAGGTCCAATTTGATCGCACAAATTGTTTATGCTTGGTCCTGAAGCGCTGGTTTATGTTGGTAATACGATAAATGCTGTATACGCGTTACTATACAATATTAAAAAGGGAATTTGGAAAACTGAAAGATAGCAATATACGTAAAACTGAAAAAATGAAATCAACGATCTAAAATAACGAAAAATTCTTCATCGTACGTCCGAGAGTTAACAGAATTAAACATCGTTACGGTACCCGAGTCTGGAGCCGTTTTCCATCCGAACTATATAAACTTTACGATAAATCGATACTGCAGCGAGATCCCAAGGGGTAAGAGGAGCAACCATGAAATCTTCTGATCCTGGTCCTATACGAGTACAAGGGAAATGGAGGGTTGAAAAATTCTATGTTCCCGAACGTGACGACGCGCGGGACAGAAGAGGAAGAAAGGCTACGAGGAAGAAGGAGGAGCACATTGTTTATCACGACAGTATCGCATTTCTCTCGGCGGATGGCCGGATGGGCGAACCGTGGATCGCCAGTAGGAACCTTCTGACAAAGCAAAGAAAGAGAAACCGCGGAAGGGAAACGTGCAGAGAGAAAGAGAAAAAAAGAAGAAGAAGAGATAGACACTGGGACACGTTGTATGCACACCTTGCGCCCCTCGAATACGCTTTGCCGGATATTACATTTCTATTCCATCAAATTCTTGTGATTTTTTGCCATCGGTTTCTCTTCTTCTAACAGTCCAAATCCATTTCGTTAATAAAAAAAATTATTTCTTGAAAAAAAAAATAAAATGTTTGGACTTAAATTGATATACAATTTTTAATTTCAAAATTTACCTCTTTCACAATTTGGTGCCAACACCATTTTTAATTACGACTTTGACGTTTTTAAATATTCATTTTAAAAAATCCGTCATTTTCATGTGCACGGTAATAAAAAGAAAAATAATTCTGAATTTCCATAAAGACAATAAAATACAGAGTGTTGCATAATAGTAAATTAAAAAAAAATAACTAGGTTATTCCGTCTCAGGATGGTCTAGAACTTCTAGGTCACCGTGTAGTACAGAACGAAGGAAATTAAAATTATGTGAACTCGTAACTCCGGCGCAGCAATATCGATACTTGCTACAATGTTTCGACTCTATGCACTATTATCTGCTCGCACGACAATAGTCGCAGTATCGAGTTTTCTTCGAGTATCTAATTAGGGACGCAACGCGTGTTTCCCTATGCAACGTGGACGAAAAGGCCCTCGATCATGGTAGACAATTCCGAAAGTAGCTTTAAAAACGAAGGACGAGTAAGAAACCAGCGCCATAACCTCTTTAGTTTATGTCACGCGGGCACACGCATAATCGATTCGATTTCTTACTTCGTTTATTGACGGCAATAAGACCAACAAGTAACACGTCCAACGACTCAGTAACAGGACTATCTGCCCTACGGCACACCGGTATATCAGGTTATTTATTTATACGTTTCTTTTATATTATTAGCTGTCGTTTAAGCACAGTTTTCGAAGCAAAGCTGTCGTTACTGCCTCGTACTTCCGGTAGTCGAAACGTTACGTGTCATCAAATATTGAATTAAAAATCAAGTATTCAAGGACATTTTCTAGTTCAATTTTCCTATTAAGCAAGATTACAAACCGGACAGTTAAGTACAAGAGTTAAACACGCTGCGTTAATGGTTACAAAGGGTTAAGTAGGTTAGATCATAATTTTTAAATATTTTAGGTTTCGAGTCTCTGGGCCATCGAGATAACACGTCGTATCCACCCGAAAACTACGAAGGCGAGTCCGTGCTCGGATTTCGTCGAAATTCTGCCAGGAAAGTATGCGCGTCTACGTACCTGATCGGCGAAATTGAAATCGCGTTATCCGACAGAATAACAAATTATTCTTCGGTATTACTCACGCGACCGTTCGAAATTTTCCTAGCTCGAATCCACTAGCGTTAGCTACGCCGAAAGTTGGTACTAACAGAGGCGGTTGCGTTCGAAAAAAAAAACCGTTGTTCGAACACTCGATCGGAGACACTCGATTCCGACTGGCCGAGTACTAGCTCGATAAATCGAATCTAAATAACTGGGTGTACATCGTAGCGCTAATCCGTGGCATCGGGTCGAGTCGACTGCCGTTCGCAAGAGAGAGAAAAAAATCAACGAACGTATCCGCGAGACTTTACACGTAGACGATGGCGTTTCTTTCGAATAAATGGATGCTTGCCGTTTTATTTCATCGTAACGTTAGGCACACAGAAAGCCTTAGGTGAAACACGACGAGGAGACACATTCTCGTTTGGCGAACAGACATCGACGGAGAAAAATATACGCTCCGTGTCCCTCTCTCGCTCTCGGATCGTGTCGTATCGTATCGTATCGTTCGAGTTATCGATAGAGGCCTCGGTGCGCACACGGTTTTCCCTAGCGAGAGACACGGCTGTTTGTTCGTGAGTTCTGAACGCGTGACGAGCATGAGTCGGTGGAAGCATTGAGGCTAACGAAACACGGAGAGCCGAGAGCGAAACGATCGGTGAGATAACCGTAGAAAAGGAGAATGCGTACTACACACCCTATCAGATCCTAACGCACACTGTTTATTGTTTGGACTGTTTCGGGCACGGCTTTGTGTGTGCGCGCGCGCGCGCGTGTGTGTGCGTACGTATTTACGTACGCACGTACGACGAAGAGACAAGCGTTTCCGGTGTGCATTCCGCGAGATACGAAATGCCCGCCGGAGGGCGTATCGATTCGGACAAAACATTCGTGGCCAAGTTGTGCTCGGAAAACACACGAGTTCGGGAACACGAGTACCCGCGGAGTCGGTTGGGAATAATTTTTCTTTGCCTTCGAACGTTTTCAGGCCACGCACGACCAGAACCAAGTTTTTCCTACCGTATGGGGTAACACTCCCGCGTCGCTGTCATGCCTCGATGTCACACCGTGTCTGTGTGCGAACGGTCGAAAGCGGAGGCCAGGATGATAGTATCAGATGCACGTACACACTGTGGACACCGTCGGAGGCACACGCATATACTCACGCACGCGCGCACAAGCACACACACACCACGAGACACGCGTGCGCTCGCGAGCGTACGTGAAACAACCACCACCGCGTGCGCAGTAACACCCGAAAGACACAACCTCACACGTTGGCGGCGCGCGACAGACTGAGACGAAACGCGGCTCGCCAGACTGGAAGGGGAGGTGGCCGTGTGGTGGGGGAGTGAAGTGGACGCGGTGGTGGGGAGACCCGTCACAGGGACGTACTCGGGTATCCCGGTGCCTGCGCCGCCTGGCCTACGATAGGTCGATAAGCACACTGTCGACCGGATATGTGTAAATTTATTATTTAGCAAAAAGTTCCGGATAAAGAATGCCCGTGCGAGGTTCAACTATTCAGGGCACCGAGACGATTTAATATTCATAAGAGCCTCTGTTTCGGAAACCTGACACACATTAGTTTGCAAGTTCACGGTTGTAAACGGTTTTAAAATTAATTTCTGTTGATATTAATAAATTCATTACTCGACACAACTCGCGATTAGTTTTCTGTAGGGTAAATGCGACTTATTTCTAACATCAGCCGGTAGTCAGGTTTTGTGAAAATATATTTGGTCAGCCGATTTCTCGCTTCGTCTCCTCGTACAAGCAATTTCGAAAATTGTGCATTAATAATAACAACCCTTTGGATGACTGACTACTGGAACAATTATTCTAGTGTGTCCTTTTCGCGGTGCACGAAGATTTCTCGAACGAATAAATCGAAGAACGACCGACGAAGCGTTTCTCAAGGAAGGATGACACACGAGTATAGCAAGAAGTTGCCTATGTACTGATACGACGACTATACTTTTACATTGAACTCCAATCGATACTATTATTATGTTGTAGTGTATATAGGTTAGGTGGTATGAAATTTATAATTCAAAACGTCTTCCTCGCTGTACCCTCGATTAAAAATGATGGCTCTTACCGGAAGAAAAATGGTCACCGCGGACACTCGATGGAACGGCACGATCGTTTCGCAACTGCGATACGGTTTTTCAATATCTTCGTCGACTTTTAGTCGTTTTTAATCTGTACGACAGGGGGAAACCTTAATTTCACGTGCAAAGGCTACGCGATTTCGTTTCGTTTGTAATAAAAACAAAATATTGCTTTACAACTTAATCTCGGAGCACTCCAGACGGTCTCATAACCTTCGCAGATAGTAAATCGAACGATATCTGTATCTGTGTTTAATATTACATTCCTCCATGTCCGTAAACAGATATAGTTAAACGTAATTTGAAAAAAGGAGAGTAAAATAACGTTAAATCTTATCAATTCCTTGTTCATAGCTGCGATGTGAAGGATTTCGATCGAGTAATGGCCGACGAACGTAAGCAACGAACACGCGGAATTCGCTATGGCGTTCATTGGAATCATAAATTAGCGTGTTAAAAATGGTGTACATCAACATTTTCTCGAACAAATAATGCTGATGAAGTGCAATCATTGGTATAAATAGGAAACTGTTCCACAACAACATGTTTCTTATATCCTTTCGCAACGCAAGATACAGTTAGATTGCCAATGTTTTTGCATAGTAACAATGTAACCTGTTGACCATCGACGGCAAAAGTGTAAAATATTCTGTCTCAGATATAGGTACATATACTGATAGTCGGTAAATAACACAACCTGACAATTTTCATGATTTCCATTTAAAATACAGTTCACTTTCTTGAACATCTAGAGCAGCTCCTGCCCTCGAGGATTTCTAATTTTTACCGAATCGATAAGAAATCATCGAATCAGCGTGATCGAACGGCAACACGGAAAACCATTTCGTTTGCAGAGACCTGATACATCCCTGGGTCCTACAGGGTTTAATATCGTGAAGGGTAGCCGAGAGGAAGGAAGATAGGGGCGACCCTAAAGCGAGGGAGTGCTGTTGCTAAAGCCGCGAGCATGAAGGGACCTTCAAATAAAAAAAAGCTAGGACCTACTGAGCGAGCGAGTGAACGAGAAAAAGGGGAGATGGTGGAGAGAAAGAGAGAGAGAGAGAGAGAGAGAGAGAGAGAGAGAGAGAGAGAGAGAGAATCCGGTCCCCCTTCTTTCGTGACCAGGGAAAGGCCGTACCCACGCAGTTCTTGAAGATCATACTGGGTCCCCGCTGGCACAGCCCTGAGCGAGTAAGTAAACACACCAAAGTTCTGGTACTTCGACGTGGAACGAAGCATTTTCCACGAGGCTGGATACCCTCGTGAAGCACAAACGGTCACTCGCCCTGCACCGGGTGCTGCGAAAGTATCGGTGTAAACTTCCGAAACGATCCACTCGGTGTGCTTCGAAAACGAAGTTTTCAAAAATACAGATTGATAGGAACATTACTTTTGAGAATGTAATAGTTGTACATACGTTGTCACGGTAGAGAATCTTTCTGTTTATCTTAAACGATATTTCGTTTAATAGGTGACGTCACATCGGGGTGCGAACCATCACCACCAGTGCCCCATGGCTCTCAGTTTACACAGTTTTCCCTTCGAACGCCGTCGAGGACAATTCAGTTAATATCGTCTGGTACATCGCACAAATGGAAGCATAAAAACCGTCTTCACGCTGTTTCAAGGGACAAAGAATGCTGATGGGATCAAGAGCCTCGACAGGAACCGGGCAAATGAGAATTCGTCACGACGCTCGGTTCCTCAATTCTGCTCATGATCCGAGCTCTGCATCATATTTTTCAGTAACTTGACTTTTAAAACTATGAAAAATTGCGATTCCAGGCAGTTTCGCCGGTCGCGGCGACGGCTTCGTTGCTACTCCAGACACACGCGTGCCGCGTCGCCGGAAAGTTAACGAACTTATTAACTAATAATAACACCGGGGTTTCAGACCATGGCGCACGGACACACGTGGACAAGAGCCTTCGGAAACCCGACGCAGGGGGAAGTACTCGGATGGCTCGCGATGGAGTTCCATTCCGTCGAATACGAGCGGGGCGGCTGCACAAAAGGGACGTACGAAGATCGCGCGGGTCCGCGAGCATTGTTAACGCCGATCACATACACACAATACCGACACGCTTGCACAATCTCGGCGAAGTTGCGTCGCGTTTTATCGGAACGACACCTTTAAGGCGAATTCGTGTCGGCGGTGACGTCCGTATTGTGACAATACGCGAACGTAAGATAATCAGAATGCACACGCTCCCGGCCAGCAGAGTTGGCCGGTTTGGTCAAGCCAAAGTCAACGCGTGGCAACGCCGCGGCGCGCAGCTGTCACACGCGTCATGCATCGAGTCAAAGCTCAACTTATTCTACATAAGTGTTTTATAAGAGACGAGGGATTCTGTCTCCTTCCGCGCGGCGACTTGCTCGATCGTTCCCGGACTCCGTCTCTACCAGCTACACCTATCTGTAGAACGCTTTTTTGCGATCATTGTTGCTAGCGTTTGCTTCATTTGTTCGAGTCGCAAAAGGACGTTTCTGTTTGTACGTCATGGAACACCTGCTCCGTATGAGTGGGCAGTTTTCTGAATAACTTTGCTCTCAAATTAGTAGTAAAGCTGTAACATGTATGTGGCAGTGTCTACTACTACCAGCTACACCTATCACTAGTACTCTTTTCTTTCCAATGATTAAATGATAAAGCTGCAACAATGACAACAACGGTAATAATAGAAATCAGTCGAACTTTGGTCTATTTTATTCAAACTCATTTCACATTCGACAATTGGTAGTCGAGGAAAGATGTTCGCAATGTAGGTGTAAAAGAAAGCTGGGGATTGGATCAGATAAATGAAACGTCCTGTGTACATCAATCACTTTTTTCTTGTATTTTTTAGTATTTGATTTAACAAGATGCATCGTATCAAATCTAGTGACAGGAATCTACCTACGGTGGTCTTCGGCAAACGGTTCTCGAAACAAAATGGCGGCGAACTTGTTAATATGCTAGTCAGATCATTTAAATTCAAAGTAACTTTCCGACTACCACGGTCGAAATGGTGTAAAGCGGGAAAACAAGTAGGAAATCCATTGAGATATCACAAGATTTTTATTTTCTTATAAACACGGTGTTAAATTAATTAAATGAAAAATAGTGGATTCGTAGATTTTTTTATGAGGAAAATGCACAGAGATGTATACTAAAGCAACGGCAGATACTCGACGGTATAGTCAACGTTACACAGTGTTACAGAGTATGAGAACGAGTGCATTGACCTCTCGAGAGAGGGCTGTCCATTTCTGAAACCCTCTGTATAAATCTTCCAAAATGCTTCTGAAATAATTGGTTGAAATGAAAGATCCAGTAATAATTTACCTCATAAAAAAACATACAAATTGCGACGTTAGCTGCGTGGCTGAGGAGTCAAAGGGGTGAAAAATAATGAAACATTAACGGTTAATATTCTGGTATATCTTTATATTCATCGGGCGTGGCGTCGAGTTCAATTTAAAAAATAAAAGGCGAAACAGCTCATCCCACAGACTTCCCTCGTGAGTCAAAGGACAGGCATTGCGTGGCCTGGGGTATCGTTTCTCGGGGCGTCCCAGCGTCGACTCACAGCGTTCTCATGCCATCCGCTTCCCTCTCCCGAAATCCCAGACGGGAAAGTGAGTTTCGGAACATGATTGTTAATTTTACGTAACGTACAGCTCGGCTGCTCGCTAGGAACAAGTTTCCCCTCCTGCGTTTACCCAGATCTCCGCTCGATACCGAGCTTCGAGTAAGAACTTTTCTCTCGGTTTCCCGATATCGACGAACACGAGGGAAAAAAGAAACGACCCTAGAAGAAGGAGAGAGTGTGTGAGAGAGAGAAAAGAGTGAAACAGAGAAAAAGAGAACGAGAGAGGAGAGAGAGAGAGAGAGAGAGAGAGAGAAATGAAAAGCTGCTTCGTAAATATCTCAAGAGAGAGAGAAGTTCTCACGCTCTCCTCGGGAGAACGTTTCCATTCGAAACTACGAGTTGCCTCGGCGCGAGGCTTCGTTCTCTCCTCCTCTCCCTCTCCCGTTCTCCTTCTCCGACGTGCTTTCGAAAAACAAACCGATATTATCAATGTTAACTTCACGGTGGAAGAGGGGACAGGACAAAAGCGGGAGTGACAGCGAAAGAGAGGATGGAAGGATAGGGTTAGTCTCTGTATCAACTGTGCACCCTTATCAATTGGAAAATTGGTGTGTGCAGCGGGAGCGGAAGAGGAGGGGACTCGACTACGCTCTCAGCGATGGAGGGGAGGAAAGAACGATTAGGTTTGCCAGCAGGGCCGTACCGATCCGAGAGGATCTACATCGAGGGCGGGGAGAGCAACGAGCAGCAGCTCTGCGAAAAAGAAACGGGGGAGAGTGAAAAAAAAAACGAAAAAAAGGAACTACATAGGTGTATCGGCGAGTGGGCGTAATTTCGCAACTTTTCGATGCGCGCTTATTACGAGATGCAGAGGAGGAATTCTGTAAAGTCCGAAATTGTTTTAACGATCCGCATTGTCTATGCACCCTCCGCGAGAATTAGACATTTCCAGAGGCCTGGCTGGCGAGAAGGGTGCTCGTACAAAAGCCAGGGGCGTATCCAAGGAATAGAAGGGAGCCTTTGTGTGCACGTTGAAAGGGAGGGAGAGGCAGGGAGGAAAAGAGAAGACAGAGAGCAGAGAAGAGGAGATGGATCGAGGGTTGACCGAAGGAGGAAGAAGAAGGAAGAGCGATAAGGCGGTTAGAGCGCATGCGTCACTCGTCGTGGGCGTCGGGAATGTGTTGACACGAGAACCCGAGAGAACGTTGTGGCTCTAATGCCATGACGTCCGCGTTATCGTCGATGCGGTTCCCATACTGCGGGTCCGCCCGCAGTACTCCGAAATCACGAAAAATTACTCTGGCCAAAAATTCCGTTTCATCGATCCACGGATCCTACTTTAATTATGTAACCACTCCTTTAACAGTCGAACGACCGACGTTGCTGCACGACTTCACTCGAACGATGGATCGCTCAGCCCCTTTAATCCTCCAGTGCACGGTTCTGGTCTGCAAGATCCATCCATCCGTACATTCGAACATCTATAACTTTATTATTCTTGCGAATTTAAGCGAATTCCTTTTGTACACAGATTTTTAAAGGCGTGTGCTTTAAGAGAATGCAAAGAAAATCGATTTTTTCAAGGTTCTAAACCAGAAGACCCCCTCTTGAACCCCTACCAGTACCTACGGGTACGTTTCCGAGCGTACTTCTTCAGACCCGTCGATCCCTTATCAGATCTAATACAAACAACCACCTACTTCAGCTAACGACTATGTGTTCCAAGCTTGATGAACGTTTCCGAACGCCAGGTCAAAACAGACCCGAACACAGTCGATGTTCGGAGCTTGAAGAAATTTGAATTTTGTCGGAAGAAATACTTTTGTGCAAAGAAATACCATTCGGAAAGGGACTATGATATTTAGGTTGGATTTCAATCGGTGCCCGAGATGATTATCTTTTATTTTCTATTTCTGGTCTGATATTTTTTGTATTTTTATCAGGTCGGAAATGGTAGATTCGAAGTGGAAGATTGCATATAAATCGAGTCCTTCGAATACCGCCGAGTTACTTTCTCGGTATTACGTTCGTGTATACGTTTCTTATATACATATAGTAGAATAATCTGTAATCTTGATATACCCTTGGTTTTGTGTATACGGTATCGCACAATAGCGTTACTCGGGCGTATTCTATCCAAATTGCGTCGAATTATTTAATTAGGACGATATTTGCATAAATTTCAATAAAGTACCCGTTCCGAGATAGTACTCACGCAGGTTCAAATTTAAATATATGTTCAAAGTACCATTGACTCGAGCAGCTTCCGCAGTTCCTTATAACATCTCACATTGGTCGAAGAAATCAAATATTTATTTACAATTGCCGAATTCTACTTCCTAGGAAATAAAACAAACTTGAATAAAATATGTACAACCGAGAACACACATGCTGTATTGTTGTTAGTTGCCGTCGTGTTCAGTATACTTAGTAAATTAGTTAGCATACTGCCCAAGTTTCAGGTCTACGACGACACTTGGAGAAGTAATCCACATTTAATGTTGAAACAGTAACGTTGAAACAGTAACGTTGAAGTTTACTCCTCGGTACTTCAACATTAAGATAATGAAAAAGATTGTGCAATCCTCATACCGCCGTCCTGAGGATACGAGTGTCGATGATTGACTCAGCTCTATCTGATAATGCCTCGGACAATATTGCACAGAGACGATGACGATTGCAACAAGCTATCGAAAGGCGAAACAATGATGGCAGTTTGCGCTTTGTAAAATATGCTCAAGACGAATACGTCAACTGGCGCAGTTGTAATTTGTCTCCATCGACCATGAGAATTTTTCACGAAACTTTTAGTCGATTCTCAGAGACTCTACCATCGTTGGAGCTCGAGATCCCCAGACGTATATTCCCCTATACGTAGAAGAGACTATGACGCGCAAAAATCATTTTCGCGTCGTTTAGAAATATTCGGTAAATGCTCCATAATATTACATCATCGACACTTTATCTTCATTGATGAGCAATGGCATGATTAATAAATTGACTAGAAACACAGCGAGTTGTTATCTGTTATATACAAAGGCGAATCAAACATTGCAGATTTCTATTAAAATTATACGACAGTGTGTCAAGTTTTATGTATGAGCCGGGCCCCACAGCCGACCACTTTTGAAAAATTCTATGCATTTATGAGTGCGGACTTTATAGGGCGGTAAGAAAATCGCGATTGTCGCCTACGACTTGTTCCTGCGGGATTACGCGTGCGAACTTTTAATACTGCCATTTGTAAACACTGTTTACATACGCAGCAGTGAAATCTATATGCGTAATAACTCGAGCCAACAACTCCCTTTCTAACAACAAACAAAAGTGAAATACACGTTGCATTCTCTCTACGAAACAAAAAAGTGTCCTACTTAAAGAGTATCTATATTAAATACACAATAATACACAAATAATGGTTTAAATGCGTTTTGTTCATACTGTACAATGAAGAATCTGTCGACTATATACAAAACACAGACATCATTTTCACACCTTTTTTTTTTAGTACTTTTCATTAGGTCAATGAAATTAGTAGTGACGCCAGCCGTATTATGAAACAGTCAATATAAACAAACCCGTGTGTCACGCATACACATGTGCTTCCGTCATACACGGATCTCGATGCGAGCGTGATAGAGGATAGAGTACTCGACGGACAAAGGGCAGCGACAGTTATCAGAGCGAAAGAAAAAAAAAAGAACCCTAGGGTAGAACGCAGGTGCACCAGTGCAAATCAAACAGTACCAATAAACCATCCCGTGTGTGCATGGTATGAGAGGAGGGGGTAGGTGGGGAAGAGAGAGAGAGAAAAATGTTTCGCCACGCTGTGCATCCTCTGTTTACGACGGACATTTATCAAAAATCGAAGGTGGTATACACAACGAAAGCGAAGAATGAGTGTACGAACCGAATGGGACAAAGAAATAGGGTTGGCAAAATGGTTATAGGGAACGGGTGGGAGACGAAAAGGGAGTTGGAAGAAAGGAAAACGAAAAGAGGAGAATGGTGGGGAAGCAAGAAGCTTTCGAGTACTTGGTAGGGGGGAAGAGGGGCTAAAAATTTTCAAGTTCAGTTAGCAGAAAAATCCTGCGTTTTCGAAAGTACTACGTAGAAAGCAATGGTGGAAGTGTTGGGGGACAGCGCAACACCGTGTCAGGGTGAAATGTAGATAGATAGATAGATAGATAGATAGATAAAGAGAGAGAGAGAGATAGAAAGACAAAGGAAGAGAATCAGAGAGAGAGAGAGAGAGAGAGAGAGAGAGAAAATAGATAGCGCGCATCCAAATTTCGGTGGGAAAACCTCCTACCTTTTTACTGGGATAATCTGGGGTTTTCAGAGCGATGTCATAGCAGAGTAACGTTGGTTGCTCTAGGCGAAACCGACGGTCGGCGATGGCCGTGCAGCTCACCACTGAGAACACTGAGGTCGCTCCATGTCTCTCACTCGACCCAAGCCACGACCCCGCCCATTGTGGGCCCGCTAATATTCTCGAGGTCGTATGTTAAACCATAAACCACCGAATGCGTTCATATATATGATTAATTCCGTCCGTAAACCACCGTAGATATCGTCTGATATTCCGCGTAGCGATATCTGCGTCGCAAGATTATCAGCGTTCTTGGCCACTGACGTCAAAGCCCCTCGTGCGAACTTCGTATACCTCGCCGTAGCTTAATGGCGGCACCACTTGCTTGCCACACGCAATAGTCACCGTTGTTGTTGTCCTGCACCGATATATCGACGGAGAAAAAACTCGCGGCCGGATTTCCCATTGCGAAATACCGTCCGTTACGATTTATTTTATTCCCATTTTTTGTTCGAGCTTATCTCCCCGAACGATGTAGAAAAACGACTCACGGTGAACCATCGCGGTTAGCCTCGAGACCACGGAGTTTCTTTGTTATCTTTGTTGATACTCGAGCGCTTCCATCCCGTGTTGTATACCACGTTGCCCCATCATCAGCCTATGCACATGTATAGCTCTCGTCGAGTTTAAAAAGATCGCCGTCGCGGTGGGGGAACGGTAGGCAGGTCATTTTCCCCACCATTTGTCTCCATAGACTACTTCTACCTCGGTTCCCGTCCCCGTTGATTTTTACGAGTCATCCTGCGACGAGACTCGAAAACAAAATTTGAATATTTTAGAGACACCGTTTGAATTCGAATACTGAAATAACCAGTCATTCTCTTTCCGAGAATACTCTTTGAACTTTCGCAATCAGTCATCGGTTGACGTGTATTTCAAATAAGAAGTAAATATAGTAAAAATTCATTAAAATATCTTTAAAAAGTCGATTTCATTGATATCACATTCTATATACGTTCGTAAAAATGAAACATAATTGATATGATCGATACGCGTCTTGTGATGTTTTATGCTCCTATTATTACATACTCCATCTTGCGTACGCTAGTTTTTCGAATATTATTACATATTTGAAATTAAATAACATATATTTGCATTCACCTTTGATAATGATAATCCGATAAATATAGGAAGGAAATAATAAGGTGTGTAAAACCATTTCTTAAATTCAGACCAGTGTCACGAGGTGTCGTGCTTCACTGCATCCCACCAATCGGCTTCCCACCACCTTCCGATCGTTATACACAATGTCAATTCATGCTGTGGATTTATTAAAAATTATCGAATCGGTACAGCGTATCGAGCGATAAAAAAATTGAACAACTTTGTGATACAGCGGAAATCGCAAAATTACATTTACAACAAGATTATTTAGGGAACATAATAAACAGCACGAGAAGAGTCGAGAATAGCCGATAAGGGAGCGCGGCTATTGGTCGACGGTAGACACGTGCACCATAACACTGTCATTCATTGGTCCAGCCCAAGTGGAGGGAGTCGTTCATAACCCTTAAGATAGGCTTGCGTTTTCACAAAGGCAAGAGACAGTGTTGGAAAAGGATCGTGCTTACGAGAGTACATAGTTTACGAGTTCGATCGCAGTATCCGGTTTCAGCGAGTGTGTTGTGTGAGTCGGCACAGTGGAGAGGAAAAAGATTCGTGTGAGAGAAAAACGACGAAGCGAAGAGCAAGGGTTGATCGTCCTTAGGAAAAGAGGATGATCAGATGATTTTTTTTTTGTCCATGATATGTAGAACGAACATTGTTTAGTGCATGTGCATATATACAGTCACGTACGCGGGGTATTACGATACAAAAGTTAATTTCACATCTGCGAACATATGTGTATGCGCGCGTGCGCGTGGTGAAAGGACGATTAGAGAGAAGCTTCGCTATCGGGGAAAAACGGTGATCGTGTTTGCGCGAAAGATCCGTGTAGGGCACCGAAAACAAACAAATCGTGTCCGCCATCTTGCGCCTCTCCAGCTGCGTTGAAAAGAAGTGGGAGAAGTCGGACGACGCGTGTGTTTTCATTTTCGTGGGGCGAAAAAGTGTAAAAGGTGGCCAACGGTCACCGAATGTGGTCAAATTCGAAAATAATACGCATAGGGAGGACTGCGAGAGAACTCGAAGCAAGCGGGGCGAGGTAGCATTGCGCTTACACAGGAGGTTCGTGGGGTACCCCACCAAGTTTATTCCTCCGCGTTCCCCCTACCCTTTTGCCCTGGATCCCGAGATTATTGCGCAGTTAGAAAAATCACTGAACCCAAACATCGCCGGAAACTTTTTGGTCTCATCTTTAAAAAGTGGCCCGCAGACATTGTACGGTATGTTTCGATTGTATTTATTACTTCAATTAATTGCATATCTTCCTTTCCTATATAATATGTTTATGCGGCTCCAATAAACCAGATTCAGTTATAAGTAGTTTTTATCTTAAGTAGCGCAATTCTTTTTATGAATTTAATTAATTGTAACAATAGAACACTATCATTGCTTACTGTTTAAGTAGTAAATATTTATTTGATAACGCGTATAGGATAACCTCGGCGTGTAAACTGTCCCAGATTGAAGTAAATTTTAAGCATAGAGTTGATAATGTACATACACGTATCTTGTAAGAATCTGGACTTGATTACTGTTGTTTTTTTTTCTTTTTTTCTCTTGATGATAATGGTATGAGATGTGTATATGGATGCATTAGATAAGTAAACATACTCGAAACATGTTTTTTTTTTAAATAGATAACGATATGAGATAATTTTATTACATTTATTGATAAATTAGATAAAGAACAATACATTCTTTGTAAACGTTAAAGTAAGGCACGAAAGACAATGAAAAAACAGAAAGGTAATTAAAAAGTAGATAGCAGAAATACATGTTTATAATTTCACTGGCAAATAAAAAAATTTTGTATCATGTATGTTTTGTTCAAAATTCATTTCTACACTATAGATTTTTATGAGCACTCAAATTTTTATGTATCACTTCGTCGAAACGGATGTTTCGGATGAAGTAAGAATATTAATAAAAATATTAATAAAATTCATCACCTTTTTAATTTCCCGAAATTTCTAAATTTTTATTATTAAAAAAATTATTCGTGTGTAATAAGAATACCTAGATATTTGACAAGGTATATTTTTATATTTTTGATATTTAAAAAAAAACAGTATTACTTTTTATCTCACGATGTTTTGATGAGTCAGCAACTACATAATGTTTACATTCTCAATGCAAATATGTGACATTATTTTATCAATGGTCTTTACTCTTACCCAACTTGCCATTTTATCAAGTACATTTACTTTTTACTTGATCAAATTTATTTTCAAAATGGAGATTTTAAAAATGATTGGTTTTACAGACGGGTTGGCTCACTTTGTAAGTGATAGCAAAGTCAAAACTACAATAAAGAAGCCATGACGAATTCTGCACCAAAATTGAACAACAAGGTAGAGCGGCATGGTTCACCAAATGTTGGTGTCGAGCGACACCACCGCTCCAGTGCAATCAAATCGTCAACGTTCTTCCATAATGGTGGAAGGTCCTACAGCAGAAATTCTACTGGTCGATTGAACTGCAGCCCACATTATTCGTCCAAAAGTACAAGAAATTCTCTGTTACGGCATGACTATAGTCCTCGGGGCAGTCCAACGAACAGCTTTTACGCGGGTGCAAAGTTTTCTGAACCACCATCTCCTGCGAGCCTTCCCAAACCACCGAGCCATTGGACTACGAGACTGATGACCAGTTGTCAGCAAGCCGACAGGAGTTGCGATATTTCAAATCATCTGAAGATGATATTAAACGTCCAAGCCTGATACCCAAAGACCAACAAGGGACCGATATAAACGGTTATCAGCTCCTAAAAGAGAGAGGCAGGTACGACATTATCGTTCCCAATCTTGAATTAAGGATGTATTTTTCTCTTGTACGTTATATATCAAGCTGATCATTTGAGAAGAAAGGAGAAAGTGTTTACATACAAGATTAACTGCGCGATAACACAATCTAAAGACGATACGAGTAAGATGCAACTAGTTCAGGGCACCAGTGTCTTCAGATTCACGGTATGGATGCTGAGTGAAAAAAGAAACAAACCATCATTTGTTCTTTAAGCTATTATACAAAGCATTACAAAAACATTAAGAATAATGACGCAGGTGCGTCTACCGCGAACCGTGATTCAAGTATATGATAACTTGTAACGATTCTATTATGCGCCGTCTATGAAGATATAAACGTATGTATTTTAGATTATTATTATATATGATTAACTTGCAGAGACGCATACACATACACATATACACAAACACTGTTATATTATCTGTTTGACGAAATGGTACGAAGACACAGGCAAAGCTGCATTAGCTATTTTTAAAAACGATAGCTATAATTAATTTTTTTCCTTTAAGAATCAAAATTGCTATAACTTTAGCACTGTTGATTATGGAAATATGATTTTACTCTTTTCTTTTACTTCCGGGATTCTTTCTAAAATAATTCTAACAAATCTTTCACGTTTTGTCATATAATGTACACTATCATCTTTTTTTCGTCAAGAATTACTTTATACTTATGAATAGGGGTTTAAACTTTAAGTGTCACATATATTCATCTACTGCTCTTTAGCATAAACCTAGGTATCGATTCAGTATGTCTCAGACTAGTTTACTGTAATGCATAATTAATTTGTTGTCCCCCGTTTCTGTTAAGGTTTCAATATTTCTGGTATACTCCATAAGTTTATTGAATCTTAGAGGCATAATCAAATTATCCCTACAAGATTACTCCAAGTGAAAATTTTTCTTTCTATTTATCCCACTCTTTTTATTGGAGATATTCGTATTCTTTTCGCAGCTTTGCAATCCTTGTGCAAAGCAATATGCTAAGATTTAAATGACAAGTTTCTGATATGTATACAGATGGATTAATTTTTTGAAATTCGTATAATTCATTGTTGAAGAAATGAAATGCGATCGAGTGAATGAAAAGATGAAAAGAAATGATCTGATGTGTATGTTGATGAATGAATATTAATTTTTTTCGGAAGGTTCACGATTGAGCAATGTTTATGCTTAAATTGGAAGGTTTTTATGAAAAGTTCTTACACGTGACAAATTCAAAATTAACTTTTACATAATATATTTAGGTATAACGAGGAGTTCGTCGTTAGGCTATTGCTAAGACTTTCTTCCTCAACATCAGAATTGTGGTTTCATTAGGTAACAGTGTCTATTATTCTTTCTAATCTGGTATCAGATATAGAACTTCAGGGCATCGTTCTTTTTGGCTTAACAAATAGCTAACACCTAAAACAAGAAGGACTTTTGCTTTTCTCGTGCATCCAAAAATGAATTTTATTTTTTCCCCAATAATCTTGCACGTATATTTTGACGTTACATTACAAAGTGACAATGATAGTTTTTAATTTCTGTGCATATTCCCCGTCCCCCCTCACCCATTTTTTTCTTGACCCAAAGCACATTTAAACACATATCGACTGACCAAATTCCTTTGAAGCAAAGTTTTTAACTACCACGTTATTTTTCTTCCTACCTTTGATCGAGATATAATATTTTTTTTCTTCTTTTTTTTTCTTTTAAAATTGCATTGGTTTCATTCTTTGCTTAGAATACGTCCTTTCCTTTCTCGTAAGTTAGTTTGTAGGCCGAATTACAAAGTAGGTTTTTGGTGTATGTATATGCAGATCTCAGAAATCAGAGTGTGTACTTGCGCGCGTGAATGTGTATGTATGGGTGGAGAGAGCGTGAGAGAAAGAGAGAGAAAAAATGCTAGTAAGTAGAAACATGCAATTTCGAAAAACTTTCGATTACTTTCTCTGTATTGGTAGCTGTGTATGGTGAAATTTTAAATTGTTTCCATGGCCTCGCTCGCGCGTGTACGAGGCGCGTGCAAAATAACTGATAGAAATTCTGACGTAAAGTCCGACGAGAATTTCATTGGTTTCGATCGGCAACCGGTTCTCATTGGACACGATCTCTCGATCTCTCAACCTCTCTCGTGTTCTCCTTTTCTTTTGCGATAGCCGGTGCCGTGCAGCGGCTCGCACCAAAGATCGGGAGAACAAAACTATCGAGGAAAAAAGAAAACACATCCGTCTTCGTTCCTCTCACTTTCATCATTTACTACTATTCATAAGAGCTTAACGTCTCTTTTGTCTGTTTCTTTCGAATTCGCGTAGTTTCCTCGAACTTCTGTTTTCTTTCGAACAAAAAAATCGACAAATTCTCCACGATTACAAAAATGATAATTCTTTCCGCTGGTTTGTTTTGAATCTTGCGAAAGACGCAAACAGCTTCATCGGCACAGGCGCGATAACGAAGCGCGCAGCCATCATTGCAAAATAGTTTCCGCTCTCCACGGAGGAGGTATCGTCTAAAACTTTGAGGGACATTCTTTCGAAACATCAAAATCATTTTCATCGAGTTACATGTTTTTCTTTTCGGAACAACAATCTTCGATTCCGAAGGTCTGCGCAACATTCTTCTTCCCATATGTTTCGTTCGAAGCGAACGCGCGTCTCTTTCTTGTTAGCCCGTAGGCGTTTTCAGTATTTGTCCAGTGGTTATTATTTGAAACGAATTCTCGTGTCAGCCCGTTAGTCTTTAAACAAAACAAAAAAAAGAAAAATCCAACAGTTGTAAATATGTGCCAGGGGATCGGTCGAAATTTTTGCAACGAGCGCTGGGAATCATGGATTCTCTGACGGTTTATCAGGCGCGCTAGAGGCAAACGAATTAAACACTGCCGTCCTGTGGGAAATCGATGCACTCAAAACAGAAAACAAAATGAGATAGATAGGAGAGAAAGAGAGAAAAAGCTCGAGGCAAAACACCGTGCAAACGGGGATTATCGCGCGCACAGGGCCAATGCTTTGAGTTTTTCTTCAGAGTCATGTAAATAGGGCGAGACAGACTGACGGGTTCGAGACAAAACAAATTGTAATTTTGAGCAGCACGTGTGTGTATAAATGTCCTGTAAAAATTAGTGTACATACGATCCAGAGCGCGAGAGATAGAGATGATGAAAAAAAGTAAAAAACCAACGGGCACGTAAATTATGTATATGTAAATACATACGTACGAGCAAGAGAGCCGATGACGAAATAATGGTGTACGGTGTGTCTCGGTGGCAACGGCGTTTTGTTCCGTTCCGATCGAGAGCGTGACTAGGGGGATTCGATACTTCGAAAGTGCAGCAATACGCGTATTTTACCTGTTCGGGTCTCGCGGAGGAGCGAAAAATAGTCAGTATATAAATATACATATATGTATATATATATATACTATATATATGTAAACATATATAAGCATTGGAGAAGACAAGAGGTGGAGGAGGCGGAATAGACGGTTGAAGGTTGTCGTATGTTTTCGTGGCACGTAGCAGTATGCAGACAATGTATCGAGAAGTTAGGCAGGTGGAAGGAGTAAAGAGGATGGGGGATTTGTGGAGACGATGTTCAAGAGATAGAGAGGGAGGGAGAGAGTATGTTATGGAAACTAAAGTCGGCGTGTTAGGAGGAGGGGCACGAATTACAAAACGAAATAATCAACCAATTGATAAATGTTTATTGAAAATGAATGATATGAAATTAGCTGTGATGATGACCCTATAGGTACTATTAATTTTTAATTGGTAACTGATCAACATATATGTATGTATATATATTATATATATATATATATTATATTATATATATAGATATATATATATAATATCTATATGATAAATGATAAGATGTGCTAATTTAAGAATGTGCAAGTACCGATGAATACGTTATAGTTCTTTCAAGGCGGTAACACGGGAGAAGGAGACATGTATACTTGTGGGTGTTAATTGCCGAAAGACAGCAAAAAACGATGTAACATAAAGTTTTCGCCCCTTTGTTTCCGCGTTGAGAAATCGATGGGGAGGGACGGAGGGGGGGAAATATATCACAACCCCGTATACTTTTCGCGTGTTACTACGTTTAATTTATCGGTAATACTTTTAGTGGTTAGAACGACGCATGCGCGATCGCATGTGCTCGCGGGTTGCAAATAAGGATGAAACAAAACAAAACAAAGAAATGCTCGAAAGCGCTGCGCGATCGTGAGGGGGTATAATGCGTTTTCCGTTACAAGGACAAAAGAGAAAGATATATATATATACATATTATATATACATATATATATATATATTATTTAGGAACTTTCGAGTACGTCCATCAACGTGTCGTAATCCACCTTCGTGACTTTAAGATGAGAAATATAGCTAGTAGTTCTAATTATAAGAGCCAACGAGACCTTGGGTCGTTTCGAAAAGTGGGATCATGAGCGGTCGCGGAAATTTTATCCACGTTTCCGGTTCACGGGTTACGCTTCTTTCCGTTTCTGATCCTTCGGAGGGTTCCCCTCCAGATGATCGAAGGTCAACGGAAACGGAAAGAAGTCGTCGAAGTCCCTTTAGCGGACAAAGAGAGGAAAGGGGGGGGGGGGGAAGGATGAAGGGACGACTCATGCTCGACTGGCATTTATTGTGATATTGTAACGTACAAAATCGTTCGTCGCGAGTTACACGAAAGATCGAGGAATAATCGATAAGACAACAAAACATGAAAAAATTCAAAGAAATTCAGATTCTCGTGAAGGCTTCACGGATGTGTCATGGGTCCATTTCCGGAAAAAGAGAGGGAGTATAGATGCGTGAGGGGGTATACTAGTTGAACATTCTCCGCCACTTAACATCTTCGCTATCCACGGATCTCGTGTTTATCAGTGACATCAGCCGATTCTCGCGTTAAATCCGACGTCACGTGAGTATGCATTTTGCACCTGTAAAATCGTGCACACACGACGACGCCCGCGCGTCTCGCTAACCGAACCAACAAACCGATATGAACCTCATCGTTGTATTTTTAACGAAACAATAAGACACGCATCGTATCGTACGATAAAAGACATTCGAAACTACCCGGGCGTGTTCCGTGCAAAATGGTGGTAGCGGACATGTTAAGCCCGAGACTCTCACGGAACGTTACTTAACTAAACTCACGAACAGTATTAGTCTCCACCAAACGTTTAATTTTCAGATATAAAGAAAGTTGTATTCGAACGAATATCCATTTCGGTAGCGTTTTTTCAAATCGGAAACAGCTCCAACTATATTTTTCGTCGTATTTACCGAATTCGGATCGAACGATGTGTTCAACGAAATTTATCTTCGTTAGTTCGTTTATAGAGAAAGTACAATCGAGTAATGTTCAGAGGTTATTGAATGAAACGAATACCTATAGTTACCTGACGCTCGCAGACGTTCACGCCAGCGTGAACGTGGCATTACAAACTGCCAACACTCCGCCATATTTACACCGTGATACATCCGTCGACGAACATTACGCGACATGCGAGCCCACACAGTGTGCAACGTGCACTCGCATGTCTTGTTTCAACCTACACACGGTATCTTCGTACCTTTCGAACCATTTTCTTTCGCTGGTCTTTCTTCGGGAGCTCGAATCACCGTGTTCTACACTTTCATTCGCGTGATCCAAAAAACCATGGGCCCGAGACGGGGCGAATTTCATACTCGAACGTCGCGGAATAATAATTCGAAATCATCGCATGTTAAACTACCATCTCGAACGACAACATTCGAATCTGTTCAGCACTGGAACCACCAAATTAGCCACCTAGTGAAGGTGCGATATTTTCAAATTACTGATAATTAATTTACATATATTTACCACGAAATTAGAGAGAAAGCTGTGTTAACTTATACGAGTAATTAGAAACAATTTATTCCGACCAACAAGAAAAATCGTGATTGTTGTCGCGATCTCGCATTATGCGGAACAATCGAGAAAGTGAAATGTTTTCAATCGGGGAAACTCGACGCGAGATTTCTTTGATACTGTTGATTTTTTGAATGTTACCGCGTGGAGGACAGGTCGCATTTGAATTCTAATCGCGAAGATAGCGTCGGAGAGAGAATGGTGGTAGAGCGTGTTCTATAATGTTGCCGTCGCAGTCTGCTAACCGAAATAAAATTTTACCCGTCTCCGCGATAAGCCAGCCGCGAAAGCGGGGCAAACAATTGACGTTACATATCTCGTTTAGTTGTCTTCGACTCTGTTAACCGGATTTCCCGCCAGTGGAATTCGTCGTTGCGTCAGAAGATACGCCTTTTCTTCTAGTTTTTTTTCCCCGCCCTGGGTAAATCAGCTTTGGAGCTTCCACGAAATGTTAGTTCTCGTTCGTTAGATTCTTCTATGACGCGTCGAAACAGCGTTATGTATGCCGTTTTCTACGGCTTCCTCCGAGCGACGGAGGGCTGCGTTCGTTCCCAGTGAAAGTGAATCGTGATCGTTTAGTCGACTAATTTTTAAGTTTCTTCGTGTCTTTTTAGTACGCCCACGATTTCTTCTCGTTTCCTTTCTTTCTTTCTTTTTAAGCCGAGGAATTTATTCGTTGCCGTGCACGTACCTTGATTTTTTTCCCCACGCTTTCCTTTTTCTCTCTTCTTCTTTTAAAGTAAGTTTTAACTAGATTTATCGAGGTGTGCTCTTCGTTTTAAACGCAAGTCGTGTTCGCATAATTGTTTTTAGGTGTATGACACCCGGGAAACTGTTGCTTGCTATTATTGTCGTTTCTTTCGTAAGTCGTGATTTAATGATAGGTTTCGATGATAAGGGATGATTACTTTGGTCGGCAAACAATTTTAAAGTGAACGATATCGCCAAGCGACGCGTCTATTTCTCGACGTTCTTTTCCGTATCTTCGAGGAAACTCACAATGCGTAGACGTTAAAGAGCAGTGAGACAAATTCGTAGGAATTCTGCATATCCGTGCCACTTCACATGTAGAAAGAATACCGGACAGAAAGAAAGGCCGTTTGTCGAATGTTTATCTTTTCCTTTTGTCAAAGAGAGCGCGACAGAGGTCGCTCGTCGGATAGAAACGATAAAAGTACCAAGAAAGCGTCTTCGAACAGCCGTCAAACGGAAGGATCATTATTCGAGCGTGTCCGCGGACTCCCCTCGACTGTATTTTTCGCGAGGGGCGTTCGCCACGCGACAAAAATCAACAAGCATCTATATATGTATACATTGAAACACCGCAAAAGCGCGTCATTGAAATTTTCCGGAAAAAAAATATCGAAAATTGGAAACGTCAGCCGCTCATCGATTTTCATATGTACCAAGCACTGATCCATACACAGGGACACAAGAACACAGCCACATGAAACACTATGTCGATTAATTAATTAAGCCTTAAATTTAGAATTAAGTTGAAACGGTTCGAGAAACCGTTATAATTCAGAAGAAGGAAAAAAAGGAGAACGATATGAAGATGAAAGAGGGGAAAGAAAGAATGGGAAAGAGAAAGAGGAAGGAGCTCCGTCATTGAAAGCATCAATGTTCTAAACGATTTGTCGAATGATTGAATGTCTTTTCATTTTTAAACGAAACGGGAACGTACGCTTTTAATTCGATCGACTGCCCTTGATTTTTCCACATGGCTTTTTATACTCGATTACGCCTTCTTTCTTTCTTCGTTTTTCGAAGTTTCTACAAAGCAAAAAGACTTTCGATTCGGCAGCGCATTCGTTTTTATATTGAACAACCACGGTTAGAAATTCGAGGCACGCGTTCTCATCCGAGTTCAAACAGCCGTTTCTTCTTTTTTTTCTTTTGATGCCGAAGATGGCGTCGCTCGTCGCCGAAGGTCTCGGAACGATTTCGAATTCGTGTCGCCTTCGGCGCGCGACGACGACGCTCCATCGACAAACTACTGTCCATCGAGAAGAATGTAACGAAAACGATAAAGATTCACGAACGCGTGGTTCTCCATGATCAAAAATATCTGTATACAAATATGTACGGTTACTCCACATGCAGGAAACGTAAAGACATTTCTCCGAGGGGATCGATAGAAGATGAAAACGATCGTTCTTTCGCGGGTGGAGAGGAAAACGCGCGATTTTTACCTACGGTAGCAAGGAGAAGTACTCTCGCGATCTATCGATTGTTCACTCGCGGAACGATAAACACGGATCCCATCGCTAACGCGTCTCTGACACGAGCCTGTCGACGACAATATTTTTTATCCTTCTTCCTGCTGCTGCTCGTGAAAGTCCGGCCGTACGCCATCGCGATACGCGGCCTCGATCATAATTGTTCGTAGCCCTTTGTCTCTTGACCGACGTCGGTCCGCCCGGAGACCACCAGCCAGATCCTCATTCGCATTCTCCTTCTGGAGAACTTGACAAATTTTTTTAACGCAACACTAACATAATCGCAATCCCGAAACAGGGGCGAACCACGCCCCCCTGACCCCGATCAATTTGCAGTCTTTCGGCGGGTCGACTCGAATTTGCTAAGCGAGAATATGTGTCCCGTCTTCTCGTGATCGGAGAGGGGACAAAGAGGGGGAGAGAGAGAGAGAGAGAGAAGTTGCACAAACGTCTTCTTGTACACTTGGTCGATGATCCTCGTGTCGCTATGGCGGATACGGCTACTAAAAAGAGGGGGAAACGGATCGGCCGCCTCGAGGGCGGCGGCGAGATAAACGCACTGACTATTTTAGCGAATCGAGATTCAACCATGTACCTTGATATATAATATACCTTGCGCGTGTTTTGAGAAAGTATGTGCGCGAGAGGGAGAAAGAATTTTCTGAGGAGCGAATGCCTGAGTGCGAGCGTGTGAGCGTGCCAAACTTAACGAGGCTGAGTGAAAGAAATGAATATATGCAGCGACCGTCGCTTAAAATCCTGCATTCTGCCGCAAAAATCCTGCTAAATGATCGAAACTATAAATAATACCGTATAGTTCGAGGTGTGTCGAGGACGACGAAAGGAAAAGTTTGGTAACGCTCGGTGAATCGAATTTCTGATTACACAGATGGAACTCTCCGAGCGCCAGCAAAAATCGTACGGCGAAGACGAGGAATATTTTTTTTTTTCTTTCGAGAAAAATTATTTGTACCGGCTATATTGCATTACAGATTAGTGCATTTTCTATATATTTCAGACGTCGAGAAATTGATTTTTATTAAACACACAAAATTTGCATGTTGTTTTCGAGTCACGCCACCGGCGAAGCTTCTCCGAGACTTGTCTTATTTGTAATATCACGTAGTCTTATTTTTTAAGCGATTATACAGTGAACAACTTTCCGCTGCAACAAAGTTGTGGATCGTTGTCGAGAGCCTTCGAGAAGCTTCGCAAGAGGACAATTAAAGGGTAAACGTATCTTATCTGTTCTGCACGATTTTTGCTAACAACAAAGTTCTTCAACGTTTCGTTTAGTTCGCCAGGTGTCGATAAAGATTTCGATCGGAGTCTTACAGCGAATTGGAGCTGTACTCGAGTACGAGCAATCATTTAGCAAGATTTTCACGTTTCGTAGAAAAAGATGCCCGGAATCGGGATGCACGGTTTTAAACAACGGTCCTTGCTCATTATCTTATATAGTGTAATAAACGATACACGGAGGGAAACTATAAAGTCCTGAAATCAAGAATTGGGCAAAATCTGAATCAGAAATCGAATAAGGGAAGAGAAAACGCGAGAAGGACAAAATCAAGCCGAGGCGAGTTTCGATAAACAGATTTTTTACTCGAGAGACGAGTGGGGGTTCATTCCGCCATATTTTATCCTTCCTCGAACGTTATTTGAAGCTTTTCGCCACCAGCGGCCAAATGTTCTAATGTTTCAAGATGGCGGCGACTTGGAAGAGCTTCAAGCAACTCGAGCATGCAACAAGGATAGATCGTCTTTCGATCGAAACAGAGAAAAACACCATTAGTCGAACCAAAATGAAATTTCTATTCGTGAACAGCTGATTCGGAACATCGAACAACAACAATCGTCAAACGATCCGCGCGCTCGATTCTCTTATTCGAACCTTCAGAAAGCAAATGATCTCAGAGGATGCCTGGTTCTGGAAGCAAACGAACGGTCGCGTTCCGTCTCACGGAGGCAAAAGATCTCTTTCCCCATATGTGTTTGTTCCCCCTCACCCTTCTCTCTCTCTCTCTCTCTTCGAGCGTATCTTGAAGGCGAAGAACCCCCAAACAATGAAAAAGGGACGAAGAAAAGAAGCGCCGCAAGAACGCGACCGTTCGGATTTCTGTTTTCACGCACGCGCGGTCTTAGCTTATGGCTTATGCGAAAGAGTTCGGAAAATGGAGAACACGACGCGTGTTGTTTTTGGTCGCTCGAATACGAACACGTGGACCGCGTCCGTCGTGCCGGCCGCACGTGCGCGAGACAATAACCCTTACGGTTTCTTTTTCCTATGACCGTGTGTAAGTCGTCGTTATACGGCGTGCGAAGTAAGCTTAGGGTCGCCTCTTTTGTTTCCTTTTACGCGTCATCTACCCATTTTCGTTCCGCGCGCGACTCGAGGGGGGCCGAACGTCTGCCGGCTCGAAGAACGAATTCGAGTTTCGTTTTCACGCCTACGAACAGCTCACGTGATCTCGCCAACGATGGTGGCCCGTCAATTATTAAATCAATTAAGTTGTCTCCGTTGCGAATTGGCCAGTAAGATCGGGGGTCCTGGTCTCCGGATGTCCGCGAGGATTATGTGTCCTGGACGAAAGCGCTGTGGAAGCAGTCGATCATCGATCATTGCCGATAACACTGCGCCGCAAATCGCGTTCACACGACGGCGGAACGAATTTTTTGTATATCGCTGACACCCTCGCTTTTAATCGTCGTTCTCAGCCTGGCTACAGAGATCCTTTAGATCAGACTCGGACCCTTTAAGATCCGCCTACAAACCCCTCGCGTATTTCCGGAAAAACACTATTATTCGAATACCGTTCAGGAAAGTAAAACGAAACAAAGTCAATATCTCACAGCTATCTTTGTATTAGAAATCTGAAATTCACCAAACTGCTCTTCGATCCGCCGTTCGCTGCGTTGTTAAAGGGTTCGGAAGCCAAATTATTACGGAGTCTGACTTAAACAGTTTTCACTCGCTGCCATACTGAGAAACGACACTTTCACCGATCTCCTCGATCGAATGTACCGTACATATGTATTTAGATTTCCCCGAGATGGTGGATTCAGGGGACTCACAGTTAGCTTACGAACGTTAGGACTTTGGACTGCTTCCATGGTAGGCCTACATAAAGGAAGATCCGAGAAGCCTATTCGCCTTCTATCCGAGATTCTCCGTTGCGAACCGGCAAGTTTTGCTTGGAGGTTCCAGGAAAATATTCTCCGAGCGAGAGTCTAAAGTCCCGGAAGGCGGCTGAGGCGGGCCTCGGAGATTCCCTGATTCTATGGGACCAGGACCTCGCGACAGAAAAATCGATCGTGGAATTGTTACGGTGAAATTGAACACAGACGAAAATGGCGTCTGGATGAAAACGGCCTTTCTCTCAGCGCGCAGGCGTCCGTCCGCTCGAGCAACGAACGGGCTGTCCTACAAAACCACGTGGCATTTCTTCGAACGATTATTATTATTATTATTTTACGTTTACCTCTGTCTCTTATAGAAGCTTACAATTCTCCACCGAGCATCGCTGTACAGAGCATTGTTCCGCGAAACTCTGGTCTGCTTTAAACCGAAACGAAACGACTGGGAGCGACGAGAGCGAAAGATGTTTGCGTCCGGGTTCGCGGAATCTGTACTCGAGCGACACCGTGGGTCTATTCTTTTGCTTTTGCGTCTCAAAATTTTCTCCGACTCCGCCGTCTACGCGCGGCACTTTTCCACGAAAGAAACGACTCGGTTGACAAACGAACCCCGCAGGGGGCAACAGACGCGACGGGAAACGGTGTTGCCTTATGATGTCCCAAGGGTACAGGATTCGGCGAACCCGACGAGGTTGCAGAAAACACAAAAAAAAAAGAGAGCCAGATGGTGAGAATCGTTTCGTCCTGTCGTTTCAACGAATAGAGGTGGCGAGTTTATCGTAGGCAGTTATAAATTGTAGATAATATTAAGGATTGTCGAGTCGCGATCTCTGTGATGAAGACGGACGTGCGTCGAGAGACGCAGTCCCACGATGACAAAGATACACACGGGCCGAAAGCTAGCGATGCCCGAGAGAAAGAGAACAATGACACAAACCGATCGATATTGAATATTTCTCTTCGTGTCTCTTTGATAAGTCCGTCGCGGACATAATGCAATTTGCTGTCAAGTTTTAGGGTACATAAGAATAGAGTTATATATAATGCATAATCTATTGTACGTAAAACAAGGAAACACCGTATACACACATACATACACACATACATATATACATACAACAATGAACACACGAAGTACGTTTAAGATGCGACTCGAGCGCGTTTACCATACGCAATTAATGTGTACCACTGTAAAACAAACACACGTATTAAGGGTGCCCGTATCGAAGCGGCGAGAGAGAGAGAGTTAAAGGGGCGATCGATTGATAATAAGGATAACAATAACAAATTGTATATAAGAGGAAGTGAATTCGATCGTGCGAGCTGTGGTAACCGCACGGAATAGAATATT
This sequence comes from Lasioglossum lativentre, assembly GCA_916610255.1. Classification (NCBI taxonomy): domain Eukaryota; kingdom Metazoa; phylum Arthropoda; class Insecta; order Hymenoptera; family Halictidae; genus Lasioglossum; species Lasioglossum lativentre. The sequence goes on along the minus strand of OU744355.1, from coordinate 30,804,880 downwards.
TTGTTATGTAAAAACAATGGGAGATGAAGATTAAGAAGTGGAAGGAGGAAAGCGAGAAGATGAAGAGGATAGAAATTCGATCGTCGGGAGGACCGAAGGCGCGCCATTTTCAAATGCGCCGGAAGCCTCGCCGACCAGTTTCGAGTCGAGAATGCTATATTTGGGCCTCGTCGATGAGAGAAGACAAGAGTTAGGGAAGAAGGGAAGGTGGCAAATGGATAGAAAGAATTGGCGGGAGAAGATTACGCCGTCGTTACGCGCAAAGAACGAGATTCATTATTATATCATTCCGCAGCTCATCCACCATCTTGGTCACGTCCGCCATTAAAACATGAAGCCGTAACGAGCATCGACAAGAATATATATATGTGTATATATATATATATACATTTATATATGTATGTATACATTCCGGTCGAACCGTGGATCTCATGATCGCGACACGATCATATTTTTACCGAGGCGAAGTGGGAGAGAGTGAGAGCAGAAGAAAGAAAGGATCTCGACCGGACGCAATTCCTGTCAGACATTTCTTCTTCCGCGAGTTAAAAAAGAAAATGAAAAAAAAAGAAAAATATGCAAAATGGAGGACCAAGAAGACTGAACCTGGGGGAACGAGACGAAGAGGATAACGGGAGGACTGACGATGGCGCGATCGACGAGGGGGATCTGATTGTGGATCATCGATTGGCCACCTTTCGACGCGCATCCCGTTGTTTTCTCGACGAAACAAGCGTCTCGTGTTTGCGCGTCCGACGTGTAACGGTTTGCTCGATGAAAGGTATATCAGAAAGAGAAATAGAAGATGGAGAAAGTGAGAAGAGAAGGAAGAGATAGAGTCAGTTCCGGGGGTGTTTAATAAGAAGTAAAGATGAAGATACTCGATACTTTCGAGGGTTACACATAATCGTCCACTATACGAGGCTCGATAGAGGAACACAGTTATTTTTTGCCGTTTTATCTCTTATCGTAAGAGGAAACCGAAGTTTCTGTCGACGGAAAACCAGCTACGGCGTACCGATTTAAACGAGAACGGCGACGATCGATAGATCCTACGTGCAGTATAGGAGAATGGAGCAGGGTGAGAGCCAGTTTAAGCATAGAGCGGTGTACCTAAGCCGTAATCGTTTATATCGTAATTTTGGTACTGTTCGATATGTACACGGGTGATTGCAAGATTACACGCGTGCGTGTGAGAAGAGAATGGAGTCGCGGGGCGTACAAATGGCAGCACTGAAGAATGGAAGAGAGAGCCGGATGCAGATGAGAAAAATGTCTTTCAAGGGAGGATCGTCGATTCGATCGGTGAGAAACGGATTGGATGGAGACGGACTCGAGGGGACAGCGAGCTTATGCGAACGCGAACGCTGTTCAAGGGCCCTCGAGTTCGGGCGCGCAAGGTCGGAGCGAATGTGTGAGGATTTCTAAAAAAAAAAAAAAACGATCAGAAAAAATGTCTTTTTGAGAACAAAAAGCGCCAAAAAAAAATCTGTGTATAAAATCAGTTGAGAATGCCTGGGTATATCTGTGCGAGGAAGAATGATTGAATATGCGGTATGGTCGAAAAATGAAGAGAGAACAAGACGAGAAAGGCAAAGACGACGAAGAATCAGTGTGCAATAGTGAAGAGCTGAACTTCCGGCCACGGAAGACGAAGGAGCAACAGATTTTCTAGATCCTCTTTGATCTGGAGACTGAGGAGCATGTTTAGAGCGAGGATCTTTTTTAAGCAGACTCGGACGAGAGTTTTCCGAGCATACGTATATTACACAGAATCGACGTATTCGAAGGAGGAAGTATTTGGGTACAGTATCATCACAGAACACGTTTTCATACACATGCACACGAAGACCACACATACATGGACACACCCATGGATACAGAGGAGATACATCTGCCCGCCATACACGTATGTAGATAACGCAACAGATGGAAAGAGGCGAAAGAAAGGTCGTATCGAGATTGTCGAAGAAAAAGAGAAAACGACACGCGTTCACGCGAGTCACGCGAGCAAAATTCAAAAATGAACATAACACGCTGGACGCACATATCTGCTACCGTACATCACGTTCCATGGAAGAAGTGCGGGAGCCTTCGGAATATTAAACGAAACAAGGAGAAAGTTCTCTGTCCCTGTAACGGAACGCCTGGAAGTGTCCAGCGAAGGCACCGTTACACCAGAAGTAACGCGAAATACCGAAACATTATAAAGTTTTCTTTTGATGATCACCGAACGAGGACGGAGACAATTCTCGGACAACGTGAAGGAAGAAGGAACGAAGAGAAAATTTGTCCAACGTTCCCCGGCATCGTAGACGACCCTTCTACTTTCCTAGTTTCCCACCATCTTTTCCCCATCCACATTATTTTTCCATGACCCCCCTGTGTTGTCCGTTTTTACGTAAATGGCGAGATTCCCTCTACGAAGCTGCCTGACTTCGTACTTCAACGCTACTCTACGAGAATCACCTTTAGTTCCTGTTATCTCTATACTCAACTACGCATTTTTCCTGTACACATTTCCCTCTTACTATTCCCTTTTTTCTTTAGGGCCCCCACCAGGGCCCGCAAATGACTCAGCCACGCAGGTGCAACGTCTTCAATTCAATGCGATATTCAAGGAAACTGCCCTTTTCAGGGCAACCATCAATCTGTCCTTCTCAGGACAATGGCGAAACTGTCCTTCTCAGGACAACGCAGTCGATTACCTCTTACAGGTGGATCCTTCCGAAGCTCCTCGTCGAGGACTCCAAGATACCTTGCCTAGGCAAGGACGTCGTGGGAACCGTCTTCCTAGATTGAGCTGGCAAACTAAATTGCTCTCCAAGGGAAAATATGTCCTCGTCTAGGACACGGTTCCGGGATTTTACCTCGGGATTCTACGGGATCTTACATCTAGGCAAGGAGAAATGAAGGCTATGAAGCATTCGAGAAGATAGTCCTGCCCAGGATAAGTATTCTAGTCAGTGAGATATACTGTGATATTTTATTTGAATGGAACGTTACTTGGGTATGTATTTATCCCTCTTTAATAAAATTATTATCCAATTTTTCCTAATCCTTGGTTTTTTATCATTTTAACGACTACAAACGGGTTTTAATTACTATGTGTTTTGTATTTACAAATTGTAAGACATGTACTCGAAGGAACACTTAGAAATCGTGTTAATGCAAAGAAGAATTTTCTACTTTTAATGTCCTCAGAGTTCTACAGAAGAAACAATTTTCTGTAATTTATTACTATTCAGAAAAATCGTAATTTCCATCGCTATCAGTCTTGAATCTTAGGAGCAAGTTACTTTGAAAATCAATAGTGTACTGTCGATCAAATAGCAGATAACCGGTATATGTGCAGGTACTTACTTACAGTAAGTATTAATCAACACGAGCGTAGCATTATTTGCATAAAAACCTGAGAAGGTCATTGAGAAAAGATCCATCGCAGAATGTTACGGAAGTTTTAAGTGTGCTACGTCACGGCATGTCGCGTTCGGCTGGAAGACCAAAATTTTGATGATATGATGCGTGGCATCCTATTTTAAGAAGAACTTAATCTCTACGTAGAATTTAACATTAATTGCCAAACGCACTTGAAACTTATGAACGATGAATGCGAGTCTACAGAATATTGTTCCTAAGTGTGTCGAATCATTTGTATTACTTTTTCTAGCCATAGTGAAACCTTGGTCGATGCCTCGTCAAGATCAGCATATATACTGGCAACTCATGGAGCAATGTAAAATGGCGGGGAAAAATGTGCCTGTTCATCGGGAGTTTCACATTACCTCCTTAAACATTGGTCAGCAAAGACAAATTATTAAATTCTTCCGCTATATCTCTTTTCGCAATTACAGACCTTGAACGTCTTTTTCTTTTTGTCTTGTGACGCTCGTAAAGGTGACGTCGAAGTATGATTCATTGAGAAGATTAAACGTAACTCAACTTAAAAAAATGTGTATGACGAATGTAACTGTTCTTGGGTGATATACATTAGTCATTTTATTGCAGTAATATTTTTAAACAAAGAAAGACTGAGGAATATATTTTTGTATCCAGAAAAAAAGGGTAATAAATATTTTTTTTAAACGATGACTTTTTTAATATTACTCTTGATTCATTATATATGTGATGTTAATCCTTTGGTTTCCTATATCATATACCATACCAGTAGACTCGATAATTACATACTGAAAGATAAAATTAATTCATGTTTGTAATGTTTACTATTACATTTCCCTTAATACTTCCAATTCTACGAAAACGTCTGTCATCGTATTTGACTAAATTCTTGGCCATTCTTTTGGCATGCATATTCGTGATCAGCGCATACAGTTATTTTCGTACAACGAAATATATTATTTCAAAGTTGTTGCTGTGTATTATTATATCTATCGGAGTAAAAATAGAAACTATATAGAGGCATTTTTGTATGAATGTGTCATATATTTAACAAATATATACTTATGTCACATTTATCACAAGAAAGCAGCGTATGCGTTGTCTAGTATAATTTCTGAATCAAATAAAGAATATTTCTTTCGAAATTTCGTTAAAGTAGCTGCCGAGGAATTTTCCAAATTTCTACGTTCCCTTGAGTATCGCCAATGCCCACCAAATCTCTGGAAAAAGTAAAAGATAATGTTTGCAAATCGTGGATTATGTATTCACAATTAACATACTTCTTAGAGTTGACACGCAAACAGCTTGTATTTTCCCTGCCGGGTGTCTCAAACTTTATAGCAATCACAGGTGTACCATCGGTGACGTTATATAATCTTACATCCGAACCCGCGCCGTAAGTTGCTAATACATCTTGATTTCCCAGCATCCACGCTAATCCGACGATTGTATGTTCGAAAGAAATTGATCGGAGGCACGTGTGCTACACAATGGAAAGTAATCCATAACAAGTAAAATGATGGATACATAGATTTTTATCAGTAATTTAATTCAGTATTTTACCTCTTCAAAGTCATAAATACGCATTTCCTTATCTGTACCTGAAGTAACAAATAGATTACGAATAGGAGAGAATTTGATACAAGTAATGCTACCGTCGTGCCTCTCGTATTCGTCTATCACTGGATCCATAAGAGTATTATCGCCTATAATTTAAAAAAAAGACTTATTATTCTATCGGTGCAATAATGTTAATTGGCATACCAACCTTCTATAGGAGCAATACGCTCTATACTGCATTTGTATATTCCACCACACAGAGTACCAACAATAAAAAATATAGGATCTACAGATGAAAAGTCAAACGTGGTGATACATAATCCAGATTCTACTGCACGTTCCCGAGATCCACCAGCACTGCGTGGTCTTATATTCTCTATTGGATTATGTTCTTTGGCTATTTTCGATCTGAAAAACTAGTAGAGTCAAATGCTTTCAAGATTAAAAACTTTCAACAAAATAGTTACCTCGTATATACATGAGCAATAGTAAAGTTTGCTACCATTTTATGGATATAAATGTATCCATCTTTGCTAGCAGTAACAAGCAAGGATGCATCATTTATCGTTTTTGCTTTCCAGTACACTTGACATACAGTATCACCATGAGTGCAAACTGATACTGATGTGGGTGACATATCATTCCTCAAGTTCCAAACAAGAACATCACCTACAGTAAATGACAATTATGGGAACTGTATCTGATAAACTTATATATGTTTGTCTTTACAATTTGTTGGATTACCATTAAATAAACCAACTGCTAAAATAGATGGTTCAGTTGGATGGTAAGCTAATGTTGTCACACATGCATTTGTCTCTAATGTCTTATTTGGACTGTCTGTAAAAGTACTGTCCTTTGTTTGATTGTACAGGTGTATTTTAGAGAGGTGATCACACCATGTTTCATGGTAAGGAATACCATACGAGACAGCTAATGTTCCTCCTCCAATACTCCAACACATATCTGTTACTTTCATCTAGAAATATAACTAAATTAATTATCCGTTAGATACATATCGGAGGCTGTAAGAATTGTAATTACATGTGATTCTGGTTCGCTTGTATTGATTTTCTGCACAAGCTGTGTGCTTGTGACAGAATCTTCATTGGTCTTTGTATCGTAGTCCTCAAAAGCATCGGTTCCGTATGCCTCGTCTAAAGCTTCCAATATACTTGGTGTGACTCTATTTAAAAACTGAGCCAATTTATTGAAGTCCACATTTGGCTTTTTCTTCTCTACAGTAATGGTCTGAGTCTAGGAGGAAATTATTTATTCGATATTTATATATTTATAAATATGCAATGTCTTTCAAGGATTATTTTTAGTAATACACCAAATCACTATTCTTCTCAACAATGGAAATCATTGAGTGATCACATATTTATAAATACCTCGATGCTTCTTGTCTCAACTGTTTGAACCGGGTTTTCATTATAAACAATCTCTGTTGTTTGTATGTTCGCCGATGATTCCGATCTAAAGAATGTTTATAATTAAAAACAAAAGTAACGATAATTTCCAAGGAAATTATATAAAACGTACTTTTCAGTTGATATTTGCGAATCAAAGCTTACAGCGTCGAGTGATCGATCGGTGAACATTGTTAAACAAATGTACTATTTATTTAGTTCTATTATATACTTTATTATTTTTAACGGTGTAGATTCCTATATATACTACTATATATAGTGTATGACAAAAAAATAAGAACGAATTATAAGGATTTATTGTAACGTCACTTTTTATTTGACAATTATACAGAACACATATTTTACGCGAGTATACAAATATGGAGTCAGCTGACAGTTGCAGGTTGCAACGCCACCTAATTGTAACTTCAATCCATTGAATAATCCTTCGCGCCTGATTCGTTGTTTTAAAAATATTTCATCGTTGCATCGATTCAAGTAAATCTTAATTAATATCGTAGTAAAACAAGGATGAATATAAGACATATGATTTCTACACCGATCAATACCACCAGACCGGTTTTTTTTTCGACATAAGATGATGGCTCGGGATGGCTTCCGACATATTGCGGATAAGGGTACCTATTCGGCTTGACATTGTTCTTCAGTGGGCTGACAGTTTATGAGTCCCATAAAGTTGGCAGACCATAAAGTGGTCGGCTGAGCAGCGAGATCTTTCGTTGGAAAAGGATAAAATATGACGTATACTCTATCGTTCTGACACTAATTGTAAGCGGTGTCAAGCCGAAAACTTCAAAATTAAATTGTAATTGCATATTTTATGAAGGACACAGTTATAATTCGTGCTACTTCATACAATAAACGCAAACAATAGTAACAGATTATTTGACACAAATGGAATAAAACTTTATTAATTTATCATATCAACTGAAAATATACATTTTGTATGATACATATTCCCTGGCATTCATCGCTCTCACATTTAACAGTTATTAATTAATACTTCAGCAATTTACAACTGCTAACACATACACACAATATCTCTCCAGGAGACTACAATAAACAATCTCGGATTGTAGGAGTAAATTTTTGACAATGATTGATATCATTCTATACATTTTTTATACATGTTTTGGTTATCAATAATCACAATTACTTAATTATTATTAGTTAACATCACAATTAATGATTGTTATTCCCTCAGAAGAGTGCACTAAACAATTGGAAAATTTAAAATCAATTTATTCCAATGAGTTTCATAAGGTTGATTCATCATGTTGCGTAATAGACAAATTGATTAGATTGAGTCATAAGTAATGTCCATTTATCTTTCCAATCTTAAATTGAAATTCAATTTGAATTTATCATTCACAAATGCTTCTAAAAATGATCAAGATGTATATCTTAATCCAAAATATAGTCACCATTGTTATCAATGACTTGTTGCCACCTGTCTGGTAGTTGTTTAATGCCATGAGCATAAAAATCGGGATGCTTTGATTCAAAGAAGTTGGAAACAAATTCATTTATTTGGTCGGTGCTTTTGAAAGATTCTCCATCTAATGCCTTTTGTAATAATCGAAAGAGGTAGTAATCTGTTGGCACTAGGTCTGATGAGCATGACGGATGCGGTAAAAGAGACCAGCATAATTCTAAAATTTTTTGTTGGATCACCTTCTCTGCATGTAGTCTATCATTATCATGTAATAAAATAACATTCTTCTGTTCGTTTAAAGAAAGACGCTTTTCTTGGAGTTTCTCTTGTACACGTTCAAGTTGGTTTGCATAAATTTCAGGTGTCACCGTATCGTTCCTGTTTAGAAGTTCAAAATGAATAACACCCAAGCAATCCCACCATACACACAACAAAGTTTTTCTTCCATGAAACTTAGTCTTTGCTTCCACGTTTGCCTCTTTCTCATTTCCATCATTTGATTGTCTTTTGCGAACAATAGCTTCATATCTGATCCACTTCTCTGCTCCGGTTACAAGTTTGTCTAAAAACGGCTCGATTTTGTGGCGAGAGATCAAGCTTGCTGCAATAGACATTCTTTCTGCTTTATTTTGATCGCTTAGCTGTCTGTGAACCCACACACCTAATTTGCTTACTTTCCCTAACGCATGGAGTTGTCGTATAACAGTGGATTGCGATACTTTTAGTTTTTCAGCTAATTCTTTGGTAGTTTGGCGTGGATTTTGTTCTAGCAATTCGTTCAAAACACCTTTATCAAAATCACACGGTCGACCCAATCGAGGCTCCTCCTTCAACGACGTATCTCCCGACCGGAACTTTTTGAACCATCTTCGTACTGTTCGGTCTGTTACCGTGTTAACGCCGTACACATTGCAAATTTTAATTGCTGTCTGTACAGAACTATTGCCTAATTTAAACTCCCATAACATAATATGTCGAATATGCTCCCTTAAGTTTTCCATTTCGAATGATTTGAATAAAACACTCTTCAGGTACGATTTTCACGCTACAATGTAAACAAGACTACTTAACAAAACGACCGAGTCAAAAACAAACAAAAACTACACACTACCCACGCTGGACATTACTTATGACTCAAACATGTCATTTAACTCCATGTGGGTAACATGGCGACGAGCTTTCAATGTGTACCATCACTACCACTACCATACTACCATCATGTGTACATTGAGAAGCGACGCGTAACGTGAATATGATGCAACATTTCGCACCACGTGCGAGTTGTATTTGTACTGTTCTTATATGTCTAACTAAAGTCTAATATGTAATTAGAACTGCAGTGAAAGAATACTTGTCCATCGAAAAATGTCTAAAATGTCGGTTCATAAAGTAAGGAGAGTATCGCAAGTATTTCAACCGATGCTCGTTACGATGTTGAAACCTTCGCAGAAATCGAAAGTTACTTCGAAAAGTTACGATGTATGCCGACAATTTGTTACAACATGATGTACCATTATTAGGTTCGCTTGTTTTTACTTAAATACTGTAAATACTATTGATTTTTTGTAGAGCTTGATTAAATATGGATTTATTAGGTCTGTTAACAACGGCATGTATGCATATCTGCCCTTGGGATTACGTGTTTTAGATAAGTTAACAGATCTTGTTGCCAATGAAATGGAAAACATAGGAGCTCAGAAGTTGATGCTTCCAGCATTAACGGCAACAAAATTATGGAAACAAACGAATAGATTTGATGGTAATAAAACAGAATTGTTTGAAGTCCATGATAGACACAAAAAGGACTATATACTTAGTCCAGTGAGTAATAAATAGTAGCATTTACACAGAGTTATAGAGTAAGCTGCATATTTGTATAGAATAAGCTGCAAAAATAGAAATTTAATGTGAATGTAGTTATATAAAGTTTATATGGAACTATTAATTGTCAATGTATTCATCTATTTTGTTATAGACATATGAAGAAACAATCTGTGATTTAATTTCATCCACTGGAGCTTTATCTTCTAAAATTTTACCTTTGAAATTATATCAAATATCTAACAAATGGAGAGATGAAATGAAACCACGTCTTGGGTTTTTAAGAAGTAGAGAATTTGTTATGAAAGATTTATATACATTTGATGTATCTTTAGATAATGCTAAGAAGACATATGAGTTAATAGGTGAAGCTTATGATAATATATTCAAACAAATAGGGATTTCATATGTTAAAGGTAATTAGATGAATTACTTTTACTATTATCTAAGAAGACTTGAAAAAATATGGTGGAACTTATGATTGCAGCTATTGGCGATACAGGATCGATTGGAGGCGTAATGTCTCATGAGTATCATTATAAATGTGAAGTTGGTGATGATACTGTTTGTATGTGTTCATCTTGTCAGTATGCTATTAACAAAACTATATGTGGAGAATCACATTGTCCTGAGTGTAATAGTACATTACTGGAGCATAATACAGCTGAGGTAATTTAATGCATATGTATAAATGTATACAGAGTGATTAATATAATTAAAATTTGTTTTTTGTTTAAGGTGGGACATGCATTTTTGTTAGACACAAAGTACACAGAGCCCCTAAAAGCACATTGTCAAATACAGAACAATCATGTGCCTTCAGTAATGGGATGTTTTGGACTTGGCCTGAGTCGTATACTTACTGTCATGACTGAAACATTATCTATAGAAGATGAACTTAGATGGCCAAAAAATTTAGCACCTTATACTGTGTGCATAATACCACCAAAGGTACTGTATCTCGTAAATTATACATGTTAAAATTACTAAAAATCTTGATTAAACATTTTCAGGCTGGTAGCAAAGAAGAAATTGCAGCTCAATACATTGACAAAATAGTAGAAATTTTAAATCAATTAAATATTGATGCTATACTCGATGATAGAACATATTTAACTATCGGATCCCGTTTTAAGCATTCAAGCTTAACTGGATATCCATACATTATAGTAATTGGTAGAACTGCTACGCAATCACCACCTACATTCGAGGTTCATAACATAAATGATTCATCAAGATCTGATTTAAGTATAGAAGGGTTACTCGGCTATTTTAATGCAGAAAATATAAAAAGTTAATATATTTTAAATTTCTTGTGTGGAATTACAAAAAATCTATTTTGTATATAATTTAATTTTAAAAACCTGTTCATTCAGTTAGTATTTAATAAAATTGAATATTTATATATACACGTTTAATAATATGAAATTCGATGTAGCGATTTAATGTTCCAATTTAACTTTGACTTTGTGATATGCGTTACAAAGGAAGCCCCGTAAGTTCCAAATATTTTTTATGGTATCTGGTTGCACGTTATAGGATGAATCCACAGCTTTTGCCCATATTTCTGTTTCTTGAGAGGAGGAATTTACAGGAAGATCTATACTCCATAATGTCCAACTATAATAACGACCCTCCTTGGCATTGGTGTTTTCATCATGTAAATTAGCTGTATGCCAAGTGTTACCTTGATCATTTGTAACATCGACTCTAATAGTTTTTCTACCACCTCCAGACCACGCATATCCTGTACATTGTACACAATTATAATGATGAAAATATATTAACATCGAATAACAAGTTCCAAGATGTAGAATACCTTTAACGTTTATTTTCCCATCATTTACTTGAACTGTGTCCAATGGTTCTGGTGTGCATATCGCAGAAATTACAGGCATCTCTTGTATAGCAGGTGCCTTAGAAAAATCTACATTGTCCCAATCAGTGTTAGGGGAAAAGCATTTGTAATCACCCTGTTGCCATTGTGACTGACTTTCTTTTTTCGAGACAATTATTTTATCTATAAATTTACGATCCAGAGAATTAAGTCGTCCATATTTGTCATTAAAAATATAACGACTGTGTTTTTTTATTACCAAGCCATTTCACACTTCTCGCGCCCACGACACCGGGAACAATTACTCGAATAGGAAAACCATGATCTCTTGGTATTGGTTGCCCATTCATTTCATAGGCTAACATTACATCTGCTCTTGGATCCATAGCTCTACTAATGGGTATACTTGCACCATACTGTGTACCAGAAGAATCCATGTCACGCCCTTCAAACTAATTTCAATTATTTCAAAAATATTCGTAAATGAGATATTGTAAATACATTAGTAATGATGATACAATAATGTTACCTGAACGTGATTATAATCATCCTCATTTATTTTCATATCTTTTAGAACATCGCACAATCTTGCACCTGTCCATGTAGCATTACCAATTGCACCTGCATTCCAACTAAGCCCTTTTAATGGTTTCACCTAAAAAAAAATTTTTTATCCATCATATAAAAAAAAAGGTTATTCATTGTGTCTGTGTAAGCGTGGGGCCTCGCGCTGGCTTAATGTGGCACTGATCTCAATTCATACAAAATGAATCATTTGTACACAGACACAATGAATGACCTTTTTTTTTTTTGTTATAGCAAAAAATATCTGTGCCCCCTGGCATCGTCGGGCGTCTTTGCACGTTCATGTATCGGCGCCTCTTCGATGAAGCACCCGTGGGGCACAATCTGCCCAAAAAATATCATTTCTAAAATGCTCGACTTTGAGATTCGTTTTCTTTAAAACTTTTTATTCAATTTCATTGATATTTTATTTTTGAAATATATGGACATTTAGAAGCAAGAATCCGTTCAGTAGAAGTCGATATCTAAAAGTTGATGTTTGGCCAAATGTTACAAACGTTTACAAGCTAAACATTTTTTGCTCAAGGCGCGAGGCTCCCAGAAGCGCGGGGCCCGTAGCATTTGCTACTTCTGCTACAGGGTTTAATCCGGCACTGATGGAGATGTGACTATCGAAAGTATTCTCTAAAATTACCTGTGCCATTTCAGATCGCCTATTTCCAGCACACATTACAGCATTAGTTATTGTATATTTTGGATACTTTTTTATATCCCCAAAGCTAAAACATTTTTGTGTTGTTTCCTCTACAGCTAATTCCAAGGTATACGTTTTTAGATCTACATCAGGAACAGGAAGATGATTCCTTACGTAAAACAATTCTCTAAACATAAATACAATTTTCAAAAATTGGATAGAGTAGATTATACTAAAATATTTTTTAGTTAAATAGTTATTTACATTGGTGTAATAAAACTTTCTACTAATAAAGAAGAGGGTGGTTCAGCACAAAAAGGTTTAGTTCCATTAATTTTTAGAGCTTTATGTCTCTGTGGCTCTCCTGCGTACGGATCATCTTGATCTGTTTTATCAGAAAATCTGTCCATCTTTGAAATATTTCCAATTCTCATCGATTCAAGCAGTTCATATATTTCTGGTGTCTTATGATTAGCATAAATTGTCCAGAAAGGGTCAATAAAACTGCCAGCTGCGATTAATATTTTGGAAGAACCACCTGGATGCTGATCTATAAAATCTGTTATATCGTACACCCCTTGTTTAAATATTACCCATATACAATTGTCCTTATTATCATGTTTCCCTACTTCTTCTAAACTATATGTTTTTAAATCTGGTCTAAATTCTCCACATTGTATATCATTTTTATTCAGTGCATGTATATTTTTATGGAACGTGTAATAATAATAAATATAGGTTAATATAGATGCACCAAGGGTGGTATATGCAGCATATGCAAAGTAAGAGTTGTTTTTAGGACAATCTCTTTGCTTATTTGTTTTTTCATTTTTCGATGAATATTGTCTGCATGGCTCAATATAATATTGTAGACAAGTTTTTGACGCCCGCGTCAAAGACCTGAAAATAAATTTTTTTATATGTATAAACATTAAAAAAATATTAATTACGAAAAAGCATATATGTATATATACTTGTTCCGCAGGTGGTATAAAAGCCTCGAATTCAGAATCATGGTTCCTAGATTATTTTAACAGTCATCGATATCTTCTTAAATTTCATATGGAAATGAAAATAATATATTTAGCGCCGGTAATAATAACACACACATGTATCTTAAAGCGTTCAATCACTCGTTTTTCATTCGTGCGATATTCTGACGTAAACTTTACTAAACCTGCATATTAACGATTTATGTAAGTAAATCGCAGATTTTTTTTTAATTTTAGTTTCGCAATATCGTTTCTGAGATAAATAGCATGTGTTGATAATTGATTCATCGTATCAGTTATTTCGTTGATGATGGCTACCTGTCATTCACAAGCGACGGTATTTTTGTAGTTCCTCGCCTTATTGTTTATTCTTACCCTAGTATCCAGAGATTTTTCAATGAAATATTAAATAAATTAAGTATAGCTACTATAAGTACTTTAAAGTACAATTAAGACCGTCCTTCAAATGAACATAGAAATTCCTTATTTGTTACCAAGAAATTAGTTGTTTTATCAGTAAGTAAATACTTATAATATGATACTTTCATCTGACATTAATTCTATTTATTATATATTTCACAATAATATAAATCATTTTTTTCCACGTAATGATTCGAAATTATGTGAATTATTACTATTTCTTTGAAAATATATAAACTTTTTGTTTAGAGGTTATAATGCGCAGCTTGAATTTGCGTTTTATAGGTGATAAAAATTGTAAAATAATTTTTAAAACACTATGTAATTTCTTACGAAAGACATCGAGAATGTTTCGGTTAAATTACAAGCTAATTAAACACAAAAATTTGAATGTTGATAAGTATTACCAATTTTTATTGTGTAAACGAATATGTTTATAGATGAAATGAGATAAAGTGATCAAACTATGGCTATGGCTATGAGAAAACGGAGTGGTTCTGGCTCCAAACGCCAGCATAAGGGGAAGCTCGTACCAATATACGAGAGCTTTTTTAAAGGAGAAGACTTAACGTTAGCTCATCCAAATTTTTGGAATGAACTGTTCCTCATAAAACCTATGGTCAGTAGTTTTTAAAATTATTTTTATTTCACATCAAATTTTATTCTGTATTATTTGAAAAATTTTATAAGTTTTACAAATTCATAATAAAAGATTGATATAATACAAAGGAAATCTGGAAATTCTTTGGGTCTTCCACTGGTGTTACTCATTACCGAGCATGTTTCATCTGTGATAGAAAAGAATTCTTAAATTTTCAAGTGATAATGAAATTTAATTTTGATTAGCCAGTTGTAATTAATATGTTCGCGGAGAACAATATTCAAATCACCTGACGGTTCATGCCAGTGTAAACATAGTAAAGTACCTTTCTCTGTTTCTTTCTTGTATAATCTTCTTCTTGACACTTCTCCTCGGTAACATAAGGATTTAAACATTCATGGTCCTCATTCTTTGTATCAACTTGCTTCTTGTTTCTTTCTAAAGTCTCAGTCTTTAAGCTTATATCTTTTGCTTTCTGTTTAACTTTGTCATCTTTACCTATTAGGAATATACAAATAAAATACAATAGCCTGTTATCTAAAAATTTCTGGAATGTTGTAGAATATACATACTCTTTGGTTGAATAACTTCCTCACATTCGAGTTCATTACGAAGACTATCTGGCATAAATTTGCACTTAAAGTTAAACCATGCTTCACTTGTCTGAACTTTGTATTTCAAACATTTGAGTTGATATACACATACTCTTCCATAATATTTTGTCACTTCCCATGATGGCAATGACTAAAATTACATATGTATCAATCGTAGAGATATTCTTCTAAAATGTTCTAACAATTGTGCACACTCACCTGTATTACTTTAGTAACAAATTTATTAATCATGATGACCACCTACAGTTTGTATTCTATTAGTATAAAAACCTTTGATTATTAAAATCATAAGTAAAAAGTAGCATTTTTCAATATAAAAAAAATTTTTAATTAACCAAATAAAATGAGAAACTTCAGTGGATGACAAATTTCTTGTTGACAAGAAAAGAAAAAACTGTCAAAGGAAAAACAGATGAATTGCCATAATATACTTAGTGATTATGAAATATCAACTATCTACATATATATACATATAATGATTATTTTAATATGTTTAGGTTCCACACATTGAAAGTGAAATTTTACATATGACTACAGAACAATTAAATGCAAGTAGAGAAAACTTAAATGCCTTGGTTTGCCATTGCGTGGATACATTAGTTGACGAGCATCCTTTCAGAGTTGTTTATGCTCTGCAAACTTTAGCAGCTGTTATACAATCCATGTATAAGAAAGCAAGTCAAGGAGATTGTGGATTTAACTTAATCGATATCCTAGTGGGATTTGATTCTGCTGAACAAAGGATGACAACATTAATGCAACATTGCAATAATTTTTTAACAGGTACACATTAATTAAAACTCATAGTCTATTATTCATTCATGTTCATTAAACAATCAAAGATTCAAATATGCATCTCGTGCTATTTTCAAAAAACAAATTTGCTTACTAAAATTTTACATAATTCCAGGTGAATACCCTGATAGCTTAAAAGCTTTATGCTTGAAATTGTTGTTAATTATTGTAACTGGCATGGACAATGTTAGTCAGAACACTTTGTTGGAGTATGTTATGCTTAATAGTGTTTTTGAATCTCTGGTTCAAGTACGTGCTAATTTCGAATAAGTATTTTAAACAACAACCGTTCAAGAACACTGATTACAATTAGCCATTAATATTTGGACACTTTCGGTGCAGTTGCTGAGAGATACTACAGCTAGAAGTCGTCATGGTCATGACGCGGTATTGCTCTTAACACTTCTAGTCAATTATAGGAAGCATGAAAGAGCAAACCCCTATATTGTTAAATTGTCAATTTTAGACGATGAACTAGCTCTAAATGGATATGGTCAAGTAATATCGAGTTCGTTGATGGACTTTTGTAGGCAATTTGCTCAACAAAGAGCAGGTACAGAATATTTCGAATTAGCTAATTAGCTAAACTACATCTAATATATATATACAATAATAAAACATATGTGTGTACGTAGAAATACAAGCATCTTGGCTGTCTTCCTTCACTAGCATAGTAGGAAGCATATTTGTTGGAGAAGAAGAAGCAAAAACGCAACAAGTTCGTGCGAATAACGCATTGTTACTAGCGCTTTATGAGTCTACACACTTAAATCGTAATTTTGTAACAACTTTGGCTTATACACAAAGCGATACAAGTGCTCCGCCCTCTCCTAACAATACATTAGGGCCGAACGCAGTGGCTCCTGGAGCGCAATTACCAGATGTGATGGCCCAACCATTTAATTTGTTGGCGACTTTCTTACAATATTGGTAACAATCTCTATACGTATATTCATGAAGTATTTCATTCTTCTAAAAATGTATCGAATTTCTCACTGTAAAATGTTTTCGTTATTGCAGTTCGATAGTTATGCAAGTTATCAGAACAGAAGCAATAATGAGTAATGTCAAATTGTGCTTCCTTATATTAAGCTGCATCGCGGAAGATCAGTACGCAAACAGTTTGATGCATGATGCAAACTTGGCTTTCAGAGTTCAGCTTCATAGAGTACCCATGCATCACAGGAAGATTCAGGATAAAACAGCACCTGTACAACCATTGGCTGCTACATTACTTGGTACAGTTACTATTGCCGTAAAAACGTTCATACGGAAGTTTCTTCACACTTATCATTTTCTTTGGCTAACAAAGATAGAATAAGGACTGTATGAAATTTACTGATAATCATGTTATTTTAGCATTCTCCTATAAATGAATAATCGTCGTATCATTGTAGATTTGCTTGTTGAATTCATTACATCGCACATGATGAAAAAATTCCCACTCGAACTTTATCATCAGTGCATTGGGGTTTTGCAAAGGCTGCTCTGTTACCAAAAAAGATGTAGAGTCCGACTCGGTTATCAATGGAGAGATCTTTGGACAGCATTGATTAATCTACTCAAGTTCTTAACCACCCACGAAAGCCACCTAATTAAGAAAATGAACATCTTTCCGTTAGCCATTCAGGTAAATTGACGTAATGCAAATGCAGACGTATACTATATTGATCAGTTTGAACTAATGTTTTAGGTTGTGAATATTCTAAATTTGTTCATTACTTATGGGGATACATTTCTATCTTCACCGAGCAGCTACGATGAATTGTTTTACGAGATAATACGAATGAGACTTATTTTCACAAATTTAAATGCAATGGGTAAGTAGGTACAATGCGAATAAGTCAGCATATATTCAAAATTTGTTTTTTGCCAATAAATAACGAGAATACAATTTCTATACAAAGCTCTCCGATATTCAACAAGTGAAGCTTACGAGTACAAAGAGCATGCGCTAAAATTAACAAATTGTTTGGTGAACATGAGAGATATAGTAAATCATTTTCCACCAAAGATAGCGGCATGGTTGGCCAGCGAAAGTTTGTCGACTCCAACGGAGCAACAAATTTTAGCGATCATAATACAGAATTATGATAGCCTTACGTTGAAATTACAAGATAATTTAGATCAATATGAAAGATATTCTGAAAAGCCTGATCACGTTGCATTTTTCGAAGAAATGGTAATGTTTCATTTAATATACGGGCGCACCATTTAAAACTATGATTGAGTAAAATTTACGTTTTTATGCAGGTAACTGGAGTTGTTATGGATACAAGAGGATCGATAGATTTGAACGCATTAGACACGCAGGCTATATTGCAGGAATTATCGAATATTTCGTAACACAGGTTACTCACGAGATATGAAATTGTGGCCTGTGCATTGATTTGTTGTCATGATGTATTATAATGTATTTTTTTTAATACAGTCAGCTTTACATGTATTTCCTTAATATCCCAAGGAACATAGTTTACGGAGTTACTAAGTATCACGACATAATATGTTTTTTCATTACACTATATTTCTATGAATTTGTGTATACAAGGTTTCAAGAGTCATTAAAATTTAATAAGTACGAAATTGGAAATAATTGATTATAAATAATCTCGGATTTTTCTTTGATAATTACAAAATATATATAAAAAAATACAATATTTGCATCGGTATTAATATTTTTCTTAAATATATACAATTACACCTGTTTTTTCAATCGTTCCTTTGCAAGGACTGCAACACCAGCCTTAGACTGATTCTTCCTCTGAAGATGACTACTAATGAAATCCCCAATTTTGGCTATTTTATTAAAGTCCACTCCTGTTTTCAAACCTTGTCCATGGAGAAGATAAAGCAAATCTTCGGTGGCAATATTTCCAGATGCACCTGCTGCGTATGGGCATCCTCCCAATCCAGCAACCGATGCATCAAATACTCTTATACCATGTTCAAGGCCACAATAAATATTTGCCAATGCTTGTCCATAAGTATCATGGCAGTGAAGTGCAAATACATTCGTATCATACGATACATGCTTCAATGCACCTAAAACTTTCTCTATTTTGTCAGGAGATCCTACGCCAATGGTGTCTCCTAGAGAAATTTCATAGCATCCAAGCTTTAACAGTGATTCGCATATATTGGCCACCACCGATGGTTTGATTTCACCCTCATAGGGACAGCCAACGATACAAGAAACATAGCCCCTAACTTTAATTTTATGTCCCTTAGCTTCTTCGACAACTGTTTTAATGTTTTTGATACTCTCATCGATAGAACAATTAGTATTCTTTCTTGAAAAAGTCTCAGATGCAGCACCAAAAACAGCTATTTCTTTTACATCTACTTTTAAAGCACTTTCTAAACCTTTCAAGTTAGGAACCAGTACAGGATACGTTACATCAGACTTTTTGTTAATCGTTTGATAAACTTGAGCGTTGTCTGCCATTTGTGGAACCCACTTTGGAGATACAAAACTAGTTACTTCTACACTCTTCAATCCAGTTTCTGACAATTTATTAATGAACTCAACTTTAATTTCAGTCGGTACAATATTTTTCTCATTTTGCAATCCGTCTCTGGCTCCAACTTCAACTACTTTAACAAAATCACCAAATGATTTTGAATATTTAACAGAAAGACTGCATATGTTATTAACATTTAGGATTTTAAACATTCTTATTTCTCTGAATATAGAATTAATTTTCTTATAGTAGTAAAACTATATTTTTTAAATTATAAAAACAACAACAATCTTTTTGTAGAAATAATAAGTTTGGCACGTAAGATATTGTGCGTGTAATGATTATTGCAACTTTCTACAGAGAGGACTAAATAAATATTCGTAAGAGATAAGAGGTAGTGATAAAGTATTATACAATATACAGCAAACATGCAGTGTGTTCGCAAGAACCATTTGATAATTGAAAATAAATTGAAAATAATATATAATATTAAATTTCCTCTCTGATATTCACAAAAATATTAGGTTCCGTAATAGCGAATGTGACCTATAAAATATAATTGGAAGTTTCATCAACTATATTTAATATTCTTTATAAGCTATTGACGAAATATTCCCTTGAGGGCGCTCGTATAAAAATTTCAAATTTGTCGATAAAAGTTAGAAACATTGTCTAAATTTACCGATTTTTCGTCTTTATAGGCAAAGAGAATACGGGAATTGACCATAGAATACCACATTCTCAGATCTCCTAAGATCTCTTATTGACTGATTGAAACAGTGTACTGAGTACTCAGTGATATTGACCAATGATTTTCAGGTAACTATAAATACATACTTCAGAACCAATCAGAATACGCATTTGTAAACCGATCCTTAATTTTTTTACAGAGTTTTGTTTGTACTGTAGAATGTCTAACAACAAACTCTAAATTATTGCAGAAACTTGAATGTGAGTTGAACGATCGCAAGACATACACGCGTGATATAGATATAACTCATATTGGTTAATGTACCAGTTTTCATTTATATACCGTGCAACGTGTGGCAACGTGTTGTTATTTATATGTTTTACATGTACCGAAAAACGTATAGAATAATAGACGTGTAATAGAAAGTAGTGTTTTGACTATATAGTTATACATTCACATAATTATTTACTTCTTTACTGTTCTAATTATGTAAATAGTGTATTAGATATTAGTTCTTTAAATATTGTGAAATGTACAGATAACTTGAAATTCTTAAAAACGCAATTTTATTTCAAAAAATCATAAATAAATAGTATAAAACATAATTTATGGTCTCGTTAGACACTATGATTGATTTGGATGCAGAGAATTCTTTAACGAAATTGAATACTCAACTGAATAGATCTATGGTCTTGATGGATACCACATCGGATAATGAAACATGTCCACCGAAATCTAATAGATCCATCAAAATTAATACAAAAATTCAACCAGCTAGTCCCGCTAATGCTTCTCCCACGCATAGAAAGAGTATTTTGAAGAAGTCTGATACAAGGAATGATGAAAGGAGAGATGAAACACAAGCACAAAACACAGAGAATGAGAGGGAGATTTTTAATAATACAAACAACAATAGAATATCAATAGATATGCAGACTGCCTCTAGACCTCATAATGTAAATATAATTCACATTGTAAATTTGTACTACTAATTTCCTGTGCTGTCAACTTATAAATCTTATTTCAGATCGATGATTTATCCAGAGAAGAAAATTTAGTTGTGGAATCCACAGATGTTACATTTAATTTGGATAACATTTCCGACAGTGAAGACATGTGGATTATGGATATTCCTAAAACAGTGAGCTAAAATTTAATAATTATAAAAGAGATTATGACTGTTAGTCAAGCTAGAGTTATCTAGCTTCAACTATATAAGCAAAACTATGTTACGAATGAAAATCTTGTTACATTGTAGATAGATCCAAAAGATCTTAAAGGTCAGACATTAATGTTTGGAGAAAAGTCGAAACTTAAAATTAAGGGAGACCGATATTATGCGGTGAATCATGATACTAAATGCAATGTCACTTGTGTATTCAACACTGGGAAAGTGAAATCACAATATAAAACAGGTATCTCTTTCGTCTTATTGAATTTAAATTCAAATTAACAATTTTGTATTGACAATACGATTCTCTTGTATAGTTAATATGAAACCTGAGGGCTCGATCAGCATCAGACGGAAACTTTCAGGTATTTCGAAAATCAAGCCAATGCAAATAGAAAACACTAGCGTACCATTTCCTGAAAACCTGAAAGTCCGTCATCCTTTATTTGGTGTAAGTTATCAAGGTAAAGTCAGAAAGAGTGCAATAAAGTAATTTGTCAGAAAGGGGGAACTACTTTGCTGAAAAGTGATGTATTGTTAATAAGTGTATATTGTATCATTCATAAAAGCTGATATCTCAACTTTTTTATAAAAAAAAAAAGTAAAATTAATGTGGTCAATTAATTTATCTAACATAGACTGCAGAACTTTGTGCACTCCAATGCTTTATATTAGCTTCATCATTTACTGAAATTGTTTGTGTAGAAAATAATGCTACAAAAAGATGAATATGTGTAAACTTCTGTAGTCTATAATTTAACCACAGATGAAATGTAATTTTTCTTTAATTTGACAAGTACAAGTAAGATCGACTACTATACGAATTTTATAGAATAAAATGCAATTTAATGTTAGGTTGGCTTAGAAACAAAATTGTATATCCTGGACTAGGAAAGGATTTTTATATTATTATAAATTGCTTTTTAGTCGTAGATTTCATCCAATGAAATTGTTCCCTATTTTCATCGACGTTGGAAATATTAACTCTCAGCTATTGGCAGTACTGTGCGAATCGGTTACCGATTATTTCCAGGTACGCGGCAAATATGACGTAGGAGAAACCATGATCAAAGAAATTCGTCGTATAACCTGTCTCGTTGTAGGGAAAAGCTCCACTAACGTCTACCTAATGTATTACTCGCGTACAAGTAGATGAAAACGATCGGAAGAAGTAGGATAAAAATATTTTAGCACGTGTAGTAACAAAATCGAAGCCCCGTTTGACATGCGCCTTCAGAATTCTTCGCGTGTGCGCCTCTCTTTAAATACCAGTGTATGTAACGTCCGCTTCTGCGCAGTCGTGGTGCGCATGCGACCAGATCTTGAAGACTACAAAAATTTCCCAGTACAGAAAAGAGATTTGTTAGTGGAAAAGTTGTAACGTAAGTAAACAAGGCCCGAGAAATTCGAAACGACGAAACACGCGTGTTTTATGGTAGAATTGTCGAGAGTGGTGGCACGCGATTGACTAAACACGGCAGCTGTCGAAAAGTTTACTCTATCGAACGAAGTTAAGGTTAAACTCAGCCAGGTATACCCTGTAACCAGTCCAGGGTATTTAGCAACCCCTCTGGCGACAAATCATTCAATCCTTTGTGACGTTCGTGGCGAACTATACCATGTTGCTCGGACTACCGTGGTTTTCTTTTACATAAACTGTATGCTTTAAGGGAACTTGTGGATTTGTTGGGGGTCATAGTTGTTTGTGCTCGAACCAGCATTATCGTTCATCTCAAACAAGTACGTAGAAGATAGGCGAGATTGGTGAGAGCCTCCTTTTCTCTTACGCTTCACGCGCAAGATCAAGACAACGACCATTGACTAAAAAGGGATAAAACTAATGATGGCATCGTTGTTCTGTTTTCCTTTTTCTTTGTCTGACTCTCTCCATCTACCTATCTCTCCATCCCTTTCTCACTCTCGCTCGTACTCATCTCTACTCTTCCCCCATCTTGCCACCCACCATCTTGCTCTTTCTCCTTCCCTCTTTTCTTCCCCCTTCACGCCCTCCGCCACTCCTTTCGTTACTTCCATTTCTCATTCTCTCGCTCGCTGCTAGCCTTTTCCCCCCTTCAAAATCGTATCACGAAACGACGAGACCATCGTCCTCAGTGCAGCCAGATGAGGGGAATCACGGTGAAACGACGTACCCCCTCTCTGATGACCGAAGCGCGACAACACAGCTCGGCGTCTACGGTCTTAGTGTGGGGGACGGACGGTAGGGCGATGGAATAAGATAGTGGAAGGGGAAAAGGAGGAGAGTATTTCCGAGAAATTGACCGCCGTTCGGCGGTCATCTGGCTGCACTGATCGTCCTTGCGTATGCGGATAGTTGCATTCGAAGCTCCGGGGAATTTACGTGTCATGCCCCACCACGGCTACTTTTCACGGATTTTCACGTAGAGATAGGTTCGTGGTATGGCGTAGTACCTCTCACTCGCTCTCTGACGTTTCTTCGCTTCTCTCGACGCCACCAACAGCTGTTTCGTCCGATCGTCGCCCTCTCGTATAGTTCGTGTCTCGTCGCAGGAGTGAGTAAGAGAAAGAGGGAGCGAGAAAGTGAGTGGGAGAGTACAGACGGTGGCCCTACCGCAAGTTTTTCGTCGTCGGATCCGAAGCTCGAGCGTATAAACTTGTGTCATTTGTACGTCCATCGTAGGGCGTACACTATCGTTCTAATCGGCTGAAATCTGGAGCGTCCTTTGTTCGTTTACTGTCCCGTTTGACAGCTCCTGTCAAACGGACCTTCCTTTCCAACTGTTCCTCTAATCTGTCAGCCAAACGGTTCATCGTTTCGTATTCATTTTATTTCGCGTGAAGGGTTCGACCACCGATTTTTCACCTTTTTCGGGTACGCGCTAATTCAAAAATAACTCGCGACAATACGCACGGTTACAAATAACACGAATCGCTTCGTGCTCGAACGGTGAAACGTTTTAACGTGTTCCGCGGATAGATTACGAACTCTCTCACGGATTTAAGTGGAATTTCGCCCGAATACGACCGTTAGCATTCGTCGTATCGTCTGACTCATAACATTCCTCATCTACAACATTTTAATGCCTTATCGTTTCGTTTTAGGTTGTGCGAAGACACTAGCGTGTAAGAAGTTACAAGTACAGTCAATTACATAGTATCAAGGCATTGTACAAACTGTGCACGTAAGTATGTTATACTCTTTGCGTGTTTCTATCGGTGATCAACCTAAAAATTTTGCTTATGCGTTAAAACATATGTTTCGTGTTATTTCCATTTGTCTTATGTGGTTACCTTGTTCGGCGAGATGCTAACCATACCAAAATTATTCGGCAACAGACAGCGATTACATGCTTCTCTATGCGTTTACAAATATTATTTCAGACTCATTGGACATTGTGTGTAAAACTTGTTTATTTTTGTGTAGGGTTTACAAGTAGGGAAATCCTGGTAACTTACCATATTGTGTGATACAAACGATAGAAACAAAAATGTCAGTATTGAATCAAAGTGGGGAAGATGCTGTGGAGTGTCCATTGTGTATGGAACCGTTGGAGGTGGATGATTTGAATTTCTTTCCGTGCACCTGTGGTTATCAAATATGTCGGTTTTGCTGGCACAGAATTCGAACTGACGAGAATGGCTTATGTCCTGCTTGTCGGAAGGCCTATTCCGAAAATCCTGCCGATTTTAAACCTCTCAGTATGGAAGAAATAGCAAGGTCGACTCCATTAATAATTAATATTCTGGAATTGTTGATCGTGGAAAAACGAACTCAAGAATAATTTGTATTTTTTCATATATCAGGTTAAAAGCAGCGAAAAGATTGAAAGATCAGCAGCGCAAGCAGAGGGTAACAGAAAACCGTAAACATCTAGCTAATGTGAGAGTAGTACAAAAAAATCTAGTATTTGTAGTAGGATTACCATTGCGACTTGCTGATGCTGATGTAAGCATGAATCTTTGCTGTTATCGTAATGTCACAAGTAAAATAAGCAAGCATTGACAAGAATCTATATTGATTTCATCAATTGTGTCTTTCAGGTATTAAAACGACATGAATATTTTGGAAAATTTGGCAAAATTCACAAAGTTGTAATAAATCAAAGCACTTCCTATGCAGGGTCTCAAAGCCCTAGTGCGTCGGCTTACGTTACTTATCAAGTAAGTCATCAGTTGTATTCTACCAATAATATTCATGGCTACTATAACAGTTATAAGTATACTATATATTGTATATTTTAAAACATATTATGTTACTAGCGTCAAGAGGATGCACTACGTGCTATAGAGGCCGTGAATAATGTTATTATGGACGGACGAACAATAAAAACGTCATTAGGGACAACAAAGTATTGTTCACATTTTATGCGTAATCAGCCTTGTCCGAAACCGGATTGTATGTATTTACATGATTTTGGGGACCAGGAAGCATCGTTCACAAAAGAGGAGATGCATCAAGGCAAACACCAGGAGTATGAGCGGAAGCTTGTGCAATCGTTGAATGCATCGCATGCGTCTACTCAACGGTAAAATTATTTGTGTATACAGCTAATAAATTAATTATCAATACAAAAGGTAATATATGCGATTAATAAAATCGAAATATTCTTTTTACATTGAATAGTAAACCAACACCATCGCCATCCGTAACAGGTAATATCGTTCGAGAAAATGGTACTT
Source organism: Lasioglossum lativentre (assembly GCA_916610255.1). Lineage (NCBI taxonomy): Eukaryota > Metazoa > Arthropoda > Insecta > Hymenoptera > Halictidae > Lasioglossum > Lasioglossum lativentre. Next base: position 30,778,772 of record OU744355.1, on the reverse strand, counting down.
CAAACTCTCAAGCCAAAGAAGCTTGGCCATCGTTACAGACTGGACAAATAAATAGTGAGTTTCTCTTTCAAGATAAAATTAAGTTTTAACAATACCATTGTTACTCGTATACGCCATATGTGTATTTACAGGTACACAAACAAATTGTAAAGAATTATCACCGCCATCACAAGTAACACCACAACCGAACAGCATAACGAATGGAAGTAGTACAACAAATCAGCCGAGTCATGTATTATCTGGTGGATCCACGCATCAACAAAATAATAATAACAAAGGCGAAAGTATGAATTTGCGGAGAGGTAAAAGTAATAGTGAAAGTAAGGCACAGGCAGCGCGTAATAAACATAAAAATTGTCAAAATAAAGAAAAACATTGTACAAGGACAACTTCACGATCTGAATCAAGCTCTATCAGTGTGCAAAACAACGTACCGCCACAAATTAATGGACAGAAGGATATTAGAAACTTTTCATCTGAAACAAATAGTGATGTAATACAAAAATTGGGTAATAAGTGTAAATCGGAACAGCAGCAGCAACAACCACAGCCACCGTCACAACAACAGCATCAACCACCGCCTACGCACCAACAACAACAACAGCAACAACAACAACAGAATAATAAAGGAACGAAATTTGTGCAACAACAACAGCAGCAACCATCGTCTCAGGAACTTAAAATAAATGGAGTAGTGCAAAACGGAGAACGTCGGCATTCGGATAGTGAAACAGATCAACAGTGTGAAGGTAGCACACCAGCTAGTACAATTTCAAGTACAGAAGATTCGAATGTGAATCAACAAGTGGAACATTTAGCAGAATCAAGTGAGGAGAACACTGGTGCTGCTATTTTGGGTGAGTTCCTTATATTGGTGATCATTTCTATATGTATTGATTTCTTGGTTTTGAAATAAATATACAGTCAGATTGAATTCGATAAAAGTTAAAAAAATATATTTTATTTTTTTATTATATTGGCATTATAAAAGATTAACAAACTAGAGTTTATCGTTCAAAAATTTTCATGAATAATTTAAGTTTTATGTTTGGAGATTTAAAATGTTAAGTCCAAACTTTATTTTTGTTCTGAAAAATTCTTGTTATAATATTTTCTTTTGTTGATACATAAAAATATTTTTATATTTCCATATCTATATATACATATATACAATATATCTATTGAGTTGCTTCTAAAGTTTAACGATATTTTGCATGTACTTTCAAGAAATATATATGTACAAAAGATTTAGGCTATTGACTTTGTGAGAAGTTCATGAGAGGGTTAACATAGTACCTATAATATCTCAATCACTTTAACGAATGTCATACAAAATATTTGTAATGGTTCATGAGTCATTCTAAATGTGTGTCTATTTCTTATAACACTGTACGTTGTATGATGTACTACGATAAAACAATAACTTGCAAGCAATGTATAATATATATCGATGACACGCAAAACATGTTTAGCTGCGTCTCATAACTGTAGTATAGAATTTACGTAGTTATAGATATATGCCAAAATAAAGAGGATTCTGTGGAAAAAACGTATAGTAACTGTTTTTTGTGTTTTTGTACACACTTGACTTTATCCTTCTTGCAAATTGTATTGTTTGGCATATGTGTGGACAATGTAGCTGGAAAATGTTCCACTATTCTATAACTTGGTAGACAAGAAATGTTGGCAACTCTATTTGAATTGTAGGTGTGTATGAGAATTAAAGTTACATTTTCCAGACATACACGTTTGTACGTTATTGCGATTTATTAATGGTGGCAGAGAGGAATAGTGTTAGAAGCTGTTTATTCTGGCATTGAAAAAGTATCAAAATGATTTGATCGCGTCTCGTAGTGTAGAGATATGTACCTATCATCTTTAGGTTCCTCTCCGGCTAGCACAAATTCATCACAAGGTGCCAATCAACAGCCACCACCAGGATTACATAATGGGTCTCAAATGCCACTCAGTCATCGGTCAATCTTTCAGGCGGACAATAACAGCTTCTTCAGTTCAAACACTTTCCAGAAAATCTCTACCACCACCTCAGTGCCACCTACTTCTTTAACAGGCATGTACATAATACAGATTCTTCTAGTGTTGTATCTGTGCATATATTCTTTTCGGTTTTTTCATCTGATACTTTTTGTTTTCGTATGTTGTTTTATTGTATTCGACGTGATAGTGAAAGTAGAATGTTACAATTCAATTTTTCTTGGACATATAGCGAACCCAAACTTAAGTTGGTCAAACACAGGCTTAACTTCTATTCCCGACTCGTTGCCAATGGTTCAGTCCAGCGAGGACTGGCAAGCTGCTTTTGGTTTTCCACCCGAGACATCACGAACGAATCATGTTGTACAAAAATCAAGTCCTTCTAGTTCGCCAGGAGTTACATTCAATTCCGATGGTTTCGTAGATGAGGAAGTTTACACCAATCTGCAATATACCACAATCTCAGAACCTTCTGCTAGTTTTACCTCGAATTTGCTCGTTAATTCTCCTGCATCCAAATTTATGGCTGATTTTCAACAAAATTCTTTACAACAGAGGCTTGCTATGCAGGTGAGTAATAATTTTAATTATTTCTTCCATTAAAAAAAAGAGTAACTGTTTTTAAAATTCTAAAATTAGATGATCAGAAAGATATCGCTCAATAAAATTTAGAATATAAAATATAGTATACAATTTAGTAACAGTATTAAATATAATTTTCTAAGGCACAACAAAATCAAGAGAATTGTGAATATATAAAGCAAAACGGTCATGCTACCTTGGATGAAGTTCGAAATCACAAAGAATCTGGCTCAGATATAAAAGCTGACGATGACTTAGGCTTTGATCCGTTCCACGAAACACAAAAAGCTTTAGCCGAACTTATGGAAAACGAAATGCAACTGCAACAGCAGAGGTTGTTTCAACAACAACAACAACAACAACAGCAGCGAGAAAGAGAAGAGCAGAGTAGGGTACAACACCAACAAAATATTGCGAATCTTGGTCAGCAGCACTATCCACAGGTAAAAATCTTCTCTTCAGAAATAGTTACGCGAAGGATACTCCTGAGGACAGTGTTATGCTATTGCGTCTGTTTCTTTTTTAAAATTCAGGTTGCTCATATAGCACATCTACAACAACAGGCCCAACATTTGCAAAATCTACAGGTTCTCCAGCAATCGCATTCCCTACTGTCTCGTCTTCCGCAAAATTTATTACAAAGTGGTACACAGAGTCCTGCTCAGAGTAACGTGGCTGCAGCTAGTTTGGGGCAACGTAGTCGTCATCCACCACCAGGTTTCCCTGGTTCTACACCAAATCACATGAATTCTTTTGGTCTTGGTATACCGCGACCGGCTCCCACGAATGGTGCTCTTTCGGGTTAGTATTTTTTTTTCCTGGTCCCTTAAATAGTTTGTTGTGAATGTTTGTCAAATTTCTTGATAATATTGATGAAATACGTATACTTGTGGCGAGCAACAGTGTTATCCAAGTATAAAAGCAAATTGAATTCTTGTGACTTTGTCAGGATCTATAATAATATTATGCTTGAGTCATTCGTCTAGTATGCTGTTTACAGGAGCACAACCGCCGCAGCAAAACGCGTATCTTCCAAACGGAAACCCCCTTCTGAATTCACAAGGTGATTTTCAATAATATTAACATGAACTTTCGCATTCATTACCCTGTATTCTCATCTTAACATGTTACATTTATTAATGTTCGGAACAGGCATTAGTAAATGCGCGGGTGATGCAGTATATACGCTTAAGGATTGGTGTGATATTAATAATCAACAGCAGCAACAACAATTTCATCATCAAGCATTACATCAAAAAGGAGGGTGGAATAATTTCGGACCTATCGCAGACTGGACTTCGATTGATCCAGCTATTGTTAGTTCTTCTAGGCCTCTTCCATTCCAAACTACAAGTACATGGCAGTTTCCACATGTTCATCCCACACATACTGTTTCACATAATGCGCAACAGGTATTAAACATATTTATGCAAACGACTTTAATGCGCGAGGTATTTTGTAACTGTCGATGTGACTAGAAACACTGTAATGATGGTGAATTTGATCTACAAATAGGATGTTTCTGAAATAAAGTTGGAAAATTAAATTTATCGAATTTTTATCTACTATAGTATATACAATGCTTAGAACCGAAATGTATGATTCGATAAAATCACCTCTCTTGTTATAAAATATATTTCAATACATTCTGATTTATCCTTCATTAGGAACAACAGAACGCACCAACTCAACATTGGGCAATGCAACCACCTCCAGGTTTTGCTGCACCAGCGACTACGGGACAACTAAGTAATCAACCAAGCACAACTGCACAGCCGCACACCAAACTAATCTCTACAGGATCGGAAATCGAAAGTGAGTTGCTCAATAGTAATTAAATGTTTCTAATTCATTTCTTTTAGATGCAGCAAAGAAATATACGAAACGTCTGTATTACAGATCTATAGATAAATATGAGTACGCGAAATGTACAACTGTATGATAAAAAAAACATCCATACGAGACGAGATGAAAGTCAGCAGTGATACAAAAAATACCCCGACAGTCTGTTCCGTACGTTTTCCTGACCCGTGTCTATATCTTTCAAATATAATTTCATTTTTAATGCTTTATCTGTTCTCACTGGACGAGTATTTATCGTTGAACAAAGTATTGAAGGATACTGGAATATAATTTAATCGATACTTTCGAACATATGCGACGAATATATTCCTATGTACGTTCTCGATGATATTCTCATATTTAACCTTATAGTAAATTCAATCTACAAGTCTGGCAGTCTTGTTATTAATTATAATTGATTACGTTTTACCGTAGACCAAGATATACACAGGTGTCAAATTAAAGACAAATGATCATGATTTACTAATTAACCCTTAAATGAAGATACTTACGATGCTATAATTATGAAACAAATATATACATATATATATATATGTCATTCAGACTCAAGTAAATTTATTCGAGTGGAAAACCGAATATGCTTTTTTTTCTCGTGTAAATAACATTTTCAAAACAGATGTCACAAGATAAAAAGTGCACAGGACACCCATGATTCAAAAGCGACTTTCCACCTGAATTCATGATAAAGTTCTTATTTTAAAAAAAGTAAAGATAATCCAAAATCCGAAATTATGTTAACAAAAGAAACGAATTGACATTCAACACGGATTTTTATTTAAACTATAGCGACGTATTACATTTATACTACAAAGTGCTTATATAATGGCGACGTTAGAACAAATTTTTTAACAGAACATTATCTACTTGTCTGTTCCTAGGCAAAGGGTTTCTGTTATATATATATATATATTATAAGTATGTATTATTATTGTGAAAATGCGCAGATAGACACATGCTAATAAATGAAAATGAAATGTAAAAAATTAAGGAAGAAGTGACCTGTTGCTTTTTTCTGGAACGGTTGTCTGATCTGAATTTGTAATTCTTCGGTCTTGACGAGTCTTACATCAAATTATCTTCAGAACGTTGTGTCTGACAAATGTTTTGCAGGTTTTCGTGTTCGCTTTAATCCTAAAGCGAAATACTTATAGAGAATCAACACTATTATAACGATGCTTGGAAGGAACAAAATATAAGAAAATCTACAGCTAGAGTTCGTTAGTTTCCAGTTCAGTAATATACGTTAAAGCTCATGCCGGACAAGTGCATAATTTATAGTTTATATACTTCGTCGCATTTTTATAATTAGAAGGAGACGTGACAGAATTGAGTAAGGAAGTGTAGCATCGATTCAGGAAAAGTACGAAAATTTCAAATAAAAACTTGACGTCGATATATTCAATCGTCACGTGACTCGGAAAACTACGAGCAACTGTCGAGATGATTAAACACGGAAACAGTCAGCGCAATCGAATCTCGAGTGCATATACAAAACGAGTATGATACATATACATATATAAATATATATATGTAACAAAATACGTCTGATAATACTATAATACGAAGCGTTAACGTCGAATTATTAAAACTCTTGTGGCAGAATGATAAACATATCTGCTGTTTCAACGCGACTAAGGAAACACGATACATATGCGAAGAGAATGATTGAGATAATAAAGATATAATTATAACAAATCTAAGTGAGTTAAGGTAATCGAGAAATATACGACATGCGCAAGAAATGAATGAAACAACGTATTTTAATTAATCAATCCTACTGCTCCCTTTGAATTCGCCTCTCCTTTTCAAACGGCATGGTTTCAGTTTTCAAACAGTTACAGAAAATATATTTCTTCATTTCTGGCAGTTTTACAAACCTGTTAATCCCATCAAAGTTGATATTAGATGATCTGCAAACATTTTGTACATTTCTATTTTTTTTTTTTTTTAAGAAAAGCTACAGTTCATCGATTAGTAAAATACAGTAGAACTATTTATACGTATTATACAGTCTTTGCGGCTGTGGTCGAAAAAATTTAAGGGGAGGGTGTCTGGAGCGATGAATGGACAGATTGTGGCCGTTGAGACGGCTTGCGAAAAACACATTACATTGGCAATGCCCTCTTACAAAACACAAGAGATATATACTAAATTATTCAATTCATATAGATATAAAATGAGATTTTGTAGGAATTGGTAATCCTTTATATTATAACAATCTTGCTTTACAGAAATCTTTAAAATTAAATTTTATATACATATGAATTAAAAATTCAGTCGTTCGGAAACTTATAGTATATTGCATTCTTCTTCACTGTTGGAGAAATTTCCTCTACTAAAACCACGGAGGAAGCTAGGCAGCACAAACTATTCCAATTAGCGGTATAATGTTAGGGATTTTCTAAAAATATATGCAGGAGTTCTTCGATTGATGCATAACAATTGGGGCATATAAGTTCCGGTTTATTGTACCATATATCGGAACATTTTGTTCATTCATTCATCTTTGCTTTTTATATTCTGACGTGATAAAGCCCAGAATGTTTTCGGTTTCAATCCAAGGTGAAGTGCTGTAAACTTCCATCCTATATGAGAATTACAGTTTTTACAAACAGCTATTGTCCATCCGTATCTATGAAAGTTCAAATCGATTCATTATATACACGTGATCTTGGGAAGTAAAACATTAGTAATATAGAAAATAAGTTTTACCCTTCAAACCATGTAAAGTCAGGCGATATTGTATAACTGCTTAGCACCAAACCTTGGGTATGTGTCAAAGTCACAATATCATGTATAATACCAGCAGGATTGCAATAAATACCAAGTGGACCATCTACGCTCATTGTTAACACGTTAGACCGTCTTCCAATTTTAGAGTCGCATTGATTGCAAACGAATATTTTATCCTAGAAAGCAATAACTATTCATTAATAGTTCTATACATGTCATAACATAAAAACTATTAGTTTCATGTATACATACATTAATTAAATATTTAATTTCCATTTGCAATCTAGAAATTGCACAATCATAATGTAATAAAGCGTTTCGTGCATTATCGTCTAGTAGAAAATTTTGGGCAACCCAAAATGACAAATTTGTAGGATCTTCTGGTACATTAGATTTTACTGAAATTAATTAAAGTAAGAAATCCATTATAATTGCTGTTGTTCAAAAGGTTCCTTCAAATGTTTTGAATCAGCGTTTGATGTACTTCCTACCATGAATGCATTCGAGGTGTTTCCTTATTCGTAAAGAAAGTCTTTGTGGATCATATTGTCTGTATACCCAACCAGGCCAAGGAGTTACCACTGCATCCCGATTCTCTATTCTTTCTTGCCTTTTAAACTCCTCCTCGGTAGTTGCTTTCATTCGTAAACGATCCAACGATGCTAATCGATGATCAAGAAATGGTGGTTCAAGTGTTATTTCTGGTAAAACTTTAACATTTGCTGATATTCGGTCGTATCCCTATATAAAAGTATACACGCATGTAGTGAAACGTGTACTGTAATCGACTTAGAATATAGAGAGTACAAAGTATAGTTAAAATTTACCTCCATGATAAGTTGCAAAATCTTGAATCGTTGTCTGCCCTTTGCTTTCACAGCATAACGTCCATCGGTCAGAGCCATTTCATAAATTTCAGCTGTGACACCTATAGGTGTAACCATATGGTTACATCCGAAGCATACAACACCTATGGTACGATTGCTTTGATAGAAAAACTGCACGTCAATACTGTGTGAATCAAGTTGCATTGGCAATGTTTGTCCAGGAAATAACATAACAGATTTCTGTTCTAACAATGGTAACTTCATATGAATCCCTTCATCTAACATTGTTCTTCCACTAAACTCTTTCATGTTGTACCCTAAATACTACAAACATATTTATATATTATAAAATGTGAAAACCAAGCAAATATTCTAATTTGTTAAAAAATATGTATACAGTTGAACCTCTGTAACTCAAAAATCATAATAAGACAATCATTCTCTTCATTCCTTTCCACTCTTTGTTGTTCCCTTGAGATTGGAGTTACCGAAATTCGACTAGATAAAAAGAACTTGAAAACGTACAGTATGCCTGGCTGGTAATGTTAAATCAAAAGTACGTTCAGGTCGTTCGTCAGCAGTTTGTTCTTCCGCTTGCTCTTCCTCACCATTGTACACTCTGGTTATTCTCCCCATTAATGGTTCATGCCATCTCGAAGGCTCGTCCTGAGTCCGATTTGAGTCATGCTGAGATTCCGTTTCCAAGCTGGGCTGTGCACTCCAAAGCGGGACCCAAGGATTAAGCGAGCTACTCTCATCAGGCGAGCTGCTCTGATCAAGTGAGATACTCGCACGAGGCGTGTTGCTCTGATCAAGCGAGATACTCGCATGTGACGTGCTAGTCACATCAGGATGAAGCGGGATACTCACATTAAGTGAATGGCTTGCATGAAGCGTAGTGCTCGACGCTTCTTGAAACAAAAATACAAAGCTCGAATACAAAAATTAATAAAGTAATGTTCTGGAGAGTCTTCATATATTCCATGTACTTTGCTATATACATGTTGTATATTTTAGACTGTTTCAATTGAAAAAATAACATTCGAACAACGAACGATGTTTAGTAAAGTATTGCAATATTAATTTTATAAGAAATATGTTGCATATAACAAGATACGAAGGTATTCAGAATACAATATATATTTGACGTTACACTGACGCATTCTAATTTGTAGAAATCGCAACAATATATGAAGATCAAATACATAACCTAATAGCCTGACATACGTAATTCGATATGTCAAAATAAAAATTGTACAAAATTCTATACCTAGCATCTCATGTTCTTCAGGTTCGCTTAATCCGCCATCACCTTCTGCATCGGAGATCATCGTCGTTTAGAAATCCACCAGAATTTCAAACTTCTGACGAATTGTAAACAATCAGTATTTTCCTTTGATAAACGTTGAACGCAATAGTAAACCTTCTATTTGCAAACCATCACGAACCATCGCGAACTTCGCCACAGAATATCTTTACAGAAGCGAATCTCCCGTCTTTTTCTACATATACTGTACAACCGTGAACATAACTCTAGGAAATTGCAGTATCGATAGTTGAACTAAGAATGACTAAGAACGAAATTTGAAGATATCGAATTTCAAGACTTTATATAATACAGGCAAATGAAATGTAATATTAATAAGGCATGAGGCTACATATCAATTTCAATTCAAATGTTCTGTATACTATGAGGCAACAATGTTAGCACGACCATAGCCTTGCTATATCGTGAACAAAAGGGCAACATTAAAATGAAATGTAATATTGAAAATGACAATATTCTGAATATGTTGCAAAATCGTTTTGTTTTAGTAAATTAAATATGATATTAATACATCACTTGTTTAACCGAATTTAAGCTTACAAAATGATTCCATAAAAATACTCTTGCATATTGTTTAAAAATTAATGATGATTTTACAATGTTATTTTACAGGATCCTACGAATCCTATAATGAAACTCGGTTTATTGAAATATATCACTATAAAAATTAATTGTTACACTTGGACAAGGAAACGCGTTAAAAGTCCGTATTAAATAAGAATTAAACTAACTATTAAATATTTGAATGTGGATAGGAAATACATTTAAATAATATTTCAGAATTATGCTTTATTGTGCACAGTATTTTCTTTTTCTAGTGTATATGTAATTAGACAATCTGCTGTGTAATCCATCCAATGTAATTGTATACATTTACGTAAACACCTGGAACATTATTTGATGCACAGCCAATACCCCATGCTACCATACCAACAACTTGCCATTGTCCATTCCCAGATTGGCATACCAACGGTGAACCTCCATCACCCTAAAAAAATTAATTAATTTGATCTTCAGTTTAGTCCATTAAAATTAATTTGAACTATATACATTGCTAAAAAAAAATTGTGGTTGATTATAATAGAATAATTAACGTTAATTCTTACCGTGCATGCATCTTTTCCTGATTCTCCACCAGCACATACAAAACTGTTTTTATTAAGATTATAAAATTGTCCAAGTCTAGTCTGTCTGAGAGAAACTTCACAATTCGATTGCATTACAATAGGTACATCCACTTCCTTCATTATACTTTGATACCGACCATTCATACCAAATGCATCTTTTCCCCAGCCTGACACCCAACACCTTATAGAAAACATATATGTTATAATCGTAATTTCATTTTCAAATTATAATTTTTTACAAGAATATATTCATATTTACCTTGTGCCAGATGCAGGCTCTGATGTAGGAAAGCATGCAGTGTTAATATTTGGGCTACTAGAAATGGGTACTGTGCCACTCAAAGTTATTACAGCAACATCATTTTGAAGATTAGCAGAGTTGAAATTTGGATGCATAACAATTCTTTGAATCATGTATTCTTGGTATGGATCAGGTTCATTCGTGGACTGGCCATCCCACTCTCCTAATCTTACTTTAAGACCACCATTCCTAAGCAGTTTCAATTTTTCGATATTTGAGTTCACTTGGTACACATGTTGTACTTTTAAGAAATTGACATAAATTGTAATAAAACAAATATTAAAAAATGACGAGATGCTCACACATAAGATCCTACTTTGTGAGCAACAGTAAGTACATGGTTTGGTGTAATCAAGACACCAGAGCCTACATAATTGTTGTCTGTAGTCAAAAGTGCAGCTTGCCAAGGATATGCTCCATAACTAGCTTGACCCTGAGGATGTGGAGCTACCGAAATTTTTCTAATGCCACAAGATCCATCAACCATATTTTCTGAGGATGAACAGCAATACACTTGTCCAGCAGAACAATTAGGACCCTATACATGAATGAAAAATATAATCTCTATATGAAAAATCGTATACTCCTTCTCAATTTGTTTTTTTCTCAAAATTAACAAAAATCCATTATACTGCATTATTTTAAAAAGTTCCATTTTTGATTAAATATAATTTTGTATACGTACCGTATTAACTATTCGAATGTCGATGCCAGTATTAATACTAGGACAATTACTCGCTTGTACACAAGAGCACGTCATACCATTACCTTAATTATAGAATAAAAAGGCTCATTAGAAATAAATTTTTCATTTACTACATCATTATCTGCACATAATTAATGGTAAACGAAAAAATTGGATTGGAGAAAAAACGCAATATATACGTGAAATATTATTAGATAAGATTAATTTTAGTGAAATTCAAAACGTTATCTTATTGCTATAAAAAGTAACTACAAAGTTTGATAAATAAACTATTATAGAAGACTGAGAAATTTAAAATAAGATAGGTATTTTGAAATGAAACTTCCGGTCTCGATCGGAAGTTCGACATAAACTGAATTAACAATTTATAAATACTGAATATCTTCGTTACTAAACAGGACTCTGGTGGAAATTAAATTTTTCCAAGCCATGAGTAAAAATTTTTTTAATTTAAACACTACATACTCGGCATTTTTGTAGTGGAACCGTTATCAAAAATGATAGAGTCACTTTGCGCGAAAACTTGATACTGCAGGATGCTGACAATGTACAACGTAAACAATATATTAATCATGATGAAACAATTCGAGAAATAGACGCGCAATGATTAATTTAATGCGGTTACTATTTAATAACTTTGAAGTTTAGACTACTCGACGAGTTGGGGCGCACAAATAATGACTTTTAGCCGATCAGACGTACGTTTATTTATATACAAGTTTTGCGGTGGTTCTGTCATAGCTGTTAGAGGAACAGATTATCTCGTACATCCTTTTGGAACGAGAAGAATGTATGGCCTTTCACAGATAATAGAGCAATAACGTTTGGTGACAATAAAACGGGCGTAAAACATATCGCCCGGTAATTTGACGAAAATTACTTCCGATCATGATTATGTCTTCATTTGTATACAAAATCAGTGTGACAGCACTGATTTTTATAGTAAACTAGCTGGAATGGAACTACCTACACGATACCAAGGCCAGAAGCGATGAAGGTCAATTAGCTCCCCGTAGTTGTATTATGAATCATGTCATAATTACATACACATCGGTTTTTCCTTTTGTTGTCCTTTTTTTTTACGGCGCCCCAGGCGAGATTCTGAGTAGACGGGAACAATCATTCGAAACTACGACTATAAAAATTCTGTTAATTGTGCTAATTTCGTCGTCGATATTCAGGAGATACAGAGATGGAATACACAAAGGCGGATAGTAAATCTGCATCGATCACTTTATTTATACACCGAGATGCTACATTATTCCGTTTCGAAAGTAGTATTTTCACGATTTGTTTGCATCAGCTTTTTTTCCTCTTTTACTTTTTCTCGTTCTTGAAAGCGTAGAACACTTAAAACGTTATTGCTCGCACTGTCGTCAATCCATTGAGACACTAAGCATGTCTGACCTAACAGGAGTACGTAATATACACGAAGATTGTTCGAGAGTTATCTTGACGTCGTGTAAACGATAAACAGAAAATTTTGAAAAATTCACAAAGGAGCATTGTCCGCGGTATCAGTCAGTTGATTGTATCGTGTATCCAGAGGAAAAGATTACCTTCCAATGTAAATTCGTAGAAACTATCTAATGTGGTCATAATACAGAATGGTGCAAACAATATAAAAATATTTACAGTACTCGTACGCGAAACACCTTAAAACGGAATTTGTTCAAAGCTCACTGTTTTTTTGCACCATTTTTTCACCTTTTTCCCCGTTTCGTTTTATCTACAAAATGCAGTAAAAAAAACTGCTCTCTTCTGCTTTAAAAAACAGAAATTCGAATATGAGACAAGACCAAGACCAGATAAGAGTAGGACTTAAACTTTAAACACATTTAAAAAGTCATATAAAATCAGAATTAACAGCTTCCTAACTAAGTTGGTACTTGACGGATAGTGCCTAAGAGGTAGTAGCAATTTTTTCTCATTACACTCGCGCTGATTATAATATAATCAGTTTTTCCGACCTCCGCGTCTCTTCATAGAAGATGTACATTGAGGACAGTACCACTTGCCTTTTGGCGGTGCAGTGATACCCACACATGGATAATGAAACCATTCGAATGGACACTGCAATAAAAATGCACAAATTATTTCCCGTTCAATAACGTACTTCGGTACGACATGAGAATTAAACTTACATCTGAATTGTCACATGCAACCATATCTCCATAAGATACTTGGTTGCATATACAATATCTTGGTTCGTTTGGATCGTATGTCCAATCAGGATTATCCGAATCCACTACTTGTGTATTTGAAGTTATAACTGGCGGCGATACTGGTTGCTGAACAGACGCAGCAACTACACTCGAACTTGGAACCGCGTTCGCTACTTTCCTAAAGAGCATAATGATAAAAATGCATATATTAAATATAGTGCAATATGATACGACTTAACACTTAATTTCGAGTGATCCGTACTTTTTATGCTTTTTATTTGATTCTTGTATAGCTGCAAGAGCGGTTTGAGCGGCACCAGCTAATTCTCTACTGAATTCGGCCGCATGTACACCGCCAGTATTGATAGCTTCATAACTAGCTTTTAAACTGGCAGTACGTCGGCCGTGTTGCATTTGCTGTGTCGCAGCAATTGCTTTGGATGCTGCAACTGCTATGGCATTTCCACCGACTCCTATGTGACCAAGATTATAACTTACAGAGCCAACAGAATTCGCAACTGAAGTAGGAGTTGATGGCACGCTCGTGGCGGCAATAATTGGTCCTGAATCTGCAGAAGCTGGTCGCGATTCAGGAACGTTCGTAGATATTTTTTCTATAGCTAAACGTTTTTCTATCGAAGTTGAGGATGCATTTGAATCTCTTCTTTTTTCTGCCCGAGCTATATGAAAGAAAACAAGCATGTGCATAATTACAGAACCTGTGTTACTTTTGTATGCGAAATCATACATGTATTACAAATACTACTTACAATGACTATGATTGTCTCGTGATCTAGTGGTTGATGTGAAACTATACCGATTTTCTTTTTGACTACTATTTGTGGGTGGTTGGTCTAATTCCAATGACCTCTTTTCCAATATTTCCGTGATACCTTTATTATCTGCTTCTAGCTCCATTTTAAATTTGTGCAGTTCCTGATCTAATCTCCTCAAATATCTGTCTACTAAATCGTACATCTGATTAGCTAAGTGCACCTTCTCATCTGCATCTTCCAAAGTCTTATAATACTCTCTTCTAATGGCTTCATATTCTGCTTCTTTTTCGCTAGGTTTCATTTTCTTTGCATTCGAAAAGAAAGTCTTTACTTTTTTTTCTAAACTATCCATTGAATCTGGAACAATTGGAGCGATCAATGAAACGAGTCGTAAGTAAGACAAATTCGTTGCAAGTATACATAGAATGGAGGTTCCGTGTCCTTTAAAGCGGTACATACTTTGTACACCTAAGTCCATTTCTCTCATTTCTGTAAACCGGTCTCTTAATTCTTGTGGTAGGTGCTCGATCACTGAAAGCATATAAGAAGGTCAACATAACCAAACAATGTTGAAGCAAAAGAAATAGTAATTCAACAATAACACACATTGATCCAGTTGACAGAATCATTGCTGTGTCTGTATAATATTCGTCAAAGATATTACAATATGAGTTTAACTTTAATATGTATCAGCAAGAGTAAAGGTGGTTACGAACCATTCAGAAAATATACGACTAACCTAAAACTTACATAGAACTGCACATTAGGAAATTGCTCATACTGTAAGACGTTTAATTTTACAGTAAAACGGAACGTAGTGTTTGCGTGATTACGTGCGACAACAGAATATTTGTAAATATATTCGCATTGAGAGCAGTTTTTCATGTTTTCGCGACAGAGTATATTCGGAAAGGTTAGTAACTTTCTTGAGAAGCTGGGTAAGCAAAGCATGCCTCGTTTTTACGTACTTTCGACATAATCTTCCAAGTAAAGCATCCTTTCGTGCTGGCACTTCGTTGCCTGGTGCTTAATTTACAATTATTTACAATTTACTAAGGGCGAGTGCTTGCCGCCGTAGCAAAATTAACGAAAATTGTAGCACTCGATCGGAAGCGTGTTTACGGCGGCCAAATCCCTTGTTGTACCCTCATTTTCACGCTAGTTCTCTAAACGGTGCGAATCTGTGAACGATTCGTAGAAAATATCATCTAAAAAATGTCATTTCTCCGAAAATAAGTTACCCAGCAATTAAACAATTCGTGACAGTGCTATTTATTTCGGAATTATTACTGGCCAGTTATCTATTCGTTGTAATCCGCCATCTTAGCCTAAGACTCAGGGATGCCTTTATGGAATTTTGGTGCCCTGCGTAAGATATTGTTAAAAACCCCAATGTATTTCTAAAGTTGAATACCTTCATTAGTTATTGCTTTATAAGCTATACTTTTTATTTCCATTGTTTTTTAGAGCTTGCTATATTTCATATTGACAATTGGACTAGTGATTAATTGTTAAACATCTCCTTTATTATTCTGATTTATACATTAATAGTAAGTACTTATATATCATGAAAATACTTTTCACGTGCGTAATTTATTAGAAATATACATCAAATATAATTTCAATTTAATTTTAACATAGTATGCGGGTTCATTGATAAATTATGTTAAGGATCGAAGATCGCCGCGGCTTTGTAGGGCGATCTATGCATTCCTTGTATACCGATCGTTGTGCAAGCTTTATTCGCGTTCGAAAAAAATAGTGTCTGAAATTTTTTCACAGGAAAATGATACGGCGCAGCCCAACGAAACTCGACTTACGGCTAGACGATCTAGTCGAGTACGAAACGATGAGGAAGGCTCTTGAAGCCAAGAGAGAGTCTGAGAGACAACCAGCATTCAATCCTCCCTCGTGGGGTGGAAAAGTGCCGCAAAGTGAAATCCTAGAACGCATTGGTTACATGCCGCAACAGAATCAACCTTCGCATTCCCGACCTAGCATATAATCTCTCATGTTAGACACTGTATGAATCAATTTTTATACCTGTTATAATTAGACTATGAAAGTTTATGCATTTACATGTCTTAACATAAATAGTTTAATAAAATGGAGAGTATAATGCACATAAATATAGCAACAGCTCCACTGGCAAGCAAAATTTCTGTACTACTACCCTGCAAATTAATATTGAAAATTCTAAATTTGTGTATAAACGTCTATGGTCTAGTTATAATACTAATGCACTACCTCTGGCGATAAGTATATTTTCAGACTGAAATACTATAGTAAAAATGATGTATACCTCAGCTAAGAACCATATTTAAAATGAGGTGGGATGAAAGAATGATCTTTGTTGAGTTCGAATAATTAAGACGATCCTCAACTATTAAATAAAGCTAATTATTGGTATATAAATGAATGAAATAATTTTATTAATACTCGTTTTCTCAGCATTTATCGTAATATTACTAAAATATACATGGCAGCATTTTTTTTCTTTCACTTAACAAGTTCAGGGAGGTAGTAACAGTAGAACATCGACAGACACATCCTCAGCGATTAACAATACATATAACGCCTGAGTCCTCATTAGTGCCTCGACGTCGTGGCTCGATTAAGTAACTGATATGTTCACTCAATTAAAACGAAGCGAAACGATTGAGCGTGAAAGATATTATTGCTGTTTAGTATATCTCGCGTGTTAGGTTAATATAGTGCTACCGAAGTAGCGACATTTATTGTCAGTGTTAGTAATGTTAATCTCTGCGTGACGAAATAATCGGTGCTCACGATGGAAATGCAAATCAAGTATCAAAACAGAGTGCCGTAACACAACGAAGCGTCACAGAATTAAGTATTCTACTACACCGAAATAAAACTTCATTCGAAATGCATATATTGTCATCGGTCAACCGGTAATGCGCGTATTCCTCGTGGGAACGTGTATAGTTATCCTCTGAACCAGCAGAAAACTACAAGTAATCGTGTCGTATGCGAAGATATCAATTCCATAATTAAATCAATCGGCTATATAATCTTCATGGGGCGCGACATAATCTATCCTCTGCGATCGTATTTTTACCACGACTAAACGTTTGTAAATACATATTATAAACCCTTGTTGAAGTATAAGTACGTAGGTACGTCCCTGTTCCCGCAATTCTTCTTCAGCGTCTCGTAATTTTCAGCCTCCCAGCGTTCCAGGGTGCTCGACTTAATTGAGCTGTAAAATAAATTATACAATCCATAAAACTGTTGCATTTTAGTTGAAATAGAATGTTTATTGACGGTCTTGTCGTAGATGATTATTAGAAAGCAGACATTTATGCAAATTACTGTTGGATATCTTCTACCATAAATGTATAAAAATTTTAATTTGTTTCACGCTTACCAGTTCTGTGGAAACAATGCGCACGCCGTGGGCACCATGAACGTCAGGCTGCGAAAGTCATAAGAGTACAATTATTACGTGTTTCCATACAACTGTAATCTATTTCGAAAACAATTATTATAAAATTACTCACAAACAGCCGACCATCATCACTTGTATAGGTGCATGCAAAGGCTTGATGCATTGCATGAAACGGTACTTCTCAAGTCTCGCCATGATGGGTGGAAGAATCACTGAGAAAGAAAATTTGGATTTCGTTAGAAATTTACGGATTACATTTAAAATTGATTTTGTATAGCTTTTTTTTTAATACTTACGCATGCCGGGTGCACACATGATGATCCTCGAGAGGACCACTTGACTGATACCTTTGACTGCAGCGATCTGAAACAGTCGTGTCAATCGTTCGATCGCGCGTGTTAATTACAGCATTTCAAGCACCCTCATTGTAATTAACAAGCTCACCTTTGACTTCGTTAGTTTGTTGCCGTTCTCGTCAGCGATCTCGATCCCTTGGCTGATTTCATTCTGCCTCATTAAGGGAATGTTCACGCAATTGGCCGCGGCGACTGCAGCGAATGGCACATAACGCTGTCGATATAAATTGTTTTTTTTTTAAGAAACAGTCTGAAAACGTAGAGGACGAGTCATCCTGATAACACTTTCAGTCTTATTAACTGAATTTCATTTTAAAGGAGCTTTCTCGGTATGGTGGAACACAATCGATCAACTTCATTCCATGTAAGCGATATTTGTAAATCAACAATCCCGATTGCCTTACCGCCATAAGTGGATTGGCCCGTTTGCCCCAAAACGATTTGCATCCTATCGCTGTTATCATAGCAGCTGTGGTCGCGCTAGCATAAGCCACCCCTAACTGTAGCTCCGTGGTAGGACTGTTCGCATTTCTATTGGTGTAATTGACTAGAGCGTTGAACGACTGATTCACCCATTGCCAGAAAATCACCGCCGTGTTCGTTCTGAAAGCATAGTTTCACAATTCATTTATTCATGGAAACGACTAGTGGGATACGACTAATCAGTGGGTACGCGTAATGAGAGGCAATTTACTTGTAGAATTGAAGCATAGCGCCGGTAACAGCCATTCCACCTGGCACTTGGAAGGACATTCTGCCAAAGACATTCTGCAGGTCACCAGTGTCGGGATGAAAGGCCGACTCGTAAAGCTTCTTAGCATAGATGATCTGCTCCCGGGTTGTACCAGCTGGCTCTTTCCCAAGTCTAAGGGATAAACTGGCTATTGATTTTCGTAGACGCAAAAAGAAACAACCGACTATCAGTACACATTATTTTACCATAAACATTCTCAAAAAATGATCTCCCCTAAAACAAAACATTGTTCGTTCGCACACGATACAAAACGTAACATTCATCCTCATAACAATTTTGATTTTGCACAGCCACTAAAATAATACACCCAATTAACTGAGCCTAGCAATAAAGTTAAACGAATGTTTATCTACTGTATCGCCCATCTGGCAATTAAAGCTAAGCAGATTAAACGTTTCAATCCGATGTTAAACGCATGTTGCAAGTTGACATTTTTATAATTCCTGTTGTTACAATACATAATGTCAGTAATAGTGGTTTATTGTGCAAGATGTAATCTGGCGTCGATGCTATCGATAGAAGTAATCTATCGCGTATTGTAAACAGATTACTCGATTAGATACAGTCTTCTTAAAAACTGTTTCTTTCATTATTTCCGTAATTAGTTTCTCAGCGGAATAACAGTCCGATGCGTGGGTCTTTACAATGTATGAATATTTATCAACGGCAAGCGTACCAGAGTTAAATCTTGTAGTTTGAATTCCATGAATGTTTCAATACGAGTCCATTGATAGATGCGTGCACATACGCGCCTGCCTAGTTCTCGAAACAATGTGCAGGCAAACAATTGATGAAATTAACGGAGGTGTGCGACTGCCGATTCGAGGACGCAAGTGTCTTCGCGGTTTCATCCTGGAAACGGCGTGCACCGAGAAGCATGCGTCTCGAGGGCCATTGATAGGCCAAAATGGGTCGTCCCATAATCAATTTTCGCGTTTCTCTTTATCGGGGCCTATTTCTGAACGGCGAGCCTCATACTCGGGTCAAATTGGCCCGTGTTCAAGCGGAATTGACCGGTTTCCCTCGCCGTGTCCATACTCACTTATAGTCTTCGCATATTTTCTTCGCGTCGAGTAATTCGGACTCGGGAACGGTGCAGGTTCTGAAGTCAGTCATCCAAGCAAAGTGTTTCCATCTTCCCTCGAAGGTGCTCAGATCCCAGAGTGGTTTCTCTATATCCAGTCTTTCTTCTCCCATTTTTCTCGATCGTGGACCACTGTCGTCCTTCTTCAACAGACGCGAAACAAACCGCCGATAAGACCAGGCCTACCTTTCATCAAGGTACTATACCCAAATATAATAGAAACAATGGGGTGGGCTTGTCGAGGATCGCCAAACTGCATATTTATAGCTGCCAGTCGACTTACCGTGCCAAAATAGCTGTTACGCGATAAAAACGCGACTTTTCTTTTTGCTTGTTAACCGTACCTGATAACGGACCGAGCGCCGCTACCACGTTTTGCTGAAAATTATACAAAACTCGTAGCTGTTTCAACAGGACGAAATTACCTTTTCTCGAACAGTAATTCCCGATAATTTCTAGCTATTTCGAATTCAATATTTCTCCAAGCTTTCATAGAAAATTTTCAAACTATCATGGGTTTCCGGTGCTCAAATTATTCCGCTCCATCTACAATCGTCCCGCACAAACAGGCATCGAGCAATTTTTATTTCTCCCCGCTATCTTATCGGGGCTGAAACGTATTTCATCGTGCGAGAGTATTCAAGGCCGACACGGTTTCACCGTAACCGAAATTGTGTTACGAAAGCTTTCGCGCCATTTAAATGAACGGTACCTCGGAGCATTTAAACGTAGCCGTTCGATATACAGGCGACGACCTAATGGCCGATGTTTATCGATTATTCGACACTGTTTTGCGCGGGAACGCACCATATGTGAGTGCACCAAGAATTTTCGAACCGATACTCGGATGTCCCAACACTAAATTAACAATATCAAATCCGATCCATCGATCGATGGTTATCCGGACACACGTGAGCCCCTCGATTTAATCAGCGGCGAATGCGCGCAGGGCCGTGTCGCGAGGCCGGCGCGCCCTGTCCGGAATGGCGCCAGCTCGAAATGCGTCAGAATCTGCGGCAGACGAATGTGACTGACATTCTGCGTGCTTCGCTGGTGTTTCGCAAGGTTTTCGCTCTGACGTCACCGAGGACTTGTCAACGAACACTATAGCGGGACGCGACACTTAGCAAACCAACGAAAAGTTTCCCGTGGCCTTTCAGCCCGATTATCGACTATCCACCGTCGGTAGAAAAGGCCGACAGCGAACGCCCCAATTTCCACCGGACTACCGGCACATTTTCATTCAAGAAACTTTTCCCCCGGTTTCAACGGTTCCGTTGAATTACACGTGCACCACTGCGAATTACGTAACCGGTGTCGCTGAGCGTGTATGAATTTTTTTGCCAGCTTACCGTGAAATGCGCGGATCACTGCTGGAGAGTCACTTCTGTTCTGGTCTCCACCGGGAGACAGCGCACCAGCCAGCTGATCGGAGCGGCGTCCTGCGCGGGGCTCCGCCCGCCCCGACACGCTCCTGACTGCTTCCCCCACCCGGGCAGCTGATTTCTTTATTATTGTTATTATCCTCCATTCCGCGCGCCCCGTGACAACGATCCTTTTCCCTCTCGCCGGAGACACCATTGTGCGATTAACTTTCACGGATAATAAAAGGATCGATAATTTCGGAGAACTTTTTCCTTGGGAGATGTCGTCTGCTATGCGAGAGATCACTTCCGAGAAATAACGAGGATGTTTTTGGGGGAGAATGAACTAGTCCGCAAAAATTGATTTAATGTGTGGGTATTCTTTGTCGAACATTACCAGAACGTTTATTGTTCCATTTTTAAAAAATTTGAGGAATTAGGAAATACTTTACAATGTTTATAAAAATGAAACATTGTACAGTGCACCTGTAAATAGCAGAAATAAAACGAAGACGTACTAGTTCTTCTTCCAAAAATTTTCATCAATGAGAATGACGTTGTCGTATTTCGCTAGTTTTATCATTACGGTTTTATTATTAACATAAAATCCACAGTCTAGTTGCACGAAATTCGCAACGATAATTATTCTTCATTTAAAATTTTCTTGCGCCAGACGAGAGAAATGCAGAATCGTTGCGGCAAAACATTATGTCAAATTAAAAGGTTGTTGTGCGAAGGGCATACCGTTGTGCGGCAATATTCCAAATGCCGTGCACTTTTAGCAAATATATATCGCAAAAGCGGAACGTCTATCTTTTACGATCGGTTTAACTTTCTTATATAAATCCTCTCATTAAGATAACACTTTTGTTTGCAAGGATTATTAGAGTCGCACACGTTTCCCAATAACGTGAAGGTTTGAAGAACGCCCTAAACGCTCGATATGGAGTGCGCAATATTCGGAGTTGCGCAATAATATTGACAATATACATAGAGCTAATATCGAAGATACACACACGCTCACTTTAACGTACTTCATGTACCATTACAATTCTGTTTACTAAACATCGTCGACGTAGTATGTATTGGCTGATGCAACAAAACTCATTAGAGTAAAGTACAATTTAGGAGGGAAATATTTTAAGCACTATATCTTCGGCATTAGATGCCAGACAGTTCAGATAAAGTATTTTGAAGTTAATCATTCAAAACATATATTTACACCAGATAGGCTATCGTAACGCAAGGTGCCACGATATTAAGCAAATTCAACATATTAAATTAAATATATATGTATATTTAAATATTTATTGTGAGTTACGTTATTCTCAAAGTTATACACAAGATTTAGAATGACATGGACTTGAAATAATATTCTAGGCAGAGTTGAAGCTCATTAGACTCATAGGCAACTTAGCCGGCAGCCCTAAGCTCCTTTGTACATCGTTTTCATCCTCTTTTCTTTTTTTTTTCTTTCCTCGGCGTGGTTTCTGTTCGAACGTCGGCTAGAGAGGTTCTTTGTTAATGTTATGAAACGAAGCGTTCAGAGAAAGCTTAAATAACGCCTGGTAGGGAGGTCAGCGGACAGAGAATCAAGTTCACGGGCGTTCCTGTCGAATTCCAGAAATGTTCGTGCCGCGATTTTCTTTTCGCGACGCCCGGCACCCCATAGTGTCGTCCATTCGTTCGTCTATCCGCGCGGCTCGCATTCCGCTCTCTTCTTTTTGTTTGCAACTCCGCAACAGAACAGAACGAAAAGTTGATGCACGAGGCCGGCTAAAGCTGTATACGCTTCCGTGCTCGCGAAAAGTAGAGCTCGACCTCGTTCGTCACGCGTCACCATATTGTGGCTAAAACTGTCACGAATTATTATTTCGTAATATTTATGATGTAATTTCGGTTAATACTATCTGACCGTGGAGCTTAGCTCTCTTCCTGTACACATCCGGCACAGGTTCCGTGACTAATGGATGCTCGCGAACCATAAAACTTTATTGTACTACGTATTTTATAATTTATAAATGACAACCGACCGAAAGATAATATCTAGTCATTTGACCCGAATATGGGTCATCATTCTCCGAGCCATAAAAAAACGACAGTTTTCTATCGAATATTGGATTGAACAATTTATGTTGTAATTTGTAGTGAGTTGAGATCTAATGATCATCAACCCTCGCAAGGCATAATTTTCTGTTTCATATTTATAAAAGTTTGTGGTATAATAATAATAATTAGACTGCGGATCTTTATGCATTTATGGTTTCTAAAGATTGTGAATAAAGCTAAAACATACAATTCCACGGAATTTAGTAAGATTTTTATTTACTCCAAAACTGCAAAGACTACTGCCACTGAGAATAAAATTTTACATGGTTCCACTTTTATAAAATTTGCCTACAAAAAATTGAAAATTGCATAAACATCTAATAATAATGTTTGTGATAAGAGCGTTTTACTAGACTTCATTCGTGGTTTTATTGTTGTATGACAACGACAAATCGTCAAATTTTCAAGCGCAATTTGGAAGAAAGTTCGTCCAACTCGAATAATTTCTGTCGAGACAACTTTTCCGCCCACTTGAATTACACTCAAGAAAATCTAACTCGGAGGAACGCATTCCTGAGGCATGATAGGAATCGAGTAAGGTCTGGTTGAAAACATATTCAACGATGTTCCAATTAACGTCGATTAGAAGGGCAGAACCGAAGATCCCCGTTGCTGTGGAATCGTTTCAAAATTAAAGATGGCACGTCCTCTTTGTTGGACCCATAAGTGGCCATATGCAAAGCGACCAAAAAAGGGAGTGTCACGTGTGATAGCCGATAATCTTATTTTCTATCCCTCCCTCTCTCTAGAGATTCCCAACAAAAAAAAAATTATCATATGTTAAAACGATCCAGTGACGCAGAAATAAGGATGGTAACGCCTCTAATGAAACAGATCTAGATGGAATATGTTTCTATAGGGAATAGCAGCTCATTCTTCCAGGCTGTCTCCACCGTGCCATGGAGAAAGAATGCTTCCGAAAAGTACGTGTGTGCGAGTAGTGTATCTAGACCGGGCACGCACGGTGTGCAAGCGAAAATTATGCGAAAAATCCGGGCGTGTAGAGCACATCCTGCATACAAATCAGATAAATTCCGAGGGGAGAAAGGTGCTTAATTAAAAATAGACTAGGAGACACGTTTTTGAAGGATGATTTTGACTTTTTCATGAAAAACCTACCCTCTTTGTAGGGTTTGTTTGTACGATTGTAACGGAAGGGCGACGCGGTGTAACTGTACGCTCCTGGGACAAAGTAACACAGTGCCGTAGAGAGGACACGTTAAATAAATTTTTCTTGGGCCTTATTTTAGAACACCATATTGGAGGTAATACAGTGGAGAATGTTGTTAATTTTGTATGCTTTTTCAAAATTTGTTAATGCATGAACATGTTAGGATTGGGAGAAAACAATTTTCCTAGTTATAGATGCTTAATCATAATTAAAGATATTTCTTCGACTAGTAATTAGACATTTTTATTTCATCGATGTCGTTGCTTTTTTTGGTATAGAATTATTTATAATTGTTTGACGACTAATATGCATGTGGTTGACGTTGACTGTTGACCACGACGGGTTCTTTTTGCGAGGTAGCGTTGCTAATAAAGTAGCAAATTATATCGGCGATTTCGAGCATGCCCAATTAACACAATAATCGTGAGTAATGCTGAACAGTGATAAAGAACAACACTGCTCAACATTATCATAAATAAACAAGTAAAATCTCAAGAACGGTTACTTATCTACCTATACTAACAGTAGTACTTTGCGTAAAACAATTCTTACCAAAGGTACTCGAAAAAATAGGTAATTTCTCGTTGAGAATTATTGTCAATTTCTGAAAAAATATGCTCGATATTAATATTGGTATAACCAGAAAAATCTCAAGAATGACGTGCTTGTAGTAGAAATGTCCATAAAACAATTTCCACCAAGGAAACTAGAAAAAACAGCGACAGTATTTTTAAAAGAATTGTTGTTGATTTACCAAAGAATTGTCATTAGACTCCGAATCTTTATGCAAAATAAAAAGTTGGTGCATCAATTGCAAGACAGAGGATGCTAAATATTTTATATTTTCCACTAATAATTTTAATATAGTGAAAATAATATATTAATACTCTAAAAGTGTTCTAAATTTTTCACTGTTCTAAATCCGGAGTCTAATAATCATACATCAAAGTAAACTAGTACTAAATAATTATAATAATCCTCGAAATCGGCGTACAGATAACAGAGGATCTTCGCAAAGTGCGATTCAAGATCTCGACGAAAATAACCACGTGAAAATGGACCGATCCATTGAATTTGTTGAAAGAAAAACGATCCTAATGTATAATTTCGATTTCAGGTTGGTCGAGCGTGGTTCGGTGGATCGACGGGTACGTCCCTGCGCGATCGTAGTGGGGGGTAGAGGCCGGCGCATGCGCGTTCGCTCGTCAGTGGCCAGCTGTGCGTGGACGTTTCAACGCGGCGCGGCTGGCGGTGGTGGCAGCTAGGAAAGCAAGCGAGCGAACGAGCGAGCAAGCGAGCAAGCAAACAGCCAGAGAGACTGCCCTCCTGTCTCCCCCACCCCTAGCATGCCACGGAGAGCCCATGGCCTCCGTACACACGGAGGAGAGTGAGGCAGCCCCAGCCGCTCCTCACGTCATCCGCTGAGAGAGAGACGACGGGCCTCGACACGGCGAGGAGCAATAATTCTAACGAGCCAAGATGGCGGCGGACACGGTGGCCCTGTCCGCGCTCACGCTCGCCAGGGGCGACAAGATCCTCGTGACCGTCGAGTCCGCGCTACCGGACATCGTCGTCGTGTCCTTCGTCCACGGTGCCAAGTGCTTCCAGGGCGCGTTGCTCGACGCCACCAAGAGGTAAGCGTGCTAGCTAGACGAGAACTTCTCCGTGCCTCTCTGACTCTTCTTCCCCTGGCCCTCCGCGATCCCAGCCTCTGTTTCACCAAGTTACACCCGGGTCCTCTCTTTCTCTCTATGTAAACCCTTTTCACCCAGTGCGTTTCCCTCGACTTTACCCTTAAATTCGGACTTGTCCGAGCCAACACCGATAGGAACGGGTCAGCTGTGTGCTCGCGATCGTCTCGTGGCCCCCACGGTTGTTTTCCTGCGTGTGCATACCCATATACAATAAGTGTGTTGTCTCTATCGTGGTCCCCAGGTTTTGGTGTTTCTCTGTGAAACGTGCTCGATAAGAACACACAAGTGGACTGTTCTCTGTATGTATTTTCAATGTACCCGACCGTGTGCGCGATTAAAGGCTACCCGCATTTCGTGCCGACGGCCAGCGACGGACAACCACCACGACGACATTGGAAACCTACCGTTGACCGTCGCTTTTATTCGCAACGTTTGCGACGGACACCACGTGTGCCTGAACGTCGAATACTCGTCTGAACGAACACGATTTGTATCACGGCCACCGTGTACGTATTTAGTGGATGTTTTTTTTTTTCAAGGATCGTTCTTCGGTCGTCTCGTCGTCGTTGTGGTGGTGGTGGTGGTGGTTTTCTCGACCGCGTGCCAGGGTCCAAGACGATCCGACACTTCCGGTCTCTGGCTCGGCCCCGTGGCTTTCCGTCGGAGCCCTTTTCCCTTGTTTTAACATGCGCTCGTTCCGCCGCACCGGGGACCTGGACGGGATAGAGAGCTTTTCCTGCTGCCCCCAAGATTTCCCCGTGAAAACGGGGTGGCAGTTTCGCCGTGCCGTTACGTGCCCCGTATGTCGTAAGTCTTCTCGTAAAGCGGCTTTTGTTCTGCAAACGGAAGTAGCTTTACGATGACTCCTGTCTTCGCGACTCGCGCCAACATCTCGTCCTCTGTCTCTCCAGAACGTTTTTACGATTCCGAAAGAACTTCCGGCATATCTCGCGGTCGTTCGTTAAAATTCTATTTATTCGAGGAACAAGCGTGCCATTCCGCCTCGGTGCAACTTGCCCCCCACATTTTTGTCTCTGCCTTTCGGTCCTCTTCGCCATGGGGGGAGTTACACGCGGTTTTTATGCCGACTTTGTTTCTTCATGGTCCAGGGGATTATGGATACTTACGGTGGCAATGGAGCTATTGGGAGGGGGTGAATTACGGTTCTGGAAGTTTGACCATATGGGCTTCAGTCTGCGGTCGAAACAGAGGACTATTACATTTGCGTTGCAAATGCTGATACCTACGTTGATTTTCCTACTTATTTCTCTTTCTACTGATAGCAGAGCCGTGTGTATGTTTTGTGGTAAAAGTATGTACTGTAATAATTTGTTGCAGTTGTTGAAGATACGCCCTTATGGCTTTGAGCTTCTGGTGGAATTAGTTGTACACTGGTCTACCAGATTAAATGCGCTTGTGATAGAGAAAATTTCAAGGGAATCGGTTAGCACAGCTCTGGCAGTTTGGTCACATGGCTTTCGGTCCGGTATTCGGAGCATAGAGGATGCTTCCTATAAATTGAAATTCGTGTGGTATTTTGTATTCATTAACTTCCAACACTCGCAATAGGTTATTTGCACAGGTAATTGCACTGCAGAGTAATTGGAATGTGATTAGCCGAGACTTTACATGTATTTACATACGGTTTTGGGTGGAGTAATGCAATATTCACTTTGTAATTAGGCTCTATTTTATTTAGTGTTTTCGTATGGCTAGAACCGATATAATTATAATTATCTGGAATTTAATCTACATTACGTGTATGCTTGCCATGTGGTTGCAAATCGATGTCCACAAAATAGCAACTATTATCCCTTACATTTTTAATTTACATTTCGTCATTTTCTCGTGAATTCTTCTTCAGAATTTCTCTCTGAATGTTTTTACTGAAAACAGAAATGAAGTAAATTGTACTTGATTAAATAAATTTGATTATTATTGGGTAATTAAAATTGACAAGAGTACATCATACTCTGTATACCGTGGTTATTTCAGTGTGTCTATTTTCGTATAGACTGTTCACTGCTCGGCTTATGGTGATTACCAGCTTAAGTCAGTCAGGGTCTCATAAATAAAACATGAATTATGAATGTTAGATATCTTTAATATTATATCTCGGTTTCCAAAGTATTATTCTAGCTACTATAGCTCCGGCAATAAACTCATGAAACTAGAAAAATATTACATTTCACTTCCATTAGTTTTCAATATGGTCCTAATGATGATTATCAAAATTCAACTGAATCGATGGAAACTTGAATCGTGAAATAACATTCGAGATCGCTCACGAATTCCTACACGTTGTACCAAGAGAAAATGAAGGAACAAAATACAGCTTTTGCATTTTTCATTCGAATCATAAAGCAACACTGCGCGACGGTATGTTACAACAGTTCTTTCGCTACAATCTCTTGAAATCTCTCCAAACGACTGGAGATTTATGTGCTATGTATGTTGAGTCTGACAATTTGCATGGTTCCGTGCGGCAATCCCTTCTTTCTCTTTCGTTTTGCGATATACAGACATTCTAATCCGTTTTCGTCCTGAAAACCATGAATAACTGGGATGCAGAGATATTACCTCAGGCTTTGATAGGGACTCAAAGTCAGTCGTGAGTCATAGGCAGCGAGCGCTGTCTTGCCCGTACAGTCATTGCTGATTTCACTCGACCGCAGTGAAAATATTCACTTTGACACGGGACCGATATTACCTGCTTGAAAGTCTTTTATAGCGTACGCGAGGACATCGATGATCCCCCATAATTCAATCGCTCTATGAATCA
This sequence comes from Lasioglossum lativentre, assembly GCA_916610255.1. Taxonomy (NCBI): domain Eukaryota; kingdom Metazoa; phylum Arthropoda; class Insecta; order Hymenoptera; family Halictidae; genus Lasioglossum; species Lasioglossum lativentre. The sequence goes on along the minus strand of OU744355.1, from coordinate 30,749,644 downwards.
GTTAAAATTGACTGATCAACGCGCGAAAACTCAATCGCTCGCGCGCCCGAAATGCATATTGCAACAATATTTCCCGAATCGCGCCTCCCACTATAATTTGAAAATATTTTTATGACCGGCCCCTCGCTCGCGAATAAGCGTTCATCCAGTTTCTATTTACCATGTTAATAGCGTTCCATAAATCGTGCGATATTAACATTCGAACCTCGCGAATATTGATGTTATCATTTAATAAACTTCATGGAGGTTTCATTATGTCTCTTTGTATCATTATTCTTGGCATGGCGCGATTAATTGTTGGTAATTACTATTTGATTTAACACGTTCACAATTTTTACACATTTAGGAAATTCATTTAATGATTCCATATATCGAAGCTTACTTGAACGTGTAATTACTATGGCGGGTATACGAAGAATTTCATTAAAATCCTGGCATAATTTATGCATCGGTACCTCTGAAAAGTATTCAATAATATCTCCAAGAATATTCAAAATATTTAATTGGAGCGTCATGTTTTGTTTCTCATTAATTCAATATCAATCTATTTATACTTTCAATCTTAATTAGTAGGAATTCTAAATTCAATGAATATTAAAATATTGTAAGGCGGAGCCGCAGAAAATAATTTCTCAGCCTCCAGTCACTTTGACCCTGGTTAATTCTCAAAAAGACTTTTATCGAATTATTTATTTTACAACATGTTATAAATATTATTGAGAAAATCGTTCCTGTTTCATCCATTTTATTCATACCAGTAATTACAGGTCAGCCCGCATTCTAGATATATTTATGCGAAAGTATAGGTTGCACAGGGATACGAATTTCATAACATCGAACAAAAAATTTAATGAATGGCCTTCGACCTACCAATTAGGAAAGATACTGTGCCTCCCTCGCTCGCTCGCCCTCACCCCCGTCGGTCACGTGATAGCTTTTTTACTATTTCACGAGCACGAAGTTCAGCGAAATTTTTAATTAACACGATTCCGGCCCGTATCTCCGGCGAACATTCGGTCCACACGGCGAAGTTGATTTTATCGGACTCATTTTCCCCTGTTTAATTGTATGTATTACCATAACGTTTACAACGCGACGTACAACGGACGATAAGAACAGCCGAGCAATAATCTCTGGTCCTCAACTCGGCTATACTCGGGCAGCAAAGAATATCCGTGTAACAATCCCAGCGCGCGAAATATTCGAGTCGAAACCAGGACCTCGGGGCTGATCCTGCGAAAAACCTCGCAGTTTCCCCGCTTTTTCCAGCAGTGGTCCGATTAATATAGGACGAACAACTGAAATAAGGTCGACCAACTCGAGTCGACTTCCGCATTTGTACTGTTGCGTCGAAAACAAACTGCGCTTGCTCGTTTCATCGTGGATGCAACCGTTTATTAGCTCAGCCGTGTGTTTTCAACAGAACTAGGTACATTTGTCTGGAAAATTTTTTAAACCGCTTCAACTATTTCTATTGCAAATTCTGTACCAAATCTGCGCGCTCCGCAGGGTTTCATCCGAAACAGCTAATTAACGTCTGTGATGGTGCGAGGCATGCTCCTGAAATCCTTGAATTTCATGTTAATTAAAATTTCTTTTAGTACAAACATTCGAATTAAAGTAATAATGTTCAATAGGAAAAATTTATCTGCATATCTGTAAAAGACCATTGATTTCCTTTACGAACTGTGGATCCTGAAAACCAGTTTTAAATTACACAAGAAATATTCCTCGTATTATCGTACCTTATAATTATTCTATGATAAAATATTCCACGGATGAATATTTCTTATAATTTCAGTGAAGTACCAGCGTTTCACAAAACCCGTTTCTATCGTCCTAATTTTTAAACGACGCGGAAAGGACAATTGGACTTTTAATTCACTTGGAAACCATCTTTCAAAATGTGTCACAGATGTTTTTTTACAATAGTCACAACATTTGCTCATCTGTGTAGTTCGTATATCATTCGCAAATGCTGCCACGTAATGTTCACTTTTAATTTTCTTTTGAGAACAATATCTTATTTACATCAATTGATTAAACGAATTTTATAAATGCAACAACTCACATATAATTCATTTAATGTCTTACCGAATTGACAAGTACAAATCGATTTTGCTTTGCATTATTAAAAACACTGTGGTAGAGGATTACCTACGTCTATAAACAATTACATCTACAGCCATCGTGTGATTATTAATTTTAAAGAAGCAGAACATTGGAAGCACACGAGTAGATTTTCGGGAGGCCACAGGTTCAACGAAATTGTGTTTACAACCACAAACCACCAAAGATTATCAACGCGCTGTTTTTGCTCGGTTTTGATGGATAGACAAACCGCTGAATGTGACTCCAGCGGTCGACAGTATCAATCAATCAATTTCGAAAGCAAGAGTGCCGTAAAGTGATTAGTACGCGAAGTCACGTCTGCGTGACAACGGTCGATAATCGGCGGCTCGGCGAACTCACGCGTACGTGACACCGGCCACCGTCGGTTGGTTAAAATATAAATCATGTACTTGCCCGAATAATTTTCGATATTCCGTCGGAAGAACCGGACGGCGTCTGAGACGAATATTAATACAATTTTCAATCGATCCGCAGTCTCCCCATCTTCCCTTCGTCTCGAACTCTGTTCCCGCCCCCTTGTCACTTGTCACTCCTTGCGAATTTCTGACTCGAAACGTCGCACAATGCGATGAAAAGCCAATTTTTTGGAAAAATTCCATTACTCCAAAATTATAGATACGAAAAAATGTTTCAGACAACAGTTGTAGAATATAGAAGTGACTACATGATGGTCATATTAGTTTGACATTGTAGTGACCTTGAAAAACTCTGTATATATAGATACGAAAAAATGTTTCAGACAAAAGTTATAGAAGAGACTATTTGATGATTGTATTTGTTTGACATTGAAGTGACCTTGAACAACTCTGTAGAGATTACAGATCAAGTTTTTAGTGGAAACCTATATTTTTGATTACGTATTCTTGATGGTGACACCAATCCGCTTTCAAAACACTAGAACAAGGACGACCAGTGTCGTCCGACCGTGTCTCGCGATTTTTCGACAAAACCGGTGATCGATTTCCGCGCATGTGTGCATCGTCGTGCACCCCATAATAAAAAGGAACCACGCTGCTCGCGTCCCGGCGGTTTTTCCATTACGTAAGCGTATCATCGTGATGCTAATAATACGTTGGCGTCCCTTGATGGATTCTGTCACGGAATTCGAGTTATCTGCCGAAATCTGGGAACGGGAATGATATCTTAAACAAAATGGGGCTTAATAAATTGACCGGCCGAATTCCCTAGAAATGTACACCGGGTGGTCCACTAGAAACGGTGACAAAATGTGTCTTCATTGTCTTTTGGAAGCTTAGAAAATATCCGAATTTATTTTTCTTTATGAATTTAGTTATTTCCAAATTTCAACCCTTGAGTCTTGAATTATGCTTCTTCGGGTAAATTATAATAAACAAAGGAATGGTCAGTGGAAAATGGCAGAATGAGTTTCTTCTTGTGCCGTTTACAGTTTCAAATTTGTTTTTCTTTAAAAATTATGTTTCTCTTCAGTTTAGAGCTTCATCTTTTCCACCCTTCGGGGTAAATTGCATGAGAGGTTTGATTAAATGGTGTAAGAACAGCTTAAACGTGCCGTGTTTTGCCAGCCACGAGGCAAATTTATCGTCCATTAAAGTATGCGAGCAGGCATGAAGATAATTTTGAAGGAAAGCGGAACAGAAATCAATAACCCGCGGGATTTCCAACATAAAGCGACGATGCGTCTTTTCCTTGTTCGTGAACTTTTGCATTCACGAGACCGAAGTAGTAGATAAGGAATGCTTCAGTATGTAAATTTAATCTTCCTCGATACAGTACTCGCGAGATTTGAATACATACGTAGTATCCAGCCATGTCTTCTCATTTGTTACAAAGATGTAATAGCCGCTCACCGAGTGTCGTTCCTGATTCTTGTCAAGTTCACACTCATTTTTCAAGATTTTATTCTATTCAGCATTTTTAGACCTATCGCACACAAGTTAAAATTTTCATTTCAAACTAAATACATTATGCATTTTTCTAATCTGCAATAATAAATCCACTTTTAACACTCTATGAAACCCAAGACGAAGTTCATGCGTACAATGACATTATTATTTTTACTGATTTCAGGACTATTACCGTCCATTAATACTTTGACTATAATTCACATCTATCTGACTACTACGTTTGTAGAACCAAGTTAACATTTAAATTTCAAACTAAATACATTTTGCATTTCCTAATCTACAGATAATAAATTGTACATGTATCCAAGGCAAAAATCCATTCATACAATGATATTATTTTTACCGATACCTGGAAGCAAAAATTGTTCTAAATTTCTAGCTTTGAAAAAAAAAAACTGTATAAAAGACTGTGACAGTAAATGTAGAAAGAATTGCTTAAAACTTACAATTACGTACTACTACATAAGATGTAAATGTACAGCTTTGTAAAAACAATTGTTTGATCACGTTATAAAAGGGTCTACTGTAATTCTAATTGTACTCGCAGGAGTGTAGGATTACCGGGCGCATAAAAATCTTGGAAAACAATTTTCTCTGCAGTGGGAAGAGAAACTTTGTTCTTTTTTTTCTGTTAGAAATTCCTTTAAAGCGTTCTGAATTTCCGTTCCAGTTTCCTGTAGAGTTGTTGTTACAATGGAAACATTCTCTCGGCAGCGTGTAGGTACAATAAAGAATTTTTTCGAGCATGGATAATATACGTCGCAAAATCGAACGGACGATGAGAGGCACGCTCGAGATCGTATCGGGACATTAAATAGAAGATAAAACGGGGGTGCGGGGGAGGACGAGGAGGAGGAGGAATGAGGGAGCCTTTAGAATTTAGGTTTATGTTCCAGGCGTTTGCTCGCAACCGAGCGCCTCTCGAGTGCTTTTTACATCCTTCTTTGACGGACGAGGAAAGTTAATTAACGCAAAATAATCCTCGAGGAACAGTATATTGTCTGCGAGACGCCGGGCGACGACGAATGAATCATTTCTCAGCTGAAGCATCGGCTTCTGCTGCTTCTTCTTCTTCTTCTTCTTCTTCTTCATGAAAATTCAGGTTTTACGTAAGATAAAAAACGTTTCGCGTTTACCGGAGTGCAAAAGGAAGACGCGAAAACCGTGGCTAGGTCGTTCGGTTCTCTAATTGATTATTTATATTTATTCTTTCCTCGATGGAAAAATACTGCATAATGCAACACTCTCGACGTCGTTTTTGCAAATGCACTTATTATTGAATAAATGTTGCGTCAGGATCGAAGTTCGATTATCGTTTATCTAGTCGATAACAGGGATTCTTTGTTCGATCGAGTATGCTTGCGTGCACGTATGATTTTGGTTTCGCATTCAAGCCACGATAGCTGCATTATTTTTAAAATTGCGTTCGCAGCAATTTCAAGCTGGCTGAATTTTTATATATTTAAAGCGTGCTTACAAAGCGCGGCTAACGAGCTTTCTAGTTTTATTTAACAAATGGCCTGACGGCCGGAGATATCAAATACCAGACTTATTTACGTGTAGAGGCTCACTGGCTCGGAAAATTCGCGGAAGATCTACGGGGTGACGTCCGAGATCTTCCGCGAGTTTTCCCGGAGATCAGATACAATGTACAAAGTATTTTTCATGAAAATTTCCGCGTCGGAGTCGTCGGTCGTTGCGCATTTTCCGTGGCAAAAGTCAACGGTGGCGAGCCTAGCAACAAAATCAATGTCCTCGAAGGAGAGGAGCCCCAGAAATGATTTCGAAGCCACCCCTCGAGCACATCAGTTGGGACGTATCGATCGATCCCTGCGAATTTACGGCTGTTCGTATCTAGCAACGATTGGATGCGGGTATTAAATGTTAATAGCTATAGTCTGACTAGAATCGAGATGCCATGTCGCGTCGCTGAATTTATGATTCCTTTCGTTAATTCGCCCGCGACGATCGTCACATTATTAACAGCCTGCGAACTGGCAATTTCAATTTTCAAGAGGTCACACATTCCATAGGAATCCCGTCTTTGAAATTGTCGTAAAAAGCATATTTATCGAGCCAGTTTCGAAGGCAGTTACGAAATTATTACCTGGGGATCATTGTACGTGAGTTGTGACACAATTGCTATCACTATTTTTAAGTGGTAAATTTCCATGACTGGTGAGTGAATATACCAGCCACTGGTTGGTGTGGAATATACCACCAGGCTGGTGAGCCTATATACCAGCAAATTTCATTAATTAAAAATTGTTGTAGAAAATATATTCATCAAGCCAATTACCGAGACAGACGCAAAATTATGAACCCAAGATTACTGCAAGTGTATCAGGATACAATTACTAGTACTATTACTATTTTTAAGTTGTGAATAATAAATTATCATTACTGCAGCAAATTCGATTCATTTAATAGCGATCAGAATTTCTTAAAAAAATATTTATTATTTCAAATTGATATTTTGAGTACCTCTTGAATGAAGAATGGTTGTAGGGAATTGCTTACTAAGCCAATTTCAAGGCCAATTACACAGTGATTAATTAAAGATCATTGTCGGTGGGTTAGGATACAATTACACCTATTTTTAAGTGGGTAATAATAAACTTCCACGATGACTGAAACATGAGGCGACGATCACGGATGGAAAAGTTGGGTGATTAAACGGAGTGGCAAGGTTGTCGAGCAACAATAATAGTAAACCGAAAGTCACGGTATTCATTATAATAGTTCCATAGGAATAGGTTATACTACATTTGTCAGTCTTCATTGTTCGGCCGAACGAATTGCAGAAACTTATAAATTTTCATGATAATTTCCGTTTCCGGAGACAATGGACGTTCAGTGAGCGATGACGTAACTGGCGCTCTTACCTAACACGAAAGGATTACGTTGACAATTGTGTGAAATAAGGAATTGGCCCTTGCTCTACTAAATAACTGGCAACTCAAAACACGAATGATGTAAAACATAATTTTCTTTTACTTTTACAAGTTAACTGGGTGAATAGCGAGAGAACAACAAGCATTTAGCACGCATCGTTGATCGCGCTGTTTTTTTTTTTTTTAACCAATTCCATTAGAATTATCGTATAAAACGCGAACGGTATTTATTTTTCAATCGATCGGCGCGTTGATGGTAATGCGTCGTCCGATTAAAGTAATAAATAAACGCGTTGTACACGCGCGGACATCGTCCAGCGAATAAATATTTATGCAAATCGCGTCGCCATTCCTGGGAAATATTGAGCGGTCGGTTCTAGCTCTGGAAATAATTAAAAAAAAATCTCCTAGATAGCTGTTATATACTACTCGTGTCGCGTTTTCACTTCGATGTATGTATTCGTTAAGGGCGTTTTCACAGGGGCCGAATGGCTGTATCAACGTCCGTTTATTAGGTCGGGCAATAAGCGTGCTCGCATTTTCATTCTAACGGCACCGAGTGCTATTGCCGGGTTCTGCGGTCATCCGTGCAAGTTCACGCTTTTCGTTAATTAACAAAAAACCCAAGATTAAAACGGTATTTATGATTTCTTTTTTTCCGCCCCTCCACGGAACCCGTCTCATCCGGCCGAACGGAAAAACAGAAACTTTAATAAATTTTCAGCACTTCCTTACTGCCGACGGCGACCTCTATGCAAATCAAACTTTTCCAATTTTCCCGACCAACGTAAATTTATACCCCGTCGTTCAGGAAATACTTCAGTATTTCAGTACCTCCGGTTACGAACGGAAAAATTAAACTGTGTTGGAAGCACTGTCTCTGGAGGTATATAAAAACGCAACAAAATTTTTGAAAATTTGACAAGATATAATTCTTACTAAATTAATGCAATTACCAAAGTTTCGGTTCGATTCACTGCACCGTTTAAGAATTATAGCAACTTAAAGTTTGCACATTTTAACACGTCTTCTTATGGAGAATTCAAGCTTTTTAAATTAATCTATTTTTTTAATGCAAAGTATACTCATGAATGGCTTTCTTGTCTCATCTTCTTTTTTGTCTCCCATTGTACCTCCAGAACATCCTTAAGATAGGAGATTTATTGCACGTGGGGACACTTAATGAGAAACTTGAGTGTGTGTGTGTGTGTGTGTGTGTGTGTAAATTAAAATTGCCACCAAAAAATGTTGCATAATATTTTTCAAGTATGGATAAAGAATGCTTCGTCGTTGAACAAATGGTTATTAAAATTGCTACTGAATTTTATCGTCTCGGTAAATGGCAAAAATCCTCTTAAATGCAACAGTGTACACAAATTAATGTAGTCTGTAAAAAATATTAGCAAGATGATTTTTTGTGCGGATCCGTTGAGAAATCACGCGGAATCCGATTACGAGGGTAAGCTTTGCGTTTGGCGAGTATCATCTTCGGGGTAATTCATTAAAAGAAGGAACGCGGCTATCGCAAATGCGCTCTTAATTAGCCGGACCCATGCACCTTTGATGCCGGTCCACAAAGTTGCTCAGCGGAGAAGGGGGTCATGGGAGGGGGAGGGATCGAACTTGCGGGCGAAAGTGAAACGACGCTTAATTACGTTGTAACGAGCCGAGCACACGGCACGAATTCTTCTACTTTGTCTTCGAGTTATGAGCTTAATAGGGGGCCGTTTCGTGCCGGCTGATCGTAATCTGTTGCCACTGACAAGTTTGCGAGTCACCGACTTTTATGGAGCTTTGGGATCGTGCACTTTTTCTTCTGTTTCTCTTTCTCTCTCGCTCTTTCTCTCTCCTTTATTTTATATTTCTTCTCCCTTTTCGCTTGCGTTTTTAAAAAAGGCGCTTTGAATTCTTATCGAGGCGAGCGGGACAGAGGCGATTAACACGATTGCACAGGTGAAAAAGTTTTAACGACGAATAAAGGTTCGAATTTTTTAAATCCTCGCCGCTTTTATTCGTCCCGGCAAAAAAAAAAAAAAGAAAAAAATACCCACTGCCATGGTTGATATTAATCGTCGAATAAAATTTAAATTGTACGCTGCCATAAATCTTCGGCGGAAGTGCTGCTGCACTTTCGGCCTTCCGAATAAGCAGAAAAATGTTTCAGTGTTCTTAGAAGTCGCCGCGCGAATTTTGCTCGTTAAGCGAACGCGAGGATAAGATGTTTTTGCAAAATTACCACACTCTGTAATAAATAATATTATTTTATCGAGAGATTATGCGTACTAGCAATTGTCATAATCTCCGTAGGGGATCGAAGATAAAATTCCCAATAATCTGCGGAATTTTATACTCTTATTTGCCACAAAAATTCTGTAATAACTGCGATTGAATTTTCAGAATAGCCGAAACAAATTTCGTGAAAATCGATTTTATTTTTGCAAAAAAGCTTGTCGTTCTCTATTTTTATATTTTATTGTTGCCTGTCGTAACATTTCGCGGTTATTGTTACAAAACTCGATAGAAATTGGAGGTAAAATTCGCGATAAAAGTTGGGTCGTTTTTTCTCGTCAATTTTTTTAAAAATCATTTTTCACGGGCACTATTTTAACTGTCGCGAAATTTTCGGTTTCGGCGTATCAGCAACGGCGATCTCAAAGCTTCTTCAGAATTTATATTTACAGTAGCATATTTTTAGCGGCACCGGGTAGCAGTGACAGTAGAAAACGAGCATCGGACGTTCGTAATACGTGTACTTTTCCGCTTATTCCATCTATTTGCGTAATAATCGCCTCCCTTTCGTTGCCCAACCATAAATCCACTGAAATGCCTGAAAGTCGGCTAAGGAGCACAATGCTCTTCGTTTTATGGCGAATTACCCAATCGCTTATATATATATATATATATATATATCCAATCTTTATCTTGAAGAAATATTGAACCTTGTGGGAAAAGGATGACCCAGAAATGATACGTTCCCGGGAACGAACTCCATTAATACCATTTTCCGTATCTTATTTCACTTTTTCAAATACTCGTGGCATTTTCATCCATTTCTTAAAATCTTCACTTCAATTCTGGAACATAGAAACTTTTTAAAAATTATATACGTCACTTTCTACGGCAATTTTACCGATGTACACATTTTCTGATATTTCTATTAAAATGATGTATTAATCGTGTAAGTTACAGAATATTATAATTCGATTTTATGCAAACTAAAATAGAGGAAAAATTTCCTTGAATAAATGTATTATTTTTTATTCATGTACACGTTTCCATGCATTTTAAGCGCATGCCATAAATGCACGAAGACCCGCAGTCTAGTTATTAGACGTCTGAAGATAATTCAATACCGGAGCGAACCCTGCGCAAACTGAGCTTACGGAAAATTCAAGAAAGTTCTTGTTTACTCTATTTTGCAAACATTTCACGTTTCGAGACGGAACGGTGCAGAGTCCGAGACTGTTTCCAGCAGGTTCCTAACACGTAAAGCACACGAAACTGCGTCGAATAACAGGATACTAGCAGCCGCAATCGAAGAAATAAAGAACTTTTGTCTATACAGCTTATGAACATCTTTCTTCCGTTCGAATGACGCTCCGTCAATTCCAAAGTCTTCTTCGTCATGTTAGTCATCAATCGTATTTTTAGAGTGGAAGAATCACTCGGAAAGCAGTCCGCCCGCGAACAATCATATTCTTTTACAAAAGAACCGGTTTCAAGTGCCGCTACGGTCAAACATTAATTATCACTGTACTGTGCTCTAGTTTTCAAAATTACTCCACAACAATAAGAATTCTATATGTAGCAAGTTCTCATCGGTCGCGTAGACCTCTCTCGTTATTTTTCTGCCCTGAATTCTCTGCAGTTCTTCCCTTCTATTACGGACATTCGCTATAGTAAGTTTCTCCCGAGTTCGCCTCTAAATTAATTATCGTAGCGGGTTATAAATTAAACTTATAAACTAAAATAAGTATAGCTTAGTATCAGTATGTAAGTCCGCTGTCAATCTACTTTACGCTTCAGTTAATTTATATTTAATATTTGTTTCCGCTATTAAAGGATTAATGCATTTTTTAAATGTATTGTATGTCTCGAGCACAATCCAATCCCGTATATTGGCTCCAAGAATTAAAAGAACCGACGAAAGTATTATTTTAGAGGTTTGCATGCGCTATGAAATTTATTGGGTTCAGGATAGAAAGACAATTTACGGATACTATAAATAGAACGCTCTGTATAACTTATTTGCTATTTTTTATCACGTGGGGGAGGGTTTATAGTGTACAGAATACATTTTTTAAATAATAAGTTGCGCGAGACGCCGAGGAAGTTGATTTTTTTCTCGATGACACGCCCAGCGTTGTCCGCAGCTAATAGCACGGCGCCACGTAGCCACGGCTGTCAATCTACTTTACACTTCAGTTAATTTATATTTAATATTTGCTTCAGCTATTAAAGGATTAATGCATTTTTTTTATGAATGTCTCGAGCATTAGAGTCTTCATCGATGCTTTAGGACACCCGGTACCCAGGTCCGGTCGTAATTTAGTTAACATCTCACCCCATATTTATTATCCCTATTTATTTTAGTACTTGTTGCCGCCGTTAATGGATTAGTGGAATAATTTTGGGGCAGATGCGAGCGTGTCTGGGGCGCGAAAGTATTGATCGGTGGTTTCGGACACCCGGTATGCAAGCCAGCCTCGTGTAACGCGCAAGTAACGTCCGGTTGCCCGGTGACAATATACTGTATATTGCTTTTCCCCCGAGTGAGTCACGAGGATGGACGATTTCCACGACGATTTGCAAAAGGAGTCATTAGGACGACCATCAATCAGACACCAAAATGGTGGCGCTACGATCCCCGAACGTGAACCGCGATGTGGGTTGCGACGATACACAGAGTCTGTTAACCCATCTACCGGGGCCTCCAGATGTCATTAACACAGAAAAAACCTGCGTCTTCGCGTACTGAGTTATCATCGTATTTTATTCCCCCATAAAATGCAGGATTTTGTAATAGGAAAGACTGTTACTCGCTCTCTCTCTCTCTCTCTCTCTCTCTCTCTCTCTCTCTCTCTCTCACTCTCTCTCTCTCTCTCTCTGGTTTGGCCTGAGCACTCGGGCCCTTTCGTGGCGGAAACGATTGCTTCTTCGGTTGAAATGTTACCTCCATATTGTCCATTCCTCGCGTTTATAGCGTGCGTAAATTTTCTTCACCCGGGGAAAAACCTAATAGAATTAGCCAAAGTAGAATTTGTTAAGTTTATCGAGAATATTTGCTTTGAGAATTCTGCAAATCTGCTAAAATTATCTTCTTTTGCTTTTCACATGATCGATAATGTGTTTTCTTTAGTTTTATTCGTCGGTTGGCTTTAATTTTGGACCGATCTTTTAAAGTTCGACAGAAATCTCGTACAAATGACAGTTCACTGATAATGCTTTTTCGATCAATATTATCAAATTTTTATCGCCGGCCGTGCCACATCTCCATACGAAATTGTCGATCACTCTTGCTTTTCGATTACTCACGCGCCATTTGCCCGTTCGCCCCTATTCACCAAGGCCGCCATAGTATTTTTATAATCATCACGATTTTTATCCCTCGCCCGGCAGAAACCCACCTAATTCGAACATGATAAAATCTGAAGGGTGTGGGCGGAAGGTCTGAGAGAAAGCCAGGACTCCAACCGAGCGGAAGTCGTCCTGGGGTCAAAAGCTGGTCTATTTTGACACACGAAAAATATTTCTCATATTGCCACGTCATTTTCACTTGGAAGAGCTTGTCTGTCAATTATTTTTCATTTGTCTCGAATCTACTGAAATGGATAAAAATCTTGTTGGATTTAACAGACTCCAGACATTCCCGATACTAAAACATTTACCTAGATAATGCAATATTCGTGCAGTGTTATATATATAACTAGTCTACTACTCCAACTGTGTCAAAATGAATATTACTTAAAATATTCCATATCAGATAATATTAGACCTTTAAGACACCATCTATTATATTTAAACAGCGCCGATTCTACGAAGGCCTGATTCAATTTCGAGCCTATAAATACTGCTTCTTTGAACCCAATCGCGAGTCACGTCACCGGCAGTGGCCGTAGCCGAAGAAAACAGTGAAAAAGAGAAAGATCTCATATTTTTGGTGTTTCCTCGAGCACGACCAACCATCCGCCATTTTGGCTGTCGGAGAGCACGTCGATCGAGCCGGATATACGCCCGATGTATCTACACGGTGCCTCCGATGGTTCATGTGAGCACTATAGTAGCTCGAATGGCACACGTTGTTGTGTATATTAATATTAACACAATTAATACATTTCTCAAATGTTAATAGGAATTATGGAAACGCTTAACGTGACGGTCAAAAAATGTAAAAATGGTCAAACTGTAATTTGTGAGAATGGCACCCAACATGGAACACTTGGACAGTTTGTAAACCTCCTAAATATGTTATTAATTTCTATTAAACCGAAATAAAATTCTCTTCAGCTGTCCACATATAGTCATTGTGGAATGCATAATATAAGCTTCCCTCTATTTCTGAAAATTCTGAACACCAAAGAAGTTCTAACCACAGTACTGTAATAGTGCAAGTTGTTAAATTCTGTTCTGCAACATGGAACACTTGGACAGTTTGTAAACCTCCTAAATATGTTATTAAATTCTATTAAACCGAAATAAAATTCTCTTCAGCTGTCCACATATAGTCATTATGGAATGCATAATCTTCTTCTGAAAATTCTGAACAACAAAGAAGTTCTAACCACAGCACAGTAATAGTGTAAGTTGTTAAATTCTGTTCTGCAGGGGTAAACTTGAGGACTACAAAGGGTTAAATGATCGCCGGTAAATAATGTGCAGAATTGTATCACTTATGCGATCGATCCTGCTCCCAGATAGCAGAAAAGTGGTTGTCCGCTAATCTAAATTGTTCCACAGCATTACAACCAACTACAAACTCCGAGAAATATGTTTCTATCATATTTTCATGTAGAAGGTCTATGGTTGAAACTTTGTCACGGGGAGGTATAGGCGCCCCTCCAGGAAACTTCTTTTTCCTTATTTCGTCTCGAATATAACTGTTCCGTCGAAGCCACGCACTCGAACAGTGCAGGAAATAGGAACGTTCTCGGTACAAAATCCAATACCACCATCATCTAGAAAATGTTTTGTTACGAATTTATGTGTACAACCGAGCAAGAATTTTGCCTCGAAATATTCGTCGAGCCCGAGAGAGAAAGTCCGATTGCGTCACGTTGTTTCTTCGGATCTCGGAGGAACCCGCGTCAGGAAGTCGGATGAGAAAATTAGTCTTCGTCAGTACCCTGGAAATTAATAACGGCTACCGTTAATGAGGAACAATAGAAAGTTCGACAATAATTTATCTTCGCCTCTGTCCCTTCAATCCGGCGACGCCGGCAGCCGGAAGTACTTCTATTTTCATCCACACTCGCGCAATAGATTGCAAGGTGTCCCATACCTTGGGGACGAGGAGCTACGATTCATAATACACCCATCGGTACAACGCGGATATATAATGCAAAATAAAAGTTGTCTCCGCCAATTACGAGAAAAGGGAGGTGCAGAAAAATTCAATTTCTTTTAATAATTTCAACCCTTTAACGCTCCGGTTATTTCGTAACCACATGTTAGATGTCGCAGCGGGGCTAACGGAGCGTTAAGGGATAACAGGTTGTAAATAATGTAATATTAAATTAATTTGATGTTTTTTCTATTTTCTGTTCCACCTGAAAAATTTGCCCATAATTGTATGAAATGCGCAGTTGAACGAATTAGAGAGAATTCTATTATTTTTCAGTAAAAAATTACCAAATTATATGGACAAAAGCAGCCAAGACCGGTATTAAAAAGTGTATAAAAATGTGGAAGCTAGCACACAAAACCGTCCGAATCAGAAATTCAAGATAAGCACAAGCGATCATTGCGAAACCGTATCCGCTTGATTGAATAAACATGAAGATATTTCGATTTCAAAAATGCAATAATACTCCGAGTTTCTCTTGGCGTAACATTAATCTATAGACGAACGCTAACGCACCGCCATCGGTCATCTCGTCAGCTGTCCCTGTCCGTGGCTTCAATATTTTATGAAACGAGATATACGAACAATACCATATATACAATTTCCTAAGTCCCCGGTGTGCAAAACCTCGATCCGACTTTCTTTTGCGCGAACTATGAGATCGTGGACGTTACACGCGCGCGACGCTGACGGCGAACGCGCGTTGATTAATATTAATGTATCCGCGGAAACGTCCATAATTACCGAGGACGGCAGTCGCGGTAGACGACGAGAGCTGTCTCACGGAAGAACGACATACAGAAACCCGTTCCGTCGCCGAAACTTGGAAAAATAAAAACCCGTCCGTTGAACCCCCTAACATCGGTACGGGGTTGTTGCAACAGATTTCAGTTTAACGATCCGTGGCGACGCTTACGTGGCCATCTACTTTGTACCATGTCTGGAATACCTCTGCGTACTCGTACCGGCTCGCAATTGGTGTCGTTCTCACAGACATTGACGATACTCTCTTTGTTCTGTCTCCGTCTCTGTCTTTCTTCGTCTAGCTCTCCCTTTCTGGACACGAAGCGTGTTATGCCCTCGGATATAAGCCAAGCATGGCAGGCTGCTATGTGTCGGGACAGACCTTGCTTTTGCGATTGCTACATGGGAGAGACATGGTGTCTCGAGTACGAACCAGGGATATAGGAAACAGCTGCTCGGATCCGGAGAGAATATCCGCGGAGAAACGTTTCGTTGAACCCTCCGAGCTTAAACCCCCCCTTTTCGTCTCCCCCACCCCTCTAACGAGTCTGCCCCCCCCCCCCCTCGTTCCTTGGTAAAAACGAGCATGCCAGAAAATGCTCGAAATCTGGCCAACGGAGAAGATACTAAATATTATCCTGCGGGTTACTGACTCCCGTTTATCCACGGGGGCTTCCTGCGCTAGGACCGCTGGACGCAATTTTAGATGACGACATACGTGCACAGAGCGAGGTACAGTCGTATTTTATTCGCGTTACTGCAATACAAAGCAAAATAATTCAGCGAACTCGACGAAGTTGGGATGAAGCTGAATAAAAGGCCTGAAAATTATTTATGATTTTATTAAGTTATGCTCAATTAAAATTTAATTTCAATGAGGTAGTTGCAACCTAACAAATTTACTGTAAACCAATTGTAAGTTAGACACTAAGGGATATTGTAATGTAATCGTGTGTTGTATGTGCTGTATAAGCCTTATATGGTTTAAAGCAATAAATAAATAAATAATAATAATAATAATACTCTCTAACACATATATACTCAAGAACAGTATGTATTATATCTTGTACATTTTGATTAACTCGATAGTTACTGGTATATGACGGTGTCTCTTACATTTATTCGCTTCGAAAGCAAGGAAGATGTGCTATAAAAGAATGTCAAGGTAAAAGCTAATAAAGATAAGAAAGTAGGTGTCGCGTAAAAATTTTTATACTTCGTTCTTACCCGAGTAGTATGTGTTACGCTGGAGGATCGCTGAGCACTCTCATGTAAATGCCTGTTTGCATAGAGCATTTTATGAAAACCTCAGCGAATATTGCTTTCGACACGCGAAGATCTCGGAATGAAACAAAAATACAGTTTCTTGTGTTTGATATAGTCGAAGATGTCGCAAAGGCTTACTCGGACAATTTTCATTTTGCTTCCTGCTATTTATTTGATTTGTATGACTGGAAACCAAAGTTGACTGTCTCCAAACACATTTTTTAGCTTTTCCCTCTGGCTCTTTCGAAATGTGGGGGTTGCTATGCGGGTTCAGCATGCGGGCAACTATTATTATTATTATTGCGGATCTCCAGCAAGCCATTTCAGTCCTTTCTACGATACTTCTCTCGCAGCTTGCGCGAAGAAATTTCTTCTAAAATGGAACTAACAAAAATCAAACCTCTTGCGCAAACCAGGGATTACTATGCGAGCGTTGCTACTTGCCCTGTGCAGGTATTATCATTATGGTCCTGTGGAAATCACTTTAATTTTCCCTGTTCCGCCATTACACGAAGGCGTTCCAAAACGGAATTAACAGAAAGGAAGCTTTTCACAAAAATATCTAGAATTTTTCTTGGCTTCGCTGAGTACATAAATTTTTTAATAAATAACAAGGCACATTTATTCTATTAGAAGATTTTAAGAGTACACTATTTTTGACTTGTTACCGTAGGAAGAAAAGTACATTCTCATCCAGCTTTCATTTCCTACGATCGACTTAGAAAATGTTTATTTTCCACAAAAATGTGCAGTCTAACGATTACTCAAGATCCTCGAGAATTTCGTTGCTTGTACGTTCCTCCAGATTTCAAATTCGGGCTAAAAGGCTGTTCCAGCAGAAAATTAAGAGGAACAAGCACGAGTGGAACGCGCCGCGCCGCGCCTGTACGATCGCAGGCTTTCAGAAACGTGGATATCCGTCATCCACCCACGAAAATACGCGACGGACGTGTTTTCCACGGGTCGGTCGTGGAGAGGGGCGAAAAAAAAAAAATAAAACTTGCGAAACTTGTGCATGCAGCTCGCAACGCGCGCCACGCGGTGAATAATGCGAACAGATCCGACCGGTAATATGATTTATAGCCGCGCAATAAAATATAGGTGATTCAGCCGGGAGGAAATTGGGACCCGCGAAGGTCGATCGGACAGGCATTTTTCAAATTTTCCGAAGGTGGCTCGCTGCGAAACGATGCCGAGAATGTATTCTTCCGTGGTTA
This sequence comes from Lasioglossum lativentre, assembly GCA_916610255.1. NCBI lineage: Eukaryota > Metazoa > Arthropoda > Insecta > Hymenoptera > Halictidae > Lasioglossum > Lasioglossum lativentre. The sequence continues at coordinate 30,731,943 of OU744355.1, read as the reverse complement.
TCGTTCCCGATGCCCTCTTATCTCGAGTGACATAACGTTTCACCCATTCAGATGACGCATGCATAAACAATCGTCTCTGAAAATTATCCGCAGCGAGATCTGTCTTCTCGAAAATTTCATTCGATAACGCATATCGACCCATTCGCTCGTTTCCCGACTGTGACGTAATTCGAGACTCCTGAATATCGGTGTAATTTTATTCATAAACTAGCGGCTGGAACCGGCAATTACGAACTATTAATTTGTTGTCATTCAATGAATTTTTTCACGTGGTCTTTAGAACTTTCAAAAAATTCGGGTAGTGTTCACGATTTTTGAAAAAATTACGCACCGGCGAATATGAAATAATTTTTGTGATAGGAGATAAAAAAAGTGGATAGAAAAATTTGTTTGTGTATTCGTACTGTAATACAGCTCAAGGATTACAGTTATCGTTTGGTTTTCTTTGGGGAAAATGGCGGACCAATCAGGTGGTGTTTGGTGAATTTGACTGGGAAAAGATATTCGACCGGGCGAAAAAGTGTCCACGGAAAGGAACACCGTCAGATTGGATTAGAACGGCTTCTAATTACCGATTCTTTCGACGTGGCACTTTCAATTAGCCGGAGGGGTTCAACGACATCACGGCGATGTCCATTTACAAGACACGAGCCGCGACGTACACGTACATAGGCTTTTTCGCATGTCCGCGCGCTTCAATCTCGCGAATTTTCCGTGTTTGCGTTACCTGTGTCATCCACCGGTTGAAACTCATTACTCATTTCGGGTAGAATGTCTCTAATTGCACGTTCCTTAATTACTCATCCAGTCCCGGCGCGCGCGGATAGCAGCCCTGGGAAATGAGGACGTAATAAGACGCCGCGCGAGTATAAACAAACAATATACGAACACCGAAGCCGCCCATTGACAGCTCTCGCCGGAAATGGTTTCCGCGATTCTAGAAAAACCGCGGAATTTTTCCGCACCTCGCGAACACGGTTCCGAAACAGTTCCGATCATTCATCGTCCCAAAACGTTTCGAAATCCACGCGTTTTTTTTTCATCATTCGTGAAATGCATTTTCATAGCAAGGTACATTGATGTTTATCGAAATAACACGCTTTAGACAGATTTATGGAATGCATAAAGTTAACAACAATTGTTCACTAAGATTATATATTTTTCGCAAATGTTCATAAATTTTCGTGATTGAAATCTTTAGTTTAAACGAATCTAGTAAATAAATGGAAAAACATACATAGAATACACAATTGTACAATATTCGCATTGTATAAAATCGAAAAGAATGCATTTTTTGCTCCCAATTTGATGCGTTTTACTTCCCAGTATACATGTATTGCTGAAACGTAAAGAAGCGTCACAATTGGCGGAGCATCTGTTAAGCAACGATTAACCAAGTTAGCAATGCAGACGGTAGAGCTGCGAAACTAACATAGTTTGTTTGCACGGTAACAGTGTAAGACACAATTAAGCGGCGCTGCGCTGCGCGACCCGACATAATGCGAGGAGTTTTTAACTCCTGTTTCGAAACTAGTTTATAAACGCGTGACTCTACAAAGGAGACGTCAGTCTGCTCCCGCGTCACTCTTAATACGTTCTATCAGCTTCAAATCCCGTCTCGCAAGCTCTCGCGGTGTGACTCGTGTTCTCAAAGTTCAGCGTCTGTCAGCCGCGTTTCCCGTAATACCGGCGCGTTTGACACGGGACAGAGAGGAAAAAGAGAATTTTTTTCTTTTTCTCCAAGAGGCCGCCGCTACGAAGAAGAAGAAGAAGAAGAAGAAGAACAAGAAGTAGTAGTAAAAAAGGGAAAAGCGAAGAGGGTATCTGGCCGCAAGATCCTCCGTCGGAATTAAAGTTCCCTCGGTCTCGTCGAGCCACGATTTTGCGGCGGGCAGCGGTTTTTTCTCTCCTCTGGCCATCGCGAAACGCGAAAGCAGAATAATAAACCAATGCGCTCGAAAATAATCCCCGAGATGGCAGCCGTTCCTGGATAAAAAGCGCCGCATATGGCACGCCAGGCGGAATTGCCGAAAAAAGACCCGGCGCGTCCGTTGCGTCAATCCAATTCCGTATATTGGCTCCAAGAATTAAAAGAACCAACGAAAGTACTATTTTGGAGGTTTGCATGCGCTATGAAATTTATTGGGTTCGGAAAAGAAAGACAATTTACGGATACTTTAAATAGAACACTCTGTATAACTTATTTGCTATTTTTCTATCACGTGCGGGAAGGTTTATAGTGTACAGAATACATTTTTTAAATAATAAGTTGCTCGAGACGCCGAGGAAGTTGATGTTTCTCTCGATGACACGCCCACCGTTGTCCGCAGCTAATAGCACGGCGCGGCGCGGCGCCACGTAGCGGGGCGGATCCGCCCAGGCGGTCACGTGACTCGCTACGCACGCACGTTACGGTTTTATACTGTACAAACCGGACAGAACCGCGGTAAACTTACGAATTCGACTTTCCTAAAGAGGAAACTTTCTATGAAAATATTTTACTGCACGTTTCTAATTTATTTACACCCTTGGAATTTTTTCATCTCACAATTAATACAACCAATTTTTCGGCAAAGTATTTTTTTATATTTTTCCTCGAACGTCAGAGCTAAGAAATTTCGAAACTCCGCGGATGATGTCTCTGCATTATTCGAGCGAAATCGCGTTCGCCTCTGATCCGGCCGGGCTAAAGGCGTCCAGGATTGCTCTCTTCATCGGGAATCGTTTCCGGATGCTGTGCTGTTGCTGTCGGCTCGTAGGTTTCCCTCGGCGAAGGTTCTTTCCGCCTCTGTTCCCTTTATTTCGGGGTTTCGTCAGGGTTGGGTCCGCTCGTATCGACGCTACGTTGCTGGCTGGCTCTCCTCTCTGCATCGGCTTTCATCTGGGAGTCCTCCTCTCTCTCGCATTTGCTTCCGTCGGTCTCGGGCCGGTGTATCGGCACCCGGAAAATATTAATGGATACACGGTATATCGGGGGCTGTCTGTCGTTCATTGTACGGCCGCATGCGAATCAATACGACGAGCGTGTTGTTTGTGAACGAGAAGCCATCGGGCATCAACCGGCGTGCTGCACGTGTCGGCCCGACCATTTGCCCAATAATCTTTCGGGCTGGCCATACCCGGAGACGGTTTTCGACGTTGCGAAACCGCCGACCACGGCCACCGGACCAGAGACAGAGACGCGTTTTTGTTCCTGCGGTCGGTCATGCGGTTCTTTCGGCCATTACCGACATGGAAAACGCGTCTTGGGGCTGCTGGGAATAGTCCCAGGCCATCGGAGAACCCTCTTACCTCCGACTATCTCAAGAGACTCTGCTTTTGGTCATATTTTTACTTGGCAACCGAACGCTCCCAATTTTTGATCGTTCGTGAATGGAGACTCTTCATACAGTTACTGCGGATGAAGATTAATGACTAGACCGCGATTTTTATAACGAAAACGAGTAGGGAAAATTTGAAATAGTAAAACTGAAATATTTAATATCACTGATACATTGTTTACATCCTATGAAAATTGTTGAGAGAAGAAATCAATTTTTATTGTAATCGATGCAGACAATTTTTATTGTAATCGATGCAGACAATTTTTATTGTAATCGATGCAGACAATTTTTATTGTAATCGATGCAGACAATTTTTATTGTAATCGGTGCAGAGAATTTTTATTGTAATCGATGCAGACAATTTTTGTTGTAATCGATGCAGACAATTTTTATTGTAATCGATGCAGACAATTTTTATTGTAATCGATGCAGACAATTTTTATTGTAATCGATGCAGACAATTTTTATTGTAATCGATGAAGACAATTTTCACGAAGTCCAGTTTAAGTCTGAAATCCAAAGAATTTAAAGAAATTTAATTTGTGTATAGAAATTTAGGGTCGCGAGAGAACCGACACCATCGCAGCCTCAATAACGTGCGAATCCCAAAAAATTCGCGCAGTATTTAATATATTAAGAATGAAAAGGTCTTAATCCTTCTATCCGTGGAAAGAATAATGCGAGCAGGGGTTAAACGCAGAAATGGAGTGAGATAGAATGTGAAGATTGAAACGAAGGTGTGGAAAAGTTGAACAAATGAACGCTGTTATTAGACCCACCCCCTGTGCACAGTAAATGCCGAGAATCCGCTAGGCTGGTTGCATAAGTTTCGCCAGGTAAATATGTGAAAATTCGACGAAGTTGTTCGGCGAGCCGCATTATGACTAGCTTTCTTCCTTTCTATTCATCGTTCAGTTTCTTGCGAGCCTTCTCGGCCGCCGCGCCGCACGCCGCAGCCACGAAATTGCAATTCTGACACAATGACTTGAACCGGTGGCCGGTGTTCTCGGTTAGCAGCTTACGTGTTTCATCGTTGCCCCGATGTACACCGGTATTATCATAGTAGTATGTATGTACTTTCATTACGGAAAGGTTTTCATTATCTTACCGCGATTCGATCTGCCTCGATCAATATCATTTCCCTCTTACGTTTCGTTAAACATGTACGCTGCACATTTTCTGATCCCTTTATCTCTGACAACGCATCGACGTTTTCCTGAATATTTCACACGCTGTTCTCTTGCCATGAACATGTTAGACTAAGTGTTATTAACATGTAAGCGAAAACATGTTTTTTTTCCGTAGCGATCGCCGTTGGACATGTGCATATTTTCGCTCGTAATTTGCATGCGACTTTTAGTGGCTTAGATTGCTTCATTATTCAGATTATTTTTAATGAAGCGGACGGCTGCTGCGATTTTCTTTTGTACATTTTTTAATTTATCATTTGGCACTTAAATCGTTCTTAGTGGAAGAAAATATTTAAATTAACAATAATGAACATTTTACCAGGCAGCATTTGGGGGAAAAAAATTATACAAAATTGTAGAAAATTGTATCCCACGAGTAAGCTATCTATCAGATTCCAGATAAGGTTGAAGCTTCATTAAACAATGTAATATTCTACAAACACATAATGACTGATAGACAAAAATGTAATTAGTCTCAGACTCACCGTTTCAAAGAATACATTTCCTAGACAAAGGAGATTATCAACACTGTATGCAAGCCTATAAAATTTACATTTTACTATACTTTATACAGCAACGTTTATAAATACGTAAAGACACACAGTCTAAATATAACATAACACGCCATATTATTTTATCATTTTCTATAAGAAAACACCTGTTTTTATCATGCAAAATGTTTACAAACTGAAAAATTAAATTTCAGTACAAAATTGACAAAATTCAAAATATAATCTGCTCAAACAATAAATCCCTACTGTAAGTGTTAATTAATTGTGTTGCGTTGTGATTATTGCAGAGGCCTGCCGTGTGGTGTACAGCCCCCGGAACCGGTGCCAGATCCCGATGGCGACAAGCTGGCGACGATCGCTGCTCGTTTCAGCTACTTTCAGGAGCGAAGCAGCTCGCTGGCCACTGCCAAAGTCGATCTCCGTAGAAACATTAACCCGCCGGCCAGGTACAAGAATGCCAGGCCGACGGTCAGGCTCAGGCCCCGCCAGGTGCTCTGCAGCAAGTGCAGATCGATCTGCAACGAGAACAGCGAGAACGTCGACGTCAGCCGGAAACGGAAGCACGACGAGCCACCGCCGGAGAACCACCAGCCCCAGCAACAACAGGTGGAGTACGCTTTGGTTTTTCTAACGGTGTTTTTACGCCGCGACGTTCCATTCATTTTGCCTCGACGCGAAACTCGTTTGCCGTTCATTAACGACGGCGCAGCCGGACCAAAAGGCGGCTAGGATTCTTTATTTTACTGTTACCGGAATTAGAAACACGCTTTTCTACTGAATTATTGAATATCTGTCATCTGATTGGACATTTATCAAATTGTATCATTTTTTTAAAAATTAACTTTTAGGGTTTGTTAGGATGGAAGAGATCATCTGCAATGTAAAATATTGTAGATACAAAAAAATGTCTGAATCCTGTGCTGAAATGCAAAGAATTAAATATCGATTGACAAAAAAATAGAATTTTAATATGCATAACATTATTTGACTTTCTAGCGTGAAGGATTCATTAAATTTTGTTGAAGATAGTTTTATATCTAAGAAAATTGTTGCCAAAACACCTGTTGCCGTTTCTTCAACAATATTTCAAGTGTACAGATAAATCGAGAAGCACATTGGTGTTTAAATCAACTTTCTGCGCGAAGATCGTAAAGTCTGTTTAGCAATGCGCATCGATCGATGACTCGTTATTGATCTTTCGAGCGTAGATTCTTGCGGTGGACCGAAAACGAGAAGATGAAGCTAGCAACAATAATAGCCATGGCTCGATTGCAACATGATTTTTTTTCTGTACGAAGAATGGTTATTGTTCTCTTCTGTCCTAACTCGTTGCTCGAAACGAGTATCGCTTCTCTTGGAAATAATATTTTTCGAAGGATAATTACGTTTGAATGTATTCGGTCAGTTGATTTTAGTAAATGAAAATTGCTAGGAATGTGTAAAATGCTATTTCAGTCGAACGAATTCAGTTTTTAGTGTTACGTAGATAAATCAGCCGACACCACGGCTAAGGAAATGTAGTTTAACAATGTTGCCTTACGAAACACGATTATGTTACACCGAGTTTGTGTCCAACATGGCAGCTTGCCCTATATTACACATCTTCCTGCGTCGATTATACAAGATTTGTTCTAATAATATTCTAATCGTCGCTTGGTAATATTTTGATACTAAAATACTCCATCCACCGACGCAGAACTAAACTGAAACTTGTTCCTTCTTCAAATAAAAAAGAATTAGGTTGCAATTACAGAAATTCATTCAGAAACAACATTCGAATAATTTATTTACTTATCGTATTTTAGAAAATCCTCGTCCACGAAGGGTTAATTACATTTCAAAGAAGGAACAAGTTCCAATAAAAGATTGTACGGTTTAAATTGAGGGGAAGCTAGTGTCGCTTCCCGTTCGGTGGCAAACAGAGAAAAAACGAAAAAGCACTTGACGGCTTCAATTCGATTAGGTGACCGGTCATGGATCGACGAGAAGAAGCGATCGCCGTTGCGGCCAGCAGCCGCAAAAAGCCTCGAGAATACTGTTCTCCGAATGCCAGTCCGAAAACATCACAGAGTCTTCCCATCAGCCAACAAAATCCTCGTCGTCGTCGGCTTTGAGCCCCGACTCGTCGAAGCTAGCACCGTCTCTCATACCCAAAATCTCGAGACTCCAGCCGAACGAGATCAATAACGCCACACAGGGAACCGGTTAGTTGAGCCTTTAATGTAAACCCACCATTTTTTATCTCTGCTATCGAACACCACCACCCAAACTCCGCATGATCAATTATTAATTAAACCTATTAAGAGAACATTCCAACCACAAACTTCCCGATACATGCAAAAGTTCAACAATACTCGAGTTTCATATTCACAGAAATTTTTTGTAACGAGTAAATACTGTAGACAATAAAATTCCTTTTGAATGCATCAGTATTTGTCCTAAATGCGTAAATCTGGTTCTCACGATGCTTCTAAATTGCAGACAAGGTGAAAATCGCGCCATCGTACTGGAATAACAGACGCGAGGCAGGCGGATCGTCGGTGAACGCGTTGGAGCCGACGGAGGAGAGGATGGAGTCGACGGATTGCGACAGTAATCCATCGATGGCATATTGTGCAACGCCCAGGAGGCTGAGCAGCTCGTCTGTGGAAAGTGCGAAGATCCCTGAAGAGGACGAGAAGAAGACGTTTGCGGCAGCGGATTCGACGATGAGGCCACGGGCGGGTCGGGTACCACGGAAGAAGCGATCTGTCGGCTCGATGGAGGATCTCTGGGACGAGACCGTGTTCGAGGACCCGACCAGAACCGCCAGAACCACGCCGGTCATTAAAATCTCGTTTGGCGCGCAAGGCGAGGGCACCGTCCTCAAGATACCCTCGAAGATACAGGATCCGGAGTACGAGCAGGAAACGGACGAGGCGGAGGACGCGCAGACCGAGACGGAGAGGGATCCTCTCGAGCTGCCCAGGACCTTCGAGAACGAGTACGATTACCGCGAAGACTGCGAAGAAGATGGTCAGGAGCAGGTCGACCCTCAGAAGCAGGGGGTCAAGGACGCTAGCGCGAAGGCTGCGAAACGGGCCCTGAAGAAGGCCAAGAAGGAAGCCAGGAGAAAAATGCTGGGAGGCGTTTCGCCTGCCAGATCGCCTTGCAATGGATCGCCACGGTACAATTTTCTTAGTAGAATCTGTTGCACCCCTGTAAAATTGCATCTTCGTTGTATTCTGCTACAGTAATGTCTTGATAGACGCGGAAGTACTCTTCTAACCCCTGACTTCTAAATTCTTCCGAATTCTTTTTCTTAATCACATATATATTGAATTTTCAGATACAATCCCACTTACGACACGTTATCGTATCACCGGCGCAAGCATAAAGTGAAGCATAAAAAAAAGCACAAGGAGGACAGGAAGCACAAGAACCAGCAGCAGGCCCACCAGCAGCCATGTCTCGAGACGACCGCGGATAATCAGCAGAATTGGAACGTGTTGCCGGGTAGTGAGTCGTACACAGCCATAAAAGAGCAGTGCCTCAAGCAGAAGTTGTCCATATCTTTGAAGAGATTAAACACAAATGCGTACGCCAGATGCGATTACCCAGTCAGCAACGCGTCCTCCGGCTGCAAGAGTCCTGGCGCCAGCAGCGACGAGCTCAGCGAACAGGAACCCGAGGTCGACGCTGGTGAAACTGCCCCTGATTTCCCTCCGCAGTCTCATCCCCTGATGATGCGGCTCGCTGCCACTCCTGTCGAGCATTGCCTGACTACCAATGGCAGAAGAATGGACGTCGGTGACGTCGTGTGGGGGAAAATTCATGGATTCCCTTGGTGGCCTGGAAAGGTGCGTGTCGAGCGATCGACGGGCTCGTTACTTCCTCTTGTAACTGTATTCGACGCATGTAGACTGAATACGTTTATGTAAATGTTGAACATATACAATCACTCACAGTTATATTCGGACCTATTTTAATAACTCAAATAAATTAGAAACTAGTTGACTAAGTGACATTGCTTTGTTGCAGGTTCTTAGTATCACAGTTTCTTGTAAAGAAGATGGTACATCCTCAGGACCCCAGGCCCACGTCGCCTGGTACGGTTCCTCGACGAGTTCCCTGATGTCGTGTGATCAGCTGAGTCCATTTTTAGAGACGTTCAAGGTAAAAGAATTTCCTGATCCACGATAAGTGTGAACAAAAGATAGTGTCAGCTTTGGAGAAAGTGTAGATGCGAATAAGGTGGTCGAAAGTACCCTTGAACCAAATTTGGCTGACAATGAATCTGAAAGCTTGCAAAGAACAACTACGGCATGCCAAGTTTCTACCTTCTGCCTTGATTGGAGGAGGGTAGCAGTTACAGTAAAAATGAAATTTTAAATAATTTGTGTGTGTCTTAAATTAGTAATGTGTAAAAAATTAATCTTAGGATTGAATACAGCGATCCGATTTTTATGAGTGCCAATTTGTGTTGCAGACTCGGTACAACAAGAAGAAAAGGGGGCCGTACAAGGAGGCGATACGACAGGCGCAGAACGAGGCCCGAAGTCAGATCACGCCTAACTCGACGAGCAGCGTGCTAAACGTGTGCGGCTCGCCGCGCGAGGTGAACGTCCTCTCCTAAGGGAAGGTGCGCACGGCCACCCGACACCATTCCTTTACTGCCGGACGACCCGTCGGCCAAAACGCCCACACAGAAATCTCTCCCCGGCGGGTCTCAGTGAAACGTCGTGTAATATATAGAAAAAGATTTGTACATAATCTAGCGTTAATGAGACAAAAATAGCTCTTTGGATCGATGTTCTTATCAGTCGCGCGATGCCGTTTCCGTGAACTGCCGTCCGCGATGGCAACCACGGGAGCCCCGGAACCGACTCGCAAACAAAACACGGAGAAAAAACCCAGAAAAAAAAGAGAGAGAGAGAATGATGAAGTTGACTGCCATCACTGGCGCGTTTTTTTATCCTCGGCTTTTGGAGCGAAACGTTTAGCCTGTAAGGAAGTATTTAGATAGGTTATATCTAGGTGATAATGATGATGTGTCGGCTCTCGAGAATCATTTTTTTCGTATTAAAATGTGACTCGTTCGATGGCTGGGACACGGGGCGTTGACGCTTCGGCGACGGTGGCGTGCCCGTGCTACTTAAAAATTCTTTATATACATACATACACATATAAACATATATATTTGTATTACGACTTCATTGTGATCATTGTCGGAATATAATTCTTCGAGCTGATCCAGTGCGGGCAGTGAATCTTCGATGCAACATGTCTGCCGGACGTTGCCGGTCCATGCGGTCGTTGATGAGTTACTCGATTTTGTCGTACAGCATGATTGGACTGCGGATTTCATGCATTCACGTCTCTGATATTCTAAACCCCTGTATAGCAAAATTACTGAAACAGTTCCATAAGATATCTATCCCCTTTGGAACGATATACAACCCTTAAAGCAAAGAAAATTTACTGAAATTAAATAAAACTCAGTACAAATAAAACGAGCATTGAATGTTCTTAAAGAGTGTCTACGGCGATTTTTTAAATATTTTTTAATGCTCCGAATGCATGAATGTTTGCAGTCCGATGATAAAACGATTGAAAACAGACAATACCTTTGACGAGCGACGTTACGGCGGTTTTCACGGTTATTTCATGAGTCTGCGGGCGTTTTAGTTACAGATCAAACACAGCTTTAAAAACGTTAGACTTCTAAGCTGATTCTGGCAACTGGAATTAGATAGAAATCGGAAGGAGTTGGACATTGTATAGTTTATAGTTTATAGAAGAGTATAACTACTTCGGAATTTATTATTTCTTTTTTAAGCAAGTAGAAAAAGGCGTTGAGTTATCGCATATGAGTGCCGCGGATTTTTCTAGCAAGTCTGTGGCCGTTGTTTTATCGATGAGGACTGTCCAACAAAAGGTTACGGTTCCCTGAGAAAGAAATTATTTTCGCAGTGCGACGGGTCGGTGAAAACGACAGATAATTTCGATGACATTATTTTCTACGGAGCAAATCGTTTGTCGGGGGAACAGGCCGTTGAAAGTTTAACGTAGTACGAAGTGGCATTAACGAACAAGTGACATATGCAACAAGCTAGGACAAGATAGGTAGCAAAACCTGTGAGCAAAAGTACTTCGATATTTTATATATTTATGTAAAAAAACCACACACACACACATAGACAGACAAGTAAAGATTGTTTCATGTCGCATTTTCTTAGTAGAATTACAGAGTAATTTGCATCATTCGTTAGCATCGGAAAAGCAAGACAGGGCACGTGATAATTAATTGCGAGACTCGAAATATGAGACATGTGATATTTATGCTTTCCATTTAATACATTAAAATTATTCGTAGACTGCGAAAGAGGAGTCGGGAAAGATTAACGATAGAGGCCGAATGAAGAGTAACTAGATTAAAATTTCGTATAGCGCTTCTCGCGGAATATTATGTTACCGGTGGCTGTTTTCACTGCATATCGACTAGGTATTAGGGTGAATATTCTAAATATTTGAGGATAGTTATCAGTTGTTGAACCCTTTCGTGCTAAAAATTTTAATCAACGTCTCGTCTTTTTCAAATGTTTCGGAGACGTTTCTTATTGTTCTTGCGTTATAGTGCCTTCCATCGGTTTCTCCCTTCCTTGAAAGCTGCAACGACAGCACCTCTTTGAAAGTCGTCCTCGCTGTCTCTCAGCGCATCACCATTGACAAATAACTTTGCTCCAACGATTCTGAGATCTGTGTGCGTTTAATTAGTATCAATAGCAATTCTCTCTCTCAGTCGAAATGTATCGGTATGACATAGCTACGTACACTGCCTAGAATAATCAGAGAGTTACGCCTCGTGTATAGAAGATATGTAGTTGTAGTAATATTTTCGTCGGTGCCTAACACTTGGTAAGCCCACTAACAAATTTTCAAAGACTAAAGTAATCTCGATGATTCTCTAATTACTCCGAGCAGCGTATGTCAGTCGAAAAAAATTGAATCCGAATCCACCCCCTCCTTCGAACGATTCCATCCGATTTCTTCGATGTTTCAGCTTTCAAGACTCAGATCTTTATTGTCATATGCTTATAGTTTCATACGAGTTTTGTTTACGCTTCGTCTCAACACTGCCAGGGAATGCAATAACTGTTCCGTTTCGAGTTGACGAATGTTAGGAGATGATTTCCAGTCCTTTTGCAATTCGCGATGAATTCCGATTTGGAATCGCAAACGAAAATGTTAGAAACTCTGTAAATCTTGGAGAGAACGAAAAAGAAACGTTCTCGACAAACACGATACATCGGAATTCATCGAGTGCCACTTAACGTCCGTTGTTGAAAGACTGCGAATGTTTGCGCAAAATACGGTCTTGTAGACCAACTTCTTATAGAAGTAAAATTCTTTTCCTTCGAAAGGTTACTGGACAAGAGTGTAACACACAAATTTATTTACACCGTGTTTGTTTAATTGCGAAGAATTGTGCGCAAATGTCTGCGGTCTAGAACACGGGAACACAAACAGAATCATCGCGATCGTTCGGTGAGTTCGGCGTGTTCCCATTCGTCGATCGTTCGATCGGAGCCTCGCTGCTTCTCGTAGTTCAATTTCCGGCTTAGGAGCTGTATTTCTCGGCACTCTCGATCAGATCGGTTTCACGTCGCGACGATTAGTACTTAAACGTTACTGACTTTCTCTTCGCGTCGAGGATCTGTCACTGCCTTAAGGACTTGGCGAACTTCCGGTTCCGGTCGCCGAAAGTGTACCAACAAGTAAACCACTTCTAGAATATCCATTTTCGTTACAAAACTTTTGTGAAACAACGGTAGTATATTCCCCAGAGAATTTAATTCTGAGATCTGTAAAATAAATATTGTATTTTTAAAAATACAAGAAAATACACGAGAGAAAGTGTGTTTCATTAAAAAAGTACCGAAAAACTCTGCGGCTAAATATTGATCAAAATTTCAAATCTTAATGTCGGATTACTTTTTGATACACCTAACGTTCGAACATCAATGTTGAAATGAGAACTTCGTTGCACGGGTTCACGTTCCAGGATTCTGATAGTGATTCAATCACGTCGAGGACCGTTTTCCCAGTTCGCCATCGATTTTGCGAAGTGCAATTCGAGTCACGCGTTGCTGTTCCGACTCGAAAATGAATTTAGGCGGTCTACCAATCGCTCGCGAGTTAACAATATTTGTACTGCGTTCCGAACGAGTCCTAGATTTACCTCGTTTCCGGCTAGAATCCCTTTGTCCCCCAGATTCCTCTCCCGTTAATTAAAACCGAGAGGAAAGAAAACACTTTAACAAATTGAATGACTCGAACGATCGACCGTAATTGATTAGAAAACCGATTGTCACGGATCCAAGCAATTGTTCGCACGGAGAATCAATTTATTTAGTTTGGAAACTAAGCTGTAGATACGAATTAATAAATTCTCTTTTTTTCATATTTTTTTTTTATACTTCCTTTTATTGTCACGGAGAGCGTGTTGCCATGTTTTGTGTGCGGAGAGCTTAGGTGCTTTTGCGCGGCCATGAAATCGTTCGTAGCGCGATCGAGATCGAGGAAAAGAAGATATACAACAACGGTTTATCAGCTGGCAAAGTAAATAAGTAATTAGCGCGCGACGAAGCGATTAAGTCCACCTTTCCGAGCGTTGCATAACACGAGTGTCTGCGAAATCAGTTTCCGTGAACAGCGAAAATTCGCCAGCTTCTTTTCGGGTCAGACATCGTCGACGAAACTGCGTTATCGATTATCGTCACTTCACCTGTCCTGTTTCACAGTGCTCATTTTTGTTCTCGCTGCTGCGGGAATTTCACGTAACTGCCATGTAAGAGTGCACGATGAAGAGGGGCAGTGAGCGCTCTGACTTGGCACCGGGGGCAAAATCACATGAACGAGAAAAAAAACCACTTGTAATTCCCGATTTCGACAGAAAGTAGATGTTAAATTGTCTTGCTACCTCTGCGTTCAGGGACGCGAATGGGCGTGTCTTCGTTGCCCTCGGCTACAGCGGGGCCAGCTCAGAGCTCCACGGGGCACTTTCTGCCCGTGTTCAGCGTGTGCAAAGAAAGCGAAATCGATGGACAATTTTTCTAGCGATAATTCTTCAATAAAAAATTTATGTTCGTTTAACGAGACATACAGTGTGTTCGTGTAACAAAGGAACTACCGAGTAACCCGGAATATGAAATTTATTCGTTTCGTTTCACGCGTAAAGTTCGCAGAGCACGAATCCGAGCGAAACGATTCGCCACGGTTTAATTACCACGCAAATTTTCGAGGCCCCCGGTTCGAACTTCCGGTTCGAAACTAAAAGCAGCGCCGGGAACGAGAAAGGGAATTAGATTTTTTCTTGTGTACGCAGTTAGACGAATGGAAGTTTTGCGTGCTGCTCGCGATAACGATTCTGTGCGGAAAGAACGGCGGGAAAAGTGAAACAGAAACGAGTCCTGGAACAAAATGGCGGGTTCGAGGAACGATCGGTCGCTTTGTTATTTCTGTTTTTAATTGCAATGTCGACTTCCGCGTGGATGAAACCGTAGGTGTGCGCGATGACTCGCGAATTACCTTTTCCCAATTGTTCGACGATGCTCGTTTGCGAGATGGAGCTTTGGGTTCCTGGACAATAAATGGCTGCTCGACGAATCTATTGTTTCGTCGGCTACTTTTAACGTTGACGTAGTACAAGAGTTTTACATTTACGTTCGTACAAACACGAATGAAAATTCACTCGACCTCGTTGTTCAGCTTAAATACGGAATTCGGAATGAGCAACGTTTATAATTCTTATTAATCGAAGAATACGTGTCAATAAAATTTGCTACTTTATACAAACTTTCACTTTCCTTTTTCACTTAACAATGATTCCGTTTATTGTCCATATTTTCAAACCAAAATGAAGGATGCAAGCGAGCAGACGGGGTACAAGAAAGATCGGCGAATGAGACCGGAGAGAATTATGAAGCGGTGTACTAAGATGTTTTTAAGTAACTGTGATTTTTTCAAATGTTTTATATTATAAGTATACAGAGTGTCTCATAATATGTTGGACCGACTCTAGCGAATGATTAAAATCATTGCAGATTTCCCGGAATTATTGATAACTCAAAACCGATACAAACTATGACTTCTAATTAGTAAATTCGACTAAAAATTATACAAATATTTCTTAAATCATTATTTGGAAAAAGAGTGGCTAAAGTCACTTCATTTCTCAATATAAATGAAATATACGATGAAATTTATGTATGTACAATTTTTTACATTGGTTTCATGTAAATTTCCCAAGAGGGTGCCGCGTATTATGGGACACCCTGTGTATACAAATATTATATATATAAATATATAAATATAATGAATTAATTTGTACGCATAATACGAACGACGATGTTTCAATGTCACTGTGTTTATACGGAAGTGGTAGAACATTCTTTGGACTAACATATCGCTAGAGAAAAAGAAAGGAAGAAATAGTGAGCGGATGAGAAAGCATGTGTGAAAGAGAGCAAGAGAGAGAAAGAGAAAGAGAGAGAGAGAGAGAGAGAGTATTTGACGACTAATTATTGCTATTATTGTCACCGATTCACGTATTAATTCGTAATTATTGTGTCGATTATTATTACGGCAGGTATGTGCGAGTGCGTTGCCTAATCTTCACACGGAGTTCGATTGTTGATTGCTTATTGTATGAGCCTCATGTCATCGCTGTAATCATTGTATTCAGTGACCTACACACACGGACCGAACACACGCGTACACGCGTACACACACGAGCAGAACACAAACGAACTTCTCGTCGCCTCCCGTCGAAAGGATCGTCGAGATACGAATCGTTCTTATGTTTTATTTTCCCTTATTCGTGCAATCGACTTCTCATTGACTGTTCCTAAAACGCCATTGTACACGCTGGGCCTTCTGTTGAGCAGCTAGTGCGACGAACTATTACAGGGAAACGTTTTTCAATCATTTTTCCCTCGGCTTCCCTCAGCAAAATTATCCTGGGAAACGGTCACAAAAATTCTACTAAATGAAGCCCTAAGGTTCCACCTTTATCCGTCCCTTTTTAACAACCTAACGTTTCAATACCAAAAATTTGATGCGTCATTCAATAACATTGTTAGACTTCAGAGTTCCAGTACATATTTTTATGCCAGAAATGTAAAATTAATTTATTGCACAGAATTGCAAAAGCAAGTATAAAAGGGGCACATAAAATGAAACTAGGATTCTTACAATTGATTTGGAAAATTTTTTTTTACGGACACTTTTGCTAGCCACTGTGATTAAATTCGTAAAGTCCCTCATTGAAGTAGAAGCCTTCTTCGTCACAAATAATAAAACGCTGTCCAGTACACAAGTGATGGACGACGGTGATTCAGTCAGTACTTTCGTAACTCTGAGAACTTCAGAGGCTCTTACACACGTAAAATTGAGTTACAAACTTCCCACGCGTATTGCAGTTCCTGTAATTCTAAATGTTAAATGTTGGAAGTTCCCTTGCAACTCCTGCAGCGAATCAGAGTCCTCTCCCCTTCAATTTTCCCGGCAATCTGAAAGTTTTGCGTTGCTCGACGAAGGTGCAGCTCTGTCCTGAAAAGAAGTGTTCATTTTTTGAGAATCCACTGTGTGGAGGAAATACATAGCCGGGCTGCGGATGTTTCTGCCGCCATTTTTACAGAACCTTGTGCCGGGATCGGCTCCAGAGTGGTTTGGATCGTGCTTTGGAGAACGGTGCTTCGCATTCACCAATTTTTCGAGTACTTCAGCGTTTTTTTGGGCCTGGACGAACCCACCGATAGTTCATGCGAGTGTTAGATTTAGATGATCGGAATTTAGAATTCTGTTTCACAGATTACGCATAGACATCCGCAGTCGGCGAGTAACATAACTTGTATCACCCACGCAGAGGCGAATGACGAATTTTCGGGGATGCATTCTCACTTGGCATGATGATCGAGGGATGACAGACGCGTACAAATCATGAATCCTGATAATAAACGGTTTTTTAAATAAACCCATTTCCTCAAGAATCGGTGTTTTAACAATAACTGAAAGTCTATGGATTCTCTGCTTAACCTTTTCGGTACGATGAAGGCTGTCATCGATTGTTGCAACCAATGGCCGGGGGTCTAACAATGACAGCGGCACAATGCTTTTCCACAATGAATTCTTTATCAAGATGGAAGCGATGTTTGTAGCACAATGAAAAGGAAAGTTTGTCGTGTTTAAATGTAATCTGTCAGAAAAATGATCCAGGGATCGTTTTGATGTTTGGTCTTGTTGAACATCCGGTAGTCATTGATTTTCGTTGAGTACCGAAATGGTGGTGGAGGTGGTTCTAAAATGTTTTTTGAAGTTTGTTTGAATTATTATCAAGAATTGCTGGTAGAACGTTTATTATTTGAACGAAATGGTTTAGAAATCTGCAGTATACAGGCTGACAATCTGTTCGATCAATGATCGATCGCTTGAAACAAAAAAACACTAGATCCCGACAGTTCGCGTTCGCCGCTGCCCGGAGGATGAACTTCCGGTCGCTAAACGGCCGCGGTCGGAACCAGATGGATCGTGGTATCACGTACTCGACCTGTATTTTTTTAAATAAAAAAAACCCAAACAAATCACAACCAGACATGTATAAATTGAAAACTATTTTTCTTCGAAACAAAATGGTCATCGGTGCTGGGATCGATCTCCAAAATACTTTAGATAGTCATTTGTAAAAAGATCCTCTCACGTTATTAATGTCAAAATTTTGTTTATGTCCTGTTCGAACGACATAAAGCAACTGCCTATAAAGGAGGTACATCTTGAAGGAACATAGTCGGTAACCTAGAAAGAATAACCGACCGAGAAAAAAGGGAAGAAAATTTTTATTTTCTCAACAGGAAAATGCGCCACCGCTTCTCACAAAAACAGCCTAGCAGGAAAGAAAATGGAAACCAGCAGAGTTTCCAGCACACGAAGCATGATCTCCACACAGTCACGAGCGCAATTTGCGAGAAGCTCCCCGGAGAGTCTCTCACATATTAATATTCACTGAAAAAAAGCATGCAAAGTGTGACTGCAGACCGGATTTCCGATTCCGAAGCGGATGAATGGAACAAAAGAGACTGTCCCCTCTCTCCTCCCTCCAGTTGTAACTATTTTTTTTTGTCACCTGCTCTGTTCTTTAGGTCCATTCTTTTTGCCAGTTTTATGTTTTATGGATCTTCGATCCAACAACCCCCGACTGAAACCGTGGATCGATGCATTCCGCGAACCTTCGCTTTCGAGTCGACATTCAACTGAAACGGTAATCTCGTTGGACGTTCATTCGATGAATAAAGGACATTCTGCTGGTGGACATTGTGTCGATATTTTTTAAGAACGAACTATAGCGTTCGATTATAAAGCATTCGCTCGCAGTCGACGCGTGGAGGATCAATTTCCGGTTGTCGCACGCTGCATTTCCGACCTTTTGCGTCCTTTTATCCAGCTTCAAGAGTTCGCAATCTATTTCTGTTTTTTTTTTTAAATTCTGTTTCAATTTGTGCTTAAAATTTTTATGGAAAGGATTTTTTTTTTAATTTAGAGTAACACAAACTAGGCTTGTTAATATTGTTGTAGCGCTATTCATTGAATAGTATTTAATTACAATGATGTAATAAATTAGCAATGTTATATATGTTTATAACAAAATTATGTAGATCGAATACAGAAGGGTAGAAACGTTTGAAGACTTAATAAAGAACAATGCATTATGGCCAACCGATTAAAATGATTGAAAAAAACAAATTAATGTAGCTCCTTTATCTGGCAATAAATACTTTTTAAAGTTTCGTAAATATTTCTGTCACATCCCAAACAGAAGATCTACAAATGACTCTTATCATATCGCACTTTCCCGAAGTGGAAAAAACAGTAGAACTTTGTCCACGTTGTCATAGTTCACGGGAAGGAAAACTGGTAGTGCAAACACCCGATAGCTGTACAAATACGAACCACCTTTTCTGCAACATTATTTCTGGTTTCAGGGCAATGGTCGTTCGTGGAACGTAACGGCGAGGTCGACGTTAGTCACCGTTGAGCAGAATCGTTCCAAATGACGCTTTATCATCGGAGGAACGCCAACTGGAATCACCTGGACGCGGAGCAGCACAGTGGAGCACGTGCGCGAGGTAATGAATGTTTAATGTGGACACAGAGCGGATAATTCTTGCCAGTCTGCCATAAACCAGCGTGGCTTGAACAGCAATCGCTATGTGGTCGTTTCGTGTATGCTAGACCCCTGCGATCAAAGAGATTGTTTGAAAAGGCTCGCAAACAATTATTTAAAAAGATTTTACACTTACTGCCATAGAAGACACACGTTACAATCTTTTCTAAAAACTTTTCGGTCGCGTCACACGGGAGGCTACTGTACACAATGAGCGAATGATTCATGCCGTTCGGGTCGCAAGCGGCGCTTTAACGAGCGGCACGAATTATCTGTGCGCCGGTTCGATTAAAAGCTACTGCGATTACTCGTTATCGCTGCATGTCTGAGGTAGACGAGTGTACGTAATGCGTTTCACAATCAGTCACTCGACGAACGCGACGGAGGAAAGACTCTCCCGAGAGTCATCGCGGTCACGGAAATTGTAACACGAGGGCTTGCGATCATCGAGCCAACAGGAACACAGTGTTTCCCACAACAGTGAATGTTTATGAAGTTTTTTTTTGCACGTAGTCCTCAGTGTATCTGGAATTACCAATCTAGAAGTCTAGAATTTCTCGGAAGGGAATTATTCACAGCGAGGTTATCGCAGTGACTAACTTGCAGTTGGAAATTTCAGAGTGCACCTTCGCGGGAGGAGTAACCCACCTTGTCGGAGGCGAGCCGGGTCGCTAACAAAATTGCTAGAATGATCGCAGAGTGAGTTTTCGTTCGTGACTTGGCTGCAGATGTTTATGCAAACGCGTATCTTTATTTATGAGCGCGGGGAAAGCGTAACGAGGAAAATACTCGTTTGAGGACTTTTTTTACGTCGAGGATCGTGGAAATATTTTACCGACTTTTCTTGGAAGTGCTCCCATTGTGAACAACGCAGAGGGATTTATGAAATTTTTCATTTGATTCCCGGAGTCGGTGATTAAACGTCTTTGTTTATATGTCTTATATTATCTTGCCGTTAAACGTCTCGTTAAAAATGTATCTGATCGGTCATAAATTGGTTATCGATCAACGTCATGTGGACTGCGGATCTTCACGCAAAGTAAACATTATCTGTGTCGATCAATAGACGTAGAAGGTACATAAACATGTATTTGGTCTCTTAATAATTTGAATATGCCCTGAAAATAATGTATCGACAGTCTATAAGTTCCTCTGTTCCTTCGCATTTCACATTTTTGTCATAAATGCGTGAAACAGTTTAGTCACGGTACAATAGTTACCCTTCCAATAATCCTAATCGCTTCATCTTAAATAGAAGCACTTTCCCTGCTATAAGTGGACAGTACTTGTATTTATCTGTGTAGATAAGGAACGCGCGTGCATTTCATCCTAAGTACTGTCTGCTCAGTAATCTTTCACGAAATCTCCAATACCGATTCGATTTGTGTTTTCGGAAATTAGATTGAACGAGCACGAGCTTGCATGAATATTTATAAATCTGCATATACTGTGAGACGATAGAATATTTCACTCGTAAATAATTTTTTAAATCATGACAGATAAAAAATTGGTCTCCGAGCTGCCCCTGAATGAATGCAAAAAATTCGAGATTAAAGTAATACGTTTCTTTTGGGTTCGGATGGAACAGTACAGACAAATGCAGCTTAATATTTCAGTAGAAAAAAGGCTACTATCAGACGCACTGATAACGGAACGTATTATGGGTTCAAAGTGACCCAGCCCCTATCTTTCTGTTGGACGTTTAGCCACGCAACAGTCGAACACCAGGATAAAACGTTTGTACAGGCTGACACACGATATGTGCGACCTAGTTTAACTGGCTCATCACCAAAAAGACTTCCCATAAGGATGGAACACTGTATCGATTCTATTATTCGTATTAGAGGAAACACTCCCTGTATTTGTGCTGCGACCACGAAGCGGTACGAAACCGTGAATACGTGAACTAAAAACAAATCCGCAACTTCAGAAATTTTAGTCATATTAATTCTATACTTTAGTCAGTTTAACCGTTTAAAACATAGCTGTTTCCTAGAACCAACCACCCTGTACAAGGGTAGTTCTCCATCTCAGTTAAAAAATAATTGACCCCCTCCTCCAGAAACGTTCTAGCTGTAACAAACACTGTACAGGTCCACCCCCCACCATCAGTTCACGTCTTGACAGTTTCATCCAATCACTCGCCTCTTTATCAATCTTCATCTTCTTTGAACCAGCCTGTATCTGTAGCGTGACTCGTGGATTACTGAAACGAGAAAAACAAGAGATCCAAACCAGCCATAGCAATTAAGGGCTAAGTCAACTAGCGAAGTTTCTATTTCCTAAGACCAACCACCCTCTGGAAGGTTAGCTCGCCGCCCCACTAAAAATAACTAAACAATTACCAAACCCTCTCGGAAACATCCACCTCTAACAAACACCATCTCCAGCACATCAGTTCCTAGGACCAACCACCCTCTGAAAGAATAGTTCATCTATATAGAATAAATATATGGATTTTATGTATTTATGGCAAAAATGAGCGATTTAAAAGAGCACAATAATTACGAGACAACACTTTTTATTTTCCATAAAGATTCGCAGTCTGAACAAACAGCAGTTTCCAGGACATAAAAATAGTAACGAAATACCTATCAAATCGTCCCAGAAACGTTCGAGCTCGTACATACCCTAACACCAGTTCGGTCATGACACTTTCATCCGCCGGCCGTTCTCTCTATCAATCTTCATCCCCTTTGAACCGGCCTGTACCTGGAGGTGTTGCGTGACCTGTCGATGACATCGTCACGCGGCTAACAAAGGAGAAAAACAGGGGATCGTCGGCGAATCAAGGAAGCAAGCAAGCAACCAGGCAACCAGGCAGGCAAGCATAGTCGAAGGGAGCGGCGTCGGTGGAGGACAAAAAGAAAAGGGGCGACATAATAGCGTGCCCGAAGAAAGACAAAGAAATCCATCCAAGAGCAGGGGCCGAAAGGAGATACACGGAGAGAGAGAGAGAGAGAGAGAGAGAGAAGAGTTGGTGGGAAATCATCTTCGAGAGCGGTACCAAGGCGAGAGAGGGTGTCGGTCGGATTGCGCGTGTCCGCTGTGCGATACTCGTGCTCCGGTTAGGCTAGTGCTGGTGGTTGCAGCCAACCGCGTGGAAGGTGGGCCGGCTAGCCAACCCCGCTGTCAGCGGGGGTAGCTAACTTGGCTCCAGGAGCTTTGTAGTCACGGAACACGATCCAGTGCTCGTTCACCTCGTCGCGGAGGTTCGTGGACCACGAGCTGGGGAAAATGTGCGAGAGCCAGGTGCGTCCACCTCGACGTAAGTAGCCCCGGGGTACTTGTGTATGTGTGTGTGTGTGTGTGTGTGTGTGTATGTGTGCTCGTGGTCGAGAGGGTGACGTGGTTTCCCAAGCCCCTCGGACGGCCCTGGTCTCGTGGGCGGAGGACGACGATCGATCGCCGGCGCCGGAGCTGCACGGGAGATACTCTCGTGGAAAAACACCGGAACAACCGCGGTTCTGGCAGCGCGCGTCGGTAACCTAACCCCAAGATTCATCATTTCGTCATTTTTCCGAACGGTCATCCCCGGTCGAATGGTCCACGCCTCGGGGAAACGTCTTTAAACCGATGCTAGGTGGATTCTCGAGTTTAAAGGGGATTGTTTGATCGAAGATCTTGGATACTGGAATCTAGGTCGGGTCTTGTTTCAATGTAATCTGTCGCTCGCCCCGTTGTACAGCAGTGTTTTTAGGGGTTGAAGCCGGTCGTCGCTCGCGGGGAACGCCTACGGGCGTTCGCAGAGAGTGCCCCGTGAATGGGCGCGGGGGGGGTTACGCACGGACCTGTGTGCTTGTCTGCGGAGTTGCAGAATGAAAGGGTGTTTGATCGAAGATCGGGAATGTAGGTTGGACGATGGTTAACCCTTGCTCGTAGCCACTTCGATGGTTCTCGTTCTTGCTGGGCTAAAATCGCTGGGATCGTCGAGGCCGTTTGATCCTTTCACGTTTTGGTTTGTTTTAACCCTCTATGTAGATGTGTAATTTTGAAGTCGTATTATAGAAAGAATGCAAGACGAATTTTGATAATTTTTGAAAATTCAATCTTCAAGTTGTATATTAATACGAGGCTCTTAGCAGAGTCGGACGATAAAAGTTATAGAGATAAATATTGCAACAATAAAATATTTTGTAGACGCAGATTTTACAAAATAGAAAATTTTCACAGGTGCCCCAATAATTACAAGTACACCCACTACTTTAATCTGCTATCTACGTGATTGCAAAATTTCAAGCATCCCCATGTACGTGTTGAAAGACGATTGGTCATTCCAACGAAGAAGATTCGTTTTTTTCAATCAGCAAGAAGGTGAGAAGTCACAGAAAGGTCGTCAAGCAACGAGTTGATTCGTCCCGCCGGTTAACAGGTTAAGCCGCGCTAAGTAAGGGTGTTTTCACAGCAGCCAGTAAATTGTCTGCCGCGTGACAGTCGTGATCCCTTTCATTGTGCCAGCGCTGTCTCTGTCTTGTTTACTCTTCACGTAACGAAGTAACTAACAGCGTTGCTACAACTTTCTCTATCAAACTAGAAAACTAATCCTGTAGTCGGACTACAGGAAACTGAGAAGTTCGAGTCTCTCCGGAGACGTTTATTGCTCGAGAGAAATACGATGATAATAATGAGGTGACGTCACGATAGTATTTTCTCGTAACACATTGCGTGCACCGCTGCCCTTGCACAGCTTTGCGTTCAGTTCAGTCGTGGTCAAAGGGTTAAACACGGTTGATGGTGTTTGGTTGTTGGGTGTAGTGGTGTTGGTCGAGAGGGTTGGATACTTGTTAAGTAGCTGAAGAGCTGCTCTGCTTGGTGATATATTCTGGCTCGGTTTAATCAGGCAGCTCGAACGTAGAGAGGAATGTAGGTCACAGGGGTGATGAGCACCTGGAGAAAGTGCACTATACATCTTGGAAATTCTCGCGGCAGGCTGAACCTTTCAGCAACCCTATCGCGCTCTTCTGTATCTGTACTAAACCCTCAAGGGACGATTTAAACCGTCTCCGCAATTCCACGTTCAATTTTATTCCAACCAGCAAGTTCTTCGTCGATCCATTGCAATTTAATAATCATTTCGACAAAATTTTGTAGAAAACAATTTTCCCCCTGCAATTTATTAGTTTTCCAAAATGTACATAGAACAATTCTCGCCGTTAAGATATCTCGGATACATCATACCAACATCAAAAAACGTCTAATCTATTAAAAAATATTAATAGAAGTTGCCCTGCACGTCAACGTTCAGCAGTTCCCTCAAACTACAAGCTCGTTTCAAAATTGCCTGATTAAAGCTCAGGGACACTGAAAGCACGGAGCTGTCCAAGTCTCTTCAATGTGTGCGTGTGTCTTCCGGGGGTGTCCACTCGCCGGTGCTTTCGAAACACTTGGCGGTGGTCTCACCGCAGTCCTCTCTCGGTTATATTCCCCCGTTCTTTCTTGCTCGGCCGTTTCACGCACGCTCTATCGCGTCGTACCCGCTCCAGCCCGCTCCAACCCGCTCCGGTCCGCTCAAGCTTGCTCGAGACCGCGCTCCGCGGGGCCACTTTTGCAGCTGCGCAAAGTCCCGCGAGGAGAGCACACCCTTTCCGCTGCAGCTGCAGTTGGCAATGCGATCGCCGTGGGTAGCCACCGCTCCGATGGACTTCCGGTTCCGTGACGAACCAGCGCCGGCCACGACACCCATTCATCCTTCGAATTCGACGTCGAAACGCGGTAAAAATCGACGCGAACAAACTATGCCGACGACAGCGTCTCTCTCTCTCTCTCTCTCTCTCTCTCGTCCGTTGGCCGATCGATTGCGGAATTTGTTTCGCGAGCGGGAAACGCGTCGTGTCCTTCCGCGTACCGGTGACATACCGGCTATAGACGCTCCTCGTTATCTCTGACAATGACCATTCGGCCCCTGAGAACGGAGTGGCTGGACAGTTTTGTTGGATCACTCGGCCCACCGCTTTCTCAGACTTTCTGTCCGGTTTTGGTTTGTTTTGAGGTAGCAGGTTCGGGTGGCTAAGTCGTTGTTTCGATTCGTTGACGAACGTCGACCACAGTGGGGGATCAACCAGGTCGTAGAAATGTTAAAATGAACTTTTAAACCGAATAAAAATTGCTTTTTATTTTTGATAGACAGAAAATGTATGTTGTTGATTTTTAGTGTTTTTTTTTTTTTTGGAGAACGGAATGTTGAAATGATTGTGTTTCTTGTATTTATATACAGTTTAAAGACTGCGTAAAGACTAGGTTTGGTTTGTTAAGACGTGGAAGATTGGGGGGCTGATTTGTTTAGATTCGTCGAGGAACGTTCTCCACAGTGTGGGACAGATTCTGTTGTAGGAATGTTACAACGAAAAAATTGCTTGTTATTTTTACGCAGTATAATGATTGTATTTTTCTAACGTTTATCGTGTAAAAATTGCATTTTTACAATCTCGATACTACCTATGACAGAGTAAAGTATTCATATACAGCTGTTTCTAACAGAATATTCCCATTCCAATATTAGGTTAAACTTTACTTTTGTCTTGCTATATTTGACTAAAGCATTTATTCAAGATCGATGATTCTGAATATTATAATATAAATAATAATTAAAATTCAGTGTTGTGCGTGGGATTTTAATAACAGGAGGCTGTTATTAAATAGCATCGTTTTCAGAAAAGCAACCGGAGTCCTAAAATTTCAATATTCCTGATCCTCTTACAAATTTCAAAATATTCTTATTAAAAATTCGATGTAAAAATTCTGAAACGAAGTTCGAATAAGTATCAAATCATTTGAATCGTTAAAATTAGTCGCGAATTGAGAGGTTGTGAAAAAGATTAGTTGCAGTGTCAAGCTGACTGACGAAAGACTTCGTTCTGTTTTTATGTTTAGACGAATGATGATACACGTGTCATCGGAGAACGCTCAGCGATACGATCGGGTGAAGCGTAAGGGTGTAGCGTTTCTTTCAAACTTTTTTAAAGCGAAGAAACTGACATTAGGAATGAAGATCAACGAGGAGGAGGAAATGGAACGTACTCCGAAAGTCGAGACACCGGGTAAGTCACCAAAACCACAGACAATTTTACACTGCACCAGATTTCTTAAACCTCGATGCGTTTTGGCGCCAATTCGCGCGTCAACCCTTCGCAGTTCAAATTTAAAATCCGATAAAACTCTTTCATCGTAAAAATAGCAATTAACTATAAAACTGTACGGAGACTTTAGAAAAATAAAATATAAAAATATCAATAAAAAATCTGGATGCATTTATAAATCGAGCTTAAAATATACCGAACAATTTTTTAGAGAGCAAATTATTTGAAAGCTTCGCTCCAAGTAGAAATGTTAGAAATTAATTTCTTAACATGTTGTTCCTCCGCGGCTCTCGTCCTTCACTCGGTTTACCTCAATCCTTTTAAAAGCATTTTTTTTTAATCAGAGACATGCGCAGATCCCAGCTACGGGCGAGAAAAAAAGTTTCATGCAACTCGCACAGCCTCGTGCAATAATGTTTGTAGCGCGTTCGCGTCGGAGAGAGAGAGTGTGTGAGAGAGAGAGAGAGAGAGAGAGCGATGTAGGTATTTTTTTTAGTGGAGGAAAGCCGGTTAGCAATGGTAAACAATTTTTAGCGCGGAAATAAATAAAATGTGGGGCGGATTATTTTTAATGCTGTGGGAATAAAAAATCAAACGATTAATTAAAGCGCTGTTGCTTGCCCACGTATAATTACCGCGCGCGCGCGATATATTTAGCTGCGAAGTCAGATTGAATTTTTTGATTCTCTTAATTGCGCTCTCTTTTAAATTGAATTTTTTACAGTGTTTGTTATTTGCACTGGCCTGCTTCGTTTATTTATACGGTTGTCGTTACGCGATAATTGAATACTCAACAATTAAGCTTTTGCAGTGAGATTTCAAAAAATATTATTTTGAGAGACTGCATCAATTCCGTGACATCCGCGTACCTGTATTTTATCGAGCAATACAATTTTAATTATTGCACGTTGACTTCGTTAGCAATTTCTCTCTCGAAATAATAATCCCCGTGAATTTTCATTACGTAAAACGGCGTTTCTTATTATTGTTATCGTTTTAAATGGCTTGCCGCTCCGTTCTTTATAATTTCACCGAAATTGCCATTACGGTTCGTAATGTGTACACGAGCGTAGCAAAGCTAACGTAGCGTCGCTGAAACGTGAAAAATGGCCAAGTTACCGGTGCATCCTCCAATTAGGATAATTAGTTCGAATAATAAATAACGAGCAACACGATATACATATACAGGGTTTTCCAATTGGGACGGGTCGATGTTGACAGTCTGTGGTGGCCTTATTGTTTTGACGGTTTCAGTCAAATCTGTTGTTTGTAATTCAGTCAGTAATGCCAAATCACCATGGCAAGTTACGCGATTGAGCAGCACGTCCAAATGATAAAACTTTATTATCAAAATGTGTGTTCGTTAGTGCAAACGTTGGGCGCGTTGGACATTCTGCATGAACGATTTGAGGGTATGGTTATCTCTCGCGGAGGTGACGTTAATTCTCCACCAAGATCGTGCGATTTGACCCCGCTAGTCTTTTTCTTATGGGGTTTTCTGAAGTCGCAGGTCTATGTCAATAAGCCGCAATCGACCGATGCCCTCAAACTCAACATAGCCCAGGCCATCGCTCAAATACAGCCGTATCTGTGCGGCAGAGTCATTGAAAATTGGACCTCTCGGATCCGTGTCACTGTGCGAAGCCACGGCGGACAATTGAACGATGTCATATTCCACACATAATAGCATACATGGGCCTTTCAAATAAAAAAAAAATTTCGTTAATACCTCACACACAGCTTGTTTTATTCCATTTCAACATCGACCCGCTCTTGTTGGAAAACCCTTTACATATAGCGATACCGCGACAACTGGGTCGACCGATATAATTTTTCCATATAATTCCGATGAAAATTAATCATTTTCAGCGCTTTAATTAACATTCGGTTTATCTCATAAGCTAAACAAGTATTCTATACACGGAATTTTTGTTTCAAATCCGTACTATTCGTATTATTTAATCGAACGTGAGATAAAAATTCACAAATTTCTGCTGCTTTTATAATTATAGGAAATGCGTTTAGTGAAACACAAAGCCAACAATGCTAAATAATACACGGTAATCTCTTTTCCTTTCGTTATCAAGGTTTAACGAAATCGTTTTGTTTGCTGCCAAATATCTGTTCTCCAGCTTCGTTTCGTTTTGCTTTAAATGTCCCTGAAGTATTTTCACCGCTTTCGTCAATATATATGTTTACAATTTCCTCATTTGTAAACTCATTTTCACTTTTACATGTTTCACTTACATTTTCATAGACTTTCTAAAATATTTGCTATCTTTCTCTGACGTACGTATCTCGATAATAATCGTTCCAACCACATTTTTCTAATTTCATCATCCCTTAACCTCATTGTCAGTCTCGAACTCTATGTACGTGTCTGACCAAGACATCGCGTGGCAATGGCAATTTTCTAATTGCCTCGTCGCCGAAACGTTTCATGCCGAGATTGAACGTTTTATGTAAAATTTCGATCGGAGAAACCGTGAACTTGCGAGCCATCTTGCACGTTTCGATCCATCGGGGTTGTAATGCGGCAAACACGGAAGGCCGGTTAGCGTTTGCCAGCCGATTCCGCTGACCGTTCCGGATGATATCTGTTCCAGCGATCATCACGAACGCCTGCCGGCGCAGTGGTAGCGAGAATGACAATCAGGTATCGAGAATTCCGTCGACCTTGAGCGTGGCAGCCGTCGATGTCGTCGTTGCCTGTCAGCCATCCCCGTCGCACTCGGTTCTAACCTTGACGCCTGGCAGAACACGGAACATCGATCAGGACATGGAGGCACTTAGGCTGAGTCGACAGGATAATCCTTTTCTACAGGTTCGAATCGATATCCACCTCCCCCTCCTCCACCCATCTCCACATCTCCTACCTCTTCTTCGCGTTTCTAAACTGTCGAACGACCGAGGAAATGTTTGCCGAATTTCTCCAGTAGAAAATGTGACAGAAAGCTTTTTTCTTTTTCATTTTTGTACCGAAACCTTTACGCGAACATATTCGTCAAAATTTTCTGGGGAAAATGATACCCAACACGACATCGTTCGGAGCATATTTGCTTGTTTAATCCACGAAACAGTAGAATCTCGATTATCCGAACCCACCAGTGGAATATAATTGTTCAGATAATAGGACAATGATCTAGCTGAAGTGTTGGCTTAAATATTGTCTAACTTGTACAATTGTGTTGCATGTGTAGGGTTCGGATAATCGAGGTTCCATTAAATCGTTAATTGTGCAGGCAAATGTGTCATGTTGGTACTCATTTTAATTAGAAAAACGTCGCGATGAAGCTTGTTGGGATCATGAAAACTTCGGACATTAGAGGTTCGGATAATAGAGGTCCTATTGTAATTTATTCCTTGCCCAGGAGAACCGTGCTCGTTCCCGGGAACTATCGAAACATGTCATGCGGCAATTCGTTCAATGAAGTCGCGTGGTCCTAATTTTGTTTCGTGATTAATCGAGAACATGCTTTTTCGTGTTTATTAGCGCCCAGGGATAAATATAGGGGTAGCATATTTTTGGATTTATGCGAATTAATGGAAATTGGAGTAAATGGGATTAGAATTCGTATGACGGGAACATTAAAGTCTGCTATTTATTACTAGGTATTTCTAGATTATGGATCCTGGGCATTTATAGCATTGGCGAAGGTTTAAGGGAAGACTTCGATGAAGTGTATTACTTCGTCTATATTTATACCAGTCTAGCAGTAATGTCAGAATTACTTGAAACATTTTCAACATTCTATCAACTTTTATTTAAAGATTTACTCTTTTTTATTTAGATTGTGT
This sequence comes from Lasioglossum lativentre, assembly GCA_916610255.1. Classification (NCBI taxonomy): domain Eukaryota; kingdom Metazoa; phylum Arthropoda; class Insecta; order Hymenoptera; family Halictidae; genus Lasioglossum; species Lasioglossum lativentre. The sequence continues at coordinate 30,701,844 of OU744355.1, read as the reverse complement.
CTATTTTTATAGTCTCACGGGAAGCTGTTTTATTAAAATGTTACAGTCACAAGCCACTGAACAGAGTTTCCTTAATTAGCGAGTCGAAACAGCGTTGCAAAACTTGTTAAAAATTTTATGAACCCTTCAGAAGAAAGTTCAAGGATTCAAGGAACTCTGTTATAATTAGCCTGGGATCTTCGTGCAAAATAAAAATTCTCCGCATCAGAAATGTCTTCCCTCCTTTAACTATTTCGGTAATTTAAAAATGCCAATCAATTTTTTCAATCTTCCTACGGTTTAAAATTTGATCCACCGATTTTTGTCACAAATAGATCACCGATTTCGAAACAGTAAAACATTAGAAAAATCCAAGAATATTTTTATTTCGCATACAGATACACAGTACAGTTATAAATGCATAAAATTCACAGTTTAATTACAAATGCATGAAATTCATAGTCTAGTTGTGATTAAAAGAGTTATGTCATTGGGAAGTGAACCTAATCTCGAAATAAACCGACATTTCCAGGTGCTGGCGAGTCGCGAAAGCCTCGTGGAGTCCATAGAGGAGTCCGAGTCCGACGACGCCATTCTGATGTCTCAAGTGAGTGATTTTCCATTTCCATTGATGCCCGTAGGAGCGTGAACGGGAGATCGATTGGGATCTACGATGCATTATTAATGGCGGGTATGAACTTGCCGATGCTCCCGTGACGAAAGCTACCTTAGCTGGTTCTTCAAGGGCATCGCTGCGATTATTCTTCCTTCGATCATATTTCGAAAATAGATCGCGTTCTGCCCGAATATTTTTAGTCGTACCACTAATGTCACGGTTCAGATGTACTGATTTATTCATATCTGGCCAATTCGTGAAACAAGCACATCGATGATTTACATAAAACGTCGATGAAATCGGTTTCTGCATTTTTTAACCATTGCATACGAAATGAAGCTAATTAAATTCGAGGATAATAAAAGTATGCTACATTCGTATTTGGTAAGAGGAAGGTATACCTAATACCTTTTTCCAATTTAAAAAAAAAGATTGTTTTAATCCTTGTCTCACATTTATTTAACATTTATTCTCGGCCTTAAATTAAGTGTCGGACTGATTTGTTTAGGAATTGGGTGATACCGATCCGCTGACACTTGCACAAGTGCACGAGCACCTGGTCCGCAGCCCACCACCGGCATCGTGGCCTCACACGACGACCTTCCACTTTCCACATCAGAATCCGACGACGAACGGAAGGAGCGAAGGGCTGGGACACTGCAAAAGTCCCCTGAAGACGCCCCCGTACCGGAGCAACGAGCACGAGATCTCTCGAAGCGAACCCACCACGGATATCAGAGGTGCGAGTCGAAAAGACTAGAACACACACACAAATTGCCTTTAGTTAATTTCCTGATGGACGGTTTTCGCCGCGCGCTGTCGAACGGCTTGTAGATCCTCTGTACTCTGTAGATAGGCAACAAAGTTCGCGTGCTTTCGTTACCATGCGTTATTCCAGCGTTTCCCAAACATCTCCATACCAATATTCTACGAAATGTTTCTTCTCAATAATTGTCTCACTTTATCATGTTACAGTTCATGTAAATTTTCGTTACATCAATTACGTTTGTCCTGTGTTACTTCATAAGTAGACTGCGGATTCTGTGCATTAATGGCAAAAATGGGTGGGTGTACAAACAATTTTTATTTTCCATACAGATCCGCAGTCTTTTCACGAGTCTTCATAAGTTCTTCACGAGCATTCAGAGTTGAATAATCACCTGCTTAACTTCATTAAAAAATTATACTTTTAAAGATCTGAGAAATTATTTGATAATTTCAAGTAGAAGCACCTTCATTATGTCAACGACTATAAAATAAGAATTTTGTGGTCAATGGTTTTTAACTCAATCAGTAGTTTTAGCGTTAAATCGACAATCATAGTTCATAAGTCCCTGCCTAAAGCATCTGTAAATTTTCATTTGAAAAAATTTTACAGATAGAAATCATTCGGCAATTTATAATATTTAGTTGTTTGCATCAGTTACTATATTTTTAGCTTTTTGACTGTGTAATGATGTTACTAGATGTTTAACTTTTTATCTGAATAATTATGTTACTAGACTTTTTATTTTTCAGCTGAATAATTACGTTAGTACACTTTTGACTGTTTTTCTGAATATGTTATTAGATTTTTTATTTTTTAGCTGAGTAATTACGTTGGTAAACTTTCTACTGGTTTGCTGAATAATCGCGTTACATGTTTAACTTTTTATCTGAACAATTACGTCACTTCGTTGTTAACTTTTTATCTGAGTAATTACGTTGCTAGACTTTCGACGTTTTTACTGAACAATTATGTTGCAAAACGTTTAGTTTATATTCTCGAAGACTGGTACAGTATTTTATCGATAATTGTCCCAACCACGGGTCCGGCCAGGAACAATTATGTGTGAAAGATACTATTCTTTGACTTTTGCCGAACGTAAAAACGAATAGCGAAGCCCGAGAGGCCTCGGTCGCCGAGGAGTGTAACATAATACGAGTCGGGTATATCGGTGTGAGACCAGAAGACCACTACTAATCCAATATTTAAACTTGTTTATTTTGTATTATTTTTTTATGGAACTTTCACCAACATATTCTTGATATTTTTCTAATGAAATTGATACCAAAAATGATATAATTCCGATAGATATGTTTATTTTACGAGGCAACCGGATAGCTACAAAATTATTAAATCGACAATCCGATTTGTTCCGTTAATTTTTCCACGGTACTCGAAATGTTCTGTCCATTATTTTTGGGTGAAGTAGTCCGTTGTCGAAAATGAAATTCCAACCATTAATAAAGCTTAATTTCATGTTCACGTATTGATCGTTTACGATTCACGAAGATTTGATAAAAAAATAATAAAAAATAAAGAAGATTTGTTATTGGATTAGTAGTGGTCTGTGGTCTCCTGGTCTCACACCGATATTCCCGACCCGTATCATGTTACACTTCTCGGCGGCCGAGGCCTCTCGAGTTTTAGGGCCCCTCACGGGGTATACCCCGCAGGAGTGGGGATAGTTCAGGGACAATTATGTGTAAGACATTTGGGACATTTATCGATAAAATACTGTATTGTGTTTTTGGGATGACAGTTTGGGAAACGCTGCGTCATGCTACTGGGCGAGCTCTCTTAGTGCCCGTTTCTTGCGCTCTGACGCTCTAATCAAAATTAGTTTGTTAGTAATCGATTGTTTCACTCCGTCCGATGGTGTATAGTCGCGCTATAGCGTTCACGGGTCTCGTCTCGCAGAATTGTCGCAGATTAACCCTGCCACGATCAGCAGGTCAGCACTGTGCGCTCTGCATAATGCTGTGGAATAGAAAACACACGTATTAGTAGTGCCTATTACAATTGTAAAACACGTAGTTATTCTTTTTCGCTATTATTGCGAAATATTGAACATTGAACTTCATGCAATTCAAATGAGTGATTGCGCAAAAATATGTAGCATTTCTTGCGAAAACCGTGTAAAAGTACTGTAGACGTACTCGGTGAGCGATTATTTATTTCCCTGTTTATTGTTATGTAATTACAATGTTTATAATGATTGTACGATTATTTAAAAGCGGGAGAATTGTTTTGTAGCCTCTGTAAATTGAACGACACGATTTCTTTATTTGAACAATCACCTTCAGTTTATATATATTAGCGGTATTTTTATAGTTTCTCAAAGTTTAGTGACGTTCCGAAGGAAACCAGAGCACGTTTATGTCACAGAAGACCGTAGCAGGGTTAAAATATTTAAATATTCATCACACATAATGATCACACCGAACGCAAAACGAAGATTCTCATTTTTAATCACATTTATGAACGAATTTAATTAAATATTTGTACTAGCAGTTATAGGCAAAATCAATTTTTGATTCGAGTTTATCGAAGAAGAGTAGTGGTTGAACTGTTGTTTGGAAAGCGTATGAGGTAAATATAAGATTTTATTATCTCGACACATTATAGTGTTAATAAAATGTTAATGATTATTTAATAAAATTGTTTATTAATATATTATTACGCTACAAGTAGACAAACTTTCTTTCCACTGTACAGTTCTCGAGACTTGATCTTCGGGATTGTCTCAATGGTCAATTCTTTTCAAATTTCTAACGATTCAGTTAATAATTGGGACTTTTTCAATTAATTTCTCATCTGATGTAAATATTTTGTTTCATCAACATATCTTTTTCTCATACCCTCGTTTACATTATTCGATCGCCATTATTACATCACACACCAGAATTAACAAACTAAGTCACGAATATATGTTTTATATCTAATGGAACAGTTACATATGACAAAACAGATCAAAAACGTAGAATGAAATTTTCCTATACAAAGTTATACTTTGGAAAATCCACGCGTAGTCACATTCACGCGTGCAGTAAGTAGAAACGGTAAGTAATGATCAGACAGTCTACTCGCCGAATTGCGTACCTGATCGACATTCATTCTTACTTATTTCCTAACAAAATAATTGAAACATCGACAAAAATCATAAGCTATATTTTAGAATATTTTATGCAGAATATGCTCTCAAAAAATTTCAACAAAATCTCGACACTGCAATTTCTTTCAATGACAGAATTTAGAAAAATCGCTTAAACACAATATTGTACATAGTTTAAACTCCGAGATAATTAAATTTAAACAAATTCTACCCGTTTGAAATCGCAACATGTTTCAAGCTGTTCAGCAGTGATATTCTTCGGGGACAGTTAGCGTACGCACGGCCGTGGAACAATAATTGCCAGCTCCAATTGCATACAAATAATCGCGTGTATTGTTCGAGGAGGGTATGGCAGACTCGGGGATCAGCGTGTCGCGAACGATCTCGCAAATAGGCTTAATCGCGAGCCCCATTTCCATACAAATCGGCCGCGGCCCGTTGAATAGAGGCTGGCGCGCGAGTTTCGAACACTCGACCGCGAAAATTCCGCGGGAAACGTGACCGGCTTCGCGAAAACGGAGCATGGAAATCGCCTCGTGACACAGACACACTTCGGCACATTAGCGAATTCATATATTCGTCCGGGACACTTATTACCGACCTTGATGCCGTGCTTATAGGCACGACCGATCGATTTGCACCCGTATTTTTAACTCCGCATAAATTAATGGGCCGGCCGTTGCCGATGGGCGTGCCTTGACTTTATCCTCCACTTTTGTTGCATTCGATCGCCTCCTCGTTCAGCTCGTGTTCGAGGATAGAATCGATATTATCCCCTCGTTTTCCGAAATTTGATACTTCCGGAAAACCTCGGGTTCGTTGATCCTCCGGTGACCGTCATTTTACTCCCATCGGACCTATCGATGCAATTGTTCATTAAAGGAATGATCGATTTATTTTTCGAGCTAATTTATTATCCTTGTTTCCCTATAGTTTTCATTTAGTGCGACGAAGCCTTAGTTCGTTCTCCAGGGACCGCCATTTTGGTTCAATTTGAACTAGCGTGTCTATCGTCAGTTCATCGAATTCATTTGTTGGTCGAACACTCAAATTATGTGTTGAGATAATTTTATAAGTACAATTTTTTAACGATAATTATTTTGTAATTTTAGAACGTGTTTACCACAAAAATGACTACAACTTCATTTAATTTCATTCGATTCGTTACTCAAACTTCGAATTTAATTAGACGCATTTCAATCGTTCTGCCAACGCACTAAATCATTTTTCTTCTCTGCTAATTGCACGCGTGCTAACAAATGGTTCAGTTAATTGATTGAACAAATGCCTGACGGCATGTTTCATTAATTCTGTTCATTTTGACTGAAACAGGAAAGCTAGGGGGACAAGTCGATGCGTTGTGTCGATTGTATTAATGTCAAGTTTCCAGACGTCTGTCTTCGCGGTCTCCTTTCAATTTGTCTTCGAGGTTGATTATTCGTGCGAGAGATACAATCGATGTCGGCATGTCGCATTGCGCGACATTTTATATAGCTCTCGCGGGGCTCACGTGAGCACGTGGAATACAATCTTGCTTTCTGTTTTGTATAAGTGGTACAGCAAGCCGTGCGCGTGTGTCGCGTTTTAACAACCTAGAAAATTAAGTGGTGTTTCGAGAGTGAAATTAGCTCGTACTGAAATATTCACTGATGGGGGATTAATTTTGATAAAACGCCCCGCTGTCAACTTACAATTAGACCTCGGGGAATTGAAATATTTACCTGTCAGCGGGTATAGTTATCATCCTAGATCTCCGCCAGAGTAGAAACTCCCATGAATCATCTCCGATTGAAAAAGTTGTGCAATATCTTTCGCTGATAAGATCGTGATAACGTGATAATTGAATGAGCAATTTCTTAATCGAGTTGGGAAAAAACAATTTATTGTCATCTCGAATTAATTGAGACCGTTTATAGAACGTTTATCATTTAGACTTAGCCACTTCAGTGTCTGATTAGAGAGCCTGTCTTATTGCGAATGGCGTCTGAAACAATGAAAGACTGCAGGTATGCAGCCTGTGGATCGGTGCAACACGCAATACTACAATTTCACGCCGCTAAACGGAGAATCAATAACTACACGTATATCTCTTATCTTGCGGAACAATTGATTTCTAAAAAGTAGAGGCACTTTATCGACCACCCAGATAATGATGTTATATATTGGCCTAGTATACAGGGTGTTTAAATAGAAGCACTGCTCAGAATGGAACCACATTCATTCAATCATTTCCCATGAAAACATCCACACACAATTCTAAACTAGAAAATCATTCATTTAACCAGCTCCAATAAATTCAGCGTTACTTTTTTGTTATAAATTACATGGTGCTTCTAACATGTGAAAAAAAAACCGTTCGGTCCAATTTTGAAAAAGTTATTTATTTCGAAAGGGTGTCCTGATACTTCTGGACAGGGGTGCGTCATTAATTTTAAAAGAAAGAAAAAAATAAATTGAAAGAAAATTTTACTTTGATATTTACAATGGATAGAAACTTCTTTCTTCGTCGAAGAAATGACGAACAAAAAATTCGAGTCAATGTGTATCCGTAAAAGAAACCGCAGCGCAAGGGGTTGAGGGTAGAAGAATAGACTTCGGAAGATCTAGGGGTTGGAGGGTAGCATTGTCCTCGGCGTGTGCACAACGGCGCTGACGAGGACGTTCCGTCCTGATTGTAATTTTTCAGATCGGCACTCGCACACGTTTTCTCTGCTGCACCCGACGCCGATGCGCTCGTTGTCGGACGTGCGTCGACTGCACCGATCGGCGGACGACAGCGTGCAGCTGGTGTCGAACGAGTAACAAGCTCGACGATTCCGGTCTGCGACCGGGCTGACGATGATCATGGTTTCTCGCGTTCGGAACAAAGGGGCTCGTGCTTTGTCGGCGCGACCAGTTTCTGAGGAACGTGTCCGCACACCAAGAGGAGGACACTCGAACGCTCCTCGACGAGCTCGCGCGATATACAGCTCCGTCGAATCGATTTCTCGAGCCTGCCAGTCTCGAGAGGAACAGATCTGTCTGCTGCCATCGGGGATACAAGAGGGCGGACTTTGTCGAACAGGTTGGCACAGCGCGAGCTGAATATTCGGCTCTACCGAGAAATAATCCTCTGTGTTCCTTGAAAACATACTTACCGCCGTTCCACCCTGAATCGATCATTCTCCACGATCGACTCTGCGGGGACTTTGCTGGGAATGTACTGTGACGTGGGTGGACAATTAGGGGGAGTTTAAGTCATCGGAATGAATTCTCGCCATTTTGCCCACTCCTGCTACTCGAAAATCGCACTTGTAAACTTGAAAATGAAGTAAATGAAACGAGGGGGTGAAATTAGGGGAAGTTTTAGTCACCATTTTGTCGAAGTTCTGCAATGTTTATCCCAGTAGCTTACCAAAACTGCACCCATAGATTTTGATCTAAATAAACTATATTATAGCGTGCAGAAAATTAAGTTATAATCACCATTTTGCTGAATTCTTGCAATTTTTAAAAAGGGCGAGTTTAACTCATCGTTTCCCTAAATTGCAATTTTTGCCCACTCTCGTGTGTCCACCATAAAGTATAAAAATTGCAGAATTCAATGATTTGCATTTGAAATCGCTTAAATGACGACTGCCCCCAATTTTGCTATACTGCATCACAGTCCATTTTGAATGTAATCCCTGCGAAAATGATCGGTTTAGCGTGGACCCGGCATTTCCTAGCAAATTTTTCTAGTTTCTTTGGAAGGAAACACGAGGCTCGAGTATGGTGGATTATTTATTGATGCACTTAACGCGTTGTTAGAACGGAGGTGAACGTTCAAGAATTGCGAATTTGTAAGTTATTTGTTTGTATTGTTGGGAGAATTTGTTCGATACGACTAAGAATCGCTGGAACACTGTGAGCATAGTCAATATATCTACACGAAAGAGGGTAACTTTGCCACGGGTGGGAACAGCATTGTCTTGCGTGGAAAGTCGAACAGGACTATTCATCGGAGCACAAAATTAGTGACGATTATTGTTTAACGAATGAATTAATTGAATCTCTATTTGTGTAAGCAACATCTTACGTAGAAGACGTATCGTTTTATACACTGGTTGCCGCTTTTTCTGCACACGCATTGTAGATCAAGTTGATCATATGGAGGTACCAAAATGGCCGCCATTGAGCAACTTCAATTTCAAACGTTCATCGACTTCTGGCGTTTAGTGCGAAAATTCTTTAAATAATCAAGTTTATATACTGCCGTGGTATGTAAATATTCTTGGCCGACATTTTTATATGCGATTGATTAACTTTTCGAACGAGTGGAAACTATTTTATTCGCGTTAATCGATGCATGGAAATGGAAAGCATTTCGTTTCATGAAAACTAATGAATAATGTGCTTATCGATATACTATCTGAGAATAATGTACAAATATGCACAATTTGATCACAGTTCCTCGACTTTGCGGCTTAGATGAAATTCCTATTATTTGCGAGTCGATGAACGAAAGTAATTTATTGACAGCGGATTTTATGCAACATTTCAGATTCTCCGGAACTCAGTATTGTTAAGCGGGTTTAATTATAAAGTCCGGTTTGTCTGCAATTTCGTGAACCGAATCTATATAAAACCTCGTATTTGCATAAAGATTCGCGGTCGGGTAATTTGTTAAGTTTGTTTTGGCGTAATTTAAAGTTTGCGAGACGCCTGCCACGGTTGCCAACCGAGCCTATCTTATTCAGATAAGTGCGCGACGCAATAATAATTATACCGTGCAGGCGGCCAGGCCTATGGTGTTCGATCGATGACGATTTATCTTTACTGTCGATCGGATCGAGGATATACGACGACGTTACATACATCTCCGGATTCCCCGTCGAGTAATTAAGGGGGAAAAATCATGGGCGCGTGTTATCAGTCAATTCGCGAATACAAAATAAGCGTGTTTGTTTTTAACGAGGCTGGCTCACGAAGGTGCAGCGAGGTGCCGCCGTACTTCTTGCAATAATTACGCCACTAATCACCGGGGCGTTTTGTTCGTTACGGAGAATTGTCTCTGCGTTGCGACAGTTTTGCTTTTCGTTTTTCAATATTTACGGGGTTGTTGTTACCGTTGTTAACATCCCATGATCTTTCTATAACGTAGTTTATTTCAATTTCTGTTTTCACAATTTCACAACGACTTTAGCCAACTATCAATCTTTTCGGTAATGTAATTAACAGACTGCAGATCTTTATGCATTTATAGTGTTGATACAATTTTTAAAGAGACATGTGTATTAACAAAGATTAATGACATTTCGATCGTGAACATTCAGGGGGACGTAATTACGTAAAAGAAATAAAATTGACGCAACAAAAATGTTGCGGTTCAAAGGTTAACCGTAGGAAATTTTCTGGAATTCAGTGGATTTTATAAAACTGTCCATAAAAATTTGCATAAAGGTCCACAGTCCATTGATTAATTTCCTACCAGCAGGAAACGCGAGCTGTTCCGAAAACACACGGCCGGTGTCGGAATTAGCGTAACGCGAATTGGATTGTCTCACCGGAAATCGATTACACGTGTTTGGTCATCCATTCCCGAATCGAGAAGATGCACCCAGTCGATAAGACTGATTCGGAGAATCGTTACAATGATTATGAATTTCGCAGTAACTCGCGGCGCTAACCACGTCGCCGAAAACAGGCCTGACTATTCGGGAGGTGTTAACGTAATCTAAGTACAATAGATTAAGAACTTTTTTTATGGTCAACAAAATGAGTGATGTGTTCGTCGAATACTTCGAACGCCGAGTTCGCGATTTCGGGATCGACGATATGTGTGCGTGTGTGTGTTTTTAACATTTTAGCACAATTTTACGCCAAACGGCGAATCCCGAACTCGGTTTGCAACGCACACGACTCGTAGACGTTATCCCGCGATAATTTTGTTATAAATAATGGACGATAGCCAGGCTCTCTCGGCGGACAACGTGTCCGCGCACATCCTATTGTAGACTTGCGGCGAACAGTATGCACGAATGTTGTAAATGTACGAGAACATGATAAACATTTTAATTCGAGCCGAGACGAATCGTCTTCGACTCCACGGTCGGCCAGAAGAATTTTAGCAGGGTTTATACAAAAAAGAAAAAGAAAACAACAAACTTTCAAAATAGTAGCACGTAAGTGGAAAAGATCTAGAGAACGAATAATTAACTATTAACACTATAGGAGTCCAATCGACTTGGCCATTGAGAATTGAGATTATTATGCGATACCATTTAGATGCCGTTTCATGGCTAGAACTCGCGACACGGTTTCGCGAGTTCGATCGGAAGCCGAACGGAGTGTGGAAAGAAATAGGGGAAAACCGAAAGAAAAAAACAGTAGAGAGACGTATAATTATATAATCTAGTGGAATATAACATATATGCCGGGAACCGTGCCGTCGCGTCGTTCTTTAGCAAATATGAAATGAATACTTGTTCAGGTTAATATTCGAGTGTTGAATAATCCATAGCGAGGTGATGAATCGACTATTATTATTAAGGGAACTGACGTTACTTTTATCGGAAAGCGATATTGAATGTTGTAATAAAACTATCGATTTTACGGACTTTCACTTAAGAAGTTTCAAATATATCGAGGGGAGTATTAGGAAGGATTTCTTTCGTTGAATTTTCTCAATTATTATAGAACAATGGTTAGTTATTTTTTAATTGTTTTAAATTGAAATAACAATGTTTAGCTCTCGTTATTGTTGAACTCAGAGGACAGACATTCAAACTTTTCATTGAACTTATCTTTAAATCTTCATCTATATTTATTGTCTGTTTGACTTCGGTATAAAATGCGTTACTTGTTATCACAGGATTTTATTTTAGCATACGTGTGAATTATTGGTTTAGTTATCATTGTGTGTTGAAAGGTTTACGAAATTTTATGGTGCGCAAGGTAACGAATACTTCTCTTTATCCAAATTCGTTTGAATTTCCAATCGCGCCGGCGAGAAATTATTGTCGAAATAAAAGTTTGATTCTTTATAATATTGAATGAATATTTATTCAAGTCTGAACCCAACATTCCTTGATCATTCTAAGACCTTTTATCCTATCACATCATTTTTCTATTTCTAGATCTCCAGGAATTTCGCTGGTATCAGAGAGGATACGAGAGGGCTCATGCTTGGGGTCTTTTCTGCTACCACTTTTGTCAGTGTAGACCTTAGATCATTGTATACTAATAGATCCGGCATAGGTATACATAGTACGTGGATAGGAAAACCGAGAATTCAGTGTCCGAAAGATGATGAGACACTGTGACGTCACAAGATAAGTCTTAAGATAATTTCTTTCCATGTACTGTGTACATGGCGCACCCGCTGACCCCCCCCCCATGTAAACCAAGCGTAGGCACTGTCGATGAGCATAGCTTGTACATCTTTTGAAAATGTGACGTTACAGTGTCTTTCAGCTGATTTCATCTTTCGGACACGGAAAATTATCTACGCCGTGTCTATAGGTATATATGGTCGTGATATGGTCTAAGGTGTAGACAGAGACAGAGCAAACCAAGGTTTAGCATGGAACAGAATCTATAACCATCTATAGCATCCTAAAAGTGCCATCTACGGAAATATTCCCAAGCTATTCGCGCGGGGATAACGTGGAATGAACAGTGATCTGAAATACCAACATCGTTAAAAGTTCCACCACCGACGAGATACTGTCAGTGTCAGCACCGACGAAATAGTATCTCGTCGGTGCTGCCAGCCCCTGTGCTATTGAGCGGCGCCAAAAGTGGGCACAGGTGGGCGCGGGGATAAGTGGAACTTACAGTGATCTAAAATACCACGTCACTAAAAGTTCCACAACCGACGAGATGCTCGTCGGTGGTTCCGCGCTCTCTACCTAAATAGAACGGTTCCTCAAAAAACTACGTAAGACTGCGTCAGTAGCGTAGGTAAATGGATTTAGTCCCGCTAATATTCAATAAAACTAGACCGGTGGTACTTTCTATAGGAGCACTTGTGAAAAGTGACAGAACAATAGTAGCTCGAAGTAATCTTATTCGCGTTAATTCTAAAATCAAATGAAACAGTTTGAATAATATATTTTGTTTTGAGGGAAGGTGATATTGCAAAATGTTATGGAAGGGAATATATTTGAAATAGTCATTGTTATTGATTTTCAAGATCTTTATTGAAAATCTTTCAATACACAAGTTTTTATATTTAGCAAAGCACAAATTCTACAATACAACGTTATAGGAAATTCTAAATGTGCAGCTATTAGCTCGATATTATCCACTATTTGTAAGATACTAGAAGTTCTTACAAATAGAGGATAATACCAATTGCCCAGGTCTCACCACGAGGAGGTTGCTGCACAAGAGACCCGGAAAGGGAGTCGGAACGAATTCAATATTCCTTCTGGCTCCCTTTCCTAACGACGGCGAACTTATATTAACGCAGTATGTCGAGTAATTATTGCGGAGCAAAAGGTGTGAATCGGAGAAGAAGTCTCCGATCCACGGGGGACTTAAGGCGAATCAGAGCAGAAGGCCCTGATTCTTTCAAAGAGAGAATCAAGTGCGAACCAGAGCAGAGGGCTCTCGTTCGAGGGTGACGCGACGCGTACAATGCTTGCAGCCCAACTCCAATCAGTAACGATACCCGACGTGTCCTCACCAAGAGCAATGGCCAAGAGACGTGTTCAAACCGTATCCCACTTCTCAAGCAACCACCTGCCACCTTCGGTGAACGTGGGTGGGATTACCGAAAGAGAGTGTGGAATACAGAAATGAACACTATCTCTCAACCACATACTCTCAATGGATCTACGTCGAATACCGGTACCAACTGGTCAGGTACATACAAGCAAGGTTCGACACAGCAGAAGGCTGTGTCGAAGGAAAAAAAACGAGGCGAGCAAAGTGAAGTTACGGCAATAATTACTCGACATATTTTCAACGACGATAAATAACGCATTAATAACTAACGCACGCACGCACCCGAGCCGAGCAATTATTGCGGAGGAAAAGGTGTGAATCGGAGAAGAAGTCTCCGATCCACGGGGGACTTAAGGCGAATCAGAGCAGAAGGCCCTGATTCTTTCAAAGAGAGAAGCAAGTGCGAACCAGAGCAGAGGGCTCTCGTTCGAGGGTGACGCGACGCGTACAATGCTTGCAGCCCAACTCCAATCAGTAACGATACCCGACGTGTCCTCACCAAGAGCAATGGCCAAGAGACGTGTTCAAACCGTATCCCACTTCTCAAGCAACCACCTGCCACCTTCGGTGAACGTGGGTGGGATTACCGAAAGAGAGTGTGGAATACAGAAATGAACACTATCTCTCAACCACATACTCTCAATGGATCTACGTCGAATACCGGTACCAACTGGTCAGGTACATACAAGCAAGGTTCGACACAGCAGAAGGCTGTGTCGAAGGAAAAAAAACGAGGCGAGCAAAGTGAAGTTACGGCAATAATTACTCGACATATTTTCAACGACGATAAATAACGCATTAATAACTAACGCACGCACGCACGCGAGCCGAGCAATTATGGAGGCAAAAAATCTAAATCGCAAAACGGGGGAAGAATCAAAGCAGAAGGCCTTGATTCGCAAAGAACAAAACATGAACCAGAGCAGAAGGCTCTGGTTCGGGGGTGACGCTAAGAAAATAATTGCTCGGCAAATCGAACTATATTTAAAAAAAAAAACGCGGCGGTCTTCCTCGATGTCCTGGTCCTGGTCCTTGATGTCCTCGTCCTTGATGGAAACCTAAAAGCTGAAACAAACTAAAATAATTATTAGACACAATAAATAAAACAAATTCCCGCACCTACGAGTTCAAGGCTAACCCAGCTCACAAGAGCCAAGCTAACCCCGAACCCGAGTTGCGGGCAACAAGCGCATCGGGACCCCAGGGACGCGACACCCCGTACTCACTCACGGTCTCTCTACCCGTGAGTGAGCCCCTGAGGGAGCTCCGACCGGAGGAATACCAATTTAAAACGAGAAATACAGACGACGACGATGACGCAAAATGCGATGAGATGCAACTATAAACTATAAACCCCGTACACGAGTACGGCCTGCATATATCGCAAACGAGTGCGAATCTAACCAGCTCACGAGAGCCAAACTAACCCCGCACACGAGTGCGGCCTATAGGCGCTTCGGGTAGCCCCGGGCTCGCGACACCCCGTACTCACTCACGGTTTCCCTATCCATGAGTGAGCCCCTGAGGGAAATTTCAATTAACATATGAGAAATAATAAACGACGGTGTTCGTTGAATTAGCAATTGACGGAGTTAAATTGTTGAAGGTTGGGCCAAGACTAAAGAAAGGAATCATTGAAGTACCCTTCATCCACCTCGAGCTAGCTAATAGTAAATTCACACACAATTCAATTAAATACCCAAGTTTTTACATTTAGCAAGTTTTAAATTCTACTATACAATGTTATCGGAAATTCTAAATGTGCAGCTATTAGCTCGATATTATCCACTATTTGTAAGATACTAGAAGTTCTTACAAATAGAGGATAATACCGATTGCCCAGGTCTCACCACGAGGAGGTTGCTGCGCAAGAGACCCGGAAAGGGAGTCGGAACGAATTCAATATTCCTTCTGGCTCCCTTTCCTAACAACGACGATCTTATATTAACGCAGTATGTCGAGTAATTATTGCGGAGCAAAAGGTGTGAATCGGAGAAGAAGTCTCCGATCCACGGGAGGCCAAAGGCGAATCAGAGCAGAAGGCTCTGATTCTTTCAAAGAGAGAATCAAGTGCGAACCAGAACAGAGAGCTCTGTTTCGCGGGTGACGCGACGCGTACAATGCTTGCAGCCAAACACCAGCCAGCAACGATACCCGACGTGTCCTCACCAAGAGCGATGGCCAAGAGACGTGTTCAAACGATATCCCATTTACTCTAGCAACCACCTGCCACCAAGCAACGAACAATCGTTGAGGTGAACTCGGGTGGGATTACAGAAGAGAGGATTTTCAACGCCGAATACCGCTACCAACTGGTCTGGTACATACAAGCAAGGTCCGACACAGCAGAAGGCTGTGTCGGAGTCAAAAAAACGAGCCGAGCAAAGTGAAGTTACGGCAATAATTACTCGACATATTTACAAACGAGGATATACAATCTTAATAATTAACGCACGCACGCAGATCGAGCAATTATTGTCGACAAGTAAACTAAGTCGCACAAGAGGGAAGTATCAAAGCAGAAGGCTTTGATTTGCAAAGAAGAAACATGAACCAGAGCAGAAGGCTCTGGTTCGGGGGTGAAGCTAAGACAATAATTGCTCAGCAAATATAATTAACTTAAAAATACGCCGCAGTCTTCGATGGTGTGTCCTCTTCGTTCGATGTGTTCTCTTCTTCGACGTTAGAAATAGAAACAACGATGATCAACACTCGTACACGAGTACGGCCTACATACCTCGCACACGAGTGCAAATCTAACCAGCTCACGAGAGCCAACCTAACACCAGCTCACGAGAGCCAAACTAACCCAGCACACGAGTACGGCCTACAAGCGCTTCGGGTTGCCCCGGGGACGCGACACCCCGTACTCACTCACGGTTTCCCTATCCGTGAGTGAGCCCCTGAGGGACATCCGATCGGAGGAATACCAATTTTAAATCAGAAATATGCATTTTGAGAAGACTGAAAGTTCCGACGGAAATTTCATTTACTATATCAGAAATAATAAACGACGGTGTACGTTGAATTAACAGTTGACGGAGAACATTGTTGTAGGAGGGCCAAGGGTAATCAACAAAAGCATTGTAGAACCCTTGGCCCATCCTGTGCTATAAAGCGGACAACCCTCACAATTAAAAAGACAATTGTTTAACTTACCATTGTTGAAATTGTGTCAGCTGGATGACTAGTGGTCAGCCTCTGGTCAGTGACTGGTCAGCCAAGTTGTCAGCCAGGTTGTCAGCCCGGTGGTAAATCACACTGGTAAATCGCACTGTTAAACCGCACTGTTAAACCGCACTGTTAAACCGCACTGTTAAACCGCACTGATAAACCGCACTGATAAACCGCACTGATAAACCGCACTGTTTAAATCGCACTGTTAAATCGCTCTGTTAAATCGCACTGTTTAAATCGCACTGATAAATCCCACTGTTAAACCGCACTGTTAAACCGCACTGTTAAACCGCACTGTTAAACCGCTCTGATAAACCGCACTGATAAATCACAGTGTTAAATCGCACTGTTAAATCGCTCTGTTAAATCGCACTGTTTAAATCGCACTGTTTAAATCGCACTGATAAGTCCCACTGTTAAATCGCACTGATAAATCCCACTGATAAATCCCACTGTTAAATCGCACTGTTTAAATCACACTGATAAATCCCACTGTTAAATCGCACTGATAAATCACAGTGTTAAATCGCACTGTTAAATCGCACTGGTAAATCGCATTGGTAAAGTGCACTGGTAAATCGCACTGGTATATCACACTGGTATATCGCACTGGTATATCGCACTGGTATATCACAGGTAAATCGCTAGTAAACCACTTGTTAGCCTCTGGTTAGCCTCTGGTCAGTCACTCGCAGGTCTGTCCTTGGTCCTCCGCAGGTTTGTCCCTGGTCCTCCGCCGGTCCTCCGCCGGTCCTCCGCAGATCCTCCTGGTCGCGGAGCCCCACCGCTCCTGCCGGAATCACTGGCCCGTCTGACTAACAGAGTGCGCGCCGAGTTCAGGCGCACCTGCGCTGCGCGGTGATGCGCACTCCCCCCGCTCCATCTAATATCGATCGATTTCGATCGTCGTGATAGTAATTATTGATAAATTTATTATTTCTGTCTGTTTAATGTTTATAACAATTCCTTTTGTAACGATATCGACAAGCACTCCCCTTGACCACCTTGCCATTTAATTTTTTAGTAAAAGGAGGTAATAGAATTCGATGTACAGAATAACTTTTAATCCATGAATATTCGCACGCATTAATTTATTGAACACAATACACTGATAAATTTATTATTTCTGGGTGTTTAATGTTTATAACAATTCCTTTTGCCAACGATGTCGACAAGCACCCTCTTGACCACCTTGCCATCTAATTTTTTAGTAAAAGTAGGTAATAGAACTCGAGGTACAGAATAACTTTTAAACCATGAATATTCGCACGCATTAATTTATTGAACACAATACATTGATAAATTTATTATTTCGAACTGGTTAATATTTACAATAATTCCTTTTACCACCGATGTCGACAAGCACTCCCTTGACATTTTTTCCACGTAATTTTTTCCAGTAAAGTCTTACTCTGTTTTTCAACATACTTCTGTTCCCACAGATCGATTTTTGGAACCATTATGTATAAAAACAAGTGAAGGAAATAATGCTCGTTTATGAAATATTTTTATATTAAAAATTGAGGTATCTCATATGAAATTTGAAGTGTTACGTACAATATTTCTTGGAATTTTTTGTCCTTGATATTAGTTTTGATTTTAATATTTTAGAAATCAGCCCCAAAATATTGTCTGAAATATTTGAATACGTTCGTCGGAGAATGTAACATTTCATGATAACCGATATGGTTCCGTGATGATTCACCTTTTCACCGAGAAGAATCTCCTCAGTGGTCTTCTACACCGACGAGATGCCGTCGGTGGCTTTCTGTTTCCTACTCCGGCGACAATATATCCTAGAGGGCGTAAGAGAACGTCAAAATTTGTTTGACGACGCGATGTCCCATAAGGCTGGCAGTCTTTAACAGTATCTCGTCGGTGGTGTCAGTATCTTCTTTTTGCATGTTTTAACATTTCTCATTACCGACAGTTAGTTATCGACTCAGACTTCTTCAGTCTGTTTTATCGATCTGAAATCTGCAGCACCAGCAGTCGGTAACGTTTGGCTAATAGTTTGAGCATTCCGCCGCTGCATGAAATGGCGCTATATGGACGTTTGTAGAGAGAAAATAATTCTTGCCGGATTATACATTGTCTCTTATGGGGATAGCGGCAAGAATCATTTTCGCTGTTTCTTCTAAAAGCTATCAGTTTGAATTTATCGATTTTTCGACGTAATCTCAAACTTCCATACGAACTTCAATGCATCTATCGAAAAGTGCTATCTTTCACAATTAATTTGAGCCTTCAAACTTTCCAAAATTCCTACGGGAATACATTTTAAAATGGACTAGAGTAATCCCGACATGGGTCGCAGTTATTTTGGGCGAGCTGACGGTCGGGTTTTATCGATCGTTCGTCATATTTTCGTATTTCTGTTTAAAACAAAGTAACTCTATCTTCGATATAAGCCACACTAGAAGAATTACATTTTAATGAGAAGGGAAAGGGTGGATTCTTGGGATAGGAGAGGACAGAGGGATTGAGGGAGAGAACTTGGAAATGGCAAATGACGATTCGGGAATATTTCACGGTGCCAATAAAACTGCAGATCGAATGGAATTCTTGCCAATCCGAAAGTCCTTAGCTCGATCACGATTCTCGCAGGGGATCACGGTCGAAAGTGGACAGTCTCTCGTATTTCGCGTGACAAAATCGGCGGCGATTTCGGTGATTGATGAAGTACCGGCTAAGAATGTCCTAATCGGTGATCGGGCCCTACTAGGCCTCATTATGAACAGCCAGGAAAGTCAGCTGGACCAGAGTTTTATCTTGGATCTGGGGGGCTAGCCTTGTTAGCAAGCTGAACTATGGACTATTACATTTATCTAACCCGATCCAACGAAGTCGGGACACCGTCGTTGGTTTCTCGGTACGGCAGTGATGGATATTTCACGGTGAACGTCCTGACACTGTCGCGCGTTCGAACCGAAAAACTCAGCCTGTCTCCTCTCTCGCTCGAAGGAACTTGCCCTGTAATCCTAATTCCTCTCCTTCGACCATCTTCTCATTAGCATCCAGCTTGCCCCCCTCGATTTCGTCCTTTTAACCGGGAATCATGTTCAAAGTTTCCCGTGCGGATCACGCAGTAGTGTGGACAGAGTCATTAGCAGATCAGGATTAGATACTCGATTGGGGACTTTCGTAACCGGTAGAAGAAACTTCCACGGCCCCTTGTAATTCTAATTATATTCAAATCTCGGCTGTTAATCTAATTTATAAGGCGACATATTCATTGCGAAAGTTCATTAACAGAATCGAGAATTTCGTAATAAATTGGTCGAATGGTAATAGAAATTTTACTAGTAAACCAACAAGAACAAACAACTTCTCTTGAAACTGTTACTTCGAAAGACAAATTGTTACATTCCCTTTAGATTAGAGTTCTCAAAAATCTAATAGACAGTAATTAAAATTTCTTCGGCGAACCTCCGAAAAATGAAAGCCAAAAACATGTTCCACACTTCCGACCATAAGTGAAATCCACGATACTACCAGTCTCTGGCTTCTCGACTATCCAAAGATGAGCCAGGCAATTATAAAATCGTTCCCGGCATAGCAAACCACGATAAAAGCCACTCAAACCAACGATCGCGTTACGAAACACGAAACGATAAAACGCACGAGCGTCCATTCTTCTTTTCAGTTTTTGTCGCTTGTTCTTCGGCGTTATAAAATAGGATTTATACGGTTTATCTGCGTACCACATCTATCGCATCGAGATTCACGATAGGGCCCCCGGTAATCTAGCCCGAAGTTTCTTTTACGTGGACGCGACGTGATCAAAATTTGTAAACCAGTTTTTCATCTAAACATGGCCTTTGACTCCTTCTTCCCGGTAGGAACCGGCATGGCACCGAGAAAGCAGACACGACGGCGCGGCGACCGGTTGCCGCAGTCCAGTTTATACTTTCCACGGAATCGTCTTTTGGACCTGGCATGCGGAATTTTCGGTTTCCGAGGAAGCTGAACGGGACCAGTTAACGTATCGTTCATACAAGGAATAATAACGCCGAACGAGATCGTAAAAGAGTGACGACATTCTTCCTGGTTCCGAATTTATGCGAAGATATGGAGACCCGCTTACGGTTGGACTTTGAGATCGACCCTTCGACCAAGTAAAAGTGTACTTGGTAGTTTGAATATTTATTTTCACGTCCGAAATTTAAATCAATTTGTAATTGTTCACGAGAGTGGAAGTCTAGAAGATTTGTGGTATTTGTCATCAGAGACATTCATATACGACTGGACACAAAGTTAGGAAAATTACAGATGTATAGAACAAATGAAATATATTTTCACAATTTTTGTTTTTTCTTCATTTAATTATTTAATGTTGTTTCATTTGATAAGCCATCTTACCTTAACTTGTGCTAGGATGTCGGTATTGGTTTATAAGGTAATAAAATTCTAAACACTTAGAGAAAGTAAAATTTATTTAAACTTTAACTTTGAATACACGCGGAGAGGCACATCTTGACGCTTTTACAAATAGGACGCGAATGAGGAGGATCGTTCTGGAATAAACGGACGACGATCTGAGAAATAATTGAGAGTCCCATGACGTTAACAGCATACATAGATACGATATATGTTGGAGAACTTTCGAAAGACAAAAGCAATAGAATATTCTACTAAATAATAGAAGATCTATTTTTGTCATTATGCAGTTGGGGGATGCTACGAATGCAACTGTATCTCTAATTCTAATCAATTCCTTGGACGATCGGACGGTACCACCGTGAATGCTTCCACGGTATGGTCCACAGAATTAAGTATCAATCACGATAATTGCCATCGGGGACCGCGCACAGCGTCTCGCAGAACCGTAGCTCAAGGAAAACGTTGTTTCAGGAAATTATCCGGCGAGGGCAGTTTCCGATGTCGCCGGCGCGGCGCGGCGATGTGCACGTCGAGACTGTAGGCCCGGCCGTAAGATAAAGCCAGAATTATGATGGTCCCCGTTTAAGACAATTAAGGTAGAACCGGTTAACAACACGTGTTACAACCAAAGCCCTTCCCGTATCTCTACTTCGGACTCATAACCCAGCGTCATGTCTTCTAACTAGGTTCGCTTAAGCTACCCTTAAACGCGGCGGAACTATTGTCACAGGCTAACAGGAACAGCTAGGTTGTTTTCTGGACAACGTTATCGCGGTCTGGTTAATTTCTAGTTGAGAAAGTCTTGTCGTAGGAGGAGCAACGCAAGTAGCAACGTTTCGTAGGACAATTGTTGATCGTTCGCGATCCACAGAGATCAGGGAGATAGCGACTGTGCCGGTTCGACGATGTCATTTGTTACCGGTATATCTGATCTATCGCGCATGCGCGTTGCCTGCTCGAATACGGAAGGGCGGAATTTGCTAGCCGAAAATGGCTGGCTTTCGTTTTTGGATCGATCGATTTGGAGTAATCGTGTAATTTTCTGGACATTTATTTCGAGATTTTATATGATTTTTAAAATATTTCAAATTTGTGTTTTGAAAGTGACAATTTTTCGGAAGATCTGTACAATTGGATGTAATTTCATATTGAAACAATTTTACAAGACTTGGATAAGCGTTATAAATTTTGTTACTGTTATTCGGGAAATTTGGACATTTGTTTTAAATCGAGTTTCGCGAGTCCGGAGATGATTGCTGTCGGCAAAATATCCGTCCAATGGGGCAGATGCTCTGAAAAGTCGGCGTCGATCCTCGTGTTAGCCTCTTTGCGCTTGACCGTTTTTAACATCGGAGATAATTCATCATAATTTTGCAACGTTATCGGGGGAAACTGTTGCTCTATATTCGTCTTCGGGCCGTAGCGGCGACTCGCCGCTTTCACGCTATAATTAGACTGTTTAAGAACGGTCTGAATATGCACGCGGCGTATGTAACAATTAAAATAATCACAGATATTAGCGGGGAGCAGGAGTTAAGCGGATCTACACGGGAATCCGTGCGAGTATCATTAATCTGTGTGTCGAAGCGATTCAGCGTTTCAACACCGCGATCAATCGGGTGATTAAATAATTAGGGGGACATTATACGCGATCAATATTAGCCGGCCGGGACCATTTCAGAAATTACTATTACATTAAATAGTACATGCTATTAAGTATTTCGTAAATGGTATCCGTCCGTCCCGCATACTATTCCTACCACAGATCTCTGTTTTTCGTTCGTAGTTTTATTTTACACCATTAAGTGGTACAACGGATCGGTAATTATGTAATTATTATCTTGTGTGAAAATGTTACTCTCGGGTTTCGTCTATCGAACTACTGAATCACTGTGAAAGTTGTTCTTTGCAACAAATTTACTATTTTATTTCATCACTTTGTAAGAAAATTGTATCTGCAGATTGTTCAGCAATGGCTTAAAATTAGTTCCGAACGTTTAATCATTTTTCCATTCAGAATCCTTTGCTATCGTTCACTCTTTTACAATTCAATTTAGGCAAATTTCTCCTGTTTCATCTGAATATTAATTATACAGTCACCGTTGTTAGTAAGTTTTGCATTTACCCAATATTTCTGGCTTTTTATCAAATTCTGTTTCACACGAACGAGGCTTTTTCGGGAGTTCTAAATCCGCAATTTTCATGCGCAACCATAATGGCGGCGGGACATAAAAGCCGATTATCGGTTCCCGTGTGTAACCACGTATTATTCCGTCGATTCGCTGTTGGCCCCGCGAGAAGAATAAAACGATAGATTAATTTGCGGCCTGGCCGGGTTTATCTCGCGCTTAAATGCAAATCGGCAGCAATTCGTCTTGCTCGTTCGTTCGCCGGGAGCGGTAAAATGTTTCGCGAATTAAGACGTTGAATCGGCCGATCTCGTTCGCCTCTCCTCGCGTTTAACCGTGAGACGGTGTGAACAATAGCGAAAAAAAATTGGAACGATCGTTCCGTCGGGCGTTTATCAACATTTAACGAGCGTCTGCACTGTTTCTCGGTGTTCCAGTCGACGCGAGTCCGAGTCGCCATCTTGAATATGATTGTAAAGGTCTCGTAATTAGGTCGTGCCATAAGTTCGCGCTGCAATTTCATTGTTCGCGATGGAATCGCGTCTGATCTAATCTCCGGCATATTTCTTCCTTTTATAATTAATCTTGTTCCATTCTAATTTCCATCTACGTTTATTCAATTTTGCATTCTGTTCTCATGTTCATTTAATTTTCGCAGAATGCTACCACGAAATACCAGAGCTGAGAGGTCTACGAAGATTCCCCGAGCCGACGAAAAAATCCCAAAAAGACGACATCCAAAATGATAATCATTGATTGTTTGGCAGGGACGAGCGCGACACGGTGCAACGAGCCGTGGCGCAACATCGAGGATCGCGTCTCGCTGCTCCGCGCGGCCATGAATTATTCAAACCGAAATAATAATGTGCACGCGCTGCGATCGTACGAGTCAAATATAATTACAATCGCGGCCGGTGCCGATGCAATATAAACGCGTCGAAGCGGGCCCGTCGCTCGTTATTAACTCCGCGCGGTGGACGCGCCTCGATTATGTCCACTAAATTACGATTATCCATGTAATTGTCCGCGCATCTGTCCGATCCGCAGCGTCAGCTGACATCGTTTCGTCAGGACGGGGCCCGCCGGGGCCTTAGAATCGCTCGGGCCCGCTTTTCCAGCGAAATTTCGCCGCGGTACACCGTAATTTCCTCGCCGGGCCTGCCGGTGCGCAGTGGCGCCATTTCTCGAAAAGCAAAATTCACTCGCATTAATGGTAAAATATTCTGCAAATGTATATTCGAAGGACAAACTTACTACTGACCAGAGCTGGCGAAAATATAGTATTTGAAATAGTAAATATTAAATAATCCTATTTATTTTGGAGTATGTGCAGAATTTTGAAAATAAAATATTTTATTTGATGCAGTAATTTTTGAAAATAGTATTTTATTTGAATAATATTGATAATATATTTGTATTTTGTCTCTCTCTCTCTTTATTTTCAATTTCAATTATAAATATTATTGCTGAAAATAATGGTTCGAATTCAATACATTTATGAGTGTAAATCGTTTCTTAACGATAAGATACAGTGTATGTTTATACGGTTTCTCAGAGTATTATATAACAATCAAAAAGTGTTTGAGATTGTTAAAGAAGAAATATTTAATTTTCTGGAACAAATTGTTGAAATAGAAATGCTTCTATTTTCTGGATCAAATTGTTGAAATAGAAATATTTTATTTTCTGAATCAAATTGTTGAAATAGAAATATTTTATTTCGAGGTTCAGATTCGTCAAATAAAATACTATTTTCTTTAAGCAAAATAAAATCTAAAATATTAAATAGTATTTGAAATATCTGTTTCGCCAAATAATGCCCACCTCTGCTACCGACACATACTTCTTCAGATACATACACAATACACAATAAGTCTGCGAATGTGGTATAAAAGGCACCAGTATATTTCGAAAATTGATATCGACCAATTCTCAAGAAATGGCACCACTGCGCGACGACGTCCCGTTTCGAAAGGGGAGATAGGAGCCGTTCGATAAGAGAGGATTATTAATTTCGGCACGGTTCACCGGCCACGGGGACGCAAAATTACCCACGCCCCCTTTCGAACCCCCTGTTACCTACATTCTATTAATTTTTCGCGACGGGCGCCGCGCCGCATCCCGGGGCCCGATCATGGTAATTTAAACCCGTTTAAGACGCGGTTTAAATGCTCGCTGGTGGACAAATGGGCCGCGCGGAGATACGCGATAAACGCGGGCCTTTATTAAGTTTGTCGAACTGGTTTGCGAGATAGCCGCGACTTTCTTCGACGGTTTATTATGCGGCCTGTGTTTCCCTGCGAGGATATTCCTGGAACCCTTTCTTTGACGGGCCCGACGAAATTCGTGGTTTCGGGGCGACACGAGTTTCCGGGTTTTTTTCGAGCACGAATGACGCCATATTGTCCGCGTCAGATGTACTTAATTTTTTGAAGAAAATAATTTAGTTATTAACATGGCACAAGGTCAGTATATATTTTCATTTTCCCTTCAGACTTTGATGTATAATACTTCGAGGTAAAGATTTTTAACGAAAAAATAATGTGCATTTTCCATAGAACATAACCAGTGACTAAATTTAACACTAAACCTACCGCGAGCCTTAAAAGTAATGTACAAGCAGTGGATATATTTATAAATATAATATTACACTCTTTGACATGGAAATAACGACTGGCAAATCTTTTAAACAAAAAACATTCTTCTTTTATCCATTGCACACGCATTCGTGCACACTCATTTCGTAATTCGCTTTATACATTTTGTCTCTCGCTCATTATATTTCTTTCCCATTCTCACAGATTCACCACCCTTGTTTTTATTGAATACATATTTACATCTCATTTACAAATAAAAACAATTCTCATTTTCTCATTCTCACATATTCATAATTATTATCACACAAGTAACTGGTACATGTTCCATATAAAATTGACAAGATTCATTTTATTTAGACTTTGTGCGGGTCCTATTGTAAAATATCTTACAAAATCATTTTTATTATTTCAATAATTGTAAAATAAGAAATTTGGAACTGGTCATTTTTGACAGGTGGTGGTTTAGTGTTAATGACTCGCCGATTGGTACAATAGTGAGGTAAAAATTTGACTGGATGTCTCTAAAAACGAAGGGTGTACGAACCCTTTTACCACTATATAAATAAATATCCCGAACTTACAAAAGTTCTGAAAAATGTAAAGTGCCATTGAGTTGAATCTGTAATCCGAGAACGAGAGTTTCCATGAAACAAGCAATAGAAATATTCTGACAGAAAAATGAATATCGCCGACTAAATGATTCCCGGCCCTAAAGCAAGCTAATGATTTCCTTAATATTTGTCGACGGAAACGATATCTCGCGAAGATCTCTCGGTCTATTCATGAGATGCGAACGATATTGAGGGAACGATCCACTTAGTATTCTCCGTTCGATGCGCTTTTCGATCCTCAGCGACGCTAACATCCCCCCGCGGAGTCATCATCCAGTCATTTCACACGAAACGTTCCGGGCAACGGGTCTCGTTCACGCTCGATTTAATCTGCGCCCCGGAATCGGTTCATACAAATTTATTAATCGTATTTCTCTGAAGGTTCTCCCTCTCTCAACTCTGCATCTCTCTCTCTCTCTCTCTCTCTCTCTCTCTCTCTCTCTCTCTTCCTCTCTCTCTCTCCGGTACTGTGTCTCGCTGCGCGAGATGCAATCGGGCCGTACGATCTCGAAATGAATCAGCCTCCCTCGAATTTCCTGGCTCCCATAAAGATCCTTATAATCGTCTCGGCGAACGCCGTCGGAATAATGCCCGATGCTCGCCTTCTAGATAGGCCGAGCTACGCCCACGCGTACAGGTGTGAATCTAGCCGGGTTACTATACCAACTATACTATGCCCTGGCTCCACGAACTATACTCTTATGGGACTCTTACGGGGCCCCTCGAATCGAAACCAATCTCGTGTTTCTGTGTCGCGCTGGCTAACAAGGGGAACGCTCCGGGCGATTCCTCTCTCCCGTGGAAACCCACCGAGACGAATAGAACCGGAAATCAATTTTTGTCGGTCGTTGGACCCCTGACCCTTCCGAAACAAATATTTATAATGTCCTTTGTCTTTCTTGTCCTCCTACCCTTTAACCCTTCTGTGTGTATTGTTGTTGCATAAAGATACCTAATTGATTAAGAATTTCCTGCAAACAATTTAAAGGGAGGTACAACAGTTCGTGGGCCTTGCTAATCTGGTCATTGGTAACATAACAAATTACGCATTTTATTAATATCATTGTTTTTCGTATATCGTTAAGGTAGTAATTAAATAAATCAAGTCAGATTATTACCGATACGTTGTTGGGAGTCACCAAAACACCGATCCTACGTACATTTAATAGTAGCATATATTTTACTATACAAATGTTTATACCATGTGGTCCATTTAAGTAAGGCCATCTAAGTATCTGTTCAGGTTATTGTGATGCAAAAGCTATTTCAGGCACATGGTGTCAATGGATGACCAATATCTGGCAAGAACATTTTTTCCCCCAGGGTAATTTTTTTCGGTGTTGTCAAGGTCATCGATGTTTTTTTAATATATAACGACTGCATTATTTTTTTAATGCATGGTGTAGCTGAAATATACATTCGGATATGTATAACAACATGACCTTCAAATGACCTTGATCTTTGGAAATTAAAGTGAACACTCCGGAAAGAATAACCTTAAGAAAAATATAACATTTGCAAAGAATTCACCTTGCGATACACCAATTATATTGCATTAAAAACATTTGTTAAGTGATCACTAGACTGCGGATGTTCATGTATTTATGAAGAAATTGGCTAGGTGAAATATAAAACAGTGAAAAATTAGAAAAACCTAAGAATAGTGTTATGTTGTTGTCAGTGTAAAAAAAACTATTAGGGGATGAAATGAATTTTTATTCGACTCCTACTTTTCCCACAACCTCTGCTTATTTATTTTGCATAAAGATCCGTAGTCTAGTCATCACAAATAAAGGAGATATTTAGGTGGACCACTCTGTCATTAGAAAAAAATTTACTATATAAAAATTACGTCAAGCCTCAATCCTCTTTATCCGGTGAATGTTCATTAAGAATATTGCAGCAGCTAAAACGGCTCTTCAATTTCGTCATTATCGAGATTACAGTACGAGTATCAACGAGTTTCCACGGGATCCTCATTAGGATTCGATCGAATCGGATACAGTTAGATTCCGAGGAGCGTTTATGGCAACCGGGACACGTGGAATCGACACCGGGGCGGTAAGACGGGAAGCCATACGGGTCGGCTGATTAAACGTCATCATCGCACGGGAATAGTCGTAATGACCTGCCAACAGGAATATCTCTCGCGGCTAGGAAAAAAGAAATGCACACCTGCGCACCGCGCCGCGCCGCGCCGCGCTGCGCCGCGCTGCGCCGCCGCTTCGGTTAGGTTCCCTTGTATCCGGCGTGGTACACGGTTCGTGTTGCCATTCCGGCGCGAAAGCTCGCCCACGTCCCCGTATGGTTTTCACGTCGTCACGCTTAATTCCCGCGGTGTTTTCTGTCGCACTTGTCAGGCTTAATTGACACGCGATATCGATAGCCACTATCTCGCGCGTATATGCCCGAGCGAGTTTCGCAAAGCGGACCTCTCGATCTCGCGCGCTCTCTCTCTCTCTCTCTCTTTCTCTCTTCCTCTCCGCGAATAGAAGCGGGGTTCGTTGTCTTCCACGGTGCCGGTACATGGCCGGGACTTCGCGAAACTGTTACGATCCTCCACGCTGCAAAATAACGATGGTTTTTCTGAACACCGATGCTCGCGAAACTGTACCGGCGCTCTATTGCGGAATACTCGTCGCGAAACAAACGTCTGGGAAGTGGGAAGTACTTCGATCGGCCAAACTTGATTTTTAGCAATTTTTTTAAGCGGAATGGGGAAAGGTACCGATTTGAAATTTTGTGAATGTGTTTGCTCGTCTTTGAGGAATGTGCACAAATTTTTGTGTGCGATGATGGTGGTTGTATCAAAAGTTATGGTAGAGTAAAGTTATGAAACTGAAAGACACGATTTTGAAAGTTTGTGGATGTGTTTGGTCATCTTTGAAGAATGTACAAAAATTTTTGTGTGCGATGATGGTGGTTGTACCAAAAGTTATGGTAGAGTCAACTAGAAGGCCTTGAGGAAACATTGTGTTTATACAGATTTTATGAAATCTGGAATTGGCGGTTTTAGCAATTTTTTTAACAAATGAAACTGCAAGATACGATTTTGGAACTTTGTGGATGTGTTTGGTCATCTTTGAGGAATGTATACAAATTTTTGTGTGCGATGGTGTTGGTTGTACCAAACGTTATGGTATAGTCAACTAGAAGACCTTGAAGGAACATTGTGTTTATACTGATTTTATGAAATCTGCAAGTGGAGGTTTTAACAATTTTTTTACCAAATGAAAATGGAAGACACGATTTAGGTACTTTGTGGATGTGTTTAACCATCTTTGAGGAATGTACACAAATTTTTGTGTGCGATGGTGGTGATTGTACCAAAAGTTATGTAGACTCAAATAGAAGGCCTTGAGGGAAATTGTATTTATACAGATTTCATAAAGTCTACAATTGGAGGTTTTAGCAATTTCTTAAAAATGATACTAGAAGACATAAATTTGAAATTTTGTGAATGTGTTTACTCATCTTTTTGGAATGTACACAAATTATTATCTGCGATAATATAGTGATCGTACCTGAAGTTATAAAAATTCTATCAGTAGGATTTTAGAAAACATTGTATCTATACAGCCTCCCTACAATCTGCTATTGCAGTTGTTCGAGGTAAAATAATTAAAAATATTTTTTAGTCTGGTTATCGTTCGAAACTGAAAAGAATGATCGTTAATAAATAATAAAAATGACGATATCGACTAGAAATCGAAATGTCGAATATTAGAGGAAGTTTCTGATTTTTGAAGAAGTCGAATTTTGCGAATATTAACTCGAGCATGGCGCAGAAGGGAACATGAGACTGTTATTGAAGATGTCTGTAGAATTTGATGTTTGGTCTGATGTCACGGTGGTCAATTAGAGACGCGTTGCGTACGGTGTATTTGGCAGAGGCACGAGAGAACAATATTTTTCTTCGGTTTGGAAAAACAGTTTTTGGCCGTTCATTAAGCGACCGGTGAGCGTCGAGAGTCAAAACAGTGCTACCAAAGTAGCGACGGGATAACAATGATTCGAGGTATTTTGGCGCGGTGCAATGGAATCTGTCGTGTCACACGATGACAATCATTTTACAGCGCATTCCACCGCAGGAACGCAGCATCGGGAGCTTCCTCGTGATGCGTGTTATTAATACACGAAACGTGACGCGGGCCTTTTTCGACGGCCCACGGGGAACAGGTGAAAAAAGACGCGGTCGTGTTACGTCCTAATTTATGATTTTTAGTTTCGGTCCCGTGGAACCAGAAACAGCCAGTTAGCTAGAAACTGACCCGGCTAGATATCGTTTTTCGGAGTCAGCCAAACAATTTTTATTTCTTTGGGGTTAAACATTTTGGTTGATACATTTCTGTTATTTTTAGAAAGTAATATAAAACAGTCATTTTTAGAGCCCGGTAAGCCTGGTGTTAAAGCTTGTATCTACTTTCAACATCTTTAAAACTTCCTACAGGGTTTCAGGATCTTCGAAGCTTGCGAGACTTTAAAATTTCAAATTCATTGACATCTTCCAAGATTTCTAACACTCCTAAAACCTTCACCAATTGAACTAAAAAAAAAAACCACTTGTACTCCAAGACCAGAGTTCGGCAAAATTTTCATCTAAATAAAAATTTCGAATAACGAATAAAAAATAGAAAAATTTTTATTCATTATTCGATGGTTCGCATTTATTAGACTTGGCAGGAGTTTTGGAGAGATTTATTCGAAGCCTCCGAATAAAAGATACAGATAAAAGATGAACAAATTATTCGAAGTTCGAATAAAGCCACTTCGTATAAGAAAAATTATCTTTATTCGTTGGATAAATTCTCGTCGAATATAAATTATTTATTCGGTGCTCGTCGAATAAAGATACTTTTGATATTCGAACCATCGAATAATGCATAAAAATATTTGTTACGTTTTAATCGTTATTCGAAATTTTTATTTAGATGAAAATTTTGCCCAACTCTGTCCAAGACTATCTGTTAATATTCCCAAAAGGTCCAGTCCCGTATGTCCAATAGTTATTCTGAGAAAAATTCTGAAAAACCACACGTTTTCACTGCTTTTTCAGTGTATTGCCGGAGCATTGTGCCGGTTGGAAAGAAGGCTATCGTCCATAAATTCGACTACAAAATTCGCCGGACTCGTTCTCGGGACTGCGGAGAAAGCCGACGGGTCAGCGGCAGTCACGCCCCGCGGCTTTAAACTGTTCGTAGATGTGGGAGCGGTTTGTTTTAGACACGGGTCTAATGCGCGGGCAAACCTGTAATCATCGGCGGGAGGGAATGCGGCCGGGGATCGAATATATCACGGCAAACGAAACGGAATCGTACGGAACGGGACACACGCTGTTCCGTAGTAGACGGTATACTCCTCTCTGCCCCTCGGCTAATAGTTTCTGAATCTTATCGGACCGGAGGATCTGGATACGCGAATTCGTGGGGAAACCTGCTCGTTTCTCATCGGTGATACGTCGATGCGTCAACCTTCTGCGTATACGAGTCGTTCAGAGGCGGAAATAATTAATGGCCGAATGGAAAATGACTTGTCACTGCAGCCATCGATGGTATGAAGCATCGCTTGCTGAATGAACCTTGTATCGCAACCATTCTTCGAGTAATTCAAAGTTAAATGTCTTTCGGAAATGTACTAATTTTTAAATTCTAGGTTTTACTTATTCATAACAGTATACAGGGTGAGGCAGTAAAAATTGCCACCTGAAATAACTCATTATTTATTGAATTAATCAAAAAATTATGAAATTTATTGTATTCGAGGGGGCTCATTAGAAAATCGCAGGTCGATATTTTATGGCCTTATATTTTCCGAGATATCAAGGTCACCTTTGGTTTTTCAAATGATACCGTATATTTTTATATCCACCGTATCGTTTTATTGTTTCTACGTTGTAGTTCTTGAAAAGGCAAATTCACGACCTGTAACAAAGTACCTTCAATTGACCTTGACCCCCAAAACGAAGCGAAAAGGAGAGTATGTAACTGCATTACATATTTTCAATGTTTCATGTTGACATTCACGGTCAATTGAAGGTACTTTGTTACAGGTTATTGAATTCGTCTTTCTAAGGACTACAATGTAGCAACACAAAAATATATACAGTGTCATTTGCAAAACTCAACGTCATCTTCATATCTCGGAAAATATAAAGCCAGAAAAAATCGATTTTCATTTCAAACATTTTTTGATAAAGTCAATATGAGTTATTTCAGGTGGCAATTTTTACTGCCTCACCCTCTATAGGCGACATATTACAACTAGCACACCTCAAGGAGAAGATCTCACACTTTTTCCAATTCTATAACTCTGGTAACTTTATCTTAGGATCCCGAGGCTCACCAGTCAAGCGTTAAAGGTTAGTGCCGAGGAAGCAAGACAATGCAAAGAGAGACGTTGCAGCAGCATCATAATTTCGATGATCCCAATGTTCACACGTTGCAGCAGCCGTCCTCTGAAATTCTCTCTAAATCCTAGTGTTCGATGGTGCCTATCGAACGCGAGCCGTCCCTGTCGCGATGCCATGTCCTCCGAAGTCTCCCGAGCCCACAATGGCCGATGATTTTTTGCGGCGTTGATCCTCGCGCGAATTCCCGACGGTAATCCTTCCGCTGTCGGAGTCTGTTGGCTGGTAATGAAGCCTCTCTGCTTCAGAAATCCTCTCTGCTCTGCCCCTCTCCCTCTCTCCTCTCTCTCTCTCTCTCTCTCTCTCTCTCTCTCTCTCTCTCTCTCTCTCTCTCTCTCTCTCTCTCTCTCTCTCTCTCTCTCTCTCGTTCGTTCGTTCGTTCTTGGTTCCCTTTCGCCGGTCCGCGTGGCCATGAAGATGTAACATCGTGGCCAGGCCGCAATAACGAAGGGAATCGCGATACCCGGACAGATAGGTCTATGGTGATGAATGCTAGCAAGCCTCCAGCGCGGCGCTATCAATGGCATCTCCACCGGCTACTCGGTGCCCGAGGCCGATTGCAAGTCATTCTCTTGCTCGGATATATGTGTACACCGTATACAACTTCCGAGAACCTGGCGGAGAGAAGAACCAGGTGTGGCGGGACCCCACAGCTCACGGCTCTATTAAATAGAGTAACCGTGATTTAGCCGAGGCGCACACAATGCACCGGGAAAGGGTAATGGGCCCATTCGTCGCTGATTGGCCCGTGATCGGGCCCGGTGTCTTCTTCTTTCGCGCATCCTCGTCGTGGCGCTCCGCGAAGCTCACCTCCCAACACCTGGATTCTCATAAGTAGACGACTTTATGCATTTAAAGATGAGTACGTGGAATTTAACAGTGAAAAAAATTAGAAGACTTTATAAGAGTATATGTACAGGGTGTTTCCTACTTTTCCGGCAAGATTGTAGGAGCACGATCTACAAGTGAAAATACGAAAAAATAGTTATATGAAGTTTGTTTATAAAAGCTGAATAATACGGAAGGTCGATTGCGTTCACTTTTCCTGTAATTCGTGGAAATTTTGTTGTTATGGTAGAGTCAATTAGAAGGCCTTGAGGGAACATTGTGTTTATACAGATTTTATGAAATCTGGAATTGGAGGTTTTAGCAATTTAAAAAAAATGATACTAGAAGACATATCAATTTGAAATTTTGTGAATCTGTTTGAATTTGTGAATGTAGCCTGAATAGGTGCGGAACAGCAGATTTAACTTACGAGATATTTCTTAACGTACGAGGATCGTTACAAAATTTCCACGAATTACAGGCAAAGTAAACACAATCGACCTTCCGTATTATTCAGCTTTAAATCTGCTGTCCCGCACCTATTCAGGCTACATTCAATATTTGCCTATAATATTGTAATAAAGCGTTTATAAATAAACATCATATAACATTTCCTTCGTATTTTCACTTGTAGATCATGGTCCTACAATCTTGCCGGAAAACTAGGAAACACCCTGTATATAAAATATAAATTTATATTTAGCTTCTGTGTCTTGCAATTGATGCAGAAACTAGTCATAAGTCTCACATAGCCTCTTCGATCGTACCAACTGGTTATCCTGTGTATTCGAAGAAATGTTGAATAATTTTTATTTAAAATTTTCAAAGGTGTCTTTCGACCTCTTTGATAGAAATAGAAGGATTACTTTTCAAAATATAAGCTACTTCGCCGAGGATTTTGAACTTTGATGCTTCGTGAGCGAGTATTTCGATGTTCTTAAAGGTTGAGGCAAGGGAATTGAGCATGTAATATAGCAATTTTTCACGGTTTCGTCGAGCAGTCCCGCGATTTCGCTCCAGGTGACAGACCATTTCAGCTCGGTAGATAAATCAAAGACTATTCTGTCGGATCGCTCGTCGAATGGGCAGTTCGATCTTCTCGTCGATCGTTTGATTTATCATCCGATGCCCCGGACGCCCTGTAATTTAGCAGTTTTTCAAACGGTCCACGCTGAAAGAGGAGCGTTAGCGACGTTTAGGTAAGCAACCGGTGATTTCCGGCGTAATTAACCGTAATTAACGGGAACAGTTAAGGAATCTGTCGAGACTGGCGATCGACGCCCCTTCGTTTAGTCCCCCCCGGCAGTCTCTAAATTCTTGTCTGCTCCTCCCACTTACTATCATGCCCTTCTAATTCATCCTAAACGCGTCCACGTTCGTTAAAGCTCGTCCATCGTTCTGTTTCGAATACCTGCGTCGCGGAAAAGTCGTGTTAACGAGCGATGAGATATTGTGTGGAATTAATCTTCTGGTATTTAGGGCGTTGATGCATTTGTAAATGTACCTTGAGGAGTTAACGACCCGTAGACCACGGAAAAAAAGCGCGGAAGTTACAGAATTCTATTAAAATGTTCTTGAAATAGAATTCCGCCTCGTTTCTGTTCAGTTTCGTTAATTATGAAATCACGACGCGGCTACTATAAACATTTGTTTCGCTTATTTATCCTCTTTGTTGAACGATTTTGTTAGTTACAAATTAATAACTTCTAATTAGCATAATCGATAATATATCTGATTTGAAGAGCTGCGGATGAAGTCACAGGGCTGAGGAGTCCTTGGGAAGTTAATTAGATATCAGCTGAGGAAGTGTCGGAGATTCGACTGGCCATTAGAAACCTTACCTGGTGTGAGCTGTTAATATTTGAACGTTGATTGGTATAATAACCCACGGGAATGGCCAGGGATTAATTAGGTATTTCTTGGAAATTTTTCGAAATTATACGCCTCGGTTTTAGGGGCTATTAGAGTCGGATAAAGACGGGCAACAAAATCAGAGAGCATTATGCTGCGTGTTCACACGGGGATACCTATTTCTAACTTTCTCTAACAGGAGACACACTTTGAAAATAATATATATTATTTTCTGTAGCAATGGTGTCCAATAAAAAAGAAAAACGTTGCTTAGATCAAGAAAATATGTAAAATGAACGTCAGAAATTCTAATTTACACTTCAATCCACCATTCTTTATTCTTTAAAAAATATATATTAAATTCTGTAGCAATGGTGTCCAATAAAAAAAAACGTTGCTTGGATCAACAAAATAAGTAAAATGAACGTAAAAGATTCTAATTTATACTTCAATCCACCATTCTTTATTCTTTAGAAAAATATATTAAATCTCACAGCAATAGTACCGAATAATCTAAATGTAAAACTTGTTTTAAATGATAGTAACTAACATTTATTATATAATAACTAATATTCAATTTACGCATCGATCTTTCGCATCTTTAAAAACAGTGAAATATTTATTTGTGTTTGCAGAGGATATGTAGCAATTATTTGCTCCCTGAGAAGAACTGTGGCGTTTTCACGGCGAGGAAAAATATTGGCCGTGAAGCTTAATATATTCTTCAGTTCGAGAAGGCTATTCTAGGTATGCAGCCGCGAATTAAGTATGCCAGCCTCGTCGCTTTATGCATCGTTGAGCTCGTATTACCCGGGACTTTTACGAATGCAACGTAATCATTTACAATTTGCAGTCTTATTAACGTACCGTTATCTCCGCCACGTGAGAATGAAGAGACGCGAAAAGAAACGAATTCTCACTTATCATTATCATGGGCAAATTGTGGTACACGGCCAGTTCTACATTGACGCGGTTCCGTATTCGACTGTTCAGCCGACGACCCGGCATTTATCTTTTCATTTATCAAATAGGAGCTCCTCTGTCCCGATAGTATATATTAATTCACCGTATAAATTCTACATTCTTCGATCCCCGAAGCGAGCCACGCGCGATTTTTCACTTTCTCCTGCTGGGAAATTGTTGTTTCACTTTCCGGGTACGATTCGATACGAAATCCCATGAATTTTCTCTCCCATCGTCTAACCAAATTCACGTGAAAGTGGAACATAAATTGTGAACCGCAAAATTGATTATTTATAGTATAATTAAGAAATATTAGTCAAGTCCACTTACTGAGACAGATGCAAGAAAGGTTGGAGATTTATAAAAATTCCCAGTCTACTTGTAAACTTGTATGCAGTATCGGTATATCATGAATTATATTTTCTGGTCTGACTTCTACATCTGTATCTACTTCGAAGTAGAATATTCTTGATTCTACTTTCTAGAACAGTCCATAAATCTGCTTTAAAGTGTTATCTTATGGATTGTGCTTTCTTGAACTGTTTATGTATAAACTTGCGCTCGCTAGACAGATGAACTTAATCTTATTTCACTCCTTGCTCTAGAATTCCTTCGATCGCTGATTAGAACATTTCCGAAGATACATTCATTAAATACCCACACTTATTCTAATGATCAAACATCAATAACCAAAAAATGTTTAATCAATTGCATTTATGTATTTACAAAAATGATTTAAAGAATTTACAAATACTTGCGTATTAGTCCCAACTGATTTATTGAGAAAAGACATAAACGTCTATGAAACTCTTGTGTCCTACAATTAAGGTAATTTTTATTTTGCATCCGTTTACAAATGTCACGATGTTACGAACCAAGTGCTGAACATGAATTACTGTTTACCTTGATAAAATACGAGACACGGCATAGAGGATCTAAGCTCCACATAGCCTTCGAGTCGCTAACATCTTCGTGTCCAAGACTAACAATAATCTATCGCGAAGCGGTTAAACCACAATTTGCATTAATGTTCGTCCCCTTCGAGACTCTGAGAACTCGCGGCCGCCAATTTCCGACCGGCAGGGTGTTAATTTTCTCCGGCGTCAAAACACCGCTCGGTATACGAGGATTCAATCGAGCAACATTTAGAAGCCGATATTATGCTCGATCGTGCACGTGTCCGGTGCGCGGCGCTGGTACGATCGAATTTGAGTCACGTACGGCCGCACG
Source organism: Lasioglossum lativentre (assembly GCA_916610255.1). NCBI lineage: Eukaryota > Metazoa > Arthropoda > Insecta > Hymenoptera > Halictidae > Lasioglossum > Lasioglossum lativentre. The sequence continues at coordinate 30,664,505 of OU744355.1, read as the reverse complement.
AAAGTATCCTCGAAACAATAATCAGTCCCCCTAGCAGCCACTTCGAATCCGGAGCTACCTCGCAAATTAGCAGTTACTCCGCTGACAAATTAATAGTTGAACGCGGCCGGGACAGCTGGCATGAAATTTCGACGAATTAGCGCCTAGCGATGGGATGGAGCACGTCGTAAATCCTTGGTAAGGGCCTGTAACAAATCTCTGTGGACGCCTTGGCCAACAAACGTAATTAATTCGGAGCACTATCAGATGTCTCTAAATATTTATACTTCTGGTTCGTTTGGCTTCTCTTTGTCGGCTGATGATGGAAGGTGTGGATTTGGTTGTTCGATTTTAGCCACTGATCTTCAGTTTCATTCTGCATCCTCATCTTGGGGTTCATCTTTATCGTTTGCTTGATTCTTTGCTTCTTCCTGATAGTACTCTTCTTGGTTTTTAAAATGAACCTCATATTAATTCTCATGCTCATCCTCATCTTGGTCTTTAAAATGATCCTCATATTAATTCTCATGCTCGTACTCTTCTTGATTTTTAAATTATCTTCATATTAATTCTCATGCTCATACTCTTCTTGATCCTTAAAATGATCCTCAAATTAATTCTCATGTTCATCTTGGTCCTTAAAATGATCCTCATATTAATTCTCATGCTCATACTTGTTTTGGTCTTGAAAATGATCCTCATATTAATTTTAATGCTCATTCTCATTTTGGAATTGAAAATGATCCTCATATTAATTCTCATGCTTGTACTCTTCTTGGTCTTTAAAATGATCCTCATATTAATTCTCATGCTCATCCTCATGGTTTTTAAAAAGATCCTCATGCTCATCTTGGTCTTGAAAATAAGCCTCATATTAATTCTAATGCTCATCCTCATCTTGTTCCTTAAAATGATCCGCATATTAATTCTCATGCTCATCCTCTTGGTCTTTAAAATAATCCTCATGTGGATCCTCAATTTGAGTCCCGTGCTCATCCTTATCCTCAGTCTGATTCTTTGCTTACCTCGATCCTCGATCTGACCCTCAGGTCCTCATTCTAATCCCGATCCTCAGCCACATTGTCTACTTCATGCTCATCTCGCTCTTCAACTTAATCCAGAACTCGATCATCAACCCGATCCTCATTTCGATCGTCATTCTGGTCTTCATCCGCCATCTTCATCCACTCTCCTCCTCCCCATCCTGGTCTTTACCCCGTTGTTCATCTCGATCCTGATACCCATTCTCATCGATCATCCTCACTCTTATCTCCCGTTTCATTTTTATCGAACCGATCATTATCCGCAATCTACACAAGTAGCAATATCGTAGTCCCACGGTGTTGCTGACATATGCCTTTGGCCAAGCTCATGTTCCAAACGGTTATCGATCGTGGATCGACGGGTCTCTGTTAGATCGCGATCAATAGTGTCGAGTGGTTACGCGGCTACTTAACCGGGCCTACAGAACGTTCCGAAAGCAGCTCCGAAACAGGTGTTTAACTTATTCGCCGGTCTCGTTCGCGAAAATGAATTGCCAGCCGGGAATCGCGTGGCACAACGGTGAACAAACGCCCGGGACCAGTGGCGGCGGCGCGACTCCCGTGCACCATATAATTCGAGAATCATTAATCAAACCCGCTAGGGCACGTTAATTAATTATTTACATCCTTCTCCATCCCGGGGACCGTTAATGGTTATTGATTCCAGCGCTGCCGTCTCGATTTTGACTTTCGGCCGTGCAGCTGCCGCGATACCGATCGGAATTGCGAGTTTGCCAGGTTACAAAGTGGATGTTAGGATCAGTTTGATCATGGATGCTGATCGAACGCCTCCTGGCCGTGTCGTTTGCCCGATGATCGTACCAACGTGTGCGCTATCGGTCGTCATCGAACCTCCCAGCCCGCCTTTACGCGTTTTCGCATACTTTCCGTGGACGATCGCCTTCTGTTGCCGATACCATGCTTCCTGACATTATCGAACTCGTGTCTCTGCTCTTATTACACGGAAGGCTTCTTTAATTGCGGGTCAATGAACCTTTGGATACTTTGTCCTCATTGCGGAGGAACTGTTTCAAAAATTATCTTGCAATTGATATTAATTTAATTAATTGCCAGAAATATGTCCGACGTAAGTTTTCACGATTTCTTAAGTACTTGCGATAATCTGACAAAAAATAATTTCAACAAAAGTTGATCAGTTTTCGATTGGCTATATATTGCAATAAAGAAAAAGTTCGAGAAACATTTTTTTTATAGTATTGTCGAGGTCACATTCATTTTTTAAAATGATACTTTGTATTTTTGACTTAACCGTGTCAAGACGAATTCAACGACCTAGTATACCATGACCTTGGGATGACCTTGGAGGCGAAAAAATGAAAATTTCAACAAAACATGACAATCTGCTTGAATGGGTGATAATAACTGGTGTTCATTATTAAGACTCCATTACAAATTGACTAAATGAAAAATGATGTAAAAAAGTCACATCAAATGTTCGAATTGAAATCCGTTTTGTTGTAGGCACAATTCCGTTCTTCGTAGTAAATTTGCATTGCAGCGAATCCGTAAAGCATGCGAAGAACTTCGTTACGACAGTATCGTAAGAGCAACCAATGCAAATTTATTACGATGAACGGAATTATGCCTACAACAAAACGGATTTCAATTCGAACATTTGATGTGACTTTTTTACGAAATCGTTTGCGTTCATTTAGTCAAGGTTTCTCAATTGAATGTAATTTCGAGTCTTAATAATAAACACAAGTTATTATCACCCATTCAGATTGTCATGTTTTGTTGAAATTTTCATATCTTCGCCTTTAAGATCATCCCAAGGTCATGGTGTACTAGGTCGTTGAATTCGTATTGAAACGTGCTATAATACTGTTAAGTCAAAAATACGAAGTGCCATTTAAAAAAATGAAGGTGACCTTGACAATACTATACAAAAATGTTTTTCGAACTTTTTCTTTATTGCAATATATAGCCAATCGAAAACTGATCAACTTTTGTTAAAAAAATATGTTTGTCAATCGGAAGTACTTAAAAAATCGTGAAAACTGTTACGTGGGACACCCTGTATATCGATGTAAACTTCTTATTAGAGTTATGAATATTGCGAATAGCTTGCAGATTTTATGTAAAATCCTTGCCTTCTTTTAACCAGTAGCCTTCTGTCGCTGACTGTACATCGGCACGAAGATCCAAACGAAGATGGTTCGAAATGATTCACCGAAGCCGCAATAATTTTCGGCCGAGGAGTCACGAAGACCTCCCAAAAGTATGATCCGACGTCACCCACTAAATTCGAGTGTTTAGTTCGTGACTGTCGGAAGCAGAAGAAATCGCTCGGAAATGTCAAGGTCCCCGAAAAATCGTGCCACGGGAGGAGCCACCGCATCGAGGATCGATCTGCGGCTAGGTAATGGCTACCCATTAATGAATAGCCCGTTCTATTCGCGACGTCCAGGTAGGAGGAACCACAAAGTAGCCGAAAGTATCGGTCCAGGGACCCCGGACGATCGTTCCCGAAGAGGAGTTTTTACGTTTCGCCGTGCCATAACATGCCGGTCCGGATTCGCGGAAGAGTTTCTAGGTTCTCCCGTTAATACCCCGTTATTATCTCGCAAGTTCGCTGGTCGAACGAAATACGAGCTACCCGGCCGATTTGAATGCCGGTTTGTTCTAATGGGACCCCATTTGGGAACGTACTTAAAGGAATCGCGTTCTTTGAGGAGGACCGGGGAAGAAATTATATGATCCGATTAACACCAGGTTTGCGGAGCAACTATTTTTCACTGCTTTAGAAAAATAACAGGATCTACCCAAACTTTTAGCCATTGCGTGATACACTCGGGGACAGAATTAAGTGGACACCCTGTAAAAACTTTTTTCAAATTCGACCAACGGTCTCGGTCTTTTTGAGATGTTTATACCATCATCGTGTAAGAGTTCTGTTGCGATATTATCAATATAGCGACTGTATATATTTTTATACTGGTGGATAGTCGAAAGGTAAGTTTGAGTAGAGGATCAGTAGATCCGAGGTGCTAGGCTAGCATGATCTTCGTCAAACTGCTTCAGGTCGGTTTAATCCTCCAGAATCAGCTTTAGTCCCTTTAGATCTGCCCTAGCACGTTCTAATTAGCTTCGTTCCACTTGGACCCGTCTTAGCTGACTCTATAAAGCTTTAAGCTGACTCAGTCTGGTTAGCAATGCTTGGGATCATAAAGTTTGGATATGGCCTAGTTTGCTCTGATACATCTTGGATAAGCTAGCTTCCATAGAACCCGATTTGCTATGATGGTTTGCTTCTTATCTGTTTTCCTCTATTTTAGGTCAGCTAGCTTCGACGAGTCCTATTTTCCATCTTCCTCGGTTCATGCTAGACAACAAAAAGCGCAGGATCTTCAGCTTCGGCAGGCTCGCTACAGCCAGCTTCCTTTCGCTTCAATCCTCATCCGACATTCCCGATTCACTGCACCGATCTCCCCCGGTGATCCTCCCAGACCAGGGGATTCCCAAACTTTTTCTGCAGTGCAACACTTTGCAAACCCGGCAATTTTAACCGAACACTTATTTTGTATGTTGGGTAATTCCTATTAGTAAAAACTGAAAACACATTATTTATTTAGTAATTATTTAAAAATATAACCTATAATATAATTATTATATTCAATACGAAGTAGAAGATCTTTAAATGTGTTCCAGTGTATAAAACCTTCCCATAGTTTGGGAAACCCTGTCCTAGACAACCAAAAGCAAACGCACTCCACGCAGTTGAGCTTCGGCAGACTCCAGCTTCGCTTAGCTTGGTACCAGTCAGCTTCCGCTGGCTCTGATCACTCGTAAGCTCGCTCCAGGATTACCTGGGAGAAGAGCAGGCTCGTCGACACGTAGCATTAAAGCTAATGAACGGCATCTCCCGTTCCGTGTATCGTGTTCCGCGAGAACGCATCGGATCGGTGCGATTCAGGTCGGAACGGGCGAGAACGTTCGTGCAGAGGAGGTTCTCTCGGCTTCTTCTTCTCCTCCTCGGTGTAACGCGTCCGTGGCAATCGTCGAAACTTCGCGCCAGCTGTTATTCACTGAAACTATTAATTTATTCCTGTTGCCAGGGCCCCGGCCTAAGTACGGTGTAAACGCGCTCGGAGCTACAGCGATTCGGGCGGCGTTGCGAGCGGCGATCGGCCGATCCGATACACATTGCCCGAGAAAGCCGGCTGATGGGAGGGCTCTCTCTCTCCCTCTCTCTCTCTCTCTCTCTCTCTCTCTCTCTTTCTCTCTGGGAGAGCGGAGAGCAGCCCCGGTAAACCGAGAAGGTGCGTTGTGTGGGTTGATTGCAGGGTGCAGCACGGTGTTTGCTTTATAAATCGTGCCCCGGTCCACGAGAATGAGTGGAGAAAACGGGGAAGGGTTGGGGGGCGCGGAGAGCTCGATAGAGGGGCGAGAGGGACGAACGCCGCGATTGATATCGTTCTGAAATTGGGTTATGATTTATCGGGATTTCGGGTCTCCGGCTCCTCCGCGCTGGCTCGTACCGAACGATTGAATACGCGCCAAGGCACGAACGCTATCGACACCGGCCATGCTGCCTTCTGCGGGCTGCGTTAAAAATCAAGGTAGGACCTCGATCGTTGCGAAACTTGAAGTAGCGATACTGGAGGGAACTAACGCTGGTTAAGAAAATTTTTGCTTTTTAGCTCGTGAGGATTTTGACCCAGATTATAAACGTTCTATGTAGCTATTGAGTCCAAGAAGGAGATCAATCTGAAAGAGGTGGATTGAAAAATAATAGAAAATTGCCAACGATTTGGATAGAAATGTTGATTATGAACATTCTATCCAGCTATTGGGTCCTAGAAGGAGATCAATCTGAAAGAGGTGGATTGAAAAATAAAATAAAATTGCCAACGATTTGGATAGAAATGTTGATTATGAACGTTCTAACTATTGGGTCCAAGAAGGAGATCAATCCGAAAAAGGTGGATTCAAAAATAAAAGAAAATTGCCAAGGATTTGGATAGAAATGTGATCAAGAAATCATCAGAAGCAAGGGTTTCATCCAGATTATAATCGTTCTATCTAGCTATTGCATCCAAGAAGGAGATGAATCCGAAAGAGGTGGATTGAAAAATAAAATAAAATTGCCAAGAATTTGGATAGAAATGTTGATTATGAACGTTCTACCTAGCTATTGGGTCCAAGAATAAGATCAATCTGAAAGAGGTGGATTGAAAAATAATAGAGAATGGCCAAGGATTTGGATAGAAATGTGATCAAGAAATCATCAAAAGCAAGGTTTTGACCCAGCTTATAAACGTTCTATCTAGCTATTAATTCCAATAAGGGGATCAATCTGAAAGAGGTGGATTGAAAAATAAAAGAAAATTGCCTAGGATTTGGATAGAAATATTGATCAAGAAATCATCAAAAGCAAGGTTTAGACGAATCTTGGAAAGTCGCGTTCACTTATGCGATTCTTGTGGAGACCACCGGACAGCCTGGACGCAAGGTTACTCGGAATCGGCCGTGCTCGCTGCCGGCCATTTTTCGCCGATTCCGCGATCGTCGACGGGGCCCTGGTTTCCACCAACTACCGATACTTAGGTAATAACCCGGTAATGACGGGCTCCGTTCGAACAGATTTACTTTTTCTTCGGCTCGCGTGTATCTGCGCGACCAGAGGAGCAAAAGGGGGTCCGAGGCAGTCGCGCAAGAGGAGGGGGGGACATAGAGGGGGGACGAGGTTGCAGAGCAAACACGCCAGCGTGGAGGATGATGATGATGATAATGATAATGATGATGACGATAATGATGATGACGATGATGAGGGTATTCACGCAATCCGTCGGTCTACATAGGATCGCTACATATTTATACAGATCGCTGGGAGCCGTTGAAAATTCCATCAACACGATTATTACGCGGCGCTACGTGTACGCGCGACCGTGCCTTGTGTAGTGTGTATACTAGAGTCGCTAGTCCCTCATCGGCTGTGTTTAGTATCGTCGCGTTAATTGAATTAATACGATCGGCCGAACAGGCGCCATTTCCTTCCTGAGTTTTACACGATCTATCACGGAAGGGATGTTCGGATCAAGCTTGATTTTTGGAAGGGGAATTGATTGTGGCAGCTGTCAACTATAACGAGCTCTTTACGTTGAAGGCACGTGGCAGCGAGGTGGACAACTATTGTAGACTGCGGATTTTTTCCGATCCAGATAGCACGCTACGTCTTAGAGACATCTTTTTACGTCTTACGTCCTGAATAGATGTCTTTCAGACGTCTCGAAGACGTACTTTAGACGTATAGAATACGTCTTTTAGACGTCTAAAGTACGTGTTAGAGACGTCTTACAGACGCACCGTTTCCTCACAAACGACGTACCGCAGAACTTCGGGAGCCGTACGGGAGACGTACGGAGACGCCTCCAAGACGTCTCCGTATCCAACAACAGTGCTATCTGGGGATTTTACATGAAAATTCCAAAACATTATAATTTTCCTGTAACATTTTTCCGATCGTTTTGTATAATCGACCACGCTGCGACAAAAAGCGAAGAAACAAGAGTTGATCCACATCCAGCTAATTTCCATGAAGAAATGGCGTCCACATGAAGTCGGTAAACAAATCAAGTTCAAATCGAGCAAAAAGGATTTCAATCCATGCTCGCAGTTTCTCGGCACACTGGGATCAAGAGAATCATAATTTCAGGTACACGCACGGACCCGATAACGCATCCGCGGGAGTGATTAATCGATCAATTCCCTCGACCTCAGTCGATACGTGTCCCGGCGTAATGGCTTCGGATTTCCTTCGATTTTGTTGCATCGCAACGGGCCGGATGTCGCCGTCCTGCTCAGCTCATCTAGCTCCGGCTAAACATTCGTCGAACAGTCGACTAAAAAAACCGTATAGTCATTCGAGAGGATCGCGGTATTCCGCGCGCGCGTCCCTTCGTCCACGCTCATTGGACCGAACGTATCATTACCGCGGAGCAATTAGTGTTCTCGGCTCGGGGCGGACGATCCTTAATTGCAACCTAATTACTTTGTAATGTCGATCTATTAATCTCCGTGTAATATTGCCGACCGATTGCGTTTTAGGTGGTTGAGCAGACCTCGCGCGTGTAAACTGTTAACGAGCTGAATCGGTCGCGAACCAAAACGATCGTTTCAACTCCGGACGGACGCGTCCCGCATCGGCGAATGTTATTGAATAGATTTTTCCACGATTTACGCTTCCTTCCCTTCGTTTTCTAATTTTCTCGATCGCCAACGGGGGAGATAAAATCTTAATTGAACCGCGGCTTCGCTATTAGCGGGCCGTGTAATCTCGATTCGAGTTTCGCGAGAGATCTATTTCGACATCCTGTCCGCGGTGTTTCACTGTCATCGGATCTCCAAGTGACGTAAGCAACAATTCGTTTCAGTAAAAATTTTTAGCAGGACAAGTTTCGACAATGTAATTTTTCTTCGAATCAACTACGTGAAAAATAGTATGCTGAAATGTTTTTTTAGTAATATACTGTTACGGGTATACTCCTACGAGGACTAGAAAGTTCCTGTTGTTTAAAGAGTGCTTATTTGTTCAGAGGAAGCGATACTTCGTTACAATCAGAGGTACGGGCATTATTTGGCGAAACAGATGTTTCAAATGCTATTTAATATTTCAGATTTTATTTTGCTTAAAGAAAATAGTATTTTATTTGTACAATCTGAACCTCAAAATAAAATATTTCTATTTCAACAATTTGATTCAGAAAATAAAATATTTCCATTTCAACAATTTGATCCAGAAAATAAAATATTTCTTCTTTAACAATCTGAAACACTTTTGGATTGTTATGATACTCTGAGAAACCGCATAAACATACACTGTTATCTTATCGTTAAGAAACGATTTACACTCATAAATGTATTGAATTCGAACCATTATTTTCAGCAATAATATTTATAATTGAAATTGAAAATAAAGAGAGAGAGACAAAATACAAATATTATCAATATTATTCAAATAAAATACTATTTTCAAATACTATTTTCAGAAATTACTGCATCAAATAAAATATTTTATTTTTAAAATTGTGCACATACTCCAAAATAAATAGGATTATTTAATATTTACTATTTCAAATACTATTTTCCCCAGCTCTGGTTACACTACGTACAAAAAAAGTTATAAACTGTTTATTTGTACAGTTAAATGGCAAGAAAATATTCGTTTAGAAACACAACATGAAGAAAACCGACAGATACATTGCTTCAAGTGACACGAACCAGACAATTATTTATTTAACAAATCAGATCAGACATAATTCCTCCACAATCCAGAGAATTTATGAATTGATTCGAGCCATTTCCAAGAAACGGCCCACTGCGCGCAGTTGAATCGGGGTATTAACTCTGTCGGTCGGTAAACCACCCTCTATGGGGTGCAAACATTCCCCGGGCATCGAGAGAGAAAACAAGAAGTAAGAAAATATGGACGAGAGGCCGGATGTCCCAATGGGCCAATTATAATCGATCCTCCGGATCGTTCGTGGATCCACGGTGTCCGCGGGAGACGTTACTCAGGGTCCATGAATATCCATGGGGCCCGGGGAGCAAATCGTGTGGCTGGCGTGCTCTGATGATAGGTAACCATGTGTAATGGAGTGCTAACTACCGGCCACCTCGCGAACCAGCACACCTTCTTCTTCCATACGGCCAGCGGGGAAGAACGAGGGGAGCAAAAAGAGAGAAACAGCGAGTGAGAGAGAGAAAGAGAGAGTGAGGGGTCCAGGGGGAATAGGGGGAAGGAGAGGAGAACCTGCTGGAACAGGGGAGAGACGGAGGATGATACTGGAAAAGAGAGGAACCGAGGGACAAGCCGAGCATGCACGGTGCAAGCGAGACGGTGCATGAGCGAGGAGAAACTGAATGCCTGGCCTCTTAGTTTCTCAAACAAGGGGGCGGTACCTTGCAGACCAGTGGCAGTCAACCGACAGAACTATTTGCCGCAGACTTTCACCCCTTCGGATCCAGTTTTTCGTCGCGGAATTTCCAGAATTCCCGGTTCCAGCTTTATGCGAGCCACGTCCCGGATGTTTGCGCGCTTGCTGCATCCCCTAATCCGCAAAACCCCAGCCGGAGAATTTCGAAATGAATTTAAGAGGACGTACGTTATCTGGTCGCTGCGATGTCTGAAATTATGAGATCGTGGATGCTAATCTTTCGGGTTTGGAGTTGTGTGAGGATGTTGAAGATATTTTGTTGGAATTTCAATTTTTATAAAATTTGTGAATTTTTGGTGAAATTTTATGCCCTGCTGCTAAATTTAACGTAACTACCCCCGTAATGATAAACGAAATAAGATCCGCGGGCTTGTGATAATTTATCAAAACTAGGATCCCCTAAAAACTAGGATCTACACGAAGATCCCCACGCATATAACAAATACCAATCTACTGGCGCTAGATCGCTAGGGCAGCTCGATGGCGCCACAGGATCTCGATCCATACCTCCCGAGGATCGAGAGCGGACCAAAGGATCATTCTTTCTCACTCGGAGAGGGACGAAGAATTATTATCGAGATCTGTCTCGAGCGACCTTCCCGTAGGTCTCTGACCGATCTCGGAGTCGAAGATCGTCAGAGTCTCTTCTCACGATCGTAGGCCTCGCGAGGATCATCTCGCGCTTCCGCCTTCGCCTCGATCCTTCGGCCGGAATGCTCTTTCCTCCATGGTCGATCCTCCCCTTTCCCCATCCTCGTTCTCTCGATCGCTCCCCCCCTTCCGTGTATCTCTCCCCGTGATCCATGGGATTTCACGGCCGGGAGAAAAATCGAGTGCGAACACGGCCGATCAATTTGCCCTAAAGAGTCGTTAATTTTCGGTCGATGCACTCCTACTATCTTCGTGCTTGTCGAAAATTATATTTCGCCGTCGAGGAGGGCCGACGGGGAGCCAAGGAGGAGGTCTCGGGCCACATAATAAGCTCGATCGGGCCCCTTTAATGAGCCATAATGGGCCAGCAAGTATGCGTAATCGCCGATGATGGCCTCGAACACGATTCCATCCCGTTTTCCTCTCCGCTTCCATCCCCGCCCATTTTCCCCCTCCTCCACCCCTCCTCGTCAGCCTTAATTTTTACTTTTCTCCTTTTGCCCCTTTTTTCGAACTCTCCTCTCTCTCCATCTCTCGAACCCTTTCTCTTTTGTTTTTCGGAGCCGTTTTTTGCTCTGTTGCGAAACACGGCGCTCCCCGGCTCGGTCAGGCCCTCGACACATACGTACATTGTACCGAGGGCCATGATGATGGCTCTGTGTCACCCAATTTCGTGCAATTACTTTTATACCCGGCCCCGGGACCGATACCTCGCCTCGATATTGGGCCTGATTACAGAACAGTGGGGTAATAACGCGCGCCGGGCCGACAATTTCGCGGTAACCAATGAGACCCGACCGGGTCCTCCGTGTCGCCGCGCTGCGCTGGGCCCGATTAAAAACGCGCCTTCAGGCCCCGGAGAGGCCCTCTGCTCAGATACATTTCTGGATATTTTTCAAATTTTTAGAGTTCTCATCCTCAACGAGGTTCTAGGTCAGTGGTTCTTAACCTTTTCGAAGTCATGAAAAATTAATAATCCAAAAAGCAAACGAAAACATCCCGCGTAGCAATAAATATATTTTAGAGCATATATATTTTAGAGCATATACATATATTTTAGAGTATGTATATTTTAGAGCATATATATTTTAGAGCATATACATATATTTTAGAGCATATATATTTTAGAGCATATATATTTTAGAGCATATACATATATTTTAGAGCATATATTATTAAAAAAATTCGGCTTTCATAATTTCGCGGAACACTTGCAAAAAGCTCGCGGAACACCAGTGTTCTAGGCCATAGATAATAAAAATATAATATGTTAAAAGCAAAGAAATGCTGATAGTTGCAGCACCAAAGAAAATAATACGATTTCATCATATGCGTGGAACACAGTTTTACCTACGAATTCTCGCAAATCTGGAGCACCTGGCGAGCAAATCGGCCTATAAAAATGCAGATTGGCGTCTGGAGAGGGCAAGGTGAACGCGAATCGTTTTCCAGCAGCGTTTCCGCAGAATTTTTCACCCGGTTGGTTTCCCGTCGTTTCTGTGCATAATATCGGCGTATCGGCTGGCAGGATCGCGGAACCTAACGTCGTGTCGTCATGCGCTCATTTAAACTTATTTACTTACCGGGGCAAAACGGTGCCCAGCCTCGTTTAATACCTGCCTCCACCCCCTCCGGCTGCAAACTTCGCCATCCTCCTCGAGCGTTCGAGCTTGCGAATCAATTTAATCGGGCCGTCGGTTGTTCCGAGAAAATCATAGGTGCCGGCCGGTTATTTAAGATACGGAGACCCGCGAATCGTCAGTGACTCTCAGCCGGCGCCATTCGTGCCCGACTTTTTTCATTTTCAACCCCCAACGATGTAAAAATTGGAATTCAGATAGTTTGTAAATCTGGGTTGAAACAAGGGATGTTTACACCTCTGGATGTTGCAGTTCTCTGCAGGTTAAGATTCAAGTATAAATTGCAACTTTGAATTTATACTGATGCATGTTTGTAAGTTTTACTAGAATTTTAATATTTCGGCTTTAGTCACTGAGAGGATAATTTAGAGTTTTTTCCGGATGTAACTATAGACGAAAGGTGGTGCACTCAGATTGCGCTGATATTCAATTACCATCCACTTAGTGTGGCGAGGTCCTCTACGTACGTGCATCCACTTGATCTGGCCATTTTCAAACTAATCGCTCTTAATAAGGAATCTCGAACACGCGGCTGTTGGGGTTTGCTACTCGCAGGTACCAACCGGGATCAATATCCTTTCCTCGAGGCTCTCTGATCCTGCGCCAACAACAGAGAATGGCATATGATGCAGTTGACATTCTGGGATTATTTATTGGTCGATCTGATCTATCGCGTTTGTTAAGTATAAGGGCTTCTGCAAGAACGATAGGGTACAGTGAAAATAAAAGAATGCATCCAAAAGCAACGCAACGTCGATATAAATACATTTAAATGAGTAAATAATAATGATATAATAACTTTGTGCCTCATCAGAGGCTTATAAAAATAAAAGTTTGACGATTTTATTTGATGAAGCTTCTAATACGCTACTGATAGTAATCTAAGAAAAAGTGGGATTTGTTAAACATTATGTATTAACATAAACATTCGTGGACTATTGAGAAACTGCTATTAAACTGTACCCTGATGTCCAGTTCCATTCCTGTTTTCGTAAGCGAGCCTTCAAAACTGAGAATCCGCGCAAACATGGCCGTCTATTAATCACCGTTTGCAAACACAAGAAAAAGGAATCGGAGGATAAATGATCCAGCGATTATGAAACTGGTTTAAGCCGCGTATTTTTCTTTGTAGGCTGCTTTAACTATTACGTTTCTACGAATGGAAAACTACTGTTTACATGATCATAAGAATAAAACGACAGACGTATAATATCCTGCAAGAACTCTTTAAACATCATCTTGCACGTGCAATTTTCATAACAATATAGTAAAATCTGTCTTCTCCAACACTGAGACATTAAGACAGTCCTTTCTTCCTCACTAACATATGTTACCATATAATGCCAATAATGAATCAAACAGTTTTATTTAAACATTTTTTCTGCTCCATTTTTATAAAAATGTTAATTTTCTGAATCAACTATTTCGTAACATTTCGTCGATTTTAATTGCAACAAACTGGAGTGAAATAGAAATGAATTTTCTTTCTGAATATGTTTAATAGGTGGAGAATAATATGTCAGTATTTTTCAATTCTTCTAATGTCTTTACTGTGTTAAATTACACCTACTAATTTCTATCCTAAATTCATAAAAATCCACTGTCTAAAGATCTCACTCCCAAAATTATCGGCAATCGATCGTTCAATCGAACTGATCATGGAAGTAGCATGATTTCACCGATTCCGCAGTAATGTTGCAACATCCCCCCCCCCCCCAATCCTGGGGCATGAACGATCACGGGTAGAACTTAATCCTTAGAAATGATCGACGAGACACCGCGCACGGGCACAATGGGAACGAAAAGAAGTCGACGCGCGCTTAAAGATTACATTACAGGCAAAATGGCGTGCTTAATCAGGCCATTTATTCGCCCTGGGGAACGGCCGGTTCCCGATGTGAAAAGGGAGGGAAGGTTTTGTGGTTCCCTACCCACGGGCAGCCTCGTATTTTCTGCATTGTGCCCGGTGCCCGGGCATTGTCGGGCACCCGGTGCCCGGCGTATCGATTACAAGTTACAATTATAATAAGCTGGTAATGTCAGCGTAATGCCGATTCCACGGGAGAAATTTTCGAGCGAGACCGCGGGAAAGACCATGGCTTTCGTAGCCTCTTCGTTCGTAAGCATTCACGACGTACACGCTTTATTTGCGCTGAAAATGTTTGATTGCCGGTTAGCCGAACAATGATCCCCTAACAATGCGAACGAGTGGACTGTAATCTTTGGTTAAACTTCGGACATGTAAACAAATAACAATGGTATCGTGAAATAATATACTGTCAGGTTTTTAACGTTTCTTTTTTACTTCTAGGTAGATATTATGCTGGTGAATTAATGATAATCGAGCGTGCAATCTGTGGGTATATGCTTTATTATTACCGTCTTCTGAATGTTCGGTCTTTTGAGTTAAGCGAAATAGCTTTTATCATTTTATAGTGCGAAGCCTGGTTAGATGACCGTCTTGCGAAGATGAGTACGTGTTGTATGCTTAAGCTTAAGACATCTATTGGACGAATCATGTAAGTGTATGTTTATAAAGTGATGAAAATTGAATGAAGACGCCAACTATTGTTTGCTGAAATTCTTTGCGAAGGGCTCAGTCGATCTACAAAAGGAAACAATTTTTATATCGCTGTCTACTTCATGCGAAATTTAATTAAGCATAAACACTTACTGTTTGATTGCGGATTTTATGCAATCAGAAATGAGTAGTTGAAACATAAAATAGCAGAAACATCAGATGAATTTAATATTTAGAAATAAGATTTAATATTTAGAGACAAGATTTAATATTTAGAAATAAGATTTAATAATTAGAGATAAGATTTAATATGTAGAAATAAGATTTATTATTTAGAACCAAGATTTAATATTTAGAACCAAGATTTAATATTTAGAAATAAAATTTAATATTAAGAATTACATGAGAAGGAATAAATTTTGATGTAACCCCCATTTGATGCAGTCCACTTTTTAACTTTCCATTTCAAAATCTAATGCCCTCCATTTTTGCACGAACGTCCATAGTGTAATTATTAACTTATACCGAACCTGTACACGTTCTACTGGCCACCCTTTTATTCAATTATGCTTTCTATTGTGCTGATTCAAAGAATAGTCAGACGTTTCTTTATACGCCTTTTTCTTTCGTTTCTATGAAATTTTCAAGATAAATCGAGAACGGCGATTGGCTCTCGCTGGAAACGTCGCGAAAACTTCGCGTAACCGTTTCTCGTCGGTTTTTTCGGTTAAATTCGAGCGGAAAGCGACAAGAGAAAGCGGCAAAAAGTTCATTGTCGCGGAGGGTTTCAAACAATGAACGAACAATGGCGGGCAGGATCGACGATTGTATCGCGCGGTATTTCTTCTTTCTATTTTCCAGCAGCAACAATGACGCTGTAACGAGTCTGCGAGCGATTTAATCCGTCCGTAACGGATTTTCCAGTGAACCAAATTTTTTTTCGACGATATCAATCCTTTCATCTGAACGAATTCGGTAGTTCTAGTACAATGACTTCGAAACGAGTCCCGGGAATGATTTCGTCTCAAAATCGCACATGGTCGTATGTATCTTCAAGATAAAAAAAAATAACGTCGTATCAGATTCCTGATGAATGTTTCTGAACGGAGTCTAACAATGTATGTTATTATTAGACTCCGGATTTTATGCATTTACGGCAAAAATGAGTACGTGCAATTTAGAACAGTGAAAAAATCAGAAAACTTTTAGGGTATCAATATATTTTCACTGTATCAAAATTATTAGTCTGTGTCCAGTGATGGTTGATGCACAAACATTTTATTTTGCATAAAGATTCGGAATCTAGTTATTATTGATTTCCTTTAGACCGGAATAAAATTTTATTTTGTTGTTAATGTACCAGTCATTGAAGAACATATATTGGCATGCATAATAGATATTTTCTTCTAAGAAATTATGAATTACAGTTCTAATCATTGCAACCGCAAAATGAAACCGTAGTGCAAGGGGTTGATAAATTTTCGAAGCAATTTGCCATTGAGGCAAGTCGATCAGTATCGACTTACAAGTCGAACAGAAAGCTAGCAGCCGGGGAAAGTCCCAAAAAGGCGAGCCAGCCTCGTGGACGCAGGCATCGAGGTATCGATTTCCCTTTTCCCGCTGTAACTCACAAACAATCGACTTCCCGACAGGTCCGGGGATCGTTGTCGAGGATTCCCAGCCCGTTCCCTTGTCTCGTTCTCTCTCTCTCTCTCTCTCTCTCTCTCTCTCTCTCTCTTTTGGTCCTCCCGTTTTGTTCGATTTTCGTTGGTTTCTTCCCGGCGAGCGCGCACGACCCGTAAAAATCATCTCGGCGGGCGTCCGAGATTTCAATGGGCCCCGAAAGGGATTTACAGGTGTGACCGTTGGTGTATACAGATGTATACCGGTGGTCGACGGGACCGATTCGGGTTTCCGGCAGTTCGGGGCACAAAGTGCATGCAAATTTTCTAAAGGAGACGTCGGACGTTTTATTTCGGCTCGTTTGTCCGAGCGTGTTTTTGTTCGGCCGGGGCCCGATATACTATTAAATTCGTGGCGTATTAAAAACCGGCGACCCCGAAATCTCGCGGCAATGGTTACGCCACCCCTTTTCGTCATTATAGCTACGTATTTCGGACCCGCTGGTAACGAGACAATTTTGTTTCTTCCTTTTTCTGGGACCGATGGAAACGGGACAATGATTCTCGGATTGGACACCGGGCTACGTCGGGCCCGTTTCGTGGGACCTGCGACCCGATCGCGGTGTATAAATATTTCATGACACCTGAGGCCATGGGATTTCACGTTCCATGTTAGCTTGATCGAGAGTGAACGGTGCAATTGATTTTTTTCACACTGTGTGAACAAAAATGTCACATTGAATTTTCCGATCTGTTAAATATGATATTTGTTTAAAACTTGATTATTTACCGATGAGATAAATGCAAGAGTTTAATTGATTTTTACAATCACCCATTCACGAAAAATCCTCAAAGAACCATTTCCTGTAAGACCTATATAATTTTATCCTATGCCTTTTCGCTTCGATAAGTAACATATACTAAATAATTGAATACGAGTGAACAAAGTTGACGAGCAGTACAATCAGGAAAGATTGATCAAAATTATTTCAATCGACGAAACCATTAACGAAATATCCTCGTAAAACTACTTCCCACAATATTTCACCTTGAACCATTCATTTACTCCAACAAAGACTACGTACACATGCAACGTGGACTATAATAATTGATTACGAAGCTACCATAGAAGATGCGAAGAAAGTTTGCGAGGTGCGCAATCACGGAAGAGCGATGCAAATGATTTCGGCCGGGATAAAATGGTCATGATAAGGGGCAGAGTGTCATGCTCACGGCATTAGGATGAATCTTGCCCCCACCAGCCCCCCGTCAGGATAACCAGCCCCCATGGCGGAGCCGTTGATGCGCGATTTCTCGCCCTACCGAAGACGATATTGCGACCGGTATCGCGTTCCCAACACCTGTGTAGGTGTACGGACACGTGGAGCGGAAGTGGGGGTATTCAACATGGCGACTCTGCACACATCGTACACAGAGGTGCACCAATGCGCGAGCAGCGAGCACGCCCGTTCCCAACCGTTCCCCCTTTCCTTTCTTCTTTCTACTCCTGTTCACGACTCCTTCGTTTTCTTCTTTTTCCTCCTCTTGCATCTTCGCTCCTTAACCTCCTCTCCCCCCTCTCGCTGTTGCTAAATACCTTTTCAACATTACGGTTTTTATCCATCGTCCTCGAAGAACGTTCGCAACTTCCTCACCCTCCGAAGTTTCTTTGTGACTTTTAATATTCTGTTTCATCTTTCGCACTTCTTTTCTTTTTTCTACTTCTGTTCACGACTACTTCGTTTTCCTTTCTTTTCCTCCTCTTCCCTCTCTCTCTCTCTGTTGCTAAATACCTTCTCAACATTACGGTTTTCATCCATCGTCCTCGAACGTTCGCAACTTTCCCACACTCCTAAGTTTCTTTGTGACTTTTAATATTCTGTTTCATCTTTCGCAATTCTTTTCTTCTTTCTACTTCTGTTCACCACAACTTCGTTTTCCTTTCTCTTCTTCCTCTTCTCTCTCTCTCTCACTGTTGCTAAATACCTTTTCAACATTACGGTTTTTATCCACCGTCCTCGAAGAACGTTCGCAACTTCTTTTCCCCCTCCTAAGTTTCTATGTGACTTTTAATATTCTGTTTCATCTTTTGCATTTCCTTTCTTCTTTCTACTACTGTTCACGACTCCTTCGTTTTCTTCCTCTTCTCTCTCTCACTGTTGCTAAATACCTTCTCAACATTACGGTATTTATCCACCATCCTCCCACAATGTTCGCAACTACCCCCACCCTCCTGAGTTTCTTTGTGACTTTTAATTTTCTGTTTCATCTTTTGCATTTTCTTTCTTCTTTCTATTTCTTTTCCTTTCGTTTCTTCCTTTTCCCTCTCTCACTGTTGCTAAATACCTTTTCAACATTACGATTTTTATCCACCGTCCTCGAAGAACGTTCGCAGCTTCTTTTCCCCGTCCTAAGTTTCTTTGTGACTTTTAATATTCTGTTTCATCTTTCGCATTTTCTTTCTTCTTTCTACTTCTGTTCACGACTCCTTCGTTTTCCTTTCTTTTCCTCCTCTTCCCTCTCTCACTGTTGCTAAACAGCTTCTCAACATTTTTTATCCGAACGTTCGCAACTCTACACTTCCCCCTCCACCCCTAACGTTCCTTTGTCACTTTGAATATTCTGTTTGACGCCGCGACATCTCTTTTATTCCTGTTACCCTAAGTCTCCTTTCTCGTACACCTGCTCCTAAAAGCCCTCTCAACATTGTTGCCCCCCGTTCCTCATTCCCGGAGAACACCGATGATTGCCGTTCTTTCCCACTCGCCTCCCTTTAATATTCTGCTACCTATCGCGACACCATTATTTTCTTACCGCTCGTTCTTTTCGGCGCTCATTATTATCCGACGATCTCGAGGAACGTTAATTGATCCCCTATACTCTTTCGAAACACTTAAGGGAGTCATACTTCTCGCGACACTGTCATCTTCTTCTTGAGCCGCCGCTTCGATGCTTTGGTCCTTTTCCGTTTCTGTCGATGCAATATAATTTCTCTAATTTCTCTTAAATAATTCTAAAAAGCATGCAATTTGTCTATAAAATTGTTTGAACATGACAAATAGCAAAATTGCTGTAGATTTCTGCTTTGTTCGATACTCGTTAATCGATTCTAAATACTAAAATATTAAATATTTGTAAACTCTATCTTCTTTCACATTTCACACTTTTGGAAATCCTCTGAATTGAACTTGACAGCCAGAGAGACCGTAGCTATCCGTCGCGTCCACGTGTCCCCGTCGGTGTCTCGAGTCCCTGCGTCGCTATTATTATCAATTAGACTCCTCCCCTTATCTCCCCAAAAAATCGACAATCATAATTTATGCGAGAATGCGCGATACTGGCGCGGTAGCCTAAGCTCGAAAGTGTTCTTTCCACGGTGACGGCGATCATAATCTCGATATTCTACCAATTAACGGCGACAATCGAATTAATCAAATCCGGCCAGATCTGATAAAACGCTAACGGGACGCTCGGGACGCCAGTCACGAAATAACGGGGTACAAATTGCAGGACAACATACTTGAACATAGTTCCACGACGTAGTAGACACGGGGCTGATTGAAAAAGTATGTCGGATCTATTTTTGCGGTCACTTTACTACGGGGGCTACCGAGCGATTACCGTGAACACCGACTCTCGGAAAATGACGGGCAGATCACTGGCATTATTACAATGCTGCCCAACAGTCTCGCGTTGCTCGGCCGGGCACCATCCAGAAAACGGAAAAAGCGATGAAATAAACCGAATCAAACGGGGCATTTTGCGCGGCAATTTCAGCGTCCACGCCGGCGTAGAAAAGAAGATATATCGGGTACCGATTCCGCGAATTATCCGCGGCGGGTAGCAATCATCGGGTTTTAACATTTTCCTCCGGCTTTCCAGCGGCTGCTAGACTCCTGACGATTTCGAGGGACTTTCTACCATTAGCCGGGCTCGTTCGCCAATTACGGTACCTATCAAGAACCGACGTAAGAAAATCGTCGAAGAGCTGCCGCTGCTGCCGTGTTTTTGCTGTCGATGATGATCCCCGGCTAATTGACTCGTTTCTTCTTGCTAATTAGATTAGAGAGGCCTAATGGTTATTGCTTGTTCGAAACGGGTCGACGGCTCCGGGATCCTTGCTTGCGCTTTCCTGCGCTCTGCATCGAATTAGCGCATTGAGTAATCGGCCTTGCATGAAATACTTGAGTAATGGGCTTTCTTTGGCTGGGGCAGCGGCTTTTCCAATTTTAAATAGCTCCCTTTTCGTCCAGATTTATTGTTAAATGGTTTAAAGACATCGCCAAGGATGTAGAACGTTAGAATTCTCAGCATTTTATAACATTTTGAGAGTTCTTGCGGAAACGATTTATTTAATGTTCTGTGCTAATTCAGGAAGCCATTCTACAATTCAATTGCACAATTTTCATTATAAACATGTAATTTTTTCTTTAGTAACGATATTCTTTGAAATGTAAATTTTTTATCCTATCCGTGGACTTTTTTTAGAGCAACTGTATGCAAAGATATCCAAAAGTAACTTTTGAAAAAGAATTTGTATTATGCTCAGACTCGTCGCGTAACTATTTCATACTATTGTCTCAATATTTGTGAGAGGACAAAATGCCATCCATCAGCTTCACTACAAATCCCAGAAGGTGTACACAGTGTGCAACGATTGAATTTATTTTTTTAGAACAGATCTAAGAAACGCATCAATTAGACTTGTCTAGAAAACGAATTACGTAAACGATCCACAATTACCTCGATCGTATCCCGATCGCGTAATTTCTCGCTGCGTTTCGACACCGCTTCTCCGGTCTACGCTGGATCATTAGTGTAAAGTCTAAACACACACATTAGCCAGGACACGTCTCTTCAGATTCCGAGTTTCCGAAGAAAGTGTCACCATGCACGCTCTGACAGCTTAATTACGCGATCACGTCGATCATGCTGTGCAATGATCTATCGCGGTAATTGCCTGTTAGCAGGGTGGAGATCAATTATAGTTGATTTAGAAAGTCGGATTATCGATGTCCTTTAATCAGGAAATAATTAAACTCAATCTGGAAGAAAAAGCTTGCAGATTTCAAAATGATAGACAAATATTCACTGTTGAAGCCTATTTTGTTAAATTTTGTCAAATACTCAAATAAAAATTAATTTCCCTTAATCGTCAAGCTATCGGATATTCTGAGCAAGCATAGACGTTCCCGAAGAACTCAGGTACTGCAAGAAGACAGCGAAAAAGCAAAACAAAAATCTTGTGCAACTGTTACGCGATCTAGTTCAGCAAAGAAATATCACAACGACACAGCCACCTCCACTTTTTAAACCCAGAAAAAGTGGTCTATCCCACCTCGAAGACTCCAAAATTCACCCCCCTACTACCCCGCGCCGAAAGCGACTAAGCTCCAGCCTCTTACCGAAAGACAGACCCTGCAGCCGAAGAAAATCAGACCCGAGGAACCTTGTCCAACCTCCTCGTACCTTTCTATCGGAGCCCCCACTCGCACGGTGCACCGCGGCGAGAAGTATACACAAAGTCACCTCGAGGAATATCGTCGGCGAACACTTTTCCCGGGTGTTCCTCCTCCTGCGGGGCGAAAGAAAGCGCGTAGCCGAACGAAGACGGGACGAGTGGCGAGAAGACGGTTTCCGTGGAAGAGGGATAGAGAGGCTGGCCTCTGGAGAGGGGGGATAGAGGCGGCGGGGTAGGAGACGCGGTCGCAGAGGTGGGGGCTCCAGACGTATTAATTAAACGACTCATTTTCATCGCACGACAAAAACGTGAGTTTAACGCCCATCGTGGACTAATGCGTCGCCCCTCTGCAGCCCGTCGGTACCACGAGGAATCGCGGTAGCGAGGCCCGAGCGGAGCCGAGTGCGGGCACTTACAGCTGCGGACCAATCGGGCGGAGGCGAGTGCCCGCCCAGCCTCGTCGTCCGCGGCGCCAGACCCCGCCCACAGTCGCTCGATCGTCCCCCCACCAGTTTGGTAGCCGGGCGTCACGGTGGGGACGGCGGGTGACTCGCAGCCCCCACCACCGGCCAAGAGCGCCTCGTTTAGCCTGTAATTTGCTCAAACACTAGCAAGCTCTCGTGCCAGAAACATCCGTCAGAGCCGCGGAGCTCTGTGGCATGCTGGAGTCTCGAACTGTACGCGGCGGCTCTGTACACTCAGCCAGTTTGGTCCAAGTTAGGCGACACGGACCCGGGTGTATTACTTACCACTGTACTAGTCGTCGCGCGTCGAACACGGTTTTTCGAAATCGTCTCGAAGATCGGCTCCCGATGGAGAGCTGGTTCCCAGTGAGTGTGTACCGGAGTGACGTGGATTCGGAGTGGTGAAAACTCTCTCTGTTTGCTCGATGGTTCGGGGTCATCGTGGACTCGGGTGATCCTCGCGGGGTGACATTCTACACGGCTGTTCACGATGTGTGCTCGCTGGTGCTGGGAACCGAGTGTCTAACGATCCAAGTGTTGTTCCCGGACATGGTACTTGTCGTCGTCGTCGATTAGATCTCCATTGATCGAACGACCGGGATAGAGAGGCGAACGGGCCTGGTGCAAAGGGAGAGTTTGTGTTTCGACGAGAACCAAGTGGCATTCGAAAGTGTATCTAACCCTACGAGCGACACCTGACGTGGGTGGTAGCAGGGATGCGGCGGACCTGACTCCGCGTAGCCCGCTTGTAGTCCCGCTGTCCCTGCGAAGTGTGTCTATCCGCCAAGCGTACGATAATCGTACGATGATGCCGCTCGCGCCGACGCCAATCGTACCGGTGCCCTCGAAGCCGAAGATCGGCTTCAGCATCGACTCAATCGTGGGCGGTGGTGGCCAGGGTGGTCGGGAGGACCGATTGGACCGGCTGGAGCGGGTCGAGATCGAGAGGGATGGCAGCCCGATGGACGTTGAAGGTTCCTCATCGCCGCGAAGTCGTCGGGTCACCGCTAGATCACCCGGC
This sequence comes from Lasioglossum lativentre, assembly GCA_916610255.1. Classification (NCBI taxonomy): domain Eukaryota; kingdom Metazoa; phylum Arthropoda; class Insecta; order Hymenoptera; family Halictidae; genus Lasioglossum; species Lasioglossum lativentre. The sequence goes on along the minus strand of OU744355.1, from coordinate 30,641,143 downwards.
GCTCATTCCGAGGGCTCCGACAGGCCCGTCTCCCGGAGTTCCTCGATAGAATCGTACCCCAACTCCCGGAGAACGCCCTCGCATAGTCTGCACCACCATCACGGGAACCACCATAGCCATCACCATCACCTGACCGCCGCCACGCACCTGGACTTTAGCAGGACGACGGTCCACAGCCACAGCGGAGGATCCACGCCCAACAACAGCCCTAGTCCGCCCCACAGGATATCGCACGGAGACTCCCCGGTCGGTGCACACCCTCAGCCACCTCCGGGGGTTGTCAGACCTAGTCCAAACTATCTCGCGCCACCACCGGGCGCGGCAACCGCGGCTGCTGTAGCCGCGGAACAGCTCAAATCTCTTTATGGTTTACCCGGACATGGTCCAACGGGCCCCCAAACCGGCCAGAGCGAGTACCATACCCAACAACTGGCCCTGGCAGCCAACCTAGCCGCGGCCCAACACTTCCAAGCCGCGAACCTCGCGGTCGCGCTTCAAGCACACCATGGTGCTTCGCCTCACGGACCACCTCACGGACCATACCCCCATGGAGGCGCACCCGGCGGACCCCATCCGCCGCCGCATCCTCATCAACCGCCCAGAGACAGTTACCCGCTCTACCCGTGGCTACTCTCCAGGCACGGACGGATCTTCCCGCACCGGTTTCCTGGAGGTACGTACTGTTTTTCTTGCCGAGGAACCCTGCTGTCTTGGGACTCGACCTAGTCCACTAGGAATTCGGATATTCAGGTTTTCAAGATCTTATCTGATCAGGGAAATCGGCTGCTTGTCGATCACCGACGTTCCACGAGAACTCGGAAACTCCCGAGAAAACGAAACATGAGCAATCTAGTTTAGCACAGAAATATTTGGTTGTCCCAAAGGTCCCAAAGGTACACAAAACAGATTCAGAGTAGTTTTCCAAGTCAATGCCAGGGAAACTTACCAGATCATAAAACATGGACGAACATAGACGATCGTACTGTCTAAAATTATTATATTATCTAATAATATTGAAGGTGAAAATTGCGAAAGGAACTTTTGGGACGACCTGGTACTATAATTACACAGCGAACTCCAATTCGTAGACCAAGAAGAAGGGTTCCTACCTGTTTTCTTTTTTCCTGCCGAGGACCCCTGCTGTCTCGAGACTGAACCTATTCCACAGGGAATTGGGATGTTCGGGGTCCTCTTCTTGATCTTATCTGGCCAGGGAAGTAGGTTTCTTCGAGTTGTTGGGCGGGATAGCGACGAAGTTAGAGTCGGTAGCATTGTTAGAGAGGATATTGATTATCGAGTGCTTGAGAAATAGAGGTGTGAAACTTGTACTGGATCGAGTGTTGGTTAGTCCCGGGAAGCATCTGTTGATTTTTTAGGGTTACAAGTAGGATCCGTCGATGTTGGAGTGCTGAGTGGGGTACGAGATCTTGTTAAAAGGTTTTGATGATGTATTAGCCTGTTTCGAGCGCGTGTAACGAATTTAGATCACGGGGCGTTCGGAGTGGAGTGTGTTGATTTACGAAAACAAACGGACAGGTTTGATTGATTAACTGGGCCCTGACTCGTCAGCTTATTCATATACATAGAAAGCTTATTCATTATTCATACAGAAACAATAACTTTATTTCGAGCAAAGATGTTCGAGTCGTTTGGTGGTTGGTAGGACTTCTGCCTGGATGTCAACTAGGTGTCAACCTAGATACAACATTAATTTTACTGATCTGCATCATAATATACAACTAAATACCACATAACAATACTACGCTTAAATGATACGTAACAGCAATTTAAGTATTTCTGTCCAAGTAAATAGATTAGTAGAGTTAGGAATATAATATATATAGGAATATAATTGAATTACATAAATCAGAATGTCAAGAATTGTACGAGGGTTCCAGTCTATTAAGTTGTGCTATATGGAAATTGTGTGATAAGCATATCGTGTTATACCCAATAAGATTGTCTTTTTCACTATGTCACATGGTAACCATGTTTTTCAGAGTACCGTGTTACTTTTATGAGTTGATTATTTTCAAAAAATAATATTTTATTACACCATTGTGAAATTCACCAAAGTGTATCTAATTTGTACACCTTGTTCTCACTCTAGCTAATTACAATCCTATAATAATAATTAGCACTAAATCGTGACTGAAATATCACAGACCAAAAAACATTGCTATAGATAAATCTTTCAAGAAATAAGCTCGAACGTAATTAAAGCACCGAATAAAATCGTACAGTGTCTCACGGATAATCTCGCGCAGCGATCTTAGAAAATCGGTCATCGATCGTCGATTAATACATATATTCCCGCTGAATCTGCACCGTCAACGTCTCTAATTACCCTTTCTCGTTCCCGCCGTGGAAAAACCATCGTCGCCGAATCGCCACTTTCTCTCGCGGGATTTCTTCTGACAAAGAGGCATTAGCCTCGGATTTTTCCCATAGCGGCGCGGCTAGTTCCTCGAATTCGATTGGGTCCGGTTAATTGCTCGGTTTTAACGAGATCGCGTCGTTGAAAAAGTGGGCCCCGGCGATCACGATCGAAAGATCCAACCCGGCTAGACCACTCCGAGCGAGAGAAAGAGAGAGAGAGAGAGAGAGAGAGCAGGGTCCGGGGCGAGTTAACTCGTCATTTTCAGGCGAGTTAATAAACTCGCGCGCCGATCCTTTTTTTCCCCAGGGCTGAAACCACGCGCGACCGGTTTCCCGCCGCGCGCAGAACGATCCTCGAAAACTTGCTTGCTCGTCGATGTAAACAGCGCAGAATCGCGCGTGCACAACCGAGAACAGACGGACGCGGACGGACGGACGGACGGACGGAGAGAAAGAGAGAGAGATAGATAGATAGAGAATGCTCTCGCTTGTTGTTCACGATAATTACGCGTAAAAGTTGGTAAATTACGACGGGTCGTAGTAAAGACGTTACGCAAAGATTTCGTAACCGGGCCGAGCGCGCGCTGGTTTTGTAACGTTGTTGTCGGATCGGTCTCCCTCGTTATCGGCCACGAGCCACGACGAACCGAAGACGCATAATTGATTCTCATTCGGCCACCGATAACATCCAATTATGAATTATCCCGCGATAGGTTATATCGTAATTCTGATAACGTTCCATCCAGTCATCTCTCAACGGCGCCTAGATCGCGGAATGTTCGGAGAATTTTTTTGGAAAATTCGGTAATCGAACTAGGAAATCTGGTGGAATGCGATGTGGTCATATTATGAAACTGTTTATTAGCAACAGAAATTTCGCGGTGGTGACGTAAATTAGGCTGATACGGTGAGGTAGAAGGGCCGATTCTAAATACTTTGTTAAAAAATATAAACACTTGGGATTCTCGATGTCTCGTAACAGCGAAGCACATTAACAATAAATCACAGATTCCATTGAAAACAACTACTCGACTCGTAAATTCAATCTTAACGACGAAAAACAGTGTTTAGAAACGAGCAAGAATAAATTATCCTCAATTTCGCAAATCAATATGAGAGATGTGATCAACAAAAAAATTAATACCGCAAAAAAGATGTTCATAATCGACAAATACCACCAGGTAGTTATACTAACGAGAAAGGATATTAAATCCTCGGAGGCAAACAAGAATAAATTATTGTCACTTTCACAAATTAATACGACTCGAACCAACCAATAACAACCATTACACCGATAGTAATATCACCGAATAAAAATCGCTCATAATGCCGGACGTTGAGGTCTCAATCGTGTGTTCCGGAGCTCTCGTTTCTTGCCAGCAGCCATCTCATCGGCATAAATCAGGTTTAATAAACTGCGACACGCGGATTATCGTTAATTCGCTCGAAATCGACAATGTTCCGCGAAATAGATTTCCCATCGGTTTTTTGCGATAGAGAGGGAAGCGGGTCTGAGGGGGATGAAGAAGATGCAGAGTAACGTTGCGCGCGCGCGCACACTCGCATGATCTCTAGACCGCGGTACTTCGAATTTTACGGCTTGTCGCCTCGTTCATCCGTGGCTGCCAGTTAGTTTTATCTGCGATCACGGCTCGATCATAAATCATCAATCGTAACTTGTAATGGTCTAGGCATTAGCGATGGAATTTTGTTGCAGACGATGCTCGTTTATTTATCGGCCGTAACTCGCGGACTTTTGCTCGTCGAATGTGAATTATCGCGATGGTTTCTTTTTTCCGCGACAAGATGCTCGAACTCGCTGACTTCTGCTCCTAAGTTTCATTTTTCAGAATTGTTCCGAACGTTTTTTAGTACGATGTATAAATTTCTTTAGAATGGAGCTCCCACATGTTCACAAACACCTTCGGTCCGTATTTAATTTCACATTTAACGCGTCGCGACCAATTCAAGAATTTCTCCATTAAAATTTGCTTCTGAAAATCCTCGATTACTTGACGAACAAATGGTAAAATATAAAAATGTCTACATCTCCATAATCGTCCACGGTCCGCCTTAATTTCGCATTCGAAGGATCGCGGCGAAACTAAAACATGTCGCGCACTCAATTAAAATTTGCTTCGTCCGGCGCGGTCTCGAAATCTACGATACCTCGAGAGCGCTGCTTTCAGCGAGGCAAGAAAATGTCTCCGGTTCCCATAAATTGCCGGTCGTGGATCGATATTTCCATAAGTACCCGGGGTCCGCATTAATTTCGCGTTTGTATCGCGGCAAGAAGAGCGAGGCGAATAAAAAATGTCGTTTGGAAAAAATGAGGCGAACAATCAGCGAGAGACCGTAGTGGTCGCAACGAGCAAACATGGCGACGATTTTTTCTCTCTGGGAACGAGTTTCTGGACGCATTTCTCTACCGGGTGGCGGCCGCTCGCGCCGTATACGCGATCCCGGGTAAATTTATGGTAATTGTCTCCCGGAGCCGGAGACGTTTCGCCTTTTCCCTCGTTTCCCGCTACCGGTTGCTGCTCTGACCTCGTAACTAACCGCAAACGAGCCTCAATAATGCCTGATTGCCACCCGATTAGGTATCGGAGTCCCTCGAAGACCGTCACCCGCCTGAAAACGGGCGTCGCTCTTCTATGTATGTATACGCGTATGCAGCCTTGTACCGGAAGCTGTCGAGGACCATGAAACGATCTCACCTGGTAACATTTTCCGGTTCCATCGGTTCCACGAATCACCGTTTTTCGATTGAGCGATTAATCTCCTCAGTCACGCAGACGGCGTTCGTTGAAGCGAAAAATAAATGAAAATGGCAAAAATGGCAAAAATGGCCAAAGCAGTTCGCACGCTACCGGGCGACAACCGACCGTAATAAGAGGACCACTCTCGGATAATGACACGGCCAACCAGCTAAATCTTCAAATTATCGGTTATGTAATACGAGAAACGCGATTTTTACGGAGATCGGACGGTTCGGACGCCTGGAGACGTTCCGAACGCACGAAGTGGTCCTCGCGTGACGATTGCGTGCGGGGGGCTCCGGAGAATTTTGTTTTCGCGGATTTTTTTAGTGTTCTCGAGGTGTTTGTTTATATGCGATTAAAATTCCTGCGGCGGAGCGACGGTGCGAAGTCGGTGAACGATGGCTGTTTTAGTTATTGGGACAGCGCGGAAATTGTTGGGATGCTGACTGTGTGCTTTTTTGGGAATTTTATCTCGTGCCACAAATATTTTTGACCATTCAAATTCTTGGCTATAATTTTAAGATTTAACTGCTGAATACTACAAAATATTAAAGACAATTTAGATTCTACAGGTGAGATATAGTGCCTCGTTGAAAACAATTCCGAAGACTCTGTACAATTTACAAAAGAAGAAATTACGCGTTCGTAACTTGGGTGAAGTTTTATACGACACAACCGCAACATTATCATCGAGTGACAATTTAACGAGGACAGGAATTTTTCATCTACATATAGAAAATCACCGGTTTCGTCGGAAACTTTCCACGAACAATGCACTGGCCGTTTAAATGTTAATGTGCGCGTATACATTCCAGCGACTTGCTAGGTTCGTTCCGTGCGAATACGCTCGATGCCATCGCAGTGAAATATTCGAGCGATTTCGTCTTCGAGGTATAAATTAGACTGTCAAAAAACGAGGAATAAGAGAAAAAAATGAACGAATCGTAGTCTCGAGCAAGCCTGCGAAACAGGTAACAAAATAATACACGTGTGTATATCTCTGCGGATCGGCTAGAAAATGGGTATATTTCATGTGTAACAGCCTAATAGACAGGAATTCGAACAGAAGGCAAAAGGCGCCCGATCCACCGCCGGTCGGCTTGGCCAACGTATTTCGCCCGCGGTTATGTTCGCGATGGAACGTCCACTTGGCGTTGTCCCCTTCTTTCCCCGGGTAATTGAATGTTCCGCGAGTAGAGCGATCGCATAACTTCGCGCCAGGCTATCCGGGGAAAAGAGATCGCGCGAGATTTCACGCGTCCCGAGCCGAGAGCGGCTCCGGTAAAACGATATAAGATCGGGGAGAACCGGCGGAGATCGGGTGATCGCCAGCTATGCAGAAAAGGCAACCGCTTATCTAGCAATTAGTCGGTATCGATAATTACCGCCGTGGAAACCGATCTTCCGCCCTTCCATTCCGCCTCGTTACATCGTTGCCTCGCCGAACCAATCATGAAATTCTCGAGTTCCATTAGACGGGTTGCGGCTTCATCTCGTCCAGCTGCCATTCTGAGACATTGTTGTTAATTAATGGCAATTTCGCACGCTGAAATCAGGGATAAGCTGCTTCGCACATTTAGAAAGCTTCGATTCTAAATACTATTTTTATGCACCTCGGTAGAGTCGTAGTGGCCATTTTTCTCGAGTGTAGACTCGTTGCAGCTTTCACAGATTCAATTATTCAAATTATAATTTATACAAGATAAATTGATTCAATTATAATTTATACAAGAAAGTGCCAATCTACATATAAAAGTTTTGTAGGACCTAAATTATAATTTATACAAGAAAGGGCCAATCTACATAGAAAAGTTTAGTAGGACCTAAATTAATTTATACAAGAAAGTGCCAATCTAGTATAAAAGTTTTGTAGGACCTACATTAATTTATACAAGAAAGTGCCAATCTAGCATAAAAGTTTTGTAGGATCTAAATTAATTTATACAAGAAAGTGCCAATCTACGTAGAAAAGTTTTGTAGGACCCAAATTAATTTATACAAGAAAGTGCCAATCTAGTATAAAAGTTTTGTAGGATATAAATTAATTTATACAAGAAAGTGCCAATCTAGTATAAAAGTTTTGTAGGACCTACATTAATTTATACAAGAAAGTGCCAATTTAGTATAAAAATTTTGTAGGACCTAAATTAATTTATACAAGAAAGTGCCAATCTACATACAAAAATTTTGTAGGACCAAAATTAATTTATACAAGAAAGTGTCAATCTATAAAAGTTTTGTAGGACATAAATTAATTTATACAAGAAAGTGCCAATCTAGAAAAGTTTTGATTTTTATCGCAAACAAAAAAGAGAGTTAGAAACAAAATAATAGTAGATAATAGCAGATAGGATATCCAAGTATTGACGTACATATGTATGTGTCAAGGTGCCCGGAAAGTGACATTTTAACCAATTTTGTTTTAATTTTTATCGCAAACAAAAAAGAGTTTAGAAACAAATTAATAATACATAATAGCAGATAGGATACCCACGTATTGACGGTATGAGTCAAGGTGCCCGGAAAGTGACATTTTAACCAATTTCGATCATGTACACAAAGCCATTTGCGTTATTTGTGCCATTTTAGACGAATTAATAGAAATTGCCTGGAGAATTGTCTGCAATAATGCAGCTATGAGGCGATTAAACAGAAACGAACGGTTCGGTAATTAAAGTTGAGTTGAACGGGACAATCTCGCGAGCGTTGCATCATGGAGGCGCAATTTGTTGTACGAGGAAAAACGGAACGGCGTGATTTAGCTTAATTTAATTGGGAATTACGTTCGGCGACGAGATAACGCTACAATGTAGATAACTTGACGTAACGATTCGTGACGAATCCGTCGCGGGGCACACTCGAGGTTCGAGCCTCGAGCCTGGCTTGGCATCGAGTGATTTTTTAACGACATCCGCGAACACCGAACGAACAGTTGCAATACTAATTACCTCTAATACCCGTGGTTGCGCAAACGGAATGAACGTGATAGCGGGCCCCGGAGCCGGTTCTCTACAGCGCTGCGCAGCGCAGCGTCGATACTGTTTACGGGGAATTGATATTACGAAAGGGAATTACCATTGTAGTTAAGTCACGAGCAATTACCATTAGCCATTCCGAGTAATTACTCTTTTGTTAAGTGAAACGTGTGAGACGCCGGAACGGCACGGCCGAGCTTCGCGAGGCGTGAACGGAGGACCCGGTAGGCTTGAAAATGGTAATTTTACGGCAGGTTTGACGGTGACTGACAGTTTCCGAGAAACAGTCGCTCCCGAGACTTGCACATTGTTGCAAACAGGGGCCCGCGGATGCGTCCATTGACACGCTCGAAATGAAAAGGAGTTCTTACTGCTCCATTGTTAGCGCTCGCGGCGAAGCACAATGGCACTCTTTTCGATGTTCAAACGGATAATAGCGTGCCTAATAATCGAAATTATATACCGAACACTTGTTGTACTCTTTGCTATGAATATACGAAAATTTACCGACGGGTTAAAATGTCACGGATAATGAGGTAATGGCTTAGAAGTTGGCAGCTGTGATTTAAAGTGGCCATTTTGCGCGGTCTGCTCTCTTGCGAAACTTCTCAAGTATTGTGGCACCGATTTTATGAATCGGCTTCGAGATTGAAACATGAAATTGTCTTTTTGCTGGCGTAACTATCGCGGTGAATGGCCGTTTGACTTGGAATTGCAGAAAATGGCACTTTCTTCGAACAACTTTATTAAAGCTAATGATGCCGATCCTTTTAAGTTTGATGGAACTGTCGGGCAGCTTTGATGGGATTACAACAATCTCAGAAAATTGTCGCTGTGTTTACGATTACCAGAAAATGGTACTTTGTTTAACACATTTCACTGACATTAAATATTACGTTGTTTTTAGTTAGAATTCGACGAAACCTTCGACAAAGGATTAATTCAATTTTAGAACTAGTAAACATTGCACAGAGAACATTCATAAAATTTCTACTCTGAAAAGATCCACGTCAAACAAGAATTCACTTTCTACCTGAACAATTTCAATCCATTAGAATAACTAAAAAATTGTATTACGGTGGCTTACATTTTATTGACTGTTAGCAACATTCCTCGTTCAACAAGACAATTAAAAAGTCTACAGGGGTTCGAGAGAAATTGAGATAGAAAGTCTCCGATGAAAATCGCTCGTACCATCATCGTCGACGAAAAAACACAGTTGAGCACAATGGCGAAGTTAATCAGCATTATTAAAGCGTCGTTTACCCCCGTGACGTCCTCGCCATGGGGTGTCCGCCATCGTCAATGGCGTTCGGTAGCCTCGGCATCATTTTTTTCGAGGGACACCGTCGATTTCACGGGTCCTCGTGTTCTTCACACTTTTTTTCGCCTTTCGATTCGCCAATCGAATACAAGTTCCCTGTCGGTGATCTCGTTCGCTGACAATGACGCGCCATTTTTTTCACTAGATCCATTGTGAACGCGATTGACGTCTTCATTGAGATCGTCACACTCGATCGCGGATCGGTCGACCTTGTCATGGCTGAATCGTACACTCCGATGATCCCGTTTCTTTTTTGTTTGACGTTTTATTTGGAAATCGTTGGGAACTCCCGAATCTCTTCATCTCTTTTGAGTCTCTTCATTGTTTTTTTTTTTTTTTATAAAATCGGTTGATGGACGAAACTTTTTTTTGAGAATTATTGTCTCAATTTTTCTGTTGTTGAGATATATCAGATGAGTCGGTTAGAAACTCGTGAATAAATTGTTGTTGTTTTTTATAAAATCTGTTGATGCACAGATCGACATTGTTTCAGGAATTGTTATTGCAATTTTTCCCGTTGATTGAAGGAAGTTATTAGACGAGTTAGTTAAGAGTTTCGTTGAAGTCTATGATTCACGGCTAGTATTTTTATCCGCAACAGCAATTTTAATCATCTGCCAACAGGTAACTCCGAGTAACGCAAGCTAATAATTTCGTTGGAGGGGTTCACTCTGATGTATGGCAATGATTCAGAGTGACAAAACTATTAATCAATTTTCAGTCGGTAAAATAAGTTAGTATAGTGTATCCAGCGGTGGATGCAGCGTTTTCTTTCTGGAATAATATTATCGGTAGTTTATCACGTTAACAAAATTTATGTTACACTTTTGTCACGAGCTTATATACCGTCGTTTATATCTGTTGTAGACATCTAATTATACATTCGAGAGACCGTGCCACGAGTAAATCGAATCGCGTACAGGTAAAATGTGTAAGACATCTGGTATTGCCTACCAGCATCCCCTATCACGCATCGCACTGAAATTATAGCCGCGCCGATAAATATTACTGGTCGTTGCAGCCGATAAGATCGAAACGCCCTCAGAAATGAGTTATTAAAATATTTCCCAGCGAGACAAAGGAGAACAATAACTCGTTCAAATATCGCCAACTTTTACCACCGCGAGTTTGATTAAATTTTATGCAATCGCCGGTAATCTTAATTAAAACGGAATTAATACGAAACTTAATTGAAACCGGGTAGAAAAACATTCGGAAATCGGGTCGAAAGCATGCAAATACTTATTTTCACCTACGCAGAAAATATGTTGGATCCTGTTTCTAATATTTATTACGAAGGGGAAAGTAGTCCAATTTCTAAATTGAATTTACATTCACTAATAATACTGTAAATATTTCAATATTACCAACATGTTATGTAATGTCATATAATAAATTAAAATATTATAAATGCACTAGAATTTGATAAAATCTTCAACAGAGTAAACTCAACTTCAGCTTCTGTCAACTAGTCTATAATCACAATCATACGTAACAGGCAAACTAAAAAACATTTCATAATTATACAGCGGATATTATTCACTTTCTAGCGTTAAATAATAAATTGCCATAAAATACGAACTTATATCCCGTCTGAAGAATTTATATCTATCAAGGCAACTAAAAAATTATTAGCAACGTTATCATAATTACCATGTTATTGAGCTTCAGTAATGTTTCTCGGCTAATAAGGTAAATTGAAACTCCACGGGAGCTCGAGTGAAATTCAGATAGAAAGTTGTCGATGAAAATTATTCGTGTTTCAACGTCATCATTGGGAAACTGTCAAACACAATGACAGACTTCATTAGCTCTCTTACATGAAAATCCATTAGGTATTATTTCAAGTATTTATTAAAAATTTTCACCAAGTCGAATGTTTAACGCGTGTAAAAATCTGTTGCTAATGCTAACGAAGGGGACAATCGATGAAAAGCTTTGTCAGAGTCGAACGACACGTGTCAAGCCTGACACATCACTTTATTAAAACGAGGAAATAGGGAAGGATAAGAGAATCGGTTCATTAACAGACATTCGCGAGCCGTTGCCACGCTAATTACTCGTTGCCTTCCTCCGCGCGGCAATTAGAAGCGATTACCGGCGGCGCGTATGCAAATCGCAGGTATTTTCAATTCCGCGCACGCCATTGAAAAATCGTCGCCCCGATATCCGGCGTCGTTCACGTCAATCCAGGTAATTAAATAGTAATCGCTCATTACAACGGTTCGTCGTCTAACAACAATCTGACAACAGAAACCAAACTCCTCTGTCAACAAAAACAAACTCCTCCGTCAACAAAAACAAACTCCTCCGTCAACAAAAACATTCGTCGACTACATGAACCTACAAAAAAATTACTCGAATCCCATTTATTTATTTTCACACCTTCGCGAAAAAACTGTCTATACCGACCTCGATATAATTGCACGTTGACGTAGGCATTTAACACGCCAATTACCATAATTGTCACCGGACACGAATCAACATAAACGCCGATAAACTACTCGAGTTATACACTTTTTCACGTATATCAATTAATCGCACGGTATTAATAGAGAATTTATAAGTGTGTGAATAATTCTCACTGCCAATTGTATACGCGTTATGCGCATGTTAGCGCACTCGGCTGTTAAATCGAAAATATCAGGCCGATCTTTCGCCGAGCGGTGAATGGTTTACGACGCCTGAAAATTATTATTAGCGACGCGGTAGAATTCGATTTCCATTAAAACACGACTACTGGTTTCGTCAGAGAATGCCGGATTGTTTATTGGTACACCTTAGAATTAATCGGACTCGGTCGGCCGCGTGTGATTAATCGTCGTCGCGGACCCGATCGATTCAAATGGTAATTCCGCAGCGGTCTTCCCTTGTTTCGCCGAGCATTACCAGGCTCAAAGGTCTCAATGAACCGCGAGAAAATGCGTTTTCTGCGACGTGGACGGACTCCTCGAAGAGCTGGGCGTGCTTCAATGGGCCTGGCGCATTCGAACCGTCAGCCAGCACTGAAAACCGCACATTTCTTCACGGGCTTCTTCGTCTAAATATTAATGCGTGGTCTTCTGGTCTACACTTCAGGGCCTTGTTTCGAAATTTCTTTAAAGCAATCAGGCGACTGTTTTGTATCGAGGTTTTGTATACATATTTTCCACTATTTGGACTATACGATAGAATATTTTGACTGCAAAATATTTACAATTGTGGGAGTTATAGTTTTTTGAAGAGAGGTACATATATCTGGGTTAGAGCTTCACTTCGTAGGCCTTGTCTGGAATTTTTTTTAAAGAAATCAGACAACTGTTTTATATCGAGGTTTTGCTTATATTTTTACCACTATTTGGAGTATACGATAGAATTTTTTGAAGTCAAAATATTTACAATTGTGGGTGTTATGGTTTTTTGAAGAGAGGTTACATATCTGGTTTAGAGCTTCACTTCGTAGGCCTTGTTTGGAAATTTTTTTACAGCAATCTAGCGACTGTTTTGTATCGAGGTTTTGCATACATATTTTCCACCATTTGGACTATATGATAGAATTTCTTGAAGTCAAAATATTTACAATTGTGGAAGTTAGTTTTTTGAAGAAGGGTACATATCTGGTTTTAGAGCGTCATTTAGTAGGCCTTGTCTGGAAATTTAAAAAAATGTTTAAAGTTTTGTATTGAGCTTTTGCATACATATTTACCACTATTTGAAATATACAATAGGATTTTTTCAAGTCAGAATGCTTAAAATTGTAGCCTGCAGTATAATAAATAAATATAGAACTCATTAATCGATCGCTCGCTCGTTAATCATCCGCAAAAGTTGCAATCGAAAACCGGTGATGTATTTTTCAAGGAAACGACCGCGTAATAAACCGAGAGTATCTCTGATCTTTCGTGTCCAACGCTGAAATTCTACAGATTCGCGTTATCGTCTCGAATTTAATGTTATAAACTTCGGCGAGTAGCCAGCTGTTTAATATACTGAAATAATTCAAGTGCAACTCGCCGCGATCTTGATGGCAATTAATCTTCCGTTACGTTCTGAAAAATGAACTTAGCCCTAAGTATTGTAACTTCGTTTAAATGGTAATTTTTTTCCTAGACTCTCCCTCCCACAGGGAGCTCTAAAGATCGCTCGGTTTCGTTTTAATTGAGAAATTTATGGGAATGAACGTCGAGCGGAGTTTTCTTGCTGCGCTAACAAGTTTTATAATTAAATAAATCAATGTAGTGTGCAGAGGCAGAATTTCCTTTTAGAGCAAATGCAAATCGCGAGAATTACAATTTCATTCCAATTGTTAATTCCTAGCTGTTGGAGGCAAGGTGCGATTTTAATTTATTGTTCACTCAAGAAACTTAAGAAACAAGGTAAAAATTTTAATTCGTGAATAGGTTCAAATTTGTATGTCTGAAGATCAATATCGGATCGATAAAACTGAGAACATACATTTTATAGCCAAGAATTTAAAATCTGTCTCTTGCGGCAATTAAATTTTCGGAAACTTCACACCATTGAGTTTCGATGTATCGCGAAGAACGTTTAGTTTATTCGAGTATCAGGACTTTAGTTTCAAAAATAAAAATTTCTCTTCGATCCTGGTCGTCTAAATTGCTATGCAAAAATTCCGATTTCCTCGAGAGATTGCAACCCAGTTATGGTCTAATAAAGCAGAACCTCCGCCATATTGTCTCCCGCAGTTTCGGCTCATGTAACACGTCCTAAGTGTTTCAATAGGTTGTTCGGTGAGTTAACGCGTTGGCAATAACTCAACCGACAGGCCTCCAGCATTTTTTCACTGTCTTGTCGTGTATTTGGTCAGCGCTCGGCCGATTGTTGTCGCGGATTTGCATAATTACGAGCCGGCCCGGTAATATACGGCGGCTGATTTGCATACTTAATTCCGTAATTGGCGCTTCTTAATTGTTTAGTCCACTGAGTAACTCACTTGGCTTATCCCCTTCTTGTTAACCCTGGTCGATGTTTCGTCGAGGAAAATGTTAAACAACATTAACGCTTTAACGGCCGTACGTAGAGGACACGAACTTTTTATCAATCTTGATAAACAATTTTTGTTACAAAAGTGCCTGGCACAATATTTCATTCAATTTCATTTCGTACTTTAAGTCGACAAATTATGCTTCATTCGCAGCGTCACATTTTAAAGAAACACTAAGAAATATCGTTCACAATTATTAACAAAAGAAATAAATGTGTATACAACTTCGGAGTCCTTTCGATTAATGCGCACAATTTTTATTTTCCATAAAAATCCGCAGTTATAAATAAATCCTGTATTTTCCATTCTTACGTAATTGAATAAGTTGCTCCGATATTATGTGATTCTCACGGGCCCTGGTGCGGCAGTCAACATGTTGATGGCCGACGGTGACGCGATCGCATTTTGAAAACCATCCAGTTTCGTCGAAACCGAGTTGTTCCGCTTCCTCGAACACGAATTTCTCTGTATCGGACTCTCGGAGTCGAAAGCCCTCTTGTACCTCGCTAATTTTGGGCGTCGTTGAAACTTAACGGTACCCGCGTTTATCATTCTTTGTTACACAGCATTTACATTTTCGCAGGCGAGCGAGACCCTCTTCCGACAGTGTCCGATCGCGAGATAAAAAAAAAAAAGAAGAAAATATCGTTTATTTATGCGTGTGCCCGTTTTTGCGGGACGATTTGGTCCCCGGAGCTCCTCGAACGCTGCCTTTCTTGATTACGATTCACTTCGCGGCGCGGACGTTGAATAATTGATTGTTCGCTCGGGCCGTAAAGTATTTTCAGCGTGGGCACTGAAAAATTGGGGAATATTGTCCTGAAAGAATTATCGGAGGAATTTTGCAAGAGAGCAAAAGTAGCAGGAGAATTAATCAACGTTAATAATTCGGAAGGGGTTGTCTACACCCCGTGTTACAGATTTTTTCAAATATTTTACACCTGTGTCATAATCGTAGACACGGATTTTTATGCAAAATAAAAAAATTTCTATTGCAAGGTACTGCAGTGACTAAAAATATATTTTCTATCCGAATATATTTATTAGCCCCTTGCACTACCATTTATTTTACGGTTGCAGTGATTAGAACTTATTCGTCGTTTCTAATTTCTTCGAAAAAAGGAAGTTTGTATGTAATTTATACGTATGCAGTTTCCAATGGTTTCAACAACAAAAAAATATAATTTTATTTCAATTTAAAGTTTGAAGGAAATTAATAGCATGAATATTTAGTAGACTCTCTTCAAAATCTACGTGACGAGTCCAACTCGGTATTATAGTGCAAGGGGTTAAGTTGAAAATAGTGTAACTGCAGTTTCTAATTCTTCTAATATTTTTCCAATGAAAAGAATTGACTGTATGGAGTCGCCACACTGCACACCACCCCTAAAACCGTCGAGCGACAAGCTTCGCACCCCATGCTCGACGTCGCTCGACACAAACCACCCTACGGTTTTCTGCGACGGCTGCACGGTCGCGCACAGTTTCCCATCGCGCTAAACCTCCGATAAAAATAATCCGGGTTATCGGTTGTATCTCGACGGTCGCATTTGCATCGGCGGTCACGTCGCGTTTACGGCCGCGTTTCGAACAATTAAAAACGCATTAGGCGGCCGGGGTCGTCGGCTTCTTAGACAGGTGAGATGAGAGGCGGAGGAGGGGAGGTGGTTGGGAGGTGCATGGAGGGGGAAGGTGTATCCCGCGACGTGTTGGAATCGGCCCGGGATATAATTTGATACGTTTACGATTTGCTCTTGTTTTTCAGTAATTTCGAGTCGCTCTGGGCGGCTCAGCTGCGCGCGCACACACTCGAGAGCGTAATTACAGGCCCGTCTAGGGGCCCTGCGAGGCCCCCCTAGCCCTTCTGGTCCCGATGGGCCCCGTATGGGCCCCGTTTTGCAACCCCCCCTTTTGGCTCGCGGACTCGTGGCAGCCGGGAACACCGCCCCCGGGGACGTCTAGGAAGCGCCTAGAGATCCGCTAACGACGGAACCGGCGACTTTCGGCCTGTTGGAAATGATAGAGACCGGATGAAGGATAGAGAGGTTAAGTGGGGGTTTATGGGGGAACGACGAACGGATGGGACGCGATGTTGGGGGCTGGAAAATGCATCGGGGATTAGGGAGATGCAGCCAACCGGCTCCGGGGGAATATGGGGGCTTCGCGAAGGGAGGAGAAACGAGGGTGAGAAAATGATGGTGTTGTCGCTTGACGGGTTAGAGGATGGTTAAACGGAGCTGATAATGTGGCCAATTTGCAATTTGTGAGACGTGCAGCCTATTGGAAGCGTGGTTGTGTAGTATTGAGAGGGTAGAAAGAAAATGAGGAATGTTGGAAGCGAGGAAAGCGTCGGTTTGTAAGAGTAGGAGTGGAAAAAGGGTCAGAAGGGAGATGGAGAGGTGTCGTAGACTAAATAGGGGACAATTGAGAATAGTTAAATGACATTTAGAAGTAGACCAAAGAAATGTCATTTGCGACACACACTATACCATCCAGAAAAATAGCGAGTCTGACACAACCATGAAATTGATTTTCAAGAAATCAATGTATCTACAATACTGTGCACTATCTCATACCAGATTTCAATTTTTATCTGCAGCAGTCACAAGGAAAAATTAGTTGCTTCGATTTACCATAAAGTATTATGAACGTCACAAAAATTGTAATATAAGTATAGCAGAATATAAAACTGTAAAATACAATACACAAAAATATTTGGAAGAAAAGGACTGCGTGCGAGAAGAGGGATGTCATGAAACGATAATAATTTTATAAAAAATTCAAGAATAATGAAAAATGTCGAAATTAAGTAGAATAGACGTATCGAAAAGATTATGCTCCGTCGATTCCTTGGCACCGAAGATTACGGCACGTAATAGCGCTTATTGGTATGAAACGAGCCGTGTTCAGTAATCGATTAATAATTGCGACTATTATTCGACGAGACCTGTCGAATGATCAGCGCTGTTGTTCCGTGAAAAGGCTGGTAATCGATCGACACTGTGATTCTTGGCGTCGACCATGAGCCTCTGACATTTCTCGCGGCGCTGTTCAACGAAAAATTAGAGCGCCTCTATAAATACTGCGACGCTACCAACACCCGGCAGTCGGCAAAAACCAGCTTGAATAATGTATTTCCATTGTTTTATGAATACAAAGAGCTCTTTATAAGAACATCTCCTAGAGAGCATTGTCATCAATTATTTTGAATCTGCTCCTAACTATAGGCGACCGTAAGAACTTTGCCAACTGAAATTGTTCTTTTGTTATAAGAAAATTACTGTAAGTACGAGACCTTAGGAATTGGTTACAATTTTTTATTGGTAACTTCCGCAACTAGCGTGCGACATTTTGAGATCAAGTTGTTTGTACAGCCGACTGAAACTGGGTCGTTAAAATTTCTGTTGTCTAGAAAATAATATGAACATAATTTCTGCTATAGATCTTCATTACACGAACGTGACATTTCACACAGGTACACCGTGAAACTGTACTAGTTTCGAAAAATAATGGAATTTAGTTGAACGTAAAAGCGCTAAGCATGGAAACTATGCGGTGTAGGTGAGTTTTCATAGAACGACAGGACAGATCGTGCCGTTGACAAGCGATCGTCGCTCGATCGGGATCGCGATCCATTGTTTACAACCGGCCAAGGCAGCGGCGATCCATCAAGGATGGAGGAATGCAACTCGTAAGAATGCTCGCACGTGGAAACGCATCTTACTTAAGCTTACGCGTGCATACGTGATGTGGCCATTAAAGCGGGCATCTAGCGACCTTCTGCCACACGAGATATGCGTACCGTGCGTGCGCCTAAAGACCCAGTTAACATTTCAACCATTTGCCCGAGCCTTTGCATAGCAATGCGATCATTGAGGACGTCGTGGACTGGATCCGGCCGGGTGGTTCGATCGTTTTATCGATCCTCTCGATCCTCGCCCTCCAGCTTTCCTTGCCGATTTCGCTATTTAGCTCCCCTATAAACGCTACCATTACAACAACAATTTTGTTGCGTTTATTGCCACACTTATCCGTAAAACGATTGCCCCACTGTGCGAGAAAATTATTTTTTATTGCCTCGAAATCATTCTGATCTGTTTCTTATTGTTCGTAATAAAATTTCTGCTATTATTATTAATATCACATGCAGACATTCATTGATCAGAAGATTTTTTTAGTATTTCTACGGTCATCGAAAAATTGGGGTAGTAATACATAAAGTAAAAATATAAATCCAATTTGAAATTTCTTAAGGGGGTCATCCCATCTGAGAGCTACTTTTTCTTGCTTTTTTTAGGAATTTTTTTTGAAGGACCCTTAAAACATTCAATCTTGAAATTTTTACCACACATTCACTGACATCTTAACAGTCTCTCAGAATTTTTTCAAACCAAAATAACGAGTTGGATCGACTTTACACCGTTCGGAAGACACTCATGTGTAAAAAAAGTAGGTTGATGGCGACCATAATTCCGGAGGTTTCGATTATCTGATATCAAAAAATCAAACTGAATTTTAATTTGTAGACCTGGGGCCATCGCCGGTACCAAAATAATATAAAAATATCGAAAATTGAATTTTTCGCACGGTTTTAAACGTTAAGTTCCAAGTTTCGTCTTTTTCAGCTTAAAAAAACAAAACTGTACCAGATATCAGAAATATTTTGGTACGTGCGAGAACTATAGATGTGCTGACTATACCATAAAAATTTGAACGAAATCCGTTCAGTAGTTTTTGAGATATCATGGTCGCCAATATGAAAAATACAGTTTTGAGAAATACGCGTTTAATGATTCGAGTACGATTTACACAAAGAAAATGTAAACTCACCATTAGTCTGCTATGAGTTGAGAAATTGTCTTGGCTCGATGCTCCGAAGTGCACGTTGATTCGAATGCACTTTCTTCCAGCACAAATTAATGTTCAGCTGATTGATATTTCTCTGGTTATTTATTAATATTTTAATCGTAATGAGGCAAACAGATGCTTCCTTCTACGTTTTTAACAGTCGAACGACTTCGAATATCGAAATATCCTTTTACCTGCATATTCTAGGAATGTGTAGAAGCAATTTCTGCAAAAAAAAATTTTTCAATTTTTTGGATCTGCCACATGGGATATGACCCCCTTAAGAAAATGTCGAGGAAAACCGAGGGAAACGTCATAGTACGGGAAATCCGTTGTCCTCGATTGGCAGAAGGAAGACACAATGAAAGATCAATGATCCGAGGAAAATTTCGAATTCAACGGGGATCGCGGAGGCAGCGGTCTCGAGCCCAGCGGCGAGGATCGAGGATCGAGCGATTTATCGTGGCGAGCTTTCCGGGCAAAGTATCCCCGGCCGACTTCCGGCAGACGTGGGTATCGGTCGATCGACATGACTCTTTCGAGGCGGAATACTCAATTACCCGAGCGGACTTCTAGGTACTCGCGCGGCCGCTTCGCCTCGCCTTGCCTCGACCTGCCTCGCATCGCCTCGCCTCGTGCGCCTCGTTTTCTCCTCTCGGTTATATGTATGCATATCGGTCTGCTTCGCGAGCGGATCGCGCGACCGTCTCGCGTGTCGTTACTCACCCTCGCGACGACAAGCCGACAGGATCCGCGATGACGACGCTCAAAAATTAATTAGACCTTAATGAATTATCCGGGAATCGTCGCCGGCGCCCTCCGGCGACACAATTCCAAACCCTGGAATTTCATTCACTTGGAAAATACTCCGGTATACATTATTGATAATGAATGTCATTCTGAGATGCATTATAATTATTCTACATCACAAGGCGTATCTTAATTGTTTTATCTACTTAAACAAAATATTTTTGTTTGATGTGAAAGATACACCACTGTGAGATAGAGTCCTCTTAAAAACGAATTATCGGTGACTTGTACATAAATATTTTTGTTTCATTCGTTTGAAATGTTATTTGGTATTGAATCATGTATTATAAAAATTAAGTTACTCTATCCTGAACGTCGCAGTAATTTTTTCAAAAAATGAACTCTGTGACACTGTTCCTCGTAGGTAATTTATTTATTTTATTCATATGAAACCGATAAGTCGTGCAAACATTAAAACTTAAGTTACTTTATACAATACATGGTTTCTTCAGGAATGAAATTGTTTCAGGTCCCGACATACCCGGGTTCCTTCTACAACCGTTCAGGAAGCCGAAGAGAATAAGGACAGCGTTCAGCCCCAGCCAATTGCTGAAGCTCGAGCACGCGTTCGAGAAAAATCACTACGTGGTCGGCGCCGAAAGGAAGCAGCTGGCGCAGGCGCTTTCGTTGACGGAAACACAGGTACCGTAGTGTCCTGTTCTCGCGAATTTGCCGCCATTTTCTCGGACCAGACCTCTGACATTCCGTAACGTAGATAGGATCGCACAGAAACTACATCAATGTTTAACCCTAGACTGCAATGCTTAGAAATGGACCTTCTAACCTTGTGAACTAAAATCTCCAAAAAAAACGAACAATAGATTGTTACTAGATTTTCTCAAAGAAAAATATTAAAATTACATAACGAAGTTAGCATTTTTGACAAGTTTAATGGAGAAGCGATAAATCTTGCTGGAATATGAATTTTATCCGTTTACATTGAGAGCGCTCTCCTTTGAGATCGCAAATCTCAGATCGTAGATCTTTACGTAGATTTATTCTTTCTTGTTAATCAGAGGGATTGCTGGAATTGTAAGCGGACTAGAATCCTGCCGGAGATAATTGCACGATAATTAACCGAGTAATTACTCGTCGAGGGTGCGAATGAGCTCGGCCGGCCTCAAATTATATCGTTTAGGAGAGCGAGCAGTCAATTATCGAGAACGCAGACAAAATTCCGCGTTTATCTCACGCACTGTATCACGAGCCGCCCTTTACTGCACGTTCTAATCATCGATTAAGTGACTGAAGCACCGTCGGATAGCCTGTTCCACTACCAATAAGTAGATTCAGTCGACAACGAACAGACGAAGTTCCGTTTGCTCGATCACGCTCCAAACATAGACTCGAACGACGCATCGTGTACATACGAGTAAGGAAAAACAACCTTTTCCTAAAAATTGGGTCATTCTACTATTTCCAAAATGGCGTCACATCGAGGATTGATCCTCGTTTATTCCCAAAATTAAAATATTTCACATCACGGGATATTAACCCCTTGCCCTACAATAACGTGTCAGACTCGTGATAAAGATTCTGAACAGAGTCTAATAAATATGTATGTTATTAATTTTCTTTAAATCGAGATGAAATTCTATTTTGGTTTTGTTAATGTACAGTTATTGGACAGCATGTATAGGCATACAATTGATATAAATTTTGCTCTTTTTTTTTTAGGAAATTGCGAACTACAAAAAAGTTTTAATCACTGAAACCGTAAAATAAATCGTAGGGCAAGGGGTTAAATATGTGAAATATGACTTCTTCACACAGTTGTGTCTTATTTATTTATTTTTTGCTTGAAGAACCTTGTGTCCATGGTTTTTATAATTCAAATTTCGAAAATATTTTCGTCAATCCTAAAGCAACCAGACAAATTCTAAGGATAACATAAAGAAGAAAAAAAATTTTATTCATGGAGAATGAGTAAAATGGGATAAAACGAGTGAACGTGGAAATTCAGGGAATCCATCAAGGGATCAGCGAAGGTTATTAACGTTATTAAGCGAAATGGTTCTAAAAATTAAATTTTTTCAATGCCACCGGGCCATGATATTCGCTCGTAAACCAGCACAGGCTGACAAACAATTTATCGAACGTTTTCATCGTCGGTCGCAGCATGTAAGAGGCAGTTGCGCGAAATTTATTTGAAAGGTTACGTAACACGCATTCTTCGCTCGTGATTGTGGAGTAGCCTTCAGCCCTTAACGGCGCGTTCCCAACGAGCCCAGGCCGGGTCTCCGAATAACGAGGGGATTGATATGCTAATAGGGGATCGAGGGGTGTACGCACGCGATATTCGCGGCGATTCGCGCGTGTGCGAGAAAGTGCGTGCCGGACGCTCCAGATGCATTACGTGCATATATCACAGGCGTCGCGTTACGTATTCTATGGGCGTAACACGCTCCGAAAAAGGGAAAGAGCCGGAGGGGAGTCGCAGGAGGGTGGTATTGTGAATCGAGGAGAATGGAGGAGCCGCGACGCCATCTTGGAAACTGGCTTTCGACATACTCGCACCCTCCTCTATCCCCGTTTCATCTTTGAATCTCGGCTTCTCTTCGAATAGTTTCAAAAACAATTTTACTACTACATTCAGCGATTTTGAACTTTAATCACTTTTGTTAGAGATTTAGTAAATTTCCAGGATTCTACCCCTAACAGTGAACTTTATGTTAGGGTTGTAAAATAAGATCATTGGAAATTTAATGTTGAAAATATGTTGCACAATTCCCAATCGAAATTAATCAGCTGTATGCTAAATAATGCCTGTGAATATTTAAGTTTCATCTTCCCCCGTCTTCATTATGGTCAAAATAGCGTTGATGTGAAATATCGTTGAACGGAAGCTGTTAATATAGGCTTGAACCATGAAGTAATAAATTATTCATTGGTTATCTATACACTATGTAGAACAATGAGAACAGAATATTAACTTGGTAATTAGATTACAGATCGTCATGCAAAACAGCAGTTCCCTGGAGCAATTTAATGAAACCAGAGATAAATAGAAGTTTATTTTTTACTGTGAGAATTCTAGTAAATTAAGAACGAAATACCCATTCGACGTATTATCTAGTGTTTTGCATAGATCCCATAAAACCCATGGACTAATAATAATGATATCGTACTTTAACTCTTCCGTGTCAAAAAATACGAAGAATATGTTAATCCTCGCGGTACGTGCATCCGATTAAATTACCCTCCGTCTAAAAATGTTTTACATTGAATTTATTCTACGTCATAAATTTCTGGAATGCTGAGCGTTTCGAAATGAATTCGGGTTAAATTGAGCCTAACAACAACGGAGGGGTCGGTCTTATCAAGCGCCCTCCAGTGGATTACTTAATGACACACCGAGCTGTACCGCTAATATGGTTCTTATTGCATGTTTACGTTGCTCTTCGTGCACCGGCCAGGTATTATTATTACTTTTTAATCCCGTCGCTCGAAAAAAGTTGGAAGCAAACGTACCGTACGATGTTTCTTTAGCAGCTAGGGAAAACCTGGTAGCCGGCTATTCCGAAACGAAAGATTAGAAAAGATTGGCCTGTTAAAGTTATGTTTCGAGCTTAATTAACATCGTACAAGTTGAGCACAACCACCGATTTACATCCCCCGTGTTTGTGCTAGAGGCCCTCTAAACGGCAGCTGGCTCGCGTGTTACACACGTTGTAGAAGTCGGCCTCTTAACTCGGCCGTTAATTAAACTTATTATGCACGCTTGCAATTTGCGCGAGATAAGCAAGGTAAACATTTAAATCAGTTTATTCATCGGTTTTTTTACGACGCCTTGATTGCCGATGTCACATAATTCCTCGCGTTTCCCGTTACACCAGTTCCCCGCTTTCGACGGTTCAAATTGCTCCTATTTGTCGGCCGGACTTAATGCACTGGCTACCAATAATTAAAATCCAGCCGACTCCCGTCGTTTAGGAAATTTATTCCCAACTTGATCGGTCGGCGGCCATTTTTCCTACGCTGGAAAAGTTTCTAATTGGCTGACCGACTATCACGAACAAAATCAGAATAATTAATTTTTACTTTATTCCCACCACACAAGACATTTCAGCGGACGAAATAAATTTCTCCTTCAACTATTTCAATTGTTTAACATATCCGAAAATGATAATTTACAAGAATCTTTACGATCGATAATTCTTATTAGTGACACGTTACCCCCAGCACAGAGATCAATTTATTTTCTGCTCTGTCTCGAACAATTAAAATTTTCGGACAAATTATATTGTGTCGCCGATCGAGCAGTCGACTCGTTAGGACGCCGATTAATAAACACGGCAACGGATGTTGACAGTTCCATTAAAGAGCTGTGCCCACAGATAAATTGCAAATATATTGTTGACTTTTCCGCAGTAAGATTAATTGCGGCCGGCCGGCCGGGGTTGCGTTGTAATTAATAGAGCGCTCGGTGCTGGAATAAACACTATTATAAACCGATCTCAACAAAGACGATTCTAATCGTCGAACCGGCGCGGCCAATCAACGTTCAGACGCTCCTTAATTAGCGGTTGCGCGGCTTGATCTCGAATATAGCAACACGCGCGCGAGAGCTGCAAGGGCACCGTGCGCCTTGTTCTCGCGCTTGTACGGATTCATAAAGCGGAGCGTGCGTTACACGCGACCCGGTGGCCCTCATTAGGGGCCTAATTACGTGCGATTAGTCCCGCAATTACCCGGGGAATACATTAGAGCCGGGCTTTCGAGGCGGCGAATCGCGATCACGCAGACGTTCCTTCGGTTTTCCACTCGCGTGTCACGAACGGGTCCCTTCCACATCAAAATCGGTCGATTTATCCCATTCGTAACGTCGCCTGGGTCGCTGCTGACCCTCTTCACTTTTACTCGATATTTGTCCGAACAGTGAAAGATTATTATTGCTCGGTGTCAGATTTTTATTCAAATGATTATAATAAAATTAAAGAAATCTTTTACTAACCAAGAAATGTAATTCCTTCTGATTTTTTAAATAATTCTCTCGAGCGATCACAGTCTGCGAATAAATTAATCACTTGGGACCGTATTCCTTTCGTGGATCGAGACCATTAAGCACGCCAATAACACATCAAAATCGATCGATTTATTCCATTCGTAACGTCGCTTGGGTCGCTGCTGACCCCTCTCCATTTTTACTCTATTTTTGTCCGAACACTGAAAGATTATCATTGCTCGGTTTGAGATTTTTATTCAAACGATTATAATAAAATTAAAGAAATCTTTTACTAACCAAGAAATGTAATTCTTTATGACTTTTTAAATAATTTTTAAATAATAATTCTCTCGAGCGATCACAGCCTGCGTATAAATTAGCCACTTGAAACCGTATTCCTTTCGTGGATCGAGGCCATTAAGCACGCCAATAACCGGCACACTATTTTTAATTAAACTTAATATTTATACAGCAATTTGGTCGTAAATAATTTTATAGAATCCCTGGCAAAGAAGATTGCTCCTGTTTCCCTCGGCTCACGGCCGGCCACGCCGTACACATTATGCAAACGCACTTTTATAGTGTTTTTTATTGCCCAGCGGGCAGCGAGGCTGCGCGTCGCAATTAGCGGGAGCGTGGTGTGTTAGCCTTGCGTAATTAAAAGATGCCTATTAACAAAACAGATGAGAGTCTCGCGATAGGGGAAGCAGGTGGACAATGGCGGAGCTCGAAGAGCACGTTCCGGATGATTGTCATCGATGTTCCGTTGAAATTACGGATATTTAGCGCGTGATACCTTTTATATATTTTGTCGAATCACTGGATTGATTATGGACATTAATATTCAATTAAAAGCGGGTTGTAAGTCGGAAGTAGTAGGGGAGAAACAAATTGGATAGATTAATCTGCGAACACAGTAACATTCGACTGTACTTTGTCTCTGTTAATGAGCAAGGAACACGATTTTAATTTAATTTCATCAGCGTATCCATCTGGGAATTTATTTCTTTGCGATTTTCTCAATAAAGAAATATCTACAGCATTCTCAATTAGACGTTAAAATTACTAATAAATTTTAGACATTTTCTTATTAAATTTTCGCGTGACACGAACATTGAATTAAATGGATGAGGCATAATGAGAAGCTCTCTCGACTACGCGATGTTTTTCATCGAATATTTAAAACTGCTTCGAAGTATCCAGGGGACAAGCAAAAAACGCTACCGATCAATTTTCCTCGAGAAGATAATTGAAAGCTATTAAACCAGCTATTACACTCACCGATGCAAATTTCCTCCCCTCCGAAATGATCTATACGGTCGATCGGGGAAAAAGATTTTCCGAGCTGCGTTCGCAACACGCGACTCTCTTGCCACCACAGCGCGTTATCTGGATTTTTCGATGTTCGCTCGCCAGAACCAGCCGTCAAGCGTAATTCCGAGCGAGACTGTCCTCGAACTATTGCAGCGCGACCAACAAGACCTGTTACACGGTTATAAATCAGAAGCAAGTGACCGGACCGAGAGGACATGATTGACATCAGCGGAACCGAGCAGAACCAAAAGGAAACACCGCAAGGAACACCGCACACGGACGCACATAGATGTACCGGTGTTCCGAGGATAATTAAGAAGACGGGGTAGCGAGACCTGTTGTTCAACTGTTGCAACGACCTTACTATACCTTCTTGCTGTGCCATAGTGTACAGAGCGGTTCAGAAGAGGTGATCCTGTCGTATAGGTTACTACATGTTCCAAGTATACGTTCGATCATCTGGATGCTGGACATTTTTATCCAAATTGGTCTTGCAGCATATATAGGTCCATTTAGAATTTGTTATACAGGGCGATTCATCTGTTAGCAGTCAGCTAAACCTAACCCAGACCAGTACAAAATTGTCTGCTTTATAGGAATTTTTTAAAAATTGACTTTGAAAAGATTTACAGAAAGATCTTTTAAAAAATCATTTAAACATTGACTTGTCTATATTTTTAAAAAATTTTCTTCATTGACGGGATCCTCAATAGGGTCTACAAAATATTGTCTTCTTTGAAAGGGTCTTTATAATAAGGTCCTTAAAAATTTCTTCTTTCAAAGGATCTTTAAAAAATTGTCTTCTCTGACAAGATTTACAAAAAGATCTTTTAAAAAATCATTTGAACATTGCTTTGTCTACGAGGATTTAAAAAAAATTTCCTTCATTGAGAGGATCCTCAATAGGGTCTTTAAAATATTCTTCTTTGAAAGGGTTTTCAATAAGGTCCTTAAAAATTTGTCTTCTATGAAAGGGTCTTTAAAAAATGTTCATCTTCATAAGGATGCTTAGAAAGGATCTGTGTAGGACAAAAATTGTCTTCTTTTCTAAGAAGAGTCTTTCTAGACGCTCGAAAGTATTCAGAACAGGCTAGCTACTTTCTAAATTACATAAAAATATTGGTGGACCTACCGACGTCTTCAGCAACTAAAATTGCTGCGTAATTTATGACAGAAGCAAAATACAAGCAAACAATACGAGTAGCAGCGTACTCCCACCTGCATCGCGAGCCCACACGCTCTCGAGCGTCGTAGAGTTGGGATTAATGGGCCGAATCGTCTCGATTTTAGAGTGGATACACGGCTGACGACTTTAATTGATTAGGAGGCCGCCGGAAGGCGATAAACCCGCCGGCTCGGGTTTCGATCAGCGTACCCGCCGATGATTAATCGCGGTCTGTTCCTGCGTAACATTGATGATTCGCGGTGTACCCGCGGGACGTGTCGCTTGGAAAATGATCGGGCCCGCTACTTTCTCCAATAAATCCACAACCGGCGACGCAAACACACACGCGTCTCGCGACACGACGAAAATGAAAAAGACGAGCGAAGGATGATTAATCGCTTAGCGTCGCGTCGCGTCGCGTCGCGTCGGGTCGCGTCGCAACGAGACGCGGAACCACCGCGATCGTGGCCCGGAACGCGGAGGAATCGCGGAACCGACGATTTTTCGTGGCCGCGACGCTTAATCCGCGGTTTGACCCTAATCTGTTTCAGCGCGTTCATTAGTTCGGACATCGCCGAGTCGTTTATAATCGCTGCACACTCGCCGGGAAGCGATTTAATCAATTTGTACGGTCCGCCGGTGATTAATCGATCATCCCCGACCGGATAAAGTTTCTTCGCCGCGAATTAATTACAAGTTTGTCGTGACTGTAATTGGCTACGCGCTCGGCCGATGGAACTCTTCTGCATCGACGACTTCCGGGCTGTGGTTCCGGCTGGACAAATATCGCCGAAGTTCCCGGCGTCCTCCAGTAAGTTTCCAAAATGGTCGCTGAATGCGAAAATTGTTCACTTCGGTCAACTATGTTTTTAATCTAAATTTTCACTGTTGTTTTGCACTTTGGCGCGATGATTCTGCATCGTACTTCGACATTCTTTCACCGTTTCTTACTCAATCGACGTTCCTTATATTTTGCGTTTCTTAATTTATTTATTTTCGCAAATCAGACGGTTTGCTGTTCATTGCTTACCGTTTCGTTGGCTGCTAATTACTCGGAATTAAAATTACCCAGAGAGAAGTAACGCGTACCAATATGGCGGTCGTGCCGCTCGATAACGCCGAAATTTCGGATGTTCGATCGCGAGTCGCCATTTACGTGGATAATTAAAGAAAACAGGGTCAGCAGTAAATCAG
Organism: Lasioglossum lativentre; assembly: GCA_916610255.1. Taxonomy (NCBI): domain Eukaryota; kingdom Metazoa; phylum Arthropoda; class Insecta; order Hymenoptera; family Halictidae; genus Lasioglossum; species Lasioglossum lativentre. Next base: position 30,612,443 of record OU744355.1, on the reverse strand, counting down.
ACTTGGTCGCGGCGCCTGTTCGCCTACCTGTCCGCCGCGCCGTTTACAAAATAATCGGTCGAGCATGGCCAGAGCACCGGTCCGTGGCGGGTCCGTAAATCATTCTGTTAATTGCTGGTTATCAGCAGGACGACAGAACTGTCTTTTCGCTTTCGTTGTCACCGGGGACAATGGCGATCACGTGTGAGCCGAAACGAACGAGCTACACCACGTTTATAAACGTATTCGTACATCATTCCCTATTGTACATAGAAAAACGTCGAAATAATTACGAAAATTAGTGGCCAATTAAGCTACAAATGATGTAGGTACCAGTATTACATGATATTCTAACTCAATTTTACACTTGTATTTTATATTTACTTTTTTGGGAAGCCAGCAGCTGCAAGGTGAAAATTTATTATTCCTGATAAATACTACATTTTAAAGTAAGAACAGTGAGATAAACAAGATGTATTAAAAATAAAGTGTCAGTGGCTCTGGAAGTTTATAGTGTCCCGCATACTATTTCATGATCAGTACTGAAGTAAAACTGTGTTAACCCTTTGCATTCGGAGTTATTTTAACACGAAAATTAAACATTTCTACCGACCTAGAATAATTCCAATCTATATGATTTTTTTTCATCTTATGGATATGAAGTTGATATAATACCTCATACAATACTTAAATGTTTAGTAACTGCGATTAGGTAACACCATATTTAATAATGTAAACAATATTGTGAATAATGGTAGAGCAAGTTTTAATGGCGACTCTGAGTCGAGTGCTAAGGGTTAACATTTATATTGCACAAAATATGAACCATTTATTTATCCTACGAATGCGTAACATCTAATCATAACATTTCCATGAACGTCGAACATCTTTAAAATTCAACTCGCAATAACGGAGCTCGGGTCCAATTTCACCCGGAGATTAAATATTGCTATTCAACCGTTCCATTAGGAAGGTGTTCCAGCAGAGAAAATCCGTTCCGAAAAATTGGCAAATGATGGTGTAAACGGTCCCGAAGACGTACTTAAGAAAACGGTCGGAAATTCGAGGGTTAATGCTAAGATGCCGAGGGTAAAAATCGTAAAACGGAGGTTAATGCTACAATGTAAGACGTTACAAGCTCAAGACTGTGCAAGGGCTCATCAGTTCCGCTGGCATATCCAGTGCGAGAGGCAACGGCGCGGCGCGAGTCGATCGCGGCCTCCGATTTTCCATCACATTAGGCGCATTGAAAAAGAAGAAGCGTCGCGGTCTCGCGGGCAAAATGAACGCGTCCTCGGCTGGTATTCCCGGCGCGGATCGCTCGGTGATATTTACTGGAACGTTATTAGCATGCCGGCCTGTATATTACGCCGTAATTTGCATCGAGTTTCAGTTGGCAGAGAACAGAACCGCGCGCGTCGTTAACAACCTTATAATCTCGCGGTCCGCAGCCGCGGTTCTTTTCTTCGTCCTTTCGTCAAGGCGTAATGCCGGGTCCGCATGGACCCGCGAGAGAACATTGTCGAAGTTGCTCAAGGCGTTATTTCTCCTCTCTTCTTTGCCTCTCTGTTTCTCCTTCTTCTTCCAGCTCGCTCTTCTCTTCTCTTCTCTTCTCTTTGCCCTTCTTCTCCCTTCTTTCTATTTGCCCGTTTTCTGCTCGCGTTTTCTGCCAACACCTCCGGCCAGATCACCGAGACGTATCTAATCGAATTCGGCTGTTGAACAGTGGTGCAAATTGGCGATGATAACGGGTTTGCCACCCGGCCAGCCTTTTTGCTGGCTCCCCATAGGCTGGCCCCCTCGCTGGCGGTTCATGATCCCAGTCATGATCGTCGGATACATTGTCTGCCGGATCGTCCTTTTGTTCGGTCGTTTCCAAGCTGTTTACTGGATTTAGCTGCTAGCAACCTATCGTTTTTTAAGTGAATTTTTAGGGTGTGCTGACAGTAGCTCTTAGCTATTGGCGTCTACATCATCCACGAGATGCGGTTCTTCGCGTAAATTCCTGGGTTAGAAGATTGCCGTTGTAATGGTAGAATTTGCGTGACCCATTTTTTTGGGGATTTTGCAAATTGCCGTGTGTGCCGAATGCATACAAAGCAGGACATTCTGGATGACGTGCTTGGCCAACGTTTGAGAGTTTTGCTACTCAGCTGTGTCAATAGTGGAGACTTTGAAGCGAATATTTAAGCTAGGAACATAATATTCATATGAACACTTTTTTGTTTATGTGTTTGTATTGCGATCGGAAAGTTTTAGAGATTCTTCCGAGTCTTTTAGGATTTTTATAATTTAATCTTTATATCAGTACCCGGGTGTCAATTCCAAATTGTTTACATTCTTACATAGAAATATACATTGAAACTATGAAGAAGCGAATATTTGAGCTAGGAAGATAATATTCATGATCACTTTTGTTTATGTGTTTATTTTGCGGTCAGAAAGTTTGAGAGATTTTTCCGAGTCTTTTAGGATTTTTATAATTTAATCTTTATATCAGTACCCGGGTGTCAATTCCAAATTGTTTACATTCTTACATAGAAATATACATTGAAACTATAAAGAAGCGAATATTTAAGGTAGGAAGATAATATTCATGATCACTTTTGTTTATGTGTTTATTTTGCGATCGGAAAGTTTTAGAGAGATTTTTCCGAGTCTTTTAGGATTTTTATAATTTAATCCTTATATCGGTACCTGTGTGCCAATTTCAATTTGTTTAGATTGTTGTGGATAAATGGTGAAATTTTTATATTTGAGATTCACACATAGAAATATACATTGAAACTATGAAGTATAGTAAGTTACAGTAACATAAAGTCAGTCGACGTAGTAATAATTCGGAGACAGTGCTGTGTGTTTTAGATTTCGAAGTTATGCATACAGTTTGTTGTTTGTAGCGGCAATTACACCGTAATTGGATGTCACGATTGAAGAATTAACCGGTTATTGAAAGGAACGATTTAGTAGTGGTATTTATCGTGGCTGTAATACACGATGATGTAGATCCTCGTTTCTCCGATTCCTTTATCCCAGCACCGACTTAATAAACCACATCGTCGCGATATTTCTAGAATTACATTCAAGTCAAACGCCATATCGTTAAGAAACAATGTCACAACAACGCCGGTGAATTACTTGAATACAAAGCAGCGAGCCGGGTAACTGGAAAACAATGAAACATCGCTCGACTACTTTATTACTTTTAACTGCCACACGAGAACGGTCGCACGTGATTTCTAAATGCTTGCTCGAGTCGTAAAATAGAAGGGGACAAATATCAATTGTTATTCCACGTTGACCAAGAAATCTCATTAGTTTGTTATGCAAACAAGCGTTCACAAAATTGAAATAATAAAGAAATGCGCTAAAATAAAACCGAAGAACAACATTCAATGGTTCATTCATCCGGAGGATGTTATGTTGTCTTTTCAGACGGTCGAACAAAAAGACACGTTTCCACATTTTGTACAAACGTAACGTAATATGAAAAGGAAAAAATGGCAAGCCATAAGTAATGATCGGTGAGAAAAGAAAATTAAAAATTCGTTCAGAACTAAAAATCGTCCGCAAAAATCAAGAGGCAAGAAAAACCTGAAAATTTCCTAAACAGGAAATCGTTGTGATAAAAATTGATATTATTATCGACCGTGCATAACTCGTCCACCATGGTTTGTTGCGCAAGAGGTCTCATTGTCATGCGGCACGAAAAATGTCAACAGGAAAGAAAGTGACACAAGTGGAATTAAAATAAAATAAAATTATATAATCCGCGTATAAGCAACGTTAGAAGGAAAGTTACAGTTACGTGTCGCAGTGTATCTTCTGCAACGAGGAGTATGAGGAAAAATTTGCAAATTCAGCGAACGAAATCGAGGGAAGGAAGGGGTATAAGCGACGGGTTTACGCGTTCGCGGAATACGCCTTGCTCGATGAATCACTGCCTGTACCGTTCGGTTTCTCGAAATTCCGCGTTCCCGCGAGCGGGTCGTTGACGGAGGAGGCGAGGAGGAAAGAGGCGAAAAAGGCAAAACCACGAAACGTGGAGGGAGGGGAGAGTGAAAAGAGGGGAAGAGAGATAGAGTGTGCGTACACGTAGAAACCCGCGATATATAATATCGGAGAAGACCTGTTATTCCCGTCGAATCGTGCGTGTACCCTTTCGGGCCGGCGTATTACGTTCGCCCGTGGACGGTAATGGAAGGAGTTTTGCATATTATGCAGGCCGCGTGCGGATTCTCTATGCATAATGAGGCGTGTCGTCGCTGGACTAAGAATAAAGCATTGCGAATGCGCTGTCATCCGATATATTGTATGTGAACGTGGCCTCCTCTTCCTGGCCGCAATTATGCGACCGATTCCGCGGACTGCCCCCACCATTACACGCTAATTATAGTTTCGATTGGCGCGCTCGCGAACACCTTGAGGATCGTCAGCGTCACGACGCCCTCGGCTTCAACAGGAATTAACGATCGACGGACGGTTGCGAACCGTTTTAGCCCGGCCGCATACCAATAAGTTAATTACTGTTATCCGCTAATTGTCGGTTAATTCTATCCTTTTTTTTATCCCCTCCCCATCCGGGAACCGTACGACAGGCTGATTGTAGTAGGAAAGCTTTTTTTCTCGCGTGCGAGGCTTGCTTTTTTAATGGAAAATTAACTAGATGTATTCTTGTTGAAGTTGCGTGTGTGTGCTAGGTATACGGAAGTTCTGTAATTGTATTTGTACGTTTCTTTCCTGTTTTAGCTATTTTAATTGGTTGAGATTAGAATATTATTTTATACTGTTTTTCAATGTTGGAAATAGTTTTATTTGATAATAATTCAAGTAAAATTATGAACGGAAAATCAACAAGCAACGATTTCTATGGATCCAGTTCGGGCAGACAGGAAATTGTCAAAAGCGTTAAATTAACGGAGGAAATAATTTAAGGCTACAGTCTCTCGTAATTGATGCCGACAAATTTTATTTAGCATAAAGATCCGCGGTCTACTAATAAGCAACATAGACCACTTTTATTTCGCGCACAGATCCGCGGTCTAATTATAACCTGTCCGATTTTTTTCGCGCCTCGATCGAACGATAGAGGTCTTATGTGTGTCACGGGGGAGAGAGAGGTGGTCTGCCATGCAAATCCCGCTTTAATTACCCATTGTTCTTCCGATCGCTCCTTCTCCCGTAGCCCGCGGACCGTAGAATACGAGACAGGCAATACCGTTTTTATTGCGGGACGTTAACCAGCTCGTAAACTGTCCGCGAGTCGATATACATACATAGACAGAGAAAGAGGACTGGTCTTGTTTCGAACCAGCCGCGATAATGCCCGGTAAATACGTTGTAGCGATTAGTCGCGAACGGATGCAAATCCACGGCGACCATAATCGTTTTCCCGCTCGATCGGAGTATGTACCACTGCGGGCATTCAAGTCTCCGCGCGAACGACCGCGCCACAATTACCTGTACTCCGAAGACGATACCTATACTGAGTTAGTGTTTCCTTCTACCTTCGATATTTCATTCGATTGTCGTTTTTTCACCTCAGTTTCGAGAAGCCATTTTCTGGAAGCATTCGATTTAATAAGCAAAGTTGTAATCCTTTCAATATCCGCGGAGCGTTTTTCTGGAAATATTGATTTCAGTCAGCTGGAATCGTTGTTTCATCACTTTGTACTTCCTTTTCAATCATTCCCGGTTTCAATGCTGTATTGGAAATAATTTTGAAGGCTGCAAGTATTGATTTTAAAAAGCAGAACCTGAGGTTAAATTTCGAGATTAGTAATTTTAGCTTTGGGACGATTCTAGAACTGGGGAGTAGCATGATTAGGCAAGATATTTTCGTAGCAGGTATTCCTGATGGCGGACACAGAGCACTGTGTCGTCCGTATATGGCCGACGCGTCAGCGAAACGTGTTAACGCACGAATGAAGAGAGCCCCAGCGAGATCGTCCCAATACCAAATACATTCTTTCGAAAAAGTCATATCCCGTAGGGGGCACGGTCGGTTTCCAAACGATCGGCGAATTCAAAGGGTGGACCCCGGTTGGTCAAAGGGGACCGAACCGCGAACGATTCCCGATTCGAACGATCGGCGTAAACGATAGGCGCGGTGGCTCACCAGCTCGTCCATGATGCCGATCCTCTTTTCTCTGTGTTCTCGCTCCTCTCACATCCCTTTTGGCATGGGACGAGGCTCTGGCGAAACACGGTGGGGAGGCCACCTTCTTCCTCGGTTTGGTTTTCTCGTCACGATCCCGGCATGTCACTGTCGTGTGTCGTCGACTTCGTGTGCATACTGTCGGCCTCGGCCACTCGAGGAAGCAACCGAGAGCCGATTCGAGATCGGGAGAAGAAATCGTTACAGTTCGGGACGAGAATGCACTCGCGGGAGGTCGATCGAGCCTTTGACCAATCGACCGAACCAGATTTCTAACACCGCCATCTTGTGTTGAAATCCTCGATTTTTAACTTCGGAAGATAAGCGATCAACCGGTTGCCGATCTCTACCAAAATTCCCATTTTGATCGGCCATTTTGTACAAGTTAAAACGAAGAGAATCTGAAAATCCTCATTTTCTTTTCGGATCTGAAAATTCCCATTTTCATACGTCGCTTGAAAATTCGGATCGGTGAACAATTTCTTTCGTCAACTAAAAATATTCTGTTCGTTGGTAGCTCGGTGTGTTGGATTTTGTTAGTATGTCCACCCAATAAATTAAATTACACGTCAGCAAGATAATTGTGTTTCTGTATTTATGTAACAAATATTTACGTAATCTTGATCATCCAGTTTTTGATTAACTTTCTCTGCACGTTTTTATCGCTGGATCGTGTCTCTGCACCAATTCCATTTTCTTTTCTATATGTATATAAATATTGACATTATTATTGACCGAGCCTTCCAGATCAATATTTGATCAGTCCTCCTCCATTATTGGCTCGCTGTTTTCTCTCTACGAGTGCTATACCTGGCTAATCCACGCAGGTGACGCGTCCCGAGAGGAATCGTCACGCTCCCGGTATTTTGTTAGCAAAATATCATCCCCTATTTTTAATCCTCCCTGAAATCCGGCCGTTTTATTGGCGAGAGGTAAAAGAATCGGTAAATACAGACCGACGCGACGGGGAAAAAATGTGTTCGTCGGCGTCCCCTTTTGGCGTCGCGTCGCCGGATTGGCTGAAACGTGGCTTCAACCCCTGCGAATCATCCCCTATGGCGGATGTTCAATAAGCATACAGATTCTTTTTTCATGGAAATCAAGGGAAATTTCCGAAGAAACACGCTGCTCTCTCACGATTCAGACAACTAAAAATAGTAAAAATTCTCACTTGCAATGCTTAATTATTTCTTTGAAAATATGAAATTTAATTAGCTGGACGCATGATGCATAGAACAAATATTCATTTCGAATATGTAAATCTGTCACGATATTTAATTGTTTAGAACAGGGGTTGAATTTCGATTTATTTTTTGGAATTGCTGCTGTAATTTAAAGGGGTAGTTTGACAAAAATTTTGATAAATGACTGGCATAGGGGCTTAATATTTCTTCTATATATATGAAAAAGGGTAATTGTATCCGACATCGTCACAAATTAAACGATGAAGCCTTAATTGCCTCACAATGCCGTTTAATATAAACAAAATGAGAGAGCCGTTATCCGGGCCGTTATCGCGTTGTCTTATAATTCCTCCCATTAGCGTAATCGGCTCATTTTGACGATTGTCGACCAGCTGGATGCCGTTTACGTGGACTGATTCTCGAAGGTGTGCAATCTTTTCAGCGAGAAGGAGCTGATTGAGCCCCGGCGCATTGCTTTTGTCGTTTCTGTTGGCGGTCTCGCGCGGATCTTAAGCGATTTTCGCACGCGATCGTTCCGCAGAATCGAACGGAACGAATGCCGATTCCGGTTTGTCCGGCGATAATAAAACGGGCGCACGCGGAAAGGTGTATCCGGGCGAAATTGTCTGGCGTTCGCCGCGCGATCACGCTCAATTTCGTCCTAACAAAACACACGGGCACGGACGGACGCGTCGCGCCCCGTCGACAATTGAAAAATAATATCCTCCGGTTTATTTAGCCGCGCCGATCGCTTCGGGGAGGTACAGGGGGTTGCATGGCCGGCGACGTGCACAGGGCTGCGTATAGTCGCGGGGTAGCACGACGGCGGGGATTAAAAATAATGTTTCGAGCGTGACTGGCCAGCCCCCGGGGGATTACGGGTCAGCGTAGCACGCCGCGATTGGCCGGGGGGTTGCAACCCCCGAGATTTTATTCGGCCCTCGGAACCGTGGACGTCGCGCCCGAAAAAATCCATCCCTTGCTGTTCTGTACTGGCTGTGTGACAATTCCAGAGTGGGGATAGAAAGAGAGAGGATTCTTTCATCCCTTATTTTAATGTTAGCGTCAATTCCTTAAGGGGGTCATCCCATGTGGTAGATCCAAAAAGTCGAAAAATTTTTTTTTGCACATATTGCTTCTATAACATTCCTAGACTGTTATAAACGTAGAACGAAGCATCTGTTTGCCTCGTTACCATTAAAGTATCAATAAATAACCAGTGAAATATCAATCAGCTGGACATTAATTTGTGCTGGAAAAATGTGCAGTCCAATCAACGTGCACTTCGGAGCATCGAGCCAAGACAATTTCTCAACACATCGTAAATCGTACTTGAATCTTTAAACGCGTTTTTCTCAAAACTGTATTTTTCATATTGGCGACCATGATATCTCAACAACTACTCAACGGGTTTCGCTCAAATTTTTATGGTATAGTCAGCACATCTATAGTTCTCGCCCGTACCAAAATATTTCTGATATCTGGTATAGTTTTCTTTTTTTACGCTGAAAAAGACAAAACTTGGAACTTAACGTTTAAAACCGTGCCAAAAATTCAATTTTCGATATTTTTACATTATTTTGGTACCGGCGATAGCCGCAGGTCTACAAATTAAAATGCCGTTTGATTTTTTCATATCAGATGATCGAAACCTCCGGAATCATGGTCGCCATCAACCTACTTTTTTTTTTACACATGAGTGTCTTCCGAACGGTGTACAGTCGATCCAACTTGTTATTCTGGTTTCAAAACATTCTGAGAGACTGTTAAAATGTCAGTAAATGTATGATGAAAATTTCAAGATAGTATGTTTCAAGGGTCCTTCAAAAAAAAATTCCTAAAAAAAGCAAGAAAAAGTAGCTCTCACATGGGATGACCCCCTTAACAGGATTTGCGGGTATACTTTAGCGGGTCGCCTAAGGTCCGGGCTGCGTGCAAGGGCCAAGGTGGTCAAAAGCTTGTGGCCAATCAACCCGTCCAATTACGCCGGTTATCAAACGTCTCGACTCGCAGTATCCGAAACGCAAATATGGCTCGAGTCAGCGGATACTCGGGCGGCTCCTTCCTTTTCGGATGACGGGGGCAGGTGCCGTGTGACGGCGAGAGAGGACTCCGAGGTCTCTCCCGTTGGCACACAGCTGTGCGTCCAAAGAGCGTTCCGACGCGACGCTCGCCCGAGACCTACACTCCATCCACCTTCGTCCAGTCAGTAAAGGTAAACAAATGCTCTAGCCAGCTCCTCGGGTGCGACAGAGTCGAAGCTGCAATTCTCGGATAGTTAGGAAAGGACGGTAAATCGGCTATAGTGACGACTGTCACGTGTTCGTTGGTTACGCGTATAAGGTGTTCACCTGTCACTTAGACGCGTTCCGGGAAACAGCTTCAATTACGCGGCTCCCGGCTGGATCTGTGAACGTGATCGCTTTTCGAGCCTCTCATCCTGTGTACGTACGTACGTACACGCGTTATCCTAACTCGTTATCTGCTCGCCGGGATCGACGTTTTCTGTACTCCGCCGATCCGTTTTCTGAGACCGAACCAGGTTTCTCGGTTGTCTTGCGAGGATCGAGGAGCCTAACCGAGAGGATCAAGGAGCGTAGAGCGAGGATCGCGATCGGTTTTCCGATCGGCGCGGCGCGGCGCGGCGATGTTTAACGCGGCCGATCGCCGACGATTGATATTAAGGCACGTAATCCACCAGGTAATTCGATCGATCCAGACAGAACCACGAATCGCCAAACGTGTTCCATTGCCGATCGGTTTATCTGCCGCGGAATCGCCTGGCCGTTCCCATGCCGGCCCGGTTTAGAGAAACTACGCCGACCGGATCGCCGATCGCGATGACTATACACGCTGATGTATGTATGTATGGAAACCTAGAGCTGCCGCGAAGGCGGAATTGCTTGGGACTTCCTTTGACGGGGACCATAGGTCAGTAGCGAAGGACTGTACTTCTTGGGCGAAATCGTTGCATTTGACAAGGGCGGTTGCTAGACGCTCTTCCGTCTTCAGTTAATTAACCCTTTGCACCGTTCGCGGGATTCTTGCTTTAGTATGACCCGAATTTTCACCTGGAACCATTAAAATGCAATATTAGAATATTATCAATATACATTAATACAGGCCACAATACATCATTTGCAGGCCACCTTAAAATATTTTATTAAATTCAATGCATCCCCTTTACGAAACCGTGAAACAAGACACATGGCACATTGTGCACTGCGATTTTAACCCTTTGCATTCTGAGCTATTTTTACTAAAAAACGAAAGATTTTTCCATTCTAGAATATTTCCATTCTATACAATTTTTTTTTCATTTTTCGCATATGAAACTGATATAATATCTCATGTAATATGTACATGTCTTGTAGTTTATTAAATATGAACAAAAATAATAATGTGAACAATATTTTTGAGAATGGCATAGCAATTTTCAGTGGTGCATCAGAGTCGCCATCCAAGTGCTAAGGGTTGAACGTTGATATCTCGCATCTATCACAATTTTCTTTTTCTTTTTAGTATCTTTAGCTTCGTATGCTAGACATTGCCCACGGGAAGCAAATTAGCATGAATTTCCCTGCTCAATAAATAATACGTAATACCCTATTAAGATCGAAGTAGACGTTCAAATCCGACGAAAAAGTGCATTAAATCTCGCGAATCCGGAAGCAGCGTGGTTTCTCCCGTCGACCGTAGAAACCCGTCGAAACGAGCGTGTCTCGGAGCGAGGTAATCGCGGGATTCAATTAAGTCCGATTAATAACTCATACGCTAATTGCGTCCGCGTCCGGTCGATCTCGTTCCATCTCGCGAAATCGTCAAACGTGGCGAGGCGTGTCCGAGCGGGAGGGAAAGGGAGACGCGGAAAAATGAGAACAAGAAGAATAAAGAGCGGAGAAAGACGACAGGGGGTATCCAGGCCTAATCTATCGGAGACTTTTACGTCCCCTGTTAAATATAATTACATTTATTGGCGGCGCGAGCGCGGCGATATTCGCTCTTTTCGACGCGGCGCGCCGCGCAGGAAATTGGATACACGCTAATGGAAATTAATACCGCGATTGTGCTCTCGCAGGCGCTCTCCACAGTTTTCTCTGCGACGCGACTCGACTCGACGCGACGCGGACGCGACGTCGATCTTAAACGTTGCCGTGAGAGAACCGTCTCGAGACGACCGAGCCCGCCGGGTTTTATCGTAATTAAACCGGCGGAGACATTGTCGCAATTTATTGAACCGCGTTTCCATAAATCGGGCCAAGATGGCCGCCGTCGCGTCGGACTTTATCGCGCCGCGTCTCTCTGGCATCCTCCGGGTCTTGTTATTGGCCGGGATTTATACGGAGATGATCGTCGTTCTGTTAATCGCTACCCGGAATTATTCTTGCCTTCAGTTTTATGGATTGCGCGGACGTCCTTTAACTGCCCCTGAAAACCACACGATTTCTGGACCGTCTCTATCGTTTACGATCGTCTAAAGCGAACTTTTAATGTGCTGTACGGTTGGCCTAATTAGTGGGTGGAATTCGTCAATTGAGAAAAATGCTCCGAAGCATAAAAATCCATTCACGATAAACGAGAGCTCTATTTCCCAGAGCACACCAGGACCAATTGAATCTAGTCTCGGGATCGATACAACAAATTTCTCGCGATCAACCCTCGGCGGACGAGCCATCGCATCGGCGCGCAATCTTCGTCGGCGGATAAACGATCGCCTAATCCCGGCCGGGGGTATAACCGTCTGCCAAATACCACGAGCAATTAGCCGCGGAATTAATGGCGGCAGCGAACGGGGCCGGGCGAGAGAGAAACCACGACCAGTGAAATTTCTGGGGTTGTGTGCCCCGGGGAACTTTTCGAGGATTGTGGCACTTAACGGATGATTAAGAGGGCAAATAGAGAGCGGCCCCGGTTAACGACGCTCTGTGTGTAGCTCTCCGACCCCCCACCCCCGGTTACCCTCTCGGCCCGGCTCGCCTAACACTCCCAGCAGGACCCTCGTCGCACGGTTTAATCGAGTTACCCCCATTTCGTAATCACCCTGTGTCCCCCGAGCCGGTTGCCATGGTGACCGCGAGCGGTCCTGAAACCCGATTGGCGGATCTTGACGCACGCGGAAACCCTGGCCACCCCTTTCGCTACCCCCAGGATCAGCTCGTCGCCTCCTACCCCTCTACCGTCCCTTTTCATCCCCCTCTTCGGGCTCGCACGACTTGTCCTTCTGTTACTCTCGCTGTTACTCTTCACCCTCCGACTCTTTTGTTCTCCTACTTTCTGCCTCCGTCTATCTGCCTGTCTGTCTCTATGTACGGTCCTCTCGACGAAACTAAAGGTGAATTTACACACTCGCGCCAGCTGAATTTACACTCGGTTTAACCGAGTTTACCCTCCGTCACCGGCCGCGTAGGAGAGCCCCGCGATCCACGCCAGTATTTTACGGGTGCGCGGGCTGTAAAAATCGCATAAAAGCTTCCAACAGCTTCGACGATTTATGCCGCCATACCGACGAACGATTTTATTCGACCGGCCAACGCCGACGCGACGCGACGCGGCTCCCATCCGGCCTCGTTTTCGGCAACGCTCCGGCGAATGACGTCTTCGATCAAACGGAAATAGCTGAAATTTTCGTCTAGCTTCTTTTTTCAGTCGAAAAGGCGACCAAAGAATGATGATGAAAGTGCTAGGATACTCACTTCTTTATTTCATATTTAATTCATATTATTCAAATTTTTTGGAGTTTCGTCCATTTTCCAAACCAGAATCCAAAGAACAGAATGTGGTGATGAATGTGCCAAGATACTCACTTGTTTATTTCTTGTAACCAGCTTGTAACCAATCTGTAACCAATCTGTAACCAACTTGTTAGCAAGTTGTAACCAATCTGTAATCAACTTGTAACCAATCTGTCAACAACTGGTTTGTTTGTAGCACTAACAATCTTATCAACTTAAAAATAACCAAAAAAAATGTTATTACTAAATTCTGACCTCATCAAAATCTTTTTGGGTAAGTTCTAAGCAAATGTTACGAAATCAATTGTGACGGATTTTTACTAAAGATGGGAGAATTGTGCAACGTCATAAATCCATGTAAGCAGATTTTCAAAAGATTCGTTTCTTTCAAAAATGTACTAAAAACTGAAATCGTTGGCGTCACATTTTTTGGAGTTTCGTCCATTTTCCAAGCCAGAATCCAAAGAACAGAACGTGGACACAGCTTCGCGCAAGAAATCACACCGCAATAAAGCGTAAACGGTGCTCGTCATTTCGTTGATCGATTCACCGAGTCGAACACAGTCAAGGGACCCTTCTCCCCAAATTAAGTGGCAACTAGTTAGAGCGTCCAGGGTGTATCGAAGAGCCACCCCTAAACGGGGTGTATCCGGTTACAATGGTTCGGGTTAGGTGACGCGGAACCCCGCCGCGAAAAAAGGGGGATGAAACGGACAGCAAAAGGGCTGAGCCGGCCCTGCATTGTCCTCGAATTGACTGTTAGATACGCATTGTCCTGGTCGCGTTTCCTGCGACAGAGAAGGGTTGAATGGACTCCATTTTCGAGCTATCAACGCGTGAAATCGGCATTGTCGTGCGCGACGCGAAGGGGGTGGAAGACGGGGCACAAAAGGGTGGGGGCACGAATGTTTGGCTAACAGAGGATCCGACGTGGTTTTGACAAGACCCGGATTAACCGGCGGCGGATCACGCGTGCAGTATCGTGGACGATCATCCTGCGACAGTGTCGAAACTGTTTATAAACATGCTTTGTGTGCATTGTAGCCGAGACGGTGGAATTTGGGGGTGGTTCGAGTTGGGCTGGTGACGGATCGCTAAATCTACTGCCAATTTTTATTATAATTTCGATACGTTCAAAACAATATTCCCAATCTTTTTACAATTTCTGCAGAAAATCCGCAGTGTAGCCATATCCGCCAAAAATCAGCCACCATAAAATTTCACAAATAAAGAACCAACATAGAACTAACCATAGCAAAATTATTTCCTGTTGCAGGTGAAGGTCTGGTTCCAGAACCGACGGACGAAACACAAGCGGATGCAGCAGGAGGAGGAAGCAAAAGCTCAACAGCAATCAGGCGGCGGCGGAGGCAATGGGGGTGGAGGTGGAGGAGGAGGAGGAGGAGGAGGAGGAGGTGGGGGTGGAAACGCGAACAACAACAGCAACAACAAGAACACGCATCACGTGAGCAAGTGGCAGCAGGAGACCGGTGACTATCACCACGAGGAGGAGGAGGAAGAGGAGCACATCGATCCGGAGGCGGAGGAGTGCTCGAGCGGCTCCGAGGCGTAGCTAGACGTTCTCTGCCTGGACTAAGGCGCCGTGAATCCCGTCTGACCGACGAGGACACCGTCGCACGAGATTACGATCGTTCGACAAGGATCGAGCACCAATGGAATCGCGATCCTGGCAGAGAACCAGCCCCAGAGTCGGACACAGGGACTCTACGAAATTGTCAGGTAACCGCGGACGCAAATCGCGTGACACGTGGGCGCGAGGCTGACATTAAGATCCTGCGAGGATGGAGTTGCTGGAATTGCCTCCAGTGAGAAGATCCGGGAATCATAATTGCCAGATCTGGAAGAGCAACTCCTTCGGAACTGCAAGCTGAACGTTGATCGTCGAAGTCAGTGCTCGGTGCCGGACAGTCGCAGTACAATATGGCGTCCATGGAAGGTTTCCTGAGAATACCAAAACGTTGTGGGAGTTGCGGTGGTTCTACGGAACCGTCGGAATCGCGCGAAATCCAAAGATCAAGAAATCGAATCGATCCGAAAGAAAGTTTGAAAAGGAGTCCTCGAGTCATTGGAACGGGCGATGGTTGCGGAGCTGAAGCACTTCCAAATAATAAAGTACCAGAGGGAATTGCCGATACAGTCGCCGGAAGTCACCGCTGTCTGTTTAGACTGACATAGTCCCTCGAAACTCCCATGCAGGAACTGAAAACGCGTAGTATCCTGGAACCGATGGAATTGCGCGAGGTTATGGCAACCGCGGAAGCTGGCTAATGGAGGCATTGTTCCCCGGGAAGCTAAATGGACGAGTTTCCGGCGGAAACGGGGACGCTGTAGAACTCTTCGAGTGTCGTCGAACCGATTCGTTCCCTTCGACGGAATCGCCGCCGCTCCTTTCATACTTTGACCATAGTTCCTCAGTCGAATGTCGTGCAGAAAAGGACACCGAGAATGTTTCCGGGGTATCCCCGACGATCTGATCAGCCCGAGAGAGAGAGAGAGAGAGACAGAGAAAGAGAGAGAGAGAGAAAAAAGGGGGCGGCTTCCGGCCCTTCGATCGTTGTCGACGCGTCCGCGCAGTTGCATCTTGCCATAGAACACATTGTAACCCCCATCCAACCCCCCGCGTCCCACCCCTTGATCGTGTAAATAAATAACCGAGAAGAATCGAAGACTGTGGTCCGTGGCTGTGACCCATGGATCGGCCATCCTGCGTCCTCCGAAGGGCGAGAGGATCTCTTTTAATCCGAGGTTAGAGTGTACATAGTTTGACAGAACCGGGTGAGAGCGAATCCTGCGAATAACAGAGAATGTGTGTGTATGGTTGTGCGTGTATGCGAGCGTGTGTGTTGCAAAGAGGGAGGACAGAGTGCCAAATTTCGTACCCTTAGGGATCATCCCAGTGTAAACTCGAGTTGTACTTGCGATTGTATTTAACGTCGTTGTCCCACGAGCGACCAGTATTCCCTTTGTCGATCGATGTCTCCGAAATGTACTGACGATTTAAATTATTGTATCGATAGAGCGTTAGAGGGCAGCCTGACGACGAGACGATCGTCCCCCGAGGACCATAATTATTCCCAGTCCCTTCGATCGGATCTCGTAGACTTCCTCGAGGGGACTCGGAACTGTTGGACACGTGGTGAATTGATCCAAGCGAGATTCAAAGAGTCACGAAGCTAATTTGGATCGATCGTCGATCCTCGAAGAACGATCGATCTCTTCGCCAGGCTCCGTTTGTATATAGATTGTATATAAAAGAATTGTGATTTTACTCGACGTGCAAAGGCGTAGGATTGTACGATCATCGGATGACTCAGTTCGTGTTCTAACGATATAGCGAAATAAATTATATCATCTCTTCACGATACAACTGTCACGTTTTTTCATTTATTTGACCGCCTTCTTCGCTGCGTGTGTGAAAACGAACGCTCGGAAATTGGAGTTCCAGCAAAAATTACAGGTTCCCGAAAATTGATAGAATTCGAGATCTATAGTAAGTAGTATATAATCAAGAAGAACGAACCCAGAGGAAACAAGAATCAATTTTATTCCATATTATCGAAATCAGAACTGATAACCCGTAATTTTGACTCATCAAAAATGCCAGACTCAATTCACAGAATTTAATACGGCTTTTAATTTAAATGTCTTCTTCGCATGTTTGAGACGTACATTTCCATAATTTAATAATTAAAATTAAAGGGGCGGACGATTGAAGCCTGGATAATTGTCGGATATGGCGAATAAGAGCGAGAAACGTGTTTCTCGAAGAAGATATTTTCAATGTCGGTTCACCAGTGATTATGTAAATGCCGGTAGACGAGGTCAACATGCAAAATGTTTTCGACGGTGGTTATTATTCCCTCGACAAATCGTTTTCACGGAAATGTCCTTTCGCGGGGTCCGACCTCTCTTTCGCAAGCTACCGGCCGATTCTTGTCGATAATCGCTTTATAATCGCCGCCTTCGAGGGGAATAATTACGCCAGCTCCGGCTGACTCCCCCGTAATTAAGCGGGCCCGCGTCTGCTTTCGTGGCCGAAACAACGGATATGCAGACACGCCGAGACTACAAAGAGTCATTATTTTTGCGGGAGCACCGGAATCGCCGGTCACATCCTTGAATTTCGTGTAGGAACCTCTCTCCCCCTATTTCAGTTCAGGAAACACCATAACGAAACCGTTCAGAGAGATCTGTGCGTTCGCCATCTTGTTTAATGGACGCTCCACTTCGAGTTTTAAATTCTTAATATCTTCAAAACGAATGCATCTAGAAAGCTGTTACTTTGTACAGGCCTTCAACTCGATAGCAAGGTAAATTAACAATGATTACATTCTCTTGGAAACCGAAACATTATTGTTAAATAATCGGTTAACTGTTCCTGGTACTTAAATGCACAACTTCGGGGCATTCAAATTCTAACATTGTACACACAGAAATCCAGACGGAAATTTCTGGAAACTAACTGCTAGGGAAACTTTTATGGTACGGACACTCGCGTGCTCCCGTGACGTAATTAAACGTTCCATTAACCGTCACCCGGGAAATAATTAAACGTCACGGCGTAGATCGCGGGGATCACCGATAAATTAAGCGGTTTCGATTAATCGCCGCGAGATCGGAGTTACGACGGGGTTCCCGGTAGAATCGGCCGCGGGGCGATAATTAAGCGCGTTAATTGGAACGTTGACCGAGGGCCGATAATTAAACCCAGTGGGGGGGCATGTCAAATCGACGCGGCCCTCGATCGCCAATTAATAGATCTCATTGTTCACCGGTTTGCCGGACAACTTTCCCCGAAGAACGGAGACTTCGTGCGCGCCTCCATTCCGAAAACTGCTCATTAATATTCGTGGGCGTGGCGTACTTAATCGATTATTGCCCGTTTGATCTGGCAATTAGCGCGCTGCCCGGTTCCTATCGATCCTCCGTATCGGCTGGCAATCTCGTTCCCGGTGATACCGATGCTGTGTTCCCGGCGCGGCGCT
Source organism: Lasioglossum lativentre (assembly GCA_916610255.1). NCBI lineage: Eukaryota > Metazoa > Arthropoda > Insecta > Hymenoptera > Halictidae > Lasioglossum > Lasioglossum lativentre. The sequence goes on along the minus strand of OU744355.1, from coordinate 30,594,385 downwards.
GAAAAGTAACGGGTTCACGGAAGAATGTTGAAATCTCAACGTGCCTCGAACATGGTACGTTCGTCAGCCTTAATTGGGAGGAGGGAATCCAGTGACTATGACTTTTGTTTTGTAGCGGGACTGTAATTATTTCCCCGGGAGTTTCGAGAATAATTAAGGGGAATCGGGATGTTGCCTTCTGAGGCAACTGTGCAACATCTAGGGTAAGACAGAGTTGTTTTGTCCAGTAGAGGTTTCATTAAACTGAAATTGAAACATGAATGCCATTCTAAGACGTCTGCAAGAACTAGGATGGACAAAATTATTTCAAATCATTCGAATACATACTTCCTAAATGGCATCTACGTATCCCCAAGTCAACCTGAACACCCCAACATCACGGAATCGCACAACACAGCTTCTACAAGGCAGCGAGTGTCATCGACGCTGATCGGCAATGAAAATATCCATCAGAGGCGAGGTTTTCATGCGGCTAAACACTGTACCCGTGGTACACGCGCGTCGTTGAGTACCGGTTATGACGAACGACCAAGGAGAGCCGGGAGGATCTCGTTCCATCGAGAGGGGCCCCGAGGATCCCTGGGGCCCCCCTTCTCTTTGGTCCCGGTCCAACGTCGTCCGTCTCTTTCTCGAAGGAAGTAACAGTATCCGAGTGGATGGATTCCGTTGCGAGGTGTGCAGGGACCCGTGTGGATTGTGTGCAGAATGAACGCAAACTGTGAGGGTAATTTGCAACACCGGCAATTTACATAATTAGCAGTTCTGAACTCGCGGCCCTCGACGACCCCCACCCTGCCAACCCGACGATCTCTTCCCCCCCTCGCTATTCCCCCTCCCCCGCGCCTCGTGCCTCACCTACGGTCACGTTTGCCTCCTCCCTTCTGCTCACCTGTCCTCCCTTCTTCGGGGATCCTGTTCGTGGCGAGGTGTCCTTATCGGAGGGACAGGGACAGCCGATAGAGCCGGCCGCGTGTCCTTATCGGTGGACGAGCTGTTCATTGTTCTGTATACTGAGGGAGGACTCGTTTTTTTTTTATTAGAAATATCGCACGAGGCTTCTTTACTCGGTAATTTTATTTTACATACAGTGACTCCTACTAATATTCGGACACTCTTAAAAAGACGATAACTTTTTTAATATTTGGTCATAGAAATTGAATTTTTTTTTGAGAAGTTAGAGAACAATCAGTTTTGTTACGTAACGGGAAAAGGATTTTTGAAAAAATTGCAATAGGTCGGAATTGCAGAGAAAATAATAAGAGTTACGTTTTACAACTTTTTTATGTGGGCTCATATTGGAAATGTAGAAAACACGTTTCGTAGATCTGTTTCAATTAAACATATTCTGAAAATCTCATTAAAATCGGTCAACGTTGCAATGAGCTGCAAACGTTTAAAGATGGTAAAAATTACAATTTTCCTAATGCATGTCGTTTTTTCGCACATCAACCGATTTCGATGAAACTTTTACAATGCATATAATTGGCACAGATCGACAAAACATATTTTTTAAATTTTCAATATAGACCTACATAAAAAAGTTGTAAAATGCAACTTTTCGTATTTTCGCTACCATTCCGACCAATTGCAATTTTTGAAAAAATTTCTTTTCACATCATGTAGGAAATTAATTGCTCTCACTTCTCAAAAAAAGTTCAAATCGTAATATCAAAGAAGTTATAGTTTTTTTAAGAGCGTCCGAATATTAATGGGAGTCACTGTACATTTTCTTACTATACTTAATAGAAATAATACGAATTTGCTGTTACAAAATTAGAATCTGAAAGTTTGTAACTGTGAGTCAAAGTGGACCGAAATCCCCCTAGCTCTTCTAAACTTTCTGTTTGAAATCCCTCCTAGCAACTTTTCTCATAAATGCATAAAATCCGCAGTCTACTTATCAGTTTCGAAGCGGGATTAGACGAGGACGAAGCGAAACTCGAGATTCTCATCGCGAGTAGCGTCACGCGTTCCGTTTCGCGGCGCCGAACGACGGGTATACTAAACGATATCGATACTCGCAGGTGTACATGCGATTCCTTTCGCTGCCAGCGGCGCCAAACTGTTTCTACGACTGCCTGGTCGCTCCGAGAAATTCCGCGGCTGCTACCACCGCACCGGAGGGTAATGATACGGTATTCTACTCAATCATATCGACTCCACGATGAGTTGTTTAATGGAACTGCTGCGTCCAACCGGTTCCTACGATTCTCTCTACCCGGCTCCGACGGTCCGCCGAAATAGAGCTAATGATATAGCATTTCGAGCGATTGTATTAATTTTCCCGGGGACGCTGAATTTCATTAGGCTTCTCTGAAGACATTCTGCGCTGCCAACGATCCCACGGACGCCATACTCGTTGCGCATTATAATAACACCAATCGTCTTAACGATCGTCGTTACGATCGTGTGCCTTTCATTCGATTGGACGATTTATCGCAACCTTGAAATTGATAGCTGCGGATACCGGGTGTTATTTCTATAGAACAATCGACCTTCCTTTTTTTCAACAATGAAATTACGATTTTCACCCTTGGCGAGAGCGGGTGATTTCGATGATTATGCGAATGGCGATGTTTAGGATCGTTTTAGATCGTTGGGTATTAATTTTGTCGAGGTTTTTGCAGATACTTTCGCAACCGAGGCGGCTTCCAGTTTGAAGTAATCGCCAGGAAATGGGTGGATGATAGGGCTGAGATGGACTTGGGCATCATCATCATTCAAAGGTTAATGTCTGCGTTATGTATATGTATGGTGTTCTTCATACGTTCGAAAGATAAAATAAATATCAAAAATATTTCAGATATATTGTTATTATGACGCTAGACATTAACACGATCCTGATGTGGTGGTGATATTCGTCAGTGTTGAAAATTCTTCCAGGAAGATATTAAAAAATTCAAACGATGCACACACGCGCACCAACATGCAGAACCGTGCACTGCAGAGTGTAATTCCTCTTTAGAGGATGCTATTTTAATTTTCTCGACGCCCGAGGATCATCGAGGACACCGCGGAAGCTGCCGGTCGGTTGTCATTGTCATTCAAATAAAGCTGGTGTGGCCGGCGGGTCGCATTTAGGGACACGAAACGGTGTTTTCTCGGGGCCGTACGTAAATTAGGGTGGATAAGTGGCGCGTATACCGTCCACGACCGTGGAATGAAGAAGTTCGGACACGAAGGCGCGCAAGGCTCTCGTTCTCCGACTCGTTCAGGAAGCGCTTGATGCGCGGGTAATTGACGATTGCGCGTCCCGACGCGCCGCTGCTTAATGCCGGCGCACACTGCTCTGGAAAACGGCTTTTTTTTTGTGGATGAAACTGAACGTTTCATTGGATCTGAACCTTGGTAATCAACGGGCCCCGAGGTCGCCAATAACGGAATTCAAAATGGAGAATTTCAATACGCTGCAATTACGAGAGGTATCTCGACAGAAATTACCACCCCGAATTTTACTATTATTATTGGTTGCAATGAAAACGTAAATGATCTTGGCATATTCCAATTTAGAGATTCCAATAGATGCGTTCTATTTAAGGGGGCATATACACCTAGCAGGGTAAAAAAATCGAACTATCTATTTTACAATCCTCTGTGTTTCTTTATTACAGATAATTTTTGACGAAATGCCACTGGTCACCGATTTTGGTGTTTTTCTTGCGGTACTATATTAACGACTTGACTACTACGGGAATTTTCAGTATTTTTAAATTTTAAAAATACTAAAACATTCTCGAGAGTGTATATTTTAAACCACAAAAAATCGATCCGATAATTTCAATAGTTTTCCCACAAAAAATTCCCGAAAATCAGCATTTTTTTTCCTTTCTAGGTAGCAAACGGATTTGCCCTCGAGGCTCTGAGGTATTTTTGTGGTCGGAGCGCAATGACTAAAAAGGGACGGTGGAAAAAATTATCGACAATCCGAAATGAAACGGGGAGCGAGTCAAGTGGACCGTGCACACGAACAAATCGTTTAATCGAAGCCGGTGCCCGATCGAGGTAATGACGGCCATAAACTGCAGCAACAGAAGGGCGCGAGGAACAGAGAAAGCCCAAGGTTCCTGGGCCCGAGCGGAATTGGGCCTGACAGGCGAAATGGGTTCCGTAGTCCCGGGCCAACGTATACCTGAGCCCACACTCTCTCTCTATCTCTCTTTCTTCTCCAGTTCTCTTCGAGCTCCTCTTCGTCTCGCTCGTTTAGCTGGTTCTCGCTCTGCCCGTTGCAACGTGCGTGTCTCTTTCTCTTGTTTCTCGACGGACGTGCAACTCGGATGCCACAAGCCTGGGATCCCAGATGGAGAGGATCCGGTTCCAGGAATCGAGCGTGTAAAACATCGGTTAAAGCCGTGCTTTCCGAGCCAGAATCGATGGGAAAACAATGGGCCGACAGGTCCTAAAGTGTCTGACAAATGTTCCACGCGTGTTCGCCGCGACCCCGCTCCGGGACACGTCGCGGTGGCCCACACGACGGATCTAGCTGAAAAATATCAAAAATTTTCATTGCTTTCTATCATGTAAAACAGCAAACATGTGACCAGTGGATAATATAGGACCTTATAATTTTTGTTGCTCAAACAATTTATCGTTCGAAGAAAAATTATTCAACACGTCGTCTCTCAAAGGTAGCTCTGCCCATCTATCACATTACCTACAGAATATATTATAATTGTCTATATATGTAATAATCTAAAATGGACTTTAATAACCGGAGATGCTAAACTTTAAGATGCACTGGTGAACTGCATCCTGTTCCAGATCCACAGTCGCAAATTAAGTAATATTCAAGTAATACCGCCTGGAGCCGCATAACTCGAAGCTATTTGGCTCGTAGCATGTATACGAGACACTTGAACCCTGATGACCTAACATTAAATGGGTCCTCAGGTACCCCGGCCGGCACAAGTAGGGTGCACGGGAATCCCGAGCAATCCCGGGAAACGATCTGGCTAGTCGTAAAAACATAAAACACATGTTTCCCGAAGTGCATGAAGGTTAGGTAGAAAGCTCCTCCATGAAATTTCTAATTTCCGACGGTCGAAGACTTCTGCCCATTTATTCCACAAAATTATCCTGCTCGGTTGTTCGGAAAAATGAGCACCGTGCTTCGCTATTTAATCGTTCCCCTTCATTTTTTAACAAAAAAGGCACCTACATGCAGGTGTGTACATTTAACCATTACCTTTCATTCTTTAATAAAAGATGCATTATACATTCCACTTGGAAAGATTCATATACACTTTAGTACACGGATAAATACAGGTTTCATTAATTCATTATTTATCAACGACGTGAACAATCTTATTTTAATCTTTTCACAACTTCTTCATGATTATAGAATAGAGTTACAATTTGAAGGAATTAAAAGAAAGAATTTTGATGGATGTGGATACTGTGCGTCCGCCATCTTGTTTAATGGATGATCCACTTCGAATTTTAAATTCTTAATGTCTTCAAAACGAATGCTTCTAGGCAGCTGGTACCTTGTATAGGGCTTCAAATCGATAGCAAGATAAATTAACAATGATTACATTCTCTTGGAAACCGAAACATTATTGTTAAATAATCGGTTAATTGTTTCAGCTACTTAAATGCACAACTTCAAGGCATTCAAAATTCTAGACTTCTCCCGTTACTGTACTCTAACAATCCTCGGCGTAATATCTACTCGGTTTCAAAATTCTCGTAGGTTCAGTACCGCGAATTATTCGCGAATACCACCGAGCCCGCTAATAATCTTGCAAAAAGCGTCGATCTCCCGGCTTCCTTTCGCGCGGTCCGAAGCCATGAATCAATAGACCCGAGGGATCAATTTCACAAGGGGCGCGAAAAAGCGACGAGCAAGAGACGCCACTGGGAATCCGCTTTGGAACGCGGTTCCCTAATGCAGGAAGCATCAGGGGAAATTGCAGAGGCCGTTTGCGATTTCCACGCGGCGAGCATGGAGCCTATCGATCTCGGCCCTCGAGTTCTCGCCTCTAATCATATCGTTGCTAACGTCTTCCTCGATGTTGCTCACCGTACCGTGAACGACGATCGGTGACTCGGACCCGTGAGGATCGCTTGACCCTGTGCCGCCGAGATTCCGGGGATCGCTGGATCCACCGCGATCCAGCTGGATCCACCCCAGAGCTTCCTGAAACGCGGAAACCTGGAATCCCGATTTGCTCGCCATTTAAACGCGTTAGCATCGATTCTCGAAGATCGAAGCTAACTGGATGCTCTGCGATCCATGATCGATGATGATGATGGCCTGGATCTCTGCTGGAACCGAGCTAAAAATTTATTTCTTCTTTTAATCGCTTCAACAGGTTGATACAATAGCCTTCGTAAAATTTGTGTTATTTTATTATTAGAATATAATGTGATACCAAAAAGCACATAGAAAGTAAACTAAATATTCAGCTTGAAATGTAGAATAAATTAAAAATCGGTGGAAGAATAGCTCGGCAGCAGCAGAGTGCCCAATCTCCTATCTGGATTTTCGGGTCTTGGGGCCCCGGGGCACGTGATCCACGGATATGGGGCACCGGCCGGGCCGCGTAATTCCCGATCGAGCTTGCCAATAAGTCACCGGCTGAGTTAGAGCCGGTGTATGCATTTGAATAACACGCGGCGCGACACGACCTTTTTCCACGAATGTGTGCCACGAAATAAATCCACCGTGGAGGAACCAGGTGAAACTGGGCCCGGACCACCGCGCCGCTCGGCTAACGACGCTCGTAAAGTCCAAATTAAAGTTGGATTAAGCGGCCCCGGGACGGGAATTCGCCGATCGATCCTCGCGGCGAGAAACACCGCGAGAACGAAATCGGCTTTCTCCTTTTCCGGGACGCCGATCGAGAACCGATCGGAGAGCATGATCGGCCGATTCCCCTCTCGTGAGACTCGTGACGGCTGACCGGACTCGATCGCGAGCCAAGATCGAGCCCGGAACTGTTAATTTGATCAAATATCGTTCATCCCTTAGACTGTCAGAACGATCGCGCGCTCGTTTTCACGCTTCGATGCTTGGAAACGAGACAGACTGTGCACCGGCTTGCTCGATTAGGCGTTCCGAGACTCCTCGCGAGAGAAAGTAGCGGTACAATGTTGCTGGTAGGCGAGTCTGGATTTTGTTGAAAAGACATCCGATGGGATGGTCTAACTTCTACACGTTCGGAATATACAAGGGTTAATTGCGCTGTATGTTACGTAGGAACTACACTGATTTTTGGCTTTTAAAAAATCGAGCATATAGTGATAGATAAGAGTAATAATCGTGCCAAGCTTCATTTAAATAGCTCTTGTGGTTTTGATCCATTTATGTTAGGTCCGATAAGAAAATTAACGTTGATATCACAGAAGTAGGTTGAAAAATATTCCATAAAATTTTCGAAAGCCTTCTTTTCAACATCGAGCGCGTACAATATGAACAGTATTTTTGGGAGGACCTAACTGACCCGGGGGATTTACTCTGTCCCCGCCACGGTGGAAAGGACGAAGCTGCCGAGGAGCCAATGGTCTCCCGATTTCCCACAAAACCCCGAGGATCTCGCGAGTTCAACAAACGCGTGGCCGCGTGTCTCGAAAACGTTGGAGAGTACGAGGATCAAGGGGGCCGGGAGGGGGTTTAGGCGAACTCGGCCGAAAACACAAATTTGCGTGTCCCATCTAATACCATAAATCTGTCATCCAGCGGCGGGGGGAACAAGCTCGTTTGACTCTTGCTGCTTTGTCGGTGTGGAACGCGACGGAATTCGCAATTTAGGCTCGTCGCCGTGGCGCGCGTGTAAGAATCAGTCCAATCGAGGGATCTCTCAGCGCGAGCCTCAGAGGGGGCAGAGCCGCTAAGAGAAAGAGATATAATTCTTTCGGGGCCCTGTGGCCGGGGCCCGTGTACGCATGACTCTGCCCGTGGACAAGCCACAAGGTGTTTTCGTTCGAGCAACGAGCCCTGGCCCAAGTGTCCGGGGTCCAACCTTCCAACCGGTGGGACCCCTCTAGCCCCCTTACTCTCGCTCTCTCGCTCCCTCTGTTCCGGTCAGATACACCCCCGACAATATTGTAAACAAAATGGTACCACTATTTCATTGGTAACCCGACACCCCTTCGCTGAACCCACACGCATCGTCTTCTCTCCCGCCTCCTCGTTTATCCCCTGCCCCCTTACTCCGGCCCCCCATTCACCCTCACCGTTCGCCTTTTTTGATCGTCTTGTTCACGGTGTTTTTGGGGTTTGTTAAATGGTGATCCTCTCATTTTCTTCCATTTTGCCCGACACCGTTGTTCCTCCTCGCTCGGAATTGTATTAAGTTCGAAATTAATGGATGTTCGGTTTTAGAGGCTTTTCGGTGCGATAGTGCCGCGGAGATAAATAGCAAGCTCGCTTGAAATGTTGTTAGTTGGATAGAGTGAATGTACTAGTAACTGACCAGTTAAAAGATCACGCTACAATTATTTATTACTTATTGCCATTTGGTATAATTAAATAAATAACTCTTCTTAGACTTACGTGTGTTACTTTTTAATGAAAGAAATAAACTAAGTTATAGCGCTTTCAAACTATTAAACATATCAAGAAGGAAATTAATTTTCTATTCCACTTTGTTGCAATTCAGGGAACTTTTTATTTTGCATAAAGATCCGCTGCCTATACTACCTATACATATATTTTCCAATAAGCGAGTATCCATTCCACAGAAAAGCGGATCAATAACAGCAACAGGTGCAGCAATGAAACAACCCGATAATTCTCAGCAGAATCTCACGTTCGCCAATGATTAGATCAACACACGCCGATCTTCCAAACCCGATTTCCAATCAGGGCGAGACACGGTCTACTTGAAGAATTAAGCGATTGCCGAAGATCCGGAAAGAAAGCGATCCCGATAGGTGTCCCTCAATTTTACCCGGCGATACGATGGATCGATCAGGGAATCTCCGAATCGATCGAATAAAGGGGGAATTATACGGTGGAAACGATTCCCCGTATGGGGTTCGTCGTCGAGCGAATGTCGACCGGGACACGGAGGCTCGAAACCACGGAAAAGGAAAGGAAAGGAAAGGTCTGTAACGCCTAATAACCGAGTATCATCCGACCTGGGGAGGGATTTCTACGATTCCAGATCTCGATCCGTGGATCTGTCTAATGTGGCCCAGCCACGCGATCCTATCATAACCTGGGCCAACCTCGACCACCTAACCACATGTTTGCCCAGTTAAGCCTCTTCTCTCGCCCCCTCGCAGCTGCATCGCCACGGTTTCCCGTGCATTTGCATTTCTACGAGTGGATGCATCCACGTTCCCGCGGGAGCAACGATCCTCTTCCTCTCTCGCTCACTCTTTCGAGTTTTTTAAACGGCCGCTACACGATTGCGAATCGATTTGTACGATTTGTACGATTGGATGTTTGCCGAAGATCTAGGACGACCTCGGGCCTCTCTGGGACGAGAGATGCTAACAGGGTTAATGATGGATGCAAACCGATCGATTTTCATTTTTATTTTTTCAGATCACTGGGAACTCGACTGATGCTGTTGTTGGTTTGGAATCGCGTGGATCTTTGCCTGGATCTGTGAGACATTAAAAGTTACTCTTTTATATTATTTTGGGGGTATAATAAGGATTTTTAGCTTGATATACAGTGACTCCCATTAATATTCGCAAGCTCTTAAAAAAAAACGATAACTTTTTTGATATGATACGATTTGAACTTTTTTGAGAAGTTGAGAGCAATTGATTTACTAAATGGTGTGAAAAGAAATTTTTTCAAAAATTGCAATTGGTCGGAATTGTAGAGAAAATACGAAAAGTTGCATTCTACAACTTTTTTATGTGGGTCTATAGTGAAAATTTTAAAAATATGTTTTGTAGATCTGTGTCAATTATATGCATTGTAAAAGTTTCAGCGAAATCGGTTGTTGTGCGGAAAAACGACAGGCATTGAAAGATATACAATGAATCCTTAGATTTATTGCAGTTAGAAAATCGTGAAAAATTGCTATTTCTACCATCTTTAAACGTTTGTATCTCATTGCAACGTTGACCCATTTTAATGAAATTTTCATAATTTGTTTAAGTGAGACAGGTCTTCGAAACGTGTTTTCTACATATTCAATATGAGCCCATATACAAAAGTTGTAAAACGTAACTCTTATTTTCTCTGCAATTCCGACCTATCGCAATTTTTTCAAAAATCCTTTTCCCGTTACGCAACAAAACTGATTGTTCTAACTTCTCAAAAAAATTCAATTTCTACGGCCAAATATTTAAAAAGTTATTGTCTTTTTAAGAGTGTCCGAATATTAGTGGGAGTCACTGTAAGTCCTAATAGATTTGTTACATATACTTCTTATGAACTTCGAAGAAGTTCTAATCACTGCAACAGTAAAAGCAAATCATAGTGCAATGGGTTGAGAAGGAAAATATATTTTTCGTTCACTTCAGTTCCCTGCAATTCGGACGGGAAATTTTTATTTCGCATAAAAATCCGCAGTTCTATCCAATTGAAATCGTACTTCGTCACTTTCCGCATTCGCGGGGAAAAAAGAATAGAAACACACCGTTGACCTATGGGGAATTCGTGCTGATGCTTCTGCGAAAAGAAGATCCGTTTTCCATGATTTCGCGGTAATAACATCCCAACCGACGAAACAGTGCGCCGCGATCCATCATCAACGAGCAACTCCTCGAATCAACGGGTGTCCCAGAAAAATCTGGACACCCGTATTCGGTGTATAGCTGGTTGCAGGGGGGAGGAGAGAGAGAGAGAGAGAGGGGTGGAAGGGGTTAGCGTGCGCGTATGTGCTCGGTTATGGTTGCCGGAGTGGTGGATCGAATGATTTTGCGCGAGCACAGCTGCGATAACTTCGGAACGAATGGAAATGGGAAGAGCATAGAGGAAGGATCGAAGGGGCTCGAGAGGGAGAAGGTGTAATCAGTTTGATGAATAGTCGCCCGACGTAATTATGGCCGAGATCGGAGTGCGGCGATCTAACTACTCGAACGGTAGTCGAGCATTTTTACCGAAAAATTGTTACGCTTACGTTCACAGTATCGAGCACGAAAAAATTCATTGTGTTTCACGTTCCTCAGCAAAGTTACTTGAAAATGCAATGGACGTATTTACTCGATTCTGGAAAAATTGCCTATATTCAAACCGTGATAATTTCGTAGAAAATGATCGTACGACAATAAGTTTACACTCATTTTAAAGCCTGAAGCCTCTACTTTCACACAGCTGTGTTCTTTTTCCTCTAAGATATCTTTACATGATGTAGCAGGTAGAAAACTGAAGACCCAATTTACTCGAAAATGTTGCAAATTTAAACGACTGTGGAAACTTTGAAAAATTTTTCTCGTGACTGAAACCATCATGGATTTACAGACTGAAGCTTCCTCTTTACGAGGACGCTTTAAAAATTGATGTACGATTTTTTTTAGCCGTATTATCAAGCTTTTAATGAAAGGCATTTACAGGACCGAAATTGGTTCTCATTTTTGTTTCATAAAACAATGAAAAAAAAATCGTTGTAACGAGGAAGCTTCAATCTTCAAATCTATGGTAGTTTCATATTCAAGAGAAAATTTTTAGAGACGTTAGAATTTGCAGAATTTTTTACGAAAAACGTGTCCTCAGTTTTTCATCTGCTATATCGTGCACAAATATTCTGGGGAAAAATAAACGATGAACTTCTACAGTAGAGGCTTCAAGCTTTAAAATGAGTCCAGACTCATGGTTGTACTATTTGTTTTTACGAAATTATCGGAATTTAAATATCAACAATTTTTTGAGAAACGTAGTGTTTAAATACTTTTTGTAGTTGCAGAAACATTTCGAGTTCACCTGGTGCAAAAACCAGGTAAGTCTGGATTTGGAAAATTGTTCAATTCCTGCGATCAGCGCTCAATAAAACCACGTAAAAGTGTAATTCCACTAAAAAATGGACTCGCCGGTTTTTTGCGGCGAGACCTTCAATTGCAGGAAGGAAGCATTGATTCAGGATTGTAGTCGCGTTTCTACGAATTTTATTTGTATGGGGAAAAAATTGCGTAAGCTCGAGGACCACTGAACAGTTCCCGAGAAGTGGATGTTTGTAAGTTCCAGCGTCGTTTATTAGAACGTACACGGCAAAGAATAATGTAAAGGACAGGACCGAGGATTTTTACGTGTTCGAAGCAAGATAAATGAAATCCTCCTTGTACAGGGTACGTATTAGAAATGGTCGATAAGCATCTACCAGCCAGTGAAGTGATCATCGATTTCAACATTCCGACGGTAAACTTCTCCGGATTCCGTTCGAACTGATTCCAGTTCCCCGCATACTTTAGCCCGTTTTAATGCTTCGAAAAATCTTCTTCGCTCGGACGGAGCTGCTTCTTCCTGAGCAACTCGCTTCCAATTTCCCGGTAGCCTTTGCCGATCACATTCGTCGGGAAAAATCCTAATCGGCCTCTAAACTTTCGCGGTATTCTCAAATGTCTCGTGATTACCATCCACTAAGAAATTTACAACAAATAAATTTCTCGTAATTATCGTAACTACTACTCGTTGCTGATCAGTATACTTGGAAGGAACGTCCTCGGAAGGGTAACAAAAATTATTATTAATAATTTACGAGAAAGATGAACATATATGAAAAAGGAGACACAGATTTCTCTGAATTTAATTGCAGAAGCTTGCTTCCCCAGATTTTTGCACAGTATGAATATTAACACTAAACCTACCACAGTCAAAGGACCGGCATTTTGCAATTAATAAATAAATAAATTTCCTTCTCCAAGTATCCATTTTATATTGAAAATTATGGTCAATCTGAATAAATTTTGCGTTGCTATTTTTATAAGGCAACATTTACCGATACTTTTCAAGCTTGGTAGGTTTAGTTTTAAAATCAATATTTACTACTGCTGTATCCTCTCATCATTCTGTATTTATTTTGTGCATTCATAAGCACAAATATTTTTTTATACAAAGGTACTTTGAATAAAAATTAATTATCCCACTCTCAAAAAATTTGATATTTCATCACACTTGGAACAAATTAAAATAAATTCCAAAATGGACTAAATAAGGTTAGAAAAATGTGTGGCCACACGCATTAGTCAACCTGTACATCGAACTACATTTCCCAATGGCCACCGATTTCTCAAAAGATGAATTAAAAGGCCGGTTATTTCGTGTGATATCGATCCTATTAGATAAGCGGAAAGAATGATTTCTCTGCTATAGTGTTTCGCCGGTTATTACTACACGATCCTCGAAGGATTTATACGCGCGATCTATTTATCTAAGCTTGCCCGATCCGCTTTAATATCTCTATTACTCGGCGCTGGTTTCGAGACGTCGGTCACAATGAAGCGTATTTAATTCTCGGCCGGCAGACAAAAGGAGAACGTTATTAAAACGTTATCGGGATCAACGATCTACGGGGAAGATCGATCGCGGAATAGGATCGGAGGACTCCGAGAGTTGACTTCTGGCCGGATACTAAACTACACGCGCGTCCGATCGATCGATAATGAACACGTGGAAGTATTCGAAGCGACTACGTGACCGTGCATACGCATGGATCCGATCGTGTTTTATCGGGAATGCTCCTCCAGTGTCCATACATCTCGATCGGATGCGTTATAATCGGCACAACAACGTCGTGACATCGGGCAAACATTTATCACCGATTATCCTCGATCCGGAGATCGATCGAGCGTTCGGATTTTTGTTTAGGAACTGCAACGTGGCTGTCGAAGATTTTCTCTGGACCGATTTTCGCTACCGTGTACCACAATTAGTTGCAATTATCTTCAGCTGTGTTTAAACCCTTGCCCTATGATTTATTTTACGGTTTCAGTGATTGGAACTGTTTTGTAGTTCGCAATTTCCTAAAAACAGAGAAAATTTATCTCTACTGTATGCCTATACATGCTCTCCAATAAATGTACATAAACAAATGTACATTAATTTAAACGAAATTAATAACATACGTATTTATTAGACTCTGTTCAGAATCTTCATCACGAGTCTGACACGTTATTGTACGGCAAGGGTTAATTTACTAGGCTCCAACTAGATTCCTCAAAGTATTTTTGTTAATTTTTGCACGTGTGCAAATTATTTTTGTAAATTGAAGAACAAAGATAAAAATTATTTGTACAAGATTTTTCTGCAATGTGCCTATCGCTTTGTCAAAGTCAGGTCAATTGTCTACAATTAAGAGTCCCATCTCGCGACATGAACAAATCTTTTACAAAAGCTAATAACTAATTTTTTAAGAAACATTAGGAATCGAGGATCGAACGGGTCCAGTTCCAAAAAATGGCGTCAGCAATCGCGAGCTGCCGATTGAATCGCCACGAAATTTCTCCGACAGCCATTTCGATGGAAAGTTCGCAACAGTCATAGTGCTGTGTGGGTGTATCGCGAAACATGCGACTGGGCTACACAGAGAAACACCCATATACGTTCGCGAGACACGTACACAGAGGCGCGTATCACGCACATACTCTCAGCTCCGCCCGGCTTCTCCAAGCTGTCCTAGAAGATATACTCGCTACCATTAACATTATTATGTGAGCCAACGCTCGTCAGTGGGGATAAGTGAACGCGGCCGGCTTATTAAATTGCTGGTGTAACATTACGATTTACAGGGCAATAAGAGAGTTATCCAACCAGTGGCTCGCGAGTACACGCGCGTTAACGTTTGCGTGTCTCTCGGCTATAGGGTGTTCAATGTTCGGGGGGCTGAGGGGGCCGTGGAATTCGAAAATCGTTTTTTCAGTCATCGACTGATCGAGGATGCCTGCGTGCAATTGTTCGAGATCGTTATCCGTTTCATTTAAAAAGAACATTTAAGACGAAACGGAGCATTAAGATGAAAAAGCAAATATTTTTCTCAATTGTTTTTTTTCGGAAAGAGAATTTCGAAGATTTCTTTAAAATCTTCAAATTCAACTGGATTGCATATATAATTGACAGTAGCATCATCAACCTGGCCAACAAAGTTTCAGTAAATCGTCGAACAGTGTTAATAGTGTTGGTATCGAGTGTTGGTTCGCAATTGAGACAAATAAATGTTCGGCACGTAATAAGCCCGCCGGTAAAAAAGTGTCGAGAGTTAAAAGAACGAGGTAGAATTTTCCCTCTAACAAGAAGAGGCGCAGAAGAAGAAGAAGACGGACGCGATGGAAAAGGGACTGAGTAGTCGATCGTAAAAAGAAGAAAACGAGGGGGATTTCGAGGGGAGGAGGAGGAGGAGGAGGGGGGCAGAACTGTAGGGAGGGGGGCAGAGGAGAGGTTGCAATGACTGCGAGAGAGGAGCCGAGCTCGTCTAAAAGGAGTCCTAGGCGGGTTATCGGTCGGTAGAGGCCGAACAACGTAGCAATTATCAGCCATTCCTCGCAAATAGCTGATGGTTAGTGATAATTATCTGCCGAGAACGCCACGCCATTGGGGCATCATCGCGTACCAACGATCTATATACCGGGTGCCTAAAGCGAAAGTGTCCCCTCCCCTCTCTTTGGTTACCTTCGTCCGAGGCTTTATCTCTGTTGCAGGCTCTCCCCACCCTCTCGTTACCTCTTCGCATTCGGAACTGGCAGCGACTGTTATGATAATTCCTGTTCTTTCGAGCGGAGGGACGAGATCGTTCCGTGGAACTCGAATCGAGGATGTTGCACCGGATCCTTAAACGAGGCGGATTGCTCAAGGGGAACGTCCGCGGGGGCATCGTTCCCCCCACTGGCCCCCCACTGACATCAACTCATGATATAGTGTCGTGGTTGCTCGCCACGGTCCTAATTCCCGGCCTTTGTTAACACCTTAGCCAATACGAATCAGTGCTTCCACTTTTTAACGCTGAGGTGCTTCAGAGCTCATCAATTATCAATCTCCTTTACCAAATCATTAGGCTCAAAATGTTGTTTTAAATGATATAGAATTGACAATAGAATTTTTCACATATCCTGGTCATAGCATTTTTACCATATTTTTACCTTCAGGCCATAAGGGATTTTTTCACCCACTCCTATAAAATGTCTTTTCTTTAATACTTGACTGATTATAGACGAACTCTGAGGTACCAAGACATATTTTAGATGATTTATTGTAGTCTTGCAACATTTGTTAAAACATTTTAGTTCTGTTATATTGACCCTCGAGGTCATAAAGGGTTGACTTCCTCAACACAAAATTTTTATTTTTTTCATTACTTGACTGATTATAGACGAACTCTGAGGTACTAAGACATATTTTAGATGATTTATTGTAGTCTTGCTACGTTTGTTAAAACATTTTAGTTCTGCTATATTTACCCTTGAGTACAAAAAGGGTTGACTCCCCCAACACAAAATTTTGATTTTTTTTCATTACTTGACTGATTATAGACGAACTCTGAGGTACTAAGACATATTTTAGATGATTTATTGTAGTCTTGCTACATTTGTTAAAACATTTTAGTTCTGCTATATTTACCCTTGAGTACAAAAAGGGTTGACTCCCTAACACAAAATTTTGTTTTTTTTTAATACTTGCCTGATGACAGGAAGACTCGGGTCAAGCAGGATTGTGAATTTAGCGATGGCCGTCGCGAGGGAGGCCGGTCGTTGACATAAGCATCGAATCCGCGCGTGTAACAGTGCGTTAAGTACTGGCATTAGGGTAATAAGCGTGCATAGAGAACGCCGTCGGCCTATCGGCGTCTGGTCGAACTGCACAGAAGTAAGTGGGCGCCTCCACCCACTGAAATCTCTTCCTCGTTCGTTCTGGTTACCCGAAAGATTGACGATATTGCACTGGCTAATTCTACGGCGAGAACGAAATCGATCACGGTCACATAAGAGAAAAATTTGTGTTTCCATCGTCGGGTACCGTTTCGTACTTTCCAGCGAATGTATTAATTGTGACACACTGTAAATATTATATGGGGCATAACTATAAATACCAACATGAGCATTAATCATATAAAACATAGGCGTGTACATAATAATTTATATAATTGTAGCTTTATATATTCATTTAACTTCATAGGCTCCACTTGCATTTAATATCCGAACATAATTCATCCATTTTTGTTTCACAATTAAAAGAAAAAAAAATTGTATTGGACACGATTTTTGTCAAAAATATCCAAATTAAAACGTCTCTAAAATTTTGTAGTCTTAAAAATCGAAGGAATAAAAAATTTCTTTTCGTATAAAAATCCGCTGTCCAGTCATCACTTATCGATCCAAACAATTAGCTCGCTTCAATAAGAATAGCCTGGTCCAGGTATCAAGCTAATTTCACCGGTGGCGCGTCGTGTGAACGCAGCTTAAGGGTCCCGTCCGCAGCCGTCCGGACCGCTGAAAACGCAGATACGATCTGCCGGACCAAATTGTTTCGGATTGTTGGTTAATTGGGAGCTCGTTTTGGTCCTGCAGCCTCCGAGCAGCCCGGAGGACCCGAAGAGGAAGAAGAGGAAACGCGGAGCGGAGTGAAGCGGAGCCGAGCCGAGCCGAGTCGCGCCGGCCAGGGGAAATGCCTCGCCCACCAACCCCGTGGTGAACCAATAATCGAAGCTCGATACACAGATGCCACCGAGTGGTTATCCAATCGTGGACCGCGTTCCCCAGCGATTGACACGTCCGTGCTGGACACCATACGAGCACGTAGGGTGGCGAAGGGGTGACACCGTGTACAACAGAGAAAAAAATCGGATAAAACCCGATCGTATAAATCTTTCGCAAATACGTGTCGTTTTTATCCACTCGTGGGAAAAATATCGCTCGTCTATCAGTTTCTTCCATTTCGTATTTTTATTTTTTTATTCGGCCTCGTCGCCTGTCAGTTTTCGAAATTTATTCGACGGGGTTGTGCATGCTCGATGCCGGCTCGTTGTTTACGTGATTTCTCGCGATGGGGTGAGATTATAGCCATCGCGACCATGAATATGCAGTATTTTCTATTTTTCTGGGAGGGAGTGAACGATAGATTTTTGTTTTTAATTTTTCGGAACAATGGTGAACTTCTACATGGCGTAATAGAGTTGGTTGTCTAGGAAACTAGTTAAGAGTGCTATTTTATTTTGCGAAAGCTAATTGCGAGATTAATATTAAGAAATCCAACTTTTTATGGGTATAGTTAGTCATACGTTTATATACACACAATTCAAAGTTTTACAGTTCCAACACATGGATCAGTTTCAATATCCACAGTATAATAATAAAAATTGTTTAACTCCAGTTTTTACAATTATGTAAATTTAAAGACAGACACTGAAACACAAAGTTTACTATAATCGAATTCAGTGCCACTTTAGCCTATCGTTCACCTGTTGAGGCTATTATTAGAGTAAATAGAATGCATTTAACCTCGCTCTCTTGAAATTTGCAGCCAAGTGAATTTGCATGAGCATTTACGATTATTACAGAGTGCCAACAGAACTGCAAGGGGTTAATCAGGAACTAAAAATCACCATTTTTCCCAGTTTTTTCGAACGTTGTGCTTGCACCGGTTTGCATTTGAAGAAAACCCAAGCGAAATCGGCTTACATCGACGAAGACGGAAGAAAATTGTGCACGCGTGTGGGAGATAAAGTGCAACGAGGCGAATGCAGGGCACCGTTTGCACGGTGATCGGCCACAACCGTTACATTGTAATGAGGGTTTGTCACGCGTCATTGACCACGAGCTCGCGATGTATTATTTAGCTGCGTCCAGCTGCGCAACGCGTCGCACCGCTGCAATCAATTCCTATATCGGCCTAATTACCATTAATAATGACTCGGCTGTGCCCGGGCGTTATTAATGCATCAATTATCGATCCGTCGAAAATCTGTCGATTTTGTTCCGGCGTCTCTTAATTCATCGATTCGCAACAGATCAAACGCGCACGAATGCAAAAAAGATCTTAATTGGTTTCTTTAATTCCTGATCGCGTGCCCAGAACCATTCCGAATCGAACTTTACTCGGCTGTTGAACAAACTGATTGTATGTAATTAATCTTTACCGGGAGATATTGCTAAACGATATTGCTCTTTTACGTTTTCTGGGAATGCAGGCGCCAATTAGAGAATTGAAAATTGCGGTGGCTTGTTGCTCCATTCTTTCCTATAAAATTTAATTGTATTTTATCTATCAATTATAAATGGGTATTTTACCCGGGTATCTTATTTTACTTTTACCATATTTATTTCTTTTGTTGAACCGTTTGATCTTCATCCTAATAAATTAATGAAAATCATATTATAGAATTTTTCAATCACTTAAGAATACGTATAGTTCTCTTTCCTGAGCGAAATAGTTCAAAAAATAAGGATATCGAAGAATTGCTTGTAAATTTATAATATAGCACAAGAATCTCCTAAATTTAACTAACCACACAATTAATTCACATTTTATTTCATCTCTCATTGTTGTAGCACAAAAATGAAGAAAAGAGCATTTTGGAGTCATTTAAATTCTGTGTGGTTGCATGAACATCCGCATACTATTTTCGCACGTGCTCGATAATTGCCTAGAAAATTGTGTTAGAATGATCAAAGGTGCATCAGAACCGAAGAAGACGCGCCCGAGGGACAATCGTTCGGAACGTTCGCGCGTGTCGTCGGCCCATTATTCTCGACTGATGAAACAATTAGTCAACGGGCCGATCGGACGGTAATTAGACAAAGGACAATTACCGCGGGTCCCGTCGTTATCTCGCCGGACGCGTGTAAGACAAGCTGTTATAAATAATCGTCTCCCCGGTGTACCGATCTATCGGTACGATAATTGGCCGCATCTCGTTACGCGCCGCTCGGCCTCGCTTCCTTCCCGAAAACCGGGGCTGAATTTTATGCAAAATCGCCCGGTTGTTTTATTATCCGGCCGACGATTTATCGCCCTATCCACCCTTCACCCCCCTCCCCCCGCCCCCTCAGCCCTCCCCCTCCCTGTCCGCGTATCCTTTTCCTCTCGATGACTTATCGCCTTTGCACTGTGTCGACGGGAGAGAAAACTGATTAAACCGCGATAAGTTCCACCGAGGATTTAATTGTCGGAGGGAACGCTGATTCCGGGCGGAAGACGCCAAGGGGTGGTATTCTTTTTCTGTTCCGACCCGTTCCGAACAGGTCTTAGCCGATTCCTCATCTTGCAATTACTGCAACAATGTATCGTACGTAATGAATATTTATTAACCGGCAGATAAATAGGAGAATTGAGATTTAGAAACCAAGGGGTGGCTATAGTCGTTCTTTTGAGAGAAACACCTTCGTAATTAGGCTTTAAAAAATTACCCACTGTTTCAAAAAGGGTCTTGACCTCATCTTGCAATTACTGCAACAATTTATTGGAATGAATACTTATTAAAGAAGCTAGCAGACAAATAGGAGAATTGAGATTTTGAGACCCGAGGGGTGGCTATGTCATTCTTTTGAGAGAAATACCTTCGTAATTAGGCTGTGAAAAATTACCCACTGTTTCAAAAAGGGTCTTGGCCTCATCTTTCAATTACTGCAACAATTTATTGGAATGAATACTTATTAATAAAGCTAGCAGACAAATAGGAGAATTGAGATTTAGAAACCAAGAGGTGGCTATAGTAGTTCTTTTGAGAAAAATACCTTCGTAATTAGGCTATGAAAAATTACCCACTGTTTCAAAAAGGGTCTTGGCCTCATCTTTCAATTACTGCAACAATTTATTGGAATGAATACTTATTAATAAAGCTAGCAGACAAATAGGAGAATTGAGATTTAGAAATCAAGGGGTGGCTATAGTAGTTCTTTTGAGAGAAATACCTTCGTAATTATGCTTTAAAAAATTACCCACTGTTTCAAAAAGGGTCGATCTCTCGTTTTGCAATTTTTTAGCAGTCAGTTTAATTTCTTAACTATTTATTTTGAGAAAGAAAATACAGTGTCATTACTTATACATAGAGACTACGACTTTTCAATTAAATCTGCCATAAAAGCTGATTAAAATTTTCCGTCCTAAATTCATGAAAAATAATGCGTCCGCTATGTGGAATCAGCGTTTCGTCTAAATTAATATTGCGTTTTCAATCGATTTTGTGCGTCAGGTTCGAATAGAATCATCGAAAGTAGAGGCAGCGCAATTCCTGACGAGGCCAGAAAATCATTTATCGACGAATGGGCAACCCTGCGGGAGCATCGGGTTGCGATAAAATCAGTCGGGGTCTCGTTTCAGCGGCGCGAGGAACGCGCGATCACCCTCTCGCATTGTTTATAAACGGGTTCTCGCTTCTAATGCTGTCTGCCGGGGAGAGAGTGATTCTGTAAGGTGGCAGGGAACACCATCCGCGTATCTCCTCGTATATTTTTCAGCCGGGTACACGCCGGTACGCGCGTACAACATCCGAGACACTGGTGCACGGGCCCGAGCGGGCTCGCGCGCGGATGTGTGCGAGCACTACGGGTATTCCATACGATGCCGGAGGCTTGATAGAGTCGTCATGTGCCCTCCGTGTAATCAGGGGCTCTCAGCTGCGAGCTTCGTTCGCTATACTTCGTCGTTTACCTTGCGGAGAACCGTCAACCTTCCTCAAACCTCGTGCTACCTTCATCCCCCATGAGGACACTTAGTTGTGGATTTCTCATTAGTATCTTTTTAATTTAGGCTATTTTAATGTTTTTTACCCTTGACGACATCCTTTTTGATGCACCGTCACACTTCCTTCAACCTTGTGCAACCTTCATCCCCCATGAGGACACTTGCTTACAAGGGAACATATTCAGTTGATACACGCCGATTTTGATGAAACTTATGTGAGATATAGTTCTTCGAAAAATATTTGACACGTATTTTTTTTATCGGCAACCATTCACTCTGAGGGGGTGAAAACAGCCCTCGAAGTCAGGGGTCGAAACCACATTTTTTGAGATATCTAGGAAACTAGAAGTCGAAAAAAATTGATTTTTTTAAAAATGTGTAGTTTTTAATGGGAAATGTAGTCGCGCAAGAATTTTTTAACAAACTTTTTTTTCTCAATAAATGTGGTTTTGACCAATGACTTCGAGGGCTGTTTTCACCCCCTCAGAGTGAATGGTTGCCGATAAAAAAAATACGTGTCAAATATTTTTCGAAGAACTATATCTCACATAAGTGTCATCAAAATCGGCGTGTATCAACCGAATACGTTCTCTTGCTTAGTTACGGATTTCTCATTAGTATCTTTTCGATTTAGGCTATTTGAATGTTTTTTAGCCTAGACGAGGCGTCATCACACTTCCTTCAACATCGTGCAAACTTCAACCCCCACGAGGACACTAGCTTAGTTGCGAATTTTGTCATTAGTATCTTTTCGATTTAGGGTCGTTTGTATGTTTTTTTAGCCTTGACGACATTCTTTTTGGGGCATCATCACACTTCCTTCAACTTCGTGCAACGTTCATCCACCATGAAGACACTTAGTTGTGGATTTCTCATTAGTATCTTTTTGATTTAGGCTATTTTAATGTTTTTAACCTTAACAACATCCTTTTTGAGGCACCATCAAACTTCCTCCAACATCGTGCAATCTACTTCTCATTTAAAAGTGTCAGAACACATATTTGCAGATTTCGCACAAAGCATTAAGTCAGATTGAACATCATAAAAACACTTCGACGATCAAGATAGTTGCACATGCTTGATTATTCGACTGCCACAGGATTAGAACTCAAGCTGTTGAAGCAGAGTGGGCAGTTACCCGGTGTGGCATTGATGTAGGACAGAATAGTTGTACTAAACTTAAGCCTGATCTACATCTTGACCAGCGATCTACGTGTAGCATGTAGCATGACCAATGTTTAAACACTGATGAAATCTAGATGAACTAAATGCAAGTTAGATATGATTCAAACTGACGTCTGCGTGAAGTCTACGCAAAATGTACGTTCATTTCTGACATAATCTAGATGGAACCCCTAACTCGAGTCGAACCCAGCCTCAGAAATGCCCTAAATATCATCAAGATCCAGAGCTTATGATTTACTTCCAGTTTTGTAGATCGGTGTAGACCTTGCTTCGAGCTGAAGTTGGGAGTAACATAAACACGACTTGAAAGAAACATGAACGTAATCTAAAACAATTCTAGGTTCCAATTAGACCAAATCTAGACTAATTGTATGTTGCAATTTTCTTGTTAACACGGAGTAGACATTCTTCAGTATCGCGGGAGTCAATTGAATGCAAGCTGCGTAAAGTCAACAGCACGAATGCAACCCTGGACCACCTCGAGATGTATTATTTATGAGCTGCGGAGCGGCGGTGGTTGCGCGTGGACGTTGGCCTCTTTGTTTGGCCGATGCGCTGTTTGATTAATCTAATCGGCCCATTAATATTAAACAGTTGATTTTTGGCACCGGTTGTCATTATCGGCCGTGTAAAGAGCACGTCTGCCCATCGACGGACCCTGGCGAAATTAACGCTGCGACCGCGCGGCCTGAATCCTAATCGAAAGGGTCCTCGGCGATCGGGTCCGCGCCGGCAAATTGGTTGTTTAGCTACCGGCCTACTGCCCATAATTAGACTATCAATTTCCTCGTAACGTCGTGTAATTTAACAACGTCGCGTCGTTACCCTCTCCATCCGCTCGAATTGATTTCTCTGCGGAGTTGCACCGACCTCCAAATCTTCTTTCATTCTTCTTTAATTCTTTTTTAAATCCTCAACTCTACATCTTCTTTCTGTCATACTATGGAACCGATAGCATAAATTACATCATCGCCTAGGATTTTTATACAAAATAAAAAGTCAGTTGCAAGCAAACAGAAAATATACAAGGTGTCCAAAAATTCCTTCAACTCCCTGAAATGAGCGGTTCCTGAGGTCATTCGAAGCAACATTTACCTTTTTCCAAAATGTCCGCCGCGGGTTTGTTTAGGAGTTATTATTATTATTTATTTATTGCTTTAAACGATATAAGGCTTATACAGCATATACAATATAAATCATACAACACACGATTACATTCAATCGTTTCAACTACCTCATTGAAATTAAATTTTAATTGAGCATAACTTAGTAAAATCAAAAATTATTTTCAAGCCTTTTATATCTGCGCCGCATAGAATGGATAGAAACTGGGAGACAGTATTTGTATCGACGAAAAACACGGACCAATCAGAGCGCGACCTGGACGCGTATTGATAAAGATGGTCCGGCGCGCCAGCAGTCGTCTAGGTCTGTAAGTCCTTGATACGAGGACTTTCGTCATCGCAGATACGCGGAAGCCGTTCGTGTTGATGTATACATCGTGACGTATCAGTCATAAAAACACTACTGTAAACAGTACAGTCATTTTCGATATACCGCGATGGGCCGGGACGGCATTCGTCGTATTTCGGCTCTGCTGGCGCGCCGGACTATCTTTGCCAACACGCGTGTAGGTCGCGCTCTGATTCGTCCGTGTTTTTCGTCAACAACTCCTAAACAAAGCCGCGGGGGACATTTTGCAAAAGGAAAATTTTGCTTCGAATGACCTCAGGAACCGCTCATTTCAGGGAGTTGAAGGAATTTTAGGACACCCTGTATAGAAATGTATTTTCTCCGTAAATAATTCTGACAAATCGAAAATTTTTATTTCACTGCTTTAACACTGTAATAATTCTGTAACTCCTTTTCACCAAGTAACTTCCTCGTACCTTCAAAAACAGTTCCATACTTCAGAACAGTGCAATAGAACAAAAGAAAAGGAGTAAAGATGCTGATATGGGATCGAGGCTGTCAATATGGGACAGCCGGCTTCACAAGCTCGCCAGAAACATTTTCGAAAACAAAAGCTACACGAGTTAAGCTAATAGATAGTAGTCGTTCGATGGTAAGAGGAAAAACGCAACGGAAAAGCTCGTCACCATGAAGGGATCCACTCGACAAGCGTCCTCTAAAGAGCTGAAAACATTCTCGATCACGATCGGGGTCCACCGCTACGATCGTCGTTCACCTTATCATTATTTAACCCTCCCGTGCGATCGTCCCGAGTCGTCGGACTGTCGTTCGCTCGTTATCTACGACGGGATAATTGGCGTTGAACGGTTATTTCATTACCAGTACCCTGCGCGACGAGTCGGAGAAACGGGGATAAAGCTGGCGCACTTATCGGGACGCAAATTGTCCCTGGTAATTGACTCTGCTCCCTGACGTTCATCTTCTCCTCTTTTTTCCCCCCTTTGGCTTGACTCTTTCTGTTCCCGTTCCGCCGCGCCGCGCCGCGCCGCGCCGCGCCGCGCCGCGCAGCGCTGCGCTGCGCTGTTTCGAGAGGATCGAGCGACGATGAAACGGTGGAATAAGAGGGGCCGTTATCGGTGGGCCATTACGCTCTGTAGATCATTGTAGACTCTCTCTTCATAGATTCGCCGTTGTCCTCTGTCGCCCCCCCGTTTGCCCGACGGCGAGAGCCGGCCCACTCGGGATAAATGATCCCACATCGGGCCGAGTAAATGATACCATTATCGATATTAATATTGGGTCCGCGGCGACGTCGTTTCTGCGCCACTTAATCTTGATGGCGCGTCCAGCAGACGGTACCGTTTCCAACGAGACACGCAACCAGCCGCGTTTTTCTCGCTTCTCGGTAGCTGCGTGCGGACGCTTCGATCCTGGTCTTCTTCGTGTCTTTGAACCCTCGTCCCGTTAACGATTCGATACCTTCCTTCTTATCCTCTTTGGTACCTCCGCCATTTTCTTGTACACGGTGACCAATCTCCTTGCACCCCGAGCAGGACGAAAATAGGGGATGATTTTGCCCAGCTTCTCTTTTAATCCTAGGAATACGTGCCAGTTGTATGATCCCCAAAGAAATAAGCTAGTTAATAAGCTGCGCAAAAATCAAGTTCTTTGCAGAACCAAATATAAAAGCTTGTATAATATATTTTTCTACTGTAGCCGCCCAGGTGGTTCGAAACCCACCTTAATAAACTGTAGGTCCTATAGCTATAAGTTAGTTATAAGGTTATAGTTATAAGTTATAGTTATAAGCTATAGTTATAAGCTATATATAAGTCGTCGCTAATGACCAAAGTAGTCGATGCGACGTTAAAACACAATATAACTAACTAAATTTTCCAGTTTTTAAACGACTCCAAACTTCACCTCTAGCGGTAATCAAGACTATAATTTTCTACACTATGTAAACCCAATGTATGTTTGTTAAAGCCGAAATAAACCTATAACAGGTTTCAGTGGCTCAATAAAAAAAAAAAAATCCTACGAATACTGAGCCGTCGCGCGAAAACCTAAAAGGGGGTCCCCTCGAACTCCTCGAATCTACCTTTTCTATATTTATCCTAAAGAAAATTGTTTTTTACGTTTTATTACCGTGCTCGAAAACGCACGGAGCTGAATAAAAATGAAAAAATCGTATAAAAATGAGAAGAAGAAAAATGGCGTGCAAAGGGCAGGGTGCGTCGAGCACACCGATGATGGCCGAAGTTAATCTCCCGATCGCAGAAAACCCACAGTGCGCACCGTTCGGCGAAGTAGGTAAGCCAGGCATCAATTCGCGTCGATTATTCGTCAATTTTCGCGTCGCCGGCAAGATCTTCCGCAGTATCATCGAAAAAAAAGGGCGAGAGGCATCGGAAGAAAGCTCGATCCATCGATCGGGGAATCGATTACGAGCACGTAGAACGCCGAGGCGTTTCGCAATTTGCCTCGAGAGCGTAGGCTTCGCGCAAAAACGCGCGTTATCCTCTCCCGAGAGAGAGAGAGAGAGAAAGAGAGAGAAAGAGAGAGGATCCGCGCGCGTGTTTCCGAGCGCGTATACATAGTGTGCGTGCGCTGTGGCTGCGTGAATGACCGGTGAGCGATCACTATTCTCTCTTTCTCTCCACCCGCCGGCCCTGACAACATAATCATCGGTTTAACTTCCACTAAAGCACGGTGAAACGGGCACCGCGGCCTGGGCCACCTAAAATGTGTGTTTAACAGCCGCGGCCCTACGTGGATGCTTGTCCCGGTTTCTTTCCTCCATCTTGGACGGCCCCGTGTCTCGGATCGTCTCGTGTCTCTCTCTTTTCCCCTTTCTCTCGAGTTACACTGTCATTATCATTATTAAATTAATAACAGGATCGGGTAACATTGTTGCGAGAAAAACGCCGCGGCCGACGACGCGCACCGAGCGGTCCCAGCTTCTTAGACGCCCGCGCCGATTATCCTAAGCTCACCGTCTAATTTGTTTGGTAAATAACTTTTTGGTCAGTACACTTTCTGTGTACTTTGATAGTCGTGTTATATATGTACACGTTCAACGCTCAATAAATCGGCTGGAGAAAATCGTAGATCAAGTTTCAAGCATTCTTTGTAAAGGGGAAGCTTCGATCTTTAAATCCACGGTGGTTTTAGTAGTGAGAAAAAATTTTCAATATTTTTAGAGACGTTTCAATTTGTAACATTTTGGACCGAAAATGTGTCTCGTGTTTCCCAGTCGCTGTATCGTGGAAAAATATGGGTGGGAAACGATGGGTGGGAAAAGTACAAGCTTCAAGCTTCAAAACGAGGCCAAGTTTATTGTTGTGTCGTTTTTTTAACGAGGTTATTATATTTTTCAAGATTTTTAGTGTCCAAATACTTTTCGGATCCACCGAGTTAAAAAAATTGAAATATTTCAAAACATTGAGAAAATTGTAGAAAGTAAAAATTAGCATTCCGAAGAAATGGTATAAGAATTTATGACAGAGGAATATTCTGTCGTATCGATAGTTTCACGATATTCCCGAGTTGCCGGGTCGAGGAAAAATTGGAAATTAATTTGCAGGTGAACCTCTCGGTTCCAGGGAACGAAACGCGAGCGGAATAATCGCTCGTCGAGCGATAATCGTCGGCGATACGCTCGCGGCGGGTGATGCATCGTCGCGTTGCTATCACGACACGGGTTCCAGGAAGATTAGAGCAGCTAATTAATAAAGCGGGGTTATCCGCGTTACATCTCCGCGGTATTAGCCGGCCGAATGGCCGCTTCACGGAATCCGATATCTCGGGGCCCGATCGAGCCTTAATAAAGTTCTCCGCGAGAGGATCTCGGAATTTCGTCTGTAGAACGTGACCCCATGCGAACGGAGACGAGAGAAACAAGAAACGAGAAACGCAGCCGCGGACGGGTTGTCATAATTCAATACTACCGTGGGCTTGTCCTCGCGATGATTAATGATTTCAACGTAATTGTCGATCGGCTCGCGAAAAAACCAAAATGTCCACCGTCTCGACAATTGTCTTCTGTTAAAAGTGCAGCTGCTCAAAGTCGTTCTTTGAATTTTTGAAAATTGTAACACTCAGGTCAAGTCTGCGAAGAATATTGTTAACTGCAAATCTTGCATTTTTATCTATGAACATTGTATAGTTTGATAGAGTTTAATAAGCGTCTCTGTTACTGCTTCTCTATTATTACCAATTATCCTTGATTGTTGTTCGCAGAAATCGGTATACCTGTAATCTAGTAATTGTTAGTTGCAGTGTTTATTCATAGCGAAGTAACAACGAAGAACAGGCTGAGGTCGATTTCTCGATCACCCAGTAGATCGATTTCCCCTTCGAGCCACGAGTGCCTTTATCCGCGATTTATCTTGTAAACGGAACGTCTTTACCGGCGTATCTAGAGATAAGTATAAAAGATAGCCTACTCGGGGATGCATTTTAATTATTCATACAGGACACCCGTGGATATATCCTTGCTCGACTTTAGCCGGTCACGTCCATCGATCTCGATCCCGAGGACCGCGGTCGCGTCGTCGTCGTCGTCGTCGTCTATTCGAGAAAATCACATGGTACCTGTTCAAAAGTTCTGACAAGGAGGGGGCTAAAGGAACACAGGAATGCCTGGCCTCCTATAATTTATTCAGCATTTTGTAATTTAAATGCTCGAACCTGTGTAATTTGCCCTCCCGAAATGAACATGCTGTTTCGCCCTTGTACATGAAATGTTTCTTCATTATTAAGGAGACCGTGGTTAACAATCTGAGAGAACGTGACTTTTTCGAGAATTTTTGAGAATTAATGAGCTGTTTTGCTAAAGATATACCTTATTTAAAAGTACATATATTGTACCACTTGTTGCAATTTTTTTTCCACTAAAAAATATTCTTGCCTGAAAGAATGTTTCGCGACGCTGCGGAATGACCATAATCAACTCGAATCATTGGAAATAAAAAAATTTATGAAAATTCTGTTCATATATGATTTTACTTAATAGATTATTCCTTTCAAATCTAATTTCAATAAATCGATAGAAATGTCATTTCCGTGATAACTGCATAAAATTCGCAGTTCGGTGATAAGAATTAGGGGATCCGATGAGGGGCATATAGGCGCTTCTGGCGCGACCACGAAAATCCCGGCTTCACCGAGGAGCTCCGCCGAAGTCGGTCGAGTCATCGCCTCATTAACGCTGCCGGATCGTCATTAATCATGTATAGTTCCCATTGTACATCCAGAAGAGGCGCGAGGCCTCGCCACTTTAGACCAGAGTCTCCTCTCGGTCCGAGCGATTAGCGGCTCGGGAAAAAATCACGAGCGAGAGCGAGAGAGACGGAACCGGCCGTGAATCGACGGCAAATGAATTTTAATGACGACTGGCCCCGATCGGCCTATTCGAGTCCACCGCGATGATTGATATATTAAGTATGAGTGGCACGGGAACCGTGCGCCGCGCGTTCTTTCCGAGTCGAGAAATTCGCATTGATCGCGGCCCCGTTTGCTCCCGTACGCGCCAATTCCACCCTCGCAACTTGCAATTCCGTGGACACTGATCTAACCGCTCTGAGGATCGCCTGGAGGCTTGTCTCGGAATTATTCGGAATCGATTCGAATCGCGGAATCTGGAAAATCGATTCGGACCGATTCGTGGAATTCTCCTGCAACTCCAACACGATGGAAAGGCATGATTTTTAACAACCAACTGTGGTCGAATGACCGGTTTCAGATTTTTTATTTTACAATTACTGATATTATAGAACTGATTCGATAGATTTCTTTATGCAAGTACATAATGTTAATAAAAATTGTGTTTGAAAGTCTTGCAATATTTAAGAGATCCACTTTTACTTAGATCGTAGACCATCCTCCGCTGCAACTTCCGGTCACCGAGAGGTACCCTCGATCGACTGGCAGGTCGGATCGAGGTACATCGAGCGATAATCAGCCCCCGCGGCCTTGCTTATCACGTTGCCGCCCTTAATGCGCGCATCTGCATACAATGCAGGGGGCGCTTGCGGTTCCAGGAACGCAATCGCGTTGGAATCTGGCGGAACTCGTGGCCCAGTGACTCGGCCGGATTCGTGGCCGAGGCTACCAGACCCCTCCCCACGGGGGGCAAATTAAGTTGTGATTATCTGTCGATGCGATTTAGCCGACGGTGGTGTCCCAAAGATCGTTCCACGGCCCACGGAGCTTCCCCTGGCTCCTCTCGCGAAAGACCCCTCGAGAAAGAGATCAAACCTTACGAAGCTGAAGGAGAAGAAGAGGAGAAGAACCGAGGTAGGAGAACACGAAGAAGGAGAGAAGAGGTGGCCGAAGATGAAGAAGAAGAAGAAGAAGAAGCGGGCTCGAGCGATGAAGAGAGAAAGAGAAGAACGTGTTTCTTCGTCGAGGCAGAAACAAATAGCCATTGTCTGTGCGGAGCCACGGCAGTGCAGAGCCTGAGGAGCATCTATCACCTGCTTATCACGATTATACCACTTGTGCCTTTCCCTTCTTCCAGCCTCCGCTTACCCTCTCCTCTATCCTTCGTTCTCCGTCCTCTTCTCCTTCTTCTTCTTCTTCGTCGTTGTTGTTGTCGTGTTCTTCTTTCCCTCTCTCGATCTTTCTCCGTTCTGTTCATCCTCGGCCGAGAGAGCGTTCCACAATCTTCAGCGGAGTTCGCTCCACGCCGGAGCCTCAGGAGTGAGACGTTTCCAGTTGGAGAACCCTTTTTGCTCAATTTCGAGCCCTTCCAATGACCCCCGGCCGACCGCGCCGGGAACGCGGATAAATAATTAGCGGATCCGGCGGAGGTCAGCGGCGACCGCGCCACCGAGATATCCCGGCTGGCATATTTTATCGGTATTCAGGGGAATATCGTGTGTGCTATGCGAGCGGGCAACAACGCTCCGCGCCGATTTGTAAGGGCGAGTCCCGGTGGTATATCGCGTGATCGCGATCGAGAATCGTTCGACGGTTTCGAGAAGTCTGCGAGAGAGAGAGAGAGAGAGAGAGAGAGAGAGAGAGAGAGAGAGAGAGAGAGAGAGAGAGAGAGAGAGAGAGAGAGAGGGAGAGAGAGAGGGAGGCTGGTCAGCTGCCAGACGATCCTCTCAGCCTCTTCTTGCTCGCGTACCCTGTTCGAGCGGTTGGAATTGATGGCGATTATTCCGAAAAATTCGGATTCTTGTACCGTATGGTACTCCGTTTGGAAATGAGAGGCGGAAACACGGTTGCGGGGATTGATTAATTAGACTTGGAGCGCCGAGGAATGTTACTGAAATAATCAGGGTTTGTTGAGCATGAAATTGTTTCTTCGTTATTAAGAAGACGCAATGATATGAGAGAACCTTCAGGAATTTTCTGATGAATGAATCAATGAATTGTTTCGCTGAATTATATTGTACTGCTTGTTGCAATCTTTTTGCTGGAAAGCCTTGGAAGTTCAGCGTTGAAAAGTTTTATTAAAGACAACGTCTCGTCTTCGTGAAATATCCGGACTGTTGAAGGATATGATAGGAGTTCCTTTCTAATCAAAAGACAGCCTAGCGAAATAAGTCCCTTTCGAACAACTTAAACTTTATTAAAAACAGCAATAGATACTAAACCAGATGTGTCCTTCCGATACTGACTCTTCCGTCGAACTGAACTTCGGGGCGACGTACAATCCACGTCCTACCCACTTGCGTATTAGCAGATACTGTTGGAATTTATGAAAGAAACAAATTCACAAAAATAATCTACTATTATTTAGTAGGTTATACTATTGCTTTACTTTCGAGAACTTTCGCATGATACATTGTATCTATGCTGTCCCACATCATGGGACCCTCAACTCTCAATTGTTTCGTAGATCGTCGTCCGTTTTTCCAGAACGATCCTCACTCGCGTCCTATTTATCGAAGAGTAAAGACGTGCCTCTCTACGTGTTTTTCCATACAGATGAAGTTGAATAAATTCCATTTATATTTCACATAGAGTCTTTAGTTTATTTTAATACCCATATTCCGATAGATACAACATCGCAAAAATTCTTGGATTCTGAGTTTTTTCCCAGAAATGTTTTACTTTAAGGCGGTAGGGTACTCACGTGACTTTCCCTATGATACCCTAGAAATCTGGCCGAAAAATTGATGCATACTTTGGCCTACTTCTAACACTTATATTACAAAATATCTGCATAATCTCATCAAATCACGAGTCGAGCGAACAATATTGAACCTTCTTCTTCCGGATGAGCCCTTGTCCAGCAAAAAATATGCTCATATAACGAAGAATAGTTACCTGGCTCAAAAGCATGTTTCGGCCAGATTTCTAGGGTATTCTAGGGGAATTCTAGTGCAGATTCTACCCCCTTAACAGTGACCAATATCATAGCAACATCCCGAATCAGTGAAAACGCGAAACCGTCTTGTCATTCGCCTAATACATCCAGCGTGTCTTCGCTCGGAATGGGCTGCAAATAGAGAGCCGTAGAACGACTTGGGATCAAATCATCGAAACAGCCAGTACAGCGGCGTCCATCCCCGTGTCCCGTACCATACGTTCCATCTCCTTTCCCTTAACAGCCCCCCGGCGGCGGTTGGACGTGCTTGTTATCAGATACCATTTATTTCCATGATTTTTCCGCGCGCGTCAGAGCCGCGAGAGAACGAAACGAAACGAACGAAACGAAACGAAACGAAACAGAACGAAGCGAAACGAGACTGTCGACGCAGGATGATCGGCGCAGGTGATCCTTTCCATCGTTCCGGGGGACGATCGAACGGTTGGTCCGGTTGGCAGGCCGGGACGAACGAATCCCGCCAACAAATGGCCCCGGCCTGCAGATTCCTATCGTCCCCAGGCTCGTGGATATATTTATACGAAGAACTCCAGTTGGTAATGTACCCGAAGAAGTGCTCGTCGAACCCCCCTCGGTCCTCCTCGGGCCCCCTCTCGTCCCCACAGTTTAAGGACACACCGGTGTCCCGTCTGATTACCCTCGATTCCGATCCCGACACCATGGATCGGGTTACCCTAGCCTCGGTTCTCCGGTCCGGCAGGATAGAGACGTCTAATTTGTGAATGCATCCCCGGGGGATGGTAATTGCGCCTCCGATAACCCCGGGAAATTAAATCCTCGCTTCCTCCGAACCGGATCATCCGCGGGGACGACTGACAGCCTGCAGATAGCCACGGGAAAAGGGAAACGATCACAGTTCGCACGGGGAAAATCGAGGATCGTTTTCAGCGGAATTATTACCGAGTTCCGCGAGTCGATGGCTGGCGGGATTTTTATAATTACGACACTGCTTTTAACGTTCGAATGTTTGATTGCGAGACCGGGCTCTCCTAGATTGCTACTCGCGGTAGAACGGACGGCTGAGTGGACGGGGCTCGGTTTTAATGCGCTTCGGTGCGGGTTTGGTGACTAGGAGGGGGGGTGTGCTTCAGGATGATGTACTTGATGGTTGCAAGAGAACTTAACACGTTCGTTACCATTATTTTTTCGGTGCTCATCTCTGGAATGTCTTAGTAAATGCAGCTTTACGAAATATTCATACACTTTCATAGAACGACGACTCCGAGTATTATTGGGAGATTTGTAAAATTTTTACCGTTTTTGGTGTTCCGTCGAGCTAGGCTTGATTTTTCTAGAAATAGTTTGTTTTATTGATTTACGTCCGTTGATATAGTGCTGCCGAAAGAAACAACTACGATTACTAAATCAACTCCATCTGTAGGACATCTAACTAAAAATCTCCTCGACGAGACGACATTTCGCGTGAAGAGTGCGCGGTCCTCTAGAATTTATCAAACCGGCTAATCTGGACGTGAGCTTGAAAAAAGCTCAATCGTGGTCGAATACGTCTATATTTCAAAAGATTATCTGAGGATCCCGAAATCGTCCCGAAGATCAGGACTATCTCCGGGCGCTCGTTCGAAGAAATATACTCGGCCGAGAACCATCAGACAATTCGTTCGAAGAACGATGCAGAAAGAAATTTGTCCCGTTCGTTATTTGTACCTTTTTTTTTGTGTGTATTAGGCACGTTCTTTGCACGAGTCGTCTATTTCAGAAACGGGACGAAAATTGTCGAATAGAAGCGAGAGAACGACCAGAACCGGGACCGTTAAGTTTCCAAAACAAAAGGTAATTTGTTCGCCGAACACGTCCCTAAAGAGACTATAGCCGCAACGGTACCAGCGAGATCTCCCCCGGGATAGGATCGCATAACCGCGGGCCCGTCACAGTGGGTCTCTGGGTTCTGGACCATCCGAAACTGCTTCGTGGAAACGTATCTCGGCGAAGACATCTAAATCCAGGGGGACGTCGTGCCTGTTAAGAATCAACTGACCCCCGTCTCGACGATGGACCTTGCGACTCGTATCGAACGAGTCCTGCGTCCATTTTGGTCCTCCGGAAAAATCGGACTCGGTTTATAAATAGATATAACTATTACATTTTGTCGAGTTTTTACAGCTTCTACTACAATTTAATGAGACCTTTCATTGAGTTGAAATGGCACAGGAATCTGAAACATTTTTAACCATCAGGCGACCACAACACTCGAACTAATTTATCTGTGTTACATTTTTATTAAAACTATTAATTCACTTTACTAATAGTACTGATTTTTTGATAAATCGTGTTCCATATTTTACGCAAGCTTTATTAGTAAGGGTCCTTGTTCCATATTTTACGCAAGCTTTATTAGTAAGGGTCCTTGTTCCATATTTTACGTAAGCTTTATTAGTAAGGGTCCTTGTTCCATATTTTACGTAAGCTTTATTAGTAAGGGTCCTTCTAGACGTCCAGGGGTTAAAATTGTTCAATTAAATTGAATGAAATTTTTATGTTTATTGGATTGTTGCAGCATCTTTAATGGACTTTTGTAAAATGTTCATTCTAATGAAACCATTATTTACATTGTAGGATCGTAGGATCCACAATGGACCAAGGAAGACATTTAGAAAAATGTTTGATTGAGAGATCTAAGAATCTTGTATGTACTGTGAAAATTAAAAAAGGAAGAAAAAGTGGAACAGAAAGCTTGGACCTTCTTATTGCACAATCGGACACATTATCGACGATTTCGAGATACCGATCGCAGTTCATTGCAGGAAGAGAGAATCTGAAGCGCGTGAGAAATTAGGATGCAGCTGCCGAGTCCATGTCGAGGCATACGAGCAGTCAATTGCGAAGTACAATGTATACTTCATCGTACGAGAGCTGCGGCGCGGCGCGGCGCGGCGATCTCCGAAAGGTCTGGCAACTTGAGTAACAATCCTCGGTGAAATTAAGAGGCAATAAAAATCGTTTCGGTGGAACTTTCCCGCGCGAATCGCGCAACCAGCGGAAAGGTCAGGCCTGCTAATCGCGGGACGATTTGCGTGTCCAGAGGATCGTGTAACGATCGGTTTGCGATCGTCCTTCGTTTCCTCGTCGATCAACAACACCAGGGGGATTCCCCGGGTTCGACTCGTCCAGGTTCGGAAGGACCTAGCGGAGAGAAGATCTCGAAAGGTTATTATCCTTGTAAATGAAAAGGATCGTTGCACGTCGGACGTGGAAAGTGTCTCTAATTGCGGCGAGCCTCGATAACGGAGCTCTCGTGTACCAGTCATTATTTTTAATAAACGCAACGCGTCCGCGTGCAGGATTGTGTTTCCGAGGCTTGAAAGCCGCGATCAGGATTACGGCCTGGTTCCGTGGCGTCGCGCGCTTAAACACCGCCGATTAAACGACGCCGATAAAACTGCTGACTTACCTGGTGTAGAATGCGCGCTTTCAACCTGCGGAATCGTCGAACCCGCCTTAATACAGCTAAGGATCCCCTGAATTTTATCTCGGAATTTCGCCATTTGTTTACTCCTCTTATTTCTATTTTTTCCCCTTCGTTCTTCTATTTATTCTTTTAAATATTTCACTGAACTCAACTTGGAATTTTCTTATTCATTTACGTTTATCGGCCGAATATTCGACACCAGCAAAATCTTAAAAAATTGAGTCTTTTATTTATTCTTTTAAATATTTAACTGAATTCAACTCGGAATTTTCTTATTTATTTACGTTTATTGGCCGAATATTCGACCCGAGCAAAATCTTAAAAAATTGAGTAGAGACAAAATAAAATTAACTTCAAGAAATGGGAGCTTCAACTCTCCACAACGGAAACTTTTTACAATAATTGTAACATCTGAAGACCGCGCTACACTCCCCGTTAAAAACTCGCCGCGAAAACCAAAAGGAACACTATTACCATGCAACCGGGTACATTTTGCACGCCATCAGTCTCCGGTTTGACCCTTATTACTTCTTCCTCGGTGTACATATAATGTATCTCATCCTTCCCTCCACTTTTTGCACTGCCTTGCACACCAGCCGGGCATCCTCTTCAGCGATATCTCTGGCCTGTCCTTCTTTATTCACCAGCAATCATCGTCTCCTGAAAAGTTAGAATTTTCTCGGAAAAAGGTAGAAGGAAACGAGAAGGTAGCCAGCCGACGGTGTGCGAGCCAGAGAGCATCGAGCAAGTGTGTCTCAGACGTTTCCTATGCAAAAAGTCGTTGAAAGATGATCAGGTATCGCGAGGTCCCGATAGAAGTCACGCACAGGACGATCCTTTCAGGACACATCGCGCGGGGCTTGGACGTTAGAGTCGTCGATGGAGCGTGGTGCTTGTAAGTGGTCACTTACGTGGAAGGATTCTGACGAGCGGCTGTCGGTGCGAGTTTATTCCTGCCGTGGTTATTGCTGTTCTTCCTCGAGCAAGGCGTCGCGGTCGTTACAGGACGACGATGCGACGTGGGCGTCGAAGCGAGGCGTCGCTTTAACGCCAACAACAACACACACACACACACACAGAACCAATCGACCGAGTGTTTATCCTCGGGGCCCTCCGCTCGAGGATTGTTTCCTTCTCTCTCTGCTCCCTCGAGTAAACCTTCATTTCTCATCCACCGATAAACAAATTCGCCCGGCGAGAAGACAAGCACCGACGAAGTTAATTGGGAATGAAGACTGAGGCTGCTTCGCCTTCCATCACCCACGAAGTTATTGTAAGTTACGACTTTGCATACAGGCTGATTCTTCTTCTCTCCCCTTTTCAGATACAATATGCGTATACTTCCGCAGAAGACTACTGTACTCTTTTGTTGCTCAATAATTGTGTCTTCTTGTGTGTTCTTTGAGTATTAAGACAATCGAATTGTGGGTTTTATTGTTGTACGATATTTTGTTATGCAGTGTTCTTTTGTACTCTTTATTAATAGTACTTCATTTTTATTCTCAGATGTGTTACTTTTTCAAGCTTGAATTGTTGTTCATTTCCTAATATAAACGGCACATACATTCTCACCTGTTCTTTTCATTGCTTCCCCCGCAATCTTAATAAATTATGTACATTCCTCGCCTCCAATTTCAGCCACTTTAATGGTTCCCGTTTCTCGGTCTCCAATTCGACTTGAATACACAGCGAACAAACGACTCATTCTTCTTTAATTCTACAATCATTCGCGTTCCCTCTTTGAGCTCCCAAGTGCCGCGCACACTATTCATTAAATTCCTCTTTTCGCGGCAATTTCGTGTCCTTCGCCCTTTCATTACCGTTCCGCCTTCGGTGTCCGAAACTCGCGCGATCGGCTCGCTTCTTTTTCGCGGGCAAGACTACAAAGTTTTCTGTTTCTTACATTCATCCGCTCCCGGAATGATCATTTCCCATCTCGGCCGAACTTATCCCCTCATTATTATGCAGCATCCTATAATTTCCCCATTTACTTAGGGCCCTGTGTGTATGCTCCCCGCGTGCTCCCCCAACCCCCGGCGCTTTTCAATTACGCGTCGTCCTCGTCCTCCGTTCGAATTGCACGCGAAATTGACCGTCGTACCGATTCTTCGGTTTCTCGGCGTTTCGTTTTTTTTTTTTTTTTATTTTATTTTATCTTCCGATGAGCATCCCGGGGACCGGTGCCGCCTCGGAGTAATTACAAGTAATCGCCGCGATTATTCATCATTTTCGTCCGGGGGCTCCGAAATGGAAGATAAATTGCTCCGGGGGAGCCGCGAGCGGCCGGCCGCGCGTTACGACTATTTATTAACAATTACGAATTTCGTTCCGCGATCTTCGTTTTATTTATTTATTTTTTTCGTTTCCCCCGGCCGGCGCGTTATTACTTCAGTCAAGGAGAGCCGGTCGAGCAAAGAGAAATTAGGCGTACCACGGCATTCAACCACCGACACGAATGTGTAGCGTAGCTCGCAGCGTTTCCGCGGGACACGCCACAGCCAACTGTCCCAAGAATATTATAATAATGCGCCAGAAATCGCACCCGAACGGTAAACAATATTTCCCCGAACAGCTGCGTGACGACCGGCTTATAAGAGAATTACGCAATTCCCATTCCGATCCGGAAACGCAACTCGCAACGACCGCGCTCTCGCCTAACGGACGAAGCATGGCACCTATGCCGGACGCGCGCGTGTCCGTCGTACTTATGTATAGTACCTTGTATGCATGTTCGGCTCGTATGAACCAGATGATCAAGTCCGCGAATTATCCGCTCCTTTCACGAGAGAAAGTTACATTGTTGCGATCCCCTTTCCCTCGAAAAGGATTCAATGCATTTTAGGCGATCGCTCGCGGCCTGCAATTTCGCGGACTGCTTACCTCCTTTTCCGCTCTGTCGGCAAAGGAAGTCCCACAAAGAGC
Organism: Lasioglossum lativentre; assembly: GCA_916610255.1. Lineage (NCBI taxonomy): Eukaryota > Metazoa > Arthropoda > Insecta > Hymenoptera > Halictidae > Lasioglossum > Lasioglossum lativentre. Next base: position 30,555,583 of record OU744355.1, on the reverse strand, counting down.
ATAGTACAATTGCTCTGTTTATTCCATTGCTTTTGAAGGGCAGAGGCGTTTTAATCTTGCGAGCTCCATTTATTGATTCTTTGGAATTTTTTTACCACGTTTTCATTATTTTGCGTTGGTCCAAGGATCGTTGGTTTTGATTTTTACCATTTATTTCCCTGGCGATCCTTCGATTCTGAAAAGAGAATGACACTAGATATTATCTAAATGTTTCATTTGAGATTGATAATTTTTTGTGTTGGTCCAAGCATCGTTGGTTTTGATTTTTACTATTTATTTCCCTGGCGATCCTTCGATTCTGAAAAGAGAATGGCACTAAACATTATCTAAATATTTCATTTGACAGTGATAATTTTTTGAGTAGGTCCAAGGATCGTTGGTTTTGATTTTTACCATTTATTTCCCTGGCAATCTTTTGATTGTGAAAAGAGAATGGCACCAGACATTATCTAAATATTTAATTTGAGAGTGATAATTTTTTTTTTTAGATCCAAGGATCGTTGGTTGTAATTTTTACCATTTATTTCCTGGTGATCCTTCGATTCTGAAAAGAGAATGACACTAGATATTATCTAAATATTTTATTTGAGATTGATCATTTTTTGTGTAGGTCCAAGGATCGTTGGTTTTGATTTTTACCATTTATTTCCCTGGCGATCCTTCGATTCTGAAACGAGAATGGCACCAGACATTATCTACATATTTAATTTGAGATTGATAATTTTTTGAGTAGGTCCAAGGATCGTTGATTTTGATTTTTACCATTTATTTCCCAGGCAATCTTTTGATTCTGAAAAGAGAATTACACCAGGTCTAAATATTTCATTTGAGATTGATCGATGTGGATAGTTTCGAGGTACCATATTTTCCTGGAAGATCTAGCTGACAGAATTAAAAAAAATTTCAATACAAAGCATCCATTGAAATTAAAAATAGATATATTTTAGTCTTCATTTTATATCATTTCAAAAGATAAGAAGAGTCTCCCTCAAGATTAAATAGAATGTTGACGTCACCTCAAAATAAGTGAATTCCATCAAGAGAATTCAAAACGGTAAAATTGCATAAAACGCTGAAGAGATCTACGGAAACCCGTGAATCAGGTTGTGAACTATGTTGAAGCATTCGGGTCGCGTGGAATCATAAAAGAGATGATCCGAAAAATTGTCGGAGAGTGGGGGTACGAGGAGGGGGGATCTCTTGGAACACGATCTCCTCCGGAGCACCGTAGGATGGAGGCCGGTGAAGAAAACAAAGGAGCATCGGCGGAATGATGCACGAGGTGTGTTTAGGCGCGCGATAGTGACGTGCTGCACCTCGGTACATCGCCACGGGAGCCGTTCGTAGCACTCGGCGTCTCTGTTCCGCCTGAACCGGCTGGAATTCAAGTATCTTCGTTGCCTCCTAACAAGACCGGGATAGAGCCGTCAAAGCCGCAGGGGGGCCACGCTGCCTCACCGACCCCCCGCTGGCCGCCATCTTGGCTTTTATTAACGAGAAAGGAGTCCCTTAGCCGGTCCCTTAGCCCGAGGAAGGCCAACACTTCTTACACGGGAGGGATTCACTACAGTGAGACGGAATTCATTAGAGCTACGTCTGGTTAATGACTCGTTCGGCTACCTTACCACCTTCGGCTTCATACTAATCCCCTCGTCTACCCCCTCTCGCCTACGATCTCGACAGCACACTGACAACTAGAGATGCGATGAAGTATAATTGGTCAGTAGGCTCCAATCTCGCTGAATTGTTTCGAATCTCTGAATTTCCACATGATTTTTCATTTTTCCTCGTTCTCTACGATGAGAAAAATAAGTAGAATGTATTTATTTAGTATTTTATGCGTACTATTATTAGATTTAACTTGTAAAATAATGTTATAGACGAGTAATGCTTGTGATTGCGATTCTTGGATTTCTCTTTGCAAAAATGGAAGAGGTATGCCTTTAGAATTTTCAGTAGTTTTACGTTTCGCGTGTCTATAATAATGAAACAAAAATGATAATAATCCTTGAATATTAAACACGTCCTCCGCTCGCTTCAACACCCATTTTCCCCTATCTGTCGAATAAAATTTTCTATCCAATGAATCTTGGAACAACGCACAGCTGCAACATTGATTCCTCGTTTCACGCCTTTATTTTATGCGTTGAATGAAAAAATCGCACTTAACATAATGTATTAAATAAAGTTGTCTCCGCGTTCGGTTCTCACGGCAGACCGTTCGCAAAAAAGGTTCCCAGACACGGGAGATACCCCTCGTTGCATTGCGATGGATCAGGGATTTTTTCTTTGCCGCGAATGGTTCACGACGATCGCCGATAATAAGCTCTCCGCCGGAGACAGAATCGAGACGTGGAAGATCGATCATGAGGGACTAATGGAGACTCCATGTGGAGGTGGCTTAAACGGCCGGGCATATTTCACGCGTGAATTCTTAATTCTCCGTTGCAGCGCGAGAGCTCAGACTCTCCGCTCTCTCTCTCTCTCTCTCTCTTTCTTTCTTTCTTTCGCTCTCGCGCGGGCGCGCTCGCGAGCACGAGCGGATTGCACGCGTTACTTCGATATGATTTATCGAGGCTCGAACGGAGTTAATGAGGGGACCGTTTAAGACAGGCCCGGGCTTTTTTAAATAGCCTCCCCACCAGCTGGGACGAGATTAAAAAATAAATTTGTTTGGGCCTGGTTGCGTTGCGTTGCGCTCCGCGCAAGAGAAGAGATACAACCGTGGAAAGGGCATCGTCGCGAGATAATTGGGGCTGGATGAAGACCTTCGCGGCATGAAGTACGGTGGAAAGTGGCGTGATGGAGACTTCGCGGCTCGGTTAATTGAAGAAAGCTGGCGAACAGGAGAACGACTTGTTTTTTTTTTTTTTTTACTCGGTTGTCCGACTTGTGAAAAATATAATCCGACAGCGGGAGAAGAAATATACTTTTGTTTAATGAACATCGTGCAAGCGAACGGTACCGTGGCGGGGACGATGAAGAGAGGACAAGATGCTGGTGAAACGTGTGATAAAGTAAGAAACAGGATATTGGCGAGATGAAATACGAGTTGGATAATCAGCGAGGAAAATGAAGAAAGCTTTACAGGAAATTATTCTTTTCGCTCCATAAACTGGTTCTCGAAGAATCACGCTTTTGTGATATAAAATAAGTACTGTTAGAAATATACTTAGATATCGACTTAGATACCGAGCTAGACACCATCTACCGAGAAAGCAACAAGACAAGTGACACATTAGGACTTGCAAAGAAGAGACGAAGAAACTTCGTCCAGACCGAAGCAAACGAAGAATGAGTGTCTTATTACCCGCAATTACCAGTAAAGAGAATTAAAAAGGCGAAGGATCGCGGAACACGAAATGGCAAGATAAAAATAAAGAAACCGGTGAAAATTGCGAAGCGAAAGATGAAGAGTGAGAAGAATTCCGGCCACGCAGAAAGAAACGTATCGTATCCGCAATTACCGAGGAAGAAAATTAATGGAGCCGCGATGAGGACCACCGAAGTCACAGAATACGAATAAGGAGTACAGCTAAAAATGAAGAGGCTGAAGTTATTTAACGGAAATCAGCGAAGATCCCGTGGAGAGGAGGCACGAGAGAATTCCGACGAGGATGCTGAAGAAGAAGAAGAAGAAGAAGAAGAAGTAGAAGAGGAGGAGACGAAAAAGAAGAAAAGTTCATAGAAGGAAGAGACAACAACGAAGGAGGAGGCGTACGAGCATAGGTAGAAGGAGAAGGTGGAGGAGGTGGAATCTTTGGGTGGTGGAGGGTTCTTGGGACCGTGAGGAGGCGGGAGGACACCGGGTCTCCCTATCGTAGATGAGATCAGATCTCTCTCTTTCTTCGTTTCTCTTTCGTTCCCACTCGACCGGGCGATCTGGGCCCGATGTTGGTATAGCAAAACACTGTCGGGTGATGAGCGTCATTACCCCCACCAGAGAAGTTGGTAGGCCAGGAGGGCCGTACAGGCGGCCATCTTGGATCGAGATCGCGGGCCCGAGGGCTCGACGAGTCTCCAACGCCGCTGCTGACCAACTGGCCCCGGCAGGACGCCGTCCTCGAGGATCGCGTGCCGTCCCGTCGCGACTCTAACGGTTAATTAATTAGGGAATTACGCTCTCCACCTATCAGCTTCCTCCTACCCGCGTTTCTAATGCCCTCTCGCCGGATTTAACACTCCCCGAGCGAGACGATCTCGATAACTGCATGCTTCACCGCGAGGAGGAGCCAGCTCTACTGTTTACACATTTTTTGTTATGCGCTGGACGCTTCCGACGATTTCAGACTAGGACCATTCAAATACTTGTGTTTATTATTTGTTACGTAATGGACGCTTTTGACGATTCTATTAAATACTAGGTTTATTCAAATCGTTGTGTTTATTTTTTGTTATGTAAGGGACGCTTTTGATGATTTTATTACAGACTAGGTCCATTGAAATTCCTGTTGGTTATTTTTTGTTATGGACGCTTTTGATGATTTTATATGAACCACAGCTAGGTCCATTCAAGTCCTCACGTTTATATTTTATTATTAATATATTTTTATAATGTACTGCAAAAAAAAATTAAAATTCAGATGAGGTGATTAACTCTGGGTCAAAACAGACCGAATTGCCACTGTGCGAGGGTTAAATAGCAAAAGTACAATAAATTGCATTAAATGTTAATTTCTCAAAGAAACTGTTTTTACCCCGAATTGTATATGTATTTATCGAAACTGTCGAATTACGAATAAACAGCATTGAATTAAACTGTACAATAAAAACGACGGAAATCTTGCAGATGCGGTGGATCCTTTTGTACAGCTATCCCCGAGAAGCGTACGGGGGTTGATATATGTATAATGTTATATTATAATATGTTCTTTATGATTGACAGTAATATGAAGTTTCCGCGTGTCGGCCGGACGTCGCTACTTTTGTTCGTGCGGCAGCCTATCGTTTCATGGAACATATGTCGCGGGGACTACCTCACACGTGATCGTTGCGGCGAGCACGTCAGCATTTCTTGACAAAGACGTCGCGTGAAATCAAAAGCGCTTTATGGAATTACAAGTTACTTTGAAACGTTTCAGAATTCTAAAGAGCTCCGGCCGCGGGGTCTTTCCAAACGTAATTACTCGGTGATCGAGTCGAAATTGTCTAGCGTATCCACACGCATTTATTCGTTTCATTTACTTCTGTATTTATTAATTCAGGGAATTGCGCAGGAACTAGTTCGCAAGATTTTGCGAAGTTTATACAAATTTCTACTTGGGAGATTTTGCCAGGAAGTTGCAAACTTAAAAAATTGTCTTCGCCAAAATATGGACATATAACTTGATAAAAAAATGGTACTTGTTCTTCAATCTGCTGAACCTCGAGTTAACCCCTTGCCCTACGATTTATTTTACGGTTTCAGCGATTAGAACGTTTTTGTAGTTCGCAATTTCCTAAAAAATGAGAAAATCTATATCCATTGTATCCTTATACATGCTCTCCAATAATTGTACATTAACAAAACCGAAATAGAATTTCATCTCGATTTCAAGGAAATTAATAACATACATATTTATTAGAATATGTTCAGTATCTTCATCACGAGTCTGACACGTTATTGTTTGGCAAGGGTTTAAATTCAAATTTCCCGCGTATCGGAGGAATCCCGGTTCCCGGCAGAGAACATCTGTTGTCCCGAGGGAAGATGTCAACAGAAATCCGCGAATCTCGGTAGAATAAAAAGTCGGAAGGAGACGAAGAGGAAGGCCGCGGATCGAGAAAAATGGCGGCCGAAGAAAGCGTTCTTGCAGGCCGTGGCGTCCGGTTCTTTTTCATTCTCCGCCCTTCGGCCTGTTCGCTGGTTCGCCGGTGGAGTATTTGTTTTGCGGCGCAGATGAGCTCCCCAGGCTTCCTCCCTGCTCCTTTTTCCCTTCTTCTGCCGCCTTTCTTTTCTCTTTCTTCCGTTCCGTCTCTTCCTCTTCCTCTCGTCGTCCTCTCCGGCACACCGGGGAGAGAGAAGCCGCGCCTCGCGCCTCTCGTTGCTTCATTTGTTTATCGGCCCTCTTTATTACCTGCAATTTGGCGCTCGCTCGCGCGAGGGTAATTTCATATTGGTTTTCTGCCCTCCTCCCCCTGCCCCTCTCTTTCTCGCTCCACCCCTCGTCCTCCTTTTCCTCTTTTTCCTCCCCTGCACACCTCACTGCCTCTCCTCCGCACGAAACCAGTTACCAGGAGGTAATGCTACGACCACGGGTACACCATTCGGAAATTTTTGTCGTTTTTCTACTCCCCGTTCCTTCATTTAACACACTGTGCTTGCCGAATATTATCTGCAGAAGTCCCATAAATTCAAAAGAAATTGGGAAGATGAACTTTGCCATGCCGGTGTCTACTTCGTCTCTTTTGCAGCATTGAAAATTCTAAAAGAAAGTTAGTTTATTCGAATTTCACAAGATACAAAAATATTTGTAGAATGTTCTTTCAAAAAAGTACAAGTTTTACTTGATTGAATTAAAGTTTATTCGTTTTATTCCCCAACGATTGTGAACCGATTAGATTTTCTTTCAGCGTTTAATAATAATTCTTACAACGAAGTCCTCATAATAAGACTCGCATTACAACATTTAATATCCTGTTTGGACCAATAAGATCCCATAAGAAACACGTATACCTAGCAGTGTCTAACAACCCAATCTCTCAAACACATTTTCCAGAACTCTTTTCCTGAAATTGCTTTTCCACTCCAGTCCCCCGGAAGCGACTGATATAACCATTAACCGAACACGCCAGGGTGGTTAATTGCTAATATTAATAATAGATAATCACGGAGGTAAGAACGGGCGTGGAAACACCGAGAAAAAGTCGAAACTGTTAAAAAAATCAAAAATTGCGAATCGTTTCCACCCCTCGATCAGCGGATCGGTTCTCGGAATCGGGTCGATTCACGGAATATCGATTAGTGGTCGCATAATTAAGAGCGATCGTCGTAATCGTAGCGAGTGGTGCACCACAAGGCTCATTAAGGAAATTGATAATGCGGCGCAGCATCGTGCGAACCGGCTCCTTTTATGTTTCCATCATGGCCGCGGCGCACTTTGTTCGTCCACTGATCCAACCGAATGATCCACGGTGTCGTATCTAGATCTAGAAGTCCTCGGTTAACGCTAGATCAGAAATAGTTGTTCCTGTGGATATTTCTGGATCGAGATTCTTCTGGAACGCGTTCGATCTACGGGAATGCAATCACGCGGACCGATTATTACCGGGATCACGGGGACGGGGGGATTGATGGGTGATCGAAATGACTTCATTCTGGAAACTCGGTGGATCGGATGGATCGTCGATTTTCTGAGATCGAAGTCCGAGCCTCGAGAAATTCAATTTCGATGGGGGACACCTGCTCCTGTGTAATTGGGGCGATTACCGTTTTCGTCGATCGTGAGATACCCGGATCGATCGATCCCCGAACGGCGATCGAGCAAGATCGATCACCGGGGGTGATTAATCGTTGACAATGTGGCCAACAAATTGCGCCAAGGTGCACCGGGCTGTTACTCTCGCTCGTCCGGTAAAACGATTTTTAAATTGTCATTTATCTCGCTAAGTGGTTTTTAATAAATGGCTATTAATTATTTCTGTTGCCAGCGATCTCTACAATTCCTGAAAAATTTCAGACGTTCGGTTGTTCTCGTTCGCGTGCACCTTCTTCCACGGAAAACGATATTATGAAAATTTGCGGTTAGGTTTCAATCGTTCGCCGATCGTCCTCAAGTGCACCCTTGCTTCTAAACTCCCAACGAGATCTGGTTTAGCCTTGTATCGCGTGTTTCGATCGCATCCGAGTTATATGTTGATTAACTTCGGCCGCAACCGGTTGCCCTCGAGTGTCCCGACTAGATATCAATTAGGTTCAACGTCGTTTTGCTTCGGACGTGGTGGAGGCTTCTCTGGAACCCAGGGAAAGCTGATGACTGTGCTAACTTTGAAGTGGGCACCAATGCAACAGTTGCACATGATTATAAAGGCCGATGAACATTATGTACATACATTGTAGCTTCGTAAAGGTCTACCTGAACTGTAACGCTTAACTTGCACTGTCACACAAGTCAGACTCGTGATAAAGATTACGAACAGAAATTACTGAAATTTAAATTTCTTTCCTTTTCTAAGAAATTATATAAATAAGTCTGCAAGGGATAATAAATACGGGCAATAAATATTGCAAGGGGTTGAAAGTCCATGAAGGAATAGTCCAATGACCCTCACGCAAAAAGCGAAAGAAGACTAAATAGGTGAAATAAATATTGCAAGGGGTTGAAAGTCCACGATGGAATAGTCCAATAACCCCCACGCAAAAAGCGAAAGAAGACTAAATAGGGGAAATAAATATTGCAAAGGATGAAAAGTCCCAGGAAAAAATTGTCCAAGCGCACTCCACACAAAAATCGAAAGACAATAAAATGAGACTATGGCTCGATTTGTATAGTTGTTCGACGAAGAGGCTGGTAACGAAACGAACGAGACCAAAGATGGCAGTCGAGAAACCCCGAGAGGCCCTCAGCGGCGTCTCGACGCTCCACCCACGAGCCTCCTGACGTTTTAACAAACAGCACCGCGCCCAGAGCGGATAATTATTTTCGCGGAGGGCGCCTTTAGGATTACCTTCTCGCGTCTTCATTTACCCCGGGCCCTTCTTTCTCCGTTCGTTCCCCAGCCCCCTCGTTTCGTCCTTCCCATCGCGCACCCTTCCGAACGAACCTCCGCCGTATAGGTACGCAAACGATTTTTCGCGTTGAAAGCCGCCTTGCCGGCCCTTGCGCCTTTTTTGCACGGCCCTGGGGGCCCTCGCGAAGAAGGGTATGGGGCGTGGTACACGTTCTGCGTTTTAAATCACCTCGAGACACACGTACGTACAGCCACGAACCACCTTCGTGGGCCCCGACGCCTCCATTCGCGATATCCGTCGATGATTCCCCTCGGAATTGGATATCCCCGGTACCCAGGGCCGTCTAAATCATTGGACATCGTGCCCAGAGGCTTTGGGACCTATTGGAAAATTGCTGGAGCTGGGGAGAAATTCTGGGAACGATAGAAACACGATTTTTATATCAGACCTAAGTCTGTAATGTTTTTAACCCTGCAATGGTAAGTCAAGAAAATTTCTTTACAGTAATTTTGCTACTGTATTTCACAACTGCAAATATCATGTTTCTTTAACTTCTTTGGAACATTTGGGCTTTTCAGTCTTTTACATACTTACAACTATATTATAAATTTAGGTGGTTCGGAACCCACCGTAATAAAAGTAGGTCCCGCTGAAATTAGGCGATAGTGAGAGTGGAAGAGGGGGAGAAGTGGTAAATGGATTTGAAACCCTGAGGGGACCAAATATCATCTTATACAGCAGCATGATACTTTGCAGTCTAAGTACCATCAAGGAGTAAAGTCGGGGCCTATGAGACAACGTGAAAATAAATAAATTTTCCACTTACCAGTCTCGAGACAGTACGTTGATATTAAAGGCACGAGGTTCGAGGGTTGCCTGCACCTAGGGCGTGCTCATTATTCCGGTCAAGGTTAATCGATGAGACATAAGGAGGCGAGGTATCCCGGCAATTACTCTAAGAACACGTGTTCGAAATAGTGGAACGTCGTTTCAATGAGCGTTTCTCGGTTCGAAATTTTCTCATCAATAGTCTGACGCCGTCACGCGTCCAAGGTCCGTCGATTTCCTTCGTTTCCTCCTCCCTCGAACCTACCGAGGCCAGACAAGGGAGAAGGCAGTCAACAGGACCTGCAGTTAGTGTCCTGTTAAGGGGTTTAAGGGTGGGCGGGCAAGTGATAATCTGCAGGTGACCGCAACAATCGTTTCTCTTGATGGCCGTTTACCGCAAAGACCGTTTAAAACGGGGAGACTTGTTCGTGAAGGGTGGCTAGGAATTAGGGAGACTGTCCGAGGGTGGTGAACGAAGGTTCGCCTAAATCCGCAAGTTTGTAAACGTGTTCTCGAGCGAGCCGATTCCTGGCAAATCCTGAAATTATCCATTTAACTCTGCCGACCGATTATCTGGTTATTTCTACAGCCGTCGACGTCAATACCGTAGACGGTTTTCCGGCGACGAAGTCAGCACCAGGTCATTTTTAAGGTTTGCTTGGATTATCCTCCGTTCGGTTAAGTTCTAACAGAGTTAGGGGAATCCTGCAGATTCTGAGGCGGTACCTAGCCTGATCCTGTAACTGTAGATCAAGAAAGATTTCCCTGTATTCCATGATCATTCAAATTTTTCGGGGTGGATTCCTTCTGGCAGGTATTTAAGGATTGGTCCTTGTTTAGATGGTTTTGCTGGCTGGTTAACAAGATGAGGCCTATATTAATCTTTATTATGGTTGCTGGATTCTTTTAATCCTGTTTACTGCAAACCTACGACATCATTGGTGAGATAGAGGTATAACAAAGGACATGATTCTAGTATGACAGTTAGAAGCTTGTTGCTGTTCTTTTAATTCAGATCTATAAAAATTATTTGTCATGATTTCTAACACGTTTTAACACTTTGCACTCGGAGCTATTTTAACTCAAAAACGAAAGATTTTTTCATTCTGGAATATTTCCATTCTATATCATATATATCATATCTCCTGTAATATGTAAATGTCTAGTAACTGCACCAGTGAATAAACGGGCACCAGTAAATGAACGCTTTTGTATTCTTGTATTTTTTGCTTTTCCATCATTGTTCAATTACTAGAATGTAGTGTTCATTGACTGGTATTTTTTATATTTTTTATTTAACGTTTAATAAAGACAAATAATTACAATTTCATTTTATTTGTGTTAATTTATTTTTGACAAATGAAGTACAGGGAGCCATTTGGCATATATGAAATTCCTTTAATTCACATATTTTTTAAAAAATAAAATATCTTCCTGAACAATTTCTTAAATGTTCATTCACTGGTGCAGTTACCCTACTTAGTAAATACGAACAAAAATAATAATGTGATCAATATTTTTAAGAATGGCATAGCAATTCTCAGTGGTGCCTCAGAATCGCCATCCGAGTGCTAAGGGTTAAATTACGTTTATGAATTTTTTTTATAAATGAAATCCACCTCTGTATTTTAAAAAATGCTCCTCAGCAAAAGCTTTAAGCCATTAGTGTCTACGCGTCTGTCACTTTTATTATCGCGTAGGTTGATCGTTAATGATCGTAAACAGAGTCCCCGAGTCAGCTTCCCGAGTAGCGACGCAACGTTGTAGCAGAGATCGAAAGGGCCCAATATTTGGCCGGCCCTGTGCCCCGTTAAGGATCTCGCAGCCCGTTGTCGCCGATTTATGGCCGGCGGATTTGCGCGACAAATTTTACTGCGAGCATTCGCGGATCAGGATCAGGGGCCCCATCCTCGAAAAAATTGCTGCCCCCGTGCTATCCCGGCCACAAACGCTCTGACCCCGCCGGCGGATGGACGATAAAAAATATTTATAGCGAAAATAAGCTGCGTTTAACGGCGGATTTCGGTGGTGCGCGAACGGGCCCCTCTACTCGCGTCACCCGTTACGATTATGGATTATGCTTCCGCCTCGTTCCGTTCTTTTTGGTAGCGCGTTCGCCAACCGCTTCCCGGGACCATTTTTGGCGATGAAGAAGCGGTCACGCCTTGTGCCGTCCCGATTACCACATACTTCCACGATCGTTTCTTATTTTTTTACGAAAACATGTTTCGGACAAATGTTGCGTGGTTTCCTGGTGGACATGGCTGTATTCTGCTACTTTGCTTTTTTATCGAGATGTGACCTTCAGTTTTTTTTTTTAAATAGAATGCCCAATATTTTTTCTCGAATTAAATTTATTTGGACTGAATAAATTACTAGGCGTATAAAAATATTTTATATCGGAAGAAACGTTCCGCTTTCGAGTTGGAATGGCTGTGAATGTAGAGGGTTGGGCTAGTCCCTGACGAAATGCAATCACAACAGTCTCGATAATCACTCCCCGGTATCGTACACGAAAAAAAGAGTCTCGCAGCTCGTAAATCGAGCGTCGAAGCATCAATTTTGCAGAATGGAGTGAAGAAACGTCATGGTGAAGATAAAAAGGGACACAATCGCGGAACGAGTCTTACTTTCCACGTCATCCCCTCGCACCCCCCCCCCCTACCCTTGGCTCGTTGCTTCGAAATAAATTGGATAAACTGACGTTAAAGCGAAAACACCGGTCGTTTAAGGCGCAGTTCGGATATCGCAGTTAACGATGCCCGATCCTTTTGATCGGCCATACACCGTGGCGCGTTTCTTCGCGTGGAAACGAAGAGAGAGAGAGAGAGTGAGAGAGAGAGAGAGAGCCTTTGGATCTGTATACACATACGCGCCCCTAACGCCACGGCTGTATACCGGGGCCCCGGTGCAACGATGCACCATGATTACAAGCGAGTCGGTGCTTACGTTGGTAATATTAATGTCTCGAAGGGATCCTTTACAACCTCATACCCATCAGTCGCACGCACCATCGCTCCCTAACCAAGTTAAATAATACCTGGACGCGGCGGACCAGTGGTTCTCATAAGCGATCCCGACACGATAAAGCCCGCTCGTTCGCCACAATGTTGCCTTTATCGCGAAAATTGCCCACACGAATCCCACTACCTACCTTCCGTGAACTCGCGATCGATCGAAATTGGGGGTAGTTTACTTCTGGGGACTCCTTTCCTTTTTAAATCGCAGCTGATCCGGAATGCTGATTGCCCTCTCGCCATGCTTTCGTGCTGATCCCCGGACAATTTTGTTTATCCGCGATATTCCTACTGGCAAGAACAACGAAAATACTCCGGAAAGTATCGCCGAATTTTATTGGAATTTTATAGGAATTTATTCGTAGTTACTTTCCTAGACTTTCTATGATGTGACATACTAGTGCACACCGAACAAGAAAATATTTCTGTTAGTCCCAGCTTCTTGCAGATGCTTCGAAAAACATTCCACAATTTTCGCACAAATATAACACTTTGCATGAAAACGTACACTGTCCAAATAAAAGACAGTAGCATTTTTCCCTTCGAAGCTAGCTAATTTTCTAAGAAATTTCAGAGTGGTGTTTATTGTAACTTCGTGTAATCTACAGAAGATTTACAAGACCAACGATGTTCAAACGAAGCACAGTACCGTTTTTCTCTTTGAGGTTAACAAATTGTGCAAGAAACATCAAAAAATGGTGTTTATCCTAAGCTAGTCTATGAACGTCCAGTGATCAAATGAGCGTTGATATTTGCTTGGAAGCGCGAGGATCGAATAAACAGCAATTACCAGGGTGCGAGGAAGAAGCTGGCCATAATGTAGGTGCTAAGTCCCCAGAGCGGAGATGTTGGCGACTACCGTTAGAGTGGACAGTGAGGAGCGAAAGAAACTGGAATAGTGGATGCAGCAGGTGCACATTGGACATAATTTCGGGATATGAGCACCTTTCGACCGCGAGGGGGAACCACGCCGCCAAGGCCCCATGAATCACACCCTCGTTAACCTATCCTCCTCTTCTTCTCTCCGCGCGGACGCCATCTTGCTCGCTCTTATCATCCGCCACCTTCGAACGCCAGCCAGACGCCTCCTGACGATGCTTCTCTCTCTTCCTCTCTTCCGCCGCGTATCTCGCCTTCTTTATTTCACTCTCACTCTCGTACACTTTCGCGTCTCTTTCTCTCTCGTTTTCATCCCGTCCCGCCACGAGATATTCTCCCTTTCGTTCCCCGACAGCCTCTTCGTCTTCTTTTTCTCATATTCGACCGTTCCTCCTCTTCTTCTTCTTCTTCTTCGTCTACTTCGTCTTCTTCTTCTTCCCCCCATGGCGTCTCTTTCTGTCTGCGCGGACGTTTGTCTTCTTGTTGATCTTCTTCGTGTGTTCGCCGGAGAAGATGCCCCGGGGTCGCGACCCGGCAACACCTTATTATTTTAATTAATAACGAGCCCCGTAATTGCAACAATTCGGCGCCGCGCCGTGGGACCCGCGGGACTCGTGTTGTTATTGCCCGTGTAATCTCGTCTGTTTGCGCAACGGCCACGGTTTTTCTTGCCGTTTCGAACGACCCCTGGCCGTGGGGCGAGAAGCGCCTTTTTCTTACGGATTAGAACGGCTCCGTAAAGTGTCGGGGATCTCCGGCCCGCCTCGAGGAAGATCCAGGATCGATACGGGTTTTACTGCCACTTTGGGGTATGTAGATCGAGGCTCGCTACGCAACGGCCACGGAGAGCGTAAACACTTTCTGCTCATTTTTAACACTGGCCACCGTACCGCTGCGCTGCGCTGTCCGGGTAATTTGCATCCTTTTACGGAAATTGCAAGGGTGTCCGGCGCGATAGAGTCTTCCTTTAACACTTGGCCAACCGGGTAAGTAAAAGACACGTACCCGGACTGTGTAAGGTTAATTTTATCGCGAGAATTTATCCCCCCTTAAAGGTATTACTTGAACGAAAATGTACTGTAATGGGACCTGTTTGTATTGTGAGCAGATTAAAGCAAGATTATCTAAAAATAACAATTTATTCTAAAAAAAGAAACGTACTTTGCCCACTTCCGATTGATTCAGAATTGTCCAGTTGATTCTTGGTTATAACAAGAATAGTTTTTTAAGTTTATTTAAATAAAGCATTATTATGAAAAGGGATATGAAGATCTGTCTGCTTCTGATTAACTGAAAATAAAAATCATTGGAATTTTGAATTTCATCAAGTTCCCAAAGCGCGAATTATACAACGTCTAAGGTGTTTCATCCCTTAATTTCTTTTTCTCTCGTCAAAATTATTGTGAAAAGGGACATGAAGATTTATCTGCTTCTGATTAACTGAAAATAAAAATCATTGGAATTTTGAACTTCATCGGGTTCCCGAAGGGCGAATTATACAACGTCCAAGGTGTGTTTCATCCCTTAATAAGACTCTTTTTCTCTCGTCAAAATTATTATGAAAAGGGACATGAAGATTTGTCTGCTTCTGATTAACTAAAAATAAAAATCATTGGAATTTTGAATTTCGTCAAGCTCCCAAAGGGCGAATTATACAACGTCTAAGGTACTTCATCCCTTAATAAGACTCTTTTTCTCTCATGAAAATTATTGTGAAAAGGGACATGAAGATTTGTCTGCTTCTGATTAACTGAAAATAAAAATCATTAGAATTTTGAACTCCATCGGGTTCCCGAAGGGCGAATTATACAACGTCCAAGGTGTGTTTCATCCCTTAATAAGATTCTTTTTCTCTCGTGAAAATTATTGTTCGCCAAGCCACTGGGAGCCTCCAGGCAGCCGCGGCGCGGAGCGCGGCGATCCGCCATGATCCCGTGTTTAAGCCGTGTAGAAACTCCGGGAATGTTGGTCGGCCCGGAATCGATTATCATAAATAGCGAGCGGGAACGTGTATCTTTGTTCGTGGCGCGTACGTAGGTGCGTGACACGCGAGATCGGCCTGTAATTTATGGAATCGAAATCGCTGACCCGCCGTGCTCGCGCTCGCTGAACGCTTAGCGCAACCTGAAGCAAAAAAAAAAAAATACTATCCTGTGAAATATTACTGAAAAAACAGGGCTGGGGATACTAATCGATACTGCATTCAACACATACGACTACTTATTCGGTGTTTTTTTTTTTTTGAGATATAAATTATTTCGATAAAAATGTTTGAAAAATTTCGATAAACCGGCAAAGGGCCAGAACGTGTTCGCGATCGAGCAGTAACACGTTCGCGCATCGTAATATCTTTCTCTCCTCTTTTTCTCTGTAGCCCCGGCATCGCCAAGCCCTTTTTTGTTTTTCTCGGCCAATTAAACTATGATTTACAGCGACCGTTTAGACGAGCGTTTAACGGCCGTAAAAGTCCCTCGCTACTGATAATTAGCAGGGCATTAAACTCATTAGGTCCGATGCCGCGCAATATGCTAATTAATTAACGATGAACCAGCTCGTCAAACGGAATCGTCGACCGTGAAACCAGTCTGAATATGCAAGGGTTCAGTCGTTTATGGTCTGATCCGAGTACCTTAGAAAGATCCTTACGAGTCCGCTACGGCTCGAACTCGCGGCTATATTAAGATTTTGATCTCAGCTCCCCGGATTCTTTTTTTAAATTTCATTTTGCTAGAAAGTCGAGGGCCCGGGCATTTCAGTAAATTTCAGTCGCTTTTAATTATTTAATCGTTCCCTTATGCTGCGGGGTTTTGTTACGACTTTGACCTCGATGGTGTCTCCTTAAAGAGGGCGCGAAACAGTCTCGTGGAATCCGAGTTCAAGATATTGAGTAATTAACACTTGCAGGACGCACAGCGTTGGAAAATCGTGCTGCATGTAAACTCATTTACTGTGGAAAAAATTCACCCCTGTTACGGTGGTGTTGTAATAATTAGGGGTAGTTCAGTAAAAAGGAGACTTCAGAAAGCCCTCTATTGTAGCCTCGTATAACATGAGCCGTCATAAGCAATCACTTTGGAATCGATCGTATACGAGATTATGTTATTAATAGTGCAGGCCATTAAGGTTAGGAAATCCAATATGGCCGTCGTACGGAGATTATCAAAGAATGTGGACGTGCATGAAGCAACACACCTTGTATCTTGCAAAACATACTGCAGGAAATGCTTTCCAAAAATTATTGTTGTACACGAATACCGAAATGGCGGCCATTTTCGTTAGGCCTTGAAACGAAGATTTCATTTTGCGGAAAAATTAGGGAATCTTCACCAACCTAAAAAATGACGATCACGTGTTTCTCAGAGCAGCGTACTCGCGCGGAGTTGCTGATGAAAAATTAATTCTGTGTCTCATTTAGGCGTATACAACTCTTTAAGCGGTTCGTCGAGGCTCGTCACGCCGGCGTAGTAGGGAAATCAATCGTTCCGCCGGTTTATTATCATTTTCCACGGGGGTTGGGGCGGCCGGAATTTATTTAAGAGGCTCTGCCAACTTAGGGGATTAAGGAGGCCGCGAAGGAAATCCATTTGTCCGTCGATGACGAGGCTGGCCGGCTGCCTGGCGCGCCTCGTTACAATCCGCCTCGTTTCGGCCGGCCCGATTGAAAAGTCACCGGTCTGACTAATGGACGCGGGCTAATTGCCAACAAAGGCAAATCAATCTCCATCCGGGGTTGCTAGTTGAGTCGTCCTCTCTTAGACCAGCGGAACGCTGCACGCCGCGCGAGCGTTGACAGGTACACGCACAGTGGCGTAGAACGAGCCCTCGTCCAACATTCAAGTCCTACGCCCTTTCAAAATAAACACACCAAGCTGTGCAATAAAGCCCTATGTTGGAGTTCTTCGTCCCACAAAAATGATGACTCTAATCGAATTTCTTTGCAATGGCGTAGAATCACGCCCTGAGCAATATCGAGGTCCGACGCCATTTAGAAATAATTTAATGAAATTAATTACCATGTATTAGCATAAAACCAGCCACCATGAAACGCTAAAGATCCACACGTTTCTTAAATACAATCAATGCAAACTAAATCTTTCATAATGGCGTAGAACCATGTCATATAAAAGTCCTTTAAAAACCTTTAAAATTCCTTTAATTCTTTTAAAGTCCTTTAAAATTAATTTACACCACTGTTACAACAGTTTAGACATCAATGGTTACGTTACCCAGGCCAATGCTTGGAAATTGCATTGGCGTAGACAAGGCGTTGCGCGGAAGTCTTTCAGAAATAATTTGGGACTGAGAGTTGTGTTCTGCGACACCGGCTCGCAGGCAGCAAGCCTTTTAAAGCGCATAATTCAATTCGAGACCGCAACACTGCCAAGGATGATTGCCTGCGCCCCAAAGTGGCCATCGCCACTGTCCAATCCAAACACAATCTCCATCTTCCGACCCCTTCCACGGACCCGGCAAAAACGGCCGAGCCTTTTAGCGGGGCAAAAAACGAGCAGGTCGAGCGCAAAATGAAAACGAAACGCGATCAGTGAAAGACCGTTTTATTTCTTTTGTTGCGCCGGCGTAATTACAACGGGCTCCCATTTGCGAGTTTCGGGAAACCGTCGATTACGCCATTGCGCACACGCGAATCACCGACCAAAGGTGACGGGGAACGAGAGAAGGACCGAAGAGAGGAGAAGAGACACGCGGGAGGCTCTTACGGAGGGAACACGGTGGAGAAAGTGGCCGAAAGAAGGGGACAAGGAAAGAATTACACAGCGGTGTAGTGGGGAGACGGTTTTTCGGAGGCGAAGTAGAAGGGGCCGAAGACCGAGGGATGAGTTTACTTTTTGCCGGACTCTAATTAGAGGCCAATTATATCGAGCAGGCGTTTGCCTCCACACAATGAACCGCGCGTTTAGTATCGATGTAGCGAACCGATTAACTCCTATTTGTTGCGCGTTTTGTTCCCTCCCGGGGCTCGCCAGAGCCGGTCGCTGAATAAATACGGGCTTAAGGGGCACGCACAACAGACTTTTCGGCCGGTTTTAATTTCGAGCACCCCATGATAAATACACGAACGCCGGTTCACCGGCATACCGAGTAGAATACTGATTCCGATGTCTATGCATTGATGTTGTCTGCTTCTCGAAAGAGAAAATCTCGAGAACCACCAATTAAGGATGGTAATTGGCATTTATAATTTAATATCTTGTAACTGAAACAGGAATCGAACATTTTGTAAGAGCAATAAAACCATAGAACTGAGGAACGTATGGGGTTTGATTTAGAGGTATTAGCTAATCGCTGACATGGAAAAACTCCTTTACGACTAACGAATACCACAATTACCGAGTAATAAAAATAATTTATCCTCGTCTCCCTTCAGAAACTTCAAAAATAAATTTCTCGTATTTTTTCATGGCTTTCGTCGTAACAGGTGTACGAATGAATGAATATATTAAATGATTTCCTCCGAGAGAACCTTTATGATTTCAATAATCGTAAAGTGAGAAACGTAAAATGACTCGAGTCCGACAATTCTACGTTTAATTACCAAATAAACTATAATCGCGAATATACTTATCAATTATAGACGGCACCATGTAATATTATCATGCACACCCCGTTTCCTAAAATAGTATAATCCGTCCCTAAAAGTATGAATGTGTAAAAAAATTTGGATCCTCATTATGAATCCACAGTTCGGTAATGAGACAGCTGACAAGATTCTCCACGTTCTAAAAAAAAAAGGTAGCATCAGTGCATAAGAAATAGAATCAGTCTCTAGAAGGGTAAATGTGTTAATTAAAATTGCTTAATGCTCGTGCTCGTTATGAATTCACGGTTCGGTAATGGGAGTGCAGAGTGGATTCTTCGAGTGCGAAGAAAAAGGCGGGAATTTCGAATTAGGTAGCGCGTGAAAGAAACCTCGACGGGGACCGTTAATCGGACAAGCTGCTCATTGAGCCAATTATAAGAACGTGGACAAATTCGAGGGACTAATCAGCTTACGGGTATTATAATGCCTCCGGTAGCCACAGGGGTCTGCGTGGGATCTGATAGAGATACCACTTATTTATTACGCGCACCTCGCGTACTCGTGACAGCGTATCTGCGCCGGTCTGCAGCCACGTGGATGCATTCCTGGTTCCCCTGTTCCTTTACGAACCACCTGTAACAAAAATTTCGTTTCATTAATCCGAGTCGAATATTAACATACCTGTCATGCGTCGCATTCCTGCTACCGAACCGAAAATGTCCCGAAAACAGTCGAACGTTGGACCTGTTCTTGGCAATACCATTTCTTATTCGAGTCCGATAAGCAGACATTTATGCATGAGGATCTTTATGCATTTATGACATATGCAGAAGTACAACATACCACAGGTATTAACACGAATTAACCCTTTGCACTCGGAGCCATTTTAACTAAAAAATTAAACATTTCTTCCTATCTAAAATAATCCTAGTCTATATTATTTTTTTTATTTTACAGATATGAAATTGATATAATATCTCATACAGTACATAAATGTGTAGCAATTGATTAGATACCAATATATTTATTAATTCAAACAATATTTTGAAAAATTGTACAGCAATTTTTAGTGGTGACTCTGAGTCACCACACGAGTGCTAAGGAATTTTTTATTTGACAAAGAAAATTTAGTGTCTCAAAAATCTAAATTAGCGATTTACTTCAATTTGATAGGAAGGCAATGAAATATACGTATATGAAAATTTGTGGTATTTGGTTTCAGGTATTTTTGAAGATCTCTGGTGGTTTTTAGGGATACGTGGGGCCCAACGATGGAAAGGGCCCAGCCCTGGCAGCACCGTCGCGCAGAGGGTAAACTCTTGTGCATCCCACTCGGCTGGGTCTGTGTATAATACAGATTTCATATGCTAATTCCGTGATTAACAATGCCGGGACGGAGCGTTTCATCATCCCGCGCTACCAGCGACGTCTTAATACCGCGGATTTACATGCTAATTCGTCGAACGACGCGGCTGCCTCTCGGTCTACCCGCCCGCGGACAATTTCTTCCCGTCGAATTATCTGGCCTCCGTCTAAATCCACCTATTATCCCCCGTCGTCCGTGAAATCGGCGCGATTTCACGCCGTTTCCGCGAGTTCGTTCATCTTCCGTGTTTAGAATCTGTCGAACCTTTGTGCCATTGTTTGCCATCCATCCGAAAGGTCTCTAAAAAAAATATCAAAAAATTAATAATTCAAGCGGAATCATTCCGAGATCATTCTCGGAGCAATCCATCAATTTCCAAGCTGGCACTCGCGCATTTCCGAGCTCGGAGTAAAAGGCGACGAGGAAGCAAACCAGCAATTTCGCTCCAATTTCCACAAGCCAGTGCAACTTCGTATCTGAATCTGCGATTTTCTTGGCGGATCGCGGGGCTCGTTCCATTATCATCGCGATCCGCGATTAGGGGAGTCGCGGAGAGAGCAAGGGCTCGAGGATCCGATGGGATCGGATGGCTCCGGTCCCTTGAAGACTTACTCGCGTCATGCTGCGAGGGGGCCCGATCACACCTCGACGCCGTGGGACGTCGAAACCCCTTTTATTCAATTACCAGCCACGGCTCGACGAATTCGACCCGGTGTCCGGCTGCGTTTTCATCGCTCGACGGGCATCCGCGGACGCTTACACGTCGGTATTTATCGGTGTCGTTTCGACAGGGGAACGTTAATTAGCTGTGCGCTCGAACTGTGCCAGTGTCGGCACCGGGTTTGCACCTGTTTCACGGATAACGAGGAATTCGAGCATTCCCTACACCCGAACAAATGTACTCGTTACGTTCGTTCGTGTTTTCTTGAAAATATTTGTCGAATTTTTCCACGCGATTTTTACAGGAGTTGCAATGATAAAAGTCTATAGTACTAGTTATCAATCCTCGGATGGAGAACTATTATTATGATCGGAATGCGGATATTTATGAAAAATAAAAAATGTCTGCAGTGATTGAAAAACACAGAATCCAAATAAAAATTGTCTCTCCTTTTAATTATCTTACAAGGGTGTTAGAAATGCATTAAATCTGCAGTCTGATTATGCAGGATGAGGACGTACGAGACTGTTCATTGTTTTATTAGTACTAGTTGTCAATCCTCCGACGGCGAACTATTATTATGACCGGAATGCGAATATTTATGCAAAATAGAAAATGTCTGCAGTGATTGCAAGACACAGAAGCCAAATAAAAAATTGTTTCTCCTTTTAATTATCTTACAAGGGTGTTAGAAATGTATTAAATCTGCAGTCTAATTATGCTGTATGAGGACGTACAAGACTGTTCATTATTTTATTAGTAATAGTTATCAATCCTCCGACGGCGAACTATTATTATGACCGAAATGCGAATATTTGTGCAAAATAAAAAATGTTTGCAGTGATTGCAAGATACAGAAACCAAATAAAAAATTTTTGCTTCTTTTAATTATATGTATTATGAGGGTATTAGAAATGCATTAAATCCGCAGTCTAATTATGCAGGATGAGGACGTACAAAGACTGTTCATTGTTTTATTTACTAACCCTACCAAGCACAAAACATATAAAAGTGAAACACCTTATAGCAGTGAGAAGATTGAATTTACTTAAACTTTGTACGGTTTTTATTATATTTTATGCTTAAATGAAGAAATCGATTCAGTCATTTCCTATGAAAGCGTTTGTATAATTTCAATAATTATGAAATAGAAAACCGGTCATTTGACCGTGGTAGGTTTAGTTGTTAAGAATCTTTGAAAATATATTTTTCAAGGTGCATCTTCTACGTAATGTTTCGTCTAATTAAATCTCCAGAAGTTGAGTAATTGAATGAGGATTGTATGGAGATTGACTTCTATCAATGAAATTAGTATCATTCAGCGCGTTAAGTGTTTCAATGTCGGTTCAGTAATCTGTGCAAATTGATCTGAAAATTTCACCAGCGTACACCGACGTAAATTGATGGGATAAATTAGATTTTAATCGATAAATGGTGACGTTCTTGTAGCTGTCCGTTGCACGAAGGGACATCGCGGGATTAGATCTGGCGTCCGTCGCGAATTGATCCCGTCAGGAGCAAAGACAAGGAGGATCCGCGTTGGAAGGGAAGCCCCCAATCAAACTCCCATGATTCCGAATTAGCAGATGCTTTCGCCAGATCGA
This sequence comes from Lasioglossum lativentre, assembly GCA_916610255.1. Classification (NCBI taxonomy): domain Eukaryota; kingdom Metazoa; phylum Arthropoda; class Insecta; order Hymenoptera; family Halictidae; genus Lasioglossum; species Lasioglossum lativentre. Next base: position 30,533,039 of record OU744355.1, on the reverse strand, counting down.
ATGGGCGCCCCGTGGCGACCCTCGCACAGAAACCCCATGGAATGCGTGCCCGACCTTAAGATATTCACGACAACTATATTAGCCGCCTCAGATAGGATCGGCATCATACTGCGCCAGCGACACGCTTAACCCTGAGGAAGGTCCACGGCGCGTCTCTCTTTCTCTATTTCTCTTTGGCCCCCCCCCCCCCCTCGCCCCGATATCCCTCCGCTGGGAACACCATTTGATTTATGCGAATGATCGTCTTCCTTAACACTTTCGCTCACAAAATTCCCCCGGAGATAATCGTAGCGTTTTAGTGGAAGAACCGGAGAAGTAGGTTTGACTTATTGGCCGGCTAGGGTCTACATCATTCCCGCGGCGCGTTATGTTTCGGCCATTAGGGTTTTAATGTGTCTGGGAGCTTGTTCCACCCAGGGACCACGCATCTCTTCGAGGAAGACGTGTGCAGACGCGATATTAATCACGTCGCGTGTCTATTACCTTGTTGCATTGGAAATGCACGATTCTCAACGTGTTGATTGCCGAGTTACATCCCCCGATGTCCCACAACACCAAAATTATCAAAATTGAAAATTAAGAGTTCGAAGCGGTCACTGGTATAGCACTGATAAACTTTTGACTTTGAACATTTGACAGAATTATTAATATTCTTAAAATTAATTATTAAACAATTTGTGCTAAAATATGAACAAAACTATAGGGGAAATATATCTAAAAGTGAAACTTATTGAACTTCTAACATTAAAAATTTAAATTATACTAATACATTTTTAGAGATTCTATAATTTGGTACTTCCTAGTCTGAGAAAATAACACTTCGAAGACCCAATAGGGACGAGACTAAAATTTTCCCACGATTCCTGTTAATCGAACACGGTGATTGTTCGTTTTCCAACTTTGGAGCATCCTGTAGAAAAATATCGACTCCAGAGTCGACCACCGGCGCAAGCCTCGTCGCGTATAAATTCGCTCCTTTATTTTGTTACATTTAGTTTACGGCGGGGCCGGGTCGCGGTAACTTTTCGAATGACACGGCCAATGAGAAATACAGCTAGACCCGCCATTATTTCACCGTGAAAAGGGGAGGAAGGTGAAAGGGGCAGGGTAGCGAGGGAAAAGAAACCGGGATAGAAAGCAATGAGATTCCGACGAGTCACCCGATACCTTTCTCGCGTTTCTCGCTGCGAGGTCCCCATGAATAAATTATCAAAACACTTTATCGCGACGATTATCCGCCATTACGACTTATTTTCCCTTATTTCCATCCCCGTTTATCGAATCGTTTCTCGGGTATACGTACCACATATCGCTGCATCTGTTCCCGAGCGTAATCGTTCGCCCGGCCTCGAAAAGGAAGACATCCGTTCCACCATAATTTGCCGGCTATTACACAAAATTTGTCGAACTTCGCCGACCAAGAGAAAAAGAGAGAGAGAGAGAGAAGGAGAGACAGGGTCATTTCGATGATTCGTAAATTGATCTTAATAAAACATTCTCGAAGCGGACAGGCCTCGAAGCCGAAGCTGCTCGGATATTTTATTTAAACTACCCCGAGCGCGAAATGTTAGGTTGGCGCACGCAAAATTGTCAGAGTCTGCGACAATGACAAAGGCAATCATGGTCGGAGGACTATAGGAAGAACGGAAGAGATTAGAACCGCTTATGTCGTTATAGATGTCAATTTTTTAACAGGCTCGAGCAATTTTTATTGACGGAGTCGGAACAACGACCAGTGAATGATTGATTAGGGTCGGGGTTGTTCTAACTTCCCTATCTAAAATCATTTCTGTGGACATAGTCATTCGATAGTGATAGGTAGAAGACAATCGACCCTTAAGTGCACTATTAGAGCTGTCTTCTCGATACATAATTCTACATAAAAATGTGCTGTAATTATTTTAATAGATTGAACATAATATAAGAATACCCATAAATCCTAATGTTTTACTATTTGGTATTTCACCCCCTATTTTTATCACAGGTGTCACAGAGGACAATTATTATTATACTGCGAATATTAAGCATCTATGACAAAAATGGATAAAATACAAAACTGTGGAGATAGTAAAACAATTTATGAACATTACTATATAATTTTTGACTTATACATTTTTATTGATCGGCTGTTTTACATAATTGACTTAGAAAATCTCCACTTAAGGCAGTAGAGTCACTCGGAGGAAGACAATGGCATGACATAAGCGACCACGTAATATTATAGTGCACGTTTCGTGGCGCGCCGAGCGCATTAATAAATGAAGTGATCATCTATTTTTACTGCAGGATCGTAAGGGATCGTCGTCCAACATGGCAGTTCGTCAAGAATTCCGATGGTAGGATCATCGACGGTACATCGTTTCTTATTCCAGTAAACGTTGTCTAGCATCGACATCATCGGACTGTCAAATCGTACACTCGGTAACGAGCCCAGTATTCGGGAAAAGGGCCTCTCTCGATTTGTATTCAAGCGTGTTCGATTCTCACGCGTTCCACAGGCGACTTCCTTCGCACGTGACGCGTCGCCATCGAAATGATCGTGTGGATCTTGACGAAAATGATCTATCGATTAGCGACACCGGGTAATAATGGGCCCTCAGATCCCGCTTCTATAATACATCGTTGACTAGCTAGCTTCCGGCTACTGAGGCTAGGTTCTTGGTGCCACGATCTTTCCACAACGAACGAGCGCATTAACAATGCAACCGGCGTTCTGACAACGACTGAACGATGCAGACGGTGTCAACGGTAAATGGTTATGACGGGGACGCGTTGAATCTTTGATTTCCGTGATGTCACATTACACGGAAACGTCCTCGCCCACTGCTTTCACTCCGGGAACGATTAACAGAATTATTAACGCTGGAGGTAGCTCATTTTCAATTTCTTGTAAAAATTGTGCCGGTACGTTTCATGATATTTGATGAAATTTTTCTTTCAAGATTAATCATGGAATTACTAAATTGTGTTGCATTAAAATCTTCAGAAAATATTACAAAAAAATTCAAGGTCAAATAAAATGATGGAAATATGTTCTGTAGATTTAGAAAATGAAAGAATTCTAACGATTAAGGAGAATTATGTCGTCTAATATTCGCGAGAAAATATTAGAAACAAGATGGTATTTTCAATGTTGATACACTATGAACAATATTTGTACAGGCACTATTCAACAAATGAAGAGATACTAACGATTAAAAAAGCTACAATTTTCTGTGGTCTTGTATCTACAAAAAAATATGAAAAAGAAGATGGACATTGATGTTTAACGTTCACAGTAACATGGAAAGGATCGTAATGGAAATGCGGGGTATACGGTTTCAGATTTGAACAGAAAAGAAAAGGCCGAAAACAATCGCGGTGACCGACACGAGCACGGAAATTCCTGCAGAAGCGCGATAAAAATGTTGGTCCCTCGGAACACTCGGAACACTCGGAACTGGCTCACGAGGGCGATGGTCGTGTCGAGAAGGAGATCGGCCAAGCAGATTCGAGCGGGTTCCCCGGAGACATTTCTCGCATTTCGTGGCGAGCCGCGGACACGTGTTGCCGACACGGTTTTATTGGGATTCGCAAAATTTCTGCGATCGGTCCCGCCCGGCCAAAAATCTGATCCCCGCTGGATACGACTCTGTCCCGGCGAACGACCAACAATTCTCCCGTTCCCTTTTTATTTTCCTCGATACGGAGATTCGACGATTAAATTTCGAGTTTCAACAAATATCTTACCCAAAAGCTAATTCGTCGTTTAGCACAGTACGTAATTTATGATTCAAAGCGTTTTTGTTAGGAATTGTAAGTGAAATACGAAACAGAATAATTCGAGAATATACAAAACATATTATCAGTGGATTTTTATGAAAAATAAAAATTGTCTGTAATTCATTGCAAAATACATTAAATTCTTATACAGGGTGTCCCAAAACTACTGCGTTAAATTGAAATGAGAGGTTCCTTGGGTCATTAGAAGCGACATTTTCCTTAACAAAAATGGCGCCCGCGGCTTTGTTTAGGAAAATGTCGTTTCAAATAATCCTATAGGAACCTCCCATTTCAATTTAACTCAGTAGTTTTGGGACACCCTGTATAACGATGATGAATTGTGAATATTTTATTAGCAAGCGATACGGTCAGTATTTTCGAATCTCGCTAGCAAGATACCCGCCGCTATCAATGAACAATATTGTCTCAATGATAAATTGTGACCACCACGCAATGGGCCAAAAGTTATCACAGACCTTCCCGTATCAGAGCGTAATTATCTCCCAATTAATAGTCTATTACGATTCTGTCACGCGTGCAGGATGTAGGATTATCGCTGTCATTCGCTTCGAGATGGTTTCACATTATCTCAAACCGGAAACCATCATGGTCTTATCTATGGAGAGACACTGGGATAGAGACACATGTTTTGTAACATATGTTTGTCGAATTTTGTAACCTTTAGTGTAACCAGTTTAGTAACCAGTATTGTAATGATTTTGCAATTGATAGAGTTCAATGAGGAGTTAATAAAATATAGGGTTTACTAAATAAGGGGTTAATAAATGTAGGGGTAAAGCAATATAAGTTTTAATAAATGAGCGTTCGTAAAATATAAGGCTTAATAAATAAGGGGTTAATAAAATATTAGAGCTAATAAATGTGGTGTTAATCCAATATAGGGCTTAATAAATATGTGGAGTCAATCAAATTAGGATTTTAGTGAATAAGGGGTTAATAAGTGAAGGGTAAAACAATGTAGAATTTAATAAATAGAGATTAATAAAATATTAATAAATATTAATAATATTGATAGATATAATGATATTGATAAATACTAATAATATTGATAGATATTAAAGATATTGATAAATATTAATAATATTGATAGATCTTAATAATATTGATAAATATTAATAAAAGGGTTAAAATGAAGATATTAATATGTGGAAATTATCGACAGGAAATTTTGAGCCCAGCTCGAAGGGTTTCGACGTTCACCGAATTTCGAAAGATGGCAGGAGTTCCTTCCTGGCGAAGTGTCGCCTAATCGCTGATGTCAGTCACACACGGCCAATATTTCACGTGGCCGATGGGGCCCCACGTCCATTGGCGCGTTTTGTTTATGGTGGTCCTAACTCGGTCCCCCCGAGTTAGGTACACAGGGCGTGCACACGATTCGTGATTAATTGGCAGGCTTCCAGGTAGAGGCGATATGCTAGCCGGTGGCGACTTTCGAAGTGCCAGCCAGCCTTCCGTTGGCACCGGCCATTGTTCCATGATTAATCATCCATTGGTAAGTCACCGTTCTTTCGTGGTAAACCCATCGTTTCGATGTTTCCCGTGTTGTTACGATCGATCGATCGTTCATCGGCACCGATTATACCCCGTTCATCCGTGACTACCATCCGTGATCGACACACCGACGATCCCCCTGACTATACACGAAGACAGTCGCGCGAGACTGCTCGCAATGGGTTTGTTAGCGATTCCCTTAACGGATCGATGCTGACACTTTCGGATGGTATACCGTCGCCTTTTATTGGCCAGAACGTGGATGAAAGGTCTGTTTGATTAACCTTTCGCCGCTGCGGCGACTGACGGCGTTTTTAATCGGCGAAAACCCGTGATTAACGGTCGGGGATTTGTTAATGCATTTCTGTAGGACGATTACAATTGTAGAAAATTTTCTGGGTACTTTAAAGCAGTGGAATATAATTGTGTGAGGTCCGATAGAGTCGGCAGACTTGTCGTGGTTGAATGAGTATCGTCCGAACTGCAAATCATTATGCAAATTCCCTCTTTGTTGGGAGAAATTCTGAAGAAACCAGGAAAAATTTGTACTGCTGATCAAGTCGATTCCTGTCGTTGAAATGAAATAAAAATCACTGTTAGGTTATCCATGCAAATTTCTGTTTCTGTAAAAAAATATTCAAAGTCGAATACATGTCAGTGGATTAAAAATAGAATGAATTTAATTCGAACAAATCAAAAAATTTTATACTGTATAAATGCATCAAGATTCTTGATGAAACGATATCGTGAACGAATCAAAGTGGCGCCGTCATTACAGAGAGACAGGAAACCAAGTATAATAAACGTCAGAAGAATTATATGTCAGATCTTGCACACTCTGGAACGTTGAAATAGATAAAATATGATCTCTCTTTTGTATTAGACGCGTCAAATTCTTCGTGTAAATACAAATAAATCTATAATTAATCATTATTAGCCTATATCTACGTTTGCACGAAATGCAATGAAAGTAGAATTCAATATAATTTTTGCATCGATGATAATGTATTGAAACTATCGGCGGAGGAGATAAACTTCTGTTCACCTCGAGTCTCTCTGGCTACAGAGCCATGAGAATTTTCCTTCTCACAAAGATTTACAGTCTATTCATTACGATTGAACAACCGGAGATACGATCTTAGTCTACGATGCCGGCCAAAACATCTATTTCGTGCTTCTCGAGCGCATTATCATAGCAATCTCCGATCAGTCGGGCATGATCGAAAAACACCATTAATCCACCGCGTCTGTTCTCTTCGATGGCGACTCTACCATCTAAACATATCTTTAGAAACAGGAAAACCAAAGCATCGAATCAATGAAATTTGAGGATAAAATTTTTTTACCTTATTTTGTACGAAACATCCAGCAAAATTAATGTAACTTGAAGCCAGAACTGGAAAAACAAAATTGATCACAGTGATTATTCCTTGAACCCTTCTACACCCTTCGATCCTCATAAAATTTAATTTTCAGTGATACAGCAAACAATTAGAACATTTCTAGACTTGGTAAAAAAATAGTGTCACCTGACGCAGAGTCGCCAGGGGGAAAAGTTACCCTCTCTACTGGATTAGTCACGTGACATTGTGACGCATGCGCGACGGAGACGGAACGCGTCACGTGACATGGGTAGAAGTGGGGGAAGGTAGAGTGGGGACGCAAGTCTCGTCTGGCGACTCTGGGTCGACGGAGCAGGTAACGTATGAATGCTTGTTTTAATTACTGTGAGTGTCCAAATTAGAAAGCACACGTCAACAAAGTCTCGGATAGTCATCAAGAAAGTAGGTTTCCCGATTTTCATCTTTTAGAGGGCCGTGGCGAGGATACTGGTGGCGGAGCGTTAAAAATTAATTTCCGGGTCGTTGTTAGCCCAGCCGCGGGGTTACGCGCTGATTAAAACCTGCCCCCGGCGGATCTGCATAAACTGGATAAAGGAATCTCGTTAGTATTACCATAATGTCATCGAATTATCAACGCCTATACGGTAACCCGTGCGTGCCGTTGCCTGGTCGAGGGTATCGCCTCCTTTTCGATGTATATATCTTTCTCTGCACACGGTCGCTCGCATATTTGTGCGCACACAGTCGTACGCACACATCGTACGCACGCGTGTACATGTGTGCACGAGGCACGCGGCATCAGCCATAAATAATGCATGGGCATCGCCGTGTCCCGGTCTGTAATTTGATTGCGGAGGCGTCGATTTAAAAGTTTGGCGCCCACCTTCCTCACGGACGCGACCATAATGGCACCTACACGCACCATAGGTCGAGAACTGGGGGCCCACGGGGTCGCGGAATGGTTCCGACCATGCTTGAACCTAACCCAGGGAACCAGAGGATCATCCTCTCTCTGCGGGACCAGCGTTGGAGGAAGATGCACCGATCGATGAAAGCTCTACGATGGACATGCAAGACGAGGGGGGACAAGGGGGATGAACGAAGAAGAGGGTGGAACACCGATATCGGCCGAGACAATCACACCATTGTTGCACCGGGGCCACGTGTAATTAACGATACCATCGTTCGGGAATTATTCATTTATCATCGATCGGGACTCGCCTGTCCTTTAAACCCGTCCGGGGTGTGACGAGAATCGCGAACGCCATCGACGCTTTGCAACCCCTCCGACGTCATCGGCCCGCGGAATCGTTGTGATTGATGACGGAGCGATTCTCACGTTTTTATAAAAATAGTTAAAGACGTTGGTAATGCTTGTTAGGGGTATAAACGAATTTTTTTTTCTGATTTTAGGGAAAATCATTAAGGATTCAGAAACAGGAGACTTCTTGTATATTATTATATGTGGTGTCGTAACAGAAGTACATTCAGTTAATAATTATTTAATGCAGTACCTATATGTATATTGATTAATAAATAGATTCACATGAAACAGTGAAAGTCGTAGAAGAATGCGAATGGGGAAATGAACGACCTGAAAATTTGAGAACCACTGAGGGTGGTGTCTGGGCAGGATCGAGCGTCGCGCAGGATCTCTCGCTTGGGTTTTAGGTTGACGATTAGTCAATAACTCCGGCGGATGGCAGACATCACGTACCGATGGTTAAGCGTGTTTAACCATTATCGGCGTCGCTCGCATGACAGGAATATTCGCTGTTGCCACCCATGTCGCGATCGAGGGGAGCCACCCTGGCCGTACACCCTCGCGCAAATATGCGCAGAATCGAGCGAGCGCCGCGCCTCGCATATTTACGGCGCAAGGTGCACCTCATTAGGCTTCTTTCACAGTAAATCGGTAGTCTCTCTCGAATCCTCGTCTCCACGTATTGTGCAATGTAGAGCCGAGACCTCTGACGAGGGGAATCTCATTTACCAAATTATTGAAAATCGACTTTCTTTTTACTTTAATCAGTATATGTAAAAATAGTGTTGGGGAAACTGCAAGAATTAACTTTTATGAAAAATTGCTGAATATTCCATGTATTTTATTAAAAAGATGAATCTAACAAAGTGCAGGTAAATTAATTTGTCTGAGTTATTGTACAGATTGTGCACAATATTTCGTAAGAACCTCGTGTATAAATTACTGTAACGACTAAGAATAGCAGAGAGAAACGTATTTGTTAGGCAGACAATGGGAAATATTTTCCAGGGGGAGGGTTCGTTATACAGATTAATTATTTAGACCCGAGCTCAACGACGTATACCATAATGACCCGTTAACGACCGGTGTGAGAGTCACGGCATTCGTTTCACGGTTAATTAACATTCATTTATGCAGCTGTTAACGTAATGTTAATTGAAGACTCGAGGAAATGGAATTTCAGGTAAACAATTGCCTCCAAGGCCGACCGTTTCGTTTTGGTAGACCTACCTCGGACGTTGCCCGACATTTTATAACTTCTGACTGTACCTTCGAATGGGCTTCGAGTCACTGTACCTTGTTAGCTTGAAGGACGAGCTTCTTGAACGTTTAGTTATGCTTAGAAGTTCGAAATGGTAAGTGTGGTGAAAGCTGATCGTCGCGTTTATGGTAGTCCAGAATGCGAGGGAGGCATAAATATGATTTTTTAAATATTTTACAGAGATTGTAATTCAGTGGCCCTTTCCCGTGTTTTATACTCGCAATAAATTACTCGTTTCATTTTTTAATAAAATGTGTAATGCTCTCAAAAATGACCATGTCGTGTTCCGTTAGTTAAAAATGAATTACTAACAGACGAGAAATAAATAGTGTTGCATAAAAATATAAAAGAACGTTTAGTCAATCCAATATAAATGTCACGAAATTGGTTTGATTGATTTTAACTAAAAAAAAATATTTCTTCTGTTTTGCGCGAATTAATATTATTATTGTGTACGATAAAACTTGAACGAAAGAACGAATGGAATCCGAGCAGTCACTTCCGAGGAGGAATATCTTTCCGTGCGGGACAAGGAGTAGAAGCCACAATAGCGGTGTAATTTTTTAAGTTATTATCTCCGTAGTATCTTTCCTCCTTGTACCACGAATTCTCGAATACGGATGCCAACTCGTCCGCAAGACGTGCGAGGAATTCGTGCGAATTCTGGGAAAGGACACGGACGAAAAATGAGAGCCCTTTTGGGAGGATACTCCCGAAAGGATACTCGATTCGCAGGATCATAAGAATCGTGCGTATGCTTCTTACATGTGCATCTTTTAACCTTTCATTCCCAACAATTTCAACGTCTTGCATCGAATAAAATTGAACAATTAATTTTTATATGTATAACTAAAATGAATTTTCACAGGTAGATATTTGTTAGAATTAGAGACACAGGTGGTTAAATAAGGCAGTTTGGAAATTTCACGAATAGAGGGTCACGACTACATAACCTGCGCCCAGTTATGGCGGTAGAACCGATTCGAAAACGATCTTGAAAACGCAATGGGAATCGGCAAGAGGCTCGAGGGTGGCCGTTGGCATTTTTTGGCATCGTCATTAACGACTTCGCCCTGGCGAGAGACGTTCGAGGAATCGATTATGACGGCGTCGACGCGTGCTGGCATCCCTGAAGAGGGTCACACGCCTCTTTCACGTTTTTAGACTTGATTCCAACCGGTGGGAGAGCGTTTATGGTGACAGAGGTGCGAGACGCCCACAACGAAAACGATATGGAGGTTGGAATTTTTAGTTTCTTGCTCGGGGTCTGATACGACAATAATCGCGTCGTATAATTGCGCGGAACAAAAGGAAATCGGTCGTAAAACAGTTTTTACAGGTTTTCAACAAAATGGTTACACGACAAGTATGTAAAAGTTGAAACATCTTCTACGATCATAAAATTATTTTCCTTCCTGAATTTCAATGAACGAACCGAAATTTTTCAAAAAGACCTGACACCGTTGGCATCAAAGTACAAATATTAAGAATATTCAATGACATGATATTGAAGATAATTACAGAAAATTAATGCAACGAAAAAAATCCAAGAATAAACGTTTAATTGTAAATATTTAAAAAAGATCTTACGTGACCGATACTAGGAGAAATCTCCCAGAAAGTCGTGCACATTGTCGATGCAGGAGATCAGAAAATTGGATCTGTTTCCCTGAGAACCCAAGAAAGAGGCGAAAAGCCGAAAGGAAGGTGCAAACGACGAAATCGCTGAAGAGGAAAAAGGGACTCGGCCAAGCCTCTTAACTTTCCATCGAAGTCGAAGTTGAACTCGAAGTCTCCGGGACGGTCGCATTGTCGCGGTTAACGAGATTATCGGCGGCATTCAGTCGGCATTCACGGAAAAAATAAATATTTGGAGGGGCCATTGTGGTGATCTCGTGCGAGCGCAGATGCGGATGAGTCGCGGAGAGGTTCGCGAGGGAGGAGCCGGACCGGAAACGGACAAAGGACGGTGCCATTCCGCGGTTTCTCTCCTTGTCGCGGCTGAATGGCCCGGGGAGATTGAAACGTCAACCCCGGCCCGGTCATTGTTGGCTAATGTTGGTTTTACGAGCGGTGACTTCGGCACCGGAAACGTTCTCACGTGTGCACGAGCGGAACGCGGCAAAAGTCGATGCGAAATTGTCCACGGGTCCTTTGAAACCTGCCCGACCGAGAGTTTGCAATTCTGACTTCCCCTTTCACCCCTGTTTTGACTTTTTCCATCCCTTACCGCGATTCCTCGGACATTCGATTCCCAACAATGTGCTCAAGATCCTAACCTAAAAATTCTATACATCAAGGTTAAAGTATCACGAATTAAAATAGTAAATTTTATTTCAGAATTTCTGTTGCAAAAATGTCTAAAAAACATTTCAAATGTTCTCTTAACACTGAATCTTCCAGTGCTGGTCAAACGGAGCTGACGGTTTCAGATTTTTTATTTTACCATTATTGAAGTTGCAAAATCTGTGAAAAGTCCAATATACTACCAGTTCGACTTAGTATAATTTACAAAAATTTTTGTTACAAAAATCGCTGTAAAGAAATGTCTTTCAAATAGTGATGGCAAAAAAGGAGGATTGTGTGGTCGATATTTTTGCTGGCCAGAGGATCAACACCTAGATCGTCTTTTAATAACGCGAAGAAACGGTGCGCGTGAAACGGTTTTCGGAATGGCCATTGTCCGGGGCAAGAAGAAATTCCGAAAAGAAAGGGACGACGTTTAGGTTTGACGGCGGGGATCGGTTACCCATTGGTCCGTGGCTGGTGGTCCTTGCTCCTGCAGGACCTCTAATCTAATCCGACAGGTCACCGATACAACGGGCCTTCGGATTAACCGACGTTTTGTACAGGTTAGCCTACCGATTCCGGTCCGGCCGAGAAAACATCCTCTCTCGAACTCGGGGAATATCTTATCCGGTTTTTTCTACCGTGAGGATTCGACTTTCGAGACACGACTTTTTAAGCTGGCGTGAAACAGTGTCTTCAACCACTGAGGACGCGGCTTAACACATCGCTTTGGACGCTGAACACGAAGATTAACATGAAAGAATTCGTTGGTCGAATGTAGACAAATTTTCCATGAATGTACTAAACGAACTGATAAAAATTCTATGATAGTGCAAAATTACTTGTTCCTGATTTTTTCTGTTATAATTGTTGGAAAAACAAATTGTATACTAAAAATACATATTCTTTTGCTCATTTTTTAAACTCCCCTATTGCAAAAAGTAATTTGTACGCCGATAAAAAAAAATACCATTTGAAGTGGTACAAAGAAAATTTTTAAGATGATCGACGTCAGTATGGTTTCGATCGTGTAGGACAAGATTTTCGAGAACGTGCGTAATGGCGGAGGGCAAGAATTCATATTCAGACGTGGTCACCGTTGAAGTATGTAAACAAGAGCCGACCAACGTGATCGCCATCGACAATCGATCGATCGATCGATCGGTCGATCTGCCCCCGAGGAGAAATCGCTTTCGCGGAACGATAAAATATAAGCGATGACTTGATCGCAAGATTAGCGCGACTCCCCGCGATGTCTTTTCCCTCCTACCTCCCGCTTCTCCTCGTCCTCCTTTTGCCAAGCTTCTGTTCGACGGTGATTTTACACGTTCGTTGACCCACGATACTCGTAAAAACCATAAAAATGATATTATGCGTCGTACCGAGTCGTCTCAATACGTGCAATCCTTCGAACACTGAGAAATGTTCTCTGACTATACATGTATCATTGCGTAGAATTATTGAAAATTCACCGAAATGAATGAAAAATCGTTTTTAATGAAAATAAAATAGAGATATTACTAATGTAAGTATTCTCTCGTGTTTTAAACTACATTTACAGAATTTTTAAAAAATGTGTGACATTTCGTAATTTGAAGATGCAGGGTACCATTTCAGGATTAAAATGGTAACACCACTTCCCTTTCAGGTCCAACCATTTACGGGCCCAAAAACGTAGTAAACATAATATTCCAATCGTGCTCTTAATTTCTGAATGTTTTTCTCGTTAGCCACGAAGACTAGTTTCGTTGTTCGAAGGGGTTCAACGTTCAACGGTCGCCGAGAGAAAAATGATTGCGTCTCGAGCCACCTTTTCCTCTCCTTCCGGCAGTGGCCGCGTCGCCGCAAAAAACAACGGCCCCTCAGAAATGGGTCCCGGCAATAAAACGGCGATCCATAAAAATATTTCGACTCTTTCTGTTTATTTGTTGCGCGGGTTCGATCCCCATAAAGGCTGATTCGGCCATGAACGGTTCTCGGAGCACGCCCTCGCCTTGCCTCTTGAACGTCGAATTTTAAAAGCATGCTCACGGGCCCGTAAAAGTCGAGCTTAAAAAGTCCCCGGGGAGAGGATCGTTCGTTCGAGGAAAACTCGAAACACACCGGGGGATAATCATGCTTGCGGAAAAAGGGACATGGGATTTCGGACTTGAAAACGGGGGTTGCCCCCTGACATGATCTTGACTCGGTGACACCCTTAGAAAAGGCCCACTTGAACCTTTCCTCTCCAACTGTCCGCCAAAAGAACACCCTTTTTGTTGTCCTCCTTTTTCATTAATTTCCAGTACATTATAATTTCTGCTTTTCTAAAGCTGTTAAAAGCTCTTCTGCTTTTCTTTGGCATACAGTGCAATTTACATGAATTTTTTCGTTGGAACAAAAGCGGAAATCTCGTTTATCACACGATTTTGAGCCGAGCAGGGAAATTCCGTCGTTAATAAAACAGCGACGGGGACACGGGGTTGAATAGCGAGTTCGGTTCTGGTCCACATTGTTGAACCTAATTAATTAAGCAGGGTGCCGTGGCGGCGGCAGAATCATAAACTTTAATAGCGAGCTTCGTGGAAAGAAAGGAGAGCCCCGGGGGTTTATTTACATCGCTTCCGTGGCTCACGCGGAACAGAAAACGGGCGGGGGCGGCGGGGGGGTTAGGAGGGGGCGGTCATAAATGCCCGTTTATTACCGCGGTAATATTACCGTCCACTTAAGGGCCGCGCGTTTTATAGGTAATAACTCATTTGGGAATTAGGCTCTTTAACACAAAGCCCTCGGTTTTCGATAAGCATCTCTCCCTGTCGGGCCACGGTCAGGGGCCCGCAGAAAATGAGAGACGGCATAATCGGTTCCCTGGCACAGCCACCGATAGACGTCAGCGCCCTTCTTTATCTCCCGTTACCAATTTTTCATTATCAAACGAAACGCCACCATCGTTTCCCTGCTAATTATTTCCCTTACCATTCTTCAGCAATAAATGTGTTCATTCTTTCATACAATTAAAATTAAACGCACACAACTGTATAGAATTGTTTAACAATTTTTTAAATAGAGGAAACAATAAATGCTGACACTTTTATGAACAGTTAAGATTAGTAACACAAAATACGGGGCTATACAGAACGCTTTTTATCAAACGTGTGTGCCGGTGCATTGCATCAAGAAGATTTCCGAAAGATACAGTGGAAATAAAAAAAATCGCAAATTCATGATGCGTGGAATCATTAATATTTTATCGCTCGAAAGTGGCATGGAGGAGCCCCCAAGTACTTCTTCTATGGTGAAAAAAGACAGGCACAAAATTGGTGGGAGAGAGGGGAGTACGGAGGGAGGGGATTTTTATACGATGCTTTGTAACCAACTAATTGCAAGTCGGGTAACGCTCGAAACGGACCGTTTTTTGCTTTATCGGCCCCTTAATTCGCACTCTTACACCTTTTCCCTTTCCATTTCGGCCGGCCTATAAAGGGGTACACACGCGAGGACCCGCCGTAATAAATATGGTGGCATTTCGGAAACCCTCCGCCATTTAATGAGACTCTTTAGCCCGTTATTAAATTATAAATTATGACAATCTTATCTCCAATTTAATGAACCGGACGTTTTACGCTCGCCGTTAATATCCAACCGACACCTACGGGGCCCACGGGCTCACCACAAAACTGGTCCATAACCGTTTTCGGGTCCCTTCGAAATGGAATCGGTACCTGCCAGCCTCGAATTTTTGCATAACAACGTCCATGTGTAGACGAGAGAAACAACAAATGCTTTTTTAATATCACAGTTCGCGATTTCGAAAGCAAAACCGGTGGTGCCATTTTTGCTGGTTTTCTTCATTGGTACCAAGGACTATTATCAAATTATTATAAAGTTGGCCATTGTCGTTGAAAGCCTGCCATTCTAAATAAAATAAATTTTCTAATATGAGAAAAAATTGATCGAATGTTCTTCGTGGTCCCATTTCGAGGTTTTAGGTTAGGTTCACAACAGCGTACGTGCACAGTATCTCAAGAATTTAATGGAACAGGGAATATTCATGTGAAGGGCGAACTTTAGAGATTGTTATTAATTGCTATTTTATTTTATTTTACACTAATAAAAATGGATATTTGTCTTACCACTGTTAATTTGCATATAATTCATAAAAATTGAAGAACCCACTCGCAGCTTTACTCAGTAAAAAATCGAAGCTATTGTTCGACGGGACAGGTGACCGAATATTTCGGGCAGGCCAATTATTTGTTGAATTGATCTTTTATTGTTGCGCGACGAGGCCCATTAACGGGGCCAATAAAAACGGTTCTATATCTGTCGATGGTCCAGTTCGGCGAACCGGGGTACTGCGGAATTTCTTCGTCGTCGGTTCCGTGGCCCGATAAATTCCGTTTGTTATTGGCCCGGGAGGAACGAGGAGAATGGGACCATTTCCACCGATACGTTTCCATCGATACGGATCTCTCAGCCGCGGGATAATCCGATCTCTTCCCACGTGGCGCCCCGCGGTGTGGACGCGGCTTTATTAGCCGTCAATTGTTTGTTCAACATTCCCCAAAAACCCCCGTAAACGTTCGCCGGGCTGATTTACTGCCCGCTTCGAGGGTCCACGGGCGGAGAGTCCTTCGTCCCGGGATCTCGCAAAGATCCAGCAGAAAGAGAGAGAAGATCCTTTGGAACACCAGCCACAACCTGCGGGGGCGTCTTTCACCTTCAGGAAGTCGACTGGTACCCGAAATCCCCCGCAAATTTTTCTCATTACACGTTTTTCTACCTCCTGTCACCACCATTTTGTTATGCAATTTTAAAATCGTGCAGTTCTTTCTGTGAACAGTATATTAAAACTACATTATCCCAGTAGTTCATACAAAAATTAATTATTTACAATCTCCCACGAACGATAAATTATTCTTTCATCCAAATTGTCCAACTCGACTCTACAATTTAATAAATATAGCAAATAGACTGTATGCAAAATAAAAATTGTCGGCATCGAATACTGGAAAAAGTAGTTAAGTAAAAATTGATTTCCTCGGTAATATGAAATTCATGTTTCTTCTGTTTCGTGTTTCATTCACTCATTTTTGTTTTAATGCGTGAGATGCATTTTTCAACAAATATTTCCAGCATGATCCTCTACTAATAATTGAAAATGCTTAAGTCAAGTGATCCAGTACGACTCTCCACTTTGTCGAAACCCTTTCCCTAAATTCCCTTTCCCGACGAAAGGTTCAGAACCCGAAGTCCCATAAGAATTTCCAGGACACCCAGTACACCGCACGGTGTCACCAGACAAAGAGCTACAAGTTGACCAAGAAACAGCGACCAGGGAGTTAGGTTAAAGACGATAAATCTCCAATAAGTGGACCAAGCTCGATCGTAACCCCCGTGGATCGGCTCGCGAGCGATCGAGGAGGAGCGTGCGTGTAACTATAATAAGCCACCGCGAGCCCATTAGTTTGATTATTAAATTTCTCTACGGTGGTTCTGGGGAAGGGAGAGGTATAGGTCCCAGAGCAGGTTTCGCGTTTAGGCGACCATTAGCTCGAGATTTACGCCGAGCCGTAACTCATCGTACTCATTTGTTCCTCTTCTTCTCTGTCCTCCTCTTGGGCCCGGCTGGTCCCAGCAACGGGGACCTATTCCCGTCTCTGTTTCGGGGCCCTTTCGACGCTTCGACAGACTCCATTCACCGTGGCCTCGCGATTGGTCGATCCTTCATATCCTGTCGCCTATTCTTCGCCGTTGAAAAAAGGCCCGTGTGTTTGTTCCTTCCGATGGCGCGATGGCTTCCTGGAAAGTCGCGCCAGTGTGGACGCACCCATACTTCGATCATGTGGAATCAACATTTTTTTCATTGTACTTCTCTTTTTGTTTGCTGACTATGACGAAGTTATTTTTCCTAGGTTAGAAATTAATTTTTACCATTAGTGTACCATTAGTGCCATTTATGACAAAAATTAGTAGATGAAGTTTTATACAGTACAAGAATTAAAGAAGCGTTTGAACATCGATATTGTATTATCTCCAACGTATCAGAATTATTAAGGGAAGAGAAAAATGTCTCCGTCCCACAAACAATTTTTATTACGCAGTCCATGGCTAATCTTCAAGAAAACCCCATAATGTAGAGTCGTAACTATCCGCGTAAACGATCCGTAAGGCCCAGTAAAGCCGCTTTTAAGTAGCGCTTTATTTAGCCACTTCGGATGTTTACTTCCCGAAATCCGGTGAATAATTTTACGAAAAAGGATCAGAAGCGACCCGAAAGTAGATGTTCCTTAAAACACCTCATCAGAAGCTCCCGAGAATTCCGCGCGCCCCTTAATGGCCGCGTTTCTTCCTCCAATTGCCATCTCGGCCGCAATAAAACACGATATTTGGTGGTTCCCGATCGGCCGTTCTCCCGAAACCGAACCGATTTTGCCTCCTTGTTGCAAATATAACGATTCCGACGCGGCCGTACCGGCAAACCAACAAATCATCCGGTAATGCCACGCCGAAAATAACCGGCTCGCTCGTTGGTTTTCGTTTTCCGAGCTCTGGCACAACCTTTCCGGTGACTTTATTACCCGGCACCTGCTCCCAAACCTCTTCACTCCGACGCACGCGGACACCTTTCGCGCGTTACCAGATCGAGGATCCCGTGACAACGAACAATCGACGTCTTCTCCGACCCTCGGGAATCGATATCTAAGCATCTTGAATGCGCGAAGAATATTTTTCCAGTAATATATCGATCCTCGTAACAATTCCACCTCGAGATCCCGAGGCGAGATACAATAATGAGGGCGGAAAAAGGTTTGGAGGTATTGAACAAGTAATTTGCTTTCTGCAACCGTAATTATGATATTGTGCAATTTTATGCGCCTACGGCAGATGAGAATCGTACAGATGGTAGAGTGCATGGTTTCAAAAATTTTGCAGCTTCATCTGTATTTTTTATGAATCATTATATGAATATGATTAAGTTGGAAGATCTTCAGAAAAAGAAAAAAAAAGAAAATTGATGTTATTCGTTAAAATACGTCGATTTGATGAAAATAAATACTAAATAAATTACATAACTGACTGTATATTAAAAGTCCATTTTGAATGACCATTTAAGGGTTGCAAAGATGTTTCAAGAATTTTAAGAAAAGTTAAAATTCCGCATAATATATGAAACAAGCCCAGCCCATTAACTTCGTAGATCAAAATTTCCCGGACAAGGTGCGGCAATGTCAGAATCCCTTTTTGCCTAATTAACATATCTTTAGGCACCGCCAAAGAACGCTTCTCGTTCGAAGGAAAAAGAGCCTAACCAGGAACGCCAGAAACTATTATGTCCAGCGGGGTACAAGTTTTTTTTTTATCGCGGAAGAACGCTAATAATACTGGGAATGACGGTCGTAATCGTAACAAGGGGCCCTTAAACGCGCGAGAAGCGCGAGAACGATCATTCAAATGTTCGAGCACCGCTTCTAAAGGAGAAGCATCATCGATGCGGTAACAATTGCCGAAGAACGATGGAAAGAACAGTGACATTTCCATTCGAAGAAGGCGTGAGCTTGCAAAAAGGGGGCACCGCGTGGACATCGCGGGTCGGAATGAAGCCCTCCGCGAATTATGGCGCAAAGAAAGACACCTGGCTCGCCATTTTCGGCTAATACACGGTCATTGGGTGAACGACGGTCCAATATCCGCGAATGGCGCGTCTTTATCATGAATAATTGAATGAACGACGGGAAACGATTCCCAGAACCGATTCGCAATGATTTGCTTCGAAGAAAACGGACTTTCACAGCTTCGAAAATTCTCTCACACTCTGGAAATAAAAGTTGGAGAATATTCTGAATCGATAAAAAAATATGCCCATTTTTTTTCTACAGTGTAGAATGTGTAATTAGCTAAAATTTCTGCCCTCCAGATAATAATATCGCTAAATGCTGCACCTTTCTGCACAATAAAAACCTTTCAACTCAACCGCACAGGTGTTAAATTTATTTCCTCGTTTTAGTAATTTCTACTATCTCGTGTTTCACCAGCTCGCTTATGAAGAACTGCATGCAATTCGCAGTGTAATTATCGCGCACTGCGAACACCGATTTTATGGAACCCGTAAACAAGAGTACTACCATGTGGTAGCTACAGTTTTTTCGGTAGTTAAACAGGGGGTTGGCAGTGTTCATCTCGTGCGCGAGACAAGATGGACGCCGCGTGACGCGGCAGCAAGTGTTTACGAACGGTTTCGCGTATAAAAAAAACGTCCGGTGAGAAAATATCATCGAAAGTATCGGCTTAATGGCCTCCGCCATTATTCTTATTTATTGCCACGGCGAGTTCTGTACTCTGGGCATAAATAATCTTAGGTAATTGCAGGAGAGCAGCTACGGAGTTCCGTCGAACCCTTCCTTGCTGTTGGTACGGTTAATGAACGACGTCGAATAAAGTTATTCCTGTCGAATATGGCATCTGATGGTATCTCGATGAGTGAGAAGTCTGCTGGAGGCAACGGGGACACGGCCTTAAAAAAAAAATTTGTTTGCCAAATTGTTTTTTAAACACCCCTTCATACTATGACAAAAATATTTGTATCTTTCTGTTTTCAGTCAGATTCATTATTTTTTTAAAGTTGAGAAATTTCAGTACAGCTGGGACATACATATAATATTTGGCTTTACTTTTTAATGTTTAGATTAAATAATTCGACAAGCTAACTACTGCTTGTAGACCAGTTAGGAATGAAAGTTTGTCAAGCAAAAAGGCTAGTACAAAATCGTTTCGAGCAGTAATTAGATTCATAATGGCTCCCGATTAATCTCGTCGAGCAATTTGCCCCTGGCCACGGCACCCCATAAATCCATAGTGAATTTCAACGCGGTGTCGATGTCGGGACAATGTTTCCGCGAACCGCAGCAATAAACAAAAAAGATGAGCTCCCTCGAAAATTCCTGGCGACACCCGGGGCCCGCCGCGCCGTTGGCAAAAATTGAGGGGGGTCGAATGCACGTTTCATCGGCCGCTTAAGTAACGTTCGCGCGGACGTTACTCAACGGTGCCCCATTAATTCAGCAATTTATACACTGGACGCGAGGCTCTTGCGAAAGACGTCGTTTACGGTGATGACGCAAGATATCATTACAGGCGGTTTATCTGCTCTAAAATGACGCTGAAATTTCGCTGGGTCGCGCGAGAGGCAATAGCCTCCGAAGAAGACGACCACGAAGAGGATGATGATGAGAAGGAGAAAGAAGTATGAGAACGGAAGGTGATGTAGCAGAGGATAAGAAGGAAGAAAAGGATGAGAACGCTCGGAAGAAGAAGAAGAAGAGGATGAGAACGCTCTGGAGATGATGAAGAAGGGGGTTGCCACGAAAAAGAAGCGGAGCAAGGGAGATTTTTACATGGCCGAGCGCTCGAGCCAGGTCCCCGATGATTTGTAAGCACGTCGAGGGTTGTTTATGACGGCCTAGGCAATTGTTTAACTTAATTGCACGCTGTTACGTCGGCACAGTTAGTCTCCCCATATAATAGAACGCCTCGGAGGGGCGAACCAGCTCGGAGAGGAGGGGGGGAGAGGAGGGGGGGAGAGAGAACGTTACAAGTCGAGAGGATAGAGTTATTACCTGTCCGAGACTTTTAGAGCCCCCCTCGGCACGCCCTTCCAATGTAGCTGTTATTAGTAATGCGGACTATTAGGATTTTTCGTTGGCTTTTGCTCACCGGATTGCCCCGGTCTCCTCTCTGATTCTGATAAATGCTCCGTTCCACAAACGATCCGTGATCCTAGCTCGAATAAACGGCTGCTCCTGGTTTTTTCACTGGAATTCACGTAATTCACTATGAAAATGTAGATTCGATTTTAGTGGGACTTATTTATGGCACATTACCCGAGACCGAATACTGGACCCCTTATGATAAAATGCGCGATTAGACTGTGGAGTGGCACATAAAGTTCGACGATGTGGACCAAACAGAAATTTTTATGGCACCTCGTTTCGTTCCTGTTGTCGTTAACCCGATCGGATTATTATTGGAAATAAAACTTTGTGGCCGGACCATAAAGCGATAAAGTATGCGTAGATACATGAATAGTCCATTTGGAATATTTTTAGTGTTATTAATATCAAGTTCTTGTTAATACTAACATTATTTTATTTCTCTGGATACTGTCGAACGTTTGATATTACCAAAAGCAGTGCGCCCTGCTGATTTTCTCAAAAAACGCTAATTTCTCTAGAAAAATAATAAAGCTATCGCAGCGACCGGTAGATACACGCTCGTCCGCGAGCGACGAAAGGGGGAATAAAGAGAAATGACCGAGAAATGAATAAACGATCTCTGTTTCACGTAGCCCCGTTCACATTCCAAGCGTTTACACGCGGAACCCCATAAATCAGGTTGGCCCGGGGCATCGGCAGCGCAGAAACTCGAATTTAATAAAGTTCCCTCGGATCCTCGAAGTCCTGTTCCTGGCAAGGAGCACAAAGGGGCCAGACGAGCCGTCCCCTTTATTGTAGAATTTTCTGCCCAATAAAGTACGCCGGGCGTGGAAGCGCACGTAACTAATGGCGGAACGACGCGTTTGAGGATCGCTTCCAACCCCCCCGGGCAGCATCCCCCACGAAAACGAGCGGCGCTTCTCGCGACACGGATTTTTCTATGGGCTTTATGACGTGGACAACGGGTCCAGCTTTTAACTCGACTCTCCCGTGAATATTCTCTGGCTAGCTGAAATCCTTCGCTGCCAGACAGGATAAACTGCGCGTGCATAGATTTTTCGTGATTCATCCCTTTCGGTGTCAATACTGTACTTAGTTTTCAACCCTTGTCGATGTTTGCTGGTACGAACGCTGTGACGATTTTTTCGTAGCTTGGTTGAACATTTTATCGAGCAATCGAAGTAAAAATTGTTTTGAATTATTTTATGACAATTTTTAATCGCGTCATTCTCCCAGAAACCATAAAAAGTAGCAGAAAATGATTTTTCTCTTAAATGTTAAAAATCTTAAAAATCTTTTCTCTTATGACTGTATCCCAATATGCACCGGAAGCATCTCGGAAGCTTCTAAAATGGCGGCGCTCCACCCCTAACTCGTACAAAGGGCAGACGTTCTTCCACGAGGATCGGACATTTTCCAAATGAATTGGTCCGCGTCGTTGACATCTCAATCGCCCGGCGAAAAATCATTCACTCGGCTTGTCAGGAGCGGAGGAAAAAAAAGGCGAATATTAGATACTCGTGAAGAACCCATAGAAAATTTGCCAGCATTCACCGGGGCTCGCAGGTGGGATCTGCTGGTCTCGCAGGGCGAGATCGTAAGAAAGCGAGAGAGAAAGAAACCCGAGAGAAGTCAACCTGCGAAATTTCCACACTGGTCTCATTGTCCCCCGAGTGTCCAGAAGGGGGCTTTGGGAGCAGAGGGGGACAGAGGGGGCCTCCTCTTTGTGCCACGGCGTCGAGTGTGGATTTCAGGGTGCCCATTGTCGGCCCTTAAGGACCTCTTTTACGAGGCCTGAAAGCCGGAGAAGGACTCGTGCTCCCGAGGGCCATTGTCCGAGTCAATCTTTGCCTCGTTAGGCGCTTATTTTCGCACTTATTTACACGCCCTCGACAAAAGGGCACCGGGTACCGATGGACAGAGTCGCGAGCGAGACTTGCGGCTCCCTTTTTCATCCCTCTTTGACTTTCCTCGCCCCGGAAAACGACAACCGACTTGAAAGGGACACGAACGCGTTTCCAAAGGACCACGATCTCGTTGAGTGATTCCGCCTTTGCACGGCAAATTCTACGAATTTCGAGAATGGGGAAACCGATACTCCGGCATCCTCTTCCTCGGATTCCGGGGAATTTGTTCTCCGAGCATTGTTACATTCATCTCGTCTCCTTTTTTTGAAATTGGGCAAAAATGAGGCTATCTACGACAGATCCAAGGAATTTATCTTCCATGTATTGTTGCGTTCGTCCGGTTACTTCTTTTTTTTTGGAATTTCGATACAATACCTGTAATAAATACTTGAGAATTTTGGCAGATTTTTCAGAAGTCGAAAACAACAAGAAATCAAATCTGCGAATGAAACACTCGTTGCATACAGAAGTGTTCGTTAAAAATAAGCTTAACGGAAAAAATCTTAAAATTCGTCTGAAAGCTGAGAGTCCTCGAGTCCGGAAGATGAATAGGAACATCGAGAGACAGGGTTTCGAATAGTCGCCTAATTTCCCCGGCCACTGTCACGCTTCACACCTCTCTGGCAAGTCAGCAGGCAGCGAAGTCGCGGAGGACCGTGAAGTTGGGGCACACCCCATGGGATCAAGGGTGAAAACGGGCCAGCATTGTCTCGACGTTAAACCGGCACTAACTCTGATGAGATTCGTGCGCCAACGTCAGCAGGCCCTCGACCTGTCTTCCCGGAACCAGCCAGGATGACTGATGGCAGAATTAGGTGGGGTCTTCAAACTGCTGGAACATAGAGAAGACGAGACTCCGAGAAACAATGACACGCTAGCTTAGTGAAATTCCTTCGGACTATTAGCCACGGCGAACCTTTCTTATTTCTGGACGTTCGCTAACGAAATCTTTAATCTTCATCATTCGAAAAATATTACTTTATGCACATTTCGATTTCCGTGTTGGAAACAGGCGAATCTGCAGAAGATGACTGGGTCTATCACGGCGATCGCGTGACCAAGAGCTCGAGGCTCGCGGAGAATCATCAGAAACTGTCTAATTACCCTCGCCTCTAATTAAACGCCGGAGCATCGGGGAATCCGGGGCTCGCGGGCCGTTAGCTCGATTCATCAATCGGGACGCCTCAATTAAAAGTCGATTACGGTCGAACCCGGGGAACAGGAGGGGCGTTTAATTAGGAGCAACGGGCCCGAGCTACCCTTTAACGAGTCTCCGGTAGGTGTGCGACTCCGGGTTGGCTCTTTCGAGAGACGGGTGGCACACGACATGCCATGCTTTCAAAAGCTGAGCAGATGCTCGTGGAAATAATATCCCGCGGAGGCCAGGGGCCCGGGCAGATAAATCGACGTGTTTCTTCTGTTCGTTCCTTTTTCTCTCAATACGCCGGATTATAAAAAGATCTTAATCGATCGCGGTCGTATTTCACGGCCGATAGGCCCGCGTCGCTAATAAAACGGGAGAAAAAGAACGGTGATCTCCCTCCGGTAATATCTTTTCATCGAGCCACGAACTCGGACGACGTAAACGTCCCTCCGGTGCCTCGTTCCGGGACGTTTTCGGCCGTTATTCAAATCGGGGCTGGCCCCGCGTCCCGATACGTTTTTACGAGTCTCGTTTTTCGGTGAACTCGTTGCTCCAGGTGGTTGCCCATCCACCACCGTAATTAGAATATTGATTTAAAGGGAGTTCATCTTGCCCGCATTACCGTTAAGAGGTGCCACGACGCGATACTGCCCAACCGACGACAGTTTACTCCGCATTCCCCAGTCGTTCAACCCTCAAAATCGCCGAACGTGCTCCTAAAAGCGTCGTGGAGTTATTAACATCCTTATTCGAGCTCATTGCCGTTACTGCATAATAATTTTAAGATATCGGCAAATTACTCTCAATAAAGAAAATTTCCTCATAGCGTCAAGTGTATATTTTTGTAGCGGAGAGTCTAGGATTCTCTTATTGAAGGTTTCGAATTGAATAATTAAAGCTCGAGAAACCATAAGTACCAATTACGCGAGGTGTGCACAGAGGACCAATTCCATAAATCAATCGCGGAGTAGCATTAAGTTTCGCGCAAGAACATGTGCCGTAAGTTCGAGAAAAATCGAGGATCGGCGACCCTGAAAATCCTGGTGCTCTCACCTCGAGGCCCATGGTCGTTCGGCTCCTGATTTATTAATTACCGCGGAGTTAATTAGTCAAGAACGGTGACCCAGATGCGAGAGCAACGGCGACGGAAAAAGGATGGGACTGGTCCCGGACGGGTTTGCAACGGTAGGACCAGTTCGGACGAACGAGGATCGAGGAGGAAAGAGAGTGAGAGAGAGAGAGGAGAGACTCACTGCCGGGTTCGGACCGAACGTGCTAATATACGTACGGACCATAAACAATCATCATAAATATTTCGGTCGACACATTAGCCGGATCGTCTGCCAACACTGGGGCCCACCTTTCGCAATCCCTTCGTCCTTAATCACGCGAAGAAAAGGGAACAACGAGAGGGAGAGAGAGAGAGAGAGGGGAAGAGGACACGGGGGTCCAGCGGCTCCCGTGGCATCCCCGAGCGATCCTTTTTCTTCTAATTAAGATAATAATAACGGCTCATTAATTTCGCCACCCTCTGCAACGGCACCGGGGCCCCTGCTTATGCTTTATCTTTGCTCTCCGGCTGATTGTTTATTCCTCGCCGACTGTTTCTCTTCTTTTATATTCCACGATACTTTCTTCCCTGCCGGGTGATAATTTGATTCATGACGTGGACGTTCGCCTGGCTGCTGAGCAATCGTCCTGCGAGCATGAATATTAAATATCCTGCTCCATGAATTTTATTGAAATCACTCGCTTCCTGGTTTGTCATTAAGCTTCACCGTCGGCTATCAATTATTCCTTTTGATGCTGCTAGCGCTGACCATTAAACACCACTAATTCCCAATTCCTTGTAAAAATTGCAAGCACGTACATCTCATACGTTCGATGCACATTTTAAAAGCGAACGAATTTATTGAATAATTTTCCGCAATAGTATTTTCACAATTTCCGTGGCAGTGAAATAAAACATCTGGAATGGATCATTTTTGAAATTGTACGAAAATAATGAAATAGTTTTTTTATAAATTCTTTAAATGTTTCTCCTGTTTTGCATTTGTACCACTGAAGTTTAGTTTCCAAATATGTCCAGTACCACACGAATGAACATAAAATGCAATTGTCTCGATAATGTCTTTAACAAAAATTTGTTGTTGGAACTATAATGGAGTTTCCGGGGGAGGAATTCGCGAAAAGTGTCGGGTGTGCAAACAAATGAATAAATATGGCGGCGCGGTGCGAGGGACATATTCCTCGGCACCGGAATTGATAGGAGAAATCAATTTCGCCGGCGCAGGTATTTCGAGCCGTTATTTACAATAGAAAGCAATTTCACGGGCTGGCCAGAGGGCACGCGGCAATGAAGGCAGCCAGAACTAACAAGGTAACCTAACCCCAGGGACCCCGACGCGGAGACGAAACCGCAACGGGGACCGCGAGAGGAGGAAGCCAAGGGGAGAACCGAAATGGCCGACGCATAACTCGCATCCATTTCAATATCATTAGCGCCTTCTTCTCTCTCCTCTTCTCTTTCTCCCCTTTCCCTCTTCATTTTTCTTCAACAGGCATTAATATAGAATTGTATATATTACGTCTATATACGGCGAACACTATTAATATCCGCACGATCTTCAAAACGGAATAACTTTTTTAACGATCAACCGACCGGTATCCGTCAGACGGCCAGCTTCAGATGTTGTGCTTTATAATTGTTGTAAAAATACACTCGCTTGGAGCTAAATAAAAATACTCTTTCGCTCTTCATCTTTCTTCGTTCAACATTTAGAATTGATACAGTATTACAAACAGAGTTGGGCAAAATTTTCATCTAAATAAAAATTTCGAATAACGAATAAAAAAATTTTTATTCATTATTCGATGGTTCGCGTTTATTAGAGTTAGCAGAAGTTGTGGAAAGATTTATTCGAAGCATCCGAATAAAAGATACAGATAAAAGATGAAGAAATTACTCGAAGTTCGAATAAAGCCATTTCGTATTAAAAAAAATTATCTTTATTCGTCGGATAAATTCTCGTCGAATATAATTATTTAGTCGATGCTCGTCGAATAAAGATACTTTTTATATTCGAACCATCGAATAATGAATAAAGTTTTTTTTTATGTTTTATTCGTTATCCAAAATTATTATTTAGATGACAATTTTCCCCAGCTCTGATTACAATAATAAGATTTCAGAAGGCGATGGTAATGTATCGAATGCCAGTAGGCGGGTCACAATTGACCCAGGCTCGAAGAACCGTGCATACACGAGTACCCAAGAACAATTTGTCACACAATTCTGCCTACAACCCAGTGTCACACAAATCAATTTCCTGCGGGTGATTCCAATCGATCGAGTATCGTAATTGCCGGTAGATCGAAAGCACGGGTCACAGACGACCCGGCCGCGGCATAAGGATGCCCAGACTTGACGTCGCGCAGTTTCTCGTCCCCGTCGTCGTCCCGTTCGCAATAAAGCAAAATGGACAATGGTCACGGGCGGTAACGAAGAGCCGTCAGGCTCGCTCGCCGCGCGATCAATATCGCGGATAATAAAAGATCGCTAAATCAAATCGTCGTCCCGTTGCCGGTCCCCGGGTCCCGGGCCCTGGACGGAGGGGTTACTTTGTTACTTTACCGTGAAAACGCTGTAAATTTCGTGCCATAAAACCGGCGGTTTTAGTGGCTACAAATTTGACCGGTGGCCGTGCGCGCCTGCCTCCAGGCTTTAATCCTTCTGCTCGTTGCCTCCTGGAAAGGATATCCTCCGGTCGCTACTTTAATGAGCTACGAACTTTTGAATTATGCACCTCCGCCCGTAGCCGCGCATTCATAACGCAAGCGTATCCTCTCGCGTGTATGTACCACGGCTTGGCCCGTCCCCGCTTTTTCTTCCCCCGTCTCTCGCGCAACGCTGTATGTACCTGTGAGCACATACACCACCGTATACAAGCCCGCGATAAAAGTGCACGCGCAGGAATCCGCCTGCCTCTTTTTCTTCCTGATCCCCTCTTTCTCACCCTCTCTTCACCCCTCGCGCCAGGAGCTATCGATCCTGGTGATACGAGCTGGACGAGAGGACTCTCTCTTTCTCTCTCTAGCTAGTTTCATCGTTTCCCTTTCTCTGGTCCCGCTTCTCTTTCCGCGCTACGAGCAGTCACAGCCTCGAGCTTCTCTTGTCAAGAGACTACGGCGCAAAGGCTTCACCGTTGAACCTTTCGTTGATAGCTTCGGATCACTTTGGAAATCGATGGGAGATTTAGAGAATCGTCGTTTCACTTTCTCCAACATCTGAAAAAAACTCAAGTCGTTTGACCCGATTTAACCCCTTAACCTACGATTTACGTTCCAACAGCCTGGGTCCGAAACGTAAACAAGATCGCTCAGCCTTCGAACCATTCCACGGTTCGGCAAATCGGTCCTAAGTTGTACCAAACGCGCACGAGTTACGGGAATGTAAATACATGTGTAAGATACAACTGGTTTAATTTTGTGAAATATTTGATAAGTAATTACAACCTCTATGTAATAATTGTGGTAGATATACCACAAAAGGCCCGTAATATTTACATTTGGCCCGACCGACGTACCACGGGCCAAGCCCGTGATAATCAGTTTTGGCCCGAATACAAGACCACGTGTCTCGCACGTAGTTGTAGGTTAAGGGGTTAAAAAAAAGTTCGTTCTTAAAAACTGTACAGAAATAGTTTGTACAACCACTGTACGTTTCTCATTAAAAAATGATTTTGTCCACTCCCTTTTTACTCTTATCCTCTGGGAAGCGTTTTGCATCCGCCATGTTGGATATTACGGGCGCACTTCATTATCGCCTATGATTAAACTGATTCGGCCGTTCCGAAGGCACGAGGGGCCCCAATTACGCGGTTAATTCGCGAAAGGATCGGCTCGCCTTGGGAAAGGGCGAGATTTCACGCAGGAATCGCGTCCGCGAATAATTCGCGTTATTATAAGGCCATTAGCCGGTGCGCGACTCGCCGTCTTTGCCCCCGGAGGCCTCGGCACGAAGCCTTCCGGGCCCGTGATTTATGCAAACCCCCGCGGAATTGCCGTACAAAATATTACGACGCGAGCGTCGAAAACCACGAACGATTAAACGGTGATCATTACTCCATCCCGGTCTCGTCTCTCAATTTCGCGAAAATATCCTTTTAAACAGTGTAATCGGCGCCGTTCCAGCAATTTTTGCGCGGCGCGGCGCGGCGTCGGGCAGGGGCGTAGGAATCGCGTTCCTTCGTCGAAATTGATTCGATTACCCGGTTCGTGGAAACGGAGAAATTAATTTCGCAAACAGCGTGTACCTGCATACACGCGCGCACGCCCTCCGGTGATAATTTAAATTCGTTTGCGAGAGCCGCGGGGTAATTAGGCCGCGCGGAGAATTCCGTAAAATCGATCGATGTTTACGCAATTACCGTACCTCTCCTTCGACGGATCGCGATCGGTCCTCCTCCTCCTCCGCTCTACGTTGCGTGATAATTGATTCCCTGCACCTGTTGGAGTCGCCCGCTTTCCTGGGAGGTGTCGAAATGCCGTCTAATTGGCGACGATCATGTTGATACCCACCGAAACACTCGCTCTTTTTATTTACTGCCAGATGGGGCGATCGCCGGAAATTGTGCGACCGTGGCTTACAAAAATTACCGTTCTCCTGGGGTGTTTCGCTTCTCTTCTTCGTACCGCTTCTGATTTTTCGTGTAAAGCGGATTTCTATGGAAAAGAAAAATTGTCTGTATTAATTACGAGGTACAGGAGCTACATAGACAATTACTTCTTTTCTTAACACTAGATCTACCGAGCCAGTCATAATAACTGGTTTCCGGTTTTTTCTTTTACCATTCGTGAAGTTACAGATGTATTTTCTTGAGAAATTTTTTAGTATGCTTCTGTATTCAAGTACATGTTACCATAAAAATCCTACGAAATCTAAATAAACTCAATTCTGTTATTATTATAATGAATATACGTCACTCTCGTTTAGGGCTCGGTAGTTCTAGTGTTAATAACTCTATGACGTTGAAAATAATGCAACAGTGTCTTTAAATATTTTTAAATAAAAAATTAGGAAAACACAGTTAAGCTCCCTTATAAAAATCTTATTGTTTGACAGTGTGTTTATATACGAAAAAAATGTTGGATATCAATTTTGTTACTCTCCAAGGGTCGCATACCCCCTTAATTGTATGTAGAAGTGTATAACACAGGTCCGAGCCACCGAATCGCTAATCTCCCAAAGTAGCAAGTCGTCGATGGCCCAAAAACAGGGCCAGCAGGGATCAGAAAAATTCCATCGGGGCCTTGTCAGGGCTCGGGCGTCCCCCGGTAGCCGTGGGCCCACTCCCGAAATTTCAATCTCTGCCGGAGCCGCTTAAACGGCACTAACACCGAAATAATCGGCAATATTTAACGGCATTTAATTTCCCCCGGAGCTACCCGTGACAACGTAATAATCCGTGTGACCGGGGCACCGAGCGTGCTGCGCGACAGAGTGTGGAGGAACCTGAAGGAGGAGGGGGCCCGAGGAGGAATAGGGGCCCTACGGGGGCGAGAAAGAGGGAGAGAACGCGAGGAACGTTCCTCGTTCCATGGGACCGTAAAATTTCCTCGGTTCGTCCCCGCCGCGGTTCGCTCGAAATCCCCGTGGCGCGACCATTCGTCATGCTTAAGTATACTAATGCAAGCATAACGTATTAATAAACCGGCCGGGGCCCCGGCCGGCGTCATAAATTCCACGAGGCGCGGGGCCCGCGCCGGACAGGGGCCGCGTATGTGCGCGCATATATCCACATACTTATGCTAATGATAGCCGAAAAGAGAAAGGTGTAAGCCTTTTTCCCACCTGCTGCCCCCCTACGGTGTCCAGATACGCCTCGAAAGCTCCGTGACCACCTCCCCCCCGGCCCCCCATGGATCGGACGCCCCATCGACGAAGCTCTCTTCTTGCTCCCTTTTCCGACGGGGCCCGTCGCGAAACAGGCTTTTACCTTTCGACACGATCGTGATCTGTTTCGATGCCTTAATTACCTGGACTCGACCCCCTCTCTCACGCCCCCGCCCCCCTTTCCTTTAGAGACGCTAATGAACCGATAGATCGCGGGACTCTTTCACCGGTACCGGGACTTTCTTTCGCGTGACTGATCCTATCTCTCAACCCGTTTACCGGGATTTGGTGAAAAATTTACGAGATGGTGGGGGGTTGAATGAAATCTGCCGATAGTGGGACGTGCGATAGCTTTTTTCCCTTGCTCCGCTTTACTCTGTTTTCAATATCATTTTCAAATTATATAAACAACGCAGACTGGGCGAACGAAGTTCGTGTTTCATGAAGATTACTTGTAATTAGCAAAAAGTACAGCCGAAAGTTTTGATTTACTTTCGAAAGTAAACAGTTTCGCAAGTCCCCGAAATGATGCACGGCCGATCTCCTCGGCCGGAGCATCGGATTCTCCGAAAGCGTAAGAGTTGATATGTATATCCAAACCTCGACGGTTTTTTTTTAATTACCGAGCGCTGTACACAGTTGTCATTATGAATGGTGGCTCGCGAAATCGATGGTACAGTACTGCGGAGGCACCACGGGCAGTACAGAAGTGATAATTTCGTGATTGAATATATCGAAGGGGCCCCATGCTGGGTCGAACTCGTCCGAGGCGTCTGGGCCCCATAAGCCAGTATGGGTTACACGTATAATCGAGAGGAGCGACCGGTCGGTGGTGGTAAAGCATACATACATTATAACACCATTAAAATACCCCGAGCGAAACACCCTGCGACTTGAACCCCTATTTTACGTCCCGGTATCGTGCCAACGTGCTTGCACGTCGTTAATGGTTTCTCCGCTTTCTACCTTCTTGCCTTTCTTTCTTTCTTCCCTTCCCTTCCCTTTCTCGACCGGTGCCCTTTTTCCTGAACGGTCGTGCTCGAATCCGGGGCATACCCGTAGGTGAATCGTTATGCACGTAATTTACGGCATCCGTATTCGGCTCTTACTACGCCCTCTTTTTCACCGACTTAGAACGCTCGATTCTCGCAAAATTCATTTTTTCGCGGATTGCACCACCGTAGTAAAATATTTCGTACGAGGGTCAACCAATAAGTTACACCTACCTTTAACTTTTGTTTTGAGAGACGTATACGTCCCTGTCCATAAAACATATAATGAACGTTGTACACTACATTTATATATAAGTACAGTAGTACCTCGCTCGTTGCACGAACCGAACACGCGTGCAAATATCGAGGTTGCGCAACGATAGCGGTAACCAATCACACCATCCGTTTCCCCACTCCGCATTCCCCTAGGAAGCCACCATAATCCCCACCACGAGTTCCAGAACTGCTTACAACGCGTGGTGGGGGTTACTAGTATGCAACGAGCGAGGTTCTACTGTATAGGTAACCAAAAACGGTCATACTGATACGAGAGTTTCATTTTGTTCATAATATAAATATTTGCATCACGACGGTTTCCATAAAATTCAATATAAAAATGATAATTTACTCGAAGGTCTGTAGTCTATTAATTACCAACGCGTCCCCCAGAAATAGGGGGCAACAAGGTGGACGTCCTAATGAGAGCCACTGGTCAGAATTTGGTTCGACGTTAATCTAGAGTCGAGCTGGTCTCGGATTGGACGATGTCTGGCAGACAATTACTTCATGGACCCCCTGCGGCAACGATGGATGTCTCTCTTGCCACAACCGAACAAATGCCAGGCTACAAACCGCGTCCCTTCCACCCCCGCCTCCCTCTGCCCCCCTCTTTCACGCGGTTCCCCTCACTCTGTCGTTTCTCTCTCCGTCCCCTCCGACCCCCCTATTTTCACCTGGTCTCCCTCCCTTCTCGGAGCCCCACGTCCTCGTCCATCCTGGAACACCTTCGGCCCCTCCGCTCAGGCATAAGCTGTTTGTTTAGGTGATGTATCGCGGCGATACTTATCACCTCGTACACGATATGAGAGAATCCACGCAGCGGGCGAGAGATTGTGTTCTAAGAGGATTCTAATGACGTCTTGGCAAGGAACCGAGCTCGAACAGGGAGCGCCACGCGCTGCACTTTCGATCCTCTGTGTCGCTGCAACCGACCATTCCGATGACGAATACCGTCATTTAGAACCGTAGACAAGGTTCCTGAATTTCACTCGAACCTCCACTCGATCGCCGCAGTGACGTATTCTCTAGAAAGGTTGAATTCAATTTTCGAGGTGTATCTCACTACTGCAGATTTGTTGTATGTGTTCCAAACCAGAGAAAAACCAAGAATTCAGAGAAAAATCGAATTCCGGATATTCTGAGGATCTTGAAGGATTTCCAGTCCTCTTTTCGTTTTTGAAGATTTTTCGAATAGATTTTTGGAAATCCCATTTAGAAGTATCGCAGGTCTCGCAGTTACCGAGAGATCTTTTTCGAGATCTCGAGCGATAAACTTTTGCTCGTTTTGTTCGCTACAAGGTGACCAGGAAATGAGAGTTTTACGATCTTCCAGAAACGAGCGGTTGCCAGCGAGTTACGATCGCGATGAAATTTAGCGTCGTGTTCCCTCGAACAGTGCGCGCGAACGATTCGCCAAAATTTACATACTTAAGCCACCCCCCGGTGTCCATTAACGTCTTCTTAATCACGCGAGCCCTTAACTCGCGCGGAATTGAAGTACTCGGCTCTCGGACACGGCCGATAAATTCATAATTAACAATAACGGTCTCATTAACCCGGTAATTATGCTCGGTCGCAAGCTCTTGTCGTCCTTGACGGAACCGCGCGCCGAATTCCCGTCGCTTTTCTCTACCATATGTCCGCCATCTTTCGAGAAAATATGACCCCAGCGGTTCTCATTCTAATATTACGACGATGGTGGGGAGCCGCTCGGCATTAAATCGTTTAACAAACTGGCTAATAATCTCGGTCGAGAACGAGGAGTCCGCTACCGATTGTTCCTCGGATCGGCTAAAAAGGAGCGACGCTCGTAAAGATGCGGAGGATGGAAAGAAAACGTGCGAACGTGTCGCAAACGTCTGCCTTAAATTCACGAATAATCCAAGGGTCCATGAAATAATGCGAATGTGCGAGATTATGCGGCGGATATGAGTCGATCGGCCTACAGTGTTTCCAATGGGGCATGCTAATTGGCTGAAACCGAATATTTAGGCTGCCAAACAGGCGCTAATGCACGACTTTTTTAACGAAACGATCGAGAACAACATTTTATTAAGTTAATCTTGGTTTGGAGCTCTACGCTGGCGAAGATTCAGACTTGAAAATTTTTATGGATCTTTCAAGACGTACCTGTATTTAAAAAATACAGAAAAGATCCTTATGAGTATCTTCAAATAAACAACCATGAATAATATGTTAGTACAATTTCGCCCATTTTTGTTCTAATAAATGGCGACCACATTGATGGCGATCGTATTAATTCTGAATTGAATGTAAAGTTCACGTTATTAAATGTTCAAAGCAGGTTCCGAAGAGGTGTAGTGTTCGGTGTAGCGTAGTTTTGTGCAACGTGTGGCGCGTTCGAGGGCGAAAGAGCGCGGGCTGAGAACCGATGAGAGAAGCCGAGCGGCGAAGCGATTTAATGCGGACAAATAATATTGTAAGGTCCTGCTAACACTGCGGAATATTACCATAAGACATGCGTCCCGGGCTCGGCCAATCTTCGCAGTGTGTGCGAGGGGGCGTGCAGGGCGACGATATGTTTATGCGTTTGAATATTCGCGCGTGTGCGACCCGCGCCGCTGGGTATTGGTGCTGGAGGTTTATGGGGCTGCACGTGTGCCCGATGACCTCGGATTTTGGTTCTTTATAGAAATCGCAAGCCCTCTTCCACGGTCCTCAAAGTGCTGAGTTTCAAATCCCCTTCACTTATTCCAGGATGTCGAACGTCTGACGAGCATCTGATATTTAATGATGAACAGCCTTAAATGGATGTTGTCTGATGCGTGTAACCCTTTGACTCTGAAATTTTAATCGGCACATCACATTTATCATTTATTTGTTTCGTTAACTCATTGACGTACGAGTTAAACGAAATTTGATATGAGCAAATTTATTTTTTAACTTCTGTAAGCATAACGACGAATGTTTGTATAAATGACAATAGATATGTTACTGGTAATATTTGCTGTTTATATTAACCCTTTGCACTAGGAGCTATTTTAACTCAAAAAACGAAAGATTTTTCCATTCTAGAATATTTCCATTCTGTACAATTTTTTTTCATTCTTTGCATATGAAACTGATATAATGTCTCATGTAATATGTAAATTTCTAGTAGTTTATTAAATTCGAACAAAAATAATAATGTGAACAATATTTTTAAAAATGGCATAGCAATTTTCAGTGGTGCCTCAGAGTCGCCATCCGAGTGCTAAGGGTTAAACAATGGTATAATAAACATTGAAATACATCTTCTCACCTGTGCCAATAATTTCGAGGCCCGTGTTCGACAACACTGTCTTCGAGAAAAAGGTGGGGATGTCGGAAAAAGAGGGCAACGAGTCAATTAAGAAGCTTTCGAGCGTACGTTGCCCTAATCATCGATAGCGGGAGGGGAGAGGTGGGGAGGGGAGGGCAGGAGAGTGGGGAAAGGGCCCAGGCTAAATTACGAGCAGCCAATTATATTGCGTTTAAAATTAATTACTAGATCGGCCGAAGATAAATCGATGCTCCGACGATGACGCGGTGACGAGGGACGCTGGTTCCTTCGGTTCGAAGTGGAGAGATGATCCCCTTCCCGTTTATCTTTTCGTAACTATCGGTTCGATCTTTCTCCCGGCCTGGCAATTATTGCGTCGTCAAATTAATCATAACTCGCGGGACAATCGTTTGACGTCTGTATTTGTCAGCGGAACCGTTCGAACGGCGCGTCTCGATCCTATTATGCGAGAAAGTTGCTTGCCGAGATCCCATCAAATAAAAGAGTTCAGCTTCAACTATAGGATCGTGTGCTATTGAATATCAATTTTGTTCCGTGCGAAACATTATTAACGGACGCATGTCGTCACCGAGGCTGCAAAACAGTTTATTGCCATTGTCGTTGAACGATTTTTCGAGAAATTCGTTTCAACTGTTCGTCGCTAAAACGGATCGATTTACCACACTCACCCGACATTGATCATTTCAATTTTCCTCGAACCGTTCGATCGAAAGCTTATCTCTAGCTCGGAACTGTCCGCATCGCATCGCGCTATTAAAACTGGCTATCTAATCGATGCTTGTTGGCAAAGAAGCAGCCTATCGGAAGCCGATCGAACGACGAAACATTGCGGTACGTGTCCGATCGGCAGGGGCTTCCGGTCGCAACCGGGAATTACGAGGGAATTATCGGTGGGCAATAATCCGTGGATGGTTTCGCATTGGATCGCGCGGGCCAGCCGTCCCCGAGTTTTGTTATCGGGGGTCCGGTGTAGAAGGTGGCTATAATAAGACTCCATTAAAACGATTTGACGCGGGAACAATGCGGCCATTCGTATTCAGCCGCATGCGCGATCTCCTCACCAGCTGCATGACCGCCATGTGAAGCCGATCGTGAATCGGGTTTACTGCCGGTGAACAGTTACCCGCCGGATCGCACGTGTACGTGTCCAATGAGCCACGATTCCCGGGCCTGCTCGAATATTACTTGTTCCATCGCGGCAAATTAGCTCCTAGCTGACGACGTTACTACCTGCGTTATCGACGTTATCGTCGCGACCATGATTTCTAACGTGGCGACTTGTATTTTGGTCATTCCGTCGCGGAAAATCCTCGTTAACTTCCTCGTGATTGCGAGTTCATTCTTTCGTTCTAACATAGTCAAATGACCGGTTTCAAACCTTACAATTATTATTGAAATTATAACTATTTGTTTTGTCGAAGCAGATATTACAAGTGAAAATTACGGACAAACTCAATAAATTCAGTGCTGCCATTTTTATATAACACAATTAATGAAAATCCTATTAACAGGCTTCCGGCAGATGGTGTTAAAATATGTAAATACACTTTCCGATCAACCTAATACGAAATAAAACAGTGTGAAATATTATCCTAGGATTTCAAGCAACTATTTCTGAAGAACATTAAGGGCTGAGAGAGTATGCAAAGATATGCCTAAATGGACCAAGTCGTGTCTAAACATGTGATGTCTAACTACTATCGTCGAACATCGTAGAGAATGTCGGGTATTGTCAGGAAGTAAAAATAGAAATAAACAGAATTCTTGGCAGTTGCAGATTAAAATTGGTGGTGTCAACACGCAAATGTTTGTTGTGCCTTCGGCCGCGTGGTCCGTGTTTACATGCTCTATCCTTTTCTACGTTCGGCGCTGTCGACGCAGTCATAAACCTCTCACCTCGAGATTTTGTCCACTTCATGGAAAAACATTGAATCATGGATATGTTTAGGGGAGGGGGGCGTGAGGCTATTTCAGCGTCACACTTTTTGTTGGTGTCGTCACGCAAATTTTGGAATGCCCCCAGCCCTGAAACATACTATATCCATGTTAAAAATTTTAGCCTAACAGGTACGATGCTGTAACTGTAACACACGCAGTAGTCAGTATTTAGCATCGTAGCGTTTTCTGGTCGGTGAATAATGAAATCCAATCGCGTTTATCGCGGTGAATTATGGCGTCTAATCGGCGCGGCGGTAAGTCCCGTTCCCGGTGGTTCGACGGTGTGTTCTGGAGATCGTGGAAGAGGAGTTAGGGTTACGCGAAACGAGAGCCTAATGCCCGGGACTAAGTCGAGGATTTATTCGCGGCCGGCACACCGCACCAGGCGCGGTGATTTATTCGTCGTTAATGCCAAAATATTTAGAGGCGGTGCGTACGCGCTAACTAATCCCCGACCGGTTCAATTAGCCGAAGGTGGCCACGGCCTCGCGGCGCTGTTCGTACGCCAGCTGGCCTAAACCGGTTTAGGATCGGCACACACCGTGTCTACGGTTAATACAATGAAATCGATGCGAAGTTAATCGTCCGCTTGGTCGACGGATTTGCCGAGGTTTCTTCGGGATCTATCGAACCGCTTTTCCGACCGCCTGAGGTAGCCGATCCTCTAGGTTCCTCTGGTCCAAGGATTAGAAGGCTCGATGGCCGATTACAACGAACTATGCTGGGAGAAGTCGACGCGACAGGTAGTGCAGGTGGCTCCATTCAACGAACCTTTCTTTTGTTTTGCCAGCAGTAATTGAGCTTGTTAGCTGCATTTCGGGGACCAACACCGAGCTGCACACCGAGTGCATTCGTGCGAATTTAGAATTTCAGAGGCTTGTTAGGGAAGACGTTTCTCAACTTGTCTGGGTCGTTAGATGATTGATCAGTAGACTGCGGTTCTCTATGCAAAATAAACATTTTCTGTGGTAATCCCAAGAGAAGCCAGATAGACATTACTTTCTTTAATTATTATTAATTATTCAGTAAGTTACATTTAATTCTTAATAAAAGTAAAACATTTAAATCACCCAGTAAAAGTTACTCGGTCTTCGACTGATCCTTTTAAACAATTAAAAACCAACACGACGTAAGAATGTCGGATGGCAAACAGAAACGGGACAAAAGTTAATAAATGAACAAGATAACGAAGATGAAACGCGGCGAATAAATGTAGCATGCCGGGCGCGATATGTCCAGCGAGTAACGAGCGCTGTTATTAAACCCACATGTACATTTGAACGGTTATTTTCGCGTCACCCTATACAGACATTTGCCGCGCGCATGTACGCCGCCGCCTGCACATATAAATTTGTCGAAACGAGGTAGCCGCGGGCCGGGCTTACTAGCCTACAATTAAGCCGCCATTATGCACTGTAACAAATGCGTAAAAACGCATTACTCAGGATTTATGGAATACTGTCTGGTATTAACGAGGACGATTTTCGCGGGGACCTTCGTCGCCGGATCCGCCGCGCCTCGCGTTTCCTCTCGCCGCCATTTTGTTTGTTACCTTCTCGAAAATGACCGTGCGAAATCCCTTTCTCCCACCATATAAGTAATTGGTGAAATATTCTGTTGTACGAAACAATAGATCACGCCAAAAGTAAAAACTGAAGATACCTAAAATTGCATTTCGGATTTGCGATCGGGCAAGAGGAATGCATCGGCTCATTGATTGCATCACCGGCTCGGAAAAAGAAAGACACACAGGAAATGGAGTCGATCGGTTCGCTTTCGAAGAAGTTCAATTAGTTCTCCAGCGGCCATTGACGTCTCGGCGTCGTAAAGCGATGATCGATCGCTAACGAGCGTCATTCCCGTCACGTGGCAACAGGCACAAAACGGGCGTCCATCCCCCGGTCGATCGTAAATCGTCGTAAATCAATCGATACCGTCCGTAGAGACAATGAGCGGAGATTACCGGGAATAATCCAGGTGTTGGCTCGTGTGACCGCAGCTTAGAACGGTACCGGCATTTCTGCCTTTCGACCCTCGGCTCGGCTACTAATTGTTGTTAAGAAATTGGATTACCGGCTTTCCGCTAAGCCAATTTCGAGGGAATTTCGAATATCTGCCGAATAATGCCAGCTCGGTATGCAGCCCTTCAATACCTTTGGAAAAGTCGGTCCTCGGGAGACGTTTAATGATCGCCGACTGGCAGAGTCGATGTCTCTTGGGGGATGATTTGGAGAAAAAAGGGATTTGCAAGTTTTAGCAAGTTCGTTTCAAACTTCTGCTGCTGCCAGGTAGGTGGACGGAGATTGACTGTGTCCCTGTCTTAACTTCCTTGTTAATCGGGATTTTTACTACGTAATCCTGGTTTCGGCGTTTTTCATCCTTAACGAATAGGCTTTGATTAATTCTCCTTTTTTCCTGAGATTTTGTGTGGAACAAAGGATTCAAGATAAGATTAACACAATCTGTATGCTAGCAATCTTACTGAGATTTTTATTAACCCCTTGCAATAGTTGCAATACGATATGCAACAATTGCCCAAAGGCTACATACGGGAATATCACTAAATTATATGGTGATGAAGCAAGTTCTGAAATAAAAGAGAGAAAACACTTCGGATCGTAAAGGGTTAACTTCTTATTAGATCATTCTCCAGGATCGGTTGGCGACCACGAAGGGCATCGTTCCAATTTCTTCGAAGAAGTTTCACGCCCCCGGGACGAATCAATCGATCAAATTCCCGGTTTCCGGTGCCGCGTAAATCACCCTGAGGGGGGCATATCGAATCCGTGCATAGTTCCCGATCACGGAAAAAGCGTCGGCCTCACTCGTGCGTGCTCTCGCGGTCGCGTTATTCTTTACGACGCCTTTAAGGACATTCCTTGGTCGGCTCGTCCTTGTCTAGAGCCGGTGCCCCGCAAAACACCGATCCTCACCGAGATTGATACATTTTTAATGGCGGACAGGGGACGAGCTATGGAATCTCTCTCTCTCACTCTCTCTCTGTCTCTCTCTCTGGGGCCTCAAGTGCAAACGCGGCGGGGGAAAGGGAGAAGAAAAAGGGTGGAGGCGGAGGGATCTCGAGGTTCGACGTCGAAAGTCTTGAGGATAGGAAGGGCCAACCGAGGGGCCCCGGAGGGCCCGCGGGGCTGTTTCACCTGGAATTTCTTCCCGGGAACAGTTTTTTGCGGGCCCGAAGGGAGACGAGACCGGGAATCGGCGAGCGTCGCCCGGTTACAGCTTCTTGCGATGTCTAGCTGTGAAAATATTTCCAGCTTGTAAATTGCTTTTTCTAGGACCGCCTCGCGATCGTCCCGAACCACTTGCCGGTTCAAAATTGGACACATTTGTCGAAAAGTTTCAAAAAAGCGTCGGTAACCCTCCCCTTAAAACAATGAATCCTTACCAGACTATGATTATTATTGAAAAAAATAAATTAACGGCGCTGTATACACTTACCAATTTTTATCACAATTGTAAAGAATTATTACCTGCAACCAATTGAATCCATAGTCTTACTACTGGGACTCGTCATACAGAAAGCTGTTATAACAGTAAGAAGTAGTAGATTTATTTCTAATTTACTGCTTGTCAGGGAAACAGAATTCTATTTAATTCCGTGTTCCCCGAAGCGGCTTAACAACGCGAATTAGCATAAACTACCGGAGTCAACAAATTAGCGTACAAAGGCACGAAAACTGCATAAAGATCCCCGGTCTAGTAATAACGATAAGAAAAGGGTTTCGGAGGGTGCAGGTTCTCGCCGGATTCCATCTGCCGTGGCTCGGTGAATTTTACGTCGGGGCCCGTACGATGCCGAATATGGTCTGGCAAGAGGGGGGTCGAAAGAGGGGTGGCGGGAGAGGGAAAGAGGGGGCGAGGAGTGGCCCCTTCGAAAGAGGCAGGAACATCACTAAAGTGTCAGCGGCATCACAATTCGCGAGGAGCAAAAGAGCGCTTGTTAGCGGTCCTCCGCTCGGCAAAAAAGGTAGCCGGAGCCCTCACGAGCAAATAAAACCACCGTCCAACGGCCCCCCTGCACGCGTCCGTCGCGGTGGAGGGGGGGCAGGGGCCTCGTAGGGCCCCGACGGACCCCGAGGAGTCAACGGTGAGACAAAAGCCTCGCCGCGATTCGCGAATGCGCTCACCTTTTCCGAAATAGATCGGACGTGAGACGCATTTATCAAATTTACCGGATTTAGGGAACACCGAG
This sequence comes from Lasioglossum lativentre, assembly GCA_916610255.1. Lineage (NCBI taxonomy): Eukaryota > Metazoa > Arthropoda > Insecta > Hymenoptera > Halictidae > Lasioglossum > Lasioglossum lativentre. The sequence continues at coordinate 30,491,265 of OU744355.1, read as the reverse complement.
CATCATCCTCTCTGCTCCCTTTTCGATCGGGACCATAAATTTCGGCGTCTTTTATTTTGGCGAATTTTTGCGGCGAACGACCAACACAAATTTTGGATAGATCAACCTTTTCCTGTTATTTTATAAGGGACAGATAAAATGCAAAGAAGTGTCGGATTGTGCTGGTCAGTTTTGAACTAGCTGAATGTAGAATGACGTAAAACTGGGTCAAAATGAAAATATAACTAGTCGATAAAATTGTTTTGAAAATTGATAGAATCTTTGGCTCAAGTAAACGCTCAAACTGAAGAAACTAAATCATTGTCCGCGCGACCCAATAAGTCGGAGACGGCTCGTGGGAAAAAAGAGCCGGGGTATAATGGAGGAGTTGGAAGATTTTCGGCGAAAACCGCGAATAAGTGCGAAGTCCTGGCAAAAAAGGAGCGAGGTTTCGCGTTTCGTGGGGCTTAAGGGAGCAAAAAGGCTGGTCCGCATGCGTTCGAGATAACATCAGTCTTCCCTGTCCGGGTCCGTGGTCTCCGCTTGCCGTGGATCCATCGGATCCGTAGAGATGCGTCTGGTCCGTCCGTGTCCCTCTTCATGTAATTTGTATCGAAACATCGCGGCGGGGAGAGAAGCTGTCGGCTTTTGGCCAAAGACCGATTGCGACGGGACGTCGCTCTCGAAGCCTGAAGAAACGCTGGCAAGAGGAAGTGGAGACGGGATCGAAGAATTCTGAAAGGGGGATGAGTGTCGCGGACAGCCTTTTGTTACGCGGACTTTTGACCGCGTCCGATCGGGCCCATCAAACTTCCAAAATGCCCACTTCGGGATTGAATACCCTGGACCATTCGCAGAAAGAAGACCCGAATTGACACCACTGTGCCAATAACCGAGCATCAGCTTCAAATCGCGTTTAAAAATTTCATACACAAAAACGCGATGGTAAATGAAGCTAAACACACCTTACTTACGATTGCAACGCAATGAGAAAAATTCCAGTTGAACGCGGAGGTATGTTTTCGGGTGAAACTGGCCGGAATAACGAGCAAGGGCGAAGAGAGGTAAGATTCTCGTTAGAAAAGAGCAGCGAGGCTTCCGTGGCTATTCGAAAAAGCATTAAAATGAATTGCAACGACGGTTTCGCGCTATTCAGCCGGTCAGCATACCGATCCCAGTATCGACCGCGGGAAAAGGCTTGAAATGATAGAGAGATAGAGCGTCGGCCGTCGGCTGAAGCCACGGAGTGGCTCGTAATCCCTGGTCCCGGCAGTTTCGCGCGGCTTTATGGTGTTTCTTGCGCCTGCTGGCGTCGCCGCTAACAGGCGTCACTAATGCACACAGGCGGCTTGGCTTCGGCGTTTCCAGCACAGGTAACCTCGTGGCTACCTGGCCACCTGTCTCCTCGCGGTAATTCAGTAAATCGCTTCATCTCTCGGCAAGGAACAACGGGAACGCGGACGTTTCGCGCGAGCGAGCTACGCTTTTAGCTACCTCGCGCAGAACTTTCCACCCATTCCGCACGAAAACCTCCTTCAATGCATCCTTCATTAGGTCAACTCTACCTACTTTATCTACAAAATACAGGGACAATTTCCTGCACTTTCGATCAACCCCTTGTCAGAGAAAACCGAGCCAGTATCATAAGAAGGACCTCGCACAAAATCAATAACACACTGACTGCCACGTTAGTGCCATACCCATTGTAGTTCTTCAAGGAAAATATTTCTAGTATTTTGAAGAGTACTTGTGGCTAAAAGATCAAACTGTAAATTATACTTTCTATTTAAACGCACCCAAACAGGCGACTACAGGCATTCCAAGCGAAGCAGACAGTTACGGATACAACAAAATCCATCAAACACACCCAAACCATAATTTTCAACGTTTTCTCCAAACTAACATAACGAAGCACAAGATTGGAGTGAACTTTCTCCGGAAAAGTGCAACGAGCGTCAACGAGAGGCGGTTTAGGATGGAAACCGAGGAGGAAACTCATGGTCCGAAAACCCAGCAAATTGGCATAATCGCGGATCAGCGTCGGCAAAAGGCGTCGCCGATTCCGTCGGTCTGATCGCGGCGTTGGAGAACAAGACCGGTGCGTGTCGCACGCTCGTTAGCAGCGACTTCGGACTCGTATATGCACACTATTGCACACTACAGCACACGATCTTCTCCTCTTTCTCTCGAGCTAACGAGCGATCCGCCCTTCGTTCGAACGAACACGCCGATCCCCGTCTAATCTCGATCGTTACGACGTTAAACGCGCGAAACCGACGACCTCCGCTCCGCTCTGCTCCGCTCCGTTCTGCTCCGCTTTGCAATCGCCAGGAAACGTATATCTTCTGCCGGCCACAAGCAAATTGCTATCCTCTCTATTGCCGTATTTGTGTGTCGAACCCTCCTTCGGAACCCTCCCCCTTCTTGCGCCTCTTCTTTTGGAATGTCTCTTGTCGTCGGTCTTGTTTCCAGCTGGTCGCGGTTTCGGCTTGTAATGCGGACCAGAATGGAAGAGACGGTTCCATGTGGGGGATCGAGGCATGCTGGATCCCTCTCGTCGATCTCCGGACCGCCGTAGATCCCCGTGGACGTCGGAAGAACGTCCACCGATGATTAGACTCCGACGCTCCCGGAGATATCGATCCTTGGTTTGTGGAAATAGGGAAGATGCGATATTCTGCAAAAGTATTAAAGTAAATAACAGAAAACTTTTTGTCAAAAATTTTTCGTTTAGAATTTCTGCCGTGTCTCGTGTCGACTAGTGACTGTAGCGTTGATTTTTCCCTGTAAAATAGAACAAAAAATGTCGGTAACGCCCGTTTTGATTTTCCGCATTTAATCTAGCGTAAGAAAGATTGCCTACCTCGATTGTAAGAAGTGGTCGTTAAATAAAAGTGTATTCGTTTGAAAGAATTTGAAAAACGATTTCCGGGAATGGTCGCATTGTAAAATCGATCATTATTTCGTTGCAGATGTTCGAAACTAGCAAGCGAATGGTAAACACCGGTGTCATGGATGTCGCCGAGCACAGCGGTCAACTGTAGTAGGAGCGATCGGCGTGGAATCAGAAAGAACTTTTCTTGCGTGTCTCGTTCTTTCCGAGCCGACCTGAGAACCATTCAGAAAAGGAACACCTGTGCGGTTTCGTACGCATTCCGCTGGTTTCTTAGGTGTAGCTCGTACGGGCCCGTGATGTCATTCCCGGCACGATCGCGCGAACGAATTCGCAAAACCAACGAAAACAGCCGGTAAAAATGTTGACGATGCTGTTTCTTCGTCCACGACCATCTTTCCCCGGAGGTGTCTCCCGCATTTTTCTTTCTATTTGCTAATTCCTCGTCCGGCTCCTTCGCTCTCGCCGCTCCAACGCAAAAAGAAGAGACGCGGCAGCGATCGCGCAGCGCTTCTTTTCCATTACAATTGTAGATACGAGACCGAAGTACACGGTAAAACTGCTACGGATTTTATTATACTTGTAGAAGAACCTAAATCCGCCGTTTAAAATCGACGATGGAGATCTTCGAATCCGAGGAATTCGGCCATCCTCTTGCGGTTCATTTTTCTGGTAACCAGGATTGTATTCGTTAATATTTTATTAAGTGATTCGTGTCGTTCTAAAACTAGAAATTAATTGTTGCCGTTCTATATTTGGGAAAAATTAATTTTCATAGAAATGTGCAGGAAAGTTAAACGAAGAACCACTACAATAAATTTTATCTTTCCTGCGTTGATATCGTTAAATAAATTACTTTGACTTTGCCGGATCTCAGGGGGCTGTACTATTTACGCGATCAACGCGTTAATTTTTCTTCCCGTTCAGGATGAAGCGAGGACCGTCTACTCGCAAAAAGCGAAAGGTTCGAGATTCGGGATCGGTTTTCTGGGGCCTGGTCCCACGATTTGCGGGGGCCACGGCCGATCTGCGCGTCCGAGAGGAGCGTGTCATCCCTCAACGTCAATCCGCCGCGGCGGAGCACGCAAAACGAAGCGACGAAACGATTTGAATGCGTCCCGGGCGCGGCATTCCGAAAAGTCCTCGCCGGTTTTGTCCTGATACCGAACCTGGCCCCCTGTACCTGCCCCCCTGCCGGTCTACCTGCGGCGTGTCACCTGCCGCGGGGACCAGGAACGTCGTTTTTGCGACACGCGCGAAACGAGATAATTAGGACCACTCAGGAGAACGTTTCGTTAAGGCCCCGGGGCCCCGGACCGCGAATACCGCGAGGACACCTTTTTTCTCGATCGGATCCAGGCTAGAAGACGATTGATGTGTTGATCAGGCCGAGAGATCTGAAGCTGCCGACCCGGACGGTCCTCTGCTCGAAATTAATTGAGGAATCGCGCTCCACATGAAATTGATATCGTTTAATCTCCTATTCAATATAATAAAGAAACGGAATGGAACAGGAGAAGTTCATTTTCGTTCACAGAGAAAAGGCGAAATAATTTTGGCTTCCGAGAAGAAAGTTACGGCGATCGCGAAAATCGCCGATCGTGAAAAAGAATCACGAGATCAAAGGGTTCCCATGGATAGCGCCCGGTTTCCCACCGAAGAAGGTCGAAGACAAATGCCGTACGAATCGCGGACATTAAAGAGGCAATGTAAACGGAGGCTATTACCTGAATAGCCCTTGCGCGGCATTCCTCCGGGAATCTTCAGCCTTTTCGCCCTCTTCCCCTCGTCTTCATGTTCGTTTTCTTTCCCGTTCTTTAACGCGGCACTCCCGAAGCCTTGCGGAAATTCCGACTTTTGCATATCAAGGCGCCGACACCGTTTAGCCTGCCATTATCTTTCCGGAGCTGCGACCAATTCGTTTCGTACCACCCTCTTACTATCCTTGGAAGGAATCGCGGCGAATGTGAACGCGAGCTTAGAAAATTATGCTGATCCATTAAATGGCACACTGTCGTCTGTTCGTTGTACATTTGCCATTTGTCTTGTTGAAAAACAGAGCCCAAAATCCCGCATCGAATCAGTCGTTATTTAAATATAGATACACGAATAAAAATATTTCACTTTCAACCCGGCGTTGGTAAGGTGGGAAAATGTATCGAAAGTGGTAAGTCTCACAGACCCACCGAAATAATACATATATTGTATTATGTACAAATAAATACTTTTTTCATGAATATAAGATTAGGTATTGCTTAAGGGGCTTGTAATGTTACAGAGTAAAAACGCAGATCCACGAAATTAAATTTTTATTATTCGAAAATACTGAACACAATGAAACATCTTTATTGTTCCAAGAAAATCTAAAATCTCTGGGGTCTGCGAGACCCCACCTAATTAACGCCGGGTTAAGCAAACGTCTTCACATTCGACTTTCCGGAAAATATCCGCGTTACATCAATTTCCAGCTTTTCGATGAAAATCTGCCAAAAAATGGAAAACTAAAATCACCAGAGCCCAAAATCCCGTGCCCCCCACCTCGTCTCATCTCCCACCCTGGTTCCATTATTCACCTGGCCGCAAAAACGATCGCGCGCTTAAAGTCCCATAAAGAAACCGTGAGCCCGAAACGCGAAGAGTCGAAGGGGTTTCGCGAATCGCCGGGACTTTCGAAATGTTTTTGCCGTCGAAACGGGAAGAGAATTATTGCGAACTAGTTTCAACGGACGAAAAGGAGAGAGGGGAAAGGCCTCCAGAGGGGAAGATAAGTCGCGAGTGTCCAGAGGGGGAGGAATTGATGAAGGAGCGCGACTTATGCATACCGTGTAAGTGACGCGCATGAATAATTCATTCTAATAAAATAATGCAGCCTGCACGGTGCCCCCGACGAGCAAAAACCATCACGGTTTGGCCGTCGGACCCCACGCTGCTGGCCTTTCTTCAGTTCGCACCAATTTCTTCTCCTGCGACGCCATTTTGCTTCTTTGCTTCGGCTGTGGCTCTTCGAGGCCATCACTTTCGGCCTGCACATTGTGTTTGCGATTGAAAACGAAGCGACGAGAATAACCAGATTGGAAAGAAATATTTGCGGTTTAATACATTTTGCATAAGAAGATTCATTAATTTCCATCATTTTTTCGTAATTAGTTAAATTTCATAATACACTTGAATCATCTTCGTCTAATTTTGTTATTTCAGATCATCATCCAATTGAGATGCAAAAGATTTTCTGTTTATGTTATATTCGAATTAAATGTAGGGCTCTTAAAAAATTCATATCGTTTGAATGTTGATGATTGAAATGTATATTAATTATACTTCGACTAATTTCTCGAGTATTCAATAGGAAATAGTTTCAGGCCAGCGAACGATAAAAAAAAGAGGGAAACAAGCTCAATGGAACGATAAATTTTCATGTTAAAAATAGTTTCCCGGTATCCAGGATCGGATTTTTTGCCCCCGAGGGTAATAAATACCTCACAACCGACTATAAAATACTATTTGTCAGCCGGTGCAACGTTCGGGGTGATCGTCTGTCACCGGAATACCTAGTATTCCGAGCATCATTCCGCTTAGAATCTAGAACACGCTGAGAAACTGCACGAGTGATCTGTGTCACGGTCGAAAGTATCCCATATTGTGTGTATTAGTGACCAGAATATCGTTTTGCAAGAATCTGCATCTGGGTCTTGGCAGGATATGCGTGAGAAACCTGGTTTTTCAACTATCAAATGCAAGCGGTATCTCCTACAGAAGATTTCAAAAAAATGTCACACGTTGCTCCACTTTTCAATGAATGGTCCACCATTCCTATAATAAAATACTAATGGGACCTTTTTAAGTAAGTCCTGATTTTGCATCAAACAATATCCAACGTACAAAAATGCCCAGCTCTGTAACATGTACAATTATTACTAAAAAAATTAACTTATCCTATTTTGTACACGGAGACCCTCAATTGTATATTTAATAACCCTTTAATTTCACTTCTTGGGACTCAAAGGGTTAATAAATTGTGTTCGAAAAAGAAGCAAAAATTACGATATGTAGACATCCTAGGTCTGGAGGGGGTAGAAACGTTGATCGATAGAAAAGATGAAAATTATCGAGAAGTCTGTATTCTATTCGCTAGCATCGTCGCCGGAAACAGTGTCGGGAGAAAAGAACGTTCAAGGGTGGAACGAGGCGAGGGGTTGGTGGAATCAGGACGGAAAAGCTGGAGAAGATACAGGATCCCATTTTCCGGGCTCGATCCGCCATAAAGATTTTTATCCTCCCGCCTTCGAACCGCCCGGCAAATAGAATTGTTGTCGGTAAATCGGAAATTGCCGCGTGGCTTTCATCGCGGCAATCCGGCCCCGTCGTTTTCCAAGGTCAAACGAGCGACTTTTTTACGGTACCATCCGCCGGTTATTTAATTAGTATCGCCGATGGGGACCCGCGAAACGGCCACGCTTTATTTTCCTTTTTACTCGACGGGAATATCGAGCGAATCAACGAACGCGGAGGGTTGGAACGTTTCTATCCTCAGGATTCGTCGTTCTCCTGCGAATCTCATTGGCCATTCAACCATTTTTCACTTGAGAGTAACTCCGTCATTTTGTAACATTCCGACGTAAAAAAAATTGGAATATGAAGCTGCGAGTTACATTTTTCTAGCCCATAAAAATCAGAATTTCCCATTTAGTAATTAGCTCTGAAAAAATTCAATAACATCACTAATTCTCGTGCACCCCTTTTTCTCATCCCCAAAGTTGGAGTTGACGATGTCAACAGAAAATGCACTATTAAAATAAAATCCGAAGCACAGAGAACTAAAATACTCTCCGCATTAATTTTGTCCAGAGTGAACAAACCAAATTTTCTTAAAAAATAATTAATTACGAACACCATATAGCCCTTCAAACCCCATTCCATTTTCCACTAAAAACACAAAGTCGCTCGAGCAAAAATGAACTGTTCGTCGCAAGGCTGACCCAGAACGAGATTCGAGAGCGGAAAACGAAAATGTTAAAAGCGCGGATGAAGGGAAAAGGAAAATTGTTCCCGAAAATTGATTTTTCCATCGTACCACAGAATCTCGCGGCCGAGCATCGGAGATACGAAAGCGCGGGGGTGTATTGGTGGGGGGAGAGGGGGAGAGGTAGACGGTGGCGGAAAAAGAAGACGAGGAAAAAAAGGTGGATAAGCCATCCCATTTCCCGGACTCGATTCGCCATAAAGATTTTTACCGGGCGCGCGAATACGCTGGCCGAGGGAAAATAGAATCGTCGCCGGTTTTCGGTGTCTTTCAATTCCCGCGGCAGGACCAAGGAGAAAAGGATCGGACCGCAGGATGTCCGCTTGGGGACACATTCAATCGTTTGGTGGCAAACGCTTTCAAGATGGCGGGCGAGACCGGGGCCCTCTAATCGATAGATCGCGATTTATGGATTCCCGGGGACGCTCCACCGCGAAATTGTCTTGTTTATCGGAGGGCCGGTGTCGCTGGACGAGTAACGGTTTCACCTACCAGCCCTCGGACCCTCGGGGGTGGACCCAGGCAGATGATCATGCCACCTTTTGCCCGGAGACGATCGTGACTTCATGGTTGTTAGCCCTGGAACCTCCGGACCAGAGTTTTATTTCGCGAAAGTTGAAGGGAATTAATGGAACTTTGGTGAAACTGGATTTGGATCTTGTAGATCGCGCTGTTAAACAAGACGAACGATCATTATGCAAAAATGTGGATTCATCAACCCTTGAGAATTTTTTCTGGCATTGTCTTCATTGCCAGAATTATTTGTCGTTGGGGTGCATTCGCGTACAAACTAAAAATCGTCGCAATCGTGGAAACGACCATTACTTTCCTGTGCACCTAATAAAAACCGAGTCGAAAGAAGAATCGTCGGAATCAAAAGGAAACGAGCAACGGAGATCGTGGAACGGAGAGAGCTACACGGGGGTGTCTGAGGGGGGTTAAAGCTATGGAACGGACGGGGTGTCGGGGGAGGGGGGAGGGGGTAAAGCGAGCAGCGAGCATTATAATAAATCAGCGGCGCTCTGACGTGAATGTAAAATTGCCGGAACCGATCTGGTCGTGTATAACACGAGCGAGGGGGGTAGGAAGGGCTGGAAACTCGACTGCGAACTGTAGGAAGAGGGGTTGCAGAGGAGGGGGACACACACGACTGGAAACGATGGCCCATTGTGAGAGTTATTTGTCATGCTGCCTACGAATCTATGGGGTTCGACGATAGCGTGGATCCATGCCGGATCGTTCCTATTGGCCGATTATCGATGGTTATAGCCTGTACTAAGCGCCATATGTAAAGAAAAGGGGGATCGTCCGTTTCAGAGGAAAAAGGGGGACACCGTCGATTCCTCTTCCTGGCGCTCGATGACTCGTATACCATCGATGATTCTGAAGACTTTACCTGGCGCTACCATTTCTTTCTTCTCTGACGATTCGTCAAATACGAATGTCTTGGTGTTGTTTTATTTTGTGTACAGGTTTATTTCAACTTTTCAATTTAGTTAACACGTTCACTGTCGAAGTAATAACCTCAAAAATTCCATAAAACAAAGATAATTTTCTTTTAATTAACTTTTAACGTTCTTTCAACACCGACGGTCCGGGTCTTTAAATAATTCATCCATCCACTCCAAAGCTCCGTAGTCTAGTAAATACTAGCACAGGGATTTTTGTTGAAAGGAAATGGTAATAAATAATTTATATTGGTATACACTTTTGGGAACATATTCTTCCAGTTGAGACTGACAGATAGTCTCCACTGTAGAAATAATACAGAACGAAATTACGAAATAGCAGGGTCAAAACGCGACGGCGAATCCATCTCAACAACGGAACTTGTTTATTCTTCGTGACGAATGATCGTCGACATTAACTGCGAGCGTTCTAACCACCGGGCCACCATTTGTCGGCCGGTAATGCGTGCGATCGATTAATTAAATCCGGCCAACCGGCGATGGTATCGTGCCCGGAATCATCCCTTAAACGCCGGACCAATCGGAGCGAGGTTACGAGGGGTTCGCCACCCTCGTCTGCCCCTCGAGAGATAGAACGGGGCCGATTATCGTGCGACGGGATGATCGTCCTTAAATTGGGATTTTATTAAGTGCCCGGGAAATCTACCGACCCCTCGGAAACCGAAAAAGTACAATTCATCCCCTATCTTCTTTCGCAAATTCTCGCAAACCGAACGCGTTCGTACGGAAATCATTTTACAATAAAAATACAAAACAACTTGTTCCTACTTTTAAATAAATACGTTCAAGCAGGTGGGACAAGCTAATAGAATTGATTAATTGTAATTCTGTACTTGGCGCGTCGGTCCATCTTTGCCAACACGCGTCTAGGTCGCGCTCTGATTGGTCCGTGTTTTCCGTTAATGACTCCTAAACAATGCCGCGGCGGACATTTTGGAAAAGAAAAATGTCGCTTCGAATGACCTCAGGAATCGCCGATTTCAGGGAGTTGAAGGAATTTTGGGATACCCTGTATAAAACCCTGCAAGTAAAATAAACGTACAAGTGAACATTATTTAAAATAGCCGCCATCGGCAGTAGAGCCACTAGCGATTGATAAAGCAATTTTTTAAACAGACTGACACGTTTCAATAAATATCGCAGGAACTACCAGCACGTCACGAACCGTATTTTATTTCCGGAACGATGAAAAATTAATAAAAAAAGAGAAAAAAATGAAAAATAAATTCGATTTTTTCACCCACCGAGGAAGCGCGGTCCGATGTGAAAAACGAGCCGCCGAAAATGAAAAAACGACGAAAAATCGGCGAAGCGCGAATAAAACGAGTGGGCGGGGTCCGACCGAATGAATTTTAATTCGGCACGCGCGAAATAACAAACAAAGGAGAGCCGGCCGAAACTTAAGCCAAACAAGCCGATTGGATATTGCGACGGCTGCGGCTGTTATCGAATCGATCCGAGCCTCGCGAAATCGAAATTGCTCGCGATCCCCGAAACCGATTGGGATTTCGTCGCTTGGAACCGGCACCGGCCGATTTTTTTCCCTGGCACTTCGCTCCAAGTTTGCGTTCTTCAATCCGTTCGTGTTTGAAAAGAGAAAGCAATCTTCGACTACGTTCGAACGTATTTGCCAACACGCGAGCAGTTAATTGTTGGTATAGCAGAGTTTTTTCTGCGATTTCAATCTTGGGATGGCTCGAATCCGATTTTTAATAGGCCTATCGCCTTAATGTGGAATATTAAACAAACTTAATAGTGGTAAGTTTCTATTGGAGTTGAGAAGACAAGGCGTTTGCTACCAGTGTTCGTTTCGTTGCTCATCTTAATTTTAAAAATATTTTATGCAACGTGCCTCCTTTACGTATTGAGACAATTTAACAGAAGACATTCATGAAACAGATCTGGCGTTCGATAATCGTCAGAAACTAAAAAATTATCATTCGTCCGAATTTGAGATGAAATAGTTAGGGTCTAATGAAGCATTAGGCGAAAGGTCGAAGAAACCAGCACTGGGACTTAATTCGACGTAATGCCGGATTAATCCGAGTAACCTTTCGCGGACGAGCGGTGATTTAAGGCGATGATTGGCGTCGGCTAATTGGCGGCCTTGTCTTCCGCCAGCGAAACAGTGATAAATACACCATAATTCCGACGGGACGGAACGCCGTGGAAAGAACGGAGACGGAGAACCGGAGGAACGCAGCGGGGCAAGGACGACGGAGAGGCTCGTTTTCATTAAGTTCGCCTAAACAGCCATCAATTCGAGCCGATGAAAGTCGACCCGTCGCCATCCGACATACATTTTCGCGCCATTTGTATGGATATTCGTCGGTCGAACATCGTGCGCTCGCGCGCGCGCTTGTTCGCGTTAGTTAATTAAATCAGCTGGGAATTCCTGGAATTTATTGGGTTTTCATGTAAATCAACCGGCACGCCGCGGAAACCGTTCCTTTTACAACCGAGTAGCTCGACTCGTTCGCTTCTCCTTGGAACTATTTCTTTAATTTTGTAGATTTTTATTCTCGAATAACGGGCTGTAACCGTTGTTTAAATACAGAAAATAAAATGTAAATCTTTATTTTCAGTGTGTTTGTTCGTACCACATAGAAATTGTATCTAGGGTCACATGGTTATTTCAAACATTTTTATGAATATTATTAGCTACTACAATCAGAAGATCTGTATAGCATTATTTATATAAATTAATAAATGGTGCTATTACTAAAATAACCTAGACAATTTTTATTTTGCATAAAAATCCGCAGATCATCGTTGATTTCATATAGCCATAGTTTCTCGGAGATTTCGAAAAGCTTCCGTTTCGCGGTCTAGCAACCATAGTGAACAAATGAAAGGATGCAAGAACAAAGATGAAGCGCAGAAAGCGCAGAATTACGGGCGTTCCGCGACGAGACGCTTGTCAGCCGGCGAACAAAGATCGCAGACGAGTTGCATAAAAGTGCAACGTTGCACCCTCGGGGAGGCTGTGGGAACGCGGCTTGAAGACTTCATTATTTTTGAGGGGAGAAGTGCCCTTTCTCGTTAGGGGATTCCTCGCCCAGGGCGACGCGAAGCCGTCTTGTTAAAATTCTCCGAACTGTATATAACCCGGACCACGCACACCTCCTATCCTCCTCTTCCCCCCACCCCCTCGCGGTGTTCTTCCGTTTCTTCCGCGCCGTTCTTCCGACCCCCCTTACAGTCCCCCTAGCCCAGCCTGGGTCTTATTTCGCGTTCTGCTCGTAGCTATTCCACCGCCGAAGACTATAAAGCTGACGCCTCAATTTCGCGATAGACGTTACACCGCGATCCGGGCTCGTAACGATAATTGCGCGACCGCACCGGTGAGAACCACTGCGGACCAGTGGGAGTGGCGATGGGAACTGGCCACGGGGTGGGCCACGCGATTGCGAATTCAACTTTGCTGGTAACAAAGGCTGTAAGTGGCATTTTAACACAAATTTTGTATTCCTTCGAAAGGATTGTTTACATAGGGGGTAGTAGGGAGTGTACGAGAAAATGTGCTCATTCTACATTTTCTTATTTACGAAATAATCTGAGTCGAATTAAATTTTAGGGCTCTTCCAGGACTCCAAATAGTTTAGAGTGCAAAGGGTTATGGAGGAGAGTACTCAAAGGTGAAAATGCAGCTCAAAGAAAAATTAACCCTTCTAGCAAATGAGCCTTTTAACTCGAAAAAAGGTTGTCTAAAATTTTGTAGTTCATCCGCAGACAAAAATTCTTTTTGAACGCTCCGCACCGGGTCGCCATCGCAGCATCCAGGAGGAGGATCGTACAAGAGGGTAGCAGAGGGTGCTCAGGGGTGCGCAGGGGTGACACGATGGTTTCATAAGTTATCGATTGAAAGGGACCGGGTGGTGGAATGGGTGTCAGTTTCCATGGCGACCGAACCTGCGCCCTGCGACTTCGACGTTTACCTTAATGCCCGGGAATTACGGGACGTGATTTTCACCCCGGTCGCCTCTTCCTCTTTCTCCCTCTCTCCTGAATCGAGGACGCTTTAAGCGATAATGTAATTTTATCTGCGCCGTACCTACCCCCCTCCCCGCCACCCCCTTGCTCTATCTTCGACGATATTCCAGCGATTTCACCCTCTCCTCCATTCCCCGAGGTTCACCTTCTTCGAGCAACACCACCCCGACGCTTCCAACCCCCTGTACCCCGGCGATCAACGAGAACAACGTTTTCTTCGGCAAACAACGTTAGTTCATTGGCCGGCGGCGAGGAATTAATTGGATTCCCGGGAAATTAATTGCGGCAAAAGCCACACCCGGCTCCCGGAAATTAGAGGACGTTACAGAGCGGAGAGATTCACCCTCGGACCGGGGGTTGGAGAAAAAATGAGAGGATTCTTTCGAAGACTATGCTCGTGAACCTTTGAGCGCCATTAAGGGATGTTCTGGTCTGGAACGTTGGAAACATCGATCTCTTTGTTGTATTTTCTTTGAGAACATGTCTTTAAATGGATTTATTTGAATCCGTAAAGATGACGAAGTTATGGATGTTCGAAAGAATCATAACTGCTACGAAAAACTTTAAACGTGTTTTTCTCCAATCCCTCCTTTCTGACATGGCTGACACGATATTTCAAGATCTAGTTGTACGATCGAGTTCAACTTTTCAGATATTCTTCAGCAGACTTACTGTTAACACACGATTGTCGCAACAGGATAGAAAATTTTTGTTTGGTACACAGATGGAGATTACAGAATGGACGGCGAAGGCAATTTATAAAAGAGGAAGAGGGCACGAGAGGAGGATTTTTTCGCAGGAAAATTTTCATTTTGCCGGAGGATCGAGCTGGATCGTTGGGAAAACTCGGATCGGAGAGATGGTTGCCACGGGCACGATTCACCCCTAACTACGCCGGTGGAGTGGCAAGCCACCCCCTCGGGGGCTGTGCCAACACAAGGCCGCATTAACTAACTGCGCCCTGATTCGTCGCCGGATCGATCCGAAAAACGAGGAAACTTAACGCGAATTACGTCACCGTGAGCAGAGCTAATTCTGACGAAATGAAATGAAAGCAGCGCCGATTGCAACGGAAAGTCAACTCATTTATAGAAATGAAGAGATCGAAAGAACAGTACCATCCGATCGATTCCTCGATTTTTATAATTCGCAGACCGTTCGATTATTTCCTTCGTCGATTATATTCACGCGTTTCGATTGTAAATAAATGTAACAGTAGACATATCAAGCGACCAGACCATGACTGAATTCGATTTTAATACATAAATTATAAAAATGCATTCAGTGGGATTTTCTTTAACTGCACCGTGCATTATAAGACTGTTTGAAAAGTTCTTTCTGGCCCTTTAGTGCATCTTTAATTATTGATTAAAAAAGGTTCGAAAGAATTAATGGCAAAACATGTTTGTTCTAGTGGAATTTCCAACCCTTTCGCGTCGCGTAAACGGCCTGGCCTAAAATCTCGTATAAATTATAGAGAGGAAAAAAAACTGTCTCCGATGCCAGAGAACCTTAAATTACGACCATTTATATTCTCCGGAGGAATCCACCCCCATAGAGGACCCTCGGCGCGCCCGAAAAGGCGGGGTCTCGATTCTTCGAGAGGGAGAGTGATACCGTTACCATGGAGTTATGTAAATCGTCGGGTTACTCGTCCCTGCAAATTGGAAATCACCCTCGACGGGGGGTAGTGATGGCCTCAAGGTACCTCGAACAAAAGAACACGATTATATGCGCATACTGTCCAAAAATGTAAAATCACATCATTCGGTTGATGCTAGAAATACTGAACATTAAAAGTAACTGGATAGTCGTATCTTATATCTTATCAATAATAATTTTTTAAAACAGTAGCTTCACTATTTTAGCAATTATAGAATACAAGATTAGAAGTGGCTCATTTCGACCTGTCTGCTAGTTACAGTGTAAAATTTGAAACATTTTCCCACCTTCCCTATCTAAACATGGTGAAAACTGTTGAAAAAAGCACAGGAAGTCAATTTTTATAAAAATATTTGTTAATGTTGCTGTAAGGTGTGGGGGTACCTATTGACAACCTCCACAAACTTTTTAGTATTTCTTATAACAAAGACAATTTTTTGCCCCATGCATATTGCTAGTTTTAAAGCCACCTTCAGGTACTGTACCTCGTACAATTTGTATCGCATAAAGATATATTGTTCTAATATTGGAAAGTATATATTAGAAAAGCACACAGTTTTTTCCGTGGTTGGATTGTTCAACCTCCAGAAACACCAGAAATTCGTGTAGAAAACGGTGAGGGAGAATGTAGAGAGGCCATCGCTGAAAAGGGTGTGCCACCCCCGAGCACCAGCGATGGAATGAGATGGGGTGAGTCGGGGGCAAGGTGTCACCATCCCCTCAGCGTAACGAGGAGCGTGAAACAGGCGCAGAACCGCGTCGAATCGTCCCACGGGCCACGTTACACGCATTAGCTAAACGCCCGCTCCGATTGGCTCCCTTCTACACCCCCCCCCCAACTTTCATCAACCTCTGTCTAAGGTCAAATCGTTGGGGTGGAACCGGGGACCCGGATCGAAGATCAGAAATCATCTATTTGTGCTCGACGGAACCGCGCTGCCTTGTTCCTGAGGGTGGAACACTGAAGGGAGTTGTTTTCGTCAGGGACCGCAGACCGAGCCATTAAAAAACTAATGGAGTAAAATTCTTTGTACATATCAACGTCTATAATTTATGCAGTACTTACAGATGTACTGCGACTAAGATTTTAGCTTAAAATTTCTTTAACATTATTATCCACAACATAACAAAAATTTCATTCAATGTTCTTCACTCTATCGAGTTATAGTATTTGTTCGATGCTCGATTCAATTCACACTGATCCAACACCCGTTCGTACACGATCTTGACAGCTTCTATTTACATGTACAATAGTTCACGTTAGGTTATTGTTAATAGTTATTATTAGCACGAATCGCTCGAATTTTATCTGCAGCTAAGAACTCGTTTAATTCTCAATGTCTTCAGCTGCTATTTTCGACACTATCGAGGAAGGTGTAACCCTCGACGATGTACTGATTTATTTAGGCAAGTATAAACAGCCATTGAACATAATTGTATTTACTCTATCAAGTAGTCTCTTCTATTAAGAGCAATTTAACCCTTCAGTGCACGTGTTAGGTCTGTGGGATCCATAAATTGAAATTGTACTGTTTTAATATTCTTTACATTATCGTGGAATTCCTCAATGAATTCTTGTTTTGGTAGAAGTATTATAGTTTCGTGCAATGTAGCAAGAATAACATTATGTTAGAAAAGCTCTCAATTTATAGAAGAAAGGTCAACAGGAAAAATGGACACTTTTAACTCGTACACTGCAGGGTACAGTCAAAAACAAGTTTAAACTTCGATAGAATCGTTTCTGTTCTTTTATGTTCTACTTTGAACATAGAATTAATGATTTAATGATGATGATTATGTTTGCCAGGCCAGTTCGGAAAGTATCAGAAGTACCTTTTCGGAATGCTGACGATATTCTGCCTGTTTCTCACCTTCATCTACTTCTCGCAAGCGTTTCTCATCACTCTGCCCCATGAGTACTGGTGCCAATTGCCGCTGGTTGACGGGATGTCTAAAGAACAATTGCGACGCATTATGATACCTAGTTCGCATCTGGTGCCATTCGAGGGCCATCAATTGCCTTATTCGAGGTGCTGGATCTATGATACGCCTGTTGAAGAAGCGGTTGCTATGAATAAGCCAGACGAAAGCTGGCCGCTGAAGATGTGCAACGCCTGGGACTACAAGCTGACCAATGCAGATGTTCCTTACATGTCTGTTGCCACGGAGCAAAACTGGGTAAAACGATGAAAATGATAGTCCCTAGACATTGTCTCACCATGTGTCACAATTTAGAGGGACGAGACCAGAAACAGTCGAAAATCAAAAAATAAGGGCCACCCTACAGTGTATACCAGTTAAATACATATTTACACTGTTACTCTGTTTGAAACTGTTATTCCGAATGAAATGTGCCCAAGCCTAGAGAAGAATTGTCTTCGAATCGTCTTGAATTGAATTCCTTCATTTCAGGTCTGCAACGAAGCCTATAAGGTCCATCTCGCGCAAAGCATCTTCTTCATAGGGTCTATCGTCGGCGGTTTCTCCTTGGGCAGGGCATCGGACAAATACGGCCGGATACCAGTTCTAGTGGCTACCAACATATCGGGATTTATCGGAGGTATCGGCAGCGCCTATATCAACTCCTTCTGGCAGTTTTGCGTCTGCAGGTTCATCGTCGGCCTGGCCTACGACAACGTATTCGTGATGGCCTACATACTCGTGCTGGAGTACGTCGGCCCGAAATGGCGGACGTTTTCCGCGAACATAACCTACGGGATATTCTTCACCTTGGGCGCTGTCTCTTTACCATGGATGGCCTATGGAATATCTAATTGGAGGACATTTGCTATTGTCACGGCCGTGCCGTTAGCCTCCGCCGTTTTAACGCCGTTTCTGCTTCCCGAGAGTGTCAGGTTTGATTGTCTTCAAATAAACACGTCTAATTGCATCCAAACATCGTCTAGTTGTGCAATGGAAAGCAACTTCTGCTGCCAAAAAGCTGCAATAGAATCTAGAACTTCTAGCAACAGTCTAAAGATAGCTGATTGTAAAGGTGGCTGGTCAGCAAGGGGCAGCTCGATAGAGCAAACCGTATCATCAGGAAGATCGAGAAAAGGAACAACAGGATAATACCGGATGACGTGTTTCAGGAATTCATGAACGACTGCATCATAACGGCGGACAGACTAGCCTTAGAGCAGCACTCGCTTCTGGATTTGATGAAAACGAAACGTCTCAGGTCTAACTTCGCGTTACTCATCATGGTAATCAGGCAACCTGGTCCAACAAATCGTTAATCGTTCACAGAAAGGTTACGTTGTTGATGACAATCTCCTGGGGCATCATCCAGATGTCCTACGACGGCCACATCAGGTGTCTGGACATCCTGGGCATGAACATTTTCTTAACCTTCACGATGGCCTCGGCAACTGAGCTGCCAGCCATGATGGTGGCCAGCTACATCCTGGACATTGCAGGAAGAAGATGGACTCTGGTCGGCGCAGTGATCCTCTCAGGACTGTTTAGTCTAGTTGCAGCTACTTTCCCTGCGGGCTTCGGCTTCGCGTTGTTCGCGATGGGCGGCCGATTCTTCATCAACATGGCGTCGAACACCGCCCTGCAGTATGCTGCTGAACTGTTGCCGACGGTGGTCAGAGGGGAGGGAGTCGCTTTTATACATGTCATGGGATACGTCACCTCCATCGTCAGCCCCTTCATCGCCTTCTCCAGCAGGATAATCCACTACCTGCCGATGATCATTCTCGGAATCTCGTGTCTATTTGCTGGGCTGCTCTGCTCCTTCTTGCCCGAAACGCTGATGGAACAGCTGCCCCAGAGTTTAGAGGTAAGAGGACGTTGCTGAGAACTTGTTGCAAATGATTTTTGCGTGTCTTCATATTTGTGTAAAGTAAAAATATTTTCACAATACTAAGATTGAACCGAAATCTGTCCACTCTGTTCAAGGACGGGGAGAAGTTTGGGTTAGATCAGTCGTTCTGGGACAATCCGTTCACCAGGAAGAAGCGCTTGTTTCCTGAAGGACATAGCGTGTACGCGCGACGTCCGGTATCCAGGCCCGAGGTGTTGCGCAGCAGCATGATCTCCGGCCGTATTAGCTACACCAAAAGAGATGCCAGTGTCAGAAGGAAGGCGAGTAACATCCACATTCTGAGAAGTTTCAGTAAATCATTTCTACTATACACGCGCGAACAAATCTGAAGAGTCTCCATGGCTGGTATCATTTCGGCAGTTGTGCCGTTCGTTCTATTATGTGGTAGAACGAAACAGTATCGTGTAACAGTTCACATTACACATAAAATTAGCTTCCACTGATAATTTGAAATCGTGCTTGTTGCAGATGAGCACTACCCGATCCAGACGACGATGAACGCGGCGGCTCCAGGCTCATTGTTATCAAAGATGAAACACCCCGATTTTATTCACAATACAATATAGTTTACTACAGACTGTGTTCTTGCTTCTATTGTGTACAGACACTACTTCTTGATACTAGATGTTGGTGAGATGCTACTAATCCAGTAAAAAAATCTTTTTCTTTTTGATTGTTATATCACGAAACTTTTATTAATATATTTGTGACATTTTCCTGATTGAAAGGATACCAAATACGATACAATTCAGATTATATTCACTTGTATAATCCACGATATAGTAGAACCTCGATTATCCGAACTATTTAGTGGAACATGAAGGTATCATTCAACATTTATTGACTCGTACAATGAATCGTATTGTATACGAATCACTTTAGATAATCAAGGTTCTACCAAATCGTGAATCGAACAAGCAAATATGCTCTGAATTATGTCATATGTTCGGACTCATTCCAATTACAAAAATGTCACAAATATGTTAGTAGAAGTTCCATAGGAAAATAATTGAAATCATGAAAGTTTTACAAAAAATGCTACGCGATCGAGCATCGTGACTCATCAAGAGTTAGTGGGGATAAATTTTTCGAAATTATCATGTATAGATCTTTCATACGTACATTTACATCGGCATACGACTGAAGCGATTTCTTTTGGGATTTCGAGCGTTCGGTACCGTGCCAGACGATCGGTAAGAGTAGGAGGGACAGGGACTTGGGCGGCCGTTTAGTTAATTGCTGAAATTAGCGATAACCGAGGCCCGACATGTGGCACCGTTTAACGCCAACACGTTGCTCCGCTCGAGTTTCGTTTCCCTTTCCCTGAAAACGCATAAATCCACCCGGCACGAGCTTTTCTTCTTATTTCGGGCGACGCACCCCTGCACCGTGGGTGGTTCGCTAAGAAAAGAACGGGAGGAAACAGTACAGCAGTCGGACAAAATAATAGGAACACCTCGCGTTGCATTAACCCTCTTGTTAATAACCGAAAAATTTCACACTGGTTCACGACCGGAGCACCCGGATACCCACCCACCAATGGCCATTATTTAAAATTCTTTAACGGGGGTATTCTGGTTTTTCGTTTTCAAAAAAATCGATTTTTCTTTCCTTGCATTTACTTTAAGTACAAGTGTTGTAGAATTATTTGTGCAAGATATTGATAGGAGAATCTTAAAACGTGTTTCTTTGGAACCACTTTTTTCGAAACTTTTTCGACGATGTTTCAGGTTGTAGTTGACCAATTTACTTGAAATTTTGATAGAATCTTCAGCGCATATACCCTGTTATCGCACGAACTAAAATTTTTTAAATCCGTCAATTTGTCCCTTTTTTTTATCATTCATGCTGGTTAATAAACAACTTCATTTTTTAAATTTCGGATCAGCTTTTCTATTTCGAATGTCAATCGAATGTTTGGATTTGATTTGTTAAGGTTAAATTATAGTTAACGTGATTACAAAGTGGTAGTTTTTACATGCAAACATTTTCATTCATTTTTGTCGAAGATTGACAAGTATGTATATGTTCAGACAATTTGAAATTGATACGTACCTTGATTGTAACTTGATATCGATTTGAAGAATCTTGCTACGTTCGATAGTCATTCAGGGTTAAGAATGGAATACCGCGTACGCGATCTTATATTATTATGTCAAACGATATGCCAAAATAATATTATAAATTTAGTATACATATCTAACTTATTTACATGTAACAGATGTTTAGATGCCCTCACCGATGACTACAAAACTTTCATTTTGAATTGGGTGGCATTGTTGGTAATGCTGTGCTAACTAAGCGCCATCTAGGAATACACCGCCAGCAAAAATCCGAAGGAATCCTTTTTTGCAAACATTGACAACATTTTGGTATGAAAATTTTGCAATGTCAAATAATTTTTAGTATTTCTATAGTATAAAGATTTCTAGAAGAAAGTGAACAGCACTGTTCCGAAGTGCTATGGTTTGAATTGCGCGCGGTAGTTTGCGTGTTTCATCACCCGCAGCGCACAGCGCTTGCTGCGCGTCTAAAGCTGACAGTCACTCGGACGATAACTTTAGAGTTTAGAGAGTAAAGGCTGACGTACAAATGAACGACACCAGATCAACGTCAACGTATTCACTTCTGGCAAAATGAGAAAAAAAAGGAAACAGAGGAGTATCGATACCGTGCTGTTACGGACAAGTGGACGTAACCATAATATGGTCTAAGACGTAACCACATTTGAACTATATACAGTGTGTTCAAAAAATGTTGTACTTCCTTCAAAGAAGTGATTTCTGAGGTCAGTAACTTTTTCATTTGCAAAAATGTTCTTCGCGGAACGAAAAACACGGGCCAATCAGAACGTAACTAAAAATTTGTAGCACGCTCGTCTCGTCTTGGACTCTTTCGGTATTTTCCCGCCAATAATAGTACCCCACTACTTTCTCCACAAGCGAAGAACGTGGACGCGCATGCGCGAGAAATCCCGTAGACGTTATATACTTTCTAAGCTGTTACATTACTGGTGACGTGGACAGGACAAGATAAAAGAAAGTGTTATTATAATCGATCAACATTAATCTCTCAATTGGATGTTTAAAATACGTGAAAGCAGTTGAGAATGGGTATCCGGGGTTTAATAAAACATATAACGGCGTCCTCGTATTTAGAAGACTATGAGTTACAGAATACAGATCTGGTAATTGATGGTTGTACCTTATTTAATGATTTGCTCGAGTACGCACATTTCAATCCCGTGTTCGGTGGCGATTACGATAAGTTTGATGAAACTGTATCGAATTTCTTTGATTGCTTGCTACGATGCAATGTGAAACCACTGGTTTTCTTCCACGGCGGTGGTTCCGAATCAGCTGTTACTACCACCCTGACACGATTGAGAAGTATGATTAATAGATCAGTACATATGTTACCTGAAAGTCCGAATACTGAGAAAGTAGCTCCTTTGTTTCTAAGACATGTTTTCATACAAGTTTTGAGGGAGAAGGATATTCCATTCGCACAGTGCCTGTCGTATCATGTTAACAGTATAGTTGCGGTAGCGAAAGCATTAAATTGTCCTGTATTGTCTAAAGCTTCCTATTATTACTTGCACGGAATATTGTACATACCTTTGGATACATTATTAGATACTGTAATGAACCATTTGAATGAGAAAAGAAAAATGATACCCTGCAAAATTTATAGAATTGAACGTCTTCTAAATAGTTTCGAGGGATTAAACCAACATACATTGTCATTAATTTCCGTATTATTGTCAAATGATAATATAAAACTGACACGAATGGTTGAAAACTCCATTTCATTGATAAATAAAAAGCATGTAGCCAACTACCAAGGAGTACCTGTACAAAATGATTTGATTGCGAAGACATTGCATTGGTTGCGTAAATATACATTAGAGGATGCCATCACTGAAATTATAATAGAAGCACCTCGGCCAACTAGACAAGAACTTTTAAAGATAATAGAAACGAATATAAATACATGCACAAATTCATTTGCTGAAGCATTTACTCACTTGAGTGTCCCAGAAGAATGCTTCTCAAGTCCTACAAAAGAACTTTATAGATTTAAAGGAAATATTGAAACTTTACCATACAAAAGTGTGGATAACTCTTCACATGAAAGTTATATAACAAAAATGAGTGATAAGCTCCTGAATGCAACTGAACAAGTTCACAAAGATTCAGTGATCAATAAATTGCCTCAATGGTTTAAACAGGAATATTGGTTGAGTAATTTTCCAAACTACGCCATGGACCTGATACAATACAATTTTCGTGTTTTTCCAATACTAACGGAAGATCTTTGTGAGCCTCCTAGCTGTTTAATAGCTCTACAAATTTGGGAGGTTGTATTTGGACTTTTACTGTCGGTAACACAGAATAATAGGAAGAGATTCGTGTTGAATCATGTAATGAGGCAAAAGGCAGGTTTTGTATTAGGTAACTTAATTGGGCCCACTTTTCCTCTATCAAAAGTTAGAGGACTGTCACTTTCTGAACGCAAAAATTTTTTACATATGGCATTAAGAATTACAGATGTACAATTTATTGATGATCTTTTACTTGAATGGCAGCTGTATATTGGTTGCTTGAGGTATTGGAGAGATCACCAAATAAGCAAATATGATAAGTCTCATATGTATTCAATACTTACTTGCTTGATATACAAATTGACAGTCTCAAAAATGGGGTACTACAATTGTTTGACTACCTTTAAAAAATCAAACAGTACTGTAATTAAATTATTGCAGTCAAAAAAATACAAAAGTAATATCAAACCAGAGTACTCTATGATGGTCACAGTTGCTCAAGCTTGTAATGAAATTGATACATTAGATTGTCTTCTGGCAGCACCATTTTTTATTTCTCATTCTCAAGAAAAACCAGATTTATCGCATGGTAACCAATTTAACAGAGACATTCTATATGCATTTGCGCAATTTCAGAGTACATTGATAGCCAGTATGGACTTAAATGGACTTCTTGACTTCCCTTACAAACAGCCTAAAATAGCCAATTTGTATAATGGTACGTTATTGTACAATCTGTGTGTCAATTTTAAAACATGCGAAGAGATGGAAACTTATAAAAACAATATTTTCAAAGATTCTCCATCTCTCTTAAGAGCCTTTAATGTATTGTTTAAATTACTCAAAGAATAGATCAATTTACGAGAGATGATAATATATTTTTAAATTGCCCCTAATTGTGCAATGGACAATTTTCGGTGCCGTGTATATATGTAATTCATATATTGAAACTGATATAATTAAGTAATATACATAGCAATTATCACAATTACCGTTTTTATTAAACAATTTGAAAATAAAAAACAGAAAAATCATCAGTTTGTCCTTTTATTTTATATTGCATACCAGTTGCATGCTATATAAATTGAATGTTAAAACGTTTCTCCTTGTTTGAGAAAGGTTTGGATAGTCGAGGTGCTGTTCAATTGTTAATAGAACAAATAAATATGTTTCGAATTACGTCGTTTGGTTTCATTTCGACCAGAAAAATCTCACCAATATGATGGCAAAAGTTTCATTAAAAACTTAATTTCGGTGTTATTCTGAACAACATTTTCGAAATCGATCTCTGGTCAGCCTTTGGAAATCAAAATCTGTTTAAATTTTACAGAAAGACTTAATGCACATCCCTCACAGTTTGACAAGAAATGCAACGAAAACTCATAAAATACCTACTCTGCATTACAAAAAACAGTGGTACGACCAAAAGTGCATTTGACTGCAGCCAATTTTTTTTTGGAATTGCAAGATAATAGTATAAAGTAGAAGCTCCAACAAGTTTTGTATAGGTTGGTGTGAGTTGAAAAACTTCTACTCTAAAACGTCAAAAATGCCTTCATTTATATACTCTCTTTTGCATACATGGTTATCAGTTAACAATAAACATTTGGCACTAAGAACTATGCAACTTACATCCACAAACAGCATCCATAATGCACAATTAAAATCGATAGCTTTCAAGAAAATTTGTACACTACATACTTAAAATTCGCAATGGGCTTCACAAGCGTAAGAAGGTACGGTCTAATGAACTCGAAGTTCGGTTCGGACTGCGACTGGTGGTCAGGTATAAAAATGCGACCTTCTTGCTGTTTACACCCATTTAGAAACACTCTTAGAGTAACCAACCCAATAATTAAAACTTACCTAGCTAAAAGTTCATTTTTAGGGTTTTGGCCACGTTTTCGCGCTTTGGGACCACTGTGCGTCGGCTCATTAGAGAAGGGCCCTCCGTCCACGGAGCGTCGCGTCATAGACGCGTACGCGACAAAATATCGCTTGCTGTACGCTTCAGAGCTGTGACAAACGACGAGCGTGGAAAGCGAGAAAGAGAGGGAGCGTGGAAAGAGAGGGAGAGGGGAAATAGAGAGAAAGTAGCTTTTATTGCCGTGGCCCTTTTACGAGAACTTTCGTCGAGGACGCAATAAAACTGTTCAGTGTTCGACGTATGCCGACGGGGGTATCTCGTTTTCCCACCCTCGTCCTGGCCCGATTTCCACGAGGTTTCCACGTAGAGAGCAACGTGGAACGCCCATCGTCCGCCAACACCGGCCCCCCGATTACGTTCTTTACATTTTCGCCTTTTACGATTTTCCAGCTGGTTTGCATTTCACGCCCGCCCACCCTCTTAACTCGCCCCCGCAGCCATCGTGTTCGCGATCAGCTCCTCGGAAACCCCACCGGCTTGTACCGCCGACCGGGATTTTTCCCGGTAGTCTCTCACAAAGGATTCCATTTTCTCAAATAATCCCGAAAACGCGATAGAAAGCTCGTAAAGCGGCCAGGCAATCTCGCATTTACGAGCTTCGCTCGTTCGCGCTGTCAACTCGAGGCCGTTCCACCTTGAAATACGGAAAACTCTTATCCCCAGCATCCCTGCCCCCTCATCCGGCTCTCATCGCTTCGAATTTTCCTTCTTTCTCGAACCCCGTGAATCCGACGACCCCTCCAACCATCACCGTTTTCTTCTTGCAACCGATTGCTCGTCTTGGAACCGCGATTTCGACGATTCCAGTTATCCTTGGCGTACAGTGTCCTTCCTCGATCGACAAAACGCAAAAATTTATAACATTGGTAACGAACTATTAGATACTTGAATCAGTTGCATTCTCGATCTACTTACCTTAACTCTTCACGTCATTTCAAAAGGAAAATATGTTTCCGGATACGTTGTGGACACGACGAGGAGGTAATTTAATTAATGTTATCAGTCAAACCTTGACTAATGAATGGAAAATCTTCATGGTACATGATGTATTATAGGACACTTAAAGAATACTAAAAATTACGTTATTGTTCTCGAACAATCATAGAAAAACATAAATAGCAAAAACTATGATTTCTGGGTTCAGAAAGACACGCCGACGAATAGGATTTATGAATCAGAAAAAATCTAAAGCTTATTAAAAAAAATAATAGAATACACGCTTACTTCTCTCTCATCCAACACCCAAACCAATTGTTCGGAGAATTTCGAGGAAACGGAGTTCGGCGTGTTCGTTCTCATCGCGCGAGGCGTCGTGGGATAGTGAGATCGCGGAGGCGCACCGGAAACGGTGCGGCGACCATTTTGGTGAACGGTGTGGATCGAAAAATGGAGGCGTTGGTGGGCAGTAAAACGGGACGGCGGAATTGCGGCAATTTCGCGTCGATGTTCCGCCGTAATCCCGATGTTTTCGAGGTCGATAGTCCGGCCTGGTTCTGTACGTTTATATCCGCGTGGCAGCTGGCGAAAGAGCAAGAGCAAAAGCAAGACGAAGAAGAGGAACAAAGCGAAGAAAGCTCGAGAGCGAAGAAAAACTGCATCTCGCGGAGAGGATCGACGGGGAGGAGCGGTGTGCGAGGAAATTGCGAAAATCTTGAAGAGGCAGTTTCGCTGGGCGGAGTGGCCGGCTAAACAAACAGTAGTTGCTGGCGAGCAATCACGTAGGAAGCGAAGGATCGTTCCTGCCCGGTCGAGAACCGGAGAGAGGAGGAGAAGATGATCGTTTCGAGCCGAGCCGAGGCTGCAAGGTGAAAATTGCCGGTTTGCCATCGCGGCGGTGGCTCTCAGTCGCTTTCGGAATGCATCCTGAGGATATGGGTAGCCCCCATGGCCGCTCGAAGGGAACGCCGGCAGCGCCGTTCGGTTTTATCGACGCAAATTGCCCGGAAAGTCGGCTATCCTGAGCGCGTGTGCCCTCCGCTTCCACGCTTCTTTTCTCTCCTCTTTCTCTCTCTCCCTCCCCCTCCTTTTCCTTTTTTCCTCTTTCGTTCACCGTTCCACGGGATACCTCGCCCGATGGTTTGTTTGCACAGGCTTATGGCTGCGCGAAGGGTTTACAAGCCCTGCGAACCGATTCGTGGCAGCCGCGGGCGCCATTACGACCGGTTTTATTTTATTTACACGCCGAACGCCCGCCAGTTTTTAGTAGGATTATTGGTATTATTGTTCCACTTGTTCCAGTTGTTTCACTTGGTTCACTTGTGTGCCAAGGTGCAATACGCTGGTTTGCGCATGAGAATTCTACCACCACGGGCGATTTATGCGAATTTGAGTCATTTCTGCAACGTGTACGATTATATTTGTTAGAGTAAATACACAACTATCTTGGAACACTATAGTTAGTAATATACATATATTTATACTATAACAAACTGTTAGAGAATGTCAATCAATAAGTGCTATACATTGGCTCTATCTTACGGATATGCACTAAATGATTGTTTCATATTGGAAGCGCGAAGCGCATCAGGCGACAAGAGCGTGTTTTGTTTTCTCCTTCGGGAACGTGCAATCCAATGCAGTCTTCTCCACGCAGTCATGTGAAACACATGCATATCTTTCTATTCTTCGTAATAATAATACTTCTTAGTTTTATTATTCCAAATCTCCTGACACAAACAATAATACTCTTATATCCATACAATGCATACATAAGATCGATCAACTCTAGATTTCGATGTCACACATATACATATACTCCATCTCCCTTCACCCACAACAGAGGTCGGCACACGCATTTCGCGGCATAATACACGATTATTTCTCTCTCATTGAACAATATTATCGAAGCAACCATGTTGCACGGCTGAATTTTTCAAAAAGTAGCACCAACCTGATGAAATTTAAATATTTGTCGAGGAACTTGTGAATATCGGACCACCGCACCGCACCAGATCACATGGCCACGACAGTGGTACAAAATATATGTTGATTACTGATAAAACTAATGAATAAAATTATCGGATATATCCCAGCCAGACATTGTTTGACAGTAAAATATTTATTAGTTTCGGAGTGAAGCGAACGATCAAGAAATTCGAATATATTTACCTCTCTGTGAACGTTCGGATCCAATTAGAACGGGAGAGCAATTAACACTTGTTATAAAAATCGACACGTGGATCGTGCATTAAGTAGCAAGTGTGTCGGCGTTCTATTTCGCGGGCCTCTCTCGATTAACTGTTTATCGAAGGCGGCCAGAATTCAATTTCGCGGCGGTCGCAGCACAATTTGAAAACGATAACCAACATAAAAGCTCGAATTAAAAGGAGTGCGAGGCGATAGCGAGCCGCTTCTAGAAGCGATTTATGCGAGCACATAAAAGTCTGGAATGGCCGCGTTCTCATTAAAATCGATGCCCGCGTCCGCTCTGCTTTATGACTCTGTCGTAAACATTAATTAAAATACGGAAGAAAAAACCGGCACGTCCAATGGGAGCCCTTAATTTTTCGAAGAGCAATGTGGGTCGACTACAGTTCGCGCACGACGGTCATAATACGATTCATTTCGCGACCCCTGTTCCCCGAAATTGCAAGGCTTTAAGCTATGTCTACACTGAAGCGACAACGAGCGACTTTTGTTTTATGTTGCATGTATCTTGAAACAGTCGCCACTTTTACCGAATAAAAGAAGGATGCATAAAGGTGACAAAAAGTCGTTCGATGTTGCTTCAGTGTAAAAATCTTCAATTCGAGATTGAAAATTTCCCAATTCCATTGAATGGTTTCAAATTTCCATTACTGCTCCAGAATTTTTCATGTTCCACGATAGAGGAAACATTTGGCTTATCGTAAATTGTAAATGAAGACTTTGAAGATTTTTGCCCAATTCTTACACCAAACAATCAGGGATATGCAGAAATACATAAAACCTCAAAAAGCATTACTTTCATATTAGAATTTTTTAATGCGAAACGGCAAAAAGTCGCTGCGTTGATTTTTAGCTTCCTAGTTTCAGTTAATGATAAATCATAGTTCCCTCATTCGCAAGATTTTATAACCACAATGAATTTGCACCGATTCGCAGATGTCCTCGCGAATTTCGCAGGCTTCCCACCCACGATTCGGCCATTTTATTTTCCTGGGTGGTGGATCGCGAGCACAAAACGCGGCAATTACAGAGATACACGAAAACATCGTCAATTACGGCAATTAACGTGTCCGCGGAATTGCATCGTGTCATGGTTCACGCGAGTTCGTCGCGAACCTTCCGAAGCACGCATTTCATGTTAATCACAGGCTGCTGCACATGCTGACGCGGCCATTACTCATAACACTCTTATCGAATCTGTTAATACTTCTCTCGTGCGTCCAAGATAATGTAATTGTTCGACCGTTATCACGCTTCTCGTTTCTCCTCGGCTAATCAGTCCCACGAAGTGTAATTGCGGGTTAATTGAGTGCGATCGTGTTTTCCATTGTGTTGCAAAGAAATATCTGCAATTGACGTATATCGAATCTGTCAGCACAAACTTTGTAAAGTAACGCCACGTCACGTTCAATCATTTTCACTTAATCATTTCATTAATAATTTTTAACACTAAATTTCCCATCCTCGACGAATTGTGAACGTTTACATATACAATAAATTTTTCGTAAAGAAAATTCAAGTTTTCAATGGAAAATGTCGGCCCTCTGAGGGTTAACGGATGAAAAATAATTCAGCGTATGGAGTAGAGTTATACGAATAGAATGTACTTCGAAGATTCTGGTATGAACAGTACATAGTCGAGTATTAAGGGGATAAAGCTCGTCCACAGGCCTGCAATCGAGGATCGTTGTCCGTTGCCCCCTCGATCAACGATCCGGCCTGATCGATAGCAATGAATCGTATTCGGCGGCGCACAAATACGCGGTGTTTGCAAAGTACACAGGGTTACGATGTCCCTGATCGCCGGGGGTTGCTCCTCACCATGGGCACCACCCCGCAATCGGCCCTAGAACGCGACCAGCCCTCCCATAATGCAATTTGAGTTAACTACAGGGGGATGATCGTGCTACGGAGCGGCGTGGAAACCGCCACGCATCGCCCAATAAACTGTAAGCACACAATACGTAATGTACTACGTGCGGTGGGACTCTTTCCATGGATGGCGGTGTTATTCCTGTCACCCCTCGTTATCCGGCCACGATTTGCCGCCCAGGGGTGTAAAGTAGAATCGCCCCGAGCATTTTCTGCGATCCCTCCGACGCGATCGGACCAATGAATTTCGCGTTGAACAACGAAAATCTTTCCACGAAAATCCATATTAAAATGATTAAGAAAGGAAATAATTGTATCAATTACTTATTTTTCATCAAAATCCGCAATCTACTGATGATTAACTGCTACTAACTTCTAATGATCGACCGTGTTACCAATATTCTCCGTGAAATGATGTTTAGGAAATTTTCGGAAGCAGCAGTAATAAATTTCAAGATTCTAAATTCTGTAAATCACCTCGATTCATCCTGGTGGAATCAATGCCCCGTGAATCGTGGCAGCAGTTTAAATCGGTGGTCTATTCGATTTCTAAAGGGGGCCATCCGAAAGACGATCGATCGATCGCGAGCCTTAGTAACAAGATCGCATTGTCCGACGTCGGAGAAGGTCGTCACGTGTCATTTGATTTCAATTCACCACCCCATCATCCCTACCGACCGACACAATAATCCCTATTAAACAAATAGTCCTGATCCGACGGCCGCCGGTGCCCCATTACACGCACACGGCTTACACAAACACGCCCATCGATGCACTTGCAGCGACAGATGCAGATGCAATTACTGAAATTATCGGGGCTCCGAAAATCGCGATTGTAGATTTGCCTTTTGTGTTCGGCGCGGTTTCGAATTGCAATCGTTCCCAAAACTCTTCTCCCGAAGACCTAAGGGCAATTTATTATTAAATCGACAGTTTATTATAGCCCTTAATTTTATTATTAATCCGAGGATAAAAAAATTACGGACTAGTGTTATCATAGAAAAAATAATTGAATATCTGTTTTACAAACAATTCTGCTCTAGTTTTGGACTAGACTAGTTCCATCTTAAATCCATAGTTTGTTAAAGAATACTACAAACACATTTTCATATTCCTCTACTGTGTATACGTATACGTACAGTGGATCGAAAAAATATTCAAACACTATATGTTCGAGTCTCGAAAAATTGTCAATATTTAGATTATGATAATTAAAAAGTTGAACACTTCAACGCTGTGTGTAATATTAAAATATTTGATAATTCAAAACAGTCTGTAATATTAACAACTTTGATTATCTTTCTAAAGAAATGTTTTCTTTTTATGGGAACAGACGATTGTCACCGAAATCCATCTTGTGTCCAACAGTTGTTGAAATTCTAAAGATGCTTGTAACTCGAAGCGATTGCAACATTGTTCGCTCTCTTGTCGCCACTATCCGCGTTATCTTCGTCCGATTTGTCAGACGAAAAACAAGCTACGTCGTTGCGAAATGAGACAAAAAAGAGGGATCGCGTTGTTTGTCGAGCCCTATTGGCTGACGCAAAACAGCCCCCGCGTTGCGAGCCGCATGCACGACGACGTTAATTAGGTAATTTGAGTCGGCCGAACCGTTAATAAATTAATTAAGAAGAGCCGCCCGCTGGCCGTGAACCGGAACGAGCGATAATCTAATACGCCATTCCGCAACGTTTCATCATAATTACATCAGCCACCCCAGCGGCCCCTCTCTCATTCTTCTGTCTCTCTCTTTCCATCGTTCTGCCCATCTTCATCACTGGAATCCCTTCTCTCCAATAGGAAACGAGAATTCACTATTATTTTTAACACTATGTCTAATCCTTCCTAGAACATTGTTCTAGAACACTAACAGTTTCTACGCGTGCCTTATGAAAATTGCACGATCGAGTTTATTTACATTTGGCACGGTTTGTTTTTATTACAACAATTACAATCAACGCTTTCATTTGTTCGCTAATGTTACATAATTTCATAAATTTTCTCATACTTATCCGCGCGCCATTTTCTTTCATAAGAAACTATTCTGAATTTCACACGATATCGCACAAAATCAGAGCAATGCATTTACTAACAGAAGAATTGGAAAGACAAGATTACAATAGCAACATCTATTGAACCGAGATTAAATTCTATTTCATTGTTGTCTGTATACAGTCATTCGAGAATATGTAGGCATAAATAAATTTTCTTCTTGTTTCAGGAAAAACTATGAACGACAAAGAAGCAAGGGGTTACTATGTGTTTGCAAAAGAAGACTGATTGCACATGGAACAATCTTTATAATTTCTACAATTGCAAGATGAAATGAACCAGTCGCCCGATCGGGGTAAGTTAAACGAACTGTATGACGATATTAAAAAATCTTTACGATTAACCTGTGCGAATGATTACTCCAGTACAGTCACGTTCGTTTCGTTCAATTCTATTCCACTGAATCGCGAAGGGTTGCTAACAATACCCGATCGCAAGCTACAATCGTCCCCAATTATTTCTAAAAAATGCATTCCCCAAAAAGTGGAGACGCGAACAGAATATCTTCGTGCTTCCAGCATTTTGCTCCACAGCTTGAGGAATCGGTTCCCGTAGGAAGAACGCGGTTCCAAATATACACCGGGTGTCGTAAACCAAACAGGACGTTTCCGTAAATCAGTGTGCTCCCGAACGGAGCTAACGAGCGGCTTCGATCGACTGGGTTAATTAAACATGGCGGTGGTTAATTAAGCGTGCTCGTTTCCCGAATTTCGACGATCGTCCGTCACCTGGAAAATCGGTGTTTCCGGGGAAACGAGGATTTGGAACACGAAGAAAGGGAGGGAAAAAAACGTCGGATGGAGCAGAGGGAGGAGACAATCAGCCGGAATAAGAGGGTAGAAAGTTCCTCCACGGAGGAGGAACGTTTGTAAAGGAATAGTGGAGGGTGGAAGATCAATTCCAGGTAATATGTAGAACGATTTCTCTCCGGGGCATGGATATCCGTCGCCACGGAGGGGCGAAGTAACGAGAATTCACGTAGCAAACGGCATCCCCCTTTTGCCATCGTGTATTCTTTATTCCTGGCGACGATTTATCCTCTGTCATTTTTCCGCGGCGAGGAAACCGTCCCCGGGAACGGTCCGGGGGCCGTTGGTGGTATCTTCTGGTTCGAAAGAAGGTTTTATTGGGCTTTTTATGGGGCGAATAAACGGCCCCGTTACGCGGATTTTGCATGGAGCCTTGTTCCATCCAGTGATTCACTGTTGCTCGTTTCGGTGGTTCTTTCATCTCCGTTTCCAGCCGGGCCGCCGGGAATGCGAGGGAGGAATGTGGCAGATCATGAGAAAGGATGTTCCGTTGTAGTCGAGCAGGGAAATGGCGGGTGTTCGGGGTCATTGGTCTTCACCTGGAACTTGATCGCGAAGATCCAATGCACAGATTCTCCGAAAAAAATTAAAATTTCTTCGCAGACTACTATGTAGGAGTCGGACTAACGCGCATTTTTATAATTAGTAAATTAGTCCTGTTGGATTCTTGCAAATACTCAACTCGCTTGGCCCACCTTTTAAGAAGGTTATACTGCATTTGAAAAAGTGTACGGAGACCTTTTTGGTGTTGGCAGTATGTATAGTACCCAGATAGTGAATAATGGCGACCATAAGCGATACTCCCGAAACGTTGGCGAATGCAAAGCCAGCAGACGCCACCCGAATAATCCGCTAGCCGAACGTTGACATAGTAAACAACGTCTCGGTGTTGGGAAAATATTATTGCAAGAAGGGTCGGTCGAAACCCTTCGCGTAGGGCTCGTGAAAGCGATACACCGTTTGTGTCGCAGCCAGGTGGCAAGTTTTGCAGATAACATTAAAGCCAATAAAGAAAATATCGTCATCCTAAGTAGAACGATCGCGGCAAAGAGGCTGTGTGTAATAGAATAATGGCGAATAATAATGACGAAATAGCAGCGGACCGTTCAGACAATTCAACGGTGTACATTAAACGAAAAAAGTATACTACCGTTTTTTCGAATTTGAAAAATTAGACAAAATAGCCAATAGGTCGAACGAAACGTGTCACCTTGCAAACAAAAGCGCGCCCAAGCGTGGGTCCTAATGGCGACGAAGAAGCGGAATTAATTAGCTGCTCGAACGACCGAAGTAATATTCGTCAATGACACTCGACCCCCGGGGGCCAAACATCTAGACTTGGCTGTTCGCGAAGGAAAAGACAGAGTGAGAGAGAGAGAGAGAGAGAGAGAGAGAGAGAGAGAGAGAGAGAGAGAGAAAGAGAGAGAGAGAGAGAGAGAGAGAGAGAGAGGGAAAGAGAGAAAGAGAGAGAGGAGAAAGCGAAAGGGAGACGAGAACGAGGGATGTGTTAAAACGTATTCTAATGCGTGAATGCGTGCGTGCTAGGCCGCGTGAGCGTGTGCACGATGGTTTAACAAGGGTCTGACAGGCTCGTTGCCGTTGTTATTTATCGGTTATGTCGGCGCATCTCCCATCTCAACGAGAAAGACCTCTCGCCTCTTCCTTCAACCTCCGCCATTTCCCTCTTGCTCGTCTATCGGCTTTACCTTGTCCTTTCCTCCTCACGTGTGTAGCACTTCTGTGCTCATGGTTGGGCACCAGTAGCGTAAAAAGACCTACGCGATTGGTCAACAGAAGATAAGATAGGATAGACCCTTGAAAAATATGTAGAAAATCGTGCCTCCGTGAAATTAGGTACCAAGATTTTTATAATACGCGCACCTCGAAAAAGTGTAAAAAGTCGCCATCCTCGAAACAGTGTAAAAATTAACTAACACAACAGTCTTTCAGCTTTTGCGTGACAAAAGCATAAAATAAATAAATACATAAAAGTGTAAAAATGTGAAACATCGATGATGTCAAGGCTGAAGAGGCTCGGTGGCTACGCCATTGCGAACTACGTGGCTGGCGGAGATGGTCTCGGGCCGGTCTCGGGCCGAGAGGGTGAACTGTTAGGCGCGAGCACGTGTTAAAAACATAACCACTTACTTGAATGGGCTCACGGTTTATTTATCGCGTGTTTCCACCCCCGCACGATCGTCCGCGCCGGGTCTCGAGAAGAACGGCTGTGGAAAAGGGCCCAGAAAACGCTTTCTACAACGCGGCGAGTGATTTCGACGCCCGAAGCGGAACGATGACGAGATCCAACACCGTGAGCAACGCTCCGAAGCGTACGAAAATAATTATACAAATGGGTTTCACTCTCGCGATTCGTCGAGGGCACGTTTCGTCGGGACCACCGTTTAATCGACGCCATTAGCACGCCGATATCTTAACGTTGCGGCCAGAATTTACGCGGTTTCCAAACACCAGGACCTGTTCGCTCCTCGTTTCATAATTTTCTTCTTTTTCTTTTGAGTCGGTTTTTTTATGGGTTTACGTTCCGGTAGTGAAATGTACCAAATATTTTCGATTTGGGAGGAATATAAATCTTTAATTGTACATACGTGTATGAAATTATCCTCTTTATTACCCAATAGGACAGATTTATTTTTTAGTATCATTTTGTTCACCGAACAATGAGAAATTGCTGAAAATCTGAATGAATACGTATCCGTCATTTTGATAAAGTAACGCATGTAAAATAGTCGCGTTTAGTGCTCCGTAAATCTAGCGGTAACAATTAAAAATTCTATGGACTGTAGAAACGTCTAAAGTACAAGATTCCGTGGATTCCACGGGGACATGGTGAAAAGGAGGGCCACAGTCCTCAAACGAAGTTTAATTGCCTTCCAATCCGAGGAACACGGTGTTCCACGAGACAGGATTCGTTTCTGGTCGTGTTTTCCCCGTTCGAGGGGTATCAAAGGCCGAGCCGATTCTGTTCGGGCCGAGTAGTAACATTAAATGTTTCGACAACGGGCGTGTTTCGAGATAAAGCCGAACGGAGGCGAGCCGGCCCGAAAAGAGAAGACAGAAAACGCGCCAGATGTCTCCCGATGGTAGTCGGGTTTAAAAAAAAAACGATCGCGAGGGCGTAGCTTTTCGGTGAAAATAAAGCGACTGATAACGAAAATGGGCGGGGAAAGAGAAGGGTGAAAGTCACGCGACGCGTCTTCGATTTCGTGGAACTGGAGAATCTGCTACGAATTAACGCGGGAGAGCGCGCGTGCCATCTGCTTTTTTTCCCGGGTGTCAAAGAAATGCTCCGACCAATTTGTTTCAAAAGTGCCGCAAACGATTTTTCTCGGGAACGGGACGGAAATAGGAGCAAAGACAATTTTATCCAATTAATAATTATTTTTACAATATTTAACCAACAAACATCATTAGTTACTTGGTAATGAATTTTGCACCATAAGTTAGAACATTTGTTTAAAAAACTCTGACGTATGATCTCAGAAGCTTATCGGTTCTAACCTTAAAAAATGAAGCTTGCCTCGATAGGCAATTAACCGATTTGGCTCGCGAGCGTTTTAAGTATCGCCGGCCGATTCGGGAACGGGCGTCCGAAAACTGCAGTTGCACCCATCAAAATTCCTCCCACCGCGAAGAAAACCTTTCACCCGTCCATTTCCGAGACGACTCACGATGGTGAAACGAAGGTTCCGACCTTTCCGGTCTAAAAAAGAAACGGTTGCCGATACGCAACGGAGCTTCTTAAGCCGATCACCGGAAGGACGTTTTTATGGTTTGCAGGCCTGACAGAGCATTCGGGAACGGGTTCCCCGTTGGCCGAAGGATCGCTCTAGAACCGTGTTCCCGAGGTGGAGTGGAGGTGCTATGAAGTGCCAAGAGTTGCACTTACGTCGCTCGACAAGGATGCATCTGCCTCCGTTCGCACGAGCCATCATTTTATCCGCTCGACTCGGCAAAGCAACGCCCGTTTACGCTCGAGTTACGAGCCTCGCGTACCCTCTTCGTCCGCGTCTATCTTAAGGGTACGTTTTATGAACTGTACTTTATGAATTTGTCGAAGAGCCACGAGATGGTATCGTTAACGCTCCTCGAGGGGGAATCGAGAGGTGTGGCTGCCAGCCGAGATGGAGATCGTTCTTCTTTCCACCGTACCGTGGAAACAATTAACGTTTCGCGCGGCCGGCGACCACCGTCGCTTACGACTGCTTTTGTTTTAATAAAGAAATGCCTCGCTAAACTCGGTTCGACGATTGTGCGCAACCCGTTAATACTTGGAAACAGTTATCGATCTCGATTCTCGATGTGGTTACGACAAACTTGTGTTCCGGATAACTGTTATCAATAGACCGCGGATTTCAACTTTTGAGAGGGTTTAACTATGCTCCGTCTTGGATTACTTATTTATGACTGCACAAGTAAAAGAGACGACAAGAGTGTGACGGCCTTAATATGTAACGCACAACCATTCTTAAAACTATCAATACTGTGTATTGGTCGAAACCTTGTCTCATATTTCTGCCCTATCTCATGTTCCTACCCTATTCTCTATGCCTATGTAGGAGCCTTCAATGGCTGCATATCGACGACAATAAAATAGAATTTCATTTCAGTTTAGATGAAGTGGATAATACATGGATAACATACACAGGCCCTGTTCGAAGTCGCGATCAAGTCTAGAGTCGATGTTACAGTGCAAGGGGCTAATAATCAGCTTCGATTAACACTGTAGTGTAAGGACGCGGGTAGAAGGCGGGGGTGCGGGAGATGGCACGGCATGTTTACGGGACACCGTAACGAGGCCATAAATCCCCGGAAACCGTTCTTTTTTCCGGGAAAGAGATCGTGAAACGCTCTCGGGGCCCGCTCGACATTCGATCTGTTTTCGAATTAGACGGCGCACCGAAGGTAGTCGCTCGTAAAGATGCCGGGTCGCGAGAGAGAGAAAGAGAGAGTGAGAGAGTTCTTCCCTGTAGATTCTATCGGCTAGAATTATGTCTTTATTAGCCGGAATCTCAGCCCGATGACCATAACGGTTTTTCCTCTCGGTGGTTTCCGCAGGTGTCCCACCGTAGACAAGGGTGACCCGAGGAAAAAGCGAAAGATGTTGCGCCCGTTCGTTCGTTCGTTCGTTTTCGTGGCGCTTGATCGCGATCCTCGTTACTCACCGAGATCTACCGGCGCGATCCACACGGATCTCGGAGACCATGATCGTCGGTAGCCGGCCGTAAATCTGGACCCCGGAGATTTTTCGCGGAGCACCGTTAGTCTGGCTCGTCGCGACCCCCGCCAACGGGATCAGGAAAAAAATGGTCAAAGGACGAAGGGTAGATCCTGTTCGGGGATAACCCAGCGAAATTAGGCGAGTTCTTCCCTTCCACCCGGGAGTCCTGTTATTTTCAGTGTCTGTCGATCTTATCGATGCGGCAGGGAAATTGTGTTTTCTTTTCTGGTGGCAACGGGTCCTTGGCAAAGGGCAGGGTCTCGATTGACACCTTCCCTTCGGACCTCGGGGATGCTTGGATCTGGCGAATGTAGAGCATGTTTGAAATTGTAAGAAAATACATAAGTATTAAATGTAGCAATTGATGAGCCGTTATCGAAAATAATAAATGTTGCTACCAGGTAGAAATTTTTAAACAAGCGGAAGAGAGGTTTTTAAATATTGTTCGTTTTGTTCGACGACTGAACGAAGGAACGGCTAGGGAATTTTAATAGCTAGCGCCGTTAGCGTTGTTCGGGGATGTCGCCGCGATGGTTGAACAGGTTCGAAAGCGAGGAATTTTAATGGGACACGAAAACTATTATCTAATTTCATCGTATACGCCGGCCTATTGAAACCTCTGTGGGAAATATAGCCGGTGCCCACTTTCGGTACGGAATATTATGTAATTTCAGCGAACAAGCCCCGGATTACGAAACCCTGCCGACAATTATCCACTTTTGCGTTCGTTTTGTGGCAGCGTTTATTAAACCGTTTACGGCCTGGTTACCCTAACAGGCCGTTTAGTACACGATGTTACAAGCGTCCCGCGATCATACCATTTTCCCCGAGCTATTAAAATTATTCGAAACCGGACAATTTTAATGGGCTTCTAATATCTATAATCAACTGATTTATCATTATTATTCTACACGTATACCCATTAAATCGTTTCCAACGTGGATGGGCCGGCAGGATACATAATCGTCTGTAATACTAAGCTTCTTGTCGCGACAACACCTATTGCTGCGATCATTTAGCGGAAATTTTAATCGCGTGCAGAGCATGAGCAGCGGATTAGGCTACTGGGCGGCAGCAACTCGCGCCGCCATCATGGATTCTGCTCTTGCTAATCTTTTTTGCAGGGTATCCCCCTCTTATTAATTGATTACTGACTATACCGGCGCCTTTGGTGGCCTAGCAGCTGTTCTGAGCAGTTCGATCCTGATATGTCACTGACAAGAAATGTTCTGTCTATCTAGTCGTGTTGTTTTAACACTAGAAATATCGCAAAGGTTACAATTTCAGACAAATGTCTAATAAGAAAATTCATCTGTTACACGTGCAGGATATTTTTATCCTGAAGACCTTTTACGCAGCAGAATCTGAGGAATCTGCAACTGACATTTTGAGATTTTCTCCTTATTCTAGGGTTAACGCTTTCGAACAGGGGTCGGCCATCTTGCGAAGGATTGCGAAAAATCCGCGGAACATCGTAAAAATATGGCGTATGGGGTCCGGCGATGGGGGAGCGGTGTAAACGAGCCGGATTTTTGGGCGCACGCCCACGGAAATCAGAGTTAACATCAGCCGGACAGATTTATCAGGGTGTTCCCGTGGGGGGCGTCGCGGCGCTCGTTGACTGAGCACTCCCCGAGGACGCCGAGCGTTCATACATGCGAATCAGGAAAATTTCGCGCGCTTGTAGAATCGCACGGCTTGTAACAACAGCCATCAGCCGCGGAATGGAGGCGGAACGGCCGGTCTCGTTACGGTTTTAATCGTTTCATCAACTTGTTGTTATCGCGGGGAATGTCCGGCCATTTTGCCGACGATTGGACCACGGACGGGTGGGATTGTTTTGTCCCTGGCGGGTTTTCCGCGGCGATTTGCGCGGAATAACCGCGGAAACGAGCTGCCCGTTTCTGCCGGACCTTCGAACCGCTCCGAGCATCGGCCATTTTATGTTCCTCCGTGTTCCGAGATAATTTTGCCGGAATAATAACAAGGTTATGTACAATTTTAACACGTTTATTGCCTCACAATCATCCCCAAAATCATAGTAATTTAGCCGTTACAGCAAAAATTGCAGAGTTTGAGGGGAGGGTTAAAAAGGTTTCATCCCCAATTCGAATAGTCTTCCGCCCCACCTTTCGACATCTCGAGGGGTGTCTTTTAGTCACGGCTTTCCGTCATGATTTCGCGTAAAGGAGTCGTAACCAGAGACAGTCTCAATCATTGCCGTGGAGCGTTTCCCGTCCCGTTAATAGACCGGCCTGACAAAAGGCGCGAGAGAGAGTGAGAGAGAGGAACGTGACACGGTTTCCCGGAGCGCCATAAACTTCTCTCTGCAAGCGTGAAAACTGTCCTCGAACGAGGGTAGAGGGCGAGTTCTCCGTGTAGAGAACAATGGAGGTTGAAAATAAGTAAGTGGCCGGGGTTGGGGGACCTCCTGGTGGCCGGTGCTCTCGAGGATGTCCCGTGCACCACGACAATCAACCGAGTCAATGGTGCCCTGTTATTCGGGACATTATGGGGCATCGTTTGTCAAGTATCGCCGCGGGAAACCAGGACGTCCGTATGTTCCAGATAGTTCGGTTCGAAACGTCGAATACGGCCGGGTTTTCCAGCCGAGCTCGCTCAAAAGAACGCGGCCGGGACCGTGGAGGAGGGGAACGGGGCGAAACAGGCCGTATCTCCGATCTTTCGGAGACAAAACGAAGATTCCGTCTGGTACGGGCTTTGTTTTGAAATTACGGGCCATTTCTCTAACAAGGAAGTTGGCCTATTAAAGGACAGCTCTGGTCAAAATCCTAGAAATGAGTTTATCCTTGCGTCTTTGTTTATGCAGTAGTTCTTTCCGAAACTTTTAGGATGATCTATGCCATTCTATGCAATATTCGAGGAACAAATTTTTTCGTGGAGAAACGCGTTGAAGCGAAAATTGGTACTTTCTTATTCCTAAGCTTCCAATTTCTACCAGATACAAAAGAACGAATGATATTCTTGATTCTTTGTAGCATTAATTTGAAATAATTTTGGTCACGAAAAACATGTTTCCAGTCCACTGCGCACCGTTCGATAGGCCCGATTGTCTCGAATGTATGAGATGTCTTCACGTTCTTAAATTCCTCGGTAATTGATACAAATTCGCTAATAAACAGTGCCGCAATAATCGGCGCTGTCTCTAATTGTAAGTAGGATCGCCATTGCGCGAGCATTAAGTCAACGCGAATTGAGGAACGTTCGCGGATCGAGGCAGGTGCGAGGGTTTAATAAAGAGCTACGCGGCGGCTCGTTGACGGAAGCCAATTCCATCGACGTGTAATTCGATTTCAAAACGAGCCGAGCGCGCATTAAATAGCGAGCGTACACCGCGGGTGATCAGAGACGTGTGTACAGTCGCGTCCCTGTGGAAAATTAATGAATTTCGAATCGAACCGCCGCGAGTAGTTAATTTTCGTGGAACCCGACGGGAGCAAGATGGCTACCTGGTTCGCGAACAAGCTCGTTTAATGCCACCTGGTACTAATGGCGTTTCGATTGCCATTGGTACACAGTGGTGTAGTACTGTACCCCTTATCGTTACTCGTGGATCTTTTCGCCTCTTCCTCATTACCGATGCTTTACCTGAATCTTGCGTAAGAGACTCGACGATCGATATCCTTCCGTTGGATCTCTTCGTCTTCATTATGTAAAAAAAATATTTGGTTGTCCCGAAAGTCTTGTTTTCGATCACACACAATACACATTCATCCTAGTTTTTGAAAGAAAGCAAATTGCGTGGCTATGTAAAGGGAAGCTTGGGAAGAAATAAAACGTTAACACTAAACCTACCAAGCACAAAACATATAAAAGTGAAACACCTTATAGCAGTGAGAAGATTGAATTTAATTAAATTTTGTACGGTTTTCATTATAATATGTGCTTAAATGAAGAAGTCAATTCAGTCATTTCCTATGAAAGCGTTTTTATATTTTCAATAATTATGAAATAGTAAACCGGTTATTTGACCGTGGTAGGTTTAGTGTTAACGATATTAAACATACACTTTGCTATAGAAACATTTGGGACAATCTAATAGATGCAACCATTGGTAGCTCTGAAGAACCTGTGTCTTCAAGAATCGAACTAAGCGTTATTCTGTAAAGAAATCGATCGAAAGAGAAGCAAGAGAGCCTGCTGGAATTCCGCCCCCGCAACAATATTATTCATAAACCGGTCTATTCCGGGGCTAATCGAAATCACGGGCGCCATTAAATCGCCGGGGGCCGCGCCCTTTAATCGTCGCCTGACAACGTTACTGGTCCGATTTGTCATCCACGAAATTGAGTCGCATCTGCACCGGTCCGTACACGTCCGGATCGTTCTGCTTCCGAGCATAAAGCGGAATCCGTTGGTGAACCAGTGTGCAACTGTGTATGCATACACACGGCAATGTGTGTGCCACACACTATGATCATCTACCATAGGTCACATGCTCACCGACACAATGTCCTCGGTGTACACGGTGTCCTCGAGGATAACATAATGGCAGCCGGCGAACGTATACGAGTACGAACCATTAATATATGGCCACGGGGGCCATTGTTGCGAATTAGGTACCATTGAGCGACCCATTGTCGATGACAACAGGGGTGCCACGATCCGGCAACTGCGTTTTGATGAACTTCGCTCGATGATCCTTGGTCCCCGATTCTCCTTGTCCCTCGTTCTTCGCGGACCATTAATTTCCTTCGGCCCCTGCGCCGATCTAACCCATTCGGTATAGTTCCGTTGCCACGCGGAAACATTCAAACAGCAATTTTTGGGAAAAGTCGAACTCGATTGAACAGTTTTTGTCGTTTATGTGAGCGTAGCATAGATTTGTTTATGAATGATGTGATTTTCAGTTGTCCAAATAGTAATGTTAGGATTTTCAGGAAGGAACAGATGTAAATGACTCGCAACGCAGGATTTTGGTATCTTTAACGTTTTAGGAATATTTTGGGTCATCTAGCACGAGTATTGTCTTAAATTATAATGGTGAGATCATTGCTATTAATTAGGAACCCATCAAAACATTTATTATACATTCAATTTTCGTTAAATCCTGAATAAATTCCACTTTTAAAATTAGGAGAAATAAAGATTAAACATTGAGTTCTTTAGGTCAGCATATCAGAGAATCAATAAAAACTTATTTTTGGGTACAGCTTTAAGGGAAATAATCACTCACAAAAGGGAGATAAATTAAAAATACACCAAAATATTAAAGCTAACTTATCTGGAGACTAAATTATATTAAAATATTAATCTAGTACTGTAAATATGCTTGAATTTATGAAACTATGTATCATTCACGTTAAATTAAGATTTCTCCAATTCTCCATTTTTCATAATTGTAATAACTTTCTTTTAAAATAATTTTTATAATAATGGTCGTAATGTGTAATCTGAATATTTTTATATGAATCGTTTCAATAAAATCTTCATTTCGTTACAGTGCTGCCATCCGTGGTAAAACGTTCAAACTGCTAGACGGTTACACCACAGATACAGACTTCTGTGTCACCGACGAGAATCTCCTCAGTGCTCTTCTGCACCGACGGATGCCGTCGGTAGCCTTCTGTTGCTTACTCCAGCGACGATATATCCTAGAGGGCGTAAGAAAACGGCAAAATTTGTGGGGGTCACGGCACGATGCCCCGTGGCTGAACTCGTCGGTGACTGTGGCACCGACGAGATACTGTTAAAGACTGCCAGCCCCTGTGCTATTGAGCGGCGCCAAAAGTGGGCACAGGTGGGCGCGGGGATAAGTGGAACTTACAGTGATCTGAAATACCACGTCACTAAAAGTTCCACAACCGACGAGATGCTCGTCGGTGGTTCCGCTCTCTACCTAAATAGAACGGTTGCTCAAAAAACTACGTAAGACTGCGTCAGTAGCGTAGGTAAATGGATTTAGTCCCGCTAATATTCAATAAAACTAGACCGGTGGTACTTTCTATAGGAGCACTTGTGAAAAGTGACAGAACAATAGTAGCTCGAAGTAATCTTATTCGCGTTAATTCTAAAATCAAATGAAACAGTTTGAATAATATATTTTGTTTTGAGGGAAGGTGATATTGCAAAATGTTATGGAAGGGAATATATTTGAAATAGTCATTGTTATTGATTTTCAAGATCTTTATTGAAAATCTTTCAATTCAAGTTTTTATATTTAGCAAAGCACAAATTCTACAATACAATGTTATAGGAAATTCTAAATGTGCAGCTATTAGCTCGATATTATCCACTATTTGTAAGATACTAGAAGTTCTTACAAATAGAGGATAATACCAATTGCCCAGGTCTCACCACGAGGAGGTTGCTGCACAAGAGACCCGGAAAGGGAGTCGGAACGAATTCAATATTCCTTCTGGCTCCCTTTCCTAACGACGGCGAACTTATATTAACGCAGTATGTCGAGTAATTATTGCGGAGCAAAAGGTGTGAATCGGAGAAGAAGTCTCCGATCCACGGGGGACTTA
This sequence comes from Lasioglossum lativentre, assembly GCA_916610255.1. Lineage (NCBI taxonomy): Eukaryota > Metazoa > Arthropoda > Insecta > Hymenoptera > Halictidae > Lasioglossum > Lasioglossum lativentre. Next base: position 30,446,556 of record OU744355.1, on the reverse strand, counting down.
AGGCGAATCAGAGCAGAAGGCCCTGATTCTTTCAAAGAGAGAATCAAGTGCGAACCAGAGCAGAGGGCTCTCGTTCGAGGGTGACGCGACGCGTACAATGCTTGCAGCCCAACTCCAATCAGTAACGATACCCGACGTGCCCTCACCAAGAGCGATGGCCAAGAGACGGGTTCAAACAATATCCCATTTACTCCAGCCACCACCTGCCACCAGGCAACGAACAATCGTTGAGGTAAATACATATTATAATTAATACAATATTAGTTCCGACCGATAGAGTAGAATGTGACACAGATATGGTAAGAGAACTCTAGAGCCCTGCGGACGTGAGACAAAAAAATACATTGGGTAATTGGTCTACTCCTATACCTCGTTTGTAGTTACACCACGTAAGTCTGTGACGGTTACCAGCAGATAGTTTCTAGTGTTCTCACAAACTTGGAACACATACAGACTGAAGGTAACAACAGACATTACGTGCAATCATAAATGTGGCATAGGAGTAGACTAATTAAGTTCCTTATGGAGTTTCTTGTCGCACGATCTGAAATACCGACATCGCTAAAACTCTGTCGCACAGACTAGTACGATAGCGGACTCTACCGAAATGTAACGGCCAGCTAACGAACTACATGAGGTTGCAACATAAAAGGTATGTATCCGAGGAATCCAGGTTTTTAAGCGTTGTCAGCTTCAAGCACCCGTTTAACGCACGAACAGTTATGTATATACCTCACTGAAAAATCGAAAAAGCGCAATCTGCAACTTTCACAAAATTCCCACGAATTTAGGAGGAATTTCTGAATCTTAGAATGCATTCCCGTAGGAATTTTTAAAAGTTTGAGAACTTAAATTAATGGTATAGCGTATGGTACATTGTTATAGGGACACTTTGGTTTAAAAGGACCACGAGAGCACATGGAAAAACAATAGAATCCTATCGTCAGCTCGAACTATATTGCCTCGATAAAATTGTTTAACTACGAAATAGAACCATATCTATAACGTTTAAAAGAAGTAGTCCGAAATCATGTCGACGAATTGTTTTATTTTCACACAGACATTTTGTATTTTGCACAACGATCCTCAGTCTAGTAGTAAAATCTGATGGTGTATATTACTTAAAAAATGTAATAATTATAATGATAGAAATATTGAAGTATTAATAACTACAACTACATGATAGTACACGGTTTCACCGCGTCAACTATTAAATACCAAAGGGCCGCGGCATCCGGCCGCCCAATCGATGACATCCTATAATTCGTGGTCCATTATTTCCGCGATGCTTGATTTACGGTTCTCTATCGTTTTTCTTCAGCGGGCGATAAATTTTATCGCGCGGTTCTAACCCGGTTTCCCGTAGCGGTGGATAAACTTCTGCGCGACAAAAAAAAAAAAAACGGTACAAAAAAAGGACGGAGAAAGATGTCGGTTGGCACCGTAACTCGGTTAAACAACTGTGCGCGGGAATCGGCCGGTGTAAAATTTTGCAAATCTCCCCGAGAGCTTCTCGCGCGTTTCTACGGCATCCCCCAGAAAATGAAACCACCCTGCAACAATTGACGGAAAAACTGGCCCGCCTTTTCCGGGCCGTTTCAAACAATTTCCGTCCGAGTTTATATTCTCGTTTAGTATTCTACGTTTTATATTTCTTAAAAAGATTATTAATAGGCTCCCGGTAGATAAAGTGTTACCTAGATGACACTTAAAAATAATGTGCATTGTTAACCTTGTGCAACGAGTACTTCAAAGTATTACAAAAATTAAAACACGTATTTTCGAGATTCTTCAGCGAACAAAGGGAGGAAGAAAAGAAGGAAAAAGAAAATCTGCTGGAGGCAATTGATTAAGAGCGAAACCGCGATGGTGTACGGCTACCGGAGGGCTGTAGGGGATGGTTAAAATTTTTGGCAAGGCAAAAGGTACGGTAGCGTGATGGAGAACGGGGGAAAAACGGGCTGCTCGGTTGCTCGATTGTGCTTGTTTCGTTCACGAGGCCGCGCGAGTCATCAGTCTCGCTGAATGAAAAACGGGCCGGCACCTCGCGCGTTTCTGCAAGCTTTTGGCAGCGTAAAAACGATGCGTAACGATACACCTCTCCCCGTGGCCCCCGTACGGTCCCCCCCCGCGCGCGCATTTAAGGAGGGTCGAAACGCACAACTAGACGCGCGAAACTCGCGGCGGCGCGGCGCGGCGCCATAAATGAGCGTTGCTCGCAATTGCTGCGCGTCGTAATTAAATTTTTCCACCGGTTCTGCTTCCTCTTTTTGTTCTTTCCACCAACCGTCGACTATTTTTTTTTCTCGCACGTCTCCCCACTCCCCCGTTTTCCAGCCCCTGTTCTTTCCCGTTGTTGCCGCGCGAGAAATCCCCGTTTGCAGATGCGGCGTTGGATGCGGATGTTTGCGCCATTAATCTTCCGTTGATTCGGCTTTGCGTTTAAGAACTTAACGGGCTCCAAGCGGACACCTTATGGGGGCTGCAGCCGGTCTACTTTATTCCCGTGGCCCATATTTCCAATCCTTACTGCTTGTACGCGAGGTCTTATGATCGTCGGCAGCGTAATCGAATTGTTAGAGTCGTTTATTAGCAGACTATGGATCTTCATGCAAAATGAAAACTTTTTCAGTTGGTTGCAAGGCATAGAAATTGGATAAAACACGATCTTTTTCATTTAATAATGTTTCTAGGTCAGAAATAGTGTAACGATATGAAATGATTTTGAATGGAACTGTGCAATAGGCGAAAGTAATTAACTAAAGGCACGATCTGTATTCTCATTGTACTTTATTCAGCAGTTTATTTACTTCTGATTCGGTTTTTTGTTTGAGAACTTAGGGTACGAACAGTCATAACAATTTTACAACATTTACACAAAAAAGAAATTCTTTAATAGAACTCATTGTGCTTTTGTATAGTCCGAGTTAATAGGCGGATTTTATGGGGAACGCAGCCATAGAAATGCTTTCCCTATTCTTTCGAAACTGCGAGTGGCATGACTGATCGAGTGGTTCCTATCGATAGTGATCGGGAATCAAAGTCCATTTGACTGTTTAGGGAAAATCGCTATTCAGCAGTTTATTTACTTCTGATTCTTGTTTTTTGTTTGAGAACTTAGGGTACGAACAGTCATAACAATTTTACAACATTGACACAAAAAAGAAATTATTTAATAGGACTCATCATCAATCGATCGAAAAAGAAACAAAGAATGACAAAGATGGACATTTATTAAACCAACGCAGCCACCTAATATTTGTATTTCAGGGATTCAGGTCGCAAAGTGAATATTCGATATCACTGAATGATCACGACAAAGCTGTGCGCGTTTGTAAACATTATCCGATCCATTAAAAACGTCAGGATTAAAATAAACGAAGCACATTTGCAATGTTTCCGTAACATGGGAACAGAGGCATATTGCGCAGCGAAAGAAAAATCTATTTTTCTGGAACACATATAGTATTAACTAGCTACGGTGAATATCAAGCCGGTTGCAGGCGATTCGTCCGCAGCTCGTTAACAATTACACTGCAAACAAGAGAAGAGGAATTGTCGCCGAGGAAACGGAACGATAACGCAACAATAGCGGCCGCTCCCATTCGTTTTTCTTTTCCACTACCGAAACGATAAATCCCGTGGAAAAAGGAACGAATAATCCCCTGGAACGGATATATCCGCTTAATAACGGGAAGGGAGGAGACGGCCGAGGTATTAAAGTCGAGTCCACTTTATCGAAGTGGCCGGTTTACAAACTGTATGGTCAGTAATTCATCGTCACGGCAGTTACGCCTAGCTCGTAACAACCGTCCCGCCCGCCGCGCCTGTAATAAAGCACGCCGCGATCTTAGTTTAATAATTGATATTAGCCGATGATCTAATACTCTCGTCTACTAAATAGTTCTTTGGACGGACAAGTCGTGGACACAAAAATGTAGCTGAACTCGCCGCTGCTAAAGCTCAAGCTAATTAATCGAAATAAATTAAATCTTCTCATTTTTAGAAATATTTGGACTAGAACTCAAGCGTCAATCATTGTAATGATTCGCATTTTCAATATGGGAAACGTGTCCATGAACGATAAAGGCAAATTGAATGATAAATCTCGCCACATACAGGGCGTGCTCGAACGGGGAGAGTAGGGGATGATTCTGCACGTAAAAATAAGTCGACAGAAAGGAATAACATTTTTTTGTAACGCCTCGTATTCGAGAAAATAGAGTTTAGAGATCCGTCGGGTTCGCGTGCTTTAGTGTACTCAGGAAGTAGAATTGGTTGGTCGTGATCAGACGCGGCAGACGATTCCTATCTATTAGCACATTTTCAAACTTCTCGAAAAAATGTTACTACTTCTCTTCGAGGTATTTTTACATGTAGTTGCAAATTGATCTTTACATTATGTTCATAATGTACAGAGTGAGCAAATTAAATAATATTTGTATTTCGTTCATTCTCGCAACGTCATCTTGAACACTTCTTACTATCATCAAAATCCAAGAACTATCAAAACGAAATTCGTCTCGCCCCCGTGCAGCTCGCAGCTACACGTCCCCGTAGACCGCGCGGTTATCGAAGGAAAACTGTTACTCGCGGAACGATTAATCAATTATGCTGTTTCATATTTTACAACGTGCTCAAGAAGTTCGTCTGCGAAAGTATAAATCATCAATCTATCCGTCGCGAGCGGTGCCGTGGCGATTATCGCGAGCAGGCGCCATGATAAATAAACCACCCTTAAAATTTCATTCATCCCTTGGCCGACATTCGAGATTACCTATCAAAATGCTTCGCGGACCGTGTTATCGCTGGTTCTGGGGATCACGTTCAATAAATAATCACAAATCACGGCCAAGTCGCCGCTAAAGGAGCGTTCCGTTCAAACGAAATGATATCGAAAGGGGGTGGGCGAGCTCGACTCGTGATTTATGGAAAACTCGATACAATGCCACCACACCGCGATGCAGAAAAACTGCAACTTTCGCAACGTTTTTGTGGATCGTGTGCTCTATGTCTTTTTACGGTCCTCTAGATGGAAATATGAGGTTGATGGTGGTCCTATAGAATATTACGTTTCTTACCGGGGATGACGAGTTAATTCGTCGTTGGCGTCCGTGTAGGTACAACCTCTAGCAAAAATTATTCGATCAAACAAGTGTGTATAATTGTAAAACGTAAAAATATTTCCATTAACGATAAGGGCAAATGCAATAGATAAATAAATAAAATATTAATAAAAACATGAATATGTTTTTCGTTTATAACTCCTTAACAAAGCCGCGGAGCACATTTTGGTAAAGGAAAAAGTTATATCAAATGAGCAGAGGATTCATCCTCTTGAAGGAAGTACAACATTTTGGGACACCCTGTAGAATTCTAGGGCAAGATGCCTCGCAGCGTTCCGACAAAAGAGAAACAGAGCCCCTGTGTCCCTTTTCCGTCGGGGAACTTATCGCGACGCCTATCTTCCCTTTTATTTTCCCCGTTCTGACTCACATGGCACCCGATGCCATGCCGGCCGGAGGAGTTGCAATATCTGCTTCCAATTAAAACAGTGGAATTGGATCGCATAAGAAAAAAGCCGAAAGGAAGCTAACCCCTTTGCTGGATCCGAGGAGTAAGGATTCTTTCAGACTGCGTCTGGGGTTCAAGCAATTCCACCCTTCTGATCGACGGCCCCATAAGAACAGCTCGATTTTTTCTCCTGCTGCACCCTGAACCGAGAAAATCGAACCTCTCTCGACTCACCTTCCACTTCTCAACATGTCCAAATTTATTTTATTATAGCCAGACTGCGAGCTTTTATGCAAAATAAAAATTTTCTCTGCTGTTACAAGAAACCAGGATTAGAAGAAAAAATGGGTTTTATTAAATATCTAAAAACTCACACACTAAAAAATGACACGTGTTTAATTAAAATAATATCACATTTTGTGACGTACATATTTTTGTTTTGTTCATGGTAGTTCAGCAATTTTAATCTGAGTTTGCAATAACTGCCGATGCTAGAGATACTTGTGTTACATAAATCGCCGGGTTTGCAACATTTTCTACGGCGAAGTTACGTAATTATCATTTTATCGGCTGCCTCAGAGGTTCCCTGGTTATCGTATTTTTATAAAGCGGGATGAAAGCCGCGCCGTGCTCACGTGCCGAAGTCCGCACTTTGATTAAACAAGTTAAACACCCATGATATGGACATTTAAAATCAGCAAACACTCATGCAAATGGAATTTCTTTATGGAACAGTACATTCTCCTCTTTCGTAAATTTATTTGCGACGTTTAATGATTGTCCATCCTTCAAATATTCACGTGCTTCAATATTTTTATTAATTTATCATTCTTCATTATCCGATGCTTCGCGATTCAATATTCGCTTTAATTCATCACCCTTCGTGAATTTCATAACAGAATGTTGTATAATTCGATCAATTTTTCGATTTGTCAGTTTTTATGAAACTCAGTCTTTTGATACGAAATTCTGTATAATGGTATCAGGTTGTAGAAAAGTTTCTGTCAAATTTTGCAAATTTCGTTCGATGAATTTTCATTATTATAAAAATTATTGCACTGATGATTCGCGTTTTTCAACTACCTTAAACAAACACTTCAATCGGTCTTGTGCATCCTCAATTGTTAAATAAATGGTCCGCTATCCAAGAGTTAAAAGGGTCCGTGTAAAAATAAATAAAAGAGCTGCACAAAAATCAACAGTGCTTGAAAAATCGTGTGAAAACAAAGTGACGTACAGAAAGACGTGCGACGTGTTAGAAACCCGTGTAAAAATTATTTCTGTAAAAACGTGCCAGGTGCTTAGGGGCAGACTAAACTATACATATCAAATCCTGAATGCAAAAGATTTGTCTATAAAAACGACGAATTAATCCGCAAATTCTACGTCCGACTTTCTGCAAATAGAATGGACGTTCTTTCAGTTGATGCGACAGGATGTGACTTATTCGATTTAATCGATACCTCGATATTTCCAGTTGGAAAAGAATGAAATTTATTGGCGTTAATAGCGATCAAAGAAAAATGTAACGAGGGAACCGTGTGTCGAACGGTGAGAGATCTTCGATAGCTTTCACCTGCAGGAAATCCCATGATGGATGCCGGACGGCACAATGTTGCCTGCGTAGAATACATCGGCGGACACGGTGCACACGGAGGCCGATAACTGCCGCGTGAATGCACGCTGCAATAACGTTGATGCAACTCGATATGTAAACGATAGATATCTACGGGAACGCAGGGAAATTAAACGCGTTCCTGCCTTCGTCGAAGAAGCATAGATCGACCGGGGTGATTTACTGGGCCCCCCCACTGCAGAAGGGGTTGAACGCCGTTCGCCCCTTTTTCCCACCTGTCTTTGCTCTTTGTTATCGGCATTATTAACCGGCCGAGGCCGAATGATATGGAAACGACGTGCTGCTCGAATACTGCGCCATTTCCATCCAGTAGCATTTCATTGCACGCGAGCCACGAAGAGCAGTTCTGTTGACAATTTTATCGAACACTCGCATAAATTGTTGCTAGATTCGTTGCGACGTTCAATTCGAACGCACTCTGTATTCGCGTTTTTGTTCTATCGATGGTCACAGGGATCTGTGATTAAATTACGGATCTTTATGCAAAATGAAAATATTCTGTGACAGAACAGGAGCCACTTAACAATTTCTTTACTGCTTGAATAATTTTAATCAATACTTTTCAATTCTTTTAATGCTTCTTTTTAAAATCATAATTATTAATTTTTGCTGTGAGTGCATAAAATCCCCAGTCCCGAGTGATTCCAATTGCAAAAATAAGTAGAAAATAACGACTAACATTTTTTCGGTTAAAGCTTCGTTTTCGAGAAAATCGATTTTGAAAATTCGACGACTACGCGTGTCCTAGCATTTACGAGAAGTAAAATTGGCTGGATATGGTTAGACTCGTCAGCCGATTCCTATTCAATAGCACGCGTAACCGCTGAGTTTTTAATCTCTTTCTCGAACACGAAATGTCAACTGAAACAGTGGTGTTCGTATTGTTTATTTATTTTGCAAATAGAATCACTAACGGCTTGTACCAGTTGCTCCTGTAAATATTTTTTCCGAAATTCCTTGGGAACATCGAGACCTTATTTTAGGAATTATCAAGATGGTTTACAATTTTGTGCCCAGGCGCAGCCACACCAAAATTCGCGGGAGCTATATTATTTTAATCCTTATATTATATTAAGCCCTAGCATAAGGGCTAGCATCCAGTTTAAAAATTTTGAGAAGGTCTCATAATTTTGAGCAATGTCCCTCCAAAGTTCCACCAAAATTTGCGGGAGCTATATTATATTAATCCCTATATTATATTAAGCCCTAGCATACGGGTTAGCATGCATTTTAAAAATTTTGAGAAGGTCTCATAATTTTGAGCAATGTCCCTCCAAAGTTCCACCAAAATTCGCGGGAGCTATATTATATTCATCCCTATATTATATTAAGCCCTAGCATAAGGGCTAGCATCCACTTTAAAAATTGTGAGAAGGTCTCATAATTTTATGTAATGTCCCTCCATAGTTCCACCAAAATTTGAGGGAGCTATATTATATTTATCCCTATATTACATTAAGCCCTACCATAAGGGCTAGCATCCAGTTTATAATTTTTGAGAAGGTCTCATAATTTTATGCAATGTTCCTCCAAAGTTCCACCAAAATTCGCGGGAGCTATATTATATTAATCCCTATATTATATTAAGCTGTAGAATAAGGGCTAGCATCCAGCTTAAAAATTTTGAGAAGGTCTCATAATTTTGTGCAGTGTCCCACCAAAGTTCCACCAAAATTCGCGGGGGCAGGCCTGCACAGGGAGGGAAGGAGAGAGAAATAGAGAGAGGGATACTCAGGTGTGGGCGCCGCGCGCGTGCGACGACGCGGCGCGTCGCGGCGCGGATAGGCGCGTCGCGTCGCCACTGCTGCACCGTAATGTAGAAACTCAGTCCGACGGCGGCGCCGCACCAGACGTACGTGTTAGGACGCGCCTTTACGTGGTCGACCGATCAAACGTCCGATTTCGTTCGATTCCCATTGTGCCGTTTCAAAGAAAACAGAAAAAAAGAACCTCCGTTAAAACAACGAAACTAACGATCAACCGAAAAGAAATCGGAAGAAAAAAATTCTCTATATAAATCGAGATCATCCCGTTCGATCTTCAGGGTTGAAGGACTCGCCGCTGTTCTGGATCCCGCGATCGCTGCTCCGTGACTTCTGTTTTTCGAGAAAGAAAGGATCTGGTCGCGTGATCGATTTGAGTTCGAGGATCCAAGGGGATCGCGAATCGAGAGAATCGGTGCGCCGAGTGCCTTTTTCCGTTCTTGTTTTCGTTCCGCGGGACGGAACGTTCTGGTCCCGCCCCTCTGGGCGGCTCCTGACCGCAAGGATCTGAATCCTCGGCCCGAACTGACGGACTTCTCCTCTCGCAGTACGAGCCCGTGACCGGCACCAGGATGTTTTCGTCCTCGAGAGCTTTCCCGCCGCTTCTCATCGCGGCGCTCTTCGCCTGCATCGGTGAGTTTTCGTCCTAAGCGACCCTGCCATTTCGATCCGGATTTTACGAGACAGCCTACTTTTCGCGACAGACTACCGATCACTGTACACAGAGTCACGTGAAAAATTCTTTGAACGAAGAAACTGAACAAGCGTGTCTTAGAACGAACCACTCTGACCCGCAGGGACATTTTCACCGTGAGAAAATTTTACTGGAGTGTACTGGACCGAAGGACTCTGACCCAAAGAGACATTTCCGCCGCGAGAAAATTTTTTCGAACGAAAAAAAATGTAGCAAGGGTTGAACTAAAGGACTCTGTCCCGTAGACTAATTGTTAGGTACCCCGTGAGCTTCTCAATCAGCATCTCTATGTCTCATAGCGAACTCAGTATTTTTTGAGAGTAGATTTGGTGTGTCACTAGTCAGACTACTTCAGAGGGCTCCTAGGAAGCCACCATGTTCGTTTCGTTTCTAAAAACGAAGTACGAACAACATATTCTTGGGATAACTAATAATATCTTAGCATTTTAGCATCTTTTCAAATAGTTACAATTTTACATGAATAAAATCATTGACATTAAATCATTTATCCCTTGCCAGACAATATCAGTGATGAAAAATCAACATGAATCTGTTGATGTGAAACATAAATATTATTTATTTATTATAAATAAATGGAAACTATTAATGAAATTCTACAATAATTGTATGTGTGACAAATATAATATAGTAAGGGGTTAATACGAGGCATAAGTTAACTCAACACTTAGCCAACCGCGCGCGGCATATTCGATCGTCACAACGACGAGATCTTCCCATTTTATTGGCTAAGTGCCTATTGTTACAGAGCAAATGTACTTTTGATGAGTCTGATCTGTGTTTCCTGTTTGAACTGCGCACCAAGTTTTTCACCGAATCCTTGACATTTGACCCCGAAGACGGTGACCGTTTGACATTTTTCGAAGTCACCATGCCCGAGCCATCAGGAATAATTTAGCAGGATGCTTTGTGCAATCGAGACGCCGATTTCTCACTATCGCGATACTCTTTGTTGTTCGGTGGACCGAAGTCTCCAGCGGGCTCCTTTCTGTTCATGGTTCCGGTGGGTTTGCTACCTTACAAGATCGCCGGTTATCGAACCTTCCATCGTGAAAAATCGATTCGGAAAGGCTCGCGGAATCTCATCAGGTATTCTTTTCTAGCACTTAACTGGCTACGTGTTCGGCATTAGATCCGGCACGAAGTTTCCTGATTATTGTCCTCGGTTCCCTATCGAGAAACTTTTCTTTCCTCATTAACGGCGGAGCTAATAGCTTTTTCACTTTCCAATTATATTCCGTTTCCCCCACAAAAAGCATTCGATCCAATAAGTCAAATGTACATTAGACCCATTTTAATGAGAAACAACAATTTCGTGCCTTAATTGCAACAAATTAGAAATTTATTTCCTTTCATAGCAGGTTTAATCGGTTTAAAGTACTATATTAAAAAGTGTTGCTGAAAATGATTGCATTTTTAAATAAAAACGTTTCCAAATTCTTTTTTCCTATTCGACCTACAAAATATTTTAATAAATAAAATGTTTTGTATAAGGAGGATTTTTATTGAAAGATCAAAATAAAACACATTAAATGCATAATTTAAAGTATTAAAAAGCATTCTAATGCTTTGTCACGCTACGCAATGTTTTCTACTTTTTACATAATGATTGAATGCAGGCTCGTTGTCTCTTTTGTCAGGCACGTCCGCATACCATACTAGTGAATCGTTTCACAGCTCATCACGACGCTCATCGAATATTTTCTGCCAGCTGTGTCTCGTAAACAACTCTCAATTCGCCACGCAAGGCAAGTGGAATGTTCTGAAACAGTTTCTGTGTTTTAATCTTACCATTCCTCGGAGCCTTTAGTCGCTGTCGGCATACTTTCACGACGCGCGCCAGCGCTTAAAAAGATCTAATCACTTGTTTGATGAACAATAAACTCAGCTGTTGCAGTTAAAAGATACGACCCGGCACTTGTGCTTTTGTATAGTCCGAGTTAATGGGCGGATTTTATGGGGAACGCAGCCATAGAACTGCTTTCCCTATTCTTTCGAAACTGCGAGTGGTACGACTGATCGAGTGGTTCCTATCCATAGTGATCGGGAATCAAAGTCCATTTGCCTGTTTAGGGAAAATCGTAAACTGTGAGATAGTGGTGATCAAATACGAAATCAAAATTATCTGGATACAGAACTATGAAAAATCATCATAAAATGAATGGCATGAATATTGAGCAAGATGAGAATTTCGTTATCCAGTAACTAACAATTGTCCTCAATAACGCTGAAAACTTCTACGAACAAAATAAATGAAGCCAGTGCGCATTCGACGCGTTGAAATTTTGTAATAAAACTTGAGTAAAATCGGAAAAATTTTCTACAGAATACAAATGAGGACCTGACGTCGCGGTTAGCGTACCCAGTGTTTGAAAAGTGTCACGGAGAAAAAAAAAGATCCATCCAGGGGCTTGCGGAGGCTCCATTCATTTCAATCACGAGTGTCTCGTTCCGATATTTTTCTGTGTCAGCGTGTACGCCCCGTATCGCTTCGAACGGTGTCGGTTCTTAAGTTTAATCTTCGTTACCAGTGTTCCTTCGGTGTTCCACCCTTTCAACGATTCCGAACCGTCGTCGAGTCGAGTGTTCTTCGCGTTTCTCGCATTCGCGAGGGAGGCTTTATTATATTTCGACCCCTCGCGTTGGAAACGGGAGATCAAAACGAGAAAGAAAGAAAGAGTGATAGAGAGAGAGAGAGAAAGGGAGCGTAAAGGAAAAAAATTGGCCGCGCTTTCACCGATCCCTTCTCCAGAGCGCTTGACGAGCAGCCGTTCGAGAAAGAGGTTTTTAATCGAGTATCGCGGGAGCGTCCAATTAGCGCGATTCATTGTCCGTCGTTTTGCCCGACGCGACGCGACGCGGCGACTCCCCGTGGTACGGTAATGTTTGACTGGTTCAGGCCTCCGGGGATCGGTTTACGAGCCATTCGAAGTCACTGCTTCGTGAAAAACCGTAATGGAACAAACACCGGGCCGATGCCGCACAGATTTTTCTCCTACACGGTTTTCCTGCGTTCGCGGACCTCGAATTAATTAGGACAATATTCCTAGGCCTAGGAACTGCATCCAAATACTAAGACACTATTATAGAGGGTGATCGGTAGACTGCGATAGGTAGACCTTCATTTTTTTCTTCAAAAACCTTGACCCTTTGCACTCGAAGCTATCTGGATTCCAGAATTTGGACGCTTCACCTATTCTAGAACATTTTTGATACACATGAAGTTTTTACATTTGACCAATTTAATAAACGCTAAAACATTCTGGAATGTGGGAATTTTTAATGGTGACTTTACGGTCTAGTGCGCAGGGTTGACAAGTTCAAGACGATATATTGATATTGTATTAATATTTCTACTGTATGAAATTGCACCAGCTTTTGTCATAAATGCATAAAATCATTTTCCCTTTTCATATCAAAGAATTTTATTCTACATTTTCGGCTTATTTTTCTTTTATGTAGAATCATCCCCTTTTCGGTTACACTGCCAGTATATAGACGCCGCAGGATTGAAAGGACAATAGAATGCTGATAGCTTCCTCTTTCGGAGTTTTCCAAAGTGGAATCAGGAAGAAATTCTCCCGCCGAGTATAATGGAGCCGATTCATCGTCCTCCGCTTCGTTGTATCTTAAACAGTCTATCCTGCGTCGACCCGATCCTGGCCCACAAGATGAATCACGGTAAACGGTTTCGGTGGTCGGGATTAGGGGCGAGGGTGCGGTGTCTCCTCGACTGGGCATACTGATACACTTTAAGGGCGGAGTTTTCGAGCCCCGGCCATCGCTAAGTGTCCTAATTTGCAAAGCGGGATTATCGAGGACCCGATCCTTTAACACTTCCCGATGAAATAGTGCTCCGGCCGATCCGTATCGATGGTTGGCTCGAATAGTCCTTAGAAATTCAATATTTCAGAGAAAAAACAGATTGGCCATTTAGAGAATTTTTTTTCGTAAGATTCTGCAATTTTTATCAAATACTACAGTTCTCTATCTCTAATAAGAAAATATCTAAACTAACTTCTGTGTCTCACAATTGACTTGCACAAAAATCCGCAGACTGGTCATTATAAATGTTTAAAGTTGAGTACTTAAAATAGTATTAATTAAAGTATTTTAAATAAGAAAACATCGACCACACATTTAATAAACAGTCCCCGATCCGATGATACACATAAAACAATAGGAGATCTTGGAACGAGATAAAGGTAAGCCGAGAATCGGAAACGGTGAATAAAAATGAAACGGCAAGTGGTTCTGCATATAGAAACAAGGACCCTGACCGACATTTGTTGATTCCCATGGGAATCCAGCATCCTGCGGCCGTTATCCCCTAATCGCTCTCTTTATCGCGGTCTCAAAAAGGATCTTGACGATAAAAACGAATCCTCGTTCATGCGCCTTGGACAAGGGAATAAGGGCATTCCGTAAGATCCTCCTCTAAAGTCAAGATGAAAATCGTAAATACTTTCGCATGCAAACGTCGATCGTTAAATTTCATTTTACGAGATGTATCGCGTTCTACCGGTCCTCGTAAAACGACTCCGACGGGTTTTCCCTTCAATTACAACGCAGAGTGCTTTGAAACGACCGCGCAATCCTGAAAAATTCACGATTTTTAGCTATGGAAAATTCTTAGACTTATCATAGATCCCTAAGTTAATTAGACTGATTCAGGTTTTGCTTGGAATATTCCGAATTTGTACGTACTTCCAAAGAGGTGAAATTATTAATTGGGTAATTTGTGGTCAAGGCATTTGTAGATAAATTTTTGGGATTAGACAATTCTTGAATTTTTGAAGGGTCCTTAATTGATTAATCCAGATCTCGTTTGAAATATTTGGGATTAGTGCAGCACGTACTTTCGAAAAGGTATAATTATTAATGAGCTAATTTATGTTATTGCAGTTTGCAATTGGAAGATTGAAATAGTTCGAAAGCAGCGCGTGATGTGTGGTTGTTTCCGCGAGATTCGTTCGACCATGTAATTCGCAGCCCCTTTCTCACGTTCCCGCCCACACACCCACGCGCGGGACAGCCGAAAATTCGTTTACAACCACCCGACTCGCGACTAATTCGTTTAGATCGCGAACTTCGCCGCGGAAATAATTCTATTCATTACGGAGAGGAAAGTCGATTGTTTCGCGGATCGTCGCGGCGACGTTTCGAGGTTGTCTCGCGGGAAATTGACGGGGATCTGATTTTCCTGGTGAATTCTAGCGTTGCACCCCTTAACGATTACCCTAAGATTTATTCTAATCGTCAAATACCCTAAAAGGTTCATAATCTCCTCGAATCCCATCAATTATTATAATTTAAGAGCACGCGAGCAATATCCCTTGATGTAACTGCACTGCAAAATTGGAGAATTGTATTTGATATTTTGTGCGTCAGAGTAGTTAATGAAATAAAAATTTGTATTCTGTCATTTAAATTTAAGCATTGAAGCATTCATTAAATATTTTATTTTTCTTGTGTTATTAGCAATCTCTAGTTTTAATGTTGATAATATTAGTATTTATATATTATATGTAAGTGCCAACTTCGTTTTATCGAATCATACGTTCATTGCGTCACTACTGCATCGATCAGTCGAGTCGATGATCAGCAACTTTATAATTCGTTTATTAAATTTAAGAGCCGCGTTTTCACCAACTCAGGCCCTCTAATGAAAGATATAAATCTTCGTCTAATTTCAGGCTTCACAAACGATTCTATGCAAATACGGATTTGCATAAACTTCCGCGGCGTAGTTATTACATTATCGTGATTTTCTCCCTGCTCCCTTGTATCGCTGTCCTAGTTTTACTTTTCTCACTCTTTTCTATATTACCGTCCTACTTACTGATTTTTCTTGCTCTTGTCGGACGGGGGTTGGAGAATGCGCGAGCGATCACGAACGGAACGTCAGGACAAACTTATGAATATACTGTAAATTGAAATTCTGGACAGAGCACATATTTGGAGAAGCAAGTTCTGGTTAGCAATGGTTCGGACGAATCGAGGAAATTGAGAAATACAGGGACAAGTGGGAATAGGCTTGAATTATTCCTGCAGGTACTGGTCGAACAAAGAGGGAAGTATTAATTTGATAAATCATACTTGAACCACAGAAATCGCATCGACAAAATTGAACACATATTTTTAAGTACTAGATTGCAGATTTTTATGCAAGGTAAAAGTTATCATACACATTCATTTTTTAATAATTTTAATGAGTCGAAAATAACGTCTTGAAAGTCTTTAAATATTTTACTGTCTCGAATTTGCCTTAAAGAACTATTTGAAATCTTCATTTTTTAAACCACCAAAACAGGAACCTCGCCTGTAAGAAACGCAAGGGAGACGTGAACGTCCAAAGTAGTAGAATCAGAAATTGATCGGACCTAGTCTTTAACTGTTTCCACTGTTTCGCATTTCATCAATTTTTCTCGCGAACACAAACTCCACAACCAATCATAAAAGCATTTCACCATTCCGAACACTCAACTATGGAAAACGATGGTAAATCCTCATTTCTGAAGGTGCGAAGCAAAAAGCACAAGCGAGGGGCGAGAACCAAGAATGTATCGAACCAATTTTTCCCTGTCCGTGTTCCCTGTTCAATACCTTCGGCTGTCATGAAACCGCGCCATTGTTCTGGTTACCGTCTGGTAACAAGGAAGAACTTGGTACAGACACTTCGACTAACGTCCCGGAGCTTTCTCCGGCAGGCTCCCGCGAGTCGTTCGTAGGGTCGTAAGACGGGCGAAACTCTCCGTAAGCATTTCTCGAAGTCATTCGTGATAAAGCGCAGCTGTAATTCGTGGACCTGCTCGCTGTTAAACACACCTGCATCCCCCGAGCTTTCTTATCCCCTGTAGGAAAGGGGTTTGGCTAGGGGTGGAAGAGTGGGTCTGCAACATTGGTTCCTTTCGTAGCCCCTGCAACTGCTCAACCATCATGTTTACGTTCGACCTAAGATATTTGATCCACGGAGAAACTCCGCGTGTCCGATCATCGTAGCGTGAACTCCTCGACTCGAACTTCCGTTCGGTACTTCCCGAGCCACTTCGTATATTGAAATATGTTCCTGGGGCTGAGTTACATTGGATACCCATTGCTTTTGACTTCGGAGCACTTTAGTTTTCAAGTACTTTCACCGTATATGCCGAGGAACGTTCTCCACGGTCGGTCTCTGCGTTGTTCGTTTCTCGAAATTATTTCGGGAGACTGTATACGGACGGTCGATGGTAGTATACAGCGGGATACTGTCCGCCGGAGATAGTAAAGTATAGAGGTCAGTGGAAAATATTAGTACTGAGGCAGATAGCAGGGGAACATATTGATATTAAGTCAGACGATAAGAGAACATGGTCGCCAGGAATCAGAGGTTCGTTCAATACGTTGCAATTATCTTAGATCGTAGGAGATACGTCAGGGGGATATCAGACAAACAATAGATCGTTATATCGACAAGAATTCGTTAAGTGGAATACGCTAGCCTTAGCCAGACATCGGTAGAATATGTTAGGATAATGTCAGACAATAGTAGAATAAATCTATACTTGTTCTGGTCAGTCTGAGTCAGACTTGGGTAGAACGTGTCGGTGTTAAATCAAACGATTATAGAACTGGTCCAGATGAAATTAGACGTTAGTAGGAATATGTCGATGTTAAATCAGTCGAGAATAGAATATATCGAGATGAAGTTAACCGTCAGTAGAATAAATTAAGATTTGGTCAGACACCCGTGAAGCACGACAATTTGGGTCGGACATGAGTAGAATAAATCGATATTAATTTATCCAATACGAGAATATATCTAGACTCGAGTAGAAGACATAGGTGTGAACGCAGACCACAGTAGAACATGACCGAATACAGCCCGACGATATTATAAATCGAAACGTGCGCAAACGTTAATAAAATATGCTAGCCTGAGCGAGGCAGCAGTAGAATATGCAGGTATTAATTCAGATAGTAGTAAACCATGTCAGGATAAAGTCAGACGTCGGTAGAATAAGGGGACGTAAAATATGTCGGGTAGAAATCTGACGATAGTAAAATAAATCGAGGCTTGGTCAGGTATTAGTGAAATATGCCAACCTGAGCCCGACGTTAGTAGAACGTGTCGGCATTACGTCAGACATGAAGACATACGCTATTACTAGACTGCAGATGTTTATGCAAACTTAAAATGTTATCGACACATTTACAGAAATCGAAATCAAATAGGATCTCACTTTTTTAGTTAAAAGTATCATTGTAGCAAAAATTTTGGTATATTTAAAAACATTATTTAGAGAATATGTGAGCTAGCTAAAATATTAGTAATAGTATAATATTACTGTCAATCATATTTTTCGAGTGGAAATATTGCTGAAATATTTCCAGTAGAATGAAACGGTTATTGGTCAGGCATTTTCAACAGAAAATCCTACAGCATTATTTCAAAGAAATATCGCGAACTAAACGCGCTCGTACTAGGTCGAACGTTGTTAATAAAATGTAAATTTGCTGACTGAGATACCTCCAGTCAGACAGTATCAAATTCTTGTCATGTTTGCTCGGGGGAATTTAATCTATTCTAGCGCGTATGTGTATCCAAGAGTGTGAGTCGATGTCTGTCGCGAGAACGGTAATTGAATACATCAACAGTGGACTAGGCGTTGCCAGTGGAATGGGATCGTTACCGACCTGACTTTTCTAGTAGAATACATCCACGTCATTCCACACGATCCTCATAGTATGTGTTTATATTAAATGAAACGCCACATGTTCTTTGATTATAATTTCTGTATAGAACCAATTCTGTTGGGTTTTGACATATCAATTACAATAATTACAGTCAAAATTAGTAAGCGTTCAAATTTAGTCAGCAATATTTTGGCAGTCGACTAGGATATTTGTGGATGTACAGAACTCAAACGAAGTTAACATATACCCAATAATAGTTGAGTAAAATTCAGGAATTATTTAATAAAATAATATTTCCTGCACAGAATTGGGGATTGGTGTAAATCTCGTTAGGATACAGTAAGGTTACCGCGTTACCTAACCGCAATACTCAAAACGGATAGACTCGCAAAGAAAGAAGCTCCCGTGTGACGATTTCAACGAGCATTCAACCAGGGCGTTCGCTCACAAAAGATATCTTATCAGCGACATGGGCGGTCGGAATGGCATGAGAGTGAACAGTTGTCGATAAAAACTCGCATTACGTTGGTATTGAACGGAGGGTGGATTTCCATGACGAGAACACTCGAAGACGACCAGTGTAACCAAGTGGTAAAGGTAGATGATGGTTCCGGCCTGTGTATTTATTAGCGATCTCTATTTTGGTGCTAAATTTATAAACGTGCTACATACAATATCACATCATTTCATTATTAAAAATTGTTCTAAACACAAAATATAAACGTTGAATCATTGTTTATAGGTCTTCCGTGTACCAATCTTCAAGAAACTTATTAAAGCAGTAACAAATGCAAAATACGAAAACTGCGAAGCTCATGTAAGCCTGACTGCAAGCACCACTTTGTTGCGAGTCTTCCCGGTGGAAATCTACATTTGCGTGAGCACCAGCGATCTATTTATGACATCGTATCTCTTCATCAGTCTTCGGTATCGTTAGGGGGTGGATCTCTGAATGAATTGTCGGAGTGCGTGCCGGTATTAGGGCACGGCCGCGATGACTAGTCCATATTCATGCTGTTATTAGATGTATGCCTGTGAAGGGAGGAAGAGGAAGCAGAGGGTGGAGGGAATCGCGAGGAGGAGGGGTGGAAAGGAGGGCCGGGATACCTTTCATCGGGCCTCCATTACCTGATTGCTCGGCCGCGCACGGAAAGGGAAACGCCGGCGTTAAAGCGTCGCATTGTACCGGGGTCAGTCGACAAAGATCTCGAACCGAAGGAAGAGACCACTTTCGCCCGTATGATGTGTTCCTCCTTGAGAATCGTTCGCGCCAGGATAAAGCTTCCTTCAGCCAAACGACTCTCGGATGCGCTCCGCTGTTGGCGCTCCCCCTCGCTATTTCGCAGAATGCTTTTTAACGCGGGCTCTCCGATTCCACGTCTACAGGGCCTTCAAGCTTTCGTCACTCTGTTCCTCCTTCCAGTTTAATTTTGATTTATTTTATGTGGGCAGATTCTGCAGGGCCTTCAAGGTTTCATGGTCCTACTTAAATTTTTATTTACATTAATTTTAAGTAATTTTATTTATTCCTGTATTTCAATGTCTCATTAAATTCTAAGTAGACTGAATATTCCGATAAAATTCGAATGTTCCAGTATACCCTAAACAAAATAAATCTGTATTAAACTTCATTAGAATTTCAAATTAAATAATTTGAAGACCCCTCTCTCCTGTAATCGCACCACCATTTGCAATCCAGGAAGAGGCTCCAAATTGAAGAGCGAAACCTCTTAGCACCCTTAAAAACGTTCTATTTCCGTAAACCAATAACTGAAACATCACCCTTGAAACTAATTAATGAACCAGCAGAGCATAATACGGAAAGCTACAATACAGCTCCGCAATGGAAACAGTGTCGAAAGATTGGACTCCCCTAAAAATAGCTCACAGAAATCAATAAACGTTCCATGGACTGTGCTCATACAAATGAAAATCGTAGCACGTTCTGCTAAAAAAAGGCTGACCATAAAATGAAAAAAGTTCAAAGGATCGATGCTTTTCATAAAATTGTTTCATCGTGAAATATATGATATTTCTAGTAAAATTCAAATTGCTCCCACGAGCGTGCACCATATTTCTTTGGCGGCCTAACAGATTCGAAGTTCGCGGGATTATGCGTTTCCCGCGGAAGGGTATTTACGCTGCGATCCTCAAAGAGGTTACAATATAGCCGGTCCAAGGATTTAATATTTTTAAAGCCGTGTCGCGACGTCAATACGCCAAGGGGGCGGAAAAAATATGGACACGACCGACCAGGTCCGTTCGATACCTTCCCAGCACCACTGACGAGGTTAATTTCGATGAAAGGCTGGTCCTGGGTGCCAGCAAGAGTCCGAGAAAAAAATTGACGAGAACTGATTCTCCAGGATCCTCCAGGATACCTATATAATTAAATTTACTGCATGGAATATTTCATTATCATTGCTTACTCGGATACAGCAGAGTACAACAATAGCAACCTCACTGGAAGAACGAAATTCCCTTCGTTAAACTCTGCAAGTAGAATACACCCTCGTTAGGTCAGACCTTCGGACAATATTCGTACAATGTGATTACACGAGATAAAAGATTTCTCTTGTAACAACGTGAGTTCTTATCAGCTGCCCGCCAGGGAATGTAATCTTATCACATGGTGCACATTCAGTAGAATAAGCCGGCGTCAGGTCAGACATAAACCGAAGAACTCTAAAGACCGGGCCAGTGGATTGTTCCTCTGTTCTATCTCTGGTCTAGATTAAACAAGAACTGTAATTTGACGCAACTACCATAACTATATTTGTTAATACCGTATACCTGACCTTTACTTACAAATCGCATACGGAGACCATTCCAAATTTTCTCGAATGGAGAACAACGAAGAAGTAAAATAAAGAACTAAAAATGTTCTCATTTTTTAATGCAAGTCTATCAGAATTCGGAATGAGATTTTTACGAATTCGACATTTTTTATGTCCGATCGATTTACATGTTACGCAATCGTCGTGGCGTATATCTGTGCGCGTGCACCGGCCGGTAATCATCGGGCTCATGAAATTATAATTTACGGCGTGTCCCGTATCTATCAGGTCCGCGTGTATCATCCTCGTCGATAGTACGATGGGGCAAGCAGCTGCATAATCTAACCGGACGCCGAATTGGCCGCGTATGCATGCATTCGGATACTGTCTGCGCATTCGGGCCGGCGTGTTTCGTGCGTTTCGTGGTTTCCCCGCCACCTCGTCGTCGCATTGTTCGGTTCTAGTTGCACGTGATGATAGCAGCCGGCCTCGTACCTCGATAATCTTCCGAATGTACCCATTATTTCGTTCGAATTCCGGCCGTTATCGGCGTGCCGCCGCATAAAAGAGCCAGTCTTCCCGAAATGGGGAGCACGGGCCGAATTCTGATAGCTCATTGTGCCCCTCCCTCCAGATTCCGTTATCTGCCATAGGATTTCTCGGAAAAAAAACTTACCATTTATCGCTATCATAAACGTTGTTCCGCCGACGTCCGGCAATCGATAAAGTTCCACTGATCGCCTCCGACGATCATCCTGCTCCGCTGTATCGAATCGCATTCGATAGAAATCGTGAAATACGAATCCTCTCGTTCATCTTTTTTCTGGAAAAATTGTAAACTCTGTTATCTTACTCTCTAAACGTTTTTGTGACTATGATATTTTTATCTCTGCAGATTAGATGGAAAATATTGTAGACGACTAAGAGTAACTTCAATAATTTAATTTGTTTAATTTCTAGTAAAGTCAAACTGCAATGATTATTTAATCTATGTGTGACAAATTGACAAAGACATTTTATTTAAGTCTGTTCAGATCGCATAAAGCACAAACCGGGAAGTCCTTCCCAAAAAGCTCGAACTTCACTACATCCTTTGCCATATTTTACCGTGATATTTCCCGTTCTACTTTCCGTAAAAATTGAGTTTGTCTATCGTGATTTACAGCCATTTCTTGTACCACTCTTTGGAAACATTGATCTTTATCCACCGTGATTTACAGTCTCTTCTTCAGCCCAAGTCAAATTACACATTTCTTGTTGAAACTCGGAGTATTCTACATCGCAGAACTTAACTTGGTGCACCTACTGTTATAGCATACTACGTCTGACTTCTGACGATAATATTCTACTGATTATGCCTTACAATGGCCGGTCATTTTCCAATTGTCTGGCTGACCAAATAGTCCGCTAAACTTCCTCAATGGGACATAGTTACGAGTACCGTCGCAGTTTGATCAAATACTACGCTCTACCAAAACGATCAAACTTGAAATAATCGTATTCTAATGGGATCTCGTGACTGAGAATTGATATCTTCTGCCTTGGCCTGGTTATCGCGTTGTCCCAGTACTGTCTGATATATCACGTTCACATGCTACTAATTACGTCTGGATATCAATGCCCGTTGCGGGGAATGTTTATCGCGTCACTCTAAAGCTTTATGGATCTGCAGTGTTCGTTGAAAGATCGATACATTGCAATCGTGTAATACATCACAGAAATCGTTTTCCAAAGACTTACAATTTTTAATCCTCAAAATTTTATGAAAAATAAAAATTATCTGGATCTACGTATACATTAATTTCTCTTCTTAATAATATTAATAGGTATAATATCATTAAATTCTTCAAATGTTTTTAGTAGTTAAGTTAAATATTTTTGTCATAAATTCATAAAATCTACCAATACACTATTATATGATTGGTGATTGATTATTCCCAATTGATATCCAGTCAGAAAATTTCAATTTTTAATTTGTGCAAATGGCAGTAATTCTAACACCCACTATCACCATATCTACCTTAGTTTCAGCATTTTATGCAACTCACAGATCAACCAGAAAGTTCCCCTCTATATTTTACATTTCCGCGCTGACAGAAACAGACGACTGTTCGGAAAATCATTTCCAGTCTCCCGCTCCAGAGACGCGGCAGTCATCGGCACTCGTAGTAGCTCGCAAACAGAGGGACAAATTGTTTCAGCGAGGGCACGGCCGGTTTCTGCAGCGTGCAGAAACTTTGCCGTGGCGAGGGGCTCAAAAGCCCGGAATTCGCCACGCGGCGGGGGGCAGATAGTTCCGCGGTTATCTAGCTTCCTGCACGCAACAAACTGCCCGGAAGTTTTACGCGTCCGTATTGTTGCCGGTCGGCGTTCGACAAAGAGATTCTTTCCGGGCACTACGCAGGTGTTAAAAACTTTCCGAAGATCCTGGCGTTGTCCATATACTCGCACCACATTCGAACAAGTTTAGCAATTTATTAAACCCAAAGTCATTTACACGTGTAGTATAGTGCAAGGGGTTAATAAAAATGAGAAGAATGGTAATTCTAAAAAATGGCACACCTGTAATCTTTACATCCAGTTCGAAACATTTTAATAATTCAAACGATAAATGGAGCGATTAAGGAAACCCCGTGGGATTAAAATATTTTCTATTAAAATGAATAAAGATCTCTCTGGAGATCAGAATACACGATTAAGAGCCCCGCACGCCAGATAAGCTCGTAAATGAATAAACAACAGGACATTTCCTAGAAGTTCTCGCGTTTTCGTGTTATCGCGTATCGCGGCCGTTTGAATTCACGGAAACAATACCGGGTTCCGGGAAATAGACGATGCCCGCGTTCCGAGAGGATTTCGGAATGACGAGGACGACCTCGCAAGCGCGTTCTCAGGCGTCTCGCGGATTCCGTTTCGCAATCGGTTAACGGGAAAGTTCGATTCTAATACCCCGCCGGGCCCTGTCATCGTGGACGATTTGCCTTTTACGAGGCACTTGGGCTCCTCGAAGTTTGAATTGCCGTACCGCTCTCGCGACGCCGCTCAATTTAAAGATTAGTGCCGCGGGAAATCGTATACTTTATGACGCGGCTCGATTGGCCGTGCATCGGCTCCTGTGTTGCACGTACAAGCGCGATTGCGCGCCCGTGAATTGACGACTTAATCGTTTTCGCTATTAGTTTATAATGGACCATCGAATGATCCGCGCCTCTGGCATTAACCTGGAGGTCGCAGCTGATCCGATAGTTTCGAGAAAACTGCTTACTCTTGAAATAAACGAGATCGGTCGTGAAGTCTCCGGTATAAAGATTCACACTGTGAGCGTAGCTTCATGCTGGGAAGCATTAAAATGTCTCTGTGAGGTGTTCGATACCAGGACCACTGAATGGTGTCCAACTATACTGTGTTTACTTCGATGCGAATGCGTTTTATAGGTGAAAATAACGATCAGTAGAATGGGTCAGTGTTATGTCACACACAATGGATAAAACAATCAACTTTCTGCAGGCGAAGCTAGTAGAGAAAACTTGTCAGGTATAATACGTTAAAAATTCCAGCTTTTATCAAGCAGAACTAGTAGAATGGACCAGTATTGTGTCGGACACAATGAATGAAACAATCGACTTTTTGCACGCGAAGCTAGTAGAGAAAACTTGTCAGATATAATACGTTAAAAATGCCAGCTTTTCATCAAGCAGAACAAGTAGAATGGACCAGAATGGTGTCAGACATAATGAGTAGAAAAACAAATGTTTGTTCCAACAGAATGTTGATTAATTATAAATAAATGTGTATCACCGGGAAATAGGATTGTAAAACTCACTGCAACAGCAAATGACCAAGCACAGCAAATTTCCGGGCAGAAAGATCGTGTTTATATGTTCCTAGAGCCCGCGGCAAATCAACAAATCCATTTCAGCCGTCGAGCTATTGGCAAGGAACCGACGTTTCGAGGAATCTGTCCCGGAAGCATCGAGGGAAACGGTAACAGGAAACGTCGATCACCTTTGTGCCCCGCAAACAGTCCTCGACCCTAAATTACAGTAATTTTTCCCGTTTCTCCGGGGCTGAGCCCTTTGTACGGTGTTCCCGCGAGGAACATTCGTATGCAAAATCGGTTTGCCCCGACGCGACGCAGGGATCGGAGTCCGCCTTCGCCGAGGCAGAAGTCGCGCGAAATTGAGCTGGTTACAAATACAGCCTGTCACCCGACAGTGAATGCCGGCTCGGGCCAACGGAAAACTACGCCAAAATCGAACCCCGGACTCTTTTCGACGTTCCTTTGTGAGAGCCGGTTCGGGAATATTGCCTGTTCGATGCCGGTTCCTAGGTGCGTCGAACGATCGCGAGATTTTGTTTCCGGGGGAATTTGCGGAGATACAGAAGATCACCTGGAGAAGATCCGCCGGTCTTATTCACCGTCCTCGACGGTAACGCGGTGAATTTTCAGTAATTGGACGGCATCGACTGATCCGCTGAAGACGCACGCGCGCGTTGCTCGGCTTCCCACTCGGCGAGATCGCCGGGCTCTACAACTTTTCAGAGCTCTTCAGCTCCAAACACCGTGGCCACAGACTACCAGCCGGATTACCGGAAAGTCAAGATTTCGACTGCGCGGATGCTCCGCTGCAATCGTCTGCGATCTCTCCGATACCCCGGATGATTAGGGCACGAGTGTCGATTCCGGTCAAATCATGTCGTAATTCGAACTGGGTTCATTTAAGCAATTACTGGGGTTTTTGTCGAAATAAATGTAATCGGTGCTGGTGCTTAAGTAGATGATTACATTAATGGGGAAACTCTGGAAGGAGTCTATTTCTGAATGGGAAGGCAAGCCTTACACTGAATACAGAAATGTACATTTAAAAAGGAGGAAGATATTTGTGGGGCTAAACATCGACTCGTACTACTTACGAATACAATTCGTTTAATATATTTATGCATTTTAGTAACTTCGATATAATTTTAACCTTAGTGAAATATTAGAATATGCATATATTAGTCAGATGTCAGTGGAACATGTCAATACACTTCACGAAAACATATCGGAAAAAATGTACATGAACATATGAAATGTTAGTAGAACATGTCATTGCTTAATCAGACATTAGTCCATTATATCAGAAACGAAACAGGGGTCAGTAGAATGTCCACCACTTTGTCAGATAATTGTTCATTAGAGGAAATGTCGCATGATAAACGGGGCATAATGAACGATAAAAATTTATGTTTGACGAGTGAACCACTCGGCTGTATGAGACGTGTCGTTTTATAACAAGTTCGGTACAAGGTGTCCTGTCATTCTGTCTTGTTAAAATCACGAAGCTGTCTTTCGCCTGGCCATTTTCACCGGCCTGTCATAGTTAGAGTATTCTTTCGGATTCTTATGGAAGCGTATCGACAGTTCGGGCCGGTCTTAAAAAGTTTGTAGCACGCGGCAAATAGCCGCCCTGCCGAAACGAGTAGTTCGATATGACCGGCGACCCAGTTCCGATGGAATTCGTTCCGTTGCGTTCCCGACGGCCGATATCTCGCCGTGAATGCCGGCAATACGTTTCACTTTGACTGCGATTCGTCAGGATTTACGCGGCACGCCTCGAACCCGATGAGAGCCCGAACTCTGCCACAAGTGAAACTTAATTGGAATCGGGTGACGATTCCACGCCGCGTCGCTGCGCTGGCTTCTCCGTCGAGCTCTCGTGGGCTCGATTTTCGTGGACTCAGGAGGAGCTAGATTATTGAAACCGCTCGATGAAAAGTCGTTTAAGTGTGATCAATTGTTCCCTGGCTCTAATATGCTCGATAAGTTCTTCTATCCTGATGTATATTGCCAGGGGGAAGTAGAATGTGCTGAATGTGACCAGACGGATGTAATTATGATACTCTCTCGTTGCTTTCCATTCGAATTAAGGTCTGGGTTAGGTACATTGTTGACTAAATAAAATGTGGATACAAACAGAAAGATTCATAAGACAATACAATGAGAACATATTTACTAAGCTTGCTAAAAATAAAGAATATTTTTTCATTTTTTTTCCCTCCGCGAACTTTCAGTATTTAGAACAGACTGGAAACGTTGCGGTATGTACATCAATGTCTAAACAGTCGGAGACAGACTACAACTTGCCGAGATCAGTTCAAGAGATTTAAGCAATCGTTTAATCAGTGAAACACAAAAAGTGGACCAGTTTCTCTCAAAAATACTGAAACAAAGTGCACACAGAATTAGGTAAATAAGAAAGTGGAAGACGATGGACAGTGACAAATCAGTTTGCGTTCGCTCCGAGTTCATTTTGTTGTCCAGAAAAGACGTCGACGGATTTCGAACGCGTCGTCATTTTATCGAATTGAATCAATTATTTGTCGACTCGGAAAAGTATTTATCCGAATCGGGTGCCGACATCAATCTCCGTGACACGGTGTCTTCTCCGGTTCTCGAACAGATCGATTAATCGAGTTAGCAAGTTCCCCGTCGGCAATTCGTTTAACAATTAGAAGTCGAGGAGAAATTCGCTGTTTCCTTGCTTTGATGAGTGGCTGCTGCTCGTTGAGTGAAAAAAACCGTGTGTGGGAAGATTATTTGAGCTGAAATTTCCATTATGGTATTCATGAAATGCGTTGGTGTAATTCAAATGCCAGTAGAACTAGTCGGCATTAATTCGAACGAAAATAGAATATGTTAGGATGAAATTGGTCATTAGTAGAATATGTCGACATTAGTCGAACGTTAATGGAATAACATGGAATACATCAACATTGTCACAGACAGTAAGATATTACGGTAGTAGGTCACACGTTAGTGGAATGTGCCGGTAATAAGTCAGACATTAGCGGAATACGGGAACACTGTATTAGACATCAGTAGAACATGTCGACGTTAAATCAGACGACGTTTGAATCTATCAAGACGTGGACAAGTGTTAATAAAACATATGAATATTGGGATCAGATATGAGTACAACGTATCGACGTTGTCGTTAGTGGAACATTTCCATAATGAATCAGATGTGAGTGGAACAAATCGAAATTCTGCCAGACATAAATATGATATGTAATAATTCTGACACAAGTAGAATAGGTCGACGTTAAGTCAGAAAATAATGGAAAATATTACGAATAAATGAGACTCGAGTAGACTATGTCCCCGTTAAAGCAGACAATAATGGAAAATATTAGTAATAAATGAAAGCTTGGTGAACACACGAGTGAAAAATGTTGTACAGTGTAGTATTGTAGTATAGTGTATGTACATGGCCGGGGACGATGTAAAATGGCGAATCGGGGACGCAGGTCGGCGCAGCACGCCGGTGCAGGTCGATGCTGACCTATTAGCTTAAAGTAATTTCCGTTTAATTTTGGAGCTTACGGGCCCGTAAGCGTGCGAATGCCCCGATGAAAGCTCATCCTCTTCTGCCTCTTTCTCTTTCGGCCGTTTATCGAGCCTCCGCTGCCGAGTAATCGGGCTAATAATGTCCGGCTAATGAGCCATATCCCGGCGCGCTCCTTCGCAAACGGGACGCGCGATTACACCGGGCGTTGCGAATTACAACCGGGCCTCGATCGCCCGTTACACCGATAATTCGGGACGCGCCCCGCGCAGTCCCGTGTGTTTTCCCGCGAATTATTTGTCGGCCGGAATCGTCCGTGCTGTAATTCAATGACCAGGCCGGACCCGCGGAACGCTCTCGGTTCGCCATGATGGCCTGTTAAATGGTTTAAATGGTGTGCGTCAGCTCGCGACCGTCGCCCCCGATATTCCCGTGGCAAATTTATGCGCCCTTTTGCCGTTCGACTCCCTCGCAATTCCATTCCGCGACACGACACGCCGACCGCGTTTTACGTCACGCGCCAGGGAAGAGTGAAAAACGGGAACGCGCGCTCACACCTCACGAGCCAGTGATACAACAACCGGTTTAATCGGACACAGATAAGGAGAGCGTGACCGTGCTCGGTCGAGCACGATCGAGCAAAGTGCGCATGTGGGTCGTTAGTCACAAGTGACGCAAATATACTTCGAAATGATGTCCGGCGACCTAGTGAAACATGGCAGCGTCTAAACAGGCGCAATTAAGGGGAATAGGTGTGCGATGGCTCGGACGGAATCCCTGTTGCGTCGGACGAGACACTGGCTTGGACTCTATGGTTCTTGAAACGCAATTCCGTTTACGATAATTGGCATTTTTTTATTTTCACACTTTGTAAGTTTAAGTACGATAAATCTCTAGTCGGTCAGTCGAATCGTGATCGGGTTCGCGTCGAAACAGCAATCATTCCTCGGCCTGAAGTTCAGAGATCAGTCAGTGGAGAGCGTCAGGCAAGTTCCCCTGGCGACGGTACACGCCGAGCATTGTAAACGCAATTGATTTGCACGCGGCTCCACTAGAGGTGCCGAGTATGTTCTCGATCGGTCCGGCCGCCACAAGTAGTACGTGCTCGTCACTGGCCAGACAATGCGGAATAAAGTAGAGACCCGATACCCCTCGGAAGAACATGATTCACCGGCGGAGCAGCGCAATCGTGTGTCCCGTTCTCGTGCGAAACCAAACGGCCCGAATCCCGCGAATCGGAAAGATCTCACGAAACATCGTTAACGTTATCGAGAGCGATCCGCACGTCGGAATAACGTTATTAACCCAGAAAGGGCGGGCTGCATTTATTCCGAAAATATCCTCGTTACGTGAGGTCGCGCCGATAAAACTTTCCGAGGCTACAACGAGCCGCTCGACGATAATTGATCGCGCCGGAGGAGCACGTAACCAAGACTCCAAACCGATGGAAAACGAGCGTCTGAAGGGGGTGGCCGGCAAAAAAATCACGGTCCCGCCCCCGTCCCACGGGACCCGGGTCTCGTCACGGAAGCTCGCCGCGGCCCGGCGCTCACGTCGAAAACTTGATAAAACTTCCGGCAAAATTTCCAGATACCCCGTCTCGTCGCCGCGGAACCTCCCCGCATAATCTTTTTCTTGTCAACCGCCGTTCCGTTTCTCGGCGCGAGACTTCCGCCTTGTCGCCGACAGCGCCGCTTCCGCGATCGGAGCCGAGTTAAAACTCGAAATAATAGCAACGAGCGCCTCGGATGACACACACTGTTTCGAGTATACGGAAGAAAGTCATAACTTTTAAACTAATTAACTTTCCCGCAAACTACCTGAATAATTTTTTAAACGAAATACAAATCTGCTTCCCTAGAGCACAATTTAATTTTAATACAGATTTTGCAAACATCAGTTGCAACGGTGCGGACAGTAATATTGTTAATACGAAATGTAAAGGAGTGTTTTATGTAAAGAATATACGACAATAACTCGCAGGGTTTAATTAAACTTCCAGCAGGGTAGCTCTGCTAATAGTTGTTAAGTCAATGGAGCAAACTTCATCTGTTTAATCGTTACACGGTGGTAACACTCCGTACGTAGTCCGACAATCGCAAGCAAAGTATATTTAGCTTTAATCATACAGGTGGCAGGGTTGTTAGCTCTGTGTACGAGAATTATTCAGTAAAATAGCTTCGTCATAGACAGACACGCAGAGCCATTAGCGCCTGGCCAGATATCTCGTGATAGTTGTCCACTTACCAGTAGAATGGGACAAGCTGTACTCGGACGCACCGCAAGTAGAATAGATCAATGGGTAATCAGATTTCTCCATTATAGACTGAAGCTATGCGTAGATAATGCCAGTGGAGTAAGCCTGCATAGTGTCGGACGGCACAGATAATCCCAATTAATCGAATACTTCTCCGTCCCGAAAACAGATTAAAGGGAACCCGGAGAGAAAAGAAGGACGCGGTTCCCCGAAGCTTCTGTAAATCTTATTTGAAAATTGAGTGTCCCCTCAATGGTATTTCACTTTTGTCGCTTGCAGCTAAAATAATGAACACTTCAAGTCACTGAAACCACGACAGGAAGGCCAATAATCGACTTCCCTCAGTCGCTCGAGAGACCGATCTTCGCCGGGAGCTATTCGCTCTCCGAGGAAACTCAATTTTCTCTGTGCGCCGTCTTTCCCTCGGCATTCTTTACCATCCTCTAACCGGGACCGGCAACCATGAATTAAAAATGCTCGTGGATTTATCGCGGGTGACTGCACACTTGTCAAAATGTTTTATGGGACCCGTCACCGTAGAATAGAGATAAATCTTTCAAGCTCTTTCTACCACTGTAATTTACATTGACGTCCCCTGTCCAACGGATGTGGACAAACCGAGCTGCAACTGCTCATGGAGAACCATAAATAAGCACAATTCTTCACCATTACTTCGGAATTTTTCCTTAAATGTACCTACCAACAGAAATCAGTAGTGTAAAGCCTTGTATGGTCAGACAGGAAATAATATGCTTTATTAGATATAAACAGGCTAGGGATAAATGTTATGCTTAAATAAATTAAATACGATGTAAAAAAGTTCAATTAGACCACGCATGTTGCGAGTTCGAGTTTGACAAGGTTTGTAAATGTTCGAGTACGCCATTCAGTTTCCTAAGTAGAATATTCTCGTCCCTGGCCGGCCATAAAGACGAACGACTTCCACGAGCTGTGTAAAGTGTAATCAACCGTGTTATTCACAGCGTGGACACTTTCTTAATTCCAGAACGGTCTTCAGAGTTCGCTCGAACTTTTTCCAGGGCCGGGTAGTCCTAGGAAGGTCGTCAATTAATCAGACCTTTTCGCGAACGCACGCGGAACTTCCACGTTCCGGGGATGATTAAGACGCAGTGTAAACTTGCACTCGCATATATTTCCATTTTCACGAAATATTCTTAGGCAGCCAGGAATGTAGGTCGGCGTTGGTTTGACGTCAGTGCTGTCTGTTATCGATGCACATTATATTAGCGCATCGTTTTTATTGGGGATCGCGTGATTGACGAAACCGCGACCGAAAAAAGAGCGGTGCGCGTTCGGGTACAGACTAATGCGATCGCGACGGCGGCGACGACGGTAATACATTAACGACCTCGGGAAATGCATCAATGTGTCGGCGAGCGCCAGATTCGCGGAGGAATTCGGCGTCGTTTTCTGAATAACGCACGAGCCTGGTATTAATTTTTCGAGAGGCGTTCTCTCTGTGACGCGCGACGCTGTTTCCCTAGTCTGTTTTGCCTCGCCCCCGACTCGTGACGTGTTTCTTGGCTTTTTTTCGGGAAGGAAAGCGGTCACCGTGGCCACCGCGTTCACTTTTAACGATCTCAGCCCGAACCAGAACGAAGGGTGATTTCCAGTTGGTTTGCGTGGGTGAGCTTACAAGCTCACGTCATTAGAGTCTTTGTGCCGAGTCGCGAGGGGACGCTTTCAGTTCGTTACACAGCCTCTCAGAACCACGCCGGAATTTTTTCTCTCATTTTTACTCACTCCCTTTCCCACTTTCTCTTGCTTCTCGCGCTACCACGCTGCGCCATTGATACCATATTGTGGGAACCGAGGAGATCATTCTGCCAGAAAAGTACACTTCACCCCATTCCGGCGACGGAAAAAATCGTCGTGACTGTTTGATCGGAAAAATTGCTTGCAAAATGGATCTCAAAGAAGATATTTTCTTTTCAGTGCGTCGTTTGAATAGTATTCTGTTAATTGGCTTTGCGATTTATCTTATTGTTGCTATTTTTAAATAATTGTATGTTTTTCTGCTCCAGTAAAATATAATACCATAATTTGAGAACCAAACATTTTCATCGCAATCAGGAGTGATTACCCGCAGTTCCAGTAGTATAGTAGACAATAAACCAGACAGGCCAGCTACATTATCCCTTTTTTACTTATTCTAGATAGAATATCAATATTCACATTTTTCTGCTGGAAAATAATAAAAACGAGGTCAAACTTCGTCACACAATACAAGTCGAATATTACTGCTGGTCGGAGCAGTCTGTGGTAGAACCGCATCGGATGGATAAATAACAGTAAAATAGTTTCTGTTCTCTATAAAGTTCCACGGTAAGAGTATATCGCATGCATCGCGTGTCAGATAGTGGAATGAGATCGTTTATGACTGGATATCAGCGGAGATTATCTAATCGTAGATCAGGGGGATAGTACTGTTTATAATCACATATTGTTCTCGAAGTTGTATTCCCTGCACCATCATGCCAGGTAGTATGGCAACAGATAATGCATTACTGAATACATTGCACAAACAGCGAAATAAATCGTCAGTGTCGCGTCCACGTAAATATTGACTTATTTGCCCCACAGTGAAAGTGTACTATATATGGTCAGACAATAGCTTGCAGCGTTTAGACGCGACACAATGGAACCAGGTCGTTAATCATTGCACAGTATAACTATACTGGGACAGGTTATGCCTTAATTATTATATAATTAGTTAAATAATTTCGCCCAGTGGAAGCAGGCAGTGTAGGTCAGACAATGACGAGAATATAAACAGGGGAAATTGCTGGGGAATAATTCAATTCAATTTACATCAACATAGAAACTATGGAATTGATATATATTAATTAGATGCGTACACATTTCGAAAAATAGATATATATAAATACATCATGGATATATTAACTTGAATAAAATCTTTTCGACTTGCTCCTTTAATGATATAGATCATTTTTATATTCACGACTCTGCAGACATTGTGCACAGATTTACAGAAAGACTTTTCCAGCTTGTTCTGCGTCACCGAAATTTCAATTCGAACCTTGACACGTCTTCCGGCATAATGTTTGGTCTTTGCAAAGTCTGCGTTTCTGTTGGCGGACAGAGTTCCCAGCGATTCAACCGAAAGTTTCCCGATGGTTGTTCGGTAACAAGCCGTTGCTCGCTGTTGATCGCAGTTTTGAATGAACGCGCGCGGGCCCGGCGATGGCCACGCGGATAATGCACCGCTGAAACTATTTTCAGTGTGACGCGGGTCGTCTCAATTATCCGGGGCACTTCTTTATCGCATCAACCGTGACCGGCCGCGAATTAAATGCGATGGGGAACGCATTATGCCCGGCCCGCTGCTTTCTCTGTGACTTCTGCACGTGAAAGTACAAAGCGAGGAGCGGCTTTAGAACGCTGCCTGCCTGCGGATCATTCATTCCCTCCGCGTTTATTCAAAAATAGACACGGCTCCGAATACGTACAATATTTCCCCCGGGAACTTTTTCAACTCGCCCCCGCCATTAAGTGATTCCAGCCAATCGTATTTTCAGAGGTAAATGCGAAAGTGATGTAATTAATGTTGCCTCTACACGGCCAGACAGGTTGTAGTTTGTGGCGGGACGTTCTGTTATATGTTGAGCTATACTACTTGTGAATGACTCGTCATGCAGAAGGCAATTTTATTATTCTATATTTAATTGCATGGGTAATAATATAATGCTTGTTCATATGTGATTAGGGGTGAGATTATTCTACTCCTCATATCTAGTCGGAGATTATCCTAATTACCACTGTCTGGTCATGCACTGAATTATTCTAATAGTCCACGTTTGATCATAGTGAGATATTTTTGATATATGTTAGATTATTCTCCACCCTCGTGTCTAGTCATGTGAGTTATCACGAGATATTTGTAGCATTGTTTCTAAACGTATTTTTTAAAATAAATGAGAAGACTGCTTCGACGTGAAATATTTAGGATTTTAATTTCTGCAGTAACACGAAGTAGTCCAGTCAGGCATATTTTCGCCAACCGAAAATATTCCAAGTGAGAGCGCACGGTCTGATTATACACTGTCTGCCTTCATCGTCGGATGATTTCAATTATGCACAGTTGGCCCACCTGAAAACACGTGATCCGACTTCCCTAGCATAAGCGCCAGGCTAAATGCAACCTAGCACCACTATGTAATTCCGTAGCCGGAGTTGTGCCGTTCCATTTCCGTGAGTCTGACCAATTGTAAATGTATTCTCCTGCTAATGAAGTGTTGGCGTACGGTTAAGTTTCACGAGGTATATTGTTAATCGGCGCGTTACCAAGTTAGCTCACTGTTTCCACTATCTCTCACACCCGCATATGACTGGCCGCGGACAATTCAATTCTCCTAACGACACGTTCTCGTGGAATTGAAAAACTTTTCACCTTATTCAACACCAACGAACTTGGTCCTCGTCGCGGAGACAATATTCGACCAATTATGAAAATCTTATTCATCCTCGTAACTTTCTCAGTGGAGAACTGTTATGTTAATCTTGCTCAATTCGTGTGACACTGTGATATATCCTACTAATGAATCTTATCAGGTGTGTCTTGACAATCACTGCGACCATGTTCACGGTTTTGAACGTATTCCGTGAAAATTATTCTTCTTAGTCATTAATGTTATTATGCGGTGTATTTATCACAGAAATTTATTTATTACAATTACTCTTTCAACCCTATTATTTTCTTAAAATTCTAGTAACATCCAGCTTACTCGAGTTTACATGACAAAAATTAATTTCTGACCCCCCGACTTGAAATTCACCCAAGTATGACCTCCACTATTCCTGCCCTAATAATATTCGTCGAGTTGCGTCACAGTCGCGACATGTAAATAGCCTGTATCACAGTGGAAGGCTGTACAAGTGTCGAAGGGTTCCCCGAACAGAATTGGAAATCGTCGTACAGTGTCCGTCGAGTTGTGTCTCAAGGTGATCTCGGCTGTATCGATCCTGTATTTTTTCGCTCTCATGCATAGATAACGACAGTTCTCGAGGGTCTCTGTTTGATGATGGACGGCTGCTCAGCGTTCCGTGCGATCGCTTGGAATCGTTCCTTCCCCGGTAGATCCTGTTGCTGTAACGCGTTCTTTTATTCCCTCGTTCGTCCGGATAGTTACGATTTATCCGTGTCTCCCTTAGGGGGGAGGAGCGGAAAGGCATCTGCAATTCAAAAGCCGGACTTCAGTTACACCGTATTGCGAGTGGAAGGCTTCATCAACGATTCCGCGGCCTCCTCTTCTCAGATCCCGGCCTGGCTGTTTTGCCGGGGCGGAAATTAAACGGCCGAGCTGCGCTTTAATCCTCCCATCCCCCTGGCAACCCCCTGCCACCCCTGACGACAATTTGGATTTCCTTCCGCGGACCATACCAGAGAGTTTCGGGCGACGTCGAGTCCCGTCTTCGATGCGAGAAAACTTTCCCGGATACCGATCCGTCGCTCGCCCGTAAAACTAACTCGCTTTTCCTCTGTGCAGCCAGCCCCGGACCCTCTCTCGATTCTCTACGTAATATCGTAGACCCACTATGAACAGCGAAGTTAGAAAATAAGAGGACGAAGATCGCTTAGGCGAAATTGAAACCGGACGACGACGTCCGGGAATTTTTCTCGTCAGAATTATTGCTCGCGTTGAGATTTTCATCTCTGACTCCTCAGAATGAAACTTTTGCGATTTAGCTATGTCTACTGTGTTTTTGAACTACTGAAACGCACAAAATTCTATTTTTAATTTCACAAAATAACTTGAACCACCTTCTGACTTTTAATCAAATTTGAAGGGGTAGTTGAAGATTTCGTGGAACAGGGTTTTATAGATTCACAGTTTAAACACTCGTAATTATTTATGAAAAGAGCACAGTTCAGTAATTTCAGGTCTAGAAACTTTTACATCAAAATTAGAGGTGCTTATCTTCAGTTCCAGTAGTATAGTCGCCCATAAATCAGACAGTTCAGTGAACCACACTAAAAAATATCCAAAGAGAGTTCGTTTAAGTCAATTTTTACACTGCGATTGAACAGAATTCTGAGAGTCTACGTCCGATGAAATTTATTTATGTGAAATTCTTTGGTTAGGTTATTCGATTTCCCGAACAGAAAATTTGCAGCAAGTTTGTTTGTATTTTCCCGGGCAAAGGAAGCGTGAAAGTGGCTTGCTGCTGCGCTAGAACCAGTTTCCGTGAGTTTACGGGGGTGGGGAACTGATTAATCGAACCCGGTTCGGCAGTTTCCGGAATCGAAAACAATAGAAACTTTAATAACTAATATAACTCACTTCCCCGCGGATAAGATTCCGTCTTCCGCGGCTGTCGGGCGAAAAACAGGCGCCCTCCCACCGTCGGATTCGAACTTCTCCAGCCGTGAAACGAGCGTAACTTAATGGACTACGGTCGAGAAAGTTCCGTGGTCGACGCGAATCTCTCTGACGATTACTTCGCGCGAACTTGAAGCCGCGAAAAAAGTCCGCATTTCGCGCGACACGTTCCCTGGAACCGCGGGAAATCGCTTTCTCGAGTAGTCTTGTTGAATATAGAATCACGGGAACGGTGCACCGTCACCAGAGTATACACACGGTTTATAACGTTTCGAAACATAAATTTCACAATTTTATTCTGTATGGTTTATCTTTGTTAAATTCTCTAAGATTATACAAAACACGACATAATTTTAATCATTTTGTATACGACATTTGTAAACGACCACGACCAAAGTAGAATAATCCTGTGTATAATTACACACGGTTAGAGTAGAATAATTCTGTATATGGTCAGACACAATTAACGAAGAACTCGATCAGACACAAATAAAATATTAAAATTCATGCTAAGCGTACGAAAGTAGTACATCTCCACCGATGGTCAGACACGAGCGACGCCCGAAGAGCGCTGTGGCGCAAAGACGCAGGGTCGTTCGAGGCTGAACAGACGTTTAGCACATTGTTAATATTCAGTGTTTAACGAGGAATGATTAGAAGGTGGCTGGGGCCGTCTCCCCGGAAGATATCAAGCGCCGCAGTGCGTAAGTCTTCACATTTTCATGCCGGGGAAAAGAGGGTCGGCTATCACGTATTCCATTCCTTAGAACGTGACAGCAGCCAAAATGCCCGGAGGCTCTCTTCTCTCGTCCGTCCCCTTGCAAGCCCCGGTGACGTCTATTTTTCTCATTCCGGTTCCTTTCGTCGAGGTTGAAAGTTTCGAGGGGTCTGCCTCCCCTTTGTCGTGTGACACCATCTCCCTTCCAACCCCCTTGCCAACGCCGCACCCCCCACCCCGTTTTCACTCCATCCGCCTGTGTCTGCTCCTTCAGTCGAGACCTCGGTCGTTAATTTACCTCCACACCGTGATCCCTGTATTGTTGCAACCGTTTGCATCTACACGGTACCCGAGAACTCTACAGGGGTGCAGAGGCGGGGACAAGAATAATCCGAGACACAGCGGCCGCCATCGCGCGCTACTCGGATCTACCAGCGAGATGACACTTTGCCGAACCATTTTCCAAGAGATTCACAAAAATGAACTCTCTCGGACGCATCTCTCGCCGAGAAGCTTGACCGTGCTATCGAAAGTGCGATCGTTGGTCCTCTCAGACTCGATTTAAGTAGAACAGGTTCACGCCCGGTCGGACATAGTGCTCCGGCAGAGAGTATGGAGTCGTACGTTCTCCGGACTGGCCTCCAGTAGATTGAACTCCCTCTTGACCGAGAAACTGAGGGGACTATGCGATCGTTCGTCGTCAAGCTCCGCTGCAGTAGATTGAGTTCGCTCTTGACCGAGCAAATGATCGCACTGTGTGATTGTTCGTCGGGATTTACTACAGTGGCTCGGCCTCGCCTTTGATCAGACAATTTATCGATACCTGATAATTAGTATGGTAGAACGAGATTGTCTCCTGCCGGCTCGATACAGGGTTACTACCTCAGGTCCGGATTCGTCGGTGAATCGTTACGAGGAAGTTCGTGATCTCGCTGGGAATATCTACAATGTTTAAAATTAGATTCATCGCGAATAATATCCGGTTCGGAAAAGTGCGCTTCAGTAGAATATGCCAGTCACAGCCAGAGTACTTTGTAGACTCCCTTTCTTTACCGTGGAGTTTATGCTCAAATGCATAAAGTTTTCTGCCTTTCTCGCTCCAAGTAGAACGTGCCAGTCATGGGTCAGACTGGGCTTGATGTATTACAAGTTTTTATAGCTTCGCCATTTGTTACCTGAGCTTTTGTTACCGAAGGTGTTTTATATTCTCTGAAGAATTTATTAACCTTTCTTTTTCTTTAAAAAAGAATTAAACAAGATCAAGAAGTTCATCAGCTGACTGGCATAATTACACCGAGCTCGATTAGTTTTAAACGCAACGAAGACGCTAATGAAATTCTCCGCAGCATAAAATAAAGTTTGGTGACATTTCAGAATTAAATTTTATTACCTCGATTTCAGAACAATTCTGTTTTATTGTACGTCCAGTAACTTTAGTTGTGCACACATTTCGAATCGTGCTGGAAATTAATCAGAAATTTTATCGAACACTTAGTTCAAGTTTCACGAGTGTGGTTCTAATTAGAACGACGATTTAGCCGAAGATCGTTCGACCGCCGATATAAAGTTAAATGGAAATTCGCAGGCGACGAGCAGTTTTTCGCGAGAAGCGGAAGTTCCGCTGGCAAACGGTCCCATAGCCGCGTATGCAAAATTTAAAAGTCCGGCCAGAAAGTCTGCGAGTCAAGAGTTCTTACGGGCCATTTCGTGGAATTTTATTCCCCATAAAACTAGCGAGTGCGCGATCCAAGAATTCGTGAAATTTTGATGGGGTGCAAAGTACAGTGCGGCATACGCCACCGGATAAACTTTATCCATCCGTTCAGGGGTGGGAGGGCAATAACTTCGCTAATTTTCTGCGGACAAAGGGGAAACTTCGGATGGATGGGATTACCGTGAGAGGCGAGCCGGATTGTTGATACGCCTGCACGGAAATTCGACTGTCTCTTCTGATAACCGGTGCACGATAACCCGTGCTGGCATAATTATGGTGATTCAACCGTGTCACCAGGTATGTGGGTCAAACTTGCTTAAACAGAGCCAAACATTCTTAAAAAAAAATTAAAAAATTAAATGTGCATAATGATTCCCTGCGTATTTATTAATATTTTTAAATTTTGAATCATGTTACAACTGTTAAATAATTGTTTATAATTATACAACGGCCCGGAACGAATGCTTTCGACTTATCGAGAAAGGAAAGCAAACAAGCGGCAAAAGCGAAACGGCGGAAAAAGAAAGAACAGTGATTAGTTACCAAGATTGCACTGTATACATTTGCGGAACGGAAGGGTTTGCGAGTGGCAAAAAATCCGCTTTCCTCTGTCCATTAAGCGGGCGTATGTACCGTAGCCCTTAATCCCTGCATGCGCCGAGAAAAATTTCATTCTTCCTCTCCGGAGAACGATTCTCCATTACAAAAACCGTCTTCGCGCCTCGATCGATATTTCAATTCGCCGATTTACTCGACACGGTTGAACACAATGGTGGAAATAAAACAACCGTGAAGCTCCTACTACGATAAATGTTTCCTTGTACAATTCGTTGCGAACGATTCTCTTTCGAATCGCATAAAAATCAACCGATACGATAAAAACACAATCAACTTAATAACGCGTGATTTTCATTTCAGCGTCGCACATAATATTCATGTGTCCCGGATAAATACGAAAAAAAATCTACTTATTAACACTCGCGAGCGTTCTATGCGCTTTAATTGCCGAACACGTCCAGAGAATTTCAATTCGCTTCTACTGGGGACAATTCTTCATTAACTGAACTGTTTCCAGGCTTTAATCAATACTTCAATTCAGCCATTTTTTTCGCGGTGATTACGTACAGTATAAGATTCATTGACTATTCGATATTAACGAATTGTGTAATTTTCTAAAAAATGTTCTAGAGAATGAAAATATTAATATTTTTGTTTATGGATTCGTGAGATGTCTTTACGCAAATGGACCACACTACAGAATCCTCGGACAGATAAACCATGCATTTTTACTTCGTTTATCGATAAACACAAAATATAATTTTTAACTTGCATTTTTTATTCGTTTCATGTGGAATCATCGAGGTAAGTGAATACAGAAATTCAGCAACTAATTTTGTCAAGCCCTGAATTTTTATCGTCTCTCTCGCCCCGAACAGGGTTTCATCCCCATTTATAATTTCTCGCGGAAGTGTCACAGATGATTTATGCCGAATTTGAAGGACGTTTAGACGAGACACACTCGACGTAAGCTGAAAGCCTAGCACGATAGGGGCGACGTGTAACCCGGAAGGTTAAGTAGAACGAGCCCTTCGCGAAGGGTGCAAGGAGCGAGGGGGGGGGGGCTCCGAGGGTGTGAGAAGCGGCGACACGGATCTTAACGCCCTCTAACCTCTGTCTCAGCTCGTTGCTCCATTTTTCAAAAGGGTTTACACACCTTTTTCTCGAGCGTTTGAGCACGTAATACACGGTGCTCGAGTGCCGGTAGTTTGCTTAACAATGCAACCCCCGTGGCCCCAACCTTTCGCGGAACGCCGGAAGAGATCCGAGAAATTGCAATCCTCCCGGAAACGCGACCGCTGATTGTACGTTGCGAAAACATTCGTAAAATCTTCGAAATTGCAGACTTAACCGTCACCTGTCCCTCATTTTTCCAAATTTTCGAATGTGGAAAAAATGATCGCGTAGACAACAAAAAAATTTTTCTTACTGTGGCGCTAAACATTTATATATTTTCTTTGACTTCTAAAATTAGAGTTAAATGTGAAGATCATTTCTAATAAACAACATTTAATATATTGTTTATATCTAGGCAACTGAAGGGTTGACCACCCTTGTATATGTATACATTTTCCGAAAAAATCTTAGTTTACAGAAATATTCCAAAGAGGAAAGTTTCTAGACTCTGTTGATATAAAATCGAAGATCGAGGGGTTAATAGCAGTTCGAGTTGGCTCGACGTAATAATCCGTCGAGAAAGGAATCGGGGAGGGCCAGTGTGGTTATGCGAGGCATCCGTAGCCAGCAGTATGATGAGAGGGCCGAGATTGCAGCGAAAGAAGCCAAAGGCTCCGGTGTCCTTTTTGTTTGGTGGTTAGCGCGGTGTGCTCCCGGGGTGTCTGTTAATTATCGAGAGGGCGAACCGCTCAGGGTCTGTGTCGTGACGCTTCTTGCGCCGGTGGAGAGGATCCCCGAGTAACCGTTTGATGGGCGGCTAGGTGGTTGTCTTTGTTTTGCAGACGGTGGCAACGCTGGCAGATACGGTCGGACAGGGACAGGGCGAGCCGCAGGGGGTTGGCACATGGTGAAACGGCGGATTAGCTGGCCAAAAAAGGGAAGGCACGAGCCAGGGGACCGGGGTAAAGGGCTCGACGGGATTGGGCTTTTTGAAGAGTCTTGCGAGCAGCCGGTTTTGCTCTTGACACTCGCTGAAATATTAGAGTGCGAGCACGTCCGATTCAAATTAGCGGCCCGCTCCGCCTGACGTACTGCGTTTCTGTGGGTTACGCTCGGTCAGCACCCCGAAAAGACCGACTTTAGCAATTATTTTCGCGGAAACTGGCAGGCTCTGTTAAAAAAAAAGTTTTTGTAATTAAAGTCGCTTACTTCGGGGAGTATCTTGGTATTTTTTTATTCAGGAATCTTTATTAAGTTTCAAGTTGTGAATGGTCTGCTGCCGGGAAGACTGTGACTTCATAAAATCGAAAACGGTATCAAAATATCAGCACAGATTGCTCATTATTCAGGACTTCGATACATAATCATATTTTCTGAGAAAAATATTCCTAGCGTTTTAAAAATCGTCCACAAAGGGTTAACTTCAGAATTGCAAATTTTTTAAAATATTTTCTACCACATGCTATACCATATCGCGTATTTATGTTTCAACCTAAAAGTCGCAGTGTGTCATTCTACGCCAGGTTCAACGTATATAGAATGTCTCTTTTGATCTGCCTACGTAAAATGTGGAACGTAGGTATTCGCAGCCTTTTATCAGCTCGTCCTACGAAAAGGTTTTGGGAGGTTTACAGTGGAATCCTTTCGCGGCGTGTAAAATCTTCCGTGGTGTTGGACCGTCGGACATTTTCGTGCATAATCCGCTGCAACCGGAAGTAGGGTAGACCAGCATCGGTACACCCCAGCTTGTTCCGTGTCACGGAGCTTTGCGCGTCATTCCCAGAACAAACGGACCCTTTAAATTCAAGAAACAAGGGACCGGCTGGATTATCCTAATCTACGTTGGACCAGGTCGTGTCTTAATGTTTCTGGAGCATCGGGAACGGGATTCGCCGCCACGGTGTGCTTATTGTCTCGCCCTTAATCTTCGGACAAATATTCTGCTATTTTATTCATCCCCCTCCGGCAGAAATTCATACACGCCATTCGCATTTTTAATCCGTCCTTCTGCGGAGTAATTCAATTTAGAATATTCTAAAGAATTGGTGACTCAGTTTCAAGTCCTAATTAACAGAGCATGTTTGTTGACGCTTCGCATGATTTGATTGTAAGTAAATTTATTTCGTAATTTTTCAGGAGATTTTCATAACGGTCCCATCATAACGGTCATGATGATCAATGATAGGAAACAATTTTTGACTGGTACGTTGTTTATTAATTTTGCCATTCCAGGCCTTTATCAGATAATGAATGGTATCGATGCACATGTTTGTTGAACTGTTACCGTGTTTCCAAAGGCGAGCGTGTTTCCTCTTGATATCCTCAGATAGCTGTCCTCGCCAGAACAGAGACGAATAATTGTAAATGCGTCGGTGGAAGTTAAGGAGTTGGGCAACCAAGCGGAATTTCTCGATGCCTTCTCCCAGCTGCCGCATCGTTGCTCGATA
This sequence comes from Lasioglossum lativentre, assembly GCA_916610255.1. NCBI lineage: Eukaryota > Metazoa > Arthropoda > Insecta > Hymenoptera > Halictidae > Lasioglossum > Lasioglossum lativentre. Next base: position 30,402,978 of record OU744355.1, on the reverse strand, counting down.
ATAATCGGTTTCGAATGATCTTGACACTTGGAACTGTGCAGGGAGCAGCTCGTCTTCTCGAAATTTATTAATCTGGAAACTCACTGACCGGGAAATATCTGCGAGACTCGACGATTCCGAAACGCTTCGATTTAATCATATTAATTAAGGTACACGGTCTTCGAAACTGTACTACTGCCACTTTAAACATTTTACCTCCTATTATTAACTGACTGCAGATCTTTTAGTAATTATAGCTCGTGGAAATCTCCGAACTGACATTCCTTCATTTTTTAAAATCATTGAAAAATCATGCTCTACATACATACATTTTTATTTTTCATATCCGAATATTTTTTACCCAAGATTCATTGTAATGTTAAATAATAAGTATATGAGGATTGAGTTAAGTTGTTGCTTAACATTCCTCACAAAATTCTTGTTTTTTTACCAACTACTTCTCCACTTTTTTTTTAAAGTTTCCAAGGCGGTATACTTCTTACGTGCAAGTAGAAATGACCAGCGATGGTCAGACTACAGAAGCAGCACACGCGACTGCTCCAAGATATTATTTCCGGAGCACTCGGTAGTAAAATAATCTCCGCAATCTTCCCGTCAACGTTCCGGAAGCGCGTGAACGTCTAGCAGCGTAAGAGTTTAATGGGAAAATTTATTCGGGCCAATTAAACGCAAGGAGCTTGGGAGCTTTTGTTACCGAAAATTACACAGGATTCGCGAATTTTCCGGTTTCGCGGTGCCGGCAACATTCGCCCGGGATATCCTCGCGTGGCAAACACGGTTGAACTGATGAAATTCTATGCAGCGAGTGGTCCAAAGACGTTCAACAACGTCTGGAACGACTCTTTCAACTTCACCGCCGTTAATTAATTAACTTGCCAGGGCCGAGACCCGACCGAGGGTCTCTCTCTCTTCCTCCTAACTTTCTTGGCCAGCCACTCGTGTGTCTCTATTATATTTGTCTTTCTTAATTTACCGCCTCTCTCCCAACCTCCCCTTTCTTCTTTGTGTTATCAACATCTCCTCGTTGATGGGTAGCGGGGCCGGCAACGGATGAGACTTATAAATCTGCGAGAAAGGAAAAACTGGAACAAGAGAAGAATCACACTGGCCTTTGTCTGTCTAAGACCGCCGGAAGACTGTCGGGCCATTTTTCCACGTTCCTCGAATAATTCAGCCGCTCCTTCCCTTATTCCGCGGGTTATGTGTCGCGCGTTACACCGGATAACAAAGTCCGCGTTCGTTTCGACTTTGATGTGGAAAATATATTAACGAAGGCGTACGTACACGCTCAAGAAACTTTTATCGGTAACTACATTCCTTATTTTGATAACACCTTGTCTATGACAAGATGAAAAATTGTATTCACGAAAAAATGTTCGGACTCGAATGAATCATGCGCGTCGAGCAAATGCCACTTCCCTCGATCTCTTCCTCGAATGCTTCGGCAAAAGGAAGGCAGGGAGGAAAGAAAAAAAGGAGCAAGCAAATCAATACGGGGCCGGGATCTCCGCGGATCCCTTCCAAAGGGAGTTCAATCAAAACGCCCCGGCCTCGTCTTGAAACCGAAATAATATGTCCCGGATTGATCTTGGATTTCTTCGCGATATTATAGATCGGCCCGACTGACACACTTCGGGGGAGATTAATCGCGTCGGTGTCCCGAGAGATTCGGAACGCGTGAGGTGGCTTATTCTGATTTTAAAAATTAAAAAAATCAATTTCTCACATGTTCTTTAACCACAAGTGTTCTTGTACAAAAGGATTTGCTTGAGTTCGTAAAATTCATTTAGTTGGTAATTATTAGTAAAATAGGAGGAATGTACCAATCAAAAATCCGATGTAAAATTTTATCGAAATTAGTCCAGTAGTCTTTCAGAGATTTTCGGTAGCGATTTTGAAAATGTCATTTGGTGAAGAACATATTTAAAGTTTCAATTATTCGGTACATATTTATTGACTTAAAAAAGGAAATAAAATTCTATTTTGTTGTAAATATACCGCCATTGCAGGATACACGGGCATACAATAAATACAAACTTTCTTAATTTTCTAAGAAATTATGAATCACAAAAAAGTTTTAATCCCAACAATGGAAAATAAATCGTAGTGCAGGTTAAATAGTAAAATGGACAAGTAGCATTTATTGCTAACTTAGCAGAGACGAAGAAGTGTCAAGAAAATAAAAATAAAATTATAATTTATCGCGAAGCAATGAATATTTCTAGCGGCGTACTAGAGTCCGAGAAAACGGTCCCAAAACGCATTCACCAAGTTGAGCAGGACCAGAGCCGGCAAACAACGCGAGCACAAAAGCAGAACACCCCAGATTCACGAGGACTCGAAAACAGAAAGCGGTCTTGTCACATCGCGTCGCAGCGAAAGCCGAGGTCCTTTGTGAGCGGGTGCAGTCCCGTGAGAGACGCACTTGGCGCGGACGGTCGACGAAAGATATTCGTTTAAATCCATGGGAACGAGAATCAAAGTCCGGCCGCGCTGTGACGACGAGAAAACGAGGAAGGCCCGTGAAATTGAGTGGTCGACGGTACGCAGCAGCCGTCACACGCTGCCGTTTGTCTTTTTTCATCTGCGACAGCCTCGGCCCTCGGTTATGTTAGCAAAATCGGCCTCGCCGTTTCCATTTCCATCGGGGAACAGCTTTTGAGAGCGAGGGAACTGTAAAACGAAGATAAAGAGAGAAGAGAGATGAGGAACAAGCGGAAGTCTCGTGGAAACGTCGGAAAGGACGGAAAAGGGCGGAGGACAACGCGGATTCTGGATGGGAAAGAGAAAAGGGCGCAGGGAGACAGACGGATTAGCTCTTTACTGTGGCACGATTTAATCTCTGCTGGCCGCAGGCCTCTCGAAACCGCCCTCAGCAACCCTTTCCTACCCCCACTCCACGAAAACCGCCATCTTCTTTCGTCACTCGCGCAAAATCTGCCCCCAGAGTTTCACTCTTAAAGAGTTACAAAGTAATTACTAATAAATGGTAAAATACATAATTCTGTCAGTACCCTTCTGGACTCCGAAAGTTTTATTTAGAAATTCGTAAAACTGCAGAATTTATAGCTGAATACCTACCCCGTGTAAATTCACCACCGACTTTAAAAATTGTGAATTCTCTGTATTTTACAATCAACTTCGATTCCGACAAACTGATGACTTAAACCCTGCCAAATTTCATATATATTACATTCTCTTCAATTGTCATCAAAATCCAATTAAAGAAACTCGAATAAAACGCTGGCAGCTCTTTTTTCTCGGAATTTTCCCTAAAAATCCAGTTTCGTCGAGGAGTGCACTCGAATCTGATAATCTCCTTGAAACAATAGATCGGAGGCGAGAGAGCCGGTCTCCATTACGAATCCTCGGGACTCGTTGCGCGAATCAATTACAGAGCCGGAGTCGTAACAGCAACCGGGCGCTAGTACGGATCCATCGATCTCCCCGGTGCCGTTTATCCTAGCACTTTACGGATTGCCAGCTGGCTCTTTCCCGGCGCAATCTACGGATATCAGACGGAACGAGGGGGAAACGGACGGGCTGACGTACGGGGACGGTCTGTCAACTTCTCCAGTCATTTTTCATTAACCGGAGCGGGCTCGCGGCAGGCGCAGGTTCACGCGCCGCCGGAGCCCGTCGCAGCTCGCGCGAAAACGTCCTCTAGCAAACGCGCTTAAATCACACGCGCTGCCTGCGACGGCTCGCACGCTGCGCCGGAATCGCAAAAAGCTGGGCAAAAATTAATTTCTCGAATTTTCTTATACTTGGGAATTCATTCCTTCTTTTTTCCGGCCTCTTTCTCGTTTTTTTTCCGCAACAGTAGAACATTGGTTCATGCAATTTTTTAAATTGGTAAGGTATTTTATGTTTTGGACATGGTGCATCTGCGAATTTAATAATAAATGCCGCTTGAAAATTTTAATATTTAATATAGCATAAAAATGTTGTGTACAAAATTTTGTTAGTAATTATTAATGTATGGTTAACAGAGGTATGAGTTTAGTCAAGCTTTTTACGATTTTGGCTTCCAGAGCCCCTGGCGCTGCAAGCTCGGGAATTTTTCATAAGACGATCCCTTGGCAACGGGTTGCGCAGAAATTATGTATATCGAGCGTCTTGGCTACGCGAAGAATACTTCCCGGGGTTTATTGAAACGTATGACAAAGCTCGTTGCGCTCCAGACGGTCATATAAACTGCACTTACTCGGGGGATCATGCATGAGGTAATGCGATGAGGATAAAACAGTTGGTTGGCGAGGGTTTTTCGGGCGAACCGGAAGTAATGGTTCTGACAAGGATTGTAAATTAATTGTGGCTCGGAACGAGACAATATTCTAACGCTGTACGAATTCTTGTTATCATATATCCATTGCTCAATTGTTAGTATGTATACAAATTTATTCTGTGCAAAGCGACATGAAAATTGCGCTCTGTTTTATACAAAATCGTACGATATTTTCTGCAGTAATTTATTTATTTAATCATAATCAGTGTCAATTTACAACAACCAAAGACTGGTGAGAATACGAGGAAACGCCCACAAAGATTGGACATTTCTACTTCACCCTTACAATTAACCCCATTTCCTGGAAACGATCCTTTTTTCGAGAAGTTCGTTCGTTTCTCCCCGACTTGCCCCAAAATCTAACCAATTAACAAGCCCGAAGAACACACCCCATCAACCGCTAATTGCGAAACACGACCACCAAGCCGAACAGCCCGCAAACCACGCGCAGCCGGCAAATAGTCATTCACAGTCGAAAGAAATCGCGCTGTAGATGATATCCAATCTTTTCATCGACTAACGACTATTCGAGCGTCGATTGCATTCCTCTGGAATTTGTCCTCGTTCGCCATTCGTCATCAGCGGCCCAGTAGCAGACAATAAAATGGCTCTTCGCGGTTTCGACGATTGTTCGTGCAGCACGATGACGAATACCCGAACGTGTCTAGCATCGTCGTGATAAAAAAGAAAGCAACAAATCCGAGGTGATTTATGCCGGGCAGCGATATTGCTCGCGTAATTAATCGAACAAACCGGACCTGGATGTTTACCAGGATCGAACCGTTGGTTTGTAACAAGAATTGTGGGCGGCCGGCTCACGGAATCCAGTCACGTTTTACGAGCAAGAATAATGCCTGCACGGCCGAGACTCTCCCGACTGATTGCCCAGGGAAGAACACAGAAGGGGCTGCGCGAGGATCTTCTTGACCATCTTTGCCCACGCCCAGCAACCTGCCCACCGCAATTAGCGGACGTTCGACTAAACGGCATCGGTCAAAGGACCTTTGCGCCGACACCCGAATCGTCGCAATATCGCCATGCAAGGAAAACGCGGGACACGGTCCAGTTCGCGTCCTGGACGCGAAGGATTAATAGAGAAACCCTGGACACTTTTGTTTACCGTCGCAGAATCCCTCCACTTTCGTACAATTTTCCGTGCGAATGTGGTGAAATAAGTGGTTGCGGACATTCCACGGAGATCAAAAAATCTATTTGCTTAACCCTTATGCCAATAATCCACTTGAATTTCTTTTTAAAATTCTTTTAATATCTCTGTTGGCAAATAGCAAAATTATTGTGGACTTGTTCTTAGATCACAGATTAATATACAATCGACGTATAAAAATATGTATTGAAACTGCAAAGTGTAACATCATTGAATATGGTAGAAAATATTGATTATGAATTTCTTATTGAAATTATTTCAATATCTCTGTTGACAAATAACAAAATTAGTGTGGAATTTCTTAGATCACAGATTAATTTACAATCGAAGTATAAAAGTATGTATTGAAACTACAAAGTGTAACATCATTGAATATGCTACAAAATATTGGTTATTGACATAAGGGCTACTGTTACTTTAAAAAATCTACGTAATATTTCTTTGAAATGTGATGTTACAAGTTTGTCGATTATATATCTCATATATACCATACTTATGATTAGAAACGCTATAAGCGGCTTTGTCCTCCGTTAGAAAAATGGCTACTTTTTCGCTGGACCGATTTCATTAGCGTCTCCTTGGCTGGAGGGGCCGTCAGCTCGCGGTATCTCGTTCCCAATTGAGTGTACAGTGGCATAATGGCTTATCCAATCTCGGCCGGGCTGTCGAGTGGTTCGTTCGCGCAGCATTTAAGCATCGTCATTAACCACGGACACGCGTGCAACGAGTGCGGGGGTGTCGCATCTCTGACAGGCATTCAGTATTGTTTCCGCCGCGGCGGTGACAATGCGGCCGCCGCGCCGCGCACGCCGTTGGCCGCCGATGAATATACCCGACTCCCATTCCCATCCAGCTGTGCACCTATTCCGCCTACTAAGTAACTTCTCCACCGTCACGGCACCGAGAGACACGCGGCCACTTGTTTGGCACGGCACAATAAGGCCAAGAATGTCAATGGCTTCTGCCATTGTACCTCCGCGCAATACCGTCAGTCGCGAACGGCGCGCGCGCTGTTTTCAACTCGTAGTTCCTCGAGAAGCCCGCGCGCTCTGTCAAAACTTGGAACGCTTTCTCGCTCTCTCTTTCTCTCCTCCTCCTACTCTCTCGGTTTGATACTGCTACCCTCCGCCCGGGATTTGCCTTTTTAAGCTGAATGCACCGGAACTTTCCTCGGATGACAACGGGCGCAAATATTTCTAGCTGCGTCGACCGGATTCCGAGAAGCCGCGTTTTGTTCCTGATCTTTGCGACTCCGGGATTGAAACTGCTGTCATCGTGGAAGGGCAACGTGTGCAGGGTGGAGCATTAAGGGTTGGTTGGTTGGTCAACTTTGTCAGTAGGATCTTTTTGGAAAGGTTGCATAATCATTTAAATTCTCCTTGAAATGCTGGAGAAGGCTTTCTTAAGGGTGGGATTTTTAAATTATAGAATTCTTAGTAAAATGAATCCTTACGATTTTAGTGTTGCTTAGTTAATTTTGTGCTGTATTAACTCAAATTTATATTTGTGAAAGTACATGCTTCTTAGGGGTGTTTTAAAGTATTGAAACCTTTATTAAGAAAAATCCCCAAGATCGTGTTTAATAAAACAAGAGTGTAAATTACAAATTTTTGTAAAATTGTTACAAAAAAATATTGCTCAGTTAATGTTGTGCTTTAAAAATTCTTTTGTATGAATCTTCATTTTGTGTCGAAAATCGGTATTAGAAAAAATGGAACACTATTTCTGATATTTCATTCAATGCCAGTTTCTAATAATTAATTAAAAAATCCTGTTTTTATCCGATACCCTCGAACAACATAACCACAAAAGTTCGTAGTTCCTCCTTCCCTTCTGGGAAACAAAAACGAATAAAATCACAGTTCACGACATACCAGATGCCCAGAACAACCCTCTAAAAAGCCGGAGACATCCTCCCAACTCGTTCCTCTAAAACGTTTCTTCCACGGTATCGACCTCTCCGAATCGTTGCACGACGGCAAAAAGTCAGAAACAGTTCCGAGCAACAAAAAATCCAGCCAGGTGGTTAACGAGCGAAAAGTGTTGTCGAAACTTTTTTTTCCCCCCGGTGCCAACTTACCCGAAGCATTTCCGGTCAGCCGTTCTAGTCGACGTTCCCATTCTTCTCTTCTCTTCTCATCTCCGCCCCCGTCCCGGTTTCTCAACCCCCTTTTGCACCCCTCTGAAGCAGCCAGGGTTCGAGTGGCTGTAAGCAGGGGTGGTTTCTCGTATGCAGCAGGTCTCCTGCGATAATACATTAATGTTTCTTCGTGAATCATACCGTTCACATTTCGTCCACTTCACAATTGACTGAGCTTGCGAGCTTTCATTTAATCGATCGCGCAAGTTGCTTACATGCTTTAGAGCTTTTGGAATAAATGAATATTTCTTCGTAGATCATAATGTTCTTATAGAAATTTGGTATAGTGTACTCGACGCGGAGGACGGTCGGCGGTATTTTCCGCGAGAGAGCCGCAGCCTGCGAGCAACCCCCGATGCGCAGAGGGTGCATTCACTATTCACCTATCTGGGTCAGTTTGCCCAACCCAGAGCCGAGGACTCGACCCTCCGCTTCGAAATCCTGCATTTCGACACGGCCAAAGCCTCCACCCTCCAGCGGGCAGAACCAACCCCCAAACCACCCAACCCCCGACGATAGGGCGGCGTCGCCCTAACGATGTTTTTGTTCGAACGGCTTCGTCCCCGACGTTCGCTCGCAAAAGTTTGCCCCTTTCCGCTCGGACAGGCTTCCGCGGGATTTCTAGTGGAAAAAAACGGGGTGAAAAACGCTCGTTCAACCCTCTGAGAGATTGTTCCAAGTTGCGCCTCGAATTAACGCCGTTTAGGGGATGCCCGGCCCGGTGAAGACACAGATTGCACCGTTTAGGCTTGTACTTCGACGGATTACGGGTCGTGCGGGCAAATTGAAACTCACCCCTGCACGTGTTCATTTGAGAACGATGACATGCACTTGGAGCTTGGGAGGGGATGAATTACGTGGAAGGGTAACTTAGGAACATTGTGCAATAAGTTCGTGCACTTTGTGGATTTAATCTGTTATGGGTGGTTCCGGAATTTTTTATTTTATTGTCAAATTCTTGCTTTGCCAGACATTTTTATTTTCATCCTAAAATGGTAATACTTATACAATTAAATGTGTACGGCCAAAAATAGATGTCAACGATTTTATTTAACTGCTTAAATTTATAATGTGAAGCTCTAGGGGTTGCACGAGACAATTTTTTTGAAAATTGTTGTAATAATGTCTATGAGAACAAACATAAATTAGTATGTAATGAGGTATAAAGGCTACATTTTATACTGTGGAAATTTAGGGGTTGCATGGAACGATTTCCTTGACATTTACTCAGAAACGAGGACACAGACAAGACAACCATAATCATGTTCACCAGGGCAATCACACGAATGAGCACACTATGAAGTCTAAAGGTTAGATTGCATACTTTAAAAGTTTAAGGGTTACACGTGGCAAATTTCTTGACATTTGTTCTCACAAAGCGATACACGATAATAATGTTTACAAAGACAAATATGTAAATGAGTAAGCAACGAAGTCTGAGGGTTATGATTTACGGTTGAACTCGCAAAGGGTACATTTTAATTCACCTTTGACGATCCGTGCTAGTTGATTTGGAACTGGACCACCCACTCGTCAAATTAATTGTGATCACAGAGAAGAGATGATGATTAGATGTGGTTGAAATAGAGATAGGAAGTTCAAAGGTTGCTACGAGGTCTATGAAGACTTTAATTTGACATTTTTACCCGGTAGTTTGCAAACTACCCTTTTCATACTCCAACGATTGCTCAGTTTCCTTGATACTACTCTATTCAGAATAGAAACCTGAAATTTATTTATTTATAGAACAGACAAAAATCATGCTGATCTGGAAGTCTGTAATTCTATGATTTATGCTGTGCAACAATTTAATTAAAAAACATTTTCGTCAAATATCTAAAATAGATAAATGAATAGTTAGAAATTGATAGATTTTAATAATAATATATAAATCGTTAGAAATATGGTAAATATTGTATAATAGATAAAATAATTAGATCTTGATATCTTTTACCAACAAAAACAAAATACTCGGCGAATATTCGACTCACTCAGACGATTTTATAGACGGACTTCAGCGAGAACTGTACGAGTGAATCGTAAAAAGATCATTCGATCTCGAATGGCGAAGAGAATGGTGCTTACAGCGGAGGAATGAACGTCGCACTGGTTCGACGATTCTTTTGAGAAGGAAGGATTCGAATGACACCGGTTTTATCTGGGAGATATTTGGCTTTAAGGGAGCCGATTAGCCATTCCCATGATGTTCGTTCCAGCCAAACGAATTCCGACCAGCTTGGCGAAAAAAAGGCCAACTACAAGGACGTAAAAGTTCCTCGGTGGTCGTGTTTTACGCGGTCGGATTTCCTGGGTAGCTTTATGGCGTCTTTTCTTCCGCGGGGGAATAAGATTTTTACGATCGAGACGTAAAGGGATCCAGGTAGACAGTGGGAAAATTGAATTTCCCCGTGAAGAAGGGGCCAGGTAACTTTAATTATCCCATCGGGGATTGTAGTTAGTTAGTTGGAAACCATCCTGCTGGCGATTTTAAGATCCTCGATCGAGAAATAAATACTGAACTGCTATCCTTGCAATTTATTTATGTGCGAGATACGTTTGTAGTAATCGAGACATTCCACAAACATTATTTCATAAAATACTGTATAAATAATGAAGACTTATCTTGAGAATTTATTTTTCACAGTATGTGTTATTTTTTCATAAAGTACTAGAGGCAGTCGTGAAATCCAAAATGGACTTTTTTAGTATCTCACAACGAAGACGTGTTTTATGTTTATTAGTAAGAGGAAGATGGTAGCATTCGTTCCAAAGTACGAAATATATACAATAAGGAAACAGCGAGTAGGAGAAACGAGATTGTGTAGAATTTCATCAGTGTTTTTGTTCACGAAGATCCACACTGTGCTTTATGGTAGGTGATACAAGAAAAATTCTGTCTTCGTTGGAGCAGAAACTGCGATAGCAAGAGAAAGTGAATAATGAAAGGGCGGATAGAATTTTCACGATGATTTACTTTCGAAATTGTGCAATGTAGTTCGGTGGATGGTGAAGAATCTAGTTTTTCTTCTAGCTGAGGATATAGTCGCAGGAAACGGGAAAGAAGAGGTAAGAAAAGAGTTCAATTTTCTTCGTGTTTGCCTCCAATGATATACTGTGAGGCTTCTCTTGGTCCCTTAAATGGTTCAATTCTTCGTCGTGTACGAAGCGCACAAAAAAATTGTGAAAATGAGAAACATAAAGAATAGTCAGCATTTTTTAAAAATAATTTACGAAGCATACAATTTTGAAACTGTTTTTAAATTATTGAGCACCTATGTCGATGAAAAAAATGTAAAAAGAAAGATCAAAAAATGGTTCGTTGAATATTGCATAAAAGTTTTTGCAGGGGATTGATGGTTTCCCAAATATCGAATATGCATTTCATGCCAAACTTCAGAGGATATTTTCATGCTTTCAAAATACACTGCAGATTGAAATCAAAAGTTTACAGATGTAGAAAAATACCTGTTGAATATTTGTCGAGCTCTCTATTTTTATATAGTTATTATTTGAATAAAAATTCTATTTCATTCACATATTTTATTTCTACAGTGATAAAAAATTTTTTCCAGAGATCAAAAATAAGGTAAAAGTAGGCATCAATTAAAAAAATTCCTTACAATGAAAATAAAGATAAGCGCATTTCGAGGACAGAGCGAATGCACAAAAATGCGCAGTCGGACGATAAAATGTCCGTCGGTGGCAATTCCATTGTTCCAGTACATTGGTCGGGGTATTATCAACCCCAACAATAGCACTACAAAATACCGGCGATAGAGTGTCGTTGGATAGTCAATCCAGAAATTTCTCGGTGGGCAATCCCGATTCCGTTGGAATCTCAAGTTTCGCTGAATCACCGTCGAATTCCATTCTTAGATTCCATCGTTCTGCCCCGCGATCGTCCGGAAGCGTGCACTCGCTCTCGCGGCACGGCTCGGCTCAGCTCGGGAGAGTGCATGTGCGCCTGCACGCGCTTGTATGCAACCGCATAGTATCGTGGTACCGCAATGACCACTATGCAGGGGCGCTATGTGACCCCACAATGCCGAGGGGCAGGATGCACTCGCGTGCGCGTGCAATGCACCGTTGCACCAGGCATCTTGTCCTCCGTTCAGGTGGAATTCGACGCGACACACGTTTCCGCCCGCTTATCACGCCGAGCCGAGGCGCGCTAATTGTTTTATCATTGCTACCCGCCATGCAACGGGTGCTCTCAAAGTTGCACATTCCCTTGAGGCTTCCTTCTCCAAATACAATTTTAACAAATTTAATTAATTATTCAAGGAAAAATACAATTGGTGTTGCTTGTCTTTCGTTACGTCCTAATACTCTCACAGTAACATTTTTCGAACAAAAGTTTCACGTTGACTGGCTCCCTATTGATTTCCCCTGTCCAGTATTAACACTTTGGTCAGATTGAACTCGGTCGTTGTTTGTCTCACTTTCGAGTGCTTTCGAAAACTGGCAGACGGTATCCACTTCATCATATTCAGCCAGCAGCAGTGGCCAATTCGCCAATATCAAACAATACAGTCGTCACGCGTTAGAGCACGCAATAAAAGCCAGTCCGCAGCACTTGGCCCGGTGTATTAAAGTTACCAGACGTTAGCAGAAAATTGTTCAAGCTCTCCCTCTACAGGGCCAGCCCTGTCCTGTATTACATCTTTCCCCAGCTGCAAGGAACGTGTCAGCCAGTGGCAATAACGCCAGTCACGGTTTCCCTCCGGTTTTATTGCGACCGAGCCGTGTTCCGGCCGGTGTAATTGACGAGGTCAGGTATTTTACGAGCTTCTCCGGTTTTTTGTGGACGTCGATAATAATAAATAGAACGATAACGCGAACCCTTCGGGAGTAAAAATATTTTTACTGGCCGGCCGGATCCGCTGTGGCAGCGGTAGTAAGATGCTGGCATGATCGGACGGTAACCGAAGTCGAAGATTGTCGGCATCTGGGGTGCTATGCGAGCTAGTAGATTCAGCGCGTGCATGGTCAGACACGCTATACCTAATGCTAGCGTTCGGATTAGGAGATTGGGGATAAACTCGCAACTTGGCAACTAGAGAATTATGTTTATCCGCGGTTACTGTCATTCGAGATGAGGCAAATTTTGATTTTAATTATAATTTTTGTTTCTAATATTTAACACATTAATTATAATGTACACTTGACCCACAAGAATCGAAAGCAGCCGAAATTATTCAAAGAGAAACACGTTCCCGCATTCACCCCGAACGCGCCCCCGAAAACAGAGCGCGCCAGAGGGTGGTATTCGTCGAATGGTTCCGGGGATGGCGCGGAAAAGACAAAACCACCCCTCTGCTCTCGAGGAAGTCACTCTCGAGGGAACGAAAGGCTTCGAGTGGTTCGGTCCCACCCTCGCCTGGGGGTTGGAGGGTGGGGGAACGCGTTACCCTCTCCACCCCGGTAGGTGGAACGAAAAAGTCGCGGTTATTAATAACGACGACTATTGAAACGTGGCGATGAGGGGTGGCGCGGGGCGCGGAAGGCCACTTAGTGGCCGTCGGGGTGGCAGCAACCCCGAAGGAGGATATTGAAGTGGCAACCGGCCGCATTCACGTACCCGGAGATCCAGATTAGTCACGGACCTGCCGTGGGCAGACTTCTTGTTCTTCCTCGACGTCTCCTGACCCCCCGACCCATCCCCTTCTCCCTGTCCATCCCCTGTCCGCTAACCTCTCGACCGCCCCTTTCTCGCTTCTTTACCTACGAGCCGCATTCTGCTTCGAGGATCCTTTAGGCCGGAATGCTCTAGTGCTTAGCCAGCTAATTACCTATCTGGGTTTATTACGCTACCGTGGAACAGCCCCTGAAAGCATCCCCCCGGGGTCGGTACGAGAAATCGTAGCCTCGAGTACATCTCATTGGCATATCTGGGAAACCGTCGAACCATCCACCCCCATCCCTGGAGGAAAAAATGGAAGACGCGGAAAAGGGTGAAGAGAAAGAGAGGGTGGAAGAGAGAGAGAGAGAGAGAGAGAGAGAAAGAGAGAGAGAGGTCGACGATGTGGACGACTCTTGACACCGTTTTCGCGCCGCTCACGTTGATCCGGCAGGGGAAACTTGACTTTCTGTCCCCTGCGTCACCGGCACTCGATCGCGGCTGCCCTCTGGTTCACTGATTCCCCTTTCGAGCTTGCTCGGACAGTCAAGGTCGACGCTGGAACGACGAGGAGGGTGGCTTTTCGGGACTATTCGCGGCTGAAGTCTCCGCTGTGAATACGCTATTGGGGTGGGTCTGGGTTAGCCTCTTTCTTCGCTTGAATGTTGCTTCTGGCTAGCTGAAGTCAGCAAATAGCGATTTTAGATTTTCGAGGGCGGTTTTCGGAGCGTTGGGGGTGAAAGGATTTTCTAGCTGAATACTAAGCTGCGATTGGTAAGGGTTGTTTTGGGAAAGTATTTTTACAAACCGACGGTAGTTTGTCACTTGTGAGGGGTGATTTTTTAATTATTTATATTTTAGATTGTTTCCGTTATGGATCAATCTTTTTCTTTTATTCCATTTTTATTCCCCATTGAGAGGTGGTTCGAGATCATCTAAACCCAGAATCTAGTACTTCAGACATTTTGATAAAATTTTTTAATTATCCGTGGGTTGAAGTGGTCTTCGTAGATGAATTATAAGGTGCAACTCATTAAGACTGAAGTAGAACCGGCAGGTATTGTATTTAAGGGTGGTTTCTACATCTACTGCAATTTTAATGAGCAGCTGTAAGCGTTTCAAACGGCACCGTAATCCTTATAAGTAATTATAATCGATGTAATGTTCATGTACGAGAATGTCAAAGCTCCAGCTGCGTCATCAAAGTGGTAGCACTTAGCTAATAATTCCTGAATTGCTATGCTTCTTAAACGACGATAGCTCCAGAGCTTTCACGATGGGCTAGAGGATTCACTCATTTATAAATACACATAGTTTACTAATATGTCACATAACATATATTTTCTTGCTCTCAAAGCCATGATAAAAACATGAAGACAATAAACATTCACAAAAAGTTCACATACGTACGTCAATACAATTTTCCAATAAATCTAAAAATGTACATATATTTGGAGAAAATCCTCTTATGAGATTAATAAAATGAGACTAATCTATATTTGTATCACTCTGTGGACTGATTTCGGCCAGCCGGATGATTCCAGGATGTCGATCATTCAGCCACGAATTTGGCATCGTGACGGTTTGCGGCGAAACGAAGGATAGGGAAAGGGCGGGCCGGTTTGCGGGACGATTTCACGGGCAGTTAGGCCGATCGGTGACCGAACGGCCCAGAGAAACGCATCATAGAGAGACGGTTGTCCACCGCGAAGATATGTCTGCCATTCCCAGACGTTGCCCGGTGGAAATCAGCCGACCTGCGACCTCTGTATCGCGTTAATTCTCGCCGAGTGACGGGGCCATTAAGAACACCGGCGCCTGACGCATTATCTGACGCCGATTATCGATGCACCGTTCCCGTGATCTCGTGCGAAATGAACCGATTCCTCGCAGGAGATAATTAAATTGCTGCTTCGGGGCTGCCGAGGTTCGCCAATGCGGCGTTTGTTCGGTGATTTAGGAGCTTCGAAAAATCCTTGTCATCTATTTTTGGTCTAATGCAGTCGATATTGTAGGTTCGTGTTACTTGTCTGACCAGGAACTGACTTATTCCACTTGTATATCCATTAATACAGGCTTCCTTTCCTTAATAATTTGTCCGATTAATGCTCGTCTTTCTCTACTTGTTCGATTTCTAAAGATTTGTTTGCCTCATTAGAGACTGACTTGTCCTACTTGGACATTAATACGATTTGTCGCGAAAAAGTCTGACTTACACTACTTCTAATGCACTTTAAATTGAGAATACCATTTGAGATCAACTACTTAGATTGTAGATCTTTATGCAAAAACAAGAAATGCTTGTTTGCTATTTTTCGCGTTTATTACATATTTATTTTCGTATTTTATTGAAGCTCTATAAACAAGGATTCCGATCGTTCTTTCCAGGAACAAGTTCGATTACATTAGTTCGGGGAACAGAATTCGCTCAGATTCGATGAAACCTCGAGCACAAGGGGACCGAATAAAAAGTGTACGAAATAATGGAAGTGCTTTGAGCGAGCAATATCGATTCAATCGTCGAGCGTCCGAATGAAAGGGGATGTTTTCCCAGAAAACAGAACGTTCTTCGAGATTCCACGAAATCCGTTCTCGAGCGTCAGTCGAAACGGTAATAGAACCGCTTACCAACGACGCTGATTGTGGAATAGCGGGCTGACCAATATAATTATTGATTGACACTCCAAGCAACTCCAAGTACACACGATACACGCGGCACCGTCACGGTAAGCACGATAATCGCATTATCAAATCGAAGCTCAGACTAAACTTCGTGCATAATTTGTCGAAGGAACATTCTCCATTTGCTTGAGGCCCAAAATTTCAGAAACAAGCTATTAAAAATTAACTTCCCCATCACAAAATTGTTGAAAGTAATTTAACATTCACAGATCGCGTGTAATGGATTACATACAAGATCCCGTAATTGGTTATCAAGCTCGGTTTGATTTAATCAGCACACCGGTAATTCGATGATTACCTGAACACGAGGATTAAATCGATCCATTATGAGGTTATCTTGTGTAAATAAATAAATGGATAATCTATAATTTAATCTCTTTCGCTCGCTTTTAAAAGAAATTGGTTTTAAGCAACAGTTGCCGGAGCATGCTCTTTGATAAACACGTCTGACCACAGTTTGCCGTTTCTACTTAAACCGAATGCAGACCGTGGTACGTTATATAATCTGTTTGCTGTTAATTTCAGCATGTCTGGAGCACCATATTATATCAAATTACTGTGTGAACCTAATAATATCCCGCCACTGTCAATATTGACAAGCATTAGCACATAAAGAAATAATGAACACGCCTTCGAGCAATATGAAATTCAAGCGTTCGTTTGCCAGGCAAATTTGCACGGTGAAAATTGTCTATTTATTAAGAGCATTTTATCTATAAATCAACAATGTTCTCTACTCAATTTTCTGGGGGAATAAATCTCGGCTAAGAAATATTGTTTCACATTTTCTAGCTATTGTGACAAAGAAATCTTGTCTCTCTTTGGTGCGAAAATTTCGAAGATTCTGTGCGCATAATCCTCACTTTCCCGATCCCCGAATCAGTCAAGTTTCGCGGAGTTCGGTGTCAGATTGTTCAGAGGATGTTTCATGTGAGTAAACACGAAGAAGCCCGAGCCGGCCCCGCCATTTAGCTTTCGACGGTTTCTAATGAAGCCGGGTTGGCGATGCTTCTTCATTAAAGCGAGAACTCGCCACGTCGCGCGAGTCGCGGCTCGAATTCTCGCGAGGGAGCAGCCTACGAAGAATCTCGAGGCCCGCGAATTCCAGCCACGGAATCTCTGTGGCCCAGCTGGCATCTCCCCCGACGAACAAAATCGACGGCTGGGATACTAAAGGCTCCTTCGAGTTTCCTCTCCGTGGAATTTACGCTGTTTTCTACAGCTACGATCGGCAATTTCCACGGAAACACGTACAACAGGATAAATCGGCCGGGAAACAGCTGGTCTCTTAATGATCCTCGGTCATTGTCATTCCCAATTGCTCCCGGAGAAAATCTTCCAGATGCTGGAAGCTGCCTTCGTCCATCCATTTCGTAAATTCGACCACTTGTTCTATTTTTCTTCTAATGGAATCGATATTGTATGGTTGTACTACTTGTCTCACCTGATACTGACTTATTCCACTTGTTCAGGTTTGCTTGGGTTAAGAATTTATTTAGTTGCTAAAGAGAAAATTGGTCACTACTTTTCTTATTTAATTGTCTGATTAATGGTTATTTTTCTTTTAATGGAAATTCGACTGTTTGACCAGAGACTGATTTGTACTACTTACATCACATTGTAAAATAAGAATATTCTTCTGAAACCTTACCACTCATGCTGACAGGTGTTTAACTAGATTGTTCATCCAGTGCTGTAATTAATCGTAATTGTTTTGCCAGATTGCAAATTGGCACAATCGAATTAATTGCTATTTGCTGAACTCTAGTTATTACGATGTTTAAACTTCGGATCGTCATTTGACTACTTCCAGAAAAAGTTCGCTCGTGTCTGACTAAGGCCTGCCTCGTTCTACTTGCAGATTGCAGAACGATGCTTAATCCACTTGACCGAGTAAAAGTAACTTCTTCAATTCGTGGAATTTGTCGTAAATGGCCTAGTTTCATTTGTAGTTTGTGTCTGATGATATCTTTTTCTACATTCTCCTTATTCGGCGGAAACGTCACCATTCTACATTTTTGGCTGGAAATCGATTCCCATTCCACTTGGTTGACTATCGGCTGTCCTTCGAATCCATTCGCCCGAAGAAAAACAATTTTTATACATTTGTTTTGCTGCGCTGTGTACACTGGCTCGGGTTCCAACTATCCTTTTATACTAATTTCATTGTAGAAGTTAAAGTATGAGTATAGCTAAATGATTACATCAATTTATCAAGTTTTATTCTACCAGAAATTTACTGGTTTCGTTTTAAGGAATGTATTCTACTTATTTATAGAACGTGATAGAAATTAATTGTAGTTTCATTTTGTTGATCATGTTTCCGATTTTATTAGATATTTGTCGACCGTGATTTAATTGGCTATTATACGGTTCTTTTGTGCAATTTGTCATTAGTATTCGAGCAATTTCTTTTCGATGACACCGGTTCTTTTGTTGTTGGCATTGTAACGTCTGCACCCGATAGTGAGAAAGCAGAGAGGAAAAATTTGTCACTTACCGTGAAACTCGAACCCCGAACAATTGAATATCAGGTTGAACCGCTTCGCCACAGGGCTTGCTGCGCTGTTTACTTTCTTTCGAGTGTATCTCTTGTGCTGGCTCCTTGTCGTCTCGCCTGACAACCTCAAATTACTCGCAAACTGTTCGTCGTACGAACAAACTTTCCAGACAATGTACGGACTTCGGAATGACGTACGATGCATCATAATACGCTATCATGAAAGCCCTTTGGTGTTTTATTTGCTGAAATGCGAGCTTGGCATAATGTCATCTCGCGTTTCAAAAATTCCTCCTTCGTTAATTCGATATTCTACGAATAATCCAATACTTGCCCGAAGTCGGAAACTTTTTTATTCGTGTCAGGACATGTTCAGATATCAAATTTTATGTAGATAATATTGGAAAAGAAACTTTTGCTTTATTTATTTATCAGTTTATTGCAATGGTTAAGCTTTTCTAAGGATGGTAATAATTTATTTCGAAAGAATGTTTAAAAGGCAGTATGTAATCATAAATAATAGGCTGTCCCCGTTAATACAAAGTTGAATGTATGATTTCACCTGCTGACATGGAAAGTGGTTTCTACTTAATGAGCTTCTCTGTCATTCTCCTGCCAGCACGTTATATCTGACTTGTCTCGCTAAAACCGGCATTGTTCTACTTGCTCGCCTGGAAACCTAATACTTGTTCTACTGATCTGACAGTGACTGAGCTTCGCTAACTTGTCTGATCATTATCTTATCTCAGCTGTAACAACGATCTCATCGTTTTACGGGAAGTGCAGAAATTAATCCTTATTAAATCGCACTGTATTTGTCTGACCACACACAGACTTGTTCCACTTATCGCACCAATGCAGATGGAACAATTAGTTGAACCGAAACAGAAATGCATTCTAGCAGTGGAGAGGATATCTTTCATTGTACATTTTCATATTAAACGTACAAATTGTCCAGAATACTCCATTAAATAATTAAGTAAATCACATTTCTCTCATATCACGTTGTACTATCTCAAGCATATTTCCCAGCTATTTTCTACGAGCCTTTCATAAATTTCGACGTATAAAATTTGCATAAAAATTCGCAATCTTCTAATAGCACATACTCGCTCGCATTTCGGTACACTAACAATTGGAGACGCACAAATAAAGCCATAAAAGCTTTATCTACGCGTGGGGAACAAAGTGGTCGTCTTATTTATTTCATTATTCACGGTGTATGTACAAACCGCCGAGGATTTTCCGGAAAATTTCCGCAATCCTCCGCCGCAAAATATTCATATTTATTCGCGTTCGCTCGATTCACCGCGGAGCGCTGCCATTTCAGCATCCCCTTCAAAGTAGCTTTATCGGCGCTCGAATAAAATCTCGCGGAGGCAGAGAGGGTTGATCATATAAGTCGTCACAGTCAACCTGTTTACCACTTTTCCCGGGGGGTAGGCTCGCATAATGGGGTGGCAGCGTCGCGGGGAGCTAGGCTTCCTCGAATCAGGAAGTTTTGCGCTGGATTCCGAAGAATTTCCCCGGGAAATTCCGGCGCTAGTCACTTCCTGGTACTCGTTCGATCTACCCGGTTGCGTCTTCGTGGAGCTGAGGGCAAGTTTAAATTGTTTTCGAAACAACGGCGACAGCTCGCGAATACCTGCGGCCGCCTGTGTCGCGATCGCGATTTCCTGGATTATCGAAGAAGAATCGAATCCTGCGACTACGTCGAGCAATCCTCCATCAGCGACACCGAAAATCGAAAATTTGCTCTGCATAAGAGATACTGAACATTCCCGACGGATTAATGTCACGAAAACAGTTCGAAAACACATCTTTAATTCAATGCAATCAATCGACTGGAATTGCTTATTCGAGAGAACGCTGGAGCCTGAAAAATGTATGGATCTTCCCGGTCGGCGGCCGCGTGAAATGTTGACTCGAGAATCCGTTGCGATGTTCCAAGAAGATGGTTTCATGCATGAAACATCCGGCCACCGGTCGCCGTCGGCTAGAGCTTTCGTCTGCGACCTATAATCACGGGGAACAGTGACGCGAAAATTACAGCGTTTGATAAATGGTAGTAAACGCGTTTTGATGCGACCAGTCCTGCTGGCATGAAGACCGGTTGGCTGGTGAGAACGCGTTGTCGATGATGACGAATTAATTCAAGACTGTTTTCGCCGAATTCGCACTCACGGTGATGAGAGTGCTCGGCCAATCGAATTTTAACTTGTTATTGCACCACGTTCTTTTTGCACGATTTCAGAAAACGGAGCTCCGGAATGTTCCTCGGAAGCATCGATGAGAAAATCATTTTTTGCCGATGGTCACTTTCGATGAATAAAAGAAGCCTGTTTCATCTAACAATTCTTTTGTTTCACTTGCCTGACACTGACTGGATCATTCCACTTGTCCAACTAAAAATTGATATGCTCTACTTAGTAGCTTTCAAACAGTCTAATTTTCAAACAGTCTAATCTAGTTTTGTGATTTAATATTGATTTGTCTATTTGTCTGATTTTAAACCGACTTGTACCACTTGCTCCATTCATAAACCGTGCTCTATTCGTCCGATTTGAAACTCTTTTGTACTACTTGTCTGTCTTAAAACTAGTCTGTACTACTTGTCTGCCTTAAGACTAGCCTGTACTACTTTTGAAATACACTTGAAACAGATATATTCCACGTGCTTAATTTAAAGCTTCTTTATCTAAGCATCTGAAAACAGTTTCTCTAAAAGAAGAGTAACATAAAATACCTTTGGTCCCACATCTGTTACAATTCACAGTACAACCAGCGACCGAAATTGGCCCACTTCTTCTCGTTACCACTGTCACTCTCAATACAGATTAATACAGTCGATAAATCCGTGCTTTCGCCGGGATAATTTCGATTTCGGGGTCGACGCCGCGGCGACTTGCTTGTAATTTCGAATGATACCCAAGCAAATAACGAACTCGGAACGTGCGTCGGGCGTTTAATGATTGTATATGCCCGGTGTCAGCGAATAAATAATCATGAGCTCGCAGATGTAATCGGAAACGCGTGGTGTCGCGGGAGTAACGGATTTACGGCGAACGAAAATCCCGGTGTCGGGCCGAAGTTATCGTTAAAACGCGTAGGGAAAAAAAATGAACGCGGAGTAAATCAACCTGGCCGAAGGGGGCGACAAGATATACTGGTCCGTCCGCTGGAAATTTACAAGCAATATTTCCACGGCTGCCGGCAGGAGAACGAGAATGTTTGCCGTGCCTTCCACCCTGCTGGAACTTGTTACGCTTTTTGCGCTGCGCACCTGCCCGGACAGCGCTGCGTGAAATATTTCGCGGGTCCACCGACGGCGAAAGATAACCTGCCAAATGTTAAAGTGGTTTCGATATGGATCTCATTCGCCGTGCATGATTGATCGTCCGCCATAACGACGCTTCTCGTTTCAATACCTGGTTATGGCTCCGCAAGTGAACCATTTCACTGTGACGTGAAACGTTTTCCTCGTACGACAATGGCGTACGAAATGAACAATTTCTGTTCATTACTTTCCGTGAATTTATTATTGCTCAAAAGTTTGAAAATTCGTACACGAATGCAATATAAAATCATTAAAATTTACCGAAAATAAATTCATCTGTCGTTTCAATATAATGTATTACTACTTAAATTTCATAAAAATAACATGCAGGGTCCAGATGCTCGGTCAAAGTCACGTGGTTTTTCAACTAGAGAACAACGTTTAGTTTTGCAGTAACAAACACGCCAACTACGGAAAACATCTATGTCCAAAGTTTGTTCGCAGTAGTATTTGCACTCGCCCGGAGAGGTCGCAACTGAGTTAACACGGACAGATATTAATAACTTCCTTTCACACACAATAGTGTAATCAATGGGCTGGCTTGCGGAGGCACAAACATCAAAAGTCACGAAGATAATGGAGCAACTTTGGCGAACTTAATACGCTAAGCGACACACCGGTCCCCGGTCGCATAACTCATAAGATCTCGCGCTACTCCCTTCGCAATTAATGTGTTAATTTTCTGCAAGCCCGAGAGTTTTGAACTTAACACGAATTGAAGATATCAAATTCGGTTCGAGCAACGATATTGCCAGAATAATTAATATTTAACGCGTTAAACAATCACCACAGAATCATGAACCTTAAAGGAACCTGGAACTCTTTCGACAACGTGGTAAAACAGTTGATAAAGAAACTTCGATCCAGTCTATCGTGCATGGAAAACTGAAACTTACAGCACAGCTGACAGCGCTATAACGACCGCAAGCTAAACTGTTCGACGCGCATCGACAAAAGCTCTATAAACGGTTCGCTCGTGGATAGCATGCAGTTTCACGCGCGCCGCACATTATGGAACAGTTTCTAACAGTTAACGACGCTTTATTTCCCATAATATGGAAAAAGTTGCGGGTCCGGTCTCGGGCGGAGCACGAGCTTCGCGGAAAGCCGACGGAGAGAATCTCTGGAACCGGAATTCGTCGTTTTTGTCTGCAATGTTTTCCAATCTCCAATAAAATATTTTTCTCGGCGACGGGGGGCAGGGTGGAGGGCGAGGAGGGACGCGGGCGAGGGTGTGCATCCTCTCCCTGCGGCGAAACCGACTCGATAAAAGGTAACTTTTCCAATTTCCCGCGAATCGTCGGCGGCTACTCGGAATTCGATATGTACACGCCGCCGCGCCGCTCCGAATCCTTGGCCAGAATGTTAGCTCAGCCTCGGCTAAACCGACCAACCAACGTAAACGATAAATTGATGTGGCCCCCGCGTATCCCGTGATTCTCCTCTTAAAAATTTCTTATCGGGAATTTTTGGAGCACGCCTCGAATCTAAGGAGCTACTTCATACGCGTTTGGCTGCTTTCCTGTGTTTTTCGTAGCACCCCTCGAAGACCTTCAAATCAAGTTTCATATACTTTCAATTCAGCTTTGAAGCCGTTGATTGTATGTTCTTTTTCTTTGAATCGTTTCAATAAATGAAGGGCCGAAACCTAATCGTTAAAAAATTCGACTGCATGCATTTATTATGCAGTAACTTGCCTAGGAAAAAAATATTGTTGATCTACAAAGAGCGTGAGCCCTTCATAAAAAAATGGGGTCCAAAGTAAGAACCCTTCAAAGGAAATGAGAAGATGAGCTCTCCTTCAAAAATATTCCAGAATTGCACCTGGGGAAACGAGAAAGACGTTTTATAACCAACGGCATGTTTGAGCCCTTCGTAAAAGAATGGATACCAAGAACCCTTCAAGGGAAATGAGATGAAGCGTTTTATGCAGATGTATCCCGTAAAAAAATTCTATAAGACACCTAGTGAAACCGAGCTCAACAACAACATATTTTCTCCATTGAAGGGCTTCCACGAAGCCTTCGCAAGATGAGAGGAATAAATAACATGGTCCATCCAAGAAAGACTTCCATTTAAACATCCTAGAAAGAGGTTTCGGAGAATGATCTTCAATAGAAAAATCCGGGAAGGAACAGATCTAAAAAGTGACCTTCAATGAAGGGCGCACATATTACAGCCCTTACATGAATCGACTTCATACGGATCTCCTAGAAAGAAGTCGTATAAAATACATTCTCCAAAGCATAGTATCTTGAAAGCGACTGTAAACACGTTCCCCAAATGAAGGGCACGGGCCCTTTGATCTCTGAGCATCTCTCATACCAATTTTCCATTACAATATCACTAGTGACTATTATACAATTTCCAATTAATTCTGTATACCAGTAGAAAACCAGTTATTGGCCAGCCAAGTAGAATATTGATCTCCCAAGTGGAAGAACGTATCATTGACCAGACAAATGGAATAAGATCATATTGGACACGCAGGTAGACTAATACAGTGATGGACCATACAAGTAGAATAACGTGGTTACGATCGGACGAATAGAACAGGATCGCTCGACAAATAAGTAGAGCAACGATTTCATTAGCCAGCCAAGGGTCGCTATTTAACGACGCGTTATTTAACGAATCATTTTTTATTTCGCGTCGCGAATTCCGCAGGGTTGGAGCTCTTTTATGAAGGTGATATTTTCAAACGGAAGCTGTAAAAACGTCGTGCGACGTTGGAGCCTCCGGTATAGAAGGGAGAACGAGATTATGGTCACAAAGGGAAACTTAATTTCATGCAAATACCGGCGGCGCGCGCGCGGGGCAAGTCTCCGCGAAACTGTCATGAAAAGTGTGAAGTTATATTGAATATATTAAAACGAAAGGCCGACAGAGTGATTTGAATTTCGTTTGAAAATTGCATTACCGGAATGGAAGAATGTGACACGATCGCGACACCGGCTTCAGCGAAAGGAATAAATTAGGAACCGTGCCGTGACGGGGGTTGTTTGAAATCCAATGAAGTATAATATTCTTCGTTGTTCGTCATTGTCAGCCGGATAATGGGAATTTTGAACTTTCTTGGCCATTAGAGGCACTCGCCGCCGCGCCGGTTTAACAATACGCTGATACGTTCACTTCGCGTCGCGGATACGATTCAACAGATCGGAATGGTAAATGGTCGACGGATGATAGTTCCTCGTGGAAATCAGGGGCCGTAATCGCCGCGCTCCCAGAGAAGTCTACTAATGATTGTTCACCAGTATTTGCTCGGAGAGTTCGGCTCAAGTATTGATTGCTGTCTCGCAGTTACACGTCCGGCCAGCCGAAGACTTCCACGGAGTTGTGCCAGTGATTGGACGGCATCTAATGTTTACCATTGATTCCGACCGCTCGGCCGCTGTTTCTCATCATTCGTTGACCTGCACTGCTTGCCCAGGCATCGAAAGTTAACGCAAGTTCCACCCTATACTTGGAAGATCCTCGGGCCGGACCTATGGCCGACCACTACTATACTTAACTTCGAATCGAGCGCCACTTGACATTCAGATTGGTTGCAAACCTATTTAAATGCAAATGGTCGAAATGAGGGGTGTTACGTTTTCTTATTTAACTTCCTCCTTTTTAAAAAAGATGAGCTGCAAACGTAGATACTTAAATTCAATTTTACGGCCGACCAAGCACAGACCCATTCTACTGCTCGAAAAATTTCTTGAAAGTCCCATTGAGCCAGCTAGGGAATAATTACGAAACTGCGAGTGGAGTTTCTCGAATCAGTCTCGAGCCAAATCTTAACAGTACACGAGGGCCACTTCTGAATCGATTAATTCAGGAATCGTTGGAACGTGAAAATTGATACGAGCCATTAAAGCCGTTAACCGTCCCTCGTAAATTCACGTGCAGGCCTCCAACTTCCCCAAGAAACCACGACACTTTTCTTTGGAATATCTATTCTGGCCTGGAAGCTCTTTCTGGGCTTGTCTCGAACCATCTCTTACCCTCGGAACACCCCCGACCCGAATATCGAGGTCGGAACGATACAAACTTTCGCGACTCCTCTCTCGAAACCCACCTCACGACTGCTGAGATTGTTTTCCAGTTTTACATTGTGTTCGTCCTGCTAGATAAGACCGTGGAAGGTGTTCAGGCATTCTTAAACGACCCCGGGACCATCCCCTGCGAGATTCTTTATCGATATCTGTCGATTACTTTCGCTCTCCTTTTCTTTTATTGAAAGAATGAAGCTGAAAACATCTTTTCACCCTTTACAGCCAAAACGATCGAGCTACATATTTTTTCAGGTAAATTTGTTATATAAATAAAAGCATTTGAAGAATTTTTCTTTAACTTGCAATTAATGCAGATAATTTTTATTTTTCATAAAAATATACAAAGAAATTTGTTACGCTGCAATGAACAATTTACGCACACCGAATGAATTTTAATTTGAAATGAATTTAATCCACCGCCAGGTCTCGTGGAAACAGGGAAAAAATGCGATTCACATCGCGCCCGAATTCCATCGGAAGCTTTAAAGTCGAGGGTCGGCATTCCGTGGGAGGTTTCGTTAAAAATTTCTCAGCTGCTCCGGTCTGGAAACCCAATACTACCCCCGTTAGGGATATTTA
The DNA here is from genome assembly GCA_916610255.1 of Lasioglossum lativentre. Classification (NCBI taxonomy): domain Eukaryota; kingdom Metazoa; phylum Arthropoda; class Insecta; order Hymenoptera; family Halictidae; genus Lasioglossum; species Lasioglossum lativentre. The sequence continues at coordinate 30,376,624 of OU744355.1, read as the reverse complement.
GCGTCTTTTGAAGAAGCTGATCACCGGTGCCTCTCCTCTAGGGTTCGATTTCACCGTACGTGTCTTTGCCCCTGTATTCCGGGGGGTTTAATGCTTCGAACCGGGGGTGCCCCGCTTGAAAAGTTCGCAGCCCTTCAGCTTCAAAGCGGCACGCGTCTCTAATTTCTACTTTGGTAAGCAATTCTCCGCGATGCCCGTTACCTGTTCAAAGTTCAGCTCCGGGGAAAGGTGCAACGCGCTTGACTTATCGAGAGCTGGCTCGTTTGAAACTTGTTTTCCATCCTATTAAGTTGAATTTAAACTCGGCGAAGGTTACAGGCCTCTTCTGTAACGTGTAACATTCATCGCGCGAAACGGACTTGTTACTTCTTCTCAATGAAAGCTCTTGGTTCATGTTTGGATATCTAGAAAGCTGGATTTCTCTGTTTTTTATTTTTTATTTTACTCCGACTTAAATTGAGTTGTTTAACCTTTGCTAGTTTTGGGGCTCTGCTGATTAAAAATGACCTAAATTATGGTTAGGTAGGATGTAACATACTCCTTGAATTTATTATAAATTAGATTCACAGAGATTTTATGTGAATAGATTGCAAATTTTAATAAATTTTTAATAAAACCAGATGATTGTATGTGGTCATTAAACACAGGTAAATGAGATTAGATAAAGGGCTCTGCTAACCAGGCTCAATCTAAATACTCAATGAGCTTGTTCAAGGATAAGTTTAACGAGACCTAAACGTCGCTTTGTATTAAACTTTGTGTAAGGTTCAGACCTCAGTTAGGTCAAGCCTGGTTAGGTTTACGTTTCGAATCAGCAAGGTTTGGATCTTGTTTAAGATTCTACTGGGTCAGTCCTGAATAAATCTAGGTATTGATGGAATTATATCACGATCGAGTCTTCAAGTTAGATTTAGTGATTAGACTGATTTGAACGTTCACCGTGTGTATAAACTGGAGCGAAAGTGATTAAACGTGATCGTAGTTGTAATTAATAGTTTGATAGACAACGACAAGGTTAATGGCTGGTTTACGCATTTACACCTCTGTTACAATGTTGCAGGGCTCGCACACGGCATCAAATGTTACAAATGCGGTCAGTACAACGAGGGAATCGGCAGCATCACGCCGTGCATCAATTACACTGCTCACATGCATTTGAGGGACTGTCCGCCCTCGTCCGAATGGTGCATCGTAAGTATTTTCTTTATTTCTCAACATGCATTGTCAATTTTTATTATTATTAAACCTAACCCAGACCATCCTTACGCATTTTATAATAGAAACAGAAACACAAAATTAAAAAATTCTCTCGTAATTTTGCATAATAATTCGCGGTCCGATTCTAAGCGTCGCTAAATTCTCACAGAAAATTCACTGGTAGCATGAATTTTCCAAATATTTTTACTCTGCGTAACTATAATCCATGTGTCCGACTAATGATAGTTCTGTCCCACTTAGCCACCTAAGGACGCTTAATTCTCTGGTTATATAAAACAGTGATCCCTACCCGTCTCCTCACAGTTGTAGCTGATCCTTCGTCCACTCGCCACAGATTTATTACCCTTGTCTGCCTAATGGTCGACTTAATCCACTTGTTTCTTAAACTATTAGGCCACCAAGAAAGTTCGTGGCACTTGCAGCTTTTGTCGGCATTAAACCCTGCAAGCACATGCTATATCAATTAAAAGGAAGGGTCTTAATACTCGCAAACTTCGTATTGCTAGATCTATGTAATTGTCACATAATGATAGACAATGCATTATTTCATGTTTGATAAAACAGCAAGAAATTATTCTTTCAGGAATCAATTGAAATAATTTTTGTCAGATATAGTGCAAGCATTCAGAACAAACTTCACTTATCCAATTCATGATATCAGTAGCAAATTCTACAGACATTCATTACTGCCCATTTCTAGGAAATTTTTTTTTTGTTATAATCGATTATATTCGATTCTCATAATCAATCTCTTATCGAACAAGTGCGATACTCACCGAACTGGAAACGCGGGAACCGTGATTTCGAACCAGGAAAAAAACATTTCCAGCCATCGAGGCGCCGACAATCGTTTGACACCCTTCCAAACAGTCCTGTAACGAACGACGTTATTTACCTCGTCGACCATGCCGAATTTAGCGAGCAGATTGACTTCGACGCCTTCTGCAAGCTTGCACGTACCGTCGCCAAGAGTTAGCTCGCTCTCTCCTTCTTCCGGAGACCGTAAAAAATCCTCCAGTACATTGCACCAATCCCACAATATCTTATTACACCAGGAACCCTCTTCCTCGATTCCCTCGAAATATGTCACGGATTTTCATTCCCTTAGAAGGGAACATTAAGTAATAGCTCGAGAAAATCAATGCTGACTCTGTCTTTCGATCCCTGATCAAAAACTGACCCTTTATCTGGACTAAATTTAATAAGACCTTTTAATATCAAACATTGCTGGTCGAATCGATCATCGACACGATTGTTTCCAAAAATTGGCGTGGAGCAAATATTATCCAAACCCACTATGACGTCACAAACATAATAGAGCCAGCTCGCAGGATGATCCGCTCGGACTTCATCTCTCACGGATCACAAAGAAATCCTCTGTCGATCGTAAGCGCCTTTTAGACTGATGAAAGCGAGGGCACGACTTCATTCCGCCTGGCCCGAGCCAATGGAGGCGTCCCGACGCACGCGGATTCAAATTATGAAATGGGGGAGCGAGTTTACGTTTTCTTTCATCTAATAATTTCGTGGCCGACTACCAAACAGAACGATAAAAGTATCATAAAAATTCGGAAACGCCACGGTACACCGCGCGGCGCGGCGATTCCCCTGACAAAATTCCGCGGTAGCCTAATGCGCCTTTCAAGCTAATGAAAAGAAATTTCCCGGGGTCTTTGATGTTTACGCCGGCCGTTTCCGGACGGTCGGATTATTTTCGCGCGGGCATTCGACGGACGGCAAGTTTCGGGGAGCAAAGTGACACTTAATTAAAGCTGCGCCGCCGGGGCCCCGTAATTGAAACAAAGGTATAGTTGCCCGGCGAACTTGCACCGTGTTAAGAACTTCCTGTTTGTCCTCCCCTAGGCCGCCGGATGACCATGCCAGCCAGTCAAAGGGCCGGCGTACACCTTTGATCCTTCGGCCGGAAGCCTTTCACAAAATTCACACTTCGATTTTCGACGGGAAAAACAGCAATCGACCGGCGACTTTCGGGCTATGCTACGTTCTCGAAACTCTCGAAGCTTGATTTCTTCGCTAGTCGATTTGAAAGCCTCATTCTTTGGGAACATTTCCAAAAAAAGTTTCATTGAAATATTCGGACAATTACAGGAGTTATAAAATACAGAATAAAAGCAAACTCGCGTATTCGATTTCGAAAAATTACAATTTAAGCAGAAAAATAGTTACAAAATGCGTGAAGACTTTCACTGACAATTCGCGTGGGAATTTAACTGTATTTATTTCTCTGCAAATTTTCAACAAAGGGTCGATTTCCTGCAAATTCGCGAAGTTCTCTCACTGTGATCCTCGATCGCCAGCAGTCTCGAAAGAGATGCGATCGATTAAAGACTCCGCCGATACTCGTCCCAGCTTCGACGGTTGCCTGTCTTCGATTCGACCGGCAATTCCCAGCTCGCTGCCTCCGGCGAAGTTGTATTCATTGCAGCGACTGCATTATTACAGCTCGCGCGGCCCCGGCCTACTAATGCACCGACGGGTATTCCGTCGTGCCCTTCAAATTAGTGCCAAGTACATGCGTTAGGCAGGTATTAATTAACATTTTGCCCTGGCAATATCGGGCTGTCGCGCGACTCTGCACGGGGGATATACCCTGTGGGATGCAACGCCGATGTCGTTCAGTGTATTGGATCAAGGAGATTGGCCATTGATCGACGTGATCGAGAGTGCGCTCCGGGGCGCGATGTTTTATCGAGAGCGCCGCGCGATCATGCCGCAATTTTCCTCGATCGCCGCCATTTTTCGATTAGGATGCAGTTTTTGTTCGGATCAGAAATACGGTTGTACTACTTGAGGAAATGGTTTACAGACTTCATACCAGTTTGCGGATACATTTCTCGAACCTCACATGTTAAGAAACTGTAAAAACATTTTTACAAGTTTTATTCTCAAGTACTTGCTTTTCAACAAGAGAAAATAACGGTAGAACAGGAAGAGATTTATAATTCACGTTCTACTTGTCTACACGAAGCTGATCCTGAACCACCTGCTCGAAAGTAGTTCCTTCAAGAGTTACCACGGTCTGACCGAAACGGGTCTATTCCACTCACCCGTGGATCTTTTCGTACCTCTTAAATTATATCGCTGTTTTCCTTAATGAGGATAATCGTCTTAAATTTCCCGTGTCTAAAGGAGCAAGGAAACGTGCAACGAATAAGAGGAAAGAAAAGTATTGGAATTATAGTGCTCGTTCCACGCGGGATATTTAACCGGCTAGGGTTGGTTGCCTAGCTAGAACGGGGCTATTCTACCTGATTGGACACTGCTACAATTTTAATACTCAACGGAGCAGAAGTAATCCTGCTTAACTCGTCTGACTCGAAGCGACCATATTCTACTTGGCTGAGCAAGGCTGTCCCTATTCCCCTTGTCTGACTATGAACCTAGCATACTCTACTTATCCGAGTGAGAACCCGTTTCGAAACAGTAGCAGGGTTTCGTTTACGCCACGGTGCTGCCAACCTAACGATAATACACAAAATCAACCCTATTAGCATTGCTGTATAATAACTCTGATGGTACCATAATTCATCAAAATTATTTTATGGATCTTAAATTCCAACAATTTTTCAAGCAAGATTTAGTTACTCTTTTAATCCTTCAATTTTGTATTGGAATCTTCAGAGGGATGATTTTTTCACACTCGAGTAACCATGGGTAATTGTTTAACGTTGACTGAATGGTGAAAAATTCTTATTTCCACACAACCTTTATTGCACAGCGAATTCCGCTGGGAGCAATAGCTTTCTTTGAGCTTTCTATCTTTTTCCCATCAGAAGATTTCTCATTTCTCTCCCTTTCGGGCTCTCCGCGCGAAATAGAAAATTTTTCCGCGAGCACGAAAGTGGAAACGTAATTATTTAAGCCGCCGCGCCGCGCCGTAGAGACGGCGCGGCGTGGTTTCGAGCTTTCCACGGAGAAGAAGAAAGTAGAAGCTCGGCTAAGTTTGCCGAGCCAGTTTCGCCCGCCACGGCACACATGGGAATAGAAATTGCAATTATTGCGTGCAATCGTCGCGCGTGTGGCCCCGAGCCCTCTTTCTCCTCTCTCGGAGCCCTTTGTTCGTATCCGCGCCATTTACTTTTCCCCGGTAATTTCTGTCCGAATGACAATCTTCTTCCATTAACGAGACGGGGAAGACGGTCCCGCGGTTCTTGAGACCGGGCTGCGTTAAAAGCGTGCCGCTGTTATGGAATTGTAAATAATGAAGATAGCGCGGTGGCACCCTTTCTGCTCCCAGAGAGACGTTTTTCTATGGACTCCAATTTTGTAACTCGATGGCGATGAATAGACTGCCCGGACTCTTTATGCATTTATGTATATAAGGATCGAGATGAGGTCTAAAATTATTTTTATCGTAATATCCCACGGAAGAATAAATAAAACACAATGTCACAATGAATAAAATTATAAAGCAGTAGACTTGATTAAGGCCTGCTTAAAATAGGAGACAGTAATTTTGGCCAGTCTTTCGAAAATCAAACAAGAAAATTGTTATTCACAGTGTCAGTCTAAAATCGAGCGCACGTCAGACGCGTGCAGGAAATCCCCTAACCGGAAACTGCGTGACTGGACGTGTCAGACTGATGATCCGATAGGGAGTGATGGTCGCCGATGAGATAGATGGCTAGATACATTATGGACGCTGCCGGAGTAATTATCAAGCGGGCCGGCTGAGAGCTATCGATTCGAGAAATTGTGCATTCAGACTGGCCGCGCCGCGTATGTAGCCGTCCGGGACCTCTGACGTGGCTTCAAAGCAGCCGAATCATTCGATTTTGCTCGTTAATGCAGCTTCGATTCTTCCGGCGTGACAGGCTGCACCGGCATTTGCATCATCCCTGGGAACCATGATCGAACAGTGGCCCAGATAGCTCGTGTCTCAGCTGGACGGTATTTGGGACCTGTCGGTGCTACCTTCCAGGACATTATTTATTGGCGAGGCGGTTAACCGGTCGCGTGATCGACGACAAACACCGAATGAAGGCTCCGGGCTGAATTTTGATGGGCACGGCCCTGTCCGTTGACCATCGACACCTGGTCGCTGAATGCTAAACGCGTCCCGGACCGCCCTTTCGTCTGAAACAGTGCCGTGAGAAACGGCTGATTTCGATATCCGGCCCATTCCTCGGTTCTGCGAGCTTTCTATTATTCCATTTCGGTTTACCGAACCAGCTTTCGCCCTATCCCACCACCGCGCCGCGAAGTGTGTCGGGAGTGTGGGAACTCGGAGAGAATCGAGGAAACCGTGGTGGAATGGGATAAGCTCAACCAGTGAATGGACGGCAACCCAGTTAGGTCGACAAAAGGAAGAGAAAACAGTGGAGGAGGTTCAATCGCAATGTTGATTAGATCGAACCCGCCCGGCCCGGGCGTTTTATTAAGACAAGCAGCGTGTGCCGCTCGACGTTAGGCTCGAATCGTGGCGTTTGTTACTTTGCTGCTTGAACATTGTGAGAAAAATCAGGAGAATAATGTACATACGTTTGCGGTTCGACTTTAGAACTAGCCAGAAGTACGAATCAATTATTCAGCAGACAAAGAAAATGGTTAATAATGGTCGCGACAGTAGTACACCCAAAGATCTGGTCAGACAAGTGATACGAGTCCATATCTGATCAGACAAGTGATACGAGTCCATATGTGGTCCGACAAGTGATACGAGTCCATATCTAGTCCGGCAAGTAGTGAAAGCCAACGTCTAATCCGACAATTGGACAGGTCCGAACCTGGTGTGACAAGTAGAACATCTCAGTACCTGATCCACCAAATAGTACAAATCAATATCTCACCCGACAAGTAGTACGACCCAGTATCTAGAACAACAAGTAGTACAAGCCAATGCCTAAACCGATCGGTAGTGTGTATCGGTACATGGTTGGGGAAATAGTACATCTGATTGGGAAATTCGACAAGAAGTACATGTGGATAACTACATGGAACAGCAAGTAGTACAAGTCAATGGATACAACAAAGAATAGTACGAATGAATAACTGGGACAGCAAGTAGTACAAGTGAATAACTAGAACAAGTAGTACGAGTCAGTAACTAGAAAAATAAGTAGTACAGGTCAATGGAAAATCCGATATATAGATTATTTTATGTTCTAACATAATTAACCAGCAGGCACTAGTGGAATACGTGTCTGATTAGAAGAAAATATTAAAAATTTTGATTTTTTCTTTAATATAGTGTAACCAGTAATATTTTATGCATATTTCACACGATATGAAAGAATAGAGTAATTAAATGAAGATTGATCTACCATGGAGCAGTGTCGACATCCCGAAATTTCGGTGGTTTCATCGGAACGATGCGATCGAGGGGAATTCAAGTGGAAGCTATCGCCTCTATTGGATTATCGCGGCCATTGCGACGTTGCAGCAAACGTTTCCATAAAAGGGCCGTTCGTCTTCGACGAGTGAATCGTGTTTAACGAACCGCGAAAAAATCCCCGGTTGAAAGAGGTAATTATTTGAACGGTGAAACATTCGAACCGAGCTGCGACCGGCTTCAACAAGCGTATTAAAATACATTGAATGGGAACGAAGTCATTCAACCTCGTACGGAACGGGGGAACTGCGGATTTTTGCGAGTGGCCCTTGTTTACGAGAGAAACCGTCGATCAAAGCTCGATTCAAGCGAGTATTCTCGTTTTGTTCGATAACCGGATCTCGGTCTCGGCTTCGACTTCGCCCTTCAAGGGCTCTCGGCCCTCTTTTTGTTTCTTAACGAAGAACGAAGTTCATTCTCGCTGCGCAGTATTGTGGTTCTTCTACTGCAGCTGTTAGCTTCAGTCAATCCTCCGACTTATCATTACAATGCGGGTTTTATTCATTTACAGCAAAGATCAGTTGATAAAGTACAAAACAGTAGGAACGAACAAATATTGAGAGAAAAAATATTCAACGTAGCTCCAGCGACTTGTAATAGATGCAGAAATTTTTATTTTGAAAGATGATGTAATAAATAAACGTGTACATAACATGATAGTTACTCGTCGTCGTTGAATAATACTGATATAAAAGTCGCATGGGAACCAAAAGTTTCTAAGATTACTCAGACAATGTTTCTTTGTGTAACTGAACAGAAGAAATATTTCTCACAGAAAATCGTGATTGAAATTCCAGCAAAGACGTTTCTGTCTTCTCGAAGTCCCCAAATAAATTTTCTTACGGGATAGTCGACAGAGAAGCATAGGGTCGCATGGCACTAAGGATTCCGAGGGCCGTCGTAGAAACACGGATTCCATTTCGTCAGGGAAAAAGTCGACGAACGAACAAGCCGTGTCAGACATGCACGCCACGTCCCGCGATAGTCCGGCGATTTATTATTCTGACCCTTGTTACCATCAGTCCCTCGAACGAGACGTAATCTTGAGTAGCTTCCGGTAAGGAGTCCTCAAGGGTCCACTCGTAACTCCAGCACGTAGCCATTTTTGTTCAACGAGACCAGTTTGCTTTTATGATGGTGCTGCTTGTTTGGCGATGCTCCCGGAACGATGATCGATCAGTGGAATTAGACGGACACCGGTACTGCATTACAAAATCTGACTAAACATTGACCTATACTACTTGACTAATAAAAGAGGCGTAAGCTCTGCACAATTTGTCACAGTAAGTAGCGACACAAACTACTCGTAAAGAGCACTCCAGGACGTATCACTCGTAAGCCCAGGCTTCGCGTTAAACCACTCGTCTGATCAAGCACCCACACATGCTACTTGGCTCGTAAAACCGTCAGTTTTATTACTTCCTTGCTTAGCACTTCCTAATGTGAATTCGTTATTCATGAAGTATTGACTTATACTACTTGCCTGGCTACTAGCGATCATATATCACACGTCTGATCGAATATTGACCCTTACTACTTCCGAATACACCAAGCAAAGCCCTAAAGGGGAGCATAATTCGTATCAGCGATTCGATAGGCATCGCAAACGTTGAAATACTCAGATCAAATTCGTTGCCAGACATCCTGGTGCTTAATCAACAATATTACAAACCTCATTCTGTAGGATCAAGCAAAGTTGGCCATAAAATCGCTATTCTTGAGACGAACTCAAAGGGATATTAAACTATAAAGTCTTATCATATTTAAAAAATTGACAACAGCTTTAATTAAACAGAAATTACAATTCTTACGTAGTACATTCCTTGCTTTCTAAAATTACAAGGATTTTTTAATACGATAGTATTTCTACTTTTTCCACTGATTTTTCCCTGGCGCTTGAAAAATTGCTCCTTCGAATCTTAGTGATCTTCGCGCGAAAGAAAATGGACCCTTTTCAGCAGGTTCCCGGAATATTTCGATCACAGTGGACTCGAGAACTGTCTATCGTCTGATTGAATGGATTCTGACTATCTGGAATATTTATGGGGCACTGTCAGCCCTCGGAGAGCAGGATTCAATGCGAAAACTGAGATCGATTTGAAGGCCATTGTCGGCTGGGAATACGATCGTCCTGGGAATACCTACTGGCACTGGTCGAACGTTCTTCAAATTAAATTCCGAAACCCCTACGGTCTGTATGATAGAGTTACTGCCGCGATATTGTTATCGGACGTGAAACACTTTCAAGTGCTCATTGTCCGTATTGATACTCTGACGAAATCAAAACAAGATCAAAACGATTTTGAGTACGGTCAGGCAAGGCTGCTTTGAATATGCATCGTCGCTGAAAGTTAGATATTATACTACAGATCATGCTTGGTAGCGTACTTGAGATTTTATAGTACCTGTCTGACCAATGAGTGAGTTGCATCACTTGTCTGACGAATCATTGAGTTAAAATACTTTTCTGACTAATGAGTGAGTTGCATCACTTGTCTGACGAATCATTTAGTAGAACTATTTGTCTGGCGAATCATTGAGTTAAACTACTTGTCTGATAGCTGAACTAATTAAGTTTTTCTTGTTAAACGAGTCGTCGGGTTGCATTACAAATTTGAACAAATTTATACCACCTGTACAACGAGATATTAATTCAAACTACTTCCAGAACGGAGCTAATGTTCCAGCCTCGACAGGATACTAATCTGTTCTTTTTGTCCGACCCAACACAAATGTCTTCCACCCGCCTTAGCAAAGCCAACTGTTCGTATATCCAGCTTTGGGCGTTTCTTGCTTCATCCGAACGCTTTCTGCCCCGTAATTATCGTGCAAAATTAATTACACCGGAGCCGTTAACAACGTTTCACGTACCAGCGCCGTTCCTTTACCGGACCATATCGATTCACAAACTACCGGCGAACGAAGAAGGTGAAAAGCGATCGTCTCCCCAGCCAATAAACCGTTAGCGAGAGGGTAGCGATTTTAATCCATGGTCAAGGGACTCGAGGAAGTTCTAGGGGCTGTACTTTCTGATTCGATTACCATTCCTATGCTGCTAATTTAATTACAAATCCGATTTGTCCTCGATCTCCTTCGGAGGAACGGTTTCCTTTTACATCAAAGGAATGAAAATTAAGAGTGTTTCAGATGAATGAAAAAGCAATGTGCATGGAGTCTTATTTATCAATGAAAACTGCACAGCGACGTTTACACAGAACCTTCCCTCAGGAAAGGACTCCTCAAATAATCCAGAATAATTTAGACAATTGATAAAGGTCAATGCACCTGTCGCGCTGCATCGATAAAATATTGACCATATTTATTACTAGAATTCTGTTGCTATTTTTATTTTGTATTTTAGCTTCGGGACTTCTTCGTCGAAGGTAGAAAATATTCAAAACCGTCCACGTTATTTTTCCACGTCCCCGAATTCTTCAATTTCCGTCGGAACCCTTTAATAATTGAGCCTAGGCTTCTATGTACCGGCTATTCAAAGGAATGCATCGTCCAACGCTGACGTACACTGGCTCATAACTTGAACCATCTGTTCCTAAGGGGGTGCAGTAGCTTTATATTTATGGGGAGGGAAGAAGTACAAATGCTGCGGTAGATGGAGCAACGTATACGGTGCCATCGTATACTGGAACGGAATAATAAATGTTATTCCACCGTGTTTTCTAACCTGGCTGCTAGTGCGCCTCTCCTAGTTTTGTAAAGTTATGTCTTCGTATGTTTTATTAACAACGCAACGCTGGCAATTAAGACGCTATCGCTGGGACACTTGCGGTACCGAGATTGCTGTTACAAATCTCCTCAGTTGCAGAATTCTACTTTGACCTGCATGTTTCTGTTCAATTCACGCAATTATATAAAAATATGTAATACAACTATATTGACACTACTACCAAAGATGTCAAAGTAGACTTCTTAAAATTTTATATAAAAATTTATTGAGACTGCAAAGATGCATTAAAGGGAAATTATTAAATATTAAATGAATAATTACATTATTAAGCTATTACATTACGACACGTGGATTATATTTTTCGAAGAGAAAATGCATAGTTTGTTCCGGCATCTGATCCACTCACTATGATCCCATTGAGTTTCTTGCGCGAGGTATCGAGAACGCTGACGCGATTTATCCGCTCGACTAACACGAATGCATGGCGCGACGATGAAAACCGTCAGACGTCAGTCATTCTCTATCCATTCATCAACGAACAGGTGAAAGAGGGGAAGAATGCCACTACAATAACGTTTAACACGGCTCTATACGCTTGCAAAGTTGTCGAAGTGTGTGAGAAACTAGCCGTGCACCAGCTCCGATGGAAATTCTATCGGACACAGTGATCGTTAACAGAGCCATGCCTGTTACAAGGTGGAAAAATAACAAAGGGAAGTACGCAGTGCGGAAAAAATTATATGCACATACTCGCTCTCGTGAAATAAAGAAGAACGTAACTCGAAACAAAGGAGGAATGAGAACAAAGTCTCGTTTTAATAATTGTAACTCTGACCGGGGCGGGGGCCTGAGAAACATTGTAAAACACTATTTTAGAGATAAAATAATGATCATTTTTCCGTAAAGCACATTTCTATGAAACTGCGCGTTCTTGAATCTGTCCAGAATATTTTTTCATTTTAGAACGGAACTCGTACGGATGTATAATTAGGCACACTTTTTAAATTTTCAATATAGGCCCACGTAGAAAAGTTATGAACAACAATTTTAGTATTTCCTTTGTAATTCCGAACAATCGCAATTTTTTTTCCGAAATTTAACTTCTCGAAAAAGTGCAAGTTGTATGGTCCAATATTACAAAGCTGTGGTCCTTTAAAAAGTGTGCCAATATTATTTTGATTCGCTGTAGCTGCTATGGTATTTGCGGCTCAAAGGATAAAATTTCGAGTCCCAAACAATTCGATTTTTGCAGTTCTCTTACGGTCGAATATTCCTCGTCCGGCTCCGGGAAGTGGAACGCAGAAGATTCATCGCGGGAATCGAATTTCGCGTGGGAAAAAAAAACGAAATAGCTCTGCGATCGTCGAGCGTTTACAATTACAATAACAGAGGAACGGGAACGGTTTCCGGGGAAAAGCGGGAGATAACGCGGGCAAAGTAGAAAATTGTGAGCGGAGCGGCGAGCTCCGAAAAACCCTCGAAAAATGGAATTTAGAAAGTTTCCCCGGGTACCCTCGAGCGCGGGGAAATGGAGTTTCTAAACGGCAAAATTAAACTAGAATTGAATACAATCTCTCGTCCAGTGATCCGGGAAAGAGGCCGAGAGAGAAAGAGAGAGAGAGAAACGGAGGAAGATAAAAGGTACGAGAGGAAACTAGACGAAGCGTGCACAGCAAAAATCGCTGCCAAATTTCACGGGCGAGCACGAGGCAGGAGTGGTGGACTGTGAAATATGCCGAGACAATCGAGGGGTGCGCGCGAAGTGTGGAATATACTAACAGAGGAAAAAACGAGAGAGGAGAGAGAGAGAGAGAGAGGAAAATTAACGAACGACGGAGGATTAATGTGGCAGGGGTCCAGGGAAGTTTAGTAAAAATTATAGGCGTAATCCGCTTCGGAACGTAAATAAAATCGACGTAAACGGTGTGTCGTCGTTTCGATTCGGCGGATATTAAAGGTTAAACGTACTGTTCCCTCTCGGTGTGTTCGAAAAAAAGGTGTGCAGTAGAGAAAATGGGGGGTTGGTGGGTGGGAGGGATGGTTCGACTATTTATCGGAGGTACGGGTCACGTGGACCGCGTTTAATCAACGTGTCCAATTGCTTTCTTCGGCGGCGCAGCCGGTGCGACCGCAATCCTGTCCATCGATCCCTAAATCAAACCGGTTTGTTTCGCTGTTATTTGCAACCGGTGCGGTGGGCCGGGGCCATCGGGGCGACGGAACGGCAACAGAAATTGGGATGACTTATGACCCCTGGTATAGCGAAATAGGAAAGAAAACACGGACGGAAGTTCCGCAGGAAGCACCCGCGCTCCTCCCGCAGCGAAACTTCTCCCGCTTCTCGGGACAAATAAGATAAACAGAGGAAAAAATAAACACGCCGTTTGAAGCATAAAGCATGTCCCAAGCAAGACCTCCTTTTTATTCCTCGATCCCGGCCGCCCTTTTTTCCCACCGCCAACGAGATTGCTGGGGTAATGTTCCGTTTAGAATTAGTGCGCTTCGAGTTTAATATTCATGAACGAGGTGCTTGCAGAGAAAGCCTGTCGCGTTCCGTACCGTGGCATTAAATGACGCTCTATTTCTTTTCTTAATTCGATCGTCTTATTAACGCCTTGGGTGTTGGGACATCGCATGATTTATTACGTAACAGAAACGTTTGTAATTGTAGTGAAATCGTCATTGTGTAAAAATAAAGACAGTTTTATCGTGTGTACACTGGTTTCATTCCTTAAGACGCATTGAAGGGTTGTCTGATAAAACTGGCTTTAACTACTTGCCTGAGTTTGCACAGTCTGTGAATTAGAAAATGAATTTCTTATTAAAATTTTTTTATCATATTTACACACCTGGTATTAGAGACCAGAATACCATATAAATGCATGAAACCCGTAGTGAAGGACGAGTCTCTTGCAGAATATACTTTTTTAAAAGGAATCATAAAATTCCACATATAATATTCCTAGGCTGGCGAGATATTCTCAAGTAAATATGCATAGAAAATTCAATTTTGCAATGTACTCTCGGTTTCGAATGTGTGCGCCGTATAGTGTTCGACCGGAACCTCCACCGTGCCCGTTTCCTGCAATCACACGAAGAGAGTGCGTCCAATATTTACTTATAATGGACTGCAAAACATTCGGCAGAGCAGTAAAATATTTAACGTCCACCGGAACCGTGTTTTCCCCGGGATCAACTGCTGCATTCCACTCTGCTATTCTCTCTGGGGATTTTGCTGATCCAAGAGAGAGTCCAAAGAACTCGGCTTTCGATACATTTTATGGAACTATCTTTCGGCTTGTACCTCGGAAAATTCGATCCCGTTTTTACGATTACTATCCCGACTGGCACTCGAGATGTTCCTTCACAAATTTTCAATTCAGGAATATTTATGAAACATGCATCTAAAAGAGTCGAAAATTATTAATGCGATTCTTATCATCCCTTATTTTTTACAATCCACAGAATAATTTCGAACATTTTATTAAAAATTTGTATGACTGCGAATGGTATGGGGTGATAAGTGAGGTGTAGTCAATTTCTTGGGATAGTAAAAATTGCGACAGAATTTTCTATATGGAACGCGCTTTTAGAATGGTGTTTAAGCATCGATCTCAGAAAAGCAGGGGTTGCTGACTATATCAGATGAGACGATAATAAAGAGCACATGAACGAGCTTTTGTGCAGGGAAACGCGGCCATTCGTGCCTGCGATATTTCATGCTAGCTACGCGGAATAAAATGCGGCCCGTGAACTCGAGTCGTATGGACGTTCTCAACGATATACACAATACCTCTTTATCGTTTCCGGGGTTCGATACGTTTCACGTCCTTGTTCGATCGTACGCAATTCATCCTCGTGTTTCATTCAAACGCCTCGGCACGGACTTTGGATCACGTTTCGCGTGACGTTCTCGCTGAAGCAGAAGATAAAACGTCGCATAGTACAGGCATCAACAAATCGTCTTCTGTGCCATTTACATATATAAATGACATTGCATTTTCGTGGTAGATACAGATTTATGGCACATAGAAGAAAGAGAAATAAACTGTCTGACTCCGGACAGACTCATACTACTAGCCAGCTAATTCTGCCATATAATATTCTTTCACGGTATATTTTCATTAAACGTTTTACTGATGGTTTGTATTTACAGAAACAAAATCTCCTGTGTCCAATAAGTTATTGATTTTATCACTGTCGTATTCTTATTATGAAATACCTTAGTAGCTTTGTCCAAAATGTCCCCGGCTTTAATTTGCATTCCGCATCGAACACTGGATTCAATAAAAACACTGGCAACCCGTCGATAAAACACAACTGCCTTCCGACGTTCCTCCCCGCTTGTCTCCGCAAGAGCTTCGGGAGCGGAAATTCCGCTCGGGCGTGCATACACTCGCAGCACAGCGTGGACGATTTCTCGCGTCGCGTGCTCTTCGGGGAACAAACGAACTGTAAACCCTGAGACCCGGCCGAGACTCCGAACGTCTCATTACGTGACGCTTTTAGAGATACACACTGTATGTACATTCCACGAAAATTCGCCGAAAAATTCATCCCGCCGAGACACAACTTTTAATCTTTTATTCAATGCTCGTAGTTATTTCGACAATGAAACAGAGACCAGCAGAAACATAATTAAAAATAATTTTACACTGTTGCAATTTCTTTCCCGCGATGCAATGTCTGCTCTTATAACATCTGCCAGCCCAGGTCTGCCTATTTATTCAGCTGTACTACTAGCTGCAGCATAATTCGTGCTTTTTCTCTTTTGGAATAACTGAAACCGTGAAATGCTTTTCTGAAATATTGTTACACACGTTCTTGTTCTTGCGTACATTAAAATACACATTTTGCTAGAATTCAGTAAATGCAGCTATGTAGATTTTTTGAATAGAAGGGTAAGTGAAAAATTGTAACAACGAACGGACTATTAAAGAAAGAAGAAAATTTCGATTTTGCTCCTGTTTTGTATAATTGAGAAAATTTTAATTTCGTATGAAGAGTCGCAGTCTATCAAAGCCTGAATCAATTATCTTTGTCCAAGACTTCCATTATTAAAGCCGGCGTCAAGCAGCTCTTGGAACGTGAACGGAGCTTTAGAAAAGGGTGTCGGGATGGCCGAAGAAGCAACGCAGGCTCACGTCCGTGTAAAACGGAGATTGTCAATTTTTTGTTTAATTCAGCCGACTGTGGCTTGCCGGTATCCCCGGCTAAGATGATCAACAAAAGCGTCTGGCGCAATGGGCGTACGCTCAAATGGAAGAGATCCCGGTGGTGGAACCGTAAAAAGAGAGCTTAGAAGCTTCGCCGGCCAGTTTACGGCAGATCGAGGGAAGGAAGGCGAAAGAGAATGGTAAGCTTCTTGTGGCTGCTGCGAACAGAGTGTGAGTCAAAGCCACGCTTGAAATGCCAGACCCGAAAGCCATGCCTTTTACGGCGAATGCTTTTCCACCTTGTGTCTCTCTCTCTCTCTTCTTCTCGTGTCTCTCCTTGTCGATTTCACTGTAATGCGTTCGCAAAAAGTGTTTGCATTTCTACCTGAATGAATCGCTCGCCGGGACGGCAAAACTGGGAACTGGTCAAACTAACTCCGTAACTGTGGAATGAAGTAGATTAAGACTTGCGATGGTCAGACTGAAGAACCTTAGATCAACGGAGAAAACTTCTTTGATCACGCTGACCAATGGAGGAATTTATGAATAAAGCACGCTCGGATGAAGTGAATGAAGAATCTTTTATGTTCTGACATGAAAGGGATGGAAAGATAAGGTAGAAATGTTCCTTGTTAACCTCGATTGCTTTGTTACATTTTCAATTGCAATGCACCTGGAAATTTCATTAATTTATTATTTTAATAAATTGACAATAATATATCGGTGTTTTCAATTGTTTCTAATCTTGCAATTATTTCAGATGTCACTAACTCGATTCTCAAATGA
This sequence comes from Lasioglossum lativentre, assembly GCA_916610255.1. NCBI lineage: Eukaryota > Metazoa > Arthropoda > Insecta > Hymenoptera > Halictidae > Lasioglossum > Lasioglossum lativentre. The sequence continues at coordinate 30,359,427 of OU744355.1, read as the reverse complement.
TTATGCTACAAGTAGTACAAATGTGTGCCAGAAGATTCAAGTAGAGTAGATCAATGTCTTATCAGGAAATTTTGATAAATGAAGTTACACAGAGTCCACAAGTAAATAAATGGTAAAATTGATTCCTGTAAAAAACAAGTGACTGCATTTTTACAGACTTCTAAAACAATTTATTCTACCATCCAAGTAGTATAAACCAACGTACACATACTCCCGGAAGCTTCTCGAAATCCGAAAACTTAACTCGATAACCGAAAGTCCCCGGAAAGTAGTACGGATCGGTGTAAAGTCCGGTAGCCGTGTTCAGGACAGCAAATAAGTAGTGTAAGTCAGCCTGTATTCGGACAAGCATCGGTGGTCAGCGTCCGGGGAGCGTGTAGGTGTCCCGCATAAATATTTGCGCGGCGAAGTGGAGTAAGTCAGTTTCTATTCAGGCAAGTAGCGCGAGTAAACGTGCAGCCGAATAAGTAGTACAGGTCAACGGCAATCCGTACCAGCAAGGAGAGCGGGACTCGGACGGAGCGTATATTTCCATGTAAAGGCGCCGGTGGTATCTTTTGAGCATTATGCGAGTGTTCCTGGCGATATTCCATCGGCGCCGTTTTCCAAATTCTTTCAAAGATAAAAATGCTAGGTTCCCTGGTTCGTATAATCTCTGACAAGAGGGGGAGGGGCGGACAAAGCCGGAACACAGAGGAACGCAAAGGCGCGACGGGTTCAAGGTAAAGGAGAAACATTTCCGCGCGAACGGCGTTTCTATGTTTCCGCGTTTCTCAAACGGATCGCAGCGGCGCATATCGTGCCTTTCCTCCCGCGCCGAAATGTTTTATGCATTAAAACACCGGGAAATGGAACGTGGAAAGAACCACGACTAGGAAATCACGCCGCTTTGAGACCCACCCCCCCGCGCTCGTACCCCATTTTTTTTTTGTTCCTCCACCACTGTTCGACCAACTCTCTCGCCGCGAAACTTTTGCCGGCTTTTTTGCGAACCGTTTGTCGCGTGACCTGCGTGATTAACGACCCTCCCGTCGAATGATACGTTATTACGGCCGCGCGTGCACGCTCGCCAACGTGTTATTTGTCGTTTATCAATATCCATTACCGGTTCGAATGGTTATTGCATGTTCCAACGGAAAATTGATAACGTCCGGCACAGCGAGAATCTGAGGCGATCAAACCCGCGGAACCGGGAAAATGCATTGCGAAGATGCTCCACCGTTCGCTGCGGAAGTTATCGTTTCAATATTGAACGCCGAATATCTGACGGGTTTGCCAAGTTCGCGACGTATGAATAATACGCGGATATTAATCTTTGGAAATTGGCGCTACACCTCGTGACTAAAATGGTGTGCTGTTTCTTTTTTAATAATCGTTTTTAAAAAAAAGAAACGTTTAATTCTAATTCAGTCTTCTTTCTCGGAAAAATTGCAATCCCTTTATTTTTAAATGGCGATACCTCGCAATGGCAAGCACTTCGCAGCCACTGTAATAATTGTTGTCGTCGTCCGCAGTTATGGGTCCCCGGGCAAAGATGGCTCAATATCGTCGCAGCCGTCGCTGCCTTTACGCCCGCTGTCGTATTTCATCCCGGCGAGACAGCGGGACGGCAGTAAAACAGTCTCTTAACGATCGCCGTAAAAAGGAGCGGCCAGCTGGAGGTGTTTGAGCGATCCCGTTCCCGGCAAACAGGAATTCCTCCGGCTCGAGTTTCGTCGTCGTCCGACGGCCGAAGTAGCCGCGGAACGGTTTCGGTGTCGTGTTTCGTTGTTTCCACGCGGAACAGACGGGGCCGAGTGGATCTGGGACGGAGAAATGGATACGCCTAGGAATTAGCGCAACTGGGAACGGGTTAATGGCTGGTCCCGACTATATTCGACACTCGGCGAGCTTGCTTTCTCGAGAGAGGAGAGAGAAAGAAATGCCTTTCATCCTCCCGGAGCCGCTCAACTGCGTGCGACTCGACGTCCACGTCAATTATTTCTGCCCGGGAAAAAGTTTTTTGCACCGATATTTCGGCATCTTTCGTGTCCGCGATGGAACTCGTCGCCGGCGAAACAGAACAATTTGTTATCTCGTTCACGGTTCAACGGTGTGCACGCGTCACCGAGTATTGCGGAGTATTCAAATCTCTGGGAGGAGTTGTTGAGGCTGTTTTAATTAACAACCCTGATCTGTATCTGCGTTTAAAAGTACTACAAAAAGGATATTCGTTTCTTTCCATTTTTCACGGATGCATACGATTTATAAGTAGTGTAAGTCAATATATGATCATCCGAGGAGTACGCCCATACTGGGATGAATAAGTAGAACAATAATCGTTTACGAAAGCTCTAATTAAAGAGCAATACTCGAATATACATAGGTTCACAATAAATGAGGATGTTTATCAAAATTTGTCAAATTTTCCAAGAATGACATTTTCAATTACCCCATCAAGAAATCACGATTAATCACGGGTGAATAGCGGGTCAAATTTCGTCGAAGAGAAAGAAACGTTGGCAGTAGCTCTTAAAGGTTCATACCGCCGTCTGATCAATCATCGTCCTCCTCCACTGGGGCTCCCGCGGCGTGTTTCGATTAGACTGAACGGAGCAGCTTTCAGTCAGGCGGGAAAGCACTTTCGCGTTGTTATTAATAAAATATACGGTCTGAAAGTGAAGGAGCTGCTTCGGAAATCGGTGAACGTTACTCGTGGCACAAGATGTTCCCACCCACTCTTCCCGTGGCCCATTGTGTCTCCCGTTAAAAAAAACACCCTGGCCGTTTATCGATTGACGATGGCTGCTTTCATCCTCCGTCGACGCTTCACAAAAACCACTTTCATGACGCTTCCGTCCGAGGCAATAATGTTCGAACCGCCGCGCCGCATCCGACCAGTGTGTCCAGACTGGGATCAAACTTTCGAACACTGGTCCGAGCTGGCGAGGACATTTCGTAGTCGATTTCCTCGGGGAGTTACACATTTTACGCCCTAAAAGTGCCTCCGCCGCGCCGGTGACTTTACGCCATCGGGAAATTTCAATTTTTCACGAATTTCCGGCCGGTAGCTGCGATGGTCCACCGCGGGACAACGGCTGTTTAACTTGGAAACCCATTTTCAAACTGTATCACTTGGGTCCCCGCAGTTTCAAACCTGTTTCAAGAAAAACAAGGGACGCTGGGGACATCTGGAATGTTTCCCATTGTTTCCCAATGGTGCACGCCGGGACATATGTAGAAACTTAAACGATTCAAGTAGTATAAACACGTTCAAGTCGAACGTGCTCGCTGGATACCTTTCGGACACGTTGCTAGAGCGTCGCAAGTTATACACTTCGGTATTTGGTTACTTTAAGTGTAGTACAGCCTATATCCAAGTAGTTTAGGTATACGCTTGGTCAGACAGTTTCGCAAAATAAGTTCAAGAGACGTTTCTGCAGTTTAACGAACTTATATCATTCAGTATTTTATTACTGTAAGGAGTTACCAAGTGGTATTGGTATGTCGTAGGTCAGACAAGTCTATAAAATAAATACAAGATAACATTTATTTAAGATCCTCCTGCCAGTCGACCGTGACAGATAAACGCATACGACTCGGGTCAAAGCGAGCCTTGACTCCCCTCGCAAATCGATGTACCCTGTAGAAAAATAGTTTCGCCGGTTCGCCGCCAATTGTTTGAAACAGAACGCGTAGATGTTCGCAATTCACGGATGGAAACCCGAAACGGACGTGGGAGTAACAGACGGGGGAGGAGAGGCTGCGAGTGATGCGCGCTCAAAGCGAAACGAGAGCAATGACTGGGAAAAAATGTCGTGTAACCTGGCGTTTCCATAACCAGGCAATTAGAGCAGCAGACATTGTGCCGAATGGAAAAACAGAGAATATTCGCGAAACTGTTTTTGACAAGCCTCTCGTGAAAAGGGTTTACTCTCCTTTCTTCTCGGGGCTGGCCTGTGCTTGCGCGCTGCAACGGTGACAGTGTATTTTTCCGTTTGGAATACGGGATCCGCGTACAACTTGATTATTTCGCGGAGTAATTAATGGCCGGTCGCGGACGGTGATTTAGCCGGTCGTTCATTAAAATTCAGATAAACGAGCAGTCGCCGTGGGGTGAAAATCGCCGGGGCAAAGCCGCGATACGTCTTCATCGTCGCGTGTTCCCACCGCTCGGTCCTGATGGAACTCTGCGGCGCGGCGCGGCGCTGCTCGCGAGCGCTCTCATTTTTCACGTCTGATCTTTTCCACCATTTCCACGAGCGCGTCGTACCGGTTCGAGCAGACCGTCACAGGAATCAGACCCAGTTATCCGTCACTCGATTCGCTGGTTAGAGGAGAGAAGCGCCAGGCTTCTTTGTGAGGCTGGCGTCTGTCATCTTTTTGAGAGGCTCGGCGGGGACTGTCTTTCCGCGCGTACCCGCGAAAAGGAGAAATTACTTTCATGCCGGAGCGGAATTTCATCCGCTAGCCTGTGCGACGACGAGAACGACGATGACGACGACGTCGACGACGACGACTGTACTTGAAATTTTAAATGCCTTTGTCCCGTCGGATCTCTGTGGCTATCCGGCCTCGCGGGGAAGAGGAAACGAACCAGCGACAATTGCGGCCCCGTTAACGCTTTCCCCTCCATCTGCACTTCGCAGCCCTGTATCAAAATGGAGGGAATCCGTGGCCGCTTTGAAACGCCTCGGATTCGTCAAAGGAACGCTTCTGCACCGGCCTTACCGACTCCCGCGATAATTATGATGAATCCTTAATAAGGACGGATCGACGAAAGCTCCCCTGTAACCCGCCAAACACCGATTTCAAAAAGGGAAGGCTGTAGATTAGCGTAGTGCTCGCATCTTAGTGTATATTTGCCTGAAATGCCAATTTTAGAACTACCAGATCCCCACACCTTCTTTTAGGCAAGGTGCAACACCGAAAAGCAGTGAAAATAAAATTGTTTGAATTTTTAACTGAAATATTTATGAGCACACAAAGTGCATTTTCAATCTCCACAGAAAGTACACTCAACAGTACTATAAAAGGTTATTCAATGCCTGGTAGGAACGTAGATACATTTTGCAGTAGTTACGGTGTAACAATGGTCATACAATTTTATAGAATGCAGAACAGAATTTGATTGTTCATATAATTTTGTTCCAACGATGAAGCAATAAGCATTTTCAAGGGGGGAGGAACAATGTAGCTTTTCACCTGGCGCAGGCAAATACAAAGGACCATTTATGTACAATGGCTACTATGGTAATTATTAATTCACTGCATTCTCGCGCGTTTCTATCGTCCCGCGAGCGACAAGCGCATCTGTAAAAGGCAAAAACATGTGGACTGAAAATTTCTTTTAATACGTATAAAAAGGTCTGTCCATTTCCGAACCACAAGTACTAATTCTAATTAAATTTTCGGTATACGAATCTAGGAGCACATTCGACAAATAAAAGGTAATGTCTAATTATTGATGCAGTTTTACTACAGTCAAATTTGATATACATTTCTGGCGTAGCTCAGAGGTTAAAAATATTTTTGAAAAACATTCTGTCAATTTTGTTGTATGAAGAAAATGATTGAAAAGCTCGAACTTGGAAAGTCACAGGAAAGTTTTGAATAGTCACATTGCAACCCTTAAAATTCGGCAACAAACGACGCGACCGTGTTTCGCGAAATCACGTGCATTTCATCATTCGATCCTCGACTGCCTTATTTACATTTCCACCCCATCCCTTCTGGTGCTCTTTCGTGTGCTGGAAGACGTTGTTCGGATGCGTGTCGCAGCGTGCCGAGGATTTCCTCTTGAGGCTGTACGCGCTTTAACTAGCAAATGGGAATCCTTGCTGCTCCACAATGCAGCCACTTCGCGCACGTCGATGCATCCGCCGTTTCAATGGCACTCGACGGCTCGAAAAGGGGCGGAGAGGGGGCGTAAAGCTCGGATGACATTTCGCAGCTCGGCAATTTTAATTTCGATAGAAACGTTGTATCCCGAATTCTCGTCGTTTTATAGACCTCGTCCATTTTGGGATGCCTACGAGGTCAAATATTTGTTACATAATTCATTTGTAAAAAATTGTAAAAATATATAATTGTCTTATAGAGTGACTGGAAATAAAATAATCATCCATACATTGAAATATTTTGAGATCAGATTTGTAACGTGATAAGTACCATGAAATAATATCAACAATATTATCAGCACGAAATTTGTCCACCCCGACCACGTTACAGAATTTACTGAACGATAGTCGATCGATGTATCAGTGTTCCAAGTATCGACAACCTGTTCCTGCCGTCTGCCAGTGTCAGTCATTAGCTGCTATATAGCTATCGGTCCATTGATCAGTTAATTCTAGGTCAATCGAGGCCTCCTTGATTTTAATGGCTTCTTAAGATGAATGTCGACCACAAGTAAGTAGGAAATGAATTCCTAAGTAGTCTAGAATAAATGAATTACGTTTACCAAGTCGAGTGGCTATGGTTCATTCAGGGCGAATTGAATCTCTAAACACGAGCTCTGTATTTCTATTAAAAAATAATAGGAAAATAAATTAATACTAAACTTATTTAATTTATTTTAACATATTTCATTCCCAGCGTGTCAAATCTAATTCTTTAGACCAAGAATAAATTTTTCCTTACTCAAAGAACTAACAACCGCGCCAAGGATTAATTTGTCTGACTAATTACGTACTCCAACTACTAGCACATTCTCCTTTACAACAAGGAAAGATCAAAAGAATGTGGACACGAATGAAATTCGGCAGAATTAGGTCGTGTTACAAAGTCGTCTGACCAGTGACACGCCATAACCACTGTGAGGAAACTACAACCATATGGTCGTTCCATTTTCGACCCTAAAAAGCTTCCGCGCAGACAATTCATCAGCCGCGGTAGCTTTTCATTATCTAGAAGAATCAACAGAACGGCAAAGCAGCTGAAGATGCTAATTACTTCAAAATATCCTCGTTTGCATTAAAGTGCGCGCCGGCATAGCTCTCTCCGTCCGAAACCGAGCACAATTAATCCTGTCACTTGTTCCGCGCCGCGAAAATTGCTTTAGCCTTCGCTTCGCACTTTTTTCCAGCGGCTCCGCGCAATAATAAATTATTCCCCGTCCGCTTCATTGTCCCGCGGTCGTAAGTCGCTGGTTTACGTGGTTTGCAATTAACAAGAACGGTCCTCGCCGCGGCATTGCGACGAAAGCGCGAGGAAAATCTTTGACGTCAAAGCAACACCGCAGTCGGATTGAATTTAATTTACGCGAGCCTGCAATGCACGGAATTCTCCTTCCTTTTTATCGATGTGCTCAAACGGGCCGTTTGCTTTCATTGCAAAGACACGCCACCGTCTTGCAAACCAGGCTTGCTTATTGTTTCGAGCAGCAGAAGCACGATCCACTGTGTCACAAAGCACGTATTTTCATGTGTGTGTTCACAAATTAACGTCTTAAGAAACAATTTTGTCTAATAGGTTCCTGGGAACATCGTAAATTATGCATACAGTAGTAGAAGTCAATATTTTATTCAACCCTCATACGTTCCTCCGGTGAAAATTCACCCATCATTGTTTTAGATGTTGCACAAGTTTTTATATCTCTATGAATTATATTCATATATTTATCAGTTTGTAACATGATAAAGAGTGCAGGTCAATATTTAATGGGGCAAGTAGTACAAATCACCCTTTAGTCCGACAAGGAGTCCAAATCATGGAGTATCAGAGACACAACTTTCATGATACATGTAACACATCAATATATATCGAAGTAGTTCTAACCAATCTATAGTCAGACAAACACCAAAAACGACGCGAAGCATTAAAGATCAATCTTCCCGAAAGTAAATCGAACTTCAACGAAACCTCGAGTGACTCTATTTCATTTCCACGGTAAATATACTGCGTGAAAGTCTCGGGAAACGTTCGCGATGGATGGAAGCACGATTTCTCCGACTATTACCCCTATTTTTCGTTATTTTCGACTCCTGTTACCTGAAGGGAACGTAATAAAATGGAAATGCACCGGTGAACTCTCCCACAATTGACGTCCTTAAAATTCGACGAATCCTCTTACGCTCCACCCCCGCCTCCCACCCCTTCAGCCACGGCTCGACAACGGGATCGCATGAATTCGATTCGCCGTCGATGTCACAGGCATTTCAATTTCAAAGTCCGTATTAGAGGTAGCTACCCCCGCGCGTCCACCCCCCTCGCCGAACTTCGCCTATCTATAAAATCCACTCTTCTCCTTTGTACGCCGGATAAAACTGTGCAATTCCTCCTTCGGGCCGCCTCGTCTCGTCTTCCTGATCGAAACACTCGTTTGCGTATCCGCGACGGTGATCGACGTCCTTCGCGATCGCGTTTCCGCTTCACGCCCACCGCTTCCCCCAGCTTTGTGTTGACGGGATTCAGAACAAACAGGAAACGCTCCGTTTCCTATAAACCAGTTCGGCTGTACACGGAAAGCAAACCGTGCGAAGTTACGGTGAAGATATTCCGCAGGATCCGACGAATATTCCCGAATATGTCACCTGCGTGTCTCGGGAAAGTTTTACACGGTTAGTCTACTCCGACAGCGCCAAACGATGGTATTCTATTTGAGCAAGAGTCGTCAAAGAACGGTGAATTAAATGACCCTTTACTTACACAGGATCAAAGGGTGCATAACTTGAATTTTTATCATCACTAGTTAAAATTAATTGGTGACTTATATTTAACCATTAGGAGAATTTTTAATACATCCGTTGAAGAAAAACTTTATTTCACACTGCAGTAGAAAAACGAATACTATTTTTCTCAAAGAGTACGTAATTGTTCCCAGGTTTACGGATCGCTGTAATTTTGCAAGGAGAACGGAGAAATTTTCATAAGAAAACGTAACAGTGCCGTACCTTGCGGTGACCCAAGAAATAAATGAAGCGAATTAGCTGCATACGGAGAAAAGGCTAGCGGGTTCCGCGACGGGCAGATTTCGCAAAGAATTCTCACTGCGAACGTGCGTCGCAACGAGAACAATACAACGAACCTCCGCATGGTACACGAAGAAACGAGCCAACCGCCAGGGGAATTTATCCGGTCGCATTTCACCGAGGAACACTCCAAGAACCGCGCAATTGCCCTCGCCCGAAAATAAATTCCTCGGCAGGTGTTGCCATTCCCCTAATTGTTGCGAGGTCTGGTTCCGTGGATGCCATTCCCGATCCTGGCGAACAACTAGCGTCCACAATATAAACTTAGTCCACGGCTGCAATACTTTACACAGTCCTTTAATCGCTTCAGGTGGTAACGATGTCGACACCCGTCTGCGATTCTGTCCTCATTGAAACTTTCGACAGAGTTTCGTGTAACATAAAAATTTTCGAAATTTATTGTTCGATAATGGAGTTGAATAAAAATGTATTTATTCTGGCTAGCATTTCAATAAAGTGATACAGGATAGTCTATGGTCAGACACACTGTACTCCTGCTAAAGTGAGCCGCGAATATTCAGTCGAATAATTTTCGCAACAGGTACTCGCAACAAAGAATTTCTAGCATTAAAATGAGTATTAAGTAGACACAGATAGCGAACGGTCAGACAACTTATACCAGATATTTTCTAAACATTCTTAGCATTACCAAATCTTCTACTAAACACAATATTACTGACGAAACGAGCTTTCAGTGGTACAAACCCGTAAATGGTCAGACGCTAAACGACTAGTGCCTGTTTAAAGACACGTTTTCCAAGAACACTAACGCGAACTCCGCCGATATTAGAAGTGTCATTAGCGCGTGAATGGTCGTGGAATCCATAACACTGAAACCATATTTCTTGTCCTCGAAGGTATTCCCGTTAAAGCCTTCCAATGACTTCGCGCGTTCTCGGTACACAGAATTTCCATTAGGTCGCTCTCTCATGGATACCCGGGGTTACGACCGGCGCGATAACACCGTCGATAAACCCCCCTTTCCAGGGAACCCCTTAATGCGTTCGTTAGCGGCCAGATAAAAAAAATCCTTCCGCTCCGTCGACGATCGACGAGATTTGGTTCGCCAGACTGTCGCCATTCGCGGTTTTGCTTCACGCTTAAATGTCCGTGTGTAAAGGATAACGACAATGACGATGATAAACCGTTCTCGTCGATGTCCTCCTGAATGCTGGCCAGAGATAGCAACAGGACGTACATGTCGTAAAAATGATCCGGGTAATGTGGTTTCGTCACCTGCCCGCCGAACATTATGGCCCGTGCACGCCACTGAATTTCTCTCCTAAAGTGGAGATAATGCGAGCGTTCAACCGTGATCCTGTTGCAGGCTTCTAAACTTAATACTGAGCGCGGCATTAAGGTCGGAAGAACACTCGCCTCGCTCTGTAAAAGCGGCAGCTGTACGCCGCTCGAAAATATTCAAACACCTCTATCGCGAATTTTATGCCACACCTTCCGACGACGCGACGGATCTCTATTTTTTTAGTGGAGGACACGAAAAGAGAATCTCGAGAGGCTTTCATCTTCTAAGCTGCCACAAATGGCGAAACGGCAGTCGTAAAACGATAGAGTGTCGAGATGGTCGCACACAGTAGTAAACTGGGTCGCAAATAGTTCACCATTCGACAAAATTGGATTATTAAACTTGTGATCCTCCGGGCTCACACGAAATAATATAATCTTTGATCAGTGATGTACGTCAATATATTTTCAGACGCGGGATATACTAAACTAGAATAAATCTGTGATTGGTAAGACACACAGTATGTCTGGACAATAACCAGACAAGTGATATAAGTAAATTTCTGTGGAAACAAGTAGTGAGAACAGTATCTAATCGTACAAGTGATATAAGTCAACTGAGGCTCGTCCAAGTAGAACAAGTCAACCAGTTAGTATGTGTGGACAATAACCAGAAAAGTGATATAAGTAAATATCTGGAAAAACAAGTAGTAAGAACAGTATGTAATCGAACGTGTGATATAAGTCAACGATATCTTAGACGAGTAGAATAAATTAACCGTTAATGATACAAATTAGTAATGGCTTCGAAGAAAACATTATCTAACCGTCCAAGTGATACGAATCAACGAAAGCTCGTCCAAGTAGAACAAGTCAACCACTCACCAGACGATTAAAATACACCTGTGTAAATTAGATTGACGAATGGAGGATAAGACAATGAGATCTAGCACAAGGCCAGAGGATCGTTTGAACGAATCTACAAAGTTTCGCTTGCATAAATGATTGTCCCTCATCTCCTGATCAATAGACCGTGAATGAAGCAATCCCGGTGAATAGCTGGCAGCGATTCACAACCAGCCATCTCTCCGTAGGTGCATCCTTTAAAGTCACAGCCTCCAGATAGGCAGTCCCCAATTTCTGGTGCCGACCCGCCTTTCGAGCGTCTGAAAAGCACTTTAGACACTGCGAACGGCGCCAGAGCGAGGACGATAAGGAGTCGCGATAGGTGGCAGCCTCGCTCCCGGGTCCCCGATACTCGTATCTTGAACTCCACTCGGATATCTAAGTACACGGAAAAGTCGAGGATCGGTCGCGCCCCTTGCCCCGGAGTTCGTATTTTTTCCCCAGTTTCGCGCGATGGAAATCGACGCGATCCCGCGAAAAGAGGAACGCTGATTGCTCGACTATGTTATCCGTGAGAGCGGACCGGCATTTGTTATGCCGCGATCCCCTTGCCGGGGATATTTATCATGTCCCGAAAATTGCTACGTTTCAGCCGGTTAATCCTCGCAACAGGCCGCGACAATGGATCTCGGCCTGAACGGTTTCACTGAGAAATGAACCGACACCGGACCCAGATTGTTTGCACGATCCACTGCCAGCGCAATATTGATTAGCTCCTGCAACATTATCCGCCGGTGGGCGGCCACGAATCTTCGTGGACGTGCTCGGTGACCAGTCCGTTCCATCAACGTTTCGAAAAATCGATATTACCTCGTTCTCGTCCGATCATATTTTTATCGGACGCAACTTGTTCAAACGGAGAAATATAGGACAGGTCTCTCCTACTGCAGAAATAATAAGAATTTAAGCCACATGTCTGATTCATATTGACATTGCCTGATTATTGCTTATATTGTATTTGTACGATCAATTATTGATATGCACTACTTGTTCAATGAGTGTAAAATCCTCTGTATTGTAAATAAATTACGTATAGTATAAATAATTCCAGTAATAAGTATGCAAGTACTTTAATGTGATACAGTAAAAAGATGAATTTTTTATGAGTAATTAATTTTAGTGGTTCAAAAAATTCAAGAGAAACTCATTTTTACACGATATTATAATTTACGAAGTAAAAAATCAAACTTAATAATAAAATAATGAATTTTGTGCACATATATTGATTTCTACAACAAATGAGATTGCTTCACTAAAATGTATAATTTTATTCTATGCATTCTGATATTATTTTTCTGATGTACGAACTACTTGTACGACGAATGAACGAGCTGCACTACTTGTCAGCTCAATCAGTGGTCAACCTGATTCGGCGTATGACCAGTCAATGGCATCACCACTTGTCTGACGAACGAAGTGCCTGAACTACTCGTGGACAATCCGGTCTACTTGTCCGGCGACAAAACAATCTACTCCACTTGTCCGCGCAATTAGCGATCTACACTACTTGTCGGACAAGTTGTACTGCTCGCCGTTGGTCCAGTGATTCTCTCGCGCCGCTACAGACTTGTTTACACATTCAAATGGAGTTGATTCGGCCGGTCTGACCAAAACCGACGTGTTCTACTTATTCGATGCGAGATATGCCGTGTATGACCACGGGGCGACCCACTTTTCCAGTGTTGATCGGGGTCAAGCTACGCTCGCGTCCGAGTAGAACCGGTCTCGTTCTACTCGGCGTCAAACAACGAAACATAGTTTCGGTTCTGTATAAATCAAATAGCCCCGAGCACTCCCGAAACTATTCGACCCATTTTCAGGCCTGCGTATCCTTGTATTATTTTCGCCTGTTATTATTCCATTCCCAACGGTGCCCGACCGGTTAAGCGGCTTAAATTTCGCGAAGCCGAACACCGGCAGAACTTCGGCGAATTGCTGCTTCGTGAAACATAATCGTCGGCTATGGCCGGTTCAGGAAAGTCTTTCGAAAGGCGGTCCCAACTTCGACCGTACCACAATGTTCGTCGGAATAATCGACCGATAGAATTGCAAGCTCTCGCTGTTGGATGTTGGACTCCCGCGGCCGACCTTTTTAGAATCGATGCAAATTGATCGACCCCCGCTACCCCGCGCCGAAACCGAATTACTATTCGCGCGTGTTCGACGAGATTGAATATTCAGATTCGACGCGGGCCAGTCCACGAGTGGAAGAAAGTATTTCGATTCTCGCCCGAGCGTCGAGCAACTCAAGCTCGCGGAATTCTCGCGAACCGTACGGTCGCTCCGTCGCGACGTTGCGTCCCGACACGGCCCCCACTCGTTATTTGTATTTATCGCGATTAAGAGCACTTCAAACACGCCGGAACTCCGCTGGAACGTTTCCCCCGGCGCGCGCGGAACTCGCCCGAGAGTTCGCGGAAACTTTCCGCGGGGAAGCCGAAAGAAAACTTTCCCGGCCGCTGAATAATTAAAGAGAAGGCGTAAGAACCGCTGAAGATGGAAAAACTTTCCGGCCGAATCGAAAGTAGCTCCGACCGCGAAACCGTTTAATCATGCGTATACCGGCGATGTTCAACAATTTCGAGACGTCCAAGCCCGTTTGCCTATTTGCTGAGCAAGCCTTATTAAATTTCTAACAGCGAAGAATGCAGTTCCCGGCTGTATTAATTAAAAGCACAATACTCCACCTAGAGAAGTATCTCATCAGATGTATTAAAAGTCTGTGATTATAGCTATTCATACACTTGATGTAGACGATATTTGTGTTAAGAATATAGGGAAGTGGTATAGATTGTTCTGGGATTGAACTAATAGTCAATATACGATTTAACAGATGATGTGGGTTCTCCTATAGTAAACTAAGTAGTGTAGATCAATATCTAGATTAACAAGCAGGAAAGATAAATTACCCTGTAGACAGGCCATGCAGAACAATGGATGAGCTGACAGTGATTCAAGTCAGTCTATAGTGAGGCAAGTAGTTAAGGGCAGTATTTGCTAACGCACAAGATTAATAGGAGTAATCTGGATATGAAGATTAAGTTACTTTTTCGACTCGGGTTTCCATCAATGTAATATCCTGCTGGTAGTACATACATGCCTGTGGTCGGACACGAAATTTAATACAGCAGAAAGTTGATCAGTATTTTTTAATATTGTTAGATAACAGGATGACACGTTACAGAACAGGATTATTTGTAGCGGAAATTAATACAGAAAACGGTTTTAAAAACATCAGGTACATGATATTGGAAAAACCGAATATCTATTAATTTATCGAACGAGAAATAAAACTGTCCACAGCTGTCGCTGAAAGATAAAAATAAAATGTTCGAACGGTCCCGAGCGAGCATATTTATTAAAAAATAGATGATTTGTTAATAGCCAGACAACTAGAAGAAAATGGCAACGGTAAAATTGGAGGGAACAGAATCGTTCGACGAGCAAACGAGACGCAGAAAAAAATAAATAGACGCTGCCGCAGATAGGGGCCGCGCAGCACGCGTTCGTCGTTCCGATAAATTGCACCGAGCCATTATTTAAACCGCCACCGAACTAACCCGAATTAACCCGCATTTCTGACCGGCGTTAAATCCGCGAATTTTTGCACACCCGGCAACTAATTTATTTATCCGGATCGATAAACTAGCCGGCTTTAAAGGGAGAGAAAAAAAGCGCGAACGAAGCGGGGGGAAAAAATGCTCGGGGAATTTAACGAAACTGCGTCGACCAACAACCGTTCGCCGGTTGGTTGATTCAGGTTTTAGAAAGCGTGTAGATTAGGGGCTTATCTCGATCGCGCGATACACGGCACGGCTATTTTTACTGCGACATTCGATATTAATGAGCGTTTCTCGTGTCGACTGGTGATTTAGATGTCCATCGTCGAGCATGAAGGACTTCTGTGTGTATGATTATTTGTATGAGTAATGCGCCGTACAGGCTGCGCCCAAAACGCGGGCGCACTATTCACCATTTAAGACTCGATACAACCATTGTTTATAACAGCGAGAGCGTCCCGTACGATTTTCATTTCACTACCAGCTCCAGCATCACGGTTTATTCCTGTTGAACTCGAGATAATTTCATTATTCATTACCGGCGGACCTGAACCGAACAAGATTTCACAGCGCCGGGATGCGACGAGACAACGCGAATCGCACACTTAACGACGTATTTGCTTTGCATTATTGCGCGCCCGCGTCGTCGCGCTGTCGCGAATCATATAAACACGTGTTTGCGTAAACTTGATTGATTCTCGCCCCCTCGCCGCCGCGTTAAACAGCATTCCAGAACAAACATGGTTTCACAAAGAAACACGAACAATGTTTGCTCACCGGCTGTAATAAATCAACGGGAAATCTTTCGCAACGCTTTTACCATTTTCATTTCATTTCCCCGTTCATTTTCTAGTCGAATACACATGTAAACTGTACTTTTTCGTACTTACGATAAAAAGTGCATAGACACACTGTAATATTGCTTCAATTTTTTCTGAAATCATTTTGTACAGAGAATATATAATATACAGCTCATATTTTAGTCTGTTTTTGAGGTACAGTACTATTTTATACTTGTTTGAGAACATGTACACTAATTCTGTGTAGCATGTCTGACCAGGCACAGTTTGCACTACTTGATTGGTTATACACAGTTCTATACTATTTATTTGACCAGATATAGTGATTGTCTGGCAATACAACTATACTATTTGTTTCACTGCGATGAAAGCATACAAATTCGAAGTGCCACGGAGCAGACTGCGTCATAGGGTGATCGATACCGAACGATTATAACGCCCGGAGGATGTCGTACATATTAAACTCTCCAACTCCTCCGCTCTTCTCGCAGAACATTAAACTATTGCCGTCTCTTTTCCACGTCTCACTCTCGAGGATTCGTCAAGGCTGCTGTCCTGTTTCAGATATAATTGAGCTAACTGTTTCTATTCGTGCGTCATACTAAATTTATAGAATTACATCATTCTCAAAGGGCCCATAAAAAATATAATAAAACAACGTAACGTTACATCTGTTTGTACAAGGACAACTCTATTTTAATGTACGACTACCGTGCCTCACGGAACTGGCCAGCAAGATCTCAGAAAGACAGATCGTTTCTTGCAGATTAGCATTCTCAAAGGTAAGAGAAAAGCGGTCGCGTGCACCGCAAGCGGTCACCACCAACCGGTCGCTAAAATGAGGGAGTAATGAAGATAAATGCTCGCGACGCGGAATTAAGTATATCATCAGGCACTTACAATTACGCTGGGTCACTGCCTAATCGGAAAAACAACTTGTGTGACCAGCTAATCTGCGAAGGTCAGAAATGTTCTGCACGAATTATTCCATTTATCCGCTATCCAAAATGAAAGCTCACGCAACGTTTCTTAACTCCAATGCCAATCTTCAATTTACAACTATAATGCAACCAATGTACATTAAGATCTGCTTAAATCATTCTTCTACTTCATTCGAATGTTTCCAAACACAAAAGAAAGTTAAATTAAAAAATGCGATTTTCAAGTCAGAGAAGAAATATACTTTGACAATGTGTTGAAATCCACTTTTAATTTTCTGTGAACGCTCACAAATACAACGGTAGGTTTTCTAAAAAAAAATGCCAGATTTTAGGACAAGCATTAACGGTTTTTTTCTCGTAAAGAATGTATGTTCTCTTTTTTAACGGTCTATTCAGGCAGGACAAGTCTGTTCGGTCAGACCGCGAGGCTGGTCAGTGTTTCGTTGGACGAGTAGTGCGAGCCATTTGGTGGCGCGCCATTAGGTAGAGGCTGATGATTATTCAGTCCGAGAAATGGTATTGATCAGTATCTAGACAGGCAAGTAATGTAGGTTAGCGTTCGGTCATAATGAGAGAGTAATGAAGACAAATGAACGCCGCGGAATCACGGCACAAAAGGGCTCCGAAATTAAGCGATGCAGCACTCCGGGAGTCGATTTCGATGTAAATTCGAGCCGCGCCCGGCCATTGTTTCCCCGTCGGAGATCTGGCTTGCGGCGGACCC
Organism: Lasioglossum lativentre; assembly: GCA_916610255.1. NCBI lineage: Eukaryota > Metazoa > Arthropoda > Insecta > Hymenoptera > Halictidae > Lasioglossum > Lasioglossum lativentre. Next base: position 30,342,303 of record OU744355.1, on the reverse strand, counting down.
GGACGTCGATTAAGAAGTTCATCGCCGCGACTCTGAATCGCCCGGGCTCATTGATATTCGATCCGGAACAGAACGACCGGAAAACGGCCACCCTGCGCCGCGAAACTGCGCGCCACGGTTGTCAGAAGTCGAAATATTTTCCCAGAGAAACACGAAGATTGATACTGACAGTCTTTCAACAGCTGAGCTTGCGGGTAAATCGAGCTGCATATTTTACCCGAGATTTTATCCCAGTATCCTTTCAGATTTGTGCGGTTTTGAAAATTGGCTGGCCGATCGATTCGAGCGTCTTTTCAATTTCCAGCTAAGGGAGAGTGGAACCGTGGAAAGTTTCAATTAGCTGTGGAACAAATGGAATTTTGTAGATGTTATCTTTTCTGATGTAAGAGGAGTGTTTCAAATGAAGGTTTTATTGAAAGTAGATTTTCGAAATATTTACCAATATATTTCAAATAACACTGAAATGTCCATAAAGTTTTTGTGATATAATTGTTTTAATTTTTCCAGCCACGGTCCAGTCATTATCTAAATCAATACTTGGCAAGTAGTATAGGTCAGCGTTCGATCAGACAAACTGGAAATCTGTATGAAACGAAGTAAATTGTGCAGATTAGTATCAATATGTCGTCAGTAGAATCAGTAGAATAGGTCGACGAATAAGTAGACGAAAAACGAGAGTCAGTTTTTCTGATACAAGTGGTGCAGGTCAGTGCCTAAGTTAACGGATGGAAGCGATCAATAATTGGTCAGGCTAGCAAAAGAACCCGGCACCTGGCCGAGCAAGTGAAATGAACCTATTAAAAACGGACCTCAATTTATCAAAATGAATTTTCAATTAGTTCCCTGCAGTTCTAGAAACACGAATTAATTAAAATTATATTATCAGAAATGTAAATGATAGATTCAGAGAACGAAATAGTGGACAAAGCTGGCGGAATTGTATGTTTGTCAAAGTTGTCTATTTTCGGACTGTTCTAATTGCGTTAAAACGAATGTTACATCAATGAACCTTTGTAAACATGAAACCCTCTATTTTCATAAATTTTTATGAATCGAATATTTTTGAAAAATCGAAAGTTCGAATACTTTTTGAAGTCATCTTCCGAAGGCGTTTTATATGCATGAACTGTTCTATATGTGCACGTGTGGCTGAAGACACCGAGGCACCGCGAGGATGTAAATGTCTGTCAAGTTCGTTATCGCCTGTAGGCGCTTTAATATTTCGCGGCTGCTATCATATTTTTTCGACAAATGTTGCCGGCATGAATATGCATTTAATGTATACGTAAACAACCGAGGCGAGAATATCGCGGGATTAAGTGGGAGCAAGGCGAGAATCCTGTGCGCCGCCGCGGGTCCAATATAAATTCAAATTTCACGGCTTCCATTGTTCCTCCATTCCTCGGCAAGGCGGCCGATTTCCAAGACTTTCGCTGTTTCAATTCGACGGAAACGGCGGGAATTGATTTTTCAGTTGAACCTTAATACTCTTGTCCCACTTCTGTTTCGTTTCCCCGTTATATCTGGTCCGATACGCTTTTTCCTTTACAACTTCGATCCTTGTTATCCCTTCTCTTTTTCCTCCCCCCACTTCGAATCGAATTCCACGTATAAAGCACGACATTCGATAAAGGAGAACTCGACGATTAATACGAAACGCAAATGTTTCTGTATCAAAGACACAAAGGACTTATCAGAACTGACGAGTCCCTAATGAAGCTCCCCTATCAATAAGTACAATCATCCGCCTTCAATTTAAGCCCTCGAAAGTTCGAAAATTCAACATCACTAACTAAAAGAATCCTCTCAAAATTGAGTCAATGTTGACAGAACTGACGGTCGGGTTTTGTCGATTTTTCGACATGTTCGCGTATTTCGTTGTGAACCTAAGTGCACTTGTCACAAAGGGCAATCTTCCACCTTTAATTTTATGCCATCGAAAATTGGAAAATTCCTACAGGAACACATACTAAAATCGGCTCAAATAATCCCCTCAAAATCGGATCGATCCAGTGCAAGCTGATGGCCGTTTTGTATTTATTTCTAAACATTAAAATTAAAAAATTTCACAGATCTAACGCATCTTCTTGTTTGTTTCAGAAATACGTGAGCGAGGGATCGATAGTGCGAGACTGCGTGCCGACTTGCGTAGAAAAGGGTGAGTAATCATTCAATTTAAATAAATCCGACCACGATCTTGCCCCGGGAGCAATTAAACGTTCATATAAAATTGTTCTTTGAAACAATTCTCGCGAGCGGAAATAACTTCTGTCTCCTGCCCACCGAGCAAAAACAGTTTCACCCTGTATTATCATCGGGCGGAATTACCGGATCGATTCATTTGCTCGCGGGATCGTATAATGGGGCTCGCGTTAGTGAATTTTCGGAATCGCGAGTTCCGGACCAATTTTCTGCTCCGAGTGATTCGCGTATCCGTGGGATCAAGCGTCGAGCAAGAAAGGCGAAATTGGAAATCGGATCGGCAAGAAAAGGCATCAAGAAAACAGAATTGAATTCGATCCATTTGCTGTGGATCCTTCGACTGTGATTGTTAAAAGAAATTCAACTTTTGCGGATGAAATTGCATTCTATAAAAATTTATTTTATTATTCGATTAAAGAATCGATAAAACTTTGCGTTTGAGACAAAATATAAGAATAAAAGGATGTACATAAAAAATTAGTTATGAGATCAATGTATACCTACTAGAATAATGGATTAAAAATGGATAAAGCAAACTGCTGTTGAGGTAGATAGATTGTGACGATTCAGTTAGATACCAATGGAGCATCATTAGTCAGTTCAGGAGTAGAGTATTCTCACCAGTCGAATAAGTGGTGCAAATCAATGTCTCCAGAATCAAGTGGTATACGTCAATACGCGATCGTTCTAGTGATAAAGTCGTCGAATGCTCAGTCAAGCAATACAGCATCGACATTTGTCAGACAAGTAGAGCGTAACTAGGCAGATTTCCTTGTCGTGTAATAATTCTTATCATAAATGTATAAAATCCATTATCGATTACAGTGTCTCACGTTCAGAATTGATTTGTTCATAACTCATCTTTTCTGAACTTTATTCTGATGTTACACAGCAAAGGGTTGAATCAACTCAACTTTAAAGTCAATCCTCCAGTATCACTTCGTTCCCACAGTATTAAAACACTGAAATTACACCGCCCCCATAAATCTCTGGCTTTGAAGTCGTGCTTTAATTCGTTCCGAAGCACGGGGTATTCTAATATTTTAAATGATAAAAGTTCTTCCCGGTGGAGTCCCGGAGCTGGCTTTGCTTATAAAACAAAAATCCTTCAGATCATCAGAGGAATGATTCCAGGAGAATCTCGGCGAGTTCATTCAGAAGATACGGTTTCTGTGGTCGGGTCAAAGGTACCGAGCGAAAAATCACGAGTCGTTTCATACTCGACGTCGAGGGGGCGTGAGAGGGAACGAGAGGGAGAGAGGGAGGAGGGACTGCTCCAATTTCTACGCGATGTGGGCACCGTTCGAAGAGGAGCAATTCCAGCGCGGTTCGTGCGGTAAACCGCGCGTACGCGATTCGACGTAGCCGCGCGTGCAACTCGGATTTCAAAGCGGCCTGGCGGATCGACGTCTTTGAAGAGGGGAGGTCTTCGATTCTTTAGGAATCCGGCCTTTCACGAAATCGCGTCAGCCTTACCGTGCTCCAAAGAAATTCGAGGAGGATTCAATTCCTAGCTTTTTATCGCGTATCTCTACACCACTCGCTCGAGTATCGTATGAGCCGCGCCATTGAAAGAAGATACCTGACCAATTAGAACAGTTGCCCCCTCCTCCTTAATTAAATCCCTTGATTCCGTCTCCTCTTTCTTAGCTAGTCCCAGTGTCGTTACTGCTTGTCGCGAGAGACAGTGACTTAAACCACTGGTTACATCACCCGTTTACTTGTACTACTTGTTTGACCAATGACGCGCTCGTTCTACTAACACTCGAATCGGAAAGTAAGTTAACGATTGTATAAAAATTGTTAATAATTAATCAATGAACAGACTGTGCATTTTTATGAAAAGTAACTATTTTCTAATTTGACCGTAAAAAATGGAAGGTTGATAAGAATGTATTTCTTCCTTCAATAATTTTAATAAGCCGACAATAATGCAACAATATTTTTAAATTTTTTTAATATATTGACTGTTTTATATCAGCAGTCTACTAATCATTAATAGTACAGACACTGAATGAATGACCGAAGTTTTCATTCATAACTGTCCAACAAGATTTTATAATTGAATTGACGCACAATATGATGCAATTAATAAATGTCTCGTATATCACGAAATACCCTGTACGTTCCCATCAAAGCTGATATCCTCCATTGTGCTACTAGCCCGAAGGTAATCCACCCTAACTCGACTCTATAATACAGCTAACTTAAATCTAGAAGCTATGCGAGCCACTCGTAACCTCAGATATTCCGGCGTCTGACCACACACGCGCTCCTACCACTGAATTCCAGAGAGGCGTGAATTTTTCATAGAAACCCTCACGTCGGAGAAGCAGTTGTCGCAGAAGGTATACCTAGCTTTTACATCTCCGGTCACGTTAAAAATTTGAATGTGAATACATCCCGGAAATTGTTGTAAATTGAAATTTTTTTGCAAAAGAATTTTTGACTTGGTTTTTTAAAAAAAATTTCTGACTGACTTCAAAGCTTTTTCTGAATATTTATAGACGTGAAATATTCAGACAAACTCGGACGTGCAGGGGATGGATCTTTTATGAAGTTACTAAGGAAACTAGTTTTTGGAGACAAATTGTTGGGACAAAGAAGTATATTAGTTATGCGGTAAATATTTTTATAAATTCCTTGATAAAATTGTTAAATGAAATTGAACCTCCCAATTGTTAAATAAATCAACTGTGAAAATTATAACCTTATTCAATGTGTAATAACGAGAATGCAAATTTCCATTTTTGTAGATGACTATATGAAAAATTGATATTGACGGTCAGAAAGTACCTTACGATATAAATAGATTAAAATCACCACGTTCGTTGACCTTTCCCTAAAAATATATAACCACCATAAACGAAGATGGAGTCTAGCAATAGCAATGAACGATCGCCGTTCTCGTTAAGAATGAAAAATCCGAGCTCGTTTGCGTCTCGCCTAAACGAGCGTAAGAAATCAGGGTGCAACGAGGTTGAAAACAAATTCGAGTGGTCGGGGGATGGAAAACGAAGCTGGAGGAGCAAGGGGCGAACGCGGTATAAACGTTCGCTTATCAAACAGCCTGATGCTTCCACTATATTCTTCCACAGTGTCCCACAAACCCAGGCATCGAACGACTCCGAGAGAGAAAAGCAGATTGAAACGCGGAACGTTTATTGGACCGTGCAAAACGCGAACGGCGGGAGCGGTAATTAAATTCTAAACAGGAAGATCCCGATGGAAAAAAAGAAGAATTTACCGGGCGCTAATCCATGTAAACCGGGAAAATCCGTGGAAACAGAATCGAGGGGAAAAAATTTAACACATTGACTGGTAACACGTACGCTGCATTGTGCGAGTCGAGAGGATTACAAAAGTTTCCTGGGATTTTCAGTTCGGAACCGGGACGAGAGATTCCCTCATTCATTCACCCCCTGTACCTCTCCCCCTCCATGCTCCTCTCGCCTGGTTCTCTCCCCTTAATCGCATTACGCACGTCTGTCGTCGCGACGCTGTTCCCTGTCGTTTTTGCACGGTCGAGAACGTTCCGCATCGAGGCGTTTCCGTTTGATAAGGAGCGGCCGAGTTCACGGGCCCTTTAACTTACCTCACAGCCACGATTGTCACCCGGTTATCGCGGACCGGGCACCTTTAACGACACTCGATTTTAATGGGGGAAATTGCGGGACGAACGACATCCCCTAATGAATTTTCCGGCCGCCCGAAACGACCTGCAATTTCTTCAATTGCCGTTCTCGCTATTCCATGTAATTCTTAGGTATTCTTAAGGATTCTTTGCGGAGAAAAGGATATTTTGTATCGATTTTTATAACTAACCCTAACTCTACAATCTACGATACTCTAGAACAGCTCAACTAAATTTATATTTACCCAAAGATCTATTTTAGGTCAGAGAGAATTCTGGAGCCCGAATTCGAGTCTCGCACGGATATAAATTGCGTCGATGTTAATTCTTAATTACCTGAAGAGTGAAGTTGCGGTCGGTCAGGGTTCGGTATACCTTGCAATAAATCTGTGCTAGGTTACGGCTAGCTCGTGTAACATTTGGATCCTGTCTTGTACATCGCGGTGGTTCCACTAAATCTGCGAAAATTTTCGGTTGAAACATAACCGAAACCCTGCTGGATAACATGAACTTCCAACTCAACCTCAATTCCTTCGGTAAAAACTCGGAACTTTGGTTCGCACCTAACGTTCAACACACCAGCCGCAATATGCTCGGTCCAAGGTGTTGCGCTAAGTAGAACGCGCACATTTAATTTTCGGCTGGCGAAAAAGTTTCAATCTACGATTAATTTCCGAGACTCAGCACTTTTTCATCAGTAGCAGCAGTCCCCTGTAAATTGAATAGAAATTAGTAACGTCATCCAGTTCCGTGACACAGTTCGGGACCGGTTCGAATCCGTCGAGCCTAACCAACCATGTGCCTCTTACGTTCCCCGTTTCGACCTCTCTTTTTTTTTCAACCAAAAAATTCCAGAGAGAGAGAGGAGATGTGAACGGGACGCAATCAGTGCTCGATCACGTTCGTCCGCCGATTCTAATCCGCTCGAATGCCGAATTCGACGTTCCTTCTCGTCGTCCAAGGAAGACAGAAGACGAGTCCTCGTCCCGGACTCTGTTAGGTTTTCCGGATTAGTAGCCTCTTGACTTTCCGCACGGAAGTACGATGGGAGAGCGGGGTCGCATGACGATTGATTGGGAGAGGGCCGGTCGGGTACTCCTTTTGTTTCTCTCGTTCCTCAAACGGAGAAACTCGCGAGAGACCTCGTCCGACTCGAATCGAGAGCCAGCTAGGCATCGATTGTCCCCGGATCAGGTTTCTCCTCCTCTTTTTTGCTCGACCATTTGCCTGGGAAATGGTAAATCTGCCTCGAATCGAAGTAATCTCCGAGCAACCTCTACAGAGCCCCACCGAACAGCACAACTTCGCACCGTTTGTTTATTTTGCATAATTTTCAGGATGAAACCATACATTTTTATGCGCTCTGAATATTCAGCATTCTTCCTGCAACTAGCACACTAAGCTTATGTTCAAGCTTGATCGTCGAGAATTTAATAATACATTTTTTTTTCGTTTTTAATTATTTATTTTTATGAAACTCTTGTGAACGTATTCGTGACACTATTCTGGTTAGAACGAGCCCAAAAACGACACAATTTGGAACACATTTGCTCCTGTAATTCACGGTTTAGTGGAACCTCGATTATCCGAACGCGCGATATTTAAATTCGATATTAGGCATCACATGGAAATTAATTTAAGGGGGGAGTCCTATGTAAATGGCCTGTTTTTCAAATTTTTTTTTTTAATATAATACGTAGATTGTTTTACGATTTCAGGTATTATTTATTGATGTTATAGTGTAACAAAAATATTTCTTTTTAAGTTTAATTGTTAATAATAATGGTGGGATGACGGCTTGAAAATGGCATCCTGCAAATGCTTCGTGCAGCGTACAGTGCACAAAAATGATCTGATACAAAAAAAAATCCAAATGGAATCGTTAGTTTATGCAAAAACGTTCAGCATGACGTTTTTCATTTTTTCAAATTTGCAAAATTGCAACAATGGCGACGTTTTGAAAAAAAAACGGATTTTCTGATATAAATAATTGGTAATAACAATATTTTAAATAAATAATAAAAAAAATTGGAGCTCGTCATGCTGAGGCCAATTGTTTATAGAATATATATATCAAGTTTCATAAAGATCGAGTAATTAGTTTACGAGCTACGTTGCACGACGTGCGAAATTTTGCGTTTTAAGAAAAATGCGTTTAAAGTTTGTGTAACAGAAAAATTGTGAAAACAATCGTAATTCATTATAACTTACCGCAGTTTTTTGCTAATCTGCGATTCCGGGGCCATAGAATAGATCTTTCTCTTTATCAAAATATTGCATTACAGCCGTTTTTTTCTTCCTTTCGAGAAGCACGAGCCTCTTTAGTGCAGTCAAGACTGCGTCGCTCCTGCTCAATACAACTCTTCATTTTATTTCGAAAATAACGTACAAGAACATCTCTGATAGTTTTCTAACATTTTTTATCGTATTCCTGAGGAAATTTTCTATCGATTTAAGTAAAAAAAAAAAATACTAAAAAATTTCATTTTACATAGGACTCCCCCCTTAAAGAGATCCATAGTGGCATAAGAGCAGCAATAAGAAACATTCCTAGCCTAGCTCTTCAGCAAGTGAGCGATGTTAGGTGACTGATAACGTGTGTTGTTTATTTTCCAGAGGCCTGGAGCACGAGGACGTACTGCTGCCAGCAAGACGGCTGCAACTCCGGCCCTTCGTTGACGTCCAGCAGCACCGTGGTATTCTTCGGCGTCGCGATGACGGCTCTCCTCGTCGGGCGGACTCTTCGTGGCTAATACGTCGCTAGAAACGACGAAGAGCCCGCGAACGGAAGCACCGGGATCCATCTAACGCGAGAACAAGGTCGGAGAACGTTGCACCGTACATTAACGACGTTCACGCCTGATCGCCCTGGCCATCTTGCTGACTGGACGCTGACGAGTCGACGGTTGTCGCTCGTCGATCAGTGAAAATCACCGAAAATCGCCATTCTCGCCGCGTAAACAGCCCCGTTCGCTCGACTTCCACGATTTTAACGAGCTCGCCGCGGACTCCGGGGATGATCGATCCACGATCTAATCGAATTCCTCGCGAGATTTCCCGCGTGGAATTTTTCATGAATTTTAGCACCCTGAAACACCCAGTCTGACTTATTTTTAGAACGTCTTTCGGGCTTTCTGAAGCCTCTGACATTTTAACACGTTTGCTACCAATTTCAGACACAAGTGGGACTCCATTTTGTATTTTGGGTGAAGAAAGTACAATTAATTCGGTTCATTATTTAATTGTGAGGAATAGCATATCTGCAGAACATTTTTCTACTCGGACCATATTCATTTTTCTTCATGTTTTATGGAAATTAATTTACTTTCCAACTTTGATGTGGCAATATTGACTAAATGTTATAATTATGAGAGCTGTTGTCAGAGCAAGTAGCGAACGTGTCCCATTCTTCTCATTTCTGTTCCTTCAATGTGATTGTGTTATTCCAATTCTGATTTTCTTTAATGCTCTGGTTTTCCTGGTCTCCTTTCGATATAATTGTGTCCTGGTTTCTTTAGAGATCTGTTCGGTACGAAGTACACGAATGTAATGGAAGTCTATATTTTAAAGTCGAGTCCATTAACAACTTCTCAACCCTACTTTATACTTCGTATTATCTTCAAGTCCTTATGGAGTAATTACACTCTTGTTTCTTTAATAAGAACTTTGTTAAAAAAGGTTTGAGCAAAGTTCAAATCTTGAGGCTTTTAAATTAATTTTTATCTTCTCATCCCTGCTTTAATATCCTTCGGGTCCTCAGGAGCCAATTATATTCTTGATCTTTAGAGACTGATTTAAAGTTAAGAATAACATTAAAAATTTTAAATCTACTTTCCAATTTCCAATTCTAGTTGACCCTACTTAATTAATATTATAATTTTTTTAAATACAAAAATTTGTTAATTTGTGGATGTCTAAAACAAAATTCTGCTGATTTCTGCGACAAATGCGGAAAATTCGCAGTCTACACGCAATAAACAGTACCGAACTAATAGGGTAAAATTTGTGTGACCAATATTTGCCAACTTTCTCTCAGAATTCTGAAGAAGACCAGACTGTCCAATAATCCCTTTTCCCGGGCGCAAAAGGTTTCCTCTCGCGTTCTCGATCCGCGAAAGCGATCACGTTCTCATCGTCTGGATCGCTGGACCGTCACCAGAACCCTCCAGCCGTCACGGTTTTTAATATCTCCGGTTATCGAGGGAATAATTTTTCACGGAAGGAGTCTGCTCGGTCGCCATATTGCCTTTCGTCCTCGGCGAATTTCTATCGGTCAGCTTTCCGTCCGAATTCAATTTAGACGGAACCAGCTCGCGATCCTCCTCCGTGTTTGTCCTTCCCGTTTTATTCCCGCGATAATGTAATGACCGGGAAGAAAAAACGAATCTCCTGAAGGAAGGATCGGGAGGATCCTGCAAGGATGGAAGCTCTCCAGTCACGCGCTGGGCCAATAAGATCCTTTGTCGATCGCGAACTGCGTTGTGTTTCCGCGATTCTCGCAAACTTTCCCCTCTCTTCCTTTTTCAATTTCGTTATTTTTTCAGCTGCGCAATATAGATATGTTTCTCCACAAATATCTTCCTTTGTTTTTAAAATATTATTTTTATTATTCTGCTTTTCACCCTCTTATGTTCCTCAGGGTGAAGATTCACCCACTTTCTCATACTGTAAGACGATTGATTTCTGTCTGTGAGATTTATTTCGTTAAAATATAATATAAATGACACATAATTTTCAATTTTTTTTTTGAAAATTTTTATATTCTTGTAAAGCAGAAATGGGTGAAAAGTTATCTTAGGATCTTTTGTGCAACAATGTGTACGAAGGTATCTTGGCCAGAGAGTATTTTTACCTTATTATTTTCTCTGACAATATTATTTTCCTCTGGGGAGATCAATTTCTCTTCGTCGCCTCGAGAGTAATCCTTCTCGGTCAGAATGCTCTGATTTCTCACTTTTCTCCAGTTTTAATTTTGCTTTGGAAAATCCTCGAATTACCAGCGCATTCCTTATTTTCTCTTTACGAAACGTTTTTGCGAGGACACCCTTATTCTCCCTTCTTGCATTCTTGAGGGGTACGTTCATTCATGTTTTTTCGGCGAGAAAGTTTTTATTAAAATGAGCTCTCCGAATGCTTGATACGATGTCTCTTTTATTCGTTTGGTCGCTTCTTCTCCCCGATGTGATTTCATCCGTTCTCTTCGCTATCTTTTTAATAACATTTCCTTCTCGTTCTTCTTTTTCCCGATATACTCACTCTCCTCTTTTTACCCTGTAATCGGACTTCCATTATCTCTTCTCCTGTTACTCTTTTCGCCATCAAGCTCTTTCTCTTTGAACACCTTAATTTTCTTTTCTCCAAGGAAGTTTTCCTGTTCCCGTAACTGTCATTATAAAATTTCCATTCTCCTGTATCTTCGATCTCGTAAAAAAACTTTTTATACCTCTCATTTACCGAGCACAATTTTACTTGTTGAGCTGCTCGGTTTATCTACAAATTAACAAGAAAAAGTTTGTCTGTAATTCTAGTGGCACGTCTGCTGTTTGAAGTCAGGCTGGGTGCGTTAGGGAGAAGCTAAAATGCGTCTTTAATCCTTCTCCTTAATTGATCGTTTTCGAACACTTTAACCTTCTGCTGTCGAATATATGAACCTGGAAAATCGTTCGCTGTATGCAAAGGTGTGCAATGTTCCTAAAAATGTACATTCTCGTTTCATCAGTTCATTCTTGTTCATAGTGTATTTTCTATGGTTTCTGATTTTATCTCGAACCTCGTTTGTTGAATTTTGATTACTTACGGTACAATTTTAATTGTTTTAAATGTTTTAAAAAAAGTCCTATTTTGCACTCTATCCAGTGGAGTGAAAAAGAATAATTCTTGTAATTTGCATCGAACTTCTTAACCGATTCCTGTATCTCGTAACAAGTACAATTAATTTTTATTTTGCATAAAGATCCCCAAAATTTGCATCGAACTGAAATAGGACTGTCTCTATCTCCGTACAGCGAATGATTTCGACCGGTATCGAGCAGTACGGAGGTTAACCCGTTCCGCCCTCGATCTTTTCGTCGTCGGGAAACTCCGTGAGTCCAAGTCGAGCTCCTCGGCGATCCGTGGTGACCGGGAACGCAAAACTACTTCGGAACAATTTATCGTTCGTCCGAATGGAGACGGACAAAGGGATCGTCCGAGACCAACGAAACCCGAGTGCGGGGGTGGGCGAGAGAGCGAGTGAGAGAGTGAGAGAGAGAGAGAGAGAGAGAGAGAGAGAGAGAGAGAGAGAGAGAGAGAGAGAGAGAGAAGACCGCGACAACTGTCGACCCACGGGTCCGCGAAGCAAGTGAACGCCGACGTGGAAACAATCGGACCACAATCGTTATCAACGAACCGCGATAACAGGCGAGGCGAACGCGTCGGACGGGTCCCCGATGCCTCGGTCGTTCGCGGTCGTGCCGACATCTTTTTCTAGATTGTAAGAAACACCGTTCAGAAATTCGGGACAAAGGGATGAAAACCGGTATATAGTACAGAAAAAAAAAGATTAGAGACCGTGAAAGAGAAGGGGGAAAGAAACGAGAGAAGATTATCTCTCGACAGAATGAATCAAAGGAATCGTGCGGATATATGTAACCTACATACAGATAACAGTTTAAACAAAAGAAAATGATGAAGTAACAAAAAACAAAAAAATGGAACACTGAGGATAATAATAATGATAACGTTAATTATTATTATTATTATCATGATGATGATGATTATTATTATTATTATTATTATGATTATTATTATTATATTGCTACTATTACTATTATTACCATTACTATTAAACATTAAACATTACGAACTAACTGAAAAAAAAATGACCGAGCATACATACACAGAGTAGGGTGTAAACGACGAGTGGAGAGAGAGTTTGTCGATTATTATTACATTATTACTGTAACCGCTTGAGAAGTAGCCTTATCAACACTGTATAACTGAGATGTAGAGATGTGCGGGTGGGGTTGTGCCCGTTCCAGCTTTCTTTCTCGGCTTGAACGCGTTCACTGTCGGCGTTAGTCGGTATATTGTTGAAATCACCGTTCAAAGTGTGTACAGGTTTTTCAATTAATTTATAGCGACCTGTATCGACGGCTGAAAATATTATACAAGGTGTAGGATTAATATCATCGAGTGCGTGGGAGGTAATTCTTTGTGAATAAATAAGAAAGAAATATGAAATCGAATTTTTTCGTTTGACGCTCAATTTTTCAAATAATCCAGTTTTAATGTCCACTATGTACGAAATGCTATTGCGGCTTCGACGCGATAGTAATTGCACGTCTACGTACTGTATATTCGGACTTGATTATCTTGAAGACTGGTAAGTAAAATTGGGTTGAAAACTTCTTTCCATCACAACCTCGTATAATTTCTATCAAAAATTCCTCGAGAATCAAGGTACACATACGAACAAATATACGATGTACGTGTACCTTATAGTCAAAAATCCAATTACTGCAATAGGGATGAACAGACTGCGAATTGTATGAATTAAAAATACTGTCATATTATTTTTCATTTCTTCATATTATTGAGAGGATATTTTTATTTTCCCTGAAGATCCGCAGTCTAGTGATGTAAAATGACTTTACTGAATAAATTTACTAAACTGATTTTATTAGAAACCTAAGAAAAATATTTCGAGGATTTCCTGCAAATGCAGAATTTATTTCCAAGATGCTTAAATTTTTATGATAAAATTGCAGAACGTCGCTTATGATTACGTAGATATTTCTAGATTTAAACTTTTACAACTTAATTGAACAAACAATTACGGAATCTGTCGTGTCAAAAGTATGATAAAAATTGTATCAACGCCAACTGATTGTGTTCCAGTCACCGCGTGGTTTCACAGTGTACGAGCCCGGCGGTGAACGCGTCAAGGAAACCAAAAAAGAAAAACGAAAAAAAAATCGGACTCCTAACCGATCGATGTAAATTCGTTTCCCTTCCGGTGTAGCTTAGTCGATTATCGTGACTGGTAATTCGTATGAGTCAATTATCAGGAGTGGTTCGCGTGAGTCCGACCGTAGGACGTTTTCCGGTCTGGCGCACACGCGACCGTCATTGGTCTCTCCGAGATTTCCACGTTTCTCTTGAAAACTCCCCTTAACCTTTTTTCAGGCGACGATAAACGCAGCAGACAAGGCAGATTGTTGATCTGTGATTTTTCTAGGTTTCGCACGCGATCGAAGCTTTTTCGGGGCGAAACACGAACGCGCCATTCTCTTCTCAGGCTAACCAACAATCGATCGATCGATCGATCGCCCGTCAGCGAGAGCAATTCCTAAAACGATTAGTAGCGATGCGACGAGCGAACGAAATGGATAAGGCAAATGAAAAATAGAAAAGACACAAAAAAAAAATTACAAAGAAAATGGAGAAGAAGAAGAAAGAGAACGAAATCGATTCATCCTAGCCGATAAGCGAGCAGCGATATCCACAAGTAGGGAGTAATTAAAACAGAAAAAATTAAAAACACTACCTAATCACCGATGCGACGGTAGCGTACGAGAGATTCTAGCGGATTATATACCTGTTCTTTGAGATTAGGCGAAGATGATTTATCTAAAGTTAGCTCTCGAGATCTAGCGATTAAAAAAATACTATCAAACATAAAATCTGTTTCCCGTCACGGACACTTCAGCCGATCGAAACACGTGGTCGTTACCTGCCGGGGGAACGATTCGAGGGAGGTGTTGACGCATTGTCGACCGGAGACGCCGATTGGCGTCATTTTTCGAATGTTAACACTGAATGTTCCACTGCCAAATTGTTCATTTAACTATTGAAATTACAAAGCTTTTTCCATTGGAGACACTATTGCGAGAATTTATCTCTCCAATATTTTAATTTTTGTTAGATTACTCACTTGCAGTGCTCGGCACCGTTCAGTGTTAACAACAAATGCCAATTGTTACGGTCCCAGTGAAAAACCAGCAGGATCCATTTCATCGCATCCGGTTAACAATGTGTTGATCGCGAGCTGACGGAAGGAGCAGGATAATAAAAGTGGGGGACAAAGATTCGTCGAGATACGCCTGGGGTTAGGGGATGATAGTTCGTCATCGTCACGTCGACAGTCCGTCGTCGCGGGGACGTTTGATCGATGAGCCCAGCCGGGCCGAGGGAAATTTGTTTTCTGATGGCTAGGCGATTAGGGGAACGAAGATCCCTGCAGAAAGATTTCGTGACGGGACGAGAGTCGAAGAATTCGTCGGACGCTGATTGAAACGGAAGGCTTCGTCACGGTGTAATTGATTCCGCGACGGGTTGCAATTTGCGATGTCAGCGGAAATTTATGGGGGAAATTTTGCCACGCGATGGTAACTGCTTGGTGGAAAATTTGTTACATTATTGGATCAGATTTGTTACTGCACTAAATTTGTTTCGCTGCTGTGCCGGAGATTTCGCCATATATGGATGATTATAGCAGGACCATTTTTATCGTGGAAATTCTGATGAAATTTAGCTGCATGATATTTTTATTGTTAGAATTGCGTCATATTTTTAATGTTGAATAATGTTGATGAATTCTGATAATCAAATAATATTCGGGAACAGAAAAAGTGAACAAATTCCAAAAAACGAGTGGCAAAAATTCACTCATTGTCAACCAACAACTTGCTCGCGATTAACTTCCATTAATTTCCAGGCGTGTCGAAGCAATCAAGAAACATCGTTGAACTAGCCGCAAAATTCCACATCGATCGCGATCCAAGCCAGGATCCACGTGGATCGCCTCGACAAGCTTACATTTTATCCATGTATTTTTATAACGCAAAGTGAGAGAAATAGAAAGGCGTCGACCGGGGTTCCGCAATCCTATCCACCAAGGATCGTCGTGGATCCTGGCTGAACTCGCGAGAACCAAATTCTCAAATAAATCTCGAAAGAGTCCGGGAAAAAATTCATGAAAATCGCGAAGCTCGATCGCAACTGCCTCGAACCGTTCCGCATCCAAAACTATGTAAAAATTTTAAAATTTCCCACGCCCCGAACGAGAAAAGCTGGCAAACTAGCAAAATACTTATCACTGTAATTGGTCTTGACTACAAAGTGTAAGATACGGTCAGAGGATCATTGATATCGACGGACACGTTTCTTTTCGATACCCTAAACTGGGCCCGTTTAACTCGTCGCGAGCCATACGGTCCCCACCATCAGTCCGTTCCCCCACTACTGAAGCTATGTGTCAAGTAGTGGGGGAACGTCACCTCCCACTTTAGTGGAATGAAGGAGTGGGGGAACGTCACCTCCCACTTTAGTGGAATGAAGGAGTGGGGGAACGTCACCTCCCACTTTAGCGGAATGAAGGAGTGGGGGAACGGGCCAACTGCGGCTCGCGGGCCGCGAGCGGAACAGGCCTGCCCTAAACGATTTGCGGACGCTCCGAGGATTCGAGAGAATTCTAGGCGATATTGTTTCTCTAGCACGTAAGGTTTTACTATATTCTAACGAGAAAGAGAACAAATGTTGAGAAACGATTGAAAATGAAGGGTCGATTATCACATCCTTCCGACGATCTCCTAATTAAGCTTCCGCCGCGAACAACTAACGAAACCATGAAGGCGAGTTCGTCGAGGGCCGGTATTTATTGTCCGTTCGCGTGAAATGAAATGAAATCCCCGAAACAGGGGATGAATAGGCAGAGAGACTAGCCAGCGTACATTTTACATTCGCTTCGTGCACTATTTCGATAGGTATTAAAAACGTTCAAAGTCTAAACAAAAAAAAATTAATAAAACGAATATTGCCTTTCTTTTCTTCCCGCATACCGATCTGAAAGAGAGAACGAGAGAGAATGATCGGGCTTTATAGTTGAGAACAGAGCTTCCGTTCACCTCCTGCGCGTGCCTGCAGCTTCGCTTTCGAGTGATCGACTGTGTTGAAATCGACGAGGCCGACTTCCCACAGGAAGAAATCCGCTTTTCACATTATTATAAAATGTCTCTGAAAATATTGCGATTTTTTCACGGCGGTTTGTTTACTTGTAATTGTCAGGAAATGCGTTTGAAACGTCCGCTACCATAAATTACGTTCCATAGGAAAAGGTATAAATAAAATATGATTCTTCCTGAAAATGAATTCTAATTCTTTTTGAATATAAATTACGATTCTTTTCCACAACAGAATTTTCCCAAAAATTCCACGGTTTCGGAAAACAGTTCGAACTACAAAATAATGATTTGGGACTGCAGCGTGTACGAGAATGGAAAAAGTTTCCGTGGAAAAAAGCAGTGCTCGGCCTCGTCGCTGATCAAGGAATATTTTACATAGTCAGCTCTCCTATTCTTCGTAAACTCGTTATCCTTCACGTTCGTGAAAGAGAGAAAGAGCGAATGGTCACGGTAGAACGAGATGCGATTGCAGTTCGGCTGAATGAGAGCGAATGAATGAGCCGAGTGAATGACGCTGACCGAAACCTGGGTGATGAGAGAAGGCCGGGGTAAACGGGAGAAAAAAAGAGAAAATTTCAAACGAGAGCCGACGAGAGGGGGCGAAAGAGAGAGAAGAAAGTCGCATGTATAAGCGTGCGCTGGAATTTCGACACCGTTCGAGGCGTCGAGACGTCGACGAGAGGAACACTCTTCGATTCCTCTTTCGAGTTTTCATTCCCCGGCCAACGAGTATCTCGCGATTTTAACGCCGAGGCCTCCATTCGAACGTTCTCTCTCTCTCTGTCCTCGAGAGTAAAACTCTCTTATGTGTACACGCAGCGTGAAAGGAATTCTTCGAGCACTTTCTATTCAGTGGTCCGTGCCTCTATTCTCGAAAATAAAACCGAAACCGCGCCCTCAAACGAACGGTTTCGAACCTGCACTCGTTATTGTCTCTCAAGTGGCCACGCAGCGTAAGCCTTGGCATTAAAACGCTCTGCGATCGTCTGTTTTGTGCGTCTTGATAGAATCAATTGCAAGAAACGCGAGCCAAATGTCTTTCTTCTTTTAATGAAAAATACTATGTAGATTTTTTGAGACATCCGATTAAAAATTTCTCCTAGTCATTTTTGTTTACGAGCTGCATAAAATCCGCAACAATAGAATTGATAAAACGAGTCTTTTCTTTCATAGAAGATTGCAAAATTATTCACTTGAAAGTCAACTTTTGTCACCCACTGACATTAGCAAGTAAATAACAAGTCTAAGATTTTGAGAATTTTCTTTCTTCGAAATTTTAATTTTTTACACGGACACTTACAAAAAATTACACGGACACGTTGCAAGAGAACATTCCGTCACGACGATGCTCGTTCTCCGTTTCTTCTTCGCGATGAACGACGCGAGAGAATTTAATTGCACTGGTCACCGAATGAGAACATCGAGTTTTCCGAGTCAAATCGCGCGGAAGATCGAGGAACATTTGAATCTCGCGCGAAATTAAATGTTTTCTTGTGCTGTGTGTTCACTCGACAGATATTAACGAGATATTAAGTTTCCATATAGTAATATTGTTAATGAGTATAACTCCTGTTCGTTTAAGATTTTGGCACGATGAGATCTTACACTGTGTGTTCACTTGGGAGATGTTAATGAAATTTTCCCTTGTGCTACGTCTCCACTTCATATTGAGAACTGTATCTTCAGAATTGGAAAAACAAATATTATACAGTGATATTTGACAAAGGATTAGGGGTCAACTCTGGAGTGTAAATGTCGATATCATGGACACGTAGCATTAATGTGTCCTTTGAAATTTAAACTTTTAAAAATACTGCATCTTAAATTAATAAAAAGTCACAATTTATCAACTTCATGATTTTTAATAGATATTCCGACTACTTAAAGCTGCGTACACACCAGAACATTCGGAAAATCTCATAATTCTCAGAAGATGCTTCTGATTTAGGTGTCGAAGTTCCCAGTCGTTGTTAAATATGACTTCGAATGTCAGAGAGTGTTTGACAATGTATTCCGTGTGCCTGCGTTTGAGAAAATGCGAAAACGTTTGAATAAAAAAGAGAGAAAGAGATGTTATATATATACATAATAAATACTATTATACATAAAATGTATCGTCTTACGCCAGGATCGCACGAAATTCAAGCAAACGATGAAAAGAAGTGGTAACACGCATTAACTTTAGGATTAACGATTAATTGACGATTACTTAAACCGAGAGGACCGAGCGAAACAAAAAAAAATATATATATATATTATATATACATATATACTATACTATATTATATTAAATTATATTATAATATATTATATTATACTATATTATATTGTTTAGTCACGTAAGCAGAATCATATATGTATGATGAGTTGTACATTTATATTAGACACACACAGACGCAATAATAAAGACCGTAATACGAACTCTTGATGTGGAGTTGGGAAAATACTAGATTTTGGAAAGTTCAAAATTACGAGCGTAAATATGGACGCTAGGAAAATCAATTTCGAACATCGCATTAATTCAACTTTCAACTCTGAGAGAAAATAAAAATTTCTGCCAATGGAAAACCAAAAAAAGAAATTAATTAGATACTCTTCTACAGACTTTTCTAAACGATTCATCAATATAATAATTTACATGATCTGCATATAAAAATGGTGTTATAGAATTTGTTGAAGGTATTCGAAATGTTTAAACATGCAAATTCGAAATCGTTTGTATCAAGTTCAATAAAGTGTGTTTGAAAAGTTACAATAATTTGAAGAATTACATAGAGGCAATGAACAATGGACAAAATTGAGAAGAATAATAATACTTAATTTGGGAAATAGCCCAGAAAAATATCGTCCTCCTGAAAGCCACAGTAATATCGAATCGCGACGAAATGCGATTAATATTCTGTGACACGTGAAGGATCATTACGTCGATCCAGCCATTTAGTAATTAAAGTTTCTCACAATCGGAAACATTATTTTCCCACGGCGAGTGATGCCAGTTAAACATCAATTATATCAATCCATCATTCGATTCCACTATCGCAGCGTGTGTCTGAATCGCTGCGCATAAATGATCATCAAACGGCCGGCTAATTATGCAGACGTTTCGCTGTGTTCAGGCGACGATGATCGCGGGCCAAATTAGCGGATTCATTAATTAGCGATCCAAGCGAGCCGGTCACCGGCGATACGTTCCCGTCACGCGTCGCGACGATTATTTACGATCGCGGTTAAATTGCATTTTTCAAGAGGCGGAACGAGCGCCGCGACGCTGATTGATCGTGCCGACATGAAACGAATTCGGTCACGATCCTCACGGCACGCTTCTTCCTTTTTTTCCGGCCGCAAGTTTCCGCATTTCGAATCTCGCATTTTACATCGAACGCTAAAAAAATATTATATAATTGCAAAAGTTTCTGCTCAATTATTAAACATAAACTTGACAACACTCGAGGATGCAGGAAGATTAACCCTTAGCACTCGGATGGCGTCTGCGAGGCACCACTAAAAACTGCTATGCCATTCTTAAAAATATTGTACGCATTATTATTTTTGTTCGTATTTAATAAACTACTAGACATTTACATATTACACGAGATATTGTATCAGTTTCATATGCAAAAAATGTAAAAAAATTGTATAGAAAGGAAATATTCTAGAATGGAAAAATCTTTCGTTTTTGAGTTAAAATAGCTCCGAGTGCAAAGGGTTAAAGGAGAAATTAATTTGATTAATTTTAATTTTTCAGTTTCAGTTTCCTTGGCTAAATTATTTTGAAATTTTGAAATTTTTGAGTGCTGTGACATAGCAGTCGATGCGTTAATTAATTATATAGTCACCACAATTTTTCTTCAAAATCTCTGACAATCGGGCACGAATTTTTGCAATACCTGTTTGAAGATCGCATACATCGAGAAATCATCGATTGGATGCGAGAAAGCTGGTAAATCACGAAGCGACGGTCATTCCTCGGCTCTGCTGCTGTTTTCCGCAGTGATAGCCGGTTCGCGAAAGGTCTGAGCAACGCCTGTATCGAGAGACATTCGTGGAATTTGCAATTTCAGCGGCCGTGCTGACGCTCGAATGACAAAGTGGCTCTGCGGTCGGATCAGTTCGGAATGGGGCGACGGGCGTGCTTTTGCGTCATTAATTTCGTCGAGATTAATACACTAGCGGACAGAATGACAAGACACCGTGAAAATTAGTTAAACACCCGTTCAAACTGCCACCGATAATCTCTTTTTCGCGAGTGGGACTGAACAGCGAGCGTAAATGTCGCGGGAAAATTGCACGATTCGAGACCATTTCACGAGTAATTAATAACAGCCGTTTCACTGCAGACATTTCTCGCATTGCCATCTTATTTTCAAGAAGATTAGTATAGCTAGAATTAAACTCTGTGTATAGGATAGTATTTCTATTTCATTTGTAATGCCCCGCATCTAAAAAATATCATTTTAAACAGAAAGAAATCAAATGTTTTATGAGCTAGAAGAAGAAAATGAATTCTCACACTGAAGGTCGTATGAAGGTGAAATATTGACATTCTTTGGAAATAATATTTTAGTATTTACAAAATTGCTTCTTTACAAAGTTTATTGTTCTCTTCGTCTACAGTCTGTAATTACAGCTAGGAAAAAAGATACTTGTTCCATCAATAAATGAAAATGAATTCAAGAGGAAAGAAATAATATTTGCAATGGACCTCTGGTACAATATAATTTCATATTTAACTAAAATGTCAGTTCATTAACGAAATAGAATTACTAATTTATTCGATATAATACGCGAGCGACGGCGAGTAATTATAATAATAGTTTTCCGAGTTAATGAATTGTCCAACCATCGAAATGATTCTATAAAAATTGTACGATCTGTTCTCTGAATATTTATGTTAAAAATCCAATCTATTATACAGGGTGTTCCATATGAAGTCACGTAAAACGTTCCTTTATTTTTAATGGTTTACCGTCGGGAGATAAATAAACGTGACCCGCATTTGTAGGAAGCGCTTCACCTGATAGAATTAAATGGCGCGCCCTGTGTGTATTTTGTTATTTGAATGGTGTTTTTGTAGCAGATTCATCTACGTGTTACACAAGGATCGACGTGTTTGGAACAAGGCCAGGGATCCCCCCGTGGGAACCAGCTGTGTTACGTTATTTATTTTAGAATTTGTACGCTCTGTTGTCACAAACGATCTCACAGAGCGTACCGATTCTTTAATAAGTGTCGTCAACAATTAACAACCCCTGGGCAATGGTCAATTATAAATCCCAACGAGCTACCGTGGACTTATACCAACCGTGCAGGGAAATAAATCGACGCGGTACACACAAGAGATCGAACAAAAAAAAAACTCGATCTTCTCCCTTGCGAATACTGCCCCGGATAATTTTGTAACGAGAATGAATAAATAAAGGCATCGTTAATGAAGATATATTGAGTTTTTATTCGATACTTCCATCGATATCTCCAGAGTTATGAAATTTATTTAAAAAAAAAAAGATTTCTACAATTCTTTATTATTATATCTGAGATTATAAATTGTTCAGATTTGAAATTTTACAAAAGATAAATATAATTACTTGCTAAACTATATTTCCATGTCCCTCTGTCACTATCTTCCATCACTGTCACGAACTTCCCAACTTGCGAAAAAGGCTGAAACCTGAGGAAAAGGTAGGTCACCGTGGTGTTTTTTATGGTTGCAAATCCTATGTAGTCTCCAACCTATCCCAAGCTGGTTGAAGACGTCTTCCGAAGATTTATACCTCGTAAAACCGAAAGGAGCCGTCTAAAAATCGCAGATACGAACAATCTCTATCTTTTTAGTATACCCTATTCTCCTCTAACCGTGCTTTTCCAATAACACTTTTAGTATTATGGATGTCGAGTTTCTCGGAATTTATTTTATACCTTGGGATTTGCAATTTGAAAATCTGTGAGCTGTGCCGTCAGATGACGCCACCATTCACTTTCGAATTTTCGCGACCCCTGTTCCTTCATTTATTTCTTGGAGACAATTATTAAATGTATCAAATCCATAAGAACATTTTTATTTTGCATGAAGATCTGGAAATTACGCGTTTTAAACTGAGGTTGTCCGAAGCAAAATTACGCACGACCGGACTTCTGAGGACACGTCACGTTAGCATAATCAAATAATTATTATGATCGGATCGTCCCCCATTAAAAAGATCAGAGTTCCCACTCGCGTAAGAAGAACAAGTTCACAGTTGTCCTCTCCCACGCAACTCTCCGGTCATTACAGCAAGCAAACGATCAAAGAAACCTCGTCGGAATACGAAAACAGATGAAAAGAAGGATGTTCGTTGTTAAGTGATTAAAATTCCGGCGTCGGATCCGAGCAAGGACTCCGCTGGGAATCGTCTCGGAGGCTTGATCCTTCCGAAGCCCTCGTTCTGGATAAGAGGAGCTCGTAATCCTCGTTGTTCCGGCCGGAAATTCTTCGCTGCGGTAGCGAACGGTGTCTGATCGCGTGCCTAATTAATCTTCGTTAAGTCGCCATTAAGCAGCCTGTTTCGGCTAATGAGGATATATGATTCCTCCGCCCACTGATTAACCGGTGGGTGAAGCGTGGAACATATTCAAAGGACGATCTTTTCCGGCTTCATATCAACCATGATTTACAGGGTTTCACGGTCATTAATTTACTTATCATTTATTTTACCCTGTTTGGTATAACCCCTTCTAAAGGGGTGAAAAATGCTGAATTTATTTTATACACGTTGCAATGTGTAGTATATTTTTCAGGGAATCTCTGAATTTTGTTTGTTAAGATTATGGACATTTCAGTCAGTTTTTTTTTGAGACCGTTATTCAATTTTGTTCAATGTACACATTTTTATCATTTCAGTTGTCAGTGAAAGAAATGATGGTAAAACAAGTTAATCCAAGCAGGATTAAGGAGGACACATATTGATCACATCAATTGCAAAAATGTTAAGAATATCATTGCTTTTAAAATGAAAACGCATGTGCACACATGTATTTTGAAAAATACAAGAAAACAAAAATTAATGTTTTTACGTTAACAAGTCAACAATGATTTGAAAAAATTTATTTGTAAAGATTCAATGTCAATATACGAAACGATATGTTTTATGAGACTGAGGCAATGAGAAGCGCAAATGTAATTAATGAAGAATAACAATCGGGTTCTCGCGTTACGTTGACAGGATCTTTCCGAGCGTTTCTCTTTTTCGCAGTATTCATCTGTCATTTCCGGTTCCTCCTTCGGCTGGAAGCGGTCCGGAGAGGACGCGGTGCCAAGAATAATTTCATTAGCGTCGCTGCGAAATTAGAGCGGAAAAGCGTGTCCCTACCTTCGATCGTTCTCTGGGCCGACTGCTCTCTCTCTCTCAGCGGTGGGGATGATAATTACATCATTGTCTCCTTTTAGCGGGACGCTTTCGTCACGGGTCAGCTGCGATTTCGGCGGGGATCAGCCCGCGAACTGACGCGCAATAAATATGCTAATGGCGCGACCGAATTGCGTGATGGTTTCCCGCGGAGGATCCCGGAGGAACGAGTCGCCGGAAATCCGCGTCTTTTCCGGTTTACAAAATGCCGTCTCTCCCCCTCCGCAATCTCCAAAACAGAACGAGTTCATCGTAAAAGTTTCAATTAAATTTAATAAATTTACTTTATTCATTTCTAATAAATTTTGAATAAATATTCAAAAACTCGTTACGTTTCGATAGTGGTCCCATTTTTGTGGACGAGAACATTTTGAAATGTTAAAAACATTTTTTTCAAAGCAAAATTATTGTATGTGTAATTGAAATATTTGTTCACAACTGAGGGGGTTGCCATGAATCAAGAAAATATTCTTTATATCTTCTCATCTTTGTATTTGTTAATCGTGGAGAGAATAAATTCGATATTGTTTAAAAAATTGGAATGCGTGCTTCGCTTACAAAAAAATGTATTATTTTGACTGACCTATTGCACGAGTAAATGTAAGAGAGTGTGCTCCGCTCGTTTTTCATTGACAAAAAGAAATGTTGATTCGATGACGTTATTCCTACGCCGCGCATATCTCGCTTCCAAATTTCATAAAGCTTGCGGAAAGCTTTTGTTTCGCTGTACGAGAAGAAGGCACTGCTTTTTATGCAAATTTGTTTACCGCGCTAACCAGGAATCACGCTAACAGCGCCGGCAACCTTGGGGGTTGATTTCACCCCTTTAAATTGAATTTCTGTCTACAAAGAAGATTGTGTCTTGTACAGTTCAGCACACTCCGAGTCTCGTCAGAGACAGAATATTGGGTTGGAATATTCTTTTGTTGGGAGCGTTTTCGAGAGGAGACGCTATACGAAAATTTCATTTTCTTAGTTATACAATTATTCTAATTAAACAGCTGTTCGCGTCTACGTACCTGTACAGTCGTTCTAAACTAAACAATAGTTTATATTCAATTCAAAATTGAGCAAAAACAAAAAACCCGAAACAGGGAGTACACGAAGAAGTCTGTTCACCCCGGTACGTCCTGCATGGAACTGAGAATTCCACGAGGTCCATTCGAATTCCATCGACCCGTAATTATCCCCGGACAATGTATCTGACAGCGGGAATTCACGTCGACCGGATATTACCAGCCTATTATTTTGATTTGTCCACTCCGACGCGATTCGGCGACGCCTTTGTCGTGTCGGATAGATATCGTACCCGTTTCCGCTTGAATAACCTCATAAATTTCCACTCGAATGATTCTGTGATTCCTGGTTGATTGATATAGGACGAATACCTGGAGGGGAGGCTCATTAATGGGCCCGATGTAATTCCATGGGAACGATGTTATTAGTCCTCTCTGTGAGAAATCCTATTTTATCGAGGGTAATACGTACCTGAAAGTTAGACTGTTATGGTTAAGACTGTTCTCAGAGTTTGCGGAAATTTGTAATTTATTATTGTTGTTTCGACGCAGTTAACATGTTCTGCGAGCTAACACATTCTGTCACTTGCATGTGTGCAATTACCACGATTTTATATTTTACATGGAGAAAATCAAATTAATTTTGTATGTACCGTTAATTGAAATTTTTATAAAATTTTCTAAAATTAATTTAAACTTGAAAATCCTTCTAAAATTAAGCTTAAAATTATTATAAGAACCTTTTTAAAATAGGTTACCATAAAAATTCTGAAATTAATGTAAACCTAAAATCATCCACTAAGATTAAGTTTCAAATTATAATAAGAATTTCTCTAAATTAGATTACTATAAAAATTCTTCTATCATCATAGTAATGGAAAAATCAGTGAACCTAAGGGAATTTAGGAGTACACGCTGTAAAAATATCCACAGTCCAGTGCGTCGGTTCACGACCGAAAGCCACAATCCGCCAAATTAATGGGAACGGTAACGCGCGAACTGGGCTCGCGGAAAATTTTCAATTCGAGGTCACGTTGTCATACATCATCGACCCGATCTCGACTGTATCGAGGCTTCCCCCCCAATCAGATCCCGATGATCCCGATGAAATATTCGAGCTCGATTTCGATTCGGTGGAGCCTCGAGTGCGACGAAATCGAAATCGAATTCGAAAGACTGCGCTATCGCGGATCGGCCGATCGCGAATTATGACACTCGGCCCCGCCGTTAATTAACGCTGATAGCCTGTTAATACGTATCGCAGCAGATCGCACCCTTAATCCAGTGAGCATTATCGAGAGCAAGGGGCGGTTATAAACGTCAATGGAATTGTTCCGATAGAGAAGTGGCTTTTCGCGCGAGATTGAAGCGATTGGTAACGGTGGGACCGGTTAAATCCGCATTGAACTCGGTCGTTACAAGCGCAGCCATTACCGTAAACACGTGGCTACCAAATTGATTTTAAATCACCGCGGTCAGCCCCTTTCTCCTCGCCCCCCTCTGCACTACCCTGGTTTCCCCTTGTTTTCCAGCGTCCCCAACCCCCGCGCACGCACCCTCGCTTCGGAAACCCGACGCGCGCCAACGTTGTCGAATATGACGTTAGATTAGGTCGTTCGGACGATCGTTTTTCAACTCGTAATGGCACCGCCGCTATTATCAGCTCGACGTTCATTGGCCCTGTTAAGCCCTCGACCGTTTTATTTAAAAGGGATTCGCGTTTAACAGCTACGAAAGCAAGTGATTTTTGCGAATTTTTTTATGGAAAACTATGGACGATATTTGAATGCATTTTTCCGGGATGTGTAGGCGCATTGTTAAGCTACGAGATGATATTTTTATTGGTGGATAATATATATATTTGAATAAATTTTTTTAGGATGTGTAGGTACATCCTAAAGATTGAAGATAATATTCTTCTTAGTCACATTTATTTGTACGTATGTAGCGTCAACGTGTTTTAAGCAAAGTCAAGGGCTGATGTCGGGGCGATCCTTAAGATTGGAAGGATTTATGGTAGGACCTGGGTGTACGTGACGTCCTGAATAGGGACGCATGAGGATAAACAGATCCGTCCTCGGACGATGGCGGGTGGGCACTTTGGGCCATTCAGCTATCGTTCGGGGAATGGTCATGTTTATAAGGATGTGACGAGTGAAACTTGCCAAGGGTATGCAACCCAAGGCCGGTCTGCTCTAAAGAATTGGGACTTTGTTCCAAAAGGATCTGGCCACGGAGTGGGGAAGGCAAGGATGCCTTTTGGTGAGAGGACTGTATTAGATCCCACGGCACTTACCCCAGAACCTTCGAAGCGAACAAGTCTTTACTTTTTTCTAACATGTAATAATGAATTTTATGACGATTCTCGACCACACAATTTTTATTTTTATTATACAGGAGAACCCTCCCCTAAACTGACAAGTGTTTTGTGTAAATTTTGTCAAACATAAAGCGGTTCAATAAACTCTTGTCAAACCGCTGTGT
Organism: Lasioglossum lativentre; assembly: GCA_916610255.1. Classification (NCBI taxonomy): domain Eukaryota; kingdom Metazoa; phylum Arthropoda; class Insecta; order Hymenoptera; family Halictidae; genus Lasioglossum; species Lasioglossum lativentre. The sequence continues at coordinate 30,314,642 of OU744355.1, read as the reverse complement.
ATTCTTTTTAATACTCCCTCCCAGTGTAAATAAAAGAAATAGATTATTGTTTTGGGATGTATGTGGAAATATTTTTTTTTAACCCTAGTCATTACTGCGGCTGCAGCAGCAGACTGCGTAAATAGTTGAAAATTCAAAACGCGTAAAACTAAATTACAATTTCCTTATTCCGGCGTTATCTAATCAGATACCGCGGATCTTCCTGGCGGCGTGTGTTTTATTGATGCATAAAACCAAGCGGCAGCCTTGTTCTTGAGCGGCCATGAAAAATTGCTCTGTCCCGGGGAGGATTTTCGGTGCAAGCTTATCTCTGCTTGGGGATCGCCGCGACCCCGTTTTCTTTGTTGCTCGCATCACGCTTGATTAACTTGCTTTATCTCGTTCCTCCGCGAGCCAAGATTCCCGATTTATTCGCGAAATCATGACGCTGCCGCCTCCGTTGCGGCCGAATACGTCACCGATGGAAACCCATCCTCCTGTCATTATTTCCTGTCAAAATGACAAACACTGCCTCCGCGAAACACACGCTCCTCCTTACTCTGCCTATTAAAAGCAACTTTTGGGAATTTTTTTTAAAGAAAACTACTAAGTATTACAACTTCAAAGACACGATGAGTGTAATCAAATTTTTTCAAGCGTATGCACCGAATTTGTTTGATTCATTAAATTAATTTCAATAGAATTTTTAAAGTGCTTCATGGTCTTTCAGGATAACTAAAAATGAAACGCCGTATGTTGAAGTTTCGCACACATCTTCATTTGTTTTTTGACGTGTACATATGCATATGGTCTCTTTCATCATGTTCGGATGCTGGCAACTATAAATATTCATCCTGAATACATTTTTCCAATGAAGATTGTCCGCTCTTTTATTCATAACTTAAAAGCTTGAATTTTAAATAATACCTTCTTGAATATTTCAATAGTTCACACGTGACGATAAAAAAAATCCGCTCGTGCAAAGGGAACATGGTAGAAAATATAATAAAAATTGACGTGATCTTATTACGGTGAGTTAAACAGAACATTCGGGTTGACTATCGGATAAGGGGACACGTGGAGAGCAATAAAATATACATTAGCAGCAGCCTTAAACAGTCATGAAACCTTTATTGATCATTCGAAGAAGCTCAGCGTCGCTTTCAAGCAACGCTACAACCATGAACGCACTAAATACAGCCATTTGCTTCCACTTTTCGCTACGTCCAGGGTACTTCAAGTTACGAGCACCGTCTTCGCGTCACTTTATCGTTCTCGTTCGTTTCAAAACCATGATCTTCGCCGAACACGATGCCTTATTCATCCGTTTATTAAACTTTACTTCGCTTGGAACAAAGCTATTAGCAACGTGTTCCCCTGTCGATATCTAATTACAATTCAATGTATAACTACGACAAAACAGCAGAAAAACTGATCAACAACGCGCGTCGCTTGATTAGCCGATGTTGAGAAATTATTAAATTATTTTTTTGAGAATACAGTAACACTTTTCAGCGGATCTTTATGCGTTCAGAAAAATTGAAGTGCATTTGAAAATTTAATAATATTTTAATTATTCGCATAAACATCCGCGGTGCACGCATAACAACCACAGCACCGAAGGCCAAGGATTATTGCTATAATCCGATGATAAATGAGTGAGACGCGTGTAAACGATAGGGATGATACGTTTATTGGTTCAATTCTCTATTATGTGCTAGCGGATAGGCGTCGGCCTTTGAAACGGGCCGATCAACACCACTCCCGTCTTCCGGCGGATCTAGACGATCCAAACGATCCAAGAGCACCGACAAACAGACTTGGAACAGACTCTCCACGGAGAAACGCGATCCTTGGATCGCGATCGATAGGTACAAAAGGTCGTGTGCTTTACAGAGTGTTCGTTTCCTCGACGTGTTGCTAGTGAACTCGCTTCGTGTAAACTTACGTAAATCATCGACAATCATCACTGTACAAAACATGTGCCACAGTGTAGTCACAGAAAAAATACAAAACACAAACATTCTTAAACAGCTCGTCACACTTTGACATAGTATTTCATAAATATTATTCATTTCAAAAAATCTATGTGATGCCAGAGACACCAGTTCGATTATTTAAGAGTTCGTTATCGAGAACCGATTATTTTTCTTGAAATAAAAAAATTGTTGAGGGATAAAGCATTTAGACCAAATTTTGTGGTTATAATGAACTAACAGACACTTTTGGGATTTCGTTGGTAATTAACAGAGTCGGAATTCCTTTAGAAAAATTCCTCAGCCGAGAAACGAGACCTGTGGAGACGTCGTTAGCCGGAGGGTCGAAAAACACGGTAAATATTCTCTATTTTTCCCGTGATTACACCGCGTTACACTCGAAAGTGTTCCGAGAATTTCCCAGAAGGCGGTGCACGTCGCTCGGATCCGATAAGCCCGGCAAGTTTTTCAAAAGTGTCCTCTCCGGTTGAAACGAGAGGACGCGTGGACCCAGCTGGCGCTCGCGGATCCCGGATTAACGTTGAAAAACGCGGAACGAAATAAATTAGGCGGGAGTTCAACTTCTCTTTGAAATGCCTGTCAGAAAGAGACCCAGCCACAGATATCCTCGTCGTCTCATTTCGATCGTCGCAAACGTTCGGGCCCCGAGAAATCTCGTTTACACCGTTTTTGCACGGAAACATCATTTTCTTCTTTTTTTGAAACTAGAGCAGTGCTAGACACGCGAATTCAGCAACAAGTTTAAATTTTCGATCAAAAACGTATATTGCGAGGAGAAATTTTTGGCAGAAGTCGATTTAAATCGGGACACCCGGTATGTAATACAACACACTCGATAGATTGCATTATTCAATTGAAAACAAAATGTCAAATCTTGTGCATTATCGTGAAAAATTGTGAACAGTACTATCTTGAAGTCATAGAAACGAGACCCCCGGTATATAGAATGTAATATATTTCACGCGAAACGCATAGTTAGACTAAAAGTGAAGCAAAAGTGTGAAATAAATTTTCTTCGAAAAAGGCTCCGTTTCCTCAGCTTTTGATGAAAAAATGTATGTGATGTAAAAATGATGACAATGCATCAGTACATTATTTAATATATTTACATACCCCCAGTAAGTGAAGCAGCTGAATGAATTTATGAGTTAATTAAATCAATCCATAAATATCACATCCTATTTTTAATAATTAAAATAAAATTTGCATCTAACAGTGCAGTAAGACCTATATAAATATATAGTATAACCAGTGTCCCCTACAACAAATTGTCTGTACAAATGGTTTTACGAGATCAAAGTCGGGACCCATTGAGAATCACTGGTTCCATAACACCTAACACTTTCAACTCATTTTTGTCAGAAACGAAGCCCGGTACGAAAAAAACCGTATCCCACATTTTTGACGCATTTTCCCTCAAACATCGACCTCCCATTCGTATTTCACACGAATATCGCCGCCTTCCCTATTTTATAAGCGACTTTCCGTATTTTTATTCGCCGCGAGACCATCTATCATCTGGACCCGACTCCCTCTCGAATATTCACTTACGAACGCGTTCGCGAGCGTCGAGGATCGAAATCAACGTGTGTGGTGAAGAAAGGTCGAACTTCAGTCGTTCTTCTTCGGCCGCTGTCTTTCCCCCTTTCTCTTTGCCTGACGGGAGAAAATATTGTCCATTGTGCAAGGGCTGTTTCCATATTTCTTTCACCGTTCTTCCAAGCTACCTCGCCCTTCGCTGGTGGGCTGTGTATGTGTCGGCGAGAGAATGTTTGTGTGTTTGAATATGTGTGTGTGTGTGTCTGTTCCACGTCCCTCCTGGTGCATTTCGGGCGCGTTGCCTTCCTTGATCTCGATGGACAGCTTTCTCGAAGCGAGCTTTTACTTCTGCGTCGACTACTGTAACAGTCCGAAGCACAACGAAAGGAACGTGACGCGAACTGGTTCGTATGTCTACCGTTTCCTTGGTGTTTTGGTATTATCGGGGTCTCACATGGTGCTGGGTTCTACTTAGAATTCATCATTGGTGCCGAAATCGTAGCAAAAGTTACCATAACTTTGCGTAAAGTGAAAAGAAAAGCAAAAAATTTTTAATTTCTTTTTTCAAAGTTTATACATTTCTGTATGTGTGCGTTTTCATGCTGTACAAGAAATCTGTGGGTTAGGGTACGTAGAAATAGCTATGTGCAGTTGTTTGAGGCAGTATTATTGGATTTCAGTAGTATAGGTCAGTCATTTGGCTGACACGGGTCAGACCCCGTGTCACAGTTGACAGTGAAAATTGTAAAAGCATGTAACTGAGTTAAATAAAAATGTAATTACGAAACAATTAAATGCACATATTGAATTATTTGTTGAGGTGCAATAAAATATTTATCTACTTTGATTGGGAAGATTTACACATGCAATTTCTAATGTAAAAAGTATTGTACGTCAGTAAAGAAATAAATTTTACACGAGTCCAAAATTCGCGAAAATAAATCAACGTCCGAGTACACGTCTGACGCACAATGATCTATACCACTTACAAACACAGTATCACCAGCGACATAAATTCCGAACATAATCATTTGAAATCGAAATGGGAATCTGAAATCTCGGTGCAATTTTCCATTTATAAAATCACACGTATCAACATTATAAAATATAAACGAAATGTATTTCGCCTACGAAATCGAATGAATTTATAGTACACGAGCACAATTTGGCCTCTGGGAAGAGAAACGTGATATAAACTGATAAAGGTATCTGTGGAAACGGCTATCCGGGAAAATATGGGTTTTCGGGATGTTTTATAATTTTCCGTCTCGTATTTATTTTTCCTACGAGAAAATGGAAAATAAAATCGTACGGGAGAGACGACTATTTTTATTTTCGACTGTTCAGTTGCAAACTGATGGTGTCGTTAATGATGTGATGTATGATCGATTTACGAAACATCATTTAATATATTTTTACCTTAAAATACATCAAACTTGAATAATTAATTAGGAGAGCACGCATAAAATCAAGGAAAATTAATGATAATTGTTAAAAAAACGCAAAACAGAATCGATGTAAATATTCTATGTATTTCATCATTGCTACCAGTCGTTATAAAGAATTCCAAATATACAATATTGAGCTGACCAGAGGTTTCTGTTTCTGATAATAAAACGAAATTCGGATCTGTTTTCACGAAATGGTAAATTCCCCTAAAGAACGTTGGCTGCTGAACGAGCAGTAACTTGGACGATGTTCAACATGTGGCTATAATGGAACCGTTAGAATAGAACCATAGATCTTGTTCCTCACTGATCGAGGTGCTATTATTCGGGTCGGCAGTTTTCTCGCTGTGTATACTTTCCTGTTTCTACTTTTCACTGACCTCCGAGTCTCCGGCACCGAGGAACACGAGCCCGATCGCTCCTGCGTACGCTAACAAAGTGTCTACAGCCTGCTGGGTCTCCAACAGGATCCTCGTCTCGTTCATCCAATCGTTGGCGATGGACCTAGGAGCACCCTTCAGCAGGTTCATGTACCGAAGCGTCATCTTGAAATCGCCTCGATCGACCCAGAACCTGAAACACAAAATCGTACAACTGCTGTAAAATGTATCCTTCGACCAACCTGTTGGCAGATTAAAATTTTTAAAATGTTGAAATTTTAAAATGCATTTTATTTTATAATAGAATTATAATTTACTATTCAATAAATCATTTCAAAATGTAAGAATTCAGCACCGCAGTGGTACGTGCAAAAATTGGGTAGACCAGAAAAGAAATTGAAATAAAGCTCACAGGACCCCAATTTCGGAAAATGATAGAAATATTTCGAAGCGATCCCGTCTTCAGCTTTTACGTTCATAGCCTGTTCCTCGACCAGCCGACAGGTAATTTGGATGATCGTCTTCTAAAAGTGATCTCGCTGAAGCTTATCGAGTATTGGAATCCGATCTCCAACTGGTTCCCGCGTCTCTATAACCTCGATGAATCAGATATTAACCACCGAGCTAGATGGGCTTTCCCGTCCGGTAAAATTGCGGGCTTTTCTTGCAATGACCGCATACTTTATCAACGATCTACTAAATCCACCGGGAGGGTGCATCGGTATAAAATCGAGTAACACAGTCGGCCGTTTATCAAGCTCGGCTAGCGGGAAGGTGGCGGCGGTGTTGGTCCTCAAGAGGGTATTCATCCACTTTGGGGTGAGTTTCGGGGGTGGTAGCGGCGGCGGGCCACGTACGAACAGAGAAACTCGGCCCTCTTTCAGGGAAAACTCGGCCCGGTCGGTGTCTCCGCGCGATAGTTCGCCGAACAATAGTTTCGAGAGCGGAGGGCGGTTAGCGACATCCGGCGCCGCTATCGGCCCTCGAACGCATCCCTTCCGGTATGGCAGCGAACGAGGGGGGTTGCTACCCCCTCGATGCCACTCGACCCGCCGGGGCAAACTGCAAACTTTTTCATCCGCCTTCGAAACAGGGATAATGTAACGGCTGTGTCGTCGATCGTTTTCGGGAGGGCGGGAACAAGTTCCCGGGGTAGTTATCGATTAATTGGCCCCGGCCGCGTGAAAAACGGATCTCCATGTGAAATCGAGGACTTCTTCATTCTTTTTCTCTCTCTCTCTCTCTCTCTCTCGCTCTTTCTCTCTCTATCTGGCTCGCCGGGTGTCGTTAAACAAAAACAGATCCGCGGGAAGGACGATTCCACGCGCTACTAGCTCGCGGGAATTAATTAACGAGCACGGGAATTTCAATGCGAAAGGAATCGTCCGACGCCAGTATAGAAATACCAGAAGCTCGCCGGATTAATTAAAACGGGACGTGCGTTAATATTCCTGGCGAACCTGCTGAACCCTTTTTGCTTCTTTATTGTTCGAAGATTTTTTTTTATGACGCTGGGGAAACCTGGAGAATGAGATTTCGGGGCTTGACGATGAGTTTGATGTGCTCTTAACCCTTTACACCCTGCTCGAGCTGCTTCGTGGACATTCATAAATAGTAATTATAGAAATGCTGTTTTTATTTGCGTCGAAATAAAGAAAATTAATGGAAGAAACGAAGATGGATAAAGTCAATACTCTCTTTCCCTCTTGAAGAGAGAATTATATGAAAATAATATGAATTTTCTTTTGCATACTTGTGAATCAACTTTTTTTTTAAATCAACGTCAAACCTTTTAGCAGATTTAATACTCATAACTAATTAATGACTGAAATTGCTAAGAAATTCGATTTGATATGCAACGTTTATAATTCTGGGTCAAAACGTCTCACCAGTGGATTAAGTATCACAAGTAAAGAAGTTCCCGTGAAAACTGGTTATAGAAGTTAACGCGGGCATTACCGATATCCAAAGCTGGCTAACAAGTTTAGTTTTTCAATAAAGTTTACGGCAGGGTGTCAGAGGTTTGTACGGTAACTAGGTTGCGAGGTTTATGGTGTAGAACAAATTAAAATGCGAAACTTTGAGGAAGTTCCATGCCATTTCGGTTTTATTTCAAGCTCGTGAAAAGCTTTTACGAAGGACACGCGTCCCGCAAGTTTGACACTCAGTTCTGCGAATACCACCATTGGGATGCGAGCTTGCACAAAGCTGCGCGAGTTACTAATAACTGGAGAGAGTTGTGTGCTGGCTGTTTAGCGGTAGCAGAGACGCTTATGAAAATTTACTGTTTAGCAACCGGGAAAAATAAACCAGATGTTAAGTGAACCTGTCGGTATTTTATTCAGACTTTGTTGGTCGCATTCTAATGTGAAAGGTAAAGGGCACGTATGTCTTGTTAACAACCAGTTTAACCCTTATGTCAATAACCAATATTTTCTACGATATTCAATAATGTTACACTTTATACTTTCAATAAACATTTTTATGCTTCAAATGTAAATTAATCAGTGATCATCCAAGAACATAAAAGTCTACAATAGTTTTGCTATTTCTCAACAGAAATATTAAAAGAATTTTTTTTTTTTTAATTCAAAATGGGTACCTAGAATTTTTAGAAATAAAAATATTAGAAATTCGATTAATTTAATTTCGATATCTGAGACTGCGTTAATTATATTTGAATAAAAATCTAAAATTGACAAGTAATGAAAAAATAAAATAAGAGTCGTAAATAGATGGCCACTAGTCAGTAAAAGGAGGAAGTAGCGTGTCCGTAAGTAACACGCGCACCCCGTTAAATATTAAACCTTAATATTGAGGAAGGGCTTCCGACCGTCACGTATAAGGCTCAGGATCCTCAGCTGCGGTCGCTGTGCAAACCGCAGTGCGCTTCCGGTTAAAAAATTCACGATTCTCGGCGGCTTGTACACCTCTCGCCTCCATACTCTCTCGCTCTCTCTTTATCGAGTGTTTGTCCACGCGTACCTGTGCCCGTGGGTTGTCCATGTGTTTGCTGTGCACGCGAGTGTGTACGTGGATCCAGGGTTATACGCGACCGCAAGAATCTGCAGCACGCCGCGTGCATCCCCGAGTGCACTTGCTGCATTCGTACGTGTTCGTTCCCGCGAGCGCCATCGGACACGTTCGTCCGCGTGTCTCCCGGCACGGTCTCGCCACGGAAAAACTACGATTTTCACGGGAATGAAAGTTTAACGGCCGCTGATGGAACGCTGAATGGGCGACGGTGGTTTCTGACCAACGGTGGCTCCGATTATCTACCAAGCAACTCGAAGATGTTTGATATTGCAACGACTGGAGCGTACACTTTGACGGATCTGGCCGTGCTCGAGTCACTTTGGCCAGCACCGTAGAATCTTTCCATTTTTATTGTAAATTACCGGAGGTCGTCTGAGGCAATTGCATGAACATTTACTAACATATATCTAGGCCAAGTTTTACAAGCTCTGAAGCAATGGCTTAAATAAAATATTTAAACATAAAAATTTTGATTCTCGAGAAAAATTGACGATATTTCACCTGTTGTAATTTCGTGAAAAACTATCGTACAGCGTTAAACCTTGATTTTAAAGGTTGATGCCTCTACTTGCGCACACCATTGTTCATTTCTCTCCTACATTTTTTTACGCGATATAAACAGATCAGAAACTGATAACCACACAGCGTATCTTTATGCAAAATGAAAATTTTCTACCTGAATTTCAACAAACTGGAATGAAATAGAAATTTATTCTGTTTCGTAATATGTTTAGTAGGATGAAAATCGTAGAACAGAATTTTTCAATTCTTCTAATATTTTTGCTGTTTTAAGTTACACCTACTCATTTTTGTCATAAATGCATAAAATCCGCTGTCTACCGATGACCCATTTTTCCTGAAAAATGTTATAAATTGAAACCTCGGTAAAAACATTAAACAATTTTTTTCGTGAATGAATCTTCCGTTGATTTGAAAACTAAAGTTTTCTACTGTACAACGAAACAAAAAAATTTGACGTACAATTTTTTTTTAGCCGTTTTATTAAGTTTTAAGTGAAGAGGTGAACAGCCAAATGTTGAGTGAGGTGTAATTATGTATACGAAATAGTCGGGTGTAATTATTAGAACCTACGAATCTCTTTCGTTGGAACAAGGAGATTTAGTGGCGTTTAAAGGACCGTGCCCAGCATCGATTTATTTCAAGCGGCGGGAATTAATTATAGCGCGATAGACCCGGAGAATCTTAGCGATCCATCAACTTCGATGTCCCGAAGTTCGCTCAAGGACCGGAATATTCGCCGTCGAAGCACGCCTTCCGTCGGAAATCACGGTCGACCGGCTCTCGTCACGCAATTAATAATCCCGCGGGATGAATACGTGAGCGGGAGGAACCGGGTGTGTAAGGGGTTGAAGGTGTTGACTCGTGTTTTTCACCGGGTTCCGGTGCGAGAGAAAGAGAGAGAGAGAGAGAGAGAGAGAGAGAGAGAGAGAGAGAGAGAAAGGGGGCAGTTTCAAGTTTCCTCGCATGCGATCGACGATACGGGGCTCCACCGGCAACCTACTTGCTTTAACGAGCGATACACGTACACCGGGACACTACGAAATTGTTTGGCCACATTTTGCCAACATACGGTCACCAGCCAGAGTGTTATTATATCCCGGAAATAATTGTGCGCTCCGTAAATTCGCTGTATTAAAGTAGGACCAAGTTTCCACCGGACGAAATCGTCCGGGCTAAATCCTTGCCATTTAAACCTTTCGGGGATGAATTTCTAGAAAAGAAATTAGACGATTTCAACTTCTTTATAATTACCGCGATTATTGATTGAATGTCTTTCAGCCATAAACTAATCTCTGGTTGGATTTTCTGTGTACGAATTCATAAATTCGCGTCAGAGTTTGTCCGGGTCATCGTTTCCGAGAAAATGCAGTTTGGAAATTCGTGGGACATGTGTGCCGGTGCTTGATGAATCGCCAAACACGATTTTATGAAAAGTTTATCCTTTTCCTCGCTTCCTGGACACACTATCCACATATCGATATAAAAAGAATTATAAAATGAACCGGAAGTGTGCTAAAATTATTAAACACACTCTGGACTGAGACAACATGCTATTTGGTCAAACTACCCCAAATCTACAAAGTGATTTAACCTCCTTTTGATGTGACTAAAAAAATTGATGTACCTCGATAACAGCTAATGCAATCCTCCAGATACAAATTAACTATTAGACACTTAGTGGGCAACACATTTCGATAGCTGCCCAGAACTTTCTCTCGACCCGATGCTCACCGTTCGCTGAGGGTTTTCAATCTGGCCGGGTGTAAAAAAGACTGTTATACCGAGTTACAGTAGCGTGTACGCACGCCGAGCCAGCCACTCAAACTGTGAAGAGGCCGTCGCATTTATCGCTGGTCCAATTAGATCGAGCTTTTATCGTGCTCGTAACCTGAACGGCAGTTTTCGAGTCACGCGACCCCGTCGCTTCACCGCCCCCAACCCCCGACGACCCCATAAATTATCCTTACGGGACCCTGAGGACTCGAGGGGGTGGAGGGCAATATCTCCGAACGACCGGCAGAGACGAAAACACCTGCCGTAATATCCGTCACGTGCAGCTTGACAAAGAACAGAGTCATTTGCCGGGGCCCAGCTCGCGAGAGCTACCGCCCCCGCACTTTTCCACGGCTTATCTCCTCGTTTGCTGCGCAAAAAATGACGCTGTCGACCACCGCCGTGGTCTCTTCGTCTACCGGAAGCCGTAAGGTTCGTCGGCAAATGCGTGTAAATAAAAAAAAAAACTGTACCAGGCTGACAGGACTCGATTATGCGATCGTGTATACGTGGCAGAAGTATTTAGTCAAAATTTCTAGTTAGAGCTGAGAAAAAAGTGGCTGATTTCAGATTTCATAATTATTGTTACAAAGATGCTTCTAATGTTTTATCAGTGTTAGTTAAATTTTTGTTCGTCCAGGAATTTTAGAGGTTACAGAATGAATACGTACAATAAGCATTTAAATGGCGAAGTAATAGTGTTCTATCTGGGGCCAGACATGATTCAGTAGAATAATCCAACTGCACAGTGGTGAAACGGTTCCGATGGTAACAAACCATAGTAAGTAGAATGACCCCGCCTGCGGCCAGACGTGGACAACTATACCTGTGGCGAGCCATAGATAAATAGAATAACTGTGCCGGCGGTCAGACATGGATAAGTAGAATAATCCAGTCTGTGGTAGACCTTGTTAAGTAGAATAATCCCGCATGTGGTCCAACGTGGGCAGAATGGGCCTATCTGTGGTCGGACATGTATAAGTAGATTATCTTTACCTATGATCAGCTGGAAGCAATGTGCATGAACATGTAGTCACAGAAATGGTTCGTTCCAATTTTCCGATGCTTTTAATATGTTTATAATCATTTCTGTCCATTTTTATACTATTCCTGCTTATCGTCAGTATAAAATCTATAACTAATAAGTAGACTACATATTTTAGGCATTTATGACAAAAATGAGTAGGTGTAATTTAAAACAGTAACAATATTACACGAATAAAGCTACTGTTATATTATTTTCAATCTATTAAATATATTAAGAAAAAAATTACATTTTCATTTGAGCCCAATTTTATTTTTATTTTGCATAAAGATCCGCAGTCTACTAATAAGACTACAAAACAATTATTTGTTTTGCAGAAAAATTTACAATTACTGACAATTACTAATATTTTAAAATTAATGTTTGAATGTGGTCACTATATTCGACGAAGACAGTTTTCATTTCGCGCAAAGACATACCAACAAATTCTTGCTAACTATGGGAACGAGCAACTCAATTGCAACTCGATGGTAACCGCCGCCAAACGGTTTCTAACAGCGAGTAATAGAGAAAATGGTTGATAATGCATTAACTTTGAACAGTATGGCGATACTGTGAGCGCACAATGCGGAACAAGAAAATCGCATTCCTATGCCAGTCGATGCTTTTGTTTATCGGGCCACGGGCACCCACGGATTACCGGAAAATTGGGTTCGTTCATTATGCACGACGCTGATTAGATTCGCAGGTTGGTACGCCGATGGATTCGAGGCCCCCTGGGTGTTTGGTTTCGCGGTGAATTTTGCGTCCGTTGATCGCGTTCTACGTCATTGAGTTTTGACGGTTTTATGCCTCGTATTTACGATATTCTGGGGAGAGGCACCTCATTGTGCGGAGAATGAGAGAATTTCTGCGTTACTTGGGGACTGCGGTTATCGATGCGGTGATGTCGCAAATAACTTATTCCGTTTATCAGTCAGTTTATTGAAAATTCTATGCGAAAGCTAGTTAATAGGTACTGTGTGCAAGGACAGCGGTGAACAATGCTGTGCCTATTAAATCACTGACTTGTGTTACTGGAACATTACCGTGTTCTCTCCTTTTGTGAGGCAATTTTTGTTTAAATTTTATGTTAAAAAAAATATCCGCGATTTCTCATTTAATGCTAGTATCAAAATAACGAATCTCAAATTTTTTATTAAGTAGTGTGAGCGTGGACATAGGCAAACAACGCTGGGTCCATCACATCATTGACTTGTACTACTGGAAAATTGTCTTAAACGAAGAATTTCTTCCACATCCTATTTTTTTTATCAGCGATCTCGAATCTGCAAATTTTCGCACGATTAAAACACATACAATTTTTCAAGCAGCAGCGAAATGAAAATTTCTGAACCACCAAGGGAACAAACTAAATTTAACGCCACTTTCGAGGAATTTCTCTATAAAGACAGGAATTCACGTGAACCTCCGGCAGTATAATAATCGCCTGTGTACCCAGCATACGCTCCGTGTCATAATTGTTTCTGTTTGCTCATTCCGTTCCACGCTCATCCCATCACGCAGTCATTTCTACAATTCGGTTTTCTTTTTTTCTTTTTTTCATATAATTTCGGGCGATTCAGCCGGGTTTTTAGAACACCATGCCGAATGCAAATTCATCGGCACATTCCGGGCGCGCTCTCCGGCACTCTCACGTCCACGGTCCTCTTTTTATTTATTTATTTTTTGGTTTATTTCGCTGGCCCCCCTTGGGTCGCGCACGCGCGCCTACTTGTTAAGCCAGTAAGTCCAAACGCATATTCACAGAAAATTTTTTCATCTCTCCAACGCTGAAACGCTGTGCCATCCCCGCAGCCTCTCCATCCAGCCCCTATCTATGATATGCATATTTGCAGCCGCATTTCCGCCGTCTAGTTCTTTATGCATTCCGCGATTTCTTTTTGCCTCTGTTCGACTCCGCGAACGATACGCGCCCGATACATCCGCAGCCGTCGGTCAATTTTGTTGATATTTTCGCGGAGAATATTCGCGACACCGAATTCTCAAGGCGACTCGTCGAACTACCTGCGAAATCATTCGAATTTTGTTATAAAAAATATTCCAGATATTGAAGTTAGGGAGAACAATCCATTTCACGATTATTCCAAATTGATTTAACTTGCCGTAACAATTGCTACAATACATCCGTTTTACAAAGCGAATTTGTGACCGAAATTTTAAAGCACGGAGGAATGGAATTATTTTTATTCAACGTGATAAATTTTGATTTCGCCACCCCCGGGATTTTAAATAAAGCACTTTAAATTTTCAGTACTTCCCTAGCGCCGCGTTCCAATTTGTTAAATATTTTGATTTTGCTTGTCTTTACGAGCTGTGAATTGTACGAGGCACCTCAATCTTTATTTTTATTTCGTGTGACAAATTTTTATTTCATATTTCGAATTTTATTAAAAACATTACTTCAGAATGTCAGAGTTGTTGAATATTTTATTCTGCTGCTGTTTCACGAGTACCATAAACTGTAAATTGTATATTAATTTTAGCCACTGTGACAAATTTTAAACTCGCCATTGTTGTCCAGTTAAGTAAATTATTGTAATGTTACAGATGTAACTTCAGATATTTTACAAAGAGTACGTAATAATAAAACCCTATCTACACCGAATATTTTTTATTTTTATATGGAATATTCGCGTGTGTGTACAACTTAAAAATATTCAGTTGGTATCACTGTAGGCAACAACGCCTGTCACACTAAAAATGATTACAGAATTCATTACATTAAAAATAATTTTTCGCGCAGTAGAATTTTATTGTGCATTCTATTTTCAACAAATCGCAGAAAAAGCTCTAATCTACTCGTTAGAATCGGCACTTTTGTTTCAAATGATCCGAGCGTAAATGGCGAAGAGCATTAGACAATTAGGAAATTACTTAAACTTTTTTCGGTCGGTGTACGGTGGTGGTGTTGTAACAGGCAATTCTCTAAATCGTTTTAGAGGAACTACGCGCGAGGAGAACAGAGCGTGGCGGCTCTTGTTAACGTGGTAAAACGTGATTGTACCCCCCCCCCCGCGACTCTGTAAAACCGGGTCGTCGCATCGGGAAACTGATTGAAACTCCACACGTCTGCTAATTAGAGGGTGAAAGGTGTTCACGGTGGGGGAAGAAAAAGCTCGGCAACGAGGAAATTAATTTTCCGGGTGAGGGACGGCCTCTCGCGGCTCGTTTCCTCACGCTCGATTGTCCTTCCTTATGAACAGGTGTGGAATTCGATGGCGGCATTGTGCTTAGCTCTTTGTTCGGCGACGGGCGACGCAGCTTTGTTGGTGTCGTTGACCCCACCCCCGAAGATGCAACAAAGTACTCTGACGAAAATTTTTTTGCTGACACACAATAAAAATTTTCCAAAAAATTTCTTTGGCACTTTAGACAAAGGGAAACTTATGAACATATTAGACTTGAAAAGGAATTCTCATTGCAATACAATAAGTAAAATAAATTTTGTTTTGTTTCTATGGTTTAGTTTATCCTAGTTTATCACTTCATTCCAAAGCATTTGCATATGTGCATTCATTTTGCACGCAAGTCGACTGTACACCTTTGGAAAAATTATAAACACCGCAGTGTATACTACTCGGAAATGAAAAATGGTTTCAAACAATTGTTTCGTGGCTTTCATCTTCCGCGAAATATTCGTCTGGTCTCAGATAAGTGAGACAAATTGCACATGCACAGTCCGTAAATAGGCCACCAATCTTCGGGGGCATGCACAAGTAGATCCCATAAATATCTTCGCTATTTATGGGCATGATGCTGCTCGAAAGCGTTTGATCATTTGTTTGGTCAACCATAAATTCGACCTTTTTTAGAAAACTTGTAGACCAAAAAGTATAAACAGAACAATTGGGTAGCAACATAAATTGCAGAAATGCAGAAAAATTTTTGAAACTGTGAAATTAGGTATTGCATTAATTATTGCACCACCAGTGCTTGTAGGACACTCAGTATGCAAGACCTTCGAAGCGAAAGGGTTGATTATCGCTCGAATCAGCGAAATTGCAGTTCGTTATCGGAACGTGCAAGATCAGAGATCCGCTTAAAATGCGCAAAACTCACGGCGATATTGGCGAATTATATTCTTGGCTGGAACGTTTTCAAACTTTCGCCACTACAATTTAAAAATTATCTTGAATACACGTTCGCTTATCGCAACGGAGAAACAAGAACGGGAAAAAGAAGGGGGAAGCGAAACTTTTGAGCGGTGAACAGCGGCCGCGTTCTAATTTACTCCGTGTACACGCAGTTAACGTCGCGACAACGGTATGACGTTGCAGGAACACCCGTGTAAACGAGCCTTAACGCTGATACCGCGCGTTTTCTCGCGCAACCCGCAAAGAAAAAAAAAGTTACGAGCTGGAAGATAACATTTTCCACGGCGTTCAGCGTGAATTTCGAACCGGCCGCGATAGCAAACACTACGGAACAATAAACAGGATACATTGCCGATATGGAAATCAAATTAACGTGGACTGACATTCTTTAAAATATTCAAAATATTTTTCCCAGTCATCCAGATTGTATGTATTATCTTTCGTTGCTTATATAATTAAATTATGTTTGCAATCTTAATTTGCAGAATGTTAAAAAATATTCAAATTTTTATGAAAATAGTGCAACTATAGACAGGAATCAGCGAGTAGAAAGAACCTGTACGGTCAGAAATAGAGAAGAGTAATATAAGTAGAATAGACCTTCAATAGTCCGACATGAATGCAAAGGGTATGTTCTATAGTTTTGACAGAATATTTTATCTGATTTTTTGAACAGCCAGTATTAAGTTAAAAATATAAGTGGATTTAGAGTTCTTACCTAGCACGGCGGAGTATGTCGAACGTGGTAAGATCACTGACGTTGATCGGATTGTCCTCGAGCTCCAACGTGGAGATGCTGCGGACGTTCTTGATCATCATGAAGTTTTGAAGATAGCTAAGAAAATAGATAGGCAAGGACGCTCCCTCCGCAGGAACCAAGGCCAATCGTCTTGCCACCTCTTCCACCTGAAAACGTTTTCCACCTCGTAAACTCCTTGCGTCACAAAAATCGTCTAGCTTTATCATCTCTGGCCAATCGGTGGCTCAAGTACAGACTCTACATGAAGAAAGATACTTCAACGTAGCTTCGATCCCTTTATTGTCTCTTGGAGAACGAGGGAAATATCGAAAAACGGAAATTCTTCATCGATTCCAATGCCAAAATAAAAGTAATATTAATACTACAATTTTTGGTAGAAAATATGGAAACTGTATTTTATTGAAGACAAAATGTTTTATTAATCTATTATTGGCTCGATTGATGTAAGAATGAAAAGGAACAGATTAGCCAGAAAGGAATTATTACAATAGTGGCCACATAAATTATGCAATAATAAAGGCATCGATAGAGCTAATTGTGAAATCCAATATTTCAATGTAAAATATTAAAAATCCAATTTGAGAATAAAATTAGAATTGAAGTTTTAAAAGAAAATATGGATATGGAGGTAGCTACTACGTTTAGAATGGTACAGTATAATCGGTTTGCGAAACTCTTGGGAAAAGAGTATTTTTATGGAATGGTGCAGTTTTATTGGCCACTACTGCAGACAAAAAGTACTCCGACACCGAAAGGGTTAATTAAGTTTGCTTCTGTAAAGATGGTAAAGGTCGAGGAGACCTGTTACTATAAAATTACCTTGAGGAACCTCGCACGGAGAATGTCCTCCGGGAACACCCCCCTCTTCGCAGCCTCTTCCGGAATGCCTTGGATCGCTGCTAGCACCAGAGGATCCTCTTTGGCTGGAAAGAGAAGAATAGAAGAACGCATTGTTAGCTTCTATAATAAAATGTTTTCGAAGATGTTCGTAGAAACGTTTCTCTGAATGGAGGGAATAAAAGTTAAGCCCCCGGAAGAGCACTACAAACCGGGAGAATAAACTGTAGAAAATAGTCGGTGTCGAAACCGAATACATAATTGCTCATTTCGCTGGATTTCGCGCGGATCGTTCGGCGAATAGTGGGAATGGCACGTCATGTTTACAAATTGGCGTCTCCGGGCGCAATTCCCGCGGAGAGCGATCGAAAGAATAGGAATTGTCCTTCAATTTTACGGCTGGAAATTCCGCGGGGTAGAGAATTTATTAACATCGGGCATTACTGACGCCTCATCCCCCCAAACAAATTGCATTACACCAGATGCTGTTACGTCGCTGGAATACATTACTTCGCAATTTCGCGAACCGGTTACGTGATAAATGGACACGGGAATTTTAAACACTTTTTGGACCGGCAGCGGTCAAATTTATTCATTTATGCGTTACGCGTGAAATAAAATTTATACGGTCTCATGAATCCCTCCTAATTAAATGCCAAATATTACGCGGGAATCCCCGTGGCGTACACGAAAATTCCTGGAAAACATGCGACAAACATTAGACAGCTGCCAGCTGTGTCTCTGTGTGTAGTACGATCGTGCCACTTACGCCTGGAAAATTCAGCTCGTTTCATTAACAGCCCCTTTGAGCAACGTTTTACAGTGTCGAGCGATAAAAAAATTCTTTAACTTTGTCATTCTAGGGTTCAACTTTAAAGTTACAAAATTCGAGCTCTATACATTTTTTCCACGGTAACAAGATATCTTCTCATTTTCCTCAAGGAAAATCCTGCAGTCCTATCTCCGAAGCAAGTTTCATTGTTATAAAACGAGGGCGTCGTGTTGAAGTTACAAAAACCCGGATTTAATAGAACGTTCCGTTGCGCTTTTATTAAAACCAAGTCTGATACATTTGACACGGGCATTACTGTTCTTTATTCCCCGGATGTATTGCTCCATTTTAAGCACCGTTCGCGTTCTCCATTTCCGGCGACATGGGAAACTTAATAGCAATACAAACTGCGTATTCTTTCGAGTCGCTGCCTTTTAGCGAAGCAATTGAGCGATAAGCTCTCGTTTTAACAGAAAATTCATAAGCATGTTCAAGGGTTTATCAAGATACTGCTGTGCAATGATGTACTACAAATTGTTTCAATGATTTTAATAACACGAGGGATAAATCAACATTAATATTGTTTGTACAGTGGTGGTTGTGAAACACTGTTAATTAAAGCATTGATTTAAAAGATTGCTTATAAAGCATTGCTTATGGAAAACATTTTATAAAACACTGTCGACAAACCGTAAGTAGAATAACTCTGCGTGTGGTCAGACATGTGTAACTAGCGATAGAATATGCTTGCCCATGGCCAGGAATGAGGAAGTAGGACGCATCTATATGGTCAGACAAGGGCTACAAAAGTAGTCCTGCGTATCAAAGAGAAATACACAAATAAAATCAACAGTCTATAATCTTGTCTATAATCAGATATAGCAAGTGGTATAACCGTGCTTATCGTTAAATACAAGTAAAATAACACCACCCCTGGTGAACCTAAATATTATAAAACTTAGCTCTGTCTGTAAAAAAAATGCGAAAAAGTAGGATAATCCCGCCTGTAATCAGACAGAAAGTAGTAGAGCGCCTAGTCTAGTTCGCTTAGAATCTTTGAAAGCAGTGAGGTCGGCAAAGACAGATAAACCGGTCCATTATTCCGCGCCGGTATGAAATATGAAAGAGTATGAATCTTTCGGGTTGTCTGCAGCTTAGATTTCCATTATCCGAAACATCTGTTGCCCGTTCCGCAACACTCTATCCGCCAGTAACTGACAAAGAGCCCCGAGGATTGTATTATAGGAATTTATGGGAACCATTCGCCGGCCAGGGGAGGAATTTTATTACATGTCCGTCGATTTATCACCCAATGCAGGCTCATCTTCCCGACGGTAACACTCATTACGGATCATCCTGTATTTATCGCGTTGTCGAGGAAGCGCTCGCGAAAAGTTCCGCATGAGAAATCGTCAACAATCACTGGAATCGCTTTAATTCCGCAGATGGCGGGGAATGCAGACGCGGAAAAGAATGCGACGGTGTGGCGTCCGGGGTAAGAAATCGCTGAAGATTTACGACATAATCGCCGGTGAGCGTGCATAAACCTTCCCCCGAGCGTTCTAAAGAGCGTGCTCCCCTTCCCAGGTGGATCAATTATGCACCACTACAGCCGCACGGTTAATCGTGTCAATCGTTCGTCAAGTATCGAACGAATTTTTTTTTACACTCCACCGTTTCTATTTGCTCCTTTCACGTTTTTTTTCGAAGCTTTTCATCGCCCACTTTCAGGCTTTGAAACGCGACACGACGTTTTACAACACTGGGAATATTTTATCGAGTACTTTCGAACCGTTCGAGAGCGGAATACTCGAAATATTGTGAAATAATAAAATCCCTGACTGCGACAATATTTTCCCCGCACGCTGATCCCCGAAATAAATCATGCACTCGGTACTTAAAAATATATTTATGGTTCATTAAGAGCAAATTTTCTCGAATTATAAAACCGCCGATAAAAGGGATCGTTTCTATGAATTGTGGAAATCCTGAGGATTAGGGGATTACCGTGGGACGTTCCAAGAACTGTTGTTCCTCGATAAATACAATTTTTAATGGATAAATTGATGGTTACGAGGAATTAGCATCGACTTAATAAAAGCTTATGAGACACAAAAATTTATTGTATCCTACACTCATGGCATTTAAGCCTTCAAATAGCTATACCACCTGCAGTTGACCGTAATATTAACATGTCCAAAAAGTTACCTTAAGACATTAACTACACGGAATTTTCTAGTAGTATAGCCCGGTGTTGTTCAGACATGCATGGTTAGCATGGCTCTATGCATAGTCAAACACCAGAAAGTGGTGCAGCTCGCTGCTTGGTCAGACACAAATAAGCAGTACTAGAGCGTGCATAGTGGAGCAGAGCTAAGTAGTATAACCCGGGATATTGTCAGCCGCGCGCGCTTCTGTGCAATGAAACAATAACTTGCTCGGTTTCAGACAACATAAATTTTCTAGTCTCACCAATAAGTTAAGAGAAAATTGGAACTATAAATCCTGCATGATTAATTTGAATCCCGTAATTCAGTGCTGAATTTGACAGAGCCTAATTAGAAGTTGAAGAGCAGAATTGGTCCGGAAATTATAACCGGCAAGAATACGAACAGTAGTGTCGAGCCGCATTGAATCGCTGGCCGAAAATTAAGGAAACGATAACGAGATGTAGTTCAGTCCCGTAAACGGCGTAACAATTTCTGTTACCGTCCATCAAAGCACCTGCAGTGTCCACAGCCGAGGCCATCAACGCCGCGGCCCTCGGAATCGTTTTTCCGCTTCCGGGTGAGCCCACGGAGAACTATTTAATTCATCGCGAGCGGGGTCAGTTAATGAGTTTTCACGGCGCAATGGCCGCATTACCGGGCCCGAATATTCATTGCGTGCCGCGGAACACACGCCGAGTAGATTTACGCGCTTCGTTCCGATGCCGGGGGTCCACCGGCGGAAGATAAAAAGCTCGTAAATTTCCTCGAACGTAGAACGATAAGGCGGGGGAGGGGGGCTCCAGCGCGAAATGAAAATGGAACGCGAGCTTACAGAACGGAACATCCTCTCCCTCTCTCTCTCTCTCTCTCTTCGTTTTGCCGTGTAATATTAGGGTAATGATTGTCTGTCGCGAGTGAGTGATAATGACGATTGCGGTCGGCCCAGACAGCCAATCCCGTATTTACGGTGATTATAACGCGTTATATTATTATCCGTGCGGGCGCTTGACGGCTGTGTAAACGGTGATTGTCGACCACGCGAATTTTAATACGTGCTAAATCGCGCGAGACGATGGATGCGCTGAACAAACTGCCGGCTTCGACGTGAAACATTTTTGAAAATGTTCTGGAATGAAATTTGTTTTATTTATTGTTAATGCCTTGTATCCTTGAGAAGCCAGTCCACTTATCATAACTGACAGCATTTTATTTAGTAAATTCCTTGATAAATTCCTGATTTCTTGACAAGTGGATATTAATGTGAGGAAATATACTTGTCTCATTTTTAAGAAAGCATACTACTTAGACCAGTTTCAGTTCGTACATATATTATACTATTTATTTCTTGTCTGCCCACTTAGATCTGCACCACTTACTCGTCTGAGAAACTATACAACTAAACTACTTAACCAATGTCTGACCAAACACGTGGTTACACCACTGAATTCTTTCTAGCCATGTAGAAAGACATACTACAAATCCCTTAGTAATTAGAGAAGACCTTAAACCTGCATCACAGACTAATTTTTATCAATAAACAACGAAATGTATAATTTTTTTAAATTAACAAATGCATAAGGATTTTTTAAAATTCGAAAGATATTTCGCTCACAAGAATTACAATTATGTATTGCAGTATTAAATAACAGAAAAAATGAACAATATGATCGTTCGTTATGTATATAATTCATTTATACGTTTGCAATATCAAGACTTGGGGATATATAATCCTGATCCTGTCGACATGCGTCCTCAAAGGATTAATAAATGACACGTAAAAGTTGAAAAAGGTACCTTGTTTGTTGATATTCGCATTATGTCACCGGGCAAACATGAGAGGACTACGTACGGAGATTATAATAAACATTGGTTTTTCCGTGGTGCGGTCCGATTCACACGGAAAATTCCGAATAACTGCGCCCACGGCGATTGAGTTTGTTCCTCTTTAGTCGATGAAATATTTATACGATTCAGCGCGTATTTATCGCGCGCGCGGAACATCCAAAGCTTTCGCGTCCAACGAACCGTCGAACGTTTTAGCATTCTGGCCGCGAGGAATTCCGATACGTCGATACCTCCGCGATTGCAGCTTTAATCCCCCCAAAGATTGGCATTGTATCGCGACGGGGGGGTGGAACGAGATTATCATGCGGTTACCGCAAACTCGGTGGCTTCAAACCCCCGAACCGACCCTCATAAATGGAACTGATATTAATATCAGTTAATATTAATCTACGATCGTGTTAATGGACAGATCGGAAAATACTGTCAATTCCAGAGAAATGTTTTCCAGCTGGATGCCGAAGACGGGAACACGGGCACACTCGCAGATTGCCCGTAACTAATTCGCCCATCAAACGCGGATTGACAGAAAGGCCGGATAATAAAATGCCTCGGTAAATAAAAAGACTTACAATGTCCCTCTCAAAGCTTTAACTCGATATTCATACGAAAAAGAAATTTCAGGAATAATGTGTGCCTAGTATGATAAATTCTGATAGCTGATGTGAAACACTTACGTGCCGCTTTGGTGACGGCCTTGATTTCTGATTCCAGAGGCCTGATGGCCTTGGCCGCGCAAACGCCAGGTGCTGTAGTTTTCACAGCTCTGGCCAAAGCTTGACAGGCTGACCAGAGGATCTGTGCGTTCGAGGCTCCCCTCTCTTCCTCCATGCGAGCTGGAACACAAACGAAAATGCAAAACCATTAGTAAAAACTCTTACTCTTATTACACAACAAATATCATAGTTTACTTGTAAAAAAAAAACAACCTCAACGAAAAAGTGTTTAGTAACTTAAAATATGTGTATTTGTCACGAAACGGAATTGAGAAATTATCGTGTGTCCTCGTATTTTACAAATTTGTACTGCGAGTACACGAAAGTCTGCAATTTAATTGCTGCGAATAATTGTGCGATATCCGGTCGAAATGATGGGATTTCAAAGCAATTTCATTTGCAACGGTAACAGACAGCGCTGAACAGTTTCCTCGAGTTTGAAAACGCTCGCAGGGCGTCTCGCCGCTGTCTTTTCCCCAGCCGCGGCGCAGTTCGCAAAATAGAATTTTACTTAAAAGCACTTCAGCTCCGACGGTTATATTGCATTATCCTCTTCTTATCTGCCGCGCCACTTTCAACGGGGGTATTGAAGGATACCTACCATAAAATAATGGCAGTTCAAAAGGTCACGTTCGTTGTGACACGTTTTGGCAAGTGGCGCCGGGAGGCAAAACCGAGAAGACTTTATGGACTCTGCATCGAGGACGGACGGACGGACGGACGTGTGAAATTGCGCCAGGAATCGAATGAGAGAAACGTTGAACGAAGGAAAATTTAATTCCGGGAACTGCAAAATTTCGGAGTGACGGGAACTGTTGATTTTTAGACGAATGTCCGAGAATTCCTAGTCGAAGAACGGAAATAGTAAATCAAGAAGCACTTTCGGTGTGTTGCTCTATCAGTATTTGTTTTAATTCAATTTAGATGATTTTTAATTTAAAGAAACTGCAGGAAAGCTTTATACTGCTGATTGTTCGTTTGGTTCTATCCGTTCGAAGAATATTGATGCACTATCAGCCTCCATTGATCTATCAACATGGGAGGCAGAGCGCATCGATCGCCAGATAGCAAATAATCTCTTGGAAAATCCCCCACGAAGTCCAAAACTCAATCAGGTCGGCGTGTCATCCCCCATAACCCAGTTTTTCTATCTTACCGAATCTCGAATTCGATTTGCTGTCCCTGTACCTTGACCAAGCCTGTGTGAGATATCTATTTCAGATAGTAAATGGAAATATAAGCTTTCGGCAAACTGGAGAAACTTCCGAAAATCCCGCGTAATTTACAATTAGCAAGAACTTCGAGAACCAGGCAGAAAATCTTTAAAAATTCAAACTTCACAAAGGAAAATCAGCGGGAGTAAATTAGTCCCTCTTATTAGGTTTAAGTCCCCCGAGACGTTGGAGAACCAAGTAAAAGTCTTTAAAAATTCCAAAGCTGCTTTGGAGGAGGAGAAGAAGCGAAAATATGTTGCAAATTAAATTATTCAGTGGTCAGATTAAATTTCTGGGACAGTTTTAAGCCCCTGCAGAACTGGAGGGGCGATATTTTAAAAAAGGGTCGGAAGTTACTTTGTAGAAGAGAAGAGTATGTTGAAAATTAAATTAACCCGTGGTTAAATTAAATTTTAAGGTTCTTGCAGAACTGGAGGGTCGGAGGAACAATTAAAAAAGTTGCTTTACAGGAAAATACAAGGGATGATGTACTTCAAATTAAATTACCGAGTAGATGAAGTTTCCACTACTAATGACTCGGCATAATAACTCAGTAAAATATTGAATAAACGAAATATCACAAGTATAAATTTTCTTGCATCTTGGCTGTGAATCTTCATGCATTTTCAAGAAAAATATTTATAAGGGTGTCTCTGCTGGCGCGTTGAAAAATCGAGGAACATTATGCAGCAGTTTAATCCCGAGTAGGGATGAAATATGGCGGCCGCAAAACTGCGCAAAACGACAAGGAAGGAGTGATGATAATAACGATCGGTCACAAAACTCCAAGGGAAACGACACGGTCGTCGATTGAAGGACTCGTGGTCCTGACGTGCCGGTATTACGCGAAAAATAAGGAAACGCGGTCGGAAAAGGGCCGACCTATAAATCAGACAGAGGGCCGGGCAAGAATCGAAGCGAAATAAATAAGAGGGCGACTTCGCGAGCACGCGAAACTTCGTGGCCCACAGTCCTCTTCTGTCTGCGATACAATGGCGATAGCACGTCGAAGGCTACGGACTCTGCACTTTGACAAATGTCTCCGGAGAGACTCTCTCTCTCTTTCTCTCCTCCCTCTTTTTCGTTCGCTCACGCATTTCATGAGCTTCATCGTTTTCTCGTTCGACTCGCCCGTTCTCCAACGAGGCAAACTCGTTCTGGACGATGTTTCGTTATCGTTCTCGCAGCGACATCCACTCTAATGGACTTTCTTATTGTCCCTCTTGGTGCCCGCTGCTTCTTGATAATGAGTGGATCGTTGGACCCGTTCTTTTTACGCGACGCATCAGTCAGCATTCCACTGAACGTTTTTCTGATAAGGAGATGCACGAGAAACATAAATTTTAAATGTCCGAATCGAGGGTGGGGATTATTAACGTGGGAGATTTTTGTTTACTGTGCAGCGAGTTCGTAAGTTTTCCTGGATTGATTAATGTTGATGGAGTGCTGGAGTATTTGTTGCACTGGAGATGATAGTTCGATGATTTATCTGCTGGACATTTAATGCACTTTTGAAGTTATTCATGTTATCCACAATATTTATATAGATCGTTAAAATTGTCGAAATAAGTACATTGTTAGAATGAATTTACAGGCGATATAAAATTATACAACAATATTCTACGAATTATAGTGCAAAGAAAAGTATTGACAAGATACCAAGAATAATATTTAGCTGTTACGAACAATATTTATAATAACGTGCTATTTTGACCGTAATATCTCTCTCGGAGATGCTGTATTTTTATTTGAAACCTCCGTAAACGTTCTGCGGATAAACACAAGCTAGTGGTGCAGTCCCGCATATGGTCAGACGCACAGCTTGTATACAGTACAGCAACTCTGTAGAGTTAAGTAGTACGACCCTGTATGTAGTCAGCCACAATTATATCTGCTTAATACACCGACGTAAATGAGAATCCCGAAATTTATTAAAAACTAAGGTACAATTTTTCTGATGCTTCTATCCATTTTTTGTTAGCCCTTAATGTTGATACTTATTGAATCCCATGACGTACAAAGACGTCCCAGATAAACCATGTCTTTATTATGCATTGAATTAATTAAAGATCACTGCTACTTGAAATTCAAGGCGATGTAGTGTTCTACACGCACCACAAGATCCTCAGCTTCCGGTTTCGCGCGGGTCGAATGATCGCGGGCCGATCAGGCGAACAGCAACCCCCACCACCGAGGGCGCCAGGGTGCAATTTGTAATTGATGAACTGCAAATCGACTAACCCGGGCAAGGTGTTCCCCGGTCAAGCCTGTCGTTAATGTCGCCCGCAAGAAAAACGAGATCTATCTGGATCAAGTGCTCTCGCCCCGGTGATTTATTATACACGTCAATCCGGATAACTTTCGCGAAGTAACCTCGTTCGCAAAGTGCCACCCCTCTCGTCGTTCCTCGCCTCCGCTCGCTGTGGCTCCTCGCGCGAACGCTATGGAAGCTTTCCCGCGGTATTCAGGGACCGACGATCGAATCTCAGCCCTAGGCCAGAAAGGAATTCATCGATCTTGCGCGCAGCGTCGATCGGTTTCGCGACTGAATTCCGGGCACGCGGAATTTTTTTCCCGCGTTATTCCCTTTGACGTTGCCGTATGAAATTTATGGAGGCCGCGGTTACGCTTCGGCCCCGTTTAATTGGCGTTCCGGAATATCCAACGCTCGTATTTACAAGAACACATGATTTTTTCGGTCGTCGTTGATATTTAATATAATAAGAATTTGCGGAGTCAAAGCCCGAATTTCTTAAAAATTTTCTAACTTAAGAATGATGCTATGTTTTATAAAATATTTAGAAAACGAAGCATGCATTATAACAATTCATAAGTAATGTGAATTTCCATTTATATTTTCGAAAGGTGAAATTGTGTGCTACATACATATTTTTCCACAACATATAGGACAAAATATAAACAAGCGATACTTACGATTTGATAGCACTTGAAAGCAATATTAAAAAGGAAATTAGAATTAACAAATATTAATATTTTTCCAGATATTTCCTAATGATATATGACAGATTCTCAGTACATAAAAATTTTTGAAAAATCAAGTTCATTCGAAAAGAAACATATTATATCCTCTAGCAAGTAGAATATCCCAGTTACGATCAGACACGATCATTATCGTATCTCCCTTGTCATAAAAATGGTTCCATGCAAAATTTTATAATTTCTCGAAAATTCGATAAACCCTATTTTCCAAAGAACTTGTCGGAAATTTCCAGTACGCCGGGTGAAAATTTGCAAAGGGAAATTTTTGGAACAGGCCAGTGTTTATTCGAGACTGAAAAGGGGCGTTTTATCGGATGTTTCAGCGGCGGGGGATAAATCGTTTGGCCCCCTCAATAATATTCAATCGCTAGGATCAACGTCGCCGCTAAACGAGGCCGATTAAAAGCGCGCGAAAACGTTCCGCGCCGTTGTTCCGACGCGACAGCGAATTCCCCGTGGGGTTCACGGATGATCGAAAAACTGCACGGGGTAAATTAAATTAGGCGGCCGAATTTCACAGATCGCTACGCGTCGCTTCCTTTCTATCCACGGACCCGAGTAAAATGTTTATTTTCCTCCTTTTTTTCAGGTTTTTTTTTATTTTTGGCCGCGAAAGTGACACGGAAAATCTCCGACGAGCGAGTTTTCCACGGTCGTGTTCGATTATCTAAATAACACGAGTCCTCGATCCAATATTTATCGAGATCGAGCTGTACATTTTTAATGGTTCGTTAATCATTCGTTTCATGGCGGCCCGGGCGTTTGTAATTTTTAATGCAAATTACGGCGCGCTGCGCGCCTAATGCGCTTCGTAATTAGTTAATTCTTTCTCTTTTAACTGGTCCGTTGTGAATGTAATTACTCGCATAATTGCGCGGTGGCTCTGCGGGATACGTTTAACGAGGAAAATCTGGGATTTCGGCTGAGTTTTTGTGAAACGGAGACTACCTGTTCTCGTAGTTAATTTGTAAATTTATTAATTTTCAAAAATTATTATATTAGGTGCAAATAAATTCGTAGCTCTTCCTTCGTGAATTAATAATTTCCATCACTTTTTATGCATTCACTCCATCTTATTGTATCTACAGAATTTATTGAATTATTCAACCGATATAAAAATTGGATTCGAAATAAAATTACTACTCGTCAAATTGCGAGGATCGCGAATCAATTTGTACACTTGACAAATTTTTTCTTTCAAATTATTTCCAAAATCGAGGACCAGTATAGAAATGGACAATCCAATGAAACGTATCAAAAACATGAAAAAATGCAATATGTGACGCGTGACAAAAATAAAAATGTACAATTGCGTTCCCAGGACAAAAACAAATGGCCGAGCCATAACAAAGCAAAATCGTTCGCGCAAACCATAACCAAGGACCATTAACCGTGGCATATCACGAAAAAGGTCAGTCTTCATAAAAAAGAGTAATGTCGAAACGTTTTCTGCAGTGGAAAAAAAATTGGTAGAAAACTGGAAAACCAACGGCGCAAAAAATCGAAATTTCTTCATGCTTCAACGCGATCCAATTCCATGTTCTCGATCTTACTCGAGAAGTCTCGTTGTTTAGTATATTGCGTTAAAAAAAGAATCGACAATTTCTCGGTGACAATTCAGTGTTCTTTTAAATTCGTGGAGATATAGTTCGTTTGACGTAAACGTGCGGTGTTTACACTCGAACAGCGTTTGAACCGAAGAGTTTCCGTCGCGAAAGAGGCCACGCCCCGACGCGGTATCACTCGGCAATCAAATAAATTATACAAGATCGATATATTTGCCGTTGCACGGGGGGAGGGGGGGAGCGTAGCAAAAGCGATCCGATTCGGTTCTCCGCGGATTTTCCGTAGACGGTAATCCCTGGGAACACAGTCGACGAATCGTGTGGACTTCCACCCACGCCGCCGTGCCGCGCCGGCCCGACCTCGGTGACGCTTTCATCGGATAAGCAAACTGCAGCTTATGAGAACGGGGGATCCGGGAAATACTGAAGAACCCTCGTGAACGTCGCGTTTATTCTTATTTACGTGTCCCGTCGCGATACCGGATGATTATAAGAGCTGGCGAGTCGGGGAAAATGAAGACACTCGAAAAAGGGTGAAGGGCCCTCGTTCGCTTTAAATCACCCGCCGCCGCGGCAAAATAATTGCGAGCCAGGCCAAAGTGGATGGGTTTCCTCGAGTCCGTTCTCCGTTTCTTCAAATTCGACCCGAAGAAATCCATCCCGAATACGTTAGAATCACATGAAACACCGCACACGTTTGCTTGATCCAATTACACCACCGTGTATCGTTGCTGTTATGCTCGTCCACGCTGCACGAAATTTTTAGAAATATTTTTTGGATAATATTTCATCCATTTCAGTGAGTTTATTGGACGCGGCTATCGAAACGAATAGGCAGGGACGAAAAAACGGGAAAGAATGGAAACTGGTAGTCTGGAGAGAAATTTAGAGCATGTTCATTGTATGGTTTTCTATAAATTTTTGTCTATTATTCTATTATTTCAGAAAATCTATTATTCTATCGTTATTTAGAGTACAGGAGCTATTGTTGAGTGGATCTTTTCGCAAACGTACATTTTTAAGGAATAATTTCTGGAATTGGAATCACAAATTGTTAATAGTCAGGGTATTATTTTAAATATTTTACTGGGTCAGGTTGTAAAAAATATTTTTTAGAAATGTTTCCATCGTTTTAATAACCCGTTAATAGAATAATTCCCTTGCCGGATTGGCAATTCACAGCAACGCTCCCCTAATTGTGTCTAGCAGTATACTCTATCGTTATGCTATCCCGTAATTGTTCTAATACGTGGATAGTTCCTCTAAAGGGAAGACGAGTATGCTGAAAGATATAGGAAGCCCGACGATTACGTTTAACAGGCGACTTTACGAGAGAATCTTAACGAAGCTCGAGACGGCTAGTTAAGTTCGGATTGCGAATTTAATCGAGACAGAATTTCGAGATAAGAGAGCCCGGCACATTGAACGGTCAGCCCCTGTCCTCGACTGTGCTAATCACTGCTAGGTTTTCCAACTGTTATGGCGTTCGAAACTGCCCGAAATAATCCTGCGGCTGATAAGGAACTTGCGAATGTAGCTCGAAAAGAAAGAGGACGGTAACAATAACCTCGCGAAATTAAACTCGAACGATTCAATTCTCTTTTGCGATTGAAACTCGCGGTGCTGATAATCGATTTCTGATTGAAAAAAGACCGAGGAAATATTTCCGTGAATTAAATTGCATGCCATTTTCCGGCCCTGTGATTTGATATTGATTGACAGTGGCTCTTTAACAGTTCGATCAATTGCACATTTCTAGAAAATAATTACTTGCATATTATTTGTTGTGGTTGATATCGAAGACAATTTACCTCAAACAAATTACAAATATAAGGCAACAAAATGCAACAATCATGTACAGGAACGAATATATTTACCTTATAATCTCCCATAAAATCGGACGTCCGATTTAAATAATAATGAAACGAAGAATAACGAATGGATATTGCCAATATGGTAATTCCAGTGACAATAAGACGTCGAAATGTCGTTTCACTGTCACTGGAAAATGAAATTGGTTCTCACAGTGTCGCAGGGATTGCAGCGATTTTTCGTAGAGTGACTCAATGATTCGAAACCGATTCGATCAACGATTCCCGGCAGGATTTTCTTGGCCCCGTATTCATGGGGTGCGTTTGCATCCTGATTGGAACGCGTCCGTCAGCGTGACACAGCCGCTTAACAATAAAAGCCGCTGTCGTTGCAGGGGATACTGCTCATTGTTTATGAGCCTGGCACGCGCAAAACCGAGGTTAAATCAGTGGGGGATTAAGCTCGACGAGCTGCGGCCTGTCCCTCTGACGTTTCACGCTTCGGAGGCTCAACAAATTTCGACAGTTACCAGCATCGTGTTTGTTATTTTTAATCCATTGTCCGGCCTGTTCGATTGTATTCCATTAGTGTCTTATTAATTGGATTTCCCAATTTTTTCTATCATACCTCGTCCCCATTTTCGCCGTTCGCGTATACCCATTTGTTTAACTTCAAACTATAAATGAATGTTGATTGGATGATTTTAAAAATCGATTCCGAAGAATTCTTGCAGCTTCAAAAATTTTATTGCAGATTTTCGTTATTGATTTCGGTATTAATTCCAGGTCTTTTAGCATCTCTAAAAATTGTGTTGGAGACCCTGCATGTACAATGCAGCTGGAAAATCAATTACGGTTCAACGGTGCGCCGAAAGATCGAACATCCGAAGGGTGCATTGTACACTGTTTTTTTATAATTACTGCGCTCTGCGGTTCCCGCGGCAATTATCGAGAGCCGACATTTTATGATTGCTTTTATAATCCTATCGTCCGTCTATCGCTGATTCATCCTCCATTTCCCCGGTTTCGCCCCCCCCCCCCCACCCGTCCTTTCTCTACATTATCTCTGCCTTTCATGTCGACTCCCTTTGTTGTTCCACTGTTTCACGTCTTCCTCTTCCATTAACCTCTCCTCTTTCACCGTTTTCCTCGCTAACTAACCCCCTTTTCACCTCCTTTCTCTATAATTATACCTCTGGTTCGCGTCTTCTTCCTCCCTTTCACGCCTCCTCTCGCGAATTAATCTCTACTGCCTCGTCTTTTCCCACCAATTAACCCTTTCACTATGACCTCCAACCCCTCCCCGGGTCGCGATTCTCTCCTTATGTTCCACCCCTTCGTTCACCTTTCCACCCCCGCAGCCCGTTTTTTTTCCCTGCCGCGATAAGAATTCTTTTTTTCCTTCGCCGACTTTGTTTCGCAGACCTTTTCTCTCGCAGAGACTTTCACCGAGCTTTTTCTCTCGCACGGACTTTCTCTCCATTCATCAGGCTCCTCGATCTTCCGCCCCCTCGTTGCGATTTTTTTTTTCACTGCTCAACCGGCTCTCGTGCCCTTCCCCTCGAATTAACAATCTCAATCAAGTTTTTCCCCTTCGACCAACCCACCCCCTCTGTCCGCCAGCGACACTCCACGTCCCATATTTTCTTAGCTAACCCCATTTCGCTTTCAACCCCTGGATAACCGTCGACTCCATCCTCGCTTTACGACTTTTTTCACGATCAATCTAATCGGCGCCCTGCTTTACAGTTTAAGTGATTTCGTCCTAATCGTTTTCTTTTTGTCTCGTCGGATGATGTCGATTGTTGTGAAGGTGCGCGTGTAGTTGATGAAACGATAAACGTATTTCATTTGTGAATGATTTAGAAAATCGATACAATACTATGTTCAACATAATTTATTTATGAACGACTTTAAAAAATCTAAAATAGTGTTTATTATAATTCTGTGTCCTGTTTCTTGATTTTTCATTTTGGACATACGGGGATGGTTTCGCCGTTTCTTATCCGGCATTCTGCTATCCGTTTCATATCGAATCGAAGTAACGATGCGGCTGACGCATGGTGAAAAGGGTCGAACCGCGAGCAGCCGCGATTAAATCGATTTCCCGTCGACACACACCGACTCTTTTTCGAGTCGGCGAAATGGCAAATCCGCCGCGAAACGCGTAAACCCGACCGAAAACAGCTTCCCTATCCGACCGGCTGGTTTCGGCCAGCAACGGATTTCGGGTTTCGCTGTTGCGACCGGTTTGCAATGACACCCGCAACGCAGCAACCCTCTGTCACCGGGTCACAGGCAAATTATCACTGAAAATGCCAACCGGTGCGTTTCGCTTTTACCTTAATACCACTTCTCGTCCGTGCGCATTTAACATCCCCCTCGCTTCTTATCAAAACAGCCTCCTCGACTTATCAAAACCGACAGATTTTTTTTCTAGATTGCTTGGTCAAATATTTCAAAACAGTTTTAGGAAATTTTAAAAACGAGGGATCAGAATTTTAAAGTAAATTATTATGTTGGAGCGAAATTAACCCCATAAAGTTCGGGGTGCGACTTTAACGAGATAGAATTTCTCTTTTTGTTATTTCGTGATTTTTCTGAATATTTTAAAACCCTTCGCATTATTTTCTTCACAGCTGCAATATCGTTAGAACCAGCTTAACAATTTCCTAGCAGAAAAATGAAAAATTTTCCAGCGCAAAAATCCGAGTAGATCCGATCTTTCTTGATCAGAGCCGAACAAAAGCTCCGTCCCTCGATCGTCGTTATCACCTGGTCCGGCAGAATGGCAATCGTTAGCGGTCGTAAAGATCGCGTACGCACGGTCGGGCTAATTAATTACTCGTCCGACTGCGATTCATCCGGGCTCTATTGTCGGAGGCGTTAATTAATCGTAACGAGAAGAACCGTTGGAGGGGGATGGAAGAGGCATCGTGGTGGATAGATGATAACGCGAAACCGGTACATAGTAATAAATCTCCGTGTGGCCCGTCACGTCGACGCGTTTTTGTTCGCGATACTTTTCCCGGAGGCCGTGTAATTATTTCGCGTGGCGGGACGAAAAAAAAAGGAAGAGAGAGAGAACAGGATAGAAAAGGAAGCGGCTGCGCTGGTCCGGTTAACACTCGGACGGTTGGGATCGTTAATGGGTTTCTGGTTGGCCCCGTGTGCTTCGCCCCCCCCCCACCCCTGGTCAGTTTAATTACCCCTTTAATCGGGCCGCGTCGTTTCGCAGGGAATCTGTTCCCTGGGATATCACACGGTCTTGCTCTCGAGAACGAACTCTCTTTTGACCCGGGCTAAGTTTACTCGGCTCCGGGGTCGAAAAAAGCTGGGATTTCACACTACGGGCCAAAAAAGAAGAATGGGCTGCCTTGGCGAGCCCCCGTCGGTTGCCCGTTCAAAACCGCGTCCCACCTGTGGTCGGAATTAAATGGTTGCTTAGAAACGCGGAGAGCTGTCCGCTCGCTTCACTTTTAAGACGCACGCCGTGTATAAACCGGAAGGTGAATTGTCGGTGAAGGTGCCCTGATAAAGTACACAACCCTGGGGAGAAAGTACAGGGAACCTAATTTGGCCCATAATTCTTATTCGTATATAACTTAATTTTGATGAAATTGTAGTTTTTATACCGTTTGGTATGAGCACTGAGACAAAAGACTGTAGAATAAGTAACAAGTTTGCTGTGATGCACCAGAGTCGCCAGATGAGGGGAATTGACTCGAATTGAGGGGAAAAAGTTACCCTCTCTTTGCCAGTACCGAATTAGTCACGTGACATTGTGACGCATGCACGACAGCGACGGAACGCGTCACGTGACCATGCCGTGGCGGAAGGGAAAATCGTCGTAGAAGGGGAAGGTAGAGTGGGGACAAAAAATTGTAACATTAGAAGGTAATATCGTAGCAAGGTACGAGCAACAGATTATGGAGATATACATGAATTTTCTTTTTACACTAGAAAATTTTCAAGGACAAAGAGGTTCTAATGACTAGCTGTGAAGAAAATAATGCGAGGGTTACAAAATATTGAAAAAGAATACAAAATAATTCTACTTTCTTTAAACACTCGATAGCCCAATTAGAAAAATTGTAACAGTAGAAGGAAAATTCTGCAAAATGTCAGAATAAACTATAAACGCATAGAGCAACAGATAGGTTCGGAAAGCAACCGAAAAATCGGAATGCAACGACCGGTTAGATACCCGCGATAGCGATCGCTATCCGCGGAATGATTGCGAAATGTCCGTGGCCCCTCCTCCGCCGGGAATAACGCCAATTCCTTCCAGCTCTTTTCCCCGCGTGGCACGCACCTCGGCGATTAATTACGCGAGTAATTAAGCGGACCGTGTCCAGAAATTACGGGCGCTATTCGATTTGTCAATTAGCGCCGGCGGGGCGGGCGGCTGCACTTGTGCGGCACGATGACACCTGGGAAAACCACACTGCCGTTTTTCGACACCGTTTATCACCTAACGGCAGCACGCACACGCAAAAAGAGACCCGGCGATCTCTGCGGTTCCGCTGTGCTGCCATTCGCGGGAGAAAAAATCAGCTCGAAAACACGTGGCCCGTCGAGGATGGTACAGGTGCACGGCACTGATAACGGGGAATTCGAACGATTTCCCGGAATTTTACCGAATATTCAAATCGCATGATTTTTGCCCGAAACGGTAATTACAACCGAGTTTTTCAGCTCGTGAATTATTTCTTGTTAGTATTCTGTGTGCGATATCTAGTGACAAATATTTTTATAAAACCATCGTCTTTTTATAGAAATTCGAAGATTCGTAATTTAGTAGGATTTGTAAATTAAGTCCATTTCACATAACACACAGTGGCTCCATAAAGTATTCGAAAATCAAATTTCTTATTCTCGAAAAATTGGAAAATAAACTCTGCGATCATTTCGGTAAGTAATATATAGTACAAAAATAAACTTGGTCTCATTTCAAAGCTTAAGGTTTCCACTTCCAAACACCATAGTGGTTCACACTCTTTTCCCCGGTAAATATTCCGACGGCCGAAGCAGCTTTCCGCGATTCATCCGTGCACGAACAGACTACCAAAGGGGTTGGAAACAGTCGAGCAGACATCGTCCCCTTCGTCGGCCCCCGGTAGCAATCAATTCCTCGAATCCGAGCACTGACGTCAGAAGATTCCACCGAAACAAAAAAGGGTTCTCGCCGTCAGAGAAGCTCCGGTATTTTCCTCCTCGTCTTCCCAATTTTCGAGTCGGCACGCAACGCTGGATTTACAGTCCGGGCATAAAAAAAAGAAGTTTGAAACGAGCGAGCTGGCGCCGGTTAACTACTACCACGTCATATTTCTGGGGGATTTACGATTCCTTCAGGTAACGTCTTCTTCTTCTTCTTCTTTCCTTGTTCTTCTAGGACCTCGATATCTCGCCCCCGCTTATCCGCCTCTTCGTTTCTTTCGCGTTTGTTATACAGGACCGCCCCTCGACGTGGCTGGGGATTGAAACACGAGCTTAAAGAGGATCGACGCAACCCTGACACGAAAATCAACGTTCAGCGCGATGGCAGTGGGACACACGGATTTTTATCCGCACCATAAATTCCCTGTTCCTGTCGACTTTCGCGCTTGATACCAGAGACGGGCCTGAGTCGAGAGTTACGGTGATTTAAACGATAGTATTGGACGATTGCTGGAGCTTGTACACAATAATCGCAGACCTTCGTCAAATATTTATTATTATTTATTGATGCCGTAAACCGTGTTTGGTGTATACAGGGTGTCACCAAACGTTAGCACCTCAAATATCTTTGTTGTTTCTAAAGATACGTAAAATATGGTAAGGACAAAGTTAAATGGTACAATGGGGCTGACACGATGCAAAAAAAAAATTTTGTTTTTATGTCATTTTTTTGGAGATATCAAGGTCACCTTGACTTTTTTAAATGGAACCACCCTTTTTTAAACACCTACAATGATAGTCCCTTTCATTAGGAATTCAGTGACTATAATTAGTCCAAGGTCATTCAAGGTCAAGGACAGAAAAAACGTATAAAACTAAAATATGGAAGCAGAATACCTGTATTTTATAAATGTTCGAAATGATGGCCGTCTGCGTCGATACATTGTTGTAAACGAGCTTTGAAGGAATGTTGAACTCTGATAAGTGTATCCGACGTGATATTCATACATGCTGTGATGATACGCTGACGCATATCTTCAACTGTTGTTGGAGCATCCGTGTACACGGTCTCTTTTAGCAGACCCCATAAAAAGAAATCCAGTGGATTTAAATCAGACGAACGTGCTGGCCATGAAACTGTTCCGCTTCGTCCAATCCATTGGTTTGGATATCGAGAATCCAACGTTTCTCTTGCTACTCGTGCATAATGAGCAGGACAACCGGTATGTTGGTATCACATATCGTAGCGATTTTGTAAAGGGACATCTTCTAACAAAATTGGCAGATCTTCTTGCAAAAATTGAGCGTATTTCTGTCCCGTCATCATTCCGTTAACGAAACGTGGTCCAATTACTTTGTCGTTCAAAATATCATGGCCAGCACGTTCGCCTGATTTAAATCCACTGGATTTCGTTTTATGGGGTCTGCTAAAAGAGACCGTGTACACGGATGCTCCAACAACAGTTGAAGATATGCGTCAGCGTATCATCACAGCATGTACGAATATCACGTCGAATACACTTATCAGAGTTCAACATTCCTTCAGAGCTCGTTTACAACAATGTATCGACGCAGACGGCCATCATTTCGAACATTTATAAAATACAGGTATTCTGCTTCCATATTTTAGTTTTATACGTTTTTTCTGTCCTTGACCTTGAATGACCTTGGACTAATTATAGTCACTGAATTCCTAATGAAAGGGACTATCATTGTAGGTGTTTAAAAAAGGGTGGTTCCATTTAAAAAAGTCAAGGTGACCTTGATATCTCCAAAAAAATGACATAAAAACAAAATTTTTTTTTTTGCATCGTGTCAGCCCCATTGTACCATTTAACTTTGTCCTTACCATATTTTACGTATCTTTAGAAACAACAAAGATATTTGAGGTGCTAACGTTTGGTGACTCACCCTGTATAGCATACATTAATTTGCGTAGATTATTGACACCATATTAACACTATTAATACGATTTTCGGCAATTGTACTGTACCAAGAAAGATCAGAAATTCTTTTTTACATTATAATGTGTCACGAAATTCTTAAATTACATAACTGGAGGTTCTTCGTATTTATAGCGCGATTGATCGGATCCTAGCATAGTAAACAGTTTCATAACGCCGGCCGAGAGAGATTTTTATTTTATTCGATGCCAGGAAGAACTTTAATAAAGCAAACGAGGCTGTGCTCGTCCGGAACTCGGTGAATTAGTCCATAAAAATTGATACACACATAAACGTCCGCATGCTTCAACCTCCAAAATGGCCGACGGTATTCCGCAGTGTATTTTCATGGGGAGGAAGGGAGGGGGACGAGCGCGAAAATTTCACCGAGTCATTCCGCGAAGGACTTTCTCATCGTGGCGGGAAAAAAATTCGAAAGGTCAGGAAAATCGAAGAAAACGCGGCCGCCTGCCATTATTTATTTCGCGCGGGATCCTTTTTCATCCCCGGACCCATTCGACCCTCCACAATACGAGCGCCCGACACGAACCAAGGGGGACCGGGGGACGAGGGGGGACACTTTGAAACTCGTTACAAGATTTATGCGCGTTTCGCGCCTCTAAAAGCGAACAGGTACCGGGAGGAGGCTGAGGAGAAAAAGGAACGCGAGAAACGTCACGCACACGGGCTCTTAAACTGATGCACGGGGGAAAAAAAGGGAGATTCTTTGGGCCGATGAAAAATTGAGAGGTGATGTGCGTTCGTTCCTGGTGCTTTTGAGAATTTTTTCGTTGCCTACATTGCCTTTGTTATTGAATTATAGTGCCCCATATATGGAGAATTTCAAAATTATTTAAACAACACGCATTCTAATGGTAAGCATTCTAAAGGTGAACAAAGCAAAATTGAAATCAAAATCTAGACTCTAGAAGATACCAGTATTATTTTGTTGAAAGTACGCTCTGATTTTTATTTTTATTTTATCTCTAGAATCTAGAGAATAAAGGAGTTAAAACAAAATTAAGTACAGCTGAAATCCGAGCGCCAGAAGCGCAAGCACAGAGGAACTTCACGGAATAATGAACAAGCTTTCTCCTACTTCCCATGGGACGGTTGAAAAAAGATTCTTTAATAAATGAAACAAACTTCCGTTTGATTCAGATTTTCTAAAACACTCGACGAGGCTGGCGAACACAGTGCGCGCGCCCCGCGTCGCGTCGCGTCGGTCTCGTGAAATTTTAATACCCAGAAAAGGAGCACTGCAATGTTTTGTAGCATCAGAACTTCCACCTTAGCCGCCCGGTTTATTTCCCGTCCCGTCCGCTGTTATACTGATGCAGGGGGAAAACAAGGATAAAGCAGAGGATCAAACAGAATTCGGGCTAGCTGTTTATGTTCTTCGATTTCGGATCAGCCTTGAAATCCAAGAAAGATCGGAGATTTAAAAAAAAAAAGCGAGCTAATAAAAACGTGGTAAAATGAACGAATGGTTACGAAAGTAGAGGCTTCAAGGTTTACAATGAATGTGGATTCGTTGCCTTATCTCTCTTTCTCACGATGTTATAACAGTTAGAACACGTCCACAACTTTTTGACAATCGAGACCTCGGCGTGCCAACACTTTTTGCGGCCACCGTACGTCAAACCGAAAGGGTTAATCTCGGGAATCGTTCTTCTACTTGTTGAGCGGAACGGGGCTTTGTTAACGCTGCCAAGTCGGTTTTTTTTCCGCGGAGGGAAATGTCGGGAACTTTGAAACAACCGTCGTCCCGCAGGATATACCGCACGGTCTGAAGTTACAAGCGGTTTGCGCGGTTCGTCCTCGGCAGAAGGAAAACGCGTGCCCGATGCGGAAAAGCGGCCGACACGCTCGAAGAAGACAGCATTCCACTTTTCCGCGTTTTCGGAACAGCAGTCGGCACCGGGAACTTCGGAAAACTATGCCCCAGGCCGCTCGATAATGTCGGCCGATGACGGCAGCTGAATAATTGAATTCGACTCGAATGAATTGGAAACCGAGTATCACAAATTGTGGATAGACGCTGTCAGCCGTTGTCGGTTTAATGGGAAATGTCGTCACCTCGATAGACCCTCCGTTTACCTTTCCATGGAACCGTGGAAGTGCGGAATAACAATTTTGTCTTCGACCAATTCGTTTTACTCGACCCTTGTCGTAACAATATGAACAGGAATTTTAAGAAATGTTATCTTCTCCGCTGTATTGAGAATTAACTGAAAATGTATTCTTTAGATATTATTTAATATAAATTATAAAAACTAGAGTTCACAATGGGCGTTCCTATTTATGGGCGGTGCTACGTTCGCAACAGACCAATATCCTGTCCGCGTAACGCCCCTATTCCCCCTCCACCAGTCCCGCGGCGCATGCATAGGCCGCTCACGGTCACGTGACGCATGATGCAGATGCGATGGAAGGTCCCATGGAGCCGGCGAAGGCGGAGCAATGTAGGCCAGGATTTTCAAACGTTCTTATCGGTTTCGATAGTTCCACAGTATTTATGGGCCAGAATAGCGAATAAATTTTACTTTGCACCGTTTTGAATCGATCGACACGCCATGAATCTTTCTCGTAAGATTACGCGATTTTATTGATCGGATAGACTCGAAAACGACGTTCGATCGGTTCATCCGAGGCTGGCGGCCGCATTCTCTCGAATAATCGCCGGGCTTTTATCGGTTTTGCCGCGCCTAACGATTATTTTTTTTCTCTCCCCTCTCCGCTCTTCTCTTCCATTCGAATTTTCTCGTTTTTTTTTCGTCGGTTTTCATTGCCCGGTCCCGGGCGCGGGGGATCCGTGGAAATCGCGTCACGGAATTTTTACGGCCGCTTGGATAAATCCGCGCCGACGAGGATAATGGCCCGTCCGGCCGGGAACGATGGGAAATCAAAAAGCACGGAGGGACGCCGACGCCGACGCCGACGCCGACGCCGCCGCCGCCGCGGTGACGAAATTGATTGGCCCATATCGACGAAGAGATTGTCGTTGCGGCTTTTTGATGGGCCGTCGAGTGACGTTTATTGCTTGCAAAAATGTTTCCCGCCGTCTCGCAGCGTCGCCACGCCCCACACACTGACTTCCAAGTCATCAGAGATTAACGATCAGCAACGGATCGCTTCGAGTCGAGCGGATTTCATTTCCGAAGCAAGGACAACGTCGATCTCGCTCGTATCCTTCAGCGACATCATTTTAATGATGTTTCGCTCCCTGCAAAACTTTAATGCAAAATCGTTTATTTATGCAAGTGATTCATTGTTGTTTGCACTCACTGCAGTTCAACCATTAATTCTTTCACTTCATTATGCCACAGCATTCCTGCTTTATTTCAACCACAAGGAATCTCAATAACCGAAACAAATTTTTTCTATTTTTATCCACCGAACAATAAAAATACATATTTGCCAAATGTTTGCGAACGAGCGTTGCGAAGTCACGGCAGAGAAATGCAACACGCGCGTTCAATTCCGGCGTGTGCAATGTTGCAGATTTATCCGCGAGGTAACCATTTTGTTGGCCGACATTTCTCGTCAGCTTTTTTCAGATTTCCATCGTTTCACCGATTACACCAATATTTACAGGTGCGCGATACGATTTCGAAACATTTAACCAGAAGGCCAACCTGAGATTAATCGACGCGGGTCTCCAGTTCAAAGCACTTCTCACGGAACTGAATCCAGCAACCAGCTTTTCTCTCTCTCTCTCTCTCTCTCTCTCTCTCTCCCCAATCTCTTCTCTCCTTGCCCTGGGAGGAATAATCTGTCACCGCAGAACAGACGATTCATTCCGCTACGGAGATAAATCACCCGAGATAACCTTTCAGGCAAATATCCTGGACACCGAGGCCAATAAAAATTGATATCGTGCGAGTTAGGGGTTACCTGGACTGTCTCCCCTGCTTGACCTTTCATCCTTTACGCTCTAGATTGCGCCAGTCTCATTTTTACACTTATTCGAAGATCAAAGAAAAAAATAGTATTTTAAATTGACAATCAGGAGACAGTGATAGGAGACATAATTTATAATTTTAAAATAATTTCTGAACAGTCTCGTTGACTTTACGGAGCACAATAATTATACATGTTCCAATTGATTTTGATCCCACTGAAACTCCAAAGTGAAGAGAAAAACTATTTCGTTCCAGTTTTGCTAAAATCGCCCATAAACATGCAAATGTTCATAAACATTCACAACCTAACCGTGCCACTCTGCACAATGTTCCAAATGTTTGCAAAAATTTGACCGGACAGTGCAGTAGACTTTTCTAAAAATTCCTCTCCTCCACGATTATTTCAAGGATTCAATCGGACGAGCTTCTTTAAATGTTTATGCAACAACCTCGGGCACTGCGCAAACCCAAATTGCATTGTAAAAACATTAAAACTTGCAGAATATTAAAACGAGATCACCAAAAGTATATCCATAAAACGGAAGAAGATCGTTCACCAAAATGTCGTTCAAGCCGAAATAGTCAACTCTAACGAACCGAAGGATAACGGACGCATGCTAACGTTCGCATAACAGTTTGAGGAAAATTTTCTTAGCACAGTTCCAGTGAAAATGACAGTCTCGATGTTCCAACGTTTCCGGATAGATCGGATCTAGCTGGATCACGTAGCAATTTCGATTTCTTTCCATCTTCATGGAAATCCTTTCAAAATCCGGTTATCCGCGTGATGACCCGCATTTAATACACGAACGCAAATCGGAATCCCGCCGTCATATCTCACGGTGGAGCGCTGTTTCATCGAGAACTGACTGTGCAAGTTTGCCTTCTTACAACGGTTGCTTCTCGCGAGGAATAGCCCGTTATAAAGTTTTACGGCCGCGTTCCAGCCGAAGCGTGACTCTCCAGTTCGATTGGAATCGTCGTGGTACCGACGGACGTTTTTCCCCCGAGCCCGATCCAAGAAAAATACTCGGCGAAACTGTGTTTACAAAATTCGCGCCGAGCAGTCGAACCTCCATTATCCAAACTAATGGGCGAACTTCTGGCGAAAATCGGATTTACATTTTCCGCAGAAACCTCGAAAGTATCGCACTCTTCGAATTATCAATAAATAATTTTTGCTATTTTATCTGATATAAATAAGTTTCAAATCTCTTCCAGCTGGTTTCTTCATACAACATGGCGAAGGTCGTTCAAGGACGAAGCTGCGAAACTGTTCAATTTGCTAAATTTGATTTTACAATGATTAAAATTATATTTAGTAGAGCACATATGCGAGCCGTACAAAGTCCAAATAAATTAAATTAAATTAAATAATGTAGTTTTCTAAACATGCAACAAATTTTGCCTGAAACTGAAACAAGGTTAATAGTTCCTCGTGTTCCGAGAGCAAACACAGCCATCCGAATATCAAGGAGACGATTCCTTCGGAAATGAAACCGTGCCATAAATTAACTCTTCGGTGAAACAGTATGTTTTGAATTACCATCGGCAGACCGAAAAGTTGAAATAACTCGTCACCGTGCCGAAACAGTCGGATGGCCCTTAATGGCAGCCCCGAGGGACGAGCGCCGGCAAGTTATAATTGCGACACATGCTGAATACGTTAGTCGGATTTCTGGTCTTGTAAAACCGCGACACGCGAATCTATTTCTCTCTCCGTCTATCTCTTTATCTCTTTATCATTGCCGAACTGCCCATCGTCCCCTCTTTCTCCCGTTTCCTCTCTGTCCCTCGAAAACTAGCCCAGCGCCATTATACCGGCCCGCGCGGATTTATTGCCGATGTTTTTGTACATCGGCTCATTTGGAAACTTCGTCGACTGGTTAACACGGGACATCTTCTTTTTTATTTCCTATATCCGGGAACTCTGGCGTTTGATGGATGGACCGTGGACGGAAACGATATTGAGCCACTGTCCCGGTTGCGCTCCGAACGGTTCGAAGCTTTTATTGTGGCCGATGCTCGAAACTTTCGAGTATAATTTTACGGCTAGTAAAATATTTGCTCGAGCACCGGTCTCTGCGAAAACGTTATACGTATGTTATAGCAATGCTGTTATTTATGTCATTTATGGTTGACATGATTTTCTTTTAAGTGGGTATCTAAAAATGTGCTTTTTCAGGAATTGTTTTGAGGAAAAATATGAGGGAAAAAATCCGGTAATTTTGCGGTGATATTGACATAACTCTGAACTCTATCCTCCAATTTTTTCGTGAGGAAATATTTTCATATAGTTATTCGCTGTTTTCGAAACGGTCTTTTATTGACGATGCCTTTGTTGGCAAAAATTGAAACGTAGAAAATCGACAATTTTTTTATTCTCAATTTAGTAGGTATTGTCTAGTGCTTAGGGTAGAATTTTTGAGAAATTCGATTTTCACGTTGAACAGTCAACTCTAATTTACCGGGGGTGGAATTTAGTAAGATAAAGAAGAGGTCTGCAAGGTCAGTAAAATTTAACAGTAAGTATTACCAACACGACGATAGAGAAGAATTCGTCAAAGATAAAAAAAAAAGAAAAAATTCTTCCAGAAAAACTAGCACAGAATTGCAACAGTTTCTTAAGATAAGGCACTTTTTTAGCGTCCCTTTATAGTCGGCCGCGTTTTATGAAACGTAATAAAGGGTGGCCTTTTCCTGTTTCTTATACAGGTCAGGAGATATGGATATTTTGAAAAGGGAACTCGTATCCGTACGTTCCAGCCGGAAATAGCCGCAAAAACTCCATAACTCGGTATAGTAATTTTTCGGACGAAGTATCGTAGCCTGCTCCCATAGTACTCTCCATAAAAACTCGCGGAATTTTTATAGCAATTTTACGTAACAGTGCAATACCTCTTTAGGAACCGTTTACCACAAAATACGTGATCCCGTTCGCAGCAATTTTCTGGAAAATACCAATATCTTCTGCTACCAATTTCCTGCCGCAAGAACCTATTCTCTTTTACAGCGGACCCTTTCGCGTGGATCTTTGTTGCCATGATTTCCCAGGCAAAATGGGAACAAGC
Source organism: Lasioglossum lativentre (assembly GCA_916610255.1). NCBI lineage: Eukaryota > Metazoa > Arthropoda > Insecta > Hymenoptera > Halictidae > Lasioglossum > Lasioglossum lativentre. Next base: position 30,270,020 of record OU744355.1, on the reverse strand, counting down.
GAGACGGCACTATTAATTGCAACGATGAATCTACCGGTTTTTGTTGCATTCAATGTTTCAACTCGCAGCACGTGATATTGAATTAACATGTTCATCGTCATGCCGATAGCAATTCGCGTATGCATTAAAATATGCATTATTATGCATAGTATATAAAATATGATTAAACAACGGCCTCCATCATTCAGTAGTGCGTACACGATCGTAATGACAATAATCACTGCATCATTTGGGATTAATGCATAGCTGTAATATTTAGAATCGATTAATAGACTGTGGATCTCCATGCAAAATTGTCTGCATCAATTATGGGTTACAAAAAAATTAATTTTTCCCCCGAATAATTGTAATAGGTTGCAAATAATATATCTACGTAGTACGATAAAATATTAAGTGCAAGAAAATGGTACTGGCTCAAGAGAAATCGGTTTCTCAGCCTCCTAGGACCAGATTCGAAGCTCAGAAAAATAATGAAATTCGAAGGACCCTGTCAAGACATTTGCAACGATTCAATATCAATAAACCCCCCTCCCCCCACGGTCGCCGCTTCAGAACCCATAAAGTTAATTAGCAGAAGCAGCAAGTCCATTTTACAAAGGCACGCTCTCGGGCAAAGTTACTTCTTTGTCCAACTCTCCAACGCAGCCGATTCAATTCCTTCGTATTCCTTCTTCCTCTCTATCTTCCTTTCTTTTTTATCTATGTATATATAAATACCCGGGCCTGTGCTCCGATTCGAAGAGTATTTCACCGTGGTCCTCTCGCCGATCCCCTAACCGAGCAGAACGTCGCGTCGTGACTACTCTCCTCTTAATAAAAGTTTGCAAAGCAAAGTTTGCCCCCTCATTCGATCAATATTTTACCGAGGCGTTGTTGACAGACTCGCTACCTAAGTTTCTGCTATCTATTTTCTCTCTGTCCCCCTCCCTCACTCTTTCTTACTTTAGGTCCGGATTTATGTTGAATCTCACCGAGAACACAATTCTCTAAAAAATTTGTCTGTCCTAAGGAACACATTGTCAGTGCAACGAACCGAGTCTGTAAATAATCTCTTTAAGATTTCGTGCGAGTCCTTCCTAGCCCACGGACTACATTAAAAATGTTAACACCGGTAACGTAAAGTCTTGTACGAACCGATTAGAAACCGTTCCGAGGCCCGCTCGCTAAATAATTCCGTTGCGTGTAACAAATCGCAGGGGGCGAACTTTAATAGCAGGAACGTGGAGTTCCCAATACGTTGGCTACGGAAAATATTATATCATTTCCAATACGGGGCCTACGATGCCCGAATATTAATACGACCGACCCGGGAGTTCGGTCACGTAGAGCCACGCCAACATTTCCATGCTCTGTTTCTTTTTCCTCCGCGCCTTCCCTCCCCCACCGTGTTCCCGTTTCTGCGGCGAAAGTTATGGCGGCAATAAGTAAAACAGATTTCCGAGAAACTGCTCCCCAAGCCTCACGAATGATAATTTAACTTCGTTAACGTTTATGTACTTTCGCGAGTTCCTCCCTGACCGCCTCACCGCAGAATCTTCATTTTTTTTTCAATCCGGATCGTGGACAAACAAGCTTCTCGCATTATTCTCCGCATAAGAAAAAGGAACTCGCTTAGAAATTTCTTCCTCCCCTAATGCTTTTAGGGGTCGTTATTTCTCGACTCTTTTAATCTTTCCACCAATTCAAATTCCACCTGTGCCATATGTTTAATCATTTTGCTAGTTAATCCGTGAGGCTTATCGGCATAGAATTTCGCTCGCAACTTCCCCAGCAACATCTTCAGCCACTCAAAGCCAATATTCGCCGTAAATCTGCGGTCTTTCCTGCGTGAAACCGGTGACGAAGCTTCCGAGCTCGCACGAGACACACCGTCGTGTAATTCCACTTCCGAAGAGTGTACATTTCATACCACCCTTCTGATTTAATAAACAGAGTTCCGCGGGTGGTTCCGAAACTTCGCTATTTTCCCCGGTTCGGATTTTCCCCGGTCGGAAGTTCCTCGGGCCCTTGGAGGGTCTATCGGCAGCGGAGCACCCGAAAAGTGGTTGCAATTAAAACTTTATTTAAAAAAGTCATTACCGGATGCCGCCTACTTTGCTCCTGCCAGAAATCGCGAATTCATCATACATCCGGTTGCGAACTTATGCTGGCAAGAATGTGGCAAGAACCGTTTCGGTCTTTTCGTAATACAATGTTACTGTTAATGTCACTCCTTTAACAGCATGCAAGCATCTAGAAAAAATAAAAATATTCTATATCAATTGTAGGAAATAGAATCCAAATAAAAAGTTCTTTTCTTCTTCATTGATCTTAATGGATCGCGAAGTATTTTTGTTACGAATAATGTCAGTGTAAATCGAAGTGGTTGCGCGACGAACTCATTCAAGACACCGCAGACTTCTTGCCATCTTCTTGCAAGCGAACGTCCGCGAAGTCCTTTGTCCCCGGCGTAGCAACCAGACGCTTTTGTTGTTGCTCCGAGCTCCGCCCCCGCCATTATTTTCGTTCGCCCCTGGTACCGCTTAATTACACCGGGCAAAAACGCGCGCCTTAAGTATTGGAGCAGACCCGCGGTGTCCCGACCGGGGACGTTCTCGGGGACGTCCGATCCCCGGCCGGCCGTTTTTCTTTCGCTTTGTGCCGTCACGGTGCGCGAGCAAGTTAGATCGGATCGGATTAAGCCGAGTTTGCTGGCAGGACTCCCTGAGGAGGCCGATTCTCGCGAAATTAAGAGCCGCCTCTGGAAACGATTCCGTGATTAAATTTTCCTCCACCGAGCCTGGGACAACACCGGCACTGTGTTCGGTTCCGAATTATCGTAATCGGGACCGGTTGCAGACTGGTCCTCCATTTTGCCACAATCTCAGAAACAGAAGCTTCCGGACTCGAAGATACTGATGAAATGCAAGGTGTCTACGAAAAGTACTTTTGAATGCTAGAATTCATTTTGGAACGAAAAAAGTGTCTGAGAAAATTTATACAGAATTTCAGAAATGTGTTTTTTTATTTAAATCTGAATCAACACTGGACCACTTGTTTCTTTTTAAAATAATGCTATTGTTGCTACATTGCATGAAGCTACTACTACTAAAACAAGAATTCATCGAGCAATTCCAAAATAATTGTTTAGCGACTACGTGTGTTAAATTGAGATCGACTGGGGCGTCTGATCATGACTGACCAATTCTACTTACTGCGAGTACTCGGACACGTGAACCTAATAGCTTGTGTTCTTTAGCTTTGCTGTTTTCCACTGTTTCCGAGTCAAAGGTTTGATCATTGAAGGGTGGTTTCACCCTGTAAATTTGACTAACAGGGGTGAAAAAAATCTGCACGCACGTGCTGTATTTCTACTGTCCTACAAGCTGGAAAATTGACTGGAGGCCGGATTTTTTTGAGTAAACAGGTAAAGAAAACTCACCCTTGAGCGCCGACTCGAGGCCACGTAATCTGCCAACAATGGAGGCGAGCTGTGACTTGTACTTGAGACCGTCGGCCTCGGATTGTTCGTTGAGTGCACGGTTCAGATTTCTCCCGGCCTCTTGCTGCTTCGCTTGGAGTGCCTCTCGAAGATGATCGGTGTGCACCTGTTCCTGCAACCTCAGCTGCCGCCGCATCTCGTCCCCGAACTTCTTCTGCTCCTCCAGCAACTGTCGAAAAATCATCGAAACAACATCGGTCATTTTTATTCATATCAGAACAGTGTTAAGCATCTTTTCATTTCATTATATTCCATCCCAGAGACCTGAATTGCTACCTAAAATTTTTTTTTTCTTCTCCAACATGATGGAAAAAGGTAAACGTTTTTGAAAGATCGTGATTGAACTATAGATCTTCGTGCAGATTATTTTTATGGTCTGTTTAATGTCTGTACACACTCCAAATTCTCCGTGACACATATATTTAAATTTAATCGAGCAGAAGCGAGGAAAAAGTGGCTAAATTTCGTGGAAGGGCGCGGGACACCGGGTTTAATCTGGCAACGGCGAGATTTTGCAATGACAGAACGAGAGAGAGAGAGAGAGAGGAGGGGGAATGATATGAAGATATTCCCGAGGAGGAAAGTGTTTCATAATATTCCGCGACTGAGCTTAATAATTCTGATCCCGTTGAAAGCATCCCCGCGACTCCGTCTTGCGTCTTATAAACTCGGGGAAATAAGGGTGCACTTGGCCCAATCTTCAACGCCAAACAACGTGAAACAAAGGGAGCGAAGCAAGTGGCAACCCGAAAGAATACACATTCCTCTTCGTTTTCTCTACGTTTTTTCTTTTTCTTTTTTTTTTTTTTTGTTTCATTCGCATCCTTTCTCGCTCTCCTCTCGCGCTATCTCTCTAGAACGAGGAACTCGATGGATTTGTTTTGTGCGCCTGTGTGCACGCCCTCGTTGCCGAAAACCGTGTCTTGAAATATAAGGGGCGGTTTCGTTGAATACCTTCGGTCTATGTTCTACATCGCTGTTCAATCTCACCTACCGAGCTCCTCAAACCTGATGAATTTTAACGCGTCCTTTGTCTGAAATATTCACGGACAATATCTCCTCCTGGGGCCCAAATTGTATCAAAAATTAAATAACATTCTGATTCGCAGGGAACGCTTCCAATCGCTTGAGAACGTAAAATATTTTCTGTATTTTATCCAGCCTGGACGAAAAGTTTCAAAATAGCAGAAATAAAATGAAAATTATTCTTGATTAGGTTTGTTACCGTCATGTGTGCTATGAATACACAAAATTGGTGATCTAGTCACCATAGTTGGATCAGAAAGAAATCAGTAGTCAAGGTAAATTGATGATTAGTCATATTATGTGGCTCTGCTCCCCATATTCGTTCGTTTCAGACAGTATCACGGACAGAATGACGGATGCTCGTCATGTATTAAGAATCCCCTTAATCAGTGATGTCTAACGTGAGATTCGGAACTTGGGGAACTTCAATCATCGTTGGCATTCCTTCCCTGCCGCCATTACTTGCTCGCGTGCTACAACGAGATAGAAATACTAAATAAATACTATAGAAGAACTATAGAAATAAAATAAAAATAATAGAAATTACCCATACAACAATGCTGTCTCATTAAACGATTAAGAATCGGAGAGAAAGGGAACATATTATAATTGCGCAAAATCTTGCCGAGCTAGCTCTCATAATTTCGGCAAGACACAATAAACCAATTACGTTTTGCGTACGGACTTCGAAGTGTGAAATTAGTTCAGAGAACTCGCATTTGCATAACAATCGTGGCACTGCGCCGGTGAACAGTGGCGATCAGATGTTAAAAGTAGCACAGGAGCAAGCCGAGGCAAGTCTTTTCCACGGTAAATTCATGTCGCCCCTCCCCATAATTGCAAACTTCCTTCCACCAGCCAAAGTAAGTTTCTATCTAACACCCCGATCGTTAGACCACTGTTCGCTAACAACAAGCGAAAAAAAGTCACGAAACGTAGAGGTAGGCTACATAGACCGAAATTACCCGCAGTCCTCGCCGCGCCGCGCCGCGCTACGAACTTATCCAATTTTACAACGGTAGGTCAGGTCGGAAATTAATTTTCTAGATCCAGAATGAAAGTTGCGCGCTGCGTTCGACCTCGCGATTTTTTCGTGTCGCCGGCATTATTACATGACACGAGCCTGTACAACTATTCATTTACGCTACCATTCCTCTCTTGATATCATCTTTTCTGACAAGTTACCCGTGTACTTTATCGACGCTAATTAAATACCGCTGTACGGCGATATTATCGATAGCATATTCTTATTTGCCCATGCTACATGCATTTTTAAAAAACTAGTCTTTGTTTTCAGAACCTTAAATTCCTCTACTAGATAAATAAAATAATTACTGTACAGGGTGGTTCGTTTAAATAAGGCCACCTAAATATCTCTTCAGGTTATTGTGATGCAACAAATATTTGCTACGTAATGTGCATGGGTGTCAATGTACCAAATATCTGTAACGAATATTTTTTTCCGAAGATCATTTTTTTCGGAGTTATTACGGTCATCTATGTTTTTTGATACACAATTACATTTTTTTTTTTACTGCATCGTGTAACTGATGGAAAAATAGATTCAGATATGTATAATAACATGACCTTGAAATGACCTTGATCTTCGAAAATTAAAGTTTACCTAGAACTAATGTCGAATATCTTCGGCCACGACTCCTCAACCTATGAATGCGAATAAAATATTTTTTATCACACTAAGAATATCGATCAACAGATGTGTGTTCTTTTTATTCTAAATTAAGTTCCAAATGTCACGTTCTTTTTATATTCTTTAAAACGACACAATAATCAATTCAACGCCAAATAGAACTGTTTCCTTTCGTGTATCCTGTTTCATCATAAGCTGAAATGTTTACGTTGTTCAATAAAAAATAGTTCAATTATATTTTCTATTTTATCTGGCAATATGATAGTCCCAGTCATCCATTGATAAATTCACGAAGTCACGAAGGTTTAAATGAAGAGCGTTTAATCCAAAACCCGATGACACGTCCCGAGACGCGACAGAATGAACGCAAGCATAATCAGACTTTTAATTATCCGCGGTTGAAGGTGTCGCGCGAGTTGGCCTGATTGGCAAGTGACCCAAACCCCTCTGATCTGTTCTTTCCTCGTCGGCTGCTCTGTCGTTCTATTCGACTGTCCTTCTCTATGGGAGAATATCCTGTGTTTCGGCTCGCTTTCTGCCTGACGTACTTTATACGCGATACGCCCACGGATCCTTGTTCCTCGAACGGTTCAGGAACAGCGCAGGGACGTGCCTCTATGTACAGAAACGCCGTGTCAATAATTAACGCCCGGCCGAGCCGACAACCACCGGAGCCTGCACACCGTCATTCGGGGAAGAGAGATCATCGACAGGTCTGCGAACACCGGCAGTCCTGGTACGGCCGCAGCAAATCCTTCGATTGGCTCGGATGATGATCCCGGTGATCTCTGCGAGAGGTCCCGGGACCAGCCCTGGTTATCCTGGACTTTCCATTAACAAGCCGCCTAATACCGGATGTCCTGGCATTTTCCGAGCTTTCAACTACCTATCGTCCTGCGTGGACCTTGTTGGTTCACGGTGTTATTTTGGCGGAAAGTAGCTAGTCTTTAGGCTGAAGAGGATCGATCTGCACATCAGGATTATAGCTAGGTGTACTAATTAGTTCGTGGCCCTCGCGGTGACGATAGTGACCCGAACCATATTCTATTACCGAACAACTGAAAAGACAATAAGCTGAAATCGAAGGTATCTATCTGCCAATTCCTATTCCCAAAATTTGAAATTCATTAACTGTATCCGGCACACCAAAATGGAAGTCGCATATCAAACACGCTTCCTGCATAAAACAGCAACAGCAGGAGAAATTTGCAAACAAATCGTTCGGAAGGGCTTTCTTTCCATCGCTTCTTCTATTCGTTCCAAGACATCCTTCTCTCTCTCTCTCCCTCTCTCTTTCTCTTTCTCTTATTGAGTCAAAAAGGAATTCGATAGCGGTCGGTTCGAGGGGGACACACCGTTGAATATTAAAATATCGAGTGACATCGAGGATTCGGAATCGCAGCCATCGACACCGGGCGGACTATTCGAGCTGAAACTATTCTAGCCGGATGTCTTTTCAACCGGCGTCGATCGGAAATGGACGTATCGATCGTCGACCATCAGTTTCGTGTTATTAAACTCGATCCTTCCAAGCGATCCAGCTAAGGAACACTCCTTCTCTCTCACTCTCTCTCTCTCTCTCTCTCTCTCTCTCTCTCTCTCTCTCTCTCTCTCTCTCTCTCTCTCTCTCTCTCTCTCTCTCTCTCTCTCTCGGTCGCGAGGCGTTGAAAGGCATGATTACCGTCTTAGAGACGGGTTCGACGAAGTTTCCTGCTCTACGAAATCCGAAAGTTACTCCGTGAAGATCGAGGAATATAAGCCGATTGTTGGAACACTCTCCTGTGTCGAATGAATTACTCTTAGAACTCTTAATCGGAACCGTCGACGAACATCTGTTTGATCGTTCAACGGGATTGTCGTTTTCCCTTGTTGATTAGGCTACTGAAGAAAACATGCAAAGATATTTAGAGTCTGCGCGACGAAAAATTTGTCGGAAGCTGTTCAATCGAATTTGAAAACCATGCAGAAGCGGACAAGATTTATTCTTCTTTTCGTATATTCTTTCTGGAGCATACGAATGTTTTTAAACAGAAGAAAACATGTACATTCCCGAAAGTAAATATTTTTATTGAATCTGCGATTCGGTTGTCAATAATGCACAGAAATCCACGATCGAAATCGAATTTATTTACGTGTAAAGCGGAACACACAACTGCGGAAGGAAAGTATTCGGAAATCCGGTTGGCGACAAAGCGCACAGTCGATCGGGTTATCTAAACCAAACGGTTCTATTTCCATTTGATTTAGACGGTCCGGCCTCCCCAGCGATCAGAGCAGCTGGTCGCTGACAGCGTCCGAGGCAATTTTTGATTTTCGAAAAACGGATTAGAGAACGATGCACCGGATTACCCGGCGTACGGTGGCGGATCGTTCCGTTCGCGGGATGAAAACAGGCTTTGCCAAATATTTTTTCCTTCGCTACCGTACACGGTCAGCCGTTCGATTAATTTAATTTTCCCGGCGTGGGAAACACCGGCCCGCTGTCACCTATCATACTCTTGATTTTTTTGTTTTTTTCACCCCCTCGCTCCGCACAGTTTTTCTATTTCTCCATGAAAATTCAACGACGCGGCCGTTTCCATTCCGAACGGATTCTCTACTGTATATCATACATAATACATCGCGTCCATACATTCATAGATTGGAACAAATTGATTTAGATTTGCATTATTTGCTGTTTGATTAGACGATCAGGCGAGCTCTTCCCGTTGAAAAATTCGGACCGGCCGATAAACACGGCGGTATCAAGACGCGTCGCAAAACTGTTTTTCAGCTTCCGGCGGATTCCAGGCTACCAATCTCCGTCGGGACGAATCAACGGCGCGCGGTATCGAGGAGCAATTTTCCCGGAATCGTGGACTAACTACGAATCGTCGGGGGGGGGGAGGAGAGTTCGGGGGTGGACGCAGTGAATGGAAGGATTTGAAGCTATTAGCGAGTCGGTCGAATCACGATTTCCATGAAAGTTTGTGACGGGAAAACTCCCTGTCCCCCTCCCCCGCCTCTATCGTGGAAACGATTCGTTCTTATGCCCGACAATAGCTCCGCACGAAACAGCCGGCAAAACAAAGCAGCTACAATTTCCAGGCAAGGATCTACGGATCTCGAGATCGAGTTACGAGATCTCTTCTTTGTTCCACGGACCGACGATTATCGAGGCCTCTCGCTAATTCCCCATGGGAGACACGAAATGTCGTGGAAATGTAAAACATGTGGCTTCGAGGAGCATTCGATCACTGCGTGTCCAATTTTTGCGAAACGTCTGTAATTCATTTTCTTCTAATGTAAGATACAGTGACTCCCATTAATATTAGGACGCTCTTAACGAAACGATAACTTTTTTGTTATTGCACCATACGATTTGAACTTTTTTGAGAAGTTAGAACAATTAATTTACTACATTATGTGAAAAGAAATTTTTTCAAAAATTGCAATTGATCGGAATTGTAGAGAAAATACTAAAAGTTGTATTTTAGAACTTTTTTATGTGGGTCTATATTGAAAATTTAAAAAATATGTTTTGTTGACCTGTCTCAATTACATGCATTGTAAAAGTTTCATGAAACGTGTTTTCTACATTTTCAATACAAGCCCACATAAAAATTGTTGTAAAACATAACTTTTAGTATTTTTAGGATTGTTCTAACTTAGTATGTATTTGCACGATGGAAAACGTCGGAAAATTTTTTTAAGTTTCCTCTTTGCGACAAACCTTTTAAACTTGATATACAATTTTCTTTTTGGTCGAGAAACAAAAGCTATAAAAAATTGATTTTGCATAAAAATCCACAGTCTATCACAGCGGTGCTTGCAGTGACGAGCAAGATTTATTTCGGCGAAAAGTTATGTTTGTTCAACGTCACAAAATCGGACATTTGGTATGCAGCAACGTATTCACCGTAGTGGACGCGTGAAAGTTCTTCTTTCGCGAAGATAGCAACGCGACACCCTAAATCCACGTATCCCGCGGTATTCCCGGGACCACAGGCGGCTAAACAAGGTACTAAACAAAAGCCGGGAATAATATTTCGAGCGTGTCGACAAAGCAGCGTCCGATAACAGGATAATTCCTTTCCGCTGGTTGGCCGTTCGGGGCCGGGGATGTTTTCTGTATTTCAGGCATCGGTGTGTCCCAGAAGAGTCGAGGGAATCCTTAACACCGGAACTAGAGGCCGGGCATAAGGGTGACGCGGGTCGTATATCCGGTTTTACGGGCGGGAACCGCCGACTTTGGGAAACATATTGCCCGAAGAAGAAGCGTTGTCGCGAAATGCGGCCGGCGTGTTTCACGGCCGTTCGTAAATCGAGGAATTCCCACGCTCGAGGCAGATGTAATCGGACGTTCCCGATCTTTTCCTTTCTTTGCACCGCCGTCAACAGAAATCGATTCCTGCCGGCCAGTGCCTCTTGGCCCAAGATGGCCTCGGACCTTATGGCTGCTGCGAGGAATAACTCAGGAGAACGACTGGAATTAGCCCCTACGGGGTCGCGATAAAAACCGTGTACACGAGCTACAATTCGAGTTCGGTCTTGGGTCGGGTCTCGGTTCTATCCCTATCTTTCCATTCCTCGATTTATCTGTTTCCCCAAGAAATTTCAGCACAGCGCACAGTGGACCAGAATGACGCGGTAGCTGTTCATGAGCTAACACATCAAAGTCCTCGTATCGATTTTTAACGAATCTACATTGTTTCTTAAATGTCCATTACATTCGAAAACGATAATATTAATTAAAAGTATTAAAAACTCTCGTCACAATAAGCGTTCAAAGATCAAACTTTGTCAGATACCGTTTTTCACCGAAAAAATTCCTTTTTTTCGTAACGCTGTCCTGGAAAACTTAGTGAACATTACGAGCCCATTTTTTTATGGATAGTATATGCGTCTATATTTACAACGCACTTGGAATTAAAAATTTTTGTTAATAACTTAAAAAAAAAAATACTCTGTGAACTGAAGAGATCCGTCAAAGTTTTTCATCTTTGACGAGGGATAAGTTAAAAAGTTTGAAATAGTTCAAGTTCTAACAAAGTGGAACATTTTCAGCAACATCTCCTCTAAAAGATCCTGCAAAATTCACGTCCCAACTCAAACCAACTTTGAAATTATGATAGTTTAAAGCGTCGCGTAACACGCAATTCCGTAGCGAGTCGCGGTGCACGAGATGTATTGACGACCACTCAGCGGCTCTTGAGAGTGGAAAGACCTAACCCAGACCTATCTTATGAATTTTTTTATATTATACAACCATTGATAAACAGTCGAACTTCTTGCTAGCTCAGTTGAATCATTTGTATTTGAGAGAGCATAGCATCAACATCGCAGCATAGCATCACAGCAGTTTTCGCATATCGGAAACCTGTATTTTATCTTTGTTAAATAAAATTATTGTATAGATTTTTGTTTATTAATAGGTAAATATAATTATAAGCCGCAAATCCGTATGATTAATTGATTATAGTCGGTAACTGTCTAAAATATAATACTTACTTTTGTTTAAATATTTGTAATATTTTAAATAAGACAGTAATAACACGTTTTTGTTAATTCATTAATTGTAATAAAATTCCTCGATTCAAAAATTATTGATTACTCTTGTTTGAAAGCCTGAACAGCCAGTTTTCAATTATTATTCATTATTCACACGGTTTTTGCAGACATTTCCGGTGGTGTGACAAAAAACTGTTTCCTACAAAAAGTAATCAGTGTTCAGTCTTCTAAACATTTCAATATAAAAAATTGAAAGAATTTTTTTTTTTATAAAAAATTGAGGTCACCTTGATTATGTATTCGTGACTATATATTTTTTATTTAATATCATTATAGCTGACGTCAAAACGAATCCAACTACCTACTTACTGTGGTCTTTAAGTTTTGAAATAACGCTAAAATAGGTGTGAACAGCTAAATCGTCATTCTGGAACAATGTGCAGCGGTTCGAATACTCACGGCACTGGCGAAATTATTTTTTCTCCGTAAGTATTAAAAACCGTAAGTATTATAGCCTTTCTCTACTTTCTCTGACCTTCAATGACCTTATGTAATAGGTCGTTGAACTCGTTTTAAGATCCTCTATCATGATACGGAAGCAAAAACATACCGATCCATTTAAAAACATGGAGGTGACCTTCAAATGTCCGAAGTACCTCCACCTGCAAAAAAACTATTATCGCCACCGGATGGCGCCCTTCGTACTGTGCAATTTTATTTCAGCAAATATTTCTGTGAAACTTATAGTTTCGAAGGTATCTGGGGTGCTAATAGTTATTGCCCCACCCTGTATAATTTCATTCAAAATCTCAGTAACAAATAGCGAGATTTTGAATCGGTCCGCTTATTAATAAAACATGCAGAAAAATATAAATGCACCTTCTGTATCTAACTTTTCACCTGTGAACTTAAGATCCGCGGACGATTAATTCGAAATTGTGGGGAGGTAGACAAAGCGATTGAAATTTTCATTATCCGGTCGCAGAACAATGGGCGAGTCCGATTACGAATTGAAAACGATGGAGGAAAGATCAGTGGCACTGTTTGCCGAAGAAACATTACACGTTCCGAGTCATTTCACGTCGGACCGAGTCGCACAACGGCCGATGAATAATTAAAAACCGACCGGGATCATGGAATCCGTTCCCGTTCCAATAAGAGACGGCACCAAATGTTTAATCCGCCATTACAACCGGGTTCTAACGTTAAACCGAGTCCCCGCGATTCAATGCCGGCCGATTAAACGAATATATTTGAAATGATGATTGGAGGGAAACACGAGAGAACCGCATGTTTAACCTCGGCCCGTGGGGAAACGAAATTTCGCGGAACCAGAATGGGTGAAACGATCGATCAAATTTTCATTCGGATCCGTTCTCGCCGAAAATCGCGATCCGATCGACGAACACTGTGAGTTACTCGGACGGTTCGCCGGTTTAAGAATTTTATGCGACCGACCGATGCAAAAGTCGTAAAACCTTGGTAGATCGTAAAGCCGAAGGTAAAGATCGTCCAGAAAGTTCGAATAGGATCCCGTTTCGGTAAGATTATCTGTCGCGGTTTGCTACGTCGATTAATCGCTAAATTACGACTGTCCTCTTTTACGGTTTCCAAAATGCTGGGAATAAAACAACGATTTTCGCATATCTAGAATGAAATTTTTATGGCGCCATCCGTTCGTTCGTTAATTGCTTTTGTTGCGACGAGTTGTTAGTGGACAGGGGTTTTATGCGTTTGTGACAGGAATGGGCAGGAAAATACGAGAAAATATTACAAGCATTAACCATTAAAATTGTTAAGAGAAAAAATACATTTCTATATAGAGCTCCTCTTTTTTACAATTAATGAAAAAAATGTCTATTTTGCTAAAAAAAATCTGATTGTTACTTTTCAAAGGGAAAATATTACAAGAATCGACGGTGCTACAGGATTACTCGTGACATATGTATTAAAATTTTTAAGAGGAAAAATACATTTCTATGTAGCTCTTCTCGTTTCGCAATTAATTCAGTTGCCATTTCTATGCTGCATAAAATTCGATGACCCAGTTGTTATGTTTAAATCAGTTCGAATGTAACAATCCAATCTGTCGGAATCGATTTCATCAGAACCTTGTGTAGAACGAAGCTTTCAAGTTAAACTGGCAACAACGTTCCTATCATAAAAATAACGAAGAGAGTGCTTCGCGAGGTTTACGATTAGCGTTGCTCGTAGTTCTCCCACGCCACAAACAGCTCGGTAACAAAGCACAACGGTAAAACAGTCCAACATTTACGAAAGTAAGCAAAAAAATTATCCCGAAGAATATCCTTCGCTTAAAGGTAAACTCGAGCACGGTATTAAAAATGTACAGAAATGTTTTTAACGATAATGTTACGACTTATCATAAAAAGCAGATTTCCTATCTACGGATAAAAAAACTGTGCTTTTTGTTACGCTTCCAATAATTTCATTCGTCCGTTGTCAAAGAATGTTGACTCTCGCCTATAATAGCTTGTACAGGGTGTATAAAAATTAATGGTCATCCGTGCTAGGGGTGAATCTACTACCTTTGAAATAATTGCAAATTAATGAAGCATCGGGAGCAGTTTCCCACGATAGAAATCGATGCTTTCCCTTTTGTCAGGGCTGCCCCGAATACCAGGAAGCAGTTATAATGCCGTTACACCGGAGAAAATTGAAAGCAGGAGACGGGCCCCGGTATACATAGATCGTCAGACAACTATGACGACAGCGCGTCATAGTGGTTTTCCCTCGCGATGCTTGGTGTGACTAGCGGCGTACACGCTGGATATACCGTTGGGGGCTAGTCTAAAGAGATAATATTGCCTTCCACTAGCGAAATATTGGCAACGAGCCAAATGGAAATAGATAAAAAGCCCGAAGGGTGGCAGTAACCCCGCGTCCACCCCCCTTTTCTCCTTGCCTGATGCCAAAACGACGGATATATGCAGGTACATGCACGATTGCAGGATATGGAATATGCTACATCCCATGTGTATACATACATAATGCCTGTGTGACAGTGTACGGCCCGGCCTTTCCAATGCCAAATTCTTTCTGTACCATAAAACGCTTCTGTATACCGGAATGCCTAAAACGTAACGACCGAACTTTCCAGGCAACATTGAATATTGATTCCCCCTTTCGATTCCGTGCAACGTCGAATTGTCTCCATCTGCTACTAATAAAACAACCGGATCTGTAACTCTGAGCCCATGGAACATCTACTGGTACACTCTGTACAGACGTTCCAATAAAACCTGTAGATATCCTTCATTTCCATTGAATATCCCCTTCGTGGGTAGTCTCTGATTCATTGGAAATGTTCACAGCTTTCCCAAATAGCTCAGAGATTTATAGAACCCCTCAATTTGATTCCATTGTCGTTAACATTAATTTATTTAGCTCGTAACACTCTGAATTATATGTACTATGTCTATTTACGCTTATTTTAGTACAAATAGATGTATAATGTCTTTAACGCAGTGTTAAAGCTGCCCAATTTACGATCATTATTATATAATATTGATGATAAAGCGATAGGGAGTGGAATGAACAGCTATTAGAACTCTCAAGTTCTAAAATCTACCATAGTCATAATCATAATCCTTCCAAATTGATGACACAGTAATGGGAGTGGAACGAACAGCTATTGTAACTCTCGAGCTCCAAAATCTGATCATGGTAATAAAAATTAATCTCTGTGATACGATTGTTCAAACTGTCTACATAAAATCTATGTCAATATAGTAATACAACATTAATCTATCTGATTATAATGATTCAAAGTACATGTGTATCAATAGAACCAAAAGGTATCTTCGATAATATCAGGCAACTGCATTATGGACACTCTGTAGATAAGTTATAACAAACTTGCACAACCAAGCTTGCCAGGTAAAGTCATTCCCTACTTAATTTACGACAGTTGTTTCTAATTTTATCGTGTACCACACTCTGTGAAACATCGCGTATAAATAATAACAAGAAACCTTTTTAGCAAATTTTTACCACAAAATAATTTACTTGCAACAATTATTTAAAAACAAATTAAAATTTTATTCGCATAAGTCTGCAACCTATAAAGCATTCTAAACTCAAGAGGTTTCGAAATGCTCCCGTGACTGCAATAATTTTAAAATAAACGCACAAAATCATAAATCCAAACTTTCGTGGTATCACATATGAATTATCACCGAGGAATGTGGGACGCTGAATCTTTCTCGGCTTCATCTAAAATTCAGCTTTATTTCATTTAGATATACGAGTGCGTGTACGAATAAATGTGACCGCGACAAGGCTATATAGAAACTGCAAATGTGTTACGTGATTCGCGAAAGTTGGTCATTCTGTACATAATGTTGGACAAATTACAGTTAATTATCCTACCTTCAGATTGAGCTGGTCCTCGAGGATCGACTTCTCCTTGTCTAATTCTAAGCACACCAGTGCGTCCAGTTGTTCTTTGGTGGCCGTTTCGCCGGACGCTTTCAACGCTGCCTTCAATTTGATCTCATTGACTGTCTGTAATTCGACAATTAACATGTATAAATACCATCAAATGGCTTTGCATCGAACGCAGAGTCGAGAAACATTTACCCTCATTTTCGCCAGTTCCTTTTGCAGATTGTTCACTTTGTTGCGCATATGGAGAACGAACAAGTCGAAAGAGTCTTCGTCGAGAGCCAATTCCTTTTCGTTGATGTTGATACCGGAGAATAGGATCTGCAGCTCCTGGTTGAGACTTTCGCGAGCTGCTTTAACCTCCTTCCAATAACGCTCCGTTATATTGCCATTCTGTAATTCTGTCTCGTAGTTTTCCTTAGCGTCGTCGACGTCGGACAAGATTTTCTTTATGTTCCTCCGAGCAGCTGTCTTCATGTGCGACGGTGCATCCAGTTTGGGATCGTCGATTAGATACAACATTTTTCTGAGGGACTCCGACGCCTCGGTCTTGTGTACTTCCGCCTTCTGAATTCCTTTTCTCCTCTTCTCTGTTGCTTCTTCTAGCCTGTAATGTAAAAATGCTTTGCTGTACCTGCGAGACCGTAAAAAGAATATAAATCATCACAGAAGTTAAATACCTGTTCCATACAACGCTACCAGCACCGTCGGCGCTTTGCAATACTTTGATCACATCTTTATTGTAGTCCTGAATGGCACATGTTGCTTCCTTGTAAGCCTGGATCACCTTGGACGCTGTTTGCCCGCATAAGGTTTCCAGATCCACCAGGCTTTCTGCGACCAGTTCTTTGGGTACATCTTTACTAGGAGGAGCAGGCTTCTCTGCAACTAAAAATGTGTGCACAGATTAGTTAATTTATTAATACGAAGAACGCGAGTTACATAAAATAATGTACTAAATAGAAAACGTACCGATTTCTACCTTCTCCCCTTTACTCAATCTTATTTCAGTATAAGGATCATTATTAGGTGGTTCCTTCTTATCAACCAGTGGTACAAACGCTGACTTTGGCGCTACAGCACATATGTTATTGCAAAATGTTAGTGAGCAATTAATTGCAACATGAAACAAAACTAGAGGTGTGCGAGAACCCGAAAATATCGGGTTGGGACATGCTTTACTGACCCATTCAGACCATCAGATTCTCGCACACCTCTAAACAAAACATTTGATGTTTATACATTAATATCATTTACACATTGCGATTAAAAGGATAAAAGGAGTTTAGAGGTAAGAAGGATTTGGGAATCAATGATAAGGGCTCACGTATATAATCTTCAAGGTTCGTGCAATCTATACTTTTCTGACCTTCTGACTTCTCTGCGCCGTCTCCAAAAATGGCAGTTATGATCCTGAAAACAAAATTTACGTTTTATTAATAAAATACTGCACTGATATTATAAAACAGCAGTATATTACAATATTTGTACTAACGATTGCTTGAGTGATTCAAAGAATGAACGTAAAAACTCGAAATATGTTGCCTCCTCCTGAAAGATGATCTGAATCGTTTTGTCCGTGCCTGGTACCCATCCTTCAAGAGTTGCACGGAAGTCTGGATTGTTTTTTGCATAGAATAATATTCCTGTAGCTCCAATTGCAACTGCGGTCAAAGTTATCAGTGTTCCTCCACCTCGACTCTTCTCACTTGCAAGAAAAGATATATATTTAAATATAACACTAATACATACAACTTCACAAATAATGACAAAGCATAGAGTTAAATAATTTATAATCAAAATGTTATAAAAATAACATTAAAATATTCCAAAGCAAAGATTTAACAGGGTATGCATTTTATTGCCAGTACTTAAACCTCTTGCAATAAAGTTAATGGCCAATGCGAAATGGGTGCGTGCATGCAACTTTGTTATGTAACAAACACAATATAATGCAACTAGGTTTAAATTCTGTATACCTCTTCGACGAGTCAGTTGAGTACCTATGTCCAAATATTCTGGACGTAAGTTTAACATCCTTGAAAAACCTAAAACATACAACTGAATTTACATAAAATATTCTCATCCACCCTGTTCGATGTAATATTCAAGGCGTACATTATGAAATACATAATGTTTATTTTTAGTATGGTAATAACTGGTTAAATATAGATATTATAGAAATATTCGCGATAATAAATATAGAATATTTCAAATAATAAGAGAACATAAAAAAAGATATGACAGACTTTCAAAAAAAAAAAAATGGTAATTGAATCAAGATATTTGTACCAAACATAACCTAAACTAAACCTAACCCAAAGATCACTTATAAAATTTAAGAAACGTATAATTCTCTATCGATATAGGCTTTCGGAAACGTGGGGAAACGCAAGAAGAAAGAATATCTGTCCCTTTCCACATAATGACAAGTTTGACAATTGTAAAAATGTGTGAACAAACAAAAACACAGAAAATTCGTTCGCTTACCTCCAGTCCGATTCGCACTTGATTCGTGTACGTGGTTCGTAGCACTTGGTTGACAAGTAGGGTCTGGAGGAGGATCCGTGTTTTTTGATCTGAAAGGACAACGGTGTCAATGAAATCGTCTGGAATTATGTAAGCTCCTGAAATTTAAGCCATCTTGTCACACGAGGCGCGCAACCTTGGTCTTGTTCACGAGAATATTCACTGACAACTCGCGGAAACGCCTTTGACGCGACACGATCACGAATTCCAGCAGGAGTCACACACTTTTTCTTTCAAAGATCGCGAGAAACAACGACGGCGAACGAAATATTATTAAGAGAAACGACGCGACAATAGTCGGACAGTGCGTGGCGAGGTGCGCTTTTTACCGACATTCCGTTCATAATTTCTGTGCGACTCGCTTGTCGCCAGAACACCGAACTCGCGCTTACACGAAGATTCCTCTTGTACTTACTTTACATACTCTATTTACACCGTTGCACGGAAATTTTAATCCAATTCGGAACATCTTTCGGGTGGCCGGTCAGGCAGCCAAAGGAAAAAGGGAACGACGGCACAAAACAGCTGGTCACTGACTGACTGCACGAAAAGAAGAATGTTGCGTATTGTTAGTACCGCGGTTCGAGGTGCGTACTCTCCTCCGTTTCTCTGTGACTTTACCACCACTAGCTCTCACTAGCCAAAGAATAGTTCGTTGGCTTCATTTTAAGCCATTATTCGATCAAATTCGATAAATCGTTGCGCGTTAATCGCTCGAAGTTCGTGTCTAGTAGGTTATGTTCGGTCACATCGGAGAGCCATTTCGGTTAACATAAGAAACGCCGGAATCGGACCGAGGGCGCGCTTATTCAAACCTCGCATTGATACTATGTAGAGTTCACGATTTTTTGTATACGGAATCCGTGAACCATGTATTCGCGAATTAATTGTCTGTGTCCTTAATACTGTAATATAAATACACGAATATTCGTGGAATACACGGATGCTTGTTTATTTAATATTATACGGATTAAGAGCCGGATTCGTTCCCTAAACGTGAAATAGGAACCTCCAGTTGACACGATACTGATTTCCGTTTTGTTTTATATGTTTCAGGAATTGTTACTCGTGCCAATGTCAGTACTATTACGAATTCTTTGAAACAATATCCTCTAGCACTAGACGCACAGAATAGATATTTCGGAGCATTTTCTTCGATTATCAATAAATGGAGCAACATTGGCAGCATCGAACCAAAAACAGTGCCAGGGTATGATTATTTAAATTATAATGTACCGAGTAAGAATATAGTTAATAATGTATTGAAATTTATAGTCAGGAATATGTAGGAAGTGTCATTCCTTCAACAATTTCTCCTAGTCTAACACCCGTGAGAACAATTACAAAGTTCTCTAGGAAGAAAGGGAAAAGGAAAACCTGCAAAGCTGTACTTAAACGATTCTACAGATTAAACTGGTAAGGAATAACATAAATTATGATGTATGATACTTAAGATTCCTGTTAACACGTATTGTTCAATCGCAGGGGCATATGGATTAGAACGCATGTTGGTCGCCACTCACAACTGTGGAAGAAGTCAGAGACCCGGAAACGCAGGCTGAGACAACACGTGTTTACCAATTCAACGCAATCGTTTCTGTTGGACAAGATGGTGACAATGTATTGGAAAAGGTCTCACCATTACCCAGACGATCCGTACAATCCATACCACACGCGCGAAGAATTTCCTTACTCAAGAAGGAAGCCGATACCTTAAATGTTTCTGCTGTATAGATATAGAATTTCATTTATAAATACTGAAGTACAATTCATTCTAACCTTGCGCATTTACCATCAATAATAATTCAGCAAGAACTTCAGAAAGTTACAAGTAGCAATTCGATCTAATGTACAGAACTATGTTGAATATTCAATTCCGGAAGTTTGATCGTGTCCCAACCGGAAGGATACCGGTACCGGACTAGTGCCGAGCACATGACTGCGCGATCAGTTATTGATTAATCCGTCTTCTGGAAAAGATCGATATGTTTGCAAACGTGATCGTCGATCACGTCGTGTATTGTTTATTTTAGAAGATAATCACGATAAGATCGATCACCGGTCACTTTCGAAGCCGAACAAACTTTTTTGCCGACATCACGTGGCTCGCCCCACCATGGTTCGAGGAACGCTAGAGTGGCGTAACGTGTTCAGTCGTAGTTCGTCCTTCGCGGCGAATGCTTTGTCTCGTATCTAGAAGCAGCTCCATAACATCAAGCAAAATGCCTTATCGCGGCAAACTACGATTGCTTAGCAGAGCCTGCTTCGCGTTCAAAAACTCGTGCGCCGACAAGAGTAACACGCATTTCATTACCAGCGTTCTTGGGAGGAATTTCTCTGTGAGCGGAACACTCGACATGAGGTAAGTCGGAGCAATAAGGATTTCGAACCGATAACGGTGTATCTATACCCAGAAACGACCCCAACGAAGCCGGTGCTGGGATACACAGCGATGATCGAATTTCGCGCGGAATTTTTTGTCGTGTTTTCTGCTCGAAATCACCACACGGTTAGGTCCCTTGTACGCTGTGGCGGCGACTGGAGATCGATTTGCTCGGTAATGGCTTTGTAATCTTAATAAATACGACTGCATTTGTGAACGCAATTCACACGGTGCGAAAGTAACGTGGGCTGGTTCGGCGATGTATTCGGTGAAGCCATGGTGCGCCAAACACACCAATACAAATTTACAATACATCGATATGCCGGCGACTGTAAATGTACTGCCCTATAAGATTAATTCCAGGCAGGTTCTTAAGGCTCTTCCACCTGATCGATAGTCTGTCTACCGGTGTCACCGACTGCAGTTGAAAATGCACAAATTGCAGGAATCGATTCAGTCAGATCCGGGAATGTATTTAAGGCGAAAATTCATTAGCCAGTTTCATTCCAACACCCGCATTTGGTCGATCAAACGTAATTATGTCATCGTCTGCGAAAGCCTCTGAATTTGCACATTCACTGAGCGCCGTGCACGCTGAACTTAGCGGCGAATCAGACATGCTGTCGAAGAGGCGTTTATTAAATCCGGTTTTTTAACGTAAATTTAGGAGGACGAAGCTGAAAAATGACTAGATCGAGGCGAAAAAAATTTGATGGAGTCGATGAGATACTCAAAAAAATGAAAATGGCACTAATCGGATTAGAAACTAGTAAAAGGCGTCCATATTCGTTGTATGTTAAAAATCTAACTGGAAAGTCAAGTCTTCGAGTTATACTAATAGTAGAACAAGCTATAAACCTCGTGTTATAATATCCATTAGGATGAAATATGATTCGAGTACAAAGTATAAGAGCATCCTGATTTACGATTTCCAAGCTTGCCAAATCTGAAGTTGTAAAACGTTTTCAATTATATAGTAGGATTCGAACGCAATTTGTTCAAATGATTATTATGTATAATAATTTTTTAATAATAAAAACCCAACAGATTATGATGTATAAATAGTAACGATAATTTTGACACTAATTAAAATCGTTGGGATCCAAGATTTGCGGAATCCTTCATTGTATGTAATAGTGTGTGTAGATTATTAGATAAAAATAAATTGCTTTGACAGACTAATCCAGACGTATGGTTAGGTTTCACGCATATTGCTCACATTAATTTTTCCTTATTGGCCCCCATAAAGCGATTGCTTACATAATTTTTCACATATGTCTGCAATAATGTTGACTAAACATGAACACGCATTCGAAGCGATATAGATGGCAGCACAGTTCCCGATAAAATTATCCAGGATGTTTGCGAATGTTTCCGTTCGTGAGACTTATTTTTCTCGCAAAAATTACGCAACGATAGAATCCAGAACAATTTGACTGTAACCCGAATGAATTTTTTATGTAAATCTAATAAATTTTATGGAAACATATGGTACATCATTTTCAGTTCATCGCTCCACTTTACCGTGTGTTAAACTGTTGACTAACGTTGATAAGCGTGTATACGGCAAATATGAAGCTAATATAACCAATTTATAAAAAAGTATAAATATAACCGGCTTGCTGATATTTATGGAAAATATTTATAAACATCAGATCATTTAAATGAAGTACACAATGCATTTTTATTTCCAATCGTTTAGATTATGTTGTATTGACGAATGAAAAATCCTGTATAATTGAAAATAAATACTTGGGCAGCGTTTTTAAATAGCTACATTTAGAATTCAAGCCACGCGAATAACAACGACAAGCCTTGTTGTTTCTTTTGCTCTTCACTTGAGACAAGTGCATGGCGAAGAAGAATTTGTTTTCTCTTTCTCGGGAACCAGTTTAATGCGAGAAATGGGTTCGTGTCGCGAATGTCCGGATTGCAGTACTACGAGTACACAAAACGAAAGGTAAACATCTTTCCCAACGAGGGGATTGAAATCAAAAAGATAAATGTGAATTTCCACGGTTTTCAAGCTGTAATCGAAATTAAAAATAAAATTTTACTTTATAATAATAATAAAAATTTGAAATCGATGCGTGAAATGGAGATTTAACCATCAGAAACTGTAAAATTTGGTTGTTTCAATTCTGAAATCGTTTTGCCACAGCATAAATAATTTTCTATAGAAATTCTCGATTTCTAATTTTTTACTAAACCACTATTGAAATATATCTGTGTACATGTTTCAATGTTATCTTAATGTTTCACATTTGCAGGTCACAATTATCATAAAACTGTAGATACGAAATTATCATTTCATTAGGAATATTTGCCGTCCGAAATTATTCTTGATAAAGCCTCGCATGTTTATATTCGCCAGGTCAAGCACGATATTTGATTAGTAGAGTATTAATAGGTTTTGATTAATGTTTAGAGATATCCACTTATAATTAGAAGTATTTTGCGATTGTGTCTGCAGGTTTGTGCAGTTCGTCGGGAAGAATGGTGGACCCCAGCACTTAGGGGTGCAGCTCAAACAGGGTGGGGATATAATCGGCTTGTCGGCGGTGGACTCGCGGATTCCGAATACGTTGAAGAAGTTCCTGGAAGGTGGCGATGACCTCTTGAAGAATGCTAAAAGGTAGGCGTGGCTGCACAATGCCTGAACAAAGGGGCAAATTCGCGATAAGCGATTCGTTATCGGCATACGCCGCGTTGGTCCATTGATTGATAATGAAATGACATAAATACTTCACGAAATTGGCGTAAACAATAAATCATTCACTACTAGTGGAGACAGCCGCGGAAAAACTTAATTAATTAGCACCGTATGGGCATGGCTAGCTTGGATACAGGGTGGTTCGTTGTAAACGTACCAAAGATACGATTTTAATCTTTGCTGAAAAATAACTTTCTCAGTACCACCTAATAAATAGCATTAACGAGAAAGATAGCTTAGTAACATCTGAATCCGCATTTTTCACCATGAACCGTTTCTTTTTATCAGGGAAAACGAAGTCGACCTGTTGGCCATGATAGAGAGGTTGGTTCCATCAGAAGTGTGGACATGATATTTGTTTAACCTTACACCCTTGATAAAGGATTTTATTGTATGATATATGTGTCTGTGAACATTCAATCGTGAAATTCTCCTTTGTTTATACACAGAAGACACACGCAAACCTTTATCGAACACCCAAGTTGACTCGCTTCCTCGAGAGGTCACAGGTCACCCGCTATTTCGATGATCCTTGCTGCTTGAACCCTAACTTGTTTAGTATAATGTATAGAATTGGATCTGACCAGAGTGGGCAACTTAATTTGTAACCAATTAACACGCCGATTGTCGTGACATTCGTATTGCAATTAATTAAAATTGTGTGATAATCTTGCAGCAACCAAACTATTTTTGAGTCTGGTTTTATTCAGATAATGACGAAAATATGTCTTTCACTGCGATTTGTTTGCTATCGAGGCTCCCATTTAAGCCTACTGTAAGACAAAAGCATGTTTGACGTGAGAGATTGGCATCCGTTGTCTGATAATTTTTTACGACGATCGATTTTGATCAATTAGAATAACACTTGTGCCAATCGGTTTCTTTTTTCACAGTTATCGTTTACTCGATCACATCCGGTTACAACATCATCGCGTGCTTGTACTGCTTGTTTCTTCAATTGGGTCGTTCTTAATGACCAATCAGGAATACCTTCCATCGTTTTTTATTTATAAACGATCGTTATTGATACGGTAAACATATGTTCGAGTCCTCGAGTGACTCGTAGGTGGAATGCAAACCGAACACATTGTTTTAAGTAAACAAAAAGTTCTGGTTTCTCATGATTCAGACTTCTACTTGGAAGTAATCATGTGCAATCTAGTCTTAAATTAAATGGAGCAATTAACTGATGTCCTGGTTAAGATCTTCGGCATAATAGTTCCAGAATTGTTTCAGAAGGAGGATTAATACAGGAAGGGATGGTTTTATGTCGAAAATGGCGTCATAATGGCGCCCGGTTCGATCCCCTTTCATTAACGATAGTGGTCCTCAATGGGCCATTGTGTGTACCAAATATATCTTCAAGTACGCCTGCTGGGATAATTGCTGAAACAACCAGCAGGTGGCCTTGGATTAATCCTCATTCCCGCAAGTACTGTAAAAAATAAAATTTTCTATCATTTAACTTTTAATATTCTGTAAAGGTAATATTGAATCGAATTTATTTTTTATTATATTTATTTTTATACATTGTCTGCTCTCTTCTGAAGATTGAAAAAAAAGGATCAAAAAATAATTCTCACATTATTTCGAGTGGTATGACACACCCCATTGGAATCAACAAATCAAGTGTTGGTTGTTTACAAGGAAAGAAGCTTAGGTCAGAGATTGCTGAAGTGGCTCTGCTTCGAGTGCGCTAATATTTTTTAAAAACAAAGTGCTTATGATATTTATGCTACGTCATACTATTTCGTCATTCTTCATCATCCAAACTTTCCGGGGCCCCGAGATAATGACCAAGTCAGGTGATGATAAAATTGATTCGGGGATTCCGGCTTTATCTCTGTACATCACTCAGGAATATGTTCCGTGTGGTCATAGTTCGCCAAAACAAGACGCATGCATGGTTTTAATATTTAAAAACATCTAACCACAGTGAGAATAAAGAGAACAAAACTAATAAATTAACCCTTAAATAATGACTACAATTTTGTAAGTACTGCTTTGCCTGGAAGTTTGTTAAAAGTGTTATTGAAACAATTAATGGCAGTGTTGTTCCATAAAAGTAATGCTAATTCAGAAGCAGCTTGCTGCTACGCTTAGAATTAGATTTTTCCCTCAATAATGACGACGAATTAATTGAGTACTTGAAGCTTGCATTGTACTAATTTCCACATAGAATTTCGCAAAATATTTAATACTAAACCTACCAAGCACTAAAAGTGGCATGCGCGCAAAAGTGTTGCCTTCGAATATGTTACCTTGACATAATTGAATTTGCTTAGACTTTGCATAATTTTTAATACAAGACGTGTTGGAATAAGAAAATTTATTCAGTCATCTCCCTTGGAAATATTTATATAATTTCAATCATTCCAAAATAATATACAATAATAATAATTTCGATTGAGAAAAACTCACATTATTCCGAAATAATTATTATATATATTTAATACAGAAAGAAGTAAGTCGAAAATATTCAAAATTCATCAGATCCTCATGCGGATTAGTATTTACGACAAGTAGAGTCGACCGAACATGATCAGACCACGAAACAGAATCTCGCACGACAAAATTTTATTCAAAATTTTCGACTTATTTAATATACAGTGGTGGTAGGTTTAGTGTGAAATTAATTAAAAAATTACCGAAGAAATTGCAATTTGCAGAATCGTGGCCGAGGGACGCAGCGTCATACGGGAAGACGAAGTGAATTTGTTGGCGCCGGTGACCAAGATGGACAAGGTGGCATGCGTCGGCCTCAATTATAGCGGTCATTGCAAAGAGCAAGGTGTACCGACGCCAGAAAGTCCCGTAGTTTTCAACAAATTTCCCAGCAACATCATCGGGCCACGCGACAACATCATGTTACCCCCGATCTCGGACGTAAGTTCAAGAGCGATCACGGGATCTGAATCTGCAATGACGCCGAGCGCGCATTCTATGTTTTAGCAGCGACCGTTTATATTTAGTTGCATCGATTATGTAACGTGTTAACGGACTTTCGCGAACTATTAATAGGAGCCTCTCTACCGTGTAGAGAAAAAGAGAGGATCGACACGTCCCGCGACTTTCCAATGTAGTTTACAGACTAAACATTCTGTTTTATCGGCTGTGGCTGCGGGGAAAGTACTCCTGTATCTTCCAAAATTCATTGTTCTTCCGACATATTTTTAAGTGTACTACCGTCCTGGCAAATGTCTCGTTTATTGATCGTTCTGTTGTAATTCTTCCGGCAGAAAGTCGACTGGGAGGCCGAGCTCGCGATAGTAATCGGCAAAAAGTGTAAAGCACTGAACAAAGACGAAGGCGAGGATTGTATTTTCGGTTATACAGTGGCGCAAGACATCACAGCGCGGGACTGGCAAAAGAGAAACGGCGGCCAGTTTATTCTGGGCAAAGCCATGGACACGTTCTGCCCCCTTGGGCCAGCTGTGGTCACCAAGGAGTCGATAGGCGATGTCCACAATTTGACCGTGAAAACCTGGGTGAACGGCAACATTAAACAGAATGGGAACACCAGCGAACTGATATTTAAACCCCATGAAATCGTTGCCTACATTTCACAGTAAGTGGCCTGTTTGAGTAAGTCCCACGTCACAGTAAAACCCTGCCACACATTCATGTTTTACTTCTTTTTACTGCTACAACAAGTACTTAAAACAGTGAGCTAATTTTGCTATTGGTCTGCAACAGCCTGAACATGTAATTGTGTTTTTAGGTTCATGACTCTGTTTCCGGGAGACGTGATTCTAACTGGTACACCTGCTGGAGTGGGTTTCACACGTAAACCACCTGAGTTTTTACAGGTACCTTAAATTCCTATTTAATGATAATCTGACAAAGAAATAATCGGCTTATATAATACAGAATGCAATAAATCCCTAATGAGACTTATGGTTGAATGAATGATTGTTTTCAGCGTGGAGACGTGGTGGAGACGGAGATAGAGAGCCTTGGACGTATGAGGAATAAAGTTCTCTGATCTGATGCTCAGAGAAGTATAGGAGCGGTTTGCCCTGAAATGCTTCAGGACTGGAATCATCCTCAGAACGTCGTGGACAAATCGCGCACTGTTCTGAACAGATCCATGCACGACTATGAGAGGGGGAGGAAAAAGGATTCGAGACGATTCGTAAAATAAAAATCGAACAAGTTCACGCCAGCGGTCGTTCTTCCTGAAAGAAAAAAAAACCACAAAACTAAAGCCTAAATGCATTCACGCGTCTTGAACAGTGCTGTCACCATACTATAGTATACATCTTCATATGCATCATGGATTTTCTGTATTTGTAAAATTATTGCGAGACTGTTACTAAAAGATATCAATTTACTGTATGCGTATTTTTTATCGCGATTGTTTTTTTACCAACCTCTGCGGACTTCTATTAAAATATTTTTAGAGGAATCGTGGTGATTGATTTCGCTCTGACCTATCCATTATATTGGCGCGAATGCGATTGCAGAACTCGATGGCTGAAATGGTTGTTCTTTTAGCTAGAAAATCAGGGAACTATAATTTGTACAATATTCTGCACTGATTTTCTGTATTTTTCGAAATACATTATAATGCCGTGAAATATACGTTCGGCTAAGCACTATGTTGCTTATGGAATTATAATCCTCTTCCATATTTCAAGTTCCTCGATCATAGTTATCTTATCTACCCAGATATCTCACTAATCAAAATTTATTCGTATATACATTCATTTTAATATATAATCTATTTATAAAAAGATGTATACCTAAGTACGTTTACTGACTATAAGCAGTATACAGCGTCTTTCCATAGAAACACGATTCAAAGATATCCTATCATTGCATTGCATATACAAAATAGTACCACAACTATTCCTTACTAGTATGATAATACCTACAATAAATATAATACAACCATGTTGAGCAAAGAACACGTTACGTTTTCGACGCACAATTCACTCACTCCTTTCCCCGGAATCTTTAAATACTTCAAACACATTCCTCAAGAATATTTCGCGAGTCGGATAGAACAACTCTACTGATGAAAGGCAAATACACTCACACAATTCACTTGATATTTAGTTCACTATGTATGGGACTATTTCTCTGAAACTTGGTTCCAGACGGTTTCAATTGTTTCGTTTTTCTTGAATTACATTGATCCCTCGGATATTTACACTTTATGTACACGGTTCTATCCTTTTTTGAATTTAATTAACAGTATCGCAAGTGTCATGAAGACGCATATCCAAACTAACGTGGAGATGAAGCCATTGTAAACGGTGGGGTTGGTTATAGGCCACCCTCTAGCTAGCATGGACCTCATGGACTCTGTGCTTTTCGTCAGAGGCAGGACGTAGCTGATGTACCTCAAAACAACGTGCATGCCTTCGATGGGCCAAATGATGCCACACAACATGACAATGGGCAAGAAAGAACCCATTGCCATGTAGGTAGCGCTTGTTTCGTTCTTACAGACACAGGCAACAACGAATCCTGTAATAATGACGTTTAAAAGATGAATTTCACGAAGAAAAAAGAATAAAAGAACAACGGTAAATTATTGTTAAATCTGTAGATTGTTCTCACCGAAACACATGCCACACAATCCAGTAAGAATAGTCAGCACGCTGATCCAACCTATGTCGCCTTCACAAGTGATCTTGAAGCATGCAAAGGAAACTATTAAAACCATAACTGTCTGTCCTATCATCACCACGAATTGCGTTATGACCTGGCCGAAGAGAATTTCTGTTCCCGTGAGACCTGTCGATCGAATGAAAATAAGTATACTGTATTGAATATACTATCATTATTATATGTTTGACCAATTTGTTGCTTTACCAGATACTAGAGATCGCTCCAGAAGACCTTCGTTCCTTTCCAGTAACATGGCGCCCGAAGTTAGAGCGACGGACAGGAAGAAGATGATCCTGAAACATTATGTTTGTTAGCTTAGGCTATTCTTAACGATTCAGAGTATTATATATGTTAATTTTTACGTTAAGATGACTCCCGGTGCTGCGAAATCCGTGAAGTTGGGCTCCAATGGACCATAGATGGGTGTTTTGAACTAATCACAGTGAAATATTTTGTTAAACCAAATGTGTCGTTGAATTTTGTTCAATTATTATTTTACGTATAGCGTGACTTACATCTACAGGAACGCTCGCCAATTTACTACTGTAATTGCAAGCTACAGTCAGTTCTCTAGCGAAGTCTCGATAGGCGATGTAGAAATCTCTTTGGAGCAGCTGACCAATTTGCTGATCTAAACAAAGACAAAAAATATATATCTTCTTGCATCCTACAAAACTAAGCTTGGAAGCAATGATCTAATATAACAGATATTTATACAAATGAATTCTTATAACTTCCCTATCACTAGAACCATAACTGAAAATTATTCGATGGATTCATTAATGAGGCACGTTACAGCAAAAACTTAACTAAATCTTCATAAATGCATGTTCACTACTTATATAAGAGAACGCCAGCAAATCATTTCAAATGCTCGGTGCTTCTAAAGTATTAACAATCATTAACTCACTGGACATGTCCATAGTGATTATCATATTAGAGTACGTGACGCTCCACTCGTCAGCATCTTTGCCTTCCTCGATTCTCGCAGAAAGCGCCTCGCTATAGTTCGCAGGGAAAGTTATGGCAGCCCAGGCCCAGCCTCGTTTGACAGCGTTCCTCGCATCATCTTCGTCATCGTACGGTCGAAACTCTAACGATCTTTCCTCGAGATGATTAAGAAACCGACAGCTCAATCTGTGCCAGTCACAGCCTTCCGATGGTATACAGGGTTCCATACTGTTGTTCAACTCGTGGTTAACTATTGCTACGTTTAGGCCAGTTGGATCTTTGCCGATCGAGAGACAGAACAGGGTGATCTGGACCACTGGGAGACCTATGATGAACATCATTATTCTGAAAGAAACAATGAACTAATAAAATCAATCCTTCCTTTAACATTTAAATGTTTAGTACACGATGTTTAATTTAAAGAAGATGTTAGATAAATCTGGCCTACCCTACGTTACGCCACATCCACAGGAAGTTCTTCCACACGAGAGCCTTCATGTGCTTAGGATCGATCATCTTGAACTTGGAATTGCCTTTTTCTTCGGGCGGTAGCTCCGGCACCTATTCAATGAAGAATATTAAAACCATTTCAGAAAAGAACAGTTAAAATTCCAAGAAGAATTTCATAATTAAATACAGCATGTCCTCTTCTAATATATTGTCCCAGGAAAGTTATAAATTCTTAAACATCGTTGCGAATTAAAAGATATTATCACGGAAATGCCGCATCACAACGATGCGAATTAATTTGATTGTAACTTTACAAGAAGCAAGATTCTAATTACGTTTCCATCGTTCAAAGCTATGCTCCTTCTTCTGCTGGAGACGCTGACGTTGTCACCAAACTCCCCGCTCATCTCGTCATCGACATCCTAGGAAATCAGGAAAAGCTATAAATAAATTAACACGCAGCAGTCCAACGATAACGTATTGACAATAACATACGACTTCTGGAGGGACACCGGTGACACTGCTGAGAATGCTGCTCCTCCTTCTCAGACCCATGTTCTGTCGTTTGCTGAGCTTCAGGAACACATCCTCCAAAGTGTCCAAATTGTGCATTTCCATCAGCCTCGTCGGCGACTCCTCTGCTAAAAATTTCCCGCCCCTCATCAACCCGATGATGGTGGCTTGTCTCGTTTCCTCGATGTAGTGAGTGGTGATTATGATCGTCTTATTGTCGTCCTTTGTCACGTGCACTAAATGATCCCAGATGCTCTGACGGAGAACAGGATCTACGCCCACGGTGGGCTCGTCCAGAATTAATAACTCCGGGTCAGCGAGCAAGGCTGCTGCGAAGGACACCCTCCTTTGCTGACCACCGGACAGGTTCTTCACAAACCGATTTTCTGATGGCAACTGCAAGAGCTGTTAAAGAAGACTAATTTACATATGCATCTGGCCCTGATGATGCGGTTTTATGGACTGGTTTATGGTAGTGAAAGTTGAAATTTGTAACAGATTGTTCATTTTATTATCTTGTGTTTGATCTGATGCTTTATTTGGAAGTTTATTTATAGTGGATCATCGAATTGTTACACTAAAATAACTACATTGAATTTTTATCATTTTGTTATGCTATTACAGAGGATCCATTTACACTTCTAGGCCTGATTATTGGATTTGTGGATTTGAAGATGCAATTTTGTTGCAGATGCTAGTTATGACTGCTATGGAATCGTTAATGGTATCTACCTTGTGCAGACTGGTTAGGGTAAGATCTTACCTTGACGAGAAATTCCAGCTTGTCGTCTACTTGCTCTGTCGTCATCCCAGCGCACCAACCGAAATAAATGAAAGTTTCTCGTATGGAGAATTCTCCGTACAATGCTATTTCCTGGGGCATGTAGCCTACTCTTGGACCAGGAACACCAGAACCTTTGGACCCAGGTTTACCACCCAGGACCCAGATCTCACCTGCATTCAAGCGTCTCCGACCAACGATGCATGATAGCAACGTTGTCTTTCCGCAACCACTCGCACCAAGTAGACCATATCTGCACAGAAATATATTTGGATCAATGGATCAAATATTCCAACTCAATTCGATGTGGCTTGATAAAAATCTGAAAATTTTAATAACTATTTAAATTGTCATATTTGCTAAGAATTTCAAAGATTTAACATTTATGTATATTCGACACATTGCTAAACTCATTTACATACTTTTCAGTACAGTTATGTTTAAATTGGATATAGTATTTCCATAGAACTTAATGAATAATGTATCCACAGTCTGATTTATAGAAATTTCTGTCGACTCTGATAAGAATCTATTCAGATTCAAGAACAATAAATATTTTACACCTTCGGAAGTTAGACTCACAAAATACTATGTATATACTTTTTTATCAGACAGAATTATCGATTCTGAGATTATAAATCACGTTTGACATTTATTGCGTAAATCTTTAATTGACGAGAAAAGCGCAAAAATAGATAACAAAATGACACTGTATGTATTCGGTCGCGTTATCGTCCTGGCAAATATTTTCGCGCGTGAACTTTGCGCTCGAAACATAGCTCGAGGTTGAAAATTAATTATACAGAGCCCAACAATGCTAAACGGTCGACTAAGCGAGCAGAAATGAAGGCACGACGATGAATACGTGTTTCTGTGAATACATGTCGCGCGCGGACTTTGCCCATTTCAAAAACAAGCCTTTCGAAATTTTATGGCCTTTTTGTCCTTTTCTCGAAACGGTATTAACACCTCCGGCCATAATAGCTTCAAATCTTGCAATATCATTACACATGAAAGAATGTTAACTTTACTTTATCCAGTAATAAACTAAAAAAGCTTGGAAAAGAGGAACATCAATTTATAGTTCCCAGAATAATAAAAACTAGCCAATACAAGAAAAAAATTCAAGTCATTTATTAGGGAAGAATTGACGTCACGGAGACTTAAACGTCAGCACAGACGCCATCTTCTATAGAAAACTTCGTACGATTGCTTTATAATATTCCACTAATCGGTTTTCAAATGAGGAACAATAAAATTAGAAAAATATACATTTTCCACTTTTTTTATAGTGCTACGTAAAAGCAAGTTCACTGGAATCAGATTAAGCGTGTATGAAGTACACAGGATTTGGTTTCTGTGGATGACGTGCAATTTTATTGGCGTAACTTACATAGAGCCTTTCGGCACAGTCATGTTCAGCCCATCTAGGATGATATTAGGGTTACTTTTAGTCCCAT
Organism: Lasioglossum lativentre; assembly: GCA_916610255.1. Taxonomy (NCBI): domain Eukaryota; kingdom Metazoa; phylum Arthropoda; class Insecta; order Hymenoptera; family Halictidae; genus Lasioglossum; species Lasioglossum lativentre. Next base: position 30,236,566 of record OU744355.1, on the reverse strand, counting down.
ACTTCTTGTAGGCCCTTCGCACGCATACCGCGTGCCTTCTTCTTGTATCCAAAGTCGAAGACTGCGTTTGAAACTGCGCCCTCCTTGTTTTCAGCTCCAAGGAGGTGGCGGCTATTGTTGACGGAGGACTTGCGGTCTCCATTTCTGCAAAGATAACAAATTGTTATAGAAATGTTTATCGTGTCATTATTCCGGAAAAAAGGGCACCACAATTGAGCAAGTCTCGTTTTTAGTAGACTATAATTTCTTAACTGATTTTTCTCGTGTTTTGAAATTTGTTCATGATCAGTCGTCAGTTTCTCAAGAATGCAGCTACAAGCCGATACCATGTAGTGGCGCGCGCGTTTCACGAAATTTAATGTTTAAATCTCAGACAAACGTTTAGACACTTCCTAGTATGAATAGCAGGTGAGTAAGAGGCACCGGCAAGGTAAAAGTGATCTCGGCTACTCTATGGCTACACCTGGCTTCGCCTGTCTCCACGTGCACTCTCACAAACGTCCACACAGAGAATTCTAACCGTTTCTAGTAAACGTCTCAACTATTTCTTGAATCGTTATCGCCGGTGAACGATGCATACTACTGATAATATCCACATAATGCTACTGAAAATGTATTTTGTAATTAGCGCGATTAGGCTTGCGTGCTCTTCCGTTTATTTGTTAAATTACTATTTAACAAATTATTTAACAAATTATAGTTAGAAAAAATTTCTCAGGTCTCGAAGATCATGGGAAGTCCTCGAAATATTGCGAAGTACTCCAAAGGACTTTAGAAAAATATAAAATCCTTCAGAGGATCCTGAAGGACCTCAAGACTGTTCAAACTTTTAAAAAATAATAGTCGAAAGAAATTTCTTAGCTCTCCAAAATGATGAAAGGTCCTCAAAAAATGATAAAGCATTTTACAAATATAAATAAAGTCCTTTAGAAGATCGCAGAGGACCCCAAAAGTTTCCAAACTTTTCTAACAGTGATAAAATCGGTCAAAAATATTTCTTAGCGTCCTCATAGTCATTGAAAAATTTCAAAGAACTTAAAAAGTATGAAACCCAAAAAATTCAGAATGGTCCCAAAGAATTCTGCAGTTCTTGGACATGATAGGAAAACTGAATTTGTTTTACCATGTTGGAGAGTTAAAATTTCCAGTTGACGTGTCAGGTTAGAATTTTCAATTCTCAATCAAAGGAACTTCGATACATATTCAATGTAACGACGTGTACAGCCAGTGTAGTTACATCTCGTTTACAGAAGGGTAACGTCCAAGTGATCGAGGTGATCCACAAGAAGGCTTCGTCAGCCCGAAAAAATTCGTGAAGGGCGAGGTAATCGTCACCGGTTTCTACGTAATAATCTTGTAATTCGTCTGTGACGTAATGTCGTAACAAACTCTCACCTATGGCCAGCTGGTCCAGCCAGCCGGAGAAGCGGTTTAGAACACGCGCAATCGACTCCCTCTCCGAGACTATCTCACGTTATTCGATCTCTGGCTAGACTCGCATCGTTCGGAGCGAACCCACGCCCTTTTCACTTCCACTTTCGTTTTCGAAAAAGTGATCGACCTTGTTACGCAACCGGGAATCAGGCTCCGGTCGCTGATACAAATTGGATTCACTACAGTCGTGCGCGTTTGTTTGGATTTAACCGGTGACCCAGTTTACGACCACTTCATTTATTGGTCATTATGCACCTAGTTGGCGAAAAAAGTGTCAGACAATTCGTCAAAATAATTTATTCGTACACCTTGATAATCCCCTGGACCTTGTTTCACAATCCCGTCAACTTTCGAGGACTTCGTTTTTTAACGTATCCTGTCCAGTTTAGTGTATTTATTGTTAAACACCTGATACATTCCTGGACTTTTAGTGCTCGTTTTACTTCATATACGCTGTAACAAACTTTCGAATAATTTGTATGTTGGTGTCATGTATACTTAATTTTATTTATTTTATTTTAAATGGAGTGCGAATATTTTTGCAAAAAATTTTGTTACGAACAAGAGCCAGATAAAAATTTCATTCTTTAATGACTCCAGTGATTTATCTTATTCGTTTTATTTAATACATTTATTGTAAAAGACTTGGGTACACAGTATTACATTGACCATGTCTTCATTATGCAGTTGGGGGTTGTGCAACGGATCGAAAATGACGAATCATCGTTTTTCCTTTTGTATATTTCTTTTTCAATTCAACGGACCGTCGAGACAGCGAGAAATACGACCATCGTGAAATTTGTTAATTACAAGGTAGTCGAGTCATCAGTCGCTTCTATAATCATGATTCAACGTGTCTGCGACTTTAACATTTCTCTGGCCAGACAGCGTACACATGAGAACTTGACCCCGACATTTTTCTTTTGAGTAAATAAATAAATTATTCACGATTGTACATAGATAAATCTTATCGAGAAAAGAATTCAGAATGATTTAGAGACATGAATTTTTCCGATCGAGAGAAAGATTTGTAGCATTACTATATTCGTGTTGTGTAATGTAGAGAGAATTTATGTGTCTTCGAATTTAGTGTTATATTATTCCGTCTTCGAGCGTTAGGTTAAAGTAAATATTCAGACAAGTTGAAATGTCAAGTCCCACTGTTTCGGATGTTTATCGTTATTTATTATCTTCTATTTGTTTGCCTAACATTTGAGGTTTACAGTTCACTGCTTTCATATTAAATAATTTTTTAGAATAACTAACAAGTGGAACAAGGCTTGTGCCATTTTATTATCGCGAATACAAATGAAGTATACGTAAGCTCGAATTTAAATATTTTAGACACTCCTATTAGCCTAACTTACGTTTGCCTTAAAAATTCTGGCGATTGCAATCGAACGTTGCACAAGCTTCGCCAACATTCGAGGCGATCAACGTCGAGCCTAATTAATTCAAAACAGAGATATTTAAACCTTTCGAACGGAATTACCTACGGTTAACTTGGCTTTAATGTGCTGGTGAATTTAAATATGCACATTTTAGTCGTCACTTTTATTTACACATTTCAGAAGAAACCGTCGTAATCGCAACCATCATTAAAGAGTTCATAAAAACGGAATCGAACTCCGACGAAAAAAATATATGCAGAGTCATTGAGTAGCTACCGACTGCTTTTTATTCGGGCAGTAATTTGTACGAGAGAACTTCGCGATGAGAAATATAAATAATCTTGATACACCCAGCATGTACATACCGTATACGACCAAGTATAGTAATCAATAGATCATTAAGTTCTTATATTGTATTCCTTTTAAAGACAATATGTTTTTAGAATTGTTTACTCCACTTTCGTCCAAAGTCTAAGAACTTTTTGAATTATTTAAAGTTACATAATTTTGCGAATACAAAACGTTCCCAACATTATTTACTTCATTCTAGTCTAAATCTTGATAACATTATAAACTACAGAAACATTTTATTGATTATAAAACATCCCAAAATTGTTTAGCTCACTTTCGTCTAACGCTGTAGAAATTTATGAAAAATCGATTGCACAACAGACTAACGATATGAACAAATATTTCGCAACCATAAAATTTCCGATGGTTTCCTCGTGCCTTGTAAATTTGCAAACGCAACGATACTGTCAACAAATATATCACAGCTGCGTGGAGCCAACAATAAACGTTCTAATGAATAATCATAAGAAACGAGATCGTGTTTACTCGGTTGCAGAATTGTAAGAAGTTGCGACCTCGCTGGTCAACGCGGTTGACAAATATCCTCGGTCTCCTTGTTTATGGAGGCCGGCGCGGCGTGCAAGTTCATTGAAAAAGAAACGTAGCTTAACTCACAACAGTCCTTGCCTACGAGAAAGTCCAAAGAAATGGAAAGCGATTAGAGGTGACCATAGACAGATGCATCTTTCGCAACCGCGAGTCGGGATGAAGGAATAAAGGCGATGGGTGAAATCATCATCGTGAGACCGAGGAAATGTTACCGAATCTCCTGAGCTTCAGTTTAACAATTTCAGAAATAATTCCTTCTCATACTTATCAGACTGCGGATGTTCGTGCGAAATAAAAATGATGCAAAAAAAACATTCTCCGATAATTTGATCATTAAAACTCCAGAAAAATATGATCTTACAATTAAAATTATTTTTCCAGTGCACTGTTGACAACATTTAAATTGCAAAATATTTTTTATGCCATCACAATCGAAGGAACTATTTAGGTGCACCACCGTCAATTCATTTAGTTCGTATTTCAAAAAATTTATATACTAAAAACATTAGAACTATTTTTTGAAAAATAGTTAAAGCGTAACCCGTATAAACGTTCTGCAATATGTTAGCAGCACAGGATCCAGATTTCTCCACTGAATTTTTCTTTTTCACTTGTTATGTCGATGTATTATGCATTGTTTGCGCGCCGCACAGATTGTTATTCACAATTTTACGAAAAAAGCGTCCGGAGCGGTTCGTTACGTAAGGAAAAACCCGGAAACTTCGTTATGCCAATAAAGATCTAGTTCCCCGGGCTGCGTCGTGATTGCATTTCTTATTGTCATTGCGATCGGTTGCATCGCCAGGCGTTCGCGGAATGCGCGACGATGCTCATTAGAATTTACGTCGAGGCTTCCCGAACGCTGTCATAAAATTCGCTGGAAAAAGGAAACCATAGATCTTGCAGTTCGAAGGTGGAGGATTGATATCGAGGCGAACAGACATTAGCATGCACGATTATTAACAGGTCACGCGTCATTGAATTACGGGAAATGAAAAAAAGCAACCGCCAATCAACCGCTGAGCTAATTTGTTGCCGGAAACAAACTTTTTTTTTGTAATAATTCTACGTTTTATTGGTCACTTACTTTTTATCTGAGAGTATTTTAAAAAACATTTTCATTAAAAACTTCCTATTGGTTTTCAATCGATTGTACTTTTAATTTTTAATCCATTTCAATTAGTGAAATTAGATAATTTAAACCAAAATGCATTAAAAACAGTGTTTTATGACCACGTGCACAGAAAAACAGAAGAGCATTGTTCAAGATAAAAAATTAACTCCTCTTTTACAGAACATTGAAAAAAAATGTCTACATTAACAACAAAAAAAAAAACGATAAAGACTCTTTTTTTTAAGAAATTGTAGTATAATCAGCATTAAAAGACCGACGAATAAAATTTTTGAATTCCCATAATTTCCATACATCATATTACGTTGGAACGTTATAAAAAAGTGCATAAATCTGTCTCCCAAATTTTTCCAAATCCATGAATCAGCGCAAACTATTTGAAACGAAGGCTTCCCTGTGACATAGTAGTCACTGAGAATGCAAATTTATGATCGGCGATCGATCATAGATTCCTATTAGCATAATCGTTTTCCCCTTAGCGATCCACGTGTACCCTTTGCGTGATTCGCAAAACATTTCTTTCAGTGTGACCGGTAAAGGTCGCGTAAATTAAAAAACACACTATTCTCATTGTACAGTTCACGGATATCAGAGACGAGTAGCTAATTCTCACCTGCGGCTAGCGACACCTTTTTTTGGTTCATTATACAAGAACCTAGATACGATTATGATTAGGTTTCATTTACATAAACCGCGGTGTACTGCTTTTTGCTGTGGAATCGTCACTGCTTATTATTAAGGCGTCATATAAAGCAGATCGTGCATATATTTTGCGAACAACAATTTTTGATGAGTAAATATCCAAATTCAAAATTTACATAACAAAAAATTGCTCGTTGTCTCCACTTTTTCTCGTGTTCCAGTTTTTTCCGTGTTTGATCGCGTGATTGCGTGCTGGCGTGTTCGACAGTGATCGAAATCGCGAATAAAATAATCGAATTCGATTTAATTGGAATTCTGTCGGCGATGCTCATTAGGATTATGAAATACCGTTCTGATGTCTCGTTGCGTCGAAATTCGAGTGAATATAATATTTTGAAATCGACACGTTTGTATTACTTCGCACTTGCCATTTATACTTGTAAACATTACACTTCGATAATAATGCATGATCGATGGGAAACAATTCGGACAAAAATTAAAAGCGTTGTTAAGACAATGTTCACTTATTTCTATTTTTGCAGTTACCTCACTTCATACATGAAAATCGTGTTTCAACGTGCCTCGAGGATTAACAAATACAATTCAATACCAAGAAATTGTTACTAAGACGCAACGAGTTAAATCACTCAACAAGGTACTTGGAAATCGTAATTTACAATTCTATAGGGTTTTGAACATAGCTTCGTGTTTATGAGATTGAAAAACTATGTTAACAATAAAGGAAAACAATTCGTAAGTTTGACTCAGCTTTTCGGATGAAACAAAACTCTTTTACTTTATTAATAGTTAATAAATGCAATAATTATTGTAAAATATACAATATAAAATGCATCAGAAGAATATCAAGATATTGTCCTTTTATTTTTAATTTATCAGAATTTTGAGGAAAAGATCAACATCTTCGTCTTCCAGTGACCTTTCTTAGTGCTCCATTAATTTGGGATTGAAAATGTACGAGCAATACCCGCACGTATTCCCGCCACTTTATTCCCACGTGAATAGGTCAAGCCCCCTTTCCCCTTCAAACCACACGATTTCAATGCACACTAACCTGCAACACGTTCCAACGACAGCGAGCCTCGTTCCTCAGCTTCCTAGACGATCGACAACAACAAATCCTCAGGCTAGTCTCCTCGAATCTATTACATCGCACGAACTCGATCGCTCACTATAAACAACTCGATAGATTCATCATCCACAATATCTCGATCTCCACTCCTGAAAGATTCCACTTGGACCACTTCGCCACGACCCCCTTGATTATCACAGTCGAACGTCCAAGGTGACCAGGCTGCCCACACGGACCAGTTTAGGTGTTTCTCAGCGAAACCGAGAGTGCCTCCTCGACTAGCTTCCGTATCTTGCAGATCAATTTATTACAGAGAACAATGATCCCTCGAAACAATACGTTTGCTGACAGACTTGAACTTTGTTGCCTGAAGACTCGAGCTTTGACAGGTGGACTAGTCCGAATCTTCCCAAAATTGAAACTCTGTATGGGGAGATCAGTTGTTATTGATCACTGATTGGGAGGAATTTAGAAAGTGTAGATGATCAGGTGAATGTCCTCTTTCAATAGATCTTCGCTCCAGCTCTGGCAGACCCCAAGATGAGCCTTGTCAAAGGATCTTCCTTCAAATATCCTACTTCTCTTTGGAGCAAAGAATTGAGAACCTCGAAAGTGTATTCCCCAACTTCTCAAAGTTCAGACCTCTAGCAGGTCCTTAGGTCCTCCAAGTGACTTCGCCAGAATCTTCTTTAACATCGACCCTAAGAGGTCGGTTTTAGAAGTGACTATACTGTTATCATGTACTTGGTTCTTCAGGATCCCTTCAACAGAGTTTCAGTTCAGCTGAACGAAGAGCTAACTAGCGCTAAGTGGAGCTAAGTCAAGCTCTGACAAAGCCTGTTGTGTCCACTGGTTTGATCAAAACGGTGGGTCAGGACACCGATTCAGCGGAAGAACAACCCTGAAGACGTCCGGATGTCGACGATCGATGACAAGGAAGCCGGCGTCGCGGTGCCATAAGCGGCCTAGTCGCGGTGCCACTGTGAACTGACTCGGTTGGCTGCAGGATGGAGAATCCAATGCTTGTGCAACCCGCCGAAGCTGTCCCGGGGCACAGTCGCTAGAATGGCCAGATCGCAAGTGGGGGCAGAACCTGCCCGGCTTATTCTAAATAGCTGTAAGTATTCGTTGTCTCACTGTGAAGATTTTTCCGGGGACCGAGGCGCCATCGCAAACTCCTCGGGCCGCCCTTTCTCCTCGAGGTCTGCGGTCTGATTCGCCTTTTTTCCGAACCTTGGGAATTCCCCGAGCCTAAACGACCAGCATGACAGTACTCGATGCTGCCTCATACTACCTTCATCTGCTGTTGCTGTGGTTCCAAAAGAATGCTTTGGGCATGGCAACATCAAGGGAAGAGGTGAACGATTTTTTTATCAATTTTTAGGAATTTTTTTAAGGGTACTTTATTTAGCATTTTATCGAAATATATTATTTTAGCATTTTGTCGCAAGCAAAAATAATTTTTATGACTATAAAATGATGATAAATACAAAAGAAATAGAGCAGCATCGTGGGAGCCATTTAAGGGAAAAAAAGTTTTTTTAAATATATAAAATTGTACTAATCATTGCATTGCATTAAGAATCTTAAGTAACCGATTACATGAATAAAATGATTAGGAGAAACATGTCAGTGTAATATAAATATTCTTCAATTCTTTCGTTCAGAATTTTCAAAAAACAAATCGTGGTGCCTAATGTAGGACGCTTTAAAAATTTATTAGAATCTTTTTAGACGTTTTCAATGCCTCAATCCATGAGCATTAAGGAAAGATAAAATCCTAATTTACTAAGAAAATATTATTAAAAAATGCCAGTTAATTATGGGACTGGCAGACGTTGAAATGCAACACTTTATTCGTTAGATACAATGTCCAAGCTAACAAGGGGCATCAGATAAAGGTTAATTTCTTCACGCATCATAAATCCATTAGGATGACTATCTCACCAGTTAATTACTTTTCCCGTGAACATTGTGCAGAGCGATTATGTAAAATTGCACGGTAAGAACTCTTCCGCCCAGCATTGAAATCGCCGGCCGGTTCTCGAGCGAATTTTCACACTGCACGCCCGGGCCGGTCGCCAATTACTTTTGCCTGGTCAACGTAAATCAGTTTAGCGCAGAAAAAGCCGGTTCGATGCATGAAACTACACATGAGTGTTCCTCGGTACTAAACGGAGAGAAATTGGACTAGAAATCGGGTCAGCGGTTTGCCAACGATTATATTACCAAACTGCATTTTTCCCCGGTCGCGCCGCTTTTGTTTACACTTACATGATTCGCGATGCAACTTCGCAATCGGATCCAAATTCCGTTCACGTTCTGCTTCCGAAACTAATATTTCGTTTTCTATTTATTTCCAAACCTGACAGATTGTACAAACGTTACATTAATAGTTCATTTAAAAATCTTCTTTCAGTCCTCGTAGAAAAATAATACTTTATTAAATTGATAAATTGTGCTCATGTTTTAAAGAAATTGATTTTACTACACAAACATTTGAAAAATTCATTAAAAAATACTTAGTTAATAAAAATAGATTTTTGCCAGCTATCAAATAATCGCAAGCGAAAGAAACTAATATCTACACGAGCTATGATTAATTTCTAACCGCGCACGTTTTTTGTTCTTCTAACGGGTTGGCAAAATAAAAATGAAAGTTTACGACACAAGTCTTGTCAGTACAAGTTTTGCTTTCACTGTTTTACATTTGGTTTTCCCAGTGTAACGATACGAAACCGCAATTCCGTGAATCGCGAAACGTTGAGTCACTCGATACGGATATTCAAGAGTAGCGTGAAATATGTCTCCGATGGAGGAGACGAGATATCGCTGTGGCAAGTTGTACGCAATTATAACACGCGATTATGTATACCGCGATTATCCTGATTGCTTTGTTGACAGGCTCTGAACGAAGAAAATTTGTCTCCGGATGGCATTGGATGCGCTGAAAAAGACAGCTTCAGGATATAGCAACGTTAAGATACACGGTCCATGATAAATTCGTTGCCGGGTAGAAGAAAAAGGAAAAAAGCATTGAATAATGCGTGTTCATTTGCCGGCTTGGAAATCAGTCTTTTTACAATTAAAAATCCACTTCAAACGTTGTTACGTGACTCGTCGAGTTCATTAAGAATTTCGTGAAAAACATAGTCTTTCATTGCTTCCCAGAATGCCTCTTAGAAAGCACAATATTGTGCGAGACATTGAATTGCAAATCGAGCTTCCTAGGTTCATTAACAATTAGCGAGGGAGCATTGATGGTTCTGTTTAACTGGTACTCTTCATTTTAATGATAATTGCGGCAACTGGACTGTGGACCTTTATGCAAGCTCATAGATTATTTTGCACAATGGAAAAGAGTAAAAATAAAATTGACATTTAAAAGAATGCAACAAGTATTTTATGAACTTACAAATTCCATAAAATTTGAATAAAGTAAAAACAAGAAAAGGTCTGAAAGAAATAAATGTTATTTCAAAAAATTTATTTTTATGTATTTATCAGAGAGATAAAGTATCTTTGCTCATAATGTTGTTCAAATTGGCAAAAGGCGCAACTACTCCAAGCTCGATCTTCTTACTATAATTTTTTTAAATATAATTGTTCTCTTGGAATTATGTAAATGTTACTTATTATTATTTCGACACGAACAAATGCATCAATCATCATGATTGTTAATTATTCAGGTTCGAACTTATTACTTCCGGCAGATCGACATAGGATGCGCGCAGTCGTGTCTTCCCCGTTTCGTTTCGGGATTGCAATTATGCAAATGTTTTTCGCGTATCGATAAGTACAATACTAATTATCGCTGTCCATAATTATCGGCTGCGTCTCCGAGAAGCTGAGTGTCAATATAGGTGTCACTTTGAACCCGACTCAAGGCGACCCTCCTCCTCCGTGGTTATTAATGTGACGCATTAGTCTGGGACGACTGCGGGTCTGCAAAATGGCTTCAATATTCTCTATCAGAAATTTTATTCAGCATTTTTTTACGCATTACCATTTTATTATAGCGAATTGCCGGCAGTCTGTAATCATTATTCTTCACATCCATGATTCAGTTTTTTCAATGGCTCAATTGGATTGCACACATACTCGATTTGCAATGGAGCAATTGTTGTTGGAGCAATTGATTGTGGTGTTGAATTGTTGCTATAAAAGCAGTGTGTGGCATGGAAACCGTGATAAGAGATCTGTGAGCTTGATGTCTTAATGACTTTCTCGACGACGCACTGAACTATGAAACTTAGGCTACGGATGCGCACTGTTTTCGAGATGTTGACATCGGCCAGTGAAGTAACTATTGCTACAATGTTTGAAACACTGCCGAAGCGAAACAAACATTCGAACTGTTACGTTCTTTCCGATTTCTAAGGAAAGTATTACAGAAAACGATCAAGCTCGTGATCCTTAAAACATTAGGAGCTCCGTTTCTAACATATTTTTCTATAAAAATTCAATGAACGCACAAGTAGAAAATTAGCTCTTTAAATCTGTTACTAATCATCCAGTCACGGCCTTAAACACATTCATTATCTATTTATTTGTATGTATTCTGCATTCGCGGAAGTGTGCACGCAGGCGCTGCCTCCTCGTCAGTGACGCGTGCAAAAATCGTTCGGGGAAAAAACTGCTTAAATATTCATAAAAATTGTAACACTTATGCGCTCGATAAAAAGTTCTTGTAGCCGATAATGACTGCATCTCCGTCAATTTAATCCTGTACATTAAGCGTCCAGTTGAAAATGATTGTTGAAAGAGTTAAATACCCCCTGGCGAAAATAATAAATACAAATCCTCTTGAATTCAATTAGCGATATCTTCATCAATATTACAATTAAATTGGAAATAAAAATTTTTAATCAAGCAAAATGCTGGAAATTCGACCGAGAACTGTAAATTTAACTACACGGTAAATCTTAATGCCGAAATTATGGCAATCAGTCTACAAGTAGACAACCACCGAAACACAGACACGTTAGCAAGCAACGCTCCCGAACGAACTGCGCGAAAGTAGTTTCAAAATCGTTGTCTTCGTACAGTTACGTGAACGCATTGAATAATGTTTCGCGATTAGAGTTCACAGCCGTCATCCTGCACATCAAGCGGCGCGGCGCCAGTAATAGCTGCGCCTGTTTGCGACAATAATTAATGAACGACAAACCGTTGACTGATGCCGGAAAAGAAAATTCTTATGGAAACGATCAGTAGCGCGGCGATGATTTACGATCGTTTGAAATTTTGCATTCGATCGCCATCAAAGCTGAAAGATCATCGTAGCTCGTCCGAGCCCGACTGAACCCGGGAGACAAGAAAACGGTTATGAAACCCAACGCAATGGAGGGATCGATCGAGTTCAGGAAACCGCGGATATGTCTGTTCGTTTCTCACAGCGAAAATTACGCAACGCCTATTACTTTCTTCGCGATTAGAGGCGCACAAAGAGCCGAATCGCCTCGAATTAGGGACACTTTCAATTTCGCCGCCGGGAAACGATCGTAATCCACGCTACTCTACGTTAAAAGAAATCGGACAATGCGACCGCAGCGCCGCGCCGCGCCGCGCGCCGAGGAGTTCAAAATCGCTCGCTTCGCTTGTGGCCAACGAACTGCGCCGATTTTACGACTCATTGTTATCCAGAGTGACTCACCTGTTCGCTCGCATACTTTCGATGCGAATTATTATCCGGGATAATTGTTGAACCGACTCATCCGCGAACGTTTTTTTAACGTGTTCGCTGTTTTAGCACCGTCAAACACCCGTGACGTCCGCAGTCGTTTACTTAAAGATAAAGGTTTAATTTTATACACTTTGTTCATATATTCAGTGTAATACTTTAATGTTCAATCCATGACTTTCTTCTGCTAAATTGTTTTAATACTTCACGGAGGAGGAACGTGTTATTTAATAAAACATTTTAGCAAGGTTGGCAGCACGTAGGACAAATTATTATACGGCCATATTGGAATTGTTAGACGCATAGACTTCTTGCGACCTTTTTTGAAATCAACGACGCAATCATGATGTTTTGAGATAATCGTCAAGGGTCGAGGGAAATTGACATAGTCGGACGCTGATAGCATAAATCACCATCAGAAAACGACCCGCTCGCCTAGTCTAACAATGGCACTGACACATTTTGCGAAGAAAGACAAGGTCAGCCGACACGACGACGCACGGTAAACCAGTTTTCGTTTTCAGTCGAACGTAAGCGACACCATAGACGTTAGAGGCTTATTTTTCTGCTGAGTAAGACGTTTCACGCCCCAGCTAATTAATTGATGTCATTACGACCGATCCTACCACGGTCTTGACGTCACGCCAAGGACTTCAGGAGACCTTGATCCCTACGCGAGGCCAACTATTAGTTCTATCGGCATTCTTACTTTAACGACGCCTCGATGGGATCTTTTAAGTTTAAAGCTTCTAAATGTCAAATTTTATACTGCAATTTCTGAAAAACATTCACTAAATTGATTTTTACAGGTCCAGTTTTTATAATATCGTTTTTTCCAATTTTGTTGCAAATCGGTTCTTAGAAGTGGTCGAAAGCATTATACAATTTACATCTTGAAATTCCCGTTCAAAAGCTCCCTTTTCCAAGAAATTAAAAAAAAAAGTCGCTCGACGTAGCTTCAGTGTGAACATAGCTTTACACAATTTATTACAGGACTGGCGCAATAGAATTGATCGTATGAGCTGTTTAGACAAAAGGCATGTTTCTTTCCCAACGTCTTTCAAATGCTTTTTATGACTGTTAGTTTTTTTATCTGTTCAAACCTGCGGGTTTTAGTGACTCGTCGATTGACTATTGACCGTGGACAAACAGGCGGAAATTACATATTTGCACAAACATGAAGACGTATTTTAGGAATTGGCGTGTCACATACCAATACTCGTACGCCTCAGAAATGTTCAGGATAACCATATTTTGAAAGCATGTTCCGGCTTATATATGTATTCAGAATATTTTCAAATACTAAATCTCTATTAAATATTACAAAATCCGCGAATTCTAATTGTTTTCTTATATTGGCGTAAGTAACGTTTGTTGCTTTGGCTATATAAAATTAGTGCAAATGCAAATAAAAATTGTTTGCTCAGGAGAAGTTGCATGTTTTTATCGTAAAAATGTATTTCATATAAAAAGGTCAGAAATGCGTATATTCAGCTATAAGTCGAAAATGTGATATACGTTGTGACATAATAACAGAGAGAAGATGAGAGTGTCTAGTTTTTAGCCTGGAACTGAACCGGTGGTTTCGACTATAGCCTGGAACAGAACCGTCTTTGGCCTAGACACTTGCATCTTATAGGCTTTTCTGTCTAGGCTTTTTGTCTCAAATTCCTCCAAGTGAGCCCCTGTGTATACTAATTTTAAATCGGTAATATACATTTTGAGAAGACTGAAGACTGAATGAAGTGGTCAGTGGTCAAGTGGTCAAGTGGTCAAGCGGTCAGTGGTCAAGTGGTCAAGTGGTCAAGTGGTCAGTGGTCAAGGGGTCAAGTGGTCAAGGGGTCAAGTGATCAGTGGTCAAGTGGTCAAGGGGTCAAGGGGTCAAGTGGTCAAGGGGTCAAGTGGTCAAATGGTCAGTGGTCAAGTGGTCAAGTGGTCAAGTGGTCAAGGGGTCAAGTGGTCAGTGGTCAAGGGGTCAAGTGGTCAAGGGGTCAAGTGGTCAAGGGGTCAAGTGGTCAAGGGGTCAAGTGGTCAAGTGGTCAGTGGTCAGTGGTCAAGGGGTCAAGTGGTCAAGTGGTCAGTGGTCAAGTGGTCAATGGGTCAAGTGCTCAGTGGTCAAGTGGTCTATGGTCATGTGGTCAGTGGTCAAGTGGACAAGTGGTCAAGTGGTCAAGGGGTCAAGGGGTCAAGTGGTCAAGTGGTCAAGTGGTCAGTGGTCAAGTGGTCAAGGGGTCAAGTGGTCAAGGGGTCAAGTGGTCAAGGGGTCAAGTGGTCAAGGGGTCAAGTGGTCAAGTGGTCAAGTGGTCAGTGGTCAGTGGTCAAGTGGTCAAGGGGTCAAGGGGTCAAGTGGTCAAGTGGTCAGTGGTCAAGTGGTCAGTGGTCAAGTGGTCAAGGGGTCAAGTGGTCAAGGGGCCAAGGGGTCAAGTGGTCAGTGGTCAAGTGGTCAAGGGGTCAAGTGGTCAAGGGGTCAAGGGGTCAAGTGGTCAGTGGTCAAGTGGTCAAGAGGTCAAGTGGTCAAGTGGTCAAGTGGTCAGTGGTCAAGTGGTCAAGTGGTCAAGGGGTCAAGTGGTCAAGGGGTGAAGTGGTCCAGGGGTCAAGTGGTCAAGTGCTGAGTGGTCATATGGTCAAAAGGTCATTTGGTCAAGTGGTCAGTGGTCAAGTCGTCAAGGGGTCAAGTGGTCAGTGGTTAGTGGTCAGTGGTCAAGTGGTCAAGGGGTCAAGGGGTCAAGTGGTCAAGGAGTCAAGGGGTCAAGTGGTCAAGTGGTCAGTGGTCAAGTGGTCAAGGGGTCAAGGGGTCAAGTGGTCAAGTGGTCAGTGGTCAAGTGGTCAGTGGTCAAGTGGTCAAGGGGTCAAGGGGTCAAGGGGTCAAGTGGTCAAGGAGTCAAGGGGTCAAGTGGTCAAGTGGTCAGTGGTCAAGTGGTCAAGGGGTCAAGTGGTCAAGGGGTCAAGGGGTGAAGTGGTCAAGGGGTCAAGGGGTCAAGTGGTCAAGTGGACAGTGGTCAAGGGGTCAAGGGGTCAAGTGGTCAAGTGGTCAAGTGGTCAGTGGTCAGTGGTCAAGTGGTCAAGGGGTCAAGGGGTCAAGTGGTCAAGTGGTCAAGAGGTCAAGTGGTCAAGTGGTCAAGGGGTCAAGGGGTCAAGTGGTCAAGTGGTCAAGTGGTCAGTGGTCAAGTGGTCAAGGGGTCAAGTGGTCAAGGGGTCAAGTGGTCAAGGGGTCAAGTGGTCAAGGGGTCAAGTGGTCAAGTGGTCAAGTGGTCAGTGGTCAGTGGTCAAGTGGTCAAGGGGTCAAGGGGTCAAGTGGTCAAGTGGTCAGTGGTCAAGTGGTCAGTGGTCAAGTGGTCAAGGGGTCAAGTGGTCAAGGGGTCAAGGGGTCAAGGGGTCAAGTGGTCAAGTGGTCAAGTGGTCAGTGGTCAAGTGGTCAAGGGGTCAAGTGGTCAAGGGGTCAAGTGGTCAAGGGGTCAAGTGGTCAAGGGGTCAAGTGGTCAAGTGGTCAAGTGGTCAGTGGTCAGTGGTCAAGTGGTCAAGGGGTCAAGGGGTCAAGTGGTCAAGTGGTCAGTGGTCAAGTGGTCAGTGGTCAAGTGGTCAAGGGGTCAAGTGGTCAAGTGGTCAGTGGTCAAGTCGTCAAGGGGTCAAGTGGTCAGTGGTTAGTGGTCAGTGGTCAAGTGGTCAAGGGGTCAAGGGGTCAAGTGGTCAAGGAGTCCAGGGGTCAAGTGGTCAAGTGGTCAGTGGTCAAGTGGTCAAGGGGTCAAGGGGTCAAGTGGTCAAGTGGTCAGTGGTCAAGTGGTCAGTGGTCAAGTGGTCAAGGGGTCAAGGGGTCAAGGGGTCAAGTGGTCAAGGAGTCAAGGGGTCAAGTGGTCAAGTGGTCAGTGGTCAAGTGGTCAAGGGGTCAAGTGGTGAAGTGGTCAAGGGGTCAAGGGGTCAAGTGGTCAAGTGGACAGTGGTCAAGGGGTCAAGGGGTCAAGTGGTCAAGTGGTCAAGTGGTCAGTGGTCAGTGGTCAAGTGGTCAAGGGGTCAAGGGGTCAAGTGGTCAAGTGGTCAAGGGGTCAAGTGGTCAAGGGGTCAAGGGGTCAAGTGGTCAGTGGTCAAGTGGTCAAGTGGTCAAGAGGTCAAGTGGTCAAGTGGTCAAGGGGTCAAGTGGTCAAGTGCTGAGTGGTCATATGGTCAAAAGGTCATGTGGTCAAGTGGTCAGTGGTCAAGTGGTCAAGGGGTCAAGTGGTCAAGTGGTTAGTGGTCAAGTGGTCAAGTGGTCAAGGGGACAAGTGGTCACGGGGTCAAGTGGTCAAGTGGTCAAGGGGTCAAGGGGTCAAGTGGTCAAGTGGTCAGTGGTCAAGTGGTCAAGTGGTCAAGGGGACAAGTGGTCAAGGGGTCAAGTGGTCAAGTGATCAAGGGGTCAAGTGGTCAAGTGGTCAAGGGGTCAAGTGGTCAAGGGGTCAAGTGGTCAAGTGGTCAAGTGGTCAGTGGTCAGTGGTCAGTGGTCAGTGGTCAAGGGGTCAAGGGGTCAAGTGCTGAGTGGTCATATGGTCAAAAGGTGATGTGGTCAAGTGGTTAAGTGGTCAAGGGGTCAAGGGGTCAAGTGGTCAAGTGGTCAAGTGGTCAAGTGGTCAGTAGTGAAGGGGTGAACGGGTCAAGTGGTCAAGGGGTCAAGTGGTCAGTGGTCAAGGGGTGAAGGGGTCAAGTGGTCAAGGGGTCAATTGCTCAGTGGTCAAGTGGTCTATGGTCAAGTGGTCAGTGGTCAAGTGGTCCAGTGGTCAAGTGGTCTATGGTCAAGTGGTCAGTGGTCAAGTGGTCCAGTGGTCAAGTGGTCAAGTGGTCAAGGGGTCAAGTGGTCAAGGGGTCTTTTGGTCAAGTGGTCAAGTGCTGAGTGGTCATATGGTCAAGAGGTCATGTGGTCAAGTGGTCAAGTGGTCAGTGGTTAAGTGGTCAGTGGTCAAGTGGTCAAGGGGTCAAGGGGCCTATGGTCAAGTGCTCAGTGGTCAAGTGGTCAAGAGGTCAAGTGGTCAAGTGGTCAAGTGGTAAAGTGGTCATGCGGTGAAGTGATCAAGAGGTTAAGTGGTCAGCGGTCAAGTGGTCAAGTGTTAAATGGTCAATGACCATGGGTTCAAGTGTTCATGTAGTCAATTTCATGAATATAGTAAAGTCGCGAAGGGAAACTATTTTTTT